>OU974019.1:5000-4805000 GCA_918843925.1 Eulithis prunata | reverse complement strand
TTATTTTATTTTAGCTTACCTTTATATATTAAGATGACCATTCCCACTAACATGGTTTCCACTTCCTAACAAAGCTACCGTGGATCTAGGTGTGCCTAAACAGGCTCAGAATGTGTTAATCTAGTTTTTGACATTTAGTTTATGATTTACATAAACAGCGTAGGTGCTAGCATTCACTAAATGAATCACGCAGTTTTATTTTTACAATAAAATGAAGGTTATTCTTCTACCTAGGTATATCCGAAAACTGCAACTCTTGACTGTTTTTTTTTCATATTCACTGTTGCCACAGACACGGCACGCCACTGAAGCTACGCGTCTAATAGATCGGAATGGAAGCGTATCCACATAACACAGCGCATGAGGCGTTGGTATTTACAGTGTTATTATACGCAGATATAATGCCGATCCAGTGCACGCTGTAACACATATTTTCGCTCCGTACGTACTACGCTCCGATCCCGACCCAGTGGACAAGTAGCATTACAAAGAAGCTGTGTCGACACTGATATTTTGTTCGAGCCGAGAGCCACTGACATGTCGGTATCGGCCAGTCTGCAAACGCCCAAATGAAGGCAACGAAAGTGAAATCGAAAGGACTTAGCTAGAAATGTATGAGAGGTATGCTTGTTCCACAGATTTGTCTATAGTAGGTATGCGTCTTGATATGAGGAAAACAAAACAAATAATTATGTTTATATATCAAAGGGTAAACTAAAGCCACATAATCAGGGTGGGGGATGCTACTGCCAGTGGACTGTATTCCACAGCGTTTCTTCAAGCTACGGCTGCGCCTGTTGAACTTACACAGTGAAACACACCCTAACACATGCCGATTTTGCACCGATTGCCAACTTTACAATATTTTGAGATAATATATTTTGCCATTGGTTTTTAAGATATGATACATGTGTGCCTAGTGCGCCTACGTAGTACCTATAGGGTGAGAAACTTTTGAATCACTTTTACTTGCATGCCTACTTAGTAAGAATAGTACATTATGGTACAAGTGTGTAACATTGGTGCTTACCGCCGAGGTGCCATTGAGACCCGAGCCGTAGGCGAGGGTCTTAAGAGAGCCGAGGACGGTAATCATCAATACACACGTGTATCATACGACGTTTTTCAACACACTTGTGAATAAAATAACAATGAAATAACTATAATTTCAACAGTGAAAACGAGTTGTGAAAAATGTTTCGCTATGGCGGGAATAACTAATCAGTTTTCCTATGCGCGCGCATTGCGATCGGCCACAGACTAAAGAGATGAGGTTTTTCTTTTAATTTTCCGCGCTTACGGTTTGCGCCTATTCTGCCACGTACAAAATGGGGAATTTAAAGTTTTTTTTTATTACAGAGAAAACAAAAGTTATATTTGAGTGAAAGTTTTATTTATTAAACACGTACGAGTTAAAATTATCTATTTAAATAAGAAGTTGCATGAAATGAGCAAGCAATAGGAACATTCATTTATTTGTTCTATTGAACACGATCTTTTTTTTGAATAAAAACTTTTTTAGTAACAAAGCTACTCAACCAATAAATTTTTAAAAAAAAATCTATAACTCACTTGTGAGTTATAGCAATGAAAAAGTCACAGTTTGATTATGGGTATCATTATGTGCCTAATTGCGGTGACCATAGAGCCACTTTATGAGCAAGTGTGTTGAAAAAAATATTATTTTCTTATTTATTATATACTTCTCGTTAGTGTTTGGTTCCCACATGATTGATTATGGTAGTGTGACTTTGAGCTATTTTTTAATTATTCATTATTTCTATTATAACAGCGTCACTTATGAATAAATGGTAAACGAATAGACCTACTAATACCCTTCCTATTTGCAACCCGACTTTTTTTGTTTCGAATGGGCAATCATGTAATTTTAATCTTTATACATAAAATATCATTGCTTTATACAGTCAACTCAAGATGCAGATTCTGAAATTCTGCAAAATGATAAGTCACTACTGCAAACCCTATATATATATATATATGTATACTACCACAACTCTTTTCGATACCAAAATGAACCACAAAATCATCATAAACAATACTAAGTTAGAATAGCATGTCTTTTATTGTCACATCACATGATTTTGAATCAACGGCGTAGGTAGTATGCAGAGTAAGGTGAGGCGTAGGGGTAGGCAGAGTAAGCAGCGCTGTAGGGGTAGGTAGAGTAGGCGGAGTACGCGAGGGGTGCCGTGTACGCCGCAGCCACCGGCGCCGTGTAAGCTGCTGCTACTGGTGCTGTGTACGCGAGGGGCGCCGCAGCCAGGATACCAGGCTTGGCGGCAGCCACGGCCAGGAAGCAGGCGAAGACAAACTGAAATAACACATTCAAATTAGATTGAAAACGAAGAAAACAATTTATGCGTGAAAAAAACTTTTCCCATTTTGGTAACGGAGTCTGGTCTGGATAGAACTACTTGTACTCTATAGTAGTACTCAAAATGGTAACTCAATAGAAAATGATACTAAAATCAATTTAGGGCACTACTGGTCTTCTAAGTGCAGCTAAATATAGTTCAATTTGATACGATGCTTCGCTATGATTACGTCGTCTTTAAAAAACATACTCGTACCAATTTGAACATGTTGGTTGGTGGTTTGTAAGTGGGCACTGAGCTACTGCTGAATGATACTAAAGGAGCTGCCGAACCAAACTTTATAGTAAACTATGAAGGACAATGCCTGCAATGAGAGTAGTCTGATGCGAACGATAACGTTCTATGAATTTCAATCAGTTTTGCCCCTCTATTGGAATGTGCTACGGCCAATTTACCTTTTTTAATAGTAGAGAAGATTCCTCGTAATATTAGTCATTACTGATTACTTTCTATTGATAACGAGACAGAAAAATCCGTATTAAATTCAACAGTTTTTTGTTTTTTGTAGGCTTATAAGCCTACTAAAAATTTCAGAGTGTTTGCAATGTAAAATACTTGGGCCCGTATGCCAGTACAGAAATCGTTACTCAAACTTATATCACATGACAAAAATCTATGCTTGAGTCCGGATCAGTGCTTGAGCTGTAAACTAGCATATTACGGGCCTTAGAGCGCAAAACCTTTTCCATCTACGAACTTCTTACGATCTTCAGTCCATTGGTTGGAGGACTCTCCTTTGATTTGTCTTCTGGACCGGAAGACGAAGACTAATAATATAAGCAAACATATAGCGTAATAATTATATATTCAGGTATGTATGGACGTAAATGTTACAATGCTGAATCGAAATGATTAGTTACAGTACCTACCAACTACGTTTACTAGAAGGTAAATTGTACAACCGCCTTACTTTAGTATGTGTGTATTAAAGATGTTTTTTTTATATATAAACATACATTTCAAACCTAAGAACCATATGGCTCTACAACTTATTGTAGAACTAAGTATATTCGTCACTTGTTTTAAATTATCAATAGGTATCCACGTTTTTAAACTACTTCTGAAGAAAATAGAACTTTCAAAGAATCAGATTGATTAGAAAGAAAATAAACCATAAGTCACTTTCGGAAAAGTGCCAAGTGCACAAACCAGTCATCCGACCAGTCTACCGGCCAGTCTACCGACAAGTCTACCGACAAGTCTACCGACAAGTCTACCGACAAGTCTACCGACAAGTCTACCGACAAGTCTACCGACAAGTCTACCGACAAGTCTACCGACAAGTCTACCGACAAGTCTACCGACAAGTCTTCCGACAAGTCTACCGTAAATTCTACCGACAAGTCTACCGACTAGTCTTCCAATCAGTCTACCGACCAGTCTGCTGATCACTCTACCAACCAGTCTACCGACCAGTCTACCGACCAGTCTACCGACCAGTCTACCGACCAGTCTACCGACCAGTCTACCGACCAGTCTACCGACCAGTCTACCGACCAGTCTACCGACCAGTCTACCGAATAGTCTACCAAACAGTCTACCTAATAGTCTACATTAGAGGTGTCAAAATCGGTTAATTTTTTTTATTAGTTAATGTTATAACGATAAAAAAATATATCGTTATTTTTAATGATTAATTTTATTTGAATAAATATTCGATAAACTCGCTTAGATAAATTTATTTATACGCATGAGTGAATGATTGATATTAGCAGAGAGCGAGCACAGACAATTTTTCATAGACAAAAACATTCACCGTTCACACGAACGGTCCACAGATAAGAAATATAAGGGCATCCTACACAGGTTTACTTTTCATATTTCAATAAAATAAAAACTTTTTCTTGCAGTATTTGCAGGTAGCCAACTTTGCGACGCCACCGCCGCCGCGCCTGTACATTAGAATAGAATAGAATAGAATAATTTTTATTGCCAAAAATTATTCTATTCTATTCTATTCTAATGTACCGGCGCATCGGCGCGCACATTGATCGAAATGGTTCCATATATCCGAACTTATTCTCGGCATTTTTCACATAATACGACTTCGAAACAAACACTTTCTTCCATCTAACGATGGCGCAGAAATGCAAATCGCAAGTCTAAATAAATTTTCGTCTCTTAGGTCTCATTCATTCAATCATTGTCATTCATTCAATTTGCCAAAAATAACAATTGTATTCATGATCCTTGGATAAAAATTATATTGTGTTTTATTTTAACCAACTTAAAGCATACAATTGAATGCAGATCAATGTTGTTAAATATACACTAAACGACTTAATTATCGTAAGTAGTGGTTCATTCTATATTGAGCTTTATCTCATAGATCATAGAGTACACAGTCAAAAATGCAGATGAAGCCGGAAATGAAATTAAACGGCCGCTTCCCGGCACATAGCACTACCTTCAGGCCGGTCACTCTAATGAAAATATGAAAAGTACTCATTATATCTAGGAAGCGTAGGTTCAAATTTCAATGCATTAAAATGAAAGAATACCTTCAGGCCGGTCACTCTAATGAAAATATGAAAATTACTCATTATATCTAGGAAGCGTAGGTTCAAATTTCAATGCATTAAAATGAAAGAATAATTTTCGTGGTGAGTTATAAAATTATTCATTATATCTAGCAAGCGTAGGTTCAAATTTCAATGCAGTAAAGAAAGTGAATAATAAAAATATTACCTACATTAGTTCACCTTGTGTTGAAGTGAAATAACATGTGTTATTAAAAATATTCGAACACCGCCATTTTTTTTAACATATGTTATTGTTATTTTTTTTTATTCGTTTTTTTCATTAGTTGAAAGAAATATTAAACACCTATAGTCTACATACCAGTCTACCAACCTCACGACCAACGAGTCTCACGACCAGTCTAGCTTCCAGTCCGCCGCTAAAGTCTACTAAGGTAAAAAAGTCATACTTATAAAAGCTGAATAGTGGAAAAGACAAGACAACACACAACCATTCGCTAAAACTGATTTTTTTTCATGATAAAAGCAGTTATATAGAGAATGTTAGAGAGAGTCATATTAGCTGCTATTTAGTTTTCAAACACTCTTCTGTCCAAGGTTTGAATATAATGACGACCTATATTGTTAGAGATAAAATCGTCTACCACGCAACTTGTTAGTAATCTAAGCTGAGCCGACTAATAGGTGTGCCGGTTTATAAATGCCTATATGATAAGATTCTTGTACTTAATGCAAATTTATAAAATAATAAAAAGTAATGAAAGTTACGAAATGATTTTAAAATATAATTTATTTATTTCGATTGGTCATATCAGAACATCACTTGGGTCTTTAACTTTTTAACGGCGTAGGTAGTATGCAGAGTAAGGTGAGGCGTAGGGGTAGGCAGAGTAGGCAGCGGTGTAGGGGTAGGTAGAGTAGGCGGAGTACGCGAGGGGTGCCGTGTACGCCGCAGCCACCGGCGCCGTGTAAGCTGCTGCTACTGGTGCTGTGTACGCCAGGGGGGCCGCAGCCAGGATACCAGGCTTGGCGGCAGCCACGGCCAGGAAGCAGGCGAAGACAAACTGCAAAGATAATAAACAAGTTTAGTCTTATTATAAAATGCACTAGGAAATTTTCTGGATTGACATCAGATGATGACTCACCAGCTTGAACATTTTGAAATGTATTTGAATTAAATTCGTATGAACAGAAGAACTCAAGAGCAGATGCTAGTGTGATGTCCTGTAGAACGCTTCTATACGTTTTATACCTTAACAATCGTATGGAGCTGGCAATGAAGAAACTACCTCAAAGTGCATGTTTGGAATATTAAATGACTGGGTCAAACTCCCCCAGCTACAAACGTACAAGAATGAATTACCTACCTTAGCTTGTAGCGGGGGGAAAAGGAGTGGCAATCGGCGTACCTAGATTTGGATAATAATGCATAGAATAGAAGTTACCAGCTAATTCAGTGGGTGATGTTATTATTTTTTCACGAATTGTCGGGCGTATGTGTAATATATTCTAGATTTTACCAAATAAAATTTTAGTAATAGCTAGACTACCTTCGTTTTCCGGGATAAAAAGTAGCCTATGTGTTAATCCAGGTTACAAACTATATAATATTCAAGTTTAATCCAAATTGGACCAGTCGTTTCAGCGTGAAGTTTGTATGTTTGTATTTCAAATACAAACATACAAACTTTGACATTTATAATATTAGTGGGATCAACCTATCCGTATCTTATACCTATTTATGAGACAAGCAAGAAATGTAATAACCATAAAAAATTTTTTGCTATTGATTAAAAGCAACAAATCAATATTGCATTTTTTTTATAATAAGAGCAAAAACTCTTGTATAAAAAACGTTGGAGACCCGTACCGTGGGCGGACTCGTAACAGGATGTAGCTAGATTGTATGAGACACTGTTTTGTTTTATTTAGCTGCTCTAATTTAAATTTTAGATTCCAGAGTCGTAAATTGGCAATTTATTTTTAAAACTCTTCCATTTTTTAAGTCTGCTAAAAGAAAAACTACACTCCTGAATGCAAGGAGTGTAGCTTTTCGTCTGGCTTTGTTTTTAGAAGTTTTGCAATAATAATAATCAGGCCTTTGCAATCTAGTAGATTTAATACAGCGTCAGAAACCACTTTTTACCCATAATCTTATGAATAGGACGTTAAAGGCAGTGGTTACAACTTAACATCAGGTGGGCCATCGGCTTGTTCCATCATTTAGTTGTATAAAAAAGCCTCGAGGTCTCCTCACTATGTTTTTTCCACCGTTTGAGATTTGAGAGCAATGGCATTGCGCACAATATATTTACGAGTAGAAAAACCAATAGGTGCACGACCGCATTTGATCCCACGACTATGGGAGTGGAAGACGGGGTCGCTACCACTAGACCACCGGTGCCCTGAAGTTTTGCAATAGTGTGTGTGTAATGTGGTGGTTATAGTCATAGTCATAGATATTTATTCACCATTTGGAACACAATATGGGACACTTGGCTTTGTTTATAACATTGTACTTTAGCGGCTGTACATGGGCCGTGTCATAATATTATTGTAAGTAATTGTGTAGCGGCTGTAAAGAGACCTTGTCATACAGTTACAAGAATAAAACAGTATATCTAAAATAAATGAAGTGGATGCCATTGACATGGGCAAGTTTTTAGGCCAAAGAAGCACATGGCAGGCCAGGCAATTTGCAGTTCTGTTTTCGTAGCTTGGACCTAGTCAAATTCCAGGCACAATTGACAGGCGTCATGGCTCAGTCGGTAGTAGCTCTGCCTTCGTGGGCTCGATCCCCACCGAGAACAAACATTTGTGTGTTATAAACATAGATGTATGTTCTCTGTCTGGGTGTTTCTATGTAATATAAGTATGTATTTACAAAAAAGAAATGTATGTATGTATTATATCAGCCATCTAGTTTCCATCGTACAAGCTTTCCTTAGTTTGAGACTAGAAGGCGTTGTGTTAAGTGTCCGTGAGTATTTATTTATTTATTTTAAATTATCGCTAGTGTAGTCACTGCACTTATAGTATGCATTTCTTCTCTTCTTCTTCCTGCCCTTATCCCACTAGGTGGGGTCGGCACAACATGTTCTTTTCTTCCATTCTCCCCTATCATTCGTCATCTCAGTGTTCACTCCTCTCCTATGCATATCATCTCTTACACAATCCATCCATCTTTTCTTAGGCCTACCTCTCCTTCTATATCCTTCCACATTCATATTTAGCATTCTCCTCGTTACATGACTCTCTTCCCTCCGCATGACATGCCCATACCACGCTAGCCTGTTGCTCCTCATTTTCTCCGTCACTGGTGCTACTTTCAGACTTCCTCTAATGTATTCATTCCTAATTTTATCCATCCTTGTCACTCCACACATCCATCTCAACATTCTCATCTCTGTCGCATGCACTCTTTTTTCATCCGTCACCTTGGTAGCCCAGCACTCAGATCCATACAATACGACAGGTCTTATGATCGTCTTATAAATTTTGCCCTTAAGTTTAAGGGGCATACGCGGATCACATGTTGTTCCAGTGACCTGTCGCCATTTCATCCATCCCACATTCATTCTGTTCTTAACGTCACGGTCTATTTCGCCGTCGTTCTGGAATAATGAACCGAGGTACCGGAAATCGGAGCAGACTGGCAGGGATACATCATCTAAGGCTATTGCGGAGAAATTGGAAGGACCACCAAAGTCACAGAACAGGTGTTCTGTTTTTGTCCTACTGATCTTTAAACCCACATTCTCCAATCTCTCCCGCCATTTTGCCAGTCTGCTCTGGACCTCAAGTGCATCTTCTCCAACAAGAACAATGTCGTCGGCGAACAGTATAGTTGTTCGCCGACGACTCAAATGCACTTATAGTATGCATTTGAGTCAGGCTAATTTTAATGCATTTTTTTTTTATTGTCTTTCATTGAACTCTATACCACCATTCTATACTACTAGGCGTGTAATACCTGAATACTGAAACGTCACTTTTTAAACATCACTTAAAATTACCCTGTCTCCGTTTGGCATCACTTATTGGTAAGAGATGGCAATAATTGATGCATGAACTTACACGAATAACGTGCTTAGAAAATGTGAAAGAAAACACAATGATTAAGTATAAATATTCAACACTCTAAAAGTAAAATTTATTCACAAAGAAAATTACAACTATTACAGTATTTACAATATTCACAATATTAACAAAATACACATGAAACAGTTGATCCATCTACAAACCGTTGCAAACGATTTATAGATAGCTCAACTGGTCCAAATCAGTACCAATCGGAAGCGTGCCCAAGACACTGGCTGCATTGCCGCGCTGAATAGCAATGCTGATACGCTGGCCTAGATAATCACCAACCCTCGGGTCACGCGTCGCTTCGACTAGACGCCCTGAAAGAATTTTGAAAACCCGGAGGACCTCGGTACCCCACGGACCTAGAGTCTCGATCCCAAGAGGTACAAATGTGTATACCGTATCGAGACCTGCATACTTGCGCCTCTTAAATTCTTTATTGTACACAAAAACATAATACAGGCTGCTATTACTAAAGTTATGTACAAAGGCGAGTTTAACCCTAAAAAGACACTGTGGCAGAGATAGCGACATCTGCTTGTCTATAAAAATTAAACTTAGTATTAGTAGGTAGCGTTTGAGTATTCGGACGTAAGAAGTATTCGGTTGTAATTCTGTAGCATTTGCATTTAAAATCTAATCAACCGATGTTTATACCAATTAACACCTCGCCTCAATGGACTAGCTAATCGAATTACCCACTTATTATCCACACCTCAGTTCTTTGATTAGTTAGAGCTATAAAAGCACTAGTAGAATTGTTAATAATTTCTTTCTGGGTTGTTCGTCACGATGCTCCTGAAATCGGTAAGTTTATTCTATACTAGCCGTCTCCCGCGGCGTTGCTCGCGTTATAGTGTGACTTTTCAAAATTCCTTTCTTAGTGCGCCCCTACACTATATAAGGATACTACCCTCCAAATTTCATACCTGTAGGACTTATAGTTTAGGCTGTGCGTTGATTCTCTGTCAGCTTCAAAAGAGTTTTATATATATTGATGATGATGATGATGATTTAGGAGTACGTACGACATGAGTAAAACCCATTTATATATACGAGTAACACCCATTTACCATTCGTCGGCCTGCCCCGGCTAGTGCAACCAATGGCCGAATACTCAAACGCCACTTAAATTAAGTTCACGCCTAAATTATTGCCATTTCTTACAAATGAGTAATGTCAAACAGAGACAAAGCAATTTTAAGTGGTGCTTAAATTTAAGTGACGTTTCAGTATTCCGGCCTACGTTTTTTAATCATCTGACGATACTCTTCTTCTACTTCTTCTTTTCTATCTATATGGCCTCTGTCCGTCATTTCAACAGACAATTTTTACAGTGTTAAGTAAAATATTTGAAATATGATCAGTCAAGTCATGTCATTCGTCAAGTCGGCTGTCGTTTGTTTTGAAGGGACATTAAGTACTCTTACTAAATGTCAATGATCTTATAATTATGTAAAATGTCATAAGTACCTACTATTGTGGTGTTATTGGTGTAATACACTCAAGAACAAAAATTCCTGGTCATAAAAACTTGAACATATAACATATTATAGCTTATTGAAATTATAAAAGATAATAACGCAATAAAACAGGTACTCCCGTCTACTAAACATAATTTATTTTACCAAACTAGCTTTCCAGGATATTTAAGATTTTATGACTCTGAGCTTTTACTTTTGACTGTAGTTACCTGCGTAGATTTAGAATCATGTACATATCATACATTCATGAGAATTTATCATTGGCTCTACTCTAAAGGTAAATTAGTGTAAATTCAATAAAAAAGCTGCAATAAATAAATTACAAATTTAACTTGTGCGTTTTCAGTGGATGCTGTTGATGTTAGCATGCATCTTCACGGTGTCAGCAAGAAGAATACATTACCAGATACGAAAGAGGCCTTTTATTAAAGGCTCACGATTGATTTCAAAACCACAACAACCGTATGCCGTACATTACAAACGTAGTTAGAATTATAATGGAATAAAATAATCTAACGAGAAATGTGATTTATAATGTTTTACGGACCGGTTACCCATTACCTATGGCATTTTATTTGTAAGCCTCGAAACTATAGCACATACCTATCTATTGAGTATCTCTAAACACAGTAACTTTGTGATTTTAGTTGTTATGTTTACTGTTGTTTATATAGAGTAATACGTATAAAACTAACGACGTAAAACTCTTTCCGATATTATAATAAATTGCCATCAAACTGATTACCTCCGTTGTTATTTAGAAGTCGGTTACACAAAGAAGGTTCGGGGCTAGGTAACGTGGCTCTACTTTAATTCCAACAGTTCCAAAAATACACGCCTAATCTAAAACAATCTTGATGCACGGCATCCGTTTGGACAAGCCATGTCCTTGAACTAATCTGACCAGTGTCATGGGACGAGGCCGTACGTGACTATACTGCCTAATGTGTCAAGAGGATATTCATCTAGTTATCCGGTTCTAACTCAGGAATTGCAGTCATATAAAAGAGGTATGGGGAAGTTTTCATTACACTCAGAGTCCTGAGCTCATCCTGTACACAGCAATCATCAGCATCAACGCAAGAAAATGTTCAAATACGTAAGTACTGGTTCAATACTTGTATGTTCTTTATTTACTTAATTTGTTAGGTACTTGCGCCCTCTGAAAGCATCACAGTTGAAACCTCTGACGCTGACCCACAGGTAGCATATTTCTAAAGGACTAGCAATACTTTTTTTACCCGATGAAAAAAGAGGAGGTTCTCAATTCGGTTGTATTTTTGTTTCAGTTGTTTGTGTGTTA
The DNA here is from genome assembly GCA_918843925.1 of Eulithis prunata. Classification (NCBI taxonomy): domain Eukaryota; kingdom Metazoa; phylum Arthropoda; class Insecta; order Lepidoptera; family Geometridae; genus Eulithis; species Eulithis prunata. The sequence continues at coordinate 4,793,251 of OU974019.1, read as the reverse complement.
GAACTCCGTCATTTACGAACCGATTTAAACATAGGTACATAACTTATCTTTTCCAGGTGATCGTCGCCGCTCTTCTGGCTTTCGCCGCCGCCAAGCCCCTAGTAGTGGAATACCCTGTGGGCTACACTGCTCCCTACGCCGCAGCATACACCGCACCCGTGGCATACTCAGCATACAGCGCATACACAGCACCAGTGGCATACTCAGCATACAGCGCATACTCCCCTTACGCCTACTACGTGCGTTGAAAACATGAAGATTGCTCACACAGGACCGCTAAGACAACTTACCGATTATGTACCTACTTATTAGTTAATCAAGCAAATAAAGTTAAACTCAATTGAACATACATGTAATTTTTTTGTACTGTAACATTAGATAACTTTTATTTTCCTTATATCATTTATTTAGGGGTAAAAGGTTAAAAGCATTTAATTGCCCTCCGATTCTAATACATATAAATGGAGTATAAAATTGACCTTTGGTGTATTCAGTATGCCCTTATAGTACAAACACCTTAGCTAACCCTAATTATACTTTATTAAAACTATTGTCGGTTTCACAATTAATATTACAATGTCATAACAATGATGAATTAGGTGTAATGTAAGTTATTGACTTTATTATACAATTTAGCCAAATGGTGGCATTTGTATGCCTTTTGAGCTTAGGTACCTAATGAAAAGTAAGAAAGCAATTGCTATAGTAATATTGCTAACGAATTTGACTATGATTTTTTTTTACATGATCTGAATATGTCTTCAAATATTTAATCATATAAACTTTTGTATAAATATTCATGTAGCACCTATACCTACCTATGTGAAGGATTTCCAATAAAATTATCAAAATTATATACGCGCAAATCTACCCGATGTCATTTGCCATTGAAGTTTGTCGATGAGCTCCGGATTATGCCACTCTGTCATGTTATTGCTAGTAGACACAATATCATGAATATAGAAAGGTAAGTAGGTACTTTTAGAGAAGTACCTTCTTACTACTACTCAATCGTATTCATACCTACTCGTACAACAGTCAATGCAGGTTACGTCCTTTACCTATTGTCATTGTATAATGCCCTTTTGGGACAAGAACCTTTGCATACTTACTTACACTACATTGAACTATTATCGGTATTACAATAATATTAAAATTTCATAACAATGATGAATGTAGAGTTATTGACTTATATTATTCAATACGTAAACAATATTGACCTATTTAGATATAAAATTCAAGTTTCTGTGCTTTGTGGAAGGTACAATAGCCTCATGAAAGCACGATTGGCAATGTTACAGAACTTACAAAATACTAAGTGCCTTGTACTATGTGACCTCTTTGAAATTTTGAAATTATGCCATTCAAATGCTCGCGTATTATGCCATTATTAGTAAAATACGCATAATAGGTCAGAGGAATTGAATGGATGGCTGTTACTTGATTTGAACTCTCCATCAAAACGTCAAAACCCTTTATTATCAAGACGCAAGGTATTTTATCGAATGCAACGAAAATTTGGGATCTCTATGGCACAAAAATTAGGTACAGGATAAATAAATTTTTTTCAGAACTAAGTACTGTAAACATTGACTCCTAAATGTCCCCTTACCTTTACTCACACAGGTACCTAACCTACCATGGTACTTACATACCACAGCAAATAAATACTTACTTAGTTGCATAACATCATGCCCGCCCGCTCATGAATCCACCCTACCGCGAATCCTAGCCTATCCTTAGCCGTAGAATCATCTGCTGCGTCATGGAATGGCATCCACATTTTTTTAAGTAAAATCTTCATAAAAACGGCACAAGATACTTACTTATCATCTGAATGGTCTACCTTGAAAATTATGTTTTAGTATTTAAGTATAGGTAATTACATATAATGTTATTCATGATGTTATTACATAAGTGAAATTCCTATTTTTTGATAAACACGCTAAGTTATTGCGAGTGACGTTCGAATACTGCCTCTAAAATAAAAAAGCAGTGTGACGTCGTACGCTTAGCACCGGTGGCTAAGTGCGAATGGTATCGCCCAGCAAGGCTTCCGAACCAAAACCATAATAATATAGCTTTTAGAGCTTGTCATTTTAGCGCGACTTTAAAAAATGCACTGTCATTGCAATCTTTTGATAGCGGTTGAAAAGTCATGATAACAAGTTACGCGGTTGCTGTCCATCGATGGTATCAAAAACACATGGTATCAGATTCAGACAATCAGCAGGTCGAGATGTCAAAATATTCTGTGATATATAGGTACCTACACATCAGATGCCATCAGACCCAGTTTAAGAAGTTTCAGGACAGCCATTTAAAAGCGAAGAAATGGTTCCGCATTAGGCTATATGCAGGTATCGTATCGCGGATGACCAGAGTAAATATAGAGAAAAACTATGGAGCATTAATCTAGATTTAAGATTTCGAGACAGACACTTCAGATATTATAGAAAAGCCAATCCATTAGAGATTCAGCAGAAACTGATGCTAAGAATACACAGAAATCCGAACGTGACTCGTGTAGTTTTTGCCGTGGATATTACCCACGTCTCACGTGTTCACGCCCATACTTGATATACGTAACAAATAAGAAAACGTGCGGAAAATCAATAATTGAATGACAGTCAACTTCCGAATGTGATAAAACGGTGTGGAGTATGTCTACGAATCAAAATGTATGGAAATCATATTTTGGAATGAAAATTCTGACCGTGCCAATATTTGTGACGTTTTCTTTTATCCAGCAATCGAAGAATGTCAACTTGAATTAGCGGAGCTGACTATACCTACCTATAGGTATTACAAATTATCACCAACTTGCGAGAAATTTTGTATGAAAACCCGATAAGCACCTTCAGCTGACGATTTAATTTTTCTTCTTACAAAAACTGCGAGTTTCTCGATTCTCGCTATTCATAAATAAAAATAATAAAACTCAGACTTGGCACGTGTCAGCTGTCCGTCTTGTTTTTCAAAACACCTCCTTTTCCTGACTTGTTCTATGAATTCCATTTGTTGTCTTCGAGCTTACAAATTTTCTATAGGTAAGAAAAAGTGCAACGTGTTTTTCCCTTCTTGAGTAGGTAAACAAACGAAGGTTTATTCTAAAAATAACGGCTTGTTTATTATTTCTAAGCTAAATTAGATCTTTTTGCGTCTTATCAGTGGAACAAAGCTATCGGAAAACCCGTATTTATAGATCTACTTTTCCATTATTAGCTTCAACGGAGGCCTGTTCTAAACGTGCTTTGATTGTGTCCAGTTCCCTGCATTTGTTTTGCTAAGCCTACGCATATTTCCCACAACGTGCTAAGGAGTTGCATAAAATGTACTAAAGAAGGCCAGTGCGTCATTCTAGTGAGAAATAGAACCGGGCGGTATCATCAACAATGGGTTCAATGGAGTAGTAGATACGCTTTCATCACAACAGTTGTTGTGATGAAAGCGGCTGACGGTTGTCTAAACAACTGTTACTTTTTATAAGGTCTTATACCAATGACACGTCACGGATCATATAATACTATGTTATCTACAACTCATTAGTAAGTATGTATAGTAGTTATTTAAGATAATTTTTTCGTCTTGATACTCGTAGGTGGCCAAATGTAGAAGACCAATAGGCAAACAGCCCACCTGATAATAATCGGTCACCGTCATCTAGAAACACTGTTTTTGTAAAAATAAATATATACAAAGTCTACTTACCAGTATCACCCTACCTCAAAAATTTCGAAGACGTGAGTATAAACACAATTACTTTTTACTTTGATGTTTAAATTCTAAGGCCAAGGTAATTAAAATAAGGGTTTCAGAACCCTTATATAAAGCTACGTATAATTATGTATAATGACTTTTGTAGGCTGTCTAACAGGTTTTCACAAGTCACATGACTTTTGGGTTACTTGCGACTTATTCGCAGAAAACAATCAATTATAAAGTACAAGGTGTTACAAAAATACCACTGCTAAAATCAGAACTATGTATCTACTTACTTGAAAAGCTCCCCCTATCATGTAGGGAGCTTTTCAAGTAAGTATAGCATCTTCTTCTTCTTGGTTTATGGCTTTTGCAACTTGTCAAAATTCTGCCAGTGTCTTTTTACCTGAGATTCAAACAAGCAAGCTCGTATGAGTTAGTGGCCAACACTGGTGACGGAGTTTTTAGGCCTCCGTCATGGCTTAACGACTCCTAGAGCCAGAACCGACAGTTTAACGTGCCCTCCGAAGACGGAAGCGCTCAGATGTAATGGCCACTAACGGTCACCCATCCAAATAGTGACCGCGCAGAACGTCGCTTAACTTAGGTAATCGATGAAGATTGATTAAGCAAGCTACGCAACGAGCGCACACTTGAGATGCATAGCCAGCCATATCTCCCAGTATGAGTTATCTTGAAGTTAAAAAAAACTTGATCTTACAAACGCACTTACAAGCACTCATTGAGTTGTACCTAGGTACTTTGTGAACGTGTTCGCCCATTTTTACACACTGTATAGTGTTTATAGGGTTTGAAAGTTTCTTTACACGAGGCTCCTTGAAGTCGCCTATTGCGTCAACATCGCTTTTGTTCAACTGAAATCAATACCGTTGGTTCAGAACTCTCCACCTCTCGAAAGGATTTGGAGGCTGTGTAGAATATTGGAAATTTCTACATACTTCATGAATATTTATTTAGTACTCAATGTGTGTTGATATAGCCGTGTTGGTCGAGTGGGATTGTACCTCGACTTTCGATCCAAAGGTCGTGGGTTCAAATCCCGGCCGTGCATCAATGGATTTTTGTTCGGAAAATTTATATGCGCATTAACACGAGGTTTACGGTGAAGGAAAACATCGTGAGGAAACCCGCGGCTTAGTTAGCTCCGCACGTATTGACCTTGTCTTTCCTGTGGATATGGTTGACTAAACTGAGACAGATGGTATAGGTGCTGGGCAACTCTATCTAAACATTGTCCCAGGCACTACAGTGTCCCGTTAAGTGTAGGCCTCCTGACGCTGTATAAATCATCTTAAATAGATGTAAAGGCCTATTATTATTATTACTCAATGTGATAGGCATGATTCTGTTTATTTAGAAACCTGTAATATTTAATCCGGTTGTGTTACGGTGGTGCTCGTATCTATAAAGGATATTTTATCCCGGTACTTATACAAAATACGAATACGCTGAAAACTTGAGTAGTTTAAAACTTCAACTGTGTCGCAATTTTGAACGCGTGACCAGTGTGTATTGTATAAATATTATTAGGTATGTAGTTATGATGCCTGGGGTATTTTGAGCCAAATTAGGCTCATACCTAATTGTGTTAATTATAATTTAATTTTAATCTTGTATGGTTCGCTGTTGTCTGAAATAAAGAATTAATAAAAAAAAAATTTTAGGTTGGTCTTTACCTATATTTTTCGCACCGTAGCAGCCACCGAAGCTAAGTACTTTATGCTTGGACGAAAGATTTATGTTGTTTTATTTAAACATCTACGGTATACTGTACGTACACTGTACACATGTGACCCGGCGTCAAGCCACGTGGAGCAAACTCTATTGTTCATTTACAAAGGCAAAACCACACTACGTGAGTATTTCGCGGTATAGGAAACAAGCAGCTAAGAAATTTCTTCAGCTTTGAGTTTGTGTAGTGCCTAACTTGTATATAAAATATAGGATTCATTTAAAATGATGCTACTTATTTTAAAACTTACCTGCTACCTGAAAAGAATCCACACAAAATTGAGTATGAAATTTTTGATAATTTTAAAAATACGGATGAGAAGTAAAATTTTATGTTTTCCAAAGTCGGTGATAAGAATATTTTAATACTACTTAGCTTAAAGGAAACAATTTATTTTAGTTTACTTAGTAGAAAAGTTTTTATTTGGTGGAATCTCGTGTTTAGTGCTATAATAGTTTTTAGCACAATGAAAGTGATGTAATAAATAAAATTTCCAGCACACTGTCTTGCCATAAGCTTCTGGATCAGTTGCAGTTTGCACTGTAATATACGACATGAGATGTCAACATGCGTACCAAATAGGTATGCGTATTCACGATTTTAGGTCAATAGTAGGGGAGCCGAAGGTATTTCAACGTTATCTAATAGGATAAACTACATGGCACACGAATATATTATTATGCTAACTTTTAGAAAATCAGAATGAAAAATCACATTCGGCCGAAACTACAAAAAAAATCCGAAAGTGTCAAAAAAGTGACACCATTTCCGATAAAAGAATGATACTGGTAGCTTCAAAAGCTCTTCATTAGACTAGGTAGATAAAAAAACCTATTTTGCCAGTTCTAATTTGGTCGACAGTGCTCGACAGACGGCTTCAGCGATGACGATTTCAACCCCTAACCTACGTCATCTGTTTGCTTTTACAAACATTTAGTTTTTTATTTCTACAATGTTTCTGGACCAGTGTCAAAACTTTTTCAATAACAATACTTACCTACGCATTCGTCAAGTCTTGACTATTTCCGGCCCTATGACGCACACACACGGTGTTATCTTAGCAGCATGTTACTGCCTGTGTGTGTACCTTTGCTGAGGATGTCAAATGCACACGTTATCGAATACACATCACTTACACCCATAGAAAAAGAATACTCTTTCTTACACCTGTCTCAATGGGTGGCGGTGGCGGTAAGACTGTCATCTCGGAAAGAGTTACTAATGTCTACACAAAAAGGGAAGATCCTGAACATGGTTACAACTGGTAGAAGAAACACTGGAAGAGTATATTATTTAGGAAAATGCTGGCGTTATTAATAAATAGTAAATATTTATGGACCTTTCACAAAACACCCTCTAATCTAAGCAAAACTTTTACCGTGGAAAATAGTTTGCTATTATTTTATTATTAAAAAAAAATCTTTTTACAACCCAGACACAAAGCACCCAGACACAAAGCTTTCACAACTTTCCCAAAGAATTGCGTAACCTTTTGCTTTATACAAAGCTTACATTCATAGAAATGTCTTGTCGGGAAATCTTTTTCACTACACCTACACAAAAGCCAATAATGTGAGAATTTAGACAAAGGGTCCTCTATGGATGGATATGTAATCTCTTACCGAACGCTTTGACGGTATTCACTATTGTGATGATTAGAATGCCGTTTTGTCTCACACTGTTTTGCATGCTCTATTGTCAGATAGTTTTGCTACAATAAAAGCCTTTAACAAGGTATTCATTAGATGTTTGGTTACATGATTTAGGTATATGACGTGCATGTCTCACAAAGCACTATTCATAGATTTTCCAATTTACGCTGGATGCTCTAATAAAATGAGCTTTTGTTCTATTCAGAAAGTACAGTTAATCTGGGCATTCAATATTTATAGAAAGTAATGAAACATTTTCCAAAAACGAATTCTTATATTGCTTATCGGAATCACAGATCATAATAATATAATACTATGCTTACGGAATAGAAATTATCCCCTTATTCATATTAGCCTATCATTTTAGCGCGGCTTTAAGTAATGCTCTGCCATTGTCAGTTGCATGACAACGTAAACAGATGACAAAAGGATTCGAGTTTTCAGATTTTTTGAAACAACACAGCGGACACGAGTTTTGACATTTTTTGAAACGACACATATCACTTTTATTTTAATAGTTTTTCTTGTGTTATTGTGAGTATTGTTGTTTAATTTTGGTGGAATTTTAACCAATAATACTTAGGTCGTAACATAAAGTGTGAGCCATTGGAATAAATGTGTGTAAAGTGGTTTTTCTGAATGTGAAAATTCGTCTTAGGTTTTGAAGAGAAAATCCACCATTTTCTTTTCAAAACAAACGACAGCAAACTTGACGAATGACTTGACTTGACTTATATTATTTAAAAACTACTTGACACTGGCAAAATTGTCTGTCGAAATGACGGACACAGGCCATATAAGTTTAAAAGAAGAAGAAGATGACAAAAGATTTAGCAGCCATTTCAGCTAGCGTAGCTTTAGAAAACTAATATATGAATGAATATACCCTGTGTTTTCAACATATTACCCCGTTTGCAATTTCATTCTATCCTTCCTATTTTATTCTAAACTTTTATTACTTAGAAATGGCCAAAGAATGGCATTCACTTTAGTACACACTACATTTCAGAAGGTATATCACGTCAAATCGAATCAAAATCATTTATTTGTCATACACGTCCATTGATGTTATCCTAGTAAAGTGATATTATGCTTCTATAACGTCAAAAGAGTTAAAAGATGGAGATGGAGTAAAATACCTACAGTCATTTTAATAAGGCATTACTCCTTAGAGCAATACTTGGCTTAGAGCTTTTGCGGTGTTTTATATGATCTGTGATAATGATCTGTGATAATACTAAACAATATTGTTGATTTCAAATACAGACAATCAACTGTTTTATTTAACTTTTTTTGTATCACGTTGTTTCAAAACAAATCACGTTTTTAGAAACGCTACATTAATTAGTCAGTTTTTTTTTATTAGACTCGAGCAAAACAAACAATACAAAGTTCAAAGTTGAGGAGAAATGTCTTCGCCAAGCGTGAGTTAAAATTGAGCTTTTAAGGTGTGGTAGGTACCAAAATAAACGTTGATTTTCGCCTAAAATTATATAATAAAATACAAATAATCGTATTATGTAAACAAATATAACAAGAGGCTCGTAAATCAATTCAAAATTAAGTTTTTTTTTAATATTTCTTATTAAACTACTGACTTAATCACGTTGTCTTGTAACAGCAGAACACTGGACTGATTTGGATAAAACTTAGAATGGATATTGAGCTCTACGAGCTTTGAAGCTACAATGAAATATTCAGCTGTGTCGTACCGGTTAGTTACAGTCATATTTACGTTGACGGAACCCTAAAAATGTTTCACGTGGCTTTCCACGTTATTCCTTCAAAGGTAACTTTTAGGTATTTTAAATAGGAAAATTAAGAAAATGATTGGATGGTGTTTCACGTGTTTTTACACGTGGTGTGGTAGCGTGACCCTTGAACTTTTTATGCATGCGTCTACAGGATTGTTGCAAGTCCTATAAGTTACTACAGTAAAAAAGATAATCGACAAAAGAAAATCGAATAACTTTCTTTTGTAAATTGCTTGACGTAATTTGTAAAGAAGTTTGAGTTATCATTTGACATCCCAATGTATTACTTATAATGGCAGAGAACTGTCCCTATATTATAGGAAGTCAGTAAACCTAATTTATCACAAGAAAGAAATTAGTATTTTCATCCTTATGTGGCAGTGACACACTAACGACATGTTTATGTGAGTGAATACGTAAAGGTGGTGGTCAATGCTTTGATTCTTATCACGCGCAGGCCAATGCCAGAGACGACACTGCGAATGGAACATCGTTGCGACAGACACCCTGTGATGACTATAAAATGTTAGGGATCAGTGGCAGTCAGCATCAGTCCTGTTCTCACCAACAGTACCATTGACAACTATCAGAATGATGAAAATCGTAAGTTTTTTTAACATATAAAATAAATACATTATTTAAAAAAAAAATTATATACCTAGGTCTGAAGAAAATCTTTGCTAATATACCTAATTTATTTTCAGTTTGTCCTTGTTTCGGCCCTGATCGCCATCTCCGCCGCCAAGCCTGCTCTACTCAGCGCTCCCCTGATTGCAGCCGCCCCTGCCCCAATCGTCACAGCAACCAGCTCGCAGTACTTCCACCGCAACCACAATGCATTAGCTGCAGCGTACGTCGCTGCTCCGGCTGCTTATGTTGCTCCCGCTGCTCCTTATGTCGCTGCTCCTGCCCCATACGTCACCGCTGCTGCCCCATACGTCGCTGCTCCTGCCCCATACGTCGCCGCTGCTGCCCCATACGTCGCTGCTGCTTCCCCTTACGTAGCGGCTTCTGCTCCACTTGTTGCCTATTAACAGTCGAAATATAAAACAAAGCGTTGTGATACTATGAATAAATAATTTTTACATTGCATTTCATCTTTTATACACCACAGACAACAAAATATTTTACTTAACATTGGTCTGAAGTAACATCAGGAGTGTGCTCAAAAACCACACGAGTCATTTTTTTCATTTATAGCACTTTATCTATGCATGACAAGTTGCACTGTGCATACCCACTGTCATACTATTGAGCGGGATCTAGACTTAAAAGATAAGATACTTGTGAGTGAGTTCATTAAAGACAGCATACTTAACTACTTTCGAAATTAATGTAATTTTGTACCTGAAAATCATACATCTATGTGTATTTTTTCCTACTTACCTACTACGTTTTTTTATTGTTGACTAAATATAATATTTCAAGGATATCTTTGTGTAAGATTTTCGCCTACAAATTCGTTCAAATACCTACCTACGCACGAGAATGGTTGTTTCTTAAAATAACTAGGCGTTATGAAGCTTTACATTATTATTTATAGATAGGTACAAGTAGCTACCTAACAGCTCTCCTTACCCACGTCACAGATCATATAATACTATACTAGTACCCACGTCTTACTTTTCTCTGCGTTTTACCATTGAAATATCTAGAATGAAAAACGTCTAAGGTAAAGTTACGATCAATGATATTTTAGGTAGGTAAAGATCATTGGTTACGGTAATGAAGTATGTAAATATCTGACACCAAAGATTTCTGATACAGTACGTATACCTAAGATAATATAAACAAACCTATAAGACATTTATAAACAAAAATTTAAAATAAATATTACAGTACTTAACATAAAATAATTAAGATACTAATGGCGTAACCGTGATTCTTTGGAAGATTCGCAGAACCTAGAGCATTTTGCCTTAGTGTAGGTTATGTTTCATGTCAAACATTTCTTTAAAGACTCCTATATTATATACGTTATATAAGCTTTAGTGAAACTAAAAAAATATCGCATGAAAGTATCTGATTTAAATTTTTCACAGTTAGAGCCACAAATAATGGTAAAGCTATCGAATAATAAAATAGAGAACACTATTGTGACAGGCGCTAATACAAAATGAGACTATTCTGTTTGTGAAATTGTGACACTTCATCTTTGTTAGAAGACACAACAGTAATAACACAAGCTGCCAAAAACACTTGCAGAGCATTTTTAGAGTCACGTTTAATAGGTTGATAGGTCGATAGCTACGTGGGCTGTTGATAACATCTTTTAGGTATTTATTATTTTCCACTGCCCGCTTGGTAAACAAAATAATATTGTTTTTCGTTGCTGGAAATATCATCAAACGAAGTAAGCTACCTCAAAACAAAGTAAAGTAACAAGAAAGGTTTCTACCTTACTTATTTTGACATGCGTCATAGTTTCTTCATTGGTCTAGCGTGGTACCTTCTGCGCTGTGGGGTGTGGAAAATTGAAGTTATTGTTTCGTCCCAGTGGGGCGAGATACTACGACGAGAAACTAGAATAACTCGAACGGAGGCACCGGAAGACCAACATTCATGTGGTGATAAACATTTTTCTGTGTCTGGGTTTTGCTCCTATAATATATGCATATGCTATATATAAATACAGTAGCAGTATACATAAATACGACACTTAATCCTTTAGTAAAAGGTATTTCACTTGAAAAACTAAAACTACAGCGTGTTCTCTTTTTGTGGTGGTCAATAAATATCATCTATCTAGACTACGCCTAAGAACTTTTCGTTTGTATGTCGTGCGCCCGGTACTCTGCATGCGCTAAGCTTCGTATTCCTCAAAACCGTTCTGCTGTAGACGGGACCCTTTCGTACGACGTAAGCGCTTAGATGAAAATATCTCTAGTTGCCGCAGCTATACAAATTATGACCAACCCACGAAGAAAGTTGCGTAACTTAATAAATCTCTACCTTCACAAGTTTTTTACTGATACCGGCGTCTAAACAAATCACTATGTATACTTAATCTCAGATCTCTTATTGTCTTATTGAGAAATAATATAATAGCGTGTTTGATCTAGATATAGATTTTAACCACTTAGGACTTAGGATTAACCTACACGTAATCTGTAATGACCGTTACGAATGACATTCAGCTGTCGCAAGGGTGTTTACAGGCTTAACTCGGCTAAATCGATAATTGCCAGTTGTGGCTGGTACTTTCCAAATAGTCCATTGTTTATTATTATTCTTTGGGCGTTTCAATACGATTTTTTGTGTCCATCAAGGTCCGCGTCCTTACATATTGAACCATTAGGTATTCCACTACACCCGCTACGTTGCCACACCACGATGCAAAATTTGTTACACCTATATAAAAGCGAAGACTCCATTTTCTAACGCCTGCATTATAATTTTAAAAGCGGTCCTGCGAGGGGCCTTCAAGATGCTTCACTTGGTAATACTTTTTTTTATAAAATGTAAAAACTATTTGATAATAGAGTTTTAGGACTTATATTTTTGGTAACTTACAGGTACTGGCGTTTACGATATGCGGAATGGTAGAAAGCTCAGGTGTCCACCACGCGGCGCCGGTTGTGACCGCTTCTAGTTCACAATACTTCGAGAGAACCTTCAACCGTTTAGTCGCACCGCCAGTTTTCCTCCAGCCATCTAGCAGACCACAGCACTTTGTTCCTATACAGCAACCAGTTCCTGTGCAACCTGTGCAACATCTTCAACCAGTGCCTTCATTTCAATCAGTGATACCTGTTCAACCAGTTCCACCTTTACAACCGACTCAGACCTCGCAATCAGCACAACCTCAACCCGTAGAGCCGAATGTGGCAATAGCCATAGCAACAGCAAACGCTGCAGCTCCAGTCGCAACCATTCTTCTCCCACCATACCCGTTCGGATTCCCACCTCCCTTCGGGCTCATCCCTCAAGAGCAACCAAGTGATGATAGAACTAAAGAAGAAACCACGACGAAAAATCCTACAACACAGGCTGACGTAAAAACTACCAAGGAGCCAGAAGCAACTACTCAAGTGCCAGATGGAAGTGATAATAACGTAGTGCAAGCATTGCCATCTAACCAGGATGAAAGCCAAGTGAACTTTAGGCAGTATCTGGGCCCGTCTTCACTGCCAACAAATCAAAACGTGAATTTTAAACAGTATGCTGCACCGTCTCCTTTACCTTCAAACCAGGATGTGAACTTCAGGCAGTATTTGGGTCCAAATCCGCAGTATCAGAGACCACAGTATCAACTGCCTTTGGCTCTACCGCACCATCATCATCATCACCACCACCACCCGCATACGAACATCCACGTACACCCAAAGAAACTAAAAACATTAGTTGAAGTTCAACGGGTACCACTGGCCTATATTGCCCCTCCACCATTACCCCACTTTGAGCACAACCACCAAGCAATCAAAGTGGTCAAGCAAATTCATTCCTTTCTGCCGTCAAAAGCAAAACTCATCATCAGGCCTGTACTGAAGACCCGCAGCATACCACCTAATACCGCATACAATGTACGAGTGTCAAGTTCAGGATACCAAGTTCCTGCTCCTCTCCCTTTGAGGAACATAGCCCCTCGCACCCAAAATGCGAGGCCTTTCAATACTAAAGAAATCGAACCCACTACCTTCAGACCTTTTCCTATACCAAATACTAAACCGCCTAGACTATGAATATTATTGTAAATAGGTAAATAAATAACTCCACTTGTTATAGATAAGCAATTGTAAATAAGGAAATGTTACCTATTGTAAATAAATATTTTTATACGTGTTTTATAGTATATTTACATGACTACTAGAAACCTATATTTTCTGCATGTACATTGTACAGGAGTCATAACATCATGCACGACAGTAGCTCTTCAGGTAGAGTACCCGTATTTAATTATAGTAGGTATTTTATTAATTAGGTATTTTCTCAAAGATTAATAATAATAACAGGCCTTTACATCTATTGAAGATGATTTATACAGCGTCAGGAGGCAACCTATGCCTACACTCAACGGGACACTGTAGTGCCTGGGACAATATTTAGATGGAGTAGGCTTGCCCAGCACCTATACCATCCTCTTAAGACTAGTCAGCCATATTCACAGGAAGGAAAAGGTCAATACGTGCGGAAAAAAAAAAAAAATTGTACACGAGTAAACATTTTCATTGCCAACGGCCCATGTTCACTACCCCTACCTTTCTGTGGATCAATCAAATTCCATTCAAATCGTTATACATAGACTAATATGATAAGATTGTTATGTAAGCTTGTAAAAGTAAGTTCTTTCACCAAAAAAAAGGGGGGGAGATACTCCTACATCCCCGTCCTGTATAGTTTAAAAAAACTAAAGTAAATTTAAATTTCCCACACTGCTTTTGTAATATGAAATAAAAACTGCGTGAGTCGTTCTTTCCCGACTTTTTAGGTACAAAGGTTGACTGAAAAAAAATATTCAGTTTACATTCATTTGATTCCAATTTCGTTTTTTTATGCATTTACTAGCTTCCGCCCGCGACTTCGGTCGCGTCTAATTGGATCCCGTTGATTTTCCGGGATAAAAAGTATCCTATGTACTTCTAATACCTCCAAGAATATGTGTACAAAGTTTCATGATGATCGGTTAAGTAGTTTTCGTTTGAAAGCGTAACAAACAAACTTACATTCATATTTATAATATTAGTAGGATTTAGTCCTCTCCAAAAATGTCTAGTAAACAACCAAAAATACATCAATTCTACGAGTGTACTCGACTGCCGTCTAATGACCATTTGTAATGGTACGAATGGTACCCATAAAAATATACAATGACAGAGTTTGTACAACTAGATTCAAGTAAACCATGAGTTGAACGAAAGACTAGAGATACGGGCCTAAATAATTTGAAGTGTCCTAGCTAGATTAATGAGTGTGACCGCCTATATTAGACATATGTATACAATAAGACCATGAGGGCCAAACATAGAACGAACGACCTTGACCAACAAAGTGCCTTATCAAAGATACCGGGTATTTTTTATGAGATATACCTACCATCGGAAGTTCTCGATCCTATGATTATGATAAAATTTTAATCTTTCCATTTTAATTTTGTAAAATTTTTGCAGTAAAACAGATATGTTTACATTTGGGACGAATTATTCGCCCAAGGTCAACAAAATGCAGATTGCTATTGAAAAATACAGCAAATATTAAAATCAGCGACCGTTACGTTACATACTAGAAACAAAAAAATATTTGCACTTTAAAGTAGGTAATTACAATAATAGAGACTAACCTTAGCGGTTTAGTGCGCCGGCTGCGAAACGGACATTGCAAAACCGGCCGCATTCTATGTAAGCTTTTGATAAGCTACAAAACATGATTGAATGAGGTGATTATGTCCAAAACCTGCGAGCCCAAATTTAGTCCTAGTATAATGTTATCGGACTGACCACTAACCAGCCCAGTTTTCGTAACGTGGGACGTGCTGGCCGCCCCCGATGCGTGCTTTGAGTCTAACGAGACATTGCATGCATTGTACAGTGACGAAATGCAGTACAAGGTGAATCTTACCCGTCTGCCGTATATAAGGTTTTGTCACCAAACTGTAGACATCACACTCGAATCGCATCTTCTGTTCAACAGACAAAAAACTACATTAACCAAAATGTATAAAACTGTAAGTCTGAAAAAAAGAGTGAAAAAGAACAACTTCAAGCCCAACCTAATTACCGCAACGCTAATTACTTATTTTATTTTCAGGTGTTCTTCCTGGCCACCATTGCCATTGCTGCTGCCAAGCCCAGCATAGGGGCTGCTGTGTTCGCAGCCCCAGCTCCGCTGATAGCTGCACCAGCCCCCATCGTCACAGCCTCCAGCTCACAGTACGTAGCCAGGAACTTCAACGGTCTCTACCCTGCTGCTGCTCCCTTAGTCGCCGCACCATACTACGCTCCTGCTGCTAGGATTGTATCTCCTGTTGCGGCTCCTTATGTTGCTGCACCTGCGCCGTACGCCGCAGCAGCTGCCGCATACGTAGCCGCTCCTGCTCCATACGTCGCTTCTCCATACGCAGCGGCTAGGCTCGTAGCCCCTGCTGCCGCACCTGTTCTAGCTGCCCCTGCGTACGCACGTTACGCTTCCCCATACTTGGCAGGCCCAGCACCAGTAGTAGCCCTCAAGTGAGAAACCATGAAGACTGACATCTAGAACCATTTTGTAATCAATATAATTTCTAATAACTACAACTTTCTTATAACTTACCTACCTGAGCGTGACATTTATCGTGAAACGTGACACTCGAAACAATCAGCAGGCTTATTATTATCCATCTAAAGAATTAGCTGGAACATTTGCGTGTGGCATGTCGGTACAGAAAGTACTAAAGTTTCAAGGAAGTTTTCCTGTAGGCCTTGGCAAAAGTAATTACACAAACAATGCCTCAGTTATATGAAGAAGCCGAACAATAGTGGGCACAATTGAAATTAGGCTCACATGTTTGAAGTACGACTTAAGCAGCCCGTAACCAGTTGATGAAGAAAGTTGGTTTCAAATTTTTATTTTAGGACTTGGTTAGAAATAGTTGGCAATGTTGTTTGTTAGGCCAATATTATGGATTTAAGACGTAGCTAAGCTAGGTAAGTTACAAGTATCTATGAGCCTTGAGCAAACCAGACAAACTGGGTTGAAAATTCGTTTGAGGTCGACTCAACCTTCTAGGTTTTTGCTACAAATACTGGAACATATAATTTTAAAATAAATTATAAGTATTTTTATTGATAAGTATAATCGCTCTATGATAGGTACTACATTCCATTATCTTCAATAAATAAGTACCACTACGGTATCAAAATTTATGTCAAGAGTCTTAAAATAAAATCCAAAACAGAGTAATAATCGTACTAATTAATGCAAAAAGTATAAAAATAGTATTGGATTTCAGCTGTTTTTAGCTTAGCTTAATTAACGTGTAAAAATTGTTACTAGCATAGCAGCCCTTATGAGAAGTTATACCAGCATAATATTTTACCCATATTTTACTAGTTAGAGTACTAATATTCTGTGGTTAGAGCGAGGAGTCAACGCGTTGACTTTACAAAGGTTAGGAACAAAGAGGATATACCTAGAGCCTTAGATAATATCCTCATCTAAGCACCTTTACTAGGTTTACACTTTACGTACCTAACTTCTTATGAAAACAAATCTATTTTATAAAAAAAATAGAATTATGGAAGAATTTACCCGTAAATCTATTGAGGAAAGTCCTCCCCTATACATTTTCAGATTAGAACAGACTTCTTTTGGCTTTTACAATAATCGTCGGTTCATAGAATGAGGGACCGTTCTACGTTTCGCTTTTTGGTTCGTGTCATTCATAATTATTCAGTAGTAGGTACCTACCTTACCCATGCTTCTACAAGCTTTATGTAGCTCAGCAACCATTGGCCGTAATATAAGCTTATTAAAAATTTGTAAGGGAGTTGAAATCGATTGATAACTTATTTTTATATATATTATTTAAAAAAAATAAAAATTAGAGTGAAAATAAAAAATGTTTAAATCAAATAGAAAACAGAATCCCAGTATCGGTGTAGGTATAAGAAGTATAGGTTGAAATTTATAAGTAAGCATAAATTAACAAAATCGCGGCCGTAGTAAATTTTATTGAAATAATTAGTTTGTTAAATAAACGAAACATGTAATTTAATGAGGAATTTATGACTAACACACGACTAGCATGCATATTTATAACAGAACAAGGTTTTATATATACGTTAATTATGTACTAGCAAAAAAAGCGCCAGTGATTACCATAAAACAGAAGCGGCACACTGTTAATTACATAACATTACTATCAGTGGCAACTATGACACATTCGGTAGTCAATGGTGTCCGTGTTGATACCCAATGAAGCATGCGCATGTCCTGCCTAAGGAAAGTGAAACTGATGCGACCAACATAGACGTAATGCTTGCAACAGTATTGAACTATATAACCACAAGTGCCACGTCAGTCGGTACACTTCCACATTGACACCCGACTAATCAAGTCACAATGTCAATCCAAAGATTAGTAAGTACAGAGGTGCAATCCCTATAACTTAATGAAAAGTCAATATTAACGATATTCTTAGTCTGGTATCATTCACGGTTGTAATACTTGTACACTTTTTCAGGTTTTATCAGCCCTTGCCATCATAGCTAGCTGCCACGCTAGCGGGATTGGCCACTTATACCCAGCCGTCAAATCGTTCCCCATAGTACGATACGCGCCGTTCTTCAACTTTCCGACGGGAGTGAGGTCCATTCACGCAGTAGCGGCTCCTGCTCCACTGTTTCCTGCGCCAGCACCAGTGGTAGCAGCACCACCACCAGCACCGTTCTACCCTGCACCGGCGCCTTTCTTGCCGGCACCAGCACCAGTGTTCTCCGCACCGGCCCCAGCGCCTTTTGTTCCTGCTCCAGCCCCATTTCTACCAGCTCCCGCATTTCCTGCTCCAGCATACCCAGCTCCCGTCTTTGCGCCAGCCGGTCCGCTCCCACCACCAGCTCCAATATTTTCTGGTGCATTCCCTTACTTTGCACCAGCTCTACCTAAACTATCTCCGTTCGTACCAGCTCTACCAAGAATTGCTCCAGTAGTCTCCGCATTACCGCAAGCTGCCTTATACGCTCACTCGGTACCCGCACTAGCAGCGACCCCATTCTCCCCGATTATAAGGCCAGTGGCGCCACCTTTGCCGGCTCCAGTTTTTGGACCACCTACTCATGTTGAAGTGGCTAAAGCACTACCCTTTGGTATCCACGGCTACGCGTCTCAGATTCCTTACGCACCAGCGCCAGCGCCCATCCTCAGAAATGCATGGAAGAAATGAAGACTAGATAATAAGTAGAAGCTACCCAATAGAATAGTCAATTGTTGCTATGTTGTAAATAATGTTGTTATTCTTTATACAATGTTTATAAGAAATATTTTAATAAATGATATTAAATTGTTTATAATAAATCATTTCAAATTAAATGCTGAGACTTTTTAGGCCATAGGAAAATGTAACATAGTATAATTCACTCACACTAACTCTTGTTTAAAATTATTTTCAAGGGGAAAGCACGAAAAAATTCAATAGCAAACGCTATCGTAATGTAGCGTCAATGATAATAATAAAATCGTTGGGTAACGTGAACAAATTCACAATGCATGTCAACGACAGACAAGGCCCTAATTCCACTGTACAACAATTGACGTTCAAGTTTAGTACCAACAATAGTTCAACCGTTCTGCAGCTTAGCAGACCTTTAGCCATCCTTTAGCAGACAGTGAAACGTCATTGTTCAATGTTCAACTGAATTACGAGATTGTCAGATTTATAAGATCACTAGCTTCCGTCCGCGACTCCATTCACGTCCCATTGGATCCCGTTAATTTTCCGGGATAAAAAGTATCCTATGTTACTTCTAATACCTCCAAAAATATGTGAACAAAGTTTCATGGTGATCGGTTAAGTAGTTTTCGCGTGAAAGCGTAACAAACAAACTTACATTCACATTTATAATATTAAGTAGGATTCTAAATTCAATATTGTTTGATAGAGTTTATTCAAAATACTTGTCTCAAATACCACTTTAGTTCTCGTAGCTACGAGACGAGAGCAACTCGATTCTATAAAAAATCTAGAAATACAATTTTATTCGTAGGTTTTATTTGTAGGACTAAATGAGTACTCTTACAAATAAAAGAACTTTCACTGTGTTTCTTAAATAAATAAAAATAAAAAAGTAAAAAAGCCTTTTATTTCTTGCTAAAAAAGTTAGTAAGTGGTGCTTAAAAAACTGTGTTTCTTGATCGATTACAAATCACAAAAACTCGTGTTTGTATAAACGCAACGAATGGTTTTTCAGATCATACCTACTTATACCATTCAGAACAATATACATTGACATAAATTGTAATACAACTTCTTCTAAAGGCCCGTGATTATAAGTACCACAGTACTTATAATCACGGGATTCCTAAGGCTGTTGATCAGTTAACTCATTAAACACCTGCAACTAAAGTAAGTGTGGTTTACTAGATAATTAAAAATAATAAGATAAATAGTTTGATACTGAACATGTAAACCCTGCACTTATAACGCTATCACTTGATATGTAAAAAGGAAACAATGGAAGTAAAGAATATTTCTTTTAATTTTACTAAGTATAAACGTATAAAAATCTAATTAGTCTTTTTTACTAGGAAGGTCATCACAGTCTAGTGTTCTCTAAAATCTATCGAACGTATGCTGGGGCAAGACTGAGTGGTGATCGGATGAGTGGAGCGCCGTAAGGGTAGGGTGCAGCGTAGGGCGCAGGGCCAGCGGCGTATGGGGCAGGACCAGCAACGTATGGAGCAGGACCAGCAACGTATGGGGCAGGGCCAGCAACGTATGGGGCAGGACCAGTGACGTATGGGGATGGACCAGCGACGTACGGGGCAGGACCAGCAACGTATGGGGCAGGGCCAGCAACGTATGGGGCAGGTCCGCCGATGTAAGGAGCGGGTCCGCCAACGTACGCTGCAGGTCCAGTAAGGTAAGGAGCGGGTGCGAAAGGAGCAATAGCTGGAGCGGCGATGAGAGGGCTCAAGTTCTTTGTGGTCACGCTGATCTGAGAGGCGTACGGAGGAATGTTTTGAGGCACAGCATGAGCGTATCCGATTTGGGCAGGCGCAGCGACTAGAGGAGCTGCTACTGGAACTGCACTAGATTCAGCTCCAATGGTGAATGCTGCAGCGATAAGCACGATCTAGTGAAAAAAAATACAAATCATTTGTAGATTGGGTAATATCATCAATTCATCATCAAAATGTATAAACTGTGTAGATAGAAACTGCGTAGCAAATTGCGAAGAAAACTTACAGATTTGAAAGAGAACATCTTGCTTGTTTTGGTAGAGGACCTTCCTTAGTGAAAAGAGTATGTGATGTGTGACTAGTTAGAAAAAACACTCGTCTTTTATACCTTGTTTATTGTAATTCAGCAGCCGTACAGTAAAATACGCATTTGACGTATTGGCAAGCGGTCATTTGGGATTCGTAGAGGCGTGCGCGGAGAAATGGATCACATTGGGAAACGGTTTTTTTTTGTTGTGAAATTGTATTGAATCAGTTTGCAAAATACATTTGGATTTAGGCTTCTTCGATTTCACTGCATAGTAATGACGCAGAATACTTAATGTAGGTACTGCAACGATAAATAATTATTTACTTCATGTGCTTTTGCAATGGTTGCTTTTATAGAGAACCCAAACACGCGGATAGGAAGAAAATAACTTATTTAGCTAGGGAAGCAGAGTTAATAGATAATCAAAAAGATATTGTCCTCTGAAATAGCCTAATCTAACCAATAAGCCATACTTAAGAAGCTGGTCTACCTATCGTTAATTTTAATATGCTCTACTTTTAGTCACCATTCATGTCTGTCACCATAATAAGTGCGAGATTTCTCTAACAAACCCTGGCCTACATTTGTCACGACAAATTCGATTTTAAAGATAGGTTTTCTATCGTTACTTTTTATACTCGTAAAGTTGTCAGTATTTTTTGAGCTATGATATTCGTATGCATAAGCGGTATTATTTTCGGTTATTATATAACGTGCAGTGAAATTGGCTTGCACAGAGTTTAAATTAGAATGCGCTGTTCGTAAGCCAAGTCTGGGTCAAAAAACGCAGTGCCAACTACGATGTCCTGCGCATTACTTAGCGCGTGCGCGTACCTACTGTCTCCGTGGTTGCTCAACGAAATCGGTAAGCAGTATAAAACGTGACGATGCCCTGGAGACGACACAGTTCAACGAATCTTCCAGTGTAATACACTTGTTAGCAGTCACAAAACCCCAAGCAAAATGATCGCCAAGTTTGTTGTAAGTTTCACGTTATAACAATTGTTCTTCTTGTTTCGTGGGTCACGTAATCTTACATTACTCGTGTTATTTGACAGGTTGTCCTTGCCGTGGCTGTTGCCTCCATCAACGCTGGTGTCGTGGCTCCCGCTGCTCTGGTTGCAGCTCCAGCTTTCGCCCCCGCAGCTTACGTCGCACCTTATGCCAGCTCCTACTCAGCGCACGCCGTCAACCACGCTGTAGCTGCCCCTGTTGTTGCATCCGCCCCCTATGTGGCAGCTGCTCCTTACGTCGCGGCTCCAGCTGCACCCCTAGTTGCTGCCGCCCCCGCTCCAGTCCTCTCCGCTAGATACCTCTCATCTCCGTACTCCTACTACCTATAAACGAATTTGGCGAAATCATTGCCTAGTGACTTGCTCAACTGTATATTAAAATGTGATATTAAACGAATGTAGTAAAATATATTCTTGTAGTTTTTATTAATAATTTCTGCTCTACAGTACCTACTTAAGTTCACATGCTTAGCCGAATCTTAACAATATTACGGCCGTCATGATTAAGACGGTGATGATACTTTTAAGAAATCAATGCTGCATGGAGATAATTAATATGAACGAAACAAGTCAAAGGCGTGTCACTCAATTAAATTGTGTGCTCAAAGACAAGGCTAAAATGCCATTTGTAGAAGTAAGTTATTTAACTTATATCTGTATCAAATACCTACGTTTCAATGAAGGTAAAAAAGGATCCCAGGCAACTTTGTATGGAGCCCAGTGGTCTGACCACCAAAACAATACAATAAAATATTTTAAAACCGGCTGCTAATAACTATATCCTACTTCTTTTAGTTTTAAATAAAAAAAACTAGGTAAAGTTGTAATTTGGCGAACCGTCGCAAGCTCTGGCTGTGAAACTTACGACCAAAGTTTTGATCCATTTGACGGTACACTTAGCGGTCAGATGGCAGGTACAATGTTTTAGTTCCAATGATGGAACTTGCAGTAGTTTCTAGAACTAGTCTTGAGAATAAAATTGGTTTCTATCCAGTCAAAGGGCAAAGCTTTTTGGGAGGTCAGAGAACACCATCATCACTTTTGTCCACTAATTTAACTCTGCCAAAATATAGATACGTATCCTATTATTGTACAAAATGTACGTCAAATGATATGGATAATGTGTCAGCTGACTGTGTACATGACTGAATAGTGTCATTGAAAACGCCCTGCCATCCTTTACGCTAGCTTACAAGTAATAAAGCCCTAGTTTCCGCGCGTCATAATAAAACGTAAGCCGTCATATCACATGGTAAAATATTGAGGTCCAAAGAAACATGCACAAAAAAAATTAATCCTATTTAAATAGTAGATATGACTGTATAGGTAAATTGTCGGTGCTTTTGGGTCCGATCACATCAATTCAGTTTCCATAGTTTTGTATGATCTGTGGTTTTGCTGAGTTGTCACCTCAATAATGATGATTCGATTTTTAAAATGATGCTAGCTCAAACATCATTAGTCTTTTCCAACTACTAGCTAGCATCATCACTACTAGCTGTCATGCCATGTCGTATAAGGACGTCAAGGAAGCTGCATAATTACACCGACAAGAGGAGAAGAAGAGCTAGCATGATACATTTTAGTAGGATGTACTACACTTTACACCGTGTCGTGTCGTCGACGACAAAGATTATATTTCAATCAGTGTGCAAACGTCCACTTTTACAATAAATATCGAAGATGTAAATACTACATCACTGTAATTTTTGATACACACTATGTAACTACGACGGTAGTGGGTTCTTAGAAAATTATATAAGTAATTTTCATCAACGGACAAATAAATTTTAGTCAACCTGTATTTATTTACTCTTGATAAACGAATCTAGATACTTTATCGGTTTTTTTTTTCTTGTAGTAACATTATTGAATGATAAAATCAAAAGAAAAGAAAATTAAATTAAAGTGCCTCTTTGAGAAATTGAAGTACCTACATAAATACGACCAATAACATAATATGTAATTGGCATGTACGCCGCCGGTCTAGCTAAAGTAAAATAAATAAATATTGTATACTATACTTATAAATCAAAAAGAAATTAAGTCCGAGCCAAAGTATCAAGTTCATTTCTACTCATATAATTGTTATGTAGTCTGAACGTGTGCAGAGAATTAAAAATATTACTAACTACGAACAGAAACTAAGTATGCATGTACCGTTCGTTTCAAAGTAACTTAATACATTTTTTTAAACATAATTATTGAGTTGTTTTTGATAGAATACTTAGTTCATTCACAATAGGTACGTATAGATGTTCAAAATACATAAAATATAATACTGAAAATACATAGGATCACTAAATCATAAAAACGCCTTCACATTTAGTAGCAAATTATTGTAAGCAAGGTAAGTTATAATTATCTGCGATAGTAATCTATGACGCAATAGTTCGTTCAAATTACTTACAATAAATAACGAGAACATGAACAAGGAACTGCCCACTATTGAAAATTGTTATTTTGAAATAAGTACATACTTTATCAATAAGTAAGTATTATTAGAACAGACTTAAAAAATATACACATAGTTCTTGTGTAGTTTTTTTTTTTAATTGATCCGAATATCTCACATTATAAAAAACAAATACCTACCTACGAAACACAAACACAATACTTCTACTACCTAATAAAACGTATATAAATTAACATCTGTAAGGTTGCATTCTACATTGCGGCGTTACTCATCCTACAGATGTTTTATTGTGTAACCTAAAAACCATCGTTTTATATGAAAATAGATGATAAACAAGAGAATGAAATGTAGAAAGAAATGTTTGGTAATTTTGCCGAGTATTATAATATAACTAACCTTTTTAAGTACACGGCAAGCAGGCTTGCTCAATCTTCAGCGATACGTACGGCGCGGTTACAATTTGGAGGGGTGACCCTTACTGGCATTTACATCTGAGAGTTTCCGTGCGTCGAAGGGCACGTTAAACTGTCGGTCCCGGCTCTATAAGCCAAGACGGGGGCCTTAAGGCGGCCTAAAAACACCAGAGTTGGCCACTACGAATTTAGTAATTTTTATTACCTACATAATATGGCGATATTTTTGCTAACCATACAATATATTGACGCAGGCAACATGTGACCTAGGCTAAGGCCGGGGTAGGGTTAGACGGATTAGGTCCAGCTATGTCTACTATAAAAGCAAAACCTAACAGGCCCTTAGCACATTCGCTCACACATCCTTCATTCGATTTTACAAATCCCCCTACCCACCCTCCAAAATGTACAAGCTGGTAAGATTTTTTTTGATTTTATTGACTTAAAATACTTAAAAAAATACTACTGTATTTTTATTTAAAAAAGTAGTAACAATATAAAAATTATGTTTGTCATTAAAGTAAAATTTAAAAATGTAAGTATTGCTTCGTGTAAAAAAAATAAGGTCTTGAAGTGTAGCCCTAATTTTATTAAAAACTGCGAGTTACATAAATTATTGTTCTTTATTCCACTTTTTGTCGTGACATTCTCTGGCGGCAACGACCCGACCGAGGTCGCGGGCTGCCATCCGGTACTCGATAAGTTACGCTTTTTTATTCGATAACCAACTCGTAAATCAAGTGAATAGCTTTATCGATACAATTACCGAGCCCAAGCACAAATTAGTACCTGTGTTTCAGTTCAGAGATGTCGTAAAACACTCGAGAGCGGGTATTATATTGTACCTAAATACTGGTACGTAAAGTAGAGACACCTTGTACAACAATAGTATGTCATATTAAACTTAAAACCTGGTTCGATAGTTCCAATTTGAAATATGTACTATATAGCTGATACTCGCGACTTCGTACGCGTGCGAAACTTTCCACCAAAATATCAGTCACCAGCATACGTTGAACCTCGTGCCAACGGCGGCTTTTGGTTTAGAGAAGTCAAGCTGTATCTAAAAATCCACGTCTTTGATTTCAATAAAATATAGTCTATGTTTCAATCCGAAAAAAGGGCTTCTGAATGGTATAAGTTTCATTAAAATTGGTCCATTAATTTAGGCGTGATCCGCGGACAAACAAACAGACAAACAGATAAACAGACAAACTCGATTTTCGGAATTAGAATCTTTTATTTAGTAGATCTGCATTATTTAGTATATCTGTATCTTTAATTTTAGTTTTTGGCTTTTTTACAGTTTTATAATAGTATAGATATAGTGACTAATTTACTGTACTACTACTAATTTCCATTTCTATAATACCTACTCTATGATAGACTTTAATTTTAGAAAATCAAAACAAATTACCAAAAATGTAGAAGTACCCTTTACTTCAAAGTGTGTGTTTGGTAATAAATAGGTAGATAGTATTTATAAACGAACAAAGTTAAACAAAGTTCTAATAAAGTCAAGTACCTATTTTTAACATTGAAAATAGTTATTTAAGCGAAAGTTCACCAAAAATTTTGCCTGATCATCTTTTTACCAGCAGGTATATTTTATATAAAAGATACTGGTAAAAAGATGATCAGGAATTCAGAAGAACTTCTAAGAAAAATAATAAGTGTACAATAGAACAATCATGTCATGATATTTTCCCAGATATACATATTTAGTTATCTTAACCAGCTTAAAAGTAACAGAATGTTTAAGATATTGAAGAACACCAGCCTAAGTAATCTTGCTAGAATTCAATTTATTAGGCTTGGGCCTAAAGTTATGAGCCCACGCTATGTCGATGTCCTAGTCTCGGCAAGGGCATCAGACAATCAATGCAATGTCAGTTAATATAATATTATTATTAGATAACATTCAACCAGATTAAACCACTTATTTATGAAACTCTGCTCTAGATTAAAAAGGTTAAACGAATTCTTTGCAGATTTTTTATAATTATAATGTAATAAAATTCTTCATAAATCTCGCTCTAACACTTTATCTACCTATTAGTTACATACTTATAAAATAAATAATAAACAACTGTGTAAAAACTAGCTCGATATCCTGTTCACGACGCTGAAAATGCACCAAAATTCATATCAAGTAGCCTCAAATTTCTCAAAAACCTAAAGTGCAACTAAGAGCTTCTAAAGCATCATGCTGGCGATTCACAAGCACGCGGCGATCATGCCGCGAGCTCGCCCCGAAAACGCTGCGTAAGCGCGACGCCGCCGCGAGTGGAATCGCCCGCGAATTGCTAGTGTGATAACTGATAAGGCTCGCGGAGTACACCATGATGATTTACCACAGGTGATTTAAGTACATCGCCTCTTAAACTACTATATTTGAAATTTGATTTTCCAGGTCGTATTCGTCACCCTCCTGGCCTGCGCCGCCGCCGCCCCCGGTCTAATCGGGTCCCCCTACGGCTACGCTGCCCCCCTGGCCTCTCCTTGGGGCCATGGAATCGTCGGTGCTCCCCTAGTTAGCGCCCCTGTAGTCAAAACTGTTGCCCCTCTCGCTACTTCTTATGCCAACACCGTCAGAGTAAGTTTATTTTGACATTCTACAGCCGCTAGAGAAAACGTCAAAAAATAGTAGCAGAAGCGTGGATAGTTCCCATACATTTTCATTTCTTTTTATATTCTCTAGGCTAGCACCATCCTAGCCTAAAAAAAGCTAAGTGACTATTATTTAGTTACCCACTTTGGAGTTGTTATTTGTTTTATTTCTAGTAAAAATAAGACATTTAAGTTTTGTTTTTTATTTTGTTAAATAATAAAACAACGACCGATTAGCAAAAAACTAAATCAGTCCTTGAGCGCGTTGAAATCTTTTCCTAGTCCAACTTGTGTCCAACAAGGTGTAAGTACATAGTTTTAAATGAATAAAGTATTATAATTTGAATTGATTACTATTTTTTATAATAAATGTTAGAGATCTGTCCTATGATCATGTAAAACACAGACCAAACAATACTGTGGCATAGCTCTAAATAGAAGAGGAAGTCGTATCATTTTATTTTTTAAGCTTCTTTACAACTGGCCCTTTAGCACAATTAATGTCAAAATGTATGGGAATCGTCTAAAATTAAATAATGTCTGTGCTCTAGCAGATTGTATTACTTATTGCAAATGCATCAAACACTAACATTTCGTAATCTCAACAGATCGCTTCTCCTGCCGTGGTAGCCGCTCACGCCCCCGTCATCGCAGCTCCTGCCTACGCCGCTCCCGCTTACGCTCACGCGTGGTGAGCCTCGCAAGCCCAGCCGTGGCCAACAAGCCTTCCACCTGGCTTAGTCCGAAAAGAGCAACAGTCAACACCCCTTATTTATAAAGTGTAGTTCTAAGACATTCGAAAAAAGTATCCGCGAGTTGGAACGTTGTGCCATTGAGTTTGGAATTAAATCAAATGAATTAAGAATTTGTTTCTTTGCTTGCTCATATCCCAGAGCAGATAGCCTTACCCGTATTTGAGGCAGTGATGTAACCAACACTTGCATTATATCAACAGATTTTCCATTCCTAGTTAGCAGATTTAAAAACACATACAATTTTCAACCGAGCTATACCTACTTACAAGGCATTATCGTGTCTGAAAAGTTAACTATTTCCAATGATTACTGATGGGATTACAAGTGGTGGCGTGGAGGTGGATAAGCAGACCATACACGGGCAGTCGATTCCGCATACCACTCCACCTCCCAACGCATTATATGCGTAATGTCAACAAGCCGCTACACATCTTACTAGAGCTGTTGATAGTAGTGTGATAGAATTTTAGAAGTATAACGTCGTAATTTTTTTGTTATTGAAAATCACTTTACATTCAATGTCCCACTAACCACCATTTTTTAATTTAAATATAACCCAAAAAGTTGGTACAAAACCTATGTGAGTTTGAGTCCACTGTAATTTTTTTCTTGGCTTATCAGAAAAGTAAATATTGTTTGTAGGCACTACCTTTTCGATGTAGGAATTTATTTTATTTAGAAATCTATTTAAGGGGTTCTTAATAATCAAATAAATCCATACAGAAATATTTTCAATAATATTGAAAAATCTAAATCGTAACTAAAAAAGTTCCGTCAAAACATTTAGAAAAAACCACGATTAGTTTTCCAGCAATCAGAAAAAAACGGTTGTATCAACTCTGTACTTATACAAACATAAGTACAGTAGAAGCCTACGCCCAGTTGCTCCGTATGAAAGCCGAGACAAGGTCGATCAAACCTTAACATTTCGCTCAGACTGACAACATCGCCGCCACCCGCAAAAAATATGATCAAAAAAATAATGAGCTGTGCCACTGCTCGACATATTGTACGTCTAGGAACTTTATTTTTTTATTTTAACACCCATAGTATAACCTTTTTCATATAGGCATCTATACTTTTTACTTTTATTAGAATTTAGAATGCTTCATAGTGACAGCCGCTTTGTCTTTGAAGTCTTGAGTGGTATAAAAATGCTTTGAATAAAAAATTCCTTCGGTTGCTTGTAAAGTTTGTTACAAGTACTTACCGAAATCAGTTGGTCAATTTAATAATATAAGTATAGAGCTTTAGTTTATTATTTTGCCGTAAGTATTAATCCGTACCGGTACCTAAAGGTATCTACTTTTCACAAGTTTTCACATTATTTTTCAATTGACGCGTCGCTCGTCGTGTTACATCTACTGTCTTCCTTTTTCTAAACTCTTTGCCGGTCAGCACGCACCAATACTCTAAGAGGTTAATTCTTCGCTGCATCTCTAACATTATATCAGTGTTATATCGCTCGACGACAAATTATTATTTAGATAGAAGACAAATGGAGCTTTACCAGACCATATAAACTCACGATGCAAACACCTACAAATTGCACCTATTTAGCACATTTTAATTCAAACTCGCAGCCGACCAGCAACCAGTGGTTATAATCGTATAGGACTCTCGGCGTTCCTGTAAATAGGTATTTTTGTGATGTTACATAAAACAAGGCCACTGCTGAAATAATTCAAAAACATTTCTGTCTAGAGCACGTGTAGAACCAGTAAAGTATTCAGTTTTCGGTAAGTAACTGTATATTTTTTTCCTCTGTCGATGCGTAATAGTGAAAACGTTTAAAAAAGTAGAGGTATCAGCGTATGTTTGCGACAGATTTTATCCATCTAGTATAGCACTCTTTATAAACAAACATTGGGTCCAGTGTATGAGACGGATGTTTATGTTTTGCCGTAGGTGGTTACATGTTTGAGATTGTAGGAAGGAAATCATTATAATAACACTGTTTTACCTAGCGGGCCTAAATATATGCATGGGCGCAGCTGACGTAATTTTTTTGGCTCTGTACGAGAAAAATCTTGTTGCAGCGACCAAAGATAAAGTGAATTAAATTCGTGCAGATAAATTATTTATTCAGTTACCAATTGGTTTCATACCTAGTGAAATACATCGATTAAAGCAACTTCAATAGGTAATCTTATAATATACTAAGGTGGACTTTCTAAAGCTAACCTTTGTTTAGAAAATGAGCTCATTAAATAGGTAAATAAACTGATTAAAGTTTAAGATTCGCTGTTTATTACAGACATCAACTTTTGTTAAGTTAAATGTCACTTATTTTGGTAACTGTGCACTATACTCGTAAGTAACTTGAATAAGGACTCGTCGAACTTGACTTTCATTCGCGATTCACGCGGCCACTATAAAAACACTAAGAAATCTAAAGAAAGCATCAGTTGATCTTTTTCTCTCGTCGTTCGCACCTGAACTTACACAGACCACGATGAACTCGCTGGTGGTGTTGTTATCCGTGGTGGCGTTGGCTTCGGCCGCACCCAGTCATAGCCTCCTCCATGGTGGTGCGCTAACGTACTCTGCGGGTGTATTCGCGGCTGCTCCTGCTGCCGTCTCCTCGCAGTCTCGACTGGATATCAAGAGCTCGCCAGCTGTAGTAGCGACATCATACTCCGCGCCCGCTGCTATTGCTGCACCTGTTGGATACGCGGCACCTGCTGTGTACGCTGCTCCTGCTGCCTACGCTGCACCCGCAGCCTATGCCGCACCTGCGGCCTATGCTGCACCTTCTTTCGCCTACACTTCGGGATCTGCCGTATCTTCTCAGTCTCGGTTGGACATCAAGAGCTCACCAGCTGTAGTATCAACTTCCTACTCGGCTCCTGCTGCTATCGCAGCTCCTGCTGCCTACGCTACCTACGCTGCCCCCATTGCATACTCCGCACCCGCAGCCTACGCTGCGCCCGCCGTGGCCTACACATCTGGATCTGCTGTATCTTCGCAATCCCGCCTTGACATCAAGTCAACTCCCGCCATTACTAGCACCTACGTATCAACCCCTCAGATCTACAGCGCA
Source organism: Eulithis prunata (assembly GCA_918843925.1). Classification (NCBI taxonomy): domain Eukaryota; kingdom Metazoa; phylum Arthropoda; class Insecta; order Lepidoptera; family Geometridae; genus Eulithis; species Eulithis prunata. Next base: position 4,762,238 of record OU974019.1, on the reverse strand, counting down.
CCCATCGCCACCGCCGCAGTTGCGCCTTCTTTTGTCAAGACTGCCATCGCTGCCCCCGCTTTTGCTGCAGCTCCAGCGTTCGTAAGGACGGCATTCGCCACTCCCGCCATCGCGACTGCTTTTGCAGCGCCAGGTGTGATCAAGACCGCTGCCGTCGTGCCCGCCGCCATCGGTGCTCCCGCTGTACCCCTCGACACTCCCGAGGTGATCGCTGCTCGCGCTGCTCACTTCGAGGCTAAGGCTTTCGCTGAGGGTCACTTGATCCGCAAGCGCTCGGTGTTTGCCGCTCCTCTTCTGTCTCACGCGGTCGCCACCCCAATTGTGTCGACCTACGCCGCTGCCCCCATCTACTCTGCGCCCCTTACCTACTCGACCGCGCTCCACACTCCCATCGTCACCAAGGCTTACGGTATCCATCCCTGGTAAACGTCACCACGATAACGAGGATTTATCCTCGGTTCATGCTGTCGAACGACTGACTAAAATGATAAATAAATAATTAAACCAACTGATACTTACTGCATTTAATTTTACTACTAGTTATAATATAGCAATTATACCTAGATAAGGTAAGTTTTGGCGCAGCGTGTAATGCGACTACTCAAAACTACTCAAAACTTCTATAAATCTATCTGTGTGTATGTAATTGATACCGAAAACTTCCGTATCTAAAAGTACTTACTATAGTTTTTCAAATACATAGTTATTTATTTTCAACCTAGCGTACATGCAATCTTTGAAGGTCATTTATTAGCATTTGTTTCGGCAGTTATTACCTGTTGTTAGGAGAGTATAAAACATCCACGGCTGTTTGCTTGACATCAGTCGATCTTTATTCTTCGTCACGACAAGAACACAACACAGACCACAATGTACAAGTTGGTGGTGTTGCTCGGTGTAGTAGGCATGGTGGCAGCCAAGCCCGGCGTGGTTCTGGCGTACGGTGCTGGCGTAGTGCCTGCCGTGAGCTCGTTGTCGCAGTACAGTAGCAGTGTGGTGCACGGCTCGCCTTACCTAGCGCCCTCCTTGTACAACGCGGGGCTGGTGTACCCCGGCTACGCCGCATTCTCCCAGGCGCCACACTCACCCGCCGTCGTGCTGGACGCCGCTAGGGGTGTGCCACTCGACACCCCCGAGGTAGTCGCCGCCCGCGCTGCCCACTACCAGGCCAAGGCTCTGTCCATCCACCACCTCAAGAAGCGCTCGGCTCCACTGCACTACGGCTCTGCTATCACGCCCCTCGCCTACTCCAGCCCTGTGGTCTCTGCCTACTCTACCCCCGTTGTGTCTGCCTACTCTACTCCTGTCGTGTCTGCCTACTCTTCCCCACTTGTCTCCGCCTACTCTTCTCCCCTTGTGTCCGCATATTCATCTCCTCTGGCCTACCATGGTGTTGTGCCTAAAGCTCTTAGTGTTCACCCCTGGTAGACTACTTCAATACTTTCAAACGAATCTGATCTTATAATCTAGTTAATTCTGCAATAAATGTATCGAGAGTTACCAAATGCTTTATTTTTATTAACGTTCCATATTATTTATTAGGTATATATTATTTTAACCTAGTTACTTAATTTTTTGTTAACTAAGAGTTAGGTAGTATAGAGAGTAGTACTAAGTAATAGTCATAGTAAGTATTATTATTGTTATTTTACATAAAAAAAAATACTTTACCTTTACTCCTAGATAACATGAGACGTTCACCCACTCTTTAGGTAGGTAGTACGTACTCAAAGTCAAATTCAAAGAAAAAACTTTTATTAAAAAAACATCACAAGGATCATTTATAATCGTCTTATCAATTATAACTTATAGGTGCTTTTAGTTGCCAAACATTATACAATCTGGTTTAATGGAAGAAAGTAATCAAAAGCAGTTAATAACTCCAATAAGAAGTTTAATTCGATTGTCATAGGTAAACTAAACTACACTAACTTTATTATTACACTTGCTTGGCCTATTTCAAAGACTAATATTGTCCGAAATGGGAATGAGTAGATCCGTAATGACCGCCTCCATAATGCAAAGAGGCGACACCAGTATGTATTGGAGCAGCGTGAATAACAGGCGCTGCGACTGGGGCCGCAACAGGTAGAACCTGTGCGACAAGAGCAGGAGAAGAACGAACATCTACACGAGATTGGTGAGAAACAGCTACAGGTGAAATTATTGGAGCCACATGGCCTGTGGCACCAAAGCTACCAACTGCTCCCAAATGTCCGTGTCCAAGACCTCCCAAGTGTCCAACAGGAACATAATGTGGCGATCGCTTCACAGCGTGGTGAGCGCCATATCCATGACCGAGAAGGCCGTGGCCAGCGTATCCGTGTCCAATAAGCTCTTGACTGCTATATCCAAGATGTCCCGCGCTTGAGTATCCATGACCGGCGTATCCACCAAAACCCAAGCCAAACCCGTTAGTATAAGGTACAGGAGCCACAACAGTATGCGCTAATGGTAGCACTGCATGAGCGCGGCATGCTACTAGGCCAGCGAACAATAGCGCGAAACGAAACATTGCTAACTTTTCAAACTGACTGGATACTAACAACTAATGCACCACCTTCTTATACTATGAACGCTGCTGAATCACAGCGACAGGATCGAAATCTAAGAATACTTGCCATTGAAGTTTGTGAGCGAGTTGACAAAAACCAGGAAAAGCTTTTTTGTAGCACGATTACAAATAGATTGGCTTTTATACATAATAGATTGAAAGATCGAATTATTGCGTTCTTTGTTGCTAGGTTGTTATAAGACTACGTCTGCATATAGTAATAGTACGTTATATACAATAACCACAAAATAATCAGGAATACCCTAGATAAACAATGAGATCAAAAAGAAACTGCCCAAGAAAATTAAAATGCTAATTATGATGATGACCCAAGCTCACGAAACTGTAATTACTTTAATTGATTTCTTACAATGCATGTGCATCTCAATCCGGCCAGTGCCCCTGAGCCCAGAGTCGTGACGCAACAACCCGTCCAATAGCGGTGACCGAGAACTTGAACCTATTGCGCCCGCGCAACCAACAACCGTTACCTCACTTTATAAGCTACGTCTCATCTGCCAGCGACGTCACACGTCACAGTTCAGCCGTACAAGATGATTAGAATATTTTTCCTGGTGTGTGTGCTACGTAAGACGCAAGGTCAACTCGCTCCGTTGATCTTCGTCGCTCCGAGTGCAGTCTCTCATCAATCGCGAATTGATATAAGACACACCCCCGGATTTATTTCCCCGTTAGTTTATAGTCCAATGGCCGCGTATACAGCTGTGAAAGAAAGTGAATTAGTTTTACCACATTTAGTAAGAACAGAAAATTATTTTACTCCTGTGGCTCTGACATTTTTTCACAATCTACCGTTGGCAAGAGCGCTAGAACACCCGATTTCAATAGAAAAGGTACAAGAAGAACCTGCGCCTGACAAACTTGATGAGGTCATAGTTGCAACAGTTGATAGTGACAGCAATACAGTCTTAGCGGAAACGAATATGGAAGGAAGTGAAAGCCCTAGTGGAGCAACAATTATACGAGATGGAATGGACTGTTCTAACATAGCTTAAGCTAAGCATCCTATCGCTTGGCAGTGCATTTGTATCGAGCTAAATAGGTCAAAGATTTATTGGAGAAGTAACATTTGCTGTAATAATATTTCTATGTACTTGGTGACTCGTAGTATTAAATAATTAAGTAACCAGAGCCCTTGTTAGTAAAAGTAGTGTTAAATTAAAGTTATTAATTTTAATATGTACCTACATCAAGCATATAAATAGCATATTGCTTTAAAAAAAGCTTTTTTATTGCTTTATTATTTGAACGGTACATACTACCTAATATACTCTCTATAATTTTTTTTAAACCAAAATCTATTTCAAATATGTATTTAGTTAGGTACATAGCTAGTTGTTGTGAACCTTATCTCCCCTAAAAGCCAGGTATCGGATAGACATTGATTTTAATTCAAGGTTCAAATCATTGAAGCAAATCCATGTTCATTGACAAAAGCTCACTAAAACGAAACTAATGGTTCTTTCATATAGATAAACATTTTTTGTTGAGTATTTTTTTCATCACAAAATGAGAACGACCTAGCCAGGACTTAAAATTAAATAAAAATCGTGAAATTGTTTACCGCAGTTTTTATTTCAGTTGTGTTGTGATTGTGAGGAATATTGATGTTATATTCACCTACTATTTACAAGTAGACAATTTTGTATTAACAACGATAAACTTTTTGCAAATAATGTCATTGTTCACAATTTCTAATTTAGAATAGAACTGGGAAGTTCAAAGGAGCGTGGTAGGAAGCAACCTTCAGAACTGGAGCGGGGTGGTTGATCAAGTCTATTCTGGACTGATGGGAAAAGGAAGTAGGAACAGAGTAAGTATTTAGGTATTGTGCAGAACGCTTCTTGATAAAGTGGGTGATAGGGTTAGAGAAGGCAATAGGGGTTGGGTAGAAAGGAGATGGGTAAAAAGGACTAGTGGCAGCGTACGTGGAAGTCAGGTAAGGAGTGGCAGCGTATGTGGTAGGAGCGATAATTGCGCTTGTGGACAGCAATGGTGCAGACCGCTTCTTGATGAAATGCGTGGTAGCCAAGGGTAGAGAAGCAGTGTAGGGGACGACAGCGGGGCTGTGCACGAAGGGTGTCGAGATCAGCCTAGTGGTGAGTGGCGCACTGATCAGACGGCTGGATGCATAGTACGGGACATACTGCGCAGACCTCTTCTTGATGAAATGGCTGTAGGCGAAGGGTGTGGCAGCGTAAGTAGAGTAGATCAGCGAAGGATGAACGACACTGCTGGCCGCCTTCGTAATAGTGGTCGTTGCTGGCGCCACTACCGTGGAGTACGTCAGAGGAGACGAGTAGAACAGACCGCTGGGCTCGGCCACCGCCGCTGCGAGGAAGGACAACACCACCAGTTTAAACATTGTGGTCTGTGTTGTTCGGATGAACGACTGATGCTAAACTTAGTGCAGTATTCGTATTTATAGAAAGTAATCACTGGATCAAAGGGCGATCTCGTTTCTCAAACCGGTGCAAGGAGGCTGTTCAGGAAGTTGGTATTTACAATATTCGAGGTCGCCCAGAAGCCTCAACTGGTCAGTTCATCAATAACTCTTACAGCTGTAGAAAGGCCATTACTTTTTTTATTTTAGGCACACAACAAACTTGTCAAAACCCTATTCTAGAAATCGAAGGACCGAAAAACAGTTGAATTGTAAAGCTGGGTACTGACCAACGTTACGAGGTGTAATGTAACATGTTACACAGCGAGCATTCATGCAGTCAGTTTGAGTGCTCCACCCGGCTGTCGGTTTCTTGGCGAATCCTTTGACGGATTTTGTTAACCTCTGCGAAATGGAGCGCAGAGTTTTGACACGCATGTTACGCCGATTTTTAGAAAACAGCGAACATGCTCAATGCGTACATGCTCGATGCGAATGACATTACACCTCGTAACGTTGGTCAGTACCCACCTTAACAATATTCCTTGCCACACGATTCCACACCAAACGAAGCTTTGAATAAAACAAATGTTAATTTTGTTACTAGGTACGAATATAAATAAAAGTATCCTGAAATTAAAATAACGTGTGGGAAATTAAATCCCAAACAAGGGTTTGAATAGGTAATCTTATTACAAAGGCTTTGTCTCTGCATCTCGGTTGCTTGCCCTGCTGGTCACGATACAATTCACGCTAATTCCGTTACGTAATACGAGTGATGGTAGCTATGCAAATTTACTCGTTTCGGTATTTAACATTCCTTTCACACCTTAAGTAGGGAGCTGTAAATTTTTCTAATAACAATTCACTATTTGGTAAATACGTTACGTTCTCAAGCGTTACGTTTTTTGCAGTAGAACAGCGTTGAACTGGAGCTTTGAACCTAAGCCTTGTTTCTTATTATGAGAGAAATGATGGAACAAGTTTAAGTTTTAAGTGAAGTTTCTCTGTGTACAATAAAGAATAAAGAACAAGCCCACCTGCTAAGCGATAACCTCCACCTTTCCTTACGATAGGTCATAACAGGCATACCACATGTAATTTTGGTGACTGGACGTTTTTGTCATTTTACTCTTAGAAGTAACCAAATATATTTTTTATCTTACTGTCTTGATCTCAAAGTCAAAGTTAGTATAGGGACAAAACACGATATTATCTTTGCAGGGTCGGTTTCGCTACAACTTATAAACAATGTCTGAACTTTGCGGGAGTTGTTGATACTCACATTTAAGTAAGTACCTAGAAATAAATTCTCAATACGAAAAAAACCGATCCAGTCAAATTAACTGCGTTTTCAAAAGTAGTCCTTTCAATGTCAACGATATGATCCGGCGACGACGCCTTTTAATAATAATCTGAGTGCAAGTATAAAAACGTATGCCAATTATTGTAGAGCATCAGTCGTCTTTGAGTCGAGTTATCAACACAGACCACTACACAATGATGAAGCTGGTGGTGTTGTCTTGCGTGCTGGCTGCGGTTTCAGCCTCTGGGTTGTACGCACCGTTCGCTCCTCTGGCGTACAGCGCGCCATTTGGACTAGCGCCGTACAACTACAGAGGACCCCTCTCCCTGGCTCCAGGTCAGCCAGCCAACATCCTCGGCTCAGACGGCAGGCCCCTGGATACGTTGGATGTGAACTTGGACCGCTCTGCTCATCTCACTGCTAAGGCTTACGCCAATGCCGGTTTCCACCTGCTGAAGAAGCGCTCCGCTGCCCTGATCGCCCCTTACGCCCCCATTGTGTACAGTGCTGCCCTGATCCAGCCATACAACTACAGAGGACCTCTGTCGCTCGCTCCTGGTCAGCCCGCCAACATTCTGGGCTCAGACGGCAGGCCTTTGGATACTCTTGAGGTGAACTTGGACCGCTCTGCTCATCTGACTGCCAAGGCACTTGACAATGGTTTCCATATTCTGAAGAAACGTTCCGCTCCTCTGATCGCCCCAGTGTTCGGCAGCCACATCGCCTACGCTCACACGCCGGTGATCACCCCCGCTGTTCCGATCACGCGTATCTCCCCCATCGCTCCTATCGCTCACTACGGAGCCCCTATCTTCACTCACTACTGAACTTTTTAACTTTACAGACGCAATCCACATCATCCAACATCCTTGTATATTACTTTGTAAATAAAGTCAATATTTAATTATAAAATACCATTTTATTTTATCAAAACTTTCAAGAGTACGAATAGCAAGTTAGTGTTTAAATGGCATTTCCACCTTTTTAATAACTGCTATGAAAACAATAAAGAAAAATATTAATGGTAACTGACGCACTATACGCAATGGCACAATGGCCTTTGATGGGCGACCATCACTTGATGTTCACACAATGGCGCATTGGGTCATTGCTGTATGGGTGCGATGGACGCATCGCTAGTGAAACACTAGCGATGGACGTGGAAGTAATGACGGCCGCGGCTATTTATTTATATATAAATTGCTTACAAGTATTACAGAAGTGTGTACCGCCACAAAGTTATAAAAAAAATGACGCAAGACCATTCACCAAAAAAGTGCATTTTCCCGTTCAGCGGTCGGTGACGAACTAAACAATGGGCGATATTGTGAACATCACAGGCCACGCTACGCCACGATTCCTTTGAAGTGTGCCCAAAAAACTGACAGCTTCCCGATTGCCCGCCACGATGTACAATTGTCCGCCACTGCCATTACCCCCTGTATACAATGGCGATGGCGTGCAGTGGGCCAGCATGGGCCATTGTGCACTGGAGCCTTAACTGTATCGGCACCCAAACACTTCAAACCACTGCAATGCGAACCTCTATATCCCCTCGTAAGTATAATAAATCCTCTGTTTTGTTTATGTTCAAATGTGAACTCTGATGTGTCTCTAAATAAATAATAAGGAATCAAAAACATAAAATGTAACTCATCTTTGTTTATTTACATGTTGTCCAATATTTGAATGAATATAAGAAAAAGGAAGAAAGTTTACCAGTGAGTCAGGGGTGCAGCAATACGGGTATAGGGAGAAATGTGGGCAACGGATGTGTAAGGGGCGTAGTAGGGGGAGATGTGACCGAATGGCACAGTGGAAGTGATCAGCGGCGCCGGAGCTACTGCGACGTGGCCAGCAACGGGAGCAACCAGGGGAACCACTGAACGTTTCTTCAGAATATGGGCGCCGTTGTAAGCCTTCGCGATGAGGTGTGCTGAGCGATCCAAGTTCACGTCCAGAGTGTCCAAGGGCCTGCCGTCCCATCCCAGGACATTGGCAGGCTGACCCGGAGCCAGCGACAGCGGGCCCCTGTAGTTAGCTCCCAGCGTGGTGTAAGGGTAGGGAGCTACTCCCCACAGGCCGGTAGCAGAGGCCGCGGCCAGCACGCAAGACAACACCACCAGCTTCATCATTGTGTAAGTGGTCTGTGTTGATAACTCGACGACTGATGCACTTCTAAGATTGCAGTCAGCTTTTATACTTGCATCTTGAAGTGAGAACGCATCGTCTAGTCGACCATGAAAAGTCTACATTTTATCACCTAACAATGTCAACAAGCCCAACATAAAATATTCTATATACCTTTATAGGGCTAGAAACCTATCTAACTTGAATAACATTATTTTCTACTGAGGTCACAGAATATAAAACAAAATAATAATATTATTTATTAAATATTAATAAATGGTCGCAGTTTTGAACATACAGTAGTTACTTGCAGTGTATAAGTGATCATGATGAGATGAGATGAGATGACAATAGTGTCATACTTAAATTATCCACAAATAACTACTTTTTTATATCAAACTACTGTCCACAATGTCCACCAAAGATCTGCGACTAGACTACTCATAAAACACGTGACCAATAATGAAACACCAATGTAAAATACCTAGGGTCAAACTCCAGTGTCAGCTTACAGTAAAACATAGACATAAGAAACTAACTGGATACAAAATGACAAAGCACAAGGAAGTAACCTGAAATAATATAGTTTCTGCAAGCTAGAGCTGTTTGAAACTGTTAGATAGATGGGAGATAATTCAAAAATAGGACAATGCATAAACGAACAGCTTTTTCAGACTTATGTATTGTTGTAACCTTTGAGTCAATCACATCTCTATCATCATTTTTCTTACGAGTTACCTACATATAAATGCTAACTTGTTTTTATACAACTGAATGCTGGAAAAAGTCGATGGTCCCTGATGATAAGTGGTAACCAAATGTTACCTCTTAGCAAGCGTATATTTTTATGTAAATATTTGCAATAGATAAGTTAATGTATAGTTTGTTCCCAGCATTTTAAATGCGTCGTACTCAACTATAATTTTTTATATAAAAAAAGACTTAAATAAAAACCATTGTCCGTAGTCAGTTTCACCCTTAAAACCTAATAATTAATAATAATCAGGCCTTCTAGATGATTTATACAGCGTCAGGGGCCACTTTTTGTTTATGCCTCTATACTCCATAGAGCTGACTATGCCGCGGCTTTCTTCATGATGTTTTCCTTCACCGTTTGAGAGCTCTAGCATTGCGCACATATCATTTATGTGCGCAAGACATTGTAAGATAAGTACTAGTTCTGTCGAATCTTTACTAATATGTACATTATGTACTACAAAGACTTTTGTAAAATTTTATAAACATACAATTCATTATTTGATAATAAACTTGTAAGAGCCTACGGAGTACTTTTGTTGACTCTTGTACTGTATTTTTAAACAGCCTAGCACTTTTCTTTCTAACAATACATTTTATAAAATAAAAGTTCAGCGAAACTCTTTACTAGGTAGGTATTTTTAAATCGTGTGGGTTCGGGATAAAGCCACAAGAATAAAATTTCTGACATGTCTCGTAGAGCCGTGCGTAGCATTCGTAGAACCAGTGCTACGAGTGCTACGAATTCTTAAAACAAGTATTTTTTATTATGAAGTAAGGTGTTTTTAAGAAAGTAATTTATACATCTATTGTACATTTTTAGAATGAATAGGGATGACATTGACTCATCATCATCATTCCCCTGCCCTTATCCCACGCTAGGGGGGATCGGCACAAAATATTTTCTTCCACTCACTCCTATCATTCGTCAATTCTGAATGGTAGATTCAGAATTGACACCTCACGTTCATTATCCTCTTTCACACAATCCAACCACTTTTTCTTCGGCCTTTCTTTACTTGCATACCCAGCCATACTCATGGGATGACATTGACTATCCCCATAAATTGTTGACATTCTCTATTTTATGTATTCTCTAATAATTGTTTGGCTAAAAGACCTCTAGATATTTAGCCAGTCATCATGGTGGACCTTAGTATATTGAAATTGGATGATACTTAGACATTACATAGATCGCCCATCAATTAATATTATGAGCGTATGATAATTTTAGTAGAAAAGTAGTCGCATGATTTTCGAGTTCCACCGGCTTAAACGGCTTAGACTGAATGAGTGAATGACTGACATTCTACCGGCAGTCTATTTTTTAATTAATTTTATATTTCTTTTAGACCATGATACTTTTTAATTGAAACGATTTAGTATATTTCAGTCGTTAATTTTTCACAGTTTTAAATAAATTACAGCTTTAGAGTAAGTATAGTTTTAGTAACCTACCTAGGTAGTCTGTTATAAACTGTTATTTGAGCTATTTTTGACGATCATATGGATCTTTTCCAGGTACCTACCTAAATATCAGATAGGGGTTGGTGAAGGGTCAATAACAAACAGTGTTTATAGGTAACTCTCTTTATAAAAACTATAGTAGGTAGGGATAGTATTTGCTACAGTCTAAAATTTTGTACAATTTTTACCAGCCACCCCAGTGACCCACACGGCCGGCATGACCCCAAGCTCCTACGCCCAAAGGTGCGACCGGACCGAGACCGAGACCACCGTGGAGACCAAGAGGAACTGCAGGGACCGCTAGGGGAGCGGGCGCGATCAGGCGCGCGGCCGGCAGGTCGATGCGGGCTGTGTGCGACCAGGCTGCGCCCAGCAAGGGAGCGGACCGCTTGCCGATGTGGTGAGCACCGTATGCGCCAGCAGGGTCCAACGCCTTTGCCGTCAGATGCGCGGCGCGGTCCAAGTTTACGTTGATGGTGTCGAGCGGCCTGCCATCGTTAGCCAGAATGTTGGCAGGCTGCCCTGGCGCCAGGGACAGAGGACCTCTGTAGTTGTAAGCAGCGATCGCAGGTGCAGCGGCAACCCCTCCGTGTCCATATGCCAGAGGAGCGGCGGCGGCCCAGTGAGCACCCCAGGGCGCAGCGGCCAAAGGAGCAGCGAGCGGTGCTGCAAGAGGAGCACCCAGATGACCGGCCAGCGCGCCACCCCAACCGAGTCCCAGTCCAAGATGACCCAGCCCACTCGGTGCGGCGGCCGTCAGGGCGAGCACGGAAGACAACACCACCAGCTTAAACATTGTGGTCTGTGTTGTTTTCTAATCGAAAAACGACTGATACAATTGATATTTTAGCCCTAGCTTTTATACCAAATCAATTTTGTAGGCGAACCTATTCCAGATACCTTTGTGACGTTGTCTGAATATGCAATAGGGCGTTGGCTATCGGTAATAGAAAGAAAAGCACTAAAGCGCGAGCGCCGCGCCGGTGGCCACCCGGCCGGAGCGATCCAGCTAAATTCAACTCTATATAAATGGGACAAGTCCCAGAATCTATGATTGCTTCCCAGTTTGCCTTGGACATTTTGATAAGGGCCATTCACTTCAGTAAACACAGGCGTAGCACAATAATGTTTCAACGTGTGACTAGTCGACACCTAGCACCATCTTTGTCCTTGTCACCGCACCAACCACCATAACTGCAGCTGTGACTGCAGTAAGATTGTCGTAACTACATAATTTTAATAAAAGTAGAAAAAACTACTTCTAATTCTACTTGGATATACCCCGGTATTCGGCAACCCAGTTTTCATAGCCTAATTGCATTAATTCTTTCTTGGTCATAAAACACACATCAATGGGTCGCCACGCGAATGGCAATTAAGTTGGAAACGGACATATTTCACAGAAGGCTTTTTAATGGCGGTCTTTCCTCTTCGGGTTCGGGTCAATGCACCCATTTCCATTTTCATAATTGAATTTTGAACAAACATTTATTCTATGCGTACCTAGGTATACCTACTTTGGTGTTTCCTACTTTCATACCAACAAATAATTCTTTAAAGCTTTTATACCAGCTATACAATATTATAACCAATAGAATAGGGTGCTTTACGTAACCATGCCCGGATATTTTTTTGATTCAGACGTATACTCCAGAGGCAGACCGGTCGTCGGCGTGATGTAAGTAGTCCCATACAATCTAGTTTTATGTTTTACACGTGAGCTTTCCGTAGCCACACTAACTATTATACTCTGTGGCTCTACATAGCTTTATTTTATGTGTAACTATGAAAAGCAGGAAACTTGTTTTTTTAAATACCTACGTTGAATGATGGTGAATACTCGTAGCAATAATTATGTAGGTGTGAATATAGGTATACAATTTTCCTAACTATAGACGATGACTAATAGAAATCAAGAATGTAAACTAACGAGAGTAAGCAGTTTACCAGTTAAACTTTAGCTGTTAATAAAATGAACTTGGAGTTCTAAGCCAACTCACCGATATAGTGACCTTTTAACGTCACAAAATTACACAACTTATAAGCGTATCAAAAGCCACGTTTTCAATTACTTTTTCTGAAAAAGGTACATCATGATACCTAATATAAAATGAAAGCAATGAGCCCAGGGCAACGAACTTTCTTTACGGAGGGAGTTTTTTGATCGATTGAGCGAAGTGAACGAGATCTTAGTGACAACTTGGACAAAAATGCTTTGTATGTTTGTATGTTTGATCGACGAGATCTTTTAAACCGCTCATCCGATCTTCATAAAATTTGTTAGGTATACGGATAGTACTTTTAAATTTTACTGGTTTGTTAAATGAAGTAAATCGGTCAAGGGGTCGTGAAGTTATGAGGGTCCCAAAGGGAGTAAAATAAAAAGACGTACAATAATATCAAGTGGGGTGTCATATGATAGGGTTTTGTTTAGACATTCCAAACCCGTTTTTATTTTGATTCTAGGTCTAATAGTTTTTGGTTGTTGTAAAAACCAAACATTGTGGTTTTCTTATCTCTTTGTTTAATGCGCTGTTCACAATATTCCAGTAGTATACAAGTCCAGCGATTAAATACGGCGCTGGAATGCCACTAAAATAATGTAAGCCGGCGGTATTGGAATGTATCCATTCCAGTGATCAAATTTAGTTCAGTATTTTTAACAGTTTTTGAATGGCTGGATAAACGATATAACCCAGTCCAGCACTGCACTGGAATGATGCGCTGGATTACTGGACTGAAATAATAATATGAACAGAGCATAAAGGAGACTTACCTACTGTCAACAAACAGGAACATAATATCAAGGTCTTTTCGATCAGTATCAATATTAATTACCATAGTGTTCTTGTACAACTATCTAACAAATTAACATAAAGTTAACCTACATTGCCGGTTCAAACTCATAATTAGGTATTAGTTTGCATTGCTGTCCGTCGACTGGTCACTTAGGTTAGGTTAACTTGTAAGCTCGGACACCGGAAGTTGATTATAAAATAGGTAAGTAATTAGTCGTAATTTTCTTACTTACAAAAAAAGATAAGTAAAACTTTATATAAACTACGAGTAGGTATATTCACAAAATTTCTTTGAGGATATAAATAATTTTGTCAGAAAGATAGTAACCCTAACAAACTAAGTGGCATAATATCTTAGCAACCCACCTTAGGGTGGGGATTTTCGGACAAAAACTCCAGAAACCATTTTACGCAGGGGGACCACGCAAGGAATTTTTGGAATAAGCCGAAAATTCGACCAACAAACTGTAACATCGACGAAAAACATTCTAATCCCTATGATGTGAAAAACGTACTTATTTAGGTACCTATTTATAAAATAAGTAAAGTTAGTAACGTAACGTAGGTGACCTAAGTAACAATACCAGTCGCGTTGGAAATGTTACTATTAATTATACCTTCTACCGCATATAATAAAACCATTGAGCACAAAAACTTTATTTCCTGATTACCTATACATTTCGATATCCAACTAATAGCTCGAATCGAATCAATGATCTAGCCACACCTTTTGTTAGTGAGCCATCCTATAAACTACCTAAACAATAACGTAAGTATGTATAATGTATATGTACATAAGTTAGTGACTATTTTTTTACAGAGTTAGGATATTAAGTTTACACCTAATAAATAAAAAAAACTAAACTACATAGGGATCTAAATTTTAAAACAAATATAATATTTTGCATGAGAACATATTAAAAATAATTATGAAACATAATAATAACCTGCATGTCGCTTGCATAGAAGCCACCTAGCAATCTTAAGTCAGCAAGGCTATTCTACTTATGACAACAATTGGAGTACTAGGTATTTATTTAGTAATGCCTGCAGTAACTTTATCCGTGGATTACCTTGATCTAGTAAAACCAGCTGCTGTAAGTCCGAGACGTTAAGTTATAAAAATAGCAAGAGAAATATTTGTATTATTTTAAGTTTGTCTGTGGGTTAAAAATGAAAAACTTTGTAAATTTTTTTTTGTTTTGCAGAAGCTTCATGAAAGTTCTAGTTTCCATGGTACAAGCTCCTTAGTTTGGAACTACAGGGTGTTGTGTAAAATGTCCAAGGATATTTATTTATATTATTTATTTTTCACAGTAAAGCCTGGTAAAAATTATAAAACGTCTTCCTTTTGTTTTTACACCAATCACTAACTCCTTGATTTGATTATTTAAAAAAATATTGTAAGTACATACTAAGGTTATCATATCTCAAATAAAATAAGATCAAATACCTACCTCGTAAAAGTAAAGCTTGTAATGTTACATTTACAGCACGGTGTAACAGGCCTTATACAAACTTTTGCTGCTATTGTTAGATTGAAATGGCAGCTCTCGCTATCAGATTCAACCCGTCATGTACCTCACAGCTGTTTTTTTATCTCTCCAACGATCTAAACGGAATACCTACTTTATATCTAAAAGTGTTTCATCGATTTTCATTATTTTTAAATAGTAACGTAGATACAGTAATTACAGCCACATGAGACTTCAAGATCTTTACGTCTCAGAGTGATGGACGCAGTGCATTGCCTTACAGGGCACGTCCTCATTGGACTTGCTCTGTGAGGTAATGCATTGTTATAGGCAGAAGTTACCACTTAACATCAGGTGAGCTATCAGCTGGTTCCATTACTTTTATCATATAAAAAAAAAAAAAAGATAGTATAGGAAGAAAGCTTGCTGAAAAAGCTATGATGTTTATATTAAATTTTTCAACTAGAGATCTTGAAAAGAGAGAGAAAAGTAATAGGATAGACAGCTTTTAGTTAGGATAAAAGGGAATTAAAGAGAAATAATGCTGTAAATTTTAAAGTCTAAAATAAACGAAAGAAACATTGACAGTAATTAATTCGATTGCAGCGATGTAGCAAGAATAGACCTTTTACAAGTTCTAGTAGGTATCTTGGTACCGACATTTGGTTTTTAATTATTTCCTAACTACAAGCTACCTACTTAAATACGTACAACAACGGTGCAAACGATAAGCTATCTATTTGATAGCCTTGCGTAAAGTCAGCTGATGAAATGTCTTTGTGCCTTGCATCAGGAACGACTAAATAAATCCTTTTCTGTAGCGAAAACAGCTGAATATGTCACGTCGTGTTACTAATGCTCGTTGAAAAGATTTGGAGTATTTTTATGCTACTTCCTTTTAAGGGAACTACTTAACTGTTGTAAACGGTCGTGCCTAGAATTCCTTTTACATTAAGAAGGCTTAATAAGACTTCGTAATATCTTTCAGCATTTTATGTTTTTTACACTCAGTCTCTGTTAGAGGTGCTCTACCAGAGACATGGTTTGGTAGGCATCGAAGTCGGGGAAATATCACAATTAGGTATAGAGTAATAAAATTACATGTGGATGGATTAAGACGAAGAGATAGTCCTAAGAAAATATGGTTTGTGTAAAAGATGATAATGCATAGAAGAGGAGTGAATTCATACTGAGTTGACGGATGATAAGGGAAAATGGAAGAAAACAACATGTTGTGCCTACCGTACCTAGACGGTAATACGGAGGGTACAATGTCAGCAAACGCTGAGCCTGGATGTCAGAAAAAAAAATCATTGCAACTAATACAATACAAGTATTTACAAGATACCTACATATACCCACGCATGCCCAAGTTAGTTTTATACTCAACGAGTAAAGTGTAGGTCTGTGTTGGTTATACTCGTATTAGAAAAGAATTTCCAAAAACGTCGAGGGCGAGCACTTACAATCCCAAACTCATTTAGAGCGCTCCAGTTGCGCTGAGCCCACACATTACGGACATTGTTTTATTTATTCAGCAAAATCCCCATCATAAATTGCAATAATCTAGAGACTTGGAGAGTCAACGACCTCACCAGAGCTTAGGAACGTTTTTCCATACAAAGTAAAGTGGATAATAAATATAATAATAACGATAAGGGAACTAACGCAAACATTCTTTATATAAAAGTGTGGAAACTCAACCTTCTGCTTCACCCTTAGGATGAGCGACCGCCATGCTTCGATAAGCTGTCGATACTGACTTATTTACTTAGTCATTTAGGTCATAAAGACGGACTCCAGACGCTAAACTATGTACAGGTCCCCATACGTTTTAGTAGCTCTGGCTTTAAATTAAGATGAAGTAAGAGAGTGCTTTGTGCAGCGAATAAGACGATAGACAGGGATTTAGATATTTTCCTATACTTTCACCGAGAGTACCACGGACATCCAACGTCCTATTGTTGGTATACGTTGGTCTCTAAGGTCGTTAACCTATGGAAAGGGTATAAAATCTAAATTCATAGAAGGCGCTTTTCTTGACCACGGAAGACATTTTGACCCAAGCCAAGCTTAACGGTCTAACTAAAGACAGTGACACATCAAGATTGCCTTTGTTCTTTTGTTTTTTGGGCCATCGGGTTGTATAAACAAGAACTGACTAACTTTTGGTTGTAATAAAAGTTTAATTGAGCTAACTTTTGGAAAATCTATTGCCTCTGTAAATATGTAAGGTAATTCTTTATTCGTAATTTTATTTTAAAAGAATGGATACCCAACACAGGTTTACACATCACAAATCAAAGTACATATAAAAGGAAATAAAACAAGGTGCTCCCATAATTATAGGGTACCACATCATGCGCATAGGAACAAGCAACTTATACAAAAACATAAAGTAGAAAAAATAACAAAGTATTAGTTCACATAAATAAAAGTGCTTACAAAAGCTTACAAAAGTAATACCCACACTACGCTGGTTATTTCACCCAGGGGGCTCAATATTGTGAGTTATACACATAAAAACAGATAGGTACTTACAATGAAACAAAAAAAAATATAGCCTACCCTCTGTGTGGTTGCGGGTCAAATAGGTCCCATCTCAGCATACATTGTTCCACACTGCACTAAGTTCTACAAACATATTGGCTGGATTAGTATTTGTTTTATAATTTATGTTTTTGTAGACCAGCTTTTTGGAATTTTCATATAATAATATAGTGTAACTTTCAAAGTGTCTAAATTAAGCATTTTTTTTTTCAATTTTATATCACGTGCTCTTGGTATGAAACGGGTTTTAGCATGCCACGGAACCTCTAGATAGACAATTATTTTACGACGAAACCTTTCATGAATTCCAAAACAGTTGGGCAGAAGCAGCCAATTTATCTTCATCAGCGGCGCTTACTGGCCCAAACTAAAGCCATTATGTAAATAACTAGTATACTATAATATCTGTGTAACTAACTAGATCAGAAATTACTTCCTTTTATTACAAGGTAATTGTACTAACATAGAACGCAGTTTGTTTTTCTGACAGTGACTACGTTTACACTCAACAAAAAAATATGACTAAAAGTTACTCTACCTTGGTTATTTATAGTATCCGCTATGGTAAATCAACATGTAAAAGATTATCAATTACAAGATTATGATTATGTTATCTCATCTACTTGTTTTTTTTTTTGTAGTGCGAAATCATCTAGATGACATAGCAGCATGGATAATATCGTCTAATTTATTTATGTAGGTAAATTATGTCGGGTTGCAAACCTATGCACGTTATTATATTGCATGTAGCACAAGAACACGGAATCAAAATGTACTTAGCTGTTAGTAATCGAGTTATTCATGTGCTCCTGAACACTGATACGGTTAAATGAACGTGTATAAAACTACGTGTCTACGCCCAACGATACATTAGGTTATCACAAGGACTATATAATTTTCATGAACTACCTATTTCATGATACTTCAGTACTTTATGAAAACTAAGTTTATATAGACTTTGCTTTCATAGTCGCGCACTACATACTCTAGCCACGAAATTATTTCGCATGACCGCCACGTACACGTCGAGGTCATACCAACATTGTTTTAATAATATTAATATACTTCCCACTGAAATTGCCTTTCTTACGTCCGGTTTATATAAATATAGCAGAGGGCAAGACAATTTTATCAGTCGGCCGAAAACGGTTTGAAGTGATCTAGTTCGTCAGAGTAAAACACAGACCACGTAGTAAGAATGAATACGCTGGTGGTGTTGTTCGCAGTAGCGTCTGTGGCGTGCGGCTCGGTGGTGCAGCTGGCACAGCCCGCGCATCACCCCGCGCTAGTGCTGGACCCACACGGCCGGCCGCTCGACACCGCCGAGGTGATCAACGCGCGCAACCTGCACTTGCAGGCCAAGGCTCTGGAGTACGCACCGCTCTACAGCGTGGCGCCGCTCGCTCACTACTCCGCCGTGCCTGCCTCTCCTCTGGTGGCGCACTCCGCTCTACATTACCTGAAGAAGCGCTCGCTGGGACTCGTGTCGTACGCCGCGCCCTCTGCCGTCTCGCACCAGTCCCGCGTGGACGTCATCTCCAGCCCCGCGGTGGTGTCTCACGCTGCCGTCGCCGCGCCCCTCGTGTCTCACGCCGCCGTCGCCACGCCGCTGCTCGCCGTGGCGCCCGCCGCCGTCTCGCACCAGTCCCGCGTCGACTACCGCTCCAGCCCCGCCCTTGTCAGGCATGCTTACGCTGCTCCTCTTGCCCACGGTTACGCAGCGGCTCCCTACGCTCACTCCGGACTCCTTCACTCATCTCCTCTCGTTCACGCCTGGTGAATAACGAACCTGTCGAGCTAATAGAATAAATTATACATATCTGAATGTTATAAATATACGATATATTTACAAAAATAATAAAATGTAAAAAGAATTACCTACGATTTTTTTTATTGTGGAACGAAACGAATCAATGCATTTGTCCCATACTGGTTTGTAAAAAGGCCCTGAAATTATTAGGAGATATAAGTTGCACTTGCGGCTTGCTGACGACCTCATCCTGCTGGTTGAAAATGCAACCAACCTTCAAGTTATGCTTGAAGAATTACACGATGCATCTCTGAGCTCGGTCTTCGTATGAACATGGCCAAGACTAAGATCATGACGAACCTCTCTAGAAATGTACCTAACATAATCGTAGGTAACCAACAACTAGATGTAAGAGAGTACGTCTATCTTGGGCATTGCTTGTCCTTCGGTCCTGGCTCTCACATAAAAGAAATAGCTAGACTTATCCCACTAGAATGGGCTGCCTTTGGAAATCTATGTGTCCTGCCTACTCACTTATGGTACCGAAACATGGCCGCTTACAAACGAGTACCTACGTGCACAAAATTAAAGTTGCTCAACGGAACATGGAGCGCGCTATGTTAGATATCTCACTGATTGACCGAATACCCAACGTCGAAATTCGACGAAGAACTAAAGTTGTGGATGTAGGTAAGAGGATAAACCAGTTAAAGTGGAGATGGGCAGGACACTTGGCTAGGCGCAACGACAGAAGATGGACATGGGCAGTGGCCGAGTGGTGGCCTCGCGAGGGTCTAGGCGAGGCGATAGGTCACGAGGCAGACCGCCAGCCAGGTGGGGGGATGATATCCTGAAAGTGGCAGGAGCACACTGGATTCGATTGGCGCAGGATCGGAAAGAATGGCGTGACAATAGAGTTCATGTGTGGTGGGAGTACATAATAGGGTGCAAAGTTTCCCTCCTTATGTTATTTTGCCACACTCGAGTAAATCCCAAATTCCCCGATTGTACTAATATGTATGTACCTATGCATGTCATCTGTTCTCTCCATTGAGAAATCTCGTTGGGTTTTTCATAACATCTGACAAATGAGGTATGTGACGGCTATGTGTGATATAGTGTGACGGCTATAGTGATGGCTATGTGACGTAACATTCATTAAATATGGCGCCTACTAGAGGACAGAGGACATAGAGTTCTAATGCGAGGACTAACTAGCACATTTCAAAAATATATTTATTTGCTCGTGATTTGCTTGCAGGCATGCCCAAAATAATTTAAATTACTATTTTGTAAGCTCAAAAACACTAAAACTCGACTGCTGAAAAATCACGCTCTAAAAACGAAAAAACAAAGAAAATTTTCATGTGAAAACGTTCAGCACCCGCGGCGGCGCAGGCGGCGAGGCGTTTTCGCCGAGTATTAGCAGCCCGCTTCGCTTCACTTTGAACTCGCCAGCGTGATAGAGCAAGTGCCTTAGTTTGCAGTAGGTACAAGGTAGGTACGTCTGTATGTATACATGGCATGCATGTTTGTATGTATTCTTAAAATTGGCAATATACTTTCGTTAGGTTTTAACGTGTCGCATTTCTATGAAATACCTACCAACGATAAATACCCACCGACTTCAAAAAGAAGAAGGTTCTCAATTCTGTTTTATGTTTTTTAATGATTGTCACCTTATTATAACTACAAATATTGGGTAGGTATAAAAATATTTTGTGGGTTATAAATTATTCTTTATTTGTCTATTCATTTCAATAATTTAAACTATAAAAACGAAAACTACAATAAATTTCGTTGTTCGTCAAATATTTCGCTTTACCAGAGGGAAGCATGAGACAGATGTGTGATTGGGGAAGAATAAGCCACACTGTGAGCCAAGGGGGCAACGTGTGCCGGCGACGAGATGACGTCCACACGGGACTGGTGGGAGACGGCGGCGGGGGCGGCGTACACGGCAGGAGCGGCGTACACGGTGGGGGCAGCATACACGGCCTGAGACACCACGGGAGCGGCGACCGCGTGACTGATGATAGCAGGGCTGGTACGGACATCAACACGCGACTGATGGGATACTGCAGCTGGTACAGTGTGAGTCCAAGAGCCCAGGATGGTCGACAGCGAGCGCTTCTTTAGGTAATGTCCGTGAGAGAGGGGAGAGTGAGCGTAAGAGCTAGCCAAAACCGAGTAGGATAGGGGAACAGCGTGGGAGAGCACGGGAGCGGTGGCGTAAGCATGGCTGACGACGGCAGGGCTGGAGCGGTAGTCGACGCGGGACTGGTGCGAGACGGCGGCGGGCGCTACGGCGAGCAGCGGCGTGGCGACGGCGACGTGAGACACGAGGGGCGTGGCGACGGCAGCGTGAGACACCACCGCGGGGCTAGAGATGACGTCCACGCGGGACTGGTGCGAGACGGCAGAGGGCGCGGCGTACGACACGAGTCCCAGCGAGCGCTTCTTCAGGTAGTGTAGAGCGGAGTGCGCCACCAGAGGAGAGGCAGGCACGGCGGAGTAGTGAGCGAGCGGCGCCACGCTGTAGAGCGGTGCGTACTCCAGAGCCTTGGCCTGCAAGTGCAGGTTGCGCGCGTTGATTACCTCAGCGGTGTCGAGCGGCCGGCCGTGTGGGTCCAGCACTAGCGCGGGGTGATGCGCGGGCTGTGCCAGCTGCACCACCGAGCCGCACGCCACAGACGCTACTGCGAACAACACCACCAGCGTATTCATTCTTACTACGTGGTCTGTGTTGGTATTTGACGAACTAGATCACTTCAAACCGTACTCGGCCGACTGATACAATTACCATCTTATTCGGCGCTTATATACCCACCGCGGTCAAATGAGTAATTATTTTATTATTATTTAACATGCCAGAATGATATTAGGTAGTGAAAAAGCAATGTCAAGTGTCACTGTGAAAGTAGCCAACCTTGCTCTAGGGCATTTTGCACAGCTTCCGACAGTATACATTCGCACCTACCTACTAATAGCTGGGTATATGTAATCACTAGGTACGTTCGGTACATTATCGTCATATGTGCTAAGAGGCCAATCAAAAAATTACGTTGGTGGTATTGAATTCTCTATTTCTTTTAGTAAACATTATGAGTTATACATCTCAGTGGGTTGGTATAATGTATATCAGATTTTGAATAAGCGAACACACAACGGTATTGTTTTATAATTGTCTTGGCACAAGGGCACGGCAGTTGCATCGACAGTATTTATATTTACATCATAACTAATAACATCATGATCTGGTCTTGAAATTAATAATCTTGAAATGGTTTCTGGTCGACGGTACTTCTAATTTTTTAAGTAAACCGTGTCCAGCGGAACTTTTCGTTAGGTATTTTGAAAGCGTGGCCGCGTGCTCCTCCGATACCATGGTCGTCCGGTCGCTTATCAAAACTAGCTAACTTGATACTCCATTGCTAGGATCATAGTACAAGAAAGTAAAATTGTTTATTTAGATAAAACTTGCAAATATTTATGACTCCATTACAAGACAAGCGGAACTTTATTTTCATGGCCGCGACATGGTATTTGAGTAATTTAAAACTGACGTTGTAAACCAGTTACATTACGTAGGGTACATGTTTCACCATATTCAATTGATTTGTCGTTAGGGTTGCCATACGTTCTGTATATACATGGGACATAGACACGCGTCCTAAACTAATTTTCTAAAATAGTTAATTACTGTTTACCAATGAGCTCCAACTTAGGTATAAATATTTAAATTAATTAATGTTTTTTTTGACAGGCGTCATGGCTCAGTCGGTAGTAGCTCTGCCTTCCGTGCTGTGGGTCGTGGGTTCGATCCCCACTGAGAACAAACATTTGTGTGTTGTAAACATAGATGTTTGTTCTGTGTCTGGGTGTTTCTATGTATTATAAGTATGTATTTACAAAAAAAAAATGTATGTGTGTATTCTATCAGCCATCTAGTTTCCATCGTACAAGCTTTGCTTAGTTTGGGACTAGAAGGCGTTGTGTTAAGTGTCCGTGAATATTTATTATTATTTATTATTTATTTTATTTGTATAGTTTTTATGTGGCAGTTAGTATTTTGGTGATGATAGGCGTTTGCTTACTTAACTGGCACGATTATATAATACCGAAGTGTTATGTATGTCAGTTGCTCAGTACTTCTAATACCTCCAAGAATATGTGTACAAAGTTTCATGATGATCGGTTAAGTAGTTTTCGCGTGAAAGCGTAACAAACAAATTCACATTCACATTTATGATATTATGTTATAGGATAGGAAGTAGTATGACAATAAACTAAGCGTTGATTTGTTGGATCTTTGAACGTACCTACGCCTACGTAATAAAATTAGAATATAAATAATGATGAGAAAACAGCAGCGCTCTCTATGCGACTCTAGAATAACTACAATATAGACCTATAGTGCTACGACTTCGTAGCACAATGCTACGAGACTGTTGAAGAGTTCGTCTGTTTACCGCTAGGTAGCGCACTTCAGACAATAAATAAAAAGGTCGGGATTGATAACTTTTCAATAAAATTTGGTTATTTTATTGATCTTAGAAGGTAGAAGATCCATTAAAATAACACAGACATAGGGCCGTATGCGCATTTACTGCTCTCGAACATAGATTTTTATATGAAAATCTCTACTGCATTCTATGCTTGAATGTCGATTTCTGTACCAGCATGCGGACCATACAGTTATTTATTACAATAATAATAACTTAGTTCTCTATTCCAGTAATTAATTTATAGTAAAGCACTAATAAAATACCTACTAGCGGTGGTCGAACAGTGAAAACAAGTGAGAGTTGCAAGAGCAAAGTGAACGGTGAGGAGAGAACTAATAGTCTCGTAACATACAGCACCTACTGTAGATTTTTAGTACGGCTCTTCACTGATAGATGGCGCGCATATTGTATTTCATAGTTTAGGCACAGAACCTACATAGGTCGACTGAAGAGGTGTGTGTGATTTCGATTTCTTTGACAAAAAAATCTGGTTACTGATAGGTAGATTACTGGTAGGCTGGCAGGCTCTACGACACTAATTGGGTTAGGTACGACTGAAATGAAACTGACTTTGGTTGAAAAAATCACTAAATCTTGCGATTTCGGTTTTAATCATACTATACTAGCTTCCTCCCGCGACTTCGTCCGCGTCCCGTTTCATCCTGTTGATTTTCCGGGATAAAAAGTAACCTATGTGTTAATCTATTGCTATTTCGTTTTTATTGTTTTTTTTTCTCTTATTTTGGTGCTCAATAACATTTATAATCTATCTAGTGTTTTTTTAGTATGAGTAGGTACACGTATACACATCATAAAAAGGCAGTTACTTATCTACGAAAATTAATATTCATCTTTACAGTCAGTAAAAACCCAGTAGTGATTTGGGAGTCCTTGAAAGGAACCTTAGGGAAGCCCAAAGGAACGAAACGAGTTATGAGTAACAATAACAACACAGTACATAAGTACAGTAGGTCAACGATTGAATCGCACAAAAACAACTATGAGCTGCCTTAGCACTAAAAACTTTTAAAGCTATTCTAGCAATGAAATTAAATTATTTAATGTCTAATATGCAGTGTTAAGATCGTTTTAAGGGGTGTTTAGAGCTTACATTTACTATTACCTGGTTTGATGAAAATCACAAACCGACAAAGAAGTCTTGTGTCTCTGTTCGTTATTGCTCATCGGTAAAAGATGTCAATAGACGCGCTACTTCTCTGAGTGTAGCTACACCTATAGTAGGTACCTACCTTCATACATTGTATATAACCTATCACTCTAAACTCCATTTTGAACTGACTGGCCGAATATAAGAAAGGAGGTGGAGGACATGTCTATTTTTTAGCGGGAACCGTGTGTAGAATTTTCATGGACGGCTGAATGAATGTGAAAACATTTACCTGCTTAGAAAGTAAGTTACACTTTTCAGTTATAGGTGCCTGCGTCGTTGTTAACTTAAAAAGTTGAACTAATACCTCCATAGTTGTTTATGTTCCGCCAACAAGCCTCGCGTGAGTGACCTCCGCCTGCGCGCTGCAATCTTGCTATGCAATAGGCGCAATTCGGAAAACCCCTGTATCTGTAACCTTTCTTGGTAATCTATCGACATAATTCGGTAGTTGAATAAATTATACGACTATTTAGGGGCCAACTTCAAACTTATAGCCCCCAGTAAAGAATGTAAATAAAATCTACAAAGAAAATGAAAAATTCCCTTAGAAGTTTATTATTTACCTTCTTACTGGGCCTGATTCTGCTGCTGCATTTTTCTGAACTAATATTAAGTATCACAGAAATAATATAATCACATTTTTATTATTATTAAAAATCCAATGTCGAACCATGGACTAATAAATACTTTATGCCTCCATGGTAGAACCCAGGTGGAATGCATTCATCCATTCGTCTAGCTAGTAGGTAATGCTACCGTTTTTACACAACATTCAATCAACTGGTTCGGTCGCAATACCCAGGCCAAGTCATTGATCTACAGCTTTGGTTGTTACGTAATAAGTGGGTGCACGGTCCACGTGGAGAACTAGCAAAAAATGTAAACACATTCAGAAGACGGATAAACCGGTAGTCAATGTCTACTGAGATGAGAAATACATAGGTAGGTGTGTTCTAAATAAGATTCATTGCCAACGGGCTAAAGTTTAGATTTCATTGGGTTACTTTTTTTCTTGATAATGGTCAACGAGGGAGCTGTCAGCAACAGTGGTTCAATGCACTGTTGGCCAATGCAAGAGTTAATGGCAAGTTGGTGTCAGTAAACTTCTGACCAGGAAGTGCCTAGTTTTAAACATTTACAACATGATTGTTATTTATAGTAGATACTAAAAAGAGTAGAGAAAAGAGTACTTGAGTGATAAAATAGCACTCAAATTCCTAATGTAGTAATAGGTGTAGAAGTGTACTTTATTCATAAAGAAAATTACGACACTACACAGTACTAATATACTCATTAGCAAAAACACAAATTGGTTATAAATAATCAAGCAAGATACTTCGGATGATCCAAATAAAAATATCTAAATACTAATGTTTTTGATACGTTACTGCCATCAAGTAAATAAGTCCTCATTAAAATCTTGGATGATTATATGGAACTGTAATTTGTCTACTATTTAGTTGTCGGTTGTAGAGATCTTTTTATGTATTACCTATGCATGTAGTTCAACGTGTTGTGTGTAGCGGAACCAAGACCAATTTACGTTTTCCCCAGTAGTGTACAAGACAGAATAACTATTATACTACGTTCCGGTAACAAGCCCATACTTAACTCATCAACAAGAAAATTACGACTAATACAGTATTTGCAAAATACACATGAAACAGTTGAGCTATCTGCAGACAGTTGCAAACTCAGATAAATAAGAAATTAAATTATAAAAAATAAAAACTGTTACCTACACACTTTCATGATACATATAACAAGATTCGAGGTGCAAGAAACCTACGTAAGAGTACCTACGAAAAAGTAGATCTGCTTACGACACCGTCGCGTCGCTATTAGCATACAATGTACTTCTCCACTGAAATAACAATTGTCAATCACCTTACCTATATAATCCTATAGGTACCTACGTAGCCTAGTATAGTTGGTAGGTATTATGAAGCACTGAAGAAATAGTACACTATAACAAATACCATGGCATATCATCAAAATGTTTGCAGTCGATCTACCAGTTGAGTAAATTTAGGCTCGAAACTCCAGTTGTACTCAAGTTATTTTTTTTAACGCGTCCATATAAAAATCTCTCGAGAACTGATGTTTGAGTCTCGATTCGATTGAGTAAGTTTGCAGCATATGGTCCAAATCTTAAGGCTTGGATGGATTGCTTAGAATATTTTTATATATTTAATCCGATGTTATGATAGATTCTGCCTAATTAATATTTTATCTCCGCAATTTCATACTCTATGCACAATTGCACAGCAATACACATACACATCTATTTATAAACAACAAGTATAGTTGAAGCTAGCAAAGTGGTTCACCGAACTGTTGCGCAAACGCATCGTCAGCGCCAGGTCCGGCTGTGCTGGAAAGCCCACCTTGTGCAAGCTAGCCTGGCGCAGCGTAGCGTGCAATGCCAACCAGATCCTGTACCCAGTGATGAATTTTGAAATATGATCTAAATAGATCGAATAAAAACTAAATAAGTACCAGTTAACATTAGCTGGAACATCTGCTTGTTCCATCACAATTATTATTGTAACTACAAGTTACAATTATAGAAGATCTTTGAGCGTTCGTAGCACGGCGAACGCGTTGATGTCTTTTACACGCAAAGAGTAATAAACATCTACATTTTCTTTGTTCCAGGTATCAAAATATAAGGAATTAAAAAGAACAATATAGTTATAGCAAAATTGCTAGGGCAAATGATTTATCTCAAGTCTTCTTGAACAGAAATAATTTGTAGTTTGTAGTTGCGTTGTAGTCGTAGCACTCGAGCGCGTTTATGTCTTTTGTATAGATATAAGAGGCCCCTACGACGGAGTCCTTACTATTATTTATTAAGTACAATATTTTCTCTAGTTTATTTATTTCTCAGCTTAGCTATTAAATATTGTTCACTTTTTACACATTTGATTGTATGTACAGCAATCATCAGAAGTAGATCAGTTTTTCAGTATTTCAGAATTGTGTAAGAAGGTAGGTACTTATGTTTTACCTAAATTAGAGTTTTCACTCCTCAATCATAGTTGGAAAACGAAAACGGAAAGTTGTTAGTTTTCATTCATAGGTAAAACATTTTTTAATCTTTTCCATAACATTATTTACTAATGATCCTGGCTGTGCTATCAAATATTCTAAATTAAAGTCGTTGCAACAGTTTGAATTCGTTACCCGGTTAGCAAAATGATCCTTAGAAGGATGAGGGGCCTGGGAAAGTGGCTCACGAGCTCGTTTTGGTAGAACGGCCGTATTCCGAAGCTGGTGGGCGCAAATAGCCCATTACTGTTGTATAACTATTGGCACACACGCTAAATAAGCAGGCTGGGAGCAGGCACTATTGTTAGAACCAAAAGTCTAACCAGACGAACCAGCAAGTTATTAATAACTGGTGTAGTGACAACAACCCCATCTTCTGATGTTAAGGTCGTGGTGGTGTCAAATTGGGTAGTACTAGTCAATAAACTTGTTAATTTGTCTAATAAAATTATTTTTATGGGCGTAATACCATTGCTCATGTCATCACCAAGTTACCACGGTCAAGAAAAACATTGTGAGATGGCTTACCGGCTCTCTAGCTAAAAGACGGAAACCCACCGGTACTTTAAGGATCAGACGGCAGAGTTTGTTCGCACCGGATTATTTCGACCAAGCTAAATAAGCATCTATTCCAATTATCATAGAAAATAATCTAAATTCGTGGCATAATAGATCCGTAAAATGCGACCTCAATAAAACCCATATTGCCAAACAACTACTCGGAACCTGTGAATGAGACGAGCAAGGGTTGATCAATGGCATTTGAAGACGTCATGCCCCTGTACCAATAAAACAAAACGACAGTAGATCTATCGCTAGCCCAGAGCAAAGTTGGCCAACTCGAGTGAGTAATCGTAAAATATCCGTATACAGTGGTAAGAGGCTGCGTCAATCGTCTTACAAAATCGGAGCCGATGCATCTTTGAGTTGGTCGAAGTATAAAGCGTCGAAGTGGAGGACGTAACAGTCATTCAGACGCAAACAGTGCGCTAGTGAAGAAGTGAAAATTTAAAGTTTACAAAATTCGTTTTTATTTATAAACAAGAGTTTTAAAACAATAGTAAGTTTTTAGCTATACCTACCAATTAGTGCAAACACAAGTGTTTCGTGGTTACCAAAATATGGATTAAGTGATTGTGGATAAATGAAGTGTGATTAATTTTAAAAACAGTAGGAGTGTTGGTATTAGGCCTGGTTCACATTCTAGTCTCCAGAAATTAGGAAATTTAAATAGATTGGTACTTTTGGTAAATCGATCACATACGATTTAGAGATTCATATCAAATATTGTGATGATCGTTAAAATTGAAATCATTTAGTGGATGGTAACATTCAAATATGAACCAGTGTGTCGAGAAGAGCGTGCAACTTGCAAACTCCTCGTACTGCATCTTGCTTTCACTCTCAATTGAAAACGCGTCCAATCTATGTCCTCAATCTCATATTTTTCAATTAAAATATGAGATACAATTGACTCTTTAAACCGAAGATCCCCTACTTTATTTGATTTTGCTAAGTTTCTCTATTATAATCTCTACCCAAAACACTCTACAAACACACAGATTTGGATCATGTATATTTTTTGAAAATATTGTACTTTATGTAATATTGTAAACACTGTACAAGTCGAATATTATTTTACTATAAAAAATATTTAAACACATTTTTTTAATATTATATATATTCATAACTATCTTTTAGTATAGGCACAGATAGGTAAATAATATATACTAGTACCTATAGCTATTTATTTATTGTAGCTAGAAGCACTATCTGCTTGCATCGCGACACTAGAATGGAGAAAGCTCCCGCACTAACTTTATATCATACGCAGCCAACTATGACAGAATCCGGTGTAGATTTCCCACAATTATTGTAGGTACAATAGTTCTGGATCTCGTTTTCGATAAAACAAACAATGGCAGGAGAAATTTTCATAGTTTCCTCACACATAGCCATGGACTTACGAGCGTTACGGTGAATGGTTTGAATAAAAATATATAAGCAAGATAGAACCACCTCGGAAATTGCATAACGCTGTTACCAAACTTATGACACATCGGCCAGAAGCCGCCCCTACTACCAATGGAGTTAGTGTCCTGGTTTGGGTCGAACATCATGACACTGACATGGATTCGCCACATTCTTACGCAATAACAACAAACTGTGACCTCAATAATAAATAGTACCTACACAGTTTTCTGTATCTACACAGATGACATACCTACTACTACTACGACTAACTTCAGTTTCTAACTTAAATTAGACGAATCATAATATCATTTTAAACGCTTTCGCTCGTTTACATCACACTTAGGTTTAAAATCATAACATGATGATGTCATGATACGGAGTACATAGGTAATACTATACCCAAGAAGCACAACGTGAGAGTGCTTTCCCTACCTACACGAACAGCTGCACGCGGTCGATGTACCGCGGAGACCCCCCCAACAGTTACCTCACCGAATAGCCAGCACTGTGGAAGCTTATGCAATCGAGACTTGTCCGCGAAAGTAAAAGTAATTCTCCGCAAACCGGGTTTCGAAACAATGACAACTCAATTCAATAAGGATCAAACCTTGTACGTAAAGAAGCGAAAAAACTAAATATGGAGATTCACTACATAAACTATTTTGATTCCAAAAATCGAGTCTTGTAAAACTACTTTGTCCTATAAAACTACTTACAGTTCGTTTCTCTTTTTTTCCAGATCATGCGGTGGCCTAAAATAACCCTTATTCTTGTAACACTCATAATAGCCAGTGCAACAGCGGAATGGTCATGGGAGGCAGAGGCGAACGACAAACCGGAGGAACAAGCAGCTGAAAAATCTCCCGAGCTTCTCGAAGGAGAAACTTTGCCCAAAGCTCAAGAAAAGAGTTTTGAATCGAAAAGCTCTTCGGTCGACGATATTGTTAAAGATCTGAAACAAGGCAGAAGCTTAGGAAGCGATTTCGACGATGTGTACGGCGATCCCACGATCAAGGGTGCCTTGGACGCTGGTGATGATGCTGAAGCAAGAGACTTAATTAAAGGAAGGCTCTGCAATTTAGGACTTATACAAGTAAGTTTCCGCCAACAAATAAATATTAAGACAATAAGTAATAGGTACCTACCTAAAACAACAATGTTATTTTTAACTTTAACATTTTCAGTGTGAAGGCGAGGATGAAGATACCCAAGAAAAACGTTTCTTATCACCCGATGAACTTATCTACGCGCAACCCGTCGATATCAAGCCTATTGGAAAGCCTGTCGCTTCAATTGCGGTTCGAGGTCCCCCAAGAGCTTACGGGCCACCTAAACCTATGCACTACCCTTCACGTCCGATAAAGGGACCACCAAAGAGGCCATACGGAGGCAATCCTCGCCCAGGATTCTCTGAGAAATACGGTGTAGCCGGCAGTAACTTTCAGTTCTCTCAAAGCAGCAACGGCAACGGTTACGGTAGCTACGAGGGAAACTTTGTAACCAAGCCTCCCACATTCGCCAACGACGGACCTTATGCCTATGAAAACTCCAAACCTAGCCACAGTAAATCGCCATCAGGTACTAAGTCTGAAATCGTCCAACAACACGTACACCATCACTACGTACACAGTGATGCTGATAAGGACCCCAAAGTAATAATCAAGCCGGTTGCTATTCCCGTAGGATCGGTGGGACACCTCGCATCACAAAATTTTAACGCTCAGCACTCCTCAGACATTATAACCGCATCGGGAGGTGATTACGGCTCTATTACCTCCGGTGGCTTTAAGCCTATGACCGGATCTCTTCCCGGACCTGTCTATGAACCTGATACGGTTTATGGTTCGCAATACGGTCATAATGGTTTTAACAAAGGCGGATCCAGCGTATTGACACAATCGTTACCTAATCCTTACCATAACAATGCATTTGAAGACCAAAAGTATGGAAACTCGTTAGGAGGTTATGCCACACAAAATTCTGAGTTCTACAAGAAAGAACTGCATGTAGGATCTGGAAACAACTTGTACAATCCAGGCTCTGGAAACATATACAACAAAGGGTCTTCTGGAGTTTACAATCAAGAATCTTCAGGTATTTACAATCAAGGAGCTTCAAGTAATCTACACAACCAAGGGCCAGCAACTTTCGGTCAGTCTAACATTTACCAAGAAAACTATCACTCCGGAAAAGCCCAAGGCTTTGAATGCGTCTGTGTAAATTACGATCAGTGTCCCGCCCAAGAAGTAATTGGCCGCAGAGACGACTTATACTTGCCAATCGACCCCCGTAACAAGGGCAGTGAAATATCAGCGTTGACTGAAGAACAACTAGACAGCTTGAACAAAACCGAAGTATATAGCACTGACAAACTAAATGGAACCGATTCCGAAGTTAAGAAAGTCAGCAAGCGTGAGATAGAAGCAGACCAAGAGCCTGAAGTGACAAAAGAAGCAGAACCGGTAAGTTTTGGTGTGCCTAATGTACCTGTTAATATTAGCTTGAATATGCTTTAACCTGATGTTCACTTAAACAACACTTACAAACGCCATAATAACATATCCATCCATCCCAGCAACTTCCACTTTTATACCTGAGTACCGGAGGGTTTTTGAACCATACTTTTAGTGCCTAGGTACCTATCATTTTCACACACGGCACTTGAGACTGGGGCAACGTTGTTACAAATTGTCTCGAATAGATATAAATATTAGGTATTAGTACCTACCTATTTAGTCATTTACTCGGAAGTCAAATTGTAACAGCTCCCAAAAGCAGAACTAAACAATGGGCATTGACAAAACCTAACACAATCATAAAGGTAGAGATGAAATTATTTACTTCAATAAATGTCACGCAGCGCCTCATTGGATTGTCCGGCTACGGCGGCAATGGCGGCATTGCCGGCGACAAAAAAGTGCAGCCCACGTTTGGTGTCTCTTTTGGATTGCCCCAGCCTTCCCATTCCGGTTACCCTATCAATCCTTTCAGTGCGAATCCTATTTACAATCCATATGGTCCAGCCCTCAATGGAGGCGGTCTTAATTTAGGACTCGTTTCCGTTAATCCACTCTTATCTGTTCAAGTCACCAAAAATGATTATGGTGAAAAGGTAGTCAAACCTTTTGTCAATCTACATGTAACACCTAATGAGCACGTTGTCAACAAAATTGGACACTTGTTCCACGAGAAAAAGCTGTATCTTTTAAATAAGCATGAGCATGAGCATTACCACCACCACAATTCATACCAACATCCCCACGGTCACTATCCTTCACACCCGCCAATACACCACTACTCACTTTCTCACCACCCAACGTCACCTCCACACTTTAGACCACCAGTGTACTCCCCTCACTATACACATTATGAACCGGAATACCCTCGAACACACCCTTATCATGTTCGCGAAAATCCACCAGCAGATGAGGATTATTACGATGATGACGGCAATAACTTTGATGATAACACTGACTTCTACAACCCACACAGTGGACACGAAAATTATGGTTACGAAAGATCAGTAAACGCTAGCTCAGGCAACGACCGCAATAACTACGCCAATAGATACGCATATTCCCGATCCTTTGTCCTTCCTTCGAAACCTGGGGCAAACCGGGGAGGCCAAACTATCCGATTCCCCGACAACCGAAGGAAGAGAGAAATTAATGTAGAAATCTCTAGCGAAACTATAGAAGAGGTAATCACTACTCGCATGTACCTACCTAACCTAGAATAAATTAGTCCGAGAGGTAAGCTACCTATTAAATAAAATGTTGGGTATATTTCTGTTACAGCGTCAAGCATACTTGAACCGTCCTTCCGTGCAACAATGCCGACCAAACCAAGTTTGTTGCCGTAGACCGCTGACTCCACAAGCTGCTAACCGTGGTCAATGCGGAATAAGGCACTCTCAAGGAATTAATGGAAGGATCAAGACACCAGAATATGTCGATGGAGAAAGTGAATTCGGAGAATACCCATGGCAAGTGGCTATACTGAAGAAGGATCCCAAGGAGGCTGTATACGTTTGCGGAGGAACCCTCATCGATGGCTTACATATTATGACGGCAGCTCACTGCATTAAATCGTAAGTTGATCCCATTTAATCATTAAAACAGTACCTAGTAGCTACTGCTAGGTACCTATACTTTCGCTATCCATAAATGTCTTAGAATATTGATATGGGTGGGTAAACCTATACCTAATAATATTACATAAGTATCATTTTGTTACAGGCATAAAGGCTTCGATCTCAGAGTGCGTCTCGGAGAATGGGATGTGAACCGCGACGTTGAATTCTTCCCTTACGTCGAAAGAGATATTGTTTCCGTCCATGTCCACCCTCAGTATTATGCTGGCACATTAGACAACGACTTAGCAATCTTAAAAATGGACCGTCCCGTTGACTGGACCAAGACCCCTCATATCAGCCCCGCTTGTCTGCCTGATAAGTATACGGAATATGCCGGTCAGAGGTGTTGGACTACGGGTTGGGGCAAGGACGCTTTCGGGCAAGGCGGAAAGTACCAGAACATTCTGAAAGAAGTCGACGTGCCAGTATTCGGACATGGGCAGTGCCAGCAACAGTTGCGTCAAACAAGGTTAGGCTACAACTATGAGCTGAATCCTGGTTTCATCTGCGCCGGTGGAGAAGAAGGGAAGGACGCGTGCAAAGGTGACGGCGGCGGTCCTTTGGTGTGCGAGCGTGGAGGCACCTGGCAGCTCGTCGGCGTCGTGTCCTGGGGAATCGGCTGCGGAGAGGTCGGTGTACCCGGTGTTTACGTCAAAGTAGCACATTACCTTGATTGGATCTCGCAGATCACCGGAAGGTTCTCTCCATATTAATGCTCGTGATATGAAAGAGCCTAAGAACTGAATGTTACACTTACCATAATTTATTTTTAGATATTTTAATTTATTATTTAGGTACTTACCTTTGGATGGTAATATCCAGAGAATCCCAGTAATTGCTTATGCAGGTTTTGTATAAAATAAAACTTTTTATGAATAATTTTGCATTTAATTACCTACGTAAGTACCTGGCTAACCACAAGGAAAGTAGTAAAGTAGTAATAAAAGTTGTCTTCCTTAAATTTTCTTTATAAGCACTAGGTACCATCATCTCCACACTACGCACAGGTTAGTTGGTAGATAATGCTAAATAGCATTAAACTCGCATCTTTACCTACGGTTTTTTAACAAGTGTAATAATGAATTTTCTTATCTAATCTAACCCTAACCACCCTACCTACCAAAACCAGAAATAGCCTGAAATAGCTTAGGATGGAAAATATAGCCTTCATAAATAGCCAAATATTAGGTACATACAAGTGAGATAGATAGATAGATAGATAGATAATACTTTATTGTACACAAGGGAAAGGTACGTACAAATCTTAAAAATAACTTTGTATAGTACAATGGGCGGCCTTATCGCTGAAAGCGATTTCTTCCAGGCAACCGTAGCATGGAAAGTAACGAGCGGAGCGGTAACGGAAGGCGGTGCACAAACAATGTAACGGTAAAAACTAAATTATTACGCAATAAAATATACTACATAAAACTTACATAAATAAAAAAAATAGAATATACTAATACATACCTAAGTACACTAACAAGCACTAAAAGGACGTATTTGTGTGGAATTTTCCTGAATTTCACCTACCTATATAGTAATTAAAACCTCGGTGATAAAGAGTCAACTCAAAACCATGACTTCAATACTTCAAAATATCGTTTTGATGTCAGCAGATGTCAGATGTATGTCCTTTCGCAAATTGTCTGTCGAAATGACGGACACAGGCCATTACTGAAGAGAAGAAGAAGATCATTTCAGGATATAGGTGTTCGGTGATCATTTCGGATATTACCAAAACAATTTACTGTTCAAAGTTTTTATCACTGAGCATAACTACAATAGTATTTAAATTCGTACTGTGCCATGGCCGGGAAGAGCACCGATCGTAAGGGAAAGGGCAAAGACATGAAATCGGTCGCTAATGAGCAGACTGATAACCTGGCTACCTTCACACTGCCTGATAGTTTACCATGCTCGGAAATTGAGTTTCCAGTGCTGATAAAGAAGTCCACAACAGCTAATTGGCAAGAAATCATTGAGGAAAGCGATCACAAATTCCGAGAAATTATAGAGTATGCAGAGAGCAAACAGGAGAAGGTTCCTAAGCCACCTTTTCTTAGTAAGTTTCCTTCAATGATCTTCCGACTTAAAATGGTTGTACAATAGCTATTCCAAATATTCAATCTATCTCCTGTATTGACTTACTAAAGGTATACCTACAACATAGCTTATTTTTAACCCCCGAAAAAAAGGAAGGGGTGTTATAAGATTGGCTGCGTTGTGTATGTCTTCTGTCTGTCTGTGCCTTCGTAGCTCTGAAAGTACGTATCTCTGAAAGTATCTGCGATGATTTTTAGCCATGTTTGGTGAAAATTGGTGGAGCCGTACGTCCGCCCGGGGCCCCTCCGTCCGTCCGTCTGTCCAAGTTATGAGTGTGTTCATCAGGAATCTCAAAGTGTTGAGATTTGATGAACTAGATCTCATACTCGAAGGTCTGAAGATGACAAGCAGTGATGAAGAAGATCTAAGGACATTTTAATTTAACAGGGTATTTTAGTTTTTGTAAAATCAACTTGCGTCATAAATGTTTGGCTTTGGTGCAGATCGCGAGATTTGAATATTGGGCTCGGCCGTCAGTTCGCGAACCCCATTCATAACGTTAGATCCTACTTTCAGAAACGGAGTGCGACTATATAAAAAGCGAAGTATTTGTGCACCTTATACCAGCACTGGAAGAAACCCTAAACAAAGCCAAGCTGTGGGAAGCTCTTGCAAGACAGAAGTGCTTTTTTAATGGAATTGACCACATAGTACAGGTAGAATATAT
This sequence comes from Eulithis prunata, assembly GCA_918843925.1. Classification (NCBI taxonomy): domain Eukaryota; kingdom Metazoa; phylum Arthropoda; class Insecta; order Lepidoptera; family Geometridae; genus Eulithis; species Eulithis prunata. The sequence continues at coordinate 4,725,436 of OU974019.1, read as the reverse complement.
ATTTTGCAATAACGAATTCTTACAACTAGAACTAAGTTTAGAATAATTATAAATGAAATGAATATTGGTTTCATGTTGTAGCTACTATGGAATAATAACCCACGTTACCCGGAACGTAAAGTTAAGCAACTGCACCTGTTCAACATGCCGTGGATACGAAACTACCTAAGGGAAAAGTACGTTCACGTAGTACTCTAAAAACTATTGTGTTCACAACCATCCTACGCCTTATTTTTAAATCGTATTTGTATTATAGTCCTCGTCCGTACTACCCGAAGTCATGGCTGTGGCCTGAAGACTATGCAGCGACGTTGATACAGAAAACAGTTCGTCAATACTTCGTCCAGAGGGAAGATGAAGTGCAAGAAATGCGAGAGTTCTGGAAGGTATGTAATGGATTTGTTAAGATTTTTAAAAATACTGGGTTAGTAGCTTAGTGCTGCTCTCTGGAACCGGCATTCCCATCAGATAATATTTAAAATAATGAGTCTACTTAGTAGGGCAGCAGTAAAAACGAGCATAGGACGACCAAAGAGATTGGGCATGTTAGTGAAGCCTGTACCTACCCAGCGTGGGTGCACGCAGATGGTATAGATAAAACACATTTGTGACATTGAGATGAACTAAATGTTTCAAGCTGGTCTTCAGATCTGATGAATATCCTCAACAGCTGCATCAATTTTGACCCAACATCTAAGAACCATCTCTGATCAACCAGCTTTCTTACGAATAACCGCATTCGAATCGAAGCCCTACTTTCGGAGCTATTACGAGAGCACAGACAGACACACAGTGCCGTCAAACTTTTAACTCCCCATTTGGGTGTTAAAAAGCAACCCATTCGTAGCAATTTTTACAGTATATGCACATACTCAGCCTCAAGAATGATAGATTTTCAGCAAGTTTCCCTTTGATTCATGCCAAAATGATGTTAAACTTTGTTTTCAGAAACTGGAAGTAGAACGCCATGCTCCAGAAATTGATACAAATCCTTTCTTGGCTAAAAAATTTGCAACTGAGCCTAATTCTAGAAAGAATCCTTAAGTCCAAACAAGATAATCAAAGTTGTATTATTATTTTTTTAAACTTCTTTCGCTCATGTGCTTAGGGCATGTTCTAGAAGAACATTAAAATAATAATGATAAGATTCATCTTTCTAGGCATATTCTCATTTTTGTAACAATTAGGTACTCATTAAACATGATGTTAAAAATCATGTTTTAGTGTGCCATTTTATTATTATCTTGATACTCATTCCCATTTCTGATGACTTAAATTATGTGAATATTTATAAGAATTGTTTTATTTTTTAAATTACTTAACTTTAAATTATTTTTTTTGTTACAAATAAAATAAATGTAGGTAATTCAACAGAAACATCTATTCTATTCAAATAAGAGCATTATTATGTAAATACTTGCTTAACTAAGAGGTACTCCTTCATAAAGGGATGGGCTGCGGGGTTTTCCAAGGCCCATGGTGAATTGAACAGTAGGTTGTTCACCATCTTTTGCCACCCTTTTCACTCTATTTGGACTGCTGTTATAGCTCAAAGGCATTGTGTACTCCTTCATTGGCTGAAAACAGTAAAAGCAGGGTGTTACCACAGAATACCTAATATAAATGGAATTGCAATCTATCAAAACAGAGTAAAAAATTGTTGCTCCCAAATTGCATACACATTGCCTATGGCTAGATTGACTGTCCTGTAGACAGGAGTAAGGAAAAAATGGTTCACAGTTTGATCAGCCGGTCTGAACCAAGCAAATGTGTCTTATATAACCTAAAAAGAAACATTTCTAAGTGTCACAGATATCCCCTGAGACCTGGAACTCAATATCTATGAATAAGGTAACCAAATCAGAACATAATATACTTATGTATGTAAAAGGAAGCATTGACTCCCAAACAATACCAACATATGACACATTCAACAGCAGTTTGAATAATTCAGGTGGGAAATCCTGGGTTGCCTTCTTAACAAAGTTTTATCCTAATATGAGAGCACATATCTTGCAGAGCTTGAATAAGGAGTTCATAATCACTTCCTGCCATCATCCCATGCTAGGTGGGGTTGACACAATATGTTGTCACCTCAGTCTTTTAATTTTAAATTATTGTTATTTACCTCCAATCCTCTCTTTGCATGTTCTTGTTTAATAAATTTCTTCATAAGTGGTGGCATTTCAACTTTGTTAGGAAGGATTTCTTCAGAATAATTGAGCTCCTTGACCGCAGACATTAATGATGGTTCTTCTTTCTTTGATATCAGCTGGTAATCGGGTTTGTATGATGTTCTATAAATTTCAGTTAGAGCTGGAAGTTTCCTACCTCTAAACGTTTTCTCGACCCAGACACGCACTCTGCGGCGTTCCTGTAGTGGAAGGTTTTTATCAGTCAGGGTGACAAGAGCCTGCCAGAACCGCAGGAAGTTTTAGCTTATGTAACATTATGTATACCTATCTATCGTACCTCATCCGGACATGTTTCAACTTTCATTATCTTCATGAAACTGGGTTCAGGATACCTTCGGAAGACAGACCGCACAATAACTCTGCCAACACCTAGGTTTTTTAGACTTCCAACAATTTCCCATAACGTTTTCCCTTTGAAATCTGTTGTTCTGCCAATATACTTTATAACTTTAGAACTCATACCTACTACACTGTGCTACAATACAATGGTAATATACTATTAGAGATAAGAGTGGTATGAGGTGCTATGAGAGAAAATGTAGATTGTAGATAAGTAGGTAGGTATATCGTACAAAACAAACAAAGAAACGAATGAACAAGAAAGTTTAGTTCAACTTTTTCTTCTTCTATTCATTAATGGCGTCTGTCCGTCATTTCGACAGACAATTTTGCCAATGTCAAGTGATATAATTGTAATAATATAAGTCAAGTCAAGTCATTTGTCAAGTCGGCTGTCGTTTGTTTTGAAAAGAAAATGGTGGATTTTCTCTTCAAAACCTAACACGAATTTTCACATTCAGAAAAACCACTTTACACACATTTATTCCAATGGCTCACACTTTATGTTACGACCTAAGTATTATTGGTTAAAATTCCACCAAAATTAAACAACAATACTCACAATAACACAAGAAAAACTATTAAAATAAAAGTGCTACATATATGTCGTTTCAAAAAATGACAAAACTCGTGTCCTTTAGTTCAACTTCAACTTCTTGGTTTGTGGCTTTTGTGGCTAGTTGTCATTGTCACAATTCGGCCAGTGTCGAGATCGCTAATGCTAGTGTCATAAACAAGAGGGGAGTGCGGATAAGAATATGGTCAGTGGGACACGAGTTTTGACATTTTTTGAAACGACACATAGCACTTTTATTTTAATAGTTTTTCTTGTGTTTTTGTGAGTATTGTTGTTTAATTTTGGTGGAATTTTAACCAATAATACTAAGGTCTTAACATAAAGTGTGAGCCATTGGAATAAATGTGTGTAAAGTGGTTTTTCTGAATGTGAAAATTCGTGTTAGGTTTTGAAGAGAAAATCCACCATTTTCTTTTCAAAACAAACGACAGACGACTTGACAAATTACTTGACTTGAATTATAATATTACAATTATATCACTTGACATTGGCAAAATTGTCTGTCGAAATGACGGACAGAGGCCATTATTGAAGAGAAGAAGAAGAAGAGAAGAAGATGGGAACAGAAACAGATCACAGAAGTTACTGTGGTCGAGAGTAGCCATGAGGGATAAGTAATCTCATATAAATGATCCATAATCCGTAATCTCATATATTCATCATCATAAATTATCCATAGTATGATCTGTGCCATGGGTAATCTGATCACGAACAAATCTGACAGTCGCGTCGTCGTTACGTAAATCTAACGTATTCGAGTCATATTGCGCGTCAACGCCAGCTCTACTGCCAAACTTTGTAGGGACACCACGCAGTGTATCTTAAATATGCGAGCGTTACGATACATTTTATGATTGTCACATTTATTCGTAATCACGGCATTTTAGTGCCGAGCAAAAATTGTAGTTGGTTCAGTGGTATTTGCCAAAGAATGGGTGCTTATGTACCGTAGGTACCTACGTACTTAGGTACTTCTACTGATTCTATACTCAGGCTTGGACGGATGTGTAAAAGACTTAAAAACAAGTATTTTGTATAGGTAGGTATGTACTTTATTTTTATTCAACAGTAGGTAAACAGTATTTTAGAGCAAATAAAAAGTATAATAGATACCTACCTATGTACCTAAGTAGGTACTTTTTTTAATAACAGTTTAGTTGGCAACCCTTTTTCCTTCCACCCCTTTCTCGTATGCCTACCCCGATTTCTTTCTGAGGGTTGGTTATACTATACAGGTAGGTAGGTACCTAATGTAACCTACCAACCTATAATAGTTGTGGTTGTGGGTAGGTATCAATATAGTTATTTATTTGTACTATTTACCTACCACAACTACCATGATGGTACAGAGCCTATAAGTACATGGTACTATGATAGGTACCTTTGCATTGACCACCAAGTGGTCATCGAGCCCCACAGACTGTACTGTGATGAAGTTTGGCGCAGTGCAGACATAAGAGAAACAGAAATTACTATTTTAAAAACCAATTTAAATTTATTTTCAATTTCTTATTTTGTTACTGGAATTAACGCAATACATATATGTAGGTAGGTAGGTATAATGTAAAATATAATTGCAATAGTAGGTAAGTAGTAAACAGTTATTTTTTAAATGCAGTTTATGCAAAAAAACAATCTTGTATCTTGATTAACAATGCCATGGTAAAATGATGTAGGTAGGTTTACCTAATTGTCAAAAATTATGGTTACACTGTGTTTTGAAGGAATCATTGACACATAAGTTAATTTATTCACCTAGGATACCTATTTGGCTGCCTAAATGGATTTATACCAAACTGGAACATAATTACAATATTAAGTAAGTTTATACCCACGCTTATCCCCTTTTTACAATAAGTATTAAATATGCACCTAGGTACAGGCAAGGTTTAGGCATTAATAATAGTATCTAGGTAGTAAGTTATATAGGTACCCAATACATTGTAGGTAGGTAGGTAGGTACATACCTATTATAATATGTCAAAAATCATGTGGCCTGTATAACTTTTGAAACTATCAATATAGTGAACAGGCACAAACTTTCGCAGGCAAACAGGATAACAATACATTTAACGTAGGAAAATAACTAAATAAACCCATGACATTGATGATGTAGGTACCTACCTAACTTACGTTACATACGTATGAAGTCAAATAGGTTTATAGTTAACCTAAACAGGTATGTAATGTAGTGAGTTTACTCATACATAAAATTAAACATTGTTTATATAATTAAGTATATTAAGCAATTCTATTAAGAGGTGCCTAGTTACATCTTTATATTACAGAAAAATATATATCGATAATTCATCTAGATGATAGGTACCTACCTAATTAATACCTATGTGTATGTTTAACTGAAATAAATCCAATGCCTGAAAGCTGTCACCTTTTTAGCTAACCATAATACCCTTGCTAAGTAAATAATTAGAGTGCAAAAGTAATATTAATGCACAAAGCATGGCGCCCTCTACGATACTGATGATCGGAGAGCGCCGCCAACAAGTGCGTACGTAACAAGGAAGCCATCCTCCTCATCAGCGGGCGGCGGCGGCGCCATACTCATCCGAGACCAAACACGGGGACAACCTACGTTGTTAAGTCTCGGTACAGAATATAAAACCGCCAGAAATATTTGTCTAAGTACCGTAGCATGGGGGGTGGGGACAATAGAAACGCTAAACGGGTGAATAGAATGAATGACCATGGCTGTTAAATATTTATATCGACTTTACCATCATCATAATCGCTTGTACAACTCCATTGCTGAACAGAGGCCTCCCCATAGATTTCCAGAAAGAACGATTTTCGCGCTTCCCGCCACGTCAGTCCGTCGGGCGTATACTTTGCCTTTCGGTTTGTGGTCACCATTCGAGAGCCTTTATGTTGTGCCACTTGTGCCTCTGTTCGGTTGTCAGTTCACCATTTCCAATATTTAAAATAGTTTATAATAGACAACTCGGTCAACTCTTCAAGTCGCCTGTCGCAAGACTCGCAAGAATCAATTTTAGATTTATTATATTAAAGGTATTTATTTATATTACATAATTATTTACATACGAGCCGACCCTAACAATGGAAACTTTATTTAATCCTTTAGTTGTTTTATTGCTCCCTCTATCTAGAGACTCTATATCCCCGTTCTACGTTCCTAATCACATAGGACTTCTATGCAGGCGAATTTTAAAAAATGTTACCATTTGTTTTGGTTAGTACCTAAACTAAATTTAATTTCACCAAAATTGAAGAAAAAATGGCTTCTCAAATTCCGTATTTTTTTCTATTCATTCCGCGTTTTCTATTCCCCCCATTCCATTCTACGGTATTGATTACTATACAATCTCATTCCGATGGCAAATTATTTTAATTAAATAATATTAAATTTAGCTATAAATTGCCTAGTTACCAACCGGAATGGGCTTTGTGAACACGCGGGTGGTGAATAACAAGTCCGTCCTTACAACTAGGCCTGAGAGCCCACGGTTACTTTACATTATACTAAGCGATCGCGGATATTATAATGTACGACAAAAATATTTACACACATCGCGGTTATTCACATTAACTAAGGAACTTAATAAGAGTAATAATTTAAGGGGTATTTACTACGATTAGGAATCAGTTAATGTCCATAATGATCAATCGGCAGCTGATGATGTCGTCATCTCGAGAACGTGCAGCGCGCCTCGTGCATGCTTAGCGCGGCGGTGGCGCATGGCGGTGGCGCGGCGCGGACCCTTCGCGTCTATCGGACGCTATACTATTCTGTCAGGATTCAGGATGGACACCATGCTTCAAATCGAAACTAATAGTATCGTACAAGTGTGCATTCAGCCCTGCAGTTACGATATAATGCGGGCGGAGTCTGGCTCCCGCGCCGCCGCCACCGCCTAGGTCGTATCTCGCCCGTAGGTGCTGATGCGCACCTCGTCGATCACGCGCTTCCACTCCAAAGCGAACCCGGCCGGGTCTTCCAAATAATATGTACGGTGTGGCTGTACAACAAAAAAGAAAAACACATTTTACTTAAGGTTTATCTAATAAAATTTGAAAGAAAGTTTGAGAAGTTAAGAGCTGAATCTGGTTAATTAATAAATCAGTAAAGCGCGTAGCGGACGGACCACGCACAGGAAAGGCTTCTGAAGTCAGGATTTACTACTCTTACCGACATCTAGTTGTAGAATTTGTACCCAAGTCAAGTTAGACGTCTAACATAAGTACGTTATAAATAAAGAGTTAAAATATAACTCACCGCGTGAACAAAAAATATTTTGAAGTTCTTCACTTCAACACGTAGTTCCGGTGACCAAGGGATCTCGCCTTTCAGTACCATGTTGTTTGGGTCGACGTAGAACAGTCGAGGGCCGGTGGTAAGCAACAACATGCGTCTTCTGGCGAATAGACCCTTCCTTTTATCTACCAGGCCTTGTTTCAAAATCAGCTCTCCGTCCACGAATTGATGCCATTGACTATTAGCTGATTGCTCTTCGATACGGCGCCGTTTGTCTTCGGAGTTTATGCACAAAAGTCCTATAAAGACAGAAAGAACATTCAAGTTTGTGTTAGATCAACGTTACTTGTTATGATAAATTTGCACTATGCTATGCAATGATGATTGCATGCATGATTCACGTATCATGTGATACGCCCTATCGTATTGTCAGCTGTGCGGCTACGAGTATGCGGTGCGATTCATTCATAATGGCATAAACCGCTCTCGGAGCAGCGGCGCGGAGGCCGGCGTAGGCGTAGGCGCGGCGACGACGTGCCGCCAGAAGGCTGACGTCATTAATGTCGACCGTAGCATGTACCGAGGACGACCGTCAGTACGACTTGAATGCGATGACATATGCTATGCAAATGCAACATGTGCACGGAAAGAGTCAGTAACGTACAGAGAACTCTGTAACGGAGTTGATTTAAGCGATACAATCGCAAAACAATTTAATCACTTGGCACAATTATGAAACAACACTGGTGTTTTGCCAAGAATTTGGGTCATGGACGCATCGGTTGCCTCTTACTAGTCGCTTCAATGCACTCGCGCAAGTCCACATTAACTGCATACGCAGAAATTAGCTAACCGTATCGCTTGCTCTATCAAACGAAACATTTTGCTGTTCTGTTACAATTACAACAACAGACGAAGAAATGATCTACGTAAATAGCAATTTCTCTCTAGTATGTAATGGAAAAAGAAGTCTATGAAAGTAAATGGAAAGAACAATGTACGCTATGTACCTTTTGAAGTATTCAAGTCGATTTCCCAAAGTCGTTTCCGTTGTTCTTGTCCCAAGCCTGGTTCAAGGTCGTCTGGCACGGTATATTCTTCTGTAAAAGCCGGCAGGTATGGGCTTATCGGCGGAGGAGTTATTTCAAATAAGTTGTCCCAATCGATTCCTTCAAAGAATGGATGATTGCGAATGCTATCGTAAGTGTCCCCCGTGTCATTAGATCCAAGTCTTTGTGAGTGATCCAAAACTAATATCTTTTCAACTAGATCCTTGGCGTCACTGGGAAATTCTTCTGGGAACTCGTAGTCCATTTTAAGGATCTTTTGAAACGTGAGGAACTCTGTTGCTGCTCGGAACGGAGGGAGGCCGGAGATCATCTGGTATACAATGCAACCAAACGCCCAAAGATCAGAGGCTCTGGTATCAACGCAGTCATGCAGTAACTCCGGGCTTACGTATTGGGGAGTACCAACGAAACTGATCTTTCTTGAACGTTCATTTTGTGTTTCATTTTCATTACCTTCAATAGTTGGTCTTATATCCGTAGGATGCAACAGTTTGGCTGTTCCAAAATCTGCAATTTTCAAGTGCATGTTCTCGTCCAATAAAATATTTTCCGGTTTTAGATCACGGTGGATTATGCCTTTGGCATGCATCTTTTCCAATGCTTCTAGTAGCTCAGCGGCGTAGTGTTTAGCTACATTGTAGTCAAAGGAACCAACTCGATTAATATGAGACAAAAGCTCGCCATGCTTAGCGTAGGACAGCACAAAGAACAGTTCGTCAATGGTTTGGAAAGTGCAATATAGTTTGATAAATCCATGCTGGACGTTGAATAGCAAGTTTAGAGCTTCCTTTTCACGTTTAATGTATTCTCTCTTCTTTTTTCGGATGATGTGAGTTTTACTGCAGACTTTAACTGGAAAGAGTGAAACAAAGTTAGGTAATGTTATAGCACGTAATAAATCGCCCTCCGCATTGAGATCATACGATAATTCGTATTGTAAGTATTAGTAGGTAACTTTCGTAGAAGGGGGCGAAATCACTATCTAAAAACTTAATTCTTTCTTCCTTCTGATTAAACAATATGATTTTTATAAGGTCACTATTATTATTGTCAAAATTTATAGATAAAGGAGCTCGAGTGTTGTTGAAGTGTAATACTTACTTGCAACTTCTTTTCCGTTGTGAATATCTTTGGCTAAGAAAACAGTACTGTAACAGCCATCACCAATTAGCTTTCCAAATATGTAGTCATCAGGTGATCTCTTGGAGGGTTTGGCGGGCTGGCTGGGCGTAAGTGAGGTTGAAGGTACCGGAGCCGACGGAGCGGCCGCCGTCGATGACGCTTGCATTTTCACCGGTGTCTCGGCAATCGTTTCTGCAGCAGCAATGGGAACTCGGACCTCACTCTCAGCTCGGCTGTTATTCTGTAACAATGGAGATTGTTGATAAGCACTTTTTGTAACGAGGCTTGTTTACGAAAACGCGACTGAATAATGAAAGACCAACAGACCGCCTTGTTAATTGCTCTCGTGAATCGTGAGAATATCGCAAATCACACGCAAAGCAATGTATCGCGGAACTTTTCGGAACCGCACATCGTCGCGAGAGTTCATAGGTCGGTTTCGCATCACGATCACGAACCCTTGCGTTGGGACAACCAGCAGTCATTTTCATTTGAATTCAATTTTCAAAATAATACGAGAAAAATCTAGTATTATCTATTTCCTGCAGGCATCAGGTAGGTAGGTAGGTAAGGAACATGATAAATGAAAGGAACATTATTTAATAACCAACAAACACTATCATCATGTCTGTCACATAGCTTACAAGCTTTGCTTAGTTTGTTGGGACTCTTATCTCGACAGTCTACATCACCTTCTCGACTGGGAAGGAAATAAGTAGCACATTAATTATGTTAACATAATATATTACCTAGGCAGTACCTTACAAAGTACTTGCGTAATTAATGTAAAATTGCCCTAGACTTTCTTCGTCCTATCCTGCTAACATCACACCCTAGCTAGGTATGTTCGGACTCTATCCTGATCATATCCGCATTGGTGGTATTGCGCTAATATACAGCATGAGCTAACATTCCGTATCTGACTGAACATAAAGTGAGGTTCATTGATGTTTCGAATGAGTCACTTGGCCGCAAGTGGGTCTCGCATTCCGTAGCCACGATCGACGACGTCGACGCAACGGTACCCGCGCCGCGCCGCGCATTCCCAGTTCCCACAGCACTCAGAGCAAAGCGCATTCCGTACACCGTACACTCGTACTACGTACAGCTAACAACTAAATACAATTCATTTCAATGCTCTTTTACTCTGGATTCAACAACGAATTACTAACTTCAGTTGAGACTTCATTTCAGGTAACATAATATATATAACATGGTATGAGTCACACAAGATGGATTCATTTTATAGGCAGGATTTATTTGCTTCTATTGCTGGCTGTACCACGTACTCGAACTCGAACCGACCTCAATCCCACGTCTTCGTGCATTTCGCTGCATTCATTAAAATTCCATTCGAAATATAATAGGTACCAGTATTTTTGAAGACAGTGGTTTTCTGTTATGGTTTATGGAAGGTTATTTTGTTCGTTAACAATTTGTTGAAGCCATAGTAGGTAGGTACTAAGCATATATATTTTTTACAGGTTATTTATGTATCACTGCTAAGGTTGCCAACTTTTTGTATTAAATAAAATTTACAGTTCCATCGAAGAAAATAAGTTGGTACCGATGAAAATAAAGGTTTTTTAGTGTTCCGTTCCAGTCCGGTTTTGGAAAAACGGAACACTTATTATGTGTCATTACTGGCGAGTGATGAATGCTTATCGTGAATCGTCCGCAGCTTATGGTAAACAAAGTGATCACGCCGACAACGCGTGTACAAACAACAAACAAGTGCTGCGTCACGTCACGCCGCGCCGCGCCCCGTCTACCACACACACTCCACTCCACGCTGCGCTGCTGGCTTATTTATTTGCATCGGACCTTCAACGGCAATGAACATTCTCGCCAATGTGAAAGAAACACAGTAAACACGGCGAAAGTGCGCTGCGCATTTGCTACGTCACGTTATATGTCAATTTATTGGTGACTGGGTAGCGGTAGGTACCTGCAGCGAAAGTTTATTAACTAGGTAGCATTATTTTCACATACTTACCTACCTCATAATTACTAGGTAAGTAGGTTAGGTACATTACATCTTACTACAATACACATACCTACCTACCTTATATAGTTTCATTCAACACCACGGTCAATGATATAAACATTCAAATAGGTAAGCAAGCACTCGTAGTTACACCTACCAACTGCAGAATGGAACCAAAAAAGTAAACGGAGAAATGTGGATGAGGAAGGAAGATGAATCAAATGAACTTTACAAAAAGGCGTTGGGGCATTTCAGGTCCCACTTTGCATGCATTTAGTTAATTTTTAAATTAATTTTATTATTAATAACTTTTGTTGGTTTTATCATAATCTATTATGCAATATTTAGCAGTCACGAAAACGCAAAATAATGTAAATATTTTGTACATGTGGCATAGTACCTACCTGTAAATACGATAAACAACATTGAAAAAGAAGCACTTTTCAAAGTAAAATGTCTAATAACTGATGATTCCCGCTACTTTACAATGACATTGTTACATTTTTTAAACTGCATTGTAAGTGTATTGTAAAAAAGTTCTATCATTGCAAGTTTAAAAAAAATGTGGGACCTGGGCTCCATCCAATTTGCCCCAGACCCTTTGAAGCCAAGGTAGGGTATGTCCATAGGGAGTAAAAAAGTGATAGAGTAGTGTCATGTCATAGAAAAGAGCATTGCTTAGAGACGGCGGGTTAGGGCAATGAATTCACTTTGTTTTTGTAGATCTTCTAAAAAGAAGCCCCATTTAGGTACCTACATGGGTTTTTTTGGCAATTAGGGAAATTCCTTCCAATTCCAACTGCTAGTTGTAATTGTAACGGTAAGGCGTTGTACCTACCTAGTTGTCTACAAACAAACAGGGTAAGGCTACAAAAGTAGACATGCTGAGTCATTGACCTTTACCTTAGATTTGGGCGAGGGTTGTTTCCCGCGCTTTGCAGAACTAACTCCAAGTAATCGCAGAATTCTGTTGGCTGCTTCCAGAAGAGTGGCACTACCCCACGGCCGCGATCCTCTTTTTGTTCTTGTGGTCAATCCACTCATTTCGGCCCGTCTCACACGTTATAAATTAAGTTCAGTCTTTTATTAAATGTCCAAAACGATGAAAGCACAGTTCATGTAACTTTTGGTGTATTTTTTAAACTAATTTAAATCGCGAAAACAAAACTTCGTAGGAATGTGGAATGCTGATAAAATAAACAACAGCGCAGGTTTATAGATTGCGAACATGCGGCCGTTCCGATGTACGGCGCGATGAGAACTAAACTAAACGAAATGTGGCAGAGCGGAGCGACAAGTCAGCCAACCAATGGGTCTTTCTTGACTGACGTACGTAAGCAAGGCATTGACTGACTACGTATCCCTCGTTCGCTAGACAGAATAATCGCGCGCTTTCGACGGCGCGGTGTGGTGGTGTGCGGAGGGTGGAGCACCCGGGCGAACTGGGCGAAGCGGGGGCGATGGCGCGCCGGCAGGACGCACGCGTCGTCCTCGTCGTCATCGGCTTTGGTTAAACTCGAAGTGTAGTACATTAATTTCAGCCCCCTAACCTCACCCCATGCCACCTCTACCCCCGTCTACCCGCCCCGAGTCCCCTCATAAAGTAGGAGCTGTGTAGTGTAGCAACGAAACATGTGGCCCTGAGTTTTGCCTGGCAGCCAGGGCCAGGGCTGACCTCGTTTTTAGGGTACCGAATCCATGGGGTAATAACACTAATAACGGAACCCTTATGGTGCCATTATACTTAAGGTAGGCACTTCGCGCTTGAAGAGTTCGATAGTTTTTAATTTATAATGAAAAATTCAAAAACTTACTTACCTACCATTTGTACAATCTTGGGTCCGTTTATCTTCGAAGTTTGTATTAAGTCTTTCACAGTTTTTCAATATCTTGTTATTTAAAAATGTACTTATAACCAAGTCATTGGATTACAGAATTCTCATGACCACTTCCCAGCTCCATCATCAGACCCTGGATATCATCTAAAACTTTGTCCAACCAAAGAAAATTAAACGAGATCAAACTCGATGGTGTTGCGTCGTTTTATTACAGTTTCTCTGGCAGCGTTGCGTTTAAAGGATTATTAATAACACTGATTATTAAACCTACATTTTAAATACTAAACAAAAATTGTTTAAAAATTACAGCAACACTGAAACAAAATTCTTAGAGCACGTGAAATCCACGTGGCTGTATTTAGTAAGAAACTCCATGGGGTGGTGTGATTTATTTCACGTGGTTTTTAGGAGGTGAGGGCGCGTGACTAACTGGAGCTTGAGGCACGTGGGTGGTGCCACGGTAGAATTGCTGTATATATTTGATATTCTGAAAGGTCACCAATTCGAAATTATAATACCTACACTAGCCGCGACTTCGTCCGCATGTAACGATTTTTTTTTTTGGTAACAACGATTATGTTCATTTGCAATCTTAAGATTCGCAGGGGGTGCCCTGATGCGTTTTCGTCCGAGCGATTCTGCTTTTGTGTAATTTTAGCAATAACATCTGACGTAACTTCTCCCTCTCGTGTCAAAAATGTGGCGCCAATAATCTCGTTTATTTATTTAAACCTGTATGTAGATCCTGTTAATTATTCGGGATATAAAGCAGTCTATGTGTTAATCCAGATTACGAACTAAGTAAGTATACATATTCCAAGTTTCATCCAAATTGGTTCAGTGGTTTTGGAAACACAAACATCCAAATATCCAAAGATCTAAACATTCGCATTTATAATATTAGTGGGATAATACGGATAATACACAAGTATGCCGGACGGATATGCACTTTCCGGTGACATTATTGTGTAGGAGTACTTTTACCTAGTAGGCTGCACGTAGCATGGCGAGGCGGCGGCGCGGCGGCACGACAAGGCGCGGGCGTGGCGTCATCGTCGCCAGCAGAGCGTTGCGCGCTCTGGTTGCGCTGTTTTGATATTTTTGTTTCGATGTGCGCAGCCACGTGGTTTCCGTTACAATTTCAAATACAGGCAATGCAAATGCAATTTCAAACGCATTTTTCCATTTTTGTCGTAAAGAAATACCACCAATATTATAAATAACTTTATTTTCAAAAGACATCCTGCAGTTCTTTTTCTTAAAACCTCCCCTAGAAGCCTATTCCTGAATTTTTTGAAGTTTAACGTTTTATTTATAGAAGCGAACCCCTCTAATCATATTTGCCTGTCATTTTATTGCGGCGTTAAAAGATGATTTCTTGACATGGAACAACTTTAGTAGGTAAAGGTAGGTACTGTGTACATGACATGACTAAAGTAGAATATCCAAAAAAAACATTTTCTAATCGAAACCATTCATTTTCATTAAACATAGGTACCGAAAAAAATTGGACCATTATAATTGTGTGCAAAATTTTTACAATATAAAATATTGATGTTTTTCGTTTACATAACCTTATGTACCCTACATAATAAAATTCTGGCAAGAGACCAATCAGGTGTTTAAAACCTTTTTTCTAAGTATAGTTATATCTAACGGTTCCATCCATCCAACCCTTCGATTTGAAATAAAATAAAAGCTGCTTCGTGCATCGGTGGTGCATCGAACCCAGATCCGCCGCCATGCGCCATGTGCCATGTGCCACCTGGCTGTTTTTATGTTGCGATGATATCCACATGACATGTGGGGTCTGCTTGTATTAAATGTTTGTTTACAAAATTGGGTATCAAAAATGAGACTGCAGCCTCTGGGTCAACTGAAATTGCAAGTGTGGTCTAAACTACTTAGCATAAAAAGTAAGCTCAAAAACTAACGCTGGATTCATAAACATGTTGGGCTTCCCCTAGGGCTTTTAGATTAGATTTAGCTTACGCTGGATGAAGTCATCTAGGGGAACTCCTACAATTCCTACATACATTTCATGAATTCCAGCGTAAGGCCCGTATGCGCATTTACTGCTCAAACCCTGATCCGGACCGGACTCAAGCATAGATTTTTGTATGAAAACGATATAAAAACTTAGTTACTCCAAAATCTCGCTTTAAAAGGTATACCTACTTAAAACAAGAAAATATTCTCATCTGTATGGCATAGGTCCAGGTGCCTAACTGCCTACTGCGTACCTAGGGTAGGTTTCCATCCAGGCTATTTTATAATTATTTAGGTAAAAGTGGTAACAAGGTCAAGCTAGTGCCTTACCTATAGTAAGTTATTATGTAGGTAACCTAGTTCCTACCCGTATAATAAATATGTAGAAAGGTACATTATTAGCAGAACATGAGTGCATGATAAAATAAGAGTTCATTGATTAGGAAATATCGTAAGTAGATAAAAGATATAAGTAGTTTGTTTGAGCCATGTGCTATTAGAAGCAGATAGCTAGTCAGACAGAACAGAATAGAGGCGCCTAGTGGAGGATATTGACGTTGAATGTCGCGGGCATGGCCTTGATTGGTCTTTTGACCCTGCGTTGTATTTGTAAGCTACATCCGCCGACTGTATACCACCTGCTCTAGAGCCCCTCGCACTTTGAAACGTGATCACAACGTGCGAAATAAATATAACAGTAATAATAAACCTTATGATATCTTTGGAAATAGGAAAACTTGGTGTTGATTTAAATTTTACGCAGTAAAGGACACTGCAAACGGCAAAAGCAATATGTTGTTATAGTTAGACCAATGAGGATGTGGTAGTAGCAGCAGTTTTTCAAAAGAACACATTATTAGACGTCATTAAAATCGGTGCTGGCAGTTTAAAAAAATACTTAACCACTTTAATATTATTGAAATCGAAAAAAAAAGTAAATGTTTCGCGTCTGCCTTTATCATAGTACCTACTAGCTTTCGCCAGCGACTTAGTCCGCAACCCGTATTTTTATTTTTATTCTCTTTCGTACAAAGACAGCTAAAGTATCCTAAGTAATCTCAACACAAATAATACCACATTGGTAGACTGTATCGCTATTGGTTTATAGAAAACTAGCCGTTGCTCGCGTTCTACCCTTTAGAGTGTGACGTTTCAAAATTCCTTTCTTAGTGCACCCCTACACTACCTATATAAGGATACTACCCTCCAAATTTCATACCTCTAGGACTTATAGTGCGCTGATTCTAAGTCAGCTTCAAGTTGTGTAACCGTCATAGGTCGGGCAATTTTCTGAAAATAAGTTCCACAACACGCAAATGCCATAATACCTTTATTAGCTCGCACGTTATGTTGTGGTGTAGAAGCATACACTAAACTTGTTTTTACTTTAAATTGTTTAGGTATGAAGTACTTACATACCTAACTACATATTATGTAGTTTGCTA
The DNA here is from genome assembly GCA_918843925.1 of Eulithis prunata. Classification (NCBI taxonomy): domain Eukaryota; kingdom Metazoa; phylum Arthropoda; class Insecta; order Lepidoptera; family Geometridae; genus Eulithis; species Eulithis prunata. The sequence continues at coordinate 4,708,643 of OU974019.1, read as the reverse complement.
ATTATGTATTTGCACGACACGAGGTGTGTCTTGGGTGCGATGACCGACAAAATACAATTCAAGGGCCTGACTTTTATTTTCCTGGTAGCCTTCGAATAGTGGCCCCTCAATAAGGTGACGAAGGTGGGCGCTTCAACCACCTAGCAGAGCAACAAGCCGCCGCCGCCGCCGCAGCCACGTGTGATTTCAAAATTAGCTCTAAACATAGCTTGAATTAAGGCGAAGGGTAAAGCCAGACAACCTCCTCGCTCGCACATTTCAAAATTTTTGAAGATACATATAATATAACTAAATGTAATTATATGTGAAATTGCAGAGCTTCAGGGTCGAGAGAATAACAATGCAAAGGTTCAGTAAAAATATCACATTGATCCAAACAAGTTTTCCGACCAAAAAACTTGTACCAATGCGATAAATTAAAGTGCACATTGTTTGGTTAGAAAACTTGTTTGGATCAATGTGATATTTTTACTGAACCTTTGCATTGTTATTCTCTCGACCCTGAAGCCCTGCAATTTCACATAATTACATTACCTGAATTCGAGAAATTAAATAAAAACCACAATTATTATACTATGTCCACCCACATTAACCTGAACCGCAATATCCATTAAAATTCCTACAAACGGGAGTTCATGTTACATTGGCTTTGTTTCGGAACACTACATTGTTACTTGCGCCTTGTCCAATTTATTTGATGATATATCGCGTAGAAACTTTTAAAAAAATCTTGCTATAAATAGTGGCAGCTGATCAAGTAACCCCTTTGTTTGCTATTTTATGTAAGCACAGATTCACCAAAATATCGTTTAAAAGGTAAAGAAAGACCATTTGTTTTAATTTACTGTCATCCATGCAACCCACCCCACGGCACCTACGATGTATAAAAACAGTGAATTCACAGAATCGAGTGCAGTCAGTCACCAGAAAGAACAACAAACAAATACGATGTGTCAAGTCAATGAGCTCCGCTGAAGAGCAGCTTTGTTTTCTAAATGATTCATAATATGTCATATGAATGGCATGCAATTACTATTACTGCCCAAGTGCCCCGTGCCCTTGTAATGTAAGAGTTGTAAGCTTGCGAGAAGCATTGTTATTGAAAATTTACAATTGACAGGCAAACAATGCCTACGATACGAAGTTTTATTTTCATTACCACGATCGATTACTAATATTCTGTGCTACCAGTAAACAGATCTGAAAATATCTGACATAGCAAACCGTTGCAAACGTTTTATAGCTCAATTGGTCCAAATCAGTACTAACCAACGAATCAGAAGCGTACACAAGACATTTTTTGGTCGACCGTAATTGCGTAGGTAAGTCGGGGACTTGCTAATCTAACCATTTCAATTAAATTAAAGCAAACATTTCGTGTGACAGGTATTTAGCAGTTACGATGGCTTTTCGCTTTCGATATTACTTCAGTTATGTTGGTAAAAAATATATATGAAAACTATGAAAAGTAGATTTTTGAACTGCTGTTACTTTGTGGAGATAACCGTAGAGAATAACAATACCTACCACTATATTACTTTGTAAGTTTTGTTTTCAATATTCGAACACAACGTTTTAGGTACCTGTACCTACCTACTTACTAATTAGGTCAAAGTACAAGAATTTATGAATAGATAACATTACGTTATCGTTGCACTCCTAAAATACGCGGCAAAGCATGTCATGTAGTTGAATTGTATTGTATGTAACCGACAATAAAACAATGAGAACCTATTAAGGAAAACGAAGATAAACCAACATTAGAAATGTTTACAATGCATGCCATGATAGGCATGGAAATCCCAGAGCAGGGCAAGGATGTTATGGAGCTTTTAGGGAAAAAACAATTACAATGTGTACCTCACCTACAGATTTAAAAACAGTAAACAAGTATACATGTCAACAGTACCTACATTGGTACATACCTATCTAAAATAATTAAGTGAATAAATAAAGTAAATCGTATGATGAGATGGGGATAATGATAGATGTACTCGTATGTGGAAAAGCGTAACATCAGGGTTTGCATGTTTGTATTGGAAACATGCAAACCCTGATGTTTAATTCAATATTCCGATTTATTAGTTTAGTATGCCGTTAACGAGGTCAAGTAAAACGCAGTCCTGAGAGGGATACTTCCATCTCGCAACAACTTTAATAATTTCCTGCGCGTCTAGACACCGCCGCGCGCCGCCCTACGACCTCTAAAAACATATGACCATAACTCCGCCAAACCAACTCTTAGGGCTGGCTCATAAGATCCCTATTAGTTCGAAGGCGGTTGCACCGACGATACATAAAAACGGGCTTGCTGTCCTCGGAAAGTGCATTGATCTCGCCGTGCGTCCTTCTATGGCACCAAAATCGCTGCATGTGAAGTATTGTAAAGTAAGTGTGTCTCTTTTGTTTACAAAAACGGGAGATAAGTGCGAGCAGGACAAAAGAATTGTAGTAGGCACAGGCAGGATGCGCGTGGTGAGCAGCGGCCAATACACCCAAGGCGAGCGCAATGAACGACGGCCATTAATGTAGAAGTATACCATACCACGCCACGTTTTGGCGGTAACATCCGTTTACACAGGATTTGGCCCAGGTATTTATAACAAAGTAGGGGGAGGAAATTGTCATGAAGTGAATGACGTAAAGTTCTAATCGAAACCAATATCTATTATGTACTAGCTAGTAGCTAGCTGTAAGTACATCATTTACAACTTATACTTAGCTCATTTAAAGTGTAGGTAAGTAAAATAGGCAAGTGCTGTGTTTTTTTCGTATCATCGAGGTAGAAATTTTCATTACAAAAATGTTGGAAGCAATAATGTATTTATTAAAGCAGCAAAAATGTAGGGAACCAAGTTTTTTCTTAAATGCTCACCTCGCTCTTTCTACCCCACCCACCACGCCATGCCATGCCATGCTACGCTAAGTACTACACGCTACGTTTCGCGCCAAAGTCTACAACGATTCCAAGATGGCGGCTGCTGTCGGGCACGTGGGTTGGGTAGTATAGTAATAGTAAGTAAGTAGCACAAAATATTAATTAGGTAATATGTAATATTAGTTAAGTTAGTAGGTTCATTATAATAATTAAATTAATGTGAGTTTGTAGATTAGTATTTAATAAAGATAATTTATTTGCTCAACATGTTTCAGTAAAGTTATCAAACATTTTGTATAATAATAGGTATGCCAAAACAAGTCTTACCGAAACTGTGCCGCCCGGTAGATACTACAGACAGAGTACCGGTTCAACTTTTTATTTTTAGCGAATCTTTTTACCAAAATATCTGTCAACTAGTAGGTATACGATGGAACTCGTGCCAAAGGTTGCTTTTGGTTTAGAGAGTTCAAGCTGTATCTCTAAAAATCCACGTCTTTGATTTCAATAAAATAATAGACTTTGTTTCAATCGGGAAAATGGGCTTCTGAATGGTACCTATAAGTTTCATTGAAATTGGTCCAGTATAGTTTAGGCGTGATCCGCGAACAAACAAATAGACAAACTCGATTTTTGGAATCAGAATCGTTTATTTAGTAGATCTGCATATTATTTAGTTTACCTACCTTTAATTTTAGTTTTTGGCTTTTTTACAGTTTTATAATAGTATTAGATGAATAAGTAGGTACCTACTTTACAAACTTAGGTAGGTACCTACACGAATAAAATTGACAACCCTAATTTTTTTACATGTAGGTAACTACGTTACATTGCAATATAATTAACTATTTTACGTAGGTACTATATAGATGCACCTGCATTTTAATACCCAACTCCGTGCGAAAATGGTTTTCATTGAAATAATTTAAAAAAACAGGCTAAACAAACCGTACAAGGTGATAGCGACGCGACCGCGCCAAATGCTGTAGGTACCTACAATGCAATCCTAAGAATGTGTGGGTGCAAATTCCACGAAGGATGAGATGCCTGCCGATACATTCAACTTTGCTTACTTAGCTTAGCCGACCAATTTCGACGCATGACTCTTGCCAGTGACCGTTTATATTAAATTTCGAATATTTAAGCTCAAAAAACATGCGTGCGCCATTCCAGTGCCACGATACAAGCTAAATGAACGTTATCAAGAACCAAACAAAACTACACAACACTGTCTACAACAAATAAGTACTTACCTACTTTATTCAAAGCGTTGAAGCGTAAACTTCAACGCTCCGAATTGTCTGGCCGTTGAACTCTACAACAAGAAGCGTGAGACAAAAAGCTTTGATATAATATAAATAAACGATCTCAAACACGTACCTGTGTATCTGGATGGACCGTTTTTTAACTGAAACGGCCAATCGACATTCCTGATTTTGATTTGCAATGTGCAACGTCTCTGATGATGGTAGGTACGACAAGTATGTCTTAATTTTTGTTGCATTCTAACTAGTAGTTCGCCCCGAACTGAGATATCGTGATGGTCGGAGGTTAATAAAACCCAAACAATTTTTATTGACCAATGGTTGTAATAAACTTTGCAAATCGCCTCGAAATCGCCGTCTAGCTTGTACCAGCCTTACTTGAACTACAAAATCATTGAAACTCCAAGAAATGATAGCTCACGTTATACTGGGTTTCCCAATTTTATAATTTTTACAACATCTCAAAAACTATTAGACCTAGAATCAAAATAAAAACGGTTTTGGAATGTCTAAACAAAACCCTATCATATGACACCCCACTTGATATTATTGTAAGACTTTTTTTTTTAAACTCTTTTTGGACCCCTCATAACTTCACGACCCCTTGACCGATTCACTTCATTTAATAAGCCAGTAAAACTTAAGAGTACTATCCGTATACCTACCAAATTTTATGAAGATCGGATGAGCGGTTTAAAAGATCTCGTCGAACAAACATACAAAGCATTTTTGTCCAAGTGTCACTAAGATCTCGTTCGCTTCGCTCACTCGATCAAAAAGGTAAGATGTTTTCAACCGGCAGAGGGCATTATGAGGCCTCAGTCTGTTAATCTTTGTGTGTGTCTGTCTGCTCGGGCGTCGTCGTCGCGACTTTACTTTTTGTTTTGGTAAACATCGCAGCCGTTTCCTGGTATCCAATCCATCAGCTATGAACCCCAGTTTTGAAGTAAGTAATCCCAAGCTTAAATGAGTTTAAAATAAGCATTCAGATGCGAAAAAAATATAGTTTTTAGTTTCATTGTTTGATTCTTGTGTGCCTGATGATGAACGGCAGTTATGAAGAGAATTTAATTTATAGATTTTGCAGTCGGGTTTTAAATATTTGTACGTATGTAATTAAATTGCCATTAAACAACTTTAAGAACTTTGGTCTTGTTGCTGTATGAAAGAAAATGTGGGAAATTCTAAACTAGCGGTTGAACCTTGGAAAGAAGCTTAGTGCGCGTCAATTTTGAAGGTCCATGACCGAGTCGTCAGTTGGCTTGAGAAGTTGAGAGTACCTTCGACGAGTTAATTAATACCCATGACGCGCATTGTGGGCAATTCTTACACAACAGTACAAAATAACACTAACATTTTTCCAAACAAATTGATTTGATCTTAATTAGCAAGTTGCGATATTCAAGTCAGAATTTTTACCTAATTCTGAAAAGATTTCTATAGTTTTTAAGGCATGTAGGAAATAAGACAATGAAGTTTGACTTGATTTGTATGTTCAAGGAAAATTGCAGTGTGCTCGCTCATAGAGACTAAAGAAATAATTTTTTTAAAACATTGCATACCTACTGCATACTCTTCAAACAAACCTCCAGGGTCATTTTCTAATGAACCATTTTTACTAATTTATAATATTTTAACTTAAACCATGTAAAAGTGATTGGTACCTGCGAGATACTCATTTAGGGCGAGTCAGATAGGTTAGGTCAGTATAATAAAACAGTATAAAAACGATAAAGGCTGTCGCGCAACACCCTGTGGAAGTAACCCTCTCTTCCGCCGCGCCGCCACCGCCCGTGCTACGATCGGCCTCAAACTTACGACACAGGAAAGAAGGGGGGCAGCTATTAGAAAGCTTTACCTTAAAACTTGAATAGTTAACAAAAAAATTTTTTTTTACCAAAGACGGCAAAATTGACATAGCGCACCCACTTCAGGGTTAATAACAGTAGTCACGGACACTCACTATGTTGGCTTGCATTGCATTCCTAGTGGTCTGGCTGGTATTGCGAGTTATAACGCTCGCAAGACGCGACTGCGACCACATTCCGGGCATAACTCGTCCCACCTTTGCTATTAGTTACATACAATACAGTCTAAGTAAATCTATAATTTATAGACTTGAAAATATTGTAAACTAATTCAGCGCTATAACACCATAGGAAGGAGTGCGATGATTAATCATAATTCAGACAATGCAAAAGAGAGGAAAAAGCTGGGTGTTTTCACTGGAGCGAATCAGAGACGAGGTTTCAAATACGATATACATACACTTACATGTATCAATATATATAAAACTCTTTTGAAGCTGACATAGAATCAACGCACAGCCTAAACTACAAGTCCTAGAGGTATGAAATTTGGAGGGTAGTATCCTTATATAGTGTAGGGGTGCACTAAGAAAGGAATTTTGAAACGTCACACTCTAAAGGGTAGAACGCGAGCAACGCCGCGGGCGACGGCTAGTGCATACATATATCTATTCTCCTGCTCGTCTTGTCTGATTAGTCTATTCTGGTACGTCTCGTCTCCGCACTATATCCCCCTTCGCATTCGTATTTTATGAAGATACGGAATTCTAGATATGTTATGTGTTTTGTGACAGTCTGGGACTGTCGGAAAAATATGGAACCTAGAATGAATTTGATGGAAGTCTTGGGAGTAATGACGAGGTTTTTTAATTGGGTTATTCTCAAAATCCCATTCTTATTTAATATTGTTTTAACTTCCCCTTACGTAGCTTGCTGGATTTTAAAGAAAACTTGTAAAAGCGTGGTGCTCTATTGCGAAGTAAGTGTGTACAATGTGGTTAGAACCCCGATAACAAGGAAATGAAGGCGTCTCGTGTAGCGTGGCTTGGCGGCCCAGCGTGGGTGGCCTGTGACTGTGAGTCAGTGCACTCTGACGAAGAGGCGCGCGCGCGCCTTTTTGCGGCCCTCATTGTCCGCGCTCATTCACGAAGTAGAGCTTACGGTTACCAAACACTTAAAACATTACAAACAAAATATTTGTAACTACTCAGGGTAGTGGTATCAGATTGATCTCAAATTTTATTCAGGATACCACTGGTCGTAGATCTTTGCCCAACGGCTTTTAAGTCGTTGTGCATTGTTGAGCTTTTTGCTACTTTACCATACCGCCCACAAGCTGATTTTACTTGCCCCTTGGGCAATTAATTCATTAATCAAATCATCTTTTTATGTTTATAGTTCTAAGTAGGTAAGTACAATTAATTTAGGTATTCGACGATAATATTGTGGAACAGTCTACTCCAAAGAATATAACATTAATTAATAATTGTCGCTGGTAGGCATTTATGGAGGAGACCATCCTACAAAGTCCTAACTTATGTTAAGATTACTAATGCATGTATACATGACGTTGTCATAAATGTCAACTGTCACCTGCGTGACAGTAGAAACTAAAAATAAGAAGAAGCAGCGATATTGTGTGGTTAACCTATGAGATATTGTAAAAGAATATTAATTAGAGAAATGTATTTATTATGCCGAATAGAGCTATTGTATTTAAATGAACCTGAAGTTTGATTTACGAAGTAACAATGTGACGTGCAAAAAGACGACGTTACAGCTCAGAAGTGGAAAGATGGAAAAAAATATATAAAGTTTTCCAATGCCCATGTCGCCATCGAAGGTAATGTTTTAGTGAAAACCTAGTGAAAACCTCTAGTTAATCTCATCTCGGATGACCAAACTTTATTCTGAGTTATGAATTGTAGTGATAGTCGATACACAATTATAGGTACTTACCTATTGCAGTAATCATACAAAACCTAAAGACGATTCAAAGTGATCATCAAATTATTGAATAAAAGCTTTTTGACTTTGAGCTTGAAATGAGTAGGTATTTACCTACTGAAGTCGAGAATATGATTATGTACATATCACTATGTACACCACACATTGACTACTGAACAATTACATAGAAAATATTGTTGTTGAGTTGCAGACAAACCATCAGTACGGCTGGATGAAGTTCTAGATGACGAGAGGAGTGAGATACATCCTCAGACTCAGAGATGACTAAGTGAATTGTGACTTGTAGCTGCCTTATCGCATACAGCCACAGCGACCGGCTGCCAGGAGTTGAGATGTACCTACTACATACTACAGGAAAGTGAATCTCCATGGTAACCATTAATAAAAGGTACATTTTTCAATAAGAATATGAGAATGTTAGAGCTCCCATGAGAGTATTTTGCGACATAACTCAAGAGCACTGATATCGAGCATGAGTGTTATGGTAACATAACTAAAGAGCTTGGATTTTGGGCAAGAGTGTTATGTGGCAGGATACAAATTAAAATGAAATAAGTATGATAGGTGACATAGTTGAGAGCTTTGATATCAGAGTGCTAGAGTGACAACTCTGAGCTTTTTATTCCAATTTACATAAAATTAATTATTGCGATTGACTATTTTCATAATTTTGAAGTACTGATGTTTGTATCAAAATCTGATATGCAGTGGCAATCATAAAAAGCACTATAGGTGCTATAAAGTGATAAAATATTTGACATAAATGCTATAAACTTAACCTTGGGAAACATAGAAATGGTCGGAAGTGATTTGTTTAAGTGTCATTAACATATTATACACTGATAACAAGTATAGAGGCACATTTTTATTTAAAAAAAAACCAATGAAAGATGACAGACTACATGCAAACATAGAATTGAGCGAGTGAAAAAAAAAGAAAGGGATATTATTCAAAGTATGAAGAGATTAAAACGTAAGTGACATTTATAGAAATTTAAAACTAAATACAGTGAAAATTTATTAGAGAGTATTCAACCTTACAGAGCGAATTTCAATTATGACGAAAAAAAAAAAAAAAAAATTGAAACTGGTATATTAACTATTAGTGAATAAAGGACGGGTTTAACGCGATGTCTATAGATGAATCACGACCAAGTGAAGGATTCTAACGACTGAATGACGACCGCAGAAAGTGAATGACTGAATGAATGAAATACTTTATTATGTACCCTATTGACAGCTTATACCAAAAAAATAAAAATAAAATAAGATTGCAATATTACGTACAATGAACGGTCTTATCTCTACGAAGCGATTTCTTTCAGACAACCTTTGTAGTGATTCATAATAATTGAATTACGAGCGAATCATGTGATTTAAAGAGCGACGCGAGCGATTCATGGCTCTTGATATGAAGTAATTGTAAGTGAAGTAATTGTAACTTAGTAATCCATTTTATCCACATTTATACTCTACTTTATACCATGACTACGACCTAAAGAAAGATTAAGAGAAAATACACATTGAATGCTTATCGAAAATGTCGACCAATCAAATCTCGAGGAGTTATTTGCGCAAGGAGTTTGTGTCGAGTATTTTGCGTTAGAAGGTTGTGTACGTATAGCATTGAGATGAAAGTCGAATATATTGATGTGTTCTAAATTCAAAAACAAAAAGTGATTAAAAGTGTTATTTATCGACTGTTTTCAGTGCATAAAATAAGCTTTTTAGAGGGGGAAATCACACTTTAATTTCAATTTGAATAACACTGATAATGCGAACCACCTGAATATTCGAGTATAAAAGAATACTACGACAGTTGCATTAAAGCACAAATAAAGGTAAAATGATAATAATAAGTGAAAGTACAGAAAACCAATAAAAAGAAAAACAGAGCTAATGAGAATAAAACAAAATAAAAGGGACAAAACAACTAGAATGGAGCTAAGCGATTAAGGATAAAATGTGACAACCAAATAACCAATTATTAAAAAAAAAAATTAAACCTACATACAACTTCATTTATTGATGTGAGAAAGAGATAGATAGATTTAATTGAGATTGGGCATGCAGCACCTTCCTACCAAGAGCTATACAGGAAAAACAGTAAAGACAACATCGAACTGCAGCACAATTGAACCAATAAGCGAACTGGAGGTACTCAATGAAATTAAAAACCTAAAACCTGGAATAAGTCTTGAATCTGATGGGTTTAATAATAAAGCTGTTAAACTATTCAATCATATTACCTACCTATATAAAATGAAAATAAACACACAGAGTCCGTACCTGAGAAATGATGTACCTACTTCAGACGTAATATTCATATAAAAATAAAACTGATGATATACAAGCTTTAGAACAGATATACAGCAAATACGAGGAATTCAACAGGCTCCTTATAATGATAGCCTTGTAGTAAAGCATGCAATAGCATAATGTTACCATGTTACTATTAGAAAACTTGAAGAATTCGAGGAAATGATTCGTGCACTTCAGGGTACACTTTTCAGGCAATTTGTATACTTACTATTTATGCGAGAGTGAGCTAGACTCAGAAATGAGTAGTATAGAGTACAAAATAGTCCCATAAATATAACGGTGCTGATTGCCGCTGAAAAGCGTTGAGCGATTAAAAATTGTTGTTTTTGAAGATCGTAACTTTAAAATTATATTTTGTTAAAATATGGCTCTGAGCCAGGGTAGATGGCCTAACGATTCCAAACAGTGAAGTTATCATCATTTAGTGTTTGTATGAAAAAAGAGCGTAAAGTGTAACTTTTGCAGAGAAAGCTTAAAAATACCTACAAAATGAACGTAAACAAAACAAAGTTCCATACGAGCAATGAAAAGGAGCATATAAAAAAAAAACAGAAGGTGTTGAGCCGTTTATTGCATAAGATCATGTAATTTAATGACAAAATGAATCTCTGTGAATAAATGATTGATTGGAAAAAAATTCACGAAGTGCGAAGCGATTTAATGAGACAAAAAAAAAAAAAAAAAACTAAGCTTTCAAGCTAAAATGTAAATGTGCGGGGCATATTTCACGTAGTAACGACAGCAGATAGACCACTCATATTACTCGATAGAAATAACCATTAGGGTAAAGAAATGTGAGAAGACCATGCAGCCGGTTGGCTGGTTACTTATATTATCTAATCCAAATTGTTGAGAGAAAGGCTGGATCAGCTAGAGGATAGTGGGAAAAGATGCAGGAGATCTACACCCAAAGAGAGATCTATATCTCAGAAGCTGGAAGAAAATACTAACAACTATATAGTTTATAAATCATTTGAATATGTAGGAACTAATACGCTTAAGAGAGATATTAGGCAATATTACTATTGTTACATAATATGATACGATGAACGAGTTCACGAAGTTCACATAGTGTGCACGCTGGTTTTCTCCATTTCTCTTTACGGCACTGAAACATGGACCATGAAAACCACTTAACGCAAGTGAATCGATTCGTTCTGGATGTGATGCCGCTAGAGACGGCTCCTGAGGATCTCATGGACAGCCAAAACAATCAACGCCTCCATTCTGAAAGAACTTAAGTTGGAACGCACTAAGCGTCAGTCTTTTATTTGCATCCAGCGAATACTTTACATCGAGCACTTTAGTAGAGGTTACTAAAGAAGAGGGAGGAGCCCAAAACACTGGTCTGGTCAGGTGTCCGAACAGCTAGAAACCCCAGTTAACGTCGCGATCCATTAAGCCGGAGACCGTGGTAGATGGAAAACACAAATTGAAATTTCCTTGCACAGATTCACGATACCCAACGATGGGGCACGGATAAGGAATGTTAATATAATAATGATGATGATGAGTCAAAAAGAGATTTAGAAATTGAATGCATTATTATTATTGAGTTTAGATTTTCATCTACTCAACTTAAAGTTCAAGTGCGCATCATTAAATCCAGGTGGATGTTCTTGAGAACTGGAAGTTACTAATTGGACATCAACAGAGAGTTCTGATGATAAAAAGAGTAAAACTAAAAGTAAGGTAAAACTTACGGATGATTCTGCAGGTGTTAAGGAAAACTGCTTTTTGTAGAAGTGCAAAGGTATGCTTCGGCAAATCAAGAAGGGCGAGTGATAGAAATAGTTGCTTAGGGATAACACCGCTTGAGGAAAGGACTATCGGACGGAATGATGGAGACCTTTCAAGTCTCCACATCCTGGTTATTTAATTTTTGAGATCTATAATATATATTATTATAGTTATTAATGCGGTGATGAGACAGAGAGGGATTTGGAAAATAAAAGACTATAATATTATTATAACGATGATAAGACAAAGAGAGATTTGGAAAATAAGACAAAATTATCCAAGAAGAACAATAGAAAATATGAGTTGTGGACACAATTTCGAATTTCTGATAATGTATGCTGACTACATGATATGATTATTTGTACTACATGTACACGTTGTACCTACTAGTTCTGTTATACGATAGATAATATTGCACTACTAGCGAAAACAGTATTTCAATACAAAATAATATTGACTAGCATCTTAGCTCGAAAGAGGTAGAGTAGGAGGAGGAAAGTATATATTAAACTAAACAATTGACTTTGCCTACTCATTTGAATAACTACTCGACCTGCTAATGTTAAGCAGGTACTTGAATACTTTGTCCAAGACGCACTAGAACTTATGATCCCTAATAGAGAAAACTAAAGTTATCAAGGGAAGTTATTAACGTCATGTTTTGAGTTCCAGGATAAGTGACAAAGTGAAAAGTCAGTGATCGGCGCAGTCGGAGCTGTAGCCGTTACAGTGACTACAGAGTGAAAACACGATGCAGTGATAGTCACAGTCGCCGCAGTTACAGCTGGCACTGTAGCTGATGCAGCCGCACCAGCAGAAATTGACAGAAAGCATGACTAAGCCGTAGCAGCAGTCGTCGCAACGGCTACAGAGTGAAGGCACGATGCAGTGGTAGCCACAGCCACCGCTGTAGCTGTTGCACCGCACCAGCAGAAACTGAAAGAGTGACGAAGCAGTCGTTGCAGTGAGCAGTGAGTCACCGAGCTGTGTCACGCACGGTACAGCAGAAGTCACAGTCGTCAGAACAGTTGTGACTTGAGAGCATGCCTGGCATACGAACTTGCCGCTCAGGTATGATTAACTGACGACTTGACTGGCATACGAACTTGCCATCCAATCTATGATTGATTAACGACATGACTGGCATACGAACTTGCCGCCCAATTGATAAATTAAGTGAGGGCATGACTGGCATACGAACTTGCCGCCCAATTTGACAATAAGTGAGGGCATGACTGGCATACGACCTTGCCGCCCAATTGACGATTAAGTGAGGGCATGACTGGCATACGACCTTGCCGCCCAATTGACGATTAAGTGAGGGCATGACTGGCATACGACCTTGCCGCCCAATTGACGATTAAGTGAGGGCATGACTGGCATATGACCTTGCCGCCCAATTTGACGATAAGTGAGGGCATGACTGGCATACGACCTTGCCGCCCAATTGATGATCGAGGGAGGGCAAGACTGGCATATGACCTTGCCGCCCATTCTACGATTAAGTGAAGGCATGACCGGCATACGACCTTGCCGCCAAGCTTGAGATACTCGCAGTTCTAATCTTGATTAATGACGCTAATTTTGATAGATATAAGAAAACCGCATGTTAACCTAAAATAAACTTTAACACTAACTAAAGATTTCATAAAGTGATATTATGAATAAATAAGAAAACTTAGCATAATTGCTGGATTAGAAATATATCAGAAAATGTATGTTTAAAAATTGGTATGATGAATGATTTTCTTATTGTGGATATATTAATTAGGTAATATGTATTTGTGCAAAATAGATTTATTGTGAATTGTGAACAAATTAATTTGTATTTGTGCAAATATTTGTATTGTTATGTGTTTATGGCAGGTACTCTCGATTGAATCGAACGAAGAGACTCGTTCTAAGTAGGATGGCCGACTGTTAAGATTACTAATGCATGTATACATGACGTTGTCATAAATGTCAACTGTCACCTGCGTGACAGTAGAAACTAAAAATAAGAAGAAGCAGCGATATTGTGTGGTTAACCTATGAGATATTGTAAAAGAATATTAATTAGAGAAATGTATTTATTATGCCGAATAGAGCTATTGTATTTAAATGAACCTGAAGTTTGATTTACGAAGTAACAATGTGACGTGCAAAAAGACGACGTTACACTTATGGTATCTGTCTGTTGCCTATATGCAGTTCGCAGTGTAACTATAGCCGCCGCCGCGCCGCCGTCGCCGGGGAGGCGCATGGCGTTGGCGCCTTCCTCTTACATTACATGCGCGTATTAGCCAACGACTACCGCGGCTTCTACTTTTAAGTACCTAAGTAATAAAAGTAGGTAGGTAGTTTAAATTAAAGTAGTTATCTTCAAAATACACATATACATACATGTGATATCCAAAGATAGCCGTTAGTTTAGTACTTTCAGATAGAAATACTTAGATAAAAGAGACAATTTTTACAAGCTTTTATTTAACTTCAAAGATTTGTGTTTGTTTGTTTTAGGTAAATATAAGATAAATTTGACCAGATGTCCGATTTAGCTGTGTCATATCTTTAGTCTTCCATAACAAATGTGATGATGGAGCCTGAACGTCATTATAGGAAATAAAACGACGCAACCCCCTCGGGTTGCGTCACTTGTGTGATTCGTCTCGAAAAGGATGCTTAAGGATAGACTATAATAGTCCTCGATGACATCCAGGACCTGATAATTGAAATGCAGGGTGTCGATGCATGGGATGAGAGCTCTGTAATTAAACGACGCAAAAATAAAAGCTTGTATTGATGAATTGGTGCAGCGGCAGTTAATATGGGTTCGACCGAGCTCCATCCAAGCTCCGAAGTCCTACACGTGACACACGCTACGCACGCACACTACGCAGACAGAACGCATAGGGTGCGTCTTGGAGTACATTAACCCGAGCACCCCGGTCATAGCCTCGTGGTGCGTTGGCCGCCCTTACCCGGCCAACCCTCTCGGCGCGACTAAATACTTTAATATCGCCCTCTCCCCTCATTCGTCTGCGCTACCAGACAGAACCGAAGTCTGTGCTATTTGGATAAAAGGAGCTTTCTTTTCGTTCACAGTCTGGTACAATAGTTAGTTACTGATTAGTCGCTAGACAACAGTTTTAACAATCGTTATACTTAAACATGAAATTGTTAGAAATAACTGATCACATTTAATTAAACTTAAAGCAAACAATACATAAGGAAGCGATGACATAAAACGCTTAAAATCCATGTTTAACCACTTCATTGGCTTTTAAGCTTTAATTTGTATTTTGTGGCTTTTCAGTGGTGTTTACGGCCACTAGAATAATCCTAATTAACTGCCATCATTATCTGATGATGAATCCGGAAGATTGTGAAGTTGAAGTCCGTTTCCGTAGTTATCAGATCAAGATGCAAAGGTCTTGTGAATCTTGCGATGCTCAATGCTTGTGCTGTGCCAGACAACCTATTCATTATACAAAAGTATTGGGGGCTTTTAGAGGGCTTTAATCATTGTTGTGGATCTATTGTGTTGCCAGACGGTATTGAATTTCCATACAGACTATCAAAGATATGATTTAATTTAGAAACCAGTAAGTCGGTCGTAGAGGTCGCCGTACGTCTCGATGGACGCCCCGCGCCGCGCCGCGCCGTCTGCTCACCTTGGGTGAACCCTAACAGAGACAACATCCGGCGGCGGTACCTATCTAAAAGAACGATTCATATAAATATTATTATAACGTAAAACGTCGACATCAGCTATTTCAACTAGGTACGCGAGTTCCGCTTTTTTACTTTCACTACGCATATTTTCTAAACAACGTGTTTTGCCAGAGCAGTTCACATGAGCAGTAAACTAGCTATAGTAATTGGATAGATGTAAGACCAATTGTTTAATTTAGATGTTCCCACTGCAGGGCATGTGACCATGCGGGTATTCACAACAATAGGATACTTATCTTCTTCTATCTTCTAAATATATAAAACTTTTTTGAAGCTGACTGAGAATAAACGCACAGCCTAAACTATAAGTCCTAGAGGTATGAAATTTGGAGGGTAGTATCCTTATATAGTGTAGGGGTGCACTAAGAAAGGAATTTTGAAACGTCACACTCTAAAGGGTAGAACGCGAGCAACGCCTCGGGCGACGGCTAGTTACCTACAACTCAAGCGAAATAAATTATGCCTATTAAACTCCACATCAAACAGTAATGGAAATATTAATAATAAAATTGAAGTTATTGTTTCGTCCCAGTGCGACGAGATACCAGTAGTCCGAAACTCTCAGGATAACCTCTGGTTTAGTAGATATCTCAGAAATAATATTGTCTGTCGTATTTCATAAGTATTACAAACTATTACACGTACTAATTCGATTATGTAAATAAACGTTAATCATAACAACCAATCTATTACATTGCATACTAATAATTGGAAGATGTAAAGAGTGTAAGTAAATAGAAATACCTAGTACTAGTAACGTAATGCCGCTAAACAAATAAATCCGAACAGTAAATTTATATCTATACTTAATATTATAAAGAGGAAAGATTTGATTGATTGTTTGTTTGTTTGAATAGGCTCAGAAACTACTGAACCGATTTGAAAAATTATTTCACTGTTGGGAAGCTACACTATTCCCGGGTGACATAGGCTATATTATATTTTCAAAAAAATTAGGGATCCTTACGATAACTCCAATAATGTAACCCAAGGTGTAAAAAAATTCCTAAAATATTCTTTACTTCGCGTGCGCTGCGAAAACTATTGATGATTTTATTAATTTTACTAACCACCATGCCATGAAGGTCGTTGCTTTCACAACGAGCTATTACTTTGTAATAAGATAATGACAAATAATCTATCTATCTATACTATTATAAAACTGTAAAAAAGCCAAAAACTAAAATTAAAGGTGTGGGAAAACTAAATATGCAGTTCTACTAAATAAACTATTCTGATTTCAAAAATCGAGTTTGTCTGTTTGTTTGTTTTCGGATCACGCCTAAATTATACTGGACCAATTTCAATTAAACTTATACCATTCGGAAGCCCTTTTTCCGGATGGAAACATAGGGTATATTTTATTGAAATAAAAGACGTGGATTCTTAGATACAGCTTGACCTCTCTAAGCCAAAAGCCGCCTTTGGCACGAGGTTCATCGTATGCTGGTTGACAGATATTTTGGTGGAAAGTTTCGCACGCGTACGAAGTCGCGGGTATCAGCTAGTGTAAGAATATTTTCCACCACACTACAGTAACCAAGAATTGTTATGTAGTAAGAATAAGCATGCAAGCCGAAGCACGTGTAGCCGATAAGAGGTATTTATTATTCCTACGTAGGTTGCATTTATCGATTATTTTACAGTTTCGTAAAACCCATAAAATGTAATCTGTATTACATAATAAGCACAAACCTACATACCTACGACCTACGTACTCCAGCTGATATGATGTCTCCCTAATCTTTTCTACTTGACTTAGTGACGATTCGGACAAAATATACGGAAAAAATTGTCCCAATTGTCACTTTTGATTTTAATCATTTTTGTTGTGACGATTCGGACAACATCAAATTAAGGAAGCCATTGAGTACAGTCAGGTAAATAAATGTTAAGCAAAATATGATATAGCTATTTAAATTGCTTTGCGAGCGTGTGGTTACATAGGTGGTTCGATTTCCATAGTAATTTATTTTACCAATTTGGAGGAAATTATATTATTATACCTAACAAGCAATTTTTATTTCTTTCTTGAATCATAGAACTTAAAATCAAGATCTATTTTTTTTGATGACAGCTGTCAAACTTCAATCGCCCATATCTCGGAAACTACTCACCCTAGAGTTCTCGTTCCAAAACCAAGTGAAAGGTGTGATCAAGATCTATTTTTTTGATAACAGCTGTCAAACTTCAAACGCCCATATCTCGGAAACTACTCATCCTAGAGTTCTCGTTCCAAAACCAAGTGAAAGGTGTGATCAAGATCTATTTTTTTGATGACAGCTGTCAAACTTCAAACGCCCATATCTCGGAAACTACTCACCCTAGAGTTCTTGTTCCAAAACCAAATGAAAGGTGTTATCAAGATCTAATTTTTTGATGACAGCTGTCAAACTTCAAGCTCGCAAAGCAATTTAAATAGCTATATCATATTTTGCTTAAAAATTGTTTACCTGACTGTACAATGCAGCTTTTTTTAATGTTGTCCGAATCGTCACAACAAAAATGATTAAAATCAAAAGTGACAATTGGGACAATTTTGTCCGTATATTTTGTCCGAATCGTCACTAAGTCTTCTACTTTAAGTGTAAGTATTCCAGTCTTCTTCGGCTATAGGCGTTATGTCGTATGTCGTCGTTTATCGACAATAGAAACAAAAAGTTGTAAAAAGCCAATAAATGTTTTCCATTATCGCTGTAGATATGGAGCTAATACGAAAAACACGACCACGACGACGACGACGCTGCGACTACGTAGATCAGCGGCACGTGGAAGGCGAAGGGTCATACAATCACCTCGGTGCAGCGCATCACGTTGTTACACAGATGTGACTATTATAAACTGCTGAATAAGGCCGACACCACCGCAGCAGGGACCAGGGAGGTTTTAAGCAAGAAGACTTAGTGAAGAAACCAGTACTTTATATTATCTTGTCGTGTCTGCTGGACTAGTGAGGGTAGTTAGAGACAACAGCATCGTTCGACAAAAGTATCAAACCTATTTTTTGTATACCATTTTGTACAATATTATGAAATTTAATTTTATTTTCGGGGATTCATGTCGGGGATAAATTTTTGTAAAATTAACTTGATGAAAAGATTGTTTTTGGCATTTAAATTCTGCACGGTTAATAAGTAGGCTTCAGCGAGTGCACTAAAATACTAAAATATTATTAAGCCACTGCAATAAATAATTAAGTTACATAATAATAAAGTATTTTGGTTCAAACCAATGAAAATTGTTGCAGTGAAAAAAGGAGTTGGCCTGCTTAGTAAAGTCGTGACTCGTGTATCCGTAGGAATGGAATTTAGAAAAAAAGACAATAATAGGTACAGTTTGCGTCCTATGCTATTGTTAGCGCATTGCATCGGCGCGCGG
This sequence comes from Eulithis prunata, assembly GCA_918843925.1. Classification (NCBI taxonomy): domain Eukaryota; kingdom Metazoa; phylum Arthropoda; class Insecta; order Lepidoptera; family Geometridae; genus Eulithis; species Eulithis prunata. The sequence continues at coordinate 4,689,570 of OU974019.1, read as the reverse complement.
CGGGCGACGACTACGACGGCGTCGGCGTCGGCGGCGGCGATGACGAAGAGGCGCGTGCTGCGTCTCACTCATCTCAGCGCGGCCGCGGCCCGCACTCCGGGTATCGGGCAGTGCTACTTTGGCGGCTCATGTTGCATCTAAATGTAGACTCGCTGACGCAGACGTAAATGCAAACAATCAATACTGAAGCGCAAGCAGAAATAATAAAATAAATAAATCAGATAAATGCGTGAGACCACGCGCAGGAAAGGCAAACAAAATCAGCAGTAAATCTTCTATCCTGTAATAGCGAACTTAATTTTGCGCTTTGTTGTTTTTTCGATAACCATGAGAATATATCAAGTTTTACAAAATCTGTGCTGCGCTACTTCTTGAAAACTGGTGCCAAAACTTTCTAAGGAATATCGAACATGGCACGATTCACGAAAGAAAACCAAGAACACTCACATTATCTGCAAGCGTGCAACGTCTGGACATGTATCTTACTGAAATACATTATGCTTTACAGCGACACCAAGGAAACAATAAAAATATCAAAGAGATATTACGTCCTCTGTTAGAAATAGTTAGAATGTCCGGAAAACGATCTTCGCATTTCAGTTCACTGTTCGGAAATAGACACAAAGGCTAATGTCGAAAGTCACGCCTGTCGTATTTATTTTTATTTCTAGAGAACATTCACAAACCGGATCATAGATCATCTTATTAATTACTATCATAAGACATAACAAGGAATGTTCAATTATTTATAGGTAAAATGCATTGTCAATCCTAATCATTTTAAAAAATCCTCAATATTTTTTGTTGATGTAAGTAGTTAATAGATGATTCATTTGTCATTTTGCTTTGGTTTGATTAAATGTATCATTTAAAAATAATCTCTTATCTTTAACCTACTTATAGTCCGTTGGTCGTTTACTTTTGAACCGACTTCAAAAGAGAAGACTATAAGTTTTTTTTTCTGGTTTTATTATCTAACATTGCAGTCATGTAAAAATCAAGCTCCATAAACAATAACACAAAGCAAGAACTTAAATACGCTATAGATAGTTTCGTTTAATAAAAAAATATCAACGTGATGACGTTGATATTAACAACAACGCATGTAGATTTTGTAATCAGAAACAAGAATTTGCGATAAGCAATGACGAAATGGAATAAGTCCTTCTGCGAGGTTTAGCTTGCGTCATTGTGCGACACCGCTAAGAATGTAGAGTTACATCACAAATTGTTCAGTCTGACGCACCGGCAATTAACAAGGCACAATTTAAGGGTCGACACTAATGATTGCACTATGCGCCGTGATCTATTCAAAAACGACCGCCTTGACTTCCTTATTTTATTGAAGGTTGGCATAAAGTAGTAAATTCCACAGTCATATTTATTGTTTCTTTAGTTTGTCAATACTACCACCTAGCTCTAGGACTTTTATTTTAACCAGGAAATGTTTGAGTATTCAAATAGTATTCCAATTCAATAGATTGAGTACATGTTTACTAAGTGGAATCTCATTGCTGTGGCCTAGCGTAATTAGGATAGTGTTTACCGTTGCTCGGCCAAACGAATGAATCACGAGGTGTTTGCGTAGGCGAAGACACCGCCTCGGTGCGGTGGTGCCACGTCGCCTCGCAACCAAATCGGTCCTGTCTTGCTGCAATGACTCGATCCGTTTTCAACCAAGCCCTATTAATAAATTCATTAGCATTCCAAAAGCGCATTGTACCTTACCTACTTGTGGTTCGCTTCCTTCCAATGCCTTTGTCTTATAACTTATTCTTGTTTTAACTAGAGCTTGAGTTTTTTAATGAATCCAATTTGCAAACTTATACGGAAGGCTTAGCAAGGCTATCGATTTGTTTGTATAGAGTAGGGGTCTCATATTCTACTCTACGGTTATCCGACTTAGCCCATCACATCACGAAGTATTCTTACATCAATAAAAAATTGGTCATAAAAAGTATTAAGAGGTAGGTGGATGTCAATCATTCCAAAATTAGATACCCTGTAAAGCGTAAAGACTTGCTATGATAGCATACTCTACTCGTAGCTCGTGGCGAGTGGACAAGAGTTTTTAACTGACGGGTGTTAGATAGTATAGTACAAGTGCCATAGTATAAGTTCTGCTTAGTTTGGGACTAGAGGGCATTGTGTGTTATGTCCAAGAATATTTATTTATTTATTTATAGATGAGCGCAGGGATCGGGAGTTGGAAAGGTGAAGAAACTCAAAACGTTCTTTGAGGTAGACTGGAGTCAAGGGAAGAAAAAGGATGTTGTAGTGTAGAAGAGCGAAAGAGTATGAATATTCCGGCAAAAACGAATTGGTAACCATTTGAGCCTGTTATGACTTAGATAAGTGATCATAATTATTGACGCAAGCGAAATATAGATCTAATGGACAGATTCTAAAGACGCTCAAGTTTATTGAGTTGGTCTTCAGTTAAATCAAGATAGCTGGCGACGCCGTAGTCCTAGACTAGAAGAGCGGATGCAACAAATATTGTGCAAGTGCAATTTTGGTGGCGGTTTGAAGGAAGTTCCGCAATCGAAAGGCAGCAGCAGCAGCAGCGAATTTTTTTGATAACTATGGCCCCTACGTTAACTGTCCATGAATCAGACACCCAGACTTTTAACAATTTCTCTAATCTTTAAAGCAGTATTGAAAGTACATTGTAACAAACAAAGTTCTATCATTGCAAGTATAACAAAAATGTGGGACCTGGGCTCCACCCAATTTGCCGCAGACCCTTTGCGTTTGTATGGTGTGTATTGAAAGGATAGGCCAAGGTAAGAGGCGCAGACATACGTAACGTAGTCCGTGAAAAAACTAAAAAGACGCAGCAAAAAGTGGCTTGTCGCCTAAAATGGCGATGGGTTGGACGGACACCAGGCGAGAAACACAGACGGAGCGAGAGGATACTTGTATCCTCAGCGGACCTTGAGGAGGCCTGTGTCCAAAAATTGATACCCCAATATCAATAATAATTAATAATAATAATTAATAATAATAATAATAATTGTCGTCTAGCAAAGGAACCCTATGCCAAGCCTAAAATAATGTCGATAATTCCAAACATGAAGCGTAAGAGACACAAGTGAGGGGCGCCGCCGCCGCCGCGGCCGGCCCGTCGCGTCGTCGTCGGCGAGGCCGCGTCATCCATTCATCACAATATCTCATCATCCACTATGAATAGAACGCAGCCGCGGTGTATTCTACATTAATAGTGTTTCATTCTTAGAATTCTGCTCACAGCAAAACAGTATCGTCATCTCAACAGAATCGAAGTAAGGTAAGTATTGAAATACTTTTTCTACGCATTCATTCATCCGGTTAATAATGAAGAATCAGCGTGTGCTTGCGATAACCCATTATCAAAAGGTCGTGATTGTAATGTAAACTAACGCGATCGATAGCGCTCACATATTACTCGCACTCGTAATTATTTTAGTAATAGAGAGGGTTCATAAAATTCAAAATAAAGTAGGTAGTGTACTTAGGTATTTAATAACTAGAAGTTCGATCCGAACTGAGATCACGCACGCAATGTTCCAAGAAGATCGGGATAAGCGGTTCCAAAGTTATGCTCTAACAAACAGATATAAAAAACATACAAAGCCGATTTGCCCAAGTTAACAATAAGATCGATTATATAGTACTACTTGTAAAATATTTAGTTTAAATATAGGGCAACCATTCCATCATTATAGTGATTCAAGTACAAGCAATTCATGTAGTTCCCAGAGGCAGTACAACGCACAATGTTGTCGTAAAATGTATAATTGATCACGAGTGCTTTCAGTATTTGTGGCTGTGGTGCAAGCGGCTGGGTGGGTATTTCCGGTTTGTACCATATTTGTGTCAAGCCGGAGTCAGAGTCCAGCGGGATATTCTCAGAGATGTTTACATCGGAGAATCGTGTTTACCTACTTTTGCGAGTACGTTCTGTGCATCTTCACGGTAATACAATATACGAAAACGTGACATGTGATTCCAGCTCTGTACATTTGTTGGGCATGATGTGCTCAAGGTGATCTTAATTTTGATTCAATGTCAGCTAGTTTGGACGTAAACTTGTTTGGATGAAACAAATACCAATGATCAAAATATCATACTTTTACTTAACTTTTAAATAGTTATCTTCGAAAAACTCGTTGTTTGCGATTTCCATAAGTTGTTTAATATCTGCAAAAGCAGTGAAATATTCGAGCGAGAAGTCAGCGTCTTAAACCAGACAACGCCAGCTTCTATTTCCTGAGAATTTAAATTACTTTGTAGTTCAGGTACTACCTAGCTAGATCGCTGTATCGATGCTATTTGCAAATATTATTTCAGCCATAGTATAGTTGAAAAAAAAATTGAGTGAGCGAAGCGATTGAAGATCTTAGTCACATAACTTGAACGAAACGGCGTTGCATGTTTGTTAGAGCATAACTTTCGAACCGCTTATTCGATCTCCATAGAATTTGGTAGGTAAGTAGAATGTTTATTTTCCTTCTTCGACCTTAAAATACTATTATTTTTTGTACAAAAAGTTGGCAACTCTCCGTGCGGTGTGAGTAACCGACTACGACGGTCAATCACCGTACCGGTGGTTAACTGATCCAAGGTCTGAGTGATCATAATATTTTTAAATATTCATGAACAAAAAATTTTTGGCGATCAGGTAATAAGATTGTTTTCTGATACAGGATCGTATTGTACTGAACAAGGAACCAGGAACAAGGACAACAATCACCTCGGCCAATGATCTGTGCCTCGGCTAACGTGAACACACGTATAAGCAGAAATATAAAAAAAATACCTTAGGGTTCAGTATGTTTTGAGATCTAATGACGGATTGAGATCGAATGCATGATACCGGACCGGCATAATCCAACTCACAAATCATGGTAATTGTTTTTAGTAAAAAATATACCAACATAAAATCCATGATAATTAAAAAAAATTATAAGTAGGTGTACCTATGTACCTTTCAAGCTTTAAAATTTTCTCCTATGGTGAGTCTAATGAGTCAAAAGCACGTCCAAAAAAAGCAGAATGAATCTGACATAAAACTTGTTTACGAGATAGAATCCAAGAAAGACGTCAGCAATAAAGCAAATATTGACGACGACGACGACGACGACGAAGTTCTACAACGGCATTGTCTAGCCATTTTGTTTCACACCTTTTATCAGTTTTATCGTGAGAAAATTAACTAGCTGTAATGACGGAAACATTTACATCGGCAATGGAAAATCAAGACTCAATCAACGTTTTAGGACCTAACCGAATAAATGGCACTCACGTCTAGATTTCTCCTACATATATTTAGGTAGGTAATGAATGAGACTCAGGCGATGACGCGCGACGCCTCTGCCTGACGAAGCCAAGATCCTCCTAAAGATGGTACCTAGGTTCACTTAAGGAAGCCAGTAGGCAAGATTAAAGTTTTAAGGATGATAAAATAAGTAGGCAAGTAAGGTATAAGATACACCACAGACCACAGCACAGAACCTTATCAACTCAGAAAAGGTAATCTGGGCCATCAACAGCTTCCTCCCATTCAAATCGCCAGGACTAGACGGAATTTTCCCAGCCCTATTGAAATGGAGTGGCGAAAAACTTGCCGAACACCTGGTAAACATTTTCAGGGCCTGTGTCGCTCACCGCTACATACCCCAGAAATGGAGAGAAGTGAAGGTAATCCTTCCTACCAAAACCAGGCAGGAGCGACTACACAATGGCGAAATCTTTCCGCCCCATCAGCCTAACATCGTTCCTCCTAAAAACCTTAGAAAGAATATGCGACCAAGATATTAGAGGTAACACTCTTCTTCGCCGGCCGCTACACCCGCAACAACACGCCTACAGCCCCGGAAAATCAACAGACTCCGCACTCCATAGCGTAGTCGCTCGTATTGGAGGCGGCTTAGCCACAAAGCAACCAACTCTAGGAGCTTTTATAGACATAGAAGGAGCCTTTGACAAAACAACCTTCACTAGCATAGATCTCGCTTTGGCAAGATACGGTGTCCCCCGCACGCTAGCTGAATGGATAAACAACATGCTCAAATTCAGAGCAATACAACTCACAGTCAACACCACGACAAGAGGCATCGTGGCAAGAGGCTGCCCGCAAGGCGGCGTCCTCTCGCCATTGTTATGGAACATCGTAGTGGACGAACTAATCCGAAAACTAAACGGCCGGGGGCTCGTCACAGTGGGATGCGCAGATGACCTCGCCATCCTCGCAACTGGATGCTTCGAAAACGTCCTATGCAGTATCATGCAATCGGCCTTTAAAACAATCGAAAACTGGTGCACCGACCACGGGCTATCGGTTAACCCAACCAAAACAGAACTCATCATGTTCACACACAAAAGAAGTCTGGGCAACCTCAAACTACCCAAGCTGTTCAACACCGAACTCCAACTAACCAGCGAAGTCAAGTATCTAGGGGTCATACTGGATAGCAAACTGCTTTGGAATAAGCACCTTGACTTCAAACTGAAACGCGCGAGTGCCACATTCTTCCAATGCAGCAGAATGCTTGGGAAAACATGGGGACTCTCGCCAAAAATAACACTATGGCTCTATACAACCGCAATAAGACCAGCACTTACATACGGGGCCATTGTATGGTGGACCAGAACCGAACTCAACACCGTCATCACTAAACTGCAACGCTTTCAGAGACTGGCATGCTCTAGAATAACAGGTTGCATGAGAACGACGCCGACGGCGGCCCTAGAGATAATACTGGGACTAACGCCGCTTGATCTTTATATACAACAGGAAGCGACGATGGCCGCTATCAGACTCAAACACTTGAACCTATGGGGAACATCCAGGAGCCCCCACGCATCCATTCTGGAAAGGGCACTAAAGCAAGAGCCGCTAATAGGCGCACAGTGCGACAAGATCCCCAAACAACAAATATTCCAGAAGCACTACCGAATACAAACCTATGAGGACCAAAGAGACCAATCAGGCAACGGCGAAGTACGAGTGTACACCGACGGCTCAAAAACTAAACGGGGAACAGGAGCAGGAGTACACTCGCTGGACCTGAACATCAACATCTCAATGACACTCGGCCCACACAGTTCCATCTTCCAATGCGAATGTGCAGCCATCACCGAAGCTGCTACAGCAATCAACAGGAGAGGAATACTAGATTACAGCATACGAATCCTCTCGGACAGCACAGCCACACTCAGTGCTCTGGCGAGCTACAACTGCACATCCAAACTCATACACGAATGCCACCTTGCTCTAGAAAACATCGCCACAAAAAATAGGGTAACCCTACAGTGGATTGAGGGGCATAGCGGATCACTGGGTAACGACGCCGCTGATGAGTTAGCAAGAAGGGGATCAGACACAGTATTGGAAGGGCCAGCACCCTTCCTCCCCCTACCCTTCTCCCAACTACGCACTTGGGTGCGTCTAAATACCCTGAACTCACATAACCAACGCTGGGCACACACGACTGACTGCAGACAGTCAAGAGACGCAATCCCAGCCATCACTCCAAGACTAACACGCCGTCTACTGAGCCTGGATAGACAGAACCTCAGAATCATCGTAGGGACCCTGACAGGCCACTGCCCCTTAAACAAACATCTCTACAACATCGGAGCCACAGACAGTCCACTCTGCAGAGGCTGCCTCACCGAAGAAGAATCAGCTGCCCACGTAGTCCTGGAATGCGAGGGCGTAGCAACGCAACGACAAGAAATCCTAAGTACCCCTAGGTCACTTCTCCAAGCCTGCGAAGCCCCCAGGAAGCTTCTGTGCTTCTGGGAGGAGTTAGGCTGGCTGCATGTTTAGCCAGTTCACCCCCCCCCACGTATAATGGACCAACTTTGAGTCTAAATGCGAAAAAAAAAAAAAAAAAAGGTATAAGATAGGTACGAACGAATAGAAGTGTTTAAAATATAGATTAATATGTTATTACATATTTAGCAGCCGATATGATAGTGTTTTGTAAGTGCGAGGCACATCAAGGAGGGAATGACGCCGCCGGAGGCGTTAGCTACGACGACGTGCGACGACGGGGCATTGGAACATTTGGCGCGGCGCGGCGCCTCTTTCTGAAAGACGTAGGTAAATAGGTTCAACGACCCCGACCTTGGCGCCGACACCGACGCAAAACATGTTATTATTGTATTTGCAATCATTTAAGTAAGTACCTACATTCAATTATATAACCGCAGCAATGAATATATATATATATATGAAAACCATTACAATAACACGTGATGACTGATAATATGAAATAATTATCGGCAGCTAAACAAGATTTTTCCTGAAATATTCAGATTCTTCTAAGTAAATCCGTTTTACTTAGAAGAATATTTGATTTATGTTATAGAAAATAATAATTATTTATCTAAAAACCAACCTAAGGTAACGGTAAAAAACTATTTTAGAAAAAAAATCCTTTTTTTATGATACCCCACTTGACTTTGCTGCCCGTCTTTGGTTGGTTGGTATGGTATCGGTATAAAGTGAGCTACCATTTCTTAGAATTTCGATGACTTTTTAATGTAGTTCAGCCAGACCCAGCTAGACCGCGGTATCGATGCGATTTGCAAAGTTTATCTGGTTATAAAAATATTTCTTTGCGTTTTATTTTTCGAGAACATTGTGAGATCTCATTTCGGGGCAAACTACAAGTGTAGTTATAGTTATACTAAGATGATCGGCCGTGACAGACCGACGCGACGGACGGACGAAGAAAGTAGCACCATAAGAACCTGAAACTTTTCAGGTGCTTGTATCAGAAACAATGTAGCTTAGTGTAGTTTTTAAATGAAAATAAAATTCAAAGGGCTTCTGTAAAAAAAACCTCTTACGCTGTTTAATTTGCAAAACAAGTATTAAATAGGTTAGGTACATAAAAGTGCTTATTATCATGAAATCGTTCACGCAACAAACGAATAATTATTATACATGTGAAAATCTTAACAAAAGTTTCATAACACGATGTTAATCTAAACAATTTCCCACCATATCCAATTAGCTGTCATGCCATGACAGTCATGAGATCACAAAAACATTATTCCGTCCGACCACTACACTGCAACGTGATAGTATAGTAGATAGTAAGCACACTAAGCAAGCACCGTAACCTCAAGTTCATCATCACAATAACAAGCAATTTACAGTTTAATCTGGTCTTATGAATAAGACTGTCATTGGGTCGTTGAAATAAAGTTGTAATCAGCACGCGTTGGGTATAGATGGTGTTTATAACCCTTCGCATACTGCAATCTTTCAACCGGCCGATAGTTTTTAGTGTTTTAGTTGTCTTATGGACATGAAACGTCGTTGTCATACCTACCTGTACCTACCTAATAGATTTTTCAGTCTATCTAGTCTAGTAAGTTCCAAACTGAGATGTCAAGAAGTTCCCAAATATGTAGGTAAAGAAACGAAAACCTTTTACCTGAGTGAGATATATCAACTATACGTACTCGTACTTGAACAAAATATGATAGCTCCCACATAAGAATAGTAACAATATTACAGTCAACTAAACACTGATTCACACACTATATATGTACATTATCGTTAAATATTCCGAGATAAGGTATTTTCAGAAATTAAGCGAAGTAAACAATTTTGTTATGATAATGACTTCGCCTTTTCTAGATATAGATTTTACAATCGCCAATCTATAGGGGGAGTGGGGGAGGATTGATACAGGTGGAGGAGTTAGTGTATGTGTAGTGTAGGTAATCGTATCGGCCAGCGTATCAGCATTGCTATTCAGTGCGGCAATGCAGCCAGTGTCTTGGGCACACTTCCAGTAGAGATATCTATAAATCGTTTGCAACGGTTTGAAATGCTGAAAATATTACACTTATTTTGCTCATTTTACGAAAAACACGTGTAATTTTTTTTATAGGTAAAATGATTTTATTTTTGTGATCGTAAAACCTTAAACTTAGTAAAATTCGAGTTCAAAAAACGGCCAAAATCAAAATACGGCCTCCTAAAATGATATCTCACAATCAGTAGTTACTTGGTGGAGATTTAATTTAAGTGTGTTTTTGCGTAAAATAAATGGTTTCTATTCTATTTTAGGGTTGGGTCCTTGGGTCTATGTCATAAAAAGTTGTTAGATAGCATAGCTTTAAAAGACAAATATGAATAATACCATTAGAGTTCACATTAAAATAACTCAAGAGAAACAACAAAATTATCACTTGGTTTTACCGAACTGAATTATACCATTATTTTTATTTTAATAACATGTATCGCTGAGTAGGTTTGGTTAGATCATGCGGTACTTAGGAAAACAAACAACATTTATTATTTTGCCAGCAAAAGTTCGATAAAATAGTGGAATTCCCAGAAAATAATTAGCTTGAGTACTTTCATGTATAATGATTTCCGTATCGGCATACAGGCTGGAGTCTATGTATAGCATACGGTTCAGTGCGGCGGCGGCGGCGAGGCGTCCTGCTAAAAATCCATGGTATGTCACACGAAAATGATGTGGCGGCGCCTCGTAGCACTGTAAGTGTGCCCAATGTGCCCATGCGCACCAATGCGGCGAAATCTCGTCGTCGTAGCCGCCGCCGCCGTGTGCAATAGTCTGCATAGGCTCTCGGTTTGTGACTTAAACGAAGGTACCTTAACTACCAAACACAACCAGGGATGAGTCAATATTATTGTTTGTACATAAAGTACATACCTACATAATATTACATAATTACATGACTTCACTGCGACTAATCTAGTAGTCCATTAACCATTTCTGTCACAGATTAAGTTTTTCTGGGATTTTACACCATAGTTATTTAGAAACTGCGGTTACCTTGAACAAAGCAATAATAAAAACATTCGCCTCACCTATGTTATGTCGTGACCCAGACGGGCGACCTTATGCGCAGCAACCTTCGACATTAGCGGAACTCGGCAAGTACAGCTGTGAGCTTGGTTACGTAACGAGGCCGCGTGGGCTCCACGCCTGCCTACTCGCTTGTCCACCCACCCTGAGGAAGCCTCCTACCCTCAATGCAGCAGTACTGCATGCACCAAGCCACGACCTTCTGCCCTTTCTGTTCTGGCGCACTGCCGCCATCGCATCGCCTCCGCACAATTCGTGCCAAGCCAACTGCCAACCTACCCCGCCTCCGCCTCCACAGCGCAGATGCCTATTGCATAACCTACTGACCTTAATTTTTCATTCGAAGGTAGCTAAATGAGGTTACCTTAAAAGCAGTTCTAAGAAATGGCTTTGACTGAAGTTAATACTGTTAGCATATTTTTGTGAATATACTGCGGTGTGGTGAAGCGAATCTTTCATGAAAGTAGAGGGATTTTCTCAGTTGAGTATTATGGCCTATTTTTGCATATTTTTGCAGCACGCCTCAATGAAATGCATTGTTTGTAATTGTAGGTATCTCTAGCTTGTTTTATACTGATTTGTCTTGCGACACGAAGTCGTACAAAAAATTAAGTAAGATGTCATATTATTATGATAGGACTTGACTTAGGCATTTCTAAAACGTTTTTAGTTTTGCTTTAGATAAAGTCGATTTTGAGTTATACTTATGGCGCATGAGGACAAGGAGAGCCGACCCGAAAAGAAGTGGGACATAAGGCCAGAACAAAGAAGAAGAGTGACTCGTAACTAGATCGCGGTATCGATATGATTTTGCAAGGATTATATTATATCTTAACAATTGTTAAAAAAATGCAATGTTTCCTTGCATTTCTCTTTTTTTGAGATCATCGCGAGATCTCTGTTCGGGGCGAACTACCGGTAAGTATATATAAGAATCAAAGTCCTGACTAATTACTGACAGACAACGCACAGTCTGAACTACTGGTCCTAGGGACTTGAAAGGAGGGTGAGTTTCTAACGAAAAGGTACTTAGATGCGTCAGCTCAACTTGCCGCAGGCGCTACCGCATCCGCGGATAGGAAAATAATTCAATCAGTACTTGTATGTTAGTTACTTTATCTACGGTTTGTGAGTGGGTGCAGTTTAAACTACAGTTTGCAGGCTGATGTGGGGTCAGACGGGCGACAGGAACTGCGGGGGTGGTGGGTGGCGGTCGGTGGTTCAGAGGCGTAGTACCTACTTATATTCTGTGGTTGAGGGGAGTGGGCGTACTATCAGGATGCTACGTCACTTACGGCGGCGCCACGTGCAAGATCAATAATGACGTCGTAGTGGTGGCAGGCTGCGCGCGCATCTACTCCGCCGCCGACCTACTTAGAATTGTATTTCGCGTAGGTAGATGTAGATATCTCTACATTCTCAGTAATGCGATCGATTAAGGGGGTGAGGTAAATAAGGGTGGCAGGGCAGGAGGCGACTCGACGAGGCAGACCACGCGGCGCAAGCGTGCATAACTTTGTAGACGCTCTGCCAAAGTCTGCATTATGAATTACAATAAGATCCTCGTTATGGATTAAGTACCTACTTGTGGTTTATTTATTTTCCACCTTGCAGCTATTTCGGAACATTACATTTGGTCAGACGGTTTAGTACACTCAGTGCCTGTACCTGGTTTTTTGCGGTACAAAACCAATAACTAACCTCAAAATCATTGCTAAGAATTCTATAGCCTCTTCATTGACAGTTAAAAACATTGGGTTTGATTGAGATAATTCGTTCTGTTGTAAGATCGTGTAAGTTAATTTTAAAGGAGTCTTTTGTGATGTACTTGTGTTTGCTCAATCGTTTGAAAGTGTTTGCATTATGCAATGCACCCACGTACAGCACAAGAGATAACTGCTCGAGCGCCCATCGTATTTCGCCCACGGGGTAAAGGTATGTTATAGGTAACCGGCAACCGGGACGTATGTAAAAGTACTGCGAGATCCGAATCGGTACCATAATCAACCAACGATTCCCTTCGAAGTGATTCAAAGAGCGGGAATCACGTCCTAGTACTACCTCCGAGCCGTGTCAGAGCAGGGCATTGTGTCGGGGGGTCACCACGGTGCGGCGCTACCTGCGCAGTCAACGCTGCAGCAATCATGGCTGTCACTGTCGCTCGCCACTGATGTGCAAGATATCCGTATTCGCTATTTGTGGCGATCTTTTTCCTGGACACTGGACAAGGGAATTGAACTTCGGGTAAAACACAAATTATATCTAAATGGCACGATGTGTTTACTCGAACATTATTGAGGGACACTGCTTATAACGATATTTTGTACGCTTCGTAGCATAGGCTACGGCGTAGCACTTATTTAGGAGCATTGGTTTGAGATGCAAAATGCAAAGGATAATTTATAATTATGGTGTTCCAGAAATCTCCACTGGTTACGTCGTAGCATGCTACGGTGTACGATGCACAGTCATATTCTTGGAGAATATAACTGTGACGTAGGCTGTATTCAGTACAAAAACAAATGCGACTAACGTTTTACTACTTACAATGATTGTACTGTTTTGTACCTACAATGATGTTCTATTTATGTGTTTGCAAAATGCATCTAGATTATTCCCGTAAGTAATATTATGTAGGTAGTAAATTGTGCGGTATTTCTGTTCCTTCCTAAGTAGGTACAACGTTTATTTATGAGGAAAATTCATCAAACAACCAGTTTTATTTGTCTATGTCTATAATGACTTTATAAGTATTTACCTACATAATTATAATTACATTCTGAACTTGACTAACGCGCATAGTTTGCAGATTGCCTTGACATTTTACTTGCATATTCTATTTCCCTTTCAAGGCCATATTATTGAGTATCTAGCTAGGTAATTACTATTTGTAGTTTCAGCGTCTAAGAGCCTTTATACAAAATTGGAATTCCCCTACCAGTACCCAACCAGAATTCGACGCGAACGAATTCTGATAAATTGTAAATAAAGACACGTGAGTTGATTACAGAATTACCTACAGCTTATCATTCTCTGATAGTATAGTAGCTGTGCAGTTGGCGTAGGTAAGTAATTTATATGCAAATATCGCATTTAACTTGCAGTTACTTACAGTTAAAAATGATAGAATAATACGAAAGTTTTAAATAGGTACCTACCTACCACTCTAGACCAGTTTGTTGTCTGGGAATTATAAATTGCCTATTTGAATGAAGTAGCGTAGGGAGTAGAGTGGATGGATATAGATATAAGATACCTCTTGGTATTTCATCCCAAAATATCAAGTATCGTGAACATACCTACCCTGCATCATCAAAGAAAACTTTTAAGCGCCGACAGAGCGAGAGGGAAAATTTCTAGCGATACATCTTGCAATGAAATAAAACAAGCAGCGCCATCTCCGTAGAAAATACTCAAACCAAACAACGTCTTGCCAACTCACCACCCAAACTTGTGGTTCTAATTTTGTACTACCTACTTGGTGTTATTTTCAACTTGATAGCTGTCCTAAACCTAACCTTTTAAAATAGACACTTTCCTGTTCTGTTCCGGCAGGAATATGAACAAGAACCAATTGTTATTTGTTGTCATGAGTTATTTTTATGAAAACTTATTTGATATTTTATTTTTTATTTTGATTAGCATGGTATGGATGAACAGGGACAAGGACACAAAGGAGAGTTAAGTATGAATATTATGAATATGAGTTTGGCTGACTGGGTACGCAAGTAGAGGAAAGAAGTGGTTAGTAGAATGTGTGAAAGATGATACGAATGATTCGGAGTTGAATGATAGGAGTGAGTGGAAGAAGATAAAATGTTGTGCCGACCCCACTTAGCGTGGGATAAGAACAGGAAAATGATAGTGATGATGTTTTATTTTTGAAGTTGTGTAAATTACTATTGCATTAATAGTAATTTACACAAAGATTTAGGAACACAAATATTCCGAAAACGTGACAATAGGCTATGCAAAATAATGCATTAATTTCATGACCCAGTAAAGCGAGCTGCGTGCGCATGTGCACAAGTTCCGACACAGAAACGTGGGCCGAGCAGTTTGATCAATAAACGGGACCCAAACAAACGCGATAGCTGACGTAAGCCACTGACCCATTTACCTACCACGAGTAGGCCGCCGGATGCAACGCCTCTCCCGCCCCACA
Organism: Eulithis prunata; assembly: GCA_918843925.1. Lineage (NCBI taxonomy): Eukaryota > Metazoa > Arthropoda > Insecta > Lepidoptera > Geometridae > Eulithis > Eulithis prunata. The sequence continues at coordinate 4,674,558 of OU974019.1, read as the reverse complement.
ATACCACGAGGAAATGCAACTCGCAAACATTCAATTGAGGAAATTAGTGATACAACTGTACTAAATAGCCGAACCGTACCTAGGTATACCTAGGTAAGAGTATTAGTACCTAGGTACTGAGTGATATTCGCGGCGATTCAGTTTTTACAGGTCTTATTACAAACTTTAGTGTACATAGCAAACAACAGAATCTATCTCCGATAGGATTCCAGGAGTAACGCGTGGTGGAGAGGGCTGGTTTGCATTTATTTGTTGATACTGCAATACTATTATGTATGGATGGATAATTATATTAAAGATATCAAGTAGTACATACTAGATACCTAACATATTCAATTTTAATGCTAGCAATCGGATGAACGGATAGCTCGCACGCAATGTTGATTCACGTGCGTGAGGATGAGGAATAAAAAAAAGACGCACTCCCCGAGATCCCAGCCCAGGCTGGCGGTCAGCCACTTATTTTACAATCTTCTTCAGGGTGTTCTTGGCTAAGATTTTTTTCTTTTTTAAGTATATAATCATAGTCCATCAGACTTTTAATAAACATACATAAAGGTGCTATGTATACTCTAGGCAAGCAACTGTAGAGATCATCCATTTGCATATTATGTAGTTTGCTTTACCAACCAGTTTAACGTTTTCCAGTTAGCAAACTAACAGGAAAACCAATAAGACATAATATTATTCTTATGCTCAGTTCCTATGGTAAGATATCACGAATTTCCGCGAACATAAACAGGACAAAGATTACTTATTTCAAAGAGCACATCGAGATTCAACCTGTTTGTTAAGAATGCATCAGATTTGTAATGCGTCCAAAACTTGTGGTAAAAATAGAAGATTGTACAGTACAGAGGTGGGTAGCGGAGAGCACCGGTAAGCAAAGGTTGTCGTATTATTAACACATTCTAATTCGGGGGACCCAAACAAACCATCGCGAGCAGGTGACCTAGATTGGGTGCGTCTGCCGGTCGGGCACGAGATACAGGCATGATTCATGCGGGCCAGCGCCAGCGCGCCAACAACGGTCGTCTCCGCCGCCCCTGCCACCCGACGCCAATCAATTCTCGTCTTGAGTATACTATACATAAATGTCTATGTATCAACTGAACTCATCATCTCCTTGCCCTTTTCCCACTTTATGTATCAACTGAACTATGAAAAAAAAAACTCCAAGGTAAATGTATCAGGAAAACCGTTCACAAATGCGTGAACAACTCCATAGTTTAGCTACTATTTTATATTGATAAAAGAGTCAGAACAGTCCTGATTATACAGAAATCATACAAAATCCATATAACTTTTTTTGTATGTTGTGTGTGACCTAGTTTCGTGGCGTGGCCGGAGCACATTGCCCCTTCGAAAGCGCTCTACCTGCTGCTTCTCCTTTCCCTTCGTACCTCACCGTACATTCCATTATACGTTCCAAGCGTAGCTAATGTTTCGTTTCAATGCAGCTCTGATGCACGCCAAATTATTTTAACCTCGACAGTATTTCGACGTTGCCAACCTACGATCACGAGACCGACACTAATATCGAGTACCTACTACCTACTTGATGCAAAGTCAAACCACCAATCTTATAAAAAGTTAGAGTAGACACTATGTCCTGATTACGTATGGTAAACAAGACATCATGTCTACTCGTAACTTTTTATAAGATAGACCAAAAGACTCTTTATTGTACAATTTGCAGAAGCAAGCCAAATAAACTAAGTATGCAGACGTTGCATCTAAAGGTCGTGGCCGTCGCCGTGATCCAATCATTGATTTAATAGGTTCTAATCAATATTATACCTACAACTATCTGCTTTTATTCTAAGAATCATGCAAAGTCCGGTTCGCGAACATTCACAACCACAAGTTCTGTTGAAGTATATAGGTACGAACAGGATCTCCGAAACTAGCTGCGAGTGTGAATGGATTCAGCCGGAATGTATGTGTAGGTCGACGTGTTTGTTGTCTATTCGTTAGAATACTGGTAGGTAGGTAAATATAAAATGTACCTATGCAGTGAAAAATGCACGTTAGCGACCTTAGCCTAGATGTGCGGGGCACGCGACGCGACGTAGCGCAGTAGCCCACTCGGCAGCTGCGTGAAGCCCCTCAAATGCCCGCAACAGCCAACTGTGGTGACACGATTTCGACACACTCAATGTAAGATTGGCATGTACAGGTATTTAATTAAATCATTCGAATATCATCCATCGTCAGAATGTCAAGAAATATTCATTAGATTCAGAAATGTCCCTGCCACATACGATTTACGGAATGCGTGTGAGCGATAGAAAGTCTAAGGCGCAAGCTTCAATTTTTGTATGAAAAACTTTACTCAAATGTATGCATGAGTTACGATTTATTAATCAGCATACGGGCCATCCATAGTCCGCCTGCGCTTGCGCTCTCTGAACTAAATATTTCAACTGAAATTTTTATTGTGCTTGAGATTTTCCAAACTTGTTTTCAGACCTGATGACGATCCTCATAACATCGAAACGGCTCCACCAGTTTTCATAAAACATGGAAAAGAAGTTAAGAACAATGCCAGATAAATCGTTACAAAAAACCGCATTCAAATCGGAGCTCTACTTTCAGAGTTACGAGTTACGAGAGCACAGACAGACACACCACAACGCCGTCAATCTTTCATCTAACTTAAAATTGGTTATAATCAACCTGCTATTAAAAGCAAAGAGGGTATAGCGTGAACTTTGATTTGGTAGAGGGAACTTGATTAGGTAGAGGTACTACACGACCTACCTAATACCTATGTGCATTAAATTCGTAGGTAATCGATTACTGTTTACTTAACTACAGAGAAGTTTAGTATAACAATAGCAACTTGGCAAATTTTGGTGCAAGAGTTTTAAGACTAGTTAGATTAGATAAGTAAATGAAAAGCTTAGGTACTTTCATATACTTGAAACGATTTATTGTACCTTAGTTACGTAGGTATACGTGCAATGGCTTAATCCGGTTTTGTAGTGAGCGGTTCACTCGCAATATGGAGAGAAAGAGAGAGTCAATAGTCTGGTTGTTGCAATAGGTTGCGCGGACCTGTCTGTTTGTTTTGCAAAAACATCGCCTCTGGCAAGGCTGTCGACACCGCCAACACAGCCGGATCTCACAAAGATTGGTTGCATGCATTGCATCGCATCACATTCAATTTACCGGACACAAATTTTAGATAACCAATTTGATGATAGTTTATAAAGCTTGCATGTGGTAATGTTAGGTATGTGTGCCCCAGACACCTGCCATCTTGTCACTGCATGTTTATGTTTCATTTGAAGTGCCTCGCTACAATATTATCAAAATCTTTACAAAATCAGCCGGATTTATTATTACCAAAAGGTACTGAAATAAAAACGGCTCTAGCTAAAGATGGGCTCATAGACAGCAGCAGCGGGACATGGCCGCGTGGCGGAAAGACAAAATTATTAGGCCCCCCATGTTGGACTTCGGAACCCAAAAAAATATAGGTACCTAACCTACCTGTATATAAAATAATGAAGATGACTGTTATAATTTTCATTGACGAACCTACAATGCACCTAGTAAGTTTGTACATTATGTGTGTTATATTTTACTATTACATACGTAATGTATGTATAATTGTATACCTAGGTGGATGTACACGTAACTCCATAAACTATTCTCATGTTTTTTCTCGTGAGTCGTCATTAGCCTTGCGTGACGTGCAATTCAAATTGTACAGATACAGACAGGTAGGTATTGGTAGTGTGTGTTGTGTATGTGATGTGTACCTGTACAGAGGGCCAATTCCACTAACGAACTTGTCAGCTGATACGCAGCTGAACCGTAGATTTTCATCGGTTTGGGCTTGTTCGATCCAGTTACACAGTGACGTTTCAACTAAGCTGAACATCGATCGAACCATAGTTAGATTTGGAACTGAATAGAACATCAACCGTTGTAAATTAATATTGAGCACATGTACACTACACACTCACATGCAAAGCCACCGGTTCCGTTAAAATAACAGTTTCTTAGATTAATGTAAGGAGTAGGTACTTGCTCGTATAAGTAATGTAACTAACCTAGTAGTTTCATGTACTCATGGGGTTGCTAAAGCTTTTTATTTTGTAAAATACACGTAAACATTGGGTTACTTACAAACACCAATCAGATGGTGAAGGAGTATTCAGCGTATAAATAGAATAACCAGGAAGAGGTTCTTGCAATTTCTGCCAACGATAACAGACATGAAATGAAACGCACGCAGTTGGCACATGGCACACCCAACAGAACGTCGTTTGAAGACCTTCAGTACAAAACAGGGAGGTTGTTTTCTTTTAATCATGTTATATTGTTTGTGAATAACTGAATAGCCTTTGTCTCATTGCGAAAGCTATTTGTTTGTTTCAAAAGCAATGTTTACGTTGCATAACTGTGAAAGTTGAACGTTATCGCAGCATCTATTCAGGAAACCACAAACATTTACCGACCTACGTTATTCATCAACGAGTGCCCTTATCTCGGCAACAACACTAAACATAAAGTACTATTTGAAACAATTTACATGAAAGTAACTGGCGCCGCGTCGTCGCCGACATACCTACAGGACGGCATTTGTTACAAATGGACGCTTGTGCTTTCACAATGAGTGCATCATGCTCTAACTACAATGAATACGGCGACAGTATACTCCGCGTGAGTCGTGATAATAATATTCAAAAGACAACATGGTTACGTTACGTTTGTTTGTAAACACATGTACCTACTTGTTTAGTACCTCCGCTGGTACCGCCGAAGGTTATGCGTGCCTGGAGAGTGACATTGCTGTAATTAACACACTAGGAAATGTACTCGAACTGGGTAGATAACTGGTTTACAGTTCGTATAACAATAAGCAGCTGTTCACATGCCATTTGGTACGTTGACGGTCTTATATTTGTATCAATTATCAATCCATCCATCCCTATACCTACTCTAAACTTTAAGAGTCTAAAGTATAGTATAGGGTCATATTATAATCTTCCCTCATTGATGTAAGTAAAGTTGCGTTTGTTTGTACACCTTGAGTTTGAAGACTTTAATTAATCGATAATCAATTGAGCATCGAGAGGATTATGTATCCTACTAATATTATTGTATATGTATATGTGAATGTAAGTTTGTTTGTTACGCTTTCACGCGAAAACGACTTAACCGATCATAATGAGACTTTGTACACATATTCTTGGAGGTATTAGAAGTAACATAGAATACTTTTTATCCGGGAAAATTAACGGAATCCAATTGGACGCGAAAGAAGTCGCGGGCGGAAGCTAGTAGTTCATAATTCATCGCCATCATAACACACTTTCTGCCGGCACAGGAGTCCAACACGTTACGCAATTAAACTGGATAGAAAGTTAAGTCACCTGCACATATACTGGAATCCTTATACATACGTTTAGAGCAGTTCTTTGCTTACAGAATCTAAACCATACAATACGAGATAGGTAGGTAGGTATCTTACTTACCTCGGAGTCGTTCCGCAGTGGCGACCTGGTTACGTGTATGGCGCCTTAACCTAGTTGCTGTTGTCCTTGTTCACCATCTGCCATTTACTGAAGACTCCTGGACATAATTCAAAAGTATTACTATACTATACTATTAATAACTAACTTGTACCTATGAACATTAGTGATATTAACAAACATTAGATAGATATTATGTTTCTTTTTATGACACAAAATAAACGTTTTCTATTCTATTCTACATTACCTACAAATAGTAACCAGTGTAACTAGGTACCTATCTACCTACCTTGGATGATACCAAAATATCTGAGAGAATGTAGATGACGGACAGAGGCCATAAATAAAAGAAGAAATACCTATGTGAATTATTTAGTAAGTAACATTCCCCATCAAACAACTTTTTGTTAGTGCTCTACAAAACCTTGGTACCTAGTAACAAAAAGTTGCGCAAACATACAACATACAAACAAGGTAGTTTAGGAAAAAAAGTGAGCGTGCACGCTCACTTCGCTTTCGCGTTATGTTTGGGTCTCTTCTGTTGGCCAGACGGTAATACCATGGGACTACGGTCAGACCGACGCAAGTTCAAATCCAAGGCGACATTATAAACTTTTTGCAACTGTAGGTTAGGTTTGTTTTGTTTATAAAAATGCGAGCGAAGCGAGCCCATCCATAAAATCTGCTAAAAAATAGGGATTTCTGTATAATCGTCCGACTTCTGTACGAATAATTACAAATTGTTCGTACAGTACCCGTGCTAATAGACTCAGCCTTACTTTTAGGCTGGGTAGTAGGTAGTAGTAGGTAGATACCTATTTACCTATCTCAGAAAATTGAACCGTATAGGTACCTACCTACTAGGTACCTATACCTACCTACCTTCTTTATTTATTTCAACACAAGAGCAGGAAGGTAACTCCTACATACCTACCTTTACTAGAACTGAATAATCTAACTAAAATGCTCCAAACCAAAATACCTACTACATACATTGACGTGACAAGATTAGATTCAAGGCCGTCTCGTCTATAGCTAGAAGTGTCAGGTGGCAGAAGTTGGGTTAGAATAAGAGGATTTTTGTATTGCACTACACACCTACTTATAATCTTTCTACATAAGCTTATTAGAATCCTAAAAACTTGAATAGTCCGTAAAATACTTAGCAAAAATAAGGAAAACAAACTTACCAACAATCACAAACTCAGCCATTGCAAAATTCGTTCGACCTCGTTATTTGTACAATTTTCAAAGAAAACACGTAAATTGTTTATTTAGACACTTCCCACTTCTATTTTTATAAATTCACTGCACTTCAATAGTAAACAACATCAATTTTTTCACCTATACCAAAAACAATTGCAATTTCCGATTTTCTACAAAAATACACGTCAAATTGCTATCAGCCATTCAACCCACAAATATCGAGCCGAGCACGACTACACAGTATAATTTCAATATAACGCCATCTAGTGACTGATTTGACAAGGTTATTGTACCTTCATCACGGAGATGCCTTCACGTTGTATGACTTCCGGTACGGTAAATCCAATAATGTGGGAGTGCGTGCACTATGTCTCTAGGCACAGATCAATAATACCACATAACACTTATATCCTTTCAAGAATACTTACTATGGCTAGGATATAGGTTTTCGGTGATGTTGTAGGCACCCTCCTACCTATCTAAAAATTTTAGTGTAATCATAGTGTAATTCATTATACGTACAAATAGGAACAGTAACTAGGTACATACATAGCTCCTGCAAATTATTATTCTTGAAGTTTGAATGGTAGACAAACCATCACGTGGTCACTAAATTGTGGTGGAATTTTTTGTGAAGAATTTGTCTCAGACCTATCATCGCAGAGCTCGCATTTTCGTTGTGCATTTTCCCATGATACCTACCTACAAAATTATAAATTTTAAGGGTTCCGAAGTCGTACAATGTGAGGTTCCTTGCCTATTTAATACCTCTGCTGGGGAAGTCTACTTTATTGGTGGTTGTATGGTAGGTACCTTAATGGGAGAGATAAAGTTGCAGAGACAAAAGCTGATCACGTGCGCACTTTTTCAACAAAAATAAAAAATTAAGTAATTATACATTCATTTATTAATCTGAATTTAATACTGTATTACATAGAAGAAATGCACTTCTCAGAAACATTCAGAAGACTTCCCTTTGGGACAGTTGTATTATTTCGGAGTTTCTCTCCTCCATAGGTATATACTGTACTTTATAAATTGAATAAATACAAACTTTACATACTGTTGTTTGTTACAATTTAATCAATACGTAGGATGATCTGCATTGCCACATACTTAAAAATCTATGTATATTTTTCACAATTTCTTTTGAAAATAAACTCTTAACAGTAAAGCAAGAAGGTGCCTAAGAGATATTGGTTGAATAAATAAAATTTTGCAAATCAACAACAATATTATACTCTACAGTTAGTTTACACTGTCGCTGCCGCATAATTTGTCATCACAATAAATAAAGGAAACCAATGAATAAAAAAATAAACAGAATATCGTTATTTTGGTGACCGCTTGGAAAGGCTTTTTGACACATATCCAACATAGTGACAATATATTTTTGAAAAACTCAGTAGAGATAATAAAATCTTACCAAATACAATTACAAAAACAGACGTCTTAATTCATTCAGTCGAAGTGGAACAAGTATAAAATATTCATTTAATAAGAAATAATCAGTCTTGTTTAGAGAAAAAACATTTCGTCAAAACGCGGAGAGCACGTTTCGATATTATTATCACAATACAATATGTCAGATATGATGTCATCCCTTCTCTTGGACGTAACTAGTATATAAATCGCCTGCTATGCTACTTAGTGTTATTATCACAGTTGTTTAGTAGAGGTGGGTGTAGTACTTTGTACATAATAATACAGGAGAAACCTGCAACTCGCGATCATACTGACACGACACTCTTGCCGATCCGACACGATACACCACTAGCCCGGCCGTTAATACGCCACCAGATAACAATCTAAACTAGACCTCAATCTTCTGATCCGAATAATCAATTGCAAACTTTAGCTGATGATACTTTTGGACAGGCTAGTGTTATGATAATAGAAACACCATCTTTGAGATGAGTTATGCACATACTTATCCACATCCTTTCACGGCAGTCTTTCTCTTACAATGTACACAATAACAAAGCAAATCTCGCATTCTGTAGAGTATATAGCGCGAGACTCATACACGTTGTTCACCCCTTTATATTCGTTAAAAGCCGGTTGCTATTACACCATTCCATGAAACGGTATTCTTAAAAAGATAATAACTTTTACGTCCCTTTCAACTGGTTCAATTTCGTCACCTAATAGTAAACTGAAAACTAAATTGAATAACAATAAATTATTAAATCTTATAACTATTATAATATCTGTGAACGACTTGCAAGCTTGTTGTCACAAATTTATATGAAATTCGTTCAAATAGTCAAAAAATATATATCTTTTTGTCTAGTAAAACACTTCTCATAATAGAAAGTGTACTTATGTATTAACAATTGACCAAAACAATGACGGGCTCTATAGTAATGATTATCACAGATTTTTCCAAATCTTTGGACAGTAAAGGGTGCGAGTCTGAACAACAAATTAAATGAGTTTGTTCAGAATAATTTGTACCTATGCATTGACCCTCTATTAATATCATTATAAAACCCGTTTACGTACAAAGAATTCTAGTTAGAAACCAGACGAATTATTTGAAATAATCATGTCACACAAAAGGTACAAAATTAAAAGTTACATAAAATTGCTACGAAAGTAACTTTTTGTGTTTGAATATTTGTATTATGTTCTGAATACTATGTCCCTACGGTTAAATGCATGTTTTATATACATATCATCTATCAGAATGGTAAATGAGTTCGAAGCCTAACTTTGTCTAGCGCCATAATAAAATAAGACTGACCAAACCTCTAGGCGTTATGTTCAAGTAGATAAGATCTAATCTTTATTATAAAAAATAAAATCAGCGACTGAAATGTCATTGACATCACATAAGAAAAATATTCACATTTTTATCTGGCAATACAGATTGTTAACTTGAATTATATCAAAGCATTTATTTAACGCGTTATATAGTATTATTTTCTAACACTAAGTTGTCCCTTTATTTATACCACTGGATCAATCGTTAACAATAAAATAAAATTTAATTTATATTATTCTGCAATATTCAAACTACCCTCGAAAATTTCTTTCATCTTCTATATGTTTCGTGCATTTCGTACATTATACAGAAATTTTAAGAAACGAAAGGCACCCGGGATTACACAGGAGGGTACCGACACCAACTACTCTAACAAATATTATAATGATTAAATCTAGCAGTGGAACTTCAAGAATTAAAACATGTTCCACTTAAAATTTTAAAACTAATTGTATTCTTCATTGATAAATTTATTGAAAAAAAGATTACTATTTTTCTGGGCAGCAAGGTAAAATTAAAGATGTTTAAATCTCAATAATACTTTGATATATTGTGAACTTGTGCTGTGCATTGTGTATAGAATGATTTCACTTCATAGGTTCTTCTAATATTATTAAGGATTATTCATGATTCATGGATCAAGCCAGAATTAGAATAATGTCCAAGATGGTCATGGTCTATGAAGAATACAATTAGGTATCTTATAAACCTAACACACATTAACTATTTAAATTGGATCTGAAAGAGAATTCACAAAAAAGTATCAGCAGCACAAGAGCAGCCTTTCAATGAAGACCAATGTAATTTTCAGTAATTACAAATACATTTTGCATGCAGTAATTTCTTCCAAATCTTCCACCTACAATGGTTAATTTTGCAAGCTTTCATTCAGATCTAATGTATACTAATGAAAGTAATAAACTAATCACAAGCGTTGAAACAAAACTTGATCAATTATTCTAGGAATCAGCTCTACAATATTCAACATCAATATTGAAAGACAACATTTAGAGCTCACATTAATCTTGTATTAGTGAATAATCATCCTTACCTAAATCCACATTTATATTTGGAATATGCATGAGTTATGTAAAACAAGAGCTGAATGCCGTGAGTACAGCTTACTGCTGTACCGGGGCTGCGTAGAGCAGCGGCCCTGGCGGCAGATGCGGGTAGGCCACGCCTGCGCCCACCGCCGCCTGGTAGCCGCAAGGGCCGGCGCCTCCACCTCCGTAGTACTTGCCGCCTACACAGAACAACCATTACTTTCTTTTCTACTCTTCACAATAGAGATAGGCTACTCTTAACAATGTGATGTGCAAGTTTTAACACAAGTTCAAGGTAGCTAAGGGAAGAATAATCAACAAATAAGCATACATTAAAGTACAAGGTTAGCATATGTATCATTGATTTTCCTTACAAAAACACTTAATTCTCAGCACTGCTGCAATTTCGAAACCAAGGTTAAATGTTATTAGAGTAAAAATGATACTCACCAAGCATGTCCTGGGGATGCGGGTGCATCTGTGGGTAGTGTGGCGGTGTGGCAAAGTGAGGCGGCGGGGATCCGTACGAAGAACCTGATCCGCTAGCCTTGTTTCCGTTAGTGTTGTTGCCGCGGTACTGCTGGCCCATGTTACGGGAATCTGTAACACAATATTGTTTAGTCAGTAATAATGGTTGCAGATGATTTAGAAATATAGTTGTCATGCATAATTATGATAAATGAAGTTTTTGATAGAAGTGAACACAAAGATGATGATAGTAACTATAGAATAAGGGCACAAAATAATAAAAAATATGCAGTGGAAAGTACCTATGTACTCACTGTTGTAAGGGCGCTGACCATATCCATTTTGATTTTGGTAATTGCCCTGGTACCCGCTGTTGTAGCCACCTTGGTAGTTTCCCATAGATTCAAAAACATTTGGGCTTGGGAAAGGAACTTGGGGCTTCTGATAGTTATTTGGTCTGTAGCCCTGGTTGCCTTGGTTGTTGAATCTAGGTGCTTGGCCAGTGTTACGGTTCTGGTATGTATTTTCTTCACTGTTGTTGGCCATCTTGTTGTTCCATTGGTTGCTCTGTTGGCGGGGTGAACTCGAGCCACTGTTGCTGTTGTTATTGTTATTTTCTTTGCGTTGCTGCCAGCGATTGCGTCCTGCAACATACATTTTAGGGTGTAAATATATAAGCACATTGAGAAAGTCTACATAGGATAAATATAAAGAATGCTTCTTTACCAGTGCTATTGTTGGAGTTACGCGCTAATTCGACTAATTTAGGGGGCGGGTTCTGTACAGTTTCCCGGAGAACAGCCAGAAGACCGCGAGCTTGACGAGAATCCCCAGGGGTGAAGTATGTGTAGGCAGTTCCTGATTGCTGGCAACGACCAGTACGTCCTAGAATTTAAAGGTTGAGTAAGATTATATACATAACTAGGTACTATTTATTGAAGCTTATGTTGAATTGTCGAATATGTACCAATTCTGTGAATGTAGTCTTCTGAGGAGTTAGGGTAGTCAAAGTTAACAACAAACTTGACATCTTCCACATCAAGGCCACGCGCAGCGACATCAGTGGCTATCAGAATAGTGGTGGCACCGTTTCTAAACTCCGTGAGTACGGCGTCTCGCTCGGGCTGAGACTTGTCGCCGTGAATGGCGAGAGCTTTGTGACCCATGCGGCGCACCGCGCGTGCAATGTCATCAACCTAAAAATAAGCACAAGTTCAAATAAACTTGATCAGTTAGAAAAATATGCACAAAGAGAGTTCTCTCCTCCACCCTGAGGGGTTTAATGTTTTAAATTTTACGTATTCAACCGCATTACACCAATAGTTATTATATGGTATATGTTTATCAGGTAATGGATCGAAATATGCAAAAAGCACACATATAAAAATCAAGTTTCTAGAAAAAAACTAACTTTTTGATATTTTTTTAAGTATTTCTTATTTTGGCCAAAATCAAGCCCATGACTGCTAACGTTTATCCATAACATTGAGATTGTTTAGATTTTGCTTTCAGATCCTCTGAAGGTGTATATTATATTAAATGATTTTACCTTCTTTTTTGTTTCCACAAATACAATCACTTTGTTGTCTCTCTCTGATGCAATTTCTTTCAACAAGTTGGTAAGCTTTCCCTCTTTTTCATGCTCTTCACAAACTTCAATGATCTGCTTGATGTTGTTGTTCGCAGACAGATTCAGAGATCCAATGTTAACTTTAACATAATCTGTCAAGAAATCTTCTGCCAGAGCCTGGATTTCCTTAGGCCATGTTGCAGACCACATAAGTACTTGGCGGTCGGGGCGGATCTGTTCAATGATCTTGCGAATTTGGGGCTCAAAGCCCATGTCCAACATTCGGTCAGCTTCATCTAATACCAGGTAAGTGCACCTGCGCAGATTGGTAGTACCACGCTCCAAGAAGTCGATCAATCTACCGGGTGTAGCAATAACAATCTCCACACCCCTCTCTAAATCTCTAGCTTGGGGTCCTTTGGGAGAACCACCAAACAAGCAAGTGTTTCTAATTGTGCCGTGAGCACTGTATGCCTGAGCAACAGATTGAATTTGCTGTGCCAACTCTCTGGTTGGGGCAAGAATGAGCGCAATAGGGCCATCACCACGCTGGATACGCTGTTGATGTACAATGTGAACAGCAGCTGGTAGCATGTATGCTAAGGTCTTTCCGGATCCAGTTGAAGCAATCCCAACCATGTCACGACCAGAGAGTGCAATGGGCCAACCTTGAGCTTGAATGCCAGTAGGCTCAGTGAAACCTTGTTCCTTGACAATGGTCATTACATGGTCAGGAAAATTGCCTTCATCAAAAACTTGGTTGGGTCTGGGAACATTGTTTCCACTGACTGTGATTTCCTTGGTAGATCGAAACATCTCCACAGCTTCTTCAGATCTACCTTCAACATCAGCATGTGGTTTGTAGAAATCCTTTTCAATGGGCTCCAGATTTCCCAAATCCCAGACTGGTTTTACCAAAGTGTCTCCAGGATGCTTTGCTTTCAGACTTTGCAGTTTGCGACCTTTGAAATCCTGCGGCTGCTGTGGCCCATTGGGATTGTAAATTTTCTTTTGCATGAAGTTCGCTTGACCATTAGGGTTATAACTCTTTTGATAGTTTGGATTTGGCCCACCAAATTCATTCTTGGCATTATAATACTGCACATTTCCTCCAGCAGGTTTGTCACCATAGGTCTTTTGAGGCTGTGAGTTATAATTAGGTCTAGGCCTGTACTCCTTTGGTCCCCCAAAGTCATTGGAGTTACCGTCATTTTGTTTGAAATCATTCCTTACACCATTGAAATCATTTCTTGGGCGGAAATTCTTATTACCCATATTTCTGGGACCAAAGTTTTTTGGGCCTCCAAAGTCAGGCATACCATTAAAGAATGGCATTTTGCCGAATTGTTCATTCCGGTCTGGTCTGGGCCTGAAACTAATTATTTGAGAAAATAGTTCTTTACAACATAAACCGATAGCCCATATCACATACAGTAGGTAGGTACCTATATAGTTTTCCAAATAAGGTCAAGTGTACGTACTATTTTGACTCTAAAACTGAAATCATTAGTTGGCACAGGGTGGGTGCAATGCAACCTCACATTATAGAAACATTTCCATTGCCTGTGTTTTGTGTAAGTAGGTAGGTAGATACATACCTACTTAGATTACGTAGTAGGTACTTACCTGGGGTAGAATTATTTAGTTAGAACACTGAGCTAAACATGTCGACATAGCACTGGGACACGCCTTTGACAATAATAATTGAGAAGACACGAACAACGCAGTTTTTAGAGACAAAAACCATTGCATTGATTTTACATGTAGGTTGCGCGACCCAATAGGTAGGGTAGCGCAGCTACTTTAGAGGTGCTCAGCTGTGAATTAGAATGCACTTCACAAAATGGCCGCTGCCAGCTATGTAGGAAAGTATGGAAATACGAAAGCATATCATGATCAGACTCACGACGGGCATTAGGGATTTACAGATGTAGATATGATTAGACACTTACATGGGATGCTGATTGTGAAATCCGTTGTACTGCATTTTACCGATGGACCTGGGCGTTATCGATTTGCAAGGTGTTGTCGCTAATGATGGTAGTATCTGGAACAGCACACGACCGATGAATCTATTACCTACTTTGTCTTTCTTTCGATTTCAAGCAGAAATTAACTTGCTCAATATTATAGTAATATGAACTTACCTCTCGGTTAGAGAGAATTTAGAAATTTTGTAAATTTGTCATTCACTAGCGACCTTTTCACAGACCGGTGAAAGAAAAGAGCAAAAATGGCTGCCTTCCTTCCATAGACAATAGAATCGAATCGAAACTCTTTGAAGCAGTGTTGCCAACCCAAAGAAACTAAAAAACAACAGCTCACAAATAAAAAAACAGGAAAAAACAGTATGTAGGCAGATTTCATACTTTCCTCATATCCTACTTTTATTTGTTACCATGACTCACATACATTGTTATTTATAATATTGATCATAACATAATAAAAAACAAAAATCGAAGTAAAATTAATTTCCATTTTCATCTTGCGTATTTTCAGACTAATTTTTCTTTATAATTATCATACACACACCTATTTTAGTTATTTTTTTTCCTTTTTGTGGCTTCAAATGACTATCAATCTGTTAATAACTGAACGATAACTGAAAAACAGTAAACAGGGGTATCAATGTAAAAACAGCAAATCTACTATTAAAACAGTAGGGTTGGTAACACTGCTCGAAAGGAACCAACTTTTTTGTACCGCCATGCGCCAGCTACAATAAATCGGAAACGGATGCTGATTGCACAAATATTGCAATAATAAAATAAGGCATTGCGAACCAAAGACAACAAATAAAGGAAAGTAGCATGACAATACAAACGTTCAAGCACGTCCCGTCAGCCTGCATCAATCACGCCTACAAGAGAGAGAATCCAACCAAACCTGTTTGTACATTACAAAGTTTTTTCTATGGAATACTTACATACTTTCTATGGGTCAGTATGGGTGAAAAAAGAAGAAAAATAACAGATATTAGTTTTTTTGATTTCTGTGGTGGTGGCGCACCGCCACGATCTGCGAGGATCGTCTGCCAGCTAAGTTATAAAAAAAAAACAAAAAAAAAGAACCATCCGAAGCAAGCAGTTATCCGTTTTTTGATACTTGACAGTTGACAGTACTAAATGTCAGTTTTGACATGTATGTTCCGGTTCCGGACATAGTAGGTATTAGAGGTTTCAATATCGGTTATTTTTTTAATTAGTTTTTTTTTTTTTTGTTTTTTGCGCATCTGCGATCAGCCTGCTGGCTATAAGCAGATCTTGTAAAGGATAATTAATGGCGTGCAGGGCTGTACTCCAGTGAGTTTATCCCTATTTTTATTCAGCTTGTAGGTACATTTCCAGTACACTCCGGCGCTTCAGTCTTTTCTGGGTACTTGGCTCCAGCAGTTCCACAGCCAACGGATTGGGGTGCCTTATCAGTCTGGCCCTGTATGACCTTTCCAAGAGCTGTGTTTCTTCCTTGACTGTGGTGATTTTTAGGTTCTCATGAAGCTCTTCAGTTGTCATGAACCATGGTGCATTTGACATTGACTTCAGAATGGAGTTCTGTAGGCTGTTAGTGCTGTAGGTTTTTAATTAGTTAATGATAAATTTATTTATACGCATGAGTGAATAATTGATATTAGGTCTTAGGTCTCAGTCATTCAAAATATAACAATTGTATTCATGATCCTTGGATAAAAATAATATTGTGTTTTATTTAAACCAACTTAAAGCATACAATTGAATTCAGATAAATGTTGTTAAATATACACTAAACGACTTAAATATCTTAAGTAGTGGTTCGTTCTATATTGTGCTTTATCTTATAGATAATAGAGTACACACACAGTCAAAAATGCAGATGAAACCGGAAATGAAATTAAACACCCTGGAAGTTAATATAAACGGCCGCTGCCCGGCACATAGCACTACCTTCAGGCCGGTCACTCTAATGAAAATATGAAAAATTACTCATTATATTATCTAGGAAGCGTAAGTTCAAATTTCAATGTAGTAAAATGAATCAATAATTTCGCGAGTTATTTGAAATTATCCATTATATCTAATTTCGCGAGTTATTTGAAATTATTCATTATATCTAGCAAGCGTAGATTGAAATTTCAATGCAGTCAAGTGAATAATAAAAATATTAATTACATTACATAGTATGATTAATCATAAGTTGATATTCGATCGAATAAAAATATTCGATCACCTCCATTTTTTTAACGAATAATAGTGATATTTTTTTTATTAGCTGTTTTTATTTGTTGAAAGAAATATTAAACACCTCTAGTAGGTATGACTATGAAGTATGAATCTTAAAAAAATATGAATGAAGGAAATTGAATTGAACCTCGAGATATAGGTCTTCGGTGACCTCGAGTGTTTGTTTTTACTGATGTTCGGTGGTTATTACACTTTTAATCAATCGATTCATCCAGTCTACGAGTCAGTTTTTTGCACATTGCTGGGATTTTATTTTAAGAGAGTAGAGATATAACTTTTAGAGATTTTTATTTCTCTACACCAGCCAGACCCAGCCAACAGCTAGCTGGAACCTAAAGTAACTTTTACATAGTGTCAATAATCTAGCCTGCTTCTCCAGTGGATTTTGCTGTAAACGTGTGTCAATAATCTAGCCTGCTTCTAAGTGGATTTTGCTGTAAACGTTTATACTGGAACTGGTCTAGTCACCGTTCTAGAACGATGGATGAAGCCATTATAGATCTCTCTGACACTGCAGCAGACAAATTGTATCCAGCTCTGTTTCAATGTTTTACCATAATTTTGTGCGGGTGAGTTGATAAAGTGACAACTACTGTTGAATTATTATTTACTGCTTAAAGATCAATGAGGATAGCAACCACTAAGTGACTTGCTTACCACCACATCAGATTTTCTAACGCCAAAGGTGCTTATTTTTTGGTAAATGATTTAAAAACTTGTTTTGTAGGTATACAGCTGGCCGTCTCAATGTTGTCACGTCCACAGAGTCAAGGGGTATTGGTACATTTGTGGGGACATTTGCCCTCCCATCTCTTATTTTCCTCTCATTGGCAAAGTTGGACTTTAGTATGGTCAACTGGATATTTCTACTAGCTATATTATTAGCTAAAGGTATCATATTCTTTGGAGTTATGATTGTCACAATATTGGTATCTAAACCGGTGAACCTTGGAAGAGCAGGCATCTTTGCTATATTTTGCACACAGAGCAATGACTTTGCATTGGGATACCCAATCAGTAAGTTAATACAATAAAGTTTATCAAAATTACAATATACACAGAATATGATATTGAATTATCTAATAATTTATGCAATATGTTCTGTTTGCAGTCAGCGCTCTCTATGAGAAAACTCATCCCGAGTATGCGCTTTACCTCTACCTCATGGCTCCAATATCATTAGCTGTACTTAACCCTGTAGCTTTTGTGCTTATGGAAATTCACAAGCAAAAAGAGCAGTCACAGGCTGTAACTGGCCCAGACCAACCAGCCATTAACCTATGTACTGTGAAACTACTGAGGCAGATTGCAAAAGGAATTGCTTATAACCCAGTGCTGGTTATGACAGTTTTGGGAATAACTGGAAACATTGTTTTTAAGCATCAACTATCTATTTACTTGGAGGGATTATTGGAGGTAAGACACATTTCTCTTCAGGTTTCTAGGTACCTAAGGTATCTACTTTGGAAAGATTAGAACAGGTTTGACCAGATTTGCTAAAGCCCTTTATTCCTATTTGTATTGTATCTGTTCTAATCAAACATACCCTATGCATCGAAGACTAAATATTCTTAGGGTCCTTAACTTATTTTCCTTCTAACCTGTAACATTCCCCTAGGTGTTTGGACAAGCTTTCTCTGCCACTGCACTTTTCTTACTGGGACTCCGTATGGTGGGGCAAATACACAGACTGAGAGGACCAGCACTCTTGCTGCCTTGTGTACTGATTATGGTTAAATTGTAAGTTATGGAAAATATTGGCATAAAAGTACTTTCATCTTGTACAGAATCGGGTGGAAGTTCATTTTGTTTATGATAGTAATGAGTCATACTCACTCATGCATAATAGGAATAAGTGACTCAGTTAGATGACCTTTATCACCTAAAAACATTGAACAAGTGTGTAAAACCATAGACAACAAAGGATAATTTTAAGCAGTAGGTATCAGTTTACAAGGTATATTACGTGCACATTGTGTTTTTGGCTAGCAAGGTTTATTTAGCCATTTAGCCACTAAGGTTTGCATCCTGTAAATTAATCTGAAATAAAAACTTGACTTTAATCTCCAGCCATGCTAGACATCCTTGCAGAAATATAATTAGTTACTCTTTAGCTGTTGCTCTTTTGGGTGCTTCCTTATAGGTACACTGCCTACCAAAAAAAGTCGAAATTCTATTTGCTTTGTTATACAAAAAGAAGCATTTCCTACTTTATGACAGCATCATGACCACATTATAAATTCCCAGAGTGGTCCTTCCGGTAGTGATGCGTGAATCCGTCAGCGCTCTCAACGCCGGAGCCAACGAGTCGGAGACAGGATCGCTGTCTACGTACGCGTTCTTGTATGGAACTATACCGACTGCGCCAGCTGTGTTCGTCTTCTCGAATCTGTACCAGTTAGAAATCGATTTGGTAAGTCTAAGTACTTACTAGCTTCTGCCCTTCCCCTTATGGTATTTAGTTTGATGGTGCAGTACCTGGATAAAAAAAAACCCAAGCCACGACAAGCCTTTTGACAACTTTATTCAGCAAGAAGCCTTTTTGCGTTCATAAAGGTTTACGGGTACTTACTAGCTTAGCTGTTAGGTATTGCAATGCATGCGCGGTATTCCTACAGATACGTGGTCGCAAAATAAACATACACTCCTTGAGGTACTCCACTAGATTATCCGCTATTGGTCTTTAAAATATAACATTGGTGTTTCTACAGGTCGCATCGTCAATGGTGATTTGCACGTTTCTCTCAGCACCAATAATGTTCATGTCTGCGCAAGTAATATCACTGAACAAGGACTACGCCGACCAGCTAAAGAGGTTCGCTTTCAGTCTATCGATTGTGGCGCTCATCGCGAGTCTTTGGGTGATACTCGTGTTCTCAATCACGAAAAAGTATAAACGGATGCCGCATAGATTGACGCTTTGCTTGATAGTATCACAGGTAATTACAATAAAAAAATGATTAGTCCATTCCAGCTATTCAAAATTTCATTTTATTAATATTAACGCGGCGCAGTGCGACGCTTTTTGAATGATGTCAATAAAATGTGTATCTTTGTGTGTAGTAAATAAAGTTACATTTTCTATCACCATTTCAATTTTTTAGATGGTTCTGGGGTGAATAGTAGGTACAAAGTTAAGTAATGATTGGTACATTTTCAGATGCTGCTAGCGATTAGTGTGATCTGGGGCGGACCTGGCGCCGTAACGCCGTCCTGGCAAGTGACAATACAACAATCTCTCTGTACCTTCAGTCGTTTCTCATGTATGCTGTGGACTTGTATGCTGTCTGTCGGAATTCTTATGTTAGAGGTGAGCATTAAAAGAACAAAAATTTCTATTATGTTCGGTAAATAAGACTGACTACGGGCTCATCATGTCTATGGTAATGTACATAATAAGTACATCGTGAAAAGTATGGCTTCGATAGTTTATAAATACAAATTGACCTTCATGTACATGAATGTGACAAACTGATGATTCGATTAAGAGTTTCTATCTCAATTTGACGCGTAACATTTACCGATACCGATTACTTCACAGTCGTTTGGTTTCATCGCTTTTGGTTCTTAGCAGTCCACTTTCCGTCATTTGTTTAAAGAATACTTTGGATGTGGAAATAAAAATCGATAGTAAAACTATTTTTGCAGAGTCGCGGTCCATGTTTCGTAGTGACTCTATGGCCGGTGTTAGCCTTTGTGGCTTGGGGCGCTCCCGGGGTGATGGTGGCAATGCTTCTCGTTACCAAAACATCCATTGAACTCAATATGGAGGCCGTCGATGCGATCCGCCTGTGTCTACTCGTGTTTTGCCTTACTGGTAAGCGAAACAAAGCTAAGTTATTCATGTCATCCTTGCCTTTCGTCCTTATTAATTTATTAGATAGCACTTTGATATTTCAAAATTTCAGTACAGAGCTGATTATGAATTATTTGCAGTGACAACAGGCTGCCTCATAGTATACATCCGGTTCCGGCGTCGTAGTGCGCAGTTCGCTTCGCTCTCCGCCGACCTCGCGACCAATCCGCCTGACGAGACTACCAGCCTTGTAGACAATGGGGAACCCATGTCGCATACACAGTCGATCTCCAACAACGGCGGTAACTAACCTTTGCAGTAAATATTGCTATTGCAGTGCGGCGAAGTCACTCCAGACAAGACTACCAGTCTTGTGGACTACGGAGAACCCATGTCGCATACATGGTCGATCTCGAATAACGGCGGTACTAACCTTTACTATTGTATAGCGGCGCGCGGCTCGCTTCGCTCTCCGTTGACCGAGACAAACCGAGAAATCTTGTGGGACTGTTACAGTACCGATTCTTGTTTTATTTTATTAAAAATGGTTTCGTTCTATTTGCTTCAGATGATCTGAGTGAGTACCTAAATTATAACACCAAAGCACAGCAATATATAATTATCCTATCCACCGAGATCCTTGAGAAAGACCAAAATTAGTAAATAAGTAGTTGTCAAACATTATTTTCGCACATACTCACGCTCAGTAGATTTCTTACAGCAGATAGGCTCACACTCACGATTGTTCTCACAAAAAAATCCTAGTAGAAACCACCTCGGATCACTCAAGAAAATTTAAAGCCAACACGCGAGCGAGTTTTCTGCTTAGTTTGGGCACGAAGTATGTACTTACTACTATATTTTTGTGGATTAGGGCTAGATAGTAATGCAAAATGTTTATTAATATTTATTGAATCTCTTTCAGTTTCAGCGTGTGGCTACAGGACTATAACAGCAACTCCATCGCCAAACAGAATAATAAACAATGGATGCTGCTCTGATGATCCCAACTGCGAGAACGGACTCGTTGGCTCGCACGACATCGAGGATATTGCTGAGAACGCCAAGTAAGTTCTATAACTTTATTCAGAACATATTTTAACTTCCTGTGGCTAATGATTGCAATAATTCTTAAAATATACTTACGAACATCTGTGTTTAGCATTTACCTTAGGAAAAAATAATTTGATGTGCCCAGACGAGGATGGCTGTACGTTAGTAATTAGTATAAGTGGTATATAGGTAGATACAATAAATAGCCTTTAAGAACCTATGATTTAATACAAAATTGGTATTATTATTTAATAACAGAGAGTGCGCCTGCCCGCCATCTCAGAAGCACCGTTGCATAGAACCGGGCAATTGCACCTATTTGAACGAACTAGAACGTGCCGCTAGTCAACTCGGCTTGTTGCCGCCAGAACAAACGCGCGGCCGCGGCGGCCAGTTACTCAAACACACTGTGCTGATCATCGTCTACAACTTGTTTATGTTCATTGTAAGTACTGGCTACATATAGACTAGTTTAGTTATACATACATACTGAATATTCTGGGAGTCAACTCGGCTTGTTGCCGCCCGAACAAACTCATATCAAGTCATTTTCGCAATCTTTGAA
The DNA here is from genome assembly GCA_918843925.1 of Eulithis prunata. Classification (NCBI taxonomy): domain Eukaryota; kingdom Metazoa; phylum Arthropoda; class Insecta; order Lepidoptera; family Geometridae; genus Eulithis; species Eulithis prunata. Next base: position 4,652,381 of record OU974019.1, on the reverse strand, counting down.
ATATTGTCAATACACAGTAGCACACTGTAAATGATATAAAATAGCTAAAATGTTAAAACATTTTACTTCATTCAGGGAATAACGTACACGGCATGGCGAATAATGTCCAAAGACGAAAGCGGCGTGTTCATCGAAATTCAAGTCTTAGACATTGCGGCTACCTACGGACAAGCGTTGGTCGTTCTGATACTCTTCGGTTTGGATCCTGAGGAGATACTGGTGCCGGCTGTCAGACTTATCAAGAAAAAATGGTAGGTGTTTCTCTCTATTTTGTAGGTATCATAACATATGAAACATTTTTGATACCACATTCAAATCGCGACCCGCCAGTTACTAATGTCTATTAACATCTGCTATTTTGAGTCGTTCTTGATTATCACTGAGTATAGAATATTTATACAATGATCTGATTTTGGGATCCTTATAGTAGTGTTGCTTTCTTTGGCTAAACGTCTCGTTATGTCATCAACTTACGCTATTACATGAGGTATACCGTGTCATCACTACAATAAATTAGTCTTTACGTTTTTTTTTTTGTTATTTCCTAACATAAATTAATTTAATTGTAAAGGCATGGCGCGGACACGGTGGTCTTACCAGAGATAGAAGACTTGAGTTTCGAGACAAAGCACGTGTGCGATCAATTCATCACGCATCACTTGGAGCGGTGCAAGGAATCCATTGCTAAAGATACCAGGTATTTGCTAACTTTACATAAACTTAATAGACGCCCCCTGCCCCACAAAGATCTGTCAGAAATCTTTTATTTAGTAATATCACAAGGATCATTTAGGATTATAAATGTGATCCTAGGTGCCAGTTTCTCGCGACCCGAGCCTAGAAGAACGGGCAAGAAACTACGGCCTGCCTGATCCCAACTATTTTAGGATTCTGGTTCAGTTTTGGACAAACTGCTTTTCTGATTCAAGGGCAGCCACCTGAACTTGCTAATCGTCTGTGACTGGTTAAGCTGAAATGAAAGGAATGCCGGTCCGATTTCCGCATCGGGGCGAATGTTTGCATAATTTACAAATATACCGATTTTACTTTTGTTTTGAAGGGGGTGGTCAAAACCAAAAGCAAAACCAAATTTTCAGCGCCCTAAAATGTGTGTACGTTCCAGATGGCGCATGCGCACATACCGTAACGTATTCCGCGGCTCTTGCCTCGTCCGTTGGCTCGTATCGTGCGGTCTCGCTAAAGACGAACAGGAGGCGGTGCAGTACGGGCGGCATCTGCTCACCGGCCGGCTCATACAACACATCAACTGCAACCATCACTTTATCAACTCACCTCTGCTTTATACCTTCAAGTAGAAATGTCAATAAGCAATGGCGCTACTTACCTACAAACTGGCAAAAGATATGGAGCTTTCTGGTTTGTGTACCGTATTCGTATTCGTTGTATTTATGTTATTATTTGATGTAAGCATACAGCTGATTAAACCTATTTCCGTCACAGACATTACCCATTGGTAAGAGACTGCACGAGCTGGCTCATACAACACATCAATTGCAACCGTCACTGCATTTGCTCGCCTCTTTAGAATTATTATTTATATTAAGTAAAATTGATTGAGATTTTGATCAAATAATTTACATTAATTTTATAATTTACAAATAATTTGATGTTGTAGGTACCTTATAATGTAGGGTATTTATTTTTACCTACTATTAATCAAAAGAGTGACCAATTTTATCTTTCTTCACGATACATTTTTATATCAATATGTTAGTGTACCTCTCAGTACTTTCTTAGATTAGTTCTGTAAATCTTGGATCCAGTGGGGTGATTTAGTTATATACTTATTTTCTCTAGTGCTGTAAAAGAAAGATGGTTAGACTTATGCATGGAGTGATTTTGCTCGACATCAATATACCTATATGTAGTCAGGAGGTTATCCACTAAAACATACTCATACTTTATTCTGTCAATCTAAATAAAAATTAAGATGACCACCACCGTCGAATGTTGTGTAGCTAAGTAGGTATAGTAAGTAACCTTATAATTCTTGTCCAGTGGTAAAAAGTAAATATTTCTGCTTGTATTGGATGAACTTTATTACTTCCAAGAAACATTGTGCTTCTGTTCTGATTGTCCAGCGAGGGCTGAACATAAACATAGCCTTAACTTATCTTTTTAAGGGAACTCTCATGTAAGTACCAATCCTATGATTAAATTAATTATTACAGTTGGTCTAAGAATGTGCCTCGATCTCGGTAAAATCTCAAGAAACTCTGTTGCACTTAAAAGTCTTAAAGGGTGCCTTCCTGCCCTAACGATTCAATATCAATTTCATTATTTATAATTATGTAGATAACATGTGATTATTTTTCTATTTTATTAAGACTGTTCTTTGGATTCCGAGGGAATTATATGTTATATTGTCTTGTGATTGTTTGTGATAATGTATGGTTATTTATATAAAGTACCTACTAGTAGATGTTAGAGCCATAACTAGCGATTCCACGGCGGGCACACGCGGCGAGCTCGCTGCCTATTTGAATGACTGTGGCTACTCGAGGCCAGCTCGCCGTGTGTGCGCGGAGAGGCGTGGCGTAGAAGTAGTAAACTACTGCATTTAACAATAGTTTACTACAAAAGTAGCGCGTGTAGGTACTGTTGTGTATCTCTAAATAAAATTTACGTAAATGTTGCAACTACAGTGATTTATCATAGATTTTTGTGACCATAATAAGTGCTTTAGTTGCATTATTTATTACAAATTATGATAAGCACAAAGTGTGTTACGTATGGCACCATGCAGGCTGGGCCAGGCCAACTTAACTGCTTGCTTACCCAATTAGGGTTGAAAACAAAACGGTATGCTCTATTTTATATTCAAGAAGTAGGTACAATGTAGTGTGGATATAATTAATGGTACCGATTGTACCAAGCTGCTCTGATTTGTGTGTTCAAAATAATTTAATGCTTTGATGTGTAAGTGTAAGTTAAAATAAACTGGCACACTATCTGATATATTTATCTCAAATATTACAAAATTGGTTAAACCATGATTCACTTCAGATGACTTTCAGGGCATCATTTTACCAATAAACTGCTTTAGCCCTAACCAGCTAAACTTAAATGTGTGATCAACTGATCAATGTGTAATTGTTTAATTTCATTTCAGTCAAACTTAGCATAAGATATCAGTACTTAAATTATATCCTAATTAGTAAATTGTATTCATGTTAATATATTGTTGTATTTTCCAAATGAGCATTCAAAAAAAGAAAAAAAAATATATACATTGTTTATACTTAATCAAAAAGTTGTTTTGATTTTGGTACCTCTTTATCTAGACAAGACTTCGACCTATGGCTTCGTTCAGACGAGGTAATAAGTTCTTATGAGTTAGTGACCAACTTTCTTGATGGAATTTTCAGGCCACCTTAAGGCTTCCGTGGTGGCACTTGTGACTTCCGGGACTGACAACAGTGTGACAGTTGTTAAGGAAGTAAACTAGTATAATGAAAAGTAACTATGTACTTAATCCATAGTATTATTTTATTCATCATCATTATCACCCCCATCTTGCCCAGGAGCTTCCCACCATGTCAGCAGCCCTAACCCTGGTTCGTTGATGCCTCCAATTATTTTGTATGGTGCTACTGCTTGCACGGTGCTGCATTCTGTGCCAGGGGGGCCACTTGGTAGGCTTTCTTCAAATGTTTCACTTGTTACTCGAAATCTTATTGGTTCTCCTAAAACAAGATGTTAATTGTTTAGTATAATCCTCTTTGTCATTTCAGTTTGTAAATGAAAAAGGGATGGCAATATTTTTAGCACTCTAAAATCAAGTTAATTTAGAAAAATGCAACAACAGAATCAAAACCAGTGATAACTTTTAAATTGTAATCTACATTTTTAAAAGTAAGAATATTAACCTGAATCCATAAATAAGTCGTGTTTGTCTCCTTCTTCTACTGGATACTCCCAAACCCAGGCTTGATCAGTTTCATCAAATCTGGATGGATGTTGTAGTGCGTTCACTGGTATTAAGATATCATCAAAAAATCCTAATGTTACTGAAAGAGAGAAATTTTAATATTAAACCAGGATTCCAGACACTACAAAATCAGAATGAGAACTGTGTAGACCTACCTACCTACTCCCTGTTTTGGGGGATTGTGGTATTTATTTATTTAGTATTCAATAGGGTATTTAGTATTCTGTGATTAGATATTACCATGGACACCTTCTCTGCTACAACTTTTAATTTTTCCAACCACTATTTCTTCAACCACAGGTCGAAATACTGTGTATCTGAATTTAACTTCAGTGTGTGAAGAGCCGTCACCAGGAAATATGTACGAGTGTCCAATATCCGTTATATCGTATAATGCGATACATAAACCTACGTTTAGGACCACCTGTAAACATAAGAGTTGACTAATTGTTTCAGATTTGTACTTTATGCACAAGAAACGTAAGGTTATGTTTTTGTTTACCTTATTGGCAAGTTTCCTATTGAGTAAAACTGTGATAGAATCCGTTAAACTTTGATGAAAATGTTCAGGAGTAACACGGATAACGTCTTTCATTTCTGCTAAAACAAACATGACTGCATCATGACTGCCGTGTCGTACCTAGTGAAGTTAAATCAAGTTAAAATATGGAAGGAAACACAGAGTCGGCGCTCGCGCACTTTTTTAAAAGTAGGCACTACACTCAGTGTTGCCAACGCCAAGCCAAGTCGAAATGACTTGACTTGGTCAGTCAGTTTTAGTTTTAGTTTTTAGTTTAGTTTTAGTTTTAAGTCAGTTTGACTTGGCAAATAAAAAATAATCCATGTCTTCTTCTTCTCTTCATTAGTGGCCTCTGTCCGTCATTTCGACAGACAATTGGCGATAGATCGAGTTTGCTCACTGACAGTTTGCTGTCTGTCCAAGTACATTGGCAAATTCGTGGCAGCCCTAGCCACGGAACAGCCCACCGAACACCTATAGAACAGACAGCCACAAGAAAAAGAAGAAGAAGAAATTACGGACAGAAAAAAAAGAAAAGAAGAAGAATCGCGTTTGCAGCAAAATCAGCAAATAGCAAACTTTGATATCAAATAGACATCAAATTACATTTTAAGATTGGTGTACGTACGGTGCCTTACCTTCTCTTCTGGTGTTCGGTGTCTTGCAGTGCTGAGCTCAAGCATAGAATAGAATATTAATTAATATCCTAGGCTCAGAGAGTAACATAAACAAAGTTACTTTATGCCACTGAGCATATAAGTACCTACTGGAAAGTGCTGCAAAAAGCGGTGTAAGCAATTTTGCTGTGTCGCGGTCTGCGTCCAAGGGCGCAGCAGCATAGTGAGTGAGGCGAGCGCAGTAACAATTTGGAACTTGGATCTTCGAACTTTTGTGATGCAAAGTTGGTTTATACATTTATTTCGTTTGTAAAGGCAGGTACCTAGTTCTAAAGTAGAAACTGGCAACAAGAATTAGTACCTAGCACATCATTCAGTTTCATGGTTATTTAATTCAAAGTGAATATACATGGAGTTGGAATGAAATCTATTATTTTTGGCGTTTCATGAATTTATGGAAACTATATATTATAGACGGGTTCAGTCTCCATTAATACCTATATCTCAACACTTCACATGTAGCTTTCAAATATTGTTTCACTCACAGGTAGAAGAGAACGGTCAAGATCTCCTGTTAGGGTGGATAATGTTGGGCGGAGAAGAGATAAAAATAATGATGAGAACAAAAACAACTCAGGTGATATAAACATAATGAACCAAATGATGATGTCAAACATGTATGGACAAGGTACAAAAATGTAATTTTTCGAGTATAATATTACTATTTTGTCCTTTTACGTTATTCTAAATTCTCATGATGATTATTTTACAGGCAATATGATGATGGGAGGGATGTACCCAAATATGATGATGCCAGCACCCATGTTACAAGGAGGCTTAATGCCTTCAACTGGAATAGATATGATATCTTCAACAAATGCTATGGAGCTAATCACCCAGCCAGCCATGGATATATCATCAATGTCAGGGCAATCATCAACAGGGACGCCAATAGATATGAATATGATGGGGGGAATGATGATTGATCCGTCCATAATGGGAATGTACTCTGGCATGAATACTGACATATCAATTCAAGAGAAGAAAGAGATTGTGCTTAAGCACTGCAAGCTGTCTCCTCCTGATCCAGGCACTCCGCACCCGCCTCGGAGGACTCGTCCCCCAGGATGTCGCACCATCTTTGTTGGGGGACTCCCAGACAAGATGAGAGAATCTGTGGTCAGAGACATATTTGAAAACTATGGTCGCATTCACACTCTCAGATTGTCAAAAAAAAACTTCTGTCACATTCGTTTTGATAAAGAAAGTTGTGTCACTGATGCTATGGCAATATCTGGATATCGCATTACACTTACCGATGTTAAAGAAAAAGATGTAGTTGAAGATGATTCTTCTCATTCAACATCAGGATGGTTACATGTTGATTACGCTGCGGTAAGGCATAAATAATTTTTAGAATTAGACAGGGTGGACGGACAGGACAGTTCTAAAAATGACGATATTTTGTTTCAGAGCCGTGACGATCAAAATGAGTTTGAAAGGCGACAGAGACAAGTGATGCGTGCTCAGCAGCAACAAATGCAGCAACTAACTGCTCAGGAGTTGGCAAGTCGCAGTATGAGTGCTTCATACAGACGCTCCCCATCACCTGTTAGGGTTCAACCATTCTCCACCACTGCTATTATGCAGCTTGCTGAAAAAATACGAACTGAAGACCAATTCTACAGTGCCATTCCAGTAAGACAGTTGGTAATATTTTGGTTATTATTTTTATATAGGTAAATCTTACTTTTAATTATTTTTTTGTAGACACTTCTGGCATGGTTGGAGCGTGGCGAATGCTCCAAAAAGAACGCAAACCAATTCTATTCCATGATTCAAGCTACAAATGCACACATTCGCCGTCTATTCAATGAAAAAATGATGGCTGAAGATGAACTGCAAGACTGCAAGGAAAGGGTCAAAAACAACATTCAGAATGTGATCAATCAGCGTGAGTGTCTTTGATATCTCCAGTTATTAAATACTGGGCAAACTCTTACTCTCTCTCAGTCATAATCAGTCTGAGCCAAATTCTCTCTCTCGCTCTCAAGTAACAAGAAATTAATCTCCAGTTTAAAATGTATTAATCTAAGGTAAGCTATGGCAATGTCTATATGGGAGCAGAGTTAGTCTGAACGTGATGAACCAAGGTACTTAGTGCAAAGTCTCTTGCCGAAAGGGAAACAGAATAAGTATTTCTTTGCTTTCCTGTCAAGGCATAAACTCAATGCAAAATCTCTGGTCAGACCAATCTAATAATACCTAATGGATCTCCAGTGCTGAGCAGAGGCCTCCAAATAAAAGAAAACTAATGAAAATCTTCAGTGTTGTACCAAACAACGATGTTTTGGTATTAGGTATCTGTTGTAAGTGTCCTGACAATTTTACTTTTATAATTCTGCTCAATTTATAGGCATTATTAGGCCAACTCAGGTATTTGAAATTATTTTGGATTTCGAAATTATGAAAGTAAATTGTCACGAAAAATTAAGTGTTCACCACCTAAACCACGGTTTGTCATATTGGTCTGCAGTACTATTAGGGTGCGTATGCGTGGGTGCGTAATAGGCGAACGAGGACATGAAATGGTCACTACTGCGTGAATGAATATCGCTTAGTTCTAAGTCGTCATCGGTCTTCACCACGAACTAAAGGGTACCAACCAGAATGCGTTCACTCCTCTGTTTGCCCAAACAGAGTACATACTCGGGCGCCATGCCATCAAGAAAGACGTCCAGCGTTTCTATGAGGAACTAAAGACTGTGTTTTTTGCTAAAATCATTCAGTCGCTTTATTCCTGGCATCGGTGTGGCAGAGGCGCCGTGGGCAGAAGGACACTCGAGTCGCAGTAATCGAACAATGCGTAGGTAGATGGCAACGTGTACGCACTCTCATAGTTATCTTATCATGGACTATGGTTTACCTACCTACTGTAAGTAATCCCAAGAAATGAGCGCAACGCTTTGCAGACCAGTACGACGGTCCAGTGTAAGCCGGAACCGATGGTGAACACTTAGGGCTCCCTCTGTGTGGCACACTGTCCGTGTGTTGCAACCACTTGTCTCTCTCGCACGCGCATTCCCGACAACCAGAAAACGCGCTCATTATGGGTAGATGTGGAAACATCAAAACGGTCTCTGTCGACATAACATGAGAACCTGGGACGGCCGGTCGCTAATGTACAGTTTCACGGTATGTGCAGTGCAGTCACGTGATGGCTTCGGACCTCTCATAACGATTATTTGTGAACCTCAGTCGAACAGGTGGCGAAAGTGCTAACTGCGGCGACTCATCAGCGCGCCTGGGACCACTTCACTAAACCTCAGCGGAAGAATATAGAGACTTGGCAGAAAATGACTCAGGTATTCGTTGTTTCGTTAGAAATATAACTATTTGGTGTAGGTATGTATGTAACTCGTAAACTATTCGTATTAAGATGTTAGTACTATACAAGCAAGCAGTCAGCGTAGCATTAAAATATTTTTGTCTGTGTGTAACAATAACGAGAACTGGATAAAAGAAGAACTAGAAAACCTCAAAAACCATATACTTACACATAATTATGTACCGCTCTTATTTTATGCACATTTTCATTTCAATGCAATAGTTATGATTACCTTCGTCGTCGTCGTGACAAAACGAAGCGGAAAACCCCAGGAGATCGCAGAAGCAGGTATGGTACGGTAGACGAGTAGCTTAATTGTCTAAGAATATTGACGCCTGTAGTAATATTGGACAACGATGTCGCCAATATGGGTACAAAACCAAGGTTTTAAACTACATTCATTGTTATTTTTCAGGAGTTCAATACGTTGAAGGAAGAATTCAATGAGAAATTTTATTCTGAAGATAATGAAAATGCTTACAACAATGGCTACAATAACAAAGCTTTGGAAATGGGTGGCAGTTGTAGCGAGGAAGTCCTGCAGCTAAAAGTAGGTTTTTGTAATGCACCACGATCCTGATGCACAAAATGACATGCGTTTGTAGTTAGTAATCATAATTTGTATTTATAGCGTGAGAACGAGAGCCTGCAGTTTCAACTCGAAGCTTACAAGAATGAAGTCGATGTCATCAAGTCTGATGCTCTAAAGGAAATGGAAAAGTTTAAAGCTCAGTTCATAGCCCGACAAGCTTTGCTAGGAGCCATGGATAAGTCGAATGTAAGTATATAGATATTGTATTTCACGACGACGACGTTCAGATATTGCTCGTTCTTAGGTCTTGATTTTTCGATTTTATAGATTCAGGCGGGTTTTAATTAAATAATTTATATTCTAGCCGCCATTGCCAATGCCAGTAGTCAAGCCACCGCCTCCGCCACCGCTACCGGAAGATTTTGAATCTAAATCGATAACTGATAATAAAGTCAATCTAATGGAAACTGTCGACGTTCGCTGCGGCGAAGCTAAACTGATAGGCGTTATGTCTGCGTTTTTGCAGGTACGTTTATCTCTAATCTAGCTTTTAGAAATACTGAAACCGAGTACGACCCTCCGACGTATAATAATTGGTTTTTAAAAATCCATCACATTTTTCTTACAAAACAATTGAGTTTGATTTTGGATACTTTTGACATGATAGTATTCTTCACAGGTCCATCCACATGGAGCCAGTCTGGATTACGTAGTGTCGTACGTCCGCGCTCTATTCCCGAGCGTCTCTCAAGCATTAGTTCATCAGGTGCTGCAAAAGCACACGGACGTGTTCGAACGTACCACAAGTGGAGTCGGCGCCAATATTGAGCACCGCTGGTCATTCGCAGCATTCTCAAACTTGGAAACAACCGCCTAGCATAAAAATCAACGCCCCAAGAGGCGTATCAAGCCGCTAATCATATCACTGACTTACATGAAGAAGGTGAAGTAAGTGATCCACGAGTATAATAAAACTAGTTGATCGTGTTCGTGTTTTGACGTAACTTTTATTAATTGCATTTTGCATTTACCGAGTTCCAATGTTCAAGCTAGAACAAAGTGTTCAAAATTTTTACTTTATCATAAAAGTTTTTAAATATGTGCAATAAGAAAGTGAATATACTGGGTTTACTGAATAGATTTTTGCTGTTCTTGCAACTCTTTTATTGTTTGCATATATTCGTCGGTGGCTTCCTCCAAATCTTTGTTAGTTGCTGTCGCGTCAGCTTCAGAAGTTTGTGGTCCACCATCGCGGTCTAGACGCATTTTCAATCTGATCTCGCGCATTTTAGCTTCTAATATACGTTCGCGTTTGTTTTCGCGTTCTAAAATCTAAAAATTAACTTGATTAGAGAGAAAGTACACAATAAATTACAATAAAATATCTTTAAACGTACTTACATGTGTTAAAAGCTGTTTGTCATTTTTATCAGCTGTACCGAGATTTGTAGAAAGCTCAGCAAGGTAAACTGTGCCCTTACTGCTACCGCAAGCTACTAGTAAACCCTGTAAATTCAATAATTTTAGACCTACTTTAGGTGAAGTTGTCTTATGTAGATTCGATTACATTATAAGACGAATTCAATTAAATTATGTAAAGAGAAGCAGTGTTCTAAATTAAAAACTTACTCCCTCGTGCGGTCGTAGACATAGTAAAGGTTCATCACAAAGTTGTGCAGTGACGATGGGTGCACTTCGACGGCGCAACAAATCCCAGCTAGAGAGACAGCCGTCCCATTGCGTTACTAGCATTACAGAGAATCTGAAAAGTTACAAAATAGGTCTCACTCTTTATCTTAACCGACTGTTTGTTATTTCTTTTCAAGCAGTTTTACCTGACGGGATTCCAAGCTCCGTCAGTTAGCTTAGTTCGATGTGAATAAGTCCAAAGTATAGACGATTCCCTACAATCTTCACTCCACACTCTGGCTGTCCAATCACCAACTGTGAGGAAGTTCTTTAGGAAAGTTGGATTCCGTTTTAAAGAATATACAGGACCGAAATGCGCTTCGTACTGAAATAAATTTTGTAATGAATACATTTTCACAAATATTTACATGTTCTGTACATTGCCAGTTTAGAATGCTTACCCTAGAAGGAAGCTTTTCTACAGCATTTTTTCCTTTTCGATTACCACCTATTACAAGTCCGGTTTCTGTCCCCACCATAAATCTGTCATGAAATTTAAAAAAGACCTCAAATCTATGTTTTCCTTATTTCTATGCTGATTTACTCAAGCACTGGTCCTGACTCAAGCATAGATTTTGTATGAAAAATTACTCAAATAAATGCTTGTATTGGCATACGAGTCTTAGTATTGAATTTCTTTGTATTTACCTCGTAGGTATCGTTGGTTCATACTCTAGGGCTGATACTCCTATCGCGTTTTCAATAGTTGCGGTGTCAGTTGGTAATTTCACCATATCAATAATCATGTAATATGTTGGTTCACTCATATTTCGTGTGTCCCACCTGCAAAAAAGTATTTCTTTAAACCTACTTGAACGCTTCATTGCTTCAGTAGGTACCCGTTTTATTTGCTTACCATTTTACAACACCATCAGGCGACGCAGATATGAACTCAGCACCAATTTTAGAGTTTATGAAAACAACGTTGCGAACAAGATCACGATGTGCGACATGCGGTGGACAAATGCTTACTGCCTCTCCTCCTTTTCGCATATCCCACCAACCCACCTAAAGAAAACATTTATTTTTGACTATTCCAATATAATTTTGTTATACGCTCCTTTGTTGGTTCCATAAGAGTTGTGTAGTGTAATTAGGTTTACTTACATTGGCTGGCATACCTAGTACCTACCTGCCCATTCATCATTCCTCCTATTAAAGTATGCTGGTCTCTCGGATTGTACTGCAGGTCAAGTAAAGGCTGTGGAGGTTTTATGATGAGTTCAGGCGCATTCGCATTATCTGTTGGATAAGGATTTCGTTAGTTTTACGAATTGCGGTGTCCGCGCGTGGGCGCGTGGGCTTACCTATTACTTTGTGTTGAAGTATACTAACGTGCCGTTTTTAGAAATAAATAAAATATAAAAGTTTTAAGTAGGTACGTATTGTATTCTGTGATACTAGGACTGCTAGGACCAAGTATAGGCTAAGAGGATGGTATAGGTGCTGGCTGGGCAAGCCTACTCGATTCAATTATGTCCTAGGCTCTAGTCTAGACTAGAGCGTCCAGTTCTTCGGGACAACATTATCTTTTGATATAGATTACATAATACATAATACATAATAATAATATGTATAGGTCAAAAGTGACCTCTGACGCTGTTAATATCATCTTGATTAGATGCTTACCGATATCCCATATATACGAATGCTGTGGACTTCTGTTGTTTCTCATGAGTTCAACGTCAGCGTGGGCTGCTGCCAGTTTAGCGCCACCATCTGACTGCCAGGAGAGAGCCCTTACAGCCCGCTTTGCTCCTGGTTCTCGGTACACGTTCACAGTTTGGCAACTGCTTTGTTCCACCGGTGGAATAGTAGGCAGCTCCGTGTAGTATGTTTGATACATATCTATCGCATTGTTTTGTAATATATTGTGCTCCATACCCTAAAAAGAAAAGCTACTTATTTGATATCATAATTTCTTCCCGCAATATGGTACTTAATAACTTACATGTCCAAGGTGCATAACAGCGTGAATATAAGCATCATCTTTCTCTATTTTGCGTCGATATCTTTGTGCAGCTTCTGGGTCATTCAGGTTTATATCTTTCGGCCATCCACCTTCGACGTGGTTCACGCCTGAGCATGTGTATTCGGCCCTGAAAAAAAACACTCCCCGCAATGAAACAAAGACATAATAACTGGTTTAATTATGCTGATTAAATGTAAGGACTTACGTGACTGAATTGACCCAATGTTCAGACATCGTCCCCGTATTTTGAATGCCCACATGCACAGGATTCCGAAGAATATAGTTTTTGTAAACAGAAGGGTTGCAAGGAATACTGACTGTAATTTCGGGGCCATGGTCTTCAAATAATAGTTGCTTCCCAAAATATTTTCTACGTTTCGTGTATTCGTAAGTTAGTTCAGTTTTTTCTGGCTTATCGACCATAACTAACTAAGTTATGAAGAAACATCTCGTTTATTTGATCAATGTAACGAAGGCAAACAAGTTTTCGTCGTCAACGTGTCGTCAACAGATATCGATAAAGCATTCTGTTTAGTGCATGTATAGTAACCTAACTAGTACCTAATTCAAAATAAAATGGGAAATATGTAGGATAGGTACCTATTCATTTATTTGGAATCAAATCTAACAGCATTTTTAATTTTTAATACAATGGGATAGGATCGGCAGGCGATGCACGCCGCAGTGTCAATACGATCAATCGGGGCGTAGAGGCTGCTAACTTAGCGGTGCACTGCTCCAGAAGAATTTTCCATCTAACGGCAGCTCTATCATCTGCCGACATGGTCTTCAATTGTTCCGGCTATAAAAAAATGGTAATAGAATACTTATGGCGCCTATTTGTCCATATTATCATGGGTAACTGATAGGAAGACTTGTAGGAATAGGAAAAATACCGACGGCACTACCTATGATCATCATTGATCTAGAAAATAATCATGATAATTTGCAGGAATGTTGAAAAACTTACGGAATATCCCAAAGTTTCTTGAAGAGCGGTGATTGGCAGGCGTGCATTCAACTCTCCCGTGTGATCCGAGAATCGAACGCGAAGCTCGTCACTGTTGTTATCCCCTCTACAAAAATAATACCGTAGAACAAGTCAAAATGTTAAGCTGGGAAGCTGGCAGGTGGTGAAAATTTCATGAGGGGCTTATAATCTCCACCGATTCTTTACGATTTATTTGATAATACCTACTACTGGGCTTAGGCAATGGGGATTTTGAAAGAGGTAACCACTTAACATCAAGTGGACCAAGTGCTTGTCTTATCCCTCTTTCTCATTAACTACAGACCTCTGCTGTAGGTCATCATACAATTTCAGGTCGAAAAAGCCATTTACCGACACTATTTTGTAGATGTCAGGCAGAGTGAATAGGTGGATTATAGCTTAGCATGCTCCACCTTAGGCTGCAGCTACACTTACCATCAGGTGTGCTGGCAGCCAAATGCTTAGCTATAGCAGATTAAAAAAAGATGTCTGTTTATCAGGAGACGGCATCTTACAACATAATTATGTTTTACTACGTTCAATCATATCAGACGTACAGAGGAGAAAGCAAATCGTCCAAGTCCAAATGCGTGAGTATAGCGTGCAAAGAGGCACAGAACGGCACAGCGCTAGCCAGTCGGTCTCGGATCTGTGCTACTGACGCAGCTGAAGCGCGCTCGCCGCTCCAAGCCGCCCACGCTGCTGCCTCGCCGCCTCCAGCTAAGAAATATTTTTTGATAGCTTAGTTGACATGCTCTGATACCGCGTTCATACTCAGCGATCTTTGGAATATAACGAGTTCTAATAACATATTTTTTTGGTAACAAAGATTTTTTTCATTTGCAAACGAAGGTCATCGGGCGCCGCGCCGTGCGTTTTCGTCAGCGCGATTCAGCTTTTGTACCATTTTAGCAGTGATATCTATATTTTTCTGATAAATCTCAGTTTCCGCCAGAAGCAAGGTCGGTCGCCCTCTCGTGTCGAAAAATGTGACGCCACTAATCTCGTTTTATTTATTTAAACCTATATGTAGATCATGTTCATTTTTCGAGATAAAAAGTTGCCTATTTGTTATTCCAGGTTACGATTACGAACTATGTAGGTACATACTATATTCCAAGTTTCATCCAAATTTGTTCAGTAGTTTTGGCGTGAAACCCTAACATCAAAATATCCAAACATGTTAACTTTCGCATTTATAATATTAGGATAGGAAGGGATGATAATATGATGCTTACGTGTACTGGCCTGGTTCCGTATGTATAGCTGCAAAGCCTCTGCGTCTGCTGTATGCGGCTGATACGTGATAATGGTGCGAGCACAAACTTGCAGCTTCACGGCAAGTCCACGCCATGACACCTTGGCGTCCGCTATGAATAACACGCTCTCTAAAGCGCGCCAGTCTTCTGCTCTGATAATAATTTAAAAGTTTAAAAACTTGAAAAAACCGATTTAGCGTTGTAGTAGTAGTAGTGCAGTAGTAGTACTACCACAACTTAGGCTGAGTGACGACTGATTTTGTTGTCATTACCTAATATTAGATTCCTATTTTATTTCTTTCTCTCTGCTGTACCTAATTATGTTTCTTTTTATGGCACAAAATAAACGTTTTCTATTCTATTTCAATTTGGTAAATTTGGTGGACAACTTCATCATCAGATGATGATGATGAATTCGTTCTTTCTGGAACTATAAGGAGGACTAAGCATTGCAATTCTGCAGCCTGATAATATTGTAGTGTTTAGAAGTGCATGGAAGTTACCTTTGTATAGTATCAATATCAAACATGTCCAACTGGAGGGATGCTGGAGTTGTGTTATCCATTATTTCTACAGTCCGAACTGACATGTCAGTACCTTTAAACAAAAAATGGATCGATCGATATTTTGTTAGGTAGTGGGTGGTGGAAAATTAAGAGTACATTAGATTAGCAGAGTAGATTTGTATTGATTTCTTACCTGTTTTTGTCTTGATCATTTTCGCCGGTTTTACAGATTTTACAACTACCAACAAATCCACGTAAACATTGGTGCTCTCTGTAAAGAACGAAGTTGTTTTAGAAGCTATCGATGGTTAGCTTTGATGCTTCAGATGGTCCCCCTGATGCGGCTAGGTAGGTACTTTGGTCTGTTACCCACTATGTGCAATATTACCTGGCAGATCACGGCCACTGAGGACGTACCCTGTGAGGCTTGTGGCGGATCTTACCTGGCAATTTCAATACTTCTGCAAGGCCGTAGTATCCCGAGGAAAGTTTCGTGGGAATGTGGAGCAGAGGCAAGTAAGAACCAAATGTATCTCCACTGTGGATGCTCACGTCAGAAAACCCTTCGTTCAATGAAAGATAGAAAGGAGATGATACCTAAACAAAATGATAAAACATTTTACTTATTATTATTACATACCTATGTTAGGTAGGTATTAACATCTGCGTGCGATGCGATTGTCATTTGTTAGGTCTGACTATAATTACCTAGAGAGTATTTTTTTCTATGATAATTTAGTGGGTAAACTTAGTGGGGGTTAGGGGCGCTTATATTTTTACCTGAGGCCTAAACATTTCATTAGTGCCATTTTTTACACAGATCTTCGGAGATGAAATTTCAACTGAAACAAAATCAATAGTTTCAGCTACTGCTATCTTTATATCTATATAGGTAGGTATCTTTGAGTTCGAGTAAAATAAACCTCTGTATTACACACCAACATCACCAACAAGGAATCTTTCGTAAAATGTAAGCACGAAGTATTCGGATCCCCAAACATCGACGTTAATCGTAT
This sequence comes from Eulithis prunata, assembly GCA_918843925.1. NCBI lineage: Eukaryota > Metazoa > Arthropoda > Insecta > Lepidoptera > Geometridae > Eulithis > Eulithis prunata. Next base: position 4,635,939 of record OU974019.1, on the reverse strand, counting down.
CAATATTAGAGTCCCTCAATGTGAATGAAGTAACTCCTCTAGATTCTCCATTTTTCTTCTTTGAACCTATAACACGTGGGCTATTCTTTGCTATGATGATACCCACGACGAGACCGTTTTTCAGGTTCGGATTTAGATTATTGAGACGAACTTTCTGCACTCCCGCCATTTTTTTGTCGATTTTCTGTTTCCTTCCCTTTCTGAAAAGTTTGTTTGTTCCCGCTGTAACTGAATAACTGACATCATTTCGTTTTCCTCTATTTATTGTCTTCCGGTACGCTTACGGATTTGAGTGTTGCTATATTCAAAAGCATCCCATAGGAAACGAACAAACGATCAGTTTCAACCATAGATATTCTTTTGTCATTGGAGAATACATAAAATGAATGAATGAAAAACATTTTAGAAGTCGTAGTCGTAAAAAAAAACAATAAAAACCGCGAATTGTTGTATTTTGTTTGTTTGAGTTTGTGCTCGTTTTTGGTTGGATTTGTGATAATTTAAAATAATTCTTACAAACTTCCTACAAGTAAAAATGCTTTTCAAAGTAGAGTCTGGTACAACAAGCAATCCAAAGAATGAATTTCCAATAGTGGAATTGGAGAGGCAATGTTTGGACTACGTGGATTGTTCTAAACGTTTCTACCAAGTTTCAAGAGACTTTTCAAAACAATACGCTCATATTTATTCAGCTAGACTGAATACATTCAGAAATATCTTGGCTCCAGTGATAAGGAAGAAATGGTCAAATACTTACAAAATACTGAAACTGTGTGAACTGCGCGACAAGGGAACTCTTTGTATCATTGTTGGTACCCTCTTCAAGCACCAGGAGTTAAAACCAAGTATACTCAAAGAACTATCTGATAAACTTGAAATTATACCACAGCAAACCAGGCAAAGTATAATTTTTACTTACAAAGTAAAACATACCTTCGCATACCAACATACAAGCGAGTTTTAATATATTCGGTGCTTTTATTACCTCTAAGTGTTATTTTGTAATTCCAGAACTCACTTTGTACATGACTCTGACACTCTAGTCGTGGAAGATGAACTCCAGAGAATAAAATTATCTGGAGACTGTATTGACATTCACCAAGTAGTGACTGGTGTGGTTTGTGCGGTGTTGGGTAAGTTTTGTTGCAAACATTCAAAACTGTGACTGTATCATAGCATAATGGAAATCAAAACTTTAGTTAAGTAGATACCTGATGTTACAATATTGATGAAATCTACAATATTTTAGTCAATTGTCACTAATAACTACCCCCTCATTTTGTTTCAAATTATTTGGATAATGTAAAAAAATGTGGTTTTCAAAATTGCAACTAAAGTTTCTGCACTCCATTACCATTGAGATTCACTTCACAGTGATTACAACAATCCTGCATTTTACTGACATTATTTTACTCCTCTAGGTTCTGAAGATGAAGATGGGATATTCACTGTAAAGGATATCTGTTGGCCCGGGTGCAATATACAAAAATCCCTTCCCAAACTCAGTGATGATAGGTTTGTATAGGCTTAATGATTCCTTTACTTCCTTAAAAATAAAAAATACTCCTTTCATTCTGATACTAGGTACAACTGTGTGAACTTCGTAACAAAGGGACACTCTTTGTATCATTTTTGAAGTCATCTTCAAGCACCAGAAATTAAAACCTAGCCTGCTCAAATCAGCATAAATGAATAAATCATTCATATGAAAAATAATGCTAAAATGGGTACAATATTTCTACATTATTCATGACAAATTTTTCTAGGTATATAGTAATCATGTCTGGCTTGAACATGTCTTCTAAGACAGCTGATCACATGTTTTCACTGCATCTGCTTATGGAATGGTTAAGTGGTCTTGCTGGGACATCTGAATATCAAGGAGAGATATCCAATATTGTTCGAGTTATTGTTGCAGGTAATCTATTTGTGATATTGATTTTCAGTACTTTAATTTCTGTACTATAATCTGTGTAATTTGAGACCAATTATAAAAGAAATGTGCATTTCAATGTGTAGTGTTTATGAAATCTTAAAGGAGAATCGGCAGGGCATATGTGTATGGAGCCTGGACCAAGACTTCAAAAGAACTGTCCAATGTTGATGTTTGAATTTTTTTTGCTTCAGGTGGTGTATTTGCAAATCATTCAACTGAAAAGGTTCTCAATGAGTCAGATGTGATAGCATCAGCTGGGCTGGTAGATTCATTTGCAGAGTCCATCAGTGCTGTTGCGCCATTAGATTTGATGCCTGGCTGCAAAGACCCAACTGGCATTATGCTACCTCAGAAGCCATTTCATTACTGTGAGTGAATTAAGTAACTAAACCCCTATTTTGCTTAATTTGATGGTGAAGAAGCAAGTAGATGTAGTGGATGTAGGGGCCTATCTAACATTCAACTTTTTCTTTCAGGTTTGTTTCCTAAAGCAACGGAATACAAGTCTTTTAATAGAGTATCCAATCCTTATGAATGTGATATTGGAGGTAAGCCTCATATACCTACAAAAAATACAGGAATGGTATTGATAGATAGATAAAACTGTAAAACATGATATGCATGAGTAATAAAGGCGTGAAGACAAAACCATGTTGTGATGACTCCATTTAACCTGGGAAAAAGGGCAGAAGCATGATCAATGATCATGACATTTAATATTAACTTTTTTCTAGGATTTCTTTGTCTGGGCACTTCCGGGGAACCAGTTAAAGATATAATGCGCTACAGCAAGATGGATAACAGCTTAGACGTATTGAGGAAGACCCTCGAATGGCGCCATCTTGGACCAACTTGCCCAGACACTGTTCCTTGTACTCCGTGCATTGACACAGATCCATTCACTATATACAACTGCCCAGCTATTTACTTCACTGGAAACTCGGAGCGATTTGCAACAGATTTGTACAAAGGTAATGCCTTATGCCATACTGATTTATTATCTTTCTAAAGGAGGTCATTTTCATGCATTACAATTACAATACAACAGTAGTTTGATTGAGAGCTTTAAATAATTTTCTTTGTTTTAGGGGAGGATGGTCAACAAGTGAGATTAGTGTGTGTTCCTGATTTCTGTGAAGCGCAAACAGTTGCAGTTATTAACTTGGCTAATCTAGAGTGCTATAGCATGACATTTTCATAAGCTCATTATTATTTATTAGTGAAGTAGGTATGATACTAATGAAAATTATGAAGTGGTATTATAGAGCTGAATTTGAAGTGAGAATTTGAAGCATGTGGAAATTCCAATAAATGAATAGTCACTAATAGCTACCAATATCCTGTCGTTGTTGTTTTGCATTTATCATAGTGCCATCTTTCTTGTAAGTGAGGTACCTAATAGTCTTCGATTCCCTTGAGAGATGGCGCTAAACTCAACCCACACTGTTTTTTAGGCTGTCAACACTACCTTTAGTTTCCCGCGTCCCACAATCGTCCTCGCTTGGTCTCCTCCCCCCACCGCGCCTCTTCCCCCGTTCTATTACTCATCAATGGCTCGAAGTTAAAAGACGTGTTTTGGTTTTTCCTGTGCTTTCATCGTGTTCAAGATGGGTTTCTAGTTATAAAACTGCACACCTGCGTGTGCCGTACACACGAATTCAATATGTTGTAAGTATAAGTTGTATTTTCCATTCCAACTAAAATAGTGGTTTAACATGTAGGCATATTGATGGGAATTTTCATGCAATCATTCCTAGAAATTGCCTATTTCTGTCGGTTTGGCGCTGTGATTTAGAAAACTATACTTATCCAATGTTTTCTTTTAAGAAATGTAATGTTAAATTAATATTACCGCTAAGGTGTTTAACCTGCTTTCACCATCACTGCTGGTGGGAGTCCTATAATTAAGTTGCAACACGACACGGCGTAGACGCCACCTATCAATAACAGAATAATTCAACTCATGCCTTTCACGCATGGAGTGTAGTGCGAAGTCCATACTAATTGGCTTCTAAATTCTTAGCGCTATGTTCCTATTTTTAAGGCACACATTTTGAGGTTGTGTAATATTTATTTACTAACAAAAATTTGTGGAAAGTTGTTTATAAAAAAAACTATGTTATCATAAAATTCAATTTATTATTACCTATTTCATGTAAACAGTATTGTTGTATGTAGGTAGGTAAGTTTTGGTAAATTTTGATTAGGTTTCAGCTTTTGATTATACCCATTTGGTTACCTATTAAATTTTTTAATTGTAACTAATTTTAGTTACATTTTTATTTTCTAATAATCCTTTATCTATACAATATGCATTAGAAACTGCCATTTAACTACCTTGAGAATTATTACAATAGGTATAACAATATGTTATTTCAATTTAATTATTGTATGTGTCAACCATTATATTTTGTATATTATTATGTATTACAAAAGGTTCGAATTCTCTTGAGTAATGTCTGCTTTATCTGGTTGAGACATTCACATTTTGCAACATCAACCAGTCCTGCCTACGTGCTGATTACTTACATATTTTTACACAATGTTTTAATCTGAACTAGTCGCTGGTGTCACATTTCAATGTATATTTTGTATCACTTCTTTGACTGTAACAAATCCATTACATACCTAGCTGATAAGTGGACATTCTATAAGTCAAATATTTAATATTTTTTATTTTACCCGACTATGTGGAGCAGTAGTAGGGTTATGAGTTTAACAGTATGTATGTATGTGGGATGTTTATATATTCCCTCGTAGCTCTTATGGCCCGGGACCACAGATCATGTAATACTACCGGGACCTAAGCTGTGACGTCATCATGTGATTCCTATGTGTATCAAATTGGTATCAAATTAAAATGATTTTGTTGTATTTTCCAAAAATGTAAATGTACCTTACCTAGTGGGTTTTAGTTTTTGAACTTTGAAAAATTTAGGATTAGCTCTTTTAATGAATTAAATACCTACTTATATCTTACAATGAGTGTAGTATAAAAATAGAAGTTACTCAAGCCTATTGAAAAAGGAACTTGAGTAGGTACAGACCTACAATTGACATTAGATAAAAAACTAACAAATCCACACTTGTTGGAGTATTGAGTACCTCGCTAATCTCATGTATGATGTAAAATATCTATACTATTATAAAACTGTAAAAAAGGCAAAAACTAAAATTAAAGATAATAATATGGAAAAACTAAAATGCAGATCTACTAAATAAACTATGTATTCTGATTCTGAAAATCGAGTTGGTCTGTTTGTTTGTTCGCGGATCACGCCTTGACTACGGGACAAATTTCGACGAAACTTATACCATTCGGAAGCCCTTTTTCCGGATTGAAACACAGGCTATATTTTATTGAAACCAAAGACGTAGATTCTAAGATACAGCTTAACCCTTATAAACCAAAAGCAGCCTTTGGCACGAGGTTCATCGTGTACTGGTTGACAGATATTTTGGTGGAAAGTTTCGCACGCCTACGAAGTCGCGGGTATCAGCTAGTTATACAATAAGATCAATTTAACAGTGACCCTACGTTTAATGGTTGAAATGAAATCCAGTTACAGCACAATATGGTTACAGTCTTTTTGTACTAAGTCATTTTCTGAAATAAAGAATTTATAATAATAATAATTATTACACTGCGCACACTACATGGATATTAAAACAGGTTAATTTGTAAAACGTGCAAATCGATTAAGACATGAATTTCAATACATATAAAAATTTATTACAATGAAATCCACAAGTCGAAAATCGAAAATCCTATCAGATTCCTAAGACACGTGCGAGGATTTGGCTCACTTTGCAATATATGCGACAGGTTGCAATTGCAACCCATTGCATCTAGAATTGGTATGGAATTTTAACAGCTTACGATCATTGATAAAATTAAAAGAACATTCCTGCTGACTTTCACATGGCACGCAACAATCACAAGGCCATTACTTGTACCTACTAGGCTCTACCTCTTTTAACCGGCCAGAGAGGTGCTAAATAACAGCTACATGTCGGCTAAATTACGTCATTAAGTAGGTATTATCTGATGCCATAGAATGAACTTGTACTTTATAGTATGCAATGATGTTTGTGTTTTTCAAGTATGACTAATATGGGTGATCTTTACCATGACTTGCAGTTTTAGCTGTTAGTGAAAAAAAGTTACGGTAGTTTGGACGTAATATTTAAAATTAACGATGTCCGGCAGCGAGATAGACAGACGACATCGTCAAAATAGCAGGCCGTAAATGGGAGAGACTAGCTCAGGACCACAGTGGATGGCACAAACTTGGGGAGGCCTATGCACAGCAGTGGGCAAAGTCGAGTGTGGATAATGATGATTAAAAAATAATTTTAAAATAGCGCTGATTGTGTCTAAAGTATTCATGTCGTGACTTCTATTTTAATTTAAAATAATATTAGCAATTTGCGCTTGTCTCTGGTGATAAAATATCACTAACAACGGTTGGAAGAAATATACACAAACAGCATTTGAAAATCGGTAGAAGATTATAAAGAAGATAGGTAACTAGCGAATTATTTTTTTAACCAGGTAGGTATCGAAAAACTTTATTATAAAATATCATATAAATACATACATACATAAACATGATTCATACAAAAACTTTGAATAATTCCTAAAACAAAGTGTATTTTATGTTTCAGTGCCACCATGGCGCCCTCACCGGACAGCTTTGTCCTTCGACACCAACAAAAGTCATCACCACCATCATCATCGGACCTTTCTGGACTCGTACTACAATCTGTGGTAAGACATTGTTGTTACTACCGGAAATGTAGTATACGATCTCAAAGCGCGATTTGTAATTGATTTAGTAAGAAAACGGTAGATACATAATTATTATGTTCTAGACCTAAAATCAAAAAGAATAGCTTGCAATTCTATTGATATTATGTAGTTGGGAGAAGAGGAAAACCAAGTACCTATGTTATAATTACAGAATTATTACAAGTCACTACTATTACTAGTAGTTCGCCCCAAACTGAGATCTCGTGACAAGTTGGTCAAAAATGCTTTGTATGTTTGTTCGTCGAGATCTTTTGAACCGCTTATCCGATCTTCACAGAATTTGGTAGGTATACGGTTAATACTCTTAAGTTTCACTGGTTTAAATAAAGTGACTCGGTCAAGAGGTTGTAAATATACAAGGGTCCAAACGGAGTAAAAAAAATGTCGTACAAAATATCATATGGGGTGTCATTGATAGGGCTTTGCTTTTAGACATTCCAAAACCGGTTTAATTTTTATTCTAGGTGAAATAGTTTTGGAATTGTTGTAGTCTACAACTATGTGTATTCTAATGATATAAATTGTTAATTTCAGAGTGAACAACTCTCCAACAATGAGTGCAAGTCAGTTGGTTCGTTCGTCGGCTTCGGCCGGCGGGATCCTCACTAATGAAGAGTGTTTCATGCTGCTCGATATTGACATCTTTAATGACGACGGTGTGTATACTTCGCTTTTATTAAGAATTAGAATAATTTTTATTTACGACACTAGGTAGGTACATACTAGAACAGAAACAAATACAGACTAATTAAATACTAACTAATATTGCCTACTATCACTACGGTTCCAAAGGAATTGATCACGCGTAATGTGAAATAAGGGTAGAAAATGTTCTAAATTTTGAAACAACATCTTGTCTGGCATGGATAAAAATGGCCTCTCCACTGTTTACCCATTGCCTGACTATTTCGATAAAAAATGACTTAAAGAAGTTGTTGCTATTTGCTTGTAGTTCAATCTGTTAGTGGGTTGGGCACTGCATCCACCTGTGCTGTTCTGACTGACAATCAACGCACAGCCTAAATTATAAGTCCTAGAGGTATGAAATTTGGAGGGTAGTATCCTTATATAGTGTAGGGAATTTTAAAAGAAAGGAATTTTGAAAATTTGCCCCCCTAAAGGGTATAAAATTAGGATCAAAGATTTTAACCAAATAATACGTCACGTAAACTATTTGTATGGAGACTCATCAGGTTTGTAAACTTCCCGCTAGAGGCGCTGCTCACAAAAATATTAGCTTATGTGAACTTTGTAGCATACGTAAAACGAACACACTTAGCAATAAGGCATGTTGTTTGAAATTGCAAAGAGAAACAAGTTAAAAAAAAAAAAAACAAGAAAATATTCTCATCTGAAATGATCATGTACTTATGGGCATATGCTAAATTGCCCTAAAGCATACCTAGTACTACTCCTATTTTTTGAGTTAATGACTGTGTCCTCTAGAGGGCGCCACATTCAATTCAATGTAACGTCACATAGCATAGCATATAGCCAGCGGACGATCAGGACCTTCAGGACGCTTTCAACGATACATCATTTGTCAAAGTATTTTAGGTGCTGTGACAGATGAAAATACATACATACCGGCCAAAATCATAACCCTCCTTTGTGCTTCGCCGTATTCCAATAGAAACTCTTCGGGCTATGTTTATAAAACGCTGAACTGGTTTTACGTTACGGTAACCATTATGTTTCCGGTATGTCGAGAATCCTGAGTATCAAGCCTGCTTATACGGATGGATATAGGTACGGTATGTACGTATCTAATCATCTAATCAATTGAGCTAGGTCAAAATAAATTCGGATAAGGTTATCTATCCAGACCAGAACCGCTCTGTACCGGTTTAATCCATTGAAACTCCTGTCTCGCCTAACATAGATAAAAATCGCAAATCTGCTCGCAAACATTTTATTTGTAGTTGCCGTTAGATGGCGCTTTAGCGACATATCAACAGGCAAACCTTCTTTCACTAAACCATTACTGACTGGTAATTTATACTAAATGACTGTTGATCACAGTAGTTCCATTATTTCTAGAAAACATTTTGTTCTCGACAATTGCTAGATGGTGCCACGTGTATTTAAAATTCAACTATTGAGTTAGTTGTTAATTTCTTAATTTTAATATTAAAAGCATGTTTTTACATACTTACTATGAAATCTTATATTTAAAACTAGAATTAAAACAAAAATGACAACTTTTTAAGTAAAAAAGCTGCGCCGATAGAGCGCGTGTTATTTTTGACAGAATTATGTTATTAGAATTCATTACTGAAAGAAAAAAATCCATCAGCCAGTAGATTATTCTATTATAATAATATCTTGAACCAGTGATCTCATTAGTAGCTAAAGACTAGACAACTGGAAATCTCAGTGTACCCAGATCATAACACATTAAGTCACCTAATTAGGAAGAATAATAACTTTTTCATTCGTATTGATTCGGTGGTACAGGATATTGTGTTGACATATCATACAAGGAAATATTTATTTAACTCATGAATGGCACTGACGTTGGGGACAGCAAAAATACACCCACTAGGTATGTGTTTCTAGTTAAAATAAGGAAATATGCTTTCAATAATATTTTGATCAACACTTATTTGTGACTTATAATCGTTGCATAACTTGAATTAGCTGTTTAAATTGTTGCTATCTCTTCCTAACGGATGAACCCTATTAAATTTATCTTTGAATTACGAAAGCTCTTGATGGAAGAGTGTTTCTACTCTATCGAAAAGTTCAATGGGATAATAACAATCCAAATGGTAATGTTGTTTAGTATGATATAAAATTTGGACAGTTATTATTTATCTTAAAATTGCATGTTAGGTTAATGTTCAGACACGGTTTCCAATCTTGTGATACGATCAAAATTACAATCTACCGGTCGCTAAATTGTTATTCTGATTGCAATTTGTCAGATTCTGACAAATACTGATGGTACCAAAAGATAAACAATTACCCCGCAGATGTTTCAGCGTTTATAAGTATGCCCTTTATTTGTTACAATTGTTTTGATCATTTTCGTGATGACGTTTGATTTTGTTTTTCAGCCTGTTATCTATAATAATTTTTCGCCGACAAAGGACAAAATAATCTTTTGCGATGCCAAGTATTATCGATCTCTAATTAGAGTTATGTCTAGCATGCAAGGGCTCAGATTTGCGAGCAGCATCTAGAAAATAATCGCAATAGCGATAAGTATTGACCGTTTGACACTTCACAAATAATCTCTACGTGCGTTGGTCGAAGCCGTACCCCCCACGGATTCGACTCATGCTCGCTGATAACTCGGCTGGGTCAAATAGGTCATAATAAGGCCTTATCCTATTCTCATTCGCGTTTATTTCCACTACTTCAATGCTATACCTCGCAAAATACACAATACTGCACGCACAACACAAGCACTATTTACACACTTTGTTGCCAAAATAGTTCTAGCGAAAGCAAACATTATAAAGTATTATACAAATTCATATTAATAACTAGCCGTCTCCCGCGGCGTTGCTCGCGTTGGAGTGTGACTTTTCAAAATTCCTTTCTTAGTGCGCCCCTACACTATATAAGGAACCTACCCTCCAAATTTCATACCTCTAGGACTTATAGTTTAGGCTGTGCGTTGATTCTATGTCAGCTTCAAAAGAGTTTTATATATATTGATGATAGTTATTTACTTAGGAAAACATTTAGAGAGAATGAAAGCGTTGTCAACATCAAACAAATGCAAAGTTACAATATCTAATATTAGACTTAACACGTCGAGGACACAAAAATAATATTTTTTTGCATATCATTCTGGTAATCATGAACTGCTATGTTACTTATACGTAAATATGAACAAGTATATTGACAGGGTTCCGCACGAATGGGTTTTATTTGTGTTGAAAAATTGCAATAGACTCAGTAATGTTTCAAACGACACAATGACATGATACAATGTGTTTCATTGATAAAAGAATAACTGAAAAAACAATTTATCTAAGTTTTTTCATAGTTTTATAGGCGTAGGTTCAACAATAATCATGTAGGTGGTGCAATTAAAACTACTAAGGGCATACAAACAAACATTCAATGCGAAACTGTAAAGGATCCTCGTTGGATTTTGGAACGCTAAAAACGGTGGTGAACTAATAACAGAGTACCTACATTATTTAGCTAGTGAACGTGTCAGTAGGCTTTCGCAAAGGTATTAGGATTTTTATCTATTCTACACATTTTTACAGTGCAAATTGCTATGACTGAAAATTGTTTGGTTGAAACTTTAGATAAAACGAGATGGAAAATTGTTAACTATCGCCGAGTTAAAATATTGATACAGTGTTATCACGTTTTTATTTACAAAAAGATGCTATGCCGAAAACGTGGGTGTGTCCTGATAGTCACTATGCGTGATTTTGATGACGCCGAGATATTCTTCTAAAAACATATTTGTTTCAAGTTAACTGCCCTCTGGTCATGTTTTCAATTGCATATCTCTTGTTGGCTGTTTACCATTATTTATCTTGTTTCCAATGGAAATATAATATTCTGTTTTGACATTTAATTTTAAAAACATCTTGTTTATGCTGCATATTATTACAGAGTCCTTATACTGTGATTAGACTTTTGTAAATTATGATAGTAAACATCTAAGAGTATCCTATAGACTCTATAGAAAATACTCTGTAGTAATAGAGTATACGGAAGAGGTATCTACCGCCCGACCCTGAGCCAATCACGGTGTGCCATGGCACGGCAATCTCACAGAACAACAAAATCCTATGTATAGTCAGAACTGCGCATATTGCTACATTAAAGGGATAAATAAGCGGGCGGGGATGTGAGTTTTCTATACTATTCTAAAACTGTAAAAAAGCCAAAAACTAAAATGAAAGATATGGGAAAACTAAATATGCAGTTCTACTAAATACACGATTCTGATTTCAGAAATCGAGTTTGTCTGTATAGTATAGTATAGTATATATTTATTGCTTCATGTGTAGTACAGGGTATTAATGGGTAGGTAGTACAATAGTCATTACATGAGCCCCGCAGGGGCATTACAATTTGCAGGTCTGTTTGTTTGTTCGCGGATCACGGCTAAACTACTGGACCAATTTCAATGAAACTTATACCATTCAGAAGCCCTTTTTCCGGATTGAAACAAGCTATATTTTATTGAAATGAAAGACGTGGATTCTTAGATACAGCTTGACCTCTCTAAACCAAAAGCCGCCTTTGGCACGAGGTTCATCGTATGCTGGTTGACAGATATTTTGGTGGAAAGTTTCGCACGCGTACGAAGTCGCGGGTATCAGCTAGTACTTCTATACCAGCGGGGTGAATGTCTATCTTTTAATAACTTTGATACCATCAGAATCTGACAAATTATTATCCAAATGACAAATTTACCAGTAAATTGTAATATTGACCGAATGAGAGGTCGAAGCTAAAAAAAATCTACTTATGTTACTTTTTATGTATACAGTTTCAAACTTCGAATATAGTTTTCAAATTATCAAGGCTATGAACATTGTGGCCTTCTTTTGGCTACGAACTTACAAACACTTTAGTTGTGCTTTGTAGATTGTAACGTTATTGTACGCATTTACTAAAAAAAAAAAAACATATAAACTCCCAAAGATTTGCTTTTGCACGGATCACCCTACTTTTCCAGGTGTGATAAGGCAAGAGTGCCTACTGCTTTTTGTCAGTATTAAGACGCCGCATCTGTTGTTAAAGTATAACAAAAAAAATTATAGCCTATCCATTCCATGTATTTTTAAAACAGCGAGAAGTAATTGTTGTGACATTATCAAATAAGATTTTCTGGGCGTTACTTTGACGTAATATCGTGCGACAGTTATCGTTCATATAAATATCGACGTCTTCAGATTCAACGCTGTATTTTGTCCATTACTTATCTAAGCTCCTTACCTTGAAGCTTCTTCGATATATTCCAGCGAATCGCGATTAATATTTCATTTAATAATTATTACTGGTTTATTTGCGTACGTTTTAAAGAAGTTTAGTGCAAAATGTGTTGTTACCAAAATAACGGCATGTGTGACATGTGTAGAGATTTCCAGTTGGCCCTATTACATAGTAAGACCTTTATTTTATATATTTCAATATATTTTATGTGCTTAAACGACTTGTACAAATTATTGTACTATTTTTTTTCATAAAATATTAGTGCTCTCTTAGCCAGCTCACCAAGGCTAAAAATGCTCATAATTTGGTGGTTACTCTCACGTGTTATAAAAGCGTCACCATAGCGCACGAGATTTCAGTAATCATGTAATAGTTAAATTATAATTGTCCGTTGGCATACTTTACTTATTATATTTTGTCCAATACTTACATAAAATATGAATTCCTCATTATAAGTTAGTCCTCATATTATAATAAAATCTAGAAACATTTTTAAGTACAGTAAAGAATGACACTAATGGCCTTATTCACATAAGTCTTTTAAAGCTACGCTAGCTAAAATGGCTGTTGAAGCTGCGATAAAATGACAAGAAATTATGTATAAAAGGGTAAGGTGTTCCAAAAACAGGAGTTTGGTCTAGCCCGCAGCATCTATTTGCAACCTGTAAAGTTTTTTTTAACCCCTCCGTGTATGTTAATAAAAATAACCTTATAATTTCATACGTAACGCTCGAATATTGATTATCCAAGAGATTGCAATAGGCAACGCTGCATGGCCTATTGCAATCTCTTGGATAATGACTGGTTAATTTCAACCCAGGTGAGCGGTGTTTCAGTATTAGGCCCTAAGGCGTATCTAAGTTATTTGAAAATGTATTGCGGTACCTCCACTTACGTAGAAAAAGAGTAGGAAGATGATGATGATGGTGTGTAAAAGCTAACTTTCCATACTATCATTAACTGCCTGTCCGGTAAGCTTGAGTTGTAAATCTGAACTACTGTCCGCAGATCTGCTCAAGAACTTTCCCAGCGCTGCAAAGAGCGAGTACTGCTTCAACGATGACGTGTCAACGAGTTTGTACCCGCCGTCGCCGCCAGACACCAAGCCCAGCCCGGCGGAGCTCGCTAGCGATTTACTGCAGCAGCTAGAAAGCCAATGCAAACAAGGTACCTACATTTACACTACCATTTTAACCCCCAATTGCGAAAATAGGGATTTCATAAGTATGAGACAATAGTGTACGTACCTATCTGTTTGGGGCCTCGATCGAAACGAATGCTCAGATTTAAATTTTATTTTTTCAACTGAGTATTATGATTATGATGGAACAAACCGATGGGCCACCGTAACCTCTGCATTGCCTCACTGAGCATGTCCACTGAGGACGTGCCGTATGATACATTGCACTGTGCTCATCACTTAAAAACAGGTTCAATGCAGTTTTTGGTAAGAAAGCTCTAGTACTTATGGTTCTTACTTATGTTTGGTAAAAATTGGTGCAGCCGTCTTGTAATGGGGATATTCATCAGGTCTGATCCCCAGTTTTTAATTGAACTTAGGCATAAATGCAGTTTGCCACAGTCGGATTTGAGAATTGGAGTACTAAATTCAAGTTTCGATAATAACCAGTATGTGATGAAGGGGATCTATGGGTCCTGTCTGTGTGGCTGTTATTGCACCGCCACCCAAAGCTCTTCAAACCGGAACATAGCATGCTTGACTGAAATGATGATCATGTTACGGGTGGTACTTTCCCGGCCTATCTAACTAAATCTGTTTGCATATTCTAAGGTCGATGTACAAAAAACCGGGTTTTTTAAAGTTTACACAATTGCTGCAAAGTTTATCGCAAGAACGCACATGTTAACTTTTTCTCGTTACGCTCAGAGTTTTGTTGATAACGCATGTCTTACGCACAATAGGGTCCGAGGTCACGAATAGAAATCGATAAATTTTGATATCCAGTAAATTGTCTCTATTTCTTTTATCTTTTCTAGAAAATGTATAGGCACGGAATATTTACATGACACTGGTAGCGTTTAGGCGGTGCGGTGGAGCCTAGGGTTTCAGTTTAGATGGAGTATGTTTGTCTAACTGTCTATTGTAGTGACTAGCCCGCCTTCCAATTGAAAAAGAAAAAGTCTTTGACTTCTCAAATTCCGTGGCTTATAGCTGATTTACACTTTGTTAAGTGCAAGTGCGAAGTGATAAGTGTTTAGTTAACGTGTCGTTTGGTGTAAAGTATTAAGTGAATTCAGAACGTTCACACAGTGTTTAGTTGATTCTGCTAATTATTACTCTAGATTGATCCATTCGTGTTGCCGAGCAATTATTGCTCAAAAAATTGCCCGTATACCTATACGTATAAGCGCACCAAGTTCGGGTGCGGGGTGAGCGCGAGTGTGCGGGGGAAGCTGCTTAACAGTAAAAATAGACACTGCTTCTAATCACTTTACTTCGCATTTGCACTTGTTACCTGCACTCATCACTTAACAGCGTATGCGTTTACACGCTGATTTTACTTATCGCTTAACACTTGCACTTGTCACTCGCGCTTGATACTTAACAAAGTGTAAACTAGGCATTAGTTAGCTTCGCACGTGACTATGTTATTCCGGAGGTAAAGGCCGACGGGGCTGAGAGATTTTAAATAGAACATAGATTTCTTAAATCATGTCCCAGCCTCATCCCAAGAACTATTCTCCCATAAAAAAGGTCAAGGGTGAAAAAACTACCTCTGACGCTGAATAAATATTGAGCTTACCCAGCAACTATTCGCATATCATAGTCTTTTCTCTTTCACGTCAAAGCTTATACGTGCGGGCCGACAAACTGCAGGTTTTCTCTACTAATATTGTCGGCACACAATTTATTGCCTTCGGACTTTTGCAACCACAATACTTAGACAATGATGTTTGTGTACCTACTAATTTCACAAGGCAGAATGTTTTTTATCTTCTGTCACAGAGAAAGCTAAGCCTACCTTTCGGTACTAGAAGAGCTAATTTGAAACCAGTTAAAAATTTTGATTAAATATTTTCGTAAAAGGAATGATAAGACGTGCCTTGAATAATGCGGTCACAGCGATCTACCTTATCAAAGAGCATTGCGATCTCACTTATTGTAGGAGCAAATAACGGAATAATTATTTAGAACAGACACTCCCAATAGAACCTACACATAATGTAAGCTACGAGTATTATAGTACTTTAGAAACACACTTCATTTATTTCGTGTTTCTAAAGTACTCGTAGCCATATTTGTCAAATATTTTGTCAGTAATGGAATAAATAGAACAATAAACCAGCTTCATGGCTACCATAAAAAAATGTTTAAAATATAAATAATGATTAATTTAATAAGCAGTATGACTTTTGTCGGAATGACTAGACATTTTAACTAATGAAAAGATAAAAACTACGCGCTCATCCATTAAGAAGACACGTGATGTTTAAAAAAAAATCGTTATCATTAAAAGAATAAGCAACATTTGAATTCACTTGAATGTTCTTATAGTGGTACTCAAGAGAAGTATCGTTGCTCTTAGTTTAACAGGTACTCGTTTGTCAATTGAACACACAGAAATTACACCCCCACCTGGGTGCTTGAATAATAACTAACGTCTTCGTATCCAAGTAACGTAAAATCATCTACATGAACTTAAACACGATGAGTACGCGTAATGACCGATGTAAAACGACCGATGTAGGTTAAAATAATACCTTGGTAAATGACCAACACAGGGATCACCCTGTTATGTGGTATCAACCACAGATCATATAATACTGGTGATACTAAACCTACACGTAGGTAATTTTGAACACGACACACCTCTTGGCCGTCTTCCATTATTTCGCTGCGTGTCGTGATTGTGTATAACTATTAAATATATATATATATATTGTTAGTAACTAATTAACCAATATTTATAATTAAAATGATAAACCAATATTAGCTGTTCGCTCTATCGGCTCATATCATATTTAACTAATTATGTTTTAATATTACTCAAAAAGATTTTAATGAATTTCTTTATAATTTATAACGCGGCATAGTAACATTTTTATTATATAAGTCTTTAATGTTTATTTTACCGTGAACCGCGTCATAGTTTTTATCATTTGTACTATTCCATAACTTTTTTTTATCATGAATCAGTGGAATATTATAGCGGTTTTAAAGTGGGTGGAATACGATTACTTAATGGGCTGATAACCATTTCATATTGTGAACCCGTGGTGCCATGCTCCATAGATAATTATTATGCTTAGGCTTTCGCGATCTAAGAAACAGTTTATGTTTGACAAGGTTTAATCGATTTTACTTAAAAAACGTTATACGTGATAGTTCCCCGCTTGATAACTAGAAGGCGCTGACCAGGGTCTTTAGGCAAGGCAAATTATGATGATAGCATTCATACACACTGGGTGGAACAATCATTGTATGCCCTAGATTTAGGGTAGATTGAGGTTGTATTTTGACTATCACTTTTTTAGAACAAAATTTTCATATTTTTCTTGTTGTTACACTTGGTATAAGATGTTTCTTAAATGTTGCATGACAATGTTAATGACATGATAATGTTAATGACGAAAGTCTTCAACCAATGCGTCCTACCTGTCATGACCTATGCTGCCGAAACGTGGACACTGACAGTAGGGTTGGTCCACAAGCTGAAAGTCGCTCAGCGAGCTATGGAGAGAGCTATGCTCGGAATTTCTCTGAAGGATAGAATCCGGAACGAGGTTATCCGACAGAGAACCAAGGTGGTCGACATAGCTCAGAGGATTAGTAAGCTGAAGTGGCAGTGGGCCGGCCATGTTTGCCGCAGAACCGACAATCGTTGGAGCAAACTAATACTCGAGTGGAGACCGCGTTTAGGCAAGCGTAGTGTAGGACGCCCTCCGGCTAGGTGGGGTGACGATCTGAGACATGTAGCTGGCAAACACTGGATGAGAAGAGCCGAAGACCGGGCTCAGTGGCGCGTCTTGGGAGAGACCTACGTCCAGCAGTGGACCAATATAGGTTGATGATGATGATGATGATGATGAAATGTTGCATTTGCTGTGTGTAAATTCCTAGTCCCTCAATAATATTATTCGCTTTGACTTTCCTTGTTGATTGACTGTAGGGATATCGAGATAGTTCAAGGTTTCGTTTTAATGTCTCGTGTCTCATCATAATGACATGTTTATGTTGTGGCCTACTCGTAACTTTAGTCGATTACTTACATTTTATTCAATTGACTTTGTATGGGGCTTCGTTTGGTGAAAATCGATGGAGCCGTTTCCATGCTATGAGGATATTTATCAGTTCTTAAAACCACTTTTAAAGAATCTCAGACATAATTTTGGTTTGAAACAGTTTAACTCAAAGTATTGAGATTGGATGAGCTGAAGTCCACTCTTAAGGTCTGATGATGATCAACAATAATGAAGAGGATCTAAGGAGATTTTCATGGTCGGAAGTTTTTACATTTTTGTAAAATAAACTTGTTTTTAATTTGCCCATAAAAATACAGTAGCACCAAACAGACTCGTGCTGTTAGAATTTTGAGTCGATATTGAATGATTAACCATGAAGGTCGCTGCTGTTCTTAATTTCCTCAATGTATTTGATACATTGTCTCTGAAGAGAATTCGAGTAAGAGGAAAATAGCAGTGTCAGTTGCTTTAATGGGGAAACACTAACCTTACTGCTATCGACTCGTCATTGGACATATAAATTATGCAACATAAAAGGCTGATACTCTACATTTGTCGCAAAAGTTAGATGGTGGAAATGTGAATGTTGCCGTGCACTTTGTGTGTTATTGCATGTGGCTGCGTATCGAAAGCGGGATTGGAAGTAGAGGGGAAAGGCTCGAGGTGGCGGCGGCGGCGCGCGGTGCGGTGTGCGCTCGCGCCTCAGTACGTAGTCGCGAATCGCCGCGTTTGCTAGTCACCGCATTTTGCCCTTACCCGTGACAATAAATTCGATTCAAGAAGTTCGTATCGGGCGCTTGCGCTCGCGTCGCTGCCTATGTCTGCCGCCATCGCCGATGCCCCTCCCGGACGCCGTTAGAATGAAGTGCCACTATCGTTGCATCTGGAATAAAGAAATAGTTTTCAACTCACAGAAACTTGTTAAGAGACGTTAGGCCTGGAGCCTGCCCTGATCTCCCAACGACGACCATCGCTCGCCAAAGAGGATTCCACTATAAAGGATATTGCCCATTTAATCTCAAATAACATTAGACTGTATTTTAGCAGTAAGGACAGAGAGACATTTTGTTGGTTCGTGAAGGACTATTTGACGATAGAAATTGGGACACATGATGGCATTGGCGGATTTGTATATGGGTACGTTCTGTTTCAGGTTCTAGTCTAACTATTGTTGTTGTTGTTATTGAAAGTCATCGTGGCGGAAAGGCTCTCAAGGCCCGCGTGCTCTACTTAGCGCTTTGGATATTTTACGTCATAAATTGTACTTGTTTACAGATTTGGGTAGATTGGTTATGTCGCCTTAGTGCTTAATCGGGTCAGTAGCTGGACGCATAGTTATTATTTCGAGCGATAAGTTAACTGCGCAACAAACTTGTTTGCTGCTGGCCTGATATCGCCACATTTCAATAGCCCAACGGAATGAATAAAGACTTCATTAGCATTATGAAGGTTCTCATCGAATATAATCAACCAGAAAAATCATGTTTTGATCGCGCATGGTTCACATTCCAGTAGGTACATATTGTAGAAACAAAACAACACAAAACTGGATTTGCTTACAACTGCTCATATTTTGATGCACATGCATAATGCGATACGTAGGTGTGCAATGTCACATTTATTCAGCTTATTTATCATTTATCGCATTGGCACTTGCTGATAGAATTGATTTTAAATTCATATTACTTTGTATTTATATAATAGAGTATGCCATACTTAGATCGTGGTGGTGCAAGTCATAACATTACGCGTACGCTTTTCGAATAGATAACTTTTAGTTTGATTAAAATGCATTACTGGTGCTCTCACTTATATTACCATAGCAACAGACTTATGTAAACAAATCTTATAAATCTTAGGCCCGTATGCCGATACAGAAATCGTTACTGAAGCATACATTTGACTGATTATTCCGATGATTGCGCAATACGATTAGTACAAAAATGACCATTACTAGTATTTAGTTATCCATTATTAGATGTCCAGTGACTTGCGTCGCGTCGCGCCTCTTATAAACCAGTTCGCGGACAAGGCGGCCTCGCTTGCCGGTCGCCCAATAATTAAAGCGACATATTGACCACTTGTTTTCATTCCTACATATTGATACCATTATTATGACCTACCGGTATGCCTTTCCAATACTCAGCACGATTTTTGTACGTGAATAAACGTGGTTGTTGATTTGTTTTATTTCCAGTTGAGAGCCTTGGGACATATCTCATATATTGTTTGCTGTATAACTTTCCATAATATTAATTAAACCCAACTCTAGTACTAGTACTAGGAAGTCATCTAAGTCACAAGTTCACCCAGTTTCTTGCTTTAATATTTAGTTTCATAAACAGTAGGTAAACTCGATTTATAAATACTATAATGATCCGCAACATATCTTAATAGAAGTGGAATTTTCCAAATTGATAGAAGTCGTTGACTCTAGCGGATTATTTTAATATCTGTTAGAGAGCAACGTGGGTCGTTCGCAGTTATCTGGTGATTTGCTATCGAGGGCAACTGGCAAGCACATCGGCTCCGAACTCCGATTGCAGGTTTATCTGGGGTCAGGGTATTGCAGCCCATCGCGCGACGCTAAATATATTGCTTGCTAACTTATTTGATACGGCATACCAAAAGAAATAATATCTCGACAGTTTTTTATTTCAATACACACAAATGATTTTTATTTAAATAAATTTTATTTGGGATAAAATAAAATCTCGAAACTTCTCCAAAACTGATACCCACTAAAGTACCAGGCCCTAGGCACAGAATACATAATATATAGCCCTAGGTATAATTAAATTATAACAAACTAAACAAGGATATAATATTAAACAAGCCCTATTTAAATGGTCTGCAGTTCAGTAAAAGTCGCAAAGGTCGACTGTTGAACTCAAATATGCATGTAGAGAATTTCTCCGACACAACGCCCTACCAATTTATGTTCAATTGATCGTTGATCGGGCCTGCCGCATCGGTTAACCTCATCAGTATCATAGCATTTTATATTTTCAGAAATCACTTACGAACAAATTAGTGTATCGCCCGTCAAATTATTGCCATCTCTTACTAATTGGTAAGTTTAAAAGAGGCAGGGCAATTTTTATAGTATAAGCGGCTGACTTAAGTCTACCA
Source organism: Eulithis prunata (assembly GCA_918843925.1). Classification (NCBI taxonomy): domain Eukaryota; kingdom Metazoa; phylum Arthropoda; class Insecta; order Lepidoptera; family Geometridae; genus Eulithis; species Eulithis prunata. The sequence goes on along the minus strand of OU974019.1, from coordinate 4,614,934 downwards.
ACGACAGATTAAATATGACTGATCCATGTAAATTTACTATAAAACTTACCTTCTAAAAAGTAATAACTTACTGGGGAAATAAAGATTCTCGGATGGCGATCACGAACCAGAAGGCGTAGCGAAGGCGATGCATATTAACAATGGTGTCGAATCTGTTGTTTTCTAAACTATTATAATTTTACAGCGCTAAAAATGTTGCCGTCTGTTATATATGTATATACTGAGACGACAAACTGCTATAATTTTAGCGCTGTCAAATTAGGTTAGTGTTCCGCATTATTGGCGCAAACACCTGCAGGTAGAAACCACTGTCCAACCACTTCCTTCTATATTATTACTTAGTTAGGTCATTATCAAGTTTAAAGCGAAAAACTATGCGCCTTCATCACCTGGCGTGCAACATGAAACATTGTGCTTATTTAGTTCAGGGAGGATAACTACCTCAGCTAAAACCGCGCTATGAATAGCTTTGTTGCAAATTAATTTAAAAGATTTGTATTTTACTCAAGGAAATTTCCCAACGAACCGGTATATTGAATACTTAATTTATCGTTTAAGAACTCGTGCAAGTATGGTTCTATTAATATTTATAAAGTTAATGTTAATGTTAATATTTATAATGTGTTGAACATTATGTAATAATGTTGCTTAGGTACTAATTGGTACATCCTAGCAGTTATATAAACTACCTAATAGGTAGTTCTTAGTCTAATGACTATGCCACAGACGGAAACCACTAAAATTACCGAAACATAATTAAAGGCAACTAAGTGTAAGGGAGGCGGGCACATCTAAAGGGTTTGAAGTGAAATAAAATTGATAATTAGTACTGCGGTCAAAGCATAAGAGTATCAGATCAATATGCACCCAAGCACTGATAACCGCGAACTGTCTTTGAAGATATTTATGGGTATAAAAAAAGTTAATTGGAAAGTCCACGCTAAACAATATCCATAGAATGCGGGTTAACGCACGACCACAATAATTTTTAAGGAAGCCCCTTCTAACATTGCATTTCGATTGTTACAGAAAACATTTTCCCCAACTGGCTCGAGGAGAAGGTGGATTTGCCCATCTTCGATAGCATCCCGCATGCCGTGGAGCGCGTGGAGCCGCCGGCGCCGGCCGCCGTCGCCGTGCCCGCGCTATATGCCGCGCCCATCGCGCCCGCGCCTCCCGGACACACGGAGGAGTTGCTGCGCGAGTTCGAGACCGTGTACGGAGTTGTGGAGCTGACGCACCTGACGCCTCCGCAGAGTCCGCCCGGTCCCGCCACGCAGCTGCTCGTGAGCTACGCGCAGCAAGCGCAGCTCACGGAGCCGTGGGCCCCAGCCGCTCCCTTCGCCCCGCACCCCGACGAGTATCAGTGGACGCACGACGTGGACGAGCTGGTGCGTCAGGGTGCGGCGCATCTCCCGTCGCCGCACTCCTCGCCAGCATCCTCGCCGCGCTCCTCTACCACCGACGAGGAGTGGTCGAGCGGCGGCGGTAGCGGCAGCGGTAGCGGCAGCGGCAGCGGAACGCGCGCCAAGCCGTACGCGCGGCACGCGGACGACCGCCGCTCCCGCAAGAAGGAGCAGAACAAGAACGCGGCGACGCGCTACCGGCAGAAGAAGAAGGCGGAGGTGGAGGTGCTGCTGGGCGAGGAGGCGACGCTGCGCCAGCGCCACACCGACCTAGGCGACAAGTGCTCCGACCTGCAGCGCGAGATCCGCTACCTTAAGGGCCTCATGCGCGACCTCTTCAAGGCCAAGGGCCTCATCAAGTAGAACCGCCGCCCCCGCTGCGGCGACGGAACAGTTTCTAACCCGCGCCTCTACGCAAGCGCCATACGATTTCTCCCAAAGGAAGCGTTGCAAGGAATTATTTTTATTTTGATTTGACCAATATATTTTTGTATGTTACTTGTAGATAAGTAAGTACTTATGTTTGTATTACGATTTAAGTGAACCGTTTCGACCAGCATGATTTCAGTTATCACTCTAATTAGTTAGGAATAACATCCAGAAAGTTATGGTGGCGCCGATTTCATCTTTTATTTTCTTTATTTAGAGGATAGGTCGCATTCGTTGCCACGAAAATGTACATGTTGTAACTACCTTTTTGCAACTTGCTTGCAAGTTTGAGTAATTTAATCTTTACTGTGGTTATGTTTTCGATGCAATATAATGGAATGCGATGGCGGAAACATTGTTTTATTTTTACGCAAGATTCCGAATATCGTATGATTAATTAAAGGGCGACGACGGTGAAGTCATCCGCGCCAGTAATCCTGGATGTTGCCGGCGTATTACGGCCCTTTGTTAATTGCGTGCGGGTAATCATCCTTATAATTAAATAGTGAATTATTTATGAGACATTACGAAACGACTACTCGGAGGCACTAATTTCTAATAAGTAATTGTTTTGACGATCGCTTTGAAGTCCTAATTGTCTGAGAATAGATGTCTTTATCTACATTGAATATGATAAAAGTACACGGGAGACTGGGAAAATTTATGAGAAGTGGTCTAAAAACCTATAGCTATCCCAATGAGGCATTTATGTTGGGTTAACTAATCTGACCCGGGAGTTTTCAGTAAAATATGCTTGTATCCGTTTTGGTCCATGCATTTGACTTCGATGGCATCTATACCAAAACAACCAAAAATACTTGCTTTGATTGTCATTTAAAGTCTTTTGAAATAGATAACCCACTTAAAAATATTAAAAAATTAGTTTGACCCAAACTAAAAACTATCAAGAGACATCTATAAGCATGTTTCGATGGTCGTCTAATAATGTAATTTGTAATCTAGGTCGCCAGTAAATAAGTTGATTTACAACAATGGCCAATGGCCAGTAAGAGACGTCTCTAACGAGATAAAAACATGACGCGTACAGTTTATCACGTCCTTATTCTTGGCACAAGGAAAACTTTTCCAATAATAGCATATAATAGTGAGATAAGGGCGAGTTCAAACTAGGTCATAACCTTTACATTTTATACGCAACAGTTTGTATTTGATCCTGCGTCACTAGGTATTTAGAATTAATATTGTTAGCTTGTGTTCCCTATTAATAATGTAAGTACCTAGGTGCCAAAATAGAATCAATTGAATACCACTATGCAGTAGGCACCAACACACACATACGTACTATAGGTTAGGCGAAATTTCGTATTGTGGATAAATATTTCAGGAGAAATTGTACTCTAGTAAATGTTTTTTCTGTAACAATGAGTATTTTCCTACAATTATTGGTACTGGGTGTCCGAAACTAGTAGGTACCTATGTTATCCCAAAGGGGTTCTCGACACTTACGGGAAGAAAGAAATATGTTCTACGACTTTTGTGAATTCAATGATTTTCTTTGATAAAATGTAGAGACCTAAGTTGATATTTCTTCAAATTACGCAGGTAGTTGTAGATTTTTGTGAAGAACAGTGATCTAGTGGTAGCAACCTCAACTTCTGATTCTAAGGACGTGGGTTATGGATTTTACTACTGAAAAAATTTATGTGCACAATGCCAGTGCTCTCAAACTGAAGGAAAAGAGGAAACCCGCGGCTCGCGGCTCCACACATATTGACCGTAAGGCCGGCTGGGCTAAAAGGATGGTATAGAAAGGGCTGGTCAAGTCTTTTCATATAAATTAATGAGGCACTGCAATAACAAAGTGGTACCTAACGCTGTATAAATCAACGAACTAAATCATCTAAATAAGATTGATGCATCTAAAAATGTACTTTTTATTTTGGTATTTATTAAAAGATAAAAAGTAGTTCTTAGTTACTTGCCTAGCTGTCCAGTTTCATGGTCTGAATCACCCTGTTTTTTCTGTATTATTTCGGTAGATTATGGTTTCAGTTTGGACACCCGCTAGGGGTGAGTGTGTGTGTGTGATTGACAACGACGCGACGGAATACGTAGCACCGCTACGAGATTGCGTAGCGGCGCTACGCGTCTAAGCAGCTGCGCTACGCGACTACGCGACCGCTACGAACGTAGCATCGTGGGTATCGCCTACTTATGCCATGGGGTCACACTACGACCGCAGTAACGTGCTTTTAGTAAGTATAGACACAGATTAACTACTAGCAGAGTCACACAAAGCTTTGTGCACGAAAAATCTGATAATCGAAAATGCTGAAAATGTTATGTAAAGAAAAATAGTTCTCGGTTACTATGTAATTATGAAGGTGTCTATTTATCTCCAACACGTCTAACGCCTGAACTATTTTATCAATCGAGTGTAAGTAAAGTATCATTGGGAGTGTTGGAACGACGTGCTCGCCGCCTAATTGTTAGGATTACCGCGAAACTGTTCCCGCCACACCGTTCCTTGTCCCGTCAGACTACACTATCGATCACTATCTTTAAAACGGACAGGCACCTTACCTTACCCACTTACCCAATACCTAACCTATTGACATTATTTTTTAATAGCTAAATATCAGTGTATTACAAGTAGCTAGGTATAGAGATACACTTCCACATAACACTATAGCGCTTCCAAAAATGGCATTTGAAATAAATAAATTAATTAGAACGCTAGCTTTCATAAATTCAACGGTACAATTTGAGCAAAGATATGTACCTACAGGCACATAGCTTATTTAATAAAAAAAATTAAATGCACAATGAGAATACACAATGAAACAAAGAAAAATATTTATCGTAGAGCTCAAATCGAAAATCTATTGTTGTTTGTGTGATTGCAGTAAGATAGCTCATCCGCTCACCTCTGCCAAGGATGCTGCAAATTGAAGGAGCCGTGATATTGGCGAGTGGATGCGGTGGAAGCGGGGCGAGGTCGGGGAGGGCTGGCGAGGGGTGAGGGTGCGGCGCGCAGGGGGCGCCTTCGGCCGCGCAGGGCGGGCGGCAAGTAACAAGTGAAGCGGGCCCGGGAGCAACAGTCTGCCGCAGCCCGGCCACGCGGCCCCACACACGTCCACACGTGTCGTGTCCACATCTCATCATCCCGCACCCGCGTAAGTTACCTTTACTTATATTTATTTACACCTAATACACCGTCCCCGTAGCTCTATAACACGTTCCCCTGGCCCAGCAGCGCCGAGTTAAACCTCTGGTTCCGAAGCCAGTCTGTGACCCTGACGGCACAGCGTGCCTTGTACCCGTTCTCACCTTTTGGGAGCACCTGGGTTAGATATCAACGTTCTTTATTGTACTTACCTGTTGAATGTATGACGAGACAAATTACGTTGTTAAAATAGGTAATCACTGTTTAATTATGTGACTAATTACTTCGGTAGTATGTCCTTCATGCCCTTTGACAAAAATGTATTATGAACTGTTTTTATCAAAATCAATCAAGCGCTGAATACCTAATTTAATGTGTTTTGGGTGAGCTTTCGTAGTGGCTCTATATAACTATTATACTGATTACGTTTATTGTGTTATTTTTTAGTGTGATCTGAGCAAGTAACGAATAAAACTTGCTTGCTTTAAACCAATTTCAATACCGAATAGGCATTTATGTCTAGACTAGTTCTATTTTAGCAATGCTTCGAAGCCAAAAAGCAGCAAGTTCATTAAAAATCAATGAGTAGGTACCTAGAGCTACCTCCGTATCAGATGAGGTTTGTAATTCGCATGTGCAGTGGATCTCGACCTCACTTCCACCCTACTGATTTTAGATGGCAGCGCCTCAATTAAAATGTGAATTCATTTTCTCAGTTTATGATATAAGAATGTTCAATAACTTGATCTAAAAGTCGAATAACTTTTCTCAACATTGTTATGATTTGAAAATTTATATTACGTACGTAAGTACCTAATCGCGATTTATTTAATAATCTCAAATGATCTATTTAACGTAAGCGGGATTTAATTAACGAACGTATAATTTAGACTACCTAAATATCTCTAAAACAAACAAAAGCCGGCGTATCTTTTGCATTTTATTTGCATAGTTTTTGAGCTCTCAAAGAACCATAGCTAACACAAGTCTGGAAAATAACTTTGAGGATCTTTCAAAGCCTTTTAAAAAAGTAAGATAAAAAGTAAGGTTAAATACAATATGTTAAAAGCTCGGCATTTGAAGCTCACCTTCGAGAATGATTTCAGAGTCAGAGATTAAGATAACAATGAATCTTAGCGAACATTCGGTGTAATTGGAAACGAGCCTTTCTTTTGAAGTACCTAACACAAGTCTACTAACGCTATGCACAAAGAGATTTGATCAACGGACTAGAACAGAGTAGGCAAATATCAGAACTTGTGTGGACTGAAAAGCGCTCGGTAAAAATTAATTAGCTTCTGAGTGATTTCTACTTACCGATCCGGATGTAGCTTTGCCTAGCTAACGGCCATTCTCAATACTCAATCTACTCAATCTGCTTTTGCCTTACTAAAGTAAAAGGTACATATATTTGACAAAAAAATTACTTCCAGTGCTTATTTTCAATCAAAAACATTGACGAGCGCTTGGATCCCCCAATCACGGGGCCTTATTCTCACTCGGGTTCTTATTTTGATCTAAAAGAGATGACGTCAAAATAACGTGGAGAACTTGATTTACCAGTGGATGAAAACAGTCGATTTTACAGTGGATGAAACGAGTTTTCGACTGAGATGTGACGTCATCTGCATTAGAGTGAAATATCTGCCGAACTGAGTATGTTTCTCTACTATTCTATCTGCTAAGTTAAACGATAGACACCTATTAAACCTTTACATTTGCTGTAACTCAGTAAAAAAATACATTATAAGCAAACTACATACTGTTTAAAATGAAATCGAACATGTAATTACTGGCAATGTTTTGTGCGGCAACATCAAATGTCAGATGTAAAACTTTCCTTTCGTTTAAAATCAACTTGTGCAATGGCGTGTAAATCCAGACAAATGATAAAATATTAATAAAAATACAGTCCGCTCTCATATTTCCACAACTTTTATTATACGATGTATGGACACTAGACAGGTATAGGCCTCGGCTTATCTGAAATCCTATTTTGCGCCAGTAGGATTTGACTCGAATACCCTAGATATTGTACCTAGAGCAACCACTGGATATCGTTTCACCAAACATTTGATATAAATACCTACTCTATTCTCTATTGAATAAGACGTCCAACGTATTTTGTAGATTAATAAACATATTACAAGTATAGGTACCCTCCAACTAGCAACTAACAACTCAGTAGGTAGTATAATACATATTATGTATTTACATGAAACAAGAGCAAACTAATTATGCAAGCAAGTAGGTATACTACTATAATATTAGAAAAAAACAAAGTTATCAAAAAAAAATCAATTTTTTTTATTTGGAACAAAATTACTAGTTATGACTAACTTATTTATTTGATAGCCTCTCTATCAATGGTCAATAATTCAGAAGTTTGTATTCTAAAGAATCAAATAATAAGGTACACTCACAGTACGTTTTTCCGAAACAGTGAGGAAATAGAAGTCCCAAAAATGAACGGTGTGTTTCTCTAATAAAATTAAGAATAACATGTTTTCAAAAGGAGAGAGAGCTGAATATGGATAGTTGGAAACGCATGTTGAAAAGTGGTCTACTGCGAGCATTTTTGAATCAGTTTACAGGAGAAAATCTTCATGCGGACGAAGTCATAGCATCCGCAAGTTCTATACATAAAGTATCTAACTCAGTTGCTTCTCTATGTTTGAGAAAGTTATGCTTGGTTTACACTTCAATAAGTAAAGTAGAAAGACAGTAACGAGATAAGTTAGTTGGTTAGGTTTAGAGATCTCAAAGGAATAAAGATTTGGTTTTGAATATTTTATTTAGATAACCGCCAGGTGAAATACGCAAGCTTATTACCGTGACAACTAAATAAAACCCTAAAGAAAACTTATGATGACTGAAGCAATATGGAATTTCGGAACTGCATTTTGGTGTCGTGTAAGTTTCTTTGTCTCCCTAGCATCAAATCCATTTTTTTTTATTCAGGCAACTTTATAGACTAATAAATAAATATACCCAATAAACTAAAACATCTATATCTTTCTACTAAAATTACTGAAGTGTAAACCGAGCATGAGAGTCCCGAGTGGCACAGTGAATATTGCATGCCTGCATCCCGGGACGTGACTAAATATGGGCGTCTAGTTTGTGTAGACTTTGAAGGCTACCTATAGTACCTATACACTTATATACTCTGTATTCTACGGAAAGTTTTGAGTTTCTGGAGCTTCCTATTCACAAAATAATGAAATACGAATGTTATTACTTTCGTATTTGCGTAACATTTTATTTTGAGCTGCCCGACTTTATACACACTTCCCTTCATAATTTCATTTTACATTTGTGTACAAGCAGCATTAGAAATTAAGAATTAAGAACTCATTACGATTTTCACAATTATTTCTTATTGGTTCTAATCATCATTTTTTCTAATTCTAATTTTGAGGTAGAGTTTTAAATTTTTAATGATTTCTTTTATTTTTCATTTTGAAATTTTTTCTCAACATCACTAATTTACGATGTTGACTGTATCTACTTATTCATAATATGCAAAGTGCGCTGTTTTTATCTACCTACAAAAAAGTGTGTCGAAGTAGTGATAGTAAAAAAAAAGTAATTGCTCCAGTTTTCGCTTAGAGCATAAAATGTGAAGCATATTGCTAATGCCGGCCCGTGCCGGCAATAAAAAGATAAGGGTGAGCGACGAAGACAATAAAATTGGCTTATCGTTACAAAAGGCTACTCCACGTGAAACGCTCATTGTACAGTCAAGCTAAAAGATTTCCAATGATAACGTCTTCTGAAGTGAACACACCTTTAAGTAAGTTTAAAACCGTTTAGAAGGTAAATGAGTAAGTTAACATTTTTATAAATGGGTAACATTTTTATGATGATTAACCTCTAGAAGTACTCAGATACCGGCACAATCTCATCATCGAATCTAGCAGAAACTACAATGGCTATAATTACATCATCAATTGAAATATAATACTTGAGCTGCTTCGGGCGACTTCGCCTTTTGATGATTGCGACTCTTGACCGACGAGTCTACGTAATATAATTTATATATAGGCTTACCCTAACCCTCTGATTTAATTGCAGGATTTCAGCTACCTACCTTTCTGTTATTTCAGAATTACTGAGATGGATATCTTTCAGCTTGGGTTACTCGTTCCTCAACGCTATTTTATTGCACGGAGGCTTTTCAGCCATAATAAAATTATTCCTGAAAACCTTTGCTTCAAACCAACACAACCTGATTTTGCTTTTTAAACGATTCCTTTATATCTGAAATGAGTACTTTTTGCTTGGATATTAAAGAATGGGAATACTTAAATGCATTCCTCATAAGGTTAGAGCTGAAAGCATTTATGACTGTAAATTAGCTGCCATCGTAAAAAGCTTCAATAATGAATTTAATAAACACGGTTTTCTTACTTGGATTTTGTTCGCTGTAATATCCGGTGCTAAAGGATTTTTCAGAAACAAACTATTTTCTCTTTACGAGGGTTCATTATTATCGTTAGACAATATTGACAGCTAACTCGGTAGGTACCTGGGTAAATATTTTTAATTTTAAGGTTATTGGTTTTAATAATCACAAATAAATGAGTTTGAATAAAAATTGTGCCACATTACTTAACTTTTTTTTCCTCCAAGACCCGAAGGTAAAATCTATTGTTTAGAGTTAGAGCAATAAAAAGTAAATTGTTAGCTATATGCACGCCCCATCGTTCGCGATGTAGCCGCAGACATAGACCAGCGTATTTTTATCGCTTTTATTTCTTACTAGCTCTTCGAGAAAGAAGTTGGGACTGTAAAATAGTTATAAAAATTTACTAGGCACCTTCAAGTTCTTTTGCTTGATTCAAAGCGTTATAACCAGCTACCCTACTGCGACATCAAACATCAAACGACCATGACCTTCATTCCAAAGTAATTATCTACAGACGTCTTTATCTTGGGGGACTCAATTCGAGTAAGTCAGCGGGTCTTTGTTAGCAAAGCCAGTCCTACTGAGGGGTCACCTCCCAGGGTAGTTCCACTCACAATACTTAGCATGCAAATCACTTCCGCAACTCAGTTCGTAGTTATTGCTGGTAGACTCGTGGTTATTTTTTTTTTGAAACTGAACATTTTTTGGCGCATAAATCTACTCCAGCGGAAATCCGACTTTAAAAAAAGTTGACATATGTTTTCGATGTCCATATTGTCCATGGTACATAGATGAGTAGGTACTCCGTCGCATTGAGTGTTTTATGGCATTCGTGGGAGTGGTTACTCATAGATATTTACAGCGTGTCTTTATTGGTGAAATTTGCAGGAATAATATAGAGGATACCTAGCAGGATGTTACTGACACGCGAAACTGTTCGTAAATAAATGAAAGCTAGCTTTGGGTATTATGCGCGTGTGTTAAACTAATGATAGTAATTTATATGACGGTTCCCGCGGGATAGCCTACCTCTACCGATTTCTATTACCTACCTAAATAGTAAAAAATTCTTTGTTGAACCTCAGAAATCCTTTTCAGTGCGATAAAAAGGGTTTTATCGCTGTTGGGTCAGCAAAGTGTATGTAAATGAGAACTCGTTGGGTTTTCGATAGAATAAAAGGGAATTGGCATCTCTAAAAGTTTTTTGATTAGTTTGTGTTTTATTAAACCGCAGCATCGCTGAATAAAGTAAATAATATTTAATCATGTAATATCCAATTTAAAATTAATAAAGCTGATTAAAATGGAGAGAAATAAAGGGCAATGGCCTGTGGAGGGTGAAATCAACTGCCAATTATGATGGCGATGAACATCAGTAAGTACCTTATAATGTTTTTAATTGAAATTCTCCTGGGTTCCTTATTAATACAATACCTATGAATAATCCAATTTAGTCAGCGCCAGCTTTGTAAAACAACTTGTTTGTCTGGAAGGTATTTTGTAATAAGAAAAGACTGTATTGCAACTCATAGATCAGCACGTACCTATATGCTGGAGAAGAGCAAAATATCGGGATCATGCGTGGTGCATCTTAGTAAAGTCCTACGTTGGACTCTACCAAGATGATGATGATGGTTTTTTATTTTATTAGGACAACTAAAACAGGTAACACGAGAAAATAAGGATAACAAGATAATGGACTTAAAATCTATGTGTACCTTCAAGTAATGCATGCGCTTTGGTTCTGATAGTCGTTGTGATTTTGTTATAAACCTACCTGAGTACATTAGTGGACCCCACTGTAACTTTTCTAGGGCTCACGTAGAGTCTATCTAAAAGGATTCAACGAAGATTTAGGAAAAGTCATGTTATATCCGCTAGTTAGTGATTAATCAAGCCGGGTAGAATGAAACAAACTTTTTCACTAAGCTAAGCTTTGGATCCTTTCACTCAGCGCGTAGTCAAGACAAGACGGTAAAGTTTTCAATGAATGGTGTCTTGCAGGGTCCATAGTAAATAGAGCTAAGAATCGATTCAGAAACCGATAAACATCAAGGAAATGAAACCCCTTTGATATAGGTACTTACTGGGATACGTGAGTAAAGTTTTATGGGTGTAAAACGATCATCATTTACTCCTGGTCCTAGTGTTCACCTATACACCATGCGCCTTAGAGAAGAGACACAATAAATACATGGTATAGACGAACGAGTTGGGCGGCCAAAAACCAGGTGAGAGTGTCACATGAGAGCGTAATACAAACAAAGATAATAAGGTGTTAAATTTTAAGCTATTTCATAATAATTCAGTGGTAGGCAAACCTAGCTGCCCACGTGATAGCAATTAGTCACCTCAGTTTAATCATGGTGAACATTCACTTCGAGCCTAAATCTGCCCACTCGAGCACTGTGCGCAATGCATTGCTCTCACACACATATCACACATTCATGCATGTAGTACTAGCTTGCTGGGTAGCGACAAACGTGCATTGCTTCGAAAATTGTTCGTGCGAGGTATTTCCATTACGATAATCTCATTTTATACAGTTCATCTGCGTTCTCTAAGTCCGTGTGTGCCAAAGCGCTGGTTTAGACACAGATAACTACGAGTAGGTAATCATGTGGCGTAGCAACGCCAACGTCGGGGAAGACTAGCGCAATTCATTATGGTTGACTAGTTAGTTGCTAGCTGAAATGTTATTTGAATAACCTGTAACTAAATAACACGATCGTCTATACATATCTCTAGTCCTAACTTTACCGGTAACATGATTGGGTCATGCTACCTAATGTGAATGTCCTTAACTGGAGCAAACATGCAATGCTACGAATATAACAGAGCTATGATGGCTGCTAGCAGGTATCGATTCGTCGGAACGTATATAGTTCTATCTATTTTGTAAGCATTGAGCGTTTTGCGCGGAACGAGGCAATATTGGTGAAAGCAGCTGTTACCTCGTAACAGGCTAACTGTCGTTTTTGGCTCCTCAATAACTGAACACATAAAAAAGATGGACTATTGAGTGTTTTGTTGAGCGTTTATTGGATAATAAATAGGTTTGTAGTCAATGTATAGGCGGTATACATGATGGCGGGGCGACGACGTAATGATTGCTATTAAACCTACAGTACATACCTAGATACTTAGATTAAAGTACCTATTGACTCTTATAAATTATTAGTATTTTGTGTTTGGTTTCGGGATATCCATCTCAGATTGCCAAAAACAGTTTGGTACTCTAAGGTAATTATCTACTTTATTATTCTCTTTTTAACTTGAAGTCAGTCGAGTGCGAAGCGAAAACGAATGACACATCTCAAGAGGCTAGGCTCTTAAGCCCAGTGACGTCATCAAGATTTCCAATTTACTGACGAGTTTATTCCAAAGGATAGGGGTTTATCCCCTATTCATTGTCCTAACAAACTTATCGCAATTTGGTTTTAGCATTTTGAAGTAGGGCAGTCTATATTTTGTAAGGGTCGGAGCCCTCTCCACTCGAAGTTATTTCACCCTATGAAATACCTTTTAAGAATAAACAAAACTCTATGATACAGCACACAGCAATTTTAAAAAACATAAAAGAATTGTTAATTTATGAAAAGTTATAAAACATAGTTAGTTTTTCAGTATAGTTATGGTCGAAAAGTAGAAATACTTATAAAATTAAACGTTAATCTGTGTTCAACTACGTAGGGCACCTGAAATACACTCTTAGTGCAATTTACCTATAGATTTTTAGCCCAGCCCTTCTATTCGTTGTTTAGACTTTTTACAAGTATACCCCTGCGAATTAGGTAGGCCCTAACGTAGTCGGCCATTCGACTGTGGCACATCGAATGGCCTATAAATTATTTTTTAATTAAAGTTTTCTTTTCGTGTATGACCCATTCTCATTTTGCGAAGAGTTTCATAAAACAAAAGTAGAAGGCTATATCCGCAGCTGCGACGAAAAACGGACGTTTCGAGTAGGCGAGAACCGAAAGACGTTTCATTTCCTGCTGTAGTTACCTCAGTACCTACTTCAAATTGGTAAAATTGTGAGTTGTCCTAATTTTCATTAGGTACAATAAAATTGTTTAGTTTTTTCTCTACTTTCTTTATTAGGTTTATTCGACATCTACTCAGCGTTAATACTTTTAATTATATTGGTCATATTATGAGAAAAAAAGCGGATCAAAATAAATATGATGTAGGTACCTAGTTAGAATTTATGTAACGAATTCATCTCAAATACTATCACAAACACAATTTATTTCATTGCTGTAGACTGTAGTAGGTATGACATGGTATAAAATAGTTATACTAGTTAAGTATTTATTACGTTAAGATGCGGATACAAAAACGTAGGACGTCCGCCAGCGAGATGGGCAGATCACATCGTCAAAATCGCAGGGAATGGGAGACTAGCTCAGGACCGCAGTGGATGGCATAAACAGTGGGCAAAGTCGGGCTGTGCATGATGATGATGATGATTTATTTTCAAAAAGATTATACAGAAGATGTAGAGTTTGAGACAATGAAAATAAAATCTGTTACTGTGATCACAGCCTTCCCAGACGATTAATATGTTCAATGTGCCATTAGAGTCGCAAAGTTGCCCCATTCTTACTTAATTTATGGCGGTTTGGCTTTGCCCAGTTGTTGAGTGGACTTTATATAAAACGTAATAAAACTAAGTAGCCAAATCTTTAAAACAACGCAGTTTTGTACAATTTAGTTTGTACTGCCTTCTAATAGTTTGCGTAGGGCCATATGTGCGAGAAAGTATGAACACCCCGCTTAATTTCCATAAAAGGTACAAAGATAGCTTGCATCGTGGAAAACAATTTTCACAGAACAATATCTTAAATATCTTAGTTGAGTTCTTGTGAAGTCGTGAGAAGCAGCTTATAATTTTGTAGATTTGGCAAAACTTCATAAGAGTTTTGCTTCAATGTAATAGGTAGTTTCCGCTTCAAAAGAACTCAATTATAAAGAGATGTCCAGCTTGTGCAAGGTAAGTAGTTCAAAAGACATTCGAGAAATCTAAAAAGAAAATTGCTTTTAAGTTTGTTGGTGGGTACATGCCAAAAGCGTTCCGTTCATCAAATCCCATTAAAAGTTTTTCCATTAAATATTATTTTGTAGAAAAATGAGTTTTATCTTATAAAATATCACCTACCTCACTGTCAAAACATAACCTATCCTTCTGTGATTATGAAGAAACAAGGTTTTTAGGAATGCTGGATCAGTTTCAGATTATTAGTTATTTTTTGCGTACTGTATGCCAGTCGTAATTTTTCCCCAACTTTTGTAACAAGTATAAGCGCTCTTGAAAAAGCTCTTAATGTATTCTGCGCTTCAGAAGCTGAGGTCGCCCGGCAAGGCTCAATTAGAGAGGGACTTTACAAATTATGCAAATGCAAGCAGTCTACACGTGCTCCCGTCATTAAAATCTAACGCGCTGTTGACCTCACCCGCCATCATTTTTACACTGTTAATAAACATGATAAAAAAACACCCAAATGTCGCCACTCTGTTTGAAAGTGCCCTTGCCATTTTTATAAAACTGCTGGTATTTTATGCATCACGCTACCTGCATCTTCCATTTATCTATGACTCTCAAGCTGAACATTTGGATCTTAAAAATGATTATGATCAATAAATAACTATCCCACAGCATGATTTGATTTAATTTGTTTTAGAATGATAACTATTGAGCGTGAAAAGCGTAAGCTTGATCTTGTTGGTGTGAGAAACGTTTGTGGTTAGCAAATTGCATGTGAAAGGTTGCCGCAAACCGTACCACATTCATGTTTGTTTTGTTATCAACATCCAAGTGAGATTGATTTGGTCACAAACATAGAGAACCGTTGTGTTTAGCATCGCATAGGTAACTATTTTATTACACATTACATACCCAACAAGTAACAACATAGATAATTTAGATAACTAAATTACCTATATATCAAGACATGAAAAACATTCGTTTTATAAGTGAAGTATTTGTTTACCTAAAATGAGACGCCTTATTATTATTATTTTGAAAATGTGGTGACTCCCGGATTGATGTTGGATAGACACTGTATCCTTTCTTTGCTCGGTCGTAGGCCGTGATCGTGGATAATGATGAGACAATACTGCGGTGTCGCCATCGGCAATATGGCAAAGTGCAGAGTAGAACCAAAAATAGTAGCATTTTTGATCCACTGCGAACCATAAGCTCGATGCACGGATATCGGTCACAGAAGTCGGTCAGGGCCGCGCTTCCTTTAGCATAGCTCGGAGCTATGTTACAATATTTCCTGACCGGGCCGCGGCCTGCACTTATGCATTTATTTTCACTGTGGTTTATAAAATTAAATAATGTTAGGTACTTATACAAATTTTGTGAATATGTCACAGTATTTGGTACTTATCCATACAGATACTCGGCGTCGCGGCTCTCGAGGGGCCATTTGGGACAGAATTTGTTTTTTAAGCCCAATTGCCCCATTGGTTCATCCAAGTAGCCCTACGGGTTGAAAACGGGTTAAAATGGCCAGTCTTTTGTGAAAATTCAATATCAGACTCGGTGACGAGGGCAAAATGATTTTTCCATGTTTAAATATTTTATTTGTTAGGTACCTACATAATAATAACTAAGTATTCCTAGACTTTGTATAGAACGAGAGCGCTGGTAGTGCGGTCACTGTCTTGTTATTTTGAGTAGCCATGGCCTACCATGGCGCCTCCGTAAGTTTATTTGTTGGCCACCGAGACAGACTGGTTCGTGACATATATTTAAAATCTTAGTTGGTTTTTCTGAATGATCCATAGCTTTATTCTAAATGATACTTGTGATTTTACTGAAATTATTGTGTTGCAATATGGGTTACGCGTTTTTGGCCTACATGACTTGGCAGAACCATAGATCATATGGCAGAACTAAAAAAAGTGGAGTGGAAAAAAGAACCGAGGGGTCATCTAAAAAAATACCTACTAAAATAAACGTCCTGTATCCAACTTGCTAACAAATATTGTTTCATTAAATGTCGCAAACTTCGATATTTCTTAGAAAAAGCCTCGAATATGATTAAGAAACAAAGTAGGTACCTACCTTTGTAAGAAAGTGATATAAAATATTCAAAAGAAAGTTAGTCTAAACGTCGAGGAGCGGCCGCCATTACGGCCTTTTGGTGCCTATAGCGAGATTCATCTTTATTTATGAATACTGTCTCATTTTTAGTCCGCTAAGAATATAAGTTAGTAGGAAAGGGCCAACATCTACTTCTACAGGTTACGTATACCAACCCCTACAGGTAAGTAGGCTCGCACCAACTAGCCTTACCTATATTTTAAGGCCTCTAAATATTGTAAGTCCCTAAAAAAACGAGATAACTTTTTGGCTGCCAACACACATGAATTAATGATGAACCCGGAGCCACTTGGAGGTAAGGATGTTCATTACATCATTGCAATATTCAGTAAGTGAGCTGGCTAACAACCGCTCGCATAACTTTCTATAAAAATACGCAAAATATACTAAGTAAAGGCAAAATATCAGTTGGGTGTGCTTTAAAATTTCCGCAGGTAAATTGACTTAATTATACTTAAACAGACATGATTATACTCATTATTATGAATACTGAAGCGTTAATTAATAAGCTGCATGCACAGCAGCAATAATAGGCTGCCCGGAAACCTCACCTGGGACTCGCAGTGAATATAGTTGAGAGATAGGACCGAGTAATGAGATTAAAATGACAAACAGTTAGTGTGACCTAGCTTCATTTCGATCTATGGTTGCTAGTTGTAGGTCCGTATAGTGACGAGTCACTACGAGTTTACTCGTGACCAAAACAAGTATTATGTTCTGAAACGTCCGTCCGTTTCGTAAACTAATTTGACTTGAATCCTGCAGCTTAGTCAGGTCCACACATACTGTCCTGTGAATAAAACGGAATAGGCATGCATGCATACCTGTGAGCAAATGGTATGCATGCCTATTTCATCTAAAAATTGTCCCAGGCACTGTAGCGTCCCGTTCATCGATGCATAGGTAAAAAGTTGCTCCTGACGCTGTATCAGTCATCTAGGTAAGATGAAAAAGGCTTGTTTATTATTATATTCTAATGGTGTTTTTTCCTCGCTCACCGCCGATTACGCCATTTCTAGTCTAAGATGTAACGTGAAATATAGATGGCGCTCAACGAATCATATTAGCCGGACTCGTAGATATCAAGCCTTTTTCATTATATTTTAGCAATGATCTGTTATGTAAAAGATTATTGTATTTGTATATTGTATTTTCAACGCGTAGTTTTAAAGCTTTTAAGTTTTGAGTAAACTCTCTTTTTCAGGCTAAAAGTATTTTTCAAAAGAATATCTAAAAACAAAAGCATAATCTGCAAATAAGAGTAAGTAAATGATTTATTCTGTGCCTTTGCCTAGGTATAATGTGGCCATAAAATACATATCAAAGCGAAAGCCACCATAACAAACTAGAACCTTAGATAATTACATTGTACTTCTTTTCCGAAAAATATTATTTCCGCGTACAAACACAGGCTTTAGGGTAATGTGATAAAGGATCTATGACGTCAGAGTTTCCATATTTCACGCCACAGAGGTGAGTGAGCCGGGGGCCTCCTAATGCGAATTTAACTACTTGGCCTTCTGAATGCGATGCACAATACCACCCGCGAAGGAAGTTTCACCCACGTTTACGATCTGCCCGATATACGGAAATATATTGTTATGCTAAGCTTAAGGATACACAAAAATATAGCTAGGCTGTAATGGAGTACGTTTCATTCCAATAGGGATTGGTCAAGTAACAAAAAAATGCAATAAGCCCACGATCATAAGTTTTTAGAGCTATATATTTCATCTAACTAAAACTATGTTCCATGCAGCATCTCGTCTATAGGGGCATGGGGTGAAAAGTGACCACTGACGCTGAATAAATGATCTAAATTAGATCCGAAGGCCTGAACACCTTAATTAGTTACGTAAACGAAGTAATTGTTATTTTTTTGTATGACTACCACGTTCGTTATTCACTTTGAGTTGGTAATTTTACTATGCTTCTATCAGAACATTCACACTGAGAACAGACACGAGATTGATCATAATAATTTCTCTTTGTGCTGCCCTGCAGCGTAGCCCAGCAGACGATATCGATCGCCGAGTTCCACCCGTGCAAGCCACATGCAGGTGAATTCAGTAGCAGACGCAAATTAGTTCACCTTTAGGAATGAAATGAAAGGCTCACAAATGTCTTTGCTAGGTACGGTA
This sequence comes from Eulithis prunata, assembly GCA_918843925.1. Classification (NCBI taxonomy): domain Eukaryota; kingdom Metazoa; phylum Arthropoda; class Insecta; order Lepidoptera; family Geometridae; genus Eulithis; species Eulithis prunata. The sequence continues at coordinate 4,596,303 of OU974019.1, read as the reverse complement.
TACATCTCACCTTTTTGTCTCAATTACAACTACTAAATTAGTGTCTAAAAAAACTACTAACCAAATTAATGTTGCTTGTTCAAAATAATATCGTAAGTAAGAAAGTAACTGAAATAAAAATATACGTAACTTTTGCAATACTTATACGCCGTAATATATTTATTTTGGTCCTTTATAAACTTCACGAAAACATATTTGTATTCCTAAAGCCGTACAATATCGATAAAAAGATGGAGGTAGGCGGTTTTGTCGTGTACTTGCGAACAATGATACGGTTTACGAAGTTTTAAGCTATCTGGAAAACCAGTCACTGTCAATACGGAAATGTACCGAGATGGCGGCGGCTGCGTAGCGCTTCGTAGACTTGTAGCACACTCGTAGCACTTTCGTAGCACCTGGGCGCAGTTACAACAGAGACCAATTTTATGTTATGCAATAAAGGAAAGTACCTTTTTTGAATAGACCTAGTCAATTTCGTAGGTATAGAAACTCTCAACGAGGAGTTCATATGAAATTATGAAATAAATACTTGTTTCATATACAAATAGCAAAGCGCGTGCTGTTTTAACTTTATATCAACGATTGAAATTACACGGGACCGGGCATATTGTACTCGTAGGTAGGTAGTTGAAGCGCCTTAAAAAGTATAGGTACAATCTATAATGGAAAAAATGCAATACAACATGACAGATTGAGATCGAACGCTTCGGTTTTTGTTTTTGGCTGGTTTTTTTTATTAGTTAGTGAAATATTCAGATAATTGAGTTCAAACATTGCTCGTTTCGTAGCTATATTTTCATAATTTAGCTAGATGTTTTAAGCCTACAGCATCTTTAATTTTGGGGATAGGTAAAAAATCATGCTTAGTATTTTTGTATTCCATCCCAAAGATTTTTGTTAGGTGCATAGGAGATCATTGCTCCATCCCATCCATTCAGGTTCTTGGTTCGGCGAACGAAAGCGGCGGTTCAAAGGAACCACATAATTAAGATGGGATTCATCTTACGGCTACCTCAATACGACGCTGAGTAAACGACGTTAGATCTCAAAGCCGCAGTCAGTCTTGCATACTGTTTCTTAGAAATCACGTGAGTACCGCAAATAAATTGACTAAAAATAACATACAAAGACATACATTGTTTCATCATAGTCAATATTTCAGTTTGTGGAAGAAAATGCATATCTAGACTTACTCAAACTAAAAATGGTCACAGATAACAAAATATCTTCAAAGTTCTATAAGCTCGTATGCTGCTACTATAACACTTTGCATTCTTTGTTGAAAAGTTAAAAAGCATAAGCTAGAGTCACAGAATAGATTTTAAGTTTCAATGGTCTCAATTCAAATATCACCGTAAAAGCCTTAGAATCTGAAAGAATTTCATAAAGAGACCGACCATTATATACACATATTGATTAGAATGGGTGGCACGTTGTCCAATAGACGCTCCCGGCATATTTCCATTGCATCGATCGAACGTTGGTTCTGTGGTCTACCATCATCAGAACTCAGTTGAGCGGAGTAGAGCGAGTCAAATGATAATGTCAATGGCCACACCCACTGTAGAATAGAATAAGCAAATTGTGTTAATCAAATGGTACCGATTAACAGTGAAAACAAAATCTAGGGAATGATTGCAACGTTGCCACGTCGAGCTGTCGTCATTGACGCGCAATATAACTTGAATATGCTAGGTTTATCGCGACGATTTCCAGATTTATCCACTCAAAGCACATTAAGATTCTCTATATTGTGAATATCTGAAACTATGATTACTATAAGTACCACAAGACCCGGAACAGGCAAGAGCAGACATGAAACTCTCACACCTCTTGTGGTAAAAGAAAATTGACACTCGTTTATACGACACAGGGAATTGACAATCTTTAATAACATTTTTTTTTATATTTTGGTTGTAAATTACTTTATCTTTCTTTTTGTAATACTTTTACTGTTAAACAAGAGCGTGATGGATTAGTGTACTAGTCTAGTAACATCCTTGTTTGCAAGTTTCACAATAAATGAAATACGTATGTATTTTGGGTGCTATGGGTATGAATATAATATGCTATATGAATGAATCAGAGATCATGAAGAGAGTATGTTTAAAATGTAATAGTATGTTATAAATTATAATACATTTTCAAGTCATCATTGTATCGCCATTGTATGGGAAGGGCGGAGGTAAGGAACTTGGGAATAAGCCCTTTCAAACACACATGAGCAACGTAATCTCTTCCCAATTAAGATCATTATAAAAGAACATATTGTTGAGGAAGTTTACGAAAGAAACTGTACCTACCGGTTCCAATCAATGTGATTGGGGCAACGTGGCCAGGGGGCGGGGTGGCCTTTCCCCTCTGAAAGGGGTCTGTCCACTTATACAGACATCAGTAGACAGGAGATAACAGTAGAATACCATTTTCTCAAATAATATTGTACTAGTCTCCTATATTTTTCCTACAAACGCGAAATATTATTTCCCATCAATTACATTTTTAAAAACTTTTTGTTTCTATTCATATTTCATATGAGTTAGTGGGCAACTCTGGTGACGGAGTTCGACTTAGCTAGCAGTCACCCAGCCAAAAAGTGACCGCGCAGAACGTCGCTTAACTAGCGCGAATACGCGATAGTTAATCGCGTAAATCGCGTGCTTAACGCAATAGTTACTAGGCTTTGATAGACATGTACCTTAACGACCCTAATCCCAGCCCATATTCGGGTCTTCAGTTATTGTGTACTATCGATACTTCTATAGTAGCTATATAGGTATAACTTAATAACGTTGATCAAATTATTTTCTGTGATATTCGGGTCAATCCTGATTTCAGTGATTTCGTACCTACCTATTTCACCCACGTTTAGGTTTTTTCTCACTGTCGGCATTTTTTTTTACCATTACTGCATTTTTTTACGTTTGACTTTACTGTTTGTCAAACGTAAAAAATTGCGAACACAAGGCAAACGCTTGTTTTTTTGTATAGTTCAGTACACAATTTAAACTCCATGCCACTCACGCCAAGAAGTTTTTTTTGCGAAATCCTATCTCGCCGAGCTAGCTTTCGAATCTCTAATGAACTGTGAATAACCCGCCCCCCGGAGCCCCAATCCATGAATACCATAAATTCGCATGAGTAAATGCCTACCACCTACTAGATACGAGAGTACATTTATAAGGTAACATGATAGCAATATAGCTGGAGGATAGTTCATGTTTAATGGATGGTCAGCCGCAGAATAATTAATTTAAAATGATTTAATCAGGTTTGCGTCAATCACGGGACGTTGTTAGGTATCTGTTATTGTGCTATTATTATAAACGATCGTCAAATGTTATGAAATAATAAAGACCGGGAACGGGATAGCACAGAGGTACTTTATAATGTTTTTGTTGGATAAAAGTTGTCGAGAAAGGAATTTATCGTCATAACTTTGATGGAAACGTTTTGTCTCCACCGGTAGTACAGAGTTGGTGTAAATAGTGAATGATATGACACCATCCATCTCCATTGCTCGACTTTGTAGCTTACGGACGTTTTGTTTCAATCGTCTGCTATTATCTTGTAATTTACATTCGCTAAGTGTTAGTCACTTTGAGGGCTCAGAATATTAACTGAGTTTGAGGGTATCACTGTCATGAAAAGAATCAAAATAATGTACGTTTCGTTGAAATAAATATTTTGTCATGTTTTTTAGTAATGATTACAATAATCGAACTCATGTGACACCGCTTGGCACGGGCTTTTTTGCAAAATCACCATATTACGTACCAGGGCAGGAAATAATGACGCTTTTACCTCCATCTGCGTCTGTTAGACATCTGAAGTTACTCAAAGTGCGTACAATCCTTTCATAAAAAAGTTGTAAGAAGGGGTCATAAACAAACAAACAAAAAGTAATTAGGAAGAGTAATCTCACCAACGGCAACTAAAAGAGTTTTTTTCTGTAGCACTCAAGATAACCCAACCCAATAGACTAGCTAAAACTAATAGATTGTTTTGCAATTAATAAAAAAATTATAAGGCACACACAATTTTAGTATCTTATTTATAAATCTTGATTAATTGGTTAGAAAGTCTTGACAGTATTTCGACCGTTTCCGCTTGGTCTTATATCGTTTTTTTTTTCAAGACTTACTTAATTATAACGCTAAAACAACGGACTTCATTGCTTACAAAGATCGAATAATAGGCCCCAAGTTCAAATATTGATCACACAAATGTGTGGTTAGACAAAGGTAAAGTTACTCTGTGATATTGATGGGGTAGAAGAGGTAGCTAATTAGCGCAGGCTTGGGGGCTCACGCCGCCGGCGGCGGTGGCGGGGCGGCGGCCAACGATATCTTCCTAGGCTTTCACAGCGTTGTGTTCTAATTTACGACACCAGTTTTTTCATATTTAATTAAAACTTTCTAAGCCTCGGAATAATAATCTGAACTTAGAAAGTAACTGCACTGATAATGTTATTTCAAATTACACAATGTAGACATTCATCCATTGAGAACTTACAGCATAAAAGCTCTTCTTGAAATGAAGAAAAGTTTATGTGACACGACGACGCGACGGTTGTACTTCTGTAAAAAAAACACCGCAAAAATCTACAAGGAAAAAAAAACCTAATCCTACGCACAATTAGGAGTTTTCACTGTCGTGCCAAAGTGGCATCAACCTGTTCATCTTTCTAACACTATAATCCAGGGCATGTCACTTTAAAGCCTTTGTAAAATATTTGTTAAGTGACTCATATTTTATGCGGAGTTGGAAAGTGGGCTTTAAGTTCCCTGTGATCAGTGTTCCGCTTAAATAATGGCGAGTCGCAATTATGAAGAAACAAATTTTGCCCGAGAAAGCCTGTATTTACAGTTCAGAAGATATGATTTATTTTATAAATCGGACTGCTGTTAAAAAGCAGCGTCTTGGGCTGTCTGAACCACACAGCATATTTACGGTGGTTTTCGGTGGCTTTTTTTCATTCATGTCGCTACAGTTTTTACGTCAGCACCCGCCTACAAAGTACTTAAAATTTTACAACTACCGTGCAAGGGTTTCTATCGATAAAAATTTTATTTGGACTAAAACGCCGTCATTCGAGATGAAAATTGAAAATATATAAACAAATGGTTTGTATGTATGGTACGGTACCTCCACAGTACATCAGACAGGTCTTTTATTAGGTTTATATCTAACTATATACGAATGAGGGGTTTAATTTAATTTAAATGAGTTTGAATAGGTCGAACGCTCGCCTTGGATGAAGATGAGTGCCTTCATTACGAGAATATCATCTGTGCCGATAGAATTGAATGGAACGATTAGCTTGCCATTTGGGATGAATCATAATTAAACATTTCAGTCATATTGAAATCTATTCAGTATAACGGATTGCTCTATTCACCGTCATCAAAATATGCCAGCCTCAGTATGCTGAGGTTATAAATAAACAGTGGATATGTAGAGAATGTTGCCTAATTGACACTCATCTCGGATTCAAAGGTCAGCAGACCCACATAATGGTAGATATTTATAAACCTCGCCCGGCTCTCACTCAGACACTCCTACTGTTATTTGATAAAATAAACTTTATATTCGGTTTTAAAAATGAATTTATTTTTTTCAAGTTACTTATCGCGTTGGCTTGTAAATGTATTAAGATCTGTGACCATTCGACCTATCGTTACTCTCATCGAACGAAGCTTAGGTAGCATGACAGATAAAAAACTGAAATACAATATGATTCTTTCATAGATTCTCCACTAAAAATTATTTTCAACCACATCAATCGCAGGCTTGTTCCAAGGCATCCTAATAGAGCCTGCTCTAGAAAGTTAGTGTACCTACCTACTCTGTATAGTTGATCAATAAATGGTCAGCCAACGTCAATTTACCCTTAATGCGATTATTTGGACAGAACAATGGCCACGTTAATGGACACTGATGTACGATGGCCATAGATAGATATTATACAGACGAAATTGGCGGTTCGTGCATGGACCGTGCATTCTATGAATATTCTGTTTGATGACTGTTTTCTTACTTAATAATTGTTTTCTTGTTTAATGTGGACGGAGAGTGGCTAGTGTGTAAATATCCAATACCGTTTACAAAAAATGCTATATCAAAGTTTTTTACAGTACTATGAATGCTCGTACGTTATTTGAAATAGAATGGTCGCGTAAAAGGTATCAGAAGTTCTATGGTGAAAAAACCGCTTGCTTAGTGCCATAAAAGTAAAACGCGTTTGTTTTTCACACAGATTTAGCTACGCAGTGCGTCTGTCTACCCTTTTATATTTTGTGCCCAACTGCAGACACATTAACGGATACGATCTTATTTACTCGTGTGCTTATATAATTTTAATCACTAATAGCCCACCTACTCTATCAGAGTGCTTTCATTTGATAGAGTACCTAGAGTATTTTGGAAACACGAAAACCTCTACATATTTTGATTACATTTTAGTACAGTATCGACTGATGGGTATTTGTATTTAAATTTCTGTTCTATGTTTTGATGTCTGTTAACGTTTGACACAATAAAGTTATGCGTTCTTATTACAGAACGAAGACTAAAGAAAGTCATGGTTTAACTTGACATAAACCTTTACGTTGACGTACGTTTAAACCTTGGACTTTCTTTAGTCTTCGTTCTGGAATAAGACCGATGGTATCTATTTACTAATTACCTTCTTCCTTTTTGGAATATTATAATAGAAGATTGCAAAGTCTATAGGTAAGTAACCTAGTTTTAAGTTTTTTGTTATACTAAGTAAGTACATAAGCTTTTCATTTTGCATTTTTTCTTTTCAATACTTTTTATTTTAAAAACTCCCATAAAGTTCAACCTATGCTTACTTTTGGGGTTAGGGCAAAGAAACTCTAATACTTAATTGCCTACTAACAAAAACTGACTTCGAGAAAACATGCAGTATTGTTGCCGCGAGTTCAACCGGAAAACTAATTCCAGTTAATGATTTGACAATTTAACGGTCTTTCCGGTCTTGTGATACGGCTCGTGTGTCTGCGCTTTATTGAAGCGATTAAGGGAGTTTTTATTACTAATAGTCTTTTAAGCAAGTAACTGGACACTATTTACAAACGGGAATTGAGCAAAAACTGTGTTTTTATGCAGCCACTACTAACTAACTACCACACTTTAAACATCTTCATAAGTATTGCGTATATATTAGATCTGAGGGGACTCTAAAGTTATTTTTGCAACTGGGCTACTCTTATAACCATAGACTTGTGTGTGTTATTACTTAAAGCTATATTTCCATCTACAGGAAAAGTAGCTTCGTTCCACCGTTTGCCTTCCTTTATAAATTCACGGAAATGTTTGTGCATAACGTGTACATTTTGTTTGAGCTCAGGAGAAAATTTCGTGTCCCTCGTCTATGTCGCAAGAGTGTTTACAAACTTAGTGGTTGTAAGTTGTACCTAAGCTTGATAAAGCTATCCTTTTGAATGTTTTTAGATTACCTAAGTAATTAAGAATTCTTTTCATAGTTTTTCTTAGCTTGCTAAATGAGCGAGGTCAGTCAGTTTTTGCTCCACTACTTTAAAAAAAGAAAACAATCTTGTAATGCATAATTTTAATATCTTTCAAAGGATCTTTAGCGTCTAAATAGTTTTCGATTTAATTAACATCTACAGCATCAAATTTAACTGTCGTCATCCAACATTTAATATATTTTTTAGGGCACGTGTCGTATTGTAATAGCACATGTCGTCTACTTCAAGAGTTTGAGTTACGCTGCGTACGAAAAATTCGCGCAGCCGTCCGAAAACGCACAAGATGCCTGCAGTGTAACAACACGATTTTCGTTTATTTTGAGCTAATTCCGTAAACAAAGCTAAGTAAAAACATTGCTGACAAAATAACTTCGCTGACAGACAAAATAATCAATAGGTAAATGCGAAAAGTAATCGTGCCATTCTGTACCGTAATTTGGGCTGGCACATATTGAAATTGAACATTCTTCAAAAGCTCTTTTGTAGACGCCCTTCCATTTAAATAATATTGAAATATTAAAGCCTACAACAGTTAACGCGACGTAAAATGTAATATAAAAAATAAATTGATTAGGTAGGTACCCATCGACTCTGGCTATTCAATTAACCAAATTAATGTAAGTTTTACGTAAATACTAAATAGTATTAATTTTTTACAATACTCATTATTATGTTCACGTTTGTAATTCAAATCGTCGTACAAAATAATGAAATGCTCCTTAAGATGCGGTCGGCAGCCAACCTTGGTAGAGTTTATGAGATCATAAATTGAATATGAGCGTCTGAATTATAAAAGGCGACAGCCCAGTCTTCAGCCATCTCAGTACTAATTATTTGAATCTTTCAGACAGAAATATTTTAAAACAGAAAACTAATTCATCGCGCTTTTCTTTCATTTTATTTCACGCATAGGGACACAAAATATGAGAAAATATATAAGCCGCACGCACCACATCTAATTAATTTTACGCTTCGAATCATTATTGGCTTAATGACCACTTCTTAGCTCGTTCCTACTTGCTACCCTTAGGTCTATTAAATAAACAAACATGCGTAATAAATAAGTATGAGCGTAACAAACGAAACCCAGTGATGTGTAGCAAACGACGGTACTCCGGCTAATCTGAGAGGAAACGACGTCTTATGTTGCAGTAAACCGGGACTTACTTACGGGAAGATTACGCAGAATTTTCAGCGATAAACCAGCGTACACAATGCCGGTGAATTCTTGCTTGAAGCTTTATTCCGTACCAGCGATTAGCTGAAACGTTCTGTAGCTGAATCAAGCCATGTTCTATGCACATTTATCTAGTAAGTGGTCTTTACTGAACGATTTTTTTACCAGCATTATCATGACGCAGCAACATCTGTGTACCTATTCCAATCACTTTATACACAAAAGACAAAACACGGTGTAACTTACAATCTTACATTCCGAATTTAATAATAACAGGGTAGATATTTGTAAAACAATTGTAAATAGGTATTGCGTCTTCACTTAGCATTAGCATCAAGCAATATTGCGACCAAACCTTTCTCATTCGTTTGTAAAAAGGTGGTTGAAACAAATCGGTCGCGGTACTGCGTAAGATATATGGAGTAGTAAAGTAGAATATATATTTTAACTCTTTTGGTTTAAAACAAGTTTAAATATCGCGAAGATCATAAAATTATTAAATTATTAACTTGGTTTTATTTGCTGCGCAAAATAATGTCATTGCACATTACTTGAGTTACTGGATAGCAACAACCTAATAGTATTCACGGCATTATTACGAACGTAACGATAAACACAACATGCGAGAAAACGCCATACTATAGTTATAAATAACTGATTTTGTAATGGTCTAATTAAAGTGAATTGGTGTCCCAGGTAAGCCTAAACTAATTTACGTTCGTATGTTTTGTGATGATAAAACCTTTGGCATTTATTTACGGCTGTAGCCTGTAGCACGAAACGCGGTCGAGGCTGTTACGTTATGCTCGAAATAAAACGAGGCTACTGAGATAGAGCTATTTTGTGACGAGACAAAATTTTAAATTTAACATACGGCATGTTTATTCCTCACTCAGAATTCCCCCAACTCAAGCATAGGTACTGACCTACAATGAATGCATAGAAAAACTACAATCTATGAGTTTATCGATATTTTTATCAACACACAAAAGGGTCGTAGAGACCTCAATGGGCCCCATCAAAACTAACATAAATCAATTTTTGTAAGTTATGTATACTCAATACAAATATAATTGCACAGTCCACAGCGCTAAGCCGTTTTATGCTACGAAAGCGTAGCTCCGTAGCACAAGTGCTACGAAATCTCGTGTTTATTTCAATTTCAAAACCTCGGAGTCAGGCGGCTAACTCTACAGAAAATAGAGTTTGTTAGCAAAGAAATTTTAAAAAATCCACGTTTATTTTGTGAGTTTGCATATAGTTCACTCAAGATTAGCAAATCTGGCTCACTAACATAAATTTAATAGAGATAATTTGGTTTTTATCACTATTTGAACACATCCGTCCGTTACAAGTTTGCACCATCGTTTTAATGGCATTAGGTTAGTTCGTCTATTTGAACTCAGTTTGTGTTTATGTTTAAGTATCAAATCGCTTCGTAAAACTCTAGAACGTGTTTATGTGCGTAAAACAAAGGGTCCTCTCTGTGTAAGGACGTAATGTTATTGTGATAAATGAGCTTCTCTTAATTACCGGTCAGCAATAGGTACAAAGTCGAGTGTCGTCAGCGTTACTTGCAAGTTGTTTTTGGAGGCCTCATCTGTAGTTACGACAAATAAGTGTGAGTACACTTTTTTTATTTCTAAAGAAACCTACAAGTAGTATGTACTTAATGATACATTTTGTATTTAGGATAAGTACAAAGAGTGCAACCTATTATATAAGTTTGAATCCAAAATTGCTTATTTTTAGCACAGTTAGACATGGAGCAATCCCTGACTAAGTTAGGTATCTACTTACCCACACAGCGGTATTGTGTAGATAAGAGACCTTATACCTAGTTAAGCTCACTTGAGATCTCGAATGTCTAATAAGCACCCGGCACCCGACACTGGAGCCTAAGAATAGGCGCTCACATCGCGCAACTATCTCGATGTACCCACGCCACGCCCTAATTAAATAATTGCTTCTACCATTTCTAAGGAATACAAAGCCTTTTTTGCTGACAATCCCATGGACTTTTGGTGTTTTTTTATGTAAGGGACATTCAAGTGGGTAATTTATTATAGAAATGTATTCTCGGTGAAGGTGATTTTCTTCATTTCTTTTCATATATTACATGTACATTTTATTGCTTTGGTATAATATAACTAGAGTAAGTACATGCACCCTGCAAGGGCACTGCAACAGGTTTATGTTAAGTCATACATTCTTAAAAAATAGGGTTCTTTGATCAATAAAAATGGATATAAAAAATAATATTCAACAAACTGGGATACCTAATCACAGAAAACATTTTATGAATTCTGTGGCAAGACTAGAATATCACGAATGTAGAAGTAGGAGACATAAGAAAATAAATCACCTATGACAAGGGTTAACGTATCCATTGTAGCGTTGACACGGGAGTCGGGGACGTATCGCTGACGACTATTTACTTACGAATGTTTGTATAAATAATCGATTGATTTTAGGTAAAATAGCGAATTACGTATTTTTCTTTACCATCTTTTTCACTCCGCATTTGATTATAATAACTAGCTATAGTATTTTTATTTCACACCATGTGCCGCGTCGTCGTCGTTATCCCGCCCGCGCCGCGCCGCGCCGTGCGACAAAATGCTCTAGTTTTATTTGCTGTGTCATGGGAATGCCGCCTATTTTGAAATTTAATTTCCGCAAAAGCTCGAGGCTAAACGGAAATGGGGTGTGATAGCACTGCACACTCAAAGATATTTCAAGTTAGAATCGGAGTTTGGAAATGTGTCAGTAAAGCTAATGCACAGCGTCAGGCCAGGTCAGACGAAGTCACCCTCGTCTCTGCTTGATCCACATCTGACGCCGGATTACAACTATAATGACAGATGTTCTATAATTAACTTATTATAAACTCGCCCACTCCGGCGCGGCACGTCAATCAATCCACCTCCCCGGTTACCGACAGCTACAAGTTAGCTGGCAACTCCTCTGCGGCTTACATTATAATTAGATTGGAGCAAATTTACAAGTCCCCTTGTCACCTAAATTGTGAACAAGCTCACAGAATTCAATTATAACGCTGAAAAGCAGAAATCGTAAACATAATACCTAGTCCTATAGCTCAACTGTTACCAAATCCGTCTATCAAGGCTATTCCCAAACTGTTGAAATTAGGTACCTATGGGAGTTAAAAAAATATCTATCGCCAGACAAAGTAATGAGAGAAAAGTCATTGTAGCTATTCTGCAAACATAAGCGCATCCCTCTTGCAGTCCGCAGCGGTTAATTGGAATTCTATCAACCGTTGTTGTTATTGTGTTTTGAATGCGCGCACAAATATTTTAAAGCGGGTATGTTGTAGGTACTCTATGTTACATGGTTGTACTTAGAAGCGGCACGGGTTGGGCCGGGCTCGCTCGATATCGACGTGTCCTCACTCTCTAGATATACCGCCACTGACACTACTTTATTTACATTCACACAATGGGAAATACCTATCTCTGAGAAAATTTACCTGCCAACGGCCGCCCTTCTGGGTAAATCTGACAAAATATATTGCGGAAAACTTGCGAAAGCTGGCCAATAAGCGTTCCTTTTCTGCACGATTTTTGCATCACATCACGCATCTATTTTTTTAGATCCATACCTACAGAGATTGTATAGCTCTACCTTGTATGAAAATAATTTTGAACTTTACTTTCTGAATGATAATGGCATTGGTGAGCTACCTATTTAACACTCCTGTCTAGGTAGGAAGCTAATATTAAATATTGCTCAGACAAATCTGAAAGATAAGGTTGGATTGAATACGTATATATACCTCCGCAATGTAGTCAAAGTAGATTAGACAAAGAAAGTTAAGAAGTAGGTACAAGATTAAATCTGCACTTGGGAAGTACCATTGGGTGCGCATTTTTAGTAAGACATCTTTTAGTCCGTTTAGAAAATAACGGTTTTCTAGGAAAGTTTTTGAAGTGTCTACTCAAGCGTGAATCTCAACTAGGTGTACCTTCCACTGTTTTCTCCTTGAAAACACCTACTGAAAATACACGGAGCAATGCAGTGATCCAGTAAGTCATTGACGCGGAATCATCGCACGGCGAGGGTTTCGATTTATAGTTTGTAGCTCATACCATATAGGTACTTACTCGTACATCCACCATTTACGTATTATTACATTTGTTCCCAAATCATAAGTAGCTACTAGCTACATTGTTGGTATCTATATGTGGTTCTCTCGTATATTCATCGAGAACATAAATAATTATTATTGGAAATTAGGTCGTCACAGTCGTGACACATGGCTGTTATTATTACGTCATGTCACGGTCACATCTCACACAACTAAAGCCTCATGACTTGCTGAGTTTTCCATATAATTTACGGTTATGAGTGCTTCCACTGATGTCCGGATATTATTATTCATTGTGTCACGCCTCTGTGTCTGCGCGTAATGGGACAAATCTTATTGTCCTATCTTTATCTATGAGATATTGCCAGTGGCTGTGTTTCAAAGAAGTTTGCTTAGGTAGGTACTCAATAGGACAGCTGCTATGTTTATATTTCAGCGTTGGTATGTATCGCTAATGTATTTTTTTTTACAAAAAATCCTTGCGCCTTTGTGCAACCCGCGCCTATTTCATAATCAGGGAGACCATCATTTCTCATTTCCCGATTGACACAGCGTATTTTAGTAGTGCGTACAGTTTCTTCGTACAAAGCGCTTTGATAATACGAACCTTCATAATGCGAACTGCCAAGGAGTGGAACTCTCTGCCATCATCAGTATTTCCTGAAAGATATAACCTAGGAATTTTCAAGAAAGAGTGAATAGGTGGATTATAGCTAAGCGTGCTCCACCTTAGGCTGTAGCTACACTTACCACCAGAGCCCTGAGTCTATCTCGGTGTTGTGTTTTCTTGCTATTTTTGGCATTCGGAAACGGATTCGCAAAGTGAAAATTTTTGTATGAAAACCGGATAAGCGCCTCTAGCAGGAGATTTCGGAACTGTTTCTGCGAATCTATAGACGTCAGATAGACTCGCAGAAACAGTTCCCAAATCTCCTGCTAGAGGCGCTTATCCGGTTTTCATACAAAAATTTTCACTTTGCGAATCCGTTTCCGAATGCCAAAAATAGCAAGAAAACACAACACCGAGATAGACTCAGGGCTCAGGTGTGCTGGCAGCCAAATGCTTAGCTATAACTCATAATTTTTTTCCATCTGGCTCAAAGGACACAATCGGACAAACATTCGAACATAAGAAAAGTTTATCTTCTCGGTAGGTAAACTGAATATTGCACTCTCGAATAATTTTAAAGTTGCAAATCTGTGGATAGGTAGTTACCTTGATGCAGAAAACCTAGATTATAACAATAAGAGTTGACCCTTTATTTTATTAAACACTGGTGGAAATGAAAATCTTGGAGCTAAATTAGAACGAAGTTCCTAGATACATTGGATTCCATCCTATCCGTTGTAAAAAATCACTGTCACAATAACATAAGCCCGGTTGACATGGATACCCACTAATAAAATAACTAGCTCCTGTCCGCGGCTTTGCTGGCGAGGTAGATATCTAATTAGTTAAAATAAGAGACAAAATACTGCTGCTATTTGATAGTTTATTCCAAACCGATTACTCGCTTTGCTGTCTTTTATTTATTCGAAGAATAAACCAATGAGGATTCCAATTTAGTTCTCGATTTACTGTTGTACCTATGTAATAATAGATATTTTACATAACTACCTACATATCTACCTTTGTAATGCGTTTACCGTGTACCAACGCCTCCCTCGTAATAAATTCAAATATCAAGGAGTTTACACAAATATCACACCGGATCAATATCCAGCTGTGCTCATATAATCCTTTATACCTACATATTTTGTTGAAATTATAAATTATTCTGGCACCAATGAATTTGCTAAAAAGCTTGTATCAGTGTAAACGTGTCAGGCTTCTGTATGAAGTAAGTACATATAACTGTGGCACTACTTCGCGTATCACTACACTTTATTGCTGATGTTGTGCTGTATTTTCAAAATAACACTCCACCATTTTTCAATGGGTGGAGTAGTATGACTTGAGTCGACACGATAGGTAGGTAGCTACAGCGTTTCGATTTACCAGATGTTACTCTACCTGGCTATGTAGTAACTATATATTGTTTGATAGGTAGGTCGGCTTTCTATTACATACTTACCTGATTTCAGTGTACCTGAGTAGGTACATAGCTACCTAACGCGGTGGCGCCATGTGTGAATTCGCTGTGTGTCGTGTCGCCCCCTCGACAGATTACCAATTACCCCAACCGATTGCACGCAATTAACCTGCTCTAATCTTTCATTTCCTTTACCTCGTGCACCATGTTGGTGTTTTGCTCAACCTTCACCTTTAACGAACAATTATAGGCTTTGTAGACAAGGCATGTAAAATGTCTACTATCTAGGTCACCTAGGTGACATAGGACCATATTACTTAGGTACATATATTAAATTAATTAAAATCTCATTACTCTACTTATTGCTCAAAATATTTAAGATGTTTGAGTTTTTGTGCTTCAATCTCACCGAACCTAACACCATGATTAGATGAAAGACGGGATTAGCCTAAAGGTCACTTTTCAAATTCTGGGTGCCACGCGAGCGAAGGCCAGCTTCTTTTCATTTTGCTCTGCCTTCAGAAAGAAGGAACCTAGAGGAACACGCCGCGGCAACGCGCAACACCTCGTCCAATGGGTAACGCTATTACCGTCAACGTAATATACCTACTTCATCAAAGGCTTTGAAGTGACTGTTGAATGTTGTTGAAAACAAGATCGTTCTGTGAAACGTCAGTGCACGCTATCGGTAAACACCGTAAACACACAGTTTATACCTACCTACCTACTTATTAGGGTGGATCGATTTTTCGATTTTTCGAATTTCGACTTGGGGTAGCGTGTGGTTGATGTTCCTATTTAATGCGATTATAACTGTATATTTACTTTAATTTAATTCGATTTACAAGTACTGCCCCAAAGGCCCTTAAGTTTTGAAAAAGTTACAAAATGGTGTCCAAGTAACATGGTTGACTTTTTGATTCTAATTTCTATATTGATTTGTTATTATGATTTATTTATACTAGCAGTAACCTTAGCTTAGATATTTGATGGTAAGACCTTGTTAAAACTAAAGTATTTTTTTTTAAATTGCTTTTGAAAAACCAAAAAATGTACCAATTTTGAAAAAAATCTTAACCTAGCTTCAGAAGTCAAATTAAATTAAAAATTATAGTCTAGCCATTGTTTTTCCGAGTTATATTATTACTGGATAGTTAGTTATTGGTTTTAAAGCCAATTTTTTTAAAAGTATAGGTCTTCGGACGTCGGGTTAAGCTCAACTAGTTTCAGCATAGATTTTGTATGAAAAAACCAATAATTTTCAATTTTTGGCCACTATTTGAGGTAAAAACCTAGTAAAACATTAATTTATCACCAATAATACTTCAATACAGTTAATATAGCTCATATTTTATTATATTTTAGGTATTGATAGGATTTCCAGTTACAAAATATAATATTTTTACTGATATGGTGAATATTTTTTGGTCGAAGCTTTTAGACCATCCTAACATCACTTTAAAAGTGATTATATTAATTTTGGGTATGTTTGTAACATATTACAATATCATATAGTCTAGTGTTATTAATTTTTTAAGTCCATATTGCAGGAACTTCATGTGGGTTAGCTTCGATCTCAATTTATTAGATTTAGGCGGAGTTCGTACTTTTCAGAAGCCAAATTTTACCTTGTAGACTGATTTTGTCAAAATTGTGTATTTTAAATACAAAATTACTAGTGCTAGTAAATATAACAATCTATTTAAATTATAATAACAGCATTCTATCTGCTTTCAACAACTCCAAAACCACAAATCATGGTTTTGCCATGTTTTCTACGGCGAGAGCCACTTTTGATTTGCGATGGAGCTTTAAGCTTTGTTTTTTAAATGAAATGCACTGAAATCTATCTTAAGTTATAGAAAAGGTATTGTTCTTACCTATCGTAACAGTTTTTGGAACATGAAGTTTTATATTTTTCACTGAAGCCGAGTTTACAATCATATTATACAAAAAACTTAGAAAATCGATAGGTAAGGATTTCAAAAGGCGAAAAAAAATATTGCAGCCGTTTTTCTTTACTTAAATTATTTTAAATACAGACAATAGCCTATTATCTTTAACACAACAGAAGAAATATAACCATTTAGTTAAAGTTTTGTACCTATAAGCCAAAATAAACGAGATATTTTTTTTTAAAGAAAGTAATTTGATGGGTTTATTCCGTCATGCTTTTCTATAATATTTTCTAATTGAATGACTAAGGAAACTCCAATTTAATATTTCTCTTATACTATTATAAATAATTAATGCCTTTGGTGTTACTTTATTAGTCACAATTTTCCATATCCACCAGTTACACCATCGCACTATTTGTGAAAAATGTATGAGAATTTCACTAAAATAAGGCAGTGGTTTGCAATATATTTGAGTGGATTAGAATGTATATTTTTAATCCAAACTGGTAATATTTATAAAGATGCTTTCAACAGTAATAGATTTAGTGAAAAAAATATCCTAATTGTATTATTTTTCAACTTTTAAGATGCAGCTGGAAATTATCAATTTTTCAGTTTTTTTGTAAACTTGATCCGTCTTGGGGCAGTACTTCCTGTTATTATTTTTGAAAGATATTTGGCATGGTTAACCTATGGGTGTAGGAACAACTACTGCGCAGTACCCCGAAACGCTAACTAAAAAAAATTTTTTTTCCATACAAGAGCGATCCACCCTACTACTTATCCAACCCTCTAAGATACACTGAATATAGAGGGGTTTATTTAAAGAAGCCATTTATTCCTTTCTTCTCGTATTCATTCGAGATATCTTTGTCATGATTGAAAGATTTACGAGCCCGTTATTCTCCACTAGCTTCCGCCGTCGACTTCGTCCGCATCCCGTTGATCCTGTTAATTTCTCGGGATAAAAAGTAGGTAAGTAACCCTTATTATTAGGTGAATCCAGGTTACGAACTAAAGTAGGGAGCGCGAACTATGTAAGTAGGTACCTACCTATGTAACTTAATCTCAATAGCAAGGGAAGTTGGTTTTTCGCTCTAGTATTCACCATGTCCGGCTACAATAAACTTGAAATTTATGTGGGAGTCGTAAAGCTATATGAGCATGGGGCACCGGAGTGGTATCGGCCACCTGTAGCGTGACTTAGCCAGTTGTTAGGTAATTTAAATAGGTAAGTATACCTACCTAGGTACCTATATTCTCACGGGTAGGTACCTACCTACTTCCGGGCGTACCGCCATAGAAGAAATACTTCATGAAGAAGAGAGAACTTCGTGCAGTTGCCCACTGGTTCTAGATACTTAGGTGTGTACATGAAACTATACTTACCTACCTACCTACCTATAATAAATGGAGTAATTTGGATCTACCTACCTATTATAGTATGGTATAGATATTTGTCAATGTATAGTAATATCTATTATCTACATATACTACTATAGTGAGTTCTAAATGTTCTATTACCTATTAGGTAAATTAAATCAGTAGGTTTTGTCTGTATTCACACTTACTGCTCAAGCAAGACTCAAGCTTATTATGTTTTTGTATGTAAATCTTTTTTTATTCTGATAAAAATGGTTTTCAATTCGGAGAAACGCCTAGCGAAGTTGCAGTAGGCTCATCGAGCTGGTCTATCTATCTATGATGATCATAAAATGTGTAAGAAAGAAGGTAAGTACCTAATCTACCTATACTTTCTAAGCAAAGCACCACTTAGAATATTTTTGAGCCGTAAAATCACAAGGATCACGTTTCAGACTAGGTAGGTATACCTAGTCTGAAACGTGATATTTCCTCATGGTTTTTTTTCTGCTTAGGTAAGTATTACATAGTGATAGGTATAGGTAGTGTAGGCATTAGGGTCACTTTTTACCCATACCTAGATGAACTACGGGACGCTTGTGGTGCCTGGGACGTTTTTTAGATTGTGTAGGTACCTACCCACCTATCTACCTAGGCTTACACACTGCTCAGCACGTCTATACTTACTATAGGACCCACCTTTATATAGGTTGGTATACCTACCTATCTGCCATCGTCTCAGCCTAGTCAACGAAACAGGAAAGATAAGGTCAACGAGCGGAGTTAACTAAGCCGCGGGCTTACTCAAAATATTTTCGTTCTGCATTCCGGATCCGGATTGCCCTCCGCCGCATACCTGCTCCACGATTCCGGACTTCAAGTAGTCCGAGAAGAGTTCGAGCAGACGGCGCGTAAGGCCTCTTGCTTGTTGCGACCACAGAACACATTTACGTTGCGACAAACAAGCAAGTCAGTCAATATTAACAAGCCAGTCAAGCAAATCAATCAAAAGCGGTTTGTTGTGCGCAGTGCGCATCATCCTCGCGCATGCGTGATTTGATTTTGATCGGTGGACCACACGGTGGACCATAGACAACACAAACAGATTACTGACTCATTCATTCATCTGTCAATTCTGTCACTCACTTCATTTCTGTGACTTCTGTCTTGAAAATCAATCTTTTTGTTTGTAGGTTAAGTTTTAGTGATAGAATTTGTTAAAATCGTACTAAAATAATAGAATATACCCCGAAATGGAGTGGAAGTGAATGCCACAATATATTCACACCGTGAATTGTGGTGAAAAAGGTCCGGTCGATTGCATCTACCTCCGATAGAGTAATGATCGTGTAGGCCTCGATTGTTACTTGACATTGAGTAGTTGAAATGTAAAACACGATCTAAAATACGCATTTGTTACTGTGTTATCTTCTTTAGGAAGATTACATACTGAACTTGTGAAGTGATACGTTTGTGTTTACAAGCAAAACCTTCAATTCAATCAAAATGACGATGAGTCAACTATCGGTATTGAAACTGTACAACGCAGTCGTCGACGACGTGATAGCTGGCGTGAGAGACTGTTTTTTGGACGACGGAGTCGACGAGCAAGTGTTACAGGAGCTAAAGCAGTTGTGGAAGACGAAGCTGCAAGCGAGCGGCGCTATGGACCCACCGGTTCCCGAACCCACCCATGTGCCTCCTCCCGTGCTTCAAAACTTCCACAATTCCAAAACCAACATCGTACCCAAAGTGAGTCAGAGCACGAGCCAACAGAACCCGAGCGCGGAGCATGGCACGCCCTCGAACATCGCCGGCGCGCACCCGCATCACGTTCTGGATCCAAACAATAAAGTACCGGTCCAACTGACGCTACCCGCTCAGCCAGGGGTGCCTGGCTCGCAACCGAGATCGTTTACCATTCAGATTCCCGCATCCGCACTCAATGGAAATAAACTGCATCAAGTCTTAACTGGGCCCATTATCAATGCTACCATAAGCCTGCCTCAGCCATTGGCTGCCACACTTTTGCAGCAACATATAAATTCAGCTCTTGCGAGTCAGCAGCAGAATGAGTTTGACGGCGGTGGCGGCGGCGGAGGTGGTCGCAGTGGCGGCGCTCCGTTGCCGTGGTCCCTGGATGGGGCGCTCGACTCGTCTGATGAGGAGGGGTCGAACGCGGGCGAGGGCTCCGACGATGCGGAAGCAGAGGCGGCCGCCGAGGATGATGAGGAAGAGGACTCTGGCGAGGAGCGCGCTGACGACGATGAGGAGGAGCGTGATGATAGCGCTGGCGCAGATGACGAGCCTTTAAATTCCTGCGACGACGTCTCCGATGAGGAGCCTGGCGACATGTTTGACACCGACAATGTTGTTGTATGCCAATACGATAAAATAACTCGCAGTCGTAACAAGTGGAAGTTTTACCTAAAAGATGGCATCATGAACTTAGCGGGTAAAGATTTTGTATTCCAAAAGGCCAATGGTGATGCAGAGTGGTGATGTTTCTTTCTGTGTATAGATGTATGAGCTGTATATTTTTACTGTAACTTGTTGTATCTCAAGTTAGGATGTAACTCGGATAGGATATGAAAGATCCTGGCTTCTGTTATCTCAATCTATTGAGTATATTATCTCTGACAAAAATTAACTAAGTTTGTTATTATTACTCAAACTCATAATTCAATAAAACCATTTATATGTTGTGTGGAGTTGCAAAATGTTTAAATCTTTTCCTGCTTTACTATACTTAATTAAATATTATACCATATTGTGTTAAATGTAATGATTAATGATATTAGGTTCACTGTTTTCATTTTGTGTGATACATTGTTGACTAAGGGGTTAGGATTTATTTCATAACATATTTCAGCTTCATTTTATTTTTATACTATCTGACCCACCCCTATCTGTCACTAAATTTTTATGCACTACTATGTTTGAAAATAACATCACTATTTATTTTGTTAGAACTGGAAGAAATTGTGTTTAGTACTTTCCAAAATTAGCCTGTACATGTACACGGGGGGAACTTTGTTTTATACTATGAGTAATTTGATAATATGCCACCAGTGGCAATGTACGCAAAACTAAACATTGCTTTTTGTTTTTTCTTCTTTGAGCTTCAATGTTAGTTTCTCAATGAGACCTTGTTTCTTAAACTTACCGTTACCATGCTTTTACCTTAAATAATGTTTCTTTAGATAGAAATATATATACAAATGAAATGTACCTACTCTTATGACTTAAATTTTACACTCAACACAAACAAATGATGGTGATAAATTCTGTATTTCACCACATGCATAGATAGATAAATAATATTGGAATAATCTGTATTTATAAACAAAAACACTGGAATTATTAATTTCCACCATAATCTAGGAAACTGAATTAGCAAATAGACTTTCTAATAAATTTCCAAAAACCTCAAAATTATTTTTAATGAAATGACTCCTATTTTAAATAATATGACGATCTCGGCGAAGTCGAATCTCGCGACACGTTTACAACAGCAGCGAGGTACTTACTTGAACAGCAAGTGCTAGTATGAGTAGATATGTACCTAGGTATTGTAATTTACTAGTGATCTTTTTTATTTAAAAAATCTTAATTTTCTAATTAAAACTACAATATTAGTACAAACAAGTACTAAAACAATAAATAGTAGGTAGTTACCTATTACTCAACTTATTCTTTGTTTCGGTATCGGTAAGAATAGCTATAATCTGGATACAAATGTAAGTTGGGAAAGCTATATTGAAGGTTTATCCTCCTTAGGTACTAACCAAGATTATGATTGTATGGTCAGGATTACCTACACTGTTTGAGTTTGGTACACTGCGCGGCCACCAACGCAGTCTGCTGTATAATAGCACTGCGTTGGTGGCCGCGCAGTGTGCTATTTGTCGGAGCCATGGAATTAGGATACTAGCAGATACTAGTTCCATGGTCGGAGCATTTACACGGAAACATAGACAACTCGATGCGGAACGTGGCCGTGTTGCCACGCGATGTAAGTACTTACCATTGTATACCGAATAATAATGAATATTTATTTGAGTGTTCCGGTCCAGTTTTGGAAAAGCGGAACGGTCTCTCCCATCTCACTCCGGTGTCTGTCTGTCCGGGGCCGGGGTGACAGACAGATCTGTCACCTCCACTCCACCAGAGCTTAACCGTAGGAGCTAGATAGTTAAAATTTGGCATAGATATTCAACTGTCATTTTAGCGCGGCTTTAAAAAATGCTCTATCATTGTCACTTGCATGCCAACGAAAAGAAATGACAACAGATTTAGCAACCATTTTATTTACCTAGTTAGCTGTCGGTGGGCTCGATAGGAATAACGCTCAGCTTTAGAGGACCAATATGAATATGCCCCGTAGACTTCAAAACTCTATGAGTGGTAGCAAAGTTGGTACCTAGGTATATACTACATATTAGGTACTAATAGTTTGCTACAACCTATGAAGTTTTGAAGGTACGAGTAAGTATAATATGAAGACAATATTTTGAAAATTAGGGACAAAAATATTTGTTTACTCTATTAAGTGGGTTAACTATAATGATAGCTTAAAACTTAACTAGAAGAGACTTTTTATTCAAAAAAACTTTGTTGAAGAAGAAAAATTATTTAAATAGTGTGAATTATTTAATTCTTGATGGGTTAGTTTAGGAAAATGGACTTAAAGAAACGGGGGTATTGTAATAATACTCATGAACAAAGCTCTATATTGTTAAAATAATTTTTATTTCTAGAAAAAAAAAAGAAATAGTAGTACTATGAAATATAGGTACTTAGAGCACAGATACGCCTATAGGTACTGGGTATTACTTTAGGTCGTATTTTAATATTTACATTTTCAAATGAAAAGACGTATTCAATAAAATCGCAATTGGCCGACCAACCACGCCCCGTAGATTGAGCTTTGTAAACCGTAGCTCTGTATTATACGTACCTATCTACGGGGCGCTACGGCTACGCGGGCTACGTAATCCGGCGCGTAGCGAGGCGCGCGAGATAGCTGCTGTAATCGACTTACCCGCGATTTAATATCGCGCTCGATGTCCCAGCGAAATATTTATTTACCTTACCTAGGTACCACCGTAATTTGCTTCTCACAGGCTTATATATTTTCTAGGTATTTAATGTTTTGTAGGAACTTACCTACCTACCGAGAGTGGGTTAGGTTAAGTTATAGAGGAAATACGGACAAAATGGCATACTATTTTCTTTAAGCATAATTTCTCCTTATTAATAAAAGCCAGAACAGTTTTGATTATACAGTATTCAACTTTGGTCTTTTATCTATGAAATCAACTAACAAAAAAACGAAAACGTATGAAACTATTATCAAATTCCATTTTGTCTATACCATCTGGACAAAATACACAGGATGTAAAAAGACTCCGGAAAACTTCAGTCGGTTAGTTAGAGTAGGTATTCACTGGGTACCTAATATGAAATATTTTTTCTGTGGAACCAATAGTGGCTATTGAAAAAGCTTAAAAAAAATAACCATACATTTTTGTCAAATAGGTAACACCTACTTGACAAAAATGTATGGTTCAGCCGATTTTTTTTGAGCTCACTCTTATGTTTCCTCTGAATAAGTGAAAAGTTTTCGTGAGTGTCTTTATTACAACCTGTAAAATAAATAATGGTAGGTAGTACATTTTTAACATTGAAGAGTGACGCGATTGACCCCCGAACCTATTATATGATCTGTGCCCGAACTAAACACAGGAATGATACAAATGTTGGTACTTGGCACACAATAGGAATAGTACAGTCAGCATCATTAGACAACAATGATGAGACAGATTTCAAAAAATGTTTTATGACTGAAAACTAGGAACTTTCCATTTTCTTTTTTCTAATATAATGCTCTATCCTAAGAGTAGTATTTATATAAAAAAATATGATCACAAATTCTGAAAATGTGTTTACTTCTGATGCTGACTGTACCACCTTATTTTAAACCCTGAAAAGGAAGGTACCTAATAAAGTACACGTAGTAGGGGCTTGCCTACGGGAACTAAAATTATTTCGCCTTTATCCGGCTGACGCAGCCATCCAGTGGATGTCTACTAAGATATCGAATATCGATTACTGGCGATGCAATCTTTCCCGGATCCGAAGGTAAACTCGATTCGGATAGCATACTTCACCGAGATAGCTTGAGAGCCGGCCGATTACGAGGGCGCAGGTAGGTATTATTTTGATGGTACTATTGGTGTAGGTACCTTTGTTTTAACCGACGTAAAAAAGGAAAGTTTTCGGTCTGTAGCAGTCTGCTGTATTTCACGATCTGCCTATTTTTTGGTTGAAAGATGTTAGAGAGCTTCATCCCGATTAGAGCAAAATTTCGTCAGTTTGTCAGGATCTAATAAGGCACCGGAAACTTCAACAAACGAAGGACCACAAACTCATCCGTTACGAGTAAAATCAGGCTCCGAGACGTAGATAAATAATTAGAGTGGACTGTAATGTTATTATGAGAGGACTAAGCAATAACGTAAGTATGAAATCATAGGAATGCCCGCGGCTTCGATCGTGGGCTTCATTTCCAGGCAGCAAGAAACTGAAGTTTGTTTGAAATAAATACTTTTTTATCCCAATAGGTAATTAAAGGACTACCTACTAGGTGATAAAGTAGTACGTTACCTACGTTTGCAAACTAGCGTAAGGTAGCTTAGAAATTAGTTTTTATTAGGTAAGTACCTTTCTACTCACACTATTTACTTTCTAACTGTACCAATGTTTTGTCATTTCTACTTACACGAATGTTGAGCTGCCTATCAAAATTATTTGCTGCGCTACCCATAAATATTATTAAAAAATCCTATAATATCAAAAAGGCTAACGAGGTTCATATAATGTTACCTACATTATATGAACCTCGTTAGCTCTTACCATTGTTCTGAAGAAAGGTGCACAAAGTAGAGACCTGTTGAATTGAAAGCTGACGACGACGCTGCGAACGGTACCCTACACTACCTTCCTTCATTCCAACCCCGCTCTCCCGGCGCGGCGGACGGGACTCGCTGAAGTCAACTCGTTCGAGTCGATACTGTAGGTACTAGGTACCCACCTACCTATCCTACAGATAGAGCATTTCACTGCTATGCAAAATTTTATGAAGAGCTGCATTTTCGCATAAAATTTAATCACCATTGTTTACAAAGTGACACTAAAATCGTTTTTCTCTTTGTTTCAGGTAGAATTGGGACTTAAATTGTGTTTAACAAAATCAGTTTTAAAATGTCGTGTTTCGGTGTAAGTGTACTGATACCCGACTAAGCAGTTGTGAGACTGTGTGCAGTGGTAAGAGTGTGATGTGATTGTGAATAAGTGAAGTGCCATTACTACAACAAAGCGCCACCATGCTGCCTACCAACGTTATGTCTTTTATGAAGAAGGTAAGCTTAAACAGCTATGATAATTTACTAGGTATTTACTGAAATTAGTGAACAGTAACCAAAAATGTGGGTAGTTATCATACACGCAGTGATAGACAGTCGAGAGAAATAGATGATAGCCAACTACTCAAACAAAGCTCATCATTCTGAAAAGATGATGCTAAAGTCTTACCCCTTTATTCACATTCAACTGTCATTTTAGCGAGGCTTTAAAAAATGGTCTATCATTGTCACTTGCATGACAATGGAAGGAGATGACAATAGATTTAGGGATCAGTTTATTTACTTAGTTCAGCTTTAGAAGACCCCTATGAATATACCCCTTAGAATATAGCAGGTACTATTTTAGTAACCTGAGGCACAGCTCATACTCCTAGAGTATGAGTATGATATACGGGATGCAAGTATTGATTTTGTGACCGTTTTCAACATAATTCTTTAGAAAAATTATATTATGATTGATGAATAATATTGATAAGTAATATTATTATACTTTTGAGGCTTTTGAGGCCCTACGGGCTACGGCACTTTTTCTGCTCGCAGATTTCCATAAGATATGACACTATTTTAAACTACTTTTTTTTGTAAACAAAACTTGCAATTACCAGTATTTTAACTCAGCGACAATCACGCTGATATCGGACTTCGCACGGAACGCTACGACCATGGTGTTAAAGCCTCCGTCAGTAGACTTCTTCTCGATTCATCGATATCGTTATCGACGTTTATCATTGTTAGGAGCCTTTGAGCACGAAGGTGATCAGAACATTGTAGCCCTCACTATATAGTACGCTTTTACGTTTTGTGGTTGTTTCCTATGACTAAGCTAGTGGTTTTAGTAGGTAGGTATATTTTGGGTAGGGTTGACGTTTTAGGGACTTACCTCTGAGAGATCTTCGTATACAGTATTTCGATGGCCTTTGTGGTTATGTAAATCCTAAGGGCAACCGTTTTTGTGATGCCTAAGTGTGTGGTACATACAAAGTGTTTTAAGGA
Source organism: Eulithis prunata (assembly GCA_918843925.1). Classification (NCBI taxonomy): domain Eukaryota; kingdom Metazoa; phylum Arthropoda; class Insecta; order Lepidoptera; family Geometridae; genus Eulithis; species Eulithis prunata. Next base: position 4,569,788 of record OU974019.1, on the reverse strand, counting down.
GGTCTAGTCTACATGTATTTATCACTTGTTTAATGAGATTAATTCTAAAAAGAGGGAGAAGATATGAGGGATCTACGAAACGTTTTTCAACAGGTTTAAGAAATGTTCTATTTATCTGTTCACCATCTTTGTTTTAAGGGCGTTAATTTTACTCTGCTTTGGGTAGAAAGGGTTTCAAGTTGATTGATGATAGGCACGCTTTTAAAATAATGCGTTTAGATGGCTTCTGAAAATGTGACTTTTCTGCAGGTAAGTAATGCTTTCGTTTGCCGATCAATCACCACATTTTACAGGAGGTGTACCTATAAATAAAGTACCTGCCAGCCTACATTTTTTCGAGTAACTCAAATTATTTCTGTAAAAGTCGCTAGTTACGTGTATATGATATTTCCTCTTTGGGAATAACAATAAAAGTCTCTCGCCACATTAAAGTCGGAACGTTGTTTTGATTTTATTACCGCTACACGCCTTAATTAAAATTCTTCGTAGTCGTCGCCACTCGTCGCTCTTATAGCGCTATACACACACCGCTTTTACTTACCTACTATCATCATCATCATCACATTCCTTATATTTATAAGCTTTCAGTTCAACTCAAATAAAGCACGAATACATTATGAGCATTTCGGAAAGCATCTACGTGCTCTTCTTTTTATTGGTACCTTTGAATGGAAGTAGAGCAGGCATTACGAGAAAACATATTAATGAAAGTCGACGAAACGGATAGAATATAATGATATCATTCACACGACTGGTTATCTACAGCAGGTGAGCGCGCACTAGCTCCTATGAGAGAATTAACGCTCCGCCAAGCGGAAGCGTCTTTCTTTTAAAACAATAAACCCACCTACCTACAATATCACTATAGGGTTCCACCTGCGCTCGTTCCCTACACTACAATGCGCTTTGAAGCTAACGTGGCTTTGTGCCTTTACGATATGTTTGAAGTTAACGTCGTGTTTGTGCTATGAGCCCAAACTGAAGTAGGTACTATTTATATATATCTAGTTTTCAGAGTGCTGGGATTTGATAGTTTATATAAAAAGAATACTTTGCATTCGTTTGTAATATTTTATTAATCAAAATTAACACAAAAGACTTATTATAAAAAAACTGTGAAACCTTATCAAGTTTGTCTCAGAGCCTGCATACATTCGAGCTGTTGCACTGTATAATTTGTATATCTGGAGTTACATTGTGGTTATGCTAGATTAAAATTAACAATAGAAAGAATATGCTACTACGAGTTCAACTACTCGTAACTTAGTAGGGACTTATATGCTGTACATGCATAAAAGATATAATAGGTACTCCTATCAATATGCACAAGAGACTGTACTGAATTTTGTGAACATATGAATAACTGAAAGCCAATTGTTCTTACTAGGTGATCCACCTACGTGTTTGTTCATTTCGCATTCAAGGAAATTAGCATTTATAAAGGTACGCTAGAAACCTTTATTTAAGAAGCGTTTCGTTCATTAAACGTTGTTTTCTTCTTCGGAGAAATACGAATCTAATTAGTTATGAATGTTTCAGAAAGGCTGTAGCATTTTTATTCATACCATTTTGTTACATTATTTTAAACAAAATGATTCGATTTTCAAGTAGTTAGTTGTAATGCTGTACGATGACTATTGCTTGCCTAAAAGTGGATAACTTAAAGTCGTTAACCATGTAAAGTATAAAATGTTTGAAAATTTTCGTACAGATTAAGTCCCAACTTTAGAAACGCTCACTTTATTTCCAGGCGAAGTAGACGTTGACAGTAAAGCGTTCGGTTGAAAGGGTCACTTTAATATGCGCGCTTTGATAAGCTGGCTGTATGCAGCGCTGTGCTAATAGAGTCGTCGAAGTGGGTCGCCATTACGTGCAAGCTCTTTACACCGGACCCAGTTTTCGATTTTCTTGCCTCGACGAGAACATTTTATTTACAATATTTTTATTTCCTTTTAGATTTAATGGTTTCGTAAAGTAAAATACTTTTCTATGTTGTGTGTAAGTTTTCCTTTTATAAAAATAAAAGGAAGACTTTATTATACTGTTATTATATCTACTCGTATGTAGGTGTTATTTCTTTTCATGCGCGGCGTAGCACATGCTACGGCGCGTAGCTAGTGCTACGATGACTCCTATACGAAAATAAAAATTACTATAAACTGTTGCGCAGCCCTAGAAAGGTCTTAGAAGCATAAATATTTGAACGTAACTCAGGAAATTTTCGTAACAATTATTGTGTTTTTTTCTAAAATTCACATGCATTGTCCAAAAATGTACTAAATCGAATTTTACATGGAAAGATGTCTTATCCAGACAACCTCAGGGAAGTTAAGTGTGAATCAAAAATAGACTGAATTAATTTGCATGAAACCGACTCGGCTTGAGAAGAAATCAATACTCCGTGGCTCGCTTTAATATGTATAAGCGTTCTTGTTAGGTCCATTTTCAAATTCTAATGGAGCAGTCTCTTGGTATTTGGTGTTTTCTATTTTTATAGTGCCTTGTGAATGGCAAGGTATACTTAGGTACGTGCTTAATAATAATATATTTTTACTCAAACATTTTCATTTATACATGCTGCATAACACGTAATACATTAAATTTTCAAAAAATTTAGAGTTCTGACTTTATAACTTTCATTCGTAATATCTAGCGAGGGATTATTTGAAGTTTGAACGCACTCGTAGTATGAATACCTACATTTTCGTTATAAAGCTTTGTTACAGGATAAAACTTATTCTAAACGGTCAGCTCGCCGTGTGCAATTAATTCTGTTCATTCAACTTTAGCAAACTTTTACAATTTGCATCAGCACATAGCTTGTTTGCTCCCTGCTTTGAATATTGTGCAACCCTTAACCTCCCTCGACATCCTGCTCTATTTTACCTTGATGCTAAAGTAAGCGTTCCCGGAACTTATAAGAACTTCTATAGTTAGAGAATATAATGCGCTGCTGGCCTGGATAGAAAGACAACTTCTAGAAATCTATTAAAAAATAACGGTATACTTTTCAACACACTTGCTCATAAAGTGGCTCTATGGTCACCGCAATTAGGCACATAATGACACCCATAATCAAACTGTGACTTTTTCATTGCTATAACTCACAAGTGAGTTATAGATTTTTTTTTTAAATTTTATTGGTCGTGTATCTTTGTTACTAAAAAAGTTTTTATTCAAAAAAAAGATCGTGTTCAATAGAACAAATAAATGAATGTTCCTATTTCATGCAACTTCTTATTTAAATAGATAATTTTAACTCGTACGTGTTTAATAAATAAAACTTTCACTCAAATATAACTTTTGTTTTCTCTGTAACAAAAGAAAACTTTAAATTCCCCATTTTTTACGTGGCAGAATAGGCGCAAACCCTAAGCGCGGAAAATAAATAAAAAAAAAACCTCATCCCTTTAGTCTGTGGCCGATCGCAATGCGCGCGCATAGGAAAACTGATTAATTTTTCCCGCCATAGCGAAATATTTTTCACAACGCGTTTTCACTGTTGAAATTATAGTTATTTTATTCACAAGTGTGTTGAAAAACGTCGTATGATACACGTGTGTACTGATGATTACCGTTCTCGGCTTTCTTAAGACCCTCGCCTACGGCTCGGGTCTCAATGGCACCTCGGCGGTAATCACCAATGATACACACTAGTACCATAATGTACTATTATACCGTTTGTTTTACATGAATTTTGATTGGTACCTATTTGGTGTGCAATTATATTTTACATCATCAATAAAATGTTGAATCTGAAAATTATAAGTAGAATTTTATTGACGGTTTTAATTTTTTCGAACGTATCTTAAAAGAGATTTCTAAAATAGCATTGCTATGTTTTTTTGCTCTGTTTAAACCGCCTAAAATCAAACCCACTGAGATCATTTCTGCAGTTTCTCACTGGACGTAGGTAGGGTCAAATTTTGAGAGTTACTTACCTCACCCGGTTTTTCATCCTTCCCATTCATTGTTTGTCTGTTAAATAAATATAATATACTTAATTTTATAAAAAACCATAGGTAATTAATTTCGATGAGAGCTAAGGTGAAGGCTTACTTACAAAGGTTGCCAAGCATTTACACAGAATAGATATAGTTGACATTGCTTATGTAATGCAAACTCAGTTAGTTAATTAAAAGTTGACTTCGTAGAATTCAAAGGGTTTAATTAAAGTAAGTACCCAAATCTCAAAGCTACTCGTGGACAATGTTCATAAAGTGCCCATTACGCAGGTTGAGATTGTAACGCATACAATAGGCATCTCAAGTCTGCTGTAATCAACTCGGTGCTTACTTTGCTTGATGCCTGATGCATTGCAATACAGACTGTATTCCAGTGAATGTGTAAAAGCTTATTGGTGAACTGAGCCGTCAAAATTATGCGACTCGAGTCGGCCGACTCCACCACGTAGATGAAAGGCTTACTGAGGTTATGTTACCCCGACCCTGCCATAAAGGCTTATGCTGAAATACTTTGGGATTCTTGCTTGCTTCAACAAAATCTCATTTGAAGATGTGCTGTTTCAGATTTATAAAAATAACGAAATAGAGAACCTATCAAAAATAATGTTATCTTAAAAAAATCTAAAATATCAGCTGAAAAAAGGGAAAATACCTAGTTAGTTATGTAGCCTAAATTATAAAATTAAATAAGCTGTTTATATTATAGCCATATGAAATGTTAACTCTAACAAATTCTGATTAAAAGGCACCACACGTTTCTGTCAGGAGTATCACCGTGAAACGATTTAAAAAAATCAAACTTATTTTATGCGAAATCACGCCCCAAAGATCGTGACTGCTCAATTAATCTTACTCGCAATAAACTCTAAATCTATTCAAGCTTATTTAATTTAGCATCCCTTGTCGAACTAAAAAAATATATTACTTATTTGCTAGAGCGACGACTGGATAGATATAAAACTTTGGACATTGAAATTTTGTACAATTTCTATGAAGACAGAAAGTATAATTCTTTGGCTGTAAAGTAGGTATGTATGTATATAGTTGTTTGAAACAAATTACATCTACTGGATCCACAGAATTAGAATCATTCTTCCAAGGCTGGATGTACCTATAAATGCTCGTAGACTAAATAATAAGTAAATCATCTATTTTTTTATAAAAAAAAAACGATAAAATACATTTTTTGGTATCTTAATAAAACCTCAGGAATTAATTAATTTGAGTATTTATTTGGCACCAAGATGTACTTATGACTACGTGGAAATCTGAAGAGAGTGAACGGACTGAACGTGAACCGTTCCGAGTATCTCACACATTTCTTTGTGACAAATAAGGTAGAGTTCACACTACAGAGAAAAGGTAGAGTAGTAGAAATAGCACAGTGACATGTAGAGGAGATAACAGATATGAGCTATAAGTTTAAAAACTTGAAAAAACCGACTTCACTTTGATACAGCTTCATTACTAGATGATGATGATAGTACATTGCGTTTGTTCTATTGATCATAAACACCATTGAAAGGTCACAAAGCAAAAATACACATGTCGTGTACTATTAGCTCCCAAACTACTGAACGCTTTCAAATAAAAAAAGAATTTTTCAAATCGGTTCATACATGACGGAGTTATGAGGTGACAAACATTAAAAAAAACAACCAAATTGAGAACGTCCTCCTTTTGCTTCGAGCTACGAAGGAAACAACTACACCTAATACTAAAATTAAAATAATGTGTGTTCCCCAAAGTTCACGCTTCGTCACAAAATGGCGGCCAACTTAGCATTTGCTGTGCTATATACCGTGGCAGCACAACGCTGATCTTCCGTTGGAACCATGCGGTGAATCACGGATATCGGGTGAATGATGACCTACGTAAATAAAATAAAAACAAATAGTGGTATTTAAAATAGATAGAGCTAATAATATAAAAAATAAATAAGCAATAAATATACATAAATTAAGTAAGTAATCAAGAGACGATACAGAAAACAAACAATAAGTACACAGCGAAGATGAAGAGTTTAGCCACAGATCATAATAATACTGGTTTAGCTAAAGAAGTGGGCCGAAAATAATAATATACTACTTCGGTTTTTCGTGAATATACATACTTAGGTCTTCAAATTATAGATCCCAAAATCTTGTCATTAGGGCCAGGCATACCTCAACTTATTCAAATGACCAAAGTTTAATGCATCCATGAAGAATATAAAGTGGGTTGGTATGATGAAACAGCACTAAATTAGATTTGGGTGGGGATACCGTTCCGACCGACGTTGATTTAGATTTATTTGACTGTAGGAAGGTAGATCCGGTCAAACTGACCCCACCGCAGTTATTTTGTGCGGGAAACTACTACTTTTACTATTATAAGGGATAACAAAGAGTTATATGGTTTCATAGGTTGTTCCGAAAATCCAATTCCTGGAAACCCAAAATATATATTTAGTGTAATAACTCGTTTGTTTATGAGTACCCAATATCCTTCGGATTCCTTAGATGTATAATGTAGTCAGAGATTATTGACCTAGAGATTTGAGAGATGTCTACCGTGCATCCAGGTTAAGTGTAGCCGTATGCTTTCTTTATAGTTTTAACTAATTTTTCCTGCCGCTGGAAAAATCAGTAAAGTTTGCTCTAATAGAACAATTACAAGCTAACCTCGTCGTAAAATATTAAACGAAAGCTGAAGAGAAAGAGCAACGGGTTGGTCGTGTGTTTGGCGCGTAATTACATTCCTTTGTAGTGTCCTAGCCGACCCTCGAGCCTCCGCCCGTGCCGAGCGGCAGCGGCGGGACCGAGCACGTGAACGAACTTCAGCTATTGTTGGAAAACTCTTTGTGAAAGAAAAAATCAATGACTGGCTGGAAACGAGAGCTATGACGATTAATTGATCAATCGTTATCGAAATGAACATTCCTTATATTTTCTGTATAAAATGTAAACTCACCTAGGTACTTTATTAGTTCAAGACAAGTGTTTAACGAGTTTATCCACTGTAGCAAGTAGTTTAGAAGTTTTGACAGCTTTAGATATTGTACCAAATATAGGATCAATTCCGAAAACGCTCCGAATTTCACTCCACAGTAATGAGTTCGGAAAAGTTAAACCAATTCACACTTTAAAATGAATATCTTGACACGTCGGATTTACCGCGAGCCAACAACAAATTACGGAAGGTCGATCCCAAGGTGGTGATAAAGTAAAGACCTACACCTGCCTGCGAATAGCAATTAGAGTTGTAATGTAAATAGCGGGTGAGGGCACAGATTATATAACAATGCTAAGGGGAAGGCAACAAGTGGGTCAAACAACGGCCCCCGTGTCCCGCAACCCTCCCCTTGCACCTCACTAGTGGGTCATGAACGAGCGATGTTCATGACCTATTTTATCTCAAAAATCTGTACCTAGGGGCTGTCACCACTCAATCGATATATCGTTCATTTTTAAACTAACATTTACTACCTGTTAAGTCATTAATATTAATACATAGAAAAGGATGGTTGAGGTACCTACCTAAAACACAAAGGTTTTCTACTTACATAAATAAAAACCAATTAAAACATTCCTAAATTTAATAAATTCAAAACGATATAGGCCAATAACAAGACATCGAGTGGCAAAAAGAGGAACCGGCTGCAAAATGGCTGAAGGGTTGGTCAAGTGGGATAAATTTTGAACAGCACCAAATACTTTTTAATTGTTAATTTCAGGAGCTCCTATAAAATAACCATTTGAAAAAGTACTTATAATAAAAAAAGGTTAAACGTTTTACTTAACTCTTCAATCACCAAACTTTGGGGTCTCTCAGACACGACGCAAATTAAGCTATAGAAACCGCAAATTCATTACTTATCCAGTAAAGTAGAGCTCACAAAGTCCATAACGTATTTAAGCAGAAAGCTTGCGGTCGAGCGCGGTCGCTTTGCTCGCAAATCCAATAATGTCAGGAACAGTCGGGGAAGCTAAGGACCCAAGCGCGACGGCCAAAGCTGGTGTACGTAAAACTATGGCGGCTGCGGGACTATATATTCACTGTTTATTTATTTAAGTAGATCTGGGTAACTTAAATGAGTATCCTCACATGGGATTAAAAAAACAAATAGAACTTAAAAGCGCAGTTTTTATACCCAAGTATCAGCCAAATTCGATGAGACTTGTGGTCAAACGGTTGCCACGGTTGCAAAGGGTGGGCAAAATATGGTATAAAAAAAAAACTTGCCTTTATGCAGCGTTAGTTGGTTTTTCATGAAATGATTTTTGTCTGTAGTACAGTTAGCATCAAATCACAAGTCAATTTCTAAATTGTTTATTGTTAGGTAGCTCTGATCATAGTTTTTCATTTAAATACAAGTTATAAGATTTTACATTTTAATCATCGTTGGAAAAAGAAAATGTGGCTAGTTTTCAGTCATAAAACCTTGTCTCATCATCACTCTACTATATTGACTGTACCCGATGTAAAGAAAGAGCAAAGTCTCTATCTCTACAATTCAATTTGGTTTACCCGCGATTCACTGTCCCGTAAATTCGCGCGGACGTCGTCCAGCGAACGGGTTTTTCCTTGTTTAGTGTGTTGCAGCCAGCTGAACGACAGCACGACAGTAAGCCAAAGTATGACCTGCGTGTATATATGTATGCCTATCACACTTACATTAAATCAAATCCATTACCCGTGAGGTTCAATATCAATGATTTTATTATCGTACAGTTTTACAATATGGATATAATGATTTGATAATTATATCCTACAAATCCGACTATTTATAATATAACTGAATAAACATATATACTATACATATAAATAAATGAATAAACGTATGTATTCCTATAAAAGGCGCCGTCTGACACGTGATCCCTCTGGAATTCACTATGGCGCATGGCGGCGTGCGTACATCCAATATTCATGGGCATTGCCTAAACAACTCTCCTATCGGAACAACCACCCATCCATTTGTGAAATGTGAACGAATTCTGATTGAATTATCTACTGTTTTATGCATGAAACCCAAAAATACCACTTGTGGGCAAATTATCTAAATAGATTTACTTTTTATGAGAAAAAGTAGATGCTAAAACTCCTCGCATAAAGTACCTAACACATAAAATACATAATAATATCATACGATAAGCTTCTATTTCTTCCCACGCGCCATCCTATTTCCGAGAGTTCTTTTTAAACCGTCCATATCCGTAGGTTTGTCGACGTTAACAAAGAAAACTCTTTATAAGCCTTACTAAAATAGCTGCCATTTCTAAATTATTTATAGCTTCATCTCGTATTTCATCCATTTAATTTTTAAGTGCGCTATTTACAGTAGATAGCTTAAAAATATTAGGTTTAGCTATAGTATATATTTTTATATCACTTATCAATTAATGTACCCTACCACTTAGAGAGTTTTACAAAAAGTGAAAACAAATGAGCAGAAATCATTTCCTCACATAGGTAACTGTTTAATTGCTAGTGGATGTAACAAAAACTCTTAGTTGATTTGGGAGCGACCTTTTGATGTCGAATTCGGAGGCGGAAATATTGATTTTCCCGTCTCCGATGTATTTCGTTCTCCATCTGTTGCTCTCCATAAAATTTACGACAGTATTACTGAGTCGTCATTTTTGTATGAAGAGTTTTATCGCCCTGGCGCGTCACTTTCCGCAACATAAGTTTCTTAAAGGCAAGTGTTTTTATTGAGATCACTAATTCAATGCCTTTTTATTATTGGGCACTTTGTTCCTTTGCAAAACGTTGGTGTAAAAGGGTGTGGTTTTTTTTAAAGTACCTATATACCTACTTGATCTCTTGTTTGCCAAAGTAATCACTGTGCGTTCTGAACAGATGGTGGCGACAGAGGAGACCAGCTCCGTGCCAGGGCAGATCGAGACACCGGGCACGTTCGGCAAACTGCGCCAGACACTTTCCTCATCTCTCCTCAACGCACAGGATAAAGGTATATTCGTTTGTAATACGTTACAGTTGCTTTCAAAAGATTTAACTATGTGGTTACGTATTCTGGCGTAAGTTACTCAACCTAGTTAGTAGTTGTGCTCTGAGCACATGTAGCAAAACTACCGGGATTCATCATGTTAAGCTTCATTAACTAGAAACATATATATTTGCTCTATATTTTCTTCACAAATGTTGAAATGTGAGAGCGGGTTGTTTGAAGCTTCTCAGTGAAAGTAAGAAAATTTACTTTTGGTTACATACTTGCTACAATACTAATAATGCCAGAGGTAAATTTGCTGACGTTACAAAGTTACTTAATAACTTTTCTAGAAGCTGGAGATAAAGATAAGTAAAGCTAGTACTTAAGCATTTATGCAGGCTTACGCCGTTTGTCCACCAACCCGGCGTTGGTGGACAAATGGTGTAATCCTGCACTGGCACGGCATCGATAATGGGATGCCGGCGCTGAAGTAGCGGTATATACATTTACTATGACCGGTTGTCCACTGCACGCGGGCACCCAGGCGCCGTCATCTCGTCCACCGAACATATGAGTAAATCGGCGTGACCGCTAGAAATCGGGTCGGGATTGTGATGGACCGATGTGCCGCCACTACCAGGGCAATACAAAACACGTTTTAACTTGTTCACCGCACCGTTCGTCGGTTTTGTTTTAGCTAAGACTAATCATACTATACTACTGAGCCACCGATATCGGCGCGGTGGAGAAACGATCGCCGTCACGTCATTTTGAAGCCGGCCCAAAATAATCTCATTATCGGTGCGGTCCCGGTGCCGGCGCTGGTAGACAAACGGCGTTACAGCATAGAACACCTAAATGTTCTAAGTTTTCAGTTAAACAGAAATGATGTTATAATATGAATAAATGATAATTTATAAGTTTAAAAAAACTAGAAAAACTGACTTTACCTTTTCTGAGTTCTTTCTAATGTAAAAAAATGTGCTCCCTTTTGATCCTACTTATACATTTATGTATACTAAATAACTTGTAAATGGAAACCGCGGTGAAACCAAAGGTAAGGGACTAACGCGCTTTTAGAGCGGAATTTCAACCTTTACCACGTCAGCGGTTGACCCATTGTAAGGCTTAAGTTCACTCATTCCTAGAAACACAAGTAGATTATGGACTCTCATAGAGACTAAATACCAAACCCTACTGCAATAGCAAGCATTCCTTTCAGTCAACGCCGGAAAATCAAAATTCCGGTGCTACGGGCCGTTTGATCCGAAGCGCACCCTCTATCTACGCATTACACACCTCTCTTGCCGTGAACAATACTCATTCATCACTGGCGGGATAAAAATCTTTTTATCATAAAAGAGGAAAATATCACGTAGTCATGATTACGAGAACAAAACGATTCCAGCTTTATAGCTGAAACCGTTGTTCTCGTAATCAGTACCTAGCTATAGACTTATTTATTCCTACAGCTGTATACTCTCAAGGAACTATAGAGGTTGCTCCAAGTTTCGGGTTGGTATGTAAAATAATTTGGTATTATATCTACTGCGTAATAACAAGCCTTCAACCGTCAAACTATCTGTACGAGTTCGGAGATTGCGATGAAGTTTCGCGCTTGTTTATACTTAGCCGTTTTACTATCTCTTTAAGACTCTTGCCTTATCGGGTTACTCGTTAATGCTTTAAATAACTCTACGAGACAAGTATAGGTAAACCATTTGAATGGGAACACTCCCAACGAATTTTACGGGCGGGTAATTTTATTTGACAAAACTGATGATTTTTGTTTGACAAGTAGACTTATGTCTAGTGAATCTATGTCAAAAACTTACTTGTACCCTTTTGTATTTGATGGTTTTCGGTATATCGTATATCCAAATTTTTACTTCGCTAGTGGATGTAATTAAGTTTCTAAGTACGTATAATATTATATTTTCTAGACATAGCTTGCTAAGTTAGTAGGCACATAAATATAAAATTAGTATAGATACTCGCAAATATACAGCTCAAAACTCGCAAAGTATTTGGCATCGTCTAAGAGAGTGCCCGATGGAATTCATGATTATTTCTCAATATTCACAGGGGTGGAGGGAGTGAGTCCCTGCAGGCGATGTTAGTAGATTCCTCCCTGAAAAGGTAGACACAAACTGCGAACTTATTTGAATTCCCAACATTTCATTCAAGTTTAATATTTCATAACAATGAGCTGTAATTTATTCCAGTCTAAATAGCTTGCTTGTCATATATATTCACATACATACATTACATACTCCTACGCGTGTTTCTTTGTTATGTCTCGCTGGGGACAACACAATTTGATAACGTAATTCCTTGTTTCGGAAAATAACGTTTTGGCCTGCTACGCCGTAGACAAGCTACGGCGGCCGCCTACGCACATTTCCGTTGCTACGATATCTTCCCCGTGTGGGAAGAATCTATTTATAACGTGCACGTCGCATTGCTAATAGAGCTTTGTTTATATACGTTATCGATATGTAACGTTTCATTTCACTAAGGCGTTTCGTATTCAGCTATTAATTTAAAGTAGTACCTTTTACCAATAGTTTACACATGAATACAAATATTTTAGTTTTATAAGTATCTTCGTGACATTGGTATTTTTATAATATTAATAAGTAGGGCAATATAAAAAATGCCGAATACAAAAGAAATAACAGATATGCATTGTTTATTTTGTAGTAACAAAACTTGGACCCAGACAAGCAGTACAGGAGCCTCCAGAGCCGGCACCGACGCCACCTCCAGCCCAGCCTCCACCTGCACCTGTTAAGACTGAACGGTACTTACGTTTATAACTAACATAGTATCTTGGATCACTTGAACATGTAACACGTATTTATCAGACGTCAAATACTTTGCTGCAGTGAAGTTTTGCAGCCACCAAGACCAATAAAAATTCTTTTCATCCCACCATCTCGGAAAGAGTATTTTTAGTCTTCAATATCTGAGTGGAAAAGCCGTTTTTATTCTCTAGAGGATAAAGTAAATTGAATTTAGAACATCGTGTGCACTAAGTTTGTGAATTAAAAAAAACATTAAACCTATTTACTGGTACCTCTATGGTGCCGAATATATCATACAACTTTTTTTTAATTTGTTAAAAACTCAGACTCGGAACCTTCTTGGTGTTCTTTTTTCAATTTGCTTTGTACGCGGTTCTTTACGCGGCATTTTTTCACGTCATTGTTAAACCTTATATTAAAAACAAGAAACTTGAAAACAAGTGAAAAAACTAAAATGAGTGATTCTAGCGACGAGGAAGTTTGTTTGACGCCAACAGAATTGACTGAAACTGTTAATAATGCGCAAATTAGTCATTTCCTCGCTGAGGTGGAATGAAAAGTTACGTGTTGCACTCGAGTGCAAAGATTTTTCACCTCGTGCTCTTTTGATTCCCTCGCTAACGCTCAGGATTCTAATTTTGAATCACTCGCTGCGCTCGTGATTCAATTTTAGAATCCTTCGATTGCTCGGTCATCAAAATTGAACACGCGGTTAAAAAGCAACTTTGCACTCTTGTATAACAAATAACTATTATACCATTCCCCCTCTAAAAAGCTTATTTTATTCAATGAAAACAGTGAATAAAAAGCACTTTTAGTCACTGTTTTGGTGTTTGAATTTAGAACACACTAATATATTTGACCTCCATCTAATTATTGTTTTTGCGCAAGTAAAGGAGGTTGTATAGCATTGGCTATACAACCTCCAATCTTTCTTTTACTCGTAGTCATGGTATAAAGTATAGTATGCAACTCTTGAATAAAACGGATTTATACCGAGGGCCATGAACCACTCACGTCGTTCAGGATTCTAACACTTCAATCATCATGAATCACTCCCTACAGCTGAAGAGCTGAACAGCTGAACAGCTGAAGAGCGGACTAAATGGCGCGTCTTAGGATATACCTACGTCCAGCAGTGGACCAATATATGTTAATGAAGATGATAATTATATGTTTTGTATGTTTGTTAGTGAGGCCGGTAAAGCTCCGTCCCGCGTCGGCGCATGCCGAGTGTGCCTGAAAGCGTTGAAGCCCGGAGAAGTATACCACACCTGCAATGGCTGCCAGCACCGCGTCTGTGAGGACTGCTCCTCATACTCCAAGCCTTCAAGTGAACAGGATGCCGTAAGTCACACTTACTTCACAAATAACGCGTGCTAGATCTTGTGAATTGAACTTTTCCAACTGAATTTCCACATCAAAATGTAGAACTTGGCAAAAATCATGTTTAAACAATACCGTTCTATGAAAAGTTTTTTTGGGATTCAATGTGGATTGATTTGAATTAATTGAACAAGCAGATGGCCCACCTGATGTTAAGTGGGTACCACTGCCACAAATTATATAAACTAGCATACTTTAAAGTACACTTGCTATATGACGCATCGCATTAAGTCTATTACTCTGAGACGTTATGATCTGTTTAAGGTGTTGTTTGTAGTAAAACTGGACTATTTGTGTAGAGTTCGTGGCAGTGTTCGGTTTGTCGTCGCAAAGCGGCCCCCCGGCTGCCTCCCGCGGCACAGGACAGCACGGATTCATTACTCGACATTCCGATGCTAGACGCGCTGCAGCGGCGACACTCAGAAGCGCGCCTCGGCAGCGGCGGCGGCAACTCAGGCTTAGCGCCACCACGCTCGCCAGAACTGCGACGGCACTCGGACGTCTCGCCCGCTTCACTCAAAGAATTGGAAAAGGTAATGTCTGCTGATACTTTTGTCTAAACTAGCTTTTATATAGCTTCATTAGGTGTTTACGGCTCGTTCTTATGCAATATCAAGTAGGTATATATTAAGTTTCATCCAAATTGATTTAGCCGTTACATCGCTATCGCTATTGAATCTCAAACGTTATGTGTCTATCTATAAGTAAAAACTTTCGTAAAGTATCGGTAAAGGTAAATTACGAGGTGCCTACGCTATCATTTCCACTGTTTATTTCATTAAAATCATAAACAATTTTTTTACTGCGGTGTCATAAGTAGATGCTTAACTTAGCTGAAACCTTTATCACTGAGTAAAAAAGCAATTTACATTTTTCAAAGGTCTCTGTGGAAATTAGGTATACCAAGTCTCCACATAAGTATTCATGAATTCGTTCATCGCGTCAAGCAGCTTATAAAGGCTGGCGCGAACTTGATGGTTTGAGCTGAAAATAAATCATTATTGCTAGGGTTTCTTTCATACAAAAGATGAAGATTTGTCGTTCTATTCAGAGAGAGCTCATAAAAAATCAACTTTGCTCAAAATGTATAAAAAGACGAGTACTTACTTTGTATTGCGTCATTTTGCCTTGCTCTTCACAAATAATATCGTATATCTGAATAATAACATCATATGCTTTCTAAAATACTGCTATAAACACAGAAGTAGAGCAGTGTGGTAGGCGCGCACAGTTGTTTTATAACGCTGAAACTTACGAAACTTGTGCACTATTGATCTCTCTTTCTAAAACCACCTATGCTTCCTAAACTTTGTACAAGGGACCTTTGGTGACAGCATATTATTATTGATCTTCGAAAAGACAGTATAGTAGTTACTGTTTTAATTATTTCCGTGTCGCCGAATTTAATCGTAAAGTCTAATGTTAATTCACTTGCCTTACGAAACGCTATTAAATTACTCTCTACTTTCAATGATATCTGCACCAGTGCGGTTAATAGATTAAAGCGCACCTCCGTGCACGATTATCATAACTGTAAGTGTTGTAACCACGCTGCCCTTGCGGCAGTTAAAGGGTGGCGGCAGCAAGACACCGGACGAGTCCCGCCGACCGAGCACAGCGGGGCCAGCGCGGCGCCGCTCGGTGCGCACGCCTCGCCAGCGGTCTTGCGATGAGGACCAGCCGCCTGCCGCCGCCGCGGGACATCAGCCAGCGCTGGCCGCACCGCCGCCCATGTCCCGCCGGTAAGCACAAATTAACAGAATTAATAATAATAAAATATGTAGTATCTAATCTTGGTACATATTTTATTTTATATAGCGTTAGGGGTCAATCTCTCTATGAACGGGATGCTGCAGTATCTGGGACGTAGTTATGGATAAAGTAGGCTTGCCCATCCATGCACCCATTTTCTCAGCCCAGTTGGTCTTATCCTCAGGAAAGGCGGTTTTCCGTCGCAGGTTTCCTCACGATATTTTCCTGTACGGATTGAGAGCACTGGAAAATTACTGTACCTACCAAAGTAAGAAACCCTTTGGGAGTAAAATCACTACGAATTTTGTGATTAATTATGCGCTGACTCGGCAAGTAAAGAACACAAGGGAGTCAAAGTAGTTTTTTTAGAAATGCTTTTAAAAGAAAAAAAGGAAAAGCTATTCAATATCTTCCTAAGGACGCCAGAGCAGTTTCAAACAAAAAAACGTTTCTACTGTAGTGATGGCCTATAGTCTTTTACTATGTATATATGGTAACAGTAAATCCTATTTATTACAATTATGTACAGCCACTAAGATGTGACGAGTAAAAAAAACTAAAGTCAATGAAACTTACATTGTTTATCAGAGCATCAGCAGTGGACGTAGTGGCGGGCGCAACGTCTCGACGCGGCTCATACCGTCCACCTGATGACGTGGACTCCACGCCACAGATATCTGGACTCACAGTGGACGAGGATCGGCCCATCAGACGCCGAGGCAGCCAACTGTAAGTGATTTGTTTCCTATTATGGTCATAAGTCTAATAAAAAAACCTTTTCTACATTTTTTACGAGACCTTAAAGACAAAGCAACGCTTTGCCTTTGCCAGTTACAAGTTTTTCTTTGCAACTTGAGCCTTTGAATGGCATGTTTTCATTAAATCCCGCGTAACAGGTTTAGGTGCCCTCGCTAGTCAAATAAATGTAGAGATTATCCTCACTGAGCCCACGTGATAGATCGTGGCCTACCCGCACTCTCTTGATTATACCACGGATATTGCTGAGGGAAAATGGGTCGAATGAGCTGTTATGTTTGTTGTTATCCTTTTATGGTAATTTGTAGGTCTGTGGGCACAATTACTAACCACCACATCGTTTCTATTGATTATGCTTACGCAACAAGTTTACAAGGCCACCAACTTTACCGATCGGCGTATTACCTTACACAAATAATGGGGTCTGAAAATAGTTCTTTGAAAGTTATTTGTATAACTCCCAGGCCAGACATAGCAGCACTACAGCAGCGAACAGGCACAATGAGTTCGCTAGGGTCGATGTCTTCAGAGCAGTCGAGCGCGCTCAGCTCCGCGGCCGCCGCCGCAGCCGCCGCAGCCGCGCGACAGATGTCCGTGGACGCAGAGGCCATTAAGATCGTTATACACGACGTGGACGACCGTTCACCTCGATGCGTGTCTCTGCGACGTGACCCTAATGATAAAGGGCATCGGTGTAAGTGCGGATATAGGTGCTTGCCAGGTCTCATAAGAACAGCGGTTATGAACTGAACCAAGCGAATATAATTATATTCACAAACTTTTTTATCAGGCCTTTTTGAAAATTAATTATGCCAACAAATCATTTAACTTTAGTTAACCGAAAACAGAGTAACTCAATAAATGATATTCCACGTGCACCACGCCATAAAATTAATTGAAAATTGTAAACCAGGTATTAATGACGCTCACCGCAATTTCTCATTTCCATATGATCAAACCGTATCAGCGTCAGACCGCAAAAGCAAATTAATTACATTTTGCCAGATCGGACCTATAATACTTCACTTTTTGCCGACAAAGGGGCTTTAAACGTTTTTTATAAATTGTGAGAGTTTCAAATGCTCGCAATAAAGGAGGTTTATAAATAGGGTAGGTGTTTGAGGAATAATGAATGACCTACAGCTCGCGGTTTCGGCATGCGGGTGGTGGGGGGCAAGCCGGACGCGAGCGGGCGGCGCGAGGCCGTCATCGTGTGGACCGTGCCCGGCGGACCCGCTGACCTGGCAGGACTCTCGCAGGGCGATAAGGTACCGTCACAACACAACTAAGTAAATCACTTTTTGCACAAGTGAGTGCCCGCACTGCCCAGTTCACAAATAAAGACTGCGGTATTTAAGGGGATGATTTCTATGTATATCCGTGGGCATTTACTGGCCTTTCAGGGAATTTACCTACTTAGAACGAGGCTACGTCTTAAATAAACTTGATTCTCAAATTTTTACCTTAATAAAAAAAACTAATAAGTCAAAAACACAAAGTGTGCGATGAACCGGCATGATGGGATTGCAGGAACCATTCCACAAGGCCGATATATCCAGCAGGTAAAGAAGACAGACTTCTGTTGATAAAACATATGACATCTAATGTATTAGAGATCGCATCGTCTCAAAAAAGTGCATAACATTGTAGATAGTTAATGGTTCAGGTGCTGGAATGGGGAGGCGTGCCCCTCACGGAGCGTAGTTTTGAGGAAGTCTGCGCAGTTCTGGAGCGTGGTGGTGACAGTGTAGAGCTGCTAGTAGAACCAGCGCCACAGATGGACGACACACCTCCGGCCACCACTCAGTCCTCGCATCATCATCATGCGCTATACGGTACGCCTGTACCATTGCATCGTGGCTTCTGTCCATGATTGGACGCATATACATTTGGCAGAAAATTGGTGTAGCTGGTAAAGATTTGCGAAAAGTATAATAATAATCATTTAAATCAAAGATTTTTTTTTCTGTTGAAACGGACAAATTTAAAGCGTTTTAAATTTTTTTTATAAGTCTCTAAGCATCAATGGTTAAAAATCACTCAGTATTGAGTAAATTTGTTTTTAGAAATATGAACCTTTCTTCTGTCAAAACTGTTGTTAACTAATTGCTATGGTGTGTGTAAAAACTGTGTTATTGGGCTAAGTTTTACCTAGCTTTTTCTACTGTTTAACCTAAGTAGTACTTACTATTAGTAACACAACCATAGCTATTAGAACCTTTAAAGAATTCAATTCTAAATTAGAGTGCTACTTTTACAAGAAACCTTTTAGCTCACATAGCTAAAATAATTCTGCTTTGTCACTATAAACAAAACGAACAGCACTTGCAAAATCAGAAATACTTAGGGTGACAATATTTTTTCTATGCTGTTTTATTATTGTATCTCAGTATGATTCATTTTTATAACATCTTCTTTCTCTTTCAGCCTACCTTCCTGTTTATAAATTGGTTTATCAAATATTTACCTTTGTTTTGTCTAGCACTGTTGTTTTAGCACGTCTTCAAGCCTTCTTCTATTTCTTCCTGATCTTTTCCTCATGGTATTTTGTATTTCTTTTTACACAACTTTGTTATGGCTTAGGTAAGCTAGATCGCGAAAGTCACGTAGGCTAAGTGGTAGTGTAATTCACATTATTTTGGTTCGCAGAACCGGATACGGACAAATCACCATCGTCGCCGACCCGACGGAAATTGCCGAAAACCCCGGTATAATACCCATAGGCTTTAATTGTAACAATATTATGTGTTGTGAACCCAGTGGTAACCTCGCCCTTCATAAAAGTAGAGACTGTCACCCGGTGCCTACTCCTGCGCTTTTCGGATCATTCATATTTACATACGTGCTCCAACAATCCCTTTGTATAACCATAACCACTAGCGACTGGATCAACTTTACGTCATTATTGCTCATTTGTAGAGGTGTGGCCATAACATAAGTAACTTATACGTTTTTATTAATATTCTCTATATTTAGTCGAGTGGCACGTTTTTGTACTTACGAAAGATGATCCAGTAGCTTTACTTATTTCAAAACCTATACCTACCGTAGTATTTGTAAGTGGAAAAACAGGTCGTTTGGCTCTTTTCGGACTATTTACTATCTACGCAAATAAAATACGTTTTGGAGGTTGGAAATCTGACGATTTATTTGAATGGTGGGAGAGGCATTGGTGACTTCATAAATTCTTTACACGTAACTGAGGCCTTGCGTCGTCATCGCGCCAAACACCTTTTCAGATACCTTGTCTCATTTGAAATATAATGATGAAATACTCTAGCGTATTTCTATAATATGTATTATTGCTGGTTCCAAATGAATGGGGCGTTGTGAGTGCAGAAATTGGTCTCCGTTGATCTGCTGTGATACTGTAGCACTAATCTGTTAAACATCTTCCACGTTAGTCTAGTTATAAGAAATTAGTATTTCTATTTACCTTACAACCATAGGGTTACTGTAACTTTGTTAACCTTTACTATTTAAATAAAGGGATACTTCGTTTACTCAAAAGTATTATAAAAGTATCTCGTATATTTTTATTTTTTGTAATCTACGAGTATATTTGTTATATGTTATCGTTTAGGTATATGGTATTTTTATTATCATAAGTGAAGTGTGTGAAAAAATGCTACCTACTTATTTTCAGATTTTTATTTTTGATATCACCCGACCAATAACGTAAAGCCGAAATTGGCGCCGGACTTACTTAGGGACCAATCGGCAAAAATCAAACAAAGACGAATCTCATAGCGGTTTAAGTAAGTGTAGACACACGCTAACCAAAGTTTTAGAGTTCGATGGTAGAGTAGGGGAAAGGTCCCGATGTCGAACATCATCTATAGGATACCATGGATGATTAGTGCTGACTCCAGTAAAGATAAAGAAGTAGTGAAGATAGTTCGCTGCCGCTTTAAGCTTAGCTATGATAACAAGTATTATATTATCACTTACGCGTTCGATTCGATACACTAACAATGTAGACAGACATCCAATGGGAGCACTAGAACACGAACGAAGAATGGTATGGTAGTGGGTAACTGAAATGTAGCAAGAATAACTACGTGCTGGGTACAGAAGGTCAAAGTGATGAAGCAAGGAAGATCCCTGCGCGGCAGCCCACCACGAAGTGCAACCGAGTCATCACGCATTCATCAGTTCGTACCGCTATTATATTGAGCATCGAGTGTCTGTTACCGAGTCTTGCTGTTGAGTTAGTGTACTGGTAGTGTGATGTGGCACAGTCAAGAGACGCTCGCAGCGATAGTCTCTTTAGGAGCTTGGAGTGGTGGAGCACGGTACACCGCACTGGAACCCCTTGAGCGACAGGCGCGCACCGACGCTTCTGTCATGTGACGACGTCACCACCACGACATGTGTACATACCCGCTCTGCTCTGTCAGTAGTAGTGTTCATTGTTACTCGTACAAATTCATTAAATACCTACCGATCGAGATATGCATGTAAAGGTACAATAATGCATATTGATTTAATGATAGCACCGACATGAACGCCTCTGATATGGTGACACTAGTTTTACTTGCGATTGCTCTGCTCAAAAACGAATTTCTCGTAATTGTTATTGTCATGAGTGTCAATGTTTATGATAATAATCATGAATGTATTTTAATAACGCTTTGAAAATTTTACTATTTATTATTAACATAACAGTTGTCGTCTATGTGAATGAGCGCCTGAAAAAGTATAACTCTTGATACGAATGTAAGAAACACACTTTCTAATTAGATGCAATGTTCATGAACCATCATTCACACAAATAGTTACAACTATGAAGTAAGTCAAAGTCAATATTGGTAGATTTATTTACTCGTAGGTAATAGCGAACAGTTACCATCAGCATTTATAACAAAGTTACCTAATTGCTGCTTAAATTAATTAAATATTTTGCTGATTGTGTTCACAAACGTACACTAGGTTTTTTTTATTAAGTAGGTACCTATATTGGAAATGTAACCCCTTGCCTAGTTAGTAAGGTTCTATACCACAAGGCAATATAATTTAGCGAGCGTAGCACCTTTGGGCATTGCGCTATTTGATGTAGAGTTTTAAATAGAAGAGTTAGAAAAAATCCTTAATCCTTAACAGCTTCTGCATTTTGACAGAACGTTCTAAGATACAGTTCTACAGGCCTTTAATATATAACACGTCCTTTAGCATAAGTTGCATACTGAGTGGATTTCAAATGTACGAGTACCTACAGGTTCATGCAGATGTGGCTTGTGATACCAGTATCAGCATGATACAGCTTACTGCATGGCGGATGACAATATCCGATTTTAGCCATTACTTTGTGTTTTATAGAAATGCCTCAGCCCGACGCATGTGTTATTAAATTGCGATTGAAATGGACATGGCAATACGATCAAAACACGCATTTCAATGGTAACATGATTGCATCTCGCTATGGAACGCACACAGTGAATGATAATATAATTATAATAAGTCGTAATAAATGAAAAACCGTATGCTGAACGATTAACATTATAATACCTACATAGCTGGTGATTGCTGCATGTTACTCGATAATGCAATGCATTCCCCAAAAGTTTACGACTCAATTAGAACTTGCATTTCGGGTCTTGCAATAATTCTTATTTTTAATTTCTTTTTTGCAATGATTTCTTAGCCCGAATAAAAGTTGCGCCTTGAGACCTGTAGTGAACTTTGTATTCTATATTTTGTACATCTAAATAATACCTAAAAATTTGTTGATTGCTAGAGGTCACAGAGGGGCAGCTTATTTGTTTTACAGAATATTAAAACCATTTCTGTGTGTGAAGGAGCAAGACCGCATGGAGAGGGCTCGGGAGCAGCGCCCACCGGCGCGTGCGCAGCTGCAAGTGTGGTTCGAGAGCGAGCTGCGAAAACTTGTCGTCGTTCTGATCGCGGCCGATGACCTGCCTTCACGTGACCACACGCTAGGATACGGTGACGAACCAGAAGCTTTTGCCAGAATACGTCTTCTACCGTCACTGTAAGTTTTTAAAGATCCTAGTTTAAAAGTTATGCGGTCAAAATTGGCTTTTGAGCAAAACCAAAATCTTCTATTCAAATAATATACTAACGTGCTTTTGACTACTCTGACAGAATTGAGAAAGTTCTTACGCAAGCCTTTTTTGATTGACGTCCAATTTTACCTTTATGTGTATTTCCAGTGAAACCTGCCCACCTGTGGAGACAGATCCTGCATCTGCATCTTGCAACCCTGTATGGAATGCCACTCTCGGTTTCGGAGGTCTCACAGCGGACCTCCTGGCTGGCAGGGCTATAGAATTGACACTTTGGGATGCGTGCCCTGGCATTGACCCTTTACTTATTGGGGAATGCACAGTAAGTAATTGGCTCTAACTAAGAACACTGTGCACTTATCTGTTTAAAAAATCTTAGATAATGTAAAGTGTGTTTACTAGACGGCTATGGCAGGCAGTTATAAAAAATAATTTCTGTTGATATCGTACTTAGTAAATTATTTATCAGTTTTCTTTCCAGTTTCTGCCAAAATACTTTTTAGGAGACGCTAACTAATGATGATAATTTAAGTTTTACCACGTAATATAGCAAGTACCTACCTAGTCGAAAATATAGCAAGCAAGAAATTTATAGAAATATATAGTAATAAGAATTAATTCTTCAGATGGAAGTGGAAAAGGCGTTCGCCGAGGAGCGCGCAGTATGGTGGACACTGGAAGAGCGCGGTGTTCGTTCAGCTAACACGTCACCCCGGGGCTCGCTCACTGGCGCCAGAGCCCTGCGACGTGGAGACTTCGCATCACAACGCTCCGTGTCCGGTAAAACATACATATAATTCTGTGTTGTCTTGCTTTCTATGACAACCTCTTCTCTCTGTATAATGCGATAGACGAAACAAAAGACTAATTTTTAGTTGGCCGTTATTTGTAACTGTTTGGCGTGTTGCATCTTATCAACCAGAATATTTATAATATGAGAATTTTTCGTTTATACGATTTAAGACTGTGTAGTGTAAATTTACTTGTTTAGGATGCTGATAACTAAATTTATCCTGGTTAAAATACGTGTCTCTCTAGCATTTGAATCTAATGTGACTTGTTTTACTAACATTTTTATTTCAGAAATCCATTTAAATACAGTTTTATAATTAAAAGCGTATAAGGACGCGGTTCTCTTCCAGATGACGTGGACTCCATCGGTGAATGCGCGTCGTTGCTGCACCCCGACCACGCATGGGTTGGCGGCTCTCGTCGTGGCTCCTCTCAGTCAGAAACCTTGGAGGTAGAGGTCTACCAACTGGGGAAGGACTTCTCCCGTTCTCTTCCTGGTTCCCGAAGATCGTCATTTCAGCAAGCGGAAAAGGGTAAATTCACTGCACGCACATTGAACAAAATACACAACATAGAAACATTGCAGCTTGTCTATCACAAACACCAGTGACCTACCTTAAGTGCATGTAACACCACCAAAACTCTATGTATACCCAACCGGTTTATCGACCACACAAACGGACAGCGATATGCCTATCCTTACCCTACTTTGTACCTTTGATGTTGACGTAACATGAGTGGCTTCTATCTGTTTTATTAGAACTGTAATGATGATTACAATAATGATTTTCCATTTCCTGTTTATCGGGCCCGAGTAAACACTTCCTTTACTCGGCTATGTATTAAAGAAGTAAAAGGTACGGTGAGTGGTAGGTATGGTATGCGTATGACGTGTATTAGAGGGCGCGGTCGGTGAGCCGGTCCCGCGGCGCAACGAGCGGCGGCGCTCGTCGTGTGTGCGCCGCGACCCCGACGACATCCTGCGCTCTCTGCGCGCCGTCAAGGGAGAACTCGGACGCACGCTCTCACTCTCCGGATCTACCGCCAGGCGTAAGTACAGGATACTCTTATTGCGCTTACTTGTGCTCCTTCAGGTTGGTCGGAAGATACAATTGCTGTATCTAATATTGCATTATTCTGTTTCAGTACTACGCTACTGTTTGGTACATTTTCAAGTTTACAGGACTTCCGACCAAGCTAATATTGCTGTAATCACTGTATTTATGTGCAGTTTACAACTAATTACGATGCGTTAGGACAGTTGAGATAGGCATTTTGATAGCGAAAATAGTACCTACTTAATTTAATTAAACTTGCACATTATATCAAAGTTGTAATTAATGCCAAAGATTTCAATATTATCGAAACAATCAATATAATTTAAAACTACCTAAGAAGTAACTTATTATACTTCTGAAACATTATTTTATTTCTTACGTAATTTATGTTCCGTCATCACGACATACGGTTCCAAATCACGGAGCATCACTGCCGGATTTCAGGTGTACTTCCCATACCGAAACATGAGCCCACCGAGACCACTCCCCTATCGACCCCCCCACCTAACACTGTTCATCAAAACCCTAGAGTATACAACCATTGAGGGTAACTAGTACTGATCGTACTGTGTTGTGCTTGTTTGGTCAGCAGCGACGGACCGTTAGCGCCTCGGTAAGCGACTGTTGAGTGGTGCCCGAGCCGGCGCATGCGCCCTCCACGCGGGCGGGCGTCGTGCGTCGGGCGTCGGGTCGCGTTCCCTTGTGACGTCCGAGCCGGCCGCCGGCCGCAGTAGTAGCATGGTCATACATCGCTTGTGCGGCGGCCGCGCGCACGCACCGTTCAATGTGGCTGCGCCCGACGCTTCTCATCACTTCACTATGTCTGTACTGTTCTGTCCTGACGCATGCCCGGCCGCGGGCGATCACGCTCGCTTCATCCGTTTCTGTGTTTCAACCGTCTGTTCGGCCGTCTAACTTATCTCGAAGGCATTGAGTCGCCTGGGATGTTTGGATTTCATTACCTCTGTCTGCAATCGTTTCACCCATTGTTTGTTCGAAGCGCATTCTATTAGATTTTTTGTAAATAAATATTAAGTTGTCCTCTCTGTAGGCGTAGAAGATTTTAATAAAATATTCACTTTGAACAGTTAGGGAATGAACTTGAACTTAAAAGTAGGTCGCGATTGCGCATGAAGCAGGGCTCCAGCGGCTCGCCAAAGCCGGTATGAGCTCTTGAAATTTTCTACGAAATGCAATTTTTTCTACCGTTCAACTTTGGCTGCTCATAACACGGAATGCTTACCATAATAAGACAGAGATCGCTTAACAGAACTATTAGAACCTCGACTCCACTCTTGGCTGCACACGTTTGTCGCTTTCTCTTCCATCTGTATGTTTAGGTCGGAGACGTTTAGGGTCACTGAATGTATGCCGAGAACCGTATACACCCCGGCACGAAGCTGTTTGACGTGCTTTATTTTGGTGTAATGTTTATTTTTGGTAATTATGAGTGTTTCATTTGAGTGGTTTTTGATATCGTTTCGTACTTTGATTTTATGTTGATAATGTTACTATATGTTTGTTGGGAGCGCTCGGTTGAATGATGCCTCGTGTAGCATTCGGTCGAGTGCGCGGCACAGTGCATTGAGGTATGAGTTGGGTGTGCGGTCAGGCACGGCGACGGGACGCAAGGGCAGCATGTGGGCGGCGGTGCCCGCAGCAGCGGCCTGCGACGCGGTCGGCGATGACGACGACAGCGTACCGCTCGGCCCGGGACAGGTGCCGCCGCGTAACTCTATGCTGCCGCCGCTGCACGCTGAGATCAACATCAGCATCATCATGGTCAAGGGGCAGTTGGAACTAGAGGTGAATTGCATGCTCCGCGGACGCAATCGATTTATTTAAAGAAATCAGTAAACAATAGTTTTTAAGCCTCAAACTCAAAGTGAAGGTTCATAATTTACGTGCGCAGATTTCACACGCACGTCGAGTGTACGGCGTAAACGGCGAGGTACCAGACTCATACGTGAAGTGCTACCTGCGCGAAGGAGACAAGTGGCTGCATAAGCGGAAAACACGCGTCGTTCGTCGCACTACAGAGCCACACTTCAAACAAACTCTCAAATACCAGGTACAGTGTGGTTTCATTACTAATGCACCTCAGTTTGCTCTACGATTTGAAACGGTTTCTTTAAATATTCTTAACTTGTTTTGGTATCAGTCCAGCGAATATCTTGGACGCACGCTGGTCGTAATGCTCTGGCAGCGATGCGGCGGCTTCGAGCACAACCTCGCGCTGGGCGGAGCAGAGATTTGCCTCGAGAAGCTGACACTTCCTCAGCGCACGTACGGCTGGTACCCACTGTTTCCTGCCACCACGCTCGGAAGCGACGAGTCTCCCGACTGATCCAGAGAGCCGTCGCCGGAACGCCGTGACGACTACTAGTGGCGACCACGACGGCTTTTATTAACCATGATGATTGTAGGTTAGATTGTGTGGCGCGTGGAACCCAAGAGTGTTTTTGAAGAATAATTCGTATTGTATTTAGGTGTAGTGTTGTTGGCAATAAATCATTTTTAGATCTCATCGTAGTCGTAGTGGTGAAACAAATCTTATTAAAAAGTTACGAAAATAACTCAGTTTGCCTTAACTGTTTTGTATTTTACTTATAAATCACTATAGATTAATATTTACTCGTTTACCGATCGATGTACTCGTAAGTACACCCTGAAAAAATATGTCACGTTGGATGATATATTCGGTTTCTAACCAAACTTTCTATGAAATCAGTATTTCACTCTTGGTTCCGGTGCCGTCACACGATAGGTGCCTATAGCATTTTAACGTTGTGCAGTTGTACGAACTAAACATTTTGCCCTTGTGTCTCGTGGAATAGCCAATGTAAATAGTATTATAATATAATCGATGTCCATTTTGAGTATCAGGCTTAATTGTAACCGAATAAGCATGAAATAAATGTAAACGTTAATGCATGTAACTAGATAATGTTTGAATAATTTGATGTAACGTTGCCAAACATTTCCAAAATTGTAAACAACAATATAATGTAGGTCATTGATATTTTACATACAGCGTAAAGTCCTCCTAGATCTGGTTTGTGGTGTGTGCTAGAAATTATTGTTGAATAAGATCTATCAAACATAATTATTTACAGCTGTAGTTTAGACGTTAAAGTAAAATAGTTACCATTGTCTATATTTTCCATAATACTGCAAAAATAATGGTATTCTAAAACGCGTTCACTACGTGATTTTCTGTTAAAAAATTATAACAAAAAAATTTTTGACAACGGATTTCTGCTATACGGTTCTGATGTAGTTAAAAGTAGGCATGTATGTATATAATGTAAAACATGATGATAGTATCACCTATATTATTATTATTACTTATTTCATGTTTCGTACTTACTTCGAAATAAAAAGCTCACTGCTGACACTTGTGTACATAAACATTTTCACTGTCACATACTTTCATCATCTAGCAAACTGTACCTACCTAATAA
Organism: Eulithis prunata; assembly: GCA_918843925.1. Taxonomy (NCBI): domain Eukaryota; kingdom Metazoa; phylum Arthropoda; class Insecta; order Lepidoptera; family Geometridae; genus Eulithis; species Eulithis prunata. The sequence continues at coordinate 4,541,850 of OU974019.1, read as the reverse complement.
CTTCACTTCACTTTCGGGTAATTTAGGACATAAAATGATACTGTGAACAAAGTTGTAGCAATAAGTTCACAAAGTTGGAGTCTTGAAGTGGTGACGTGACGTCATCAGACATTAATTTATTAAGATTTTAATCTGATGCCTGATGATGATTTCATTGCTTGGAGACAAAGTCAAGTCGTATTTCTTTTCATATATATAAGTAGAAAATTAAATAACTCGTACCTCCTCGTTACGTAATACCTTGTAAATTAATGACATTGAAACCCCAATTTCAACACTTTGCCTTATATGACTAACTTTTCTAATGTTATTCTAGTGAGTAAGTGCGTCTAGATACTATTCTTCCAAGGTTGTGCATTAGAGATGTTTCCAAAGTATACCTATGATCTCTTTTGTAGTCTTCGTGAGTTTTTCATAATATGAAAACCCTTATTTATATTTAAATATTTCTCTAAAAACTGTACATACGTTTATTTTTCAAATTTTTCTACTACGCACAACTCCTTTGTGATAGCGTTTAAGTGTAATCTTGTCTAATGTGTAAACTCAAATGTACCTATGTACCCACTTCCGGCAAAAACTTTGACTTCTCGATTACCTAGGTACTTACTCGTACATAAAGTAAATAATTAAAAGTAAATGTGAAATCCATATTTAGATATTATAGAAAAGGTACTAATAACATTAATAAACTTCATAATTGAGATGAAAAAATCAGTACCCGTGTGACTTTAAATAGAATATTGTATGTAGTGACTGCTACATCCTAAAGCGGTCAACAGGCCTAGCTCATTGTTTAGTCACAATTTACTAAGTAAAGTAGATTTAATATTTGTGGTTTAAAATTTTAATTGGTGTTAGAGAACAAACTGTACGTTACATATCCTCTACAAATTGATGTTCTTATTAAAATCTATGTTCTTCCAGTGATATCAATCACTCGTTCAATATAAATCACTTTTATTAGAAGACCTTTCTACTGGGTGTATTAAGACTACTCGAAACTTCGGGGAGCATCAGAACAACTTTCCCTGAGAAACCAACCTGATTTTTTCCTCGCACTAGCGCGAGGAAAAAAGCAGGTGACCCATACAAATCGCAATACCTACTTGGTAGACATGTATGGAAAAGCTTTATGCCAGATACAGCTCTAAAGATAACTTTTCGCTCCTGCCCATACTCACAGACGCGCTGTAATGTCTGTGACGTAATATTTTTATTTAGAATCAGGTAATGTAGCGCTAATATTTAGCAGTTTCCATATTTAAATAGACTGCATAATAAATCGTTTAATACTTTATTTAAAACAATATAATCGAATGTTCCAAAAACAATACTCATCATATTTTTTTGTTAATCTTTTGCCCCACTGATTAGCAAAGGGCTTCCTCTAAAATATATAGGTATTCTACCCAATGGTTAAATTTCAAAACAGATATTTCTATGTACTCTTTTTCTTGTTGTAGTAAAAATATTTCGCTGAGTGTGTGGATGGCCATAGTATGGCGCTTAGTATAATCTAGAAGTACTGTTTTTCTGAACTTGTAGTACCTTTAATACTTACATGTACCTATCAACAACTTATTTTGAGAAATATAATATTTTGACGAGAAAATTTATATCAATCGTACATTTCCTAAGAGAGAGAAACTTATACAATACAATATTATAATCTTCGTAAAATTAAATAATACTCAAATGCCTAAATTATTATATCATGTAGCTATATATTTTCTACACTATTATTTTTATATTGGTCTTTGTTGTAACAAAGTTATTTTACTATCAAAAAAACTTGGTCTATTTTGAAAATACTAATTTATATAGAACTTTCTCATTTCTATTGTAAACACCTCAAACAATAAAACGATTGGATTTTCAAAATGGACCACAAATTAGAGTAAATGTATTATCTATTTAATATAAAATATATTTAACCATCTATTCTAACAATGTTGGAATCGATCAAAACTTACGCTTATTATCTTGATATATTAGTGAGATAAATAAATAATATATTCTATTTAAGTGTGTAAGACAATCTAATATGATTACGTGCCTCGACATACCGATACCTTAAATATTTGACATCATAATCAAAAATTCAATATAAATTAAGTAATACGTACTAAAATGCATTTTGAATTTAAGTAAGCATACACTCAAAGTTTTAAGTCTGTCGTAATCAATATACTAAAAATCATAAACTATAAAAATCTGAATGAATCATGTCCTCCTCGCAAGTTAAAATAAAGGTATCGGATCTTGTACCTAATTCTTTAGAATATAAATGTTTCTTCTTAGATACAATTCTTTCTACACAGCTATTTTTGATTTATACTGAAAACTATTATGAAATTATTAAAACAACATAAGAGCATCACGGTTGCGTCAAACTGTTGAAAACTACAAAAGCTCTGTAGAACTTTCAGTATAAATCAAACAAACATTTTAGTATAAACATATTTGTGTCAAAGTATATTATTGAATAAATGTGATAACAAAATGAGTTTATTATAGCGATATAAACAGACATTGATCGTTTCATTTTTTGAATACTTTTAAAAGTTTAAAATATAGACTGACGTTACAACATATTTTCATTTAATTTTAAAATATCATTATCATTAAAAATGCTATCTCCTAATTTAACCATCAGAGTTCTAAACGTAGCAGATTCAATTTATTTTATGAATATCAAAAAACCAGTAAAGTGTTAAAAATTGAAAGAAATGTTTAGAGGTGTGCATAATCCGCAGGGCCGCACCAATGCGTTATGTGCTGCAGAACAGCCGCGGCCGCACCGCCGTTGCGGGCCGCGCTTGACACACGAGACCAATTCTCACGATTCGCACACCGACCTGACAATATTCACGAATATTCAATTTTAAATACGAAGAGACGATTGAAATTCACATTGCAGTACCAAACCAATACCCAAAAAGACGAAATTGAAAAATTCATAAATGTAACTCGCAAAATACGCGAAAATATAATAAAAATATAATTTACCATTAGTAAAGGTGACAAGCCTCTCAGAAAGTGGATAGCCAGTTAGAACGCAGCATGGCTCAGATTCTCCCACAAACGAACTGTATAAGCCCCGACTATCGACAGGTAATGTCTGGAAAGATACGGTAAGTACATTCAATTTTAAATAAAACTTTTTCATTACTTAACTTTTACTTAGCATTGTTTTCAATATTAAAGTACTTAGGTATGTATTAGTATTTATTTATGTAAGTTTTGTATTATATTTTATTGCGTATAATTTAGCTTTTATCGTTACATTGTTTGTGCACCGCTTTCCGTTACCGCTCCGCTCGTTACTTTCCATGCTACGGTTGTCTGGAAGAAATCGCTTTCAGCGATAAGGCTGCCCATTGTACTATACAAAGTTATTTTTAAGATTTGTACGTACCTTACCCTTGTGTACAATAAAGTATTATCTATCTATCTATCTTTTCAAATTTATATAATAACTAAATAAATAAGCCGTGTTGGAAAAAGTAAGATTCCACTCGACTTTCAATCCGATATATATATTAATATATATATATAATTATATTAATATATATATATAATTATATTAATATATATATATAATTATATTAATATATATATATATATATAAATTATATAATAACTTTCGATCCGAAGGTCATGGTTTCGAATCCTGGCCGTGCATCAATGGATTTTTCGTTTCGGAAAATTTATTTGCGCATTAACACGAGCATAACGGTGAAGAAACCCTTGGTTTATTCAGCTCCACACGTATTGACGATGTCTTTCCTGTGGATATGGCTGACTCGGCTGAGAGGATGATATACGTATCCCGTTAAGTGTAGGCATAGGTTACTTCCTGACGCTGTATAAATCATCTTCAATAGATGTAAAGGCCTAAGTAAATTTTCATTTCATTTCAATGCAGAAGTTAATATCGTACCTGTTCAACAGCTTGGTCCATAGATACAGCGAGCACCCATTCTCTCACTTCATCCAATACTGATCCGCGAATACAACCACTGTCCAGTAAAAGTGGCTGGTGAGACCAGTCTGTGCATTCTGATAACAAATACATTTCAACCGAGTCAATGTCTAGGAATAATGAAATAAAACAATGAAAACAAAATATGTTTTAGAAATCCCGATTCACATTCATAAAAAAATCTGTACTCATAAGACTGCAGTGTAAATCGATGGTGTAAAAGAAAATAAACTCACCAAAATCAGCGTAGTCAAGTAAATGAGCTGATTCATCATCAGCGGCCTCCACCAGATCCAGACATCGGTTCAACAGCACAAAGGCCTCGCGAGCGCCGCTACTGCCTTCATTTCGAATTGCCATCCCACTAACATAGAAAGCTATAGAAAAAAAATATACTGTTTATTTTATACAACTAGATGATTGAAGAAGCCCCATCTAATGTTTAGTGGTAACCACTGCATATAATGATTAATTGCCTCACTGAGCACCTCCACTGAGGACGTGCCGTGTGATGAATTGCACTGCGCCGTCTCATGTGTAATACCGTAGTACTTACCCGAGCTATCCATTTAATAGTATGAGCACGCGATAAGTAAGCTCAAAATGTTTCTTTATAAAAACTTATCTATCGTAAGACATCTTCTAAACGTGCTATGTTAGTAACAGTCAAATGTAAAACTTACCAACATCAGCAACTATAATATCCGAATAGCGTGGTAAAGCTCGGGCCGCTTTCGCAGCTATTTGAGGCACATGCAAAGCCATTAGTAGAGTCAGCGACTGGAAATAAATTATCTATGTTACAACAATAAAGAATTAAAATATGTTTGTATAATTTACCTACCTGCATTTCAAGGGTTTTAAAATTAAAATTATATAAGTTATTACTAGCTTTCGCCCGCGGCTTCATCTGCGTTGGAAGCTAGTGATTTATATTTATTTATAGGTGTGTAATATAAAACTCACCTGCATAGTTCTGTCATCAGCTCCCGCGGCGGCCATAACCACTGCTGCGTCTTTCAGCGCAGTTATAGCTCTCGGTACCATAGAAACTCGAACCAAAGTCTCAGTACACACTGCCTTAGCTAAAGGCACGTCGTTGCTGGATATAGAGTCAGCTGAGTCTGTGGCGAGGTATTGCCGGAGGGATTCGAGAACTTGTGATAATGCTTCGGGTGGTTCTTCGCTTTCGATGTCAATGTTTTCCATCCGCTGTGAAACAAAAGACAGCGTAATTGCTTTTGAAAGTAAACTATCATTGTACAAAATTAAGTAAAATGACTTAGCCTTAGAAAAATGTCACATAATACCAGCGTTGTAGCAGTACGCTTGCTGCTACAGCTTATGCTGAGTGACGACCTATTTTGTTGTCATATATTAGATTTTAATTTTTATTGTGACTTCTTTGATGTAACTGTGCATGTTTCTTTATATTATGACTCAAAATAAACATATTCTATTCTATTCTATTCTATTCTAAAAAAAACATAAATTTCATTCAAAATTTAGGCAAAAACAAAGGATCATGGTTTTCAAACTTACTTTTCACCTAATTTTTAAAAAAATATTTTTAGCTGCAGTAGTTTTACATCCAGCAGTGTTCAAATACTTTTGAACAATTACAAAAAAGCTAAAATGTATGTATTATTTTACGAACCGGATGAGCTTTATACAAGTGAGCAGCGTATCTCAATGCATAATGCGGAGCGCGTCGGCCCGCGTGCGCTAAGCAGCGCACCCAGTGTCCCGCTCGAGCGAGTCTCTCCAACGCTTCCGCCTCCGCTTCCGCTTCCGTGTCCGCTTCAGCCTGTGCTTGAGGCTCTTCTGCTTCGAACTCGCTGGAAGCTCCAGGGGCTTCCTCCTCGGTTGAGTAACCTTCGGTTAGAGCCGCGCGGAGCTGCTCGCCGATCTCACTCTGACCGATAGCAGCAAATCTGTGAGTGAGTGAATATAGCATACCTACGCATTCACAAAGAAAGAAATTTTGTATGAAAACCGGATAAGTGCTTCTAGCGGGAGATTTAGGAATTGTGCAATTCCCAACAAATTTCTAGCTTTGCGAATGCTACACTCGAGTCGAAAGTCAAAACAAATGCACAGACTCGAGGCTCTGTACGTTTACAGAGGGCCTAGTACGAAGTAGTAGTTTTCAGTGTATAGTGTGGGTGTGAAACGTCTTGACGTCCTAGCGCACCAGTGGGTGCTGATTTGCACGGAGATACTGAGCGAATTCTTTGAGAAGCTTGACATGCGAGTACGAGCTTGGTGTAGACTAAGCTTCTCAAAGAATCCGTTCAGTGTCTCCATGCAAATCAGCACTCACTGGTGTGCTGGGCGTCAGACGTTTTACACCAGATTTACACACCAAAGCTCGTACTAGGCTCTCAGATGAGATTGTGGCCAAAAGACATTCCATCTCATATAAAAAAATATAAAAAAAGTTAGATGTATCTGTGTGTGTGTGTGTGTGCGGGTACCTGTCGGCGAGCATGTGCGCGGCGGCGGTGCGCGGCGCGGCGTGCAGATGGTCGCGCGCGAGGCGTGCGGCGCGCAGGGCGGCGCGCTCGGCGAGGCGCGGCGCGGGCGCGGCGGCGGCGGCGCTGGCGGCGCACAGCGCGCGCACCGCCGCGCTCCACTCGCCGCGCGCCGCGTGCGCCGCCGCTACAGACAACATCTCCGGCACTCCCTCCGGCACCGGCTCACCGCTCTCCGGCAAGTACTCGCGGCTCACGCGCATCGCCTCCTCCCATAACTCTGACATCACAATACACACAAACATCGCACTGTAAGTGCATCTTAATCTGCCACTATTCATTAAAGTTCATCCGTGTGGCGACGGCTGAGTAGCGACTTTTTTCGCAATAATGAGGCTCTTAAATACTAGACCTAACACTAACCCCCTATCTTATAAAAAGTTAGACTAGACATTATGTCCTGATTACGTATGGTAAACAAGACATAATGTCTACTCTAACTTTTTATAAGATAGACCATAAACCTTCTTCCTTTCTCTACTCTTTGTCAAAATGTTTTTACTTTCTTATCTCTCTGCTCTTATTGTTTTTATGTTTTGTTCACATTTTTTCTGTATCTATTTCTTTTCTACTCGTGAAAACCTTTTATTGGCCAACTGTTTCCATTTTTGTACCTAATCTATGTTATGTTGCTGTCGGTTTTCCTATAAATAAATAAAAATTTGAACTTATTCACTATCCTATCCAACTAGTATTATAAACGCGAATGTTTATGAGGATGTATCGATGTGTGTACGCAGAACCTACTGATCTGATTTGGATGAAACTTGGAATTATATTGTCCGTGACCTGCGGGGCTAGGATGCGCACGCAAGATAATTGCCATATCGTTCTGTCAAAATGCAAGCATTTCTCATCAGTTTTGGAACTATTGCAAATAGACAATTTTTAATATCCCGGAAAATGTCATCTAGGAAAAACTAATAAAAAGGAAAGCATCGGACATCTTTCCGTAAAAAAAATGTTGTTTATAAGTAAACCGAAATACAAAACCTACAAAAAAAAACGATGAGAACCTAAGCATCGGACATCTTCCAGTAACTTACCAAGATCCTTGTAGTGTTGCACCACTTCTCTCGGCCTGTTGGCGCGAATCATGAGTGTTTCGAACTGAGGCAGGTCTCCGCGCTCGGCGGCCGCTGTGGCACCTTCCACTAGAACTTCTTCCACCTGACATGTACAAAACATGATCAAAAAAAACCCTCTAATTTTTACACCCGATACGAAAACATGAATTGCTATTTACCGTAATTTTGCAAGTCAATATATAAATAAAGGAAGAATAACTTCGCCCCATCTGGTAAGTATTTTTCAAAAGGTTCATTACGTACCATGTGTGTAGCATGTTCTTCAGCTAACGCCAAAGCTCGCTGATGACTCCCCTTGCTCAGCCACATCCTAACTGCATCTTCCGGCGCCGACGCTCGAAGGAATGCTGCCTCTGCTTCTTCAGGATGGTCGTCAGCTAAAGCAGCTGCCTCGTGTCTCGATACTTCACGGCGGGTTATGCCGCCGCCGAGCTCGCTCAGCTCCATGGCTATGTCCCATCTGTATAAGACGAAATGTTGAACTCATGTAATAAATTCACAGCAGGTCATTGAAATGGTTGCTAAATCTGTTTTCTTCTTTTTTCGTTGTCATGCAAGTGATCACGACAGAGCATTTTTTAAAACTGATTTATGATAACTCTGTCTTACTTTTCACTACTAACAATTTTTTTTCTTTTGAAAAAATAAATACCGCTTATTGTCTCATACTTAAAATTTATTTATCTTTTATGTTTTTCTTATTTTCTTGGTGTGCAATAAAGAATATATCTATCTATCTTTCTAGGTATTTGTTGATTACCTTTGTGCTTGCAATGCCCATCTAGCCCCCAAAGCAGCCAGTCCCCTTGCAGATAAGAGTCTTGCTGCCGGCGCGCCGCCCAGCACCGCCGCCCATTGCAATGCTACCTATATTATGTATAGTGTGATTTTTTTGAAACATCACTCAAAATTAAACACTAGTTAAAATTGAATTGTATTATTTTTAACTTACCCATAGATATGGCAATCATTTAACTTCGAGTGCTAGACTACTAAAAGCTCTTACTATAGTAGTAGTAGGTACCTATTACATCACAGACTAAAACGGTAATACTTTATGGTTCGTGACTTGAATTTTATTTCTGTGAGGAATATCTCATTTTATCAAAGAGTTACAGTATTACGTTTCCTTATTCCAGCCTTCACACGGTATTTATTTCCTATTGCCGAAATCTGCTCATTCCGCTTCATTTAGCAGGCAATATGCTTGACGAATACGACTTCGATAATAGAGATTTAGTAACGAAATTCTGTATTTACACGATGTTATTTTTTCTGAAGCTGATCATATACGTGAGGCCTTGATGGCTGTGATTAAAGAGTGAAATTGGATCGGTTTTTTTTTCACGCTCTGTGATTTGGCGAATAAAAACATATTCATGGCCATTTCACACAGTGCAAACTAGTAAGTAGTCTCAAACTAAGAAGTATTTTTTATATAGTACCTAACACCCGACAGAACAAAAATCACACAAGTTATTCGCTGTTGGTGGGGATTGAACTCACAACCGACAGTGTAGAAGGTAAACAGGTATACCGACTGAGCTGTGACATCAGTCAATATTGTGAATGTTTTTGAACAAACCTGTTGTTGAACATTGTTGGGAGCATGCGCCCGCGCCACTCTTTCCGCGCCTTCCCATTGGCCAGCGGTGCGGTACATTTGTATAGCACTTTTCCAGTCACCTACAGCAAAATACTGTAGAGTTACACTGTCACTGATATTTTGTGGAGGAAATCAGATATTGTTGGTCTACTTACATACTTAATATTTTTTTCTGCTATTGAAAATAAATTCGTATGACTTAGTGAATTCTTTGGGCCGCCTTTAAGACCTTGGTCGTGGCGTAACAACTGTTATGTAAAGCCGGGACTGACAGTTTAAGGTGCTCTCCGGAACACGAAAGCGCTCAAATGTAAATGCCACTAACGGTGCTTGGGATATTTTTTAGATGGAGTAGGCTTGCCTATACCATCCTCTCAGTCTAGTCGACCTTGCGCACAGGTCAATACGCAGCTGACTAAACCACGGGTTTCTTCACAATGTTTTCCTTCACCATTAGAGAGTGTAATACAATGGCACAGCTAAAACTAACCAGCTTGTATGTAGTAGTTCTCAGCGGTTCGCAAATCGCCGTGCGCGTGTAAAGCTTGGGCGACGTGTCGACGTGTTGCTTCCAACAACTCTGAACGATGAGCGCCAACCAAACGCAACATTGCTTCATATTGAGTCGCTTCCTGAACAAAACATTTATAAAATACTGGATAAAGTTGAACTTAGTAAATCTAATGAAGCTTTATTAAAATAGCGAAAAGCGGTATGGATTATAAAACAGTACAGTATGGATTATTAAAATACTTACTTTATACATAGAGATAGCCTCATCCGGCTCCCCGAGTCCAATGTAAATCTGCTCAGCCTTTTTCAACTGTCCGTCACGCCTCATCTGTTCCGCCAGCGGCATGTAAATGTCCCTCGTATCTTCCTCTGATAGATGAGCGGCTGCGAGTCTGAGGCCGTCTGAGACGCGACCGGCGTTGTTGTACGCGACGACGCAACGTTCTGCCATCCCGCAAGTTGTTAGAACACGCTCGGCTGTCTCCCATTCCTAAGGGATGTAAGATTACTGTAGATTCATGGTCTACTATTTAGCTACGTAGCGGCTAATATTGTTTATCCCCTATCAGGGTTCATATTGGAAGCTATCACCTAATTTATTTAAAATCCTTTGTTCAATATGAAAGCAATAAAGATCTTGAACGTGGTTATTGTTGGTCTTATCAGAATTATAAAATTACTAGCTACCGCCCTCGCCTTCGTTCACGTTCCGTTGGATCTCATTAATTTTCCGGGATAAAAAGTAGTTAATCCTATGTGTTAATCCAGGTCACTGACAATATATATTTCAAGTTTCATTCAAATCGCACAAGTAGATTTTACGTGAAAAAGGAACAAACATACATAAGAGTAGGTACATACATCCTTACAAAATTTCGCGTTTATAATATTAAATAGAATAAATTTCTTATGCTAAAAATATAGCTAAACTGGAAAAAATAGGTAGATAAAAAAGAAACTGCTCTTACTTGTACAGCGATATAATGATCTCCCAGCTGCTCACATTGTTCCCTTATCGACTCTTTATCCTCGATAGCCTGAAACAAATTTTTGCTATTTTCGTTGGATAAAGACTTATTCGGGGCCATTTTAAAAATGTTTTACTTTTAAGAAATACTTTTACATGAAAACAGCTCGTTTTCAAGGTTCTTATAATATATTAAATGTTGCAAAACGAGCGTGAACGCTCTTTTCAATCTAGTAAAATCGACTAAAAACATGAATATATTTACCTGAATAATCTGCAGCGCTTTGCTATAATGATGTGCTTTCAAAGCGGCAGTTAGGGCTCCCCTAGTGTCCCCGGCCTCTATGAGATGCGGGACTGCGGCCCCTGCCTGTCGGAGCCCTACGAGCCATTCACCCCAAGAACGTTCCAACTCTATCACTTCACCGGGACAAGTCTGCAAAACGATTTTTACTAAGCTAGTTGATAACTTAATGGAGTATATTTGTAGAGGGTTATTCCCATCGAGCCCACCGGTTGGCCCACTGGTGGGGCCGTTATAAGTTTTTTGTATAAATTTTAATTAATAAAATAAAACAAGAAACCCTCCTCTAGTAAAAGTGACAGCGACTGACAGTATTATAATACCTCTTTAGCAAGTTGCACCGCTCGCGCGTAATTATTCCCTTTGGCGTAGTAATCCACTGCCGTTCGACTGTCACCGCTCCGTTCTGATATCTCACCGGCCATTTCCCACCATTCCTCCTATAAAATATAATAGGTCTTAAAATAACCACTATTCTCTTCATATTTTAATGCCCGTGGCATAATATCCCGTAAGTATTTGCTTAGTTTGGGACTAAAGAGCTTTGTGTCAAATGTCCAACAATATTTTTTTTATATGGGCATTCATTATTTTTTTACCCTATGAGAAGGGCAAATTTTTACCCATGAGACATAATTAAGATGGAGTACCCACATCCCTCAGGTTAGTCGGCTTAATGACCGATTTACACTTTGATTATTAGTCCTATTGCTGTACTTCTTTAAAAGTAACCCCAAACGTAAGTACCTACTAATATTATTGGCCAGACTGACCTTTACAAATTGAATATAGCTAGCGGTCTTCGTTTTATTGCCTCTTGAGGACGGTTTCAGTAAGAAATATTTAGTATCATAGTTTAGTAATGGACTATTAGGTCATAACAATTCCATATATTTTTATTACACACATTCGAACCCACGAGATCTAAGCGGTGGCACTGCCACATCGGTCACGTTTTTGGTGCACGTGGTCTGTGAAGTAATGCAATTGTTATAGGCATACAGTTGATTAGGTCTACCATCTGATATGTCATCTATGTGTTCAATATTTTGCTCAAACCCGCGACCTCCTGGCGTGACCCACTCGTACCCACGACTCGACGTACCCACTCGTATAGCTTCATTATGCCTTGTATATATACTCTACTCGTTATTACTTATGGAAGTATATGTAGGCCATAAAAAAACCTTAATAAGCTGTCCATGCACTGCTTCGACCAACTCGTTATCTCTCAATAGATACGGATGCTGAAGTATCAAACCCGCGGCCCGCCTAGCGCGACCCCCTCGTAGCCATAGCTTCACTGCGCCTTGAGCGTCGCCTGTCGATGCTAAGACTGCTCCTGCTTCTCCATATCGACCTGAGAAAAAAGCCTTGACTTACATAATGCTGTAACAATTCTTTTAAAAAAAATTACAGTGAATTTTACTTTACGTCGTCATACTTGCTCCAAACGTTTTGTCGACAACATTACAATAGTTTAGAATTTTTTTAGAAAATGCCTTCATTTTGACAGAACGCGTCGACAAAATATCTTGCCTGCGTAACCCAGTCCCGCAGGAAGCTTTATTTAAAAAAATGTGCTCTAGGTTAGTATAAAACAAGTAATGGAAAAAAATGTTTTTCAGTTCGTCCACTGACGTTCTATCAGTTTTCTCCGCAGGTTTTATATCGAACTATTTGTACCATTTCCACGGTTAACTAGCTCTAGCTGATATAAAACTACTTACGAAAAAAACAAAACATCATAATATTACCCGTAGAAGTCAAATAATCCATGTACTGTTGCTTCAGTTCGCCCACCGACGCTCTATCAGTTTTTTCCGCGAGTGTTATAGCGTCGGACCATCGATTGAACTGCTTGTACATTTCCACAGCTAATTCAGGTCTGTTGGCTTTTCTTACGTAGCATTCCTCTGCTGTTGGTAGATCTCCAGAGAATATGGCGAGGCGGGCCTTGACTACGGGATTGGCGAGTCCTGCAAATGTATTGACTACTAGCTGACCCCGCAGACTTCGTACTGACTCAATTTTCATTTTCAATTTCAACAACTTTCATATTTATTCACATTAAACCTTTTCTGGACTTCCACAAATAATTCAAGACCAAAATTAGCCGTTCTCGAGTTTTAGCGAGACTAACGAACAGCAATTCATTTTTATATATAAGATTAATTTTTGCTACAACTTCTTTACTTAATACCAATAAAAACACGCCACGCGATCTTTTTGCACAGGAAGACTGGTAGGCAATGCTCTTAGCATTAAGTCCTTCTAGCACTACTTGTACAATAATGGATATGTTTTGAAAAGTAAAATAACATAATTTACCAGTGTCTAAATCGCCGTTGCCTTCATAATTAGCCATCTCTACCGTCTTGTCTAAGTAAAACGTACGAGCGTCATCACCTACTTCACGATAGCATTTTGCTGCTAACTGAAAATAAACATACGGTTTGAAAAACACTTTTTGATGACATCCACTTTAGTAAGTTGTGATACATGGATCGTAGATATGCTATTGCAAACGAGATAACATTCGGAAAGCAGGAAACGACACCGAGTATTATCTAACAAACATAACGAAACATTCCAAGAATATGTTGGTGCCACGTAGTGGGATAAGGGCAGGAAGAAGAAAAGATACAATACATTCCAAGAAGAATATGAGTTTTCTACATCTACAAAAAATATTTTATTAATTACTAAGAGACTGGAAACTGTACGTACTTGAATATCATTATTAGACAATGCTTGTTCAGCTAATTGCCTCCACAATGGAGCCACTTCGGCGTTGCTGCTTACGCCGTCCAAATACCGAGCGCAGCCGGATATGTCACCGTCGCGTAATGCATTATCTGTTATATAATATACCTAGTTGATAACTTGTTTTCCGAATAAAATCAAATAAAGTTGAAAAGTGATATTGGTGTCGATTATGTCATTCCATTTTTCTGGGACCTCGAAACGACCACGCCAGAGCCCTCACCGCATATCGCCAATAAAAAGCCCGTCCCGGGAGTTCTAAAAGAACCTAGTTTAACAGCGCTAAAAGCTACTTAGCTGTCTTTGTCGTTTCAGTTTATGAGAAAGAGACGGCAACATTTTAAGTGCTGTCAAACTAGGTTAGTTTTAAAAAATGCAACAGAATCCCCACCGTTGTGAACTCTGGAGACTTTAATTAAAAAAATTAAGACAAATTGGATAGAAGAGGACGATATTAACAAAAGCACTCTCAAACTAACTAGACAATCAAATACATAATTTACTTTTATACTAAAACTAAATAAAGTCCTTCCGACACTCGTACCTACTTTTAATATTTTTTACACATAAGTGGCCTATGTATTTCTCGTAAAATTAATTGTATTCCTAGAGAAATAAATATCTCAAACCTGAAATAAGATTGCTAAATCTGAAAAAGTTCTTACTAAACGCAAGTCGATGTTCATCCAGTGTCAAGTACGGCAGTTGACCTCCTTCTAAGATCACGCGATTAGCAGTCACTTCTACGACCACCCCACCGCCACATTCTGCCATTTCTACACTACTAGGGTCCCATGCACGGTACCTGGTAATATATGAAAATTGATATTACAAAAATTAATTCAACTTGAAGAAGAATTTGTTTATAAGAATAGTTTGATACAATAGTTGACTTACTTTTTTCTGTGTATTCATTTTGCATAGAATACAAATTGTATTCAAAGTCAAAAACACTATATTTACAGTAAGTCAAAAATTCTTACCAAATAAGAAGATGTGTAGGAGTTTGAGCTAAAACAGCATCGCTATTTTCAATCCACTGCACGAATCCAACACCGCTCGCGATGATTTCCTGCGAAACACCAAATAACAGCTAAATCGTAGACTACTGCTACGTTGAGATATTGTGTTCGTTCGTATAAAAAATCAAGCTATTTTCGATATTTAGCAGAGCTAATAAGATTGAAAATTGTGTGTACTCTGTGCATCTTATCGCCGAGTGTGTAGTTGCAATAAATCAGTCTTTAGTTCAGTACAAGTTAGTCTACGCAATCATCACGTCAAATCGTAGACCTACTACGCTATGTGCTACGGCGTAGACTACTGCTACGCTGTTTACTCGTACTATTTCTTTATAACTCCAATCTATTTACTACCCTTAGTCAAGCTAATAGGATTCAAAATTCATGGTACCTTATCACCAGTATGCAGTTGCAATAACGCAAGTCGCCTTCTCGTATCGCGCAGTAAAAGCAACTGGCCGCTTTCATTCAGTTCAAGCCAGTCCACACGAGCTTCGTGCCACCACTGACCTAATTGTACTCCTGTTGGGCATAAGCTGATTACCAAGATAATCCGAGAATAATTAAAAAAATTAAAAGGGGTCTGCTTATGCTATCCAGTGTGGGATTAAGACAGAATAATATGAAGTAAAAAGTGAAAAACTTAATTGGTAAAGTGTAGTCTTAAATATATTCGGGATCTCTATAATGGTGCCGATTCAGTTGTTATATTCTACTTAACTAACCTAATTTGACTACACTGAAATGTTGCAGTCCTCTCTAAAAGACGAAAGACAATAGCGCTCTCAATTGATTAGATTGGTTTAGAAAAATGTAACAAAAGAATCGACACCACTATAGTAAGAAAAAGTGGAACTAAGAAAACTTATACCCTTAGGTGGAGGATCAAAGTAATGTAGAATCAAATAGACTGCATCATTTTAAGTATTCAAATTAAATATTTTATCTATTTTTTAATCCTACACGCACTATTAGGTACCTGTTGAAAGATCAACCACAGCAATAGTCTGCCTGTCCAGTAAATAAGCAAGATGTTTCCTCTCTTCAGTTTCTTTGCCTTCGCCTATCCCTTCGTTGATGCGCACACTTAGAACGTGGGGATTCACTCGTTCTGTTCGAACCTAAATGAAAACACTACTTTTTATAATATACCAACATAACATTAGTACGTAAAACTTCACCTTTGGCTTACCATTAAGCAGAAATATTGTTTTTCTTATACTACATGTTGGTAGCTGTTTGTGATCGCAGAGTGGGGCCTGATGTAGTACAGATTCTTATGAATCTACATCAGGCACCAGTCTCAGTTAGTGTCTAACATTATCTTGTATTTGTTTGTATTTTACTTGCTTTGTGAGAGAAAATAAATACATTATTTATTTATTACATATTATATCTACTGACCGTATGCAATATTTTGTCCAGCCCATATTCAACCAGGCTTAATTCCCCTGCTCTGTGCAACAGACATGCTCCGCCTACCGCAGCATATATCCTTTCACCACCGCCAGACCATGGAATCTACAAAAACACTCTTACTATTTTTAGTTTCCTCGATTTTTTTATAAGAAAAATATGCAGTATAAGCAGATAGCGCGCTTGATGTGAAGAGGTTACCAAAACCTATATGCATTACCTCACAGCGTCTACTAAGGGTGTGAACATATCGTAACTGCGTTCATCGCTCTAAAACGTAATGATACGTTGTTGCAATTATACTCTTCAAGCCGAATAACTGACTGCAAGTGTGATATTATGTATGTGCTAACAAGGTATGGTATAAAAAAGTCAAAAGGGCCATCCCAGACCTCATAAAACATGATCCATCCAATCCAGAAATTCATTACGTATTTAAAAAAAAATACAACCGAATCGTGAACCTCCTCCTTTTTTGAAGTCGCTTAAAAAGAAGACATTACGGCTGCCAAACGGACGTCATCAAATCTAATAACTATGTTGAATTGTAATAAGTAAGTGTTTTACATCAAAAACGATACATAATAACTCGTGTGTCTGCTCAGAATGCTATCCAGTGATAATGCAACAGCTTCACATACAGAACACTAAGAACCTTACAAAGAACTTAGCCCTATAGCACATCGTATATATATCCTCATAAACCGAACAAAAGCACTCAGTCGCCGGGCGTCAAACAATAGACAGGCCGTGTGCAAATAGGGGAGTGAGAAGCCTCTACTTCAACTCAGATTTCACCTAAAACATATTTAAACAATGAAACACTCGTGTAAAATGGTAGATTATTTTTTTTATAAAAATAACCAAGTATTTTAGGGTTTATTAATATAATTTTTTTAGGGTTGCCTGCTAGAAAATACTCTACCGATAGTTTTCGAAGTAGAGACCGCGTATTCTACACGCCCTTCTATTTTTCAACACTTTAGTAAATGGAATTGAAATGTAATTGACTCATATCGAGCACTTTCAAACCTACGGATGAGACAATGTGAAGAAAACGTTTATCAGAGACTAATGGCCTCATTAATGTTGGTCTTTTAAAGCTACGCTAGCTAAGGCTGCTTAATCTGTTGTAATCTCTTTTCTTTGTCATGCAGGTGACAAATGACAGGGCATTTTTTAATAAGGGATAATCGTTAGGTGGTAAGACTTAGAATTACGTTGATAGAAGCATTAGATAAAATTCACTAGATTTAATAATAAAACCCACCTCACTAGTTAATCCTCGAGCAATGTCGCACAAAATGAGCGTACTACCCGTACGACATACAGCGTACCAGTCGTTACCTACATAAACAGAAAAATATTGTTTCAACTATAGTACTAAAACTCACAAAACCCAAAATAAAAACAAAGAAAATGTTTAGTACGCCTTACCTATAAAGCGCACATTGAAGATATCGCTTGCGTGTTTGGTAGTAATAGTCAGGGGTGGCGCATCGTTGGCTAATCGAGACACCACTAGTTGCTTCGGACTAACGTGTTGTACTTCAACTGTATCGCGCCATAACCATCGCCTGGAGAATAAGCAAATTGAAAAGGATTTTCTTCGCGACGTTTATTTAGCTGAGCTTGAAGTGTATGCAATAAAGTCTAATGCCTGCTTTCCATCAGCGTGTGTAACATTTACTGATTTTCTTTGGCAAAAGTGACATTAAAAGATTTTACAGTCCCTAGAGAGAGACTACAGTGCTTTTTTAACTTTATGAAGTCATTTGTGATTGAAATATTTGTTTGTATTTTACTCGATTAAAGACCATTTCAAACGATTTTAAAAACAACACGAAAGTTTGAAGGACCAATCAAAGAGTTTTGAGGTTCGGAATGTTCAGCATTGATAGCTCTAGAGTGCTTCTTTCTTGTATTAATGAGAAAAGTTACCAACCACATTAAAGCAAGTCTTACTTCAAAACAGCTTCTAATTGTATAACAGCGCCGGTCTGTGAAGCCACAACTAGTTTGGTTCCGTCACCGCTCCAAGCCAGCGCCCGCCCCGCGTATAGATTCGGAATGTTGAGCATTGATAGCTCTAGGGAGCCTGATTCTTTCATCTCGCCTATAAGGCAACCATCGAATACACCAAATGCCACTGTCTGGGGAAATAAAATCTTTTGTCAAAAATCTTAATTTCAAGGAATACTTACCTACCAGGATACCTGAAACGGAAATATAACCTACCTATAGAAGAAGTTTCAAACACTTACCTGTCCCGATGGACTGGGCGTGGCAGTAATCAGATCGCGTCGATCAGGAGGTAAGGACGGTTCTAAGCTGCGAAGTAGAGCTCCACGTTGTATCTCATACACTGACACTCGACCATCACATGATCCCACGATAAGCTGCACAAAGTCGTGAAAACTATGTAATTTTATTCATTTTATCGTCCATGACGTAAGTACTGGTGCTAATGTCATCATTTCGAGCTAGAGACATACGAGTACAACTATGTGTAAGCTTAGCTCTTATTACTTGCAGTGTAAGCTCGCAGTGTAACTCACATGGGGTGGTAGTAGAGCGAGCGCGGAAGGTGGTAGTGCGTAACGCAGTAGTAATCGTCCACTGACATACAACGTTCCGTCAACATGGCCCGACGCTAGCGTTCCTTCGCCGCTGCGAGCCAGAGACACGCAACAAGCACCTGCGGTCCATACGCTAGAACTCTTATTGCTTTTGCAGTCTAAACTCCTGGAGACAATTGATAATAGTTGTGTTAAACTGCCTCCTAGTCCTTATCTAGAACTCAAAATTCAAATTGCCCAAGAGGGTTGCCAAATTCACATCCAAACATCAACATTTGGCACATGTTAGTAGTTTAGCTGCATTTTAATAAATAATTATCAATGTAGATAAATGGAAGATACCATATTATAGGTTCATCTTCTTAAAAAAACCACTTTTGTGAGCTGACCTAATTTTTCCGTCGCTAGTTCCAGTAAAGAACCCGTTTTCAGCCGGCAGCAGTTTCATAGGCGCCCCAGTTAACGGAAACTTATTGCAGATAACTTTCTTTCCGCTCCAGTCGGCTCCGACGCGGTAAACAAACACCATGTTGTCGCTTTGGGCAACGCCCAGAAGTTCAGAAGTGTCGTTGAACGAGATACCTAGAACGTAAACTTTGCTGAAAATGTTTCAAACTCACTGTAGGTCTATCGTGAGGACTAGGCTATATATTGATTCTGATGATGTGAGTACGAAAGAGCCAGGTATTTTACTTGTGATAACATAGGACTTCTTCCCCGCAGCGGAGTCAGCGGGTTTCGTGGAGAACTTATCCCTTCTCGTGCCATCACGATCGAACAACAGCACCAGACGATCACATGTCGCTACGGCGAGTTTCACATTATTGGGAGACCAGCAAATATCTGCTATTGGGCTCTCAATATCCTGCAAGCGTACAAATTCATTATCAACAACATAGTTCGGAAAATTGATGGCGGTGGTTGGGGCAAAAGATTCTACGTGACCACGCACTGGAAAACACAGCGATGAAAAGATGATTTAGGCAAAACAGCTGGCAGCTGGTGGTAGCATTATCACGACTAAAATGATAGTGATGAATGATGTTATGATGTTTTACGATCCGAGTAACCTGGATCATTTTTGTTTTATATAACTAAATGATGGAACAAGCTAATGGCCCACCTGATATTAAATGGTAACCACTACCTATAACTATGCATTACCTCATCAAGCATATACACTGAGGAAGTGACAAATATCAAACTAAAGGAGAGGTTTACCTGAGATTCTATAAACGTTTTTGAATATTTGAGGCGCATTTTATTTCACGATCACTGCAGTCACAAAAACACAGAAACAAATACTCTTTTACACCAAAATAATAATTTGTTTACACTTTTCTAGTTTCCTTTCAGTTGCTAGGTAACCAGGTAACCAGAAAACAAATCAAAAATGCCGCCCACTTTGCATTCTCTTTGCCGCCCACTTACAGCTATGATTCTACCGGAAGTACAACCATAAACTATAGAACGGACGATGGTAGAAACTAGAAGAAAAAAGTAGTTTTTTTTAAAGGCTAAACTGCACTATCTCCGGCGGCCGTCAACTACCTACTAGCACCTCATTCGTTGTCAAGCTCTTTGCTACCGTTCTTTTTTAGAATCGCTAGAAAATGGCAACTCTGACTATTTGTGTCAAACTGACAGCAACAACCGGAACTTCTTTTACGTGTGTAATTTGTTTGTGAAGAGACGTTGTGAGGTTAGATTATTTTTATCCATTTTAATCTATGTGAATGTGCTTATTTCATAAGTTTTACATGACACCCGGTGGTTGTTCACGCAAGATTTCTGCTTATTAGATTGTATTTTCTTCAAATGCCATTTTCAAAAGTGTTGTTGTGATAGTGTCGGCAGTGCTGATCAAAAAACATTCAGTTTCAGACTTATTACTGAAGTTCACTTTAAAACTTCGTCAAGCGTGTAGATTCACAAGAGTCATGTTTGTTGCAGGACGTCATGCCATTCGAAAGGTACGTGGAACCGGGGCGCGTCGCCCTGGTCGCCGAGGGTCCCTTGAAGGGAAAGTTAGTGAGCGTGGTAGATGTTATCGACCAAACACGCGCTCTCGTTGATGGTCCTTGCAGTGGCGTCTCTAGACAACAGATCCGTCTGAACCAGTTGCACTTGACCAAGTTCCTCCTGAAGTACCCATTCACAGCACCTACACGTGTGGTCAGGAAAGCGTGGACAGAAGCTAAACTGAATGAGAAATGGGCAGACAGCCAATGGGCACAGAAGCTCGCTAACAAAGAGAAGCGCGCTCAGATGACAGATTACGACAGGTTCAAGCTAACGTCGGCTCGTGTCAAGAGAAACCGCGCGAGAACAGCCGTGTTCAAGAGTCTGAAGAGCAAAGCGGCGCGCACAGGCACTTTCGGCAAGAAGAGGATTCCCAAGACCAACCCCAAGAAGCCCCGCACTAAAAAGCCTGCTGCTAAGAAACCAGCGAAGAAGTAATTCTTTTGTGTCTAAGTAACAGTGACTCAAAGACTTATAAATAAAGAATTACTCTAAGCTAATAGCTAGTTTGTTATTGTGTATCCAACACTGTTGCCTAAAGTGTTATCAAATGGTGAGTTTATTTGGTTTTGTAGAACATGTAATGTGTGTTCTTTACTCAATTTGTTTTTTGTTTCAGGTGATGAGTACAATTCTACAAACAATGCAGTAAGAGGTGAGCTATAACTTGTTTTTACTATTCTCAGTATCACTTTCAAATACAGCCTGTAATGATGAATTTACTTTATAGTCTCGTTCGTATGAATTTTGTTGATTCCAAATACACCACTTAGCTGAACATGTGCAAATCGAGACAATATTGTTAGATATTATACAGATTTTGTAATAAAGGTTTCATTGTTTCAGATTATCAAATGGAAAAAAAAATGCCATACGTAACAACTCTAAAAATAACCTAAAAGCTGAAAATGTAACATGAACATCAACCAGGTAATTGTTATACAAACCCAATGGGATAATGTTTATTATCAGCATTTGTATGATGAATTATTATCTTATAGTCTCGTTCGTATGAAAATCAATGATTTCAAACATACCACCTTACTGAGTACTCATTGAATTACATAAATGGATATTTGTTACTTCTGTATGCTTATCTGCTTTTATTTTATTTCAGATACAGTTTATGCTTCAAGGCCCAGACTATCATACCATACTATCAAGGTGAGTTTCCTTAAGGTCATAATACTTTTATAGACATTCTTTCTACAAAGTATGAACATTCTAAAATGACCCTACCAAAGCCGATGTGTGAACAGAAACACCTGTCATGCGTGACTCTGGCTAGGAACATTATCACACTCCGTGTAAGATGTGTTGTTCACATAGCTACACATCCAAGGGTTGAGTGTGACATTTTCTATAAATTTTTGAGGTTATTCATTTTATAGGATGACATGAATTAATACAATTTTTTTTTATTTACAGATGCAGCTAAATGCAAAGTTACTTCAGGATTATAGTAGAAACAACAATGTGGACAATCACAATAATAATCATTGTTGGTAATGTTGTGGTAAGTATCTCCATCTACCAATTTACTCTTTCCTCCAACACAAACATATAGTGTCGCTTCTAAAAATGATGACTTAAAGTATCGCCCCTATCTGAATTCCTGTTGATTGATAGTTCCTGATCTATTAAATCATTCCATTTTATACAGAATCCTTAGATATTTTATCATGAAACCTTGTTTTTTTAGAATGTGATTTGACACAAACTTGTACAAAGAAGATGAACAACCGATACTGAAATTACTACTTAAATAAAGGTGAGTTTATTTTGTCTAATGATTTCATTAACTTTTTTGTTTTTAAACTGACCCTACCAAAGCCGATGTGTGAACAGAAACACCTGTCATGCGTGACTCTGGCTAGGAACATTATCACATTCCGTGTAAGATGTGTTGTTCACATAGCTATACATCCAAGGGTTGAGTGTGACAAACACAATATAAAATGCATAGTATTAGGTTACTTACAATTTCATTGTAAAATAAATTAACTTAAAATATCATTCTTGCAGTTACTACAAAATCCTGGACCAGAAAAGATGCTGTAAAAAGATATTATGGTAAGCACTTACATAAAGTTTGATGATTTACTAAAGAATTGATCTCATTCTACACAGTCTTCTAATTTTAAATTCTATGATGATTTTATATCGCCCCAGTCTGAAACGAAAAGAATGTTGATCGATCTTTCTGATTATTATATTTTGGATAAAAATGTATTTGCAAAGTTATGAGCATTTTATAATAACGATGTTTTTTCACAGGTACATCGAAGTTCATATCCATTATTGAAATAAGAAAACCACAGTAAAAGGTGAGAGAAATAGTAATTCATGTCCTAATAACAATAATAAGCTGAAGCAGTGATGATTGATTATATCGCCCCAGTCTGAAACGAAAAGAATGTTGATCGATTTTTCTGATATTGCCCTCAAATATTACGTAATGTCACTGGATTGGCAGTTTTTATGAAAGAAAAATCTTTCCAGGTGCACATAAAATGGCGCCATTTGCTGTACTTGGACTACTTACGAGTTAAAAGGTAAGCTTACAAATGTATTCAATGACACAATTAGTGAAGTGTATGCAGTTTCATCATTAAATTTAAAATTCCATGATGAATTAAATATCGCCCCAGGCTGAAACGAAAAGAATGTTGAGCGATTTTTCTGATTGAGTTTTTTTACCAATTTTTTATTCACTAGTTTTGTTTTCATCTAATTGTTTTTTTTATTTTTGCAGGTTATATGCTGGTTTTATAAAGGAGTGTTGATTGAAGCTTAGGCAAAAAAGTAAGTGAAGGTGCCGATTTTCCTAAACTAACTTAATTTGACATGAAGTTTTATAATATTATTTTATTATAGTAATTAAAAATGATGAATGATCGTTATCCCTGTCTCACACAATCGTGGGGAAAATATGGTATGGTACTTCTGATAGTAAAGTTTAGCTACAAAAGTGCCATGGCTATCCAGATTATAGCTCCAATTAACATGCACTATTTTTCAGATATAATGCAGAATTCATCAAACAGCCAATCAGCAAAAACTAACAGGTAGAGAAACTTATTTATTTTATATGGGTAATTTTAAATTATAATATGATGAATAATCGTTATCCCTGTCTCACTAAATCATGGAGAAAATATGGTTTTGGTAACATCTGAATTTTCACCTACTTGAAAATATATTCGTAATTTGATATTCCTGTATTGACATGCATTTTTACTATTGCAGATGTAACTGAAGACTGAAACGGAATGAAAGCTTTATTATGAGAAATGAGAGGAACTTGGAACTTGTTCTGATGTTTAAAAAGGTAAAAAACTTCTATTTATAAATGAAATGTACCTACCTGATGATTTTACTCTAATAAAGAAGATGTTAAAAACTCTTTTTTTTTAAGTTTTCGGCCGAGATATGACGTCATCTCTAGGTTAAAACCTCTGCGGAACTCCGCAAAATTCTATTTGTATCATAAATGACGTTTCATTATCAAATGAAGTTCCAAATGTAGTCTAAGTTCTTGATAAAAAGACCCCCAGGTTGTAAAAGCCTAAAATGATGAATTGCTAAGTTATCCCTGGCTCACTAATTCGTGGGGAAAATATGGTATGGTAAAATCTGAAACCACTCAAAAACCAATTAATTGCACATGTTTATTGTGACATTTTAATAATATTCTATTTTTTTTGCAGATTCTATGAAATTGGAGCTATTGCAGTTGAATAAACCATGTAAAAGGTTTGTATTTTCGTTTTACCATGGTACCCTGATAATTTGTAGTTTGTTTACTGAATTTATAGACAGTGATGATTATAATTTGACAAGCATATATCTAGATCTTTTTGAAGACAAACATTTCTGATAAACATTTTTGTGAAGTATTTCATTGAAAACCTACTTCCAACATATTTTCTCAACTTTTAATCTGTTTTCAGGATACTGCAGCTTTTATGAAACCATGATGATGATGTGACAGTACATACAGTTAAAAATACACAGGTACTTAATTTTTTTAAAGTATACTGTGTTGATGCTGATGGGTTCTTCAATTAAAATCTTTTTAGTTATTATAATGTATAATTATTTGTTGCTCGGATTTTATTACAAAAGAAATTTAGAGTCAATCGACGTGTTCGCACTTTATCTCTCCATAGCACAGATTATATCCACTTGCTTGATTCCTTCGGAGCGCCATGCCAGGCATGGCGTCAAAATATTGGCGAAAAGTATTTGTTTGTCTAAACAACTGCTATGTTTTGTTACATGGGAAGCCTAGTAAGTAGGTAGGTATTTAAATTCTAAGGCTGACTCCACTACCTAATGATGAAGATAATAATAGACAAGCATATATCTAGATCATTTTGAAGATACCTTATCCTGATTGATTTTATTTAAAACAGCTCTGTATTTCAATTTAAACAATAATTTTAATATTGTGTTCTCTTTTTTAGGTGTGGTGGATATCGAAAGCACCTACCGAATGGGATAGTACATTTTAGTGCCCAAATTCATTAATTTGCATTTTATGTATTTCCAATTATTTCTAATAAACAATATTTATTGGAACATTTATCTTATCATTCCTCGCCACATCCTGACCGAATTGATAGGGGAATCGCGTGTGCAGTATAAATAGGGTTCTGACGTCCAATTATAAATAGTAGTTCGACTCTCGCTGAAAATGCATTACATACTTGTTATCGAATTGGAATCTGTTGGTTTTACATCATGTAAAATTCAGGTATGTAAACTGCACAATTTTTATAAAATCAGTGCACGGAACTACCTACTGCCTATCTAGTCTAAATCTAGAGTCCAACCACGCTAAGTTTGCAAAAGAATACGCAACATTTATTCCTGGGACTACATGGCATCCGTAATGCGAATGGCTAATCACTAGCATGACCTTCGAGATCCGGATCACAAGTTGCTATAATTTGCATTCCGGATATTTCTATAGCAAACAGAGTGCCGTGTGTACCTACCTACGTCTTACATATATTACAAAGTTCACGTAAGCTACATTATATTTGTTTAAATAATAAGCACTCCCCCTAGCGGGAAGTTTACAGAACTGATAATTCTTCATCTAAAAGTATTAAGTAGGTATGTGCGTTACTCCAGCAAAAAAGTGTTGAATATGAAAATTCTTAAAATGCAGCTAGTTAATTAGAGCCTAGGTACTCTCCTGTAATTGTGACCCAAGTTTTAAAATGTGTACCTCTATGGCCGGAACACTGAAACGTCACTCAAATTTAAGCACCACTAAATTGCTCTGCCTCTGTTTGACATTACTCATTTGTAAGAGATGGCAATAATTTAAGCGTGAACTTAATTTAAGTGGCGTTTGAGTATTCGGGCATATCACGAATAAATCTGACAGTCGCCGTGTTAACGTATTCGAGTTAAATTGCGCGTCAATGCCAGCTCGACTGCCAACCGTTGTAATGTCACCGCGTAGTGTATTTCGGATACGCTAGCGTTACGATACGTTTAAGATTGTCACATTTATTCGTGATCAAGACAGATAGCAAGTTGACTATACCTACTTGTCAGATTTAAATATTGCCTCTTCGTTTAGGGTTTAACCTCGAATGAGGTAACAAGTTTAGATAACTTGATAAAAAGCCTCAATCTATCTTCAAATAAACAAGACGAAAGTTTTTATGAAGTAGACACTCAAGGAATCAGGCTGATAAACATTTTGTCGGACGCGAGTTATGGGTAAGTTTGTAATGTAGATCTAAGTAACGAATCAAAAGGGCCAGTGGTTGTCGCTGGCCAACAACAGTGGCTGCGGTCGGTGGTCCGTTTACGCTCAGCCCAGTTAGCAAAAAAATCGCTTAGTCAATAATACCTGCCATATTATTAGGTATATTGTTTTCATTTTGTAGTTACAGAGTTTGCAGTCAATCAATGGTTATAGAAAAATCAACTATTGGCAGTCGAGCTATTCAAGTGCAAAAGACTGTATGGACACTATTGAACGGAATTTAAGAAAACAACACCATTTAAAATAATACCTTTATTAAACAAAATAAATTATCGAAAATGGAAGCTGTTAATTTGCATTTTCCACCGATAGCTCACTCTGGCAGTCACTCGGTACTCTGTCTGTGAATAATTCTGGGATCTGAAGCAAATAGTAATATTAGTTTAAAAAAGGTAAACAAATCAAATTCGGCATACATAACCACGTACACTTAGGTAAGGTAAATACGTCGAATGGGTGAGGGTACGAGGTCTTTCTTAAAAAGTTTGTACTTAGATGACCTGGCCAGCGTATACATTTTATTTACCTGAGGTGTATATGCTTCTACTCTGTCAAGCAAGGAATCTGAATATCCTGGAGTGTAATATCTGCAACGAAAAATAGTATGTTAATTTAACTTGAATGTTGCCGTACTAGAGTAACGAACCGTATGAGCTAACTTGGGCTGATTGATTAGGTAGGAAAAAACTCGAGCATAAAATAATAGTAAAGGTAGTAGATACCTCACGATTTCTTCTGGGAAACAACTGTTTATTATATTTATGTATTCTTTTAGTGAAGTTCCTGGAACCGAATCAATTTCTTGGACCCTTTTCAGAGCTCCAGTCGTCACAAAGAGTCTTCGTGCTCTTGCATCATTTGGTAAAATCTAAAAAAAGGTTTGTTTAAATTAAATAGGTACCTACAGGAAACACAGATCTTAAGTTGATAAGTTTTATGTAACCAATCTAGAACACCCTTTTAGATAAAAAGTTAATAAAAACAAAACGATTCACGAATGACGGTGTTCTTAGGTAACAAACATTAACATAAAAAAATTTTTTTTTAGAAACATTTGTATATTTTGGCACAATTCGGTTTCTAAAACGTGTTTACCATCTGTATTCCGGGATTCCGGATGCTATGTAGTTAAAGATTATGTGCTGCAGACTTATCGTGGACTAACTATATGTGCCTCAGGCAATGTAATGTCAGATGTACGCCAATGTCAGTCAAGTTCTCAAATCAACGTCAAAAAATACCATAGACAGAGGATGAATAAAACACAGTATGGTAGTAAAAAAAAAAATGTAAACAAAATGTTTTGACGGATGACCGACGACGTAAACAAACTTGCAGAAACAGTTTTTATTTACAAAATTTTCAATGAGAACCTGAGGCGAACCGTATAAATACTGCGTAAACATGGCTGGAAGGGGTAGAGGACGTGGTACCGGGTTGTCCCTAACCCCGGATCAGCTTCAGCTACTCGGAATCGCCAGGCAAGATAATACCTACATAACACCAACTGCACCGCCTCCTCTTTTCCCAAAACTAATGGTGAAGCCTTTACCGCTGAACTGTGATGCTGCAACAGATTACATGCTTATCGTGAAGGATCAGTTTATAGAGTACTTGCACGACTCTCCAGCGTACGTGAAAGCTAAGACGCGGACCGACGGCGTGGAGCGTTATTCCGATAAGTACAAAGTGTTGGCCCAAGACGCGAAGAAAGGAAAGATCTTAGACTGTAACTGGACGCACATGCCGACCGAGCTGAAACCTCAGGCGGGAAGAATTCGAGCCGGATCGCGGAAACGTAAGTTAGAAGACTCTGCAGATATTGATAAAAGATTGCAAACTTTGGAGAAAAAGGAAACGCTAGAAAGTGAAGACAATATGGAGACAAATGAAGATGAAAGTGCTGCAAAGAAAGGTGACAATGATGATGAGGACTTAGACGATGAACATGAACAAGAAGACGAGGTGGATGATGGAACAGACTATGCCAACAACTACTTTGACAATGGTGAAGATTACGATGAAGAAGATGATAATCTTGATGATGTACCTGTTTTTTAATACAATTGATTTCAGTAGCATTTGTATGCCCTAACCAAACTAAGTCAAAATAAATATATTTTTTTTAACAAAGGTTATTCTTACCTTAGCATATTGTGCTAGCACATATTTCAGTATGCAAGCTGGTGCAGCATGTAAAAGGGGCTCTAGTGCTGGGCGGTGCAGGCAGCACTGCAGTGACTGCTTCAGGGCACAAGATGTCCGAGCTCGGACTTCTCCCGATGACTTGGGATTTGTGTATAACTGTAAACATGTGCCGACGTATTGTCTTAGCATGCTTAATTTTTTTTCACCTTTGAAATGTCAATTAGGTAGTGGTTTTAAATCTCCGTAGAAGTGCAAAACAAAAAATTGCAATATAACCACAAAAAATGTGGTATCATCATACCTGCAACAGTCTAGGGAAGGCATTAGCAACAGCAATGGCAAGGCTATGCTGCGGTGAGTGCTTAGCCACGTGACCTAATGTCCACGCGCAAGCACAAATCTCAGCGTCTTCTGCTTCAGCATTCTGAAGGATCTCCACTAGTGCTGGAATCGCCTGACAAAAGCAACAGGATTATTCTCATCTCAATTTTTATATGAGAAAAAGTAATTTGGTAGCTACATAAATATTAGTTTTAATCAGTTATCAAGGTAATAGGTATGTATCACTATGATGTAGATAAGCATAGAAGTGTCTACCTTGGACTCTATCACGGCCATAGCGAGCTGATCCGACTGGCCCGCAATAAAGCCAAGCGCCATGCAGGCCGGCACACGTGTACCTCCCGTTGATTCTGCCAGCAACTCGACCAGAGGGCCGCATCCTCCTGTATTCACCACCAACTGAGCTAACTGAAATTCAAACAAAATAATTTCTAGGTAAGTATCTAAAACTTGACAGACGGTCTACGACGTCTACGTGATACTGGCTCTGCCTATAAAAATTCCAATAGGTGCCTACCTAACAGAATACTTACATCAACAGAATGTTTGACGATATCCCTGATGAGGGCTGCAGCGGCGCGACGCACGGGCGCCGCGTCGTGTCCTGCGTGCAACAGCGCCGGGGGCAGGGCTCCGCCCGCGACCACAGCCTCGGCTAGTTCAGACCTCGCGCCTGCTACTGCACCTAGCGCGCATAATGTGCTGCGCTGAAATGTACGTGTAGCAATTTTTAAGACTTGTGCAAAAGACAAAAGGTCAAGTTTGGATTGTAGGATAGTTATTTCTAAAAATGGTCCCATCTAGGTAGGTATGAAAGACATCTACGTAGATCATTACCTACTTAATTATGATTTACCTAGTTATGTAACTATCCACTATTCTTGGTCGATTTGTCTGGTTTACTTGCGTATGTAGTATTCCGTGACAGACAAACACCGTAAATTCTAAGCACCGTAAGTCCATAATGTGTTACTTTTTTCCTAAACTAAAACACAATCATAAAGAAAACCTTCAACTTAGGATCTTGGTTCTCCAGCCCATGCACCAGGTGGCAAATCGCTCCAGCGTCCACAACTGCTTCCGGTTTGTGCTGCGCTAAGTCGACAAGTGCTCCTGCAGAAATCTGAAATAACAAGTTATAAAAATGCGTAGCGGTCGTAGCACGCGCGTTGATATCTTTAGTTAGGGAACTAAATCGAACGTAGTAGGCCTGCGCTACGAAAAAGCGTAGCGAGCGTAGCACCTGCGTAGCGATATTTTGACATTTTATTTGGTGTGTTGTGTACCTGTTTGAGACTCATCTCGGGTTCCTGGAAAGTGAGAATCAACAACGGTAAAGTCCCTGCATCAACCACCAGCCCCGCCAATTGTTCACTGTGCTTCCCGATGTAGCCGAGGGCCCAGGCCGCATTTTCTTTTACCTATATAATTCAAAAGAAATTTTACTAACAAAATAAAATTACTTGAATAATAGGTAATGTAAGCATTAGGTACCTAGGTACGGTCTACTCATCAATAAAGCTACCTAATCTGATTTTATTACATAAGCCTAGTTACAATAATGCATATACCTAGGTAATCTTTTTTCGAATGTCGTAAATCGTCATGTTAGAACTGACTACCTAGGCAACTACCTAGTTTTATCTCTTTTGTTATTAGGTACCTATGTATATTTAAAGTTACATAGGTAGGTATGTAATATGATTAACTAGATGTAATATAGGTAGGTACCTACCTATATTACATCTAGTAGTAGTAGCAGAACTGTTATTACCAAATTTACCTAGCATTGTTGTAGGTTAAGAACCGACCTTATGGCATAAGAAAGACTAACTATCTGACGTCTACAGCATCATCGTTACATACCTAGTATCTATCTACCAACCTGTGTATCAAAGTCCTCTAAACAAGACACGATGTGTTCTAAAGCGCCAAGTCGTACAATCGCAGACGCTAATTCTTCATTATGCCTGCAATATTGCTACTGTTACAAGTACAAATGATTCTTTGTAGGTACAATGCATTTACTTGCAACCCTGACACACAAACTTACTTAGCCACCGCACGCATTAGATAAAGCGCAGATCGTTTGTAGTAAACCTGGAAAGGAGATCAGTGATTGTAATTAATGACACACGTTAGACGTTGTAACATGAAATAAACCCTATCTACTTCTGAGACATATATTTATACAATAAGAGGAAATGAAACAGCTCACATTGTATTTGTTAAGATTTTCCAAAGTGATAGTCATCATTCCAGAATTCAGCAGTTGCCTGGCTACACCCTCATCGTGCTCGCCAAGTCTTGCAGCGGCTACTACAGCACATTGGCGTACGGTACTGCACGCATCAGATAGTAGGGGACGGAGCAGATCTAGGAATGGGTAGACCACACTGTAGTAGATAAAATATGACTCAATGACACCAACAGAATACCAGTAGTAGAACCTAAGCTTCTGCGTGAATTGACAGAGGCATAGATGTAAAAGTGAAAACAGGCTAGCTCACCTAGAACTCCAGCACTTTCAAGACATTTGACATTGGTTGCTCTTGTCGCCAGCTCAGCCATCGTCTGGACAAACACAAGGCGAGCCTTCTGATACGTCTCGAATACTAGAAAATACAATTAACTTAGAAACTTTCCAGGTATGACCTATCGGTGCAGTAGTAACGTATTGTTACTACCAGTACTAACTTAAATTCATGGTAGGGAAAAGGAGCCAACGAATGGAATAGCCAGACCCCGAAACAAAAGCTAGTGTGTGCACCTACCTTAAAAGCTAGGACTACTTATGGTATAGATGCCACTGCATTTTATGAGATTCGTACCTAATTGAATATTTCTCGGACTGCTCATAGAATGACTCATGGTAAAGCCTTAGTTATAAAATCCTTAGTGAACGAAATAACTTTGTAAAATCGTAAATTGCGATGGTGTTTATTTTGTGACTTTGTGACCATTTGTGGCAATTACCAAATGTTACCAAAGAGAATGCAAAACTCTGTTACCCAACGTCATTTTGATTGATTGGATTTCGTAGTTTCTTTCATTACAATGCAATAAAACCTCATACGACTAGGTGTGTCATGTAGGTTTGTTCAGCTGTGGAGCAGGTTGGTGTTTCAATAACAATCTCATTGTTTTATGAGCCGGACGGGCGTCACAGCCTGCGCTCGCGCAGTCAAGCACCCGTGAAGGCCATGTGACTGTCGACGTCACGTCTCAGCACACCAATACATGGGCGTTAGCTTGTAGTGAACCGACCACGTATGCGGCTACCAGGCAGAGTTCACTCACACATGAACGCCCAACCAGTCGACGAGCCGGCCGCATGGTGTCATTCCGTCCATAGAACCTACAACGCGAGGTTGCACTCGTAAAATGAACTTGAATCATATGTGATTGTTTACTAGTGATCTCTATCAGGATGCCTTATATCATGGTGATGGGAAGCCTCAGCGCTCAACACCTTTCAAAGGACGAAGGTGCGACGGTTTATGGATTGAAGAGCGAAGAACGCGCTACATTAGTGAGGGTAAGATATTGTAACATTCCATAATTATTCAGTACCTAACTAACTAAAAGCACAGAAAACTCTAATAGCCTAACGTAGGTACTAGCATTCATAACAAGAAGCTTTGCCAATGTCGTTAGTCATGAAATCTGCTCTGTTTGACTGAACCAATTCATAGGCATGTATTTTAGTTTAAAATGTGGTAGACAACACTAATGTATAACAAAGGCAGTAGATGACTGTGGTAGACCGTATTATTTACCTACTTACGATGCGGTTCGCTTCACATATAATTTAGTTAGGTAGGTATGTACTTTGTCTTGAAACGTGACTGAAAAATGATATAAAATAAAATGTAAAATAAACTTAAACCCACCCATTACTTATTACCTATTTTATTGTATCATGTATACAGCTCACGCGCTCTTCTGAGCACAATTTTACCGTTCCTTTTTCAGAGCGCCAATGTACAGACGACGTTGTATTTTACATAGCGACAGGTCTCGGTACAGTCAGCATGAGAAGTTGATTTCAATGTCATAATAAATGGTAGGTTAGGTAACATAAGAATGGTAATTTTACTCACCATCTCGTTTTTCAGGAACTCAACTCCAACTTCGAGATGTCGATAGCCATCGCTTCAGAGCAAGAGCGAACAGTTCGAGTCACACAGAAAGGTCTCACTCTGGTCGTGGTAAACCGTCTTCATGGACTCTTCGGGTACGACGTCGTCTCCCACTCGATGGCAATGACCAACGCGAATCGCGAGCTTGTGTCATTCTCGATGTACAAGAAATCGAGTCCCAGCTCGCATGGCCACTCACACAGTCACAGCCATAGTCATAGCCATAGTGGGCATAGTCATAGTCACGGCAGCTCATACAAGACGCAACATAAAACACAACAACCACCACCATCAGTTACGCAGAAGTCGGGGAACGTGGTCACGCTTTGATTACAAAAGTTGACTGTACCGATTAGTAGGTGATAAGTATTCATTTTATGTAAAAATTTTGTTGTAAACGCATCGGTAAACAGGGAACAGTATTTTTATGAATCATACCTACTTATTATGAAACTATGTACTATGTATTGTATAATATACTGTGATGCGTAGCTGGCTACAAGCATCTAGAATTTTTGGTATTTTCCTTATAAAACCATTGGTACCTATTTTATAATAATAAAAATAATAGATCAATTAATGAAACAAACTAGCTGTGTTTACATTCATGTTATTCCAAGATCTTACACAGAGTGGCATGTTGAATAATATAAAATTCAGTCTTAGTTACATTCAAAATGCTTACATTTTGACAGAACGACATGACAAATATCTCGCGTGCGCATGCTAGGCCCGCAGGAGTGCATAATAAATTACGGAATGCAGATTCACATATAAAAGTAGAAATGTTACATCCATTGTAAATTAATACTAATAGATAGTTATAATTAATGCTAAATGGCGAGATTATTGCACTTGGTATCATTATTATTAGGCACAAATATAACTACGTTTGTAAAAGAAGCAACTGGTACAAAAATGCAAATTAACGTACTGAGCTACTAGTAAATAAACGCACGAGATTTTATCATTGCTTTCTAATTGTCTATTTTATCATACCTAGGTCTTTTTGTTGTTTTGATAATAAGCCAGAATTATCAAAGTGTTCATTTGTTCCTTCAGTTTAATACTAACAAGAACATAATAAACAGAGATATATAAAATATGCTAAAACATAAGCAATATAAAACGGAATTTCGCGATCGTGAGAATAATGTTGGTTTCACTTTAGTCTCAGAAGTTTTAATGTGGTTTTTTGTACAATTACTGCTTACTTGCTTTACCTCGCGAGAAAGTATCATATCCACGTCACGAACTCTCAAGTCTCAACCAAAGCGGTCCAGCCGTTCCATCATGACTTGCAAAAATCCAAGCATCTTAACTTTTTCCTAAAATATATAGAAACACTTCAAAAACCTATAATGGTCTAACTGGGATAATCGATATCCGAATACCGAAAGTATCAAATCGGGCGACTTTATCTAGTGCCAATTCTCTGCCTCCCCTCAGCGAGTTTCTTCAAAGCTGCCGCATACTGTCTTTGGACGTCCATAAGTCGTGAGTATTCCTCATAAAGCTCCGTTTTTTGTGACTTCTCGTGAAGGAACTTGTCTTCTACTTTCTTGACTGTTTGGTTCACCCACTCAACTATCGACTCGAACTGTGACATAAACTCTTCACGTTTTCTCGCAGACGACATTGCTCTGTAACCAAATAATACCGCGAGTTGATTATCCCGTGAATACAAATGGTCAATCATATTTTTTTTCTCATAATAAGAATTATTTCAACTTACTCATCGTAATTATCTAAGATAGAATTCAGCAGGCTTAGTTCCTTCGAAGTGTACAGTTTTACCTCCAAAAGCGTATTGTAAAATATGTAATACTGTTTCGTTTCTTTGTGCTTCGAGGAAACTGCAAACGAAACAACAATATTATTGTTATTAAATATTACAAAAAAATATAAAAGTTACGCGTAAAAAATTGTACTGTAATGACTCTTGAGATTTATATTAAAAGTTTCAGGATGTGTGGTTGTGTATCCAATCTAAGGACTATAATGTGCATGAATATAACGGTTATTATGTCAGTATACCTTGATTATACAATTCCATAAATCTCTTTTCATACTGCAATAGTTCCGCAGTGCCTGGTATCTCGTCAACCGCCACTGTGTATTTCAATACTTCTCGGTTCAGCTTAGCTAGCTCTAATCTCATGCTCGTAATAAAGGATTTAAGTTTCGCTTCTCTTTGTTCAAACTCTTCCTGCTCAGCTGCGGTCAGAGGCTGGTCCTCGTTTAAAGTCGCACTTGTGTCTTGTGCATTTCTACAAAATACATAAAATTAATCCTTAAATTAATTAACGCCGCTCCATGCTGTAGTTCGATGTCGTGTGTTCGATCCCCAAGAACAAAGATTTGATTGTGTGTGGCAAACATAGATGTTGGTCTATGTGAGTTACTATCCTACATCAAAAGTAAAAGTGATGTGTGACAATTTAGACAGTAAAATGGAAAAAAAAGATGGACTCAACTGGTGGACCATAGGAACAGCTATTATAAACAGGTAAAAAACATTGGGTAGGTACCTCTACAAATACTCTACATACCTCAAATCATTCTTAAATTTTTGATGTTCCTTTTCGCGATGTTGGATCACTTGAAGGAGCTCATTTCTTTCACTGGCGAGATCTTTCAAGGAACTGTAGAATTCCTTTGCATTTTTGTCACTAGAAAAATATTTTTAAGTACTTATGTCACTAGAAAAATATAATATCAAACAGTTACTTAAGTGAAAAAGCATACCTGTAATCATCAGATTTCATCAATTTATAAGTAATTTTCTTCAATTTCCCTAAAACATCAGTGTATTGTTTTTTTGCTTCCTCCATCCTATCTTCATGGTTCTTTTTAAATGATGCTACCTCACTTTCCAATAAATCTACTGATTTAGTAAGCTTATTCACATCTTGAGAATACTTGATCTTTTCATTGTATTCCAGCTCTTTAGATACTTCTCCAGTTAGCTCTGAGTGAAGCACAGCATAATGTATTTTAGTTTCACCAGTGTTTGAGTAGATTTCTGGATCTTGCTTATACCTATCTGTCTGAAAAAGAAAATAATTATTTCATAGTAAGTATACTGACTCATTTATGAGCTGTTCATAGTTGAGTTGTACTCACTTCTGTTGTAATTTTAGATGGATCCGCCAGTGTTTTTTCATAATCATACTGAAACAAAAAGTAAAAATTAAAAATACCTGTATACTATACCTACAACCTATATAGGTACTCTTTAAGGCTATGATGATGATGGATGTGTATACAATTGTTATGAAATACATAACCATTTAGAATTCTTTTTTGCATTATTTACGAAACTTCACTGCTTTTGCAGTCTAAACTTACCAAGAAGTCAAGTCCTTCATCAGCTTTAGTGTTTTCCTTATTAGTAGAAACATGTAATAAAGTCCTCTGATCATATTCTGATAGTGTGGCATTCACTTGTTCCAACTCATTGGCTGGAAGACCACCCTTTCTTTTGCGGACTCTGCATGGTTTATACAAGTTCTGTAAAAGCAAGGAACATTTTATAAAAACTGGACAAGCATATTATATTAATCCAGATTTTGATAAACTGAAAATACTTTACATATTGCAAGCAAGCTTGTATGAGTTAGTGGCCAACTCTAACATAATAAAACACTTAAATAAGTATTCATTGACATTTCACACAACACATTCTAGTTCCAAACTATTTTTGCTAGTTTTGCATAACTCTGCAAACATACTCTATTGTGAAAAAGTCTTACAATAAATCTATCAGACAAAAAACAGTTGAAGGTAGGTACCACATACCTGAACAGAAGCTAAATTCCTCAACAATTTCTCTCTTTGTAAAAATTTGTCTCTGTCAGACTCAAAAATATGGCTCTTATCATACTGCATGACTGCAAACTGCCTCAGCTCATCTTCCTTGGCTTCTCGGAATTCGCTGGAGTACTTTATAAGCCACTGGATCAGGGGGAATATGTTTATGAAGTCCAACCCCTGAATTTGATGAGGTTCTATGGTATATGGACATTTTATTGAAGGTAAAGCCTTTACAATCTTCTCAGTCAGTGATCTGTGAATGATAAATTGCAAGTAAATATAATCAGTACACTATAAATCACAGTGTTATGTATAACTCATGTAACTTGACACTCATAATGGGTAGGCATTTCAAATGATTTGAAATATTTAATGGAATAGTTAATTAAATTGCAACTGTAGATAGGTACCTACCAATATAATTACCTAAACCTAGATTTTTGTAGGAACTTACATTTTCTTTCCAATTGTAAGATTCTCTTCAAATAGCAGGCTAACGTCCACATCAATATCGCACAGCTCTATACACCAGGTGAGTCCGCCCACAATTTTGTCAAAAGCCGACAGTCCTTGTAACTGCGCCCGGTAGTACCCGGCGGCAACTAGGGCATCGGAAATCTCATGCCACTTCACCAGCTGCTCTGCATCCTCGCGCACTTCCACCTAAACAGCCCAAACAAGAGTCAACGAAGATTTACTCAAAGTAAGACCTAGGTATGAAGAAACAAGCTTTGTACATACCTAGTAACTTACCTCTTTGCCTTCATCATCTACACCGCTGTAGATTTTCATCAATGGCTTACTTCTAGTAAAAATATTCTTTTGCTTTGCTGCCATGGCTGGAATCCTTTTTATTTTTACCCAGAGAGGAGGAGGAATATTAATACATAACTTGCAATATTTGCATAGTTTCAGTTTCACTACAAATTTCACTAATTTTTTTTTTTTTTTTTTTTTTTTTTTTTAATTGGCGTCGCACTGTGTTTGTGCAATTTGTAATGCAAGTCAACTCAGTTCTTCTTCTTCTTTTTCTATATATTGGCCTCTGTCTGTCATTTCCACTATAGTGTCAAGTTCACAAACTCATCAAACAGTGACTGACAGTAAACGTGACTTGACTGCCTTCAAGCATTTTCTTTTCATTTCTCCCTGGAAGACTTGATTTCTCCAAACATTAGAACAAAAATACTCTTTGGTTTTTTCTTTTTTTAATCGATTGAAATCGATTTTAAAATCCGCTAACATCCGACGATATAGAATTTTCAAGTTTTGTTCTTTCAGGAATCAGGATCTTTTTAGCACTTTTCAGTGTTTTCAGTTCAGCGATACCTAACCTATCCCAAACGTATCGTTTGTTGATTTACGTCGTATTTAGAATACTTACTACGTTTGTATTTATCAAAATACAGATACGAACTCAACTATGAGCAAATTACCAAGGATTCTTCTCTGTAAGTTCAAAACATAGTGATTGTTTTTCATCAACTTAACGTACCTACCAGGAGTCTACGAGCTTTTCCTAGTCCTAAGTTTAGACTGAACGTTTGCTTACTTTCCTCTTGTAGAAACACGTTTGTAGAGCAGGCGACAATCTTAAGTTACATTAAATTTCAGAGTTCATTGGATTACAGAACTCTTGAGTGTGTAGTTTAACACCATGGGAGAACAACTCGATATTGTCGATTTAGTTTCAACATTACTGGATGCAGGAAAAATTAAAGAAGCATTAGCTGTACCACAAGAAAAAAAGTTAGAAAACATATTCAAAGATAACTGTTGGGACTTGATAGCAGTTGTTATAGAAAAAATTCAAGATGATACTATTGTTCTGAAACCTTCTTTGTATGGTGCTTGTGAGCAGCTACTAACAATCATACTTGAAAAGTGTTCTGCTGAAGAAGCCCTTCTAGAGTTCATTGAGCGTGTTGAACTTGCTAAAAATGATGCTCAGTTCGGATTAGTCTTGCCACTACTACGGAAGCTTTTGATGAAACTGTCCTCAAAACGAGGAAGATCTTTAGAGTGGAGTTTGAATTCAATATCTACTTATATTGAGAATATACCTGTAACTGAACATAAGTTAGAAGGTGATGAGCGCAAGTTGATGGATAGTGATCCAAATATGAGAAGGATTATAAGAGTATATGCATTGCTGCCAACATTCTATGGACCATTTATTGAAGAATTACTTGGAATGGAAAAAAAAAATCTCCAAGCTAAACAAACAATAGTAGCATTTCTGATCAATCTTCTAGGGAAGCCTTTAATTTATATCGATATGGATCCAAGTTTAAATAAAAGCAGTGAAGCAAGGCTGGTTTGTCTACAGATTGTTCAAGATATTTTCAAATTAGAAAATAATTTATTGAAATTCTTGAGCCATGTAGAGATCTGCTCGAAGGAAACACAGAGAACCAGAGTGTCTAACGACAGAGAGCTGGAACCCTATGAACACAGAGAAAAAATCAACATGACAACCTTGTCCGGCTTATTCTATGTAGTATACTCTGGTCATTTTGATATTCCAGACACCGCTGTACCACAAGTGTATAGTACTGAATATGTAGTCCAAACTGTAATGCTTACAGTTATTCACTTTCTGAATATTACGGAATATGGACCATTGATGAAGGGTTTAGCCACTTGCAAAGCTCTGACCGACCGCTTGGCTGATAACACATCACATGCACTCCTTTCTGCATCTGTCCATTGCAATTTAATCAAGAGTTTAATGAATGTTGCCATTTACTCTAATTATTCATCTATACGCCTAGCTGCTTTGAATAGCATAGGAAGCTATATCCAAAAGTTTGAATATAAAGGTAAAGTGATGCTTATCAAATACCTTATACATGGCGCAAACCATTCTGGCATGATTGGCTATGCCATAACACAGTACAAAGATGCTCTCCATGAGTCTTACAAAGAGTCTGTGATTAATGAATGTTTTACTGGCACTCAGTTGCTGAGTATGATCAGATGTATATGCAATTTGCCACATGGTATTGAATCAGACTTGATGGAACTAGCAGATCAAATTATTTCTGTCTTGAACTTCCTGACATATCTAGTTTTAAAAGACAAGGACAATAAAACTGGAATTAGAGACCATTTTTCTACAATTGAAACAGAGTACCTAGAAACACTGAGAACTGGTCTAAAGATGTCTAGAGCTCACTATCAAGCCAAGCTTACGGAAATACAAGAAGGCAAAAATCTTCCGGAAGAAAGTGTGCAACTCAATATTGGAGGGAATATCCTGGACTCAATACCAACAGAAAAAAAGAAAGAAATCATACAATCTGCATTAAATGGATTTGACGTGATTGAGTACCTTGTAGCCAGACTTACTGAATTCATGAATAACTAACAATACATTTTTAAGCTTGCCATGTTACAGTGATTTAGCTGTATGCAATATTTTTACATTTTTAATATACCTACCTATTTTGGAAAACTAAAGAGATTTTTCTTTAAATCCCATTAGTTAAAATAGAAATTGTGAATATGAAATAATTTCTAGAATCCTTTACCTACTAGTTTTATTTAATTTTGTCAACAGCGCTAAGAGCAGCCCGTAGGATCAATCTACCACTTGCAGCTGTCGTCCCTATTAATAGCACTCAAAGAACATTCAGACATTACTGCCAAGGTAATATTGAAAAGGAAACAAAAGTGCCACCTGTTTCAATAGAAAATGAGGAGCACCAATATGAAGAAAATGTAAAGAATCAGATTTTGGAGAAGGCTTTAGAATTTGTACCTAAGAGTGGATGGTCAGTGGAGTCCCTTAGTGCTGGAGCTAAGGCAGCTGGGTATCCTACTATAACACATGGGCTATTCCCTAATGGAGGAGGAGATTTGGTACATTACTTTAACGTAAAATGCAATGAAGGCTTAGTGGTACAAATGAAAACTGTAAGTAGTTATAATTTGATACAAAACTTCTGCTAGGTTTTTTAGTCTTCATTATTAATGTTTTACTGATTTCAGTGGCCAAAGGAAGAATCGAAAGAGTCAAAGGTACCAGTTAAGTTTATTGAAAATGCAATCATGTCCAGATTACTCATGCTTGAACCATACAAGTAAGTTATCTTGTCACTCTGATATAGCCTACACAGTACACACACAGAAAGTTGTCCAGTATTATAATTTTTATTACCTACTTGTCTGTTTTAGAAGCACTTGGCCCAAAGCAATGGCTATACAAACCCTTCCAAACAATGTCCCAAATTGTTTGGCAACTTTATTGTCTCTTGTTGATGACATCTGCTATCACTCTGGCGATAGAAGTGTAGATGTAAGTTATTTATTTATTTATAGGAAAGCACTTATCATAGATTAGGTTAAGATAGATAAAGTTGAATTTACATTTAAATGCTTTTAAACATTTAGGCTGACTTTTGCTAAAGCGTGTGGGGTCTTTGACCAGAGAGACGAAGCAAGGGAGACTTGTTTTTGAGAATTTAATAGAAATGTATTATTCTAAGCTAATAAATGTTTTGCAGTTCAACTGGTATGTAAGAAGAGTAGGGCTGGCTGGAATTTACAAAACATCAGAGCTATTCTACCTCACAGATAGTACACAAGGAAATAGTGGAACAAGAAGCTTTGTGTCTTCAAGAATAAGGGATGCTCAGTTGATACAGGCAGCCTTGAATTTGAACCCAGTGGCAGCAGCACCTTCCACTCTGAGTGCAGCTTTTGTAACAGTATGTGTTACATTTTAGTATTTACCTAAGTGAATATGAAGCTATGTATATTTATGTTTTTTAATTATACATGTTTTGTTTATTACAGGCCAAAAACATCCTTGGAGTCAATACATTGAAGTAGTTAAATGATGAGTAGTTATTACTTATAAAATAAATTATTAGAGTATAGGTAAGTCTTTCTGCTGAATAAATGGTTGTTGCAGTATTATAAAAGTTTTTATTTTTTAGTAAAATGTCTGTGTTATGTACTAAATTAATTCTCCATATTAATTTAGTAGGTCCTTAATTATACTTTTCAAATTATATTTTTCATTGAGCTTACTTTATAATTTCAAATAACAAATTACAGGACAGTTATCTTTACTAAAATATTGTCTCAGTATAAAATTTATAAACAATTTACATACATAATTGGTAACAGTAAAGATCTATTCACATTACAATGAAACTGGCCTGGAGGTCAACGGAGGTCAATGCCCCCATTTCTCTTCAGCGACCCACTTATTACTGAATGGGCTTAATTTTAACTCAACCGCATGCAACACATTTTAACATTTAAAACTGCACTGAGATCAAATAATTTTTTTTTTGTCTGTTTCATGTTGTGCTTGTCTCATTGTAAGATGGATACACCTTAATAGGTTATAAGACTTACAATAATGATAATGTAGATATTTGAAGGCACAATAATCAGTCAGCTATGAGGACGCTATGTAGTCACTGCCCATTTCTATGTACCTGATGAGGTTTGGAGGGAGTGGCAGCTTGTTCCATGCATTGGCAGATACTGTTTGGCGTATTACAAACCTACAGATCATTTGTAAAGAGTCCAGTTTGGCAAATCTGAAAGTATTGAGAATAATAATTTCTCTAACAAAACAAATAATATATTATTTATGTAAATAGCATTAAAATTACCTGTTTAGAGGTCTAGCTAATTTAACAGGCATCTCAAAAAGATGAGATTTTACATCAACTGCAGCACAATGCTCTGATATTCTACTAGCTGGTACAAAAGTCTCATTGTTCAGGGAAAAGAGACCATTAGCATGTCTCAGTCTAGCATGTAATGTGCGCCCTACACATCTGAATGAGACACAAAGTATGTGCCTTGAGTCATTTGAATCTCTCACTAAGAATACATTGTCATGTTGCCCAGCTAACAATTCTTCAGCCTCACTAGATGTGACACTGCCCCAGTACCAGCCATGTCTGAAATTAAAACAACTGTTTCAATATTTCAGAGTAAATCTAATGAGAATAGTAATGATCTTCTGGCAATCTGAAAAATTGTACTTTAGCTAATATGAGTCTCAAGGAAAGATAGAGAAGCAGAAGATTTACATAAAAGGATTACATTTTCTTACTTTGATAGTTGGCAGTAGATAGCACATGTCTCGATAGATGCGTGATGGTGATGACCACGGAGAACTAAATGACCATCTGAATGCTGGCATGTAGATATCTGCTTGTACATATTTTCATCCTTCCTTGATTCATGGCCTATGTTTGATACAATAATTCTTTTATCCGATGATGTGGAGGGATCACAACCCTTATTGAGATTGCAAATATAATCCCCACTATTAGGATGCCCAAAATATCGCTGAAGGGATCTGACGCTACCAGTAAGAAAGAGTTTGTTCTTCCAAAACTTCACAAACTTACTAGTGCTTAGCGCTACTTTACGATCAGACAAAAACACTTCGTTCACAAAATCAGTGTCGTCAAAATCTCTTTTGCTATCGTGATTTCGTTGTAAATGTTTACATTCCAATGCGTTGGGTTTTATCCATTTGCGAAGGCAGCCTGTAGCAAGCCACTTACGACGAGTGCAATGAGAACACCGCTCGTAGTTTTTGTTCATGGTAAAGCACATACATCGACTGATCACTGAATTCACTTTATCATTTGCTATGATTTCTAGCGACCCACTTAACAAAACACCCTGAAAAGTAACAAAAAACCTTCCGTAAAAATAAATATTTTGAGTAGAACCATAGACTCCAACATAGACTCCAAATCACTCCATCGCAGATTGATGTGATGACAGATGACAGACAGACACAGACCTCATAGTTAGTCACAGAACAGCCACAAGAAAAAAAAAAGAAGAGGAGCCGAGAGGTATTTTTTTTCCTATGCCATGACTATAAGTCACCGACTATAATATGTACGTACAGTTAAGATGAGATGCTAGCTAATGCGACCACAACCTCTCACTCCATTTTAACTAATAACTCAATGATCTCACTCT
Organism: Eulithis prunata; assembly: GCA_918843925.1. Taxonomy (NCBI): domain Eukaryota; kingdom Metazoa; phylum Arthropoda; class Insecta; order Lepidoptera; family Geometridae; genus Eulithis; species Eulithis prunata. The sequence continues at coordinate 4,497,834 of OU974019.1, read as the reverse complement.
GTTTGTATTTTTATCGATGGTTTGTATGTTCAGCCAGTCACCTGTCATTTCAGTTCAGCTTGTAAAAAAAAAATATCAGTCTTTGTCTGTCTGTGGTTGAGTAATTTTTTGTCGTGATTGGTTTGTGTTGTTTTGTGTGGAAGTGAAAATATAAGAATTTCCCGCAGGGAAATGGCTAAATTTAACAATTAACTTACAGTTGTCATCGTTTGATAACTTATTTCATGCTGTTAGCATGAACGTGAACGTGATTCTTTGACATTAATAGTAAAACCACAGGAAAACACTGAAGTAATGACACTCAAGAAAATTGCAAAAATGTCTATAAAATCGCATATTTCTACTGAATTACACGGCAAGTGACCACCGCAACAACAACATGAACACCGCAATAATTTTATTGCTATGACAAACAGCTACATACCTAGGAGTATTTTCTAAACATTTTTCTTTTCTGATTTACTGTTTCAGATGGCATTAGCAATGTCCTTGGAAAGAAAGTTAAAATTCTATATAAAACATTTATTAGAATGGAATCAAGAGGTGATAAAGTGGACAACAGAGTACTGGTAAGTGTTTCAATAGTCATTAGAAGGTGTATTTTTCCAAACAATACAATAATAAATTTACAGTATCCACATGTAACTCTAGGATATAGTGTAATCGGTTTTGTTTTACCTACTTGAATCCAATTAAATTATTCACATAAATTTCGATTTTGTTAAATGAACATCCTAAAATTGTTAAATTTGTTACTTTCAAATTATATGTGTTTATGTGCCTATTCATTGCATTCCACTGCTGTTATTTTGAGCTAGTAAGAGTACATAGCAGTAATCTACTCATTGTAAGAGATAAGGCTCTTTGCAATGATGTGAGTCATTAGGTGTGTCTCCCAACCTCACATGCCAGTCTGTGAAGCACAAATGCTTATGTGTGTGTAGTCCCTGACGATACATACACCCACAGTGTAATATTGTGGTCAATTCTAGACCAAAATAGAATCAATTGAATTGGCTGTGACACTGTTGTTCATTCATCTATAACAAGTACCTACCTAGTGAGATGATGAAACATGAAACTGAAAACTGGTTTGAATGATGCATTGTTAATGCAATAATTGTTAAGTACACCGGATTTATGAATAAAACTATAATCCGTTATTTTAACACGTTCCCTGCCAACTAGGAAAATATACTTCTAGTAGCGTATCTAGGATCCAGCCCCAGCTACAAGTTTATTCGTAGATGTTAAGTTGAGGCTACCTACAAAATTAAAAGCGTTGGCAGTGTAAACAGGACAGGAATCTATTAGTTGGCATTGGAAATAAAACTTACAAAATAAAATGAGGACTCTACCATATATATTTTTTTCACGGCAACAAAAAAATGACGTATATACTCGGGATGATGATTTTGTATGGATGGCAATAGGTATAGATTTTTTTTACTACAAATATATTCGTATGGCAGGGAACGAGTTAAACAATTAGTGATGAGTTATTATAATAGCATTACTCTAGATGGTATTATGTTGAAAATTGAATAAACTGGCTCGATTGTTTGATCAGTAAACAAATTACTATGACCTTACTTCTAACTAATTGCTCCTATGTAATTAAACAACCAATTATTCTAATTGATTTTAGTCTGGCAAAAGCACATAATATAATGCCTTTGTGTATTTCATCCTGAACTAAGAAAAATCACAAGGATTTTTTGTATCAAGAGAAAGGTTGCATGTTCCGAATCCTGCTCAACTTATAAGTTTAGTGATGTTATAAAATCTTTGTAGAATTAATAAAGCTCCTTATTATAAAAAAATATATTTCAGGTAGTGACAGCATATCGGATTTTCATCACAACAGCAAAAGTTCCACCAAAGGTAATTTTTTTAATTTGTTATTAAGCAGTTAAGGAAGATTGTGATAACTCAATTAGTCAAAACTATTAGGTAAAATCATAAATCATACCTTCAATAAAATCATATCTTGTTAATTGGGCTCATACACACTTCCTTACTATTGTCCTTGTAAGCAACAATATCTATATAAAATTAAATCTGATTTTATTTCGCAATTTCGCATTTCAATTTATTCAGAGTAGTGCATGGCTTGACTGGTTTCCTATTGGTACTACGTAGATACTACACAGGTTTATAAACGCGTCAATAACATTAATATGTTAATTCGTGACCCAAATGATCTGACTCATTGGCACATGTCAAAGTTCTAAAGCTATGATCGAGGATAACCTCGATTTTAAGAACGAACACACTATCCCTTAAGGGAAAGTCTTTTATTTAGAAATTAGTGTACTGCCATGCAAACACTACTAGTGGATTTTCAATCTGTAATATTTATTACATTGAACTTCGTGGAGTCGACGCTGGCCTATCAGTCTATCAGTTTATTTATCTTTCCTATCATAAACTATAACCGAAATACTAGTTTTTTTATTCAGTAAATAAATATTTGTATTTCTGTATCAGATCGACAATGGATTTCACCTGATGGAAATAGAGGCTTTGGAAAGCAAAAAGTCGAATCACTTGTCGATAACGCTTATACACGAACACAAACCGCTGTCCATACTTATAGGTAAGTTCACCACTATTGTGTGCTAATCAACACTTGACGAATTTACCTACCGCTGCGTGTCTGAGGCTGTGACTCAAGGTTACCTATTTTACTCCTTTTGTTTGATTTAAGATACGAGGAAAGAAGATCCAATGGCATTTACCTTGTAGAGTAGTTAAGAAAAAAATACAAATTTTTAATGGAACTTTTTACTATTTACTATTTGTTTATCTATAATAACTAATTATTATGCATTCGTAAAGCAAACGTAACAAAATATTTCCCATCTAATAAAAAATGGGGATTACGTTTGGTATACCGATATCTAATTTGATACGAGATACAAATAAATGGACATTTCACATTGTTATAAAAAACTATTATTTTCCAGGCGAAGAGGGATCACCGGATGGAGTTCTAAACGTTTTACACGCGCTGAGTGCTGCGTTCGACGATCTGTTTCCCAATGTCGCCATGGAGGATATTATATTAAAGGTAATGTACAATTAACACAAGGAAAAAAAACACTTAATTTGTAGTTAAATTGGATCAAGTTAATATCGCTTTTATAGCCCTAATGTGGTCCTAATATCAGATGCCTAATTATTGTTTTGAGCCACAGTTTACATTACAATCGCTAAAATGACTAATCCAGGCTATGACATTGGGTAGTAAAAATGCCATCAATTGGCTCATTCATGCGTTATTTTCCAGACAGTATTACAATTAGCTAAATGAACTGAATTGTCTCGTATAACAAGTTTACTTTACAATGACTTTCACATGAAATCTCGTTGGATCCTTTTCATTGTTGCTGGTCATCATCAGCCCTTGGAGTATTGGACTCCAGTTTATCAAATCTTAATAATCTGTTTCAAACTGCAATTATGCCTGAAAGTCTTCAAAACTGGTTGTTAGAGCTGGCCCTCATATCTTTGTAACGGCGGCGGCTCCACTATCCCAGATAAATTACCTTTCTTACAAAAATAGCATTAATATCTGATTCTGAGTCTTACTATCAGAGCTACGAGGGTGCAGACAGATACACAACACCGTCAAACTTATAAAACCCCTTCCGTTTTTCGGTCGGGAGTTAAAAATTAAGACTTGCAAATTATTTTCAGGTCAATTTACCGTTTCCGTTGCCACAAGTGACCGGTACCAGAAAACATTCTACATGCGGCGACTTTTCCAATCAATATGCAGCTATGTGCGACTTGTGTCAAACACCGTTTAGGTAATTCATCACTAGACATATAAAACGCCGTATTTGGTTCGACTACTTACTACAGTTAGTTGCATTGACCACGTAGAAAATATGCAACACTAGCCGTCTCCCGCGGCGTTGCTCGCGTTAGAGTGTGACTTTTCAAAATTCCTTTCTTACTGCGCCCCTACACTATATAAGGAACCTACCCTCCAAATTTCATACCTCTAGGACTTATAGTTTAGGCTGTGCGTTGATTCTATGTCAGCTTCAAAAGAGTTTTATATATATTGATCATCATCATGGCGACTCTTATGAAAATGAGTGAAGTTCTATGTGCAAACAATGTTTTATATCATGACAGGAACAGTGAAAACGTAATTGTCCTCAAGGATAACATAAAAACTAGTTTGGTTTGGAAAGTAAATTAGGTCCTAGTGGTTCGATGTAGGTACCTACTTACCTAAATGTGGTTGTAAATAGACACATTTCATGAATAAAAAGTTGCATAACTTTTTATCATGTTAGGTCTGAAAGGGGAGGGACAACAGAATGCTTACTACCTACCTCAAATGAAAGATTAATTGTGTGAAAATTGATTGTAAAGAAAGGAGTGATTACTAAAACGATGGCTGATACAGTGAAATAAAAGTAAAAACTGTCTTTACATAATGTAGGATAATAGCAGGAAGATGATGATGTAATTGAATTTGATATTCATAACTTTTATCCTCTTTGTACTTTGGATGCAATATAACTTGATAAATGTGTTCTATTTGCAGAGCTGAAGTTGCATGGGATATTGACACGATATATCTCGCGCACGATATAAGAATGCTGCATCTAAAGGATTTTGACCATTTAGATCAAAGGTAATTCGTTTTTAGCAACCGTTCTATGGAATTTTGTTCATTATGTAACTATACTTGATACTACAAAACAGAAACAACAAGGACATATCTATGGTTGTATCACTGTCAAATGAGAATTTCGAATAATGCAAGCATGCATCAGTCAATCAACATCAATGTTTACTTATTACATTAAACTTGTATTCAAGAATATTCGTCTTTGCTTTTGTAATATGTACAAAGGCGAGCATAACGAGTTTGTACATACATTACAGAATTGTAGAAGGAAATTATAATGAGACGTGTTTTACAGAGATTTGATCCCGTTGATAATGGCGTTGCAACATAACACGTGGTTCTTAGGAGTATGCGGCGATAGTGTGAGAGCGAGTGGCGAGGCGTGGGAAAGCGTCTGTCGTTCCGTGCGCCTCGCGAAGCCTCCGCCACAGAAATTAAGTTGGCGAGCCGCGCAATTGAGACATGACCATGCAGCAAGGCTGGGGCATGCGCTACTGAAGGCCAAACACACGCCGGCTATGCACACGTTAGACTTTACGCAGAATCATATCGAAGATAAAGGTGAGTCCTGTAAAAGTATTTCAAAAACCCAAAAGTGTTTTATGACTGCTAGGAAGAGTCTTCGTGTGCCGCGCAGTTGAGACATGATGATGCAAAAAACAAATCATAATATGAATAGACGTTGAACAGTCTGCCGAACCGTTTCTACCAGCATGCCAGCGTAGCGCCTGAACCCCCATTTAGAGAAGCCTCTACATCGTTTATATAATTGTGCAGGTTAAAGTATCAATGCCGGACCGCCTGCATATACGAGTTTGTAGCAGTACGTTGCTAGAAACTCGTACAAGCAGGCGGTCCTCTCTGGCAAATTCTGGTGCTTGAGCCCCCTGAATCCGCTAGTTAACTTATGGTTAGATGTTACAATACAAAACATCTTTAGACTAGCGCCGTTTTTACATTGCAATCGAGAAAAATATCCAAACCACAGTAAGGAAAAATTGTGGTAGAAAATGCCTTACCTGTCACCTCAAAATATAATTACATTACGTCTGTGAGTCACGCAATCGATAAATCGATATATGATACGTCATGGAACGTTTTAAAAGGGGACGTGTATGGAATTACAGAAACTAATTTAATTGTTACTGCATGCAGTAACGTACAAATGAATGCACACTATGATATAATTTAAAAATCAAATTACAGATTGTTTACATGACAATTGTTTTGAGTTTTGGAGAATTTGTCAACAGTGATATAATTTGATCAACAAACAGAAGGTATTATAGAATACCTGTGACCGAATCTCCATTGCAGCGTTAGTTGTATTCTGATTGAACTAGCAGTGTGTAGATTGAATCTGGAGGTTCGATCAATTACAATCAAACAGTAGTAAAAATTACTTTAAAACCACGAAAATAGCGAATATGTTAGTGATTTCAAATTCGACCAACATGACTCCTCTTTATTGAGACTAACTGTTTTGTGAAAGAAGAATAAAGCAGTTTTATCACAATATGATAGCAGATATAGGTAGTCCCGAGCCACAAAAACTCTGCGTTTAACAGTACACAGCATCCGGTTTCAAATTATTGGGAAGTCGAACAAACCACCATTCCCCGAGTTCATTGCACTCCCTGGCGCCCTTGTGGTTGCCCCTCTCATAAATCTGGTGGTAAGTGACCACAAATGCGTATGTAAGTTAGGTACCCATTTTTCTGTGTAAACAAGTGACGATCATACATTACGCATCTGTGGTACGATTCTCTTTTGACAAACCGCACTTGATAGCATATAAAGAAACGGGTTCTCGGTATTTGACAGCTGAGGCCGCAAAGTTTTCTTGGGAATATGCAAATCATCATTCGATTATAGTGACGAAATCGTCCTGACTTTATCTGAAACTGAACCATAGGCCCACTGCCTAGTACCTATGCGTCTAGCTAAGAGGATAGAAAATTCATTGTACCTTTCTCTAATAGTCTGGTTGTCAAAAAGTTTGATTATGATTTGTCTCTCTTTCAGGTGCTATTAGTATTCTAACAGGGCTGTCAAACAACCAGGACGGGTTACGGCACATTGCTTTATCCCAGTGCGGGATCACGGGAAAGACAGTGTCGCATCTAGCAGCCATGTTGAATGACAACCCTAGCCATCTCTCCACGCTTTCGCATTTGGATCTCTCACAAAATAACCTGAAAGACGATGTTCATGTAAGCTATTTAGATTCCCTGTTTGTACTGTCGCAACAGATTTGAATTTAATTTAAAAATGTAATTTCAAGAATTGGTCTAAAATTTTGATATATAACATTGTTTCAGAATTTATACAATTTCCTTGCACAACCCAACGTGCTTACGCATTTGAATTTAACGAATACAGAAACCACCTTAGAAAATGTAAGTGTAAGTAGGTATTCCTAAGAATCATAGTTGTAACTGAACGATTTTGGTGCTGTGAGGTTCTAGGAACAGGTACAGCAGCCAAGTCTTGTTGCTCGTTTAGCAAAATATTTTACCAAAATCGTTCAGCAACAATAAGCAGCTAAATTTTATTGTGAACGATTGTTTGAACGCCATACGAATAAACAATAAATAGTTGTAACTTGTATAGAGACCGATAAGATAACTTAGACATCATACATTATGACCGAATTTGTTGGAATTCTAAAAGTGGCACCCAAATCTACCACAACATAGCAGTTCAGTTCTTTCATGGTCTTTGCTTTTCGCAGTGACACTTGTGGGCCACTCTGTTTATAAAAGTCACTTCTCAAATCAGTTTTTCATATTTTTACCTAGATATTTATTTATAGAAAACCAAGCTGTCATGTTTAATGTTTATGTTGTAGATGTGGGGTGCATTACTCAGAGGTTGCGCCGCACGATTGTCATCGTTACTGGTCGGCCGCAACCCGTGGACGGGGTCACGGCGACCGAAAGACCCACCGCCTTCATTTCGACAATTCTTCACAGCGTGCCTCGCCTTGACTAATCTAGACTTTTCATATTGCAAGATGCCTCCTGACGCTCTCAAGTATGTACACAAACACTACTGTGCACTAAGATATATTTTCAGCTTAAGTTGAATTTTCCCTTACTTTTTATAGTATTCTAAAATATATCTCCCAGATCCGAAGTAAGTCGAATATGCAAGTATCCTTTTCGGGGTACAATTTTGATCTACGATTCGGTCGGATCTGTCCAATCTTACTATCTGCGATGCGCGAACACAATTTTGTTTAAAAAACCTCCATTGCGCATCGATACGGCTAACTTCACGATTGCCAAAACTGACTGTTATATGAATGAAGTCACTGTTGTTTTAAATAAAACAAAAAAAATTATCCATCGACATTTCACACAACGCCTTCTAGTTCGATATGTCCGTGAAGCTTGTAGGTATTAATTATTTATTTTATTTTACGCTATTATTGTAACTTTTTTTTGTTATTCAGGAGTTTACTTCTCGGCCTAGCATGCAACGAAAGCGCCACTGGCGTGGAGTTAAATCTATCTGGTGTGTTGGCTTCATCTCAGGCGGCACATGTCCTGGAGTCATGCATACACGGTGTACGGTGTCTCAGCACTTTAGAGCTTTCGGATAATAGTAAGTTAACAACTCAAATAAGCCAATATTCTCCTACACAAATTGCCAGCCTGTACACTGACTACTAAAAAAACAGTAATATTGATTTATTGTTAAAATGAGAGTTATACTACGCAATTCGCATTTTTTATTTTCATTCTGATTACCTAGTTTTTATTACCTAACCGTTTTTTGTGAGAAATTACTCAATATTATTTGAGTTTAGTACAAACCGCAATCAAATCAAGTCTCATATCACATAGTACGTAATGGTTTTTATACCAGTATATTGCAGACATGTTTTTTTTTCAGGTATGGAATTTGAGCTATCTGGTATAGTAAGAGCAATAGGAAAGAATCATTCTATTACGCGTCTATCCCTCAGTCGACTCACGGGCAAAAGATCGTACGCGCCGCCTTTGATACAAGTAAGTGTTTCCAGTCATATTTATATTATTTTAAACGTGTACCGTTGCTTTAATGTGAATTTATTATTCTCAGGCCTTAGTACACGTTTTACAAGAACCGGACACAGCGCTAACATCTTTAGATCTAAGCGAATGCAAACTAAAGGTAAGAAACACTTACAATATCTCGGTCTGGGACCTTATAAAAACTCATAGTAGGAAAAAAATAGTATTGCTCGTATTTGGGTTTAAATTGTCTATGTAAAAGAACCCAAATTTCACACCTTCTTTCACAAACAGTTTTCTGTCATCAAACAAGAACTCAATGTTGTGACGAAATCAAGTCTTTTCGTTATTTCCATTCGGAAGGAGCTTTTTATAAAATTCATTCTCGCTTGTACATTGGATAACTATTAACTATTTCGAGTCAAGGCCAACTACTCTAGACTCTAGCACACAGAATGACCAATTTTTTTCTCAACCTCATTTCTTGTTTATCTATTCGTATTTCTTTGTTTTGTACTCGTTTATGTGTGTAAATAAATATCCATGTCTAACGACTGATATTGTTTGTAGGCAGATTTATACGGACTATTGAACGCGCTAGGCGGCGCCCGCCGGCTCCGTTCGTTAGACGTCGGAGGCAACTTGGCGGGGGACGCAGGCGCGAGGTTACTGGCCAAAGCGTTGCAATGTAACTGTACGCTTCAGACGCTGTATATTGATCGGAACGCGTTCAGTTTGCAAGGTGAGACTTATAGAAAAACACGGGCAGCATAATAAAATATACTTGTAGGTACTTTTACTACAAAATGATACTCTGAAGATCGGCTCGCAGTGGTAGCCTTTTTCTAGTCTAGGCTTTTATCTAGGATCACCCTGAGACGCAAAGTAGTTTAAGTAGGTCATGTGTCTGAAATTACTCTGTCTTCCGTGACCTCGAAATGCTATGCAAGCTTCGATCTCTGCTTGTATCTAATCGTGGTCGTCACGACAAAGCAAAAACTTCACTCTCTTTTTTACTTTGCGCTTACGCCGACAGGCGGAGAAATTGAGTACTTACCTGCAGGCTTCTAGTATACAGATTACAGATGATGGTGAGATATAAAATTCTTCATCTTGGACCACATCTCCTATTTTGCCTATGTTATTATAAGCTAGTTGTTTGCAAAGGTTTGACGGACATAGCCACAGCACTGCGTCGGTCGGTGTCAGTGCGACGCGTTGAGTTCCCGGGATGCGATGCGGCGGCGGGCGGACGCGGCGCCAGCGAGCGAGTCGCACAGCTCTGGAGAGATCTACACGAACGGTAACTATACTAATGTATTTTTATACAACTAAATGATGGAAAAAGCCCATCTATAGTTTTAGTGCATCGTCATGCATTGTCTCACTGCGCCCACCAATCTGAGACAAAGCTGATAAGTGTGTGTAATAATTTTACTAAAATATTGCTGTCTCTTCGGTTTAAAGGACTTTATTCTTCATAACGATAGACCCTTTAGAGTGTGACTTTTCAAAATTCCTTTCTTAGTGCGCCCCTACACTATACAGGGTGTTACCAGACCACTTCCGAAAACGAAAGGGGGAGCTACAGCACACCAAAACCCAACCAAAAAAAAAATCAGTTATACTGAAAAATAATTATAGCCGGAGAAAACAATGTTTAAAGATTTGTATTTATTTCGCCAGCCCGCAATGTACGCATTCACGTAGGTAAGGTCGAGGCGTAGTACTATTAATTATTCTGTGTCGTAAGTGCCTACTAACGTAGGTAGGTACTAACGTAGGTCGCTCGCACGTTGCGTACTTGAATGACCCGCGATGAACTCTCAGCTGTTCATGCTGTAGTAGACGTAATCTGCGTGCTGCGTGTACATTGCTGCTTTATTTATTTTATTTGTTTTTTTGCTTTTTTAAATGAGATAATTAGGTAGATATGTCTTATTATGTTGTACTGTGTGTATGTAACTAGAAAAAAAATTAAAAAGAGATAGTCAAGTCAATTTTTTTTTTCGCGATTTTTTTCGCTTATTGTTTTCAGTATCATGGTCTGATTGGAACCTCCAAGTTTTCGGAAGTGGTCTGGTAACACCCTGTATAAGGATACTACCCTCCAAATTTCATACCTCTAGGACTTATAGTTTAGGCTGTGCGTTGATTCTAAGTCAGCTTCAAAAGAGTTTTATTTATATTGATGATGATGATGATGATGATGATGATGATGATGATGATGATGATGATGATTAATAGTGAGTTTGTTACAGTCTCGCGAACAACAGCACCCCGTGCCACAGTCACACGCTCCGTGCGTTGGCGTTGGAGCGCGCGTGGGCCGGCGGCGAGGCGGCGGCGTCGCTCGCGGCGCAGGCGGCCGCCGCCCTGCCCCCGCCCCCGCTCCCCGCCGCGCTCGAGCGTGCCGCCAGCGCCGCGCACCATCTACTGCATCAGTACTTGCAGGTCTGTACCACAACCACTGTCCTGCTACTGCAAGTGACGTCACTACGGTCCACGACATTCAGCCGCCTCGCATAAAGGTATACTACGGCGGAGACTGCCGCAGGTAACCGCAGCTATGTACATAAAACGAGTGTGACTTTTTGATTTGATTTGATCCTATTGATAAAGTTAAAGTTCTTTATTGCTTTCATATTGTACAAAGGATCTTAAATAAAGTAGTTGATAGCTTAACGAAATAAAGTGTTGTTTTCCGAACCACCCCAGCTAGAATCCAGGTTACGAACTATATAATATTCTAAGTTTCATCCAAATCGAACCGGTAGTTGCAGCGTGATTGAAACACAAACATCTAAACATCCAAACATCAAAACATCTAAACTTTGACATTTACAATATTAGTAGGATTCTGCAGTAGTTGGCCCTACCTCGCGTAATGTATCCACGCAACCCAACCCATACCACAGCTTGTAAACAATTAGTTATTATAGGATATAAGAACACTCAAAACGTATATTCTCTTTATGTAAATCATTTCACTCAGTTCACTCGTTTGGAGAACTAGGACGCGTGGACGGTGTTGTAATTAGAATATCTGCAAACAAGAGCTCATGTTACATTGGTTTACTTACAGCGATGCAGCGAAGTATTTGCGGCAATGGGAGGCAATGGTGTGGGTGGTGAAATAGTTTCACTACAAGCCGTCAGAGATGCAATGGCGCCGTGCAATACCACATTACAAGATTTGCTCAAGTAAGTTAATCACCATTATATGCAAGAAAGTTCAGCGGTAAGCCCGAATAAAAAATAAGATTACGTGGCAGAAAAGTAATCAAATAAATAAATGAAATTTCAAAATCCATATTATTTCAAATGCTTTAAAATCTCCTGTCAATTATAGACGATTGAAATTCTTCTTCTTTTATTTATGGCCTCTGTCCGTCATTTCGACACAATTTTGCCTGATTCAAATTCTAGGGAGAACTAGAAAATAATAACTTGTGCCACGAGAATACATAATCTATCAGCTATTTACTAATATCTAGCAGACTAAAATGTACCTGTATAAATATTTACTTGTATACTAGTCAAGCGGTGGAGAACCTAGCTCTAATGGCCTGCGAGAATGTTGACAACGTTGACAGTGAACCGCTCCCCTGCTCAGAAGGTGACATTCCCGATCTACTGACGCCTATGTCGCATTCAGGGGTAAGCATTGTATTAATATTCATTGCAATTTTTGTTGATATAAAAACTATTGTAAGTTTTCGAAGAAATAAAGTGATTTTGACTGAATTTTTAGATAGCTCGTATACATAGAGCTTTTAGTTTTATATGTTTAGAAAAAATACTTTTAAGGTATTATTTATTTAGGATTTAGTTTCATTGATTGTTCATTATAAATAGATAGATAAGACGTTTATTTTGCACTGAAACACATTCAAGTTTAAAGTAAAATTAAAGAGCAGTTATTAGTTTAATTATTCTAAAATAAACTGCCTTGTTTCACTACCAACTGTACTGTTTACTGTATTGATTGAGAATTCAATGTTTTATAAATATTTTCATGCTGCACAGAAACTGGAATACTTGAACTTGGTAAGATATTTATGTCAAACGCAAAAAAATGCTATTGAAATGCAAATAACTACTTATTTAACCTGAAAGGCTTCTGGCGGGTCCTTTTACGCGGTGGATGACGCACTGTAATTGAATCCAATTTTCGTACAATACAATATCTGTGTGCACAGGCCACGCCCCTCGGTTGCCGTCGCCGCGACCGCGGTTGCAGACGCGTCCGTCCCAAGTCAGTCGCAGAACAGCAATGCAGCAGTAACGAGATGTTGTCTCTGCCGCCGCTGCACGCCGAGGCAGCCGACGCACTGGCCGACCTGCCGGCGCATAAGCTGAGACACCTTGTCAAAGGTAACTGCAACTCCGTTACAACAGTAAATGTAGCAGCATTAAAATGCTGTGTCTGCCGCCACCGCATGTTCAATCCAGATAAACTGCGCAGTAGAATTCGTTAGTGTAAGTATGCGTTATTCCAAGTAGTAAGTTCGTATGAGCTGTGGCCAACTCTCGTGACGCAGTTTTTAGGCCGCCTTAAGGCCTCATTGTGGCTTAACAACTGCTAAAGCCGGGACCGCCAGTTTAACGTGCCCTCCGAAGTATGGAGTTAATCCAAGTCACCTATAACGATAGTTACGTTCTCCATTTCCCTTTAGAATATTCATAATGTGTGATTTGATATCGTTACATACATTGTATTCTTTACAGGTCGACCAAGAAGAACTAAAACTAGAGCACCAACTCGACCCATCACCGATCAGTCACAAGATATCGACGAAGGTAAAACTATTTTGACTGGCAACTTTGTATCTAGCTAGATCTACATTTATTTTGGGAAAGGCCGTAGTAAGTGCTACGCGGCGTAGCGCTCACTGCTACGCCGTCTATTTCCGATACAAGTAGGCAGGAGTAAGCTACACCTGTCTTGGAAATGTTTTATACTGAATTTGTTTATTTTCGTGTAGGGTTAGAAGAGTTCTGGCGTACTTGCCGTACGCCGCCGGGCAGTGAGGACGCGTCATCGATGTCAGCTCGTACGCCGCTGACGTCACGCTCGCTACACTCGCTGTCATCACTCGCGTCGCCGTCGCCTCTGCGCCATTCGCCAACACTGCAGCGAGACGACACTATGTAAGTACACTAGTTTATTATTAGGATTGATTTACAAAAATCGAGAATCGCATTCGTGGTTTTTGTATGGAGAAAAATCGTTTCGCATACTAGGTGGTTTATCGCATACCTTTGAGTTCAATTGGATTTTCGAGACTCAAACTCACCACTCACATGCCACTGACGTCACGCTCACTGCACTCGCTATCTGCTCCGATTAATTTGATGGATACCAAGCAAGTTTTTGATAAAACATTTTTTATTTTTCAGGTACAGCGTCACATCCGGCGAAAGCACACCTGTATTATTAGAATGCGGTACGTTTGAAACAAATCTGCCTAATTCCTTCAAAGTATTAATAAGCTTACCAAGTTCAATATTAATGCATGTGTTTTTTTAATTTTCAGAGGTATCTCGATGCAAATCTTCCGATAACGTGGGAACTAAAGCTCCGAACACACCACCCCCTTCACGGTCTTCTGATAACGTCAACACAATGGGTAAGTCATTATCTACTCTGTTTCTATCCGCCTAAAGTTAATTTTTCAAAAATGTGTGTTTTTTGATTTGTGAGCACATGAAGCTTCAAAAGCACTGTGTAAGTGTTTGTCTTTGTGGTTTCGCTTATTATACGAGCTTATTGTAGAAGTAAAAATAAGGGAAATCTTGTTTTTGATAAACAAATTGAAGATATTTTATAACTTCATTATAACACTTCACGGGTCAAACTACAATAGGTTATATTGGGCTCCCATCATCAATACAATCTAATATTATTTTTAATTCATGACTTCATGGGAAAATACTAATGTGGTCATCAATCATTCATGAATCTATGGGATAGTTAATAAAACATTTCTTACAGAAACTTACATTATTGTGTAAAATACTGAAATGTTATAACCTTTGCGGTTTGTGGTCCTAAACGCATAGAAATCAGCAAAGTGTTTCCGTTCCAGTAAAAATTAAACTAAGCTTTATTACTCGAAAATATTATATTCTTCTTTTTCAGTGGAATTCAAGTTTCAGTATTTTGCACAACAGCTGGCTAAGAAGACCGGCAAATAAGTTTAATCTTCAAACTTACTGTATGATTTGAGCAACGTATGCTCTGCAATTCGCGACAGGGACCGGGTGTTTCATAAAATGAAAGTTATTCGCCGGCTTCTATGCGGCGTTTTCTAAAACAGCGCTCAAACACGAATCGAAACTCAAGCATTAATTTTATAAACATCTGTCAAAAACTACCGTTTGATTTTAGAGGAATTTCCTCTCTAACGCTTAGGTTGAAAAGGAATGCTTAATCTCTGTGATGAGGTTTTCTATAGACATACAACACACGCATGAAAGTAATAATCGGTGTTTCAGTATCACGCAGTCTTATGTGATAACCGCTTTCGACTCGGGTCGTAAGCTTAGTTGTCTACTAAAGTAAAAATAACCCGACTGCTTGCGCTTCTATTTTCTGTAGCCTATGACAGTACCGGTATTTTAGACGAGCCGTTTGTCACCCCGTTTATCTAAATATACGTTGGTTTGTTCGGCAGTTTGAGGATACAAAGATTCTTGAAAAATTCAAACAGTAATTAACTGGAAGTATTGAAGGCATACACACGTGCGAAAAACAATACCCTTCGTCGTCGAGTAAAAATAATCGAACAGTGTATTATATAGATAGATAGATATATCTTTATTGCACACCAAGAAAAACAATAAAAGAGAAATAGTAAGTTTCAATTATGAGGTACAATAATGGACGTTCTTCCTTTGGACAACCTTTGGATGGACAGAAGCATTTCGATTAGGTAAGAACGGGGCTCACATAAAAAATTGGATGCTTGAGTGTCGGTTCAGATTGAGTTTAGTTGCGAACACGGGAGTGTAAGATGCGTGTGCGTAGGTAATGGATGCGCTCGCATCCCGGGCAAGGCGCGCCCCTGGTCCGTCGCCGGCGGGAACGCAGACAATAACGCCGCGGCTTGCACCACCGGTGAGATACATGCATCAATGTTTGTAGTTTAGTATACAACAAACGCACTACGAGTGTTATTCTCGAAACTAAGCTCATGACTACATGATACTAAGCTCGATTTGGGATTAGTGTTGCCAACTGTTTGGTTGCGCGCCTGCTAGATTCTGCTGGAAACAACGCTTGAACCTAGCGCGGGCTTAATAAATCGAGATTTGTGTCGTGTCGTCGCTGCAATGGTGACCCCATAATGAATACTTACTATGACAAAGTTGCCAAATACTGGCTGTCGGATGTCAGCAGACCAGTAAAATCAAATTAGAGTATGTCATGCTCACTCACGCGTCTTATTTGCAAAACCTTTTTTTCAAGCTATTTACCAGAATATCAATCACGATTGAAGCATTCTGCTAATAATTCCAAAACTGGCTAATCGAGATATATGGCCGTCGTCGGCAGCGAGTTTTTGGCACTAATATTTACAGAACGGTCACTGACGCCCTTCCGCCGATTCACTTCTTCAGATTGAAATGATCATTCACTAGCGTTTAATTCAACACAACGACATTGTTCACACATATGCATGTGGCAACATATTTGCTTTATATTTTATCGAAAAATCTACTGCTCTTCTTTATTTGATTATTTTGCATCGGCACGTCCTTTCTTTCTTTTCTATCAGATAACACAAAATAATACGAATTGTTTCTAAATTATTCTGAATGCATTTGGAATGGAAATTAAATTAGTGAAAAATGTTAACACTCATTTAGGTAGTGTTATATTAACACAAGAATAATTTATTTTTGTTTTTCAGATACAGAAAATAAATGTTTATTTGTTCTAGATATTTAATGATGCATGTTATATTTTCTATTTTTAAATGTATTTCAATAAAGTGGTTTAAATATTGCTTAATCAGATTTTGTTGAATTTATAGACAACATGTCCATTTTCTAAGTGAGTTCAAGTATTATTGTATGCCGTATTGACTGTAGTTACAAGAGTTTAGTTTGATTTCATACCATACCTTTCATGTGAAATAACATCAAATTACTTATCTAGTTATTTTCCATTGCTGACATAATTTAGATAAATCATTTTCTTCATCTTCTCATAAAACCTACCTAATTGTATGGTAGCAAGTAAATAATTTGCATAACTCAAGCAATCAGTATTCTAGACTAGACATATAAATACCGAAAACGTATATGCACAAAGATTTGAAGGTTTTGTGTTCAATCTTCAATTATTAAGGTAAAAATAAAATTGAGGCCTAGCACGAAAAAAAATCTTCCATGGTTGCCGTTTTGGAACATAAAATAAGTATAAAAGTGTAGTCTTTTGATTATTTTAAAGTGTGCTTGAGTTAGCAGTCCTAGGGTTAGTTGTATAACCGTTTGGTGGTGGTCTACAGAAGGTGTGGAGGCGTGCGTCGGCGGCAGCATCGTAGGCATCACGCCGGGCGCCGCACTAACCAGTAACCATCTTTCTGACGCAATACTGTACTGATGCTATGCTAGTGTCAATGTTGCCGACGCTGTATAGGTAAAGCTTCGCTGCTTTGTGTTTCTGCATGCGTTCATAATAAACCTGATAACTTAATGCAATACTAACGTTTCAGTTTTCTAACTAACCGACTAAGGTTTATCTACAATTATCTACATACCTTGGTTTCTGTTAATCGACTACTACTTTCCATGGTTCACATTATCCTATGGTTAAACATTCCTTAACCTTTTAGT
Source organism: Eulithis prunata (assembly GCA_918843925.1). NCBI lineage: Eukaryota > Metazoa > Arthropoda > Insecta > Lepidoptera > Geometridae > Eulithis > Eulithis prunata. The sequence continues at coordinate 4,480,332 of OU974019.1, read as the reverse complement.
TATATTTTTGTTACACCTAGAAGATAATCAAGGAGCTATGCACATCATAACAATAAAGGTATTACAGTATAAACAGATCCTAATTTTATTTATTACAGCCATTTAAGTGCGATATTCATTAGGTCCTTGTAAAAAGTAATTGACTTGTAGAGCTTACGAAATATTATCTTATGCGAAAAGTCGTATTGAAAGCTCGTAGACTTAGAAACTTTAGCATGAATTTCAGTTTGTCCCTGTGTACTCGTAGGTATCTAGTTTACATACATATTTAATATTCGGTGTTCATGTATTTTTTATATAAATGCATGTTTTAGAGTTTTCGATCTTTATTGTAACTGGTACTATATATATTTTAAACAAATTCTAATATTCATATTTAACAACTTCCAGGCTCAATGTTGCGAGATCACCCTTTAACTCCAGGTGAGTGTTAGCGTACCGCTTCCAAATAACATCTTGGACAAAAAATTGGTTCATGATTTCATTATTTTTTTCAAATACATTACAAAAATTTGACTTTCAATGTAAGCACTGTAGCAGCAAAAACGAGCCTATGGATTGATTATATTGTTATCCTTTTTATTGTGTCAGTAAAATGATTTTGGTAATCTCAGGCCGGTTGAAACGTGTACCAGCAGTATCTACGAGTTTTCCGTGTATTCAAAACTAGTCTCTATTGACTATATTTACCTGTCGGTTCATATTAGTTTTGTTTCATTTACAGAGGGCACAGATACCTAAGCGTGGCGCAGGTGGCGCTAGTGCGCTCGGGACGACACGACGTGATAAGATGAGCAGGGTTCCACGTCCACGCACTCACGGATCCTGACAGGATGCTCACTATTGTGCCAGATAGTATTAATCTTCAAGGCTGCGTAGTGCGTATCCACCTTAGATGTACAAGGCAGATGAAAAAATTCCACCAATACCTAATGGGTGGTAATGTGCGAAATTCAATATGCTTAAATTTCATTTTAGGGCAACAAAATATGGTTAGAAACATAAAAAAATAATATTCTTATTTAAATAACTAGCTGATACCCGCTGGTTAATATCGATGATTGGTTGATATTTTCATCTGTCTCTGGTATATACGTAGCCTTACGGTCTTTTCTACCATCACTGATGCTAGTAGTCTGCCTTGGTTTGATATTTTCATGTATTGACATCTTGAGGCTACAAGCTTTATCAGCAGATGTGTGTAAGACCTCTAGACAGTAAATAATTAGGCCGAACGAGTTGAGGGGTCGAGAAGCTTAGAATTGTTTGACGTGGTACTGTCAGGATCAGAATTGTAGTGACTTTTCAGGAAGCTTCAAGTGTAAAGATGAGGTCGAGAATACTCTATTCAAAACTAATTATGTATATAGTGGCTTCTGATGTATTTATTGTTGTCTTAAATACGAAATTCCGAAAAATCCTCAACATTTTGATGCTGACGGTTTCTGTCGAACAATTTGTGAGTTTTGAATGTATGCTTTATATTTTAATGGTCCGAGCGCTTTCAAGGCGAAAATATACCCTAGTATTCTTAAATTATATTCAATTTTATGACTTCAGGACGAACTAAAATAATTTAAGAATATTACATAATCTTAACTAAAAGCAGTCATAATAAAAAGTAAGTTACGTCATGTTCTTAGAAGTAAATTATATTCATTTTATATTTCCTGTGATTGATTTAGTATTATTTAATAATATATTATTGGGTTGTAGTCATTAATTATTTAACCACATTTATGTTATGTTGGCCCCTTCTACATTTTATGAATTAATCGAAAGTTCTTTGGTATTCTTGTGAGCTTGTACAAAATTAATATCATTTATTATATTTAGTGTTGAATCGAGAGAAGGTGCCTTATTCGTTTTTATCACTTATGGCGTTTTTCTCCGAAAACAAGTGATGAGATTATTTTTATTATGCATTCGAAAGGGGCCTTAGGATTATGTCTGTTACCTACTTTGGGCCTAATATTATGTCTATTTCGTCTTTCCAATCTCTTAAATAATTATAATGTACTAGGTACTAGCTGCCATAAAAACTTGCCATCACTGAACAAAAACTAGTTGCTGTAGGTTGGTATTTTACCGCTGTTCGAAGTAGAGTTACAAGGATTTCGGCACACTGTTAACGGCTGACAGGTCACACTGAAGGTGAAGCGCTTTTATCTTCTATCTGTTTAGGCGCTTTTGGCCGATATTATACTATCCTTTATTTTAAAGATGTTAGAGATCATTTTCGTCGTCGTTCTACGTTAATCTGTGACGACAACTTTTCGCTGCAACTTACCCGTCGGTGCTGAAAAGATTCATTTATAGTTTTCTCGAATCCTCTTGAACTGCCTGTATACTGGTGCAAAGCAAAACTGCGCATTGTAACTACACGTGCACGATTCGTGCCCCGAGTACCCGGACACCTTAAAACTGTGTACCTACTGCGTAGTTATTTAACACCATTCCATGGCTAGAATTATATCATACAGGCAGGGAGGAATTAACATACAATGCATTTCAAATTGATTTCGATGTCAATTTGTTTTAATAGTTGGTAAATAGTAAAAGCTACAAAGCAATCTGTCATAACTAGTCATATCTATTTTAAACAAAATGCCTATGGTTTGCGCACAAATTTTAATGCTTTATAACTAGGTACCGCATCAGATAATCTTCCAATTTATACATTCCTTAAAAATGTTCGTAGGATTTTGAAAACATTCAAGTGTGATTAAAAATGAAGTTCAAAACATGAAATGAATTTTAGAATAGTTGGTACTCATTGCAGTGATGTAAGGTTCAATTTTAAGATTATTCTGTAAATTTAGGAACGCCCTATGAAATAAGTGTTCACTAGAGTAAATAGTAATTATAAAAATACATTACAATTCTTTTATCTCTCAGTAAGGCTGTCTTATTGGATTTCATGTATGTAAAATTACAACTTTAAAAATGTAGATGTATATTGCTAAATTATTTCATAGTATTTTTATATTATCCATTCCAATTATTTGTTTCTATGCCTTTTGGTACCAGACTGATTTTAAGGTACTTTTATTTTATGGTGCAATGTAATTCTAGAGCGTTGTGATAATCTGTTTTAATTACATACAGTAATAAAGCGATAAAATGTATAAAAATACTTTCATTATCATTTTTCCTAAAAAATATCATAAATAACCTAAAATAGTTGTTAGAAAAAAAGTAAAACTATTATCTTTCTCGTATTTTTGATATATTGAACAATAAAAAATATATGTACATTACAGCCTTAATTTGTAGGAGAAAAACATCAATAATCATCACCCCCTAGTCATCGGTACTTTTATATCCTTATTTCTAACAATATTTTCGCACAATTAAGTTTAATTAACAAAAATAGAACGAATCATGGATTATAATGAAAATCGTTTATTCTTACTGTACTACCAAAGAATAAGTACCTTGGTACTATACTCAGTAACAACATGTTACTACACTTCTGCGAGACTCCTAGGACGTGACGAAACGTACTTATATCGATACAAGTTAGGCATCGCGTATTCTAGAATACAAAGATAACATTGAAGATATGTTGCACCTTAGGGAGTGCTGACTACGGAGCCCGTAGTCTTGAGTTTTGTTGATCGAAACGCATATCGAGAAGAGACTTGCGAGATATTTTGTATGAAAACCCGATAAGCACCTCTAGCGGTCGATTTGCAAACTATTTTTATCCATACAAAAACTGCGAGTTTCTCGATTCTCGCAAATCAACATAACAAAACGCAGACTATGGGCTCTGGACGAAATAGAAGCGAGCATGGTTCAGTTGGGCATAAGTAAACATTTTCACTGTGGCTATGACGAGAGTTGAAACAGCTAAATTTTGTGCGATGACTTTATGTACCTTTTCTTTTTCGATATTTATACAGTGCGTCATGGGCTACATCCATTTTGAGATGTTGTACGAGTATGCACCTGGGACATGAAATCGAGGCTTCAAACAATGTGAATTTAAAATAAATACAGTAAAGGAACAGAGTGAACTATCTGGAGCGCTAGGTATCAGGCTTTATCCATCAGTCAATTGATTAAAAATGCTCATATTAATAACTCTAAGTACATACAACTTGACATTTTGAGCAACAAAGAAGTTTGAATTCACCAAACTTGTTTCGAGATTTTACATGTTTCAATGAAGATTAATAAAATATTATAAAAAAATAAATGTGATAAGGAAGTAATAAAGGTTTTTTTATCATTTTAGTACCTACCTACCTGTTCCTGAATCCACAGACAAGAGCAGCTATGCGTCAAAAACAGTTGAGTTACACTACGCGGTACCCCAGTACCGCCGCTACTTTCACGCTGCATTAGCGTGAGAGTAGCGGCTACCATAATCCAATATAGGTATTTATGGTAGTAAATCGGCCCTGAAAGGGTGAGATAAGGTCCTAACTTAATTACTAAATTTCTATAGTAAATACATCTATCAAAGAAATGGAGACTCGCCGCTTGTAAAAAAATACTGATATCAACACTTTTGTAACCACTTTTGCTATACTGTCTCACTTGATGTAATGGAACTTCTCAAATTGTAGCTTATTATATTAACAAATATTCATGAGTTTATTTTGTTGTCTCTTCACTTTGTAATCAAACAGCACGTAATACGCGATAACTGTGTTTAAGACAGTTACTTGAATGCCGAATTGCACTAAAACACATGAGAGCTAAGCTTTTTCAGTCCGGTGTTGACTGTATTTGTAGGAGCAACTTAGTCAAACACACATCGCGTTAGTTATTCAGTCTGTTGATACCCTAACGCAAATATCAGGGATTTGGCACCAACTCTTTCTTTGGTTCCTCCGCACTGCTGATGTTCTTTATGTCGTCCTTTGGGTCTTCAGCTGAAAATTTATATTTCAATATTTACCAAAAAAAAGCAAGCAAACTAGTGTGGACATCCTAGTGAGCGCGAGCGAAGGCGCGCAAATACCTTCGCGACGTCCTGACGATTTTTTTATTGAAATTAAATCTAATCAAAATGCAATTCTTACTAATATAAACCACTGAGCTGTAGATGAATAAAAAATGTTGCCTATCAAGCTGGTTAACAACTCACGTTTGAGATCGTCCTTGATTTGCGAAGAGTCTTTATCGAGACGCGGCCTTTTCCTAGGCTGCGGGTTCCTGTATGAGCGGTTGTCGCGGCGGCCCTCGCCTTCGTCCTCAGAGTCAGAAAGCTCACCGTCACCGGTGATGCGCTTATCCTGTAATATAAATCGTTGAATCAAACTAGTTATGGAAGAAGACCATAACGCTAACCCCTGAATTTATAAACAGAGGATGATCAGACCAAGAAACAGATTCAACCAGCATTCGGCTGGCGCAGCGCCTGAATCCGCCTCTCCAATCGTTTATGAATTCGAGAGTTAGTGTGCCGTTTAAAACCATTCTTTTAAAATATAGTTTATTGAAATTTTTTTAAAGTAAGTAAATATTATGCCTGTCAACAACTTGTTCATAGCAAGATTATAATCCGAAATATTTATTCGATCGATAAATTCCCTTGTGTTCAAACGGTAGGAAAACCATCAAAGAAATTTAATATAATTAAATAAAGGCATGTGTAGACAGTTAAAATGGCTCACCTTTTCACTCTGTGGCATACGTTCATCTTTGTCGATCTTGTCTTCATCATCAGATTCATCATTGACTGCATCTTCGGGAATCGCTTGTACCTGTAAAAACATTATTTAAATGTATTTGCCAATGCTGAGTTCAGGTGACACCACTGTAGAGCCATCAACTAACATAAAATAAGAGATGCCAAGAGTATAAAAAACCCTGAATTATCGTACAATGAGTACAATATCATAATAGTAAACAAACTAAAAATGTATAAATTGGAGTTTTGATTAAACAAACAGTTTATCTAATTGTTGTTCCAATCTTACCTGTACACCAGGTGCGTGCGGCAACATTCTCAGATTCTCAAAAAGCCTGTTCTTGATCTTCTCCAAATATTCTGGCGTGTTCTGATTGGACATATTGCTCGGTGATATGTGCAACTTGAAGTCTGGTCCGAAATACTCGAAGTAGTCGTTATAAGGCAGTTCATTCGCAATCTCGACGCCGAGAGCGACAGACGTCTCGTACGTCCAACAACGGGAGACGTTGCGAATCGTGTAGCTGTAGAAAGAGGACGATTTCAAAATTCTATTTATCAAAAATTTTTTTATTGTAATAAAAAAAACCGTGTATACCAATCTCAATCTATTTAGCTAATTATATGAAGTATATGATCTTTTCATATTGTAAAGAATAAACATACCCGCCGCCGCCAACGAGTAAGAAAGGTAGACCGAATCTTTTCACAAGCTCGACACACCGCCCGTGGCCGCGCACAGTCAGGTTAAAACAACCCAGTCTGTCACCTGATAACAAAATAAAACCGTTAATAATCAGGCCATTTGCATCTAATCTAGATGATTTACACAGCGTCAGGAGCCACTTTATACACATGCTCTTATGAACGGGACGCTGCAATGCCTGGGACATGGTTTAATAGGCTTGCCCAGCATCTATACCGCTTTCATAACTTTGCCAGGCTTACCATAGGAAAAACAAGGTCAATGAGTGCTGAACTGACTAAACCGCGGGACGGTTTCTTTTTGTTCTATTGTTTGATCTGCGATCAGTCTTCAAGCTATGATGTTTTTGAAGTTTAGGGTCAATGTCAAAATATCAAAATATGTTTAAAAGTTTACCAGTGAGGGAATCAGCGCCGCATTGCAAGACAACAGCGCTCGGTTGGAAAGTCTCCATGACTTTAGAGATGATGGGCACAAATATAGATTCGTAAGACTCGTCGTCCATTCCGTCGCGAAGTGGTATGTTCACTGCGTAGTATTTCCCTTTACCAGCGCCTATGTCGCGCAAGTCACCTATAACCAAACAGATTGTCACTAATGTTACACAAATCATGAACACACATTTACAAGCAGTCGGTATCTTACTGGCTATGATAATCTGAATACTGAATAAAATAAATAACCAAATAGTACAGATTTGCTAACAGGGGTCCCTGAGGAATGGCGCTTTCGCGGCCGGTCGATAAAGTGATGTCGCGTCGATCTTGACGTTTTCCAAAGAAGCTTGGTAGGGATCGGGAAAATTGAATGTCATTGGGGCTTGCACATACCCAGCAGTGAAACATAAGTTAAGACTGGAGGCCAGTAAAATAAACTAATACACACCTGTGCCAGGGAAGTACTCTCCATACTTATGGAAAGACACAGTCATGACCCTGTCGGTAGTATAAAAAGCCTCTTCCACTCCATCTCCATGATGTACATCAATGTCAATATACAATACTCTCTGGTGGTACTTCAGCAGCTCCAGAATACCAAGTACAATATCGTTGACGTAACAGAAACCTGACGCTTCCGACTTCTTAGCGTGGTGGAGTCCACCGCCCCAGTTTATGCAGATTTCTGATGCCTGAAAACATTTTGGTATGAGTAACACATGCATTAACTAGTCAGTCAATCAATCATACTAATATTATAAACGCGAAAGTTTGTAAGGATGTATGGATGGATCTTTGTTACTCTTTCACGCAAAAAAGTGCTGATACGATTTGGTTGAAACTTGGAATCGATATTGTCCGTGAGGTGGCTATTTTTTATCCCGGAAAATGCTGATAAATACATAAAATGAAACAAAGCATGCAAACAGTTTGTAATTTCACCAGCAATGACATAAGCACTGACTTATTTGATTTTGTATGATAACTTACTTGCTTGTTCAACTTGACTGCTGCAGCCACAGAACCGCCAGCTGAGAGCTGACAGAACTCGTATAGGCCATCAAACACAGGGCAATCCTCTCCAACATTAACTGTAAAAAATAAGATCCATTGTTTAGCAGGATTATTATCCTGTAGTAAATCTTGTCTACATCCAGTAGTAAAAATAAAATACATAAGCTGATAGAATAATTCACGTAAGATAACAATGTGCTAGATTCTCCAGTATTTATTTTATTTATTTATTAATTAATAGTGCAACTAAACAAATTAAACACTATGCAATTGAAAGCCAGTTATAGGTTTCACAAATATACATAGCATTTTAAACAGGCAATATTGGCAACATAGCTATACTAACTAATCATTAATTATTTTGTTTAAAATTTATTTTAATGATAGATTATTTTGTATTTATACCTATCTATCTATCTAAGCTACTTCTACTACTTCTTGGTTTATGGTTTTTGCGACTTGTTACATTTTGGACAGTGTCTGTTTACTCTATTCCGGAAAACTGAAACATCACTCAAATTTAGACACCACCTAAAATTGCTCTGCCTCTGTTTGATAATACTCATTTGAAATAGATGGCAACAATTTAAGCATGAACTTAATTTAAGTGGCGTTTGAGTATTCGGCCACTAGGTTATGACACCTAGTGGCCGGGAATGGAGGTAAGAAAAAATAAGAATAAGGCCGGTAAAATTTTAAGCGAATCAATGAAATATGTACCTAACACAAACTGATTTTGATTTAAAAAATGTAGAACGCTTCACGATTTTGCATGTCATTCTAGTGCAGGGGCCATGCTAATCTTCTCTGTATTGTTCCAAATTTAGTATGTGCCAAAGCAAGTACTAACTATATATATGAATGGGTGTAGTTGTTGGCATGACATCTCGTAAACATAATGATGAATACTTACACCTCTGCATTTGTTTGTTGTATTCCGACATGTTATCAGGTCTGATGGAACGAAGAAACCTAATGTAATCATCTGAATGGAATTTAGTCATTTCATCTGCAGTGGCTTTGTGGGGTCTCTGTAAAGAAAGGTTTCAATAATTTCATGTGCAGTTAACTGTTGATTCAGCTGGTTGATTTTAAGATTGCTAATTAACTAAACTAGCTTCCGTTCACTTTGTGAATTCAACTATTGATTCGACTGGTTGATTTAAAAGTAGGGTAGGTATGTCACTACTAGGGGTACTAGGGGGGAGATAGTGCGTCGAACCCCCCCCCCTTGAGTAAGGTGTACTCGCCGCCTCTAAAAGGAAATTAATTTATTCCATTAATTTGATCTGCTTACATATATTTCCATTTTTCTGTATAAACCATAATTCAATAGTAAATTATGTGTCATGCGTATGCGATGCGGCTTCATAGGATGTCCTTGTCCATAATAATAATTTCCTATGTCACCTGAAATACCAAAGCAAATGTACACATTTCCATATTCAGTTCTATACGAACATGTTACCTAGGTCATATTGGATCTTGACAAATTCAGTCTGTACCATGCGTAGCGGTAGGCAAACTTCAACCATGTAGCCAATGGGAGCGTCGAACGCTTGACAGACGCTATGAAATGGCTTGGTTCACATTTTGGTAAAAAGCTGAAGACGGTTAGTTTCACTATACGATCAACAAATTAGATGCGGTAAGCGAGATAATCTAAATAAATAATACTTTTTTAGGCTATCTAGGCATTTGTAATGGAAAACACGTAAAGTTGAAGATATAACCGAAAAAGTTTGGTTGTGGCGGGTAACAAACTTTGTTGTAGGTAAGTACTTACTATCGTAATAATAGCAGACTCTTTTCTTGCTGTGAGGTTGCATCGCCATTGTAGTCATTTGATTATTTATATTGCTTCTTTTCTCTTTACAGTACGTAGATATCAGAGCACCTATCAATTTTTACAAAAACCACACACACCCAGTCAGCGCGCTCTCAAACTTCCCTTCCCAATCAACTTGGTCCTTCCTTGCCGACTTGCCTCCCCCCACCCCGCAGCATGCAATCACCACAGATTAATAATGCAATAACCGCGAAAAAAAAAATTACTCTATTTTGTTCAACTGGGAAGCTCCTGTCAGTCGTCATGTCATGTCATGACCATGACACGGAAAACGAAAAGAAGATAATATAAGCTTGACACGAGTTTTGACATTTTTTTAAACGACACATAGCACTTTTATTTTAATAGTTTTTCTTGTGTTATTGTGAGTATTGTTGTTTAATTTTGGTGGAATTTTAACCAATAATACTTAGGTCGTAACATAAAGTGTGAGCCATTGGAATAAATGTGTGTAAAGTGGTTTTTCTGAATGTGAAAATTCGTGTTAGGTTTTGAAGAGAAAATCCACCATTTTCTTTTCAAAACAAACGACAGCCGACTTGACAACTGACTTGACTTGACTTATTTATTACAATTTTAACACTTGACATTGGCAAAATTGTCTGTCGAAATGACGGACACAGGCCATTATTGAAGAGAAGAAGAAGAAAATATAAGCTTATAAGCTTCCATCGGTTTGCCATCGGTAAGTAAAACTTTATGTCGGAGACGGCCGGTTGTTTTTGCTTTCTATCGATCTATAATTTCGACATTTTGATTAACAGGTTATTGAAAAATTTGTAAATCACACTCATGATATAGCTTTTTATACTATGTATCAAGCTATTCAGCTTTCAGATGATTCAGGACTATTTTTCTTCTTCTTGGTGGAATGAAAAGGCTTCATTCTCAATACAGTGTTGCCCACAATTTCGCCAATGTCATATTTTGTTAGACGCACGAATGTGGTTCTTCATTGTTCATTTCATTGGTTCATTCATCATGATGTCATGACACTCTTCATTCATATAGTTCCACGTCCCAAGACTCTTTTCTCACTCTCTTCTGGGATTTTTACAATCTACCTGGCTCTTTCGGTGAATTATGTGAAGCTAGCTGTTTATTTTACACCAATCACAGACGTAGGTTCAAATAATTCATTCATTCTTGACAAACTTCAGTCGATGAACTGATGATGAGACAGCTTTGAAATTTCTTCATTCTTTCCTCAATAGCAGTGGTCTAGGTAGGTAGCGTGTGAATATTTTTCGGGTTTAATTGTATCGATTTATTATGTAGTTCTTTTGTAAAAGCAAGCTGAGAAAATTGCCTTAAAAATTAAAAATGTTATCTCTCTGTGTTAAAGTATTTATGTGAAGTTATAAGAACAAAAACTGTGATTTTCTTTACAGACGTCACGACCCTGCTTCAGGATTCTCAATTACATCCTTCATTATCTTGACAATCTCCGCTCTAATTTAATATCTGACCATGTGAGTATGATTTTATCAATATAAGTTTTGGTATAGGTTATTAATTTGTTAAATTACATTTTAATGTGTAGGTATGAAAACCTAACATGTATTAAAATTAGTTACCTGCTGAAAAATGTAGGCACGCCTATGCGCCAACTGCTATACCTACTACTTACCTACCGTTCATACACAATAACACCCTGATTCGTGTTAAGATAATGGCATTGGTTTCTTTTTTGGTGCTGTGAAATATTGATTTTATAATATTTACCAGCTGCATTGCGTCAGATTTCGGCGCATGCCCAACGTAACACTGTCGGTAGCCATTTTGTTAAAGTTCTATTCTATTCGTTCTTGTAGCATAGCGAATGTTATGCTAGCGGGTGAACAATCAATAATTCTACGCGTGCGTAACGCGTGTCGTGGTTCATCTGCCTATAGAAAAGAGATTCAATCTAAAGTTCCTTAGGTATTTTCCTATTAGATCAACCGTGTAGTCGTAGTTCGGGTAGCAAGCGTGCTCTGTAGTATTAGGTACCTTTATAAAATTGTGTGGTTTTAGGTCTGGAGGCTGGAATAATAGCCGCGGTGGAAGCGGTGGTTCCAAATTCGGCGGTGGTGGCGGAGGCTCTAGATATGGAGGAGGAGGCGGCGGCGGTGGTGGTGGAGGACGATTTGGTGGTGGCGGTGGATTTGGCGGCGGTGGCAAGAAAGAGTTTTCCGGCGGCCAAAACATGCGACGACCTAACTGGGATTCCCTGTCACTGCAACCCTTCAACAAAAACTTCTACAACCCACATCCATCAGTCCTCAACAGATCACCGTATGAGGTAGAAGAGTTCAGAAATCAACATGAGATTACCATCAGTGGAGTTGATGTGCCCAATGCCATCCAACATTTTGATGAAGGAAACTTTCCTGATTATGTTAACCAGAGCATCAGTAGCATGGGCTACAAGGAACCTACTCCAATACAAGCACAGGGTTGGCCTATTGCTATGTCAGGAAAGAACTTGGTTGGAATTGCCCAAACTGGCTCAGGAAAAACTTTGGCCTATATTTTACCTGCTATTGTACATATCAACAACCAACCTCCAATCCGTAGTGGAGATGGTCCCATTGCTTTGGTTCTTGCACCTACAAGGGAGCTGGCTCAACAGATCCAACAAGTAGCATCTGACTTTGGCAACTCTGCCTATGTCCGCAACACATGCATATTTGGAGGTGCGCCTAAGAGGGAGCAAGCACGTGACTTAGAACGAGGAGTAGAAATTGTTATTGCTACTCCAGGAAGATTGATTGATTTTCTCGAAAAGGGCACCACAAACCTGCAACGTTGCACTTACCTAGTGCTTGATGAAGCTGACCGCATGTTGGACATGGGTTTTGAACCCCAAATTAGAAAGATTATTGAGCAAATTCGCCCTGACAGACAGACTGTGATGTGGTCTGCCACATGGCCTAAGGAAGTCAGAAAACTGGCTGAAGATTATCTTGGAGACTATGTCCAGATTAATGTAGGTTCAATGCAGCTCTCTGCCAACCACAATATTCTTCAAATAATTGATGTTTGCCAAGAACATGAGAAGGAAAACAAGTATGTATTACCTAAGAAACTTATATCCTGTTATTTCCCAGCATTCCCCTTACTATGATGAGTTATTTATCTTGTATGAATCATTTTTGATTAGAATTAGCAAATACTCCTCTAAGAAGATCTGAATTCTCTTTCCTTGAGAACAACCAGTCTTTTATTTTTTTAAGTAAGTTCATGAATTTCATTCTTTTCAGACTGAATGTGCTTCTGCAAGAAATTGGCCAAAGTCAAGAACCTGGAGCCAAAACTATAATATTTGTTGAGACCAAAAGAAAAGTTGAAAATATAACAAGGAATATCAGGCGTTATGGATGGCCTGCAGTGTGCATGCATGGTGACAAAACACAGCAAGAACGAGATGAAGTATTATATCAATTCAAGCAGGGAAGAGCTAGTATCCTTGTTGCAACAGATGTGGCAGCACGAGGACTTGGTAAGTATTTTGCTTGTCTTATAACTATTCAGGTTCAATTTGTATGATCAATCAATTATTGATATGTTTGTATTGATATTATAATAACTTTGTGTATACTTTCAGAGGCACCGGCGGAAAGTTATTGTGTTCTATGTGATTACTGCCTCAGACTAGCAGGCATGTTACTACTGCGCTGGATAATATAGATGACCCAGTGTCTGATGCAGTTGAGAATGCAATAACTCGTCATTATTATGGTGCCTCATATGTGCCTTTCACTATGATGGGACCCAAGGCCGGAAAACTTGATGGTATGTCCGTAATACATGCGGATACACTTGAGAGTGGAAAACCTGGTGATGCACTACTAGTTTTGTAAACATTTGATTATGAAATAAGATTCCTCCAATGGTGCATCATGAAAAACTTGACCAGTGATTGATGAGATGAAGCAGGAAGAGGTCAAGGGTTTTCTGTTTCGGCCACTATGGAGCTTTGAAGAGGGCAATTATTGACAGAACATTGGTAGACAGAATAAATCCAATGCCCTTTATAAGTCTCCAGGGTTCTGAGTGAGAGGCAAAATGTATTGAATGTTGTATTTGATCATACTGTGTAACTCATTCATGTAAGTAATACAATGAGTTACCACAACCTGATTTAGTGTAATTTGTTTAAGTTTTGAAATTAAAAGCCAGCTTCAACAAGTTACTAAATACTGATCTGTGCTTTTCAATACTATTTTTAATATGAAATTAACATAACTTTTAATTCTAGATGTTGATGGAATCAAATATGTTATAAATTTTGATTATCCTAATTCATCTGAGGACTACATCCACCGAATTGGCAGAACTGGAAGGTCAAAATCAAAAGGCACATCCTATGCCTTCTTCACACCTTCAAACTCCCGACAAGCCAAAGATCTTGTATCTGTACTTCAAGAAGCCAACCAGGTATGTCAATTTAAAACTCTCAGTCACATACTTATCCTCATACCTTTGGCATGGGTACGTTTTTTTCATAGCGTAACATGAATGCAAGTATGAGGTAAATTAAGACAGCTACATGCCTTCGGTGTTCACACATATTTTGTCTGGATCCCATCCTCAGATGTTGTTACAGTATATTTTATGAATTTAGAATTGATGAACAGTTCCTAACAGTAAACTGATGGTTACTAATGCAAGTTGTGTGTTGGTTTTAGGTGGTGAACCCTCAGTTGCAAACAATGGCTGAACGGTCTGGAGGCGGCGGTGGAGGCTGGAACAGAAACAGGTACGCTAGCGGTGGACGCGGAAGCGGTGGATCCTTCAAACGCGGAAGTAGTTTTGGCGGTGGCGGCAAAGGACCGGGTCACAAACGGTTTAATGAATATTAATATACTACCTATAGTTTAGATGTTACATAGTAGCCAATCCTCATTAGAGTACTTTTTATTTGTGTGAATGAAGAGGCTGGATGTTAGGCATTGGTATTTCAGTGATCGCTAGTTAATTTAATTTATTCTAAATGTGTTGTAGATTCTTTGTTTTGAATATCCTGTAAACTTATACGACTTGTATTTAGTTGAATACTGTGATATTTATTTTAACTTTATGAGGATTCGCTGATATCATGTTTGTATCCAAATAGACAACATACCAAGACCTTCTCTTTACTATTTTTGTACAATTCATTTCTTCAGTAAATAGACAACATACCAAGACCTTCTCTTTACTATTTTTGTACAATTCATTTCTTCAGTGTTTTGAAATACCTACTGTATCAAGGGTATGAAAATGTGTCCATCATTCCAATTTTTTTCGTGTCCCAACGTGTTTCTGCTAATGGAGTTCTATAAATAAAATAATTATAAGACTTATTTTTTTGTTTCCTTTGGGGAAGTGCTTTCCAGTTGGTAGATCCCTCGCTAAGTAAGCACTTATCTAGGTAGGCCGTATAGGTTAGCTCCTGTCCAGATGGGGCGTCCACTACTCGCGCGTTTCAATTTATTGTATGAGGAAACGCGGCAGGTTCCTGGGGGGTCAATCACGCTAAGTTGTAACGGCTCACCGGTCACTGTTACTGCCACGTTATGGCCGATAAGGTCGATTTTCACAGTGAAAATCGGCCGTAGCGTAGGAGTAACAGTGACCGGTGAGCCGTTATAACTTAGCACGATTGACCCCCTGGAAGCGTTAATGTTTTTTAGTGGAAACCTACGGCCGTCGCACAGTCAGCCGTTATTGCGCTACCAAACCTCTCATGTCGTAAGCTATTGGGCTGTACGTTATCATAGGTTCTGATTATTTTATTTTATTTCTGAATAAATTGAAATACTGCAATATTTTGCGAGACATGAAACGAAAGAAGAAAAATGTATTGGTTTTTTTTTAAATATTTTGTTCTGGCATTGGAGGCTTGTCCTTTTGCCAAGTCTGTTTTGGTAAAATCTCTTGTCACTATGCAGTGATGCCAAGTCAGGGTAATTTACCCCTAGATTTAGGGTAAAACTGCTGACAGGTAAATTTTTAGGGTAACGAATTTTTTAGGGTAATTTACACTATGCGTAAACTAGATTAGATTTTTCCATTCCTGACTGATAGTCAGTTCAGTTCAGGCTATCACTCATTTAACATTCTTGTTAGTGTTAAAAATTATAATGGCGTTGTCTACTACTGGTAACTCGCAGTCTGGTGCAAAAAATACACTCAAAAGTATTATATCGAGTGGAAATACGATCCTAGGTGGAGAGGTACAATATTTTATATTATTCATAATAAAGGCATTGATAGTGAAATAACTTGTTTGATTATTTATTTAAAAAACTTTAGGGTATTTTATCAATAAAATGGTGAATCTAGGGTAAAATTGATCAGGCTTTGGGGTAAAATGAAAATTTGGGCTGGCAACTCTGTCAATAAGTTCATCTACCAACCAAAAAAGACTTGGCAAAAGGACAAGCCTCCAGTGCCAGAAAAAAAAGTCCATCTACCATCTAACATCATTTTGATTGGGGTGTTTTGTTGAGTGCTAGAAGATATCCTGGAGCCTTTGTCGAAGCCAATGAGCCAAGTGAACTATTTGTAATTTGTATTTGTTTAAACTAGCTGGGACTGAGCGTGTAGTGTAGGTACTTAACGTTTTTATCGAATGTAAAACTATTCTAAAAGGAAGTGTGTAAATGGAATAACCTAAAATCCTGCAATAACCTGCAAACTACCTGGAAACTGGAACCTGCATCAACGAAACTAAAATGGCTCTAAATTCTCTTGCAAGACTCGCATCCAAGAAGGAATTTTTATCGGTGTAAGTACTTACCTACTACCTCATAGAAAATGGCAACTTGCTCCAAATGTTAAAATGGGTCGGTTGATCAAGTTATTTCATTACACCTAATATTTTTTTGTTTTCTCAGGCTCTCGCAACACTCAAAGTTATTAGCTGCAAATCTCACTGCTAAAACTGGATACAATAATTCCATTAAAAGTACTAGATTTTACTATACCACATTACACAATAAACAGTATTATTTATTACATGCCCCGTCAAGAGAATTATGTGGGCTAAGATTATACTCTGCAAAAACAAATCAGGAGGAAATTGATGACTATCGCACTGAGCACAATGTGACAATTATTGGTGAAGACATTCCCAATCCATACATTGATATTGAAAATTGTGAGTTTCCTGACTACATCAAGGAATTCTTAAAAAGTCAAGGTTTTGCCAAGCCAACGGTGATTCAATCCCAAGCATGGCCTATTGTAATGAGCGGACAAAACTTTGTTGGCATAGCGCAAACTGGTACTGGCAAAACACTGGCATATCTTTTACCGGCAGTAATACACTTAAAGGAGAAAAAAGCTAGCAAAGGTCTCGGTCCTGTTGCCCTGGTTCTTGCACCAACAAGAGAGCTAGCACGCCAAATTGAACAAGTTGCAAAACAATTTGAGAGAAAATTCAATATACGCTGTGCTTGTATTTACGGAGGTGCAAATAAAGGACCTCAAGAGAAATTGCTGCAATCTGGTGTTGATATAGTTATTGCTACTCCAGGAAGATTGAATGACTTCCTTATGAGTAAAACTACAACTTTGTCGAGGTGTACGTATGTGGTGTTGGATGAGGCTGACAGAATGTTGGACATGGGTTTTGAACCACAGATACGTCAAGCTTTGGAAGGAGTTCCTCTTGAAAGGCAGATACTAATGTTTTCTGCAACTTGGCCAGTAGAAGTGCAGTCTTTGGCCAAAGATTATCTCGGAGAGTTTGTGCAAGTGAATGTAGGATCAACAGATCTTACCGCAAATCACAACATCCAACAACATGTTCATATTTGTGACCAAGGTGATAAATTGCTGAGGTATGTATTCTAGATTACTAAGTATGTATATAAAATATTTAAAAAGTCTTCAAAGCAGTTATATTAATACTATTTATATTTACAGATTTAAAAGTATCATGCATCAAATATCAGAAGAAGGATTTGGAAAGATATTAGTTTTTACTAACACAAAGAGGTTTGTCGACAACTTGGCTCGTGCACTTAGTGGTAATGGGTGGCCGGCACAAGGCATTCATGGTGATAAAACACAAAAGCAAAGAGATTACATCATTCACAAGTTTAAACGTGCCAGTAAGAGCATTCTTGTAGCTACTGATGTTGCCGCAAGAGGTCTAGGTAAGAAAATTGTTTATTTTACAAGGACTTGCAGCCAGATTCTTCAACAAGGCACTTTTTACATGTAATCATTTATGAATATTTCTGGTTCAATTTCATCAGAGGTGAAATGTCTGATTATACTGTAAGTGGTGGTCATGGAACATTATTGTGGTGCTTATAAGTTCATTTTGATCTAGCATGCAATAATTCTGAGTGTGTGCCTGCTTTGAAAATTATATGAACCTTTCCAAAAGTGGGAAGTGTTGAAAATTTTAACGTATTTCTCTGGGCTACAAAAATTACTTTTAACAAACAAAATGCAGTCACACTGCCACATTTATCGAGATACGTCTATGTATAGCACGCCGCGACGTTCATTGGTTAGTATATAAATGTTTTATTTTTATAGACGTTGATGGTATCACGCACGTGATTAACTACGATTTCCCGAACACGACTGAAGACTACATTCACCGAATCGGGCGCACGGGCCGGCAGCAGAATAAGGGTGTGTCACACACCATTTTGACTAGCGAGGATAGTCGCCAGGCGAAGAATCTTATTGCAGTGCTGAAAGAAGCCAATCAGGTTTGTACTGTATAGTACACCAATCTACAACTGCTCATAATATAGTTCCTAGCAGTAAGTTAGTGGAATTGGCCTTCTTTACCGCATTATTTATCGTTTGTACGTGAAACGAATCGAAAGGCGAAGCTTAAGCGGACCCCCCACACGTTTGGCGACATTGATCGCGGGTGTAAATGGCTCAGAATCGCTTTTCTGTAAAATGGGGAAGACCTGTCCAGCAGTGGACTTCTCCAGGCTGATGATGACGAATTAGAGAATGTCGTATGTTGCGTAATTTCTCGTGTTACAGTAGCTACTACTAGCTGGTGTACATGTACCTACCTCAGGACCTACTTCTTTATACGATTTGATGGTCTCAGTTCTCTGTGTTTTGTAATGATCTGATCATATAAAGTTGTGGCAACTTATGCGCAGCAAAACATGAAAAAAATTACAAGAATAAAATATAGTTCCACCACTACCTAGACTACCTACCTCATTACAAAGAATGGTGAGAACTGATTTCACTCTTTACTTTTCAGGAAATACCTCAAGAGTTGCATGAGCTTGGACGCTCATTCTATGCAGATAGGTCAAGGGATAGGCAGATGAAGCGGTCAAATAGCTTTTCCAACAGCAGAAGGCCTAACTGGCGGCAATCCAACTCACAAAATTGGAACACAAATTCGAACAGGCAATGGGATAGCAACAGGGGAGATGCTAGGCCTAATCGTCGATCCCGGGATTTGGGAGACGATGATAGTAGATACTTCTAATTATTAGTTTAGTGGGTCCTGAAGTACCTAGTGAATTAGCTTTATCCATTTGTTGTACCTATTCTATTGTATTTTAGGATAATATACGTTATCGCTAGAAATGTTTGTATTTCTTTTACAGCTAGAATTATTGAAATAGGTTTTCGATTTATAATGGTAGGGTACCTAGGTTCAGCTGGATCAAAATGGCCTAAACAAAACAGATAGATACAAAACTACGGTTCAGCTGAGTTTCAGCTGACAGTATTAAAAAAAAAGTAAAGTAAAAAAGATTTTTTTTCTGTGCTTCAGTTAGTCCATAGATGGTCCATAGTTAGTCTAGTCTACTATTATGTTACAATTTGGTTTCTATAGCAACTGTCGTGAAATTTAGATGGCGTCGGGCGTCGCTGGTTTGTGTATGTTTGTGTAGTTATTTTGCAAAATATATAAAGTAGGTAAGTACTAAGTACAGTGAAATGTTCTTTGATATGAGGAAGAAATGGCATTATTACCAGAACTTGATGTGAAATCAGTTTTGGATGTTGTGGAAGAGAATTTTCAAAATGCTGGTTTGGTAAGATTTCTTTTTGTTTGTGTGTACAATATTAAATTGTAGAATATTTTTACCTTCCTAGGTACCTACTGTATATTATGTCATGGTATTTTCCAGAAAGCTTACGCACTTCGTATTATTTACACCGGCGAACACACCCTACCTAAAGACGAGTTTATTGGTCGGCTTCGGAAGACTGTCCAAGATGTTAACTCGGGATATTGCGAGATAAACATACATGGATTACTGCTTGTGTACGACAGCTATTTCGTGCACATTCTTGAGGTTTGTGACTAACTATTTGCCTGTAATAGACGGACCTTCGGGTTCTTTGTATCCATGCCTCTGCCTATTCAAGACCAAGACGTGTTATCACGTGTCTAATCTAAGACAAGTAGTAGGACCTACTGAATGTATGGCCCTGCTATTCTGTTCTGTCGGATCAGTGGTCAATCGTCATCTGTCTCTCGGATGTGCTAGAACTACATTAAACTTTCCTCCCAGGGTTCAGAAGACACAGTCCACAGGCAGCTTAGGTTTTTATTCAGAAGCGAAATCGACTGGATTGAAGAAATGATCATAAAAGATGAGGAGGCGCGGTTAGCAGCGATCAAGGCAGCCGAGGAGGCGGCGGAAGAGGGTTTGACAGTTATTTTCGAACCAGTGGAAGAACCGCCAAAAGATAGAAAGATGGTTAAGAGAATGAAAATGCTCATGGTTTATCATTCTATCAAACAGGTGAGGAAACAGTTTTATTTATTTCAAATATTATACCGAAGATATACCTAGGTACCTAGGCACCTACTTAGTTTTAAAATTAAAATCAATTCTACTTCGCAAAACATCCTGTGATAAATGTTAGTTTAGCGAAGTCAAATAGATTTTCCTAAATATTGATAGTACCTACCTAAGTAGAAAATTTTTTTTCTTCGCCGCATAATAATAGAATTCGTTACATTCAGTCATCATCATCACAATTGCAAAAGTCCGCTACTAGCTAATGCCTCTCCCAAAGATTTCCAGAAAGGGTCTGCATGAGGTTTGCCCTGGTCACGCATCATGCTTAGCAGGTACGTTGGATTGGAGTTCCACTCACTTACGACTGTAATTCCAGCCGACATTCGACAACTGGCGTGCAGTGACCGCCCGGCCGCCGTCGCTCGTCGGCAGACTCGACACGCACGGCCCTCTCTCTGAGCATATGGAGCAACTGAGAATCTGCCTAGATAAGATCACGAAGCTATGCGGACTGGCGAAACTGGATGATCATGTAGGTTTTCGTTTTCACAGGCGTCACAGCTCGGTCGGTAATAGCTCTGCCTTCTGTGCTGTGGGTCGTGGGCTCGATCGTCACTAAGAAGAAACATTTGTGATTGATTAGGATTACTCTAAACTCCACTTAGGTAGGTACTGACCAGTCGTAAACTATTGATTTTCTTTTGTTTTTAGCTCTCCTTCGAAGGGCTCAGCGCAGCAGATCCCAAGATGGACGCTCTCCCTGAAGTAGCTTTGCTGGACTTCTTGCTGCAATCACCGCATGTGATGGATCTACGTCACACCATTTACTTGCATCGAAGAGTTGACGATTATTGCTTCTATTTTGGTAAGTCAACACATAAATCCAAAGGAACCATTAATTAAATTAATTATTAGATTACATAAATTGATTTCGTGTACCTTTGTAATTTCATCTAACTTTCTAAGCTCTAAAAACAGTGACAGACAAACTGTCTGGGAGAATATGAACATAAAACACAAGATTGAAATCGTTGCTATTATCAAGGTATATATACTAAACCAGAGTTAGAAAATGACCCAGCATTTCAGTATATTAGACTGAATTGTGCTAAAAATAGTTCTAATAAATCTAATAACTAAGTTTTATTTTTCCTTACCAGAAAGCGTATGGCCGCTACCGACTCACTTTACGCCGCGATTGCTTTACAAGCTAAAAGTCGACGACTCCTTCGTGGAGCCATTACCGGTGATGCCGTGGGAGATGGTGAAGAAGGAAGCTAACGAGGATGAGGAACGAGAGGAGAGACAGAGCGGTAGCTCCGATAGCGATTAGATGAAGGGATGTGAGTGTTGTTTTCTAGTCATTTTTGTAGTAGATTGTATTGCTGATGAGATAATAAAATAATGTGAAAATTTTGTTCATTTTGTCGTTACTTTTTGGTCAACTTTTATATAAGAGTAAGTAATAAGTGAGTATCAGTTGAAGCATCACTGCTGGGCAGCAGAAATGGGTAAGGTGGTAGTACTTACAAGTTACCACCAAAAAGAGCTTTTCTAAGCTTAGGGTTGTTTTATTATTTTAGGGTGTTTTCGTAACCTATCCGTGTCTTATTTTCGTTCAGAACTGTTCGAGGTATTTAATCTCACTTAGTGTTTACAAAAAAAGTTGCGTTTCTATAAACATCGATCCGTGCTAGCGAAATTTACAGAACCACTTGATGTTGCTATGGAGATATCGATTTTCGACTATATTCCAAGAATAGATAGTTTCCATCATTTCCTTGTATTAGCCATGGAGAAAGCAGGAAAGAAAAAATCCGCCAAAAGAACATCGCGGAAGACCGTAGTGGGCATCAAACTCCCTCCAATAGAACCAGGGAACGAAGGAAAAGTGAAAACCATAGTAGACGTTGATCCTTCTTTCTATGGCATACTTGAAAGCCGGCCGGTGAGACCCAATTCTTCCATACATTTGTACAAACAAAATATAAAAGACGTTGCTCTGAAGCGAACACTGCACGGTTTCTTAGTTGACGAAATTTTGAGAATCGAAAAAGAGATGGAAAGCGAAAGGAACATCTTTGAAACAGCTTCGAAACATTTCGACGAGTACCGGAACAGCTTTGATAAGTTCCTCGCTGATGACAACAATAAAACAATCGCCATAATGAAGAAGTCAGACACTCTGGCTAAAGACTTACTGAATCAAACTGAAGAACATAAATCTGCAAACTACGAGATGGCGAACATAAAATCAAAGCTGCAATATACGGATGAAACATTACTGATCCTATTGTCGTTTCAAAACTTTCTTCATAAATCATCGCCGATTTTATGGCTGGAAAGGGAAAATGTATCCTTAGACATAAAACACCCGGAAATCTTCTGCATGGATTCAGACTTATTTCGCGAAATTGACATTCAGGCTATAAAAGAACGATTAAACTGTTTACCCCCAGCGAAGTTGTACTTCGACATGCCTGAACAGTTGGTTACTGTATTTTCTATGTTAGAAAAACAGAACCTAAACTATTTACTCGTAACTGAGGAGCTGAATTCGGAGAAAAACAAGTTTTTGAAGGCATTAGACTTGTTGAAGAGGCAATTGTATGAAGAACTGAGTTTTACACAGCTAAAGGTAGGTATTTAGCATTTATCTTAAAATAGTGTTGCTCTTACAAATCAGTGTGTATCTGAGACCTGCCTATTTATATTAGAAAGCATCGTTCGTAAATCGCCCGTCTAGAAGTTGGCATACTTTAATAAAGTTGTTTTAGGTAATTATAAATAAGTATTATTTTTATTGTTTTAGATCGAGGAAATAGATGAAATGATAACACGAAATGAATATCGCGAAATTGAAGTAAAGGAAGTGTTTTTTAAAATTTTGGAAGAAAAAATACGGTACCTTGTATCGTCGGAGACTGCGTTACAAATATTAAATTACGTCGAGTTTACCTACGAACATCTGATCGCTCCTAACGAAACAAAGCTCAATTCAGTTGAGCTCATGGTGGCCCTGGAACTTGAGTATCACAATTTGATGATGGATATTTCTGCGTATGATTTAGAGCTTGTGAAAGGAATCGAAAAGGAGGTGTATGATGCAGGTGCCAAAGAAATAAAGCTGGCCAAAGAAGCTGCTAAAATGTTGAAGGAAGTGGACAAGATGAGCAAGCGATTGAAATCTTCCTACGAACCATCAAGGAAAAAAACTTACGAATAGAATGTAAGAGCGGAAAAGCTTTTGCAAAACTTTTTATTGATCTTTCCTTATTTTGTACACCATATTACTAATTTTATAACTTTTAATAACCACAGTATGTAGGTTCTATATTATATTATTCTGTGCACAGTTGCACAGTGCTCTGTTACAAAGTACAAACTTCATGTTGGTCAGTGCCTATTTAGAGAGGATAGATTTTATGGTATCTTCTTCATTCTCATTCTTCTTCTTCTCTTCAATAATGGCCTGTGTCCGTCATTTCGACAGACAATTTTGCCAATGTCAAGTGTTAAAATGGTAATAAATAAGTCAAGTCAAGTCATTTGTCAAGTCGGCTGTCGTTTGTTTTGAAAAGAAAATGGTGGATTTTCTCATCAAAACCTAACACGAATTTTCACATTCAGAAAAACCACTTTACACGCATTTATTCCAATGGCTCACACTTTATGTTACGACCTAAGTATTATTGGTTAAAATTCCACCAAAATTAAACAACAATACTCACAATAACACAAGAAAAACTATTAAAATAAAAGTGCTATGTGTCGTTTCAAAAAATGTCAAAACTCGTGTCCTTCATTCTCATTTACTCTTTCAATCAAATGTTCTAGAAGAACTAATGTCGTTTTGACATTAACTGACAATATTATTATCCATTTATCATCAAACAAATAATCGATTTTGGTTTATGTTTATTTAGATTTCATTATTATCGTTTCGATTAGTTTTACTTAATTAATATTTAGAATCATGTCGTCGTGTCTTAAAAAGGAACGCAAACCAATGGTTCCTATCAAGACTTTAGATGTAATTTTTAGACGTCGATACGTGCCCAACACTCAATTCTACTTTGCCAACCGAAAACATGCGATATCTAAAGAAAAGCAGAAACCGGGAAAACCTTTTCGTGTACCTCGGTCTGAGAAGCTATTGTCCTATATCAAGTACAGTGATCGCAAAGAAAAATTAATATCGAGAGATAGGCTAGCACAGCCCCTACACAAGAAAGATAACTTGAGAATAGCAGCTACCAGAGACATATCAAAACGACTTTTCTTGGAAGAACCACCGGATGATGTCAGAGCAGTTGTTGAAATACATCCTGAGTTCTACACAGTCATTGAAGGCCGACCCTTGCGCTGCTTCGACGATATCAAGGTGTACACCAACAATATTCGCTCCTATGCAATGAATAGACAGCAAATAGGATACAGGCGTGATTTGATCATGAAAATTGAAAAGAGCGTGGTCGAAGAATCTGTGCAGCACGATGTCATCGTCGATGAACTGAAACAGCACATAAAAAATTTTCAGAAGTTTCTAACTGAAGACTACAAAAAAGCTTGTGTGAAAGTAGCCAAAACGGAAAAAGTCTTTGCAGAATTGATAGCCAAAAACTCTGAATTTCTCGGCTACGTCTCGAAACTAACAATTTTGAATAATATTTTATTCAAATTGGATGCTATTCGAGGTGTTCTCAAAATATATCGAACTTATTTGATATTCGTTGCCCCACTATCATGGAGACAACGATTCGATGAGACATTGAAAGGGAAGGTACAATCGATTCAATTTGAATCTGGAGCATTTGCGACCGATAACGATTTGGTTGAAACGTTAGATATTGAAAAAATGATTGAGGTTGCTAAAAATGAATTAAGTGTCCCGTTGCCAGCCAGTATCTATTTCAAAAAACCTGAGCAAATGATTTATATTTTCCGAACGATGGAACTACAGAGTAGAGAGTATTTGACTCAACTTGCAAAAACTGATGCTCCTTTCAGACTGCTGCAGGAACGTATAAAACAATTAAAGGCGGCTACCAAACAAGAGCTCGACTACTTTCAATACTACATAGACGGCATCAATAACGAGATATCACGAGAAGTTTATAATGAGGCTCATTTACAGGAAAAGTTCTTCCGAATATTGAACGATTCATTTTATGACAGCGTGGCCAGCCCCAGTACATTGAAATTAAAAATTTGTATAGAATACGTGTACGAACAAGTGTTTGGAAAATGTGAAGAAGGGCATCAAAGTTTGCAGGACCCGATGAAAATTCTCGAAGTTATGTACGAAGATTACAACTTGAGATTAGACTCGCTTGATTTTAAGATCGTTAATCAAGCGCGAAATGATTTCTTTGCTCAAGATTTAAAAATGATGATGAATGCTTACAAAGCTCAACGAGAACTGAGGGCTTTCAGGGAGATGACAAATGCCATGAATAAGGCATTTTTACCACCAGCAAAATATAAACGACCGGTGTTAAAAAAGTTTCTTGATAAAAAGAGTCGGATGTGTCTAGCGATCGCCGAAAAAAAGAAATCACAAATGATGAGCGGAGAGCGAAGGAAGCCAAAGAAGTATAAGGTATCGGCTGAAGAACGAGAAGGGCTACAGATGTTTACTGAATGGTGCGACGGAATGAACCCGGCACCATATTTGAGAGAATATTATGATTATGTCAAACCAGCATTTGAATGGCTACCACGTAAATCTGTTTTACCTTAATTTTTGATTTAGTTTTGATCACTAAATATTGTGATAAATGCCTCATAGTCTTATGTCTTCATTTTTTGTAAGTAAATCAGTACATGATTAGGTAGGTAATGTAGGTATTGTTATTGTTCTGATTCATACCTACTACAGTTAAAACTGACATCATTTTCTACTTCGATAGGTACGTACAAAAATTATAGTGAAACCAGATGGCTATGAATTTTGTTTTGCATAACATCTGTAAAAACATTTCAATTTCACAAATCAATTTTTATTAAAAATGGACGAACACGAAACTGCTTCTGTTACTATTCGTATACCAAAACTTAGAGTATGTGCCAAAGAATCTGTATATAAAAAAAGTTTACAGAAGAGATTACCTGAGAAAGTTGCGAGAAAACCATCTGAAAGTTTCCTAAGTAAATATTCTATACAAGGCGCTAAACCTTTGCAAGTAGATGCCCTCAAAAATAATAATTTACTTTACTCTTACGCATTATTTACCAAGAAACAGAACAGTGTGAAACATAAGCAACGTTTGGCTATTGGAATAATCGAAAAATATAAAATTATTTATGCCGATCTGCGTAAACGCTTACACGTAGAAGATCCAGACGACGATGTGTTTGCAGTAACTGATATTGATGGGGGATATTACCGGTTTCTAAACGGACGTCCGCTGCCTGCACATATTCCCATTTTCAAAACATTAAAATGTATTTTCAGTGCACAATTACGCTTGCAACATGAGGTGGGCTGTAGACGTGATTGTGTTATTAATATAGAAGCAAACTTTAGAAAGGAAAATGAAATGTATGACATTAGCGTAAAGAAATACATGGAACAAGTGAAACTGTTTGATCATTTTATTTCTGAAGATTATAACAAGTCCATGGAATGCCTCAAGAAATGGGACGAATTGAAACTACTGGTGAACGCCAAAATATTAGAATTTGAAAATTTGGCTACCCACAAGTTTACCATAATATCCAGATTGATCGGAATAGAGTACATGTACGGTCTTCAGCAAAAATACGGCCGATTTTTGTACTATCTATCGCCTCCAAGTTGGCGTTCCAAACACAGAGAATTTGCGCACTCTGTTGAAATAGAGGCGAAAGGTTTCGATTTTGGCACGTCAAGTGAGGAGGACACTTTTAATGTTATTTTTGAAAAGATGCACAACGAATGTGTTTCTGGACTCATCAAACCGCCTCTATTTTTCACGGAACCCGATAATTTGTTAGACATATTCGAAGCTATTGAACAGCAACAGTTACATCACTTCACGTACGTTACCCATCTGGCGCCGCATGCAAAGAAACTGAAGAATCTAATAAAACATCTAAAAGAGAAAATAGCTGCAGAAAGCTCAACAGTTTTGCATATAATTAAGCTTTTTGAAAGGTATTTAGGATACGCTGAAAAACAGGAAGCTCAACTAAGTTCAAAATTTTTCAAAGTATTAAACGGATTATTCTTCGATTGCGTGGGTGCCACGAATGTCCTTAAGCTTCAGGTCCACCTCGAGTTTTGTTACGAAAAAGTATACATTGACAAACCTACCGGCATGTCTATATTTGCTACAGCAAAAGCTCTTGAAGATTTCTACATGAGTTATTCATATAAGTTGGATGAATTGCATAACAATAAAGTTAAGCAGGCCACAATTCATTACATCGAAACTCAAAAACAGAAACTGAAACGGGCCAAAGTCGCTGCTAGAGAGCTGCGCTTATTCGGAAGGCTGGAGAAGGCGTTACTTCGGGCCCATGAACCTATCGCTTCTAGAGAGGTACCAAATCTAGAGGTCAAACACTTTCCTAAAGCCAAGATTACTCGCCGTTTTTCCAAAGTAATTATCCCAAAAACCAATCAACACCAGCTTACTGAAACCGAAATAGAATATTTGTCTCTATTTACCGATTGGACTAAGGATGAGGATCCTGCTCAATATATCCATTTTGATAAAGAGGACGATGATGTACCATCAAGGAATGCATCCAAATAAAACCTCGTATATTATTGAAAACAGACTTTATTTACGGGGTCGACATTACAAAAGTCTATTGTATTTCCTTATACAATACAAATTATTGACTGTCATCAAAATAAGTATAGATATTTAAAACAAATGTTTTAGGTAGTAAGTAACAAAATTTACACATTCTACTCACATTATAATGTAATGTTTGGTTTCTTGGTATTGACAAATAACTACTTGGAATTTACATATTTACAAAGTGAGTAACGTAAACAAACTGATAAAAGCTTTAAATCAATTTCATGCGTCGGGAATTACACTTACCACAACAACCACAATAACCTATGAGTAAATAAATAAATACTTAGTAAAACGCTATTGATAAAACACGTACTATCTATAGTTTTTTTGATGTTGGAAATTTAAAGCTTTGCAAAACAATTAATCGACTCAAATTCGAATTTGATTCCTAGGCTGAAACTTAGATTTGGTTAATTTTGGTTACTAACCACACTCAAGAGTCAATTACAACCAAATGCCATGGATATATGTTCTTTAGTCCTTGATCATTACCAGTTCCAGGGTTTTATTCCGCTACCATCGCCCCGATTGCGCGTTCCGTGAAGCCGTGATGTTATTCTATATCATCTCACTGACTTTCCTAGAAATGAACCAATAAATTGACCACTGACCACCGCCGAGTTTTCTGTGAATCGAAGGATGTATCTCCGGCCTCCGCCGTATCCTTAGCGGGCCAAATCTGCCCAAATGAAATTTTCAACATGAGACAAGTCTGTAGTTCCATTTACTGGCTCTTCCAAAATAACTTTATCTATCTTTACATCAACCAATGCTCAAGGTTTGTAGTCATTTTCGCAGTCAGTAGAGTAGCAGGTGTCCAAGTGTTCAAAAGAGCCGTTTTGCTACTGCAAAACGGCTCTTTTAAATTTAAATCGAGGTTTTTTACACTATTCTACTGAATAGTGTAAAAAACCTCGATTGAAACTGGTTATGATCGCACACTTACGCAATGGCAACTGGTTATTGAGCTAAAAGGCAATCGCAGCTAGAATCATTGTATTTGTAGAGAAATATTTATTCCGATTCATGTAAATTAATAATTTCCTTGATTTTATTCAAGCTGTTGTATTATTTTCGTACAATAGTAATCATACATTTTAAAAGCAGCTAAATACTTCTAACTTATACAAAATATGACGACAGACGTGACTTTTTTTACCAGCTTATTATGTTTGTCATAAGATGAGATATTTACAGTTTATTTACAAAGAGAAGCAGTCTACGAAGTTGATAAGCCTCTTCCTTTAACATACTTATAACATTCTATATAAACTTAGTACAACAAGACAATGAAGACAAATATTTATGAAAGGAAATTCTAAGGTTGAAGATAAAATTTCAGATAGTAAGAAGAGAATTCAAAATGTAGTAGGTATGTACCTATTAGAAAACATTTATTAGGGCACACGCTTGGGTAACATTGAAACCAGTACAAACATTATCAAGAGATGTTTAAATACACATGGTATTAAGTACTTGACTAACAGCACAACCCATTCAAACAGGATGTACGCACAATATGCACAGTAATATAAAGGTAGAGAACCATTTGCTAGAGGTTATGACGACATCAAAACGCTAACACTAAGAGACGCGTTCTAAAATTATTCAAGCCTTCGATCCTCTGCTATTTCCAGCATTGCACAAATCTTCACAACTAACTAAGAAGTAGGTAACTACTACTGGTCCCACGGAATATACTGAGTATGTTATATCGATGAAAGAAAAAGTATGAAGTTACGTACCGTGGGATTTGCATACTTGCGTTGACTTGATCGATGCAATATCAACTGCTCTCCAAGCACTTGCACAAGGTGCTACTTCGCCTCCTCACAGCGAAGGTTTGCCGCGTCAACCTCATTTAATTCTTCTAACTTTCTGTCACAGTTTTATCTTCCACCTAGCTATTTTCAAAAGAAAATGACTAGTAGTTAAAAATTAATTTCAAAATACTTATACGTCCCCTTCAAAATGTTCAATATAAATTGAGCAACATTATGATGGAATAATTCATAAGACGTTACACATCTATTCATAAAACAATATTTGGTGTTTTAGCGGACGTTACAAAAATCATCCGTACGATTCAATGAGCATCAAAAACACTTGCAATAATCGCACTACCTAATTCACCGTACAGTCGATTATAACCAACTTTTTGCTGTCGTGGTATCGTTTATCTGACACGTTTTTTGTGTAGTTTTGCAAGTTTTCTTCGCTTCAGTATCATTTCGTATAGGGCTTCTAGTCCCTCGTGTAGGCCCTCGCCAGTGATGGCGCAGGCAGGCTGAACGTGCCAAGCGTGCGCGTCGCGCGATCCGTGCGGGGAAGACACCAGCTCGTGCAGGCCCAGCAGCTTCTCCAGCTCGCGCGGCTCCTTGGCGCCCGGCAGGTCCTGCTTGTTCGCCAATACAAGGATCGGCACACCGTTGTTATCCGGCGACTTTGCCGTCCGTATCAGTTCCATTTTGGCCTCCTCCATCCTCTCCACGTCGACGGAATCTAGAACAAATATGATCCCATCGGTGCATCTCGTGTAAGACTTCCAGAGTGGTCGTAGCTTTTCCTGTCCGCCCACATCCCATACGAGGAAATTGACACCTTTAGATTTCCCGATGGTGCCTTTGACTTTTTCGCAGTTGAATCCTATTGTGGGGACCGTGTTGAGGTACTGGTCGAACTTGAGCCGGTAGAGCGCAGTCGTTTTTCCGGCGGAGTCAAGTCCGAGCATGACAACGTGGAGCGTGCCTTGCGCCGAGGGGAGGGCATCGAGCAAGCTCGAGTTCTTGCCCATGTTCGCACCCATACTTCGGCAGCTATCTCACGCTGTCATGCAACCGACACATGATTGATTTCTCTTTACCCCTGTAAAAGAAGAAAAAACTAGTTTTACAAGGCATAATTAGTACATTGTTATTTTGGCTGCCAATGAAGAAAGGCGTTTACTTTTGTGCGAGTTATCCGTTCTTCATCGTTATTTATTTGAATTTATTGGTAAGTACCTAGGTACACTGCAGTGAAGCTACCTATACCTATTCTATTTTGATGCGCCTCTGCGCTCCGTATAGGTCACACACACCACACAATATGTTTGCGAGATAATTACGTTTTTGCTAATAACACGCCGGGAATCATACCGTTAATATGGTACCTAATGCGCATAGTAAAACAGGGTCTTGCGAGTAGCTACAGTGAAATTGGAATTTCGTAATAACCTAGCTAGTATATTATGTAACATTTATCTTCCAATGAACAACAGGTAGGTAGGTAAGCTTTGTACATGATGGAATAATAATAATGATCGATTTAAATCACTCATTACAATCGAGCAGCGACTCAACATCGGGGCGTCAAAATCGATAAACACATTAACCCATAGCACGTGCCTTTCCACTTGATCACACTTGAATGACCAAACGCACGTTTAGGTTATGATCATTACATTACAGAATATTTTGATCTTCCCCATTCGATACAAACAATTCAGCGAGATTTTTTATGGCTTTTGCAATCATCATTTGGGTTACCTACTTAATTTGTTCTTCTGATGTGACTACAAAGACGCTAAACACCGCTATCCAAATGACCTCTAGGAATAAAAATTTGCAAACAGATACACCAGCTTTCAACGCATTTAGCTTTTGAAACGTTAAAGTTCTATATTTTACGGTACTATACGAAAACTGGTGGTAACGGTATAAACATAGCGACTAGTCAGCGAGAAAAGAGAAGGCCCTCATCGAGACGAGACACGATGTCGCCATTGCTATAATGCCCTTTTGATAAAATTATTCGAGGTAGACTGGAGTCGACGACTTTTTGCGCAGAGCTGCGGCAGCACGGGTAACGATGCTAAGTTACACCACGGTCAACGCACCTGCCGTCTTTGTAACCTGTAATTGGAGGTCGCAAAGTTCAAATTGGATTACTTTTAAACCAATGGAACTTTGCTTAGTAATATGCAGCATAAATCAGATTTGGTGCCTGTGTCGGCACTCGGCGCCCGGCGGTAGCGTAGGTATAGCATTTTAGTCTTCAGATTAAGGGAGTAACGACCGGTCTTAAATTTGTGAACTGTTGATTGACTTCTTTCATTTTGATGAGACTTGAAAAATTAAAAAAAATTGGGAAAAATTTAGTGGTTTGTCTCTTTTTGTGGTAGGTACGATTTTATGGCTCAGTTTGATGTTTGACACAAAGGCAACATTCTGTAGGTGCATCTAATGAATGACGACATTGTGCCAACTTGTAACGCTCGTTACTTGGATATAATCTTAGGGCGCCTTCAATTTAGACGTTTCGTGTCGGACCGCTGCCGCACGTTTACCGTGCCGCTGGTGTACGGAGCAGTCCGATACCAAACGCTATCTGACTGCCGTGCGTTTGTATGCTAGTGATGTTTTAAATTCATTTGACAGCAGTTACGTCATGGACTCTGACGAAGAAACTTTATAGTTAGTGCTCTTGTTGAAACGACGTTGCCGTCCTGTCTGTCGTCGAGCGTTCTCGGTACCGACGCCGCACAGTTGCCGCTCCGTGCACTTTGTATGAAAACAAATGACCGTCCGTGAGCCATACGACAAACGCACCGCTTCGGCACTGCAGCGGTCCGACACGAAACGTCTAAATTGAAGGCGCCCTTAGAGTTCCAATTTATTATACCTAATATTATATTCGGATTAACCGATTGGTAAAACTGTTTAGAATCGAAAGCGTGTATTTATTTGATACAGTAGGGCAACGAAAGTTTTGGTTTAAAAAAAATTCGAGGTCGTACGAATCGCTAGTGGGACTTGAACATTGGCAGGCCTTCGACCCGTCTATCTTGAAAAACTAGTATTGCAACTTTTGTTTTTAACCGACACGACCGACATGTAGCTAAGAAAGGTTACTGTGTCAATTAGACCATAATAATTAAATACTCATCCTCCACCAAACTATACCATTCGTATTTAACACACATAATAAAAATATTCTGAATCTTCAGACATCTAAACAAATAAACAGCTTTAGAGGTAAGATAAAGCTAAAGCTTCTCACCTAAATAGTCTTACCTACTTTATTTTCATCTAGACTGTTCTACATTCTAGACTACTAAAGACGTCGAAAACAAAATCCTATTACCATTCTATAGAGTATAGACAACCTATCCAGGGAAAACGAGAATATAATTATTTTATCTACACGTACCAGTAGGGTTAAAAGAGTCAAGTGAAAGTATGAAACGAATGCTGGCCCTTACTTTCTCTGGCCGAGCCACACCTTACAAACTACTTATAAGATTACTTAGGGGTTTCGCTAAAACCCGCTTATTAATCAGAATGTTTCTTGAGTATCCAGTCACTTCGGTGTTATGCTGGGAAAAGTAGGTAAAACCCCTCTACAAAGCTCCGGATTATCTATGATGAAAAATGGTTGAAATGTATTAGGTATTATGAGTTTAGTTTTTCGCTTGGATAAAATCATATAAATTCTATAAGATAATTCATATAAAAAAGCATTATCTTTTCGTTGCATTCACTTTCATTAAGGGCAAATGTAGGGCGCCTTTGGAGCGGAGTTCAATAGGTAGGTACTCTACAAAGTTTGATAAACTCGATAAATTGGACGAGGTCAGTGTACTCTTCTTCGAAGCTCCTTTGAAAATTCTTATTCGAAATCAGAGCGGTTTAATATCCTTTCAGTAAACCGCTCAGTTTTCTCGTAATGATTTCACAAGTAGGTAAGCATGTACATCTGCTGTGGCCAAGCAGGCATCATAGTGAAAACTCATCAATATCTATGAGTTCCGAATGAACAAGCACAATAACTTCCATAAGATGTGACCACTCCAGTTAGGTTCCGCTATTCAACCTGGTATGCACTGCAACAGGTCCATCCATATGCAGCTCGCGCGTCGGAATAGCTTGCCCTGGTTCCGATGAGCGCGTCAGGCCTTCCGCTATAGTAATTCGTTCGTGCCTTCTATACCTACGTAATTCTATTAATTTTATATCCATTGGTCAATTCGTAATCGTTGTATTTGATTTGATTGAGTGACTTTCAATCAGAACTAGGCCATACACGCTGGAGCTCTCGCCATTTCGTCCGTGAGGTGTTTTGACATGGTAAAGCGATTTGACCTGTTCTTTTGCTTTTTTTTTATCTTACTCGCTTGGCTACTTACTTGGTATAGCCATATTGTAAGCAACATCACCATAACATGCACCAAGACCTAATTCCTGTCCACTGGCGAAGACTACGAGGTAATTAATTTAATGCAATATCTACGTGCATTTGCCTATGATTAGACTAGGTAATTTTGACCTGGTTCCGATACATAGCCTATAAAGGCTACATCCGCTTTTCAGTTGTAGACGCCACTTTGCTGTTTTGCGTAGTCTATGAACCTATGTTAGATTATACATATATATTCATAATTTATTGAGTCGGATAGGTTCATAGGTGTATGTAGGTATGTAATGTTTGCTAAATTATAATTATAGTGCTGACCTAATAAACGTATTTTTAACGATGTGTTTATTTTAATTTACCAAGCTACTATCCAATAGCAATTAATTGTAGGTATGTTTCGCTAATTGGTTTGCGTGCGCTTACAATTACCGAATAGGCACCTAATGTGTTGAATCCATTTTATTACCCGGACTTTTAGTTGATAATCTTAGTTAGCGTTAATTGCCTCAAAAACTAAACCTTTCTATGATCCTCGCTCTTTATCATCATATCAGCCTGAAGAAGTCTGCTGGATGAATACTGGACATAGGTCTTCCTAATCCAGACTTTCCACGCTTTGTATATTAATTAATTAAAATGATACTTACCAGATAAAAATCCTCGATTCCGTAGTCTCAATTACTTCAGCCTCAAAAAAGTGGATCTGTAACAACCGAAATAACACCGATTAGCATTGGTTTTTACAAAGAATTCGAGGAAGCCAAGCGCTTCCGTGTTCTTTGTTTCTTTTCAATTACACCTAATTGTGTAATGAAGATCGTTTAGTTAGTTTATCTGCGAGGAAGTCTGGCTACCTCTAGCTGCCTTCTATTTTCTTGCTTGAGGATGTTTCCCATCAAGGGCAAAGAGCGAGCCTGATAGTGGCGGATAGTAATTTCCGCTTTTCCGCTTTCGTACTTGTAATGAAAGAAGCGACTCCGCCTCTGCCATCCTGTTCCACTGGCAGATTGCGACGAGGATATTAGTGGATACTTGTTTATAAAACGGAAGCTTCGCGGATGTTCTCTATTTAAGGAATAGAAAAAGTAAACTGGTATTCGCCACCCGTAATAGCAGATGTCGCCTTTTTGAGATGCTTCGAGTGTTTCCGGAATAGAATTTACAACAGAACTTCCATTTGCTATTTTTTCCTATTTTTGTAGTGGTCAGGAGAAGATACATCAAGTGAGACGGTTATTTGCAAGACTGACTCAGACTAATGAATGGTAGATTCGGCAATGAAAATTATGCAATGGGTTACGTGACTAACAATCGTGTCGATTCTTTTGATATTTTCATTCATGTTATACCTAAGTAATTTACGCAGTTTCTTTATAAAAGTATGATTAATTGATACTAGGTTGATACCTTTTGATACTATAACACGATATTTGCAATATGATATCGTAACACGAGCCTCCAGTAACTTATACCTAATTATAGCAGTTCTAGAAATGTGACACCTTAGCTTCATAGGTAATTTTATAAGGTGTTTATAACCGTACCTATTAAATGTGTAGGCGAATAGTTATGTAAGTACCTATTGGATTGAACCAGTACCTAAGTAGGCGTTTTGCTACTACTTTTTACATACACTAATCTGTGAATTTTAGGTACTACCTTCATTTTGTTTGATTGGAGATGCGATTATTATAAAACAAAGATTACAAAAGTCTTCATAACACCTTATAAAACCTTGAATAGTGAAAGGTCAAATAAACATGAACTTCTGACCAAAGTTTTGAAAGCTGCTGAGGTAAACCTCTATACTAAGAACAAGAGGAGATTGATGTGTATAATCATAATGTTTATTTCCAGCTGAAATAAATAAGGCAACTGATACAATTTGCGAATTCTAATACAATTGCCGGTGAAAAATGTCGCACTAAGGTATTCTTCCAACATACTTTCCCACGTGAAAATAGGACTAACTAAAAACGTGCCGCTATAATATTTAGAGAGATTTCTCATCAAGAGCTAACATTACCTACATTACCTACGCAATATTCAGTTAGGTAAATTATTATTACGGCCGCACCCTAAATCCCAGACTTAGGTTTGAGATTCATAAAAATAAAGAAAATTACAGAAAGGAAAGGAAAGTTACACAGTGGAAAATAATAATGTAAAAAAACAAAATGAAATTGCAAAACTTAAAAGAATTTTTTGAAATAACAAATTTTTAGCTTCTTAATACCGTTACCAGCGATTGTTATGACAAAATACAAATGTTCTGTTATTTTTGCATAATCTGATGCTTATTATTGTAAAATGGTTGTAAATGGTTAACACGGTAGTTAGCGGTTGTCATTTTCCGTGCTTAGGCACCTGGCACGACTCGACCATAGAGAATGCGTACAAAAACAACTAAGTACCATCCACCGATTTACTCGTTACACGGAATTAAATCAAACAGTGGGTAAGCCTACTTTTTACTGTGCATTTATACGTAAGTTACGTATGACCAATAATCTGAGCGTCATCAATAGTCGTCAAGTTGTTAGTATGTTTTGTTTACTCAAGAAAATTGCTTAATGAGATCTATACGCCAAGTCTACGACGATTTGTCTCTATTTGTTCTAATTCCTTTTAAACTTTTAATTTCAAAATGCATGACTTTTTAATGATGGTTCGCTTTGATACTTATTTTTTAAGGTTCTGATCTAACTCCGTGATTCATACCACCTAATAATGTTCTGAGTTCACATCATGATAAAATTAATAAACGATATTGTTTATTTATACCTACACATAATCATTGAAACCGCACAGTTTGTTTGTTTGTAAGTCTGGTTAATTTTAAATATGCGGTGAATAAGCGTAACCTTGCTCTATATTTTAATATAGGATCGTATAACATATTTAAAATGTTGTACGTACCTATACAAACGTCACTGATTAAAGAAATCACTGGAAATAACAAGCAAAAATGAGTTTTCCTCAATTTGAGACTATTTTTCCGTTTGCTGAGAGATTTTCAAATATCGAACAAAAAGTAACCTCAATCAAAACCGCTTTAATTACCTACTAGTTTAGTAAGTTTAAGGTTAATCAAATAAAATAAAATTAAGTCATGTATCAACCAAAAATAATAAAAGCCGAACTAAGAATGCAAATTGAATAATTCGTTTATAATCTGTCACGAGTCACAAGGCAGACTGACTACAAAAGTACAAATGAAATCACCGTTGCACTTTATACCTAGTAGAATAAAAACTGCACTTTTGATTTTAGTGCCAGCAAATTGTTTCACAATCTGATAACCGAACCGAAGGCGGAAGTAACCGTTTTGCTCCGTTCAATGGAGGCGTAGGATAAATATGGATTGTATGCTAATGCCGGCTATAATGTTATTGGCATAATGTCCGTGGGAGTGGGACACCTTGTACTAACCTTACATTGTTGGAACTGCTAACTTAGTATGGGATTTTAATGCATACTATTAAATAGTTTATCACGTTTGTACCTATTCACTTCAACCTTCACCTTTGCTTTATTTAGTAACCAAATACAGTCATTTAAAAAATGCGCAAAATTAATATTATTTATCAGTAGTATATTTATTCGGTACGAATTACATTAAAATAAACAATGATATTATGTTTGCAGCAGCGCTAGAGCTCTCCCTTTCTCTATGTATGAGTCTATATTCAGTTGCATACATGCGTCTATTATTTAGATGCAACTTAGATTTAAGTATCTTGTTTACATGTAGTCTCCATATCTTTCTTTTTAGGTAGCTTGAAGTTTTGTAAGTTGGGATTAGGAGCTTTTCCAAAGCTCTACAATATTCAATTTACATTTTTAACTTTAAAAAATTGCTAGGTTCCTACCTGGTCTTTAAAAAATAATCTGGTTACTCTGAGACAGAACTTTTACGAATTTAATAATATTTTTTTGCGTCGTAAAGAATAAAACTTGTTTTATTGGTTTTCTGAGTGAAGGCTGAATAAATTGCCGGGAGCATCAAAGCTTGGTTATTTAGGTCAAGTTGGAGCATTGCGCTAGTGGTACCACAGTGTATTAGCAGTTACTATGGCCACCACTTGATCCCGTAATCAAAAGACCCTTGTTTTTGCTCTTGAAAACCGACTAATGCGTAACATTTGCTTGTATGAAGTAATTACTATGCTTTGTCCAAAC
The DNA here is from genome assembly GCA_918843925.1 of Eulithis prunata. Classification (NCBI taxonomy): domain Eukaryota; kingdom Metazoa; phylum Arthropoda; class Insecta; order Lepidoptera; family Geometridae; genus Eulithis; species Eulithis prunata. The sequence goes on along the minus strand of OU974019.1, from coordinate 4,441,797 downwards.
ATCAAGTACCTATGATCCACAGCAATTAATAACTGGGTTTCCATTTGGTGTCCTGGATTTTTTGACCAAAATGTAACCTTGTATAAGCCAACAATGCCTTTGAACGAAAGGCGTGAACTGTCCTCTTTTGGGACAACGACACCATGACTACCAGAGTAGGTAAACCCACCTACATACATAAACCTAACGAATGTAGGCTGTCTTTACTAGGCAGACATGTGGTACAACCATGAATAAAAGTCAATAAAAAAAATACAGTGTTGATTGTTCGTTTACACAATCTATTGCAGATGAAATACAAACGAACACTGCATAATGGTAAAAGATAAAACAGACATAGACAAATTACACCTTTTTTGCGCGGCCACATTAATCTTCCCGACCTCAGTCACAAAATCTTACAAAGCTCTTTTTTTAGGGTCATCGGTCATCATCCCACCTAAGTAAGATATATATAAGAAACTTACCTAAGTTAAGGTAAGTTTTTTATATCTTACTTAGGCCAATACATTTGTTGACAAAAAAAATGCATTGACGTAGCGAACGAACTAACTTTATAAACTTTATTGACGACTGTACTTACAACAGCGAACGTAGGTACATATTAGTCGTGATTATCGATATGAAGCGCGATTTCTGTCGTGTTTTCTATGTTCCGGCACTTTGTCTATCAGGATTTTAGTTTCTTAGCACGAAAACAGTAGGCAGGTAGGTACTGTTTTTTTGTGCCAAGAAGCTAAACAATTGCTAAAAAATTGCTGATAGAAATACATATAAATAAAACCTACCCTTTATACAGGACGTTCCAACAAAGTGTTAAGCGGAAATCTGAAGGTGGAGGGTTATAGCACAAAAAAAATCGCGAGACATCCATGGGGGTTATTCGAGTGCCCTTTGAGATGTCCCATCTTCAAACACATAATTTTTTGGGAGATCCGGTATAACATGTTTCAGAGTCTTCATGTTGGTACCTATATAGGTAGATACAAAGCAGTGGTGTTTGATTGTATTTATCGAACAGATAAGTTCTGCTTACATTATTGATTGTGCATCTAGCTATATGTAGCTAGCTATGCATATATATAATGACAGTACACAATACAAAAGGCAGAAAACTCAAACAATAGCACAATGCAGAATGGTTCAGTAGTTTTAGAGATATCTCCTTCAAACCAACTATACTCTTGCACGCGCTGTTGATTATTGGGTTGATAGTGCAACAATGAATTCAATAATTCATTGTAAAAAATTGAAGTTTTAATTTTTTTAAATTTTAAATTGAAAATTTCAATTGAAGAATTGGTGCAAACAAAATACAATCGGGTGGCTTCATTTACTTACCTAAATATTTTTCATTAAAAATAACCCGTTAGTTTTTTTATTTATACACATCATGTCCGAGCTCTACCTAGCTCTACCATTTCTTGATTTTTTTCTGCTGAATACAAACATAGATGTCACTAGCAGAATTACCGTCAACTACCTGCCTCGGTTCCTGAACTTTTTGTAGGATTAAGTCAAAGCCTAGGTTTAACGTTAGTGTATTTTGCAGACAAGTGAGGAGTCGTAGACTAGACATGTCAGTGTAGATTGTAGAACTGAAACTCCTACATTAACTTTGACGTTGAAAAATCGAGCATTCGTGTGTTTATACGATTCGATCTATACGAATGATTCTTAGCGCGTTTCCTGCGAGTTTGACAACGTACTTGAGTATCATAAAATATCATTAGGTATGATTTGTGGTAATCCCATAATATAGTTCCCATAGTACAACTTTTGCTTAGTTTGCGACTAGAGGGCGTTGTGTTAAATGTCCATGAATATTTTTTTTTTTTTTTATCTGTGGTAATTAAGCACGTATGAGCTGGTTGACAACAAATCAGTCTGACCGTGATTATTCCACGTATTTGTCTGCACGCACTACATAATTTATTTTGATATGACAAGAGTTTCATTTGTACATTATTTTGTTTAACTTTATGTCCAAAGTCAAATCGGGACCAAACCGCAGACCTCACTAGGTTTCCAATTTGCTTTCTGTTTGTTGTAGGCTAAATGTCTGAAGAGCTGGATTCAAATATGAAATGATTCCGATACTTTTCCACCTAGTTGAAGTCACCCTTCGTCATACAGTTATCTGTATCATATTCATAAATACCTACCAACTTTAATTTTCTAATTTTCTCGTTCTAGTTCAATAAATGTCATTGTTCTACATTTCATAATCACTAATGCCCATGTAGAATTCGCGTTACGCTGATTGCTAGATAACCCACATCACGCAGCTTCGATAAAATTAGTTTTATTACACAATCTGAGGCATATTGCTTGCTATAAATGCATGTTCAATCAGGCAGTAGACAATCAGAGCAGTGGGTCACGTGGCGACATAGTGGCTACCAAGCCGTCAATCACGGAATAACCACCTTCAAGTTCAAAACTTGTTTCTCTACATGTTACGTCCGTCCTGGTTAGGCACGCCAACTACCGTGTTGGTTTACACCCTAACGAATTCGAAAAACATCTCAGTTTTAGACCCTAGATCATTAAATGAACTTGTAAAGACTATTATTAGAGAGGATGTGCGTGTCCATGCAACGAAAAGTTTTTCCTGTCTACTCGTACCTGTACCTACATGTATCTAAGATATTTTTAGTTGAAGATTTACTAGAAGATTTTGTGGATATTGGTGAGAAAATGTCACTGGCTCAATCTGAGCAACAATTTTGATGCGACCAATTACAAGATATGGATGTGTAGCGCCATCTATCTCGCTACATGAGAACTATCCTAGATCGCGCAAACGAAGTTATCACGGAGTTTGAACATAAGTAATACTACCGAATACCATCCATTGGTCCTCGGACCCCGAGCCAAAGGTCGCTCGGCGTGGAAGATCTTCCCTTTTCGTAGGAGGACACATATCCTACAATGTTCTCCTCATTGCGCCATCTATCTCGCTACAGATGGATGCGACTTTAAATAGTTACCTATAGGAAAATAAAATGACCATAGTTATTTAAGAGCAACAGGCACATTTCGCATTTCAGTAGGATTTCTCGTTTCGAGTTTTAATTGTTACTTTATTAGTCACAATTGTAAGAGAGAAGATAGGCGAGCTTACTGTATCTAAATCTTTCTCCAAGCACTGCAGCGTCCCAAAAACTTTTAACCGTTGTGTGGGATGAGCAAAAATTGGCGCGCCTGACGCTTTGTAAATCATCTGGACTAGACCCAAAGGTCTGATATTTATTATATTATAAGAAAGTTTGGGTTATAAAAAGAAAATGGGCCCGTGATAAACTGCAACCTCTCAATGTGACGTATCCAATCGCGGTCAATGGTTCGAGAAATCGCCTGATGGTTTTCCCTTGAGTGTTTCTGCATAATTCTACCTATGGTTTTATTTTATTTTAGAATTTACTGCTTACAATTTATTCATAATCTGATGTGAGCTGGTTAGTTTTAATAGGCAATTACCAAGGCACGAACATGCAGATTTATCAGGTACTTAACCTATAGATTTTGTATCACAAACTGGTTTGCTGAACGAACGGAATTATAGTACCTATTTCAGATGATGCTCTTTAATTCGCTAACTTAGACACAATTCTGTTAGTTAATCGGGTACAATAAACATCTAGGTAATATACCTATACCACTCCATCTCGACCTTCTTACCACTACACTAACAGACTCGAGCAGCTAATCTAAAGAAGTCATGCCCGAAAAATTCTGCTATAATTTACAAGCAGGTGTGTCTAGTGGTGTCTAGAAATCGATAGAAAGTGTCGATGGAAACACCTTCGTATTCGATTAACCTTGAACCTTTGAATGGGCGCATGCTATCAGGTACTGTTGGCACCACGTTGGCACCGCTGATCGATCGAGCAATAATAATAAATAACCTCTACGATAGATAAGGTTATAATGGTACCTACTTCACGCACGCGTATACCTACGTCTATTCTGTGCCTAGGTATTAGTAAGAACTATACCTACCTATAGTATGCAAACTGGCGCCATACTTTTTAATTTTGATAAGCTATTAACTCATTTAAACACCCATTAACACAGATCATATAGTACTATACATTAGTAAAAAATGGCAATATTTTATCCAAGTATTTGGGTGTCAGGCTTATTTGTGTTTGTTGTCATTTGTTTTAACTCGACTTCTAGATGGCTTCTTCTTTAAAATGATACCGTAGCTTAGAAGAAGTGTACTTAGTGTGTGTGTGCCTGAGTTTTATCGAAATATTTTATCGATAGCTAACGGCACTACTGTCAGCGAACCTTGACGACAACCTGCAGACACAGTCACACCGAATTACAGACCATCGAGCCAGAATATTGCATCTGACTAATGTCAAATCATCTATTCAAGCATCTGTAATTTCTGCCACTCATCTGTGTGATTTAATGGACTTAATGATGGCCTGTTCGAATCGAAAATACAAATAGCATAGTGTTCTACTTCTAAATGAAATGGGGGCCTAAAATCCTACGATTTAGATCACCGGAGCGTCTTTCAAACCGGGGACGTTTTTATCAAAGCAATTTCTTTTTTTTAAAGTATTTGTTAAAACGAAATAGGGTAAAAATTCTCAGAGGCTATAAAGAAATCTGCTTGATTAAGTACTTCAGCAAAATTAGGAAAATTACCCCGAGTTCGTGACTGTAAAGTTAGATATCAGCTTTTGTGTCATACCTAAATCATTTATTATTATCATTTTTTAAATAAAATATGTCATAGTTTTCTAATCTATTAATGTCGCTCAAAATAGGTCTTTGTGTGTAACTGCGACACTAATGTTATCGTAAGGTTAACAGATGCAGTTGAAGCTGTCGATAGACCTTGTTTATTCAGTCCATTTCCTTGAAAGATAACATTATAAATAAAATTAAAATAAATTTATACTGCTCGAGCGAGTAGGTATACTAAGGTGAGTTGCTCTACCACAAATCTCCATAGGTACATAGAAATCTAACAGTGATCAAGATTTTAAGGATTGTGTAGTAAAGTGCTCCACCACGTAAAATTGTAGGTACCTTACCTACATTTTCATGTGAAAATGACGAAATTGATAAAGAACGAACGAATGCCAGATAAGAAAATGGAAATATCTTACATGCGGGTATGATTTGTTTTACGATTGTTACGAAACGAAATGTGATAAGGTCGAGAGCTACTTTCTTTGCGAGTTTTACGACTTCTTTCGGTTATAGTAGTTTGGTATCGGTAGCAAAAGAAATGATGGAATGGCAGTTTATTTTATTGTATTGAACTAGTTTTTGTGTCCCAGATAAATTGTATTGTGCTTACTTAAATATTGCTCATATTTACCCACTTACACCTGGATTATTCTGTGAGGTTGGTCCATAGAGTAAATATGCTCAATATTATGAACTCAATAAAGGTTAGAGCTTGACTCGACTATATAGGTTTAGAGTTATTTTGAAAGAGACTTGAGCTTAAATATTAGAGTTCAAGAGTAAAAATGTGGATAAGGAAGGTACCTACTTACGTTATTAAACTTACTTACCTAATAAATTTTCCTGAATTTAGTAGGTACAAGACGAAAAAGTATCTGGTTCTTACATACCCAGCAGCATTACCCCGTACATAAATCTTAGCCTAGACAAGGTCCCTCGAGCGTTCTCATAAAAAACGTTACAAGACGAGACTTTTTATGCCCTAAGGATGATATGCTATCCTGCTGAATAGAGATCTCGTGTCGTTTTGTTTCAATAATTCACCGCGGTGATGGATTGCGGCCATGTTTGTATTTCCAACCGTGACTGCAATGGATGGTTGCTAGAGTATTATGGAAACTCAAAATGGAGAAAATAATCTCTCAGACTACGGTGTTTCCATAAACTTTTGCAATTATATTGATTTAAATTTTGGGTTCTTGCAGATAGGTAGTAAAATTAGTATTAATTTCATATAACTTAGTTCTAGACAAGGAACCTACCTACAACCTACGCTGTATCATATAAGGAATGTCTTTATCGAAAGTATCCACGACAGAAATATCGATAAATTCGTGTCCATTCGATTGAGAGTGTTGACATGAAAAACGCCTCACCCTTGTACGGAAAGTGAATTGAAAACGAAATCCTGTCGCTGATAAATCAATGGTTACCGTAGCAATGAGTCTGCGAACTGCGACCCAGTTGGCCGGTCTCATTCCGTCCCCTAATATCCGACCTACTTCCCCACCCATCACTGGCAGTAAGAGCAGTTGCCTAATCAACATTAGGGGAGCGATTTGGAAACAATATGAACTTGTATTGAGCGGTACAAGGGCGTAGATGAATGGGACTGTTGATTCTGGCTTGAGTCAAGTTATGAAGAGTTTTCCTTATATGAAACACTATTTCTTTGAGATGAGTTGCCCATTTACAAACGTAATACCAAGGTCACTTTTAATTTGAGTCTGTTTTTATATTCCTAATGATATTTTGATTGAACAGGCTCTTAACGATTGCGATAGTGGTTTATCTAGCAGCTTCCTCTAAAGGTATGGATTTGACAACATAACCTAACGTGCCTACTTCTATTGCAAAACATTTTCCATAAGAAGCATCTCAATACAATATACATTTGAGAGACTGGAATATGAAGACAGACTAATAAGGACGACGTGATGAAGAGGATAAGAACTAGATTAATAGTAAGACTTATTTATATGTTGATTGAAAAACTATACCAAACCTACTGACTTGACATTAGCTGTAGAGATAGAGAAGGAGTTGTTTGTTGAGACGCTATAATACTTAAAAAGACTTTAAAACTACTATTTAGTAGATACCTTCTTACCAACTTACCGTCTAAATGATATCTTCTTACTAAAAACATCTTGAAATGCAAGCATGAGAATATAATAAACTATGGATAAAATGACGAAGAGAAAATATATCATAGGGTCAAGAGGTTTATTTGTTGAACGTAATGGGAGGAAACACGTTGACAGTCGAAGTGCTCGGCTGAAGTTGTAGGTCAAGGTAACCATAGCAATATGCCACTTAACAAAGCCCCTGTTAATTTGATGCTATCTTTTATAGTGTCTTTATACAGACCTTCAATCGAGAACAAACAAATTGAGTTGAGCTGTAATGTGAGTCCATTATAATAATAACGTTTGTGGAAAATCTATAGACAGTTCGAAAATACAAATGGCAAAAGGCAGAGTAGAAAATAAATACCATCATTGTCTATACGAATTGGTTATGATCATGAGATCATAACCAATTCAATAACAACATTGATAGAATAACGCAATTGAAAATGTTCTGTAATGTTATATCTAGGTATACTGTGTAAAAAAACGTAAAAATAACAGAGTTCATAGATGCTGCGGTTTGCATGATGTCATAAAGTCATAAAGTTATAAGTTTTTACAAAACAATGTATAAAATGACAAAGTATTGTCTACTTTGTGAGTCTTTGTTCATTGTCTGATGTCAGTGAGCATAAACTTTTTTATTACATACCATTGTGCTGATAGACGTGTAGTAACGGTATTCTTTGAACATTATGGAAATCAACTGCTAGATTCCTTAAAACGCCTTAATTAATGCTGATTTTGGTCAATGCATGTGGATAACTCTACCAATCCCAGGGTTCATCTTGTCTAGACGTCTAGTCTATTTGAAAGTCATTCCATCGAACCTATTTATTACTTATGTAACCCAAGTACCCAGTAGGTAATGTTTTACAGTGTGTTTATGATTGATTGACTTGTTTTTTTTTTTCAAAGTTGTTTACCGATGCTTAGATAAAATTAAGTTATGTCGTATCGATGTACAAGAATTGGTTTGTATTGTAACTCTACTTTATGTCATACATTCGAAATAATACTAACTTATTTCTTTTACTTATTAATCCGTAAGTAAGCAAACACCCTGAATAATTTGTAATATTGATCGGAGAAAGTTAAGTTTATTAAGTTTGAGCTTAAGTTCTCATGTCAGACATGATCTACACATAAAATACGATTGGATTATGGGAATTCGTTTACATAAGTATCTAATAAATAGCCATATTTATGCGGGCTGCTGTCATTTCACATCTGTATTACAAATATTACTATGGTGTAGTTTTATATATTTACGAAATATAAGTAGAAAAGCGGCGCATTTGAAATTCTTACGACTACTTTCTCACGCATGTTTATTTTCTAACCATCATAAGACAAAACCGAAATTTAGCAACTGTGCGATAGTCATTTTGATCCTTCAAATGGCATGAGCTTCTTTACACTACCTATTATATCTAAACAAAACGAACTGGCACTATTTTAAACGGTGATTAACTTTTGGCAGAAGTTGAGATGGGATGAGATTCGTTTGTATTAGATCTATATTTTGGGTATATTTAGGTCTATCTACATTAAGTTCTATATTCAACCAGCGGATAAACTGGTTAATTAGCAATCTTTCAATTGAAAAAAAAAATCACCACTCACATTTCCGCCCCGGGGTGATTGCACCTTGCTTAACATCTGCATCCCTTTGTGGGGACATTTATTATGGGGGTTGAAAGTTCCCACACCCACATGGTGTTCTATGAGACCGTGCTTTTTGTTTTGACTTTCAATCATGTTTAGAATTTGGACGAGGGTAAATTATGAAAGATCTTTCATAATTTACCCTCGGCCTGTTTAGCACAGCATAGATCCTGTTGTTGCTTAGTTTGGTAGAGATGATAGAACTTACCCGATTTTATACTGTTGAATCTTTATCTGAAATAAAAAAAAAAGTTATTAGCTCGTTTAAACATTTAAAATGCAAATAATTATACGGAATAACCTAAAATGTTGAAAGAAACGATAACCAAAAGTCATTCTTAAATCCATTATCATAATCAGCCTGGTAGCTGAATTAGAAACCACCTAAAAGAAGTGAGACGTAGTAAAAGTCGTGAAAAAGTTACAAGATGACTATTCTTGGAGTTCCCCTTCGTTTGTAGGTAATATAGGTATGTGATTGGTTCTCCCACATATCGAGCGGTGCGTAAGTGGGTAATTACTTCGTACGGTTCACTGGCAAGCCAATTCCATTAACCAACTTGTCAGCTGAAACGCAGCTGAACCGTAGATTTTTATCTGTTTTTAGGTTACTTCCTATTCTAATATCAAACTGATAGCTGAACGTATATAGCTGAACCGTAGCTTTCATCTGTTTTAGGCTATTTTGATCCAGCTCCACAGTGACGTTTTAGCCAAGCTGAATCGATCTAGAATCGCATTTGGAATTGAGAGGGACTTAATAACTTAACCGTTGTAAATGTGTAGAATTGAGCCCCTGGTATGTGGTTTTACGGGAGACTGATCGGCGCGATTCCACACGCCTTCCCTTTCGTTGTTTTTGTCGTGGTTCAGTTTATTTAGCAAATTGTTGGAATTTACTTTTTTCTCTGTAATAATATCTTGAATATTTTATTTTCTAAGCTTTTTTTCTCTAATAGTACCATTGTCGGTGGTAGGTTTTATACGTAGCTTGAATATTATTTTTATTTTCTGTTATAAGCTTCTTATTTATTTCTTGGAAATAGGAGGCCTACGTTCGTAATTTCGTATGTAGGCATAGTTAGCATAGTTGGAATCAGTCTTTTGTAAAGTTGTATTTTTGTTTTTATAATAAATTATACCTACTCACTATTAGTAACAAAATTCAGTACAATATTTATACCTATGTAGGTAATGTGGTTTTTGCAATTCTGAATTTTATGTTGTAGCTTTTATTATATGTACATATTTAATTTTATATTCTCTTATTAAATGGAACTCTTCAGTCGTAATTTTAATTAGTCATCTTTATTGAGCCTGAGTGTCTGAGTCTGTCGACTAAATTGGATAAGTGCTTCTATGGGCCTGTTAAAATGACTGCAATGAATTTATTTACTACTTCCCATACATTAAGATGGATGACTGACTAGGTAATCATATTTTATTATATTTTAACTCTTTCGCCCGTTATTACTTAGCATTTTTGTGTTATTTTACCACTGATTTAGAAAATTTACAAGTTCCTCTTAGTTACTAGTTGAGATTTACAAATATAGCAATCTTTGTACCTAGCTTTATGGTGATGATGTCATTAGAAGCTACGAAGTAAAAAATCTTAGAAGTGTTATGATGTGCTTGTTATTATCAATCATTTGCGCTATTTTGATGAGCAAAAACATAACATAATACTTCGTTCGAAGTTTGTCTAAAAACTAGCGGAGACTTTTCTTGAACACTCAAAAAAAAAAATGTAGGTACTTAGCTAAAAAAACGTAAATAACACGCATAAAGGCTTATGCTTTGGAATTCCGTAGGCTCTACCGAGTGTCCAAATTATTTGAGCTCCGATGAAAATATTCGGATGGTCGTATATTAAAAAAAAACTATAGACGAAAATCCAAACTATTCACGTCCTTTTCCGATGAGCTCCGAAGACTTATTACAATAGGTACGTCTTGTGACTACTATCTACAAAACAGTACTATCTCTATAGATTAGGTAGGCCACTCTGTACCTACTGCTGATACATTAAATTAAGATTTATGTATCATCACCTTTGTTTGCACTTTTGTTTACAATCGGTTTGTAACAGTTTCACTTCACAGCACACGGATATGTTTCCACCAAAATTCAGTAAAGCCCTTTGAGGGATTGGATCCGACATCTATCTGACTCGACTATAACAAGATCAATCAGTCGGTAGACGTTGAGAAATGTTCTCAGACAGTTCACATTGCTAGACCGGGCTATTTTCGATGTTCTTGATCTGGTTTCGGTCGCTATAAAGGTGAAGTAGGTGGCTTTGGATACAAGAGTCGTGTGCCTATTTCTTAAGACGCAATATTGGATTGAAGGTTTATGATAATAACGAAAGCGTATGAAGATTTTTAAAATATGTTTAGTACCTCCGTCAATTATAAGCCTTCTTCATTTTTTTTATCTAAAAGGACAGAGGACATTGGAAGTCTATGGGGGAGGGGAGACCTTTGCCCAGCAGGGGGACGATATAGGTTAAATAAAAAAAAAGGATATAATGTATATAGGTACTTTCGCATTGGTCCTCTTAAAATTCCATCAAAATCGCTTCAAATAAAAATAACTGAAAAAATACGTCAATCCACGTACATACTCGTACCTAGGTACCTACACGTATTTTATTTGGTTTTCTTGTGACTTTTTAATAACGGTCACTAAAACAATCCTAATGAACTGTCATCATCTGATGAAGAAGATGAAGCCGGAAGGTAGTCAAATTAGAGTCGGTTTTTCTAGTTTTGTAAACTTATAAATTATTTGTTACCTATTTGACGTTGAAGATGAACACACCCACAGCCAAAGATGTATAAATGCCAAACAAAATTACTTGCAAAGTAAATCTAGGTACATGACATGCGTATTATTGCGTATGCTAAGTATAACTTCACTGGTATTGATTCACAGCTTCGCAACAATGTCACAACTCCACAATATTGCTATCCCCACATCCACACTCTCTATTGTTCTGCCTTTTCACGCACCTCTGTTGCGCAAGGGACATCCTGTATGTTATTATATCTATGGTTGTAACTTGAAACGACCTCAAACTTTGGTGAATGTAGGACATTACCCCGGCGCTTGTTAATGTTTAAATTTTGGGATGCTAAATTAATTAACTTCGCTACATACCTAATATGAATTTTGAGTTTTCTAGGAATAATCTCTTGTGTGGTCTTGTCTGTTTGAAGCTCGTTATTCTGGCTAGCAGTTCGATATAATTGCTACAGCTACACAGCTGATTCACTAATTTTCAACTCAATTAACTTCAAAACAGCATATTTTTAAAATTTTCACGGAAATAAGTCTCAGAAGAAAACTTATTGCCTGCCCATTTTTGTGCCCACTATTAGAACCAGTTTCTGTCGGATGTAATGAATCACCCTGCATATAACTTGCTTATACGGCTTAGGCCTGTTCCTAAGCTTCTAGAAAGTAAGAAGATTATCCAATTACCATCAAAGTTCAAAGGAAAACATACCTAAAGCTCTTTCAAAAGCTGTCAGTGACCTCAAAATAGGGATTCCCATTATAATTTCCTCCATGCAGTGGTTACCACTAGTAAATCACCCAACTGATTGCATCCGTCAATGTGTTTAATGCACCTACCTAGCTACAGTCATCGATAAAAGTGACTGGGTTTTGCAGAATTTATATTCTCAAATCAAAATCATTGGAGTAATGGTAGTTTGGTTCTCTATCTTATTCTAAGTTCGTAAAACAGGATAAATACCTACATATTCTTGGATTTTTTATGTAACACCCTCTAGTCCCAAACTAAGCCAAGCTTGTCCTATGGGAACTAGATTTCTGATAGAATAGCTGTATAATTTTTTTTGTAGATAAATAGTAACACCCTGGCATAGAACAGACATCTATGTTTGCCACACATAAATGTTTTTTTTTGGTGGGGATCGAACCCACGACAAATGTTCTGGTTTTGATGTCGACTGTATCGAGGCATTCACTGGAACATGAATGCATCGCTTACAATAGGAGGATGTCATAAGAGGTCATTGTTTGTTTGTAGTTTTTGCAATGTCATTTTACCTACACTTTATAAACATGCCGGTAGAAGACATCCCCATTTGCAACTACATATTGACCAATCTCATGAGCTTATCATCTATGACTGATTATTGTACTTGGCGCCCGTGTTGTTCCGGCTTCCTCTAACTTTCTCTGGATTGTCTAGTTTGAGGCTGGATTTGAGTTTGAATTGGAACCCGCTAGGTACAGACCGCACAAAATCAGTCTGATAATCAGAGACCAGACATTTAGCAGTAGACGTGCACTAGCGAAACAATGACGACGATGAAGCTCAATAAACAACTCAAATGTCTAACCATAAATCTTTCCACAAACTAAGGCGGAAAAGCCCCTTACCATCAAGCGATAGAGTTGGAAGAGTTAGATTGCATGATGAGCGCACGCGCCGTCACTTCCGCCCTTCATTGTGCTGCTACCGAAGCCGGAAGTCCCTGATACCATCTATATGCAATGCTGCTAGTGCTATTACGGGGCTTGCGGTACGGTTCACTAAAATAATGGGCGAAAGAGCCATTTGTTACCACTTAACCTGAAAGTTTTATCGCTATTGCTGCAGTGTGGTGCATGTGGTTTTGAAACCAATTTGTAACCTAGAAAGAGCTTAGAAGTTCAACGAACCCGCGGCGTTGAACCAGTTGAACTTAGCGAATAGTCTTTTTTCATAAAGGATTTTCAAATTCATTTATTGGCTTGGATTTTTAGAATGAGTGCCTGTTGAAGGTTTACCGTTCTCAACTCTGAATGGATGATCCAAAAAGCAACAAAATAGGTAAAGAGGTTACAGATTAGACAGCATATCTAAATTAAGAATTTGTATGCAATGTCGGGACTATTGGTTGGTACGCTCCACGCTCCAGCAATCAGGGCATTGTTCCGTTGTTCCGGTCTACATTGTATCGTATCCCTTTGTGATTTGGTTAAATTCCGGTTTGGAACGGGTTTTAATTACGAGTTAAAACAGATGCGCTAATACGCTCCAGATTTCATACTGTCTTACAAATTATCAAATTATCGAATATCAAGAGGAATGAATTCTTATTCACTCGCTATTTTTTTTTTGGAAATTATTTTGCTTCCTAGGTCTTGCGTCTCCCTGGAACACTGGGTGCATTGTTTTACTGCAACCATTACCAACATACCTAATAGTTTATTCTACATATAGATAGAGTTAGTACTTACTTACTTCTTTCTTATTCCATCTTATCATACCTACCCACATTAACACTAGTAGAATAGGTAAGTACCTAAGCTGTAATGGTTATTGAGCAATAAATTAAACGTCCATTCACATTTTATGTCTTCAAAGAAATTACTTTCACCAATAAATATGATGGAACTGTAGTTATATACCTACCTACTTACATTCACAATCATATTAGGTAGGGATACCTATAAATAAAACTGTAGGCATGGTAGCACAGGTGTATTTCACAATAGACGAATTCATTTTTTCGGGCAAAACACGGAATTGCTTTTCATGTATTATAGGGTCCGCGAGTACTTATGTGTTTCCGGTCCGACATGGAATCCCTGTAGTTTCGTAATTCTATTTTATAACTAATTTGGAGGCTGACTATACCTTATTCTGTGTCACTGTAAAGTTATTATTGCTGTGAAACATCAAGTCTGAATTGACAAAATTGCAGGCAAAAACAAAGAAAAAAAAGATTTCGAAAAAATATGTTAATACCGCTCGATAGATGTGAATTTTCTTTGTGGCACAGATTAGATACTGTATTAAGTATCCCTACTTCATAAGTAGGTACTTAGTTGCAATTTTATAATAAAATGACCGAGAAAAAACTTTCAGATACTAAAATGGCTTTCCAACTATAACCATCGATCACCGAGACTCAACAAAAACCGGCTCCAACTTTTGCTAAGTCAAATAAGTTCATCATGCTGACTTGCATATTTGATGAGAAAAGTAGAGTTTCTCCTTTACGTCGAATTTTCTTGACTTTAACAGAGGTGTTGGTTCAAAGCTGTTAATTTTTTCCACTAACAAAGGACGGCTAGCGATAAAAGTGATACGAGCTGAAGTTATTTAATTAATATTTTGAGTCCGTTAGGTTAGACTATGTGAAAACCACAAACTAGGTATCTTCTCTACTTTCGTCGCCTTGTGTTGTTATTATATTTTGTGCCATGCCACCACGGTGTTGGCACTCTTCATAATAACTGTGACGTCAATGATATAAATAGCCCATATAAGAAAAAGTTAAAAAGTACGTTTTCTTTGTTCAAAATTATTTCAAGTGCGCCAAAATTGCAGTGTTGTAGAGCGCAAGCTTTAACCTAGGCCATTTATACCTCAGAGTAAAATGTTGGATTAAAGCTATGTTTACACTGAAGAATCTAAGCTCACACGTGTGGAATGCTAATGACGAGAATGAGTGAAGCGCGTTAATGAACTTGACCAAATTAGGTTCATTGATAATTCGGAAATAGCTTTTGAATAATTTTATCAAAGTTTACATGATGAGCACACTGGCCTGTATACCTCCCGATACCGAGTGACATTTCAGTTTCTACCTACTGAATGTATGAAATTAGCTCGTGCCGATATCGTATAGGTGTCGTGTCGTATCGTACGTGTCGGTGGTAGTGTGAAAATGTCCTACTAAAAGCATAGAATATTAGTACAACTAAAAGCTAGTTATGTTAGTAGGACTATTTTGTGACTTTGTGAGCTTTGAAGACGTTTGAGAAAGCGAGGTTATGAGGACAACAAACTTGTTTACGATAGAACATGTTTGTGGTTAACAACCATCCTTAGACATTAACTTATTTATAGATCAAACTCGGCTTGAACCATCTTTAGTCTTAGAACAAAACGAAGAATATGAAAAATGTTCGTACAAGAAATCAACATGTGAAGTCACTTCCAATTCCTACATTGATGCATATAAGCCTCATACAAATCACCGAGATCAATACCGTAAATGAACGACGTGAGATTTGGGTCGTTTCCATATCGGAAATAGGCCATCGAGGGATAAAACCTACTCAACTGAGGAATTGCGAAGCAGCGTACTCAAATATTTATCCAAGTTTCAACGTAAAATACCAATTGGGTTTTTATGTTTGTTTTTGACCGTGCCAAACTCTACTTTCCCATCATCTAAAAATAACAATTTTATGATGTAATCGAATAAAAGCGTAAGTAAATAAACAAAACAATAATTTTACGATGTAATTTAATTAAGAGTCGCTGTTCCGAATGATAACAACGGCTTTATTTTGTTCTTTTTACTGTCGATTTAACTTTTCAAAGTCTTTCAACAAATCTTAAGCGTTTATCGTATAGGGTCATGTCGCGCTAAGGGTTTCCAGAAAAGGCCATTATCCCTCACTCCCCAAGGACTTGCGAGTGTTTATAGAAGTTCAAGGAGAGAATGCAATAGCCAAAGAGTAACCTTAAGCTGAAATAGGCAGAGGGATAAAACAGCATCCGGGATACGTTTTATTACGAGTTGGAATAGCTTTTTTACGAGTTGCGTGAGGGAGTCAAGCTAAAAATAGTATTTTGTAGGTATCACCTAGGCATCTTTTTACGAGTGCGACTCTTCTTTAAAATGCTTCAAAGGCAGGGAAATGTTTACAAGGATCCGCCTTTTATTGGAGTATAAGGACGATATATCAAACCTTTTTGCGAAAGCGTGATGCTTGCGAGGACAAGAACTTTGCCCCGCGTGCGTGACCCGGCTCTGTGAACGTGCGCCTATGCTTTATTAATATTTTAGCAATTCAAGCAGTAAAAATTATATTCATGGTATATCGGGATTAAATAAAATATATAACGTATCTAGCGTGGGATAGACCATAAAATTAAAACAAATTATTTAGCTCTCATAGCAAGAACAGTTGCTCATTATATTGCCGAACCAAGCTGACCGATAAGATTTCAATATGTTGCACGAGACTTAAAACTTTGAATCATTTTTCTCTTCTCACAGTCGGTTTTAAGCTATTGCATCACCAGCTGTTCCAGTTGAGTGTAAGTACTATCATTAGGTACGACAAACGCACGTGCCAGCAGATTCTTCTCAGTAATCATTGCGCTATGGGAATGGTGCATCCCACGCTATGATGCGATGATACGGTAAAACACTGCCTAGCAGTAATTTCCTTATTATATCGCAGATGGTGTGAAATTGCGATTTTACGTCACATACATAACGATTGTGTCACTCCAAATAAGCGGTAACCATCTGTTACGAGATTTTTGCACACTATAGGTTTACTAGAAGTTATACATAATGAATAGGAAAATAACTAGGTAGGGGTACTTTTATGGGTGATTTTGGGGTAGCGATTATATTTCGAAGCTTGTTTACCGATCACTTGATCAAGCAAGAGAACAAAGGAAAAACCCCGCTTGGTTTGGTATACATTAGGTAGTAGGTGGTTCCAAGGATTCTGGAATGTAAATCTGTTTGTTTTCTCTTTCTGTGTGGTCAGTGTTGCTGGTAGTGTTTCGATTATGTTTGTTTTGTTCCTGATTTCAAATGAAATCTTATTTCAAATTAGGGAGAGATGGGTTTAACGCGTTTACTGCTTCCCTTTATTTTGACTCTCACCAGACCATGCTGTGATAATAATGTCGACGCCCGCATCCATAATAGTTTAGTCATGTCATTGAACTACCAGTTCGCGTACGTTCTCGAGACGGCGATGTGTGAAACCGTTTTAGACGGTACAACAACGTTCTATTTGCAGAAACAAGGAAAATTACAAGTAAAAGCCATTTCATGTGAAAACCTAACAAAAACAGATGCAGATAAGGCAAAAGGTTATGACTGTAAATGTAACCTAATGAGTGTTTTCTTCTATTCTAAGCCACGATAATAATGATAATGATCACGCTTGAACGCCCTGTGATATGAACTTGGACCGTGGGAACAAAGTTACAGACGCGAAGACGTCTGGGGATCCCTCAGGGAAGAAAGCGTTGGTATTGACGCCATAATCATAAAAGTTTTGGCTGTTTAACAAACTATATAGTTCGCGAAGATCCCAAATAGAAAATTCTTGTTACATGACGGGGTATGGCATAACGTTGCGTAGTGGGTGTCGAATAAAAATAAACACCCTCAGTTGTTTCTAGAGCTCAATGTCAGCATTCCAGCTCAAATCGGGCCCGATGACAAAATATTACGCGGAACGTTTCGCTTTACCTAATCCAGAACGAAATGGTAATGTCACGCGTTCTGCTCTGCATAAAGCTTTTAGTCCATGTCTTTGCTTTAGGCAGTAGCAGTAGTACACTGTAGCGAGTACCTACACTGTATGTTATGTTGTTTTGCAGATGCTATACCATTTTTTTGTTAACCTCGTTGCTATCATCTGAAAACATGCTATAAAATATGCAACAACAAGCTTTTATAATATCAATGAGATGGTGCAATGAAAGAAGGTATACGGTTCAAAAATACCCCAAGTGGATGAGCGCAGCACACGTAGAGCGTATGTACTGTATGTAGCCGGCGTGAGTATCAAATCGGGTACTTGGGCACGTTTAGCTAGTTCTGTCGTGGAAACGACGCAGTTTACACAGCGGAGAAAACCTCGTATTTTTCAGATCGATAACTCCTTGAAAGCGAGCCATTGACACGTAAATTGGCACCCAATTTTATGGGAGCAAACTAAGAGCTCAAAGCTTGATGTTTTCAAGGGTGCTCGGCTCATGTTGTTCAAAACTCTTTGTTCCTTTTCAAATGACGGACAAAGAACTGGTACCATACAAAAATGGAAAGTATCAATTCCAATTTCTGCTATGACTTTTTTGACTAAATCATATTATTATGGTATAAAACCAAGGGGATTGGGAGAATAATGACAGTTTTCTTACACACACTGGTTGCGTCACATCATGTCGTGTTCCCAGTGCATAAATCTTCGTTTCCAGCACAACGTGACTTCTATACGTACCTAACTCCTAATGTACCTCTCGCTCGCTTGAGAAAATAACATTACCTACATTTGGAATCTTAATGGCTGCAGCAATTATTGTCCCTCGAGCACTCGAGGGATAAGGGACAAATTAGAAAATGTCCAAAGAAGTTTACTTTTGGGGCTTTTACTGTCGGATCCGGATGACGCATGAACACGAAGGTTCGACTTCGACCTACTTTGACCCAACCAGAGATCTCTAGTTTCTTTTGGCTTGTAAAGTATTTTATTCCGAAGTATTATGGTCACGTGACCGAGGCTTATCTGTCTTGATATGTGCGTTTAAATTTTTAAAGGTCAAAGTCACCTATCTATTCACGGTGTTTTGATGCGAAAAATACAAAAAAGCTCTTGTAAATGTCACCAGCTGTGTGCTGGACGATGCTCTGCGTAGCTGATTAGAATAGTTTATAGCTACGTTGCTAGTAATAGCTATATAATATAAATATAGAAATAGCTAGGTAATGTAAGGTTTTATGAATGGATGGTACAATTTAGTCAAGTCGCGTTGTCTGCATTGAACGTGACTACCGGAGCTAAGCACAAACTGAATAACAATTTTACGATTACCGCTTACCGTTTGAAGAAATTGCAATTAAATTGTACAGTTCATGGTTTTTGAATACAAGCAATCAAACTGCATGTAGAGTTTAGAACGTTTATCTCTTGAAGAATACATTGGATTGGCAAGTTCCGCGTAAATTAGGAAAGATATATGTGCTGCAGTAACCTGTAGGATATCAGATATCTCCGTACTTGTCAAGCTTGTACGAGTGATCTACTATTATTTAATGATTAAACTTAGGCCTGTTACCTTTCGCCCACGCTGTCTAGGTTGGATCCTCTAGCTAGACCTTCGTTATATCGATAAGCTTAAATTTAATACTGAGCCTATGTACCTATACATATATAATATAGTATTAGATTAATGGATAAAAAGAATGTTCCATTTACAAAATATTAATGTAGCTATACTCAGAAAAGTATTGCGATAATGGCTATATTATATAATAATCGTTTTGCTATTTTAGGCGATGGGTATCCGATAGGTGGCAGGTGTAATAAGATCAGTCCGAAAACTTGAGTCTATAGTCAACCGTGGTCTAATGTTGCGTTCACACTATGCCGCAGTCGGCAGGGACTTGGGCAGGGAAGTGGGCACGAGCATAGTGTAATAACGATAATGCCTATGTCGCGGCGCCCGGCCCAAGTTCATGCCCTCATAATGAGAATAAAGGCGATGTTGCTGTGGCAATAAGTCCGCGGCAATAATGCCGGCAGCGGTATGGGCATAGTGTGAACGCGGTATAACAAAGTTTCAGACAAAGCTTCATTATTCTGATTGACTCTGTCTGCATACTCAATGTCAATTGGAATAAAATCCGTTGATGCGGTCTTTTTAACCAATTGATATACGAGCCATATGCGGGCTTGTAATTTTAATGTTCGACTTGCTTATACCCAGGTAGGTACCTACTTATGCATAAATTTTGCCTTCGACAAACTTTTATAAATAAATCTCTTTGTATGTATTTCAGGTTTATCAGCTAAATTAATTTGAAACAAAGTAAGAAGTTAAACAATATAAAGTTACACCATTTCTGATGTACGTAATCAATCTTCGTTGAATAGAAACATTACCGGTTAAATTGCTAAACAAATCTCAAACTATTGTTATTCGTGTTGGTAATGGGCTTTTGCACACTATCGACACGATACTGACATGTCGGTGGCACGAACAAAAATATTGGTGTCCGGGCCATGCCGATAGATTGTAAAAGGGGTTATAGCTGATTCGTACCTTCTAATTGTTATGCTAATTTCAATGTCTAAAGCTCTACGCTGATATCGTGTCGTGTCGGTGGGAGTGTGAAAACGGCCAATGTGACTTGCCAAATTCTAGACAATGATGGACGAGGACTTCCTTTAACATTCGAATAAAGCAATTTTCTGACACGATATTTTTATCATCTCACTTTATGCTCTTTTATTTAGGGAATAGGTTTTACCAGACGTTATGATTGCTTACGTTACGATTATTGTGTAAGTATACAAGATACACTATGGTATTTTTTTCATAAAACTAAGGCAGTTTGGTTTTAATCAAATTAATACATGTCTTGAGTATCTTTTTCATTTATCTTATCCAGTTGTAGGGTTTTTGAATAAAATATAATTTTGTAAATTTTGTATTATTGTGACGATAATTCAATTTATTAATAACTTTGTAAAGTAAGTATATTACCAACTTAGTTACGTAGGTAGGTAGGTGTTGTGGAAAATATTGAGTGGAGTAAAGACTGGAAGTCAAATACCTCGAAAGTCACCCAAAGCCTTATTTGAAAATGTGAAACTTCAGACCTACCAACTCAGCATAATTTACAGATGCCTAAATTCGTACCGGAGTTGCTTCACCCGTCAAACTTCGCAAATCTTGGCTCGAAATAAATTGTTGTTCAGTTAGAAAGTTATGATTTTGCATAATTTTACGGCTTTTTGCCACCTAAGGCTGCGGAAAATACTCGGTGTAAAAAGATTACTCCCCTTGAACGCGGTTTTGGCAAAATCTCAATTTCTAAATAGTAATTATGTCCAGCAATATGACCTCTCCCTTGTTTAAAGATAAATTGGAGACTTCTGTAAATAAGGACAAAAGCTTTTAGTCTGTCTAGACCCACAATTTATATTTTACTGAATAAACTAATGGTAGGTACTTTTTCTGTTAGGGTGCGTTGACGACGAAAACGACGGGACAACGGCGGAAAAGGTTGTAAAAAGATTGCTCATGGGAACTAAAAGCAGAGTGGCTCTGCTTTTAGTTCCCATGAGCAATCTTTTTACAACCTGTTCCTATACATACTCTCACAATAGGTTGTGCAAGCATTATTCATAATAATTCTAATCACAATGTAGATTACGATATGTTACATAACGATATGTAGATATACGAGTAATATGTAGTTTTGTTCCGTTATTTACAAAATCATTACCTTACCTTGGTATGTGAAGAAATTGTACATTGTTTCGAAATGATCTCGTCTCTTTAATATTTCTTGTCTTTCCATAAGCAAATATGCAAGTTACAATAATATTTATAGAAAATAAAGGTTTCTTTTAACGCAAAAAACACTAACCTTTTATGCGTTTGCGCAGTCGATGATTTAGAAAAAAACATTAGTTCAATTTAATGATTTAACAGAATCAGAGTGATTTGTTTAAATGAAGTATCCCTCGCGGTACAAGTGTCACTAAAATATTTGTAGGACAAACGCCGAGGGTCGAAGTAGTCTACTGTCCCCTATCACGTACCGACACAAATAAACTGGACAAATGCCCTCTTATCATTATTAGATTTTCCCAAGCGTCGCAGTCTTATATCGTAAAAAGAAATATGAAAATGGATCAACATTGGTCTAGCTAGAATTTCATTACATACTTTGTATAATATTTGGGAGGTATTGTGTTTCTTTGGATCTTTAGAGAAAAGTTAATAGAGAATTTTAAATAAAGATAGCAAGGCGGTATTGACCGGTCCATAAAAATGGTCATCGTGGTATTTACAAACTTATTGTTTACGTAATAAAAAATTTATTACGTAGACCATAAGGTTTGAATACCATACATCAGACAGCTGAAAATGACACAAATACACGGGAAAATACACATGAAAAGATGGTCTTTTAGGTAGCTAGTTATTTTCCAAAACTAATTTTGGCTTCAGCATTGAAAAGCTAGGTATATTCTAACCTGCCAAGTCATAACTACTGGAACTATGAATGGTTCACCTTGACCCCGTTCTCTCGATATTTTTAGTTTTCTCTCTCAAAACAAAACTCGCTATATTCTGCATAAATCTTATAACTAGACCCGAGTGGAACCAGGTAATTTGTTTCACAGTTCAGCGCCTGTTAATGTGTCGTTTAGCATCCACATTCAAGTGTTCAAGCGTGGGCTATGACTGCGTGGGAAACCAGCCCAATTGTGGTCATTGCTACGCGTCCGGTTTGACGTGCAATAGTTGATCCTTACCAAAATCGGTACTACCTACTCCGGTCTCAATTTGATCTAGATCAGCTTTTAGAGCTTAGATCCTTGCCTTGTCAATCTAGTATGGATCCTCTGGGTTTAAGATTATGCTGACGTCTAAAATGCTGATTTGTGCTCGCTAATGTAGGTATCTAGAGCAACGTGTACAATACAAATGTACTGGATACCTAAATAAAAAAAACAAGTTCTCAGTAAGTCATTTAGGTATTTAAATTGAAAACTTAAAATGAAAGAGTAGAGGAGAGTGGATACAATATAAGTTACCGTATGAGCATTGCATCAAGATTTGATAAAACCTCACATTTAAGGTTTTGTGAAGTCAATTGACAGGCGTCATGGCTCAGTCGGTAGTAGCTCTGCCTTCCGTGCTGTGGGTCGTGGGTTCGATCCCCACTGAGAACAAACATTTGTGTGTTGTAAACAGAAAAATAGATGTTTGTTCTGTGTCTGGGTGTATCTATGTATTATAAGTATGTATTTACAAAAAAAATATGTATGTATGTATTCTATCAGCCATCTAGTTTCCATCGTACAAGCTTTGCTTAGTTTGGGACTAGAAAGCGTTGTGTTAAGTGTCCGTGAATATTTATTTATATATAATTTCTCCACCCAAATTAATTTAGAACGATTTTTAGGAACCCAAAAACTCATTAGATAGGCACTACGTGATTGCCTAGCCTACCTACCTACCTAATTTCTTTTGTAATTATACGTTATAATGAAGGTAAATAATTCCATTATATTTCAGTAGGTAGTAGACTTTCTAAGTACCTATTTGTTTGATGTGTGCTTAGGTATTTTTTTATGGCAGTTGGACTGAATAACCTGATTCAATATTTAGCTGAAGTAAACAAGCTTTTCAAACATAGAATAGTTATGCCTTGTTTTGTTTGACTTTGAAAGCTCAACTCATTTACTAGTCAAATATTGACGGCCTTTGCAATGGCAATGTGTCCTTAGGTGTCCTAGTTGGAGAGTATGCTCGTCCGTTAGTCAAATAATTATCATCAAGTAGATATAAATACCGTTTCTTAAATATGACGGTATCACTAATATTGCTTTTGATTTAGAGAAAATATACTTTTCGTTTACCAAAGGTTACCTGTTATAAAAATGTTGCTTCATTTTGATTTTGAAATTCCCCTAATGGAAGGGTGGTTTTATTCAAATAAATCCAAGCAAAATATTTAAATTAAGGCTACAGATAACTTCACGCTAGCCAACCGAATTAATGAGCAAACAACGAGACCTTGGGGCCTGCCATGAAAGAGTTTAAACTTAATTAAAAACTTACATAACCTTTGCACTGGATGCTTCAATAAAATGAGGCAATGCTGCAAGAGGTAAGACATGAAAAAAGAGTCCACTTTGGCCGAGAACTATTTAACCGTGTCGATGTCGAAGCCTGTACTTATAAGGATGAAATATTTAAGTAACTTGTAATACTCTTCCAACTTAACTGCACTTAGCTGGAGTTCAACTTAGATATTCTGTAGTCAATTGAGTAGGGAGGTTAAATATTGGGTAAATCGCGTTTAACATGAGATACCGCAAACTGAAATATGTTTACCTAATCTTTGGGTAATGCATAACATAGTGGCAGCACGACAAAATTATGGAAGTCAGCCAAAATGGTGCGAAGAGCTTGCTGTAAAGGATTTACATAAATGAAGAATTTTTAATTGCACGATTCGTCAAAAAATAATTTTATATAGGTATCCTATATCTATAGAAATGATTCAATAAAACTGGGCTTATAAGCCACCATTAAAACTGTTGGTGTCTTCCATAAATAAAATAAAACTTTTTAAAGACCCATCAATGGTGAATCACTCACAGGAAGCTACAGTTTTACCACATTTTTGAACCCTTTGAATACCAACTCCATGATTCAAAACAAACTTAATTCTCGAACTGTTCTTAGGGAAAATAACATGAAATTCTCTTGCATGTGAAATTACTACAAAAAGAACAAGTTGTCATTTTAAAACCGACCGCACTTGAATAAACAGCTTTTTGTGGAAGTACAATAGCTAGTGATCAGGAAAAGTGTGCTAGCGTAGTGATTAAAAAAGTTGTAAGCGCAATTTTGTACGCCATATTACTCGTACCTATTGCTCAAGACTTGACAAGATTTAATAAAATAAATCATAAGCGTTTCAATGTTTCTAGTTGTGATGTAAAAAGATATAAATAAGATACCTACTATTTATCTTAATGACATTGTCTGAATCACTGACTCATTGAAAACTTTCAAAGCTCGTAGCGGAATAATGAATCATAGCAATCTATTTATTTTTTACGGTACGATAGAAAGTGCAACAAGTAATACGAACGAAGAGAAGTTTAAAAGACAATAGACTCATCATTGGCGATAATAAGTTCCCAGGTGATGAACTAAGAAATTAATCGAGTGGTAAGAGCTGTAATTGCAAGTCAACATTACGAATCGCGCTTTCTATTCGTATCGTATGAACAGTAAATTTTCTGTTATACATACATATAGATGAGTTGCTGTATTGATGAACTTTTTCTTTTGAAGACGACGTGTAATTTGGTAATGTGTGCGTGCAGAAATTGACCAGGTGGCGAAACTGGTTGCCTTCCCTTCTCGCTGCGGTCAGGTGTGCCTCGCAACTGCTCCGAGATTTATTCGAGCACCATACCACTCTTATTGGGCTTGTGAATGTCTTTAAAACCTTTATGTGGCAGGAAGCAGCTGATTTGGACTCGCTTACAATGCCAATGATCATTGCTGTTAGTGAAGAATTCTTATTGAGTTTATTTCGGTAGACACGGGCATATCTTGCTCTTTCAATACACATATTGCTTGCTTAGTAAAGTTTTATGCGAGCATCAAAAATACGGTGTATCTCGTGCATTGTCCTACCTGTTTTTGAGTCCTCGTTCCAACGTCTATTGTTAAATGTAACCGAAGATTGGGCACAAGGTTGCAGGTAGCTGATCTCCAGACAAAAGGTTAAACCCATTGGGTAATTGTAGCTCATCCTTTTTAAAAAATTATTAATCCTCATAATTTGTTTATGGTTTCTAGCAATAATGTTCTAAGATTGTTTATACGTAGTATACGTTGACAATATAGTTTGGTTTTAGTACCAGCTGTTTAAATATTATTACCAAACACGTATTTCCCTAGTAAGTTATGAGTATACGTGTCTTGCATAGTAGGTAAGGTAGGTACTTTACCTTAAGTTACCTACGAGAAAGCCGTTTCAACGATGTCATTACCATTTCAAATAATCCCAGTTACTAGTATCCCGTGGTGTAGGGATTAGTTGGAACATTTATCGGCTTCCATTACACATGATTTGTTATGATCTGATACGATTTCTCCTAATTGGACACCCAACCATAGTTTTCAAGCGTGTTAAGTATCACTTGACCCACATCATCACTTTTGCCAGACTTTCTTGGAACACTTGAGTTTATTTTGGAAATATCACGCATGTTTTGTGTCATCATCACATCAGTCAAGAATTTCTTGGGAATGAAGGTGTATTTTGTTTATTTTTCCAGCTGTCTACCTACCTCAAATTGTTTTGAAATGTCTTTTTGTGGGCGTTTTATTCTTTAATAAAGTAGTTATCTGTTTTCTTTTCAGTTAATATATTCTTTGTTGTAAAGATAGGTACTTAATCATTTTATTTTAATTAAAAGTGTTTTATCCCTTTGATCTTTCTTGTGTTTCAGTAACGTTGCATTGTTGATAAACGATATCATCAAAGTAACTAGATATCATTGCTTATCTTTGTTATAATAACGGCAGGTGTGGATGCCTACTCAATACTAAACTTTTTTTATCTTTGATCATCGATTATAATAGTTTTGTACGGAGGCAGAGAAAGTCCTCCTTTCATAATATCTACATGCTTTCATAAAGTTAGGTCGAGTCACGTGAATTTAATTACTGGTGCATCCGTGCACCAGACAATTTGACGGTGTCGCCATCTAAGGCTGACAGGTTAATGTGATCTTCTTTATTTGCATCTTGTTCTTGTTTGATTATCACTCTTACTTCATTGCTCATCTGAAACGTCAAAAATCCCTGTAATTTTAAACTGAGCAGTATTTAATGTTTCCCATTACTCACCATGAAAAGATGACAGTATCCAGGTGATCTCGGGAAGGACGAAATCAATATGCAGCAATCACGACAGTTCAGTGGTTCGCCGGTGGAGCATCCACTTATTGATTTACAAGATTCCTTCAACAAAGATCACTAGCACGTTTTACAACAATAAATACCAACAAACAACCGTCTAGGATGAATGGAACGATAAATAGTTTCACTCGTCAATATACCACACACCGTCTCAAATCTCTTCGATTATCACTCGAAAATTGTACACTTTTTATTTTAAAATGCAGGTTTAGGCCGTCAATCGTAACACGAATGTATTGATTGTGGAACACAGAAACACTGGTTGAAAACAATGCAAGTCGCGAGGCGCGCACAGAACGTGCCGCCCCGCCCGCGGTCACCTCCGGACTGGCGGCGCGCGCGTTTGCAAAGATTGCGTTCGGTTCGGATGCGCTCGCTCGAACTGAATCGAGCTGCGTTCACTCACAGCTAGATCGCATGTGATTCTTTCACGGCAGCCGCAGGCCGCCGCCGCTGCCGGGCGCAGGTAATGGTAACTGGGATGGCTGTTTTTATTTTGAAACCACATGCGCTGATTATGCGACGCGTGTTTTATAATGCGAGAGATTTGCACGCAAGCGAGGGGTTTCGGTTCGGTGTGTGCGTGTGATATCTTTTATCTCGGTATAAATTTTAACTGGCAACACAAGTTCGATATCTTTATTGTGAACTTACCTATAGCCATTGCTTAGTATTTTATCAAATTCCAAATCATTGGTGCTAAAATACCTTTGCATTGTTTTCCACGAAATAACGAATTTATTTGAAGTTCCTAAGCATATTTTTTTTAGAACTATGTTTGAATTTTAAGCTGATTTATTGATCAAGCACTGATCGGGACTCATGCAAAGATTTTTGTATGAAAATCTATGTTCAAATCTATGCTTGAGTAACGATTTCTGTGTCGGGGTACGGGCCTAAGTCTAATCTAAACGAAGTTCGTAATAACTAGAATGGATTTTTGTTCCCATTCCCTCATCACAAAGCATTGTATCGTGTTTTATGTTTAAACCTACTATTGTAACAAAATAGGAGCTGTTATTGCCTTATCAGTGCAGTCTCGACATGTCTGAGTCTTATCAGCCGGTGGCGACATATTATTGCAGTGTTGCACTAGCGTGAGCAGACTGAGCAGGAATGTTTTAAAACGCATTCGACGAGACAGTGGTATCGTAAAGATTAAACTAAGGGCATTTGCAGTCCTCTATAATAGGTATATGTAGATATACCTAGGTACCTGCTTACTTTTAATCGTTGCTAAGCTTACGTTTTAAAAATTCGATGAACTTTGTGCCATCGTGATGAGGTTCTATGATAAAACTTTGTGTTTGCTATAAAATAATCCCTTTAAACTTTTACCTCAGTACCCCAGTCAATATCTGCATTCACAGAGTAGTCTTTACCAACGAAATCTACGGCTTTCAAGTTAAGATTGAAGATCTCACCAAAATAGCCGGCTCTAATGGGAACATTCATTTCGTTATCTATGGGAATGGAGCGTCAAGCCGCGAGTGACAGTGATACATTACAAAAGTCATCATCGGTTACAAAAGTTAACCTAAAAACCAGGTCACAGAAGTACGAAACTATACCTACCTTTGTATGAACTTCGGGTTGGATTATAATATTCAGTGGTGCTGTCAAATGGTTCAAGAATTTGGTAACTTACAAATACTCAGTTTTTATTCAAGAGTGGACCACGATTTGTCACGAAAAACTAGCTAGGTCAAACCCCTCCCAAACAAAAACCTATGTCACTGATCTAATCTATGGTTTAGTAAATGACGATTTGGTGTAGGAAGGGAACTTCACCTCATAGACAGACAGGTCGCTCTAGTAAAACTTTTAAACCAACGAGAACCAAGACGTCTACTTTACATAAAAGTACAATCCATTCGAAAAGTTACTTCTTGGAGACAAACATATTTTTCTTGCGTAAATTTGGGTATAGTATTCGATGCTAGGCTTAACTGGGCACCTCATATTAAGGTAGTTTCTCGTAAATTCTATGCTGCTCTTCATTCTATCATCCGTCTGAAACACTTTCTGCCTACGTCTACCAAACTGTCATTAGTAAACTCCCTTCTCTTACCTATAATAGACTACGCCGATGTAGCTTTCTTAGATCTGACTGAGGAACTGCTCAACAAACTTGACCGCCTTTTGAATACCTGTATACGTTTCATTTTCTGTCTTCGTAAATTCGACCATGTTAGCTCTTTCCGCGCTCAACTTAAATGGCTACCCATTCGAGAACGGAGGAATCTGCGGATCCTCTGTCTTCTGTTCTCTACAATTAAAGATCCTATCTCCCCAGACTATTTAAAAACCCGCTTCCAGTTCCGATCAGACACACATGATAGAAACCTGAGATCAGATGACAACCTCCTTCTAGAAATCCCTCAACATAATACTTCCTTTCGCGGTAACTCTTTTTCTGTCGAAGGGGTCAGGCTATGGAATGACCTGCCTTACGAGATCAAAAACGTTCAGTCAAGACAACGCTTTAAAAAATTAACCCGCGAGCTTTTCCTCAAGCAGTTGTATGCATGATGTCACCTCTCACAACATTATCTTTTGATATAGATAGATGCCACCTTGTTTCACCATACCTACCTTTGTGTCTTAATACATAATGTTTTAGCGATTAGTTATGTTATATATATATATATATATTTTTATATATTGAATTAAGCTCATCATATTTAATTAAGATATTTTTTATTTATTTTTTAAGATTTTTCTGTAATGTCGCACGCCAACCACCTCATTACTCCACCACGTTTGGGTTGGCTGGCAGACAATGCTTTCAGCATTAAGTCCACCCTTTGTAACAAATTTATAATTTTGTGCAATAAAGTATTAAAATAAAAATAAAATAAATAATTTTTATTTATGACAAGGGGAAACTAAACTACTATTTTCCTACCAACCAAGTAACTTTTATTTATTCTTTCATTTCCAATTCTTATGATCACCGAGAGGGTAGTTTTCCTGTTCAAATAAATTATTGACTTTTTTTAGGGTACCCTCACGTAATTTTAAGGAAACATATTTTCCTCCACACGTGTATAATAGTACATTATGGTACTAGTGTGGTACATTGGTGATTACCGCCGAGGTGCCATTGAGACCCGAGCCGTAGGCGAGGGTCTTAAGAAAGCCGAGATCGGTAATCACCAATACACACGTGTATCATACGACGTTTTTCAACACACTTGTGAATAAAATAACTATAATTTCAACAGTGAAAACGCGTTGTGAAAAATGTTTCGCTATGGCGGGAAAAATTAATCAGTTTTCCTATGCGCGCGCATTGCGATCGGCCACAGACTAAAGGGCTGAGGTTTTTTTTTTATTTATTTTCCGCGCTTAGGGCTTGCGCCTATTCTGCCACATAAAAAATGGGGAATTTAAAGTTTTCTTTTATTACAGAGAAAACAAAAGTTATATTTGAGTGAAAGTTTTATTTATTAAACACGTACGAGTTAAAATTATCTATTTAAATAAGAAGTTCCATGAAATGAGCAAGCAATAGGAACATTCATTTATTTGTTCTATTGAACACGATCTTTTTTTTGAATAAAAACTTTTTTAGTAACAAAGCTACTCAACCAATAAAATTTAAAAAAAAAATCTATAACTCACTAGTGAGTTATAGCAATGAAAAAGTCACAGTTTGATTATGGGTATCATTATGTGCCTAATTGCGGTGACCATAGAGCCACTTTATGAGCAAGTGTGTTGAAAAATAGTATATTATGCAACTAGTGAATAAGTGAAGGATTCTAACGACTGTGTTCAAGTGTTAGAATCTTGAACGACGTGAGTGGTTCATGGCCCTCGGTATAAATCCCTTTTATTTAAGAGTTGCATTGGTACTATACTTTATACCATGACTACGAGAAAAAAAAAGATTGAGCAAAAACAATAATTAGATGGAGGTCAAATATATTAGTGTGTTCTAAATTCAAACACCAAAACAGTGAGTAAAAGTGATTTAAGTAAAAGTTATTTTATTCACTGTTTTCAGTGAATAAAATAACCTTTTTAGAGGGGGAATGGTATCAATATTTTTTTTGTAGATATAACTACAATGAAGGGGAAGATATAGGTACAACAAAGCTAAGGATACCTATACTAGGCCTACATGGCAGCGGCAACTAGTTATAAAATGTCAAAAAATACCTACTTTTCTTTTGTTTTTACCTGACAAGGTACGCGGAGCTAAAATGAGGTTACTCTAGAAGTCGTGTAAATTCTAAGACAAATTGCATCACATAACATAATTCAGTGGCGTATACTTTTCTAATGGGCGTAATATTCTTAGATTAACGTCAGTAATGACCGCGAGGGATTACCTGGGTGGTCTCACCGTGACTAGCTGAATTGCATGTACCTATGTGTACTTTAGTGACTAAACGTCATGGTAAATAAAATACAGAAGAAACAGTCCATTTCGTTTATGTCAGAAGAAATCAGTGTGAAAATTTAACGTTTCGTAATTTAACTTCCAAATTGTTTACAGAAACTGAGATTTTGGAAAAGACCTAGGTATTGAAAATTTATTTTTCAGTGTAGTTGGCAACACAAGTCACTCAGAAAACCTAATTTAACCCAATTACTTAGCAACCGTAGTTTTTAGTTACCTTAGCTAAGTTAGTAAAGCCTCTTTGTAAAACAGTTAAGTAATTAGTAACTCTAAATTATGCAGACTGAAATAACTTGAATAAAATTACAAGACTTTGATTTTTTTAAGTTTCAGGCATCTCAATTTATGTAGATGTTTTTGTTTAAGTGGGTAGGTAAAAAATAAACACACACCGAGCAAAAGCACGGTGGTTAAAATAAAAACCCAAATAAAACATCCAAGTAAGTACATCCTTCGTAGTCCAGTGTTCAGAGTCATTAGTAGTTCGGAACTAAGTAAGTAGGTACCTACTTACCTACTACGAGACAAAAAGGTAATTAGCTGCCTTTGTATGAAAGCGGACTGAAATTCGCGAAGCCGTATAATATTAACGTACCTACCGTTTTCTTCGAATGGGGTTAATAGGAACATTAAGTAGCGTAGTACCCCACTGAACCTAGGGCTACTACTATGGTCTCCTACTCATATAACAGCGCGTACTCACCAGTTACCACAAAATGAGGCAAAATGTGAACCGTAACACAACGGGATAAAAGTCATTTCTGTTACACGAAGCCAAAGCTGGCCACGAGCTATCAACCCTTTGTTGATAGCTCGATCTCTATAGCGACGGTGAACCGTAAATCAAACTTTTTAGGGTTGATGTTATTTAACCGTGTGCTTATAATGCAATATTGATGTGTGTTATCATCAGTATCTATTAAAAATAATCATTAGATAATAATATACTTACCTATGTTCTGTTTCATACTTTTGGGTAACGAAAATGGAATAAAGTCAGATGAGGGAATAAAATTTTATTTGACAGAACTAAACTTGTTGCCTCCCCTCCATAAATTGAAATGACAAAGACAGGTATAACCAATTTAGTCATCAGCTTTTGTGAATACATTTATTACGATTACTTCATCTACTTCATCAATGATGTGCTGGACCATAATTAAAATTGATCAATGATCATGCATAGTAAAAGCCCTATGATATCTTGGCGGAGGAGGTCATGGGTTCGATGTCTGCGCAGATACGCTACTGCATGCCAAAAGACAGAACTAAAAAAAAAATGTGAATGTGAATAGGTATATACATTAATTTACTGAAGTGTGTTATTTCGTTGGTTTAGCAATTTCTTTTACAATCTCTATAAAAAAGGCTTTTAAGGTATCGTAAAGTGGCAATCTTATTGTGCCTTCGTTAACAGTGTTAATAGCCTGCATTTACTATCGGGTAAAATAAATGGAACTTTTTAAATAAGTTTCTTTGCCTTTGTTTACTTAAATTTATATTCTTATACAGCTTAGCTTTGCGAATTTTAGTTTGCTTCAATGTATATTAGGGACATAAAGTATAAACCGTTCCATGGGGAGTCTTAGGCCTTGCTCGATCCCAAATCTCTCTTAATAAAAATTGTGTACATTTTTTTCCGTTCACCATAAATTTATTGACCTACTAATAGTGCCAGTAGACTTGGATTCCTGATAATATAGCGAATAGGGTTTCATCCTAAAGCGCAGTATTTTTGTCGTGATTATAACCAAAAGCACGTACGCACGTTTAGTTAACTCATCCCATATTAATAATACTCGTCTCATTATTAACATGTCCATCTATAGGTATTTGCTAGGCAGGTTATGTTCGAGAGCCTATAATTGTTTTATGATGTCAAGGGGTTAATGCGGTCAAAAACCACTAAGTATAAGGTAGTGAGGTAGGTAATCTTCGAATAGGTAAGTTCACTGAAAGGCTAAGGGTAAAGATTACCTCCATTAAGGCCCACATGAAAGGCTGCTAATATTAAAGAGCATCGGGGATCGGTGGACCACGACACAATGTAAGCAGCATTACTTTTGATTGCCTTTGAGTACACTCCGTGTATGAATACCTTAGAATAAGAACCAAAATAACTTTATTTAAATAATAAATATTTTTATTTGAATACCAACATTTTTTAACAGTTTAAAATGTAAATATTCTAAATATCAGGTTAAAGTTAATTAAAACCTGTAGGACAGGTACTTGACCAAAATACATTCCAATTTGGAATTCTACCTTTGAAAAGTCTAGCTTTGTTGTTGTGTCTAGTTTTAAAGTGGGACCTTATTTCCATTTCAAAGGGAAAGCTCATCTTCAAAAGGTTGAACTTAATGTTGTCTATAAAGTTTTACACAGTAAAATAAAAGTGTTTTTCAACACACTTGCTCATAAAGTGGCTCTATGGTCACCGCAATTAGGCACATAATGATACCCATAATCAAACTGTGACTTTTTCATTGCTATAACTCACAAGTGAGTTATAGATTTTTTTTTAAAAATTTATTGGTTGAGTAGCTTTGTTACTAAAAAAGTTTTTATTCAAAAAAAAGATCGTGTTCAATAGAACAAATAAATGAATGTTCCTATTGCTTGCTCATTTCATGCAACTTCTTATTTAAATAGATAATTTTAACTCGTACGTGTTTAATAAATAAAACTTTCACTCAAATATAACTTTTGTTTTCTCTGTAATAAAAAAAAACTTTAAATTCCCCATTTTGTACGTGGCAGAATAGGCGCAAACCGTAAGCGCGGAAAATTAAAAAAAAAACCTCATCTCTTTAGTCTGTGGCCGATCGCAATGCGCGCGCATAGGAAAACTGATTAGTTATTCCCGCCATAGCGAAACATTTTTCACAACTCGTTTTCACTGTTGAAATTATAGTTATTTCATTGTTATTTTATTCACAAGTGTGTTGAAAAACGTCGTATGATACACGTGTGTATTGATGATTACCGTCCTCGGCTCTCTTAAGACCCTCGCCTACGGCTCGGGTCTCAATGGCACCTCGGCGGTAAGCACCAATGTTACACACTTGTACCATAATGTACTATTACTTATAAGTAAAACACTTGCCATTTATACCTCTACCACATCTCACACCGACTGCTTCTAAATCCGTGGTACCTCTGTAGCTTTATAGAAACTAACTTTTAAGTGTGGTACCTACCCACCTGCCTACATCTCAAGACTGTAGATGCTCATGTTAGTTAAATTTTATAAAGAGTATTGGTATAAACTGACCGGTAGAGAGTTTTGAAAATGGAAAACAGTGGAGCGGCGAGCAACGACAGTTGCGAGACGGTGTCAGTTGAATAATATGTCTG
This sequence comes from Eulithis prunata, assembly GCA_918843925.1. Taxonomy (NCBI): domain Eukaryota; kingdom Metazoa; phylum Arthropoda; class Insecta; order Lepidoptera; family Geometridae; genus Eulithis; species Eulithis prunata. Next base: position 4,407,242 of record OU974019.1, on the reverse strand, counting down.
AAAAGTGGATAAGTAGGTATACGGATATAAGCTATCGCTTCGTATATTATTGTTATATTGACACTAATAATAATAAAGATTATAGATTAAGGAGTTCAGTGGATATTATGTTGACCCCACGATAACGACATAAGCAAGAAAGGGTGAGCACTGAGCAACCCTATTAAATAGAAGTGGACACTGGACAAGAGGCTTCACGCACCGAGCGATATCCTCTAGATGTAAAAATATGGTGAAAGTATTATACTCGTATTTTTACAAGGGAAAAGTGTAGTGTTATCATTAGAATGCCAAGGTTGACTGCTGGATATGGGCATCCTCTAAAAAATGTCATGTTTTTTTTTTAATTTCCATACACTGAATGTCGTTGGTTCATCAAGTCCTAAATTTCCACGCTAACCAAAATTACATTTATATGCTTGAATCGCACATGCATGAGTCTCAGCCATTTTGTGTGGATATGACTCTATCACTTTATGATGCTCTACCAAAATGTAAATTAGCTCTACCAGCTGCAGATTTCAAGCAACCATCTCAAAACTTTGACAACCGGTTCCAAGACAAGTAACCTTACTTTGTACTTATTATAAGTGCCACCTGCTAGTTGCGCATGTTACCTTTTTAGCATGTGGTCGATTGTGAACCACAGCAGCCGCTGGTGTTGTTCATCACGTCTCACGAGTAATTGTGTCTCGTGGGACGTATCTAGCTTGCCTATACGTTTGGTAGTTATTATTTTTGTAAATAATGTTGTTACGCGTTATAATAATATACGGCATCGTGTCGCATATTATTGTGTTTTGTGGGAGGCGGAAACATTTTATGCCCATGAAAAAAAAATTGCATAATTTACTTAGTTTGTTTTGTCTACATTTTTTCGCACGACGCGACGTCTTACATTTTTTGTACTTAACTATCGCAACCACACGCACCGCGCCTCTTTGCGCTCTCCTATTAGGTATTTCTCCATAATGTGGTATCTAGGTAGGTGTTTTACTATGCTAATGTGCCAATAGCAAAAAACAAAATATGCTTAGTTATTAATTTGTCTTTAATTTTAAATCAGTCATGCGTTCAGTAACATCAACACAGCAACTTATCTTTTTCCAAAGAATGAAAAAAAAGGAATGAAGTGGACTGGTGGGTAGTAATTTAATAATTATCTGCAGCTGGTAGTTATACGCGTCCAGCGCGTGCGCATCTCGTAATTGCGAGCACCATCTGTGACAGATGACTGCTATAAAAACCAATTAGAAGATACATAGCTGGAGATAGGTACCTCCTTGTTGCTGGGTACCTGGGTATCAAGTTATTTTCAAAGGATTAAATGGGCAACGTCAAAAAAATATGTAGCTGATCTCCATGGTTTTACATAAGTATTAGGTATTCCCTTGGAAGAATGGTATTCCTATTATATTCGTTGACAGGAGTTGTCAAATCGATAACAAGATTGTCAAACCCTCAGAGAATTGAACCTACCTACAGTGAAGTTCAATATACTCTGTGGGTACAACATGAAATCTGAGTTTCATTCAGACATACTGACGAGTGCCATTTAGCAATACTATACTAGCTCTGTGTTTTTCTTTCATAGTGTGGTCAGACGAAGAGTTTGTTTCATAGGCTTTTTATAATTTTTTTGATAGGCGTATTCACTTCACAATATTCTCCCCATGCTGATTTTCCCGGAGTTCTCAATTGATTTCAGTCCTGAAATATTTGGGCAGCTTTGTTTGGCACTCACACAGATACGTGCACTGAATACTGAATGTGGATCATAAAGGAAACTTAATTTTGTATAGGGAGGGAAGGGTAGCACTAACACTGTTATTTATACTATGGAAACACACACGGACATTTTGTATAGATCCTATTTTTTTAATTTAAAACTGAAATAGAGTTTATTAGCGCTTGGTTTTGACACTTTTGACTGATCAAGTTATATAAAAACATTGTATTTTTTAACAATTATGTAAAAACGACAACCAAAGCATTACACTTGGCGGTTAGGCGGGGTTGCAAAGAAATTCACAACCCAACACTACTATTAGTGGTATGATTTCGTCCCACCCTACGCCTAGGGGTATGGTGGGTCCGATGTGAACTTTTTGGCATTACAAGAGCTAAAAACATAGAGACTAAGAATGTTTTCTCATTATACGGCAGACCAAACAATTTTTTTTTAATTAGATATAGAGTCCAACTATAGGTAAATAGAAAAACGGTGGCCCTGAATAGCCATCTTTCAAATCATCACAATTGCCTTTTATAGTTTAATTGGTTGATTGGTATTTTTATGAAAACCTTGTCTCAATAATGTCTCAAAGTTGATTAGTTTTGTGGTTTAGAAGAAGTTTCTTGTGTAGTCTCGAACGCTCTTTTTAAGCTTTACTTTGTATACCTAAAGTCTAGCCAAATTAGACCATACGCAGACAGCAGACACATTCATTTTCATTCCATACAATTTGTGTAATCCACAGACAATTAGTTATTATGGGGTCCATTCCATTGTGGAGTTAGCTAATGTTTTCCATTTCGGATGACCTCGACGTTTGTTCTGTGGGAATGAGCACAACCCAGGTGATACATTCGTGTATGTGTAGATAAAGGTCTGCAAGATGGATGTAACTATAGGTCAAGGCTGTTTCTTCATTATGTAAAAGAACATCTTGCATGTTTACGTTTAGGGTATCTAACTCTTACACGTATGAATTTATTATTATTCTTTTATCTTCTCTTAAAAGCCGTTCTTGGTAGAAAACCAATAGAAAATACGTAGGTACCTTAGCTCAATGACTTAGGTGATTCATTTGTTTGTTTGTTCAAATTAAAATATAGTCTTTGACAGTTCTTGGCTAAAAAAAAGGAAGCCAGTCAAGTGCGAGTTTGACTGGCACACTGAGGGTTCCGTAATGTTAAAAAAAAGTTTTTATGTTATGTAGGTAGGTCTGGTAGGTACCTCATTTGGTATGGTTGCAAGTAGATAAACCTTACATTACGTCCTTACATTCAGTAAAAACTTAGAAATGGGAAGTAAGCGGGTGATCCTCTGTTCTCTGGGTAAAATCTCCAGCTCCAACTATCTACATATTAAACTATTTTCCTAATTCAGGAAAGCATAATAAGCAAGCGCCATCTTATTCGATGTTCCTGTAACTGAAAGTATTCTGGTATCAGCATTGCATGTGCTACATGGTTAAAATGTAGAGATCCACTGACGACGTAGTTATATACACCGTTCATAGATGGCGCTCTTGATAATTTTAGATTTTAAGACCTACGTGGCTCTACCACAACAAGCTCTACTACACTATACCACTAAGCGAGTAGGGATAGCGCCTAATAGTACTGGGTTGTATCGTTAGATGGCAATGGGTGGTCGTTGAACTAAACCTACGTATAAGACTACCATTAGTCTATTGATATTTTATTTAGCGAATGGGACAATTAATTAAGCTAGCATATGTCACACATATACCTACCTAAAAAGAAATTAGGTAACTAAGATTAACAAAGTATAGAACGATAATATAATAATTATATTTCATGATATTAGGTACTACCTACCTTTTTGATCGAGTGAGCGAAGCAAACGAGATCTTAGTGACAACTTGGACAAAATGCTTTGTATGTTTGTTCGACGAGATATTTTAAACCGCTCATCTGATCTTCATAAAATTTGGTAGATAAGTAGGATTTGGAATGTCTAAGCAAAGCCATATCATATGACACCCCACTTGATATTTTGCAAACCAGTAAAACTTAAGAGTACTATCCGTATGTATACCTACCAACTTCTGTGAAGATCCGATAAGCGGTTCAAAAGATCCAGGACGAACAAACATACAAAGCATTTTTGCCAAGTTGTCACGAGATCTCAGTTCGGGGCGAACTACTAGTATTTTGAAAATCGCGTCAAATTAGAATTTTGTGCTTTCTATTGTTCCTGCTATTATGGTTTTTGGAAGTACCTAATGTAGGTAAGCATGCATAGTTCTAAAGAAAGTAGGTAGGTACTATAGCCTGCCACTATTAGCCCGCAGTGTCACACACATAATTTCGATCAGACAGGTCTTCTATGATGGTAGGTAGGTACTATGAAACCGTTATAATCTGTATGGCTACAGATAGCTTGGTATGTCATTTCCATTCTCCGATTTCTCGCGTCTGTATTACTTACTTCCAAAGTACCTATCTAATATCATTGAATTCTTACTCTTGCGCGAACTGAAAATCGGCAATATCGTTTTGCATGGTTTGAGATAAAAGCTTTCTTGTGTCATAACTCGCTCCTTTCGCCGGCGTCGGGCGCCGAGTTCGAGGCCCGGACTTGCTATGGTGCCGTGTTACTGGTAATGGGAGTGCTATTTCTTTATTTACTAGCTGTGCCCGCGACTTCGTCCGCGTGAAATAGTGTTGCCTGGAATAAATCACTTTAAGCGATAAGGCCGCCCATTGTTCTTTGTTATGTTAGTTTTGTACCTACATTGTGTTCTTGTGTACAATAGTGTTATCTACCTATCTATCTAAATAAACAAAACGTCGCCGTACTAAGTCCCCCCCCCACGCGACATTTTACATTTTGTGCAAACTTTGAATGTCATATTTATTTATTTATATCGAACCAACAGGCTAAAAAATAAGTTTCAAGCTTCTAGCTCTAAAAATTACGATACTTCTATACAACTTTCACCCCCCAGATTCAACGGGCTCAGATATGACATTAGCTCTACGTCAATATCGTGTAGGTGTCGTATCGGCGGCAGAGTGGAAACAGCCATTCACCTGACGATTACCGGAGTGTTGTACACTTGCAGTACAACTTCGTAGTAAGTTACCGTGCTACAAATAGTTCCATACTTAGATTGCCACCGGCTAATCTAGGAACTCCCTGAGTTTGTAGATTAGCCGCGGCATCGGATCTGACGAAGTTTGCGAAACTCGAGATTTTCTTAATACAACTAGTCGTGTGTCGCTTACACGCGTTGATATCAACCATAGAGTATCATAGAATAGAGGTGACCATGAGACCAAGATGGCTCTCCATATTTTTGTTCTAATTATTATGAATGTGAGAGTGTGTGTGTGTGTGTGTTGAAACTCTGCGCCGCCGCCGCCGCCGCGCCGCGCCGCCCATTGGTCCGTTTTTTTTTTCATTTCACAATGTTACAATAATAATAGGTAAGTATTTCTTGTAACTCTTGGTAATTAGTCTTGGACGAATTAATGCGTTAATTCGTCCAAGTACCTAATTGGTGCCGCTTTTCATGACCGATTTACACACTCTTAGTACAGTTACAAATGGTAGAGTTAAACTGCAGTAACGCAACGCGTACGCTTCGCAATCAAGTCGCCGCACCGTTGCAGCGCGCATGTGACTACCGCTAACTAGTTCGCCACTATACTTGTTAATGTGTAAATAAGCCATTAGAATATATATTATGAAAAAAACTTTGCATTCTCAATGAGGCACCTCTATCAAAGCGCAGCTATTTTTTCCCGTCGTCGTCGATCTGTGGACAGAGTTCAACCAAGTTTGTGATATCGCTTCAATAGTTAAGGCTAGTTTGCGCACCAATATAACTTTCTAGGGTGCAGCTATAAGCATAGTGAATAGTTTTAATTACTTTTTATTGTTTTGTGTAATCAATATAAATGCAGTTGGGCAAAATCCGAGACTGATGCAGTTAAACAAGTACCTAATAATTATTGAAATGATGACGTTTAAAACAAGGAGAGTAGAACCACAGAAGAGACATAACATAGATAGATAGATAAGTACTTTTCAACACACTTGCTCATAAAGTGGCTCTATGGTCACTGCAATTAGGCACATAATGACACCCATAATCAAACTGTGACTTTTTCATTGCTATAACTCACTAGTGAGTTATAGATTTTTTTTTGAATTTTTTTGGTTGAGTAGCTTTGTTCTTAAAAAAGTTTTTATTCTAAAAAAGATCGTGTCCAATAGAACAAATAAATGAATGTTCCTATTGCTTGCTCATTTCATGCAACTTCTTATTTAAATAGATAATTTTAACTCGTACGTGTTTAATAAATAAAACTTTCACTCAAATATAACTTTTGTTTTCTCTGTAATAAAAGAAAACTTTAAATTCCCCATTTTGTACGTGGCAGAATATACGCAAACCCTATGTGCGGAAAATAAAAAAAAACCTCATCCCATTCTTTAGTCTGTGGCCGATCGCAATGCGCGCGCATAGGAAATTTTTCCCGCCATAGCGAAACATTTTTCAAAACTCGTTTTCACTGTTGAAATTATAGTTATTTTATTCACAAGTGTGTTGAAAAACGTCGTATGATACACGTGTGTATTGGTGATTACCGTCCTCGGCTCTCTTAAGACCCTCGCCTACGGCTCGGGTCTCAATGGCACCTCGGCGGTAAGCACCAATGTACCACACTAGTACCATAATGTACTATTATTGTACACAAGGAATAGGTACGTACAAATCTTAAAACTAACTTTGTATAGTACAATGGGCGGCCTTACCACTGAAAGCGATTTCTTGCAGGAAGAACACAAAGCGCGACGGCAGGTGGAGTAGGTTTGTTACAAAATTGAGAGGTGTGATAGGGAAAGATAGAGAAGAGGGGACCGCGTTTGCGACGCGTGACAGGATACAGCTATAGAGGGATTTTGGTGAAAATGGCCTTGCATTGACAGATACATTTGATATTTGGGTGCTTTTATTGAGAGAGAAGCATTGAGACAACGATATTTTATATCAAAGTACCTACATAGACTTAAAGCATTATTGTAATTTTTACAACAACTCAAAAACTATTAGACCTAGAATCAAAATAAAAACGGGTTTGGAATGTCTAAACAAAACCCTAATCGTATCCCCACTATTATTGTACGACTTTTTATGTTGATGGCTATAAGGTCATCGAACGATTATATATTCAAGGACACTTAACACAGCGCCTTCTAGTCCCAAACTAAGCAAAGCTTGTACTATGGGAACTAGATGGCTGATAGAATACACACATACATTTTTTTTTGTAAATACATACTTATAATACATAGAAACACCCAGACACAGAACAAACATCTATGTTTACAACACACAAATGTTTGTTCTCAGTGGGGATCGAACCCACGACCCACAGCACGGAAGGCAGAGCTACTACCGACTGAGCCATGACGCCTGTCATGATTATATAATAGGTGCTATTTCTCCAATATAATAAATAGTTTCCAAGAAAATACGAGCTGCTTATAAACAAACCCATCTGCAGTTTTCCAAACAAACGTTGCAAAGCAAACGTTGCTAACGACAATAACTAAAGACCACGCGATAATATCATTAACTTGGCTTTTGTTTACGAATTTATCTACCCACGACACCCACGATTGCAGAATTACTTGTTTATGCTCTGTTTACTGTAAAAGTTAGTAAAATACTGCTCGACACCAAATTAATACCCCCATTGTACCTCATACTTGTTTCTTTTCTTATTCTTTTTCTTCTTTTCTTGGTGTGCTATTGCACACCAAGAATATATGTAACTATCTGATATTTACATTATTATGTCTATGTCCCACCGATTTACAAATGAAGCACCTACTATATGGTGACATCGTTTGGACTTTGACCTTTGATTATCCTTTGTAACAAATTTATAATTTTGTGCAATAATTTATTAAATAATAAGAATAGACTTGCAATATCTAAGAAATTGTCAGCCGTGACGTAACGAAACTGAGAAGTCTCAAGAACGCAAGGATCGATTAATCGAACTAACTGGAAAAAAAGTTCACGTGGTCTGATTGATCGAACCATGCGGTCGAAACACGTGGCCAAGCGAATAATAAATCAAATCTTTCATTGTAATACAACTAAATCGCGTCAGCACGGCAGGAAGGGAATATCTAACAAAACATTAATGAATTGTTTTTGACGCGATAAAAAAACAGACTGCCTTTGAATTCCATTTGACGAAAAAATAGAAGGAGTATCGTGGCTCCGTATCCATTATTATCCAATCTGTGTCATTTCAATAAAATTGATCGGATGGTGGATCCAAAATGTCGTAATCCTTTTCGACGCTATTTGCGTGTGCAAAAATAGCCAGAGAAATTAATTTGTAGGCTCATTCGGATCACGCGTGTATACCAACATGTGCTTTGGTCTGATTGTGGAAAACACGAGGTTTTACGTACTTCATAATCGCACGTATTCTGTTTTAGATAGAACGGATAAGACACTTACCTCTGTGGGACGGTAATCTTAGGGTTCGTTTACACGGAGAGTTTAATATTCCATGCAATGAACGTTTATTTAAAGTCAACGTCAATTCAAATGTCTGTTTTCTACAATTACTACGAAATTCTCTTATTAGAACCCCAACCCTTTCCCTAAATTTATTCAAATCCTCTCCATCCAAAGGTTGCCTGGAAGAGATCGCTATTGAGCGATAAGGCCGCCCATTGTACATTTAATGCAACCTGTTTTGTTAATATCATAAGAATATGTTTCCTACAGATCGAATGAAGCCCGAGCGAAAGCAGTTACAGAGCAGTGGCATGCCGCAGTAAGTAAAGTATATATCCTTGTAGTATTTCTCATAAAGCACACATTCTGATCACGTGCTACCATACCCTGAAAGTACACACGAATAAGCATTCATATTACACTTGTAAAACGTTTCCTCAGCTCGCTTTCCATGCTCATAAATAAAACAGCAAAACTCAAAGAATAACAGTAGCGTTAACAGAATGCACTCTCAATTATACGGAGAGCTGGTGAGGCCACAGTATGAATAATAGCAGAGATGTATTTGCAGTGGAGTATTAAGGGCAAATCATCATCATCATCATCAATATATATAAAACTCTTTTGAAGCTGACAGAGAATCAACGCACAGCCTATACCATAAGTCCTAGAGGTATGCAATTTGGAGGGTAGTATCCTTGTATAGTGTAGGGGTGCACTAAGAAAGGAATTTTGAATAGTCACATTCTAAAGGGTTTAGAACGCGAGCAACGCTGCGGGCGACGGCTAGTAATAAATAAATTGCCAACAATCATACTTTTTCCGTTTTTGTCACTATTTCGTGCGACTTGAATTGGTAGGAATATATTTCTCGCTACTTTTTAAAGTGCCTTATCCATAAGGGTAATGCAAAAACAAAATGTGTCGATTCAATTTAAGAATTCCATATTCCGCACCAAAATTTTGCGCACTAAGATCAGCATTTACGCTATTCCACCAATCGATTTTAAGCTTGGTGCTCACAAGTCGAAGTTTTAATATTTACCTTTACTGGCAGTAGATCCTATCCGTCATCCATTGTATTCGACGCAGTCAGGATTCGTAAAGTTTGTTCTCGGTATGAACTTGTTAGACGTAACAATGAAGCTTCACAGAGAAAACTTGTGTTATTATGTACTAAACAGCAAGTTTTACTGTTTAGTACAGCAAGTAAATAATCAATCTTATTCTGACACGATTTTAGAACGTTGCAAATGTTGCAATATCAAAGAGCATGCAGGTGTTACTTCTCTGCCTGCATGAACTCCTAAGTACAGCTCTGCGTCTTTCAAAAGTCGTTCTGTTTTCTGCATTTTACTGTCCAGCCCTGGAGCAAAGCTATGTAAATGCATCGGGAGGTATGGAAATGGTCCAGCAACTGCGCTGCTTTTAACTATGCAACGGGTTACGGCTCCTTAGGCGACGGAACTCTATGGCTTTAGCGTGTATTGCTGGATTGCTATTGGATCGTGCCCTACATTGCTCCACTGCGATGTAAAGCTGTGGCAACTTTTGTGTAGTATTATAGGTAATACGCTGCAAAAGTGTTGGTGCAAGAAAAGGTTTACACGAAGCTTGCTGTAATTCAGAACGGCGACTTTTACCTTCACATTCATTCAAAACCAAAAGTTGCAAGGTAGTTAGGTACCTTTTTCGAACTAATGTTACAGTTAAACTTAGTTAATTAGTAAAGCTAACTAAAATTATCTGCTCCGTGGTAAATCTATGACTATGCAAAACAAAAGTCTGAGTCAGATCTAGCTCGCATAAAATCTAAGTTCAATTACAAGCTAGCCCGAGGCCTTTTGTCTGTTTTGCTTTCTTTTTCATGTTAGCTCCGCTAGAAGTGATTCTAATTAGGTATGCAGTCTTCACGGTCTCCTGGCCAACTGAGATCGTTTGCGGTTTAAGCAATTTACCGGCGACGACGTTGGAGTAAGGTTTTGGACAAAATACACGGTCATTTTGTAATAGGAGCTTAGATGAATCTTACATGATTTTCAACAGCGTTTCCATTTAAAAGTAAGTTTAAAAATACGTCAGTATCGTCAATGATTTATTATTGAACTCTTTATCACTTATCATAAAAGTCACGTGGATAGTTTTCTGAAATAAGAAAAAGTAAGTAGGTATAATATTTTTTAAATGTTGCTAACATTGGGAAATACTATCGATGTAAATTCTAACCAAAACAAATGTCTCTAACTTAGACCATCGTTGTCAAAATTGAAGAATATCTTATCAACTCTAGAATAAGAATAATGGCTTGAAAATAAGATGTTCTTGAAAAATAAATTGACAAACGTTTATTTTTCGTACAAAAAGTAAAGCGAATAAGCTTCCAGGCGATCCTTTACAGGATAATTGGCTGTATTATCGACCCACGGCTCCTTTATCCTATAAATAAGACCGTAACAAGATTTCCCGTAATTGATTTTCTGAATGGACCCTTTAAGATTGGACTTAAACAAAGTTAGTAAACAAGAGCAGAGTAAGCTTTGGCGGCTTTTGCAAAAGGCCTGGGTAAATTAAAGTAGATAAATAACCCTCAAATTGTACTAATAATTGTTTGCTTAATTTCAAATAAGTTTTTGATTATTGAACTTTGATGTTATAACTCGTACCTTGCCAGTGGCCTCACAGTTCCGATATTCCAAACGCCTGTCAACTTTTTCAAAAGTTTCAACACCGGTTTGTTTACCTAGTGACCAGAGGTTTCGATCGGGTTATTTTAAAAATAGATTTTTCTTAATAACTATTGTGGTTATGAACATTATTTACACTAAGAGATTACGGGATACCATGATTTGTGTGTTCGATTATTTCCCAATATTTCGGCACAGTTGTATGTGCCAGGATCGCTGGTAGAACTAAAGTCTTTACAAAGTAACTGTTATTGGTAGACGTACTGATCGGTCTACCCTCTTACGCACTGCTGCTTACTTCTCTGACCTCTATACTATATAAGGATACTACCCTCCAAATTTCATACTTCTAGGACTTATGGTTTAAGCTGTGCGTTGATTGTCAGTCAGCTTCAAAAGAGTTTTATATATTTAGAAGAAGATAGAAGAAGAAGATAGCTAAACATTTTTAGTAAAAACTTGTTTGTTTAGTTTATTTCTAGTTTATACTGGAGCGTCTTGGTTTTCTAGCTTCTAACTAAACTGAAATTATACGCCAGTTGTTTCGATACTTCAAATCGAAGTCTCGACAAGACTTCGGTAACCTTATACGGCGGGAAATGTAAATCGCTCCGGGCGGAGCTCGTGTTTATTTCTAGTTTATTCCGCTTCGAATGTTTGTATGGCTTGATGGATAAAGGGGTACGATGTCTAGGAAGGTTTTAAGTTTCCTCATCATCTTTTGTATACTATGGTATTTTATTTTATAAAGCTGCGTTTTTTTCTGGTTTGTGCTACACACACTACACTTCACGAATTTTGAATAAGGCAGCACCATTGAACTACGGGCATTCTTTTAGACTCGAAAGTATATTGTTATGATGTCGAGACTCAAGCATAGATATTTGGATATATTTTCCGTAGGAAGGTTTGAAAAAATCTGTGTTTGAGTTACGCTTGAGTTTCTCTTCTAACTCTTCAGCTGAAGTTTTAATCAAACATCTTTTTAATACTTCTAATAACGTACAAAATTACTGCGTTCTCTCCGAGCTCTTTAATTTTGCACTAACTTTTGCAAATAAAAATACTGTTTTAATGTAAAATAATAAATATGTGCAAAATACCAGAGTACAAGATGCTAAAGATAGCACCTAGTATTCTATAACAGAATCTGCTGAATAATACTGTGCTTAGTTTTGGCAAGCAGTAATATCTCTTCCCAGCTTTACAAGTCCCATTAGGACTAAGAATATTACCATCAAGTACTAATTAATCAGCCAAGATACAGCTTTCAGTAACAATCCCTACTGCAGGGTAGTTTGAGCCCGCATTATGCGACACAAGTTTTGCAATAATTACTCTGCTAGTTAGGAATTGGAGTATGAAGGTGCTCTATTCCATCCTATCAGCGAAACAAGATGACAAACTACTCAGCACTTGAGTGTTATTCTTTTTAGAAGGATCATCTATCTATGCTATTATAAAACTGTAAAAAAGTCAAAAACTAAATTTAAAGATATGGATAAACCAAATATGCAGATTTACCTTATAAATAAACGGTTCTGATTCCGAAAATAGAGTTTGTCTGTTTGTTTGTTCGTGGATCACGCCTAAACTACTAGACCAATTTCAATAAAACTTATACCATTCAGAAGCCTTTTTTCCGGATTGAAGCATAGGCTATATTTTATTAAAATCAAAGAAGTGGATTCTTAGATACAGCTTGAACTCTCCAAACCAAAAGCAGCTATTTGCTGCGAGGTTCATCGTATGCTGGTTGACCGATATTTTAGTGGTTTCGCACGCGTACGAAGTCGCTGGTATCAGTTAGTTAAACGATAAGAACCAAGTAAGTTTCTTGCTCGTTCTTGGTTTTGGTAGGAATAAAAAGATACAGCGTGTTTAATAAAGAAGAAGTTTCATTTTAAACTGCTCAATATAACGCGATGGTACGATGGTACTCGTAAACACGTCGTAGCGCAATTTTGGCATCCGTGCGTAGCTAATATCTACGGAGCTACGACCGAGCTACGAGCTGCTACGGCGTAGCAATCTACGAAAATAGAGGGTAGATAGAAAATAGAAAAGAGTGATATTATTTATGGTTTGGGTGACAATAAAGATGCTACTTTGATACTGAATCATGATTTTAACACTAATAATAGCGTTTGTTCGTAATTCAAAAATTTCGTTAAAAGTTATTTATAATTGTGTAAAAATTTCAGAGGTCTACGAATCCCGACATCAATTTTTTGGTCACCAGTTCATCAAATCAAATTAATATTCTATTATGTTTTAACAAAAAAATAGTAGATAGGGACTAGGGACGTATGATATTCGATTTCGGTATATTACAGTAAAAACAACGGACATTCAACATTTGTACAATACTTTCCGCTCCGTCGACATTTTGACAAATATTAATGTTCCCCGTGAAATGGACGCATGGGACATTATCTTGACCATTACACATGTCTCCTGATATAAAATATAGGGATTTGGAAATGTTGACATCATACCGACTGCAACTGTACGAAGAGATTTTGTTTTTATCAATTTGAAAGTTGTATCCATGTAATTTTGTAATGTCATGTACATGTAATGTCATGTAAAATATACTCAAGAACAAATTAGAATCAAAATGTGGGTGTCTAACAGAAATCTGCTATCCATATAGCGGTTGAGTAGACAGTACGATAGAAAAAATATAGTTAAGTAGGTACGTATTCTAATTTCTTCAAACAGAAATACGCGGTGGCTCACGCATTTATTTAAATAGATATCCGGCTAATTCAGAGTGGATTTATTCATAGCCAGTTTCTCCCAATTATGAATTAAAACGAACGCGAAAATGTATTTTGTTAAAATGTGTCAGGGTACAAATGAACGCGAATTAACGGTCCCGCCGAGGGTCTGAAAATTAAATTGTCGGTCAATGGAACATGCAAATGAGTTGCAATCACGACGCTTTGTGAGTCATCGCTGATTGCTGTCATGTATTTATTAATTTGTATTGTGGTCGAATTAGATTTTCAGCAGGCTTCAAATAATAAATAAATATAGTTTTATTCACTACCAACCAATATTATAAGTATGGCCCATAGTTCGTTAGACTTGGAATAATTTTAGCTAGCCTTTATCCGTATACCTCACTGCCATGCCATGGAAGTTAGTTTACCCTATTACCGTACAGTTTACCACACCAACAGTCACTATCTACGCTCGCCAACCCGCATGACCAGTGGACGAGACGGGTGAATCCCTCTTTCATGGTTGGGAAGACGACCTATTAAAGGTAACTAGGAACGTTGGGTGCGGGCTGTTATAATTATGAGTCTGTTTGAAAATGTACGGGAAAATTTCACTCTGGATGAGTGAAACCATGAGACCAAAAAGTAGAGGGCAGGTTCTCTTCAGTTTCTTAGTGAGGTGTTTGATTTTTATTGGAACTTTTCATACGTTTAATAGTCAAACTGTCGGTAAGACGTTCAGTGAGCGCTTGGAAAATTGCAAGAACAGTTTGTTTTGAAACAAACTGCAAGTTTTTGCAATTTTCCAAGAAATCGAAGAGATGTTTAATTTAAATTTTTATTTATTTAAATATAAATAATTTAATTTCTTAATCCGTGGATCAATATATAAAATAGAGGGGAGATCTCGAACAAATCAGACCACCGCGTTACGTAAACCACGTATTCGAATCATATTGTGCATCAACGCTAGCTCAACTGCCCAACGTTGTATCACCATCGCGCAGTGTATTTCGAATACGTTAGCTATAGAGTTACGATACATTTACGATTGTCACATTTATTCGTCATCAAGGTACGGTATAAGCCAAATACGATCGAACGTCGGCCAAATCCACAGTTATATTTAAAGTTTCCAAGCTGGTTTTAACCCGTGTCTTACATGTCTAGATTTTAGACGGATTCCAGAACCTTTTCACGTCGTTTTTGCGGATTAAGCAAAGCCTATTCATCCAACTTTATGTTTATTAAATGTGAAACATGACTCGAATGAATCAGCATTAACTGTGCGTACAGATTTTTTGCTGAGTTATATTAATGGGTAAAAGTTCAAGTTATTGGGCTTTATGGAGTTTTTATGCATTTATAAACAACATAAAAAGCAACCTGATAACAAATTGATGGAATTTTTTTTTTTTATTTTATCCCATAAACTGTATAACAAATCAAAACAATTTGTTTCACCAGACCGGAAATGTATATTCTGTTCGGACTATATTCTGTTAGGCGTTTATTATACATAATTATTATATATTTATCGAGATTAATAAAAGCTTATCAACATTGGAGCTGGGAAACCATCACGGTTGGTCGTAAAAGGGCGGTTATACTCTCCGAAATAATTAGCTATTGCACTCCTCGTAAACTCAAAACCTCTGTTGTAAAATATTTACATTCTCCTTAGCACAGGATTTTAAGGTTTATTATCCAATAGCTGAAAAAACTTAACAGTGTAACTGCATTAATTGTGTGCCAGCCTTTTCTATTGTGTAGGTAAATTTAAGGAAAAAAAGCCTTTATATGTGCTGTAACCCTTGAAGTGTTTTTCAGTGATTGAAGATATGATTTTATTGATCTGAAAAAAAAACGGCATTTGTTTCCAATAGTTTTACCACAGATCATAGGTTTTACTAATTTTACATTTGATATTCTGTCGTTTACCGTTTGAAGTCTGTCAGAATAGATTGGTGGTATAGTTATGAAGATCTATGTGTATCTCTGCTCGACGATTTGAATCCCAACACCTGAAACTGCGATAGAATCACCAGTAGACCACTGTAGGTACTTTCTCTACATTGGGTCACTCTATACCATACTAGCTTCCTTCGGCATATACGGTGTATGAAGTTCTGATCACGTACACGTAATTGTAAATATCTCCACCATTTTCACTGTTCAGACATTCAAAGCACGCGCAGTAAATGTGCTAAAGTGCTATGAGTAGTTCATTTCAATATCGGAAATATAATGACATCTGGGAAAACATCTTACGTGGATGCTGTAACCAGATACGTTGAGCTGAAGGCGTCCACCGGGATCTCTTGGAATACTGTTGAAATTGAACTGGGACTTAATATGCCTTACGAGCTTTTAGTTTTGAGTTGGAAAAACTTATTTGCATTGGAAAGTGGCGAGCGCGTTTAGAAGTTTGCTCATTATTTTTAAAAAGTAGTTTTGAAAATCGGTTTTGTTGAATTGGTGCTTGTGCAAAGTTCTCATCAGACTTGGAAAAACTACATTTCAGAAACCAATTATTTGTATGTTGTAGGTACTAGATATATTGCTTTGACGTGCCTTTGGTTGCATTTATGTCTATAAAGGGCGGTCACAAGAATCGTGTTTATAAACATAGAGAATTGAAAGGATTTCTTGTCTACCGTTTTGAAGTACTAGTACTGAATTACAGCCATGAGAGAATTTGAGAGAAAATGAGAATTTTTTTTCCTACCACCGCGGCGCAAATAAAATTTACTAACACAACTATATAAAACGTATCCAATTTTATTTTCAGTTTTCTTATCTAAGCGCAGCACGACTGCGCGAAGATACAAGAGCTATAGAAGCGCTTAGAGACGTCACAAATGTTATTCCTAAAGTGGAATTTTGTGCAAAATAATGTGACACAATGCTAAAGTACTATGCCTGAGATGCACTGCGAAATTGGAAAAGTTTTAGCTGGTTTAGTTCTAGATTCTTTGCGTGACCTCGTTTCGATGCCGCTTCGATATTGCGCTTTGGATTGTCAGATGGCCTATAAACGATAATATGGTTAGGTATGCATGCATGCACGCTACTTGCATGTCAGTAGGTAAGTATTTAAAATGTTAACCATGTGTGTTAGGCATTTGCGCTGCGAAACAAAATCTACTCGGTGCCTAGACTAAACCACAGATCATATAGACTAAACTAAGTGGACAGCACTAAACAAGTTTTTTGACTCATTCTTAGGTGCAAGCCAGACAGAAGAGACGTAAGACGAGGACGCGTCGCGGACAGGCGGTTGAGTTGCGCATTGCACCCGCGCCCCGTCTCTTCTGTACGTTTTGCGTCGCGACGCTTCTATACATTTTGTATGAAAGGGACGCGGAAGAGACAAATTTCCGTGCCCTGTCTGCGTCACAGTAGTTTCTACGAGTTGACTATAACTTGTATACGCGGTCAAAATAAGTATCAAAAATGCAAAACAGAATAAAGACCACTGCACTTTCTAGTTTAAGTTAGATTTGAGTCAAATCTGTATTGTTTGAGGAGAACGAACTGTTGTATTTCAGTCCGAGTAAAGGCATCTGCAATGCAAAACAGCGTTCCCGGAAATCTGGGAGACTATAATATTATTTTAATGATTAATGAATTCCTGACGTACATTGTATTTGGAGTATTTCAGATGCAAAATGAGTCTCTGTTGGAATGATGCATTCATTTTTTTCTTAATTTAGCATCTACACACACAAAATTCAATCAGTGATGTCATAGAGACTATACAGAGACATTGCAAGACTATTTTTATTTGTTTTGTCTTTTTGGTTTTGTAGATTTTAGACACTACAAAATATTTGTGCTGGTATGAGCAAAATTCTGCACTTCTATTACATAAAAAACATTTTCCCGTATACTTATCTTGGATCTCATAATACGCGGTTATAAACCTGAGCTTTAAAAAACTTGCGACCGTTGAACTGTGCCTTTTACGAGCACTCTTTTTGTACGAAAGAACAATAATGTCTGATGAAGCCTCAGGAAATATTATCACGTTCATTAATTACATGCAAACGAAGTTATTCCGTTCCCACTCAGTAATTGGACTCATGCATAGAATCAATTGGAAAAAGAACGCTTTTATTGAATTTTTTCCTGTATCTCAAGTGGCAATTCATTTATGCTTTGTTTTAATTTATAACTAAGCTTTCAAAAATGCTTTAGTGTAAAAAAGCAATTAGTATTCATGAATTAAAAATAAAAACGTTTTCGTATGGTAAGTGGACAATAAATTATACCAGTAAAAATACTTTTCTACTGCGTTTCATAATTTCTTCAAATACACTGCTTTCATACAAATCTAGAAATTCTGCGTTCAGGCTGCAAAAGCACCAAAAAAATTTTTTTTTTACATAGTATTGGCACAGTATTGGTAAACGTTTGACAACAATCTCACCTGATGTTAAGCGATGATGCGGTCGACGGTGTATACCAAATACTTTGAAAACATCATCTTCCTAGATGATGGCACGCAAAATGGCTGACAGTCTTTTTTTAAAACCCTTTCAACTACGCTGTCTAGCCAACCCATTCGCGTAAATTTGGAAAAAAGATTTATTCGTGTGATATTGATGGCACTCGGCGTATTTCAGGGGAGCTGCGGTTCCACATCACTATCATCAATCAAATCGACTTATCGCGTCGTCCGTCCGCGTCGACCACCGCCGTCACTGTACGTGTAGAGGTGAACAGCTGGTAAAGTAAGTTTTGAATTTTTGAACCGCCAACTTTCAAATGAGTCTGTATCTGTTGATTCCTCATTGCTCATTGGTCGCGACCTCTCTTCATAACTTTTTCTTCTATCACGTTCTTCCATCTCTTGCGATCCCCTGCGACATGGATCGCTTTGTGGGGTTGGGTGTCGAGAATGGTGCGTATATACTTGATCTATCCAGCGCATGGGGGTACTTGATCAGTCCGTCAAATCATCATAGTCCATTTCTAAAGTCAATCCATAACGTCACATCCTCTTGGCTTATGACGTTATATTTTCTTTTCTAAATTCAAAATGTATTTGGCCACTCCTATCATGCCGCCAGATTTGGATGATAGAAAACAGCTCACTCAAAAAACTTCGACTGGTTGAGTTAGCTGTTGTCTACAAGCTGTGTTCTCATATCATATGGATAGCTATGCCGGAAAACTACATTTATTCCCCATCAACGCGTAATTGTTATTGAATAGAATAAAACGAATACGTATTACGGCTTGGCTTATTTTATGAGCACGCGTATCAATAAACGATTCAGATACATAAACATATTCATTTGTTTGTGTGTAGGTAATGATTTAGGTTTTCATATATTTTATTGTTTGCAAGTATAGGGTAGCAGATAAGATTTAGACAGAAAAGGAAAAGCGTATAAAAACTTCCCATGCACCGTGCAAAAAGCGAACAAAAGTCGCGGGAAGTTAGCAGTTGACGCATAAAGCGCAGTATCATTAATCTGCGAAATGTTTGCCTAATAAAAAAATATTGATATCTCATTTGTGATTAATTTAAATATAGAACAGAAAAATGTTTCCTTATTCCTAATTACTCGTAGCTAATTTATTTTAGTTCAACAAAACCTTTTCTACTTGATTGTCTTCAACCATCTTATCGCGAGATCCATGCGGGTCCCTTCCGACCCGAATCCGTCAAACAAGCTAGATAACAGATAGCCAAACATCGACCTAATTGCTACAATGTATTCTCAGACTACCAAACAAAACCAAACATGTCATAAGTAATATAAGGTTCATTTTTAAGAAAAAAAAGCGCAGTGAGTTGTACCTACTTAAACCTTATATTTGTTTACATACATTATCTGTATTCATTAAATGGATACAGAAACCCAAGAGACAAAATTACGAAATTGTGAGAATATTTTTGCAAATCTAAAACATTTATACAAATGAAATGAATACTTATGTGCTTAAAGTACGGTCAGCAGGTACAGTAAAAAGTTATTAATTAAACATTTACAATTCGAGTCGTAATATCAGCAACATAATAAATTCATTAAGCAGCCCTTTCAAACAGAATATTATCATGAAAGCAACCACCAAATATGGTTGTAGTTCATATTCAAACTTACTTATTTGAACACGAATTTACCATTTTCAATTTGTGAGTTTGTTTTTGACCTCTAACTGGTAAAATAGTGAGCAAACATAATTTATAATTTTAAAGTCTAATGGATAAGGACCTCTGAGGCTACCTGGAGACCTCTATCTTCTAATTCTTGGTTGTACAAATGTACACTACTATACCAGTTATTATACGAAAATAAATGTATTTCAATCTGAGTGATTATGTAGAAAACTTTGGTGGTACTCATAACAGCTACGCCGTAGGTTCGTAGCTGCTACGCCGTAGGCTCGTAGCTGACAATCCGAGATGACAACCGATTTGCACTTTGGGATCCTTATATCTTGCAATATCTCGAACCTTCATATTGAAATGTACTCACAAAAAATAAGAATCTTGCTTACGATAAAAATGTTTTAAGAATTTATTTTTCATGCTTAGGTTTTATTTGGGTGTTACGTATAAAGAAGATATTTTTTTTCTTATTCGCCAGTAAAGTAAATAAGGGCGACTCTACATTAGGATCGGAATAAATTCTATGTGAAATTGTAGTCATTATCCGTATTCGATAGGAGCTCCTCACTTTTGTAAATCCTCATAAGGGATTCCGTAGGGATGGCATGGAATGGTTGCCATTATCGATGGAAATTGTGTCGATTTTTTGATATGTACTATAAGTTTATAGGGTCAATCGCAGCATGTCATTTTGCTAATAATTGAACAGATTGCGAATGAGTCGTTTGGGGTTTTTGATAAAGGGTCAATTTGATTATAGAATCTAGTGCTACTAAGACCACACTACGATCCACTGTCTGGTGCAGACCAGCACGCGTAGTATGTTCGCTTACGCAGATTGAGCAGCGCCTCTAGCGATAGTTTACAAAACTGATAATTCTACATACAAAATTATAGTTTACTTGACTTGTCAGTAAGCAAATGTATACATTGTACACACTCGGCATACGGACGATAGCGTGACTAGCGACCTACGCTGTAGCACCTGGAAAAATCCGTCACACCCCAGTAAGATAACTTGGTAGAAAGGTAGGTATGATCTCTATCTAGATTGACCCACTCTAACGTACAGTTCAAGGGCGTAGTGGTATCGAAGGCACCATTTGCATGCTTAGTACGTTCTTTGGCACTAAGAGTACTTGAGAGGTCTCGATGGAGCGTCGTTTGTTCGCGGCTTACTTCGCACTTATTTCAAAGAGGTAAACGGTTTGTATCTGGGGGAGTCTTTTGAGTGGTTCTTATAGTATGTTTTGTGTTAAGTTGCTGGTTAGAATGTATGAACAGATCGATGCTTTAGAACTAAGTAGATAGGTAGGTACCTAGAAGACCTATAATGAACTACTTTATAGCTTTACTATTAATAAATGAATTAATTATCTGATATCAAATTTTGACGGCCATTTTGATATAAAATTTTGTTAATTTGGTATAAGTACCTACGTAATCAATGTGCTCTCATGGACGCAATACCTACCTACTTTAACTCAATGTTAAATTATTTATGTCGACTGGTTTATTCAGGGTTGTTTTGGGCTTGACATTTTCAAAGTTAAATTGGTAATTAAATAAAACACGACAGGGGTAAATACAAACATGTTAATTGATGATAAAATATTCAACCCTGTACGTACGTGTTGAAAAATTCAGCACAAGGGTTGCGAAAAAAAACTTTGGGACATCAAACAAACAGTAAATTATCCTAATTCAATAAAGCTGTGCTTACGTTTAGCAGATACTGCGAAGAAGCATTGGTCTATCAACCAAAAACACAATAATATCTTCAAAATAACAAGAAGTTAGCCAAAATAAAGTTCTGACTTCCGATCTGGGATGTCAGAAAATGTTATGCTCATAAACCATTTTCAATGTTAATTTAATATTTAGTCGCATTCACTGGACTTTCTAATTATAACCCATCATCTAAATTCGTAAAGACTATTTAGAAGTAGGTATAACCACAGGTACAACTTGTGTTTCAAAGGTTTTCTTATGTAAAATAAATATAGTGAATGTTTACTAAAGAAGTTCATTAGAAAACAAAACCCCAAAAATAAACGGTGCCAAGAATAAATATACCGGCATGTGCGCCGAAGCGTACAAATGAAAGCTTCATAATGAAAATATCGAACTCATCCCGCACATTCTATCGACAATATGTCATGTCTCACGCAATCACGTCACATTATTGCGAACTGTCTTATCGCAGTGCGGGCTCTGCCAGAAGGATAGAGGGACACTCACAGGACCGTGGTAATTCGATAATAAAAGGTATGTAATGTCTCTTCGTTATTTGTTAGGATGAAAAAAAAAAGATTGGCGTGATGCGCGAATTTACGAACTACGAATAGATTTTGTCAAATAAAATATGAAACAAAAACTGTGATTATGAACTCTATATCCAATAAATAAATATACAAGTTTTTTGGTGATTTAGGAGTCATTGTTGGAAATCGTTTAAAAAAAGTACAAAATCACTGATGATAAACAAAAACGCTATTGCACGCCACTCAAAATTTAATGAATTTAAAAAAACATAAATACGATAGTGTGATATGGACGACCTTATTACTAAAAGTAATCTTCCTGACAACTTTGGGATGGACTGGACTTGATAAGAACGCCTGATGGAGGACGACTGACCGATGAAAGGATTAATGATTATGATTCATATCTTATTTTCTAAGTAGACCCTTATGTTCTCTGTGTCTGTGATATGGTGTTTTAGAAGCACTGTCTTTAGTTCCCTAGAAAAGCCTTCATAGAAGGACCTAAATTATTTGTGTGCAGTTATAGAACGAGAAGACGGAAGCACTGTATCACCGCTATGGGATTTATAGACCGGCACTGCGCGTCGTAAAGCGAAATAGGACGGAACAACGTGCAGCTACGCATAACTTCAGCTTTCGAGGGTTGTCTTTTACTGCTGGTTTGACTTCAGTACCCCGAAGACATACATGTCTTCGTTAACATTGTACCCCCATTGTGTGCCCTCATTAACATTGTAGCAAATAACCTACATGTTATTTGTTACAATGTTAATGAGGGCGCACAATACCTGCACATAAAATTACAGGAGTACCTACGCAAAATGGTAGAACCAAAAAAGACAGAATTAACATAAAATGTTCAACCATCTGCAGTTTAAACTCAGTATCGTCTCTATAGCCGTAACAAAATACTATGGTCACTT
This sequence comes from Eulithis prunata, assembly GCA_918843925.1. Lineage (NCBI taxonomy): Eukaryota > Metazoa > Arthropoda > Insecta > Lepidoptera > Geometridae > Eulithis > Eulithis prunata. Next base: position 4,384,269 of record OU974019.1, on the reverse strand, counting down.
ATGGTACTAAGTATAAGAAGACGGAATCAATTAGCCGTTCTAGGTAGTAGATATTCATATTTTTGGGTCAGGAATTAATATTTTTGTAATTTTGTTGCTAGCTTAATTTTGAGTAAATGACCAAACAAAAGAATTTACACGAGTAAGTAAAAATACGGATTCTTATCTATTGATAGCTTGGACTACGTAAAATTAGCTGACTCTCATATAAACGACTTGTTTATTACAAGTAACAAACCTCTTTCCAGTCAGCCAATAGATTACCACTCATTTTTATAGAAGATTTATTCAGGATTTTACGATATTTGTTTACGGCCCATGTTGTTGCGTAAAGTTGGTAATGTAGATTAACTCGCTGAGATTTGGAATTTTGACACCATGGCAATTTTTAGTCTGGTGAATTTTACGAGCTACATAAGGTATGCATTAGAGGGTTCAGCTAATAAATAGAAAGAAAATGTGAAAAAAGGCTTTGCAAAGTACCAATAGATACCTACAGCCTGAGATCCAAACCATGTTGTACTTCGTTGTTATTTTTGGCTTTGCGTTTTACAAGTGTTTTTGCGTACAGAATACACTATATGTAGGATGAGAGCCAATTTAACAATGCTCAAATTGGGAAGAGAAATTGTATGCCAGAGAATTCTATGCGGCATACAACAGTGGATGAAAATCCGAACGTAATAACCGAAGTAAAGAAAAAGGAAAACAAACAAAAAACGTATTGTGAATGATACAATAAGGCCTGTGACTGTCACATGGAATGTTTTCACCCTTATCTCGCAAGGTATAAGGTTCATACTGAAACGGTGGTGGTTCGGTTGGAAAGCAACGACGCCAGACTGTATGCGTCGCTCCAAAGTGAATTAACTAGTGTGAAATATGTAAATGGAACAAATGATTTCTGTCTGGAGAACTTTTTGTATGGACATGCAGAGGAAGTTTTTTTGCAAGCGAGTTCTATAGATTTTTGTAACAAGGTTTACGATGGCAACTTGTCTCATATGTTTTTTTATGAAACTGCACTGTGTATGTACTCTACGTAAACTAATACTCAAACAAATCTAGTTCCCACTAAAAGTAGAGAGCGTTGTGCAAAAAAAATATCAACAAAAACTACTACCAAACTTCAAGTAAAGAATCATTGATTTTTCTTGACGTCGATGAACATTCAGAGTTTACAAAATAATCCTTGCATGCCCAAATAAGTGATTATTCACTTCGTATTATCGGTGGGGCTTTTTTATTTATCTCTACAGAGTTTTGAACTAAAAATCTCACACTGTTACAAAGTTACGAGTTTGTATTCAGAATCGGTGCGGAATGGTGTTTGATTGGAGGTAGTTAGAGAGACGTGCCAACCGCGGCTTCAAATCTCTAGAGATTCGACCACTTGATATTCAATATCGGTTCTTACCCAAGAATTGAAATACTTAGAACCCTTGAAAGGATATATCAAAAAGTATGGTATATATTATATATTATTTTGTTTATTATTATTACTTTACTATATAATATGCTATATATTATTTTATTTGACTCGGAGGTAGAATTTTAAACTTGAAACTTAGATCATACTTTAGCCACACATGCAAATATTGACTATACCCTTTACATAAAATGGTTCTTAGAAACGTTTGAGCTCAAAATTTCAACAAGCTATATTTACTTCAAAACTCTTCGAATGAGACTTTAGAACTGGAGTTTCGTTAGTTTTTTCTTTAATTTGAGTCCGCATTTAGTATTCGCCATGCGCAATGTAAACCAAACGAACCGACTTCCGAACTAACTTTGACAATAATCAGACTTCGGAAAGCCAAAGACGTAGTAAATACTTCTTATTCTACGATAGATCAAAGTTCGTAGCAAAAATATTTTTCTAAAGTAAAATTACCAGCGCCCTTTAAAAATATGGACAAGCGGTAGGTACTACGATAGAACTTCATTGTATTTTCAATACTGAATTTTGTGAGGTTTCCCATGTTGAAAACATCACGAATACGAACCTATAGATATTTCACTCTTACGTGCCTATTTTACATAATAATAATATGTATACTGATGTCGCTAGGTCTAACCACAGAATTTTAGTATGTAACCACAGTATAACGCTATTTTAAATAATTTTACTAGGAAAAGTTTGTGTGAATCTAACAAAACTAAAGCTAAAATCAAGCAACCGTTTAGGAAAGTTTCAAAAGTACTTCGACTAATTTAAGCTCGGTCGTCGGCAGACTGCCGTTCTGCGGTTAACGGCTGGTTAAGCAGTGGTTGACCTGGGGGGAATTTACGCGACTGTCAGAGTTACTGAAGTAGTTTGGTGCTCACGAATTTTCGTATTTAACATCGAAACTTTGAACACTCCTATTGAATTTCAATTTGTGGCCGTCCACAGGCCGTTTAGGTATGAGGGTAGTACTTATATACAGCCAGTAATACTATGATTTGCTCCCTGAGCCCCGAGTCTGTGCATTTGTTTTAACTTACTAGCCGTCGCCCGCGGCGTTGCTCGCGTTCTACCCTTTAGAGTGTGACGTTTCAAAATTCCTTTCTTAGTGCACCCTTACACTGTATAAGGATACTACCCTCCAAATTTCATACCTCTAGAACTTATAGGCTGTGCGTTGATTCTCAGTCAACTTCAAAAGAGTTTTATATATTTAGAAGATAGCAAACGCAAAAGCATTCACAATTGCACAATTCCCAGATCTCCCGCTAGAGGCGCTCATCTGATTTTCATACAAAATTTCTCGCTTTGCGAATGCTTTTGCGTGTGCTATAAGTCAAAACAAATGCACAAACTCGGGGCTCTGATGATACATTACCAGGAAGCAAATCATTAGTTTGGTATAATGATGAGCAAAGCATCAGATAATCGGATAATACCAGTTAGTAGTCGAAAAAAACAATGGCGTCGTGTTTTCTTGTACCTACCTGCCTGCTGTAAATTCTCTCAATTTACGCATACAAGTAATGCAGACACGTAGTTAATCGTGACTGCAATAACAATTATGCAAATCGTGGCTGTGATTCTGCGGCTCAATTCCACAAAAGAAAACGCTGCTAAGCGCTCGCATGAGTTAGTGGCCAACTCTGGTGACGGAGTTTCTAGGCCGTCTTAAGGCCTCCGTCATGGCGTCATGACTGCCGGGACCGACAGTTTAACGTGCCCTCCGAAGCACGGAAGCGTTAAGATGTAAATGCCACTAGCGGTCACCCATCAAAATAGTGACCGCACAGAATGGTGCTTAACTTAGATAAATGTGAAGATTGACTAAGCAAGCTACGCCACGAGCGCTTCGAAAATGCTGCTGAACTGCTGCATCGTAGTTTTTCATCTGTTTTAGGTTATTTGGTATTCTACTATCAAACTTTAACAGCTGAAAAGTTTTTTTTTCGAATGGATGCTGACGGTCGTATTACGACTCTTACAGCGATACGGAACAAGACAGATGAAACGTATCTGAACCGTAGCTTTTCGTCTGTTTTGAAGGTGTTAGATCCAGCTGCACAGTGAAAATTGAAGGTCGATCGAACCAGCTGCACAGTGAAACGATCGAACCATAGTCGGAACTGAATAGAACGTCAGCCGTTATAAATTAGTAGAATTGAGCTCCTGGTATGTTGAAGATTACATAACAGTTGCATAGCTTGTCGGAAAATGTGCAGCTAATGCCACTATTGTTCGCAAGTTTTACTGCACTTTGGGGAAAGGAGAAAGGAGTAGTGCTTCTCTGTCACGTAGCAAAGAGTTTAACACGTCCAACTTGAGGAAAGATTTTCAAATGATCAAAATATTTTTTGAATTTTCTCAGATTTCTTGATCGGAGACGCAAACACTACGCGGTCGCTGCTACTTAGTAGGTACCTCACAGACAAAATAATTATTCGATGTTGTTTTTACTTAATTGCAAAGATAAAACTTATAACTTTAGGTTGGTATTTAAGTTACTTATAAGTTTACAAACTTATTAAACCGTCTATTATTTATACAATTTATTTTAATACAAATTCTTAAGCGCCCAAGTTCGGGCTAAGTATTTATTTTATTACATTCTTGCAAAGTTTCTAGTACCTTCGATAAACATTATTTGTGTTCAATAAGTCCGATATGCGATAGTAAAAGGAATAAATCGATTTAATGCTAAAAGCCCGAGAAATTACTTTTTACTGCAAAACACGTCTTAAATGTGCAGCAGAAAAATATTATGACTTGTGAAAAAGCTCATCGTATGGAAAAGACCGTACCTATTTTAGTGGTACGGCGCTTTGCGGCATAAAGAGGTGAGCAATGAATATGAATAATTATTATGAAAGAATACGCGCTCAATTGAAAACCTTACTTTATTTCTTTTTAAGTATATCAAAGAGAAAAACTGTGTCATAACAATTATGTTTCGTTTATGTCGAAGGTTATATAAAAACCTAAAAAGAGCTTCATGAAATTATAATTTAATTTCGAGAAAAGATTGACTCAAAACGCTACTCGATTATGTATGAAATAAAACTCCCGAGTTTTATTGAAACATGGGCTTTTTACATAATTCTGAAATTAGATTACTTTGTTTTTTTCTTTTCATTTTATTATTCAGCTTAATCTTAAAATATATAAAAAGGATGTCAAAAGAAATATGAGTAAGTAATATTTTTTTCAACACACTTGCTCATAAAGTGGCTCTATGGTCACTGCAATTAGGCACATAATGACACCCATAATCAAACTGTGACTTTTTCATTGCCATAACTCACTAGTGAGTTATAGATTTTTTTTTTGAATTTTTTTGGTTGAGTTGCTTTGTTCTTAAAAAAGTTTTTATTCAAAAAAAAGATCGTGTTAAATAGAACAAATAAATTAATGTTCCTATTGCTTGCTCATTTCATGCAACTTCTTATTTAAATAGATAATTTTAACTCGTACGTGTTTAATAAATAAAACTTTCACTCAAATATAACTTTTGTTTTTTCTGTAATAAAAGAAATCTTTAAATTCCCCATTTTGTACGTGGCAGAATATACGCGAACTCTATGCGCGGAAAATAAAAAAAAAACCTCATCCCTTTAGTCTGTGGCCGATCGCAATGCGCGCGCATAGGAAAACTGATTAATATTTCCCGCCATAGCGAAACATTTTTCACAACTCGTTTTCACTGTTGAAATTATAGTTGTTTTATTCACAAGTGTGTTGAAAAACGTCGTATGATACACGTGTGTATTGATGATTACCGTCCTCGGCTCTCTTAAGACCCTCGCCTACGGCTCGGGTCTCAATGGCACCTCGGCGGTAATCACCAATGTACCACACTAGTACCATAATGTACTATTTTTCATTTTAAATTAGTCCTTTAGGTTTTTTTATTTTGTACATAAATTACTCTATTTATCTTTTTTCTTTTTTGTGGATAAAGAGTTCTTGTACGAATGTAAAATGTTATGATTTGAAAAAATAAGTGATGAATATCTAAAGTGTTTTAGAATTCACCGTTGCAAACATTTTATATTTTGGAGTTTCAAATTACACCGAAAACATGAAAATTCTGTAGGTAGGTACAATAACATGGACCTATTAAGACGAACCCAACCCCCATGTCTCAAATGGGTCTAACAACCCTAACTTTCTCCTGTCTCCTGGGTGTCGTAACTCTTGGTTAAGAGACAGGTTCTAGGCGGTTTTAATAAAGCTGAAGTTGCTTACAAGTGAAAGCTCAGGTTTAACTTGGGGAGATATCAAAGGGCGCTTATGTAGTTTAATAATTGACTTCGCAGCAATTAGACTCCTGGGGACAAACTGTGCAAGTTGACTTTCTGAAGCGAAATTTTAATTTTAATATAAGTAGTGATACTATACAAAAATCATAAAAGTACCTATTATAAATTATTAAAGCCTTTTTGATAAACTTGTTGGTAGTTTACATAGGAATTATGTCAAATAATCTCAATGGCAAATATTAATACTTTATTTATCTAAACCTCGATGGCCTAACGTAACTTTGGGTGAGGTTTTTCGGGTTCACCTGTTTTTATTTACCCTATTAGTAGGTACATAAATGAAAGGTAAGGTAGTACACAATATTATTGTGGCATCTGGGTATAAGGACCAATTTTCTGTGCCTAACTATTATGCATTTTACGTTGTACTATCAAAACCCGTCATCGCATCATAATGTAAAATACAGAATATGAACTCATAAGATGTCATTAAGATTTCACAAGATTATATAAACTTCAAAGGCGGGTTATTCTCCACATCGTTCGGCATGAGCTCCTTGAATATGTTTCGAAAACGCTATGAAATTCTTCAGTTAACTGTGTAGATTTCAAGAGAATTTAGTAGTCACAGGTGAGCGCGCGAATCTCAGAACTTGAGTTGATTCTAGGAAAACACAATAACTGATGTCTGATACCTTTGTACCTAAGTGAGTTACTAAAGAAGGTGAAACTAGCTAATCTATCATCATCATCATCTTAGTCCTGGAGAAGTCCACTGCTGGACGGCCCTTTTCTATAGGTTTCTAGAATTAAAGATTCTGTACCTCCTCCTTCCACAGGTTTCCCGCGATGTTTGTCTTCAGACATGTGGTCGCAAACACTTTTGTCCGTCACAAAACTAAGCGGATTAAAATGTATGTTTTCAAGAAGTTATCATCATCATCAATATATTTAAAACTCTTTTGAAACTGACTTAGAATCAACGCACAGCCTAAACCATAAGTCCTACAGGGATGAAATTTAGAGGGTAGTATCCTTATGTAGTGTAGGGGTGCACTATGAAAGGAATTTTGAAAAGTGGCACCCTAAAGGGTAGAACGCGAGCAACGCCGCGGGCGACGGATAGTATGAAATAATTTCAATTACTTAGTATTTTTTCTGCAGAATCCAGATTGTTATTTACCAAAACAATTAATAACAATTTATATAGAATTAACCTGTCACGGTGGAAGCCGTGAACATCCACCCCAGCAACATAGTTCACTAGATAAATGTACGAACATGTACATCCCATCCCACACTCGTATGGTGAAATTTTGGCCTTAATTTTATTCAATTTGTAACTCTCGAACCCAAAACTTTCGTGACGCATGACTCGAACAGTAATTTGACTTCTATAGCTTTTACTCTCCCGGATATTTTGCAAAAGGTTCGTTTCAGTGGGGAAATGAAAGAGGCAAGAAAATTTTCAATAGATTGCCGTGAAAGTGGTTTAGGATCAAAAGTCACGTCATTCACCAAAAATGTTGTTATTTCGATTCCCAAGGTATACTTAGAATCGGATGTTTTTATAAGGAATCTCCCTTGGTGGATTTAACGGGAACGCTGTTTATTTATTGTTGAACAATTTTATTTGGTTAAATATTACGAGTTTAAGTAGGTCTTGACGAGGTTCAGTCACAGGAGTTTGTTTTTAAAATGAGAATTGTTTGTTCGACAGCCTTTTTTTTATTTTAAACATAATTTGAAAATGTTATACTAATTTTTTGTGCAAAATCTTAAGGTGAGCTGACAAGTTAATCTTTTCATATAAAAGTTAAACTAAAACGTCAGCTGTTCAATAAAAGAGAATTGCAGCTGCTATGCCATTGAATAGAATAGGTCTTGGTAAAAAAGGCTTATAGAGTAGAGAAGAAATACAATACAAATCGGACAATAGCGATCGCACAATAGTTTTAAAAACTTTATTTTAAACACTTTGTTTATGTACCTATATACAAACGTGCTAAATGTTGTTTTTGTACCTGGACTGTGAACTATTTGAGATTATTAGGAAAGAGAATGGAAAACGTGAAAAACTTATAGGAATGGTTACGTGACTTTCAGTTCGGAAATATCATTTTCACACATTTCGATTTTTGTTTTCTCATTCTAGCCACTCACTGTAGAATGTGATTGACAGAACCATAAACTATGTGAGACTAGAATCCCTTTGCTATAGTAATAATAAAATGTAAATATAATATGTAGATGGTAAAACGAGCAATCTATAATATTCTCTCTCTGAGCCCGTAACCTATTGAGCCGGAATCGAGGCGTCTGGTTCAGACATTCAACGAGTTGACGTCGACACTCGACACTTTGGACAGTCGCGTTTACATTTATATTATTAGTTGAAATAGGTAGTTTTAATAGTTTGAGAACTCGGCTTTAGTTATGGGGGGTAATACCCTCATAAAAACTAAAGCCGAGTTCTGAAGAAGCCGGAGAGGTGAAGGAAGCAGATGACCCACCTGATGTTAAGCGGTAACCTTTGCCTAATACAATGCCTTACCATTTACCTACAATTTTTTTTTATCAACAGTATTATGTACGCTTTGTGTAAACGTTTTTTGAGTAAGATAAGAAAAAAAATAACGGAAAACCTACTGATAAGTTGACCTCTACAAATGCACCTTTTGGACCCACGGCCTACCGTAAACGATGCGTTGCTTAGGCTGGAATACTCAAACGCCACTTAAATGAAGTTCACGCTTAAATTATTGCCATCTCGTACAAATGAGTATTGTCAAACAGGTGCTTAAATTTGAGTGACGTTTCAGTATTCCAGCCTTAGTCAGTCAGGAACTAAAACATGAACGGAGTGGATATGAGTGAATCTCAATAGCTACACTCGTAAATACAGAGCAGTGTTCAATATCAGAGTATTGTGTAATTCATCTTGGAGGTATGCCATATTTTTTGAAAAATTTGTGAGCTCCCAGCTTGGTCTTTCTGTGAAACTGAAAACGGGGCGTCTCCGATAGTTGCCGTACTGCTGCATTGTGTTTCTATCTCTAAGTGCCAATGTATATGAAAATGTAAATTATTATGGTTTTATATTGCGTCAAAAAAATACGACTGTGACTAACAATTACACGAACTTCTTGTTGATAAGCAAAACTATAAATTTCACCATTACTAGGTAAAAAAGTGGGTTGGAATTGTCTTTCCCCGTTCTTGCCTCTCCCAGATGTAGAGTACCAAATAGTTTCTACGTCGTCAGTGGATGGTATAACAGTAGACAACCGTAAGTACTCCCAAATCTACTTGAACAAGAAATTTTGAAATAATTACACTCAATTGTTTCCTTCTTCTTCTTCTCTTCAATAATGGCCTGTGTCCGTCATTTCGACAGACAATTTTGCCAATGTCAAGTGTTAAAATTGTAATAAATAAGTCAAGTCAAGTCATTTGTCAAGTCGGCTGTCGTTTGTTTTGAAAAGAAAATGGTGGATTTTCTCTTCAAAACCTAACACGAATTTTCACATTCAGAAAAACCACTTTACACACATTTATTCCAATGGCTCACACTTTATGTTACGACCTAAGTATTATTGGTTAAAATTCCACCAAAATTAAACAACAATACTCACAATAACACAAGAAAAACTATTAAAACAAAAGTGCTATGTGTCGTTTCAAAAAATGTCAAAACTCGTGTCCTCAATTGTTTCCTCTTTTTTTCTTTTCTTTTTTTAGCTGAATATTTACGTCAAAAATGACAGCAAAAACTTGCATGACCTGAATTCGGTGTGACCGAACCTTGAGTCATTCTGTGCTTGGTACAGAGCCAAGAGCAATGGCAGACCACCGGTTATGCAGTATGACGGTCCCTGATAAAGGCACTTCTAGATATTTGCTGGGCAGTTTCGTTTAATGTTTTTACTGTAACTTGGCAAGATAACTGGTGTTTTGGGTGAAGACATCCTGTTTACGTTTTGTGCAGTAAAAACTTTAACGTGGTATGAGAGGTGGTGTTAAAGTTAACAAAAATAAGTTACTCCCGGAACCAAGTTTTTGTAGAGAAAGCTCACGGCAATAATTTTGTTGATTTGAATACCGCACATGAAACCTGTGTAAAATAATTCATGCCTGTGAATCTTTTGTGAGAAAATTCTACGAAATGTTCCAAAAATACTTTCAAAGCATAACTGACAAAGGTGTAAATGAAATCCCATTCCCCATCCCACTATCCCATCCCATCCCACTAATATTGTAAATCTCAAAGTTTGGATGTTTGTGTTTTAATCACGCTGCAACTGCTGTTCCGATTTAACTTGGCATATAATTATTGTATAGTTCGTAACCTAGATTAACACATTTGCTACTTTTTATCGTATAAAATTAACACAATGAAACGGGTACGCGGATGAAGTCGCGGGCGGAAGCTAGTGTCCAATAAACAAACGCTAAAAGCATAAACGTAAACTAATCTTCATAAACAAACTCAATTTTCTCATAACTACGCAGACGATTCGGTAACACGGTTGAGTAAATCAGTCGCAGCACTTTATTTTACTTCAAACTCTTACATACAACTATGGTATACGGATTTACGGTGTAAAAGTACGTTGCTAAAGTAAACATTTCTGTGATAGATACTGGTGGTGAAATTCGTCATTCAATGCAACCCCTATGTGCCTTTTTGTTAGAAACTAATCTTATTGCTGTGGATGAATGTCTAGAGCGAACACGAAGCTGCGGAAATACGTATGTTGCGGGAAGAGGATTTAAACTCTGTGACTGATGTTAGTAACATGGATTTTGCAATTGATAATGAGTGGTAAACTTTACTTAGATTATTTTATTTTACTTATATTACTTTACTAGCTGGTGCCGACAATATATATTCCAAGTTTCATCCAAATCGGATCAGTAGTTTTTACGTGAAAGAGGAACAAACATACATACATCCATACAAACTTTCGCGTTTATAATATTAGTAGGATTATCTCACACCACACTTCTACCAAAGGTACCATGAAAACTACTCTTCACCTCAATAGCAATGTGAGTGTTACTGCTTGGCCTTAGAAGTAGCTAGCTTTTTCCACGGACGAACTCTTTCACAAACATCTTGTTCGTAGCTCTACCACTGTACTAAATGTTAGTAGTATGTAAAAAAAAGCTCTTTTATTAAGTTGAATTCTTTTGAATTTCACTGTTTATTTAATGTTATGGAAAATGCTTCATGCGACATCTCACGTCGCTTGCAACATCGTATGCAAATAATCTTACTCGCGAGGAGTTTTAACAGTTTTCAGTAAACAAGTTTCGAGTCGTCTCAGTCACAAGTTTACGTGCAAAGCGAATCTTAGCGTTAGAATACGATGGAACTTTTCCCCGTGAGTATACAGGGTACACAAAGCTATGCACGAAGGTTCGATGACATTTGAGATACACTGCGCGGTTGCCTATATACTTCGTGTCAAAGCCGCGGATTGCTACCGTGTTGCCGCACAGTGTACTTGGAATGTCGATTACATTCTCGTTTATCGTTCTTTGTAGTAGATACTCTGGATGGCACTAGCGACAACTCGCTAGGAAAGTTTGTCAATTTGCATTTTGGTGTTAGTTTTATAATTCTGTCAAACAGGGTTCCAGAATGACACCAAGCTTAAAAATTTATTGGTGCTCAAAAATAGAACAGTGTAGGTGCTGTAATGAACGCTGCTTTAAAACTGGTTGAGTGGTATTTATCACAAAAGAAAAAAAATGCGAAAAAGTTAGTTTACATTATATTGTATACAATAAAATAATTTTTCAACACACTTGCTCATAAAGTGGCTCTATGGTCACCGCAATTAGGCACATAGTGACACCCATAATCAAACTGTGACTTTTTCATTGCTATAACTCACTAGTGAGTTATAGATTTTTTTTTTAAATTTTATTGGTTGAGTAGCTTTGTTACTAAAAAAGTTTTTATTCAAAAAAAAGATCGTGTTCAATAGAACTAATAAATGAATGTTCCTATCGCTTGCTCATTTCATGCAACTTCTTATTTAAATAGATAATTTTAACTCGTACGTGTTTAATAAATAAAATTTTCACTCAAATATAACTTTTGTTTTCTCTGTAATAAAAGAAAACTTTAAATTCCCCATTTTTTACGTGGCAGAATAGGCGCAAGCCCTAAGCGCGGAAATTAAATAAAAAAAAAACCTCATCCCTTTAGTCTGTGGCCGATCGCAATGCGCGCGCATAGGAAAACTGATTAATTTTTCCCGCCATAGCGAAACATTTCTCACAACGCGTTTTCACTGTTGAAATTATAGTTATTTTATTCACAAGTGTGTTGAAAAACGTCGTATGATACACGTGTGTATTGGTGATTACCGTTCTCGGCTTTCTTAAGACCCTCGCCTACGGCTCGGGTCTCAATGACACCTCGGCGGTAATCACCAATGTACCACACTAGTACCATAATGTACTAATGTAGCACTCGGTTGTTGGGTACCTACCTAGTAATCAAAACATACCATATAATCTTTTCTAAGAATTCATTCTCGTAACTTAATATGGGACATCCACATCAACATTTAAAAGTATTCGTGACAAACACCCATTGGCTCGTGATGTATCAGCAAAACCCATTCCGACCATTATCCGTAAAATATGAACCCGTGATCCATTTGGGGATGATTGCGGGGGTTGTAGATTTTCGACTGATTGGTCTGCATTTTCAGTATGTCTACACAATGTTATGCTGAATTCATTGTTTTTCAAAAATATCAGCGAGGTAATAATGCTCTTAATAAAATCTAGTTAAAAAATCATTGGGATTTTGAAATGAAATTGATGAAATGAAATTCATTGAATTTTGTTTCGATATCTTGAAATTCTAAATGCCAGCCATTCTGTCTTTTAAAATCCTAATATTCTCATCTCAGTGCTCAGATTTTCTTCACACGTATGTACGAAGCCTAGGCACTAAAGACAATATTGTTAGTTAAATATAGTATTGTGAACGATTGAACGCCATACGAATAAATAAAAAGCAGAATCCCATCTCAGTCTTCAGATTTTTAACGAGTATACACGTACTAAAACGTAGGTATCTATAGTACCTAAAATCGAGTGGTGATCACACTATCCGTAGCTGAAAGTGAATCTAAGTCGTAGCGGACAGTAAGAGCACATTGGTCATGCTGAACACTGAACTGCACTTAGATAGTTACTTAGGCAGGTACCCAAGTTCCCTTTGAGGCTGTTGATATGCCTACACGGTACACTGGTCATACCAGCCCTAACATCTAGCACAAGGCCTTTAGCAGCGTTTCATAAAGTAACCCGCAATTCTGAAGAATGTTAGCCTGTTTCAAGCATTTAAAACAAAACTTGCACAATTTATTATGGACGATAAGTAATACATACCTACCTACCTAATAGTAATAACTAGCAAATACCTACAACCTACCTAGAACACCTACCTCTAATTTTTTGAATTTTTAATTTTATTTAGTTTTTTTGACTGTTTGTAATTTTTCCTTTCCTACCTAGCAACTCACCTTCCTACCTACCAACCGTTTACGTACCTATCCTACAATATAACACCCCTACCAAATCGGACGATGATCTACCTAACCTACCTACTCAGATTTGTTTAATTTTATTATACTTACTACCTATGAATATTTACGCTAAATAACTATTCGCATGTAAGTGACTATTGTCTTTTTGTGAATAAATTTCTTTAAACCTAAACCTAACTAGGTATTTAAGCGCTATATTTACATTGACATCATGTACGACGAAATGAAAGTAATAAAAAGTTAGCACTTTATAATCTTCTCTTTTCTATACAGTATATATAAAACTCTTTTGAAGCTGACATAGAATCAACGCACAGCCTCAACTATAAGTCCTAGAGGTATGAAATTTGGAGGGTAGTATCCTTATATAGTGTAGGGGTGCACTAAGAAAGGAATTTTGAAAAGTCGCACTCTAAAGCGTAGAACGCGAGCAACGCCGCGGGAGACGGCTAGTACAGTATATAAAAGATCCATAGTGACATGATCCGATCATAAATGCGCTTAAAACCACGTCCGTCCTCTATAAACCGCTCAAAAAATGCATTAGCTTCTACATCCACCCATTGATCTCATCAGACTAACATGAAAATCCCTTTCTGGTACGCAAAATACTCGTACATCCACGGGTATAGGAAAGGCTTTTAGGGAGGTTTAGGGAGGGTAAACATCATTGACGCGTCGCGGACGGGGGTTGAAAAGAGGTTAAAAATGCCCGAGTTTTTTGTCCGTGCCCTTTATGTGGAGCTCAGCTCTTCCGCAACGGATAGGCCACGTATAGCTTTTGTGAATGGATGCATAGAGGCAACGAAATTGTTAGATTTTCTTTAAAGGTTTTATTTACAAACCATTGTAAGTTTTTGTAGAAATTTGCAATATTCTGAACATCGTTATATAGTGCGTGACGCAATACAACTGGTTGTACTGCGAGCTTTCGTAGCACTTGGCAACCCTAAATAGCTACGGCGCTACGAGTTGTAATATTATAATTTTATTGTAATCTTTACAAGAGCTGTAATATCTTCAGAAATATAAAGACTAAAAACCATTTGTGAATAAAGTTGGCTTGCTCTTGTAATCTAGATAGCAACCAGAGCGAACATCCTTGCATATTACATAAAAGGATTTTTTTATATAGCAACTAACAATTTCTGTACGTTACGATAAAAAGTGTTTATTGTGAAAGAATTACGACAAAATTTGTATTTTTCTCCTATATAGGTATTTTTTTTATTACGCAAATTATTGTGATAACATTTTACAATTTTAATAAATGACAGTGAGTTTATTTACATGCATAAGTTAGTATTAAGCTTTATATATTGGCTACTTATTAGAAATGGTAAGGGCCCTCCAAAACATGAGAGCGCTCACATGAGAAGGAAATACTAATTTACCTACTAACTAATGATCTTTTATGTAAAAAACAATTGCTACTAACTAAAAGAATAAATAAAATAAGTCATAAATTTATTTATTCGTATGACGTATACGATTGTTCAAATAGGTTACAATATTATAATTAGCTGCTGGATCCAACGACGCTATGCACTATTCTGTGCTAATAGTTAACTTTCCCATTTAGTTTTATATCCAATGGCGATCAATCCTGAAAGGATCCGATCAATTCAAGAAAAGATTTCAGAAAAAACTATGTGGAATAGTTTCAAAGCTGTGATACCCTCGGTCGATGACTGGAAGGAACCGCAGTGCAACTAACTTAACAATGTAGCTACTCCGCGGTCAGACAAAGGCGTCTACCTTAGATCGGTTCTGCACCTAACTGCGGGTATCTGTTGAAGACATTCACTGAGAACTATGTACTTATTGAATTGATTGTGAACATCCTTGGAACGTTGACTTTGTAAGGTATCTCTTTATTGGTTTGTTTTCTTTGGAAAGATTCTGATTAATTGAGGTTGATAACTGTATATTATTCTTTTAGCATTTGGTTGGTCTATGTAAAATAGTATGCACCCTCTTTGATCGAAGCCAGGTGACAATGAAAAAGCAAGAGGTTGACTAGGAAACTGTTTGCTTAAAAAATCAATATCTAGGTACATAGCACACGTATCTACAACTCATATTTGGTCAAGTTTTTATCTCATAATATTGTTATAATAGGGCATTTTCTTATCTAAGCAATACGCAGTTTATCACACCTTCTTCTATTGTAATACTTGACACGCACAATTTTCCAGACCTTTTTACTACTAAAAGGTCTATATAAATCTCTCAAGTGTAATAATCCAGCCAAATGTATGAAGAACAGATTTGACTCTTGTGGTGGGAAATAGTTAATTCGTAAATAATTGGTTTAGAAACTAGGCGGTGGAAAATAGCTATACTTGTTTGTAACCCCAAAGATACGGGGAATCTTAAAGTATGGAATTTTAATTATAACTTTTGGAAAATCCATATTTCTAAGATAGGTACGGTGAATGCAAGTGCTTCGTTGTAACCCAGCTCAGAAACGCGCAGATTTTAAATTTTAAACATCCCTATGAGACATCCCCGCCTCAGGGACTCTATTCACTTTTGTACAAAATTTTTGACATTCTCATTTTTGCTTTGAAAATTGTAAGCAGTATGAAAATTTAAACGGTTGTCGCAACCCTCGTTTCAATTACATCCCCATGCTGTTGATCTTCCCGGGGCCTTATTTGGTAAACCTCCACTGTATTTACATAATTATTCGCGGACTTTATTACATTGGGGAAGAAGTAAAATTTTGTATCCTCACAAGGACTTGATGACCGCATTATTTATAAGACGTTCACTTTACGTCCCTTTAATTCGCATTTTTTTGCCTTAAAAGGTTATACCTGAGTGTTTCGAGTAAAAATTCTATGCGCTCATAAAAATGTGGGGAAGAATTATTATCTTAACCTTTACAAAAGGCCCCTACCTAATGTAATTATTCACGTAAAAATGACAGCGAGTGAATTCGCAATGTGTTTCGAAGAGCTGAAAGTAACTTGTTATTTTAAAATTATTTTACTGTGTTGAACAAAGGATTTTTTTGGTGAGGTGTACGAGTAAATGCGATTACACGCGAATTTATAACCATTTAATTAAACTAAGTAAATCGTAGTCTTAAATCACGCTACCAACTTAGGAAATTGTAGGCTATAATCCTCTTTACATAATAACTATGATATGTAGTTTGGTACAAAATATGTAGGTACAAATCGTATATTATGTCCATAATTTTTAATATATTATTATTAGGCCTTTGCCCAGCCGTGGGACATCGAAGGCTCATAATAATAATAATTATTATTTAATGTGCACTTCTACGTGCCTACTGATTAGTATTCGGTGCCGTTAGCTCAACTTAAAATACTAATGAGCTAGAATCACAGTGCATGCCAATCAATGAGTCATTTGATCGAGTTATAACCGTCGGAGCGTTTGAATTTAACAACGTAGTTTCAAATGTTCGTTCTCAATTTGCTTTAGTATGGAATTTTCAGGCTTACGATATTGAATTTATTATTAAAATTTGACAGTGTGATTAAATATATTTTACATTACAGCATAGAGTAGACACTAATGTCTAATTTATTGATTTGGATTTGAATTCAGTGGTGATCATCATCATCATCATCCTATGTCAGTCCATTGCTGGACGTCTCTCCCAAAACGCGTTATCGAGCCCATTTTCAGCTCTTCTAATCCAGTGTTTGCTTACAGCTACATTTCTAAAGGTGCTGATATTCAGTTAAATATTTTATAAGCAGCATGACTGTGGAAGTTAGTATGAACGATGAGTATGAAAATAAACTCAAACGTACCTTTATATTTATGCTATTTGCTTACAAATAAACTTATAGCCAAAAAAGGAACAATTTGGAGACATATATATAGAGATTTACAGGAAAATCCTTTGTGACAAAAAGATGAATCGTGTCAGTACCCCGCTCCTAACATTCCACCCCAACCTATAGGAATCACACAGTTCATTTGTTGTTTCTAATCGAAATAACTTTATTGGAGACGTCGGCACGTGTTGGCGTTTTATTTTCCGCCAGAGTGCAGTCCCGAAAGGCAGTAATGAACGGGCCACGATTCAGAGATAAATCACATTTTTTCCAAGTTTTGTTGCCAGCTATCTAAAGTTTCGCCAGATCCAACAGTTAAATTTAATGAAAAACTAGCTTCTTTGTGATTGAAACATCTAAAATTTTACATTTATAATATGACTTAGGGATGTAAAATGTTAGTGCTATTTTTGTAGCATTTACGCGGTTTTTTTATACATAATATATCCGAAACACTGCATTAATGCAGGTCTTCTACGGTCGATTTTACTGACACCTTTTAAGAAAAGGGATTAAACAGCAAGGTATTTAAGCTAGTGGAACTTTCACTGATAAATAATAATAAGATCATGAAACTTTAAACTTTGACAAGTAACGACGACTATAACTTTTTTTTCAGCCAAATCTTTAACACCATTGCACGTTGGCAACACCACGTTGCATTCTACGGTATCCGCTCTTAAATTATTTTGGTGCGATCGATTCGCTCCCGCCAATTTAAAATGTTATCACACACAGCTGGCACCAAAAGCTCATTATTTGTTTCGTATGCTCCAGCTTTTTGCCGTTCCAAATATGGTCTGCATCATCTATTCTATGTGGGAATGAAAAACGGTACATCAATTTATTACAATACTAGTTGTCGCCTGCGGCTCTGCTCGCGTGGTAGCAGCATACGCATTATTTGGTTAAAATCTTTGATCCTAATTTTAGATCCTTTAGGGTGCGACTTTTCAAAATTCCTTTCTTAGTGCACCCCTACTCTATATAAGGATACTACACTCTAAATTTCATACCTCTAGGACTTATGGTTTAGGCTGTGCGTTGATTCTCTGTCAGCTTCAAAAGAGTTTTATATATATTATTAATTAATATTAATGATGATGATGATGATGATTTTAAATATTGATATTGATATTGATTGGTTCTCTATCACCAAAATACAGGTACGGATTTAAAATATTGCAAAAATTAAAAACAATAAATAATAAAATAAGACTTGCAGGTAAAAAAGGTTAAAAAGAGTAACTGTCACGAAATTGTTTCTGTATTGCTAATTATTATCTCTATTACGACTTTGTCAGTATACTTTTTAATAAGTATTGAAATTCTAAACAAAATGTCTTTACAAGTACTTAGATCTTTTTACGCAAACTTGCCAGTAGCTCTCGTATGTTTTTATGTAACCAGGGCATTGATTTTCTTATCAACGTGCCGGTTGAAATTTTCGCTCAAACGTGCCGCCCGGCGGACGTCCGGCCCGATATGATGCCAGGCTCAACCTGTCTGAGGGTGCTTTTACAAACAGACTGACATCGATGTCACTAGTTTGATGCTTTTGGGAAATTTTGATATTCACCTCTATTTTACTTAGGCCGGGTTTGACCAAGTCTGAATAACGGCATTCTTCAAATAAAAATACCTACTATATGCATACCTGATCAAACCAAAAACGTAAGTATTTGTATCTTTGAGATACTATGTAAAATACATACAAAAAATAAAATAAAATCATACTGTCGAGTTGAAAACTTTCTTCTTTTTCTCAAGTTAGTGAAATATAACTGTCTTGAACCTTGAAGTCAAGAGGTCAATCATCGCAGTTTTGCAGCGTGAAGGCATCTGCTGTTAGATATCTCCCTTTTAAAAGTTCTCGAGTTTGTGGACACTACGTTGAGTTTCCATTTAATGGTACTGGCGAGAATATGGTGCAATGCAATGTACTCACTTGTGGATATGACCTCTTAGCTTTCTTCTTCTTCTCTTCAATAATGGCCTGTGTCCGTCATTTCGACAGACAATTTTGCTAATGTCAAGTGTTAAAATTGTAATAAATAAGTCAAGTCAAGTCATTTGTCAAGTCGGCTGTCGTTTGTTTGGGTATGGTTGGTATTTTTGGTATATGATCTGTGGCTTTCGTATCGTAAGTTGTCAGTCAGATACAGACGCTGAGTTGCACGTGTTTCTACGTAGATCAATGTACATTGTAGTTCAGATATAGGTTTTGTGTGCTTAGGTAAATGTTTTCTCAAAAGAAAACTACATAAACGGCTGTAGGTAGAGCTTAGAGTGGGAGTAGAGCTTTAGAACTAAGCCTTATTTTCTTAGTTTGTTTTCTGAGGAACGGTATAGGACAGTATAAACAAAGCTTAACAGATTGAGGTCAGTATTAAAGCAACAGCTCGGAATCTAGGTACCTATATATTATTAAGTAATATTTTACGCCCATCGATATTGTTAAAATCAAAATAAGCTCTTTTTTTATGATAAAAGTAATGGAACAATCTGATAGCTCACCTGATGTTAAGAAGTAACTTCTGCCTATAACAATGCATTACCTCACAGAGCAAGTGCAATGAGGACGTGCCCTCTTGATGAAGATTTAAAAATATACTGCAAACTCTTTTCATCCTATAACTTATATATATATCCATAATATATATATATATATATATATATATATATATATATATATATATATATAAGTTATAAATAAAGTGTCTCACTAAACACGTACAAGTTTAAAACAAAGCGTATAGAAAGTACAAGCAGGCTACGTTCAATCTACAATTTCGTCTAAAAATCAAGGATCAAACAGAGGTATTTGTACAAAAAACTAACAAATGACTTGTACGCGACCTAAGCCCTCGGAAAGCCGGAATTTTCGTTGTCCGAGATGAACACTGATTTCTCGCTAGAGTTATTTACTCTTTCCGTAAACAATGCCTGTATCACTTTCAAACCTGTATAGTATAGTCTACGGCTACTTGAACTAATGTTCACCAATTGATGCTTGACTGAATCCGATTAGGAGAGTGTGCAATGTGCAAACTACACAGACAATTGCGTCAAAAAACTTTTTAGCGGGGTTCACTTATCAATGCTCAGTTGTATCTATGGCTCTCAATAAGAACAGTTGGCTGAAGTTTTTTTCCAAACTTGCTTTTTCCTTTTCCCAAATCTTTATATTGAACTATAAGTAGCTTACTTTGACCATCGACGGAAACGCGGAAGTGAAACTTTTGCACATTACAAGGTAGCTACAGTTTCTTCTGTACCGGACCTCCATCTGGCGAGCTCACTGACACAAAAAATACAATTTGAAACAAACTCCAGACATAAATTTAGGTGACTTTCTCGTTTTTTTGGACATTTATTTAGCTTGATTGAAAACCGTCTTCAGCTTTGAAATCGCCTTTTTTTTCGAGGACAAAATGAAATTAGTTGGTTACTACAACAGTTGATGGTCACATTTTTAGTAATAAAGTACAGAAAGTCAGTATTCAGCTACTAGCAAATCTTTCTATGCTCTAGAAAATTTTATTTAGACTTTATGGTTTGCTTTTATAGTTAGTCATCTGAAACTCAAGTATGAATTCAAGTTATATTTCCTAGAGTAGCGAAGTATTTTAAAATGCTGTTCTATTTTCCTTTTATTTTGATCCAAAACTCGCGATTTAAATCCCTAGAGGAAGGTTTAACTAATTCTATAAAACTGTTGCTATTTATCAGTTAGCTTACAGCGTCCCGTTAAGTGTAGGCATAGGTTGCCTCCTGACGCTGTATAAATCATCTTCAATAGATGTAAAGGCCTATATCATTTAGCTATTGGGATGGCAATTCTCGACAAAGATTGATAATACCTATAAAATGAATACCTATTACCTATCTTAATTACTAAATTTACATACATTTAATTATTTCCAGTTCAGTAGGCAATGCTATCATGTTTAAACAAATTTGTATCAAAACACGATGAACCGAGATATCAGGTCATATTTTTCAAACGAGATTATTCTTGTGTGAAAGATAATATCCACTTACTTATTCCACGAATACGTAACGACCTACCTTTGAATTAAATCGCGTATCATCAAAGACTCAAAGACATCACGTAATCTCGCATCGTTCTCAGAATATTGAGTGCTGGATTATTTTACTTATGTGTTATTTGAAGATACATACATATTGTACTGAACTCATAAATAAAATCTTGATATTCTGCATTACTTCGTAGGTACAAAAGTTTTGAATAATTTTAAATTTCCTTCCATCCTATGACTACCTAGCAATTTGGCTAACAAGTTAATCGACCCAATCTAAAGTAAAAAGTCCAAGTTTTAGTTACTAAAATTTTATATCAACAGGGAAATTCCATCCATCTACCTATGACTACAGTTACGACAGTAACTAACAAAAGAATCGGATTTTTTTTAAAATTATTTTTAAATAACGAATCGGTTACGTCAGTCAAATTGTAATTGTGGCTCAATCAAAAGGCAAAAACAGAACCGGCTACAATTGAGAAACTATAGTATTAGAACTAATATTGGAAAACTAGATGTCCTTGATCTGTAGGTCACGTGGTACTTGTTTCCACCAAAAAATATTTTTTTTTTATTTCGGTTTTAGGTTTTCCTACTCATTATCCCATTTTGCCTCACAATCTTTTCTCGCAGAATAATAGTAGGTAGGTATTATTATTCTGTTAGAAAAAGGATTTTCGATTATCATTAGGCTTTATGCTCAAGTAAAATATTTAAATACCAACAAAAACCAAAATAAGTAGACAATTTGGGCGGGTACAATATCTAAGCTCTACAAATTCACCTTTATTCATAAAAAGAGGCAGTTTCAGGTGTAATACCCTCTTCTAGAGATTTTTACGAGTGTCGTTACCAGTTATTTCTACTTAGCAAAATTTTTACCCAACAAAAGTCAATATTTCACGGTCATTTAACCGAAGAAAGCAATGCGACAGCTGTGTAGCTCTTGGTACTTTTACTTATAAAAAATAAAGGTCTCAAACAAAAAGTCCGTTGACGTGACGGGGATAGAAAATTGTCCACTCAACGAGAAGGGAATATTGAATCGTCCTTCAGTATTCAATTTTGGACGTGGCTTATTTAGGAGCTGGATGTTTTCGCCTGGAAGTGTTTTGATAGAAACTTTTCAAAGCCTCAAAAATACTGCGAGTTGATTTCTGGAGCCTTATGCTCACTTTGGCAGAGATATTACTCTATGTATAGGGATGACGTCAAAATGACGTCAAAAGCTCGTTTCACTATCGGGTGAAGCCAGTTTTCGGCCGAGATATGACGTCATCCATATAAGACTATAATTATATCTGCTGGATTGAGCATAAGGCGCTTGACCATGGTAGCGTGTTTCGTACACAATTATCATTATTGAAAAAAAAGTCTATACATTTTCCTAGACCAAAAATTAGCCTGTAAGTGTAGTGTGTACTCGAAGCTGAAAACTAAAGATATCGCCAGCAAACTCAGCTTTTGCTACCAACAGATCAAATAACTCCACGCAGTTACTTAAATGTATAATGCTGTGCAGTGCATGCCTGTAATTGGCACACATTTTATAGAATAAGGTTTTCAAAAGTGATTATTGTATTGCTAACTATGTGCGCTGTTGGCGTTGCCTATTGAATAAATAAACACATAAACCTTCTACCGATTACTGTCCGAAACTTCCTCGATAGTTTTATTGTCATTTGAATTTCAACATTTATTTACTCACCGTAGTTTCTCTTCGGATACGTTCACGCTTTGGCGATCTGTGATCTCATAAATCTCGGATTTAATGACGATCAAGGGATCCATTTAGACAAAAGACTGGTACTTTTTCCTAATTTACATTTACTGTAGTGGTTTTACCATTCTGATCACGTTTAGACCTCTTTATTAACTCTGCTGGGTAACTCAATTTGGCGTTGAAGGGATGACGAGAGGGCGTACGTACGTGTTACGGGTTCTACTACATTAGACGGAAGCAGAAGAATGCGTTTGCGAATTCTACAATGAAGAGAGAAATGTGAGCGTGAGCATTGAATAGAAATAAACTCACCGGCCGCGGAAATGGAACGGAATGGTCACTTCCAATAGTGACAATATTTTTTATTGCTTTTTTCAAAAACCAAATATTATACAATCCAGCTAATTACAAATCCAGTTAAGTGACTTGGTAGCAAGGCAAAATGGCGGCCAAAAAAAGTCATGGGTCCGAGTGTCCAATTTATTCTGATCAAATCGATTACATACTCCATTATCCGAATGCCCTCATAATGCTACTAACAGCAGCCTCTAATGTCATACATTGTCATGAGTCACCGACCAAAAACAGTATAAAAAAAAAGTTTATGATAATCTGCGCCATTCATTGTCAGCTAGCATGAGATATTACTTACTTAAGTTCAAAAGTACCATCTGCCTAAATTATGACATTGAATAAACAAGAACAATACTAAATGGAAGTAAATATCTAATGAAAATAGATCCCGATATTTATGCGTAACAAAGATTTATCACCCAGTACCGAGTCGACTATCAGTATAGAGTCGATTATTCTACCTCCACTGTCGCAGGCTTTTGTTATCGGAAATGAAACATTACCGAAAGAGATATTGGTTTGACCCAACTTCCACTTGGAGGCGATCCAAGCTTGCAAAGTGATTAAATTTAATCGATGCGTGTGGTGTATTTCTTTTAGATTGCTCGTTGCACCCGTTTGGCAGCAATGGCTAAATTTGGCAGGATTACTGAAGGTGCGAGAAAATTCACTTGGGTTTGTTAACTAATGCATTGGCAGACTGAGTTCAATACATTTAGGACTCGGGTCACTCTTCTTTGTGACTTGACTTGTATGCCTTGTACCAACTCTACAGCCTCAATGAATTGGAATTTTTCTTTGGGTACAAAATAGTATCAACCTGATTTAACAGTGTAACATATAGCACACTCCATTTTTTTTGTATTATTGTTTTACCCAGCTTAGACTGGTAAGTAAACTCGAATAATCCTCGCCTCGAGAAAACCTCGAAATCGTGCTTTGGTAATAATTTAACTACCCTAAGCGAAGTCAAGTCGAGGCAAGGATTATTTGAGGTAATGACTGCCTCTGACTTCAAACCTTAGAAAAAAAGTACTCTTGGCAAGAATAACGAAAGAGTGCGCGAGAACTCACGACATTGTGCTAAATATCAGTAAAACAAATGAAGAGCGCCGTGACTAAATAGCGCTGTGTTGTGTGTTAATTTACCAACGGTAATACAGTGCTGGCTAATACAGCGTTTAGCCAATGCCTATCTATTCGGTGTCACGGTATCTAGGCCAACATCATTAGTCTGTTCGAAAACACACACTGTATCCAGTATCCACGGTTGCATTGAGAGACCAAACAATTGGCGTGTGAACTATCCAACTCATTTCGAAGAATGATACTCAGCACGGGTGTGGTTGTGATAGTCTTTCTCAACTTCTTTTTATTAGTCAATAACATTTGGTATCCAAGTCATTTTTCCCAGTATTTATTTGTCACTAAAACCTAAATACATTCAATCTTAGCTTTTGAACAAACAAGAGGTCTGTTTTTACCCGACGCACAGAAAAAAAGAGGGGTATGATTTGGACCAGTATTTATTTGAATTATAAAATACTGTTATTGCATTCTTTCTCCTGAAATACAATATTGTAGTCAGATTTTTACCTTTTACATGGTGTTTATTTTGGATGGGGCCTAATGTGTGGAGTCAACGGCCGGATGACGTTTAAGTAATGTTTACTCGCACTAAAAGCTCGTGCACTATCTATATTCATGTGTGCGAAACACATACGTGGTACCTACACCTATGTAATGTTGACAGAGCTACTAGGAGTGCAGTGTGTGGTTTGTGTATATTAACAAATAGTTTGCATTTTTAGATGTAGGTATAATAACTTTTGACATTCTACAATCGCTAAAGAATTCAAACGAATCAAAATGGGAATCAATCCCAAACTAATTTTCGAGTATCGATAAAAATTGGTGCAAGCTTATTTTCTTTCCAAACTTAGCAGCTCCTCATTTATTTCTGAAATATTTTATTTCAAAAAGAAATATTTAAGAGGGGAGAAACAAGAAGCGTCTGGTTGTATCTAATGGAGAAAGGCAGTTTGTTTCATAATACAATATATAGGAATTGAACACTGCTATAAATCGATTAGGCAGGTTGGCTTTTGTCGGTATTCCTACTCTGAAAGATTACCACAACTTCAAGGCACAGGCGATTGAATTGAACCAATGAAATAAAATCTCCAATTCATGAAAATACCACGTGGTCATTATTGGAAAGGAAGTGGTAGCGAGTGTAGCGACACAGGTTACATACCTACGGATGAACGCAGTTTGCGATTCAGCAAAATGTAGGTATGCGGCCAGTCGTCACCCCGCAGGCACGGTGTAGAATCGTAGAGTCGTAGCGTTGTAGAGTAGGTAGGTTCGATACTGAATGCAGACGAAATATACCTACCTACGAATACTCATGTGTTTTCATTGACTCCTAAATAACTCAGAGACATAAAAAAAGTCAATTGACACTCTTTATTTTCAAAATAATAAGCACGATACGTTCGGACTTTGCGTTCGAAATCTGAAAGATATGAAAGCTATGAATGTTTTGAATAAAGCAGATTCATTTTAAAAATAAACAACACGTAGGTGGACGACAAACGAGTGAAGTAAAACAAATCGCTTTAGTTTTCTATTTGAACCATATTGGCATTCGATTCGTGAAGTTTGAACTCGGGCTTCCCCCTAAAGCAAATTGAGCTCAAAGGATTGTAAGAAATACATAAAGTGAAGTAGGCGCCTTAGAAATTCCCTTCTTGGTTTCACGAGATCAAATTGTTAACATCCTAGAGAAATATAACGGAATGTGAATTTTGAATATTTTTTTTCTTATTTGACTCGTGTGTGACTAGTTGAGACGGAAGG
Source organism: Eulithis prunata (assembly GCA_918843925.1). NCBI lineage: Eukaryota > Metazoa > Arthropoda > Insecta > Lepidoptera > Geometridae > Eulithis > Eulithis prunata. The sequence continues at coordinate 4,358,180 of OU974019.1, read as the reverse complement.
GGTGTAGGACAGGTTCAGTTTCCGTAGTTTTACAAATGTTTTCAAGGTGAATGTCATCAATGGTACTGCGTGATAATATGCTTGCAATTTGATGATTTAGTTTCATAAGTAGGTACATCACAGAAATATTCCGCCGGTAGAAAAATAATAAGTAGAGTCCACTATCTACATAGATTTTTCTTCTCGGAAAATAAATTATATTCCGAAGACATAATCCTATAGACCGGCTGTCTGTATTTAGAGCCCTCAGCATTAGTTTTTGTGTGTATTTGCATTATCGAACAAAAGAAAATACATTTTCAAATGCAATTTTTATTTTATCGTTATTATCTACTTGTCCCTACCGTCTTTTTATTTTCACATGATCACCAACTTATACTGTTTTGCGATTCAAGATAATTTTCGTCATCGTTTGAGAGGTACACCATGTGGCACTGATGATTTTTTTTGATTGAATTATCTACCTACAGGTACATCACCGTATTCGAACATATTACGCTCTTGGGGATCGAAAATTGAGTTTGCTGCCAAAACCATCTCTTAATGACTCTTGAATTTAACCATTGGCATCAAAACATCTGCGGTTAACCAAAGATACGATATAAACTCGTGCTGAGTAGGCAACGTTCTAGTAGTAGTGATGCTCAGCAAATCGATATGATGCGTCGGGCATGGTTTTTTAGTTAAATATTGGTGTATCGATTTAGGCATAGAGTAAAAAAATTAGTAGTCAAATTACTAAAACAATCGAACCAATTTTTACTAGATTATTCATCGATAAATTTTGATTTATAATGGATTGCTTGAACTCGTGAAATGTTGTGAATTTTACAGTACTGAATTCATTTTTACTACAGTTAAATAGAAAAGAAAGAATGAATCGATATAGTGGCTCTCAGCCATCACTATTGAAATATTCATTTAACTTAATTAATTTCCTAGAGCACACTGTTCCTGGAATTATTTATGAAGTCGAAGTGCGACTGAGTGGAACTTGCAGTTATCGTTAGCCGCATTTACATAGAATGCAGTATTCTTGGAAAGCTGAAGCTATTGTACAAACACTAACTAGAAAGGTTGGCTTTGTCAGACGATAGAGAAGACAAAAAATCAATATTTAAAATGCATCGATACACACTGTAAACTGGTTAATGATTTTATTACGTCAAAATACTGCCCGAAAATAAAGTAAATTTACAAATAAATAGGAAGTCGAATAAAATTTCACTTGTAGCGTTGTACGTAATGTAAATGGGTCGTTTTCTCAATAAATACATCTACATTCTCACAGGTGCTGTATTATCTCCTTGAATAAGCCATAAAAATAAGATTAAGAAATAAGTACAAAGTGCGTATTTTTTTATCGGTGACAATCGGCGCGCGGTCTGTTTTCAGTGTCAATGCGTCTCCGCGCTAAAAGTAAGATAAATAAAGGGTTGAAACTCCTCCATTAGTGGTGAAGTTAGCAGTTCCTGAAAATTGAAAACAACAAACTACAGTCAAAATCATAAAATTAAAGCTCGTCGTCCGTTTAAAGATCACCGATGTCAAATAATATGAAATATTATCATTTTTGACAGCAGTATTATAACGAAATGTTATTCAGCATTTATATGAAGGTACTGGTGCACGCTATTAGATTCTTTAGTATTATTGTAGCAACGTCAAAAGTACAAAAAAAAACCCATTCCAATTCACTTAACCAAGATAAATAAATAAATAAATAAATATTCACGGACACTTAACACAACGCCTTCTAGTCCCAAACTAAGCAAAGCTTGTACTATGGAAACTAGATGGCTGATAGAATACATACATACATTTTTTTTTTTTTGTAAATACATACTTATAATACATAGAAACACCCAGACACAGAACAAACATCTATGTTTACAACACACAAATGTTTGCTCTCGGTGGGGATCGAACCCACGACCCACAGCACGGAAGGCAGAGCTACTACCGACTGAGCCATGACGCCTGTCATGTTTAAGATAGCTTAAAAAAGTTTTTCCCACAGGACCTCAAGATTCCAAGCTCTGTCAAACTGCCAAGAAGGAAAACCGCAACGTTTCTGACACGGTGGCAAACCGCCTTGTAAGTACATGTTGACAAGTTATTGGAAATTCATCTGATTACAGTTTTGAGCAAAATATACCGAAAACAAATTAAGATCACTGGCTCCTGGCAAGCAAAATATTTCGGTATATATTCGGCTGCGTGTTTAAATTTTTCGTCTCGGTTAATTTATCACTAAAGCCAGGGTTCCGCCTATAGTAGCAAGAAAAATGTGATAATCACAATCGTATCGCTAGCGTATTCGAAATATGCGCGGCAATGACAGTTCGAATGCGAAGCGTGTTGCGTCGCGTCGCATAGTGTATGTCGGATACGCTACGCTTACATTCGTAACATTTGCCTTCTATATTTACTATGTAGGTACCTATACTTTGGTTCAAACTAACAACCGCATAGCAAATCAGAGTCATCGTTGCCGTGAATTTAGAACTTATAGCTCAGATGGCACTGTGGTTAATAAATTTGCCAATTTTGCACAGTGCACACTATTAAACTTTCCCTCTGCGCTTATCTCACAGAAATATTGCGGACACAGCAAAAGTTCACAGAGTTTCACATAATTAAAATTTGGATCAAAGTCAGACGAAGTTTTTATCTTTTGGTGAGATAATCTGTTGGGTTCGCAGCTGATCGATGATTAACTCAGAATATTAGTACAAGTTATCACTTAAAATACTTTATGAATGACATTCGATTTTGCTAACATTGTGCATTTTTTTTTTTAAATTTTTTTTATTTATTTATTGTTTTAAAAATACATTATAACTTATTTTGTACTATAGCACTAAGGAAACCACAAGGTTTCATTTCACATTTCAGCTCTCAGGCTTAGGATTTTCTTTTAAAAATATATTTCGTAGCGCACTTTAAAAAAGTAAGATTGTTTCGTGCTTCTAAGAACGATATTCAGACTAAACTGTGCGTACGAAAACTTTAGTCAATGTTTCTCGTCAGCTTTAGTCGCACAAAATACACAGCAAACTTAAAGTTACCAGTAAAAGCAATTAGTTATACTCATATAGTTTCTAGGCGGTTTTGTAATCTATTTCGTACAAAGTAATAGATGGATCCATAACGTTTAACAGAGGTCCCATTTCCCCAAAGATATTATTATACATAAATATGCAAAGATAATGCCAGCGGGACGAGAACGTAACGGGCTCAAATAATTGTTTAAAAGATTTCCCATACATATGTTTGGTCCATATTTAAAACTAACTTTCACCCGCGACTTCATCCGAGTCCGGTCTGATCCTGTTCATTTTTTGGGATGAAAAATAGCCTGTGTGTTAATGCAGGTTACGAACATTCCCAGTCCCCCCCCACTAAGACGACGCAGGAGCGCCGCTGGGTTTTTAGTGGGTATACCGGCCTTTGACCCAGGCCGGGGAGTCCCACATACCCCCCTTCATGCTCTCTAGTGGAGGGGGGATGCGTCATGCATTTTCCCAGCGCAAAAAAAAAAAAAAAAAAAAAAAAGTTTACGAACTTTATTATATTCCAAGTTTCATCCAAATTGAATCAGTAGTTTCAGCTTGATTAAAACACAAGCATCAAAACTTTGTTATTTTTATAATATTAGTCAGATACAAGGATTATTTTATGACAATGTATGAAATTGTATGTAGACGTACACTAACGAACAAAGTTACAGTTCGCCTGTGTTCTTCTATTTTGTACATTTTGACGAGACAAAACTCAGTAATACAAACATTGCACGTACAGAGCCATTTTATCCGTCGTGTCATGGCCGTCCCATTTCTACTAAAGAACCCTAAAACAGTGATTATACAAACTTCATTACATTGATGTGTTTACTTTGAAGACTTGAGCCATTTCCTACAATGGAGCTAATTCTGAGTTTCAAGACTAAGTTACCTAGAGTCGTTTTAAACTTGCTCGCCATTATGTGGGTAGTTTTCAGTGACGCAAAATTTAAGTTAATTATACAACAAAGTAACTTAGCTGTTTACATTTTAATTATGTGTGCTCATGAGTTTAGTCGTCGAGCTGTCCAGAGAATTGGGGTTCGTTAAAAATGCACGAGTTGGCCCTAATGAAAGCTTCTAGTGTATTGAGAATCGTATAGCTGCTATAGATCCAGAATAATTATTGTAACTAGCAGGTAGGACAGGGTCTCTTTTTTGTTTTCTAAGACTCAAAAACCGTACCTGCTACGAGTAGGTATACTTAGAGGTGTTGGTAAGCTATAGGTACATTATGAAGATATTACATATTATATTATAACAAGTGTGATAAAACTCAGCTGTGTTGGCCGAGTGGGATTGTACCTCGACTTTCGATCCGAAGGTCGTGAGTTCAAATCCCGGGCGTGCATCTATGGATTTTTCGTTCGGAAAATTAATATGCGCATTAACACGAGCTTTACGGTAAAAGAAAACATCGTGATGAACCCGCGGCTTAGTTAGCTCCGCACGTATTGACCTTGTCTTTCCTGTGGATATGGCTGTCTAGGCGGAGAGGATGGTATAGGTGCTGGGCAAGCCTACTCCATCTAAACATTGTCCCAGGCACTGCAGTGTCCCGTTAAGTGTAGGCATAGGTTGCCTCCTGACGCTGTATAAATCATCTTCAATAGATGTAAATGCCTGTTATTAATAAGATCTCTCCCAGAGATTTCGGGCGGTTACAGTAACCTGCAATATGAACAACTTTTCATATGAAACCATCTTCTATCTTATCAGCCTATATACTCACCCACTGTTGGGTATAGGCCTTCTCTTTGAAATGAAACCATCAGCGTGATAAAAATCGGCTATTCCATACAAAACGTAATATGTAGGTACTTGGCAAAAATGTATAAGTAATTGCGAACACTGAGGTTTTCGTGGAAAAATTGTTCATAATTGATTGGTATCCCTGAACCACAGATCATATTATAATACTATACTGGAGTAATCATAATTACACCCGGTACATACATATAACCCATCATAAGAACACCCAGTAGGTATATATGTATGCATATAACCACCAAATATGAATCGTACCTAGAACTGCCTTTGTTCATTTTTTCAAGCTGATCATAACGTCTTTGCAATGTCTATGATGAACTTGAGATGTCAAGCTCCAGTGTATATCAAAATTTAAGAAACCTCGGTATATCTATACTATAGATTGCACCTTTCTTAGCTCGACACAAGGGTGTGGAGTAAAGAAAGGGATATGCTATTTAACCCTACGAGCCAGTTAGATTTTATGTTCACTTTCATTTTGGCATATTTCAGTCCCTTCTACTCTGTTCGCTTTACCTAATTGAGGAGCATTTCAGTGGTATGCCTACAAAGCATTCCTACAGTGGTTGGCATGTTAGTAATTTAGCTTTTGAAATTAAGCACCTACTTACAGTTTGTCATGTAATGAGAACACACCCGTTTGATCCTCTGCATCGTATGGAACCTTACGACTTCGACAATAGAGATCAAAATTACTATGTCTAAAACTTATGCAGAATATTTACGAGTAACCGACTCTCGCATGTGCTTGGAGATAACTACTCGGGCTCATATTGCAACAATAAATTAGGTACTGTTCTTTTGATTAATGTTTCAGTGATATTACGCTATGTATCATGATAAGCACTGAAAAATGCACTGTAAGGATGTTCCACTAGGTAGAAAGATGATAGACCATCATTTGAGTGACGGGTTGCTATTAGAAGTCAGTGCAAGCCGCACATAATGGTACGATCATCGGGTTATTCCCATCGAGCCCACCGGCCGGCCCACTGGTGGGTCATCAATAGCATTTAATTGAGCTATGCGCTTGTATTCCGGTAAAAAAATCTGTCAGGCAATCATAAGTAAAACTGATTTGTACGAAATTGTTATAAACCAAAGTTAAAACTTCGTAATGTTATTTGCAAACCAAATTCAATAGCTAATACGCCATATATGCACACAAACAAATATTTATTTTCGTTTAATGAAAGGATTTGAGTTGTAAAATAAAATTCAATGGCGCCGCCGCCGGCAAAACGGTCCAAATAAATAACTGGAAACTTTTTCAATTTCATTCCTCCATCCACAAATTGTGTTTTGCGTCTGAGTAAATCGAGAAATGAATAACAAACGGTTTCTTTGATAATCTAGACAATCAGTTGGTGAATTTCGTCGGTTTGTTTCTTGAACGTGCGTTGTTTGGTTTGTATGTTCGGTGGCCGAATCCAAGAATGAATAAGGTTAGGAATGAGTATATCAGAAGAAGTTTGAAAGTTGCGCCAGTGACTGAAAAGATGAGGAGCAGCAGGTTAGCATGGTATAGTTATGTCATGCGAAGGAAAAACACATGTTGTGCCAACCCCACAAAACTAAGAAAATAAGTAAAACTGTCAGTTTTATACATCATCATCAACATATTATATTGGTCCATGGATGTACGTAGGTTTCTCCCAAGACGTGCTATTGGAGCCAGCATGGTCTTCGACTCTTCGTTTAGCTTTACGTATTATATGATCTGTGGTTTTAAACATACCTAAGTAAGATTTTGAGAGCTATATTCTTTATTCTTTATCATTATTTTTTTATCTATAATTTCCGTTATTAACCTCAGTTTAAGTGGTAGCTAAGTATTCAATAGCTGACCTCGGTACTCTGATCTATATAATTGAGCAAACCAACCTATATGATACGCATACCTATACACGTAACATGCCACAGATACTCATCGAAGCTCACCGCACCTGGTCTTCCACCGGAAACCACGACATCGAATCAAAAGATGGGTGGCGCATTGGCGATACACCCATGTTCAACAGACTCACATGTACAGCTTATGCTGAGTGACGACCTATTTTGTTGTCATATATTAGACTTTAATTTTTATTGTGATTTCTTTGTTGTAACTGTGCATGTTTCTTTATATGACTCAAAATAAACATTTTCTATTCTATTCTATTCTATATTCTGTGCCACGCAAACAGCTTAGCGACTTAGCTGAGACGTTACAGGGATCAAAATAGCTTAAAACTAAAAAAAACTACGAACTACGGTTCCATTGCGTTTCGATATCGTGTAGGTTTAATGTCGTTAGCTGTGTGAAAACGCTCAATACTCAGCACTATTATTTTCAGCCGCTGATAAGGAACACTCAACAACAATGGGTTATCCCATTTGTAAGCAATAATCAGGCATCGAATACAATAAGAGCTTAATCGCACAAACGGTTCGCGATGAGCAGCGATCAGTTTTGCATATTCATCAGCGATTAATTCGATTTCCATCCGTGGTTTTCACTCGGCGAGTTGATTTTGGTTCATTTGTCACTTTTCGCGTGAATTAAAAAGCTTTGTTTGTGGATGTTTTTATCGGACAGCGATTGTACACCGCTTTAGTTGTAGTTGCAATCAAAAATCACGCAATGACAGGTTTTGGTATATTGCTGCATCAGGGTATAATTGAGTTTCAGTTTGAATGGGTGCCAGTGCAATTAAAGGCACACGAGTCTTCTTTGTGCCTCAAAATGGGCGCTATGCAATGCATCACAGAGTACTTCCTCCAGTGGACATGCTGATGCAATGCATCGTTATAGGCCTACCACTAAGCCATCGGCTTGTAGCACCATAAACAAAATCCAACAGTCAAATTCTTTAGTTAATATTACCGAAATTACATTTCGTGTTATAAAACTTTATACATATCATCCAAGCTTTGAATTTGTATTGTTTTTCATTTATTCTTTCAAAGTTATAAAGTTTTATTGTAAAACTAATTGCAATAATATCTGTTGATTTCAGCTTAAGTTTCGTCTGTATAGTTTCAAAGTTAATACAATATTATTTCTGTGTTTATTAAAGTAAAGGTTTTACTTATGATGAAACCGAGCACTACTTAATAAATCTGACAAGGGCAAGTCTAACTCGCCAATGTTTTGCCTAAAGAGTGAGTATTATGGAAAAATAAAGGTTTTTATTGAAGTCTAAGAATAATTAAATGTAAAAAAACTCAAAGTACGCTTAGTATGATGGTCCCAATGTCTTCTACATTCTCTACTTGCTACGCGTATTTTCTATCATATGATCTGAAAATCACGATTTTTGTTTTGGAACGTGGAACCCTAAAAATGTCTGCTACTGGTAGGTATTTAGTTAAATAAATATTTCACACGTGAGTCCATATTTAAGCACGCCAACCAATGAAATATGTATATTCAAGCTTTTTAATTACTTTTGAAACTGTAGACTATTATTAACACGCATGTAGATAGGTATAGATTAAATGAATTCTGGAAACGATAACAATTGAGGCTACAAAAACCAAAATTATAAATGATCCGAAGTAGAATTATCATGTCTAAACCTAAACCCATGCACTAAAGCCGTGTGCAACATAAACGCTTATGTAAAATTTCGTGGTCTGAAGAACCCACTAGGCCTATTTAGATGTCATCGAATACTTGGAACGAATTTTGAAAGATTCACTCACTCAATTCGCTCATTTTAATTTCGTTCATTCATATGACTTCTAGGTTTATTGTTTTTACAACAGTCATAAACTAAAACAATATTAAATATCAATAAGTGGTGCACTTCACTGACTGTTCACTGTTTTAATTTAAATTACTCAAAAAAATAACATCTATTTTTGTAGTGAACTGTACCTTGAAATGAGAATGATAATTCGTTTGAAAGTATCTCTATGATACGGGTTTCCTTATTTGTGTTTCTGCACAAAGCGAGGGAACAAAATGACCCACAAACCCATTTAAGAAGAAAATAATATGTACTCGCAGCTATTGAATTATTCTATGCATTCATTACTCGTACTATGTCCGATAGTATCTTCAAATATACATATTCCTAGTATAATTGCCGCGTCAGGAATAATTTGGTACGCCCTAATATACGGCTTGATAGTTTTTGGTTGTAATAATTTGTTGTTCACTAGTTGGCCCCTACGGTATTACTTGCGTGGTATCGTACTAAAATTACCTTATTTCAGATCAGGAATCGCATCGTTTCAAAGTTGCGTTATTTTCTAATAATAGGTAGCTACCTAAATTGGTTAAACTATTGTTGATTAAACCTAACATAGTATTTTATATAAAGTTCCTGAAATATTATACATGTCATTTTCGATTTTAACAATTTTTTTTTTAAATCTAGTATTTCTTTTTGTATCCCAATAACTTTCCCAGGTAGTACCTAAAATAAATAAAATATAACTCTATTTACATTTTAGGGTTTATAATACTGTATCCAAACGGGATGAGATGAATAAAATAAAACGGAGCGGATGAATAGATCGGACCAATATGCCGACTCCGCACTGGAATATTCAGTGGCTGCTACCGCGTTGCGACGTATTGACAGCAGTTATCTTTGCTTATAGTCTATGCCTAAATTAATACGTGGCTCAAAAATATGAATAAGCATAAAAAATTTAAGAATAAGCATTTATTTATAAGCAAGCAAGCAAAAATTTGATTGGAATTATTAAAACAATTACCTCGGTTTCACTTCATCCTTACTGTAGTGTTTGCATCTATTCAGTAGGTGTGTAACCCTATCTCACGTGCACGAGTGGTTAGGTAACTGTCAGTGTCAAACTCCCGACCTGTCAAGTGTCAATGTCTCCCGACGTGAGGGCGGGAGACGGAGGGGGTCGGGGGAGTTAGCTGACGGGGACAGCCACGGACGGAGGCCGGTGGAAGACCAGCTCGGTGTATCAGTGAGCCAGGGATTAAAAGTACAGTATTCTACACTTACCTTGAAAAATTAGAATTCTAAGACCTTGAATATTCTGCATAATGTCAAACAAGATATATTATATCTTGTTTGACATAGTAAATAAAAAAATAAAAATAAATATTCACGGACACTTAACACAACGCCTTCTAGTCCCAAACTAAGCAAAGCTTGTACGATGGAAACTAGTATTAACTAGTAACTAGTATTAACTAGTATTAACTAGTATTAGTAGTATTTTGAACCTTTTTATAATAACGATTCCCTATGATCTGTGCCTATAATTACATTTCTTTATATCGTCTACCTACTCAAATATGTTTTTATACTAAACCTACCCGTTTCAAATATTTGTTTTCGTAGTTACTGTTGATAATTATTTATTAATGATCGAATATCATATTCTAATTGTACACATCATTTTTATTTCAAATTTTATATTGAAAACCGAAGTAATTGATCACTATCAAAATACTAACTCCTTTATTCAATTGTGATGAAAGTATATTACAGCCAATGATCTTCTTGTTGATTACAGCCGTTATTTAGTGATTTAGAACTATTAAAAACTTTCATAAAATAACATAGAAATTTATTGCGACTAAAAATCATCACTACCTATTTCATTAGTATGTTTTAGTGACCGTAAAAATATATTAGCATGCTAATAGGCGATAAACTTAATAGCATGGGAGTTTGATGAAAAGCAAAGTATACCATACCTACTCCCTGGCCCACTGGTGGGCCGGCTGGTGGACTCGATGTGAATAAGCCCTCCTCAACAACTCATAAAATTAATACCCACATAAAATACCTACATAATCTACATATGTTTATATAGGTATTCAAAAATGTTCCTGTATGAAACACTCGTCCATCGGCCAAGAAGGCACTCCCACATTCATTATCCAAAAGAAATGCAGACAACATTTCATATAGTCTGGACTACATGATCACGATTTAAAAAACTGTAGTTGGTATTGGAAGCAAGAACGATTTGACAAACTATAAAATGATACGATATACAGATCTTTTTATTAATTTTTTTAAATATTTTTATGCCCATTCATTTCATTGCAAACTTGGCCGCATAGACAAAAATGTATTTATAAAAAAAAACTTTTTGTGCCAGTCGTTTTTTCCTTTCAGGAATACCTAAGTCACGGGAACGCACGTGGCCTGTAGGCCACACCTACGCATGAGGCCTCATGCGTAGGTACAACCTAGAGCATTGATACCGAGCACGTGCCCTATGTTGAATTTTACTGTGTCCTTAAGATACCCTTTACAATGTTAGTACATATAAATAAAGTGATAGATTCCGGCAGCATGTAGACCAGAGTAGCACATACAGCAGTATGAATAAAGGAAATAGAATTACGTGGGGTAGGTATGCTTCGTAAACGAGTATGTGCATTTTTCTCTTCTCGCAATGACGTAATATGGGATTCTGGAGGTTTTGCTACGAATGAGAATGTATGAATGAGGCTTACGAGCTCTGTGGAACAAATATGATGGATGGTACGTATGACTGGAGAAATACATGGGTTCTTGAGACTTTTATTTACGACTATTTTGTAAGATGCACATACATAATTAAAATTGTGTTTTATGTATGTGGTTGATTAATTAATATTTATTTTTATATTGTACCAATAAAGCTAGGCACTTACGTAAAAGAAAATTATAATGAAATAAAAATAATAAGGTATTTCTATTTAATAGCGACCTTTCCAAAAACCGTAACTGTAACATTTTTGTAACATTCACATTGAGTTACAATGATTCGACACATTTGACCTGTAATCAACCAAAGTATAGCCTTTGTCACAAAAACCTGCCTGATAACCGCAGCTGCGACACGATCGTTATCGCCGACGCCTTTAGAGCCAAATTACTGAATTAAGCCTTGAAACATCGACCCACTTCGGTTATCAGCAGATCAACACACATTTACAACCTGCAAATGGCACAATCATTCTACGGCCCCACTGTATGAATAAGAAGAAAAAGTATACATTTAAAACGTTAAAAGCAACACAAAACGCGCCGCAATTACGAGTAACCAGCTCGGCTGTAGACGAATTTAAAACCAGCACAATGAATGCACAAAAGTGCAAAGAAAACCTTACAAAGAGATTTGAAAGCATCCGCAGCTTGGATACAACTTTGGACTGCAAATTACAAGCGAGATAAACAGCGCTGCGTCGTAGCCGGTCTACGCCAGTTCGTAGCGCCAGTACGTAGCGGGCGGTCGCGTAGCCGAACGAGCGCTACGAGTGCTACACCGTCACGGTATGATCGAGCCACCGTGCTTCCGCAAATATAAACAAATAGTGATATGAGTTGTGCATCCCCGAAGCTAGTATCACGACTGACTCTCCTAATATTAACTTTCATAGTGACGTGCACCTTCATCGGCAGTGTCGTGTGGTTATTGCGAACTCGGGACACCTCCGGACAGTATGAAAATTATTACTTGTCGAGAATTAATATAAGCGCCGTTAAACCGGACGTTAACGGCACGGAGCCTGTCTCGGATCACTATAAAGACTTGATTAAAATAGAAATAGCGATGCGCCGCGTGGAGGAAAACAGCAGGAGACTGAAGGAGTACACCAAGTCGTTGCTATGGGATAACAAGGATAAATCTCTCTGGTGTGTTTTATTTAAGGATGGGGAGCGAAGTGATAGGATGGAACGGGCTGGAAAAAACAAGAATATGGTCGATGAAGAATATATACGATCATTGAGAGAGCAAAAAATGAGAGAAGCCTTAATACATTTGCGGCATCATGGGACGCATCACCGACGGAGGCTCGACGTACTTCCCAACATGCCGTTTATTAAATAAACTTGTTTATGTTCTTTTCTATTAGATTGGGAACAATATACGGGAGAATCGCACGTGAGGGGACCATTTTGTAACGTGGGAATGACAACGGAACCTTATATTTCGAGTAATGTCATAATTTTGTTTGATATAGTCACTGAGCACGCACTATTGAATTGTTTTTATTTACGTATGTGTGGATGTACTATGTATGTGTGTAGGTACATTTATATTGAACACGCTTTTGCTATCAAATATAATGTTCAATTTTAATCCAATAACGATGAAATGTTAGAAACTTATTCATTAAATTGATTATTAATTTAGGCTTTCAGTTTTAATTAGGTATTAGTTAAATGTTTTTGAATTTTGCTTTTTAATGAAATTGCAAAAAACTTGTCCACAATTTTCTCTTTGATTTATAAAATCTTTTTTATAATTTTATCCCACTGCTGTAAAAAACTGGCTAATATTGTTTTTGTAATTACCTAGTTTTACTCTTTTCTTAACAAAATACGTCACCGTTTTGGAATTACGTATCGAGTTTACGCAAAGCCAAATATAAACAAGTAAATATTACATTTTCCTTGACAAGAACCTCATTCTCGACTCATAATGAAAACGGAAAATTTGAACATGAAGATTACTCGTTCCCAATCTAATTGTAATTTACTTTGAAATTGTCGGTACCACATTGTAAATATTTTATATGAGATGAGATACTGTAAATGAAGATGCTGTGTACAATAAGCATACTGTAAAAGGTTTCTACTATGTAAATACTTGATTAATAATAAATAATTAAAATGAGTTATTTGTACATACTGTTCAACGAAAATTATCGACTAAGACAATATTATTGTACTAAATAATAATTCATTAAGAAATTGAAATTGATAAGTTGTTGACTTAGGACTGTTGTGTTTTTGTCTCAATAACAAAGTCAAAGGAGTAATTTTAGATTTAATTCTAGTTTAAAAATTATTGGAATTGTGTTACTTCCATAAATTAATTCCATTGCGTTCATCATCATCACCATCAACCTATATCAGCCTACTGCTGGACGTAGGTCTCTCATCACTGTGCCCGGTTTATATCTATTCTGTGACACTGACGAATTTTGGTTCAGCATCAATGGTATTGATTCTGCTGATGCAATTTTCTAAACTAAACGATGAAAACGGATATAATTTTAGCGCTGTCAAATTAGGTAAGTTTAGAAAAAAAAAAACAACGGAATCGACATGAAAGCATCGTTTTAAGGTGGGCACTGACCAACGTTACGAGGTGTAAAGTAACATGTTACACAGCGAGCATTCGTGTAGTCAGTACGTCGTGTTACGGGGAAACCAGCGAGCAACGAGCCACTCGATGCTCGCTTTGAGTTTTTTTTTTCGCAGCGAAGGTGTGCTATGGGCATTGAAAGCGGAGCACAGAGTTTTGAAGAGCATGTTACGCCGATTTTAGAACACAACGAACATGCTCGATGTGTAACACGCTCGATGCGAATGTTACATTACACCTCGTAACGTTGATCAGTGACCAGTTTTAGTGTGACACAAGCGATGTCAATTCTAAACACATCGGTTTATCAATAGTTCTATGCTTTGTAAAATATGTTACTGTTGCTATTTTTAGAGGCTTTCAAACGACGCTATAAGGTATGCATCCGACTTTGATATTCAACTCTGGTGACGAAACAAGGGATTTGACATACAGCAAAATACAAACGCTACAATTCCTCTAAAAAAGGAGGACATTTTGAAAGATTTTTCACATAGCTATTTCAGCAAATATGGTACTTAAAGTTCTGAACCGTATCTGAATATCACAGAGCTGAATTTATAGATCTTATTCGATGTAGAAGCTTCTTTAGCTACAAGATGCTACGCTAGGCGAAAACTAGCACCGTTTCAGGTTTGGCGGAGTGTTCAGCCTCTGTTTATGAATTCGGCAGTAAGATGGGTGCAATTTCTTTTGATAAAAGTGACACTTGCTTGACACATGGGTGTATAAATGCGTTTAGTATAGTCTGATCAATGTGCAATGAAGTGTATTGTTTGAAGGTGTCTGTACTTTCCTTACGAACGTAATTTGGTACTTTTAAGGTGGAGTTAAAACTATATTTTTTGTAGATGTTTGTAAATTGTTATAACCAGGAATTTAGTATGTAAGCGACTTCATACGTACTAATCAATTTGATAACCCATACTATCATGAACATAAAACATTAATAATACTTTGTAATATCACAAAAACTGTAAATAAATGCTTTTGAATGAATATTTTTTTTATTCACGCAGCAAATTGAAAGGTGCAGGCCTCAGGTGTGGATTCCCATAATTACTGAAGGTATACCATTTCAAAAATGAGTGATACGACGGAAATAATAATTTCTACCTCTTGGTAATTTTGCTTACTGCTAAATATTGGTTAGGAATGGAACCAATATTTAGAATTATATTTAGAAAAACCTGAACGTGAAATTACTTATGACTTTAAATATAGTTATATATACACCTTCAAGTTATGCAAGCTTGGAGTTCAATAAATCATGTTTACTTTGTTAACTTTTATTTTAGTTCATAACGTTTTCTAGTTGTGAAAACTCATTACCTGGACATAAAATACTTCTAAAATATTGACATAATCACTATTGAATTTTTAACTAGTTTTTGCTGCAACAAAATAATAATAAATATTCATGGACACTTAACACAACGCCTTCTAGTCCCAAACTAAGCAAAGCTTGTACGATGGAAACTAGATGGCTGATAGAATACATACATACATATTTTTTTTTGTAAATACATACTTATACATACTAATACATACTTATAATACATAGAAACACCCAGACACAGAACAAACATCTATGTTTACAACAGACAAATGTTTGTTCTCAGTGGGGATCGAACCCACGACCCACAGCACGGAAGGCAGAGCTACTACGTCAAAAATCCACTGCTAAGTTTATTGTGACCATTTTTAACTTAAGCTTTGCTTTGATATCATAATACATTCTAGTTGGTGACCTGAAATAACGTAGGTCACATTTATGTCGTATGTGGGCGGAAACTAGTGACAAAGGAAAGAACAGAGTTCGTAGACTGAGTTTTATTTTATTGATTTGCGAGAAGTGATTCGCTATTTTTAGTCAGGAAAGTAGTATTCGTTTCAACTTCGAGTCGAAAACAATTTATCTCCATACAGTACTTGCAAATCTTTTTTCGCATATCAATAAAATTTAAGTAAGTAATTTAAATACATATTCCAATTCATTTTATTTATCTCGTGCTGATAACTAGGGTAATACAAGAGGCAGCTTTATATCTAAGAATAGACTCAGGTGGTTAAATGAGAGTTTGTGCCCAAAAGCTTAAATGATTAAACCTGACATTAGGCCCACCTTCTGGCCTCGATACACTATAGGCTGCTAGCTCCGTCATTTTTTCTTTTAAATACTGTAAGGAGTGCGTTTAATAAAAACTATTTCGACCTATAAAATAACATGACGTTTTGGTGCTTTTGAATTAGTTCGATGAAGGAGAAAATTGTGATGTCATGTAAAAGATTGGAAGAAAGATTAAAAATTCTGAAAACCCAAAGTAATGGTTGTAATTTAGTAGGAACAACTATTATAGTGGCGCCCAACGTGGGGCCCGAACCCACGACCCTGAGATTAAGAGTCTCATGCTCTACCGACTGAGCTAGCCGGGCTGATGTAGAACTCTCCTCGTCGCTTATACATTTTTGATCGAATATTGTACGTGCGACTGATAAGCAATTGTCTGTCCGATTCTAGGTAATCATTTATCTTAAAGTTCCTCCCACCACCTTTGAAAAACGTAAAGATCGTTCCGCTAACTCTATTTGGTATCCAAGATGAAACCTCCCCTTATCAGAAGATATTATCTACTAAATTATTCGTTTTCAATGTTATCAATTTGGGTAAGAAGGTATTCATGGGTCTGTTACCAACCGAGCTAGTAAATTTATTGATAAAAATTATAACCGGCTGATTGTTTTAATGTTGAAGGTACCTAGGTCGGAAGAGTACGTGTTATCCAAGTGAAATGTTACTTATTTCTACTTTCTACACGTGCAATGACATTTTGAAATATCCGACTGAGTCGTCGTCGTGAAGAAAACGAGGGATGCTTAGTTTTAGATTTTACTTTTCTTGGAAATGTAGAGGTCAGAGCCCGTAGTCTGTGCATTTGTTTTACTTTCGACTCGATTATAGCACACGCAAACGCATTCGCAAAGCGAGAAATTTTGTTGGGAATTGCACAGTTCCAAAATCTTCCGCTAGAGGCGCTTATCCGGATTTCATACAAAATGTCTCGCTTTGCGAATGCGTTTGCGTGTGCTATATTCGACTCGAAAGTAAAACAAATGCACAGACTTGGGGCTCAGGACCATCTCGCAGCTCGCGTGAGCTCGCAAATAGAAAAAATATTATATTAATAGTACTTACTAAGAAGCTATCAAAAATAGTTATATCTAAAATTAGAAGTATCTCGGTACTAAGTAGCTATTAAAAATAGATACTGAATAAACGAACGTTTACACTATATAATAAATTCTTTATTTCAGAAAAGGACTTAGTACAAAAGGATGGAATCAGAAAGTCTTAATTATAACTAATGCTTGACATTGTACATAGATTAGTGGTATGTAGAACCTACACTAAGATATAAATCTTGTGTCGTAGGTGTATTCAAAAATATATCCGTATCACTATTTAAAAAGATTTCAAAACAGCCACGCTTTCATTTGCTATTGCAAATAATTTCATACAATTTATTTTCAACTTTACACGAATGCAATAAGGATTATATTTTATCATCAGCGGCCTCTGATCAGCGCTGACCTTAGGGTCAATAGCCCAGTAAAATCGTAATAAAATAATAAGTATTTTGCCCTCCGAATAAGCATTAACCCTAAAAGAGATTACGGTAAGGAAATGGAACCCAGTAAGCGGGTAAGTACCGAGTTTTGCAAGATTGTATAGCTCGGGTTTCCTGAAATGCGTCACAATAGTCGATGTTTCCGGTACGGTTGAAATCGACCGTCATAATGTCGATTTTATGACGATTAACATACCAACAAATAGTCGCACCATAGTCATCACCCAACACTGGATTCCCTAAGGTCAAAACATTTTGATTTTTCACTTTTTTTCTATTATTGGAGTACTAAGTGACACAAATACGTACACTCAGGTCCAAAACAAATTTCAGTAGATTTTGTGAACGTTGGTCCCAACTCAGGAATCAAACCGACACCATAAGCATTACTGCTGAATCACAATCTCTATGCTGGACAAATCTATCTAGACAATAACTTTGATGTATCAGATATTATTATAGGTAAAACTACGTTAACCAAGAATATAGGTACGTAGGTATAAATAACCACTACGTTGACTCCCATATTCTAACGTAACCTAACCCGTTGTACAATACAAACTTTTACTTTCTTTGAAACTCACTATGATTTTAATCCCAATTGTCATCGTATAGTTTTTGGAGAAATTGTCTCTGTTCGAGAGTGTCGTCAATATAATGTTCATCGCTAAAAAACGGTCGCAGTATTTTGCCGCTAAAAGCGTACTCAACTCGCAAGATTGTTACTGCTAATCATTGGACGGAAGCTGGGAGATGATATCGGGTACGACGAGAATAATTTTCATGAATTATGGTAAAAATAAATAAAAAAATTGATGTTTTGCCTAAAGTATTTTTTAGAAGCATTAAAGCATAGAAGACCTACAACTCATCACTGTAAGATTCTCAAAAATAAGATTTGAACGTATCTGAATAACTTAGACTCAAGTAGGTTTTGAGTATGTGCTTTGAGATCAAATATTTTTATTTCAAATGATCAAGCCTGCTTATAATAAAAGTAAGTAGGTACCTATTTTACGAATTTCAGGAAGCTACGCGAAGACGGACTTAGAAAACGAATAAACTATTAAAGGTTCGTCATTTCATTACGGAACCCTATCAAAACTCAGTCAGTTATTACGTAATTAATTCGTCGATTAGTCGACAGCGGAATCAATATCCGAACAAATATAGTCAAAGGTTTTCAATATTTCAGTTGTAGAAAATTTAGAATGTGGTTGGATTCGTGCTCTAACCAGTGGCGGTAAAGCTTTGAGACTGTAATATTAGTAAGCTTTGTGGTAGCTTGCTGTCCTAGTGATAGCGTATAGCGGTGCGACAATCTACATTTTAGTTTTATCTATGTTTTTTTTACTTGTAAGTGGTGTACAATAAATAATATTCTATCTATCTATATACGTATTGCATATAAACACGTTACTAGTACTCCTAAGTTGACTCTCTATACAATCGCTAGAGAATGGCTAAAACCTATAGGATCGCGTGACTTTTCTTACACAAATAGTATAATTTCCAACATTGATCTATGATTTCTACACATTTTGATTGTTGGATAACTGTAGCATGTTCAAATGGGGAGCTCTCGTCTACCCTTTTTGCTTCAAGCAATAAGTAATGTTTAGCAACAAAACCAAACTTCGCATCATATAATAATGTAAGTACCTTTTCATCTACAGTGGGGCAAGGCCCTTTGTTTCTTGGAATGAGCGTGTTGACGAGTTGATACTGGACTCATTTTGCAGTTAGCAATTTTATGAAATGTATTTGATAAAACCTTTCAAGACAATACTATTACTCGCTAAGAAATACGTATATATAGAGAGATTGATCGACACGACCATGACCTTCTAGTATTTATGTACTTATAATTACATGTTACTCTACTTATAAATTCAACTAGCCGTCGTCCGCGGTGCTGCTCGCGTTCTAGACCCTTTAGAGTGCGACTTTTCAAAATTCCTTTCTTAAGTGCGCCCCTACACTATAAAAGGAACCTGCCCTCCAAATTTCATACCTCTAGGACTTATAGTTTAGGCTGTGCGTTGATTCTCTGTCAGCTTCAAAAGAGTTTTATATATATTGATGATGATGATGATGATGATAACGTTTGCATACTGGCCGATAACTATCCGATACCTACATATCAGTTGTTTGCACAAAAATATTAGTATCGGCGCTGACACGGCGTGAAAGCGTCTATTACTTACCGCCCATTGTACTTCACATATAAGAATAATGAACTCTGTGTTTACTTTATAACTAGCCGGCTCCCGCGGCGTTGCTTGCGTTAGAGTGTGACTTTTCAAAATTCCTTTCTTAGTGCACCCCTACACTATACAGGGTGTTACCAGACCACTTCCGAAAACGAAAGGGGGAGCTACAGCACACCAAAACCCAACCAAAAAAAAATCAGTTATCCTGAAAAATAATTATAGCCGGAGAAAACAATGTTTAAAGATTTGTATTTATTTCGCCAGCCCGCAATGTACGCATTCACGTAGGTAAGGTCGAGTCGTAGTACTATTATTTGTTCTGTGTCGTAAGTGCCTACTAACGTAGGTAGGTACTAACGTAGGTCGCTCGCACGTCGCGTACTTGAATGACCCGCGATGAACTCTCAGCTGTTCATGCTGTAGTAGACGTAATCTGCGTGCTGCGTGTACATTGCTGCTTTATTTATTTTATTTGTTTTTTTGCTTTTTTAAATGAGATAATTAGGTAGATATGTCTTATTATGTTGTACTGTGTGTATGTAACTAGAAAAAAAATTAAAAAGAGATAGTCAAGTAAATTTTTTTTTTCGCGATTTTTTTCGCTTAATGTTTTCAGTATCATGGTCTGATTAGAACCTCCAAGTTTTCGGAAGTGGTCTGGTAACACCCTGTATAAGGATACTACCCTCCAAATTTCATACCTCTAGGACTTATAGTTTAGGCTGTGCGTTGATTCTCTGTCAGCTTCAAAAGAGTTTTATATATATTGATTTCTGTAAAAGTGGTGTACAATAAAGAGTTTTCTATCTATCTATCTATCAATTACCAAAGGCACAGAAATTTTTTGTTCACCTGTGACTATATATGGCATAGTTCACCACCGATATTGTGTTGGTGTCGTGTCGTGTCGTGTCGGTGGCAGTGCGAAACCAGCCACGTCAAAGCTGTTTGACTACTTCAGTTAAAGTTACCTTTCACAGAATATGATTGATTGCTGCGTATGTTATTAGACAAAATTAACTGCTTTTTTATCACACTCCCCGAATACACTCGCAATTTTCAGGATGATTTGAAGGAACTGTCAAGGCCTGCTTCTTTTTACGAAACTCATTTGCAGAAATTGGAGGAATGAAATGATTGATGTTTTATTAAACTTTAAGTCTTATTTTGTTATGGTTTGTTTTTCTATATTATGCTTAAGTGTTTTGGGTTTATGGTATACTTTGATATATCTCCACTAAGAAATCACTACTGGTGGCGGAATTAGTATTTTTTCTCTAGAAACCCTCACTGTTTTATGTTATGTGTGCACTTTGGCCGTCAAACGACCAGTGACTAGCGCCATTTTTTACATCAAAAAACCAATGCAATAGTTTTAATGTCTATTGTCCTCCCTAAAATGCCTCTTTTAGTGACCTCTACCATCTGTAAGCCAACAATACTTTTTCTATTGATATCTTAAACCTTGAACTGTCGTCGTCGTCGGCCGTACCGGACGGTCGAACGCCCGCGCTATAACCGCAATATAATAGCTAGATGAGCTTCCAAAACGCTATACTTAGTTCTGCTTATCTCAGGTGCACCTTTCTAAATTGCTAGTGAGATGGTCTTCCTGTCCCAAATACGCCTGTCAAACCCTTATCACGCCGTAATTATACATTAACGTCGTTTTCATTTCGTTTCGGTATTGCGGTGGGTTTCTGTGCAGCATCAGTTGGAATTGATAGCCCCGAAACAAGTGACAATCTTAAAGCATGTACCTAAATGTGAGTATAGATTTTTCGCGCACCAATTTTTTCCTTTATTGACAAGGGAACCAAGCAGTAACCTAATAATGTTTGTACTAGCTGTTGCCACCGACTTTGCTCGCGTGGTAGCAGCATACAAAGTCTTTGATCCAAATTTAAGACCCTTTATAGGATGCGCCTTTTCAAAATTTATTTCTTAGTGCACCCCTGCACTATATAAGGATACTACCCTCCAATTTTCATACCTCTAGGACTTATAGTTTAGGCTGTGCGTTGTCAGTCAGCTTCAAAAGAGTTTTTTTTATAGTTAGATTAAAGGTTCCACCACCATTTCTAGATAAATCAGTGTTTACGGCTATTAGATACTAAGGCACATATTCTTAGTCGTTACCTCGAATAGTCCTCGTCTCGACTTGACCTCAAATTCAAGCTTTGGTAGGTTTTTAAAATTACTACCAAAGCACGATCGTGAGGCCGAGTCGAGGCGAGGACTATTCGAGGTAACGAGTATAGGCATAACTTATCTATCTATAGCCTTAAAGGGGTTCTGTACCCAAATGCCAATGGGATTTCGTCTATGTCCGTCCGTTTGTCTCATACAAAGTTATAATGAAATTAATCAAAAATAGATAGGCAATAATAAATTGTTTCTATCATAAAAATATGAGTCTCATAGTTTTTACGGAAAACAAACAGTAGGTATTATGCTTTCTTGTAATTTCGAAAGTCGTAGAAAAAAAGCTGTAACATTTTACGATTACTAATAATATTATTGTAGCTTTACAACTTGCGTTTTTATTTACATTATATTTTATCGACATGAGGTAAATAAAATACATAGGTTATTATTATACGGTCAGTTTATGAGTGTCCTCGTGAGATTTGCCGATAAAAAAATAATTTGATAAAAGGAAAATAAAACAAATTGTGTGTACGTAAAAGGGTGTAAATTCGGGCAGGAGGCATACAAAACTACGGGTTTGGTGTCAGTCTTCGGAACCCAAATTAATGTTCGATGCCGGCTTGTTGACATGCAATTTACAAAAGGAAGTGGTGCCGTAAAATGAGAACCCTGAAACAGCCTTATAATTATTTTGCTCTCGAGGTAGGCGTGAAATTCTAATTTATTTTCATCTCAATTAGAATTGAGTTTCCTTATAATTGACACAATGTTTGTACTGTTGACATTCATTTGTTATTCCCAAAAGGGTTTAGTTATTACTACGTGTATACATATACTGGTACATCTTACTATGTGTTCGCGTTATGAAGTTGGTAGGTACCTATACTACTATCTGCCTTTGGCTATGCTTGCGTCGTGACTGAACCGAGTTTTCCAATTTAGGCCATCATTTATTCATTTTATTATTACATTCAGCCGAGTGCTTTATGTAGTAAGCAGCACAGACAGAAATCTAAGTTCATTCCTTTATCTATTAAGGTTATAAATTCGTGTATTTTTCAAATAAGAATTTCTAGTAAAGTCTACTGATGAATTTTAAGGGGTTGTAAATATACCTACCTAGGTTTTTTCCTTGGTTTAGTTTACACGAGCACCAGTACTGAAAAACATAAACTTATTCGAAAATACATCTCACACTAGTGTCAATAACGAAAACTTATAGTACCAAAAATGATGTTCCCTCGGGAAATTCTGAGACGTTTCCGCTGTCGTGTCCTGCCAGATTGCTGCTATTACTTCCAACGCCCCTCTGTTTACCGCTAGATAGTTATACGATCCCTGAATTACCGCCACAGGTACGTCTAAACGTGTGTGCCACATGGGAATGCACGGGTAGAGGGAGAGGGGAGAAATGGGGTGGATAATGTGAATTAGGTGTTATAATACAAAAGTTTGTTCGTTATTTTCTATGCACGAAACATGGTTGCTTTTGAAATTTCCGCGGTTATGGCGAATAATGTTTACATCATTCATTTTTTAATATGATCCGAACAAAAGGGCTTGCACAGGGACCTTATAGATGTATCTTTTATAAAACCAACTATAAGTGCTAGATAGAAAAATGTAACGGAGATATATTTACTAAAGTACTCTTCTTAGATAAATATAATTGGCCATTTTGGTTATTTAAAACCTACAATATTTCAACTGCATGGATTTCGCGGCTGTAGAAGATAATGGCTTTAATGTTTAAATAGATCTACGAAGTTGTTATTTCAAATGGTACATGGTACAATGTTCATTCGCAAAGCTCCTTTTATTACAAAGGTTGAGAATTTCCCTGAAAGAAAGACGCACTTATTCTAATCAAGATTTTGCAACAAAGACCAGAGTATTCTTGTGTAAGCGAGTGTAAATTTTGAGAACATTCTTAGCAGTCGTTTGTGTTAAATGACGCGCACAAAGACGGGAGCAAAAGTCAGTTTTGCTCACGCAATATTGCGTTTTACCCACCCACATATCCACGGGACGGGTTTTATTTGCTGTTCGCTCACTGAAAATTCAATGGTTTGCGAAGAATGCAATGGCGGTAAAACACTCTGCAATGGTTTCGGTACAGTGCAATATTTACTCGCGAAATTAAAACCGACGTGGATATGGGTATTGCAGTGTCATAAAACTACACAGAAAGCACACAGGCCCTATTAAAACGTAGAAATTTTATAGTTTTTGGACGTTTAGTATAAATAATTATCATAAAATAGCGGGTGCTTCATTGAATTAGTGAAACACTTTATTCACAAAGAAAATTTTATCATATACAGTATTTTAATTTTTTACAAAATACATGAAACAGTTGAGCTATCTAGAAACCGTTGCAAACGATTTATAAATAGCTCAACTGGTTATTATCATATAACGTTTTAGATTTATAATAATGATCAACTAAATGTGACGAAGAGTTGCAAAAAATAGCAATCAGCAAAAAAATACATTCGTGAATTTGTAACTTCACCACATTAAAAATGTTGTTACATTGTGAATTGTAAAAATTTCACCCGTCAAAGTTTTATAGTACAACTGAATATGTTATGGACGCGATAACCCTCGCTAATGTTCGTATTCAGCTGAATTTTACATTCCATGCGCATACCAATTCATTTATCTGTAAAAATGCAGGCATTCTGGGCGCCTGGTGTGGCCGGTTTTGGGATCTGCCCAATCCATGGGCCAAATTTTAATGTAATATTTAGGTAATATTACTAAGTAGATTATGTACTATCGCTAAGAGCCAATGTGGCTACTCTTTATTGTTGTCATGCAGTTGAATATGCCAGAGTACTTTAAAAAGCCGCTGTAGTAAAATGACAAGGGAATATGAACAAGGGCTGAAATAAAATTGTCTCTTTTTTTGCATTCTCTTTGACTCTCCAAGCCATCATATTGTGTGCTCCAGAGCTTCAGTTTTTTCAAGTGTCACCCTACCATTGTGTAAATATCACACGAAAATGAACAGTTTCTTAATATAAATTATCCCCTTGGCAAGATTAATGACTTTCAAATTCTGTTGATGTAAAGTCGATGGAGCCATTTTTCCTAAGTCTACTGCCAGAAAATGACACCATGATTGATGCTTGTTGGCATTCGGCAAACGGTCAACCGTAAACTTGATTACGAAAAAGGATAAAAGTACTTTTTGTTCACTTTTAAACTTGGTTGAAAGTTTAAATTTATTTTATAGTGAGCGGGAAGTTTTTAAGTTGGTTTGAATATAATTTGTGAAGATTGTTTGGCTGTTTTCTCTTTTGTTTTTTTAAGAAATTTTATAGCTTTAACAAAGTATAGCTAGCGTAGAAATGTTACATTTTGGCACTAATCGATTGTCACGCCATCTAAGTTGGTAATCAGAATCCCCTGTCTAATTTCCATTTTGTTTGAAAAGTTACACAAAGAGAAATCCTAGTAAAACAAAAGTGAAATATCAACCGGGGTAAAAATCTCTGTATATTTATAGCATTTTCCTAATCCGATGCAAAAATGTTTCGACAGGACCTCGTGAGGGATCGCTCCGTATTCAATCAACCCTTTCGATGGTGATAAATGGATCACGTCACTGACGTCACCGACTGATGGATGTTTTTCATACTGAAATATTGGGTTTGTAGGTCGCGACCTTAGACTATCTCTTTTAAAAATCATTGATTTATTAGATCAATCCTTCCGCGGTGGTTGAAATCATTCAAGAATTTAGATAAGTAAATAGTATACTTCCCGTTGGATCCCGTTGATTTTTCGGGATGAAAAGTAGCCTATGTGTTAATCCAGGTCACGGACTATTATATTTCAAGTTTCATCCAAATCGGATCAGCAGTTTC
Source organism: Eulithis prunata (assembly GCA_918843925.1). Classification (NCBI taxonomy): domain Eukaryota; kingdom Metazoa; phylum Arthropoda; class Insecta; order Lepidoptera; family Geometridae; genus Eulithis; species Eulithis prunata. The sequence continues at coordinate 4,332,411 of OU974019.1, read as the reverse complement.
TACGTGAAAGAGTAACAAAGATCCATCCATACTCACAAACTTTCGCGTTTATAACATTAGTAGGATAGGAAGTGGGATAATTAGCCTATTTAAGTCCACAGCCCGACATAGATGCTGGACTGGGAAGTCGATGGATAGAGAAGATCCAAAATATTTCTTGCTGAAATTCTATCACAGGCCGGTATAAGTAAAATTAAAAAAATCTCTCTTCGCTAGACTATATATAAATTATTGTACAATCATCTAGATAGGTAAGTTTCTTAAATAACATAATATGTTTTTACAAACATTTATTTTTAACAGCATGGGTTTTTTATTTCAAGTTTAAATATTTATTTATTCACAAAGAAAATTACAACTAATACAGTATTTACAATATTTACAAAATACACATGAAACAGTTGAGCCATCTACAAACCGTTGCAAACGATTTATAGATAGTTAAAATAGATATAAACATCAGACACATGAAAATAAACCCCAGGCTACAAAATAAACAAGGCTTTGGAAGTGTTGAGTTTCATAATGGTTTTTCCTCGAACGGAGTATTATTTTACGCTTTGTTTAAAACAGAGAATGGAAGAGCACCATAATTGGCAATACTCATTTATTCAGTGAAAACATAAATATCTTTATTGTTTTAGAACAAGTTTTTCAGGACCGCCTAGAAGAACAGGCAAATTTTCATGTCCCAATTTTATTTTAAACTAGCTGTCGCCCGCAGCTTTGCTTGCGTGAGAACAGCATACGCATTATTGGGTTAAAATCTTTGATCCTAATTTTAGACCCTTTATGATGCGACTTTTTAATATTCCTTTTTTAGTGCACCCCTATATAAGGATATCACCAAAATTTCATACCTCTAGGACTCATAGTTTCGGCTGTGTGTTAATTGTCAGCAATCTTCAAAAGAGTTTTATATATGTAGAAGATAACTATCTAAATAAGAAGTATTTAAAAGTTATCACTTTGAAATACAAAAAGTAAAAAATAAATTGTACCTATCTATACCTAACAAGTTGCTTAAAATTCTACCAAGAATTTCCATAAAACCAAGCCCTACTCCCAGTTTAACAGCACCTTAAAACGAGATCAGACTAAACTGGATATAAATTACGTTGATAAACATTTTATAGGGCCATTCTGCTAAACAAGAGTCTGTATAGCATAATTAAAGTAATAATTTAGAGAAACGTTATTAAAGTGATAAAACTGAGCTTTAGAAAACTAGTAAATGGTAAAGAACGATTTTTTATAACAGCGCTAAAAATGTTTTTTTATTATTTTGGTTATCTTAATAGCATCTCGTTTATGTCTCGTTTGTAACTCAAACAAATTACGCTCTGAGAGTTTCGTAGGAAAGTTTAAAAATAGAATTTACCAAAATGATGGGATAAATTAATTATACCTATACCTACTGATCTCATAGACTTGGCATGTAATTATCAATCAATACATTTATATTTTTAAGTACATGGTATATTTATAACTACTACCTTCTGAGCCGGTATAGGTCGTCGTCTTAGTTTTGTTTTGTTGAATACCTATTGAAAAGTGACTCATATTTTTTTTGTACGGAGAAAAAATGCGAACAACTTCACAAATAAACAAAATAAACTTGAACTGAGCCAGTCTGATATTAAAAATAGTTTTTGTTTCACTTGCGAGGCTAAAACACGGTGAATCTGTTTTTGCAAATCAAGTAAATTAATATTCAGACTACGGGAAAATATCAGTAGTAGGTATGTTGCTTAGGGCCTACTACGAGCTTTGTTTTGGAAAACTGGTGTAAAACGTTTGACGCCCAACACACCAGCGTGCGCTGATTTGTATGGAGACACTGAGCGGATTTTGACTTGGTGTAGTCCAAGCATCTCTAAAAACCCGCTCAGTGTCTCTATACAAATCAGCGTACACTGGTGTGTTGGGCGTCAGACGTTTTACACCAGTTTTACACAGCAAAACTCGTACTAGGCGGTAAGTTCAGCACCCCGCAGACCAAGCTATGGCACTGTAGTGAGAGCTATTTTCCGAGCATTGGACACTAATTCGGGGATTTAGTGAATGTCCAACGCTACCGACACTGTTGTCAGGGTATCGATTTATCTCGTCGTTTTCGTCTGTTTCGTTTAACAAAACGATCGTCGGAGCGAGATTGCTTTTTCTGATACGACCATGAAAATATTTGTAACTTTTATTTATAAGATCAGTCGGACTAAACATAAACAGTCAAAAATTACACTCAGTAAAAAGTAACCAAAATGTATGGAATACTAAAGGCAATTCCATTTATTATGTTTTACTTCTTTGATCCAATAGCTAAAAGCGTATAAGTCAACATGGCATAATTGAGTTTGACGTTTCAGTATTAAGTAAGTAGTAAGTATTCTAAATGATAAAATGTTCTGTACAATCTTCTCCAGTGGCTCTTTACTGAGGGATGGCAACTCAAACATAAACTAATTTCTCACAGAGCTGTTTCTCGATTGCTTCAGATGCCTAATAAAGATACAAGAAACAGTTTTAATTAAGCGAAAATATTTAAATTAACAAAGTAACAAAACAGCCATTAAAATTCACCCCAGTTTACTCGGCTTAACCCTATCAACACGGAATTGTACAATAAATATCTCTGAAAGCGCCCTTAACTTGGTAATTGAACAATTTTTGGAGAACAAGAGAATGCAATTTTACTTTGCTGCGCGTAATAAAAAGGAGACTGGGCAAAATGGGCTATGAGCGTGCTGGAATATTAAGCAACCAAAACTCTCTCTAAAAGAGAGCACTGAATAAGTATTGCAATAAAGGAGGTGGTTCTCAATTCAGTCGTATTTTTTTTATGTTTGTTACCTCAGAACTCCGAGATTTATGAACCGATTTGAATTTATTTCTACCTGAAAAGCAGTTCTTCCAGATTGGTCCTATAATTTTTTTTATCAATATTGGCTTTAGTTGACATGACTGTATTGACTGTAAAACTATTTGTTTTCCGAATAAAATAAATAAATTAAGTAATCATTTGCCTACGTATTGTACCGTGCCTTAGGTACAAACCATTTGTTCCGTTACGTGAAAGTATGTTTGAGCTCATAGCTTGAGTTCGTATCAGATCCAGTACGCGTTGTCTGATTATGTTTTGGTTCGAATGTACATAAATATGATCTGGTTCATGTCTCTCTGTAGCAATGTAATTAATATAGGCCGCCCGAAGGCCTTTGTTTTGTCTAAATAACTAGGTACAAGTATAAAGTACTATGGGCCAGGTTCGATTTATTGTTTTTGTAAAAGCAACCTTTTTACTGAACCACTTGTGTCCAGTCTCCTCTTCAGACTGAAAAATACAGTCACTTAAAATTAATAAGTCTGGTTATTAAAACTCTTTTGGTGTTTCCACTGTCGACTCTTTTCCGGGCTGTAAGTTGAAACTGATGTAGCTAATTAGTTTCCACCTAGTTATTCTCGTCTTTTTGTTTCTGATCAATATTTTTTGAAAAAAATAAGTGGGTTTTTAATAAATCGGGGAATAAATTACTGTAGATATTTCGGAGAAGTTTTTATAAAGGTCGTCGTGAAAAACTTCCAAACAGTTTGCTGCAAAAATATCTTATTTATATTTGCACAAAAACGTTGCAGTTTACGCGATGGTTTGCGTAAAACCAAACGAACACATCCATTTCATTATATCTAAATTCTATTGTCTTTTATCTTATCTTAAAATTATATCTATCTCTCTATCATAAAATGATAATAATTATGTATCTTTAGATAATTATCTAAGTCAAAAATTGATATTAATTGGCTGTAATCAGTGGTGTGAAGTCCTGGTGACCTGTAGCACAGGTTTTTTATAAACCTATTTCAGGCACCAGTCTCTCACAGTACAGGTTGTCTATAAGCTTTTCGTGTAAGATAAAAATGGTGTAAATAAGAACCTTTTGTGATGAGAAAATAAATGAATTATAGGTAAATATATATAGGTATATTAATTTAAATCGCGATAAATAAATACGAAGTATGTGCCTAATTCTAAATGCCTCACTAGGTACTAAACACTCTTGAAAATGATAGAGACTGAGGTTAGGCAGAAGCCACGTCCAAACTTACAATTCGATAAACGGTATCCATCCATGAAGAGACAATAAAATGACTTTTTTGGTTTATTGTCATAATCCCCACTAAGTCGTCCCCACCAGTGGGGATTATGACAATCTTTTACTCACTTTCCGCTTTTTTGGAAAAGTCTATTGGTCAACTATCTCACATAGACCAGCTGGAAGCGATCTGAAAGCGGATGCGCTCGGAAACGGCTGCGCGAACGAGAAAAAGTACGCGATCGGAGCCGGTCATCTAGTCTTATTATTTCACACCAAGCGCGTTCAAGCATTCTTAATGACAAAAGCAGTGCACATGCAAAAATAAACCTTACTGCTAATACTAAAAACTCTGTTTTCAACGTGATAAGAATCTGCTCTCCTCTCCGAGCCGGTCTGTGTGAACGGACCCTTAGTCTTCTAAGTATGTGTTGAACATTTTTGAGCACGTAAAAAACGCGTGTGAGATAACGTCAAAGTACCTAGGCGTCAAAATAACACCAACCGGTCTTAATTATAGGCGTCTTACACGACATAGCATTGACCTCTGTATGCATGGAGTCGCATTTTAACATGTTATAGTTTAGTAGCTTCGACCAAGAAAAGCACAAATAACGCACATAGGTAAAAATGTTAAAACACACGCTATTTACCGAGTTGGTATTTTAATAATAGTATGGCATTTTTAGTATGGAATGGTGATTGGGTATTATTCAAAGAATGGGCACGAGCATGAACCAATTTGCAGGTGAAATTTACTTATAATTAGGTGTACCATAACTATATACCTTTTTAGCAAGATAAAAAGCTTTTGTTTGAACTTCAACTCAGTCCTTGAACTCGTAAATTCTAGAAACAACTTTTAAGAGAATAAATCGAAAAATACTCTCTACTTATATCTAATTTCATACTAAGTAACTTTGAAGGATATGACAACATGAGAATATAATTTAGAAAGCATTATACTTGGCAGTTGATCGAAACGGGGCCTCTTTTTTCATCCATAATTTTCCGGTTTAGTTTTTTCAAAAACTGGAACTTTTATTCCCACCTCAAATCTCTGTAGGTTTTTATTTGTAAATAAAAAATTATTATACTTATTCAAGCACCGTTGCAGCAAACGAGCAATTTCACCTCTACGAGTACGATGTGAAAATTGTACAGTGTCACTTATTAGCGGCACGTAAACAAAGCACGCACAAAGTTCGTGACCTGAATTATAAACCCTGCTACCTTCACAATTAGGTGCATAAACATTCACAGTTTATTTGTGTTTACTCATCATGCCAAAGCAGGTCTTTGGAAATTAGCAAGGTACTTCATAATCAGTTTAATTACATTAATTTTTATTATAAGTACCTATATGAGGCGCTATCATGAAATTAAATCCTATCTAGTGAGTTTTCGGGCTACACAAAGGCCTGTATGGTGCGGTAAAAGCATCGAAGCGCTCAGATGAAAATGTAATTCGCCCATTTCATATTTACCTAAATACGAGTTTATACATTTCATTGGTTATTGATATTGGACTGGCTATCTCGGTTTATATTAATTTAATGTAGCGAAATAAATAAAAAATTGACGCTATATAAATTATCTAGATTAGATAGCAAAGGCCTGATTATAATTATTAATTTATCGTAATAAGTAGCTGGTACAGAAAGTATTGAGAATAAAATGATTGAAAATTGCTGAAGCCGTAAAAAGTCTGCTAAAGCCCGAAGAATAAAAAAGTAAATAATTCGAAAGAAAAATGATACAAAAATCTGATTTTTAAAAGCTTTAGAGAAAAATGTGTATTAACCCTGAAAAGCTCAGTGAGTGCAGAAACAGCGTAAAGGATTACGCGTAAAAGCCTGTGTGTTATAAAAGGTTTTATCACAATGAAATTATTATTTAACCCAACATTGACGTAGTAAATTAACGAGCATGTTCTACTCACATAAGCGTTTCCAGAAACTGTGTTGACGTGCCCCTAAATGACATTTTCTTTGAAACGAGCAACGCCTTTGCAACACGCTTCGTTGAAAAATTACTTACGCGTCGCCGTAATGCTAGGGACATAAGGTTGAATTTCCAACATGATAAGTGTTCTGTCTGAGGATTGTTGTTTCTTCTTCACTCAGTGCCTACCTTTGTAGTGCTTACAGTGTTTGCAAGCATTCAGTTTTCATTTCCACTAAAGTGTTTGTCGATCTTCCCATCGATGTAGGTCACAGGAACCGGAATGTTGGTGTTGTTTTAATGGATTCCTTTGAAAGCTTTTTATTTGTTGTTTTTTGTTTACTTTCTCGTGCTTAATCTGAAATTAGCCAGGCCATTAAGCCGTTGGAATCCCAGGACTCCAGATAAAATAGGTTTTCGACGGTGCCTGGATCAGTTGAGGCAGAAAAATACTTTTGCAGCGGTATAGCACGTTTTTAGAAACAGATTAAAAACACGCTTATTTGATATATTCCAAAAATCCTCACTAGTGGAGATTTCAGTTTTTTTTTAAGAAATCCCCACTGCTACGACGTAGCATGTCTACAACGTAGCAGTGGGGATTTCTGGATTTTTTTTGGTCTTTTTACGTCTGACAAAATCTAGATAATTTTTTATAGCGATGTTTTATAAAGTACTATGCTATAGTATAGAACATTGTAGTCGTCGAACAACTGAATACTCCCCGTGGGGTACTAAATGAGCCTATTTCTACAAACCGACCGCAGAGATATGGACGTTGAACAGTAGTTAAATGGTAAGTTTAAACATGTTCAATTTAGGAAGTATTCTCAATTGAAGCTAGATTTCAATGGTTGAATGGACCGCTTTTAGTTTAGATTTTTATTTTGCAGTAAAATTGTCAGCAGAATATTTTCTTTCATGGTAGTGTGTGCATAAGGCATAATGACGTATCGTTTTTTACGATGGTTTCCTATGGCATTCTCGTTTAAGATTATGGTAATTAACCATTAGTGAATTAAATGTTACAGTTTATCCAGTTTTGTTTATTTAACTGTAAAATATTTGACTTTGTAGGTAAGTAAATAAAACAGTATTGGCTTGAAATCACCACAACCCCTTTTTCTTATTAATCTATAAAGCTAATCATTGTTAGAAACAGCTAAAATTGTAATACCAGCATCTACGAAGTTCATTGTCATATGATCAAGTATTAACCCCTCCAAGAGTTTCATTCGTGTTCGACAACCATTGTTAATTAAACCACAATGTTCGTCCTTCGTTCAGACGCCATTTTGTGGTCGATGAGGGCTTGATCGACCAGAGAAGTACATCAGTAATCTGTTTTGTTGTAGAACTTTTTAGCTTCTACTTTTGAAATGTATAAACTTCGCATGTCGCACTACTAGAACTATTAATCATATGATTTTAGAAAGAAAAACTAATGCTGATGTGGACACTAAAAACACTGACAGCGGTAAAGTGAAATAAAATAAATAGTTTATTTACTCAAAATTCAATACATGTAACGAGCAAAAATGCTTAATTTGCAAGGCGTTTTATAGTGTTTTTTTTTTAAACTAAGTATGCAGTCGAAATAGCGACCCAAAATTTCTTAGACAAAGCTTCTGGTCAGATTAAATTGAAATAACTTTAGAACACCACACCGAAGCTACCGCACAAACCCAGTGAAACTAGCATAGTAATCTCGACTGCAGTGCCTTTGTACATGTCAAAGCAAATCACACACTGCACTTCAACTCTATCTGTGTAGAACGTAGATCACTCTAGACAAATGGATGTATAATTCGTACAGCAAACGAATCGCCGATCAAATAAAAAAAAGTGATATATGTAGGTATCAGCAATCTAGTTCTACAAGCTTTGCTTAGTTTGGGAATAGAGAGCGTTGTGTAAAATGTCCAAGAATGTTTATTTATTTATGTATTTGGTTCACCACTCATCGGATACTGCATGTTTGATACTGAATATTTTTTTATGAGGAATAATATTCCGATGGTGATTTTGTCTATGAAAGGTGGATGGGCTTTTAGAGAAATTCAGATGTTTCTGATTTTAACTAGCACATTATTTGACGTAGAATCTCGACTTGGTCAATGTACGTTAATTAAAATTCCTAGAATGTGTGATTCCGGGAAATTTAGAGTAACTTTTTATTATAATCTCGACTTGGTCAATATACGTTATTACAAAAATTCCTGGAATGTTTCATTCACGGGAACTTAGAGTAAGCTGTTTCAGTTAAAAGTTAGGTACCTAATAATTTAAAGTAAATACCTGGGTACTACCAACTACGTATTCGTTAGTTGCTGCCATGGACACGTTTAGTATGACAAGCTCTAAAGGCGGGAACACACATGCATGTAAAATAAATCAGTAGCTGGCTTGTTATTAAAAGATGTAAAAAAGTAAATAATAATACACATGCATATGCCAGCAACTGTACAATATGCCATTTCTTGCAAGTTCTGAAAGTTCATTTAGCAGGTGTGATAATGTGTATTCCTGCCTTATAACAAGTGTCAACTGTCCACTCACCTGGCAGTAGTCGGAAACTGTTGAAACAGACACGAAAACAGTAAGCCACGTAGGTATTGTTAGCAAACTCTGAATTTCCATGACACCCGTATGTCCCGCATGACAACGACTGCAGTCACAAAGGAGACAGAATTGGATGTTGATTCTGTTTTGGAGACAAAATTATTAGGCACAAAACGTGTATTTGAGTATTAGAACTAATGCTTCTGTATATTAGTTTATAAGTACACATAGATAAGTAGATAATTCAATTTTCATATTTGGACCAGTGAAGCTAACTATCAATCTTTTGCAACGGTTTGTAGATAGCTCAACTGTTTGATGTGTATTTTGTAAATACTGTGTTAGTTGTAATTTTGTTTGTGAATAAACTCATTCAAAAAAAATTTTTTTTCATACGCTACCAAGTTAGCCTAGGAAAGCTATTAATAGGCCTAAAATCAATGGTGAGCATTACTGAGTATATAAGCAGTTCTTTACAAAGAAACGTCGGAAGAAAGGCTCATAAAATTGGCCGGGTTACATCGACCGATGCCGAAGCGATTATGTTACTATGTGCCTAGTAACTTCACAAACATTATAAGAAAAAAATCTCATTGATAAAACTACACGTAATTTTTGTGATAGTTGTGATACAGTGCGTAAACCAAGCAATTAAACATCCCAAAAACCCACAGGAGCGCTAAACCAGAGAGATATATACTACATGACAACAGACGTTGGCGTTGGTTGAATTTAATACTCGTAATAAAATACATACAATTCCAACATTGTACTCTGTGTAGATCTGAACCTAAAGCTTTTTTAGTGACCTCTGATAGCTCAGTGGCTGAATAACCGACTAAAATGCGAAGTATAGTTTTTTTACATCGTGTTTGTCTATTTCTTATCTTCTACTATAGAACATAATAGTAAAGGTTATCTAGACAGCGTTCAAATTTTGATTAGTAATGCGGTATTTGAATAACATTGGTATCTCGTGTTTGCTAAGAGTGAACTACCTGTTTAAGCTGAGAATAATGTTAAGCCTTTGTGGAGTTATTAGCCGTTGGCTATGTTCTACCAAATACCTTAGTTTCAGTTATAATCTGGGATTATCAGAAATGGACAGATAAATTTATTATTAAAAAAAAAGTACAAACGAGACATAAAAGGAGAGAGTGGATAGGTCGTTATTTTTGCAGCGGCCTATAAGTAGATAGATGCATTTATTGATTTGTGTTGTACATAGAATGACCCGAACATGACCATTGACCATTGAACCCGCCGGGTCACAACAATATTTACGCTACGGATGCCTAAGTAATAATAAATTAAGACTTCTGCCAAACGGGTATAATCTTCTCAAACAGGTAATTGTGTTTAATTGGTCGCTAGAACTCAGCTAAGAATTAAAAAAATAGAACAATAGGTACCTTGTTTATGCCATAGCGTTTGGGAAAAGTAAACGCGACTCTTCAAACAAAAACTACAAACCTCCATCATTTAAAAGAATAGAATGATAATGCATAGTTGATATTATAAAATCAAGCAATGCTACGATACTCGATGCAAAAAGCGACATCCATTCCATAGAACTACAGAGGGCATAAATAGTCAGTGCTATATGTTATTCGGTCTGTTCCGGCAAAAACAGGAGTGCCGTCGTTATGAGTGTTGTCTGCCTGTGGCACTCTATGGCGCTGTTTGTTTGTGTCCGTACCAGTTCCGTTTTATGGTATCAACCATACTTGTGTTAATGCCTTGATAGGCTGATAGCTGTTGAGCTTTTTGTGGTAATTAAGAGCTGTTTTTATACCAGCTAGCGTTTTACAGGGTGCTATAAAAGTTTTCTACCAGAACAATGTTCTTTATGGTGATTATGTTCTCTGTCAGCACTTTTTTATACACAGTCTAAGTCCTTTGCTAATAAAAAATTCAAAATCAGAAAACTGATTCTTATTTATTATTCGACATAACTACAAAAAGTTATTTTTATTTCTAAATCTGTTTCCCGCAATTGCTCTGTTGTAATTTGTGTTCTTTCTGAAAAACCTATCCATTTGGTATGCTTCAAACCAAATATTAGTCTGTAAGGTGTTCAATTCGAACCCGCCAACACGAGGAAAATTTATTCCCACTTCTACACCTGAGGCATGTTTGAAACTTGTAAAATCACAGGTATTTTCATTGAATAGGTAACTGAGCATATTGAATAACTCTGCCTTCATATCCAGCAATGTATTTGAAATGCGATTCTGAAAATTCTAAGCACGTTTCAATACTTTCTTTGCGCTGAGACTTCATGGTTGAGGGGTGGTGCATACTTGCGATATTTTATTGAGTTTTTACTGTTAGTATGCAATTTAATAAATAAAAATTGTATCATAAAAATACAAAGTATAAAGACAGTGTTACACTGTTGCAGTAAAATACTTCGTTACAAAGCTTCGCTCGTAAGACAGAATCACAGAAAGTAGCTGAAAGGGGCTTATTCCCATCAAACTTAAAACCAGCCTGTCCAGTGGGCTCACAACGTGGCGGTCGGTCCAGTTCTGTAAGACGGTTTGATAGAACTTGATAGAGCATCATAATACTTTTAGAAAGAAAGAAAGAAACTATTTATTTGCGACACAATACTTACAATGTATAAATAAACAATTACTTACTTAAAACTAAGACATTCTGAGCTTGATGTATGTCGCAAGACGGATTCTGACTCAGCATAATTATGTCGGTCAACATGCGACCAACGCTGGTCTTCCGTCAGAGCCGTTTGGTGATGCCACAGAAGAAAACCCTGCCACCATAATATAAAAACATGATTTTAGTGCTAAGCCCGTGAAATGGAAAGCAAAAAATCAAAAATATAAAGTCGCATGACGTGTTTTGTGTACATCCCCTTTGAATGCAGAGATTTGTTTTCGTCCTGTAGAAGTCACGCTCACGTGCGACATCCGTGCCAAGATTATCATGTTTGTACTGGATACGTTAAGACGCGTGGAATGTTTTATTCAGCTTGCAGGTAAGCCTCAGAATACATTTCTTTTGCATTGATTTGACTTTGCGGGGTTTTTTAACCCGGGGGTTGTTACTAGCGTTGTCATGTTACCCGGCACTGGGATTGGTTGCTCTTCTAAGCTAAGCTAAGCTACGTTGCTGGTTGTGTTCGAAGTCCACCAATAAGGATCGTTTGTTTTCATATTAATCGACTGGTGGATGTCAAACACATCGTTGTGTGGAATGCCCAAGGATATATTTTTTTTTAAATCTTAATTTCGGTAAGTAAGAACGTTGAATCACGTGATTAATCCAGAGCATGATATCTTTTGCTTTTTATGTTTTCTATCGACTGTAGAAGTTAACTTGGCTAAAAGGCTGTTTTCTACGACCGTCATAATCCGTACGTAACCGTAGGTACCTATATTATTTGTACATTTAGAAAAAAAGAAAATTATAATTTTTCTGTGCATGTAAGTGAGAACTCAAATTCATAAAGTTGGAAAACCAGCGAGTTAAGCACGACACAATCATGTTCCAAACACGATAGATTACGATCATCCAGTTTCAAAGTACGCTCACCCCATATTTTGACAAGGCAATGCTTCACCTGGAATTTAGGCAAGGATACAAATCAATGTGTGGCAGGAGACCACTAGAGCACCACAAATCGCACATCGAAAACAGAATCATGTATCAGTCGGCGCCACTATCAGCTTAGTTCGGCTTGGAATCGGAAACGTACAATCTACCTCACAAGTATGCAGGTGCTTTTAGTGTCTGTGGAGTAAAGATTATTTTGGTATGTACCTGGCGCTCTTGTGAGGTGTCATGTACGTTGTACAGTGCCTAAATCGAATAAGCTTAGTGCTAATCAATATAATTTTTTGTCTCTTAAAATTTGGCTACGATAATGTGTTTCAATGTAGTGTATAGGGTTATTTTATTTAGCTGGAGATTCATTTAATAGCATAATAAATCTGTTTATATTTTTTAAATTGCTCTTGCACGGTACATTCTTTTAAATAATTTATGATGCGTGTTTTAACTTTAAACTACTTTCATCTAAGTTCCCGTTGTTACCTACAAAGTTTTCTCGTCCTACAAAGCTGCCTGTGACGAGACAAAGGAATACCTAACGAATGTTTGCAATTCCGTCGTGTCAACGGGAACTATCGCGCTCGTATTGTTACTCCAGAGTGATGTATATTGAATATTAATCATAAATACAGCTGTTTGGAACTATTACAAGCGTAGAGGTCTTCAATCTGAAACTTACCTACCTAATTGCTTTATCAACTCGTTTTGAATTATAAAGTTGTAGCTACCTTGTTTAAATCCTTTAGCTCAAAATACCGTGTCTTGTCTCTTTATATCGAATTAAAAACTTCATGCCAATGGAAAAGACAAAGACTTACTATTCTCCATTTAAGCTTGTTTTATTAATAATAATATTGTATACAATTAATCATCTATTTTTTATAAAACTCAATTTAAAACAAAGATCAGTATACCTACTTTGAACTCTTTTGAAATATTTAATGCAAAAAGCTAAACACTTTGCTTTGCTAATGGAAAAATAACGTAAAAAAATACTTTGAACATATCGCTTCAAGCGCTTTTTGTGATTTAATAAGTATGTCAAGCGCAGACCGACCCCGCGTTATGTATGGTCGAGCGAGTGCTGAAGTTCTTTCGCAAACCCAGAATTTTTTATATGGCTTACTGGCTAGATTTAAAAATAAAAAGTACTAATATGAATTCGTACGTGTTTTGTGAAAACGAAATAAAATTATATTCATGAACTCGTAAACTAGCAAAGGGACCTAAGAGGCACGTTCCACGCGCAACCCAGACAACAAATCAGCGAATCTAACAGATGGGTCTGTTTAAAACATTTGGAAGGTAAAATAAAAGATAAAGTACAAATTGCGCAAAGCAATCCGTTCGTATCCTTTTAAAAGATAGGCAATTTGTTAAAACTCGATTCAAACGCTTTACAAACTTCCTAAAAATCGAGTCTAAAGCGTCTCATTTGGGACCTGTGGCCCTGTGTCCTGTGTCTTTCACATATAATTTAAACAACAAAAAACATCTATTAAAAAGGCAAAAATTGAACAATTAACAACATTTTCTCTTCTATAACAGACAGAAGTTAGGTACCTATTTGCACGCAAGCATTTTATTTTCAAGATCCGAGGTAGATTTGCTATTATTGTTATTTTTGTATAGAAGAGGAAAATCTACTCGTTCTATGAAATGAGCAAGGAATTAATTACAGAAATACATATATCAGTACAACGCATAATGATCCTTTGACTGTTACTGTTCGTATTGTGCCCTAGGGATTTACTATGGACGTTTATTATATACGTTTGATGCGTACATTATTCATTCAGCGTAAAGGCTTTGTCATAAGGTTTAAAATGAAAATCCATTGTCGGTTCAAATAGTTTTTATGCTAAAAGTAATATTTTTTCCGTACAACACCAGAAAAATTTGTATTATCTCTCAAGGTAAACAATTAACATTTCAACAAACTAAAAAAATGTGTAAAAATATTCAGTTTTCCTGAAAACTATTTTTGAATTCTTCGTATTAGCTTTGAGCAAAGTATGCAACGTTTAATACAATATATGAAATGTTTATAGAACAATGTTGTGTTTTAAAAACACAAGGATTTTTTATTTCATTAAGTTTTTTTGTGAAATTTAAATGTGTTTTGCTTTTCATATAAGTAAAATAATTTTGACTGTAGAAGCTACCTTCACAACGGCTTCATTCTAACAACCCTAAATAAGCCCCTGTATTATGTCGTTGTGAAAGGACTTTTATAATAAGTACCTAAGTATTATTATTACAATACAGTGGTTTCGTAATTTGCGTGATTGAAACCATCGATGAAAGCTTTAAGCTTCAGTGCCGTCTTAATTTAGAAATAAAAGAACTTTAATTTTTTTTAATGAAAAATCGTTTCCGGAAAATGCTCTTTCTACCAATAATTTAAAAATGATTTTTATAAATAAAAGCAAAATAACAATTTTCCTGCGTCTGCTTTATTAGATTTTTTATTAACTCGATTGCCGGTACAAGTACACATGAGACTTAACACCTTTATGTCTCGGAGTGATGGGCGCAGTGCAATATATCACAGGGCACGCCCTCATGGCTGTGCTCAATTAGGCAATGCATCGTTATAGGCACGGGTTACCACTTAATACCAGGTGGGCCATCAGATCGTTCATGTTATTTTGATTCATTTGTAAACACTCTAAGGTCAGAATACTAATGGTGAAGTCTAGAAGTTATTTTATTATTAAGTACTTCAAAGTAAATAAATTGACTGATATTCTTATACTTAGTACTTCAATAAGCTCAACTATGTCTAGAGTTTATATTTCATTCAGAGACTAGCGTAATTCTCTTAATAAAATCTTGTAAGAGTCACAAAATTTTGGGATGCCGCGCCGCGCCGCCGTCACAAATGTGGCTGATATTTTGTGACATCCCAACGAATTTTTACACAATTTTGCTAAGAGAATTAACCCTTAGTTACACAAAGCAAGTGAACCAATTAGGATCGTATTTGAAGATTTTGAAGCAGCTTTCTATCAAAAACCCTTGAGGTGTTTTTTGACCTTCTATTGTATCGTATAAGTACCTAACATTTCGAGTTCACACTAATAAGTTGTTCGTATTGCATAGTACCTATTTTAATCGATATATTCCAAAAAACCCACAAGTGGGGATCCCGGTTTTTTTTCAGAAATCCTCACTGTCTACGTCGTAGCATGCTCCCCAAGTTTACGGGAATTGTCTTAAAAGTATAACAAACATCTTGTATAGGGTAAATATCTATAGGTTATTAGTTTTAGAAAGTCAAATCATTTGCCAAAATACAAAATAGTCAGTATAGTTTTTATGAATGGACCGACAAAAACATATTCCACCCAAAACAGATGCAGCTTTCATAATGTAGGGTAGGCTAGTACAAAGCGACAAAGTGAAAGCAAACATTCGTTAGGGATCTCCGTGTCTCGTCTTTGTCAAACGTGACCGGAGTAGCACAAATGTCTAGTATATCCACTGTTAGTTTGACACTTTTGTTTTGTTGAATAAATGGAAGCAGTAATGCACTCTATACCAAAGTGCTACGGTTCAAAATAGCTTGATAGTAATACTGTTGGATGTGCTTTCGACATCAAAGTAGGCCTCAATGCGGAGAATGAAAATTAGAGATCATCAAGTGTTGTTCGCTCAAATTGAGTTTCGATTACTGATTACGAGTATTACTGTGGTAGTTAATTTAATTTGTAAGAACTGTGTATAGTTACTTTAATAGGTAGGTATAGTGAAACCACAGATCAAATACTATACTACATAAACTACTGAAACAACACAAATTTGGGTTAGGCCCGTTCTCACCAGGTCCGTTCTCCCCCGATTGGCATAAAGTTTATATCGAATAATCACATAAAAGCAGTGTTGGAGTATAATTTTTCTGATGAAAAAATACGTAGATAATTTATATTTCTATTTTAGGTGTAGGGTTCAGTTTAGGTTTATCTACCACACGAGCAGTAGATACTACAAGTCGCGGCGAAATAGCAACATGATGGCTTCGCGAAAAAAAAACGTTTGTCAAACAATACCAAGAACCAAGCAAGAAAACCCACAGCTAAGAGCTAGTCAACAAACTCTTGTTGTTCACACTCGGATGAGCTTGTATCGTTATTTGAATTTCCATTCTAAACAAAAGTTTTAAAACATTTGAGTTTACAATTTGAGCAACGTAAAGTAACTCGGACAATAAAACACATACAATTCGTACTAAAGTCATAAAGCGGCAGTATCCACTTTGTTTTACGGCACAAGACAGATACAGAGTTTAACGTTGCATGCTCCTATATACAGTTTTCATGTAAAACCTAGTTTGTAACATACAGTATTTCACTTCTCGTTGAAACATCAAACATTAGGTATACCTATCTAGCATCTCTTTTTAATACAACTATATTGGAGGAACAAGCCAACGGACCACCTGGTAACCACTGCTTATACTTAATTATACATTGCCTCACTGAGCTCACTGAGGACGTGCCCTGTAATGCATTGCACTGCGCCCACTACTCTGAGACATAAAGAAGTCTCATGTGCCTGTAATTGCACCGGAACCCATACCCTTCAAACCGAAACACAGCACTGCGAGCATCACGGTTTGGCGGCAGAAATAGATATGGGGTAGTACTTTCACGAACGAGCTCTTTCACAAGTAGCTCTAACTACAAATACACATAGTTATCTTTGATGATGATTACCAAAAACATTTTTTTTCTTTTAAATTTTTTGCAGTTTTGCAGTTAAGGACGATATCGCTCTCGTAGATCCGTAGCACTTTGCCTTTTCGTCGTAGCGCGTAGACAGACAAAGTGCTACGATAGCCCATCAGAAGGCCGGCCGGTGGGCTCGATAGGAATAAGCCAAAAATATGAATCGACTCAAGCATACATTTTTTGGCAGTGTGTCACTGAGATGTGTCAAAATATTGCTTGGGTCACTTTTTAGGTTGCAGGTTTTATGTACTTTGAATATTGAATGAAAAAGAAATAATTTTATTGCAAGGTGTACTTCTGAATTGTATTTCTACTCTGTTGTTTCCGCATACTTGTTGCACAATAGTCACAATGCAGAATGTAGCCGAAGTTAAAGCCTGCAGGTAAGTAGGTATTGCATTGGAATAATGCATGAGGTATGTTTGTTTCAGCCGAGAGTGCATGGGTGCGCGATAGATTGGTCGTTTGGTCTGAGTTGTGAGCATAGATCTGGTTTTGGAATCATTATTTACTAAGTATAGGTTTTTTTTACGAGTAAAGACGCTTTGTAGGCTTTTCAGTCATAAGTGTAACGTATGCGCCAAATTTTGAATTTGGAAACTTCGTTTTCGTTTCTGCAAGTCTATTTTTGACCTAATGTGTATCCAAAGCCGTTTGTTAACCTTATTCCACCACTCCCGAAAACGTGAACAACTTTTCTTTTGAAACCAAAAGGTGGGCGCGAATAAGAAAAGTGGCCGTCCCATACATTTTTGCCATATATCCATTTTGTATACACCTGTTCATTTTTCAGATCTCGCTGGAAGAACATCATCCAAAGCAAGGTCTTACATAAAGGTCACGACCCTCAACCCTGAGGATATCGACGCAAGGAGGAGGAGGGTCATTTTACACTGATGCTGTTGGCTTTTGACACCCGAAAGTTTTTGGGTATGTTGGACACAAGCTGCTTAAACTCTGTAAAGAAACGAAATCAAACGTGATTGTATATTCCAGTTAAGGTATCAATCATCTGTACCTGACGGGTGAAATACACTGAGGTCTCAAGGGATGATGTATACGCAGCCCGTCACTGATATGCCAATGGCATGTGCTTGAATGAAACATTGGATTCGGGTGTGAGTAATGATTATTGTTGCTTCTATAGCTACGACCCTAGAACGCTTTAAAACTTCATAAAAAACATATGATAAGAGATCCCGAGTTCAAAAAAAGCTTGTATATGATACAGGCCACAGCAAAGGTACCTTGTATAATAAGATAGGTAATAATATAACAGCAAAATTAGAAAATACGGCAGGATAATAACTCTACTAATTTACAACAAACGAAGCCCCTTTCTTACTATGTGTAGTCTGGTAGAGGTCGCTGATTAGCGATAAAACTGCCCATTGTAGGTACTATTAATTTTAGTTTTGTTTTTCATTTTATTGTATTCCCTGAGTTAAGCTGTGCAATAAAGTATTTTCTATCTATCTATCTATATGTTTTCTATCTATGTGAAAGATGCTGTGTTATGTTGGTATCGTAAGACCGTGGCCACATACGTGTGGGAAAAAGGAGATGATAATGATGGTGATACGTGTGGATACAGTGTTGGTGTACAGATGTGTTACAGAAAAAAACATGCTTGGGAATGGGGTCCAAAACTGTAAGTTATATTGCTAGCCTCTATATTATAAACCCAGCAACTGAACACTCTGAACTGTGCTAATTGTCACAGTTTCAATTGTAGAGTATTTAGTGAGAGTAGAGTTCTCTCGTAACAGTGTCACGTGACTAATTCTAAACATTTTTGACGTTTCTTATTCTCTAGTGATGGTAAGAAATCACTAGCAGTGGGGATTTCAGACTTTTTTCCAGAAATCCCTACTGCTACGACGTAGCGTGTCTACAACGTATTAATGGAGACCACTGAGATAGAGAAGATCAAATCAGACTCCTATAATTGGTGATCAAGTACCTCATTCTTCTTCACAATAAACATTTACGTAATCGCTCTAGTAATCTAATGCTTCTTACTCAATCATGATTTCAATACAAAAGCTTGCTTGATTGTTATTTAAATCAGTTAGTACAGTATTAGGTTTCAGCTTAAGCTAAGAACATGAATATTGATGATCCAACTGAGCTGATTGACGTTGGTACACCGTAGTTATAAATTAGGATAGGTAAGTGATTGGATGCCGAAGCACTAGTCCATACTTAAGCTAAATAGTTTAGCATGAATTACCTTTGACATTTAGAACCTCTCGTGGGTTTGAATCAGGGCGTGCACAAATGGATTTTGTTGTCTAAAATGTATCAACTTAAGTGCATTAGGCTATTTGGTAGTTTGGAACGAGAAGAATGATCTGAATAGTCCTCAAAGGTCATAGTTTGAGTTTTATGTTGTTGATTTACAAAAAGTGATTTGCAATTTTTGTATGGAAAACTGTTTTTCTCTATTTTGCGAAAAACTCAGATCACGGTGATATTTTCTCTTCTCTACATTTTTCACAAAACCGGAAAAAACCATGAATATTCCCCGTGGTTTTCCACGAATTTCACGGAACCGTAAATATAAACGGTGGTTACTAATGCTATCGACATAGTTATTAGAATTGACTACCTAATCAAAAAATATATAAGAAAGCAATAAAATGACAGTTGGCTCAAGAAAAAGGTTCTCGAGACAACCACGAAGCCTACAGGATAATCCCTATAGGTGCTCACGGTGTCAGTCGATGGAAGACGCTCGAATGAAACATTTACGCTTTGGAGACAAGATCGGGACAATAACTCGCGTGTGCCTGAGGCTTGCTGCTCATGATGATGAAGTTTGGAAATAGAATAACCCACAACGTAGCAACATTGTTCTCATTAACAAAACCGACATTATTCATGTGTGCCCCCAACTTTACCTGCCACATCTTATTGCAGAGAAAGCAATTTGTACGTTACAGAATATTTCTCGTGTTGACAAGGACCGTAGTTCTATATCATATTCAAACTGTAATGGGCTTCCTTCTGTTTGCGAAGCCTTCATTTGCGACTGTCGCGGAAAACTGTTTTATGTAAATACATTTTTGGTATCATCTCTTTGAACAGTGTATGCTTTGCGTGATAAAGTTGCAAATATATGCTAGGATTGTGTGAGTATAAGGAAAGATATGACGTAAAAAACAAAGTCATAGAGAACATGGATACACGTACCTACTACAAGAATGCTAAGTAAGAAGGCAAGTACAGTCAAGATCAAAAACTCCGGTCATCTATAAAAACTTGAATATCGTTGAATATATAAATGCTAGCGTAATTCGTACCGTAGCGTAATTGGGTTTGATAGACAGTTTGTTAATTGTTTAATCGCATTATAGCTTGCCTAATTTCACTAAGCATTTATAGTTTTCAAGATATTATTCAAGTTTATATAGATGACCCGGAGTTTTGAGTCTCGAGCGCATACATTTTTATTAATCTTATTTTGTGGAAATCTTGACTAATATTCACTTGATCGTATTATCAATCATGGTAATTTTTGATTTAGTTCAAATCATTATTAAACTGTTATATGAATTTTTTTATCATTTTCGAAGAAAAGTAATTTTATTCAAGTTACAATTTTGTCGTGTTAATCCCTGAAGTGCAAATTAATTTCAAGCAATCTGAGGTCCGTTTATTAATAGGTTTCTTCGAGCTCATAATCATCTCGTGGGACGCGATTGATCATTTTCTCGGAAAACATCTTAATTTAATTAGGGGAGTTGAGTCGGTCCCATAAAATAACCATAAGTATAACAGGGGTAAGCAAGCAAGCTGCATGAATGTAATAATCGTAATCATAACAATATTGTATTCGATTTACACTGCGCGGTGTTGCTATAACATTTGACAGTGAAACTGACGTTGACGTGCAGTGTGAGTCGAATGTGTCTGTCGAAATGACGGACAGAGGCCATAAATAAAAGAAGAAGAAGAAGGTTTACGTAGAGCGACGACTTTATTTATCAAAATCGTACGGAAATTCCTTGAAGTTGTTTCTTAGACGGATAAACAGACAGTGAACCTTGAAATTGTTTTTATTTTTACATTTTAGTTAGAAAAAGTTAGTAAAATGAACGTGAATAAACTACACAACGAAACAATTACTATATAGCACAATTGCATTTGCTTTGTTATACTCAGTGTCACGTCTACGTTTTATGGAAATTGTTCTGAATAGCTTCAAGTATTAGATGTACCAAATCGCAGAAAAAAGTGGAATTCATGAAACCGATTTAATAGTGACAATCCCTTTTGATCCAAGGTCTGTTTTTACAAGAAACTCGTAAAGAACTTTCTCTGTTTTAATTAATAACTTGCTGTCCGAAACAAAAGACAGCGTGGAGGTATTTTTTTCGTAAAGATGGCTGGTTGTCCAGCAGACGAAAGTAAAGAAATATAACAGAACATACACAATGGCAATCTTTTATTTGTGGCAGAAACATGCCAGGGGAATGAAAGCCACAGACTAAAAAAGTTTTTCTTTGTCAGAATTGAAATTCTAACAGAAAAGGTGAGCTAAATTGGAGGTGAGATGAAGGTATTGTCTAATGTGGGCTGCTCGTTAAAGTACCTCAGGTCTTAGCACAAAATTAAGATATTACAAAAAGACACAGCTCAATCTTACTATAAGCTGAATTAACTAATTACTAGTTCGCCCCGAACTGAGATCTCGTGATGGTCGGAGGTTAATAAAACCCAAACAATTTTTATTGACCAATGGTTATAATAAACTTTGCAAATCGCTTCGAAATCGCCGTCTAGCGATGTACCAGTCTTACTTGAACTACAAAATCATTGAAACTCCAAGAAATGGTAGCTTACGTTTTACTGGGTTTGCAAATTTTATAATTTTTACAACAATTCAAAAACTATTAGACCTAGAATCAAAATAAAAACGGTTTTGGAATGTCTAAACTAAACTCTATCATATGACAACCCACTTGATATTAATGTACGACTTTTTTTTTTACTCCCTTTGGACCCTCATAACTTCACGACCTCTTGACCGATTTACTTCATTTAAGAAACTAATAAAACTTAAGAGTACTATCCGTATACCTACTAAATTTTATGAAGATCATCTTAGCACTATCTTGCTACTATTAGCTCACGCTAGGTGGGGTCGGTACAACATGCCATCGTCTTCCACGTCTATCAGCCGTCATCTCGGTGTTCAGTCCTTTTTTATAGGAACCCAGCTGGTTTTGCAAGAGCTGTGGCAGAGGTTCGAGCAAGGCGGATTTAATTTTGTCTCAGACCATAACAATTGTGGCTTTGTAATAAGAACAAACTGTTACCTATAGGTGAAGGTAGTCGGGATTAATTTCGGCAGAATTAATTCTGTCGGAATAGACGCTGCCTTCGTAAACGTTGGGAGAGTGACAGCGAACGCTAAATGAGAAATGTTCATTTGTTGAAAGAAGGAAAAAGAATGTTATGAAGAATGTAATTGCCGTTTGAAGAGTTATATAACCTTTATGTGATATTTCTTTTATTTGTAAAGCAATAGTTATACAAAAACCATCTCAAGCACGCCATTATGACTTTGTACCTGTAGAATTGGTGAACTGTACCCTCCGAATAAAAAAAGAATGAATATAATAAACACGGTTTTAATTGTTCTTTTAAGTAAAAAAACTGATGGTTCATACATAACTTAAATAATGCTATTTTCGCTGAAATTATACTTTAAAAATCACTAGCTCAGAACATTCATCGGGTTTTTTATAGCGAATATATTTTATTTTTCTGTGAGATAAAAAATAGGTCAATTGTGTGAATTTTGCGTTTGCGGTGTAACGAAAACATATATGTATGTATATGACAATCGTAATTTCAAAATAATGTTTTGTACAGAATTACACCGTGGTGAAATTTGTTCGCGGACGCTAGCGTAATAAATCAGCTCTCATATTTCTCGTTCATGATTAACTGCATTATATCCAGCGACACAAAATGCTTTTTGTACAATATGCCAATTATTACGCACAAATTAATTATTACAAAACCACCGAATCTATAGAGAAGTATTGTGTTTTTGATTGTGTGGTTTTGTGTCATTGGTTGAGCAACAAAAACCCAATTATCCTAATAAAGAGTAAAATTAAAACTCTGCTGTTGCTTCAATTTCATAGAACGTCTTTTAGATGTCCCAAAAATATATAAAACTCTTTTGAAGCTGACTTAGAATCAACGCACAGCCTAAACTATAAGTCCTAGAGGTGTGAAATTTGGAGGGTAGTATCCTTATGTAGTGTAGGGGTGCACTAAGAAAGGAATTTTGAAACGTCACACTCTAAAGGGTAGAACGCGAGCAACGCCGCGAGCGACGTCTAGTAATCTATGTAAGTCCAAAACTGGAATAATTATGTTTTTTAAATTCAGTTTCATTCACTCACCACTCGTGAGCTGTCCTGCTGGCTTATCCTGATAACTACCAAACAAGGTTTCCGGAATCAATCGGGATGCTCGTCAACGTAAAGCTAGATAGGTTTTGAATACCACCAATAATACCTCACAAAGCGAACCTCGGCAAAATACCTTAGTTCTGTGCAAAATTGATTTGTGTTGCAAACTGTTAGTGCTACTATTGAAAACATTTTAGTATTATATTCACCTTATTTAACACCACGAACGCTCAAGTTCATATCAAAAGGTATTTTTTAATTTAAACAGTTAAAAGAAAGGTAAGTATGTTTATTTCAGAAGTATACATAATAATATGTAGGTGGGCCAGACCGTAGAAACAATCAAGGCTCGAACATATCTGTCCCACGTACGCAACGTACGCAACGTATTATGAAATCTGGACCCTGATATTGGTATGGTTAAAAACATACTTGTCATAATACGCAATGCAAGTATGTTTCTAACCATACAAATATCAGGGTCCAGATTTCAATAATGCGTTGCGTACGTTGCGTACGTGGGATAGATATGTCCTTACCTTCAACTACCTATGATGATAAGGATGCTTAATGTTGGAAAAAAGAAGTTCTTGCGTACTATGTACGTGTTATCATAAAAAAAAAATTACCCCAAATGAGTGTTACTACTAAGTAGTAAGTATACCTACCTACTGTATACTTACTTAAGTACCTACTACTTAGTAGTTTAGGTATGGATATGTCATAAAATGAAGAGTAAACTCTGGATGTAAAGTAGTTTTATATTGTGTGTTTAGGACTACCACCCTTTCTATTTGTTCGATAAAGAAAGGGTCAAGAACCATCATAGGCAAATAGACACAAAGCAAATGTTTATGTAAAAAAGT
This sequence comes from Eulithis prunata, assembly GCA_918843925.1. Lineage (NCBI taxonomy): Eukaryota > Metazoa > Arthropoda > Insecta > Lepidoptera > Geometridae > Eulithis > Eulithis prunata. The sequence continues at coordinate 4,308,205 of OU974019.1, read as the reverse complement.
GTTTATCGCACAACTGCAAATAAAAATTCGCAAATGAAGTCGAACGTAGAAGGAATAGATTCAAAGGAATATTTCGCTTTGTCCTGTTTTCTATTTCCGATGTTCTCGATACTGAAGTTTAATGGTACGTCGAGATGGATTGCGATGCCAATATATATTTATTTACAGCAAATATAAAGTTCTGCTGTCCTAGTTTTGAAGCTGGAGTAGAGTAGGACTTAAAACTAAAGTGAGTCAGCCAGTAATATAATTTTAGGCTATCCGGGTCATACTTTGTAAACCATAAAAGCGCTAGTAAATAATTATCTAGCAGCCGCTCTACATCACTAAGAATATCTTCGTCTATTTTCATTAGTAGTCATATTATGTTTGCTAATGTGCATTTAGATCAAAATGTCCCTTTAACTAATGTAACATCCTAAAGAAACTAAACAAATGTCTAGGTTTAATCATAAGACATATCCCTTAGGGAGGAAATAATGTCATTTCTATACTAAGCTAAGACAAACAAGTTTTTTTATCGACTGACTTGCTCCAGAATATTTACTTAGTTATTTTCTGATTATATAATATTATTGTTACTAGTGGTAGTCATAATTACGGTTAATAGGTAAAGAGTTCAATAAATACTGCATTTTAACTAGATAACTTAATAATTTATCCCACTATAGTCGTGTCATACAAAAAACTTTTACAAAACTATAACATGTTCATTCTCATCACCTACAACACAAAGTAGAAGTAAAGTTTATTTTAATTTTTATTCTTCTTTGTTTTGTATTTCATTTTGTTGTTCATCATTGGAAAGCATAATCAGGCTCTGACTCACGCTGGGCGCATCAAGAAGTGGAAGATTTTCTACCTCACCTGGAGAAAAAAGAATACATTTTGCAACAAAGTTACTGTACCTACGTAGAAGTCTCTAAGTGGGAGGTTTGTACAGAATTTTTGAAAAAATAGGTACTTAGATAATCTTTAGGCAATCGTAGTGTAGGACGCGCTCTGGTAAGGTGGGGCGACGATCTGAGAAATGTAGCTGGCAAACACTAGATGAGAAGAGCCGAAGACCGGGCTCAGGGGCGCGTTTTGGGAGAGACCTACGTCCAGCAGTGGACTGATATACGTTGATGATGATGATGAATGTTTTTTATTTATCAACTCACCAGCATGCAATAATGGCAAGCTATCAATGATATACCACAACTCTGAAATGAAGGTTTTTTTCCAAATGACTTTTATGTAGAAATTAAAAGCTTTGCTTATAGTTTGAGATTAGAGAGCGTTATGTATAATGTCCACACACAACTTAAATAGTTTTAGTTTTTAGTGTTAGATTAGATTAGATATTAGTAAAGGTCGCCTGGAAGAAATCATATTGAGCGGTAAAACAGTCGTTTGCAGGACATTTGCCTGTCCTGTATGTTACTGTAAGTTGTACTTTTTGTCCTCAATAATGGTTTTATTTATTTATTTATTTAACGCTCTCTAATCCCAAACTAAGCAAAGCTTAGACTATGGTTGCATGAAAATAATACTAGAATTGTGTTTTGTATTTAAATAACATTACGAGTGTTTACCTACCCTAATCAATATAATTATATCAAACTCTTTTGAAGCTGACTGAGAATCAACGCACAGCCTAAACTATAAGTCCAAGAGGTATGAAATTTGGAGGGTAGTATCCTTATATAGTGTAGGGAGCACTAAGAAAGGAATTGTTAAACGTCACACTCTAAAGGGTAGAACGCGAGCAACGCCGCGGGCGATGTCTAGTACATATTACAAGAAATAAAATCTGATAATTTATTACACAGTCAGAGACAAAAGTGTTTCTTATTTCTCAATAAAAGAAAGCTTTTACGAAGCTAAAAATAATCCTTACCGATTCTCACTATAAAGTTCATAGACTCTGAGTCGTCCAGCATAGAGAAGACATTTTCGACGGGAATGTACACGTTTTGGGTGTGTTCTAGAAAATCTGCGTCCTTCTCACACTTACAAGGTCGCCTGAAAGAGAAACGAATACAGAATTATAACTAGATAGATAGAAACGGTCTACAAGGTTCGATAGTTTATTTTTGACACTATCAAATAAAGAATTATGGAGTTTGAAGGCTATCCCTGTAAAAGTTTTTTCTAGTAGTTATTTTTACGATTACTGTGATTCCTATTTTAATTCACTAAAGAATTAAATATAAATATAAACTCTTTTATGCATATTTTTGTATTGATATTTGTGGTGATTTAATATCCTAACAACAAAAAATTTTTATGTACCCTTTTCGTCGATCTTCCCCTTAGGTAATAATAATAAATTCATACACACATAAGAAAATAAAGCGAAAAGAACCGAAACTTTTGCACAAATTGCACAATAAAATTTGTATGCTCCCAGAGGAAATAAATATTTTCAACAAACTTTGTAAGCGATATGGTATCATTTGCAAGCGGGTGATTTGAAGGCCACTGTCTACTAAAGTATCTAAATGCTTTTATGATATACATTAATAGGTAATGCTATACGGTTTTTTAGGTCTATCACTAGCAAAGCATAACGGGTTACAATTATGAACGAGTACTTTTGTGAAAACCAAAGCACAATTAAGCGAGATTACGTAAATTTTGCATGAAAGGCTTCAGACTTCAGTGAGTGTATATGGTTGGACTAATAGGTAGGCCTCGAGAGGGGGAGTGTACATTAAAATACTGAAAAGTAATGTAGTGAGTCTATTTATTCAAAATATTACTGGCATAGCGACCCGTTGCACAAAACGCAACGCTAGCGCGTTCTACAAAGCGTCCAAATTTAGCAGCGCCATCTAGTTCTGCATCGAATACTAATAAACTAAAACAACCTTTAACAGTGAGCAACGTGCTTAACTAAACGATAAATACTGCGTTTTCGCGTAAAGTTCTGAACACTCATGATATTCGAGACTTTACCTGTAAACAATCCTTTTGCTGGGCAAGTTTGGTAGAAATATATCGATCTCAAAGTAATACCGCTCTGCTTGGTCGTCGTTGACTAACACCGTCCACATCATTCTGCCTGAAAATAAAAAATAATTTTTCAGTACTAGCTTCTGCCCGCGACTTCTTTCACGTCTTGTGGATTTTCCGGGATAAAAAGTAGCCTATATGTCCAGGTCACGGACAATGGTCCAAGTTTCATCCAAACCAGATCAGTAGTTTTTGCGTGAAGGAGTAACAAATATCCATACATCCATACATCTAAACTTTCGCGTTTATAATATAAGCAGGATTCCGTACAGTCAGCACTAAAATCATGAAACTAAGTTTTAAATTTTTATTATGCTGAAGTAATATCAATACCTAATGGAAAGTCACTGAATTCTTTTTGTTTCAAAGTAGTATAAAAATATCGCGAGATATACGAAGATCCTAATTATGTGCCAGCAATGTGCAGTGCTCTCAAACTGCGAAGAAAAACATTGAAAGTACACCCGTGGCTTAGTCAGCTCCGTACGCGTTGACTTTGTCTTTCGGTGAATCAGGCCGATTAGGCTTAGATGATGGTACAGGTGGTGGGTAAGCTTAATCCATCTCAATCATATCCCAGGCAGTACAGCGCCCGTTCATCAAGCATTAGTAAAAAGTGGTCCCTGACACAGTATAATCTTGATTAGATGCAAAGGAAGCTCCTAACAGCCACTCACAAAGCAAAAAAGGCATTGTTACCTCCTCTCTTATCATAAATCTGGTACACATTAAACACTCTTTCGTAGCATCTCAGCAGAAAATAGTTCAGCACAGGTTCTGTTCTCTTCGCGTCCCACTTGTCCTTGACCGTGATGAAAGGGAGGTCAGTGACCCGCTGCTTATGCTTCTCGAAGCAATGGTCCATCCATTCTCCAGCTTTTCCTTCCCAGGTGCATTCACCTGGGCAAAATGGCATAAAGATTTACAATAGGAAAAATTATAGGCGTACGATTAAACCTTTCAGCTATAATCATAAAAAATATTTTTGTTTTATAATTTAAAAAGCAATTTCAATATAAATTCCTCAATCAACCATTCCAAGTCTGCATAAAACACTCATCTAAAATACTACTTTAAATTGTTACAATAAAAGGTTTAAATTAGCGTGGAAAATTCTACCTGATTTTGTGGTAAAGATAAACCTCTGCTAATTCGACTGCAGTGTTTAATTAACGTAAGAAGACTGTTATTTATGTAGCTTTGGTTTTACTAAAATACAGTAGGTATAGTTATAAGACGTACCATACATACTGTAGAATTTAAGATATAATATATTATGTGCAAAGGTTACCTCTGGAGTGCTTTCAAGTACCTACTATATTTATTATCATATAGCTTATTAAGAAATAATTTAAGTACGTTTGAGGACAAGTTGACGATAAGAACAGAAGTGATAAACAAACTATCGGAAGGATAAGAATTGATTGCCACATACTGATTCATAAAATTGACTGATTTATAGTTAAACCAAAATTTATTCAAGCCAAACAGAATATCTAATACCGTATACCTTGGTATACGGGTCTTGACCCAGTTATATGAAATACTAGCCGTCGCCCGCGGCGTTGCTCGCGTTCTAGACCCTTTAGGGTGCGACTTTTCAAAATTCCTTTCTTAGTGCACCTGTACACTATATAAGGATACTACCCTCCAAATTTCATACCTCTAGGACTTATAGTTTAGGCTGTGCGTTGATTCTCTGTCAGCTTCAAAAGAGTTTTATATATATTGATGATTAGGAATAAAGTCCCAAATTCTTTAATATCTAGATGCTTAAAGGCAGTATTGCTTCTGCCAGCAATTTATTAATTTAAGTGAAAACGTAAATATTGAAGACCACGCAGAAATGATTGCTAATGCGCTATCGGTGCTAGTACTTTACAGAATTTACGAACTGAAAGACGCGGTAAAAGACTTTCCTTTTGACGGACTGGCGAAATAAAAATATAGGAGGTCAGTTAATGGAGAAGGCCCAAAGAAAAATGGAAAGGACCAGGTAACCGTGGACTTCTGACATCGACAGTGATGTACTAGCTTACCGTAAACTCTAGCCATAAAGCAGTTGATGATCCGAGACTGGCAGTGCGGCGCATGTTTCTCCAGGACCGGAAGGGTGGCGTGTTTGGGGCAACCCTCGTTGGTGCACGGGAACAACATCTTGTTAGCTAGCGACTCCAGCACCACTGGCCGGATCAGGGAGTACTCTTTCTGAAAATTAGGAACAGTAACATGATCATCAATCTAGCTGACTGACAATCAACGCACAGCCTAAACTAGAGGTATGAAATTTGGAGGGTAGTATCGTTATATAGTATAGGGGTGCATTAAGAAAGGAATTTTGAAAAGTCACCCCCAAAAAGGTCTAAAATTAGGCTCAAAGATTTTAATCAAATAATGCGTATGCTGCTACCACGCGCGTAAAGCCGCGGGCGACAGCTAGTGATTGCATAACTCTTTTAAATATATTTGGTATACCATCATTGGTATATCAAACATAGAACTATAATATGTGCTTATATTTGGAAGTAAACAATAAAAAAAGTGCCTTACATATTCTCTGACATATAGAAAGGCTCAGATAAAAATAGAGAAAGGAGATTTCAACTACCGGTAGAGTGCCCTTTGCTCTCTTCATTTTTGTAGTGACAATAGTGGGCAGTGTAAGATCCATCAAGTATTTAGTCCTTTCGATAAAAATGCGATCAAAGATCTTAATGCAATCGTCCTCTTTCTTTCTTACGTATACGTTCGTATGAGTTAGTGGCCAACTCTGGTGACGGAGTTTTTAGGCCGCCTTAACCATCCAAATAGTGACCGCGCAGAACGTCGCTTTACTTAGATAACCGGTGAAGATTCAATAAGCAAGCCTAGCCACGAGCGCTTCTTTACCTTGCAAATATGACACTGGAAGCTCTTCTCGAAGCACTTCCCGCAGACACTGTGCCCGTCCACACACAGGTGGATCGGCGGCTTCATGTACTTGCTGCACTTGGTGCATGTCAAGTCTTTGATCAGGCTCTCGTAGTGATCTGTTTCTAACAGCGTGCTGAGTACCACTGGAAGTAAGGCGTTGATGGGTTAGATTACTGTGCATTTTCTGCCCTGTTAGTTGGTATGGCGCTGTTTCGCATCACAGGTTCTCACCACAAAATTAATTTTTTGCCGTTTCATACCAAACAATGTCAGCGTTTCAACCCACATCAAAATAATTGACTGACACTAGGTATACAATTGCCAGTCAATAGAAAAGTAACCAAAATTACAGTTTTGAACGTATGTCCTTTCCCATACATTTTTACTTTTTCTACACTCTAGCGTTTGCAAAATGTCAACAGAACTAGAGGAGCTGATATTAGTTTCTGTGTGTGGCACAGCTAAAGGAAGGTAAGGGCAACTTGGATAGAAGGGCCACAAATAGAAAGCGCTGGAAACAAACCGTCCACTTCATGTTAATGAAGGCGTTCACTGATTTTCAGACATGAAGTGTCGACCACAGAGAGGTAGACTCATTCATTTTACTTAGAACAATATTAGATTGCAAAGGTGTTCACCTGACCTGAGATCACATAATACTATACACCTGACTTAATCAATACGTAAAAGAAAGCTCTTGGTGACCTCGTTAGCGGGATCAATGTCCTTTTGATTTTCGCCCATTCTAGTTACTCCCACCTACGGCCGAAGCTTATTTGATTTAGTTATTTTATTTATTTATAGTAATAGCCCTTTACTATAAATAAATAATAAAAATAATTGCCCTTTCCCAAGAAAGCGTGGGCGCGACGAACTAGATGCCTTCGAGAGAGGATGGTGGGAGGAAGCTCGGGACAGAGAACATTGGAAGTCTATGGGGGAGACCTTTGCCCAGCAGTGGGACGATATAGGTTAAATAAAAAAAAATAGCCCTTGAAGTAGTTACTGTGTGACAGTAACCCACTTCGTTTAAGACCTTTGTCATTCATCAAGATGATGTATCACTGTCAGAGCTACCTTTTACTCATACCCTTATGCACGGGATGCTTTAGTACCTGCGAGACTTGATGGATTAGACTTGCCTAGAACCTAAACCTTTAGAATAAGAATCATTTATTGTAAAACTGTGTAAAAAAGAGATCTCAACAGTTTACCTAATGCCGGGCGTACAATACTTTACTTACTTATAGTAGGTAAGGTATTTCGAAAATAGAAGCACTGTAGAAGAGTGGCTCCTAACGCTGTATCTTAGTAATAAAAAAAATGTAGTAAAAAAAAATCCATTAAGTACCTACTACCCAATATTGCCCCATAGTCATCAGGCCTCGGCTTTTGCATAAAAAAATTCTAATAGTAAAATAAAATTATCCGAAGTAATTAGTATTCTGTCTTGTGGCCAAATTAATCGTAATATATCTAAGGCTTCGTACTTATCTACCTAGAAACCATCTAACGATGTTGGTTCGAAGATACGAGTCTCAGACAAAAATAATTATTTCGCTAGTTTACCTAAATTACCGTTTTGGGGCTAATTAACTTCATACTGAGTTATTGACCTGTAATCACCCGTGTTCCAACCTTTTTTGGTAATTGGTTTTCTCATGCAAACAAAAGAACCATTATTAACATTATGAATCGACTCAGTACCTTATTCACAAATTTCTTCCAACGTTAGTATGGGTACTAGTATAGTATTAAGATCTGTGGTATGGGTCATCAACATTTTAGCGTCTCTATATTGTCTCTATCAAATGGTTTTCGATTTGGTAACAAATTTATAGAAACAAAACACCGTCACGTTTTGTCAATCAAGAAAACAACGCGTTATACTCGTACATATTCAAAAAAACTGGAAACTTGACAAATGGAAAATATCTAATATTGCATTATAATAATATTTGTCTCAAACAACGATAAGTATTTATAGCTACGTGGTAAACATAATTTGTAAAGTACGTAGTAGTGGCGCATGGCGTAAGAGGGCGCCACTATCGAGAAGAGTCAAACAGAAAATAGCAACTGACAGCCAAGTTTAATTAAAATGACAATTCATCTTGGGTAAATTTTTTAGCCTTCTAGTATGGCAACCACACTTGCTTGGCTTGGTTGCCATGCTGAAGCCAGCTATGAAGTATAGCTTCGTTTATTCGTTCGTGACTAGCCAACAACAGGTGTATTCTGTTCTATTATCTTGGCCTATCTAATTGCTTTGGTTTATTTATAGTGAATATCATTTATCAACAGAATCTAATTTATTTTTGATTAATTTACTATCAAAGACTGGCATAATATATTACTTAATAAATGATTATCCTCTATTATTTAAGTAGTGTAATTATACCTCGTACCTAATTGCTTGTTAAGTCTTAGTGGATTTTGTGACAAAATATAACTTAATAAAATAAACATGGCGTTTATACAAAATTTTAGTACTCACAGAAACCAGAAAGATGTCGGTGAAAACGCTAGTGAAAATGCATCTTCTATAGACTTTAAATTTGAGTATGAAAAGACTTAGGCTTATAGACCAAATATTCTTGGCGCATAATAGAAAAACATTAGAAAATAGATGAAATTTTACCAAACAGAATAAATTCCGTATGGCACACACCTAACAAACTCACAACAAATCAATTTGCACTATAAATAAACATACATTTCCTACCACCCGGCGAGGACGTAGACGACATTCTGAAATAGAACACAAAAAACACTTCACACAGCAACACTTTTACACATATTAGCTAGTATTCTATTCAGCGAGTGATTACACCGTGATCGAGGCATTTTTAGTGATAAGACTGGGTTTTAGTAGTTGGCGACACAGTGGAACACAGATTGGTTTGTAGTTAGTTTCTATTTGTGGTGCAAGGTCGCCATAAGGGCCGGCTGACCGGTAAGCAGTTCGTTTTACAACTGTACCGTGAAAATGTATGGCGCGGTGTGTTACTAGTGTTTTGGTGTGGTTTGCCAGCTAGACTAGATTTTATGAGCGGTGTATTGATATAATGTAGATGTACTTACTTGAAACAGGTCTCTTTCCTTTTGATGCTGAAAACACATAAGTTTTATTAATTTTAGTACTTACTCTAGACTAGGTATCTCTTTCAGTTTTTTTAATCAAATTCTTGTAATTCTTGTAATTCTTTATGTACACTAAAATAACACATAAACAGAAGACAGAAATAGATAACATGTCAAATGTTATTGTAACTAATATTTTTTGCTTGATTCACTTCAACGTCATTAGTACTTATTAAAAATTGAATTCCGGTCTCTACATTTTGTAGAGTAGGATTATTTCGCTGGAGTAAAATACTCCCTGGATTCGACTCGTGTCGAATTAGGGATCATTACCACTTCTAAAATATCAACTTCATTTTACTATGACGCACGTGTTGTGTCATGTTACTGATGAAGTATTGTTGCCAAAACGAGGTTCTAGTTAGCTTAAAGCAGGAATAAACATTAAAATTGTGAAATGTTACTCAAACTATACCATAGTTATGACACTAATCACAGTGACTAGTATTTAAAAAAAAACTCTATGTAAGCTCTATTTAACTGTATGTACCTAGTTACATCGTGTTTTATTTCTTTCGATCGAATTTGAATCTGCCTTATTAATGCAAAAGACGAAATACGGTGTATCTATTCCAAGTCTACAGCAGGGTATAAAACCTGCGTTCTTCCTACAAACATTAGCTATAGTAGTATAGTATTATATGAGTTATTATTATATGAGTTGAGTTATAATATTATGCATGTTGTGGTATCCTTTAATTAGGGAAACACCTAGATTTAAGACCTTTGATTATCGTTATTTTATTTTAATGTGTTATCTCTGTTGGATATCTTTATTAATAAAATAAAATAAAATTATCTGTGGTTATAGTAGGTAAGCAAAAAGGGTAGAGCAATAAAAAAAAATGTTTTTTTTTTGTATTTTTAGTTTGCTTCTATCGGATTTGAAAGATTTTTTCATACTTTTTAATTTGTTGTTCTACCTAATGTGTTGGTAAAACTGGTGTAATTACGTTAAGCCTTAGGGTTACTGATATGAAACCAATAGTCAAGGTCATTATACAAGGTTCTATGTAAAGATGGGGTAGTTAACCTACTCACAGTGTTAGTACCTACCACGTAACTCGTAACATTTTCCAATCGCTCAAGAAAAGAAGAGAAGAAAACTTATCAAAATGCATCTAAATATCATACTAACTGACATTTTCACGTTCTGTAATATGTGGAATCTCAACTTGTCCAACTTTGGAAACTTGTCGTAGTAGAGCTCTTTGTGAGAGCTCGTCCGGGGAAGTACTACCACCATACCTATTTCTGCCGCCAAGCAGCGATGCTCGCATTGCTGTGTTCCGGTTTGAAGGGTAAGGGCGCCGGTGTAATTACAGGCACATGAGACTTCAAGATCTTTACGTCTCAGAGTGATGTACGCAGTGCATTGCCTTACAGGGCACGTCCTCATTGGACTTGCTCTGTGAGGTAATGCATTGTTATAGGCAGAAGTTACTTCTTAACATCAGGTGAGCTATCAGCTTGTTCCATTACATCATCATCATCAATATATATAAAACTCTTTTGAAGCTGACAGAGAATCAACGCTCAGCCAAACCCATAAGTCCTAGAGGTATGAAATTTGGAGGGAAGTATCCTTATATAGTATAGAGGTGCACTAAGAAACTAATTTTGAAAAGTCGCACCCTAAAGGGTCTAGAACGCGAGCAACACCGCGGGCGACGGCTAGTTTACCATAAAAAAAACTACATCCTTAACCTATCGTATTTATTGTCTTGTACTTAGTTAACATTTGAATAACTCACTTTGGCTTTCACGGCGGCGGATATCCATTTTAGATGCTAGCACAAACTGTGTCAAATAATATTTATTTACACAGATAGTCACAAACTGAAAAACATTCAGGCTCTTTGGACTGAGCTTAAAAACACTGTAAATTCAAACTTCAATGAACCGAGGTACAAATAAAGTGATTAAATGTACCTACTAAATAATAAATAGGCAAGAAATCTTTATTTTTAACCTCCCTATGCAAGAAGTACAGTCAACATCATTATAGCTAAGCGTGTCCCATTTTAGGCAGTCTTTCCATCAAGTGAGCTGACAGCCAACTGCCAGTATAATTTTTTTGTAAATGATGATGGGACTAAACAATTAGCTTTACGACTAAAAATTATTTTTTTTTTGCAACATGATAAGTATTATTAAACACTATTTTAAAATTAGTATATTACTTGGAATGTAAAAACTATGATTTGTAGAGAAAAAGTGATCCACTCTGTAGCTGACTGTACAAAAATGATTATTGAACAAACGATAGGTACCTACTGATAGGCTATCGGAATGCCGCAGTGAGTTTACGTAAATGATTATCATTAGTATCAGGTGATTACAGTTTGCAGTCACATTACGCGATGTAGTTTCAATGATAGCGTTAATTTCTCCAAAAACGGCAATCGCTATATTACTAACGTTATTTATTAATCCTTATGGCGGCCTAAAAACTCCGTCACAGGAGTTGGCCACACTCATACAACTTACATTGTTTAATACCGTTACGTATAAGTACTGGTTTTGTCTACGTGTTATGGCTAGTTCAGAGCATGGTGAATGGTGATCCGTGCAGAAACGTTCCCTGAGGAAATTAGAAGAAATAGGTCCAAGTTATTAAGTAACATATAATGTCACGTGCACATATTTTGACAGTAGGTATTCTTCAAAATAAAAAAAATAAATTTTTTTTTTGGGTGGTGGATTCAGATATTAAAAACTCTTACACAACATCTAAGTATACCTCTTGTAGTTACATAACTATAAAGAAGTGTATAGAGAATAACCTTGAAATAGAGGTTAGTCCCACCATTTTATGAAGGCCACTGTTTCCTAGAAAACTATAGCCCTAGATTGCAGTGCTATTACGTACGTATATACCTAAATGTATTGTAAATGTGCTATAAATAGAAGTGCAGTGAGAAAAGTTTACGGAAAAAGCACATTTTCTCACCTGAGGTTGGGACACGACTGTCGAGATACTAGACAAGATTTTTTAACAAAACCTCCATAAAGCAGACGAGAGGTTAAAAGCCCAAGAATCTAGGTCATTGCCTTGACCTTTTCTTTATTGAAGCAGTGCTTTCAGATATTCTTTAGATTTTTCAATAACCTAAAGAATTTCTTCAAAAGTATGATGTTGGAGATTTAACATACCTATACTCTTACGGGTACAATTGCTAATTTTATATTTCGTTTGTTTTTAGGCAAACAAATACTTGCCCCATGTCTAGCAACTAGCAGTGAGACCAACCTCGCGCGTCCTCTACTGACACCTACCGGTAATACTGACGCTGAGAGAAGCAAGCAGCGCGTACATATCTCGTGTTTGTATGTATATTTCTTAGTGTATATTTTTAATTTGCTAGCAACCAGTAAAACTATTTTACGAAGCTATCGTTTTTCTTTTATCCCATCATCAAACATTTTGACTGTTAAAATGTTCGTAAAGCCTCTTTTATCTATTGGTGTTAGTAAATCCTGTATCTTTTCATCGAATTTAAAACTGCCTGTCAATGCAAAAGATAAAACACAGTGTAATATAACCACGCTCGTTAAAGTCACTATTCTAGTGTGTACGTACATATTATTATAACACCATACATTTGATGCGGGCATTTGCTTAAAGTTGATAATATTACCAGCAATATTGCCAGCAAAAAATGCTTACCTAATTGTACATTTATTTATTTTTTGGTTATAAAGAGTTAAATAAACAGAACACGAAAAAACCTGTGTGATAGGAATATTAAAAAAAATGTATCTTTCTAGTGCTAAAATCCCTCAACTTAGGTAAGGTACTTAACTGCTAAGCTATCTTACTGCAAAGTAATTTTACCTTGGAGATTCAGAACACAGATAATGTTTGCAATTTAATTTTGCATTTCAAATTTTTAGTGCTCTTTCTAGCACTACGGTTCAAAAGTTTATTAGTGAAACTACCAAGAAATTATTCCACAGAACATTTTGCAGTTGGATTATTTTTTTAAAAGTTTGAGACATGTTAATCGGTGTTATCACAGAGTTTTTGTGAAACTACACATTTGAAATATTTCGTGTAAATTATTTTTTGCGAATAGGTAAATAATTTACACATTCGCTCCGAGCTGAATTGATTCGTTGAATCCATTGGAAATCCATTGATTACGACGTTTATACAGTTTGTATAGAACGTCACTGTGTGTTTTTTTTACTCGGAGGAGACGTCTACGTAACCGTTGTTTTTCTCTGTATTATACTACCTACTAACTATGTATTATAAGTATGTATTTACGTTGAGGCGTATGAGGCGTTGAGTGAAATGTGCAAGAATATTTATATATTTATATCTTTACTAGCTTCCGCCCGCGACTTCGTTCGCGTCCCGTTGGATCCCGTTGATTTCCCGGGATAAAAAGTATCCTATGTTACTTCTAATACCTCCAAGAATATGTGTACAAAGTTTCATCATGATCGGTTAAGTAGTTTTTGCGTGAAAGCGTAACAAACAAACAAACTTACATTCACATTTATAATATTAGTATGATTTAGAACTTTTTTGAAATAGTTTTTCCTGTAAGGAGCCCGCTGACTAACTTACATTTTGCACCGTAGCGTTCACCAAAGCTATTCACCACGTGAGAGGCAGAGAGTGATCAACCAGATTTAAGGGATGACAATAACTCATCGTTTGGGACCCCTTCCTAAAGCCCTCATTAAAATGCTGGTCCTAGGGGACGTCATAAAAATAACCCAAGCTACTTATGTAGGGACTTGCTTGACAGTTGGAGATTTTTTCACAAGATGTGCGTTTGCATACTAGACGACACTGTCACCAAGTCAGCGACTCGGATAAAAATATTTTTGTCGGCGCTAATACGGTGTAAAAGTTCTAGTATTGTGTCGTCACATTAACTTTAAGGCCTTTTGCACATTATAAAGATACTAGCCGTCGCCCGCGGCGTTGCTCGCGTTCTAGACCCTTTAGAGTGCGACTTTTCCAAATTCCTTTCTTAGTGCACCCCTACACTATATAAGGATGCTATGCTACCCTCCAAATTTCATACCTCTAGGACTTATAGTTTAGGCTGTGCGTTGATTCTCTGTCAGCTTCAAAAGAGTTTTATATATATTGATTTATCTTGTGTCATAAGAGAAATGTCGATAAGACATTCAGTCGCTTGATTGTTTATATGAGACCGTACATATTACAAGATACGCGCCGTACAAAATCTTTCCTGTCTTGTGTTCGTGTCTTATAATGTGCAAAGGGTTTAACTTTCATTAGCTTTCCGACAATATCGTAAAGGTGTCGTGTCGTTTAATGTAAAAACAAACATCAGATTCACCTGAAGAATTTGCGACTTTTGCACCGTATAATGAAACCACTTAGAAGAGACTTGAAGGTTTATAAAGTTTTGGTACTTAATTTGTTTGTTCGTTCCAAAAGTCCCGTGATACTTATATTTCTTTAGTGAAAATTGTATTTTTTTTACAACTAAATGATGGAACAAAGCCGATGACCTGATGCTAAGTGGTAACCACTGGCTATAACGATGCATTACTTTTCTGAACACATCCACTGAAGACTGGCATCGTAAGCTAAGCAATCGAGTCACACACATAATCAACTCTGATCCGAAGGTTGTCTGGAAAATATCGCTTATAGCGATAGGATTTTGGTGTACAATAAATATATAATCAATCAACTAAGAAACAGGCACTTATGAGCGTTCGTAGGACCTTGTGCATTAGATGCTTTTATAATTTTTAAATAGTAATTGTCAACACAAGCTTTTGAATTAATTTATTCAAAAAGACAGCGTTTTGGAACCTATTATAACACTGAAACTCACGAGTTTTGCAAAGTAAGAAAACAAAGTCAGAAGTTTGAAGAAGTCGAAGCCAGTCGTCGCTACGTATTCGGCCGTGCTTTTGTTCTTTTGTTATTTTACTCTCAGAGGGTTAATTCTGATATTATTAAAATCTAGACAAAATATTTATATGGAGATTCTTGGGGATGTCATAATAATCACAAAGCTGTAATTTCATGATTTTTACGTCCCTCCAATGATATATTTCACCCACTAGATTTTATTTACATAGAGAATAAGCCCAGGTTCTTTAGCGAGCTTCTTGTTTTAGAAACTCGCTTTTACAAATAATTCCCCTTGAAATTTTATTTAAGGTATTAAAAGGTTTTTGTTTGGGATATTGTTTTGAAATATCATTTTTGCGTGCCTCTAAGCTAGCTTTTCTCTTTGAAAATTCAAAAGAGCTTGATTGCCTAAAGTTTAGGTAATCAAATTAAGACTTCTCTTAATTTTAGGTAAAACGTGATGATATTATCATATTATTACGTTGTTTATATTTTTACTCAAATAGGAATACGTACCTTTTTAATTCTTAGTATGCATGGAAGCAAAAATATCTATTATAAGTAGGTTACTAAATATTTTGTTACAAAATTTGTTTTATTTGTTGCTTAATGTATATACCATAAGCAAATATATAGCAAATCGCGCAGAGGTATAATCAAACTATATTTTATTATTTTCTTTAGCTCTTATTCACTTGAGAAAATATTGAAATGCAATGAGTGGTTAATAGAAATGAATCGTGATAAACCGCCGTCTACCAGGGTTTCATGATCAAACAAGTGAAGCGCTAAGCAAAGAAGATCTAGGGGTTTGTTCCAAAATAAACAGTAAAATATTCCTATAAAATACCGCATAAAAATTGCGTGAATAGGATAAAAAAACATTTACAAAAAAACTTATAAAGTAGGAAGGTACTTGTAAGAACTTTTTCATAATGATGGTGATATTTTTTTAAAAGTGGGGAATACATTTAATGAATAGACTGATAATCATGCAATAATATTTATTTCACTTTTTTGAATTTGGAGATAACTTACAGCTAAGTATCATAATTATAATATAATTTATAATTAGGTACCTACCGATCTGCGTGTTTTCTATCATATATACTAAAAACCAAATTAAATGTAATACACCAAAATTATTTAAAAAAAAACTAAATTAATATGCCAAAGTCATGAACTACCCTCCTTTGACGGTTGATTCGTGTATATTAAAAGCTGGTCAGGTCACGTGAGCATTTGTTTTCGTTTTCATTTACTTAGTAGGACACCTAGCACTCTGAGGCCAATCGCATACCTGAAAGGAATGGGTAAAAAATAATACAAATGGTACATATAAATTAAAAAAGTACTAAACAATACTATTGGCAATAGCGCTGACATGGTGACAAACAGTAAAAATCTATCCAAATGTGTTTTACTTTCGTGTGCAGCAAAAATAAAAATGCATTGTGTTATTCTAGTGTACATAATAAATACTAAGAAATAAAAAAAAATTAAGATTGTTGATGAAATAAAAAAAAACGATTTTGTGTGGTGGTGCGCCACTCCAGTACGAAGCCTGATATGTATTTTAATCCGACTTCAAAAAAGGAGGAGGTACTCAATTCGGTTCTAATTTTTACAGTTAAATAAGTGTAACTGGGAAAACACGCCATCCATGTACACGACATTGCGTATTTTGTTTTTCTGTGGTGTTAACGATCAATAGAACAGTCCCAATGAACTGCTATCATAATCAAATCGTATCAAATTGAAGTCGGTTTTTCCAGTTTTTAAACTTATAAATTATTTAAAGTTTATTCAAATCGACAAAAACCTAATTGATCTCGGTAGACAAAAAATATTAAGACAAACAAATAGCTACATTTAGAGTTAAAAAGATGTTGAGAAACATACCTGCAAGATACGGTTAAAGTGGAGTCCACTGGGGCATTCGTGCAGAACCTTATGGCCCCAGACACAGTAGTAAAACAAGTTGCAGTCTTCCTCATGAGGCAAGAGCCAGTGGACGAACGGATCAGACGGGCATCGATATACAAGTACTGGAGTTGGGACCGTCGGTTCTGGCCTAGCAGTCGATATTGGAGTAGTTGGGTTTGTTGCAATTACTGTAGTTTCTTCTGTGCCATTCGTGGAAGATTCAGTTGTTGGAGTAGGCCTAGTCACTGGTGATGTAGGTTCTGTTACTGGTTTAGTAGGTTCTGTTACTGGTTTAGTGGGTTCTGTTACTTTAGTGGTTTCTGGTGCTGGTGTGGATACAATAAAGTCATCTGCCCAACATTCTCCATCATAGTTAGACGGTTTGTAACAGAAAGAGTCTACTAAAACCTTAGATCCTGGATTCACGAGTCCCATGATAATTATCTGTAAATTTAAAAGTTTATAAGTGATACAAACACATAGGTAATTTATCAGTAGCAGGTAAAAAATGTAAGAGAGGTTTGGAGACTTACGTGCCCATCGAACGATGTGACAGAGCTGAAAAGATTGATAGTCAACTTTTGCCATCCGCTTACAAAGTCTCCATCTGTTGATGAGCGAACACCGAGACCCACTGTTGGGTTATTTCCATTACCCGTTATTTGTTCAGCCAACACATAAACTTGGTCCAATTGAGCGTCCACCGAATCGATATACAATTTCACATAAACAGTGCCACCAGCTGACATCGAGAATGGGAAAGAAGTGGCACAACTTAAATCATTCTGGGGTGCTATGAAGCTTTGCGAGTATTCGTTTGGTTGATCAATACCGATAGATGAGTATCTGCCTTTTGTCCAGGACTTCAGTTCAGCACACGCTTCGCTACTGCTGAAAAGGACGTCGAAGTCCTGCTCGAAGTCATAGTAAAGACACTCATTGCAGTTACTATTCCTTGATTTTGCCGCAGCTAGATCTGCGTTGATCACGAAGAACACAAACAAAACAAGCTCACGGATATGCATTGTTTCTTTTTTGATTTTGAAACACTGACTGAGAACTTATATAGGGTTGCGGGTGTTTTAAGTCGTCCTTGTTAACACTTCATTTTGATTTTTATGATCTTTTATCACGTAGATAAAACATGTAAAGAGTCCGCAAGTGATACACGAAATTACCTTTTCATTTATCACATCAAAAGTTAATTTTACATGTTCAAAATGATTAAATTTGTACTTTTTTATGACTTTGACATTGTTGCTAATTGCTTGTGTCATACTTCCCAGAATAATTTGAAAGGTTTATTTCTAACAGTATTTCACGTTCTCACCAATGTTGGTGCATAAGAACATATTACGTATTTATCATAACTGTAATAGGCCTTAACATCTATTCAAGATGATTTATACAGTGTCAGGAGGCAACCTATGCCTACACTTAACGGGACACTGTAGTGCCTGGGACAATGTTTAGATGGAGTAGGCTTGCCCAGCACCTATACCATCCTCTCAGCCTAGTCAGCCATATCCACAGGAAAGACAAGGTCAATACGTGCGGAGCTGACTAAGTCGCGGGTTTCCTCACGATGTTTTCCTTCACCGTTATGCTCGTGTTAATGCGCATATAAATTTTCCTAACGAAAAATTCATTGATGCACGGCCGGGATTCGAACCCACGACCTTCGGATCGAAAGTCGAGGTGCAATCCCACTCGGCCAACACGGCTTTTAACATAACTAAGTAGGTACTTATTCACAACGTAGCTGGCAAACACTGGATGAGAAGAGCCGAAGACCGGGTTCAGTGGCGCGTCTTATAGGAAAGACCTACATCCAGCAGTGGACAAATAAAGCTTGATGATGATGACATGGACTATCTAATTGATATCTAATATCAAATACTATCTACGTGCTGGTCAGTTATGCCTTATTTAAAAAAAATGTATGCTGCTTACTCGGTGCGCTTAGTTGGGTTCGAGTAGTGTACCTACCTACGAAACGAAAACAAAAGCGTAATAAACTTAACTTTTATA
The DNA here is from genome assembly GCA_918843925.1 of Eulithis prunata. Lineage (NCBI taxonomy): Eukaryota > Metazoa > Arthropoda > Insecta > Lepidoptera > Geometridae > Eulithis > Eulithis prunata. The sequence goes on along the minus strand of OU974019.1, from coordinate 4,289,334 downwards.
ATGTATAATAATATGACTTTTTACTTCAACTGTACTGATCTGCGTTGTGCCACGGAATAAAACAATAATACTACCCAAAGTACCTACATCTGGATAAAAATTTTTTTTGAATAACAAAGGAAGGTACGAATTGGCCATATAGTCTAGTCAACAAGTAGAATAACCTGAAAAATAGACATAAAGTTAAAAATATGAACGATACGCAATAGGATTCGGAATGACTTCTAGAAAAAAAAAATTGAAGGATTTTACTGCACGTAAAAAATTGCGATTTTTATTGACAAAATACGTAAAAAAAACAATGTATTTTTTTTTTAAACTTATTTTGTTAATAAAAATCTCAATTTTTTACGTGCAGTAAAATCCTTCAAATCTTTTTCTCTAGAAGTCATTCCGAATCCATTTACGTATAGCTCATATTTTTAGGAGCTTTATGTCTATTTTTCACGTTATTCAATTTGTTGACTAGACCACAGATCATATAATACTATACACTAGACTAATAACCCATTTAACTTTGTATAAGATTACTTTTTAGTTATAAACATTAACATTACTCTATCTCCAAGTTATCGTGTTTGTACAGTGTGGTCTACCATTCGGGACAAATTCCTGTCAACTCGGAATTTTCTGTACAAACAATGCGGTCAACAATAACATGTTTTTGTTTATTTAAAGCAATGCTTGGAATTATGAACCTTAAAATAATAAATAACTGAGACAGTGCCCCAACTCAACTATTCAATTTTTCTAAACGAATTTAATTTGACAACACTATAATTGTTGCCATCCCTTTCTCATGAACTGAAACGACAAAGACCAGCATTTGATTGCTGTTTTATTAGTTTAGAATAACGCAACAGAATCGGGCCTAATATTTATTTTTCTATTGAGTTTACTAATCGCAAATATGTAAACTAGGTAAATGATCATCACACGTAACACAACGTGTTAGGCATTTATAAAATCTGAATGAAACGGTGTCCATAAACTATCAGACTATCACTTGTTTTTGTTATCCCTTAGAAAATAATCTCGACAAAATAACTTTCTAGTTAGATTTACAGAGGCAAAGTAGTATTTATTTATTGAAAAAAAGTGATACAGCAAGCAAATGGCCCACTTCATATTTAGCGGTTACTTCTGCTTATAACTATGCTTTCACATAGCAATTTTGTAGAGGACGTGTTGTGTGAGGCAATAGACTACATGCACTAAATACCTTTTTACGCATCATTTTCTGTAATTTAATGTTTATTTAATTGTATCTTTGTATATGTTTTTGCGTAAAATAAAAAAATTCTATTTCTATAAATTCGTCACTCTGATATGTTTTGTTACCTATGTCTCATGGGCTCTCTTTCTGTGCAACTCTATCACAAAAAAGCTCTATTAGGTATTACTACTTAGTGTTATGAAGAGACAAGTAGATTTATTTATACCAATATCGACTAAAGATGCCTTTATGTATCTTCGATTTTTCAGTTGCAAGAATAAAAGTTCAATAATATTTGTAGATCGTATACAAGCATTCAGTTTTAATGATTGTCTTTCTCGTTAGTTATAGATGCACGAAAACAGAATTTTAGTTCTAGGAATTAAAGAAACATTGCTTTTGCGCACCAAGAACTTCCGCACCTACGCTATTCCACTTTTGCGCACCAATCGATTTAAGCTTGGTGCGCATAATATTTTAAGATCAATTACAGACATTTAATTTTGATGATTTTCTTTCTCCTTTACTAAAGATACACGAAAATCAGGAGATATTCCTAGAAAAGTGTTCTAAAGCGCTATCTAATAAATTACCAACAGTTTGTGGAAAGAGGCGTCTGTACTGCCACAGAGATTTCTGTCCTAATTAATATGGTATACGAGACAGGTGGAGAAATATGGAGGAGGCATACACCCAAGATGGGATCCTAACTAAATAAAATTTTGTTTTTAAAATTTAAATACTATCCTATACATTTATTACGTAAAAAGTTAAAAATAAAAGCCTTTTTTTATTTTTTATTTTATTTATGTAGGTACCTATCGCATTATCATCCTCAACTTGACGTCAGCCGATGATCAGTAGGTACCATATTTACAGGCTTATAGGTAGGTACCTGTGTTTGTGCCTTCCATCACAATACTTCACAATTTACCAACGGCTTGATAATTATTACCAGGTAGTATACTGGGTCAAAATTTAATGCTAAACCCAAGTTGCGAGCAATAGTAACCAGGCTTTTACACCTAGGACAATACTTATAAACGCTGAATAGTTAATCAGTTAATTAAAATCGTGTTATTGTTTGATAGAGCTAGACTGTAATCACCTGTTAATAAGAAACAGCAATAATTTAAACAGCTGAATAAAATAATGTAACGATTAACATTAAGATTATTACAACTTATGCTGAGTGACGACCGATTTTGTTGTCATATTAGATTCCTATTTTTATTTTTATCTCTCTGCTGTACCTACGAGTATGTAATAAATGTTTCTTTTTATGGCAAAAAATAAACGTTTTCTATTCTATTATGTATACAGCGTCAATCAATTTTTACCCATACCCCGATGAACGAGACGCTGCAGTGCTTGGGACATGATTTAGATGGAGGAAGCTTGCCCGCTCGTACCTATACCATCCTCTCAGCTTAGTTCGAAAGCACCAACGTATTCAATGTTAGCAATGCGCCTGAATGTGCTTACCGAATTCAAAGAGGCGCTATGTTACATTTTACTGGTTTCAGGGTCTAATAGGTAGTCGTCATGTCTAGGAAAGAACGAAGCAGATTGATACTATCATCATCATCATCAACCTATATCGGTCCACTGCTGGCCGTAGGTCTCTCCCAAGACGCGCCACTGAGCCCGGTCTTCGGCTCTTCTCATCCAGTGTTTGCCAGCTACATGTCTCAGATCGTCACCCCACCTAGCCGATATATTGATACTATGACATCTTGATTTTGCTATTTTCGCTGCTATCGATCGACACCACACCTATAGGTGTCAGCTAGTAATTTAACGGCCTTTGGATAGACTAGACTCATTAAAAAGTTAATGTGTAATTTATTTTTTACGCATTTCGTAAGGTACCTAGCAGGCTATACCTTCAGACCAGATTATGTAACTTTTTGTATTACAAATTATCCTGTAAGTGGTCTTTAGCATATTTTTTGACGTCTCTACTAATAGAAATTTGTAAGTTTTTCCATAAAAACTGTCTATTAGACTTGTGATTTAAAATAAATTATGAGAGTAGAGGTACATAATTATAGGAAAAAAATGTAAGTGTTAATCATACGGATTATTTATTTATGAATAAAATAGAGAATGAGCACAGTAAGAGTTTTATCTTACAGGTAGATCAAACATAATTATTGTAGTTGAACTTGATGGCTTGATTTACTTCGTAGTGCACCCAGCACTAAAAGGCCAGTCACATACCTGAAAAGATAAAGAAAATTAGTTACCAACTGAATAATAATGTAAGGTTTATCCTAACAATTGGATTTTAGCAGAGTACCAAGTGACGAAAGTCGTAAAGGGATAATAAAAAAATAAAAAAACCATACCTGAAGTTCAGGGTTAAAGTGAAGATTACTGGGGCACTCGCGCAGAACCTTCTGTCCCCAGACGCAGTAGTAGAACAGATTGCAGTCTTTCTCATGGGGCATGAGCCAGTGGATGAATTGGTCGTCTGGGCAGCGGCTTTCAATACCCGGTGATTGAGTTGGGAAAGTCGGCTGTGGCATAGTAACAGGAGGTATAAGTGTAGTAGTTGATGTAACAATTGGTACCGATGTTACATCTGTGGCATTAGTCGTAGATTCTGTAACTGGAGGAGAGTCTGTAACTGATGATGTAGAAGATCCAATTTCAGTTACTGAAGTAGGGTTGGTAGAAGCTGATGTGGTAGATCCACTGTCAGGTCCTGAAGTAGTCTCAGTTGCAGCGGACGTGGTAGATTCGATTTCAGGTGATGAAGTAGGCTCAGTTGCGGCTGACGTGGTAGATTCGATTTCAGGTACAAAAGTAGGGTTGGTAGCAGCTGACGTGGTAGATCCACTATCAGGTGATGAAGTAGGCTCAGTTGCAGCTGACGTGGTAGATTCGATTTCAGGTACTGAAGTAGGGTTGGTAGCAGCTGACGAGGTAGATCCACTGTCTGGTGATGAAGTAGGCTCAGTTGCAGCTGACGTGGTAGATTCGATTTCAGGTACTGAAGTAGGGTTGGTAGCAGCTGACGAGGTAGATCCACTGTCTGGTGATGAAGTAGGCTCAGTTGCAGCTGACGTGGTAGATTCGATTTCAGGTACTGAAGTAGGGTTAGAAGCAGCTGATGTAGTAGATTCACTGTCAGGAGCGGCTGTAGTAGGCTCAGTCGCTACAGACGTGGTAGATTCAATTTCCGCTGATGTGGTGGACTCAACCTCGGTGACTGAAGTAGGCTCAGTTGCTGCAGCCGTAGTGGATTCAATTTCAATTTCGGTTGTAGGGTATGTGACCACTTTCGTGGTGGTTTCAATTTCGATTTCAGTTGTAGGGTATGTGACCACTTCCGTAGTTGTTTCAATTTCCGTTACTGTTGTGGGGTATGTCACTAATTCTGTAGTTGTTTCAGTCACAGTTGTTTCTGGTTCTGCTGTGGTGGTGGTCAAATAATCATGCACCCAACACTCTCCTTCATAGTTCGGAGGCTTGTAGCAGAAAGCATCAACTATAGCGATTGATCTAACAGTGTTGAGTCCAAGGAAGATAAGCTGGAAAAGAAATGATTTTATTTATAAAATTGTGACATTCAGGGATTTAACTTTAGAACTCGTACATCTTTTATGAGTTCAAATTAAATCCTAGTAACTATAAATAGAATGCACTTACATGTCCATCAAATATTGTAGAACCGAGTAACGTGAGTTCCAAAGTTTGCCACCCGCTCGTAAAACCTGGATCCGTGGAAGATAGGACCGCCATACCCATCGTCGGGTTGATGCCATTATCCGTTATTTGTTCAGCCCACACATAAACATAGACTTGGTCCAGAAGGGCGGTATCGGGAGAATCCATATACACTCTTACATATACCGTCCCACCGCCAGCCATCGTGAAGGGGAACGAAGTGGCACAACTCAGTTCGGATTGTGGCGATATGAAGCTTTGACTATACTCATTTGGTACAGCTACACTACTAGATGCATATTTGCCTTCGATCCAGGTGTGCAAGCCAGTGCATACTTCATCAGTACTGAAAAGACTGCTAAAATCTTGCTCAAAGTTGTAGTGGACACACTCATGGCAAATACTGTCTCTTGGCTTGGCCGCAGTCTGGTAAATACTGGCAACAAAGAAAACAAACAGAATACTCTCACGAATATACATTTTATATGTTATTATGTACAATAATGTACGTTTTATGTTATGTTTGCTAACAAAGAATTTGTTCAGTAACGCTGGTAATTTCAAAACCCTAACTGAGAGTATTTATAGGTTTGCATGTGTATAAGTCACCCTTGTTAACACTTAGGTAATTTTAATTTTATGACCTTTTATCGCAATTTTGATAAAACATCTAAGAATCGGCAAATGATAACAGGACGACATTAAAAGTTAATTTTAACATCTTATACATGATTTTTTTATGACCGGTACTTAATTGCTTAAATTTAAGTACCTAGATTTCACAGTAATTGAACAAATTGTAGATGTCTGCAATTTGTTACAATAGCAGCTAGTGATTCAATATACGAATTGAAACCAAGACGTGTAAAGATATCAATTAAAAACATCAAAAGTTAATTTAACGATAAAAATATAGGTACGGTCCTTTGGTTTATTCCATCTAGTCCTACTAGTAGTTCGATTATCTAACTGTTTGGACAAAAATATTCCAAATTGTTAGACTGATTTCAGATAAGCACCTCGATGCGTACAATTTAAAAGAACATTATGTACCCTGTTGTTATAAAAATACAGACCAAAATAACACAAACTCTGCATCGTGGTTCTTGTGATCGTTGTTGACAAACGTAGAAGTAGTAGGTAAAAAAATATGAATGAAATGTTCTAGTCCAACCAAAATCATCCAGATGTGGCTCCAAGTATTTGATGTACCTATTCGAAAGAGCGAAAGTTCCGTGTTGATTTGTACGTAGCGAACGCACTAAAACTTTTCCATTCAAGAGAGTACATGATAGTAAATTAAATCTTTTTACCAAGAACTGCCATAACCTTTTGATAATGATAATACCAGAAATCAATTTTAGAATCTAATCAAATAATTAGATACTACATAATAATAATCATAAAACCGGCTAACTTTGATTGCAAGATAAAACAATGGGTGTTTCTATGTATTATAAGTATGAATTTCCAAAAAAAATGTATGTATGTATTCTATCAGCCATCTAGTTTCCATCGTACAAGTTTTGCTTAGTTTGGGACTAGAAGGCGTTGTGTTAAGACTAAGTGTCCGTGAATATTTATTTTATTTATTTATTATTAAATAAATTATTTCATAAACTATTTATTTATTTAATGGTAATAAATTTAGAAAAGACAATAAAAATTATGAATGTAAGAAATGCTTATTAAACTAAAACTTACTAGATAGCACGATATTTTCTGAAGCCCATTTAGAATCTGGCTAGCTATAGGTATACTAATCCAGAATATAGCGACCAAAGGTAGTTCACATAGCATCAAATTTTTTTACATTATCCATTGTTTTTTGCATTAAGTTGTCTGATATTGGACTGGCCATTAGGTTGGTAAGTACGTCACTGCTAAAAAGCCTTGCTAAAAATAGTTTTATCAGAATTGAAAACAATTTTCACATCTTACCAAAGACCCCTGCAATATTCTGCAGAATCCAACCTACATCTAACAGTTCTTAAACGCAAGCCATTTCTCATTTCGCCGTCTCGTTCGTATACATTGTTATCTAGAGTGTGCATGCCAGGGAAATGTTCCGAGGAATTTATGGGTCTATGTAATATATCAACGGTTGACGACATCTGCCACTAAAGTACTGAGCAGACAGGTGAAACCATGGTGCTTTGGGCTTGGGACAAACTTGGGACCCTGTTATGACAATACTAACAATACAATTAGGATACTTTGATTTGCAATACAAAACCCGTAAGTTAATGTGAATAAGTAAAAAGGTGATTACTTATGGTATAAAAAAACTATTTATTCACAAAGAAAATTACAACTAATACAGTATTTACAATATTTACAATATTTACAAAATACACATGGAACAGTTGAGCTATCTACAAACCGTTGCAACTTTTGTTACTTATTGACATCGTCTGTAAGGAAAGCAATACGATAGAAATATAATAGAAAATTCCTTTGATAGGACTCTTCAATTTTATGCATTACTGTCCAAGAAAGAATTTCTTAAAAAAGTTTCTTAATAATACAACCCCCACAGGATAAAATGGAAAAAAAATACACTAGCTTACGCCCGCGACTTCGTCTGCGTCGCATTCCATTTGTTCCTGTAGATTTTCCACCAATTTGGGACCAAGTTTCAGCGTGATTGAAACACAAACATCCAAACATCTAAACTTTGACATTTAGGTATAATTTAATTTAATTTAATTTTTAAAAGAAAACACAAATCAAAGTACATTTAAAAGGAAATAGAACCTTTTGTGCAAACAGTTAGATAATCGAACTACTAGTAGGACTGGATGGAATAAACCATAATTACAGGGTACCACAGCATGCGTATAGGAACAGTGATTTTAGTGGGACAGCGCCTTCTAGTCCCAAACTAAGAAAAAATTTACTAAATGTTTCCTAGTAGTGCACAAACAAAAGGAGGCTTATTTAGTAGTGAGTGGCACTTCTAAACGATAATGATGATGTCGCCTGTAATGACGGAAAATTGGTTATGAATTCCCTTTCAGATCTTAAGCGTTATACAGGCTTTCTTTATTTTCAATAGCTCTACGATATTATTTTGAGTATGGTTTCATTACAAAAGGTTCGATAGCAACCCTTATTAAGGAAAGAGGTAGAGTCGCAACCATGGTAACCGTTGAATAGGGAAAATCTTCCGTTAAGTTTCTATAGCCCGGATTGTATCGTATTTCCCTTTCTTATATACATGTACCCACGCAGAGAAGCCTTTTCAATCTGTGGGCACAGAAAATAAAGTACGGTATTTTTCCAAACAATATTTTGTATTAGTTATTTTGATGAAAGACATAAAAAAACTAAGAGTACCTACACAGTACACACGGCGAAACTGGGTGGGTGGGGATTGTAGTGCTTAAATTTGGTGACTAAAACCAAGACAGGTAGGTATATCCCGACTTAATGCAAACTTTGCAGTCTAGTAGGTAGTGTCTATGCATAAAACACTTTTAGAATAAAATAAGATAATTGTAACACTTTATGAATGATCATATTTTGTTTTGTAACTACGAAGGCTATCAGAACGATATTAATAAACATTATCGTGTTGTTGTCAAGACCTCGCATTGAGATTTTTGGGACAGTTTCCACAAACAAACAACTCTAGATAAAATGATTTAAATGAAGCACGTTTATTTTTAACGCAAACAGGAATAATACAGATAAGTACAGGGTTATTTCTCTTGTCGGTTTATTTTTGCTAAGTTTTTTGCCTGCGAGAGAGTGTTTGCTGTGTCTGAGTTTGTTTGTTGGATTTTATCGAACGGAACTGGAAAGCCTTGCAAAGGCTTGAAAAGCAGGAAATTTCCAAAAAAACAGCTGTGGTTTTTGTAAAATAATGGGTTAAAGAAACGAAGAACTGCCAAGAATCTTCTTGTCTTCGTCCGTCTCCTCTAAGTTGGTTAATAAATTAGTGTACTGCAGCTTTATTATTCAGCCACTTTGATTGTTGTCTTACAAGGGCAAGGGCCTACCCTCCCTACCTTAACTACCCAGTCCCGGAATCGGTACTCATTAGCTCGCCAAAAAACCAGAATTGTACAAAACAACCCCTATAGGTGTTATGGAAGTATGACTCAGTTCACACTCAAGAAATTCTGGATACCTTATTATATACAGTAAAGGCATGTCTCATTACCTAAATTATTTTGTTTTTAGAAAAATTTAATTAGGTCTCCTATGTTGTGACAGCTCATTATCTAAATGGACTCTAGGGAAAGGGTAATTACCATGATAGATAAATTGATGCTCCCAAAACGACGGACTATCATAACACGCTGTTTCTCGTGCACCCATCAACGAATCTCTAAAACCTTATCAAAATTCTATAAATATCAAATCGTAACAGTCTTGTCTTGACTCGGGGCCCTCCAACTTGTTGTTTTGAACTTATGTTGGTCTGTTGTCACCGTTGACACAGGTTATCTTCTCTATTTATTGTAGCGCCGACTATACTATACGATACTGTAGACGGAAGCTTCAGTTACTCCCCGTCGGCCACCAGACTCGTTAGACATGACTCGGACAAGCGCAAAATTCCTTTGGATAGTATACACTCTGTTCTTGCTAGAATCCGTGCAAGGGGAGCCCTTGACGTTGAGCTCGACGATCCAACACATGTGCAGCAGATCACTATCGACGCTGATATTCCAAATCTGTATGGGGAGCGTACCTATCAGCGACTTGCCAGAGGAAAACTTGTCCAAGGAGCGTGGGAAGAGAGCAGCTATTCTACTGACAGATATCCATAAGAGGGTAAAAAGGCAATTGGCTGATGAGTGCTGTCTACATCCTTGTTCAGTGGCGGATCTGATCAATTACTGCAGCCCTGACACGTGGTGAGAGTTCACGATGCTTTCGTTATACGAAAGTGGTATTGACTGATTTGTTTGAAGAACTACTGCGGCGCAAGGAATTCAGCGACTGCACAGTGATGTAATGTGTGTGGCCTGAAAGTGAATTTTTTGTGCATTTGAAAGCACACAAAGTGATATAACTAGTGTTGAGCTATTGTCTTACTTTGGTAACTTTTTTACTCTTGAATGAGAAAAAATGCACAATTATTTTTTTCTACCGAGCAAAGGCTAGTAATTTTCTATAATCATATTCTAGTTAAATTTTTGAGGATGATAGTTTTTTTTGTATTGAAATGTTAACTTCGCAATGTAAGATTACTTGGCACTGGGGCTCAATCCTACTTTATAACGATTGACGTTCAGCTAACTTTAAGCGGTTTTTAGACAAGTTCTTTAGTAGAATTGGCCCCCTAATTTTTAAGCAAGAGTAGATAAATGTAAAGTGGCTGCTGCCCGACTGAATTTATATTTCCGTCCGTGTAGACACTTTTGTAAATATTGATTGAATGTGTTAGTTTTGTATGAATAATTTTAGGTACCAAATTCAAGACTGTTTAATTAAGTAATTGAAAGTTCTGTTCGTGTGTTTTGGTGTGGTGATTAAATTGTTCATACTATCTAAATGTTTAATTTGGTTACTGCCTGTTTTCAGAAGCGTGTTTGTTTGTAGGGCCAGAATACATTTGTAATTTTGGTAATGGTGTATTTATTGTCTGCTACGACCACTCGATTGCAAAGCGCTCATATGCTGCGCTGTGTAACTCAACCTCACGCTCATATGCTGCGCTGTGTAACTCAACCTCAACTAAATGATTAAATAATCTCCATAAACACTAAAAGCTGTTTCTCAGTAGTTATTTTTTTTGAATCTGCGGTTCTGTCTGGAAGAAATCGCTCCCTAGCGATAAGACCGCCCATTGTACGTAATGTAATGTAATTTAGTCTGTCTCGCATATTAGTTTGTAAGGTGTACCTACGTACAATAAAGTATTTTTCATTTTCACTCTGTGTTTTTTGCAATCTTTTCAAATTAAATCTGATATACCTATCAAAGCATGAAATAAAATGGATTAAAGCTGTATTAAATCCTTGGAAAAGTAGGTCGTGTACAACGTCTTACTGATCACAACTGTGAAGTTCTGTTATCTGTATATTTTTATTCCGGCATAAACAGAATACAAATAAATGTATTCTGTGAATGTTCTAGCTGTTTACTCTAAAAACAAAAGGTCTGAGTCTGAGCTCTATGTAGCTTTCCGTTATGAGTAGGTGAATGTGTTGTTCATTATAGGTATATGTTGGAGTTGTAAATAACTCGATTGAAATAGGCCATCTAACAGATTGTGACTTTGTTTTAAAACAGTTTTAGAAATATGTAATAAGTAACTTTATATATAATAAATGTATATATTTATTGTAACAAAATACTTATATCAACAGCAAAAACTTATAAATAAAACAAATCAATTGTGCTCATTGCTACTTTTATTCAATAACACTACCTACGTATTACTTGCAAAAACTTACAACTATACCTACCTTCTTTCGACGTAAGTACTTAGGTACCCTTCGTAGATCACTAAAGAAAGCTTCCTGAGAAGTTTACAGGAGTGAGTGTAGGTGATTTTGTTTGAGATGCAGATTGAATATTCGTGAAAAACGCATCTGCTGTCCGCTCTCCGTGCAATTCACGGCGTACACACACGTACCTCCTCCATAGACGAGACCATACTCTGGGATCGAGAGTCCTCTATGGGGTGGAGAATGTTTGTTCGTTTGTGGGTTTGTTTAGGTGAAGTCTTGCAAGTTTTTAACCCACTTGCTGATGCCCCAGTTAGCTGATTGGCATACCTACTAGTCTTTGGTGTCTTCGGTGACCAGTGAGCTGATCTGAGGATGGAGCCAGAAAGTGGCCACGGGAACTCAATAATAAAACAACGTAAGACCATCGAGTTTGGACTCGTTTGATTTGTCTTGGCAAGGACTATGGTCGTATGATATCCAGGATCTAATGATGACGCTGGAAGGTGTCATAGGAACTCTGTAATTTAACAACACAAAATAAAAGCTTCTTTTAAAAATAAAAAAGTTATTTCACTGATGATGATGATGAGACTTTTAGTTAAGAGTTATCTCTACCCCTGCAGTCTATTATCAGCTTTATTCTAAAACATAGTTATATAAGCAAGCAAGCCCGTATGAGTTAGTGGCCAACTATGGTGACGGAGTTTTTATGCCGCCTTAAGGCCTCCGTCATGGCTTAACGACTGCTAGAGCCGGGACCGACGACAGTTTAACGTGCCCTCTGAAACACGGAAGCGCTCATATGTAAATGCCACTAACGGTCACCCATCCAAATAGTGACCGCACAGAACGAGAACGTCGCTTAGCTAAGATAATCGGTGAATATTGACTAAGCAAGCTACGCCACGAGCTCTTGGTATAGGTATAGTATAGGTATATAATATGACACATAGTGATAGTATAGGTAACATAGGTATATAATATGACACATGGTGATAGTAGCAGAAAGCAAAAAGTTTCCAGTGCACGTGACGTTATCTATCCACAAGTTTTAAGATAATATTACAACATATTAACCACAAATAGTTACTTGTTACTTCTTATTACATACCTACCAATTTAAATTAATAATTTGTTTTGAGTTATTAATCTAAGTACATAATATAGGTAGAAGCAACCTTACTCATCAGAGCATGTATGTGTGCTTGCCCCCGATCGAAAAACGAAAGGGGTGTTATAAGATGTGTCTGTCTGTCTGTAGGATATGTTTGTTTGTTTATGGCCTCGTAAATTAGGGCTCCAATTTGAGTACGTTTTTTCTTCCCTCTAGATTTTTTCCGTCAGACTGACAGGGAGGACCGGAATGACCCAAAACAGATACCTAATACCTACTCCTGCTTGGAGCAACTACCTAATATTATTCTTTTTCGTTATCCTATATTTCTCCACTCCATTAATTTTGTAAGGATAATTGTACCTACTTATATATAAATATAAAAAAAAGATTATTTTTATTAAATTGTAAATTTTATTAATATTATCATAATCTGCTACTGGAACTGGGTTTTAGTTTTTATAACATAACAAGATGAGTCACGCCTTGATAAAAGCTGCCACGGTGTTTTCGCCTGATCCTCATTATTTTTGTTAGAAAGGTCACTTAGGTCTCATTCAAAGGTCTCGGTGCGTGCCAGAATGTTATTTTAATAATGTACCTACCTAAATACATTGTACAAAACACGCTAAGTAGGTACTTACTTATCACAAACACTAATACCTACCTAATGAAAGACAAAACATTGCATTATGTCACTTGTCTTTAAAACTAAACCGGAATCTTTTCCAAACCACCTTTTTTCAACATCCAAAATTCTTTTCCCATTTAGTATTACCTATATGATCTGTGGTTCGGCAAGAGTGATGAACGCAGTGCATTGCCTTACAGGGCACGTCCTCATTGGACTTGCTCTGTGAGTTAATGCATTGTTATAGGCAGAAGTTACCACTTAACATCAGGTGAGCTATCAGTTTGTTCCATTACTTTAAGCATTAAAAAAAATCGTCCACGAGATACATTTATGATATCAAAGAAAAAGTATAAAATCAGATAAGATTGTTGTAGACTATTATTTACTTAGAGGTAGCTTGTTATCTATCTATCTATTTAGCCTGTAGCCATCCTCTGTTGGTTATAGCTATTTATATGACAGGAAATTGATATTAGGAATTTCAATATATATAAAACTCTTTTGAAGCTGACAGAGAATCAACGCACAGCTTAAACTACGAGTATAAGTCCTAGAAGTATGAAATTTGGAGGGTAGTATCCTTATATAGTGTAGGGGTGCACTAAGAAAGGAATTTTGAAACGTCACACTCTAAAGGGTCTAGAACGCGAGCAACGCCGCGGGCGATGGCTAGTTAGGTATACACACATACCTACACATACACACCCTCACTTAGTAACACACCAGTAGGACCTAATCCAGTAGGTACCTTATCTGAGTTGTTTACCACACTAATTAGGCACATGTAATTGTGGGTTCCTATTACTTGCCTACGACTGGGGGGAAAACGTCTAATTAATCAGTTGATATTGAGATCAAATGTCTACACGAGACAAATATCGTAGCCATTACATCGCGATCGTTTCTTGGTAAGTCTGGAAATAAGGAGGTCGAACTTATAACCGGACTGCTGAAGAATCACTGGCTGACAATGACACAAGAAAATATTCTCACCTGTAATGTACAGTACAAACATATGCAACTTTAGCCTAAAGTTGAATTGTTTTGTTAGGATATTATGTATGACCACCTATTTCAATAGCGTATATTATGTAAGACCCTAGTGGGTAGGGTCTTACATAATATACGCTACATACTTAATTATACCATATACTACATACTTAATTCTCTAATTTGTGGGTCTTGGTCATTGACGCAACTTCATAAGTCACAAATCAAGGTTTGCCAACGTGCGATGGAGCGCAGTATCCTATGTGTCAAGTTAATGGATAAAATCCGAAACACTGAACTGCGCTCACAGATTCAAATCGCAGATGTAGCTTCGAAAGCAGCTAAGTTGAAGTGGGATTGGGGTGGTCATGTCTGTCGTATCGTATGCCAGGTGAGCTGTGGGCAAGGACTGCCACTGAATGGCATCCTAACCCAGCCAGAAAGCGACGCGGCAGACTTAAAAGATGATGGCGGGACGAGCTTGACCATTTTCACGACGAACACGCTAATGAGCAGGATCCAGAGATTCCCTTTTCTTTACTTACCACCTTTATTGTACCTACCTAGATTCATAAACAATAAAATGATTTATGATTTATTTTTTGACCGACTGGCAAAGCGTAGCCCAAGATCGGAGTGTGTGGAAAGAATGGGGGGAGGCCTTTACTCAGCACTGGGACTCAAAGGGCTGAATATAATAATAATATATTAAGTGAGTCTTATCAGTTTCGGGGATGCGGCGACGGGGTCATCTCACACTATCAACACGACATCGTTCGTGGTCATGATACTGATCAAATGATCACGATGCAGACGTAACATACCCGGTGTATTCGCTGCATCGTGATGATATCACGATTTTAGCAATATTTACATACGAATCGCGATATCAAGGATCACGTGATATTATTGTGTAATATGCATGCTGAGACGAATAGACTGACACCGGTGTGAGACCATGGTTTACCATAAAAAATTGAAGACAAACTTATTGCGCACGTTGACGACCTTCTAAAGGGCTTAGTACGAGTTTTGGTGTGAAACGTCTGACGCCCAGCAAACCAGTGGGAGCTGATTTGTATGGAGACACCGAGTGGATTCTTTGAAAAGCTTGGTCTAAAAAAAGCCTGTACTCGCATGTCGAGCTTCTTAAATAATCCGCTCAGTGTCTCCACACAAATCAGCGCCCACTGATGTGCTGGGCGTCATTCGTTGCCCACCCACACTATACACTGAAAACTCGTACTAGGCCCTCTGCACTATCTAGGCCACACATCGTTCGCAGCCTAATCGCTATTTAATTTGATTTGCGTGCAGAATGGCCAGCCGATAAAGCGCTTACCAGACTCAAATAGGATTTATTGTACGGATAACTTCAACAAAAAGGGTTCATATAAATCTTCGCCCTAAGTTAATAAAGTCTCCGTTGACGGTTTTATCTTGGTTGTGACCGCGGGCAGACTTTTTTGAATAAAGCTGTATCTCTATAGGAATAAATTTGGATGTGCATAATACAGGAGGGCAAAGTTTTATATAAGCTTGCGAAAAGTACCTGCTGTAAGCTAATTTTTCAGGTTCCAGAGTTTATAATAAGTTTAATAAAAGTAGGTACCACAAAAGTTTTAAAATCATTATATATAAAACTCTTTTGAAGCTGACAGAGAATCAACGCACAGCCTAAACTATAAGTCCTAGAGGTATGAAATTTGGAGGGTAGTATTCTCCTTATATAGTGTAGAGGTGCACTAAGAAAGGAATTTTGAAAAGTCACACTCAGTTAGACTCAGTTAGACTTTTCAAAATTCCTTTCTTAGTGCACCCCTACACTATATAAGGAGGATACTACCCTCCAAATTTCATACCTCTAGGACTTATAGTTTAGGCTGTGCGTTGATTCTCTGTCAGCTTCAAAAGAGTTATATATATACTGATGATTCCTTTTATCCTCACGTTTTCAAATGATCTAGCAATACTATTTCATGTCGCCATTAAGAAAACACTTCCTTTTTTATAAATTTTGCCCTCCAATAGTTTTACTCCTGTTTTTGTATCCTATGTTGCTGATGGTAACACTGTTACAATGAATGAGATTTTAGAGTTGTTCAATGTTACATAATAATCTGTCAGTATAAGCACGTATAAGCGGTATAAGTAGGTACTTAATAAATACAGATTTATGAAAATATCTTGTATCCAAACTTGGTATTTTCCCAGAACCGGAATCGGATTGAAATCAAATTCACATGCAAAATCACAGACCGCGTATTCGTTTTACGACTGTGACACGATTGGATATGGATATCCAATATCCTACGGCTGAAGGCTAGGCACAGAAATTTCATATTAGCAAAACCAGCGGAGGACCTAGAAGGATTTGAACATTTCTGTAGAACCAAACCAGTATGAGCGTGATAAAGAATTGATAGAAGAAAATGATTTCGGCGAAAATTTTTGGAGTGCTTTTATAACATCCTGTAGAAAATAGCTTGATGGTTTGATGGTCATGAGATTTTTGTATCTTAGTAGGTGCTTATCTTCTGCATAAAATATAGCAGCAAAGCATGTCAACTATTTTAATAAAGTTGGTGCAGATATTTTGCTATGAAAATTATGTAAATACTCAAAGCGAAAAAATTTTATGAAGCTTCAAAAATTAAGCGCGATCTCTCCGACGGATGATGCTACGTCCTTGCTAAGCTTAGTTTAGGTTTTTATTTCAGAAGAGTTGATTTTGTTCAGCGAAAATATAACACATGCAAACCAAAAACTGCTGTTTGGTAATCCTACAGACTTGTGATGTCGGAAAAACAGAAAAATTTAAAAAAGAGACAGTGTTTTTCATTTGCAACGATAAACATTGCAAACTCAATTATTATATTGAGTTTCACTGAGGTTTGTTATTAATACTTACCTCCATACTTTTTCCTGTGAAAAGAAAATACTGCAAAGAAATAAAAACTTCTCGATTTCATTGTTTTTTTTACCAATAAAGCTCAGGAGGGTACTCTGCGAAACTATAAGCGTACGTTCGCTATTGATAAAATTACTCATACACTACGCGGCAGCCTTGCAACCCTCCACGTCCGGCTGCATACAAACATAAAAGGCGGCAGCCAGTGTATTTGAAACGTCACTAGAGAGCATTTGCTTATCGTTTTTCGTAGTAAATTCTCTGCTCTGTGTGGTAGACGGTAAATTAGTCCTTTCATGCTTGTGAATGATAATCTGCGTCGGACGTATCACAGAGTAACGTACCAGAGATGAAACGTAATGAGGTATGTTGCTTTGTACTGGTTATAATCCCGACATAAAGCCTCTATTGCTAGCTGAAATATGGGTGATTATATGGTACTGTTTAGACATACAAAGAATAAATAATAATAATAAATATTCATGGACACTTAACACAACGCCTTCTAGTCCCAAACTAAGCAAAGCTTGTACGATGGAAACGACGATGGCTGATAGAATACATACATTTTTTTTTGTAAATACATACATATAATACATAGAAACACCCAGACATAGAATACATAGAATCAAACTATTAAGTAAAATAATAGTAAAATATCAAGTATTCTTTTAAATAGGGATAAAGAAACCGTTCAACTAATTAGGCATTAGATAGATAGATAGAAAATTCTTTATTGTACACCACTTATAAGTAAAGAAAATAACAAAAAAAAATACCATCATGCGACGATTTCTATCCTCTTGCTGGCGTTTTGTTTCTCTAGAGATACACAGACCACACTCTCATCACTTGCAATAGTTAACAGGTTTCCTACTGCTTACCACTACACTATGACCGAAGCAATGTACCACTACCTTATGAATGTCGTTATAAAGCCTCCTCGATACAGGCTTAGCCTAGTGAGGAGACTGACAGGTACTCTCAGTCCTTATGTTTTTTTTTGTCTGAGAAATTTGTTTTATATCCATTTAATAATTCTAGTTTTTTTTTTTTTTTTTCGTACTGTTTAGTTAAAAAATTTATGGATGTAATTATTTTCTCTGTAATAAACTTTTTTTACTTTACTTTACTTTACTTTTACTCAGAAACATATGCTACAAGCTAATCAACACTTGCTCCCGGTTTTTAAAACGGTGATCGAATTAACTAACAGCTAACAATGTGAGATATCTCGCTATCTGAGAAATGGGTTGCAAGCCGGTCAATAACAAAGTTATTAACATTAGTTGACCTAATTAGTGGTCTGACTGAGTAGGTAAATAAAACGAAAATGTACTATTTTGGTGATTTGTTGACATTAAACTGTGATTTGTTACGAGTAGGTCCCTCAGTTTGTGTTTATTGGCATTCTCTTTGCAAAGAACAATGAGAACAGAGATATCGCTGGTAAAATTTATGTTTAAGTGACGTATCTGAGTGTGGCTGTTCGAAACTTACTAAGGACTACAGTATTCACAAAAACAAACGAATACCTACCCATTATGTGACCCAAAGGGCACATTTAACGGAAAACTTTCAAACTTTTTAGTGGATTTATTGGATTATCTTGTCCTTTGTTCTAACGAAAATACAAACCTTTTAAATATTTATCTCGGTTCTCTTAAACTTTGATGTCATTATGAGCGTTGTATAAAGTGGGTTTTATTTTAGAGAGATTTATCTAATTTGATTTTAGAGTTAATACTTAGACGAAGTTTTTAATTATCTCACAACTAGTCACAACAACAAACAACTGAAGAAACGTAAATAAAAATATATTTCATCTCTCGGTACAGATTCTCCACTTTCTATAAACTTTAACAAACTCACTCTTTTATTATACTCGTACAATTATGTACATACAGTCGAGGTCAACAATTCCGGGCTATCTATAGAAACTTGAATATCGTGAAAACCATGAGACAGCTTAGAGAAAGAAATAAAAAAAAGTTTAAGTAGGTACTTACTTAACCAAATTAAATATTTCCGTACACTCAATATCCCCTCAACTCTATTATAATACACTTCAAATTAGTTTCAAACCGCAATATTCCAATGGTTGACATAATCATCGCTATTACCCTCGGCAACGCATATTGTGATCAAATTGAAACATAAAGCCTTTTCAGCCTCGGAAAGGTTTCCGTTAACTAACATAGAACAAAAATATGAGCTGCAATATTGCTTGAGCATTTCTTTTTTATGTTCATTCTACGAGCTCGCTTAGGGGCTAACATTATTGGCATCGATATAACACGAGGCACCCCGCATGTCATTTCGCTGCCTTCAGGCGCAAGAAATTGCATGAAATACGTACAACGCAACCGGCTCACCCAGACCTCCACTAATGTGTGCGGATAAGAGATGAGCGGTGGGAAATGAGAGGTCTGGTGAAACTGGTCTAGTTGTGCTTTCCATGTGTGCCTCGAACATCCCTACAGGGCGTATTGGACGCAATCTGCGATACCTGACGTGCCCGGGAATTTAATTATAGTCTATTGACTGCTCATGACGAGCGCAGATTGAAGTGTGAATCCAAAGGCACTGTTAACGCCAAACGCAGAGATTGGTTGGTAAATCGAAGAGTACCTGTGTAACTAGATACCACCAGAGAAATGACTAACTAGGTAGTTACTGCTAGAGACTGGACTAGGTAGGTAGTTACTCCAACTCTTGGTATTTACACGTTGTATGTGAAGTGCAAATTGAAACTTGTGTTTGCAGCTTATCTTAAGTTTGGGGAAAGTTCTGAGCGCAAACGAGTTACGCTATATTATTTAAGTCCATTAGTAGCAGAACTGCTGAAACTGATTTGTGTATGACGATGGTAATGTGTATTTTTCTATGAATAATTTTTAAGAAAAAAACAACTAAAATAATTATGTTTACTTGCCCTCTTCGTATACCTATTCTGTAATTATATATCGGCTCTGTAAGATATTCTTGTCATTTTCAGTTTCATACCAACGAAAAGAGACGGCAATAGAGTGATCGGCCATTTTAGCTTGCAAAAACCATCAATCATGATGGTGATGTTACATAGCTTTCTTCTTCTCTTCCATAATGGCCTGTGTCCGTCATTTCGACAGACAATTTTGCCAATGTCAAGTGTTAAAATTGTAATAAATAAGTCAAGTCAAGTCATTTGTCAAGTCGGCTGTCGTTTGTTTTGAAAAGAAAATGGTGGATTTTCTCTTCAAAACCTAACACGAATTCTCACATTCAGAAAAACCACTTTACACACATTTATTCCAATGGCTCACACTTTATGTTACGACCTAAGTATTATTGGTTAAAATTCCACCAAAATTAAACAACAATACTCACAATAACACAAGAAAAACTATTAAAATAAAAGTGCTATGTGTCGTTTCAAAAAATGTCAAAACTCGTGTCTTACATAGCTTTAGCGGCGGTGTATTGGCCTAGGCTGTCAAGTTGTGACAGACACGTCAGTGGGAATCGAATCGCCAAACAACTTCTAGACTCAATTATCTTCAAAAGTTTTGAAATGTGTGAACGAGAAGTTGTGTGACTGTTTCCAGTGTTCTGAAATTGAAATAAAACAATGCAATTCAATTTTATGACAGAATATAGACTAGTTCCCAACGGTCATTATCCTCAACGCCCACTCTGCAATTTTCCACTAGCGTTTCCACTGATGGCGAGTTTTACAGCTCGTTGGATTCAGTACAAAATTGGTATAAGTTACTGAGTTTTGTTAAGAGTTGGTGAAAGTTCGATGTGAACCACGAAATCACAACACCTCTACAGATTTTTAAAGCGAAATCAAAGCTCTTCAAACTCTTTATGTGGAATTCTACATATATTTTATGGTACTCACTGCTTCACTCTTTGGCTGACCTACTTAGGCTCCACTAGCTTCAAATTGATCATCAATTTGCCTATTATAGGACAAATGTTCAAATAAATCTGTCGATCTAAGAATAAAGTGATAATTATTTTGTTAATTATAATCTTGGTGACATTTTCATTAAAAAATAACGAATTTGTCACGCTTCAAATTGGTACTGATGTAAACCAGTTGAGCTATGTATAAATAATTTGCAACGGTTTGTAGATAGCTGAACAGTTTCATGTGTATTTTATAAATATTGTGAATATTGTAAATACTGTATTAGTCGTTATTTTTCTTTGTGACTATTTTTGTCTTTGTAATCACCTGCGACCCCCGACCAGCTCATAACTACTAGGTATTAATATTATCAAGGTAAGGTAGGACTCTGTTTATCTACTTATAAGTTCAATTTCATGTATGACGTCACCGGGGGCTACCCGGAACGAGGGCTGCCCGGACTAATCCGATTAGCGAGCTTCCAGTTACAAATATACACAAGAAACTGCTATTATTTTGGGACTTTTCACACGTTTGCTTGCCCATAGTGAGACATGGTGCTAATCTCACACTAGACTTCTCGGTCCTGTGTTAGTTAGATAACACAAGTCATAGCCAGAACAATTACGAGCAAGCATCAGATTTCAGAATTCATTCAATTGTTAATTTTGTGATACACCGATGCGTTCAATCATAGCCACTAAATTGCCATTTCGACATAGTTCGATCCCCCAGTACGGCGGCGGTGCCACACTAGACAAACTAATTAACCAGTGATCAACTCGCCTCTTAATTATCCAGGTAATGGATGGGACGTTGGGTTTGGAAAAGAGAACTTGTTCAATTGGTTTTGTAATGGCAATAGTGGTTGCCAACAAATTAGACAAATAACACTACCCATTTAAGTATAAGGAAAAGATAAGTTTTTCAATTGGTTTATTAATGCGAATAGTGTTGCCAACAAATTAGACTAACATAAAACACTATATTATACACGTGCATTTATGAATTTACCTGAATAGGTACATAGTGTACATACCTAAGAATGCGTTATTTATCCAGTAGTATAAATAACTCATTCTTAAAAAGATACCCCATCATATCTTATAAAAAGTTAGAGTGGTCAATAAGTCCTGATTACGTATGTTAAACTCTTGTTTACTCTAACTTTGTAACTAACATATTCTAATGTCTACTCTAACTTTTTTATAAGATAGACCCTTGGCTTAACTGGAAGAAATCGCTTTCAGCGATAAGGCCGCCCATTGTACTATACAAAGTTATTTTTAAGATTTGTACGTACCTTACCCTTGTGTACAATAAAGTATTATCTATCATAACGATGATAACCACATAATAATATCTAATCGGGATTTATGGAAGAAATCCAGAAATCCCCATTGGCTACGTATATACCTATGCATATTATACATAATATGAAGCTACGGTGCGTAGCAGAGGGGGTATTTGAACAAAAAATACTGAAATCTCCGCTGATGGAGATTTGTGAAATATACGGTTATACTCTAGTAGTACATCTTTTCTGTACCATTACCGACATTCAAAGCATGCTGATATGCTTATGCGAGAAATTTTTTGATTCGTCTTAAGTTGTATAGGGTAGTTTTCAGCAGTGATATTTTTACACTCTCTATAAAAGTTGAAACTGCGAGCTTCTCGAACACTGAAAAAACTTTCTAATACAGTTTCTTAGTATTAGCACTCCGCATTGATGGCAACTAACTTCAGAAACGGCGTTTACACTGGCCGATACTGTCGATTGCCGGCGCCGACACTGATATTTCTGTTCGAAGTGTCTGTAATTGTGTCCGCACCGACACGATGTGAAAGTGTTTTGTACTAAACGTATGAGATTAGCTTTTGTCGATATCGGTGTCGTGTCGGTGCAGTGTGAAAACAGCCAGTGAATGGAAGTGTGGAGCTCATCGGCTGCTTAGACTGAGTTCAGTTAATTTAATTCTCATCTTCGGAAAAGTTTAAAAAAAGTGTTAGAAAATTCAGCTGCGTTATTCAGCTTTAAATATATAAATAATCTATTAATATTTAGCGATTGTTTGCTAAGAGAAATAAGTATAAGTAGTGTTATCTTCAAGGGAGAAAAATATCATTCTTGAAAATACCGTTCTAGGGAAGGTACTGAGTACCTACTACCTAAAATAAGTTTAAACTAATTGTATTAAATTTTATATTTACAATATTTTAGGTAAATTTTTTTTTTGAAACTTTTGAAAATTGCAACAATTTCAATGTCAAAAGAAAAACAATGAGGCATTGTAAATTTTTCACACTAGAATTGTTTGGAGGGCGCAATTTACTGCATCCCAAGTCAGCAGAAGCATAAACATTGGTTCAATATAAGCATTTACAGTACACTGCCCGGCAACGCTACAAATCCCATACAGCCACATGGAATTCATAAAACCGCCACGCAGTGTAACTCAAATCCTACTAACAAATCTTTCTTTACTAGTGCTGCAGAGTAGATTTCTGAATGGAGTAAACTTTGTACTCCGCACAGTCGTAATGACCGAAGTTTCGTGTTTTTCTTGTCACGGTCCACTTTGCTACAATTTACCACTAGCGCCCTTTGTTTTTGCGCCAACTTCTCATAGACATAATAAACGAAATGCTTGGATAAATCACGGGTCAAAAATCTTAACACTGAAATGTTGACCGTTTGTCGGCTTGTTAAAAAACTTAAAAAACATGTTCTATAGGTAGACACAAGTTATGTGGTAGAGTAGATACGTTTTCGTATTATCATGACGAAACTACGAAACTTTAGCTACATGCTGTACAGCATGTAGCTAAAGCGATACAAAATTTATAAAAGCAGACTTAGGCTGGAATACTGATACGTCATTCAAATTTGAGCACCACTTAAAATTGCTCTGCCTCTGTTTGACATTACTCATTTGTCAGAAGAGATGGCAATAATTTAAGCGTAACTTAAATTGAGTGGGGTTTGAGTGGCTTTTGAGTATTCGACTATTAATGCTTCATACTTAGTGTATGGTTAAATAATACCAGGTGAATTAAGTATGAATCCTTTTTTGAATAAATAGCTGTTATCTGATGACAAGTCTACGCAAAATTTGTTAAGTTACGCGCAAAAAAAAATGTAGATTCTTCTCGTAGATTGACTTTCCACTTTATTTTATATAGGTATCAGAGAGTGAAGTCGTGGGCAGTAGGATAGTAATATAAAATAATTTACAGAAAACTTTAGGCAGAAACATTACGCCTGCCGCGCCGCTCGTAACTTTTGGCACAGCTTTTGGCAATGGTTAGATAAAGTTTGTTAAGTTTATTCTGCTGGATATAAAATGCGTTAGATTGAGTTTACGAGTCATGAACTACTTGTCTTACTTTTTATAGCTTCATTGTACACTGCAGGAGTGAGGGTTATTATTTATTTTGAGCTACGGATTGAGGGTTTAGATTAGGACGTCCAGATTTTTCAGTGAAGAAAAATTGCGTGTCCAAACCAACCTACTACGCGCCAATGTGATATTTTGCGTTTTTAAGAGATAAAAATGTAGAAGTTTCTTAAAATTTGATCTATTCTATGCTAGTGTATAGAAATAACATCATCTGAGCCATATAAATTCTTCGCAGAATCTATACCAAAACATCGTTTTAGATGTTACAAATCTTTAACTCCTACAACACTACCCTTATAAAACATTCATTGTGTTCAATTACTCACCGTCTTCCTAATTCAAAAAAGCCTTCCAAAAAAGGTTCTTTCCACAAGCAACCCAATACCCGAGTTCAAAAGTCCCACTTGACGCGTGATTCGGAATAAATCAAACCTACGTCTGCTGCGGTCAGTTAGACCCTCGCCTGTAAGTTGAGGGCACGCATGAATAATTCTCGTGTTATTCTTTTCGTACCCTTTTTAGGGACTGGGCTTAGAACTTCTAGGAAAAGTCAGTTGAGTGTAAACACGTTTCACCTTACCCACCAAATAAAGTTATAACTTGCTATAGTAAAACAATTTTAGTTTATTTTGCGCGAAAAAATACCTGTTATTCTAATAGTTTTTAAGTGAACTATTTAAATGTAATAGATGCAAGTAGGTATTACCTTAATCGATTAGTAATTCCTTTCAATAAAAAAAAGAAAATGCTCAAGTAGCATTAATTTTTTTAAGAAAAAAGTTCATCGACGTATGGTATCGTTGTTTTAGAAGAAGAAACCTTACTGCATTAGATTGAAAATTGCATTTTCATTGCGATATACAGAGTATATTTTCAGCTTAGGGTAATCCCTTATCTATTCATCGCATTTACTCCCCAATTACATTACATAAAAAAAGATTGACAAAACACTAAAATTAATTAATTTATTTTTTTGGTTGTACATTGACTGTACATTGTGTTGTGTTCGATGAATTCATCCTGCGTTTGTTGGCAGTAAATATTTTTTACGTTACTTACTCCATTCATGTTTATTTGTGCCAATTGCAAATTGAAATTGAGCATCTTGCAGTAAACATTTATTGTAACTAATACTTTAAAATTATTTGAAATTCCTAATACTGAATAAAAAATAATTATTTTTTTAATTTGGAGAAGAAATAGTAGTTATAGGTAAAACCTGAAAACCTATTTAGTAAAATAAATTAATACAGATAAATTAATAAAATATAAAATAAAATAGAGTCATTAGTAGCTTGTGGTTAGCAATATACTTATGAATACTAAGTTTTTACAGATGATTCGGAATTTTTGCTCTCGAGTGTATTTTATTTATAT
Organism: Eulithis prunata; assembly: GCA_918843925.1. Taxonomy (NCBI): domain Eukaryota; kingdom Metazoa; phylum Arthropoda; class Insecta; order Lepidoptera; family Geometridae; genus Eulithis; species Eulithis prunata. Next base: position 4,263,705 of record OU974019.1, on the reverse strand, counting down.
TTTAAATACCCACTTTGTTAAAAAAAAACACGTAAAAGACCTGATTGTATCTCACAATAAAACCAAACAACAGCTGAAGAGTTCTTAAACAGAACGAAAGTACTATTTCAACAGAAGATTGCCAACAAAATAAATAGCCCTCCTTTTGAGCACAACTGCGAAATAAAACTCGGACCAGGTACACAATCAACAATAGATCCTCATAAACTAGACACTTACCTAGATATACTCTCTGGCCCTAATGGACTAAACCGGAGAACTATAAGTTCTGAGCCCCACCAAACAGATAATCAGGGACAACACTTGCAAATGGGAATTGAGAGCCCCGTGGAGGGGGCCTAATTCACAACACACACTCGATTACTACCCCACGTGCTGTGAGAATGAATTGGTTAACTTTGCAGATAATGTACGATTTGTTGATATCATCATCATATCCGTAGAAGATGAATGCTAAAGACTTCTCTATGATTTGCAGAGATAACTATTTTGGTCAATCCGATCGGGTGCCCGAATTAGTTGCTAAAGTAAAATTATACATACTTTTGGGTAGGTACTTAGAAATTTAGGCTAGAAAGAAATAATTTCGTCTACTGCTGCTATGATAAATGTTTTATACAAGCATGGAGTACTATTTAGTCCTTGATACAAGTGACATACTGCTAAATGATATCACGTGACATGAATTTGCCTAAAATAAATAAAAGGTGCTTCCTAAACAGCAATTCTTCATGTTATGATCATCTAGTGCGACTGCAATCTAAAATATACCTGCCCGCAACTTGCGTTGCATTGCAACTATTTGAAGTTTTATTTTCTTTCAACTGGAACTGAAATGCAAATGCGAGTTTCAAGAAAATATGCCGAGTATTTCGAACTAAAGTCGAACAAAAAATACGAAATGTCAACGGACGGACGCGAAACTGCTATCAAAGACCAGGAATCAATACTCTACTCGGTTACCTCTTGTACACTTTGTAGAGAAGCTTTAATATTTTATGGACTTACTGTCCAAAAATCAATTTAAGGCGAGTTAAAAGAAAGGGTGTCTTATCTCTCGTTGGCAGCTGTGTTGAAACAACAGAACCAATGGACCAACAGAATCTATTGCCACATAATCGCAGAATAGATAATGCTATTGTGTTTTAGTAAAATCATTTAGGTATTGTAATGTTATTGTCTTTTGTTTTGTTATTGATTGAAATTAATTATTGTTGCCTTGAAGTTGAAACTTTTTTGGGGAGTTGATAAACCTCTTTTGTTATTCAAACTGTTCAATATTAGTAGTGGTGTTATAAGTTTCACGATGTTGTTTCTGTCTATTTCTCTGTATCGGCCTCGTAGCTCCAAAAGTAGGGTTTCATTTGAATTTTCGTAAGAATGTTGATTGTTCTGGGATGGTGTTTGGTGAAAATTGGTGCAGTCGTTCTAAAGTTTTAAGGTTATTGATTAGCTCTGAACCCAAGTTAAAGTAATATCAGGCATAATTGAGTTTTGAAACATTTGCTTCATCTCAAGGTATTCAGATCTTTCATACATCAAGATCCTGGTGATGAACAGCGCATGGATCAAGAATATTTTCAAAATCAGTGGCTCATATTTTTGGAAAATTACCTTATTAAATTTTTATTTTTAAGTCTAAGGCAGACGTCGGGAAAATTGTGCTACATGCACAGTTTTTCTACCTGTTTTTTTTTAAATGATAAAAGTAATTTAACAAGTTGATAGGTCGCCTGATGTTATTACCTTCCTGGTTTTACTCCTAAAGCAAATATAACCACAAAATACTTTTGAGGTATCCCTTGGGAATTTAAATAAACATTCCTGCGTTCAGATCTTCCGAGTTTCAGACAAGGAGCAAACCTGTCCAGTTAACAATGTGAATGACGTTACGCAAGGTGCCAGACTAGATCCTCTCCCTCACGCACCTAGAAGAACATGGAGTGCGAAGTGTATGGATAAGGCATTATTTTACGCAAAGTCAAGTCACTCAGCCTTGACGAAGCCTTGAGGCCTGAAAGCTTTTGTCACCTTTTTGCAATTAGCCAATAATGTTTATTTATACAGCGTCAGGAGACACTTTTGAGCGATGCTTTTATGAACGGTCGCTATAGTACCTGGAGCATGATTTAAAACGTTATACAAACTCACCATTCTGGTTTTTTTTGTGTACCTATGGCTTGAAGTGATTGAAATACCTCTATTATATTCTCTATAAATTCGTAGACCCTCTACGATAGCTCTACACAGTGCCTCTACGAGAATCAGAGAGAGTAATCAACACACCATTGTATTTTTATACCTCTAAATGAAATGAAACCTGCTTACGTGTGCACCCATGAGACTGAGAGAACAGTAAGAAAGTGATCAAACCATGTTCCAGCTGCCACATCAATTATTTCCCTTTCCTTCGTACATTCTAGAAGAAAAGTCATTGGGGAAATTCGCAGGGTGCGACGCACCGGCGTGTTTTCATTCCAGCCAGTGCCGTTTGCGCGAACGTCGCGAGAGGGCGCCACTCGCGCTCCGCCGATAAACCACGTGACTTGTTGCTGAACCGCTTACTGTAAACAAACATGCTACCCGATGCGACGTGAGTGAATTATGCTATCAGACAAAAGCACCTGCCATGAATTTTATAGCAAAGCGCCTGTACAGTCATGCAAAGCTTCTTATGCTGCTTAGTTTTGCGCTAGCTATAATACTCACAGGCGTTCTTTTGCGATGTCGGAACGACGCGGACGGCAATAATACGCTCGAAGCGGACGAAACACAGTTCGAGGACAGCATAGAGTACGAGTCTATGATAAATGCGAATGCCACGGAACCGCGGAAAACGAGAAGAAAAGAATACCTCTACAAGCTTTTGAAAAATACGACCCACTCGCTCATACAAATGGAAATAAAAGCGAGGCGACTGGAGGAAAATATGCGTAGGATTAAGGAGAAAACTGCAGATATACTGTGGAAGAATAAGGACAAAGCATTGTGGCATATTCTGTTCAAGAATATAAGCAAGCATATATCCATCAGGCATGAGTTTCACCAACACGCTAGTTTGAAAAGGATCATGCAAGATAGCCACTCGCACGTACATCGGAGGCGCAAAGTTTTTCTTTCCAGATAGACTTGTTACTTAGTAGTTTAAAAGTACTTTTGTGTGTGAGACTTTGTATTCAACTGACGATAACGTATTTTAATGGTGTTTGTGTTGATGCAGTTGGTATTTTAATCACGTAGGTATGTACCATTTGCCTGTCTAGTCTAATAAATACTTGCATTTGTATAAATTGGCTGCCTTCTTATTGCTTGGTTAGAATATTTATTTTGTATCGTAACAAAGCTTACATTGGTTAATTTTGATTGATTTTAAATGACAGTTGTCACTGCTCAGTTGGTATAACTGTCTTCCGTGCTGTGGGTCATGGGTTCGATTCCCACTGAGAACAAACATTTGTGTGGGAAACATATATGTTTTTTCTATGCTTTACTATTTTTTATAAGTAGGTAAGTATTTATCATCATCATCAATATTTATAAAATTCTTTTGAAGCTGACAGAGAATCAACGCACTGCCTAAACTATAGGTCCTAAAGGTATGAAATTTGGAGGGTAGTATCCTTACATAGTGTAGGGGTGCACTAAGAAATGCATTTTGAAAAGTCACACTCTAACGCGAGCAACGCCGCGGGAGACGGCTAGTTCACAAATAAAAGGTAAGTACCTTTATGTATACTAGTATTCTATCAGCAATCCAAATCCCCTAGTACAAGATTTTGTTATAGTTTGGGGATAGAGCATGATGTAGAAAATGTTTTTTATTATTATGATGGGACAAGGCGATGGCCCACCTGGTGTTAAGTGATAACCACTGCATATAACAATACTTACCTACAAACAGTGGCCCTGTGATGAATATTTATTTATTAATAAATACTTTGGTATTGCATTTTTTGGATTATTTTTATAACTAAAATATTTGCAAAAACAAATGAATGATAATGAAAAGATAGTACGAGCGCTCGTCGAGTACTTCTATTTATAGATATTAAATCACAAGTACCAACGTAGCGTCAGCAGGAAAAGTTTTACTTCGCTAATTTGCATCAAATAAGCTAAATTAAAATCAGTCTGCAGTTAATCGAATTGCATTCAAAGTGTTTCATTAAAATCTAAATAGTCATTTATTATGTTTCAAGAATACGTATCGAAGGATTTAAGCATAAGTAATTCGTATAGTATTATATGATCTGTGGTAATACATTGTTACACGTAGAGATTACCACTTAGATAGATAGATAGATAGAAAATACTTTATTGCACACCTTAACCTAGGGATTACTATAAAATAAAAAACAAAACTTAAATTAATTGTACAATGGGCGGTCTTATCGCTATGCCTGTCTATGTATATGTCTATGCAGCGATCTCTTCTAGATAACCTTGAACGGAAAGGAGTTCAAGGTATAATACAAGGGGTGCTGAATAAAAATAAAGAGATTGAAAAAAAAACACACAAATAGTTTTAGGGCAGAAATAAAACAATAAATTACACATTCTACAATAAATTACACATTCTTACACACTTAACATCAAGTGAACCATCTTGTTCCATCACTTTTCATAAAAAAACATGGGGCTTTGCATTTTATGGTAGCCACACTTTCAAATAAATTGGATCAAAGTCAGGCATGACGAGTTATTGGAACGTAAGTGGCCGTCATTAAAAAAAACAATGTTTTTTGTTGGATTTCATGATTTACTACTGGCAACAGTGTAGTGTCACTGGAAATATACTTTTACCTGTAGCACTACCAGTAGTGTCATTGGAAAGTAAAATTTCCCTTCACTCCACTAGTAGTGCCAAGCTGTAGTGCCTAAGAAATTAAAGTGCTTTTTCTATCACTCGTAATAGCAATAACAAAATATGAATGAATGACTTTGTGTCAATGAGTGGACCATACTTGTCTTTTTTATTCACTATAGATTAATCCGACCCAAACAAAATGTTTACTTTTTTTCCAATTTTATCGGAATTTAAACAATCAGTTGATGTTATTCTGTGGACCCTACATACCGGTCAAACGACATGATTGAAATAGATATATTCGGTAAAGCGAGACAGCTATATTTATAGCTAAAGAGCTAGGTCGACATTAAATTGCGTTGTTTACTACCAATCAAGTACAGCTTATTACTACAACCAATTTTTTTATTCATTCAGAATTGCCATTTAATTTTGTGATTTGTTTAGGAACTTTTTTTTTGTTTTTGTTTTTTTTATGATATAAGTAATGGAACAAGCTGATAGCTCACCTGATGTTAAGTAGTAAGTTAACTTGGTTTATTAGTAATCAATCTATTACAATTAAGCAGCTAATGCAATTTATCTCGTCATGAAAATAAAACCAGCATTTTTTGCGTCATAACCAGTATCAACCAGTTATGTCCACCACAAAAAAAATAAAAATTACGGGAAAGTACTAATAAGCAAGCAAGCTCGTATGAGTTAGTGAACAACTCTGTTGACGGAGTTTTTAGGCCGCCTTAAGGCCTCCGTCATGGCTTAACGACTGCTAGAGCCGGGACCGACAGTTTAACGTGCTTTCCGAAGCACGGAAGCGCTCAGATGTAAATCCCACTAACGGTCACCCATCCATAGTGATCGCGCAGAACGTCGCTTAACATAGACAATCGGTTCATATTGACTAAGCAAGTTACGCCACGAGCGCTAATAAAGTGCACTATTGAATATGTAGTGTGAAAGTTACGGTTTGGCTCTCGTTCTACTATTCATAGATACGTTCACATACGTTGTATATGTACTTGTACTATCAGCTGTATGCGTCGTTTTTATTTACTTTAGCGTTGGCTATAAGCCGGTTCCGTGCAGTCGAGTTATTTTATTTTGATCTGTGAATAATATTGCGATGTCTTGCTGTGAGTTTTATTAAATATTTATTAAATACTTATTATAGATCTAGGTTATGTGCATGCGTGAGTATAATTTTTTGCTATTTTGGATAGGTACATAATTATGTACTTATACCTACAAGGTATGTTTGATAGTGTAGGTCCGTATGCTGATATAAAAATTGTTACTCGAACATAGATGTGAGTAGAGATTTTCATACAGAAATCAATGCTTTAGTCCGGATCAGTGCTTGAACTGTAAATCGGGCCTATAAGCGCAATTGGGAGCCAAAAAGAAATTAGATGACTTGTCGTATTATTAATAGTATTATATGATCTGTGTCGTTGTGTTAAGGTCCATTTGACTCATAATTTTACGAGTATGACAACTATTTGTATTAATATTCTGTGCCATTACAAAATAAAAAAAATTGTATAGGAGACGCTGGGCCAGTCAGTGCGGCCATGTCTGTAAGTGCGCTTGTAACCTTAGAGCTACTGAAAAACCTTATTTCAGTAGGTACATTAGTAAAGTAACAGGCACACTGGGTACAAGTAAACCCTATCCCAAAGAAGCTATTATTTTGCTCACTTCAAATCGTAAAAGCTCGCCATCTTTCATATCCCTATTTGTCAGCATGAAACTTATTCGACCGTGTCACGTGATAAGCGAAATAGAGGAGCCGTATGTACTACTACTACTTAATCTGTGGCAAAAGGTCACAATGTAGAAAAAAAAGTGTCAGACACATCAAGCGGCCTCCAATTTATCAATTTGTGCCCCCTGGCGAAACTTCAAAGAAGCTCAAACGTTGCTGCGAGCCTCGGTGATTTTAATCTCGCTGTTTAGATAGAACTTTGTGGGAATTCTCTGAAGTTTGAGGAATATTAATCGAGGTAAATATTTCAAGTGGCCGACCTAGGTTAATTTAAACGGGCCACAGAAAAAAACCTTGTCAATATGCCCTACCCTGTGCCCGGATGCGGGTCGAGCGCGGATCGGGCAAAGCAAGTTTGGAAATTCTGTTTTGGCCTTTAATATGTTTTTTTTTTTCATTTTAAACCTTGATAGTGATTGCAAAGCTCGTATTCTGATAAAGAAATCGTTACTCAAGCATTTTAATTCAAGATTTTCATACAAAATCTATGCTCGAGTCCGGCTGTGCATGGACAGTAATTGCGAATACAGGCCTAAACGTATTTCAATTTACAGACCAACTTCCCATTCACTCTATTTATTAGATAAATTGCAAACACCTAATTGAATTCCTCATAAATCTACCAAATAAGATTTTCCTGTTTTAAAAGACCAATTCCGTTTTCCCTTCCCAAATGGGAACTGTCACCTTCAATAAATCGTCGATAGACATCAAAACATTATTTTACTTTGCACAAATGAGGGTTGGTTTGCGATTTGGGGGACTACCCCTGTTCAGTAATCACGTCAGGTAACGCTTGCATATAAATTACCCCCTTTGTGTGGAGTAATCCCATCAATGCCCTATTGTTTGTCTATTTACCAACTTTTGCACTTCGATGAGCACGCTAAATAGTTTAACTGGGGTAAAAAGGTTTGTTATTGAATTCAAAAGGAAACTTCCTTGTTTTGTCTAAATAATATTTTTGTTTTAAGTACCTTATTTTCTAGTTCTAAAAGTATTTGAGATACAAGCTCGTCACTTACTATCAGGTGAGATGGAAAACAAACGATGGTCTATACTTACAATATAAAAAAAATTAAATTTACTTATTATTTAGCCAATTAAAAATGCATTTTCACAGAATGGTCACTTATGTAGGTAGGTATAGTTGCGTTTAGGGGTGAGTCATCATCATCATCATCCACAGCCCAACTTCACCCATTTCACTTGTGTCTGTCTGTGCCACTCCTCTTGGTAAGTAATAGGGTAGGTACTACGAGTCGGTGATGAAATTGTAAGGAATAAATCCAAGTTGATAAAGTACGAGTGTGTGGTAAAACTCAACTAGACGCTTTTGTGTGCGAAAATTCGTGTTTCGTCCCGAGGAGTGGACAGTGTCCATTGCTTTGTGTATACCTACGGAAATGGCACCGAGCCTACCAGACGCGGTATTGTAACGGATTAATCAATTCGCCTTTCATTGTGGTGTTAAAAGCCAAAATTTTATTAGTTTCATATCAGACTTCAGAGATATCTATACTTTTTTTCCCAGGTAAAGGGCCAGGCTACGCGTCCCCTATGGACGCAGTTAAAAACGGACCACGAGAAAAACTTTTATACGTGGTCACCGTGCAGCCAGACCAGACGAAACAAGACTATCTGTCTACTGTCGACGTGGACCCTGAATCTCCTACTTACAGCCAGGTTTGTGAAAAAACATTAAATTTGTTTTCGTCAAATATCGCTATCTGGATTGAGGGATCAAATAATCAAGTTGACATAATATGTCAAAATATTATTTTTACAATAGCTAAATAATAATGTCAGAAATAAAAATAGTCACAAACAAATCTTTCAGAACTGTTATCTCCATAATGCTATGTTAATATGATTTGTTTTATTATTCTTTTTTACAACAACACGTGAATTTTCTGTAAACATCTGTGTTACATAGTAACACCCAAAATGATAATGAAATGACATTGTTCAATCTTATCACAACATTACACGGAGATAAAATATCCGAACAAAAATATGGTTTAATACATACTGATATCTGAATTGCATCAAAATATTGCAATACAAAACTTTGTTATGATCAAAATAAGTAGAATAAGCAACACTATTTAACTATTAACACTATTTTAGTGCTTCATTAGCTCGTTATTAGGATATTTCCTGGTACTAATTACCTTAACATCTTTGTACTGACCTTCGTATTCACAAACAAGCGTTTTGAGAACTAGATATAATAACTGTTCTGCAGCGACATTAGATAAGATTAGATTAGATTAGCTTAGATTAGATTAGATTTTTTTTTATTGCACTTTTAAGAAATCGTACAGAGGCGAGTTCAATGCTGATGTTAAATATGATGTTTTTCAGAAAATATTTTTTCTTGTGGTAATACAATCAATAAATTTTATTTTTTATTATACAGGGTGTTACCAGACCACTTCCGAAAACTTGGAGGTTCCAATCAGACCATGATACTGAAAACATTAAGCGAAAAAAATCGCGAAAAAAAAAATTGACTTGACTATCTCTTTTTCATTTTTTTTCTAGTTACATACACACCGTACAACATAATAAGACATATCTACCTAATTATCTCATTTAAAAAAGCAAAAAAATAAATAAAGCAGCAATGTACACGCAGCACGCAGATTACGTCTACTACAGCATGAACAGCTGAGAGTTCATCGCGGGTCATTCAAGTACGCAACGTGCGAGTGACCTACGTTAGTACCTACCTACGTTAGTAGGCACTTACGACACAGAATAAATAATAGTACTACGCCTCGACCTTACCTACGTGAATGCGTACATTGCGGGCTGGCGAAATAAATACAAATCTTTAAACATTGTTTTCTCCGGCTATAATTATTTTTCAGGATAACTGATTTTTTTTTGGTTGGGTTTTGGTGTGCTGTAGCTCCTCCTTTCGTTTTCGGAAGTGGTCTGGTAACACCCTGTATAAACTCTTTTGAAGCTGACAGAGAATCAACGCACAGCCTAAACGATAAGTCCTAGAGATATTAAATTTGGAGGGTAGTATCCTTATATAGTGTAGGGGTGCACTAAGAAAGGAATTTTGAAACGTCACACTCTAAAGGGTAGAACGCGAGCAACGCCGCGGGCGACGGCTAGTTAGTAATATTTTTACTGTTTAAGATTATGGATACACAAAATCTACAGTAATTTCTTTCTTTTGTAAGTACAACAATAAAGTTTTCATCTATGGTAGGTATAAAATATTTTTGGAATTGACATAAATATCGTAAAATTTAAACTAGGTATGTAAATATTAAAAACATTGATCAGTAGACATGCCAGTAACGTTGAGCGGCAAAGAAGGTGAAGTATTAGGTTGGTACGTCTAGCTAGGTATTTGTTGTTTATGAATACGGACTACTAGGGGTAATTACGCGGAAACGAGACTTGATTGCGCTGTCTCAAATAATAGTTCATTAGCCGAGAACTCACGAAATATGAAGTCAGAGCAATTTCTTCCTAAGACTGTAATCACAGAAATAATACAACAGCAGGAAAGTTCAGGAAAACTTCAGCCAACAGTGTTCAGTAGTTCTGTAGAGATAGAAAAGAGGTAGAAAAAAGTTGATTTTAGCTCAAGTAAGTTTTATGCTATGACAGAGGTCTTCTTCTTCTTCTTCTCTTTATTAATATGGCCTCTGTCTGTCATTTCGATAGACAATTTTGCCAATGTCAAGTGATATAATTGTAATAATATAAGTCAAGTCAAGTCATTTGTCAAGTCGGCTGTCGTTTGTTTTGAAAAGAAAATGGTGGATTTTCTCTTCAAAACCTAACAGGAATTTTCACATTCAGAAAAACCACTTTACACACATTGGGTGGCCAAAAACCTCCATTGATAGCTCATTGCAAACAAATCACTTCGATTTGAAATGTCATTGTCTGTCTGTTGACATTTTTAGAACTGATTCTGATAACAGATTTCAGATCCAAACGACAGCCGACTTAATGAATGACTTGACTTATGTTATTTCAAATGTATCACTTGACACTGGCAAAATTGTTTGTTAAAATGACGGATAGATACCATTAAGAGAAGAAAGAGAAGATTTCAGATCAATTTCAATTTATCAGCGAATCTTATCATCGCTGATAAAATAACACTGTTTTAAAACAAAATGTAAGTGGATGCGTCTTGTTTCTCTAATAAAGTCCTTTATAGATTTTTTTCAGTTGTTTTTGGAAGAGGAACCCTAAAGAGTAATATCCGTTGACAGAATGTGCGCAATTACGCACTGGTATTAACAAATAAAACGTAACAGCAGCCGTTTAGTCCTGTCGGATGGCAATTCCCGGTAATCCGAGATCTAGGACTGAAATTACACTGAAAGCAGGTTGTTGCTGACTTTACTTCTGAGTATACGTAGAAGCCTGTTAATAATTGACTTGCTTTTTACTTCTTTAGGCTGTAAATTGAATATTAGGTATGTAGCGATAGGTTAGAGTTTTGATCAAAGCTTTAATTTACTTGTATGCAAAACTGACTCAAGAAAAAGTAAATTTAATTATAGTATTATGTCATTACTGGGTGGTTCCTGGTGGAGTCTTCTTTGAGATAAATGGAAATAAAATAACTACCAAGGATATAAATTCTATCATACATGAAATAGGTAAGTAATTTTAAGTTAAGAGTGAAATTTTTCTGTCAGTGTGCGGTAAAAGCTGAATTCGTACCTGCAAGAGATTCGGTAACCTGTTTTCTATGTAAATATGATCTAAGAGCTATTGTACATTGCAGTCCAGTCGCAGAATAAGTATCAGTCCCAGGCTAAATTAACAGGAGGAATGCAATATATCGTAGGGATTTACTACGAGGGATTTCAGACGAGGATTGAGGTCTTTGAGGTTTTTTTAGTTTCTTTGGGCATTAAACTTTGGAAGTAAATTGGGACATGGGTATTTTACACTATAGATTCATGGAAGCTTTGTGCTGCAAAAATCACTATAGAATGAAAGAAAGATAGGTACAATGATTTTACAGTGTTCTAAAAATTGTAAATAGCTAGGGTAGGTTCCATTTCTCTGTATTGTTTTTATACTTTGTGTTATTTTTTACTCTTTTTTCACACCTACCTGCTTTTATATTTTGTTATTACTTTTTAATTTTCTGTACCTGTATTGTATTGTGTGTTAAAGCAGAAATAAATCTATGCCTATGTCTGTCTATGTCTACAGTAAAATTCATGCCTGTAACATTGTCTACGTTTATGTTTCAAAATAACTTATATTGATAGGTCATTCACCGAACTTACACTGGCAGTACGAAAGACGAGCTTCACCACAGCGGTTGGAATGTCTGCTCAAGCTGCCATGGTGACAAGGCTTTGAAGAGAGATCTGCTGATACTCCCAGCATTGCAATCTTCCAATGTTTTTGCTGTTGATGTCGGCACTGATCCGAGGAAACCTCAAATGCATAAGGTAAATCACCAGTAGGTATGTACCTTCTCTAAGACTTCGTATTTTCTTCCACAGTGTCTTCAAAGCAGAGTTCGTTATATTCATGAAAACACTTACCGCCCCTGTTTTATATGAAAAGTTCGAGTTGACATAATGTCTCGATTACCAACCTAACTATGACATATTATGTATACTGTTATAGATGAAATACTAGGTATACGACAAAATAGTTTCATTAATCAGACACGTTATACAGCATGTATCTACAATGGCGACAAAAAATTGACACACGGGTAGAGATACTTTTTAGTATTCATAAAAAAATTATTAAAGTACAGTCAGCTGCACTAGAATGTGTACAATTCGTAATTTTCAATGTAGGGCCGCAGCATTGTTATGGACTTTGACGGTCCCAATACTAAATAAATAAGTAAAATTATCAACTGTGTTCATAATTTTTTAGTTTTTATCCTGTAAATGTCTATTGCAATACACTAGTTTGAAAGTTACGAATCGTATACATTTTAGTGCAGCTGACTGTACTTTAATTATTTTTTTATGAATACTAATAAGTAGCTCTACCCCTGTGTAATTTTTTTGTCGCCATTGTAGATACTTGCTGTATATCACACTTTATCTTAGTTAAATAATGTTATTAATTTATATGCAAAAGAGGTCCATAATCTTCAAGACCTTACCATACCCATCAAATCACCCTCATCCCTTAACACAATTGATGCCAGGCATTTCATCGGAACTGCTAAACACCCTATTTTCTTTGGCCTTATCTTTTTCATATCTCCGAAATGTCGACAGGTAATCGACGGGTCGGAGATGAGGTCATTCAACTGCAGCTTCCCGCACACGGCCCACTGCTTGGCGACCGGGGAAATCATGATTTCCACCATGGGTGATAAGGAGGAAAATGGAAAGGGGGACTTTGTGCTCATCGATGCGAAGACTTTGAAAGTGACAGGTGAATAATATTTATGATTTGATTGGATAAGGTTTGGCACTCAAAGATAGTCAAGGTACACGTCAGTCTTGTGTCATGTGTCGATAAAATATGCTTAGAGTTTGAATTGGTATTGACATCAGTACATATTTTATTTATATTTTTTTAAGAAAAAGTAATAATTTAAGTTCGATGATTTTATTATCACTTTGTGACAGCGTAGCATGAATTAATATTGATGATCGTATATTTTTTAAACTGTTTTAAAACACATACTATGTACATCGTAAAAGCAATGTTGCCATTTCTTTCTATTGACAAATTAAATACTGATTGAGGGCGAATAAAAAGCTTTCCTATAACTTTTTTCGTAAATTCCATCCTGGGGGATTTTGTGATCATGTGAATACTTTGAAACTGACAGATGAATAATAATTCGGTGCCGGCATTGAGAAGATTATTTTCCTTATGAGATCATACAATATTCATTTATACCTGGTTGAGACGTGCTGGTGAATAATAAGTTCATTTAAGTTCACTTCCAATGACCAAAAAACCTCACCTACTAGGAAAAAATATTTTATATTTTTGCAGCACCAATGTAAAAGTGGTAAATATTATGAGCCTATGTTTTTGCTACTTACTTTAGAAGTAAAAGTTGTTAAAAACCTTAGGTCCTGCCTCATTGAATATTTAAGTGTTGTCCGTTTTGGTAAGTTGAAAGCTTGGGCAAGTTTTGGTAAGTTACTTGACAAAATTTGTAAGCAGAAATATTTATAACTCATTGTTTACAGGCACTTGGACGAAGGGACCGAAATTGGCAAAATTCGGTTACGATTTCTGGTACCAGCCCTACCATGACGTAATGATTGCGTCTGAATGGGGAACGCCGAAGTACTTCAAGTCGTGAGTTATTTCCGATTAATTGTCATCCGCTTTTTGTTTCAATTGCTTCTGCTTGATCGGCCGTGAAGTTGTTCGCTTCAAGACTTTTGGGAGTTTATGTTTTGAACTTGATTTTACTCTCCCTAGTTTCCTTAGACCTACGCAGTGAGTAAATGTTACTTTAGCTCTATGTCATATGATTGAAAATGGTTTGACAAGCTGTTTATTGGGACTGCAATTTTCGGGAGCTGACGAAATTGCAACTTTACAGTGGATTCCATGCCGAAGACATTCCGAACAAGGATCGTTATGGTACCAAGCTAAACGTGTACAAGTGGTCAACCCGCGAGCTTCAACAAGTCATAGATCTGGGTCAGGAAGGTTGCGCTCCCCTGGAGGTCAGATTCCTGCATGATCCGAAATCCGCGCAAGGCTTTGTCGGGTGCGCAGTCGAAGCCAACGTTTACAGGTAAGAGATTTGTATAGGGATTTAGAGTAACGTGAGAAATCACGTTTGCTTGGTTGTGTATGAAAAGCGGGTTCGTATTTACTAAAAAGCCGCGCAATGGTGGAATAAGTACCTACGACATCACCAGCTCATGAGTGATCGATGACTTTATGAACCGTACATACTCAAAAAAAAGTTTTGCTAGAAAACACAGTAAGTTTTCTTTATACTACCTTTTCTAGTATCATTCATCCATCTTCATCTTAACCTTATCTTCACTATTTTATCAACCACATCGTCAAACAAGCCTCACGTAGGTATGTTGTAGGTACAATGGTTTCAGGTTATCCAATTAACTCTATAGTTGAAAACCTCGTCCTCACATTGTTTTTTATTTGTTTAGGTTCTACAAAACTACGGACGGAACGTGGAAAACCGATAAAGTCATCGACATCCCAGCGAAAAAAGTAGCCAAAGATGGCGTTGAGTCCGAGCTTAAGGGTAACTTTACTTTTGTTTTTCTTTTATTTGCGACCTGCTTTTATCCTGAAAACAGGTGGCCTTATATAATTATTATTGCTTAAAATTCTATCTGTCACTATATTTTGTTACTACAATATAGCCAAATTTTAATAGTGATTAAATTTGGCCAAAAGTTGAAAGACATTAACATAAACCCCAGCTTATCGGTGACATAATATGGCGCTTCTAGTCAAGTTAACATTTAATGATCGCTTGAAAATGTAAAAACGTCTGAAATGTTTGAAAAACTATTTTTTAGTAACATTACTCGTTGAGAAATGTCGCCATGTGAAGAGATTGTTGACATTTCTTAACGATTGCAAAATGTCAGCTTCAAGGCTGATCAGAAAGCAGGCCCCTGATTGTTTATCTTTTGATACTGTGATAATTTGTCGCATCACATTTTCAATATCAATCAACTGGTTGCTGATTGGCTGAACTATATTTTAAAAAACTAGCCGTCGCCCGCGGCGTTGCACTCGTTCCCTTTAGAATGTGACTTTTCAAAATTCCTTTCTTAGTGCACCCCTACACTATATAAGGATACTGTAACGGTCCAGAAGGTCTGCACACGTTCTTCGGTTATCCCACAAATTATTAAGTTAATTTAACCTTGATTTAGCCAGATTCGGTTAATCTTCAGCAACCGATATCTCAGTCAAACAGCATCTGAAGCATTCGATGACTTCATAGTAATTAGTATGAATAATAATAACTAGGCGAATTAACCTGGAAAGGTTCATTAAAACAGAAAACATCGATGTTCAAAGATTAGGTAATGTTAAAGGAAAATACAGTTTCAGGAACCAAGTGTAGGTAACTTATGTCAGTAGAAAGCTTTTACATTTAGATGTAAGTATATTTGTAGTAGGTGATCTGTACTCACTGACGTTCATTATTTAGCAGTAATTCACCTTACGGATTGAATTACAATAGCGTTTGGTGGTTGCTCTCATAAAAATATCAGGCGTTTTTCCTCGAGAAATATTCTACTACATTAGTAAATCTAGATACTCCTGAGAGTTGGAAATTGAATAATATGGTAGTAGATGATTTAAACTATCTATGTTTTGAGTTTCATCTAGATTGGCTTCTTCATTGGGACGTAGTAGGATATTTAAGATAAATACTATATGAAAACGAATCTTAGAATGTAGGTAAATTCAAGGAAAATAGATACAGGCTATTAGTATCCCTAGACATCGTTCTACATCCTGAGAAAAGTCTAGAATCTAAAGTAACATCCAAGAAAATTACAACATCAGCGCAAGAATAATTATACCTATGAACTAACTAGGTACCTATACTTTGAGGTATATGCTAACATTATGGAAGTCGACGAGATGATGGAGGGCACCAGATGGTTGTTATGATACTATTTGGAACCTACCATGTGGAGGGCACCAGATGGTTGTTATGATACTATTTGGAACCTACCATGTGGAGGGCACCAGATGGTTGTTATGATACTATTTGGAACCTACCATGTGGAGGGCACCAGATGGTTGTTTTGATACTATTTGGAACCAACCAAATGGAGACGACGATACTAACTATTAAGTGGATGTGGCGGCGGTGACCATTTGGTACCCGGGGATAAAACGGAGCGCGGGTAGTAGGAAGGCTCTTTTCTAGTCCGGAATTCAACGTGCGTAGTCGTAATAAGTAGCTCTTTGCTTGTGCGGATTTCTAATTGTAAAGTAGTAAGATTAAGTTTTAGTTTATCAAAGTGGTAGGAGTTCACTTATTGAAGTCAAGCAGATGCTAAAGGAGTGAGCAAGTATCAGACGGACGGTCTCGGTTAGACTTAGGTCCATGGCACATGTCTTGAGCAAAGAGGATTGCTAAATATTGTGCGGAGACTGACTGATTGATACTTTGCATTCATGAGTGAGTCAGGCAGATGCCATAGTGGAAGTGAACTTAGGAAATAGGGAGTGTCAAGTGTAAGACAAGGATGAGCATCAAGAACGAGGACAAGGATGAGCAGCACGTAAACCCAGGATGGATCAGGTCAGACCGGAGGATTAAGGTAGGGCTACATACAAGGAGCCAGGGGGCATAGATGAGATGTGGGAGATCAGGGTAAGTCTTTATGTTATAACTGTGTGTCGATTCACAATCTCTGCTAGGTAGCTTCTCAAACTATAATCTTAATAGCTTTGCTTTTACCTGTCACGGTAGGTCTAGTGCAGACTAGCTCGGCACATGTTCTAGGTAGATATCTGGTACAGGCTGTATGTATGTAATAAGTAGGCAGAGGTTTTCTAGAATAACTTTAACCTTGTTCGAACCAAGTGTTATCTTTATTCGATAAACGGTAGATCCAGTGTACAGACTAACTCGGTACATGTTCTAGGCAGATATCTAGTACAGGCTGTATGTATGTAATAAGTAGGCAGAGGTTTTCTAGAATAACTTTAACCTTGTTCGAACCAAGTGTTATCTTTATTCGATAAACGGTAGGTCTAGTGCAGACTAGCTCGGCACATGTTCTAGGTAAATACCTGGTACAGGCTGTATGTATGTAATAAGTAGGCAGAGGTTTTCTAGAATAACTTTAGCCTTGTTCGAACCAAGTGTTATCTTTATTCGATAAACGGTAGGTCTAGTGCAGACTAGCTCGGCACATGTTCTAGGTAGATATCTTGTACTGGCCGCAAGTAATAAATAGGCACAAGATTTCTAGGATAGCTTTAACCTTGTTCGATTCAAGTGATATGTTATTCGATAGATAACCTTCACTTAAGATAATTTAGGTACCTACTTTCATTTACACAACTATTTTTAGTGAGCTAGATTTTAGGTACTAGGTATTCCTTTCTAGGACCGCTGTAAGATGAAGATTCAACGTAGTTTTCTTCGAGGGAGTTATATTTCCAGCTATCTGCATTTGCATTGTGTCTTTTTACTGTGAGCATGTGTGTACTTCTTTATCTGATTTACTTGAGATATTGTGTGCCATCTTTTAGTGTTTCTTATTACTTGTTTATTTCTCATAGTGTGTGTGATCAATTAATATTACGAGCAACAATGCTTAGTGAAGGATACTTTACTCTTACTTAGGTTTCATACTTTATACTCATCAGTTTATAGGATTATAATAACTAATTTGTTATTTAATTATGCCTGTTCTTACATATGTAGTACATTTATAAGTACAGCTACTTACCTACCCTTTATGTGCTAATTGGTTATTACTTTAAATATCTTACAGCTTCAAGTCTTTAGAAACAGTTGCCCTTTAAAAGTTTTACAATTAGAGCGTAAGGTCTTTTAGACCTTAGGCTTTTGAACTTTGAACTATAGGTCTTTTACACTTTAGAACTTAAGAACTTTAGGACCTTTTAACTTTTACTTTGAACTTGTACTTGTACTTGTACTTGTACTTGTACTTGTACTTGAACTTGAACTTGAACTTGAACTTGAACTTGAACTTGAACTTGAACTTGAACTTGAACTTGAACTTAAACTTGAACTTGAACTTGAACTTGAACTTGAACTTGAACTTGAACTTGAACTTGAACTTGAACTTGAACTTAGATTTGAACCTTGAAGTTTGAACCTTGAATTTTAGACTTTGAACTCTAAAGTTAAACTTAAGCTTTTACAGCTTAATCTTCCATTACTTTATTTTACTTTTGGATATTAAGCCTGGATTGAACAGTTACCTACACTATAGAATGGATACTCTTAGCTATCATAACATATTAATTTTATCAAATGATTTTTATTGTTCAACCTAGAATTAAATTATAGTGAAGTCACTTAATAGTAACATATTGAGACAGCTTTAATAGCTCTCTCTCTTATATCTTTCAGATTCAGTAAAGTAAATATTAAATTTAAAGAAACAATTATTATTCCTACTAGTTTTGAAGTCTTGCATTGACTATTTGTTTGATAGTGACATTTAGCTTCAACCTTTGTCTTTTGTTGACCTGTCTGAGTGGTTTCTTCAACCTATGTGCTTAAAGGAATAGTTATAAAGATAAGTTTGTTCTTCTATTAAGGTCCGTACTTGATATAGTTGATCTTACTCTAGAGCGCGTGTCTCGTAGTTATTCTGAACTTATGGAAAAGGGATGATAACTGCCATCAGAGAGTTATAAAGATCTATTCTATCTAGTCTGATACCTAGTAATTATCATGACGTATGTTCGGTCTAGCTAGACACTTCCGATGTCAAAGTATTCTAGGCTGATTCAAGCTAGGGTAACTTTATATAGCTACGACTAGTGGTTGCGTTGCGCGCGAGCTGCAAGCAGCTCGCGTCTTTTTTTTTATGCCGTATTTTTATCAAAAGCCCCTAAAAACCCTACTAACTCCTATAAACCCCTCAATCTCATTCGGATACCCCGTTGGAACGAAGTCAATCGGTTAAAGTTTCGCAAAAAAAAACTACATGGCCGCCATTTTGGAATACCAACCCCTAATTGCAGTAAAAACGCATTTAAAATTAAAAAAAGTGTAAAATTTCATTCAAACCCCTCAATCTCCTTCGGATACCCCGTTGAAACGAAGTAAATCGGTTAAAGTTTCGAAAAACGGAAATGACACGGCGGCCATTTTGAATTTCTGATATGTCATAATTTTTCTGAAATATACAGGATACAAGCTACCTGTCAGTGAAAGAACGGTAGTCATACCTTAAACTTGGTAGAACAAAGTAAGTCGCCAAAGTCGGGTCTGACTGAAACATTCAAACTCCTATAGCAATCGGGGTTGCCAGCTGCGAGGAACGAAAATGGTCAAATGTCATTTGGGTGGGCCCAATCTTGCCAGCTAGTGGAAATTTCGATTCAAAATGTCGTTATTTCTACTTTTCACGTTCCCGAGGGAAAGCGGGAAAACTACCCTAAAAATGGGGAAAAATTTTCAACCAGGCAATACTCCTCTACCAACTGCACAACCGGTCTATACAATTCATCCAGGTAAGGGGTTGCCAACTACCCGATATTCCGGTTTGAAAATCGTGATTTTTTCGAAAATCGTAAACTTTTTACAAAATGGCCGCCACGCCGTCCGCCATCTTGGATTTTTGAAAAGTCATAATTTTTCTGAAATCTCAAGGATATAGGCTATCGTTCTGCATAATCGGTGTTGCCAGCTTTTGAGTTTCGTAGAACAAATTAATCCGCCAAAGTCAAAAAGTCCCAAAAACTAAAATGTTGCAAGTCTCTCGGGGTTGCCAACCAAAAGTTACGAAAATGGTCAAATGTCATTCGGGGGAGGCCAACGCTCCTATGCAGCCCAAGTCTCTATTCAAAATGTCATTATTTCTACTTTTCATGTTTTTGGGGAAAATCTCGCAAATTACCCTAAAAATGGGGAAAATTTCTAAACCAAGCAACACTCCTCATCGAATCACACAACCGCTCGGTACAACTCGACCCCCTAAAATGTTGCCATCATACATAAAAATGGTTTTGAAAATTTAGCAAAAACCATGACTTTTACAAAATGGCCGCCACAGCCTCCGCCATCTTGGATTTTTGTAAAGTCATAATTTTTCCTAAATCTCAAGGATATAGGCTACCCACCCCTATACTCAGTGTTGCCAACTTGCAAGTTTCGTTGAACAAAGTAATCCGCCAAAGACAACCCTAAAAAGTCGAAAAATTCTAATCGAAATTGCGCGGCCGCCATCTTGTTTTTTTTTTTTTTTTCACCAATTCCCAAAATCCCAACCTACAATCAGTCGGATGACACGCTCGGACGCCCTCTATCTGTCATAGTTTGCGAACGCGCAAATCAACACCGACGCCATCTTGGATTTCGAGAACCGCTATAATTTTCCTCTACTCGTTTGGTGTTGATACACATTTTCGTAGAACATCATTGTGGTGTAGCTCCACTCCTTCTGTCTCTCAGGGCATGTCAATGAGTGAGTCAGTGAGTGAGTGGTAATGTAGCTTTATATAACTATAATATGACCTTACCTACTTCATTGACTTTGTGACTTTGATTTAGGCTATCCAGAAAGACTAGTTTGAAGGAACCATGAACTAAGAAGGTTATTTTAATATTAGATTCACTATATTATGTTAGAGGTGGTTTTCTAACGGCTGCTTCTTTGATTGCAGCATATTAAATCACACTTGTATGTGATTCCATGGACTGTCTTGACCTTGTGTAACATAAGTTGTTCAAAGTGAATATAGTTCCATAACCCTTTGTAATCCATAGTAGTGCTGATGTAGAATATAGATTAATGGAACAGTAAATAGAAATTACTTGTTTCTTTATTCTTATTCATACATCCGGAAAAGAATAGTGTACTATGAAGAGGAGGTTTTATTATGGTTATATGTGCATAACATATATACATAAGTCTGGTGTCGAGAATCACTGGCAGGCGCGGACGGTGGTGCGTCTTCCCTAACGAAACACGTTAGCTTCATAGTACACAATCTAGTATCTTCCTAGTAACAAAGTTATATACATTTATATTCTATGAAACTTTAGAATCATTTATATTATACTTACAAGTAGTTTCTTCAGTAGGGAATATAGCTTATTGTTTACATTATATTTCAACATACTTCTAACTAAGTTTATACTTGATAAAATAACTGACGTTTAGATCTTCAATTCTATATAAAATTCATGAAAGGATTCCATCATGAAAGGATCACGTTAATAATGATTCATTCGTACCTACTTAGGATATCTTCTGTTACTTCTAATAATTTAGGAACTACATAATATTATGTACCTTTAATTATAATCTATTCTATTTTCCTTACTAGGCTACAATAGCTCGCATAACTCTCACGACTAGATTGACATCTACTTACGGTTATTTACAATTAGCAACGTTCAGATTGATAATAGGATTAGGATCAATAGGGAAACATTAATTTAGTATTAGGTAGTTTCGTACGTTAAATAAGAAGTCTCAACATAATTCTCTTAAAGTATCTGAGTTACTATCGGTTCATAATAGTAGGCGTCCTAATCACAACCACTATACGATCACAAGGCCATTAGAATAAGTTAGTTGATAAGTTAGTTATAAGTCATAAGATCAAAGTAACGCAACAACAACACATACAACAACAAAAATAGGTAGTTAGTTAGGTAGGGTAAATAGATTTAGTTATAGTTATAGGTTTAATATTAGTTAGTCAGTTAAGGTTAGTTAAGTTAAGTTGGGGGGGGAGTGTTACAATACTACCCTCCAAATTTCATACCTCTAGGACTTATAGTTTAGGCTGTGCGTTGATTCTCTGTCAGCTTCAAAAGAGTTTTATATATATTGATGATTGATGATTACAAACATAGTAAGGTTAAGTTCAAACAACAGACAATCAACCTCAGGTCTGCGTAGACCGACAACCAACTTTTGGTGTAAATGCGTTTGTTTTATTTCGTGAACTTAATTCCAAAGTTTTTGGACAACACTTTTCGCTACGGTTAATATACGTATCTACGCAACTCTCACATGCTTAGATGGATTTTAGTTTGTGCGACCTTTTGTATTTATCTACTTTGTCTTTGGGTTGTATTAATCTGGTTTAAAACTTGGCTTTCATTGTATCAGGGTCTTCTGTGTTGTTTATTTTTCCATTTTCCATTCAATTTATTTAGATGTAAGCCAACTTGTGTGTTTATGAAAAGAAATCATTGGCAATATTCAGCGCTTTGGATAGGTATATTTCTAACGTACCTATAATTGTTTTGCAGGTTTCATCTCCGACATAATACTATCTCTAGATGATAAATACTTGTACCTCTCATGCTGGTTTCATGGAGACGTGAGGCAGTATGACGTATCTGACCCGGCTCATCCCAAACTAGTCAGTCAAGTATTTTTGGGAGGACAAATTTCTTATCATAATCTTGACGTGTTAGAGGATAAGGAGCAAGAGGTAAGAAATATGTTTCGTGAAGTAATAATGGCAAGTATCTATCAAAAAAAAGGACACGTTTTACAGCGAGGTGTAATAAGTATACAAAGAACGTATGGGTGCACAATTATTTTTTCGAATTATTAGGTACTTAGGTACGATTTAAAAATTACTATACACCGAACGCATATGGCACGAAAAAGTCCTATGGTAACAGGCTCTGTCACTATTGTGGTTTGGGCTATGTTTTTCATAGGTATGGTATACTGGCTGTATTTCTCATATATGACGAAAAAACCCGATTGTAATGGGTTAAATGAGAGGTCCATGAGTTGCACAAAATGCCTTTTGCCGTGTCATTTCGTTCATTTCAGTTTTTGCCGTTTCTAAATTGCTTTCTATTGTTTCTACCATTTGTTGTTGATTATTTTGATGTTTTTTGTTTAAGTTTATTGTTTTTTTTTTTTACTATTACGACTGTGGTAATATCTTATACCATCAGGTCTGCATATATCAGGTCATCATATATCTGTGGTATATCACTTACCATCAGGTGGGCCGTTATTATTAAGTTTTGAATTTGAAGGAAAAATAGTTCGAAAATCACTATAATCAATAGAGCTCTATTCAATTCTAATCACTCGCAGTGCGTAGTTTATGGTAGTAACAAGAAAGTAGATCAAAAGTAAAATTATAAGCTCGTATCCAATCCTGAAAAAATTTATATAAATAAGCAGCACATACATTGTTTTTGGATTATTAACTTTAGTATTTTTTAATTTATATTATAGAAACCAGCTGAACCAGTAATTTTAAAAGGCAAAAGATTGTACGGATCACCTCAAATGCTGCAGCTATCTCTAGATGGAAAAAGAATATACGTATCCTCTTCAATGTACTCTCCCTGGGATAAGCAGTTTTATCCTAAAATGGCTGAAGAGGTGAGTACCAATCTGCATATAAAACACAGACTTTGTTATAATAAAAGTAATATTAATAAACTCTACTAGACTAGAAATACAAACTCGAATGGAGTCAGCCACCCCGCTTAATGTTAATTGGAGAAGTTCATGTAAACATCGTACTCGTACCTGTAGATACATTTTGCAGAACCCGTAGCTCCAATGCAAAGGCTTCTAGCAGTGAGCTTCGTGTGAAAGTTTAGTTCCTAAACAATTTCATATATTTACTGAATTTCATACAGTGTAACTGTCCAACAACTTGTTTGTCCGTACTTTGTCTCTGATTTTCCTGGTCCCAAAATAAAGCGGAATTTATAGTGCATCTGTAACAAAGGATCTCAACAATAACTCGTAAGCTACGAACCGCCCAAAAATTCAGATCCCTACTTTATTAGGCATAACATAGTTTCAAGAATGTGAGGGTCGTGAACAAAGTATTTTATTGGATACACCCACCTCGGTCCCGTAGCCTGTAGACCGCAATAAACAGGACTTACGCTTTATATCAAAACCTTTGTCTTATTTATGCCCTTACCTTTATAAAGCAATTTTTCTTAGACCTGTGTCACCTGCTTGAATAACTTATAAAGATACAAAGCATTTTTGTATCACAAGTATGAGACGGTGTAATTTTAAATTGTTTTTGTTAGGTGCTCTAAGTTTATGAGATACTTTGTGAATGGTAATGAGCTAGACTGTCTGCATAATAATGTAGCTATCATCAGTACCAAATAGAAGGTATTTTTCCTGCAATCTATAAAATAATAAAGGTGTTTTTGTTCGAAACAAAATAAACTTAGTGATTTAATAATATTTTTGAAAGGTATACTAATCTTATCTTTACTTTTATTTGATAATGTTAAACTTTACGTAAGTACTCTTTCTAAATAAATTTTAAGGAGCTGTAACAACATTTTTATAAGAGCTTTAAATCCTTGTTCCCACACAAGTACCTACAAACGTTACGTACAAATGTTACAAAATAGATACTCACTTCTAACTCATAGACGTAGTAGAGATCCCTTCATGATCTCTTGGAAGGTAAACTCATCTTGAAGGTATTCCTAATCAGGGGCATGACAAAATATTCTGATATCTCACCTTCTCCCTAGGCTAATTGTCATTTTACAATCGCTAGAGAACGAAGAACGTAAATATGTATGAACGTCACGTGGTTACGATGTTTATGTCATTCGTTTTCTAATATCTAGGGACTGTAGAATGTCAACCTGGCTGTACGGCGTGACAGATGTGAAACTCAAAAAATATAACACGAATCAAATTCTATTGACCTCTCAATTCCGTTCACACCAAAAGAGTGGTTGAAAATTCCCAACTGCGTTCCACCTCCACAGGGCGGGTGGATAGTGAAGTTGGACGTGGGCACAGACGGCATGAAGTTGGACCCGGACTTCCTGGTACACTTCGGGAACGAACCAGACGGCCCCGCGCTGCCGCACGAAATGAGGTGAGTTTTTTAGTTTGAGAGGTTTTTTACATCAAAATATTAGGGAAAAAGTTTTTTAGGGCAGTGTGTTGAATTAGATTAGTCTTATTTACTGATCCAGTTTAAAACATTGTTGATTTCGGTATAGGCCTTTACTGAAGATGATTTATACAGCGTCAGGAGGCAATCTATGCCTACACTCAACGGGACACTGTAGTGCGTGGGACAATGTTTAGATGAAGTAGGCTTACCCAGCACCTAATTCTCACGATTTCACTTGTATTGTAAAAATGATGTCCTAAGTCTTGAACTCCATTTTGTACCTAATAATTGTACTTTTATAATTTCTTATAATAACAATAAAGGTAACAATAAAGGTGTACAATAAAGATTTTTTCAACACACTTGCTCATAAAGTGGCTCTATGGTCACCGCAATTAGGCACATAATGATACCCATAATCAAACTGTGAGTTTTTCATTGCTATAACTCACTAGTGAGTTATAGATTTTTTTTAAATTTTATTGGTTGAGTAGCTTTGTTACTAAAAAAGTTTTTATTCAAAAAAAAGATCGTGTTCAATAGAACAAATAAATGAATGTTCCTATTGCTTGCTCATTTCATGCAACTTCTTATTTAAATAGATAATTTTAACTCGTACGTGTTTAATAAATAAAACTTTCACTCAAATATAACTTTTATTTTCTCTGTAATAAAAAAAAACTTTAAATTCCCCATTTTTTACGTGGCAGAATAGGCGCAAGCCCTAAGCGCGGAAAATAAATAAAAAAAAACCTCATCCCTTTAGTCTGTGGCCGATCGCAATGCGCGCGCATAGGAAAACTGATTAATTTTTCCCGCCATAGCGAAACATTTTTCACAACGCGTTTTCACTGTTGAAATTATAGTTATTTTATTGTTATTTTATTCACAAGTGTGTTGAAAAACGTCGTATGATACACGTGTGTATTGGTGATTACCGTTCTCGGCTTTCTTAAGACCCTCGCCTACGGCTCGGGTCTCAATGGCACCTCGGCGGTAATCACCAATGTACCACACTAGTACCATAATGTACTATTCTACATTACCGATCTACCTACATTACCATGTTTACTTCGCGATAAGGGTCCAGGTCAGAGCCGTCCATCGATTTCTATTTTAGTTCGCGACCATCGCATTGGTTTATTGTTTATTGTTATTTGTATCTTTATTGCAGACATTTTCATATTTTCAAGCTTTCGATAATATTTTTCAATAAAATTCCACACAAAGCTCAGCCTCACAAACCCTCATATTGCTCATATTATTTCCAGATATCCGGGAGGTGACTGCACTTCAGACATTTGGTTAGCCGAGGACTAAAATTAAATATTTTAAATATTTTGCTCTACAGTGGAGTGTGCCAGTATTTTTATATTACAAGTAAAATAAAAAAAATAAAAATAAGGCGCCGACAGGCGTAAAAAGTTTGTCAGCGTCGTAAATATAATAAATGTTTTAGAGATAGTTGTAAAATAATATCAGGTTACTTTGATAAAAATATGTGCATGATTTTATAACATCAAGGCCTAAGTCAACGAGTGTATTTTGTATAAACTTCAGCTATTTATATTATTTGAGTATCTAGCAAAAATATTAAATGATTGCAAAATAAATAATATAACATTTACCCTTTTCTGTATCTTATTCGGCCAGTGTGCAAACGCCCTTAGTAGTTCAGACACTCGCAATTAAACAAACTACAACAGTCGGCAACATTTCTCATAATTAACGTAATTTCAGACTGCGAAATGTTTTGAACACATTAAACATTTAATAACGTGAATTTCAGAAACACATGGGCAGTTCTGGCGGTGAAATTACCAAGTTTTCAATGTTGTTATTGTTCGGGTAACTGTTTTATGTGCTTCGTTAAAAAAACTAGGATTTGCAGTCATTATTTTCCTATTTTTAGTGTTAGTTTTCCGAAACTGCACAATGTGATATTTATTTAATGTTTCTCCAAAGCAAATGAAATAGTCCTATTGGTAATGGTCCTATTGG
This sequence comes from Eulithis prunata, assembly GCA_918843925.1. Classification (NCBI taxonomy): domain Eukaryota; kingdom Metazoa; phylum Arthropoda; class Insecta; order Lepidoptera; family Geometridae; genus Eulithis; species Eulithis prunata. The sequence continues at coordinate 4,236,583 of OU974019.1, read as the reverse complement.
TTTAGTCGCTTTGTTAACTATTTGGCCAGCAGGTGTATAAATTTCTGTGTGTTACATCTATCTATATACCTACTATTATAAAACTGTAAAAAAGCCAAAAACTAAAATTAAAGATATGGATAAACTAAATATGCAGATCTACTAAATAAACGATTCTGATTTTGAAAATCGAGTTTGTCTGTTTTTTTGTTCGCGGATCACGCCTTAACAACTGGACCAATTTCCACGAAACTTATACCATTCAGAAGCCCCTTTTCCGGATTGAAACATAGGCTATATTTTATTGAAATGAAAGACGTGGATTCTTAGATACAGCTTGACCTCTCTAAACCAAAATCAGCCTTTGGCACGAGGTTCATCGTATACTGGTTAACAGATAAGTTTCGCACGCGTACGAAGTCGCGGGTATCACCTAGTGTATCATAAGTATGTATTTACAAAAAAAAGTATGTACCTAAGTATTATATCATTAATCTTGTTCTCATAGTACAAGCTTTGCTTAGTTTGGGACTAGAGAGCGTTGTGTTATAATGTCCAAGAATATATTTTTTTATTTATATCTCATAAAAAGTTACCTAGTAGTTCAGAATGTAGGTACCCAGTTGGCTTAAAAATTTACGTATATAATGAAATTACATTGAAACAAATAACACAGTTTTGGTGGCACGAGTATATTGAATGCGAATTTGTTCATTTGACCGAAAACCATTACTGTATAAGTATTCAATTGCATCGATGTAATGAAAAGGATTTTACTGAGAGCTTCATAAAAGTTGCACCGAATTCATTTAGTATTTCTATTAAATTATTTGTATTAATACCGTTGACCGCACGCTAGACTGCATTTACACTGCTATCGACACGACACGACGATGTCGTCGGAGAGCTATATAATCTAATACATTTAGTAGGATTATCGTCTTATGTCCCAAACGATGTGTCTCAGCATTCGATTGGCAAGTTCAAAAATGTAATAAAGACTTGTTTTAAAATATCTGATTATTTATCGGCACCATTGAGGGCCGGTTTATCTGTTAGAAATCGGCAGTGGTTTATTTCACGAACTGTATTCAACCAATCACGGCTTTATGTGGCTTTACATAGTAAATTACAGGAAATACTTCAATGCCCAGAACCGGATGCAATGGGTAATATGAAATAATGGTTATTGGTTAAACTATTTAAAACAAGTCATAATCGTGACTTTTCTCGACACGGTTTTTTTTTTAATGATAAAAGTAATGGAACAAGCTGATAGCTCACCTAATGTTAAGTGGTAACTTCTGCCTATAACAATGCATTACCTCACAGAGCAAGTCCAATGAGGACGTGCCCTGTAAGGCAATGCACTGCGTCCATCACTCTGAGACGTAAAGATCTTGAAGTCTCATGTGCCTGTAATTACACCGGCGCCCTTACCCTTCAAACCGGAACACAGCAATGCGAGCATCGCTGCTTGGCGGTAGAAATAGGTACGGTAGTAGTACTTCCCCGGACGAGCTCTCACAAAGAGCTCTACTACTACTTCAGTTCAATTAGATCAAACCTTGAATGAAGGGGAAATGGGAGGGTGCTCTTGCTTTGCAAAGAAATATTAAATTCAGCGCAATAAAGGTCAAGGCTATTAAATCATGCCGGGCATATACCTAATACAAAAAATCGCAGAATTAAAAGTAAACTACTGAATTTAAACACTTTCTTTAGGTAGATAAAGGGACAGATTCAGGATTACAGTTGGGGTAGAGTTTTGACCCAGCCACTAGGGTTTTCCCTGACAAATCTTAGTCCTTGTATACATACTAACATTTGTCAGAGCCTAAACTGTTAAAGAGGGGCTTAGGCCCCCTAATAGTCTTTTCTCTTGACTCGCTTGTGGCTATATACAATAGTATAAGCCTTGACAATTCGGATTAAAATAACAGCGTTACTTTTCATCAGCTCCTTCTTAATTATACTTTCTTAGGCTTAAGACGACTATTAGCCAAGGTTTATAGTCCATAATAGACCCAAATTCTAATCTTTATGTCAATCGTTGCGAGTGAGCTAAAATAGAGATTGCTTGATAGAGTCACAATAAAAACAAGAGCAGATAAATTAGTATGAACTACAGTATGAACGAACACTAATCTACCAAAGTGTGACAGAGACGTAATATTAAAAGAAGCTAACTGATTTGTTAGCTTCCACACGTTACACTAACTATCGGAGTAAAAGAAAAAAAAAAACATGGCAGCCCCACAAATGAGCGAGCGAGAGTTTCACGGTGACCCCGACGTGACGTGAACTATCGGAGTAATAAGGCTCTGAAACTACGAACAAGAACAAGAACCGAGGATAATGCAGAGCATCCCTCTGTCTGACGGACTGACGCACTGACGGACTGACGCACTGACGGACTGACGTCTGACGCAGGAAGTTGGCGAATTGAGAAAACTCGAACTTTCTTCCTGAAAATGGTTTACATCAGTAAGATTTATGATGATCATCACGCTGTCATGATGTTTACGTAAGATGACCATTTTTCATTTCATTCTTTTTATGGAGTATGTATTCCACTAGCCGTCGCCCGCGGCGTTGCTCGCGTTCTACCCTTTAGAGTGTGACGTTTCAAAATTCCTTTCTTAGTGCACCCCTACAATATAAGGATACTACCCTCCAAATTTCATACCTCTAGGACTTATAGTTTAGGCTGTGCGCTGATTCTCTGTCAGCTTCAAAAGAGTTTTAAATATATTGATGATATAGCTAGATCCAACATTTCTCCCAGGCTTTCACGGTAATGATACTTTCATTAGCTTAGCAGGGTCCTGAGTCCAAGACGTTAGCAGTAGCCGTTACCGAGGCGTAATAGTATCGAGGAAAAATACATGTTTTTTACTCAAAGATAAACATGGAATCTCTTTAGTTCCAGTCAGCTCAAATAAAACGCAATTGATTTTGTTTTGATTATCCATTGGCTTGTTTGAGAGAGACTCACGTCCGTGGATTTATACAGGGTGTAACATAATGTCCCTACACGCCGGAAAAGGGGTACAGGCTAGAGGATATTTTATGGTCGTTATGTGAACGACAGTAGTAAAAGTTTTTATTCATGAAGCACGTTTTTTTACAACAATAATAACAGCACACGCGCTTAAGTATCTATGTGTAGGTGCGACGCAATACATTAGCACAGTACACTAGGTTTAGGTAGAAAACGATGATGATGCTTAGATTTGAATAGTGCTTGTAGTGTTGCAAGAGAGTTACAAAGAACTCAGATAATCACTAATCAGATAATCAATTTATTGGTAAAAAAGAAATACACGTCCCACACAGTTTACTTATTACGTAGTTAGGCCAAAAGCTTACTTATTTCTACTTTTGTCTGACCCCTTACCTACTAAGAAACTAAAAATTCCTGCGTGGTTTTAAAAAAAAATTGCCACGAATATGGGTAGGTTACTACAGCAGTACCTGCCAACAATTTTTTCCTTATCCTGTATATAAAACTTTATTTTCTGCTTATCCACGGATTCCAGTTTGTCTGTCTTCAAAACAGCACGAAATCAAAGGAATACCGAAGAAAACACGAAACTAGACTGTAATACATTTTATTTGTTGCCGCACTGAAACTAACGAAATTGAGTTATGAAACTGCTGAGAGATTTATTGTGACGCCTTCTGGCGCTTCAGATATTTTATCTGAAAAAATGTAAAGTTGGTGCTTTTGTAAATGCGAAATTTAAATGATTTTTTTACGCATCTATCTATGATTTGGTGTTTATTTAATTGTGGTTTTTACGTAAAATAAATGGTTTCTGTTCTATTCTATTCTATTGAATTTGTGAGTTCATTTGTGAGTATGTGAGTGAGCGATGCAGTACGATATAAACGGACTAAAACTAGTCTTAGTGCGTTGTTTTTTTTTAAATAAAATCTTAATTTCGCTAAAAACTTTTACGGCCGTTGGAAGTCTATCATCAATCCTGTCTTCTGTTGAACATAGGCCTTCTCTAACCATCAGCTTCTCGTCGGAAAAGCGTAGGTCATCGCTACTCTTAAGCTGTACATATGAGTCTTTACACAGAAATCGTTTTCAAAAGCTAAAAAGCTTTTAAACAGCGCGAAACTTAAAGTTCATTTTCCAACAGAAAAAGTTTAAACACAAAAATCTAAAATATACCCCGTTTTATTTAAGTTTTTACACAAAGCACAGATTGGGAGGATATACCGCGTGCTGCTGCCTGGCAACCGAATACTAGACTGAAAAACACGCGTGTAGGTTATAATGCTTTTAGTGGACGTAGGAACCTACCGCGAAAATAATGGTAAAATATCACTGCATCATCTTAAATCATTTATCTTTAAGATGTTAAACAATTCGCCTATAAGATCTGTGGATTTTGTGATTCTAAATAAATGAAATAAAAATAAAAATCATTTTATCTAGCTCAATGTAAAATTACTAATTAGCCTGCCTTAAGGCTAGATCGTAATATAATGAGGGCATGTAGATTACTTTAAATCTACATGTACAAGTACGCTAAATAAAAAAATAAAAAATGATTTTTATCTAGCCTACAATATCTTCTTCTATTTACGTAAGATGAACAGAAGATATCAGTAAACTGCGAAATTACCCTATCAAGGCCGCGATCCGAACATAAGGTGGGAAATAACTCTTACAAATGTGGCCATATATACGATTAGTCCATAAGACAGTATCTTGCAGCTGTTTGAACGATTCACAAAGTGGGATTCTTAGTACAAAGTTATGTGGAAGACGTGGTAATTTAGGTAACCAGAAAGTATTTGGAAAAGTGCTTTTTACTGGCTGTTGGTGGGTAAAATGGGCTATCCTGATGTGACGATAAAAGATGGAGGTTTAGAGCCAACTGCCGTGCCGGTACGCGTTTATTCCACAAAGTACGTAGGCACGACTACACTAGGAAATATCGATACATAACACATCCCATCCAACATGTTTTACAGTGGATTTTGCATTGGCGTATGGCGTTCTGAAAAGGGAAAGATACAATAAAATTGTGCTTAGGCGACGAAATGAGCGCAATTTTAGTTAGATGTTTTATCATCGAATACTAATTCGAAATAGGCATAAAAATATATTACATTTCAAAATGCCTTCATATTAAATAATGAAGGCATTTTCCGTACAAATAAAAAACTAAAGTTTTTTATACAATTTTTATTGATTGCAGTCAATTTCCTGAACAATTGGTTTCGTATATCGAACCTTTTATTGGAACTATCGACGAGATTCTTGAAAACAAATGCTTGACCTTATAAATTCTACGCCCGTTTGTTTCACATAACTTCGGACCGCCATCCGTCTCGCAGTATGTTACGAGTTTCGTAATTTGATCTTGCTGAAATATTAACTTAGACATTAAGATGAATGGTGAGAGAATTTACGGTAAAACTCTGTAATTTGATAGCGCAATTTTCTTCGAACCTTATTCTGTGGTTTCATTGTTATCCATTTATTTTCGACTAGCCGTCGCCCGCGGCGTTGCTCGCGTTCTAGACCCTTTAGAGTGTGACTTTTCATAATTCCTTTCTTAGTGCACCCCTAAACTATATAAGGATACTACCCTCCAAATTTCATACCTCTAGGACTTATAGTTTAGGCTGTGCGTTGATTCTCTGTCAGCTTCAAAAGAGTTTTATATGTATTGATGATATAGCGATATATCGATTAACTAAAATTAGTTTTCAGTTTCTGTGACTACCAGTCAAACTTTAAATCAGTTTCCATTCCGTCTCTCTGATTGCTCGTCAAACCGAAGCTTTTTCCACGAAAAACTAGAAAAAGCATCAAAAGATTTAAATATTCAAATACAATTTCCGCTTTTTACGCACTCGTCGATTTTAGTGGATTCTTTTTTATTTTGTTTTTCATACAAAACTAGCTTGTTCCCGACTCTCCGAGCATGGCGATCAATGTACAAAAATGAAAGAGCTTTTTTAAATGTACTGTGTTTTATTTCTGTGTAGATACTCGTAGCTACTAGCATAAGTCTTAGCGTTGGCGCACACCTGAGGACAAGACGTCGTTGTCGTGCCCGTGTAGTGACATGAATATAAAATATTATTTTAAAAAGCATGCTGTCAAAGGAGGTGTTTTTCTTCATACGCTATTTTCGTTTGTAACTTTTATATTGTTTTGCTTTCGCTTTATCTGAAATAGCTTTTAAGAAAAAGCATATTGTAACGAAAAAGCTCTTAAAACAACTTGCTTTGCAAAAAAAATATGAATTTTCTCTCCCTAGCTACACGACGCAACGTCTTGCCTTCTGATGTAGTTTGACGCTTATACTATAGTGACACAGTGTTGTAAATAACAGTTAGAATTTACTACCAGTGAGTAAACAATAAAACATGAAGCTTCTACACCCCTACTGTAGATAGGTACGTCGTTTATGTAATTTACAGATCGTAACAATAGCGTTTCGATGTTAACACGACACCCTAATTAGTATGTAACAATAACAAGAGATGAGGAGAATATCACGCAGCATACCATGTTAGAACAAAAACGCACTAGACAGCTAAGGTTGCTACAAAATCGCAGCACCTAGTCGATGCAATGAACGACTGTGGCCGCGACGATCAGCTTGCTTTTTTTTGGAAGGGCGTGGAGTCAGCATTGCTTAGTTGCGATCAAATATGTTCTACAGTGTGTCTGTATCCAAAGAGGCGGCGATGACATAAATATATTAGAATCAGTCAATCCCTAAACGTCTAGCCACCGGGTCGGCTATAGTGCACATGTAGCCTACTAAACTTTCACCTTGGTATTTGAATGCTCCTTATGCTTGAAAAAACTTGATTCGCCTCCCTTGATAAGTTTTTATAATTTTTCGTAGACATTTCGTAGCTTTCGTAGCACATCGTAGTAATTTGTAGCAAAGTCAAATTTGTAATGTGTTTAGTTATTCTAATCAAGGCTGGATTTAGTAAGTTACTTTTGTTGATACGAATAAATTTTACCCGGTCCTTAATCCTAATGAAGATTCAATTTATAATACCCACACTCAATCCGCGGATAACACTTCATTTGAACGTCTATTGAAAACACATTCGGCCTTCACCGTACAAGTTTACGAGGTCATTAATCCGGGATAATGGGCGTTAACCATCAAGAGCCTCTATCTATCTATTCCATCTACAAACAATGAGAGTTTAAACATTGGTTTCATTAGCAAGTGTTAAAAGGATCTTTCTCTTGCAGGATAGTTTTCAATTAAGTACTAGCAAGCTCGTTTAATGTTAGAGTTTAATGGCTAACACTGGTGACGGAGTATTTAGGCCGCCTTAAGGCCTCCGTCGTGGCTTAACGACTACTAGAGCCGGGACCGACAGTTTAACGTGCCCTCCGAAGCACGGAAGCGCTCAGATGTAAATGCCACTAACGGTCACCCATCCAAGTAGTGACCGCACGGAACGTTGCTTAACTTATATAATCAGTGAAGATTGGCTAAGCAAGCTACGCCACGAGCGCTTCAATGCAATTAAGTACTTATGTAAAATGATACATAAAAAAATCTCACACGGAAATAATAAAGAAAACACTGAAAATGAATATGCGTGGTAAAATGGGTAGGCTTATCGCTAAGAGCTTTCTCTTCTAGGACACTTAAAAAACTTCTAAAAGTTATACGCCTATTGCTTTATCCCATAATTTCCAATCTTACAAACGAAGTTACGCAAGAACGTCAAAAGAAAAAATTGTTGTGTACAAAAAATTTGGCGAACGGGTTTTAATGAATTTTTTAAACGGCTTCCTGCCGTATCGCGTCGAAAGTTTAATTAAACCCCTAGGAGCGTGAAAACGGCGACGATTCCAAAATAACTGGAGGAAAAAACGCGGAATGATTTCATTAGTTTTGTTTCGGGCTGGGAACAGCTGTCGTACTTGGCTGACACTCGTATTTTAGAACCTCTTTCTTATTCAACAAATTTATGTAAAACCAAATTATAAAAGTCCAAAATTCATGGTCCAATTTGGTCGTACGTTTCTGCAGTTCCTTCCAGTTTTAATTTTTTCAGGACTTTGATTTCGGGCTCTTCTACAAGTACCTACTTCAACTTTTGCTCAACTTGACCTATTACAGTCGCTAGAAAAACATCATCATCATCACCTACAGCCCGACTTCACCCACTGCTGGGTATAGGCCTCTCTCTGTTTGTGCCATTCCTAACGGAGTCTGTGCCTGTAATTGAACCGGCACACATACCCTTCAAACCGAAACCAGCAATTGCTACTTGGCGGCAGATATAGGTACGGTGTCATACTTCCCCGAAGGACCTTTTTCACAAGAATCTAATGTTAGCTAATCTAAGGTCTAATGTTAGTCTCACGTTTCATACAAGAACAACGAAGCGCTCGTGGCGTAGCTTGCTTAGTCAATCTTCATCGATTATCTAAGAATAAGAATAAGAATAAAAGACATTTATTTGTGACAAACAAGGTAGAATACAAAGAGAACACACTACAGAAAAGAGGTAAAGAGTAGTAGAAATAGCACAGATAACAGATGAGCATACAGATAACAATTATAACGGATACAAGTATCTAAGTTAAGAATAAGCCTAAGTTAAACACCGTTCCGCGCGGGCACTATTTGGATGGGTGACCGTTACTGGCATTTACATCTCAGCGCTTCCGTGCTTTAGAACGTTAAACTGTCGGTCCCGGCTCTAGCAGTCGTTATGCCATGAAGGAGGCCTTTAGGCGGCCTAACAACTCCGTCAACAGAGTTGGCCAATAACTTAAAGAAACTTGCTTGCTTTTCAGTGAAAACCATCGTAAAACACCTTGCATACTCAATGAGCGAACATTTCGTCCGGCTTTGTTCGTCTCTATGTAGTTTCTCTTTGCGTAAGTAGAAATCAAGCACGTCTAACGTCTTCTAGGAACGTTGAAGTGAGGAAATTCCATCGAAGCTCAGCGGAACGTAATCTAACTTGATTATGCAGTAATCGAACCAACGAATTGAGTAGACGAGACGGTGCCAAAAGTTCTAAAGCTACGTCCTCACGGTCAATAAATATTTGAGGTTGAAGTGGTGAAACTTATTGATATAACTAAACTTTTTGAACGACATTGGAGTGTGAGCCATTGGAATAAATGTGTGTAAAGTGGTTTTTCTGAATGTGAAAATTCGTGTTAGGTTTTGAAGAGAAAATCCACCATTTTCTTTTCAAAACAAACGACAGCCGACTTGACAAATGACTTGACTTGACTTATTTATTACAATTTTAACACTTGACATTGGCAAAATTGTCTGTCGAAATGACGGACACAGGCCATTATTGAAGAGAAGAAGAAGAAGACTTTACCTAATACCTAGTACATAATGACTCAATGTTACTCAATGTTTTTTTAAAATTATATACGATTTAAAAACATAAATTTTTGCTACTTATCTCTATTTCCATGACAATTAATTATCGGGGTCTTTTTCACTTTTAGAACACTATATTGAGTTGTTGGTAAGTAGGTTTGATAGGTACATCTATTTCTTCAGAGATAGGTAATATTTTTTTTTAAATGTTACACATTTACTTACAGTAAAACCAACAGTACTTTTATAGCCAATGTTGGTTGATTCAGTTGATAAATAATGACTTTTCTTGATCATGTAAACAGAGCCTTATTCAAATGTATCTTCTCAAGAATTCCCTTTGCTGTTTGCTACGTTAATGTACCTGCATTGGAAATACCACCGCAGCACATCTGGAAATGTTGCCATTCTAAATCCCAGCATCTAGTTTTAATGTTGCCATGTGTAATAAATAGCTTTTATTTTCAATAAATTAAAAGCCATGTTTTGACGTTATTTTGTTTGAGAACTGACTCACACCGTTCGCGTCAGTAAACTTTGTCGAAGATGTGTTTGATTGTACTCATTAATTTGACCTACATACCTACCAAGATTAATGATATAGTTTTCTTCTGGCGGAGAATGTTAGGAAAGCGAAACTTGGTAGGTATAGAAAACACCTTATATTATAGCATTATGCCCTATTTTTAAACCTATATAACATCTATTTTTGTGCAATAAAGTAGGATGATTTGGACATGTTTTACTTGACCTCTCATCATTATTATAACTATCAGCCTGGAGAAGACCTGTAAATTGCAAGAAGAATAATTTGATCTTCTCTATTCATCGATCAACTCCAGCGATTTGAGTACTTAATGTAATCATTTCATCACGATCTTTACAATTTATCTATTAACTTAACATTTTTTTTATTATTTTTCTAAAAGAGACATCACTTAAACACGTGAAATGTTGCCATTATAAATAGGTACATCCAGTTCCCGCATTTAATGTTGCCAGTAAAACGAGTAATTTCCTGCTTTTACGGATACTTTGAGAGGCTAAAAAGATGTGAGTGTGGCGAGATCGTAAAATTGAATTTTAGTGCATGTAAACTTTGAAAGTGGTTTAGGAAATTAAGAAACATTTTTGTTACATCTTTCAAATAATTTTGAGTGCTGGTGATTTTAATACATTCAAGTTCGCTGAGAAAAAAAGACTAGACTAACGATCTACAAGAAACACCTCTTTATTTCGCATGTTACAGTCGTATACCCAAATGTTGCAATATTTTAGACACACAATTACGTAGGTACCTACTTGATGCGCTCCAAAGCGTCAAGTAAAACTATCCGAGAACACGTTTTGCACTTATCTTTACGTACCAAAATGTACAATCACGCACCGCACTCGAAAGTGACAACGTAATCCCAATCAGAAAGCTCTGCCCCTTTATACTCATCATGGGGCACTCAAGAAAACAATTATGTGCTAATTAAGTATTAACAATATTCGCAACAAAACTGAGAAGGGCTTAAGTACGAGTTATCTGATCGCACACCCCTTTCTGGAAGTACTACAAGTAACCGGTTTCATTCCGGACCTGAATTTCATGTGCGGATACTTAAATGAAATATCATCCTATACCTAGTTGAAGGACAGCTGCTGATCATATAATACTATACTAGTAGTTGAAGGAACGTGATATGTTTTGATGCTACTTTTGCTCCTTCCATGCTCCTAATAAAAAAAGATATTAGGTACTAAAGTATAGAAATATTCTAATTTGGCCTAACTTTATATATTATGAGTGATATACCTAATATATTTAGATTTTTTAGATATTGTGTTGCGACAGATTTTTTTTTTTTTTTTGCACCTTTTCAAAATCTTTGTCATGTTTTTTATGTTTAAAAACTAATCCTTGATGTATTATTAAAATCAGTATTATTATTATGTTTTTAAAATAAAAGAAAACGAAAATTTACGATACTGCTGCGCGGAAACCGGCTACTTGTAGTCCACATCTAAAAATAATAAGGGTATTTCTTGCCTACCTGACGCCGTATGAATTATTGAGATGGTTAAGTAAATCTCTTCATAAAAATATCAATATTGTATACCTATTAAATGGTGTAGCTAATACCAGCATCAACAGAACGAAAAAACTATTGAAAACAGTTTTTATTTTTTAGCATTTTTTATGCCTTTTTCAATAATGTGGTGAATGGAGTTTATCGAAATTTCAGTGACAGATAACAGCCTTATGTAGGTACCTTTTTTTTACGTGAGGAAATCCGGATACTTGCTGCTTGTTTCAGCAGTAGGTTATGTCAGACTCTACCGACGAAAACCTCACGGTCCGTCGGGCACTTGTACCGGGGGACGCGAAGGCTTTATGTACCTAATATGGGCTTTATATGAAAGTTTTAATATCGATAACCTTATGCATATAAAATAAAAACATGATGGTGTTTGAAGCTCCGCGCGAAACCGCGGTTGCAAGCAAGTACCTACTAGATAAAAAGAAACTATAAAAGCAAAGAGGTTTAGATTACCCACAAACTTGGCACTTTTATGTCGTAAAGCCTTTTTATCTTCGTCATAAATATTTTTGAACATTCTCGCAGTTAGTGCGGAAGTGAGGGGGATGCTTGAAAATTGAACGGAAATAGTTAACCGGAAATGAGTTCATTTGGATTCTTGTAGAAACTCAGACGTTGTTTCTACTCGGGGTCCAATTTCGTTCAAAGAGTAAAAGGCTCCATGCAGCGGTGATCTATTATACTTACTTTAGTACTGGGTATGTGTGTGTGTGCATACTTGCATAGTCTTCTTCTTCTCTATGGCCTCTGTCCGTCACTTCACGCCCCTTTTTCTTGACGTGAATATAATGACAAATGCATTTTAGTTACTCCGTGTTTTATCTTTTGCATGGACAAGCAGATTCAAACTCAATCGAAAGAGACAAAACACGGTGCAATTATTCCAACCTAACATCGAGTTTATTAATAACAGGGAGAGAGAATTACTCTTCAGTATTTTTGAGATCACTTTACTACCAGAATAAAAGCTAGTTTTGCGTAGTAAATTAAAACTGCAATTTCGTAGACTGGAACGACTGGAGAAAGTTTCTAATTAGCACTTTGCTTTGTCCAAGCTTTTGTTTCGAAACTGTGAAGATGTTTTACAAACTGTTTGATGTCAGTATCATTTCACACTAATACCGCGTTAACATTATGCCATTGCCACTGCCGGCATTCATGCCGCGGAGTTATTGCCACAGCGACATCGCCTTTATTCTCACCAAGGAGCTAGGGCATAAACTTGGCGATGTTGCTGTGGCAATAATTCCGGAATTCATCGCGGCATTCATGCTGGCAGCGGCATGGGCATAGTGTGCACGCGCTATAAGGTTTATATTCCTAATCGTTACCTCGAATAACCCTCGCTTGGACTCGACCTGGAAATTCCTTTGATAGTAATATTGATTAAAACTAAGTAATAATATGGACATTAGTCTTATACCTATCATTTTTGAAGAATAATTTTACCCAGTATGTTCTAATTTTACAATCATTTTTAAGCAAACACGATTTGCGAGTTTCTTTTAAATAAAAACCTACTAAAGTTGTTCAGAAAAGTCTTAGTTTCGCACAAGTTCATAATACAAATTAAGTAACTATATAGGTACTGTCAAGTTTCAAGTAATACGTTTATTTAAGGTAGCAATACTGAAACTTACTTACCTCTGTAGGTAATTGTATAAATAGAAACAGTGTTTACCTTTCAAACCGCTTTAGCCTGCCTTTGTGTAATATTTAACTTGATTACTCCTGTATAATATTTGAAACGTCCATTCTAAGGGAGCCGTAAATTTGGTTAACCCTTTACGAGTCCCATAAAGCAAACAACCCAATCCAGGGTGTGAAGACCCCTCCTGAAAACTTCAGCGGGTTAAAGTACGATAATTATGAGCCACTATTTTTTTATGGAAAAAAACAGTGTCGAATCAAAAAACGCCTCGTATTGCTTACATAGGATGTTTATTTATTTATTATTTTATATAATTATATTTATTATTTTTTTCATATTCATTCATGAGTCTTTTAACCCCTCGAAATTTTTTAGGAGGGCTCTTTATACCCGGTAAAGGTATTTTATTTATGGAACCCAGAACACAAAATATTGTTTGTGGAAAATTCGCAGTAATTTTGATATAATTTCTGTATAGCTTTCAATTACCTATGACGTAAATAATAATATGTGTAAATTAGAGTTCACCTAAGTCTCTATTAATGAATTGAAAACATTTATTTTAGAGCGTTTTGGTTAGTTTTATGTACTGTTTTGTTTAACATGCTATAATGCACGAGCTCCTGTATTTAGTTTGTAAAATGTATTGCAAATGACAATTTATTTTTGTGTGGCTTAGTACGATGATTAAATCGAATTGATATGTAAATATACTGTAATTAAATTATACATAGAAAGCAGAAAGCCAGCGCTTGCATATGCTCACGAATGTAACTAGGTATAAATTATTTTTTATGAAATAGAATGAAAAAAGTTATACTTAATTAAATTAATTCCGCGACAAAATACCTTTATCATCAGTGGTTTGGGTTGAATCCCTATGCCCCATGTCCACGCTGCTAAAAAGGTGGCTAATGACAAGTACCTACAATAACTAAATACTAGGTAACAGTTATCCAGATAACAGAAACATCATGGTTTAACTTAAAAATATTCAATTTTTGATAACGGTACCACTGGATGGGGAGTGACGCTTTATTTGCTACAGTGTTGTAGTTTTTTAACATGGAATAATGTACATTGATCTAAACTGTACCCTGTTTGAGAAAATTTGAAAACTTCAGTGTTGAAACAATGGAACCAACTTTTTGTGTAAATGCGGTCAAAGGGTAGGCCTCGGGGCGTTTTTGCGAAAATTCCCGTAAAACATAAGTCCGTAATGAGGTTGGACTGCCCTCGTTTCGGTCACGGTTATGTTGCGAAGCAATTATTGAGGTGTCTGCGGTGACTAGGTACCGAAATTAGATTTGCAAGTACTTTTTTAATATTATGGAATATCTAGCTAGGTAATCTATATATATAAAACTCTTTTGAAGCTGACTAACAATGAACGCACAGCGTAAACTATAAGTCCTAGAGATATGAAATTTAGAGGGTAGTATCCTTATATAGTGTAGGGGTGCACTAATAAAGGAATTTTGAAAAGTCGCACTCTAAAGGGTCTAAAATTAGGATTAAAGATTTTAACCAAATAATGCGTACCTATGCTGCTACCACGCGAGCAAAGCCGTGAGCGACAGCTAGTTCTAAATATATGATTATTTTAAAACAATTGTGTGATAGCAAACTTTATGTACCTATGTAAGGTTTACGACAGCCACTTTTGAGCACATTTCATAGACAAATCGGTAGCAATATTCGTGTAAGAAGGAATGTTCTGAGTTCAAATACCTACCTACAACTTTCTTTGGTATAACTTTTGGTTTACCTACCTATTACAAAAATCTTCAATAGGTTCGGGCACATTTTGTAGAAGCACAATACACACACACGTCATGCTGACGCAGCAATTGACTTAACTATTATAGTGGAACTATTGAAATATGACTGTTTAAGCTCTTGGCCTATAATTGCCATGCCCAATGCCCATGCGTGAAACTTAAAAATCCCAACCATTTTCTCTATCGCTAGGTGTATCGTCGTTTTGTGGCCCTTAATCAAATCAGATAGTATCACAAACTTCTTCGAAGTATCTCAAAATTAATTAACCTCAAAAAGTCGATATTGAAATTCCAGCCCTTGTAAAGCAGATTCAAAGGTTGAATTGAATTTCACAAATCAATGGATCGTATTGCATACGTATGAATAGAATCTTTTAATACCCCGATTTTGGGCCAAAGGGAACTCCTTTTACTGGTGTGAAAGGATGGCGTTTCAGAAATCTGAAAGGACAGCTCTATAACAAGACAAAAATATAGATCCTTTGCAACGGTTTGCAAATAGCTGTTTCATGTGTATTTAGTAAATATTTTTATTGTAGGTAAATACTGTACCTATGTATTTTTAATTATTTTTTTATAAACATTTTCATTGACTGAACATTTAAATATAAAGATTTTTATAACATCCCAAAAGTATCTTTGTATTTTTCGTTTATGAAGAAATAGCACTATTTGTAAGCTATTTAAGTAGCTCAATAATTATTTAACATATTGCTCCGCAATTGTTCATACTTACTAAGGTACGAATCGATCGACAAGACACCCTTTCAGATTTCTTAGGGGTAGGTATTTAGAGATAATTGAAAATGTCTGAAAGATAAAAGTCAGTGGAACGGCTGGCAACATTATTGCGTCAGCGTAAACATTTAGTTACGTAGAGTACCTACCTATGTTTACGCTGACGCACGAGTTAACGTAATGAGTATCTGCCATATAGGTAACATAAACACATATACCTACCCCCTATCTTATAAAAAGTTAGAGTTGACATTATGTCCTGATTACGTATGTTAAACAAGACATCATGTCCGCTCTAACTTTTTATAACATAGACCACTATTCTTTAAGTTGGTACATAACCCGATAAATAATGATGAAAATCCGCAAACAAAACACAAAATCAGTTGCAGTAGAAGGAGACTTAATAGATATTTGGGCCCAATTTAAAATGGGTTAGTGAATAATTCACGCCTCCCCGAAGAAGGGTTGATCATCGGGTAGCGGATCAGGAAGTAAGTCTCTAGCACTGGGGTTACTTGAGATAAACAAGAACTGAGTAACTAAACAATTTTTTTAAGTGTGCGCATTACTAGTCAATAGTAATAATAAACATCTTAATAACGGTGAATAATCAATGAAACACCGCTAAAAGTAACGGTGTTTAATTTGCGGCGGTTATATTCGATTATCATATTCAACGCCACATATTTTAAATTTTTTTACCGTGGGCTTACTTGTGAGCTTTTTGATGAAAAGATTTCCGACGATGTTTTTTAGGTCACAAACTTACTCATCTATTCTAAATTAAATTCAAAATGGCTTGAATCACAAACATATATAAATGTAATTACTTACCTATTGAAATATATGTATAACTTATATATTATAAGTATCAATTTATTTCCTACTATACGTAATATCCTACTATTTCAAAAATTATTTGAAGCCGACAAAATAATAATTTACCCACAATATCAAATGCATGTAGTTAATGCGGCTACGTGGTTTCAAATCACCGCAGTAAGCATATAATGTTACACTTGATTGAAATAGCTAAATTGGAGCCATTAGACTACCCCACAATATGATACCCCTTTGATGTTCAGCTATTTGGCTCATCTTGATTGGAGGTATTGTGCGTAACGGATTCTGAGTGCCAAATATGATGATATCTGGTAATGCTTATTTTCTTACTGCTTTTCAATCGGGGTAAACAACTACCTATCCTTTACAACTTTTTTTTAGTAAAGCTGCAGGGTTATTACCTACTCTACTGTTTGTCTCGTAAGTAAATCATTTTAAAATAACACAACAAAGGAAAGAGAAGAAAATGAGTGTCAAAATAGAGGGAGGAAAGAAAGTAGAGAAACAAAATATACTGTTCAAATAGAAATATTGCTCCAATGATTTTCGTAGTGCTATGGCGTAGAGGTCCACTTGTACTTGTTGGCAGTGAATTCAATTACGCCGTCTGCAATTCCTTTGAGCTATGGAGACCCTTGGAACAGTAAATGTATAGAAAAGTCTTCTAAAGTCTACAATGATATAGAAATATATTGTTTTAAAACTCGAATTCGAAGGTATTTAGTAACATTATTATATACCAAGGTATTTGTGAAAATGTATTTAGTTACAACCTAAATGGTTTCGAATTTATTTAATAATATAGGAAAACGTACCAAAAGCAATTAAAATAAGCGAAATATAATGAGGGCCCGTTATTATTATTTTTTGATTGATTATAAAATTCAGACCTTTGGAGCCTTTTTATTATCAATACTTTGTGGAGCATTCTCTTAGTAAAATCGAATAAAAATATCAGGGTGATTTTATTTGCAGGATTGCAAACGTATACCTATATACATAAGTACTAAGTAGGTACTTATTTAAGTAGTTTCTGCGAACTAACTGTACCTAATAATCTAATATACTTAATAAATAAAAAATTAGACTCAGCACCTTTTATTTTCACCGCAGAGCATTCTATTTCTAACTACAAAAAGGTTCTCAAAGTTACCTAGGTTTTTAATACTTTCGGTTGTGAAATTCAATTTACTTTTGCAAGAGAAGTAGATTCAGTATCGCTGACTGCTTCAGTCAGCATTTGGGTGTAGGCAAACAGAAAACGGCCTGACCTAAAAAGTTTTCTTTTTTGAATATAAATAAGGCAAAACACCCTTGTCAAGATAAGACAGACACGCGTCATAAACAGCTTTTTCTTTTTATTAATATCCAATAACGGTTTTCTTCGATTTCGCGGAAATATTCTGTCGAAAGGATATTCAAGTATGATTATGAATATTTTAGTATTCGACTGTGTTTTATGATAAGTGCTAGTGTATTTCACACCCAAAGACGCTTAATTTTATATCTATTTAAATAACCAATAAAAACTATTTAGCTAAACCAATTTTTACTTGATTTGGAGTATTTAATGAAGCTAAAATAAGCACGAAATATGTTCTAGATCTAACGATTTTAAAGAAAAATTTCCTAATACACCAACTCTTCAACTCTTTAATCTAACCTTTGAATCACCCTTTTGTACATAAATAGCAATATTTTCTCGAGTAGGTATCAACATAGGCTATGGTCAAACAGTCAGCGGAGAAGGCATAGATATTTTAAATACTTACATTTTGAAATTAATGGTCTTTGAATATAATATACATATAGGATTTTAAGTCAAAATAATAAATTGTATCATTGCTTGGGCAGCAAATACAGATTTTTAAAGTGCTACTATTTATTATTTTATTTCTTACTCAGTTCTCGTTGCCATCTATAACATACTTTTAACAATATTTTTAAACTATCAACACTTTAATTTTGCATTTTCCATACATTTCATAATGGCAATACTAACCCGATTTTTAGCGCCATTCAAATTCACAGAATTCACCAACAATCGCTCACACCTTCACCCCAACAATGCCGTCCAAAGTGCCCATATGGGTGGGTATTTTATACCTAGAGATTTACGGATGTTTGAGCCACATCGACCAGCCTGTCTAGAAAAATGGACGGCAATGCATTAGCTGATCGGGGCTAAAAGAGCTTAGAGTATCGGAGAGAGCATTTTATTTTTATTTTCTGGATAGGGCGCTGATTTAGTGCTATATTATGCGTGAAAAGGTTGTGTTAATGCGCCAATGTGAACATTTAGAGCTTTCATGGCGTGAAAATGTGTTGATGGAAAATCATGAGCGTGTCTGCGGAATTGAGGGCTTATTTTTTTAGCCAAACAATTTGAATACAAATGCTTTTTAGCTTTTATTTCTTTCTATTTCCGAAAATAAAACTGTCTTGCAGAGTATGGTTTAGAATATGGTTTCTTTTACGCTCGGGTTTGAGGCAAAACTTACCGATTGTTGTACAAAAATGATACATTAGAAATCAAAATTGAGTAGCTTTAACAGACTGGTTACGCCGTTTTTATGATTATGCTAACCGCTGTTTGGTGTGATAGAGAACTAACAGCTTAGCTAGCAAATATAACAACTAAGTAATCCTTACAGAAATATTTATTTTTAAAGTATAATCTGTTATCAGTTAATGTGTTAATCTGTAGTGTTCTGTGTCTGGGTGTTTCTATGTATTATAAGTATGAATTTACAAAAAAAAAATGTAGGTATGTATGTATTCTAATTAGCCATCGAGTTTCCATCGTACAAGCTTTGCTTAGTTTGGGACTAGAAGGCGTTGTGTTAAGTGTCCGAGAATATTTATTTATTTATAATAAGGGCTGTAAGAACCTTGTTCTTGGACCGTTAGTGTAACTTTACCCACTTACGATCCAAAACCACCTGGGAATGACAAACTGAGAAAACAAGCAATTTGTTTTAGTTTAAGAGATAAACCATGTATTTGTCTACTTTTTTCGTTACAAATAGTAACAAATTCCCTCAAGATTTACCCCACAAAAAACCCCTGAGTGAAATGAGAAACTGATTTCAATTTGACGTCTTTTTTTCCGACTTCATCATTAGGTAATGATGATGATGATGACAGTTCATTGGGGTTGTTTTAGTGACCGTAAGTCGTAAAAACCACTTAAAATTCACAGGAAAGCAAACTAGATAATTACGTGATCATGGATAACATTATAAAATTCCATACTAATTAAAATTTCTATGGAACCAATCTTTCCAATAAAAAAAGAACTTTCTGTTTATAAATGACTGAGAAACATAGAGAAAAATTACAACCGAAATGAGAACCTCCTGCTTTTTTGATGTCGGTTACAAAAAAGCTTACCTACTTACAATAAAATAAAATACTCCACAGAAAAAAAGAAACAACTAAATTTATAAACATTACCTATATGATACCTACCTACATGCTGTGCACTTTTTCTATCGAAGGTGAACAGAAAAAAATGGCGGTTCTGTATCGCAGAAAGTGTGGAAAAGCGACACCTATTTTCCACGATGGCAATAACCAACACAATTGCTTTGTTGCTTTCAAGGGGAAAATAAAAGGTTATTCCTAAGCGAACTTGTTTAGAAACTTACTCGTAGCTTACATAAGTACCTACCGAGAAAAAAGAACAAAAATCAAATGCTATTTATTTATTGCATAAAATGTGGTCAAGTACACAGATGTCATAATAAATAGTACCTAATATAGTATTCTATGATCTGTGATAGTACATACGTTACAACTAATATAGGACAAAGCTATATCTATTCTATCTATTCTAAATCTATAAAACTCTTTTGAAGCTGACTTTGAATCAACGCACAGCCTAAACTATAAGTCCTAGAGGTATGAAATTTGGAGGATAGTATCCTTATATAGTGTAGGGGTGCACTAAGAAAGGAATTTTGAAACGTCACACTCTGAATATATGATTTAGGTGTGCATAGGCTAGGGTAACCGCATCTTATCAGGCGGACCGTTTGCTTATTTATCACTAAATAGTATAAAAAATACTTTTATCCGACTAAATCACTATACAAGCAGTACCTACTTATGTCTTTTAAGGTGGTGACTATCTTGGACTGAAGCTAGCTCATTATTTTGCTGTCTCATCAACGGCAATAGGTACCCTTCAGTGAGTGATGTCGCCTAGGTTTTTTTAGCCACTTGCTACTCAAACATGCACTTCATCAGTGGAAGTGCGCTGGTGATAATTGTGGCATTGTAAGGGCAGAGGACGTTTGATTAGGTTCCGTATTTTTCTCGTAAAAAAAATTACGTGTATCTATAAACTATTTTTTTTTCCCTCCAATATTTTGAATTTTAGGGACAATGGGAACAAACCAATAGTATGACCCTTAGATTGCTTTCAAGCCCTTGAGGTTGTGTGATGGGCTGGTTATTTACATCCTATTGGAAAAAAGTTTCGTTCTTTTATTTAGCGAAAGGGGGAATGTGTTCTATTTGCAGAGAACAAACTTCGTGGATATAGCATGGCAAGTATGAACCAGATTTTTCTTCGTCACAAACTTCTAGTGCTTATACCTACTTAATATAATCAATATTCTAAGTAGTGCTATATGTATTGTATAATATTATGTTACCGGCAATCTGTATACTTAATGTTTCTATGTAAAAGTATGTAATAAGTATGTATTTACAAAAAAAAAAGTATGTATTCTATTAGTACAAGCTTTGCTTGGTTAGGGACTAGAAGGCGTAGTGTTAAGTGTCCGTGAATATTTATTTATTTATTTATTTAATGCCGACAATCTATGGAATGAAATATAAATAGGTACATTTACCGGTGAAGATAGTGTTTTTTTAAATAAAATATGAACTGTAGTAAAATGATAGATTTTTTACGACTTATATTTTAGTCCAAGATGGAGGTTGGACTAAATTTTTTGGGTTAACAAAATGTGGTACTGTAGGTCGTATAAAAGCTGTTTTTTCTTTACTCTGTAAAAGTGTTTACTCTAAGATTTTATTTCACAAACTGGGTTGTTTTTCGGGTCAGAGGAAACCCAAATTGAGGCTTATTTGAAACTTGGATGCGGTAAAGTGATCTTTTGTTTATTGGGTTTTATCTTCGGTTCGTTTCTTCATTTGTAAGTAAGACGACTCTTTGTAAATCCGAAAGCTTGTGGAATTAATTAATTTAGTACAAACGTTATTAGTAATGGCGGCCACACACTTTCAAATAAATTCACCCAAACCCAGGCATGATCAAACTGATCATTATTTTAAATATAAGACTGCCATAAAGACCTGCATCAGCTCCTTTAGCAAAATGGACATTCTAAGAACGCTAGAAGACAGAAAACTTTGCTCTCGTGGCGTAGCTTGCTCAGGAAACCACCGATTGGTCACTATTTGGATGGGTGACCGTCAGTGGCATTTACTCGTACCTATATCTAAGCGCTTCCGACTGTCGGTCCCGGCTCTAAAAAACTCCGCCAACAGAGTTGTCCACTACAAGAATAATTTTAAGTACCTACATAAATCTATAATCTATTAATATGAAAATTATGGTGATTGATCATCATTTTATACAAGACTAGCCGTCGCCCGCGGCGTTGCTCGCGAGTTTAGAGTGTGACGTTTCAAAATTCCTTTCTTAGTGCACCTCTACACTATATAAGGATACTATACCCTCCAGATTTCATACCTCTATATAGGACTTATGGTTTAGGCTGTGCGTTGATTCTCTGTCAGCTTCAAAAGAGTTTTATATATATTGTTGATGATTTTAGCTAATTTCTATTTTTCCGCTGGCTTATCCGAATAGTCTGCAATGCGCACTGCGCATACTAAGCAAAAAGTCAGAGATAAAACTGAGCTCACCCATAAAGCGGTTTAATAAGCAAGCATTACGTTACGGACATCTTTCCGAATGCTCGGGCTACATAGGACATGAGTCGACTGATCTTGTGGTAGCAAACCTTCAACAAAATCGTCACGGTATTCATCCTCTCTCTGTAGGACAATGAATAAATAAAAAAAATAGCCAAAGAAAATTTTGCATACCTATATCTTTTTGGCCCGCCAAATGGGACGAGACCTGGTGGGACGAACAGGTATCTAGGTATGAGATCGACATTTATTTTCTAAACTAGAGTTCACGTGACTAATATATAACCAAGTATATAACTACTTGGTTAGAGAGATAGTCAAACCGATGAAACTTTCTCAATATAAGCGCACGTAGGACTACCACGCTGTGTGGCAAAGTCATTTTACTTTACGAGAACATCGTAAAGGGCAAATTTTATCATGTTTTTGGTACTTAGCAGGGTTTATAGTGGCCGAGAGGTCACGACGATCTTGCGATTTGAGATCGTTCGAGGGCACTAAAAAGTTGGATGAGATGACAAACAGAGTTTATAGTCCCTAAAGAATGACTGGATCATTAAAATCAGCTAACAACGTAAAATAACGTTTATTACGATAGGACTGATCTGGGAAAACAAGAAACAGGTACAGGTACAGTCAGTAACAAAAGTAGATCAAGATAATTATGATAAGTAGTTAAAATAGTCAGTCATATCATAATTATGCCAACAGTGCTCTTTTCTTTGAATCTAGCTAAAAAAATTTTGTTAACTGACCTTACCTACTCATAAACATATTTTGTGAATTTATTTATAAGTCAAGCTTGTCTTGTCGACAAGTAAACAAGACATCGATAAAAAGTTCAAGGTCAAAAATTTAAAAATATTTTCATGACAGCGGCGTCTTTCTTATTTATACGCCTCGGTTTTATTAAGATACCTTAGGGAAGTGGAGTGAATAATTTGGTGAGGTCACGATTAGTTGGAAGCTTATAATGGAATAAAAAGAATTCTGCGCTCCAGTAACTCCCGTAGGGATGGTCTTACAAACAAATAAAACTTCCTGTGGCTTAAAATTATTACTTTTCCGCACCAGTTAATCAATCTACCCTAATATAAAAAAAAACAGCTTTGAAGTGATCAAAGACTAAATAGCAATTTATTCAGTACATAACTGAATGTAAACAGCATAATGACAAAAAAATTGGAAAAAAATGTGAATACAATTTCACCCTCAAAGTCTCAATCTACGGACGCATCAAAAAATGTTCAAGAGCACTCAAAACGAAATTGTATCTCCATTGAGTTAAACGTCAGGCATATTGCAGACAACGTTGTCATGGCGACCAAGGCACTTAGACAAGGGTGTCTACTACGAAAAATTACGGAGTTTCACTTATGACGTAGAGCTACACTGCGCCACCGCTTTACAAGTCCTCTTGTGAAATGACCGTGTCGCCGCGCAGTGAGAACTCAAACCGACCAAATAAACCTTCGTCTGTACTTTTGTGTAGTAGACACCAAGGGGTGGCTCCGATATGAACTGCACCGTTTGAATTTCAAGAGCTATGCAAAGTAATTCCGATCCAAACCCATTCAGATTGCTTTAATGTGCTTTAAGAAACATGGATGTTATTGTATCAATAAGTAGAGTTGGAGTACTCACCAGTGATTCACTTTCTAGACAAAGCGTCATTGAAAACCTGGAACAGTTTCTTGTGTAACGAGGCTATTGTAATTCCAAGAACAGTTTGAAATTGTACACGATTTTCGCTCCAGTTTTAATTGAAAAGAATTCCTAAAAATACATTTAAAGTAGGTATTCTTATTTTGAGAATTTTAAAATTTGTGTTTTGTTATGGGACAACTACTACTGCAAAAAAAAATTTTTTGCAATGGAATTTTTTCAAACAAAACTGGAGCGAAAATCGTGTACAATTTCAAACTGTTCTTGGAATTACAATAGCCTCGTTACACAAGAAACTGTTCCAGGTTTTCAAAAAATGCAAAAAAAATCCGCAAGAAAATAAAAAATATATCACGGTAACAATGGGGTATTGGTATTCTTGTTCCTTTGTCAGCAGCAGTAAAACTTATTAAAAAAATAATACTCAACAGTACTCAGATTCCACTATTATACTGCAAGATCTTTCAGCCAGAGAACGAGAAGAGTCGACCGAAGAAAACACAAAAGAAAATACAATGCAAATTCAGTCTCTAATTGATCATTATTCAAAGGAGCACTACAAACTGTGGAGAGGATCGTCTTCGATTCTTTAGCAGTCGTCTTTATGGCTAAGTAGGTTTGTATAGAAATTGTAAGTATTTATGAATAACAGATTGTTCTGAAAAAATTGAACAGGAAAATTTTGTCTATCAAAAAGGTGTCCCAATTTAACATTCTACAATCGCTAGAGGGTAGGAAGCTTGTTTAAATGTATAAAATTTACTTATCTACGCAGTATACGTATCGTCAATAGTACCTAGGTATAATGTTTTGGCGTAAGCAATACTTACAGTATATCTGTACAATACCAACTTTATTTGAGTTGTACTACGGCAACCTATTTCTGCCGCCAAGCAGCGATGCTCGCATTGCTGTGTTCCGGTTTGAAGGGTAAGGGCGCCGGTGTAATTACAGGCACATGAGACTTCAACATCTTTACGTCTCAGAGTGATGGACGCAGTGCACTCCCTTACAGGGCACGTCCTCATTGGACTTGCTCTGTGAGGTAATGCATTGTTATAGGCAGAAGTTACTACTTAACATCAGGTGAGCTATCAGCTTGTTCCATTACTTTTATCATTAAAAAAAACAACTGTGGCGTATAATTTCACTTTGTATTTTCAATTTCCAATAAAAAAAAAACTCTGAACTATGAATTCACTGCTATTAAAAAAACCTATTATCTAGAAACAATCAGAGCTAATGGAATAAGCACGGTACTGGAATCCAAATCAATTAACGAGGAGCGAGTCGCCGGAGGTTGGGCGATGCAATTAGAGAGTCTACTGGAACAAGACAGCCGTTGATAACTGCCTGATAGGCATTTTGTTAGCAACGTGTACTGGGATTTCAATTAGAGTTTTAATTATCAGTTTTATACACCATTCATTCCAAGCATGTTATATTGTAAAACTTCTAAAGTTTTGCTAACGCTAGATACATTTAATTTATAAGTTTTCAGTTTTTCTGCTTAGACTACCTTACCCTATGTACTTGTAGAATTTCGCAAATAGATATTTGAAAAATAAGGAATAACAAAACCTACGTCAATAACAATTTATTCCGTAAAATCACAGGAATAATCATTATAACTATTTCTTTTCACGTAAATAAAACAAAACACCTATGGATTTGGATGCTTGAAATTTCGGACCATACTTAAAAATAATTATCGCAAAACATGCAATTAGATAATACTTTATTTGATTTTATTCTAAAACCAGTGCGATACCTTCGCAAAATGGATCAAACCCATTTCTTTCTACATAGTTTTGCCCGTCATATTCATACTCCGTGAACGGAACCCTCAAATGAACTGTAAAATTCAACGCAGCACCAATTTTTTGAGTGGCTATAGAAGTACCAATAGCTTGACATATCTTCGGAACCTTTGTAGTCACTGCTCGCGGTTTCATGTATGAATACTTTGGTCCTAGGTCTTGAAGAGTAATTTTAGATACAGGACCAGTTTTGAGTCGCTTAGCGACGTCTATGGAGTACTTGCAGAGGAGATATCCTAGCTTCTTCTTTCTGTGGTCACGGAGTGTAGCTATAAACATAATTTCTAAGCTGCAGTCTACGTCATATCTGAAACAAACGGAACTTAACTTACAAAACTTAGTTTTATATATTTCCCTCTTATGAAAGTATCTTGATGTGAAAGGTTGTTGAGAGATCACATACCGCAGACCATTACGTAGGATGGCCGCTCACAAGTTGGAATGAAAAACCAGTAGCGCGTACCTTTACCTATATGATAACTTTTACTGGAGACTATTAAATATAAATAAATATAAATATTCACGGACACTTAACACAACGGCTTCTATTCCCAAACTAAGCAAAGCTTGTACGATGGAAACTAGATGCCTGATAGAATACATACATTTTTTTTTGAAAATACATACTTATAATACATAGAAACACCCAGACACAGAACAAACATCTCTGTTTACAACACACAAATGTTTGTTCTCGGTGGGGATCGAACCCACGACCCACAGCACGGAAGGCAGAGCTATACTACCGACTGAGCCATGACGCCTGTCAACTACTATTGTATGTATATAGATAATCGGTATCGCTATCCGGGAAACCTTAGTTCAGTGGTGAACGCCTTACTGCTAAAATGGCAACGTTGATGATAATAAAGAAGGACTCTTCCGTAACTCACTACAACTTTTTTTCTACGAAAATTAGTTTTCTGTAAATAAAAATACGTGTTTTCCCGTAACTGGTATCATACGAGGATGAATTATGTTTAGTTAGTAACTCGTTACAAAGCTACGGTTTCGCAGACGGCCGAAGGGGATGATAATATAAGACACGGACAAAAGAGTAAGGAAGAGGAAATATAAACCTCGGCTACAAACTTCAATGAAGATAGATTTGCTATTAAATAAGGTTGGTACAATCTCAATTTCCAACCCGCTATAATATAGTTGAATAGCCGAATGCATGTTTGGTTAATAGGAGCAATCTGTAATGATTTACAAACAAGATGTAGGTAGTTAATGTTCTAGATAAGAAGATATGCTATGTGGGTCAGAGTTGATGGGTAGGGCCAATGTATTTGGGACAAACGGTATAGTAATAGTTGCTCTAATTATTATACAGTATGCATGTAGTTAATTAGAAACTAGGGTTTGATTACTTAGTTGTTTGAAGGGGTATGTTTTAACTGAAGGTAAATTCAGGTAGAAGGGGTATGCAACGAGTGAAATATTTAATTGAAAGATTTAGGTACTAGTAATAAATCAATATATATAAAACTCTTTTGAAGCTGACATAGAATCAACGCACAGCCTAAACCATAAGTCGTAGAGGTATGAAATTTGGAGGGTAGTATCCTTATATAGTGTAGGGGTGCACTAAGAAAGGAATTTTGAAACGCCACACTCTAAAGGTTAGAACGCGAGCAACGCCGCGGGCGACGGCTAGTAAACAATAAATTATTGGTAATCAAAAGCATAATCTATAATATCCATGATTTTAAATACACAAATTTAAAAACAGTATTTTGAAATCTCATAGTAAATTTGAGGGAAATATTTTGTTTACCAATCGATTACTTTTCGTTCGATGACGTCTTATGAAAATGATTTTACCTTTCAAAGAAATTACAACGGCCATCCAAATCAGACATGAAATTGATTAAGGCTTTTGAGGAAGGTTGTTTGCATCTCTCTTCAACGAATTCATCAAAGAAAGTTTTTTCGTTTTCGTTTGTACTGGCTACCTGGAAAAGTAAGAAAATATTCGTTGAAAAATCTTATACCGATGTTGAAAACACTTGCTATTCATATCAACATTCTATATCGAAGACACAAAAATATACATTATGTGAGTATTTTACATGAAAATAAAATTGAATGTAATTATTTCACATATCCTAACCATATTATAGTGTTACTAAACCTTTTGTAAATCGTCTGTCTGCCTAATTTTCCTGTTGTAATATCAAGATGAAATAAGACCTGCCAAGCTGGCTACATCTAAAATTGAACTATGTACCTTCCTTGAACTATGTCTTCCTGGGCGTGCAAAAAGGTATCTAAAGGTAAAGGTACCTATCTATTTCCATAGAACGAAGTTTCTTATCACGTATTACCAAGAATTAATGTTTTGTATGGTAGTCCAAAAATGCCATGGCCATTAATAGGTAGGTATGCAGGTGAGTAGATTTTCTGTGACAAACTAGCTCCACTAAAATTGAAACATTTTACGTTCTGTGTACTTACAAACGATCCTACACCACTCATACACCATTTAGCCATTATTTATGTTTGAAATTACGCTTCCGATTGGTACTGATTTGGACCAGTTGAGCTATCTATAAATCGTTGGCAACGGTTTGTAGATAGCTCAACTGTTTCATGTGTATTTTGTAAATATTGTGAATATTATAAATACTGTATTGGTTGTAATTTCTTTGTGAATAAATTAAGTTTGTTATTATTCTTTAATTACCTGTAGTTTATTAAAAGAAGCAGCCACAACTCCTCCAGTGCTTGTTTCCACGGCGACTAATGACACCCCATCCAGCGCTGCATCAGCACAGAGCTCCAACAGCTCTTCCATTGCAGCTGGGTTTTTGTTTACTTCTGTGCCTATGCAGACCGTCTCGTCAGGGAAGAACGCGTCTTTTATCACCTGAAGTCAGTCAGTTTTTTTACTAAGTACTGTGTGTTTTGGGCATACTTATAGGTTACTCTGTTTGATCCAGAACTTCATTATAGGCAGATTTTCATTACGGTACTTATTCATCCATTTCGAGTATGCTTACAATGATGAGCCATGTTTCTCTGAGAAGGTCATGGGGTTCAAACCAGGGTAAGAACCCTGGCTATATCATCATCATCATCATCAATATATATAAAACTCTTTTGAAGCTGACTTAGAATCAACGCACAGCTTAAACCATAAGTCCTAGATGTATGAAATTTGGAGGGTAGTATCCTTATATAGTGTAAGGGTGCACTAAGGAATTTTGAAAAGTCGCACCCTAAAGGGTAAAAAGCGAACAACGCCGCGGGCGACGGCTAGTTTTATACAAATTTTTGCATTAAAGGTATCGAGTCTTATCTATCATACTAGCGATTCGCAGGTGATTCCACTCATGGCGAGGACGCGGCAGGTGGAATCACTCGCGAATCACTAGGGTGATTGATGAGGATCGACTTACTATCTTTAGTCAAATTTAACTTGCATAAATAATATTATTTTTGCAATACTAATGCAAATATCTTCAGTACCAGCGAGTTATTTTAAATTCACCAATTCATTAGCATGCCAACCAGACTCTTTCAATATTTAGATTAGGTAAGACTTAATGGATAGGGCTGCCTTATGACAGTGGGTTATATCAATGGTACCGGCTAGGGTAAAAATGAATAGAAAACAATAGGTTCTAAAATAAGTTTGACCATACAATAAGTTTGTCTGTTAGATTGACTACGAACGCAAAGAAAGAACAAGGAAATAAATTAGGGCAATGTTGACATTTTAAGTATGGGAAAAAAAAGTAAAGATTAGTACCCCTACATTATTATTCAACCACAACATCAGATTTTAGCTACACGTTAGGTAAATCAAATTTGGCAACCATAACATGCACGGTTAAAGAAGCTTACAGTTTTGCAAACTTACTTTCAGTGCACCTGGAATAGTTGCAGCTGTTAGCGACTCTATCCTGTATTTCCCTGAAAATTATAAACTTTATTAGGTATCTAGCCAGTTATGTCTATCTAATGTACTATCCTAATGTTTTGGGCCAAACTTTATGTTGGGTAAAACTGACATGGCGCACCCACTCTAGGGTTAAAAAACTTCACAAAGTTAGAAAACATAATAAACATTAGTAAATGTTTATGAACATTAGAAAACAAAATAAATAATAGTAACTTACCACATTCTGAGGTTCCCCATTCCATTTTAAATGCAAATCACAACAACACATCAAATAAAGTACCTGTAAGTAGGTACATACGTGCGCGCGCGCTTCTGTCACTCGCTTCACTAACAAGTTTGCCATCACAGAATACAGAAATTTAGTATTTGCCATTATGTTTCCTTCCTTTACTGCGAACCAGTCCACTTTCAACTTTGTTTTGATAACACTACGGCTCTAAATAAGTACACTCTTGCTTCTTGACCGCGACAACCGGCTATGGGTACAAATATAAACATCAATTTGCTATGATTACCAGTTGAAACGTAAATACTTACTTTTTGTACATCGTCGGTTATTCAACCTTATCATAAATTAGTTACGTAGAAGATAGCATTATCAGCACTGTTTATTTTTATTCCAGTATACGCGAGATTAATTCCCTGAACGAAGTTTATAATGTAACGTGAAAGAAATAAGGAATGTACGATAGAAGGATGTTCAACAAGGATGTAAATTTAGTAAAAGAAAGTTCAAGAAAGTTCAAAGAATTTTCTTCAGAAAATAATAAAATATATGCAGTGCGAACCGTATGTAAGCGCACTATAAAGAAATGAGATTGCAAGAATTATGTTTGGTAGATATGTACAATATGTACATTGTACATAGTACAAAGCACAGGTAGGTATGTATGCACAATGCACATAGCTACATAGATTTATTAGTACAAAACTCACCTCATTATATATGACCTTCCTACCATCGTTGTAAAATAATTGCTAAAAACAAACTAAAGATTCTGATTTTAGTGAGTAACAAAATATAAAATGGATTTTGTATCTCATATTTTTTTTCAAATTCTCACAATAAAAGAATATTGTGAATTTGTAGGGATGCCTAGGAGAAATACTCATCTGACTGACACGAGGTCAGAAGAGTTAGAATCGAGAAATACAGCTGATTCAGTTGAGAGCAATCAGAAGTCGGAGCACGGGCTGAATTCAATTTCAAGTGCGCTAACAGACGCCCATCGATATTTTTCACCTGAGAGATAACTTAGAACATTCTCAGCAATATCGAAACAAGGTTTATGGAAGAAATATATTTTCGAAGATTCAAGGTGATATTGAGATCTTTCATAATTTTTTGACCCGACCACGCTGAAAAAAGACGTTCATGATTTTGACCGGTATGTGTGTGTATGTGACTGTTTACACAATGGTTTATTGAAGAATTATGGAAGTTATATTATTTGGTAATTTCGAGAATGTACCTAAGTATACAAACTTAACTATAGTTACTGATCACAATGGGCGAATATTACTGAAATCAATTTATTTCAGGCATAAATAAATTACCTACACAAATTTAAATGAAATAAAATGGTGTTCTAAGAATTTGTTTGTCTGGTAAAAAAATGTACAAGAATATTATCTTTATTCCTTTGTTATTGCCTGTTTGAAGTTGAGTCTAGAGTTTTTGCGAAAACTAGACCATCAGTCCTTGACGTATTCTTTTATTATTCCTTTGAGAACATGTTTCATATTTTTTTTCTTCATTGAGACGTCCTCAAACTCGTGATACCTCATTACCTACTAAGATCTAAAGATGTCAAACATGTAAATTGTATCCGAAAGGTTAAAGTTTCGATTTTGTTCAGATGTTACAATTTAGTTCAAAACAAGTTTAATTTTCAATTACTTTTATGACGGAGCAGAATACAAATTTTTGAATGTAAATTACCTTTTGTGAATTACCTTTCATTTTGATAACTAAACTTGTAATATCGTTTTATGGGTTTTATTTTAATTTAGGTACCGTTTTAGGTGCTAAATCACATAAAGAAATACAAAAAACCTTCAATACAATGAAATTACGTATATCACTAAATAAAATTAGGTGCCTAACCTTGCTGATACCATTTTTATTACTAGATACCTAAAAGTCGAAAGGTACCTAAATCAATTAGGTACAGAATCAATTTCATTTCAGTCTTGGCTAAGGAAATTCTATCCGATGTATTTTTTGTGGAATTTCTAGGTTTGGTATTACAAGAGGTTTCGAAAATTTATTACCGCGGTGTGGAAACTTTCTTAATAGAATTGTTTTAGGTATTTTCTGGTAATATAGTGTTTTGGAATGTTATTCATAAGATAGATTTCAAAAATACATTTTATGAATTAAAAAAATACATGGAGACCCAAAAGAAGTTTGAGAACGCAAACGTATGGATTTGATAAGGTTTGTGAATGTATGTTTTCTTACGTTTTTCTCTGTACATCAGCAAAATATTTACCTTTGGGACTAGCGTCACCGCGGCTTTGCTCGCGAGTTAGCAGCATACGAATTATTTGTTTTAAATCTTGGTTAATTTGATCCTAATTTTAGACCCTTTAAGGTGCGACTTTTCAAAATTCCTTTCTTAGTGTACCCCTACAGTATATAAGAATTAGTCCCTCCAAATTGCATACCTGTAGGACTTATAGTTTACGCTGTGCGTTCATTGTCAGTCAGATTCAAAAGAGTTTTATATATTTAGAAGGTTAGAAGAGAAGATAGATTTCGTACTTTTTCAACTTGAAAACAGCCATAAAACAGTGAGATTTTTCAATCTCCAAACGATCTGTGGTATAGGTAGCTATTAATGTCTCTATACCTACTATACTACAAAAAGAAACATCCGGTTATTTTCGTTGTCCACCATAATAACAAGCATTTTAAGGCAATTTAATACCACTTTACCTACAGTAAGTCACATACAAAATGCAGACACGCAATGCGGGCCACATTCATGGCTGATAATAACCTATGAAACGGGGTGTCCATAATATTTCACCAATGTTAATAGTCCAACGATTAGTGCTGTGGGTAGCCTTTTATGCGACGCATTTGGACAGAAATGTGCATAAATTTATGGACACCCGATAGTGACGTATGTGTCTAGCCAGATCGATCCTTCAAGCGTTATAAAACCATTGTCACCCTAACTAGTAAATTTAGGGTTTGTTTCTTATGGAGGGAGATTTTGTTTCACTGAATTTTAAAGTAAACACAGACTTAATTTTAAATAAGTAATCGGCTTTCGGTGATTTTAATTCGTTGCCTATTGTTTTATTCATACTTTTTATATTGAATGTAGCTATATTAATAGATGATCCACACATCCTTCAACAATTTTCCGTCACTTACTAAAATCCACTCTCAGTTTCTAGGCCTAATATTGAGAAACTAAAAGTTACAACCTCTTTTTCCATTCGCGCGATTCTAGTTCATAAAACGGTTGTAACACAAGCGAATATAGCTTGGACGTGTACTGGAACTTATTTCTTTTGGATCATAGACAAAGTGCTCGAGACGTAGGCTCTTAGCGAGCTGCGGTCTAGGAATTAATGTAGCGTGTCTAAAACCAAGCACGCACCTCTTGAAGCTTGTGTGTTTCTTTGTTTCTGTTTGCAGGCACGTCGCTTGTCAGAGTTTGATTTGAATTTACCCCCTTTTATAAAGAGTAGGTACCTACTGTATTTTGCGATACTATATAATGTAAGTCATTTGATGAGATTGATTTTGGACTTTTTCCATCAAATTGACTTTTAATAATCCTAACAATGTAATAATAATAAGTACCTACTTATCTGGGTTGTTAGAATGAAGATTACATACCTTAAGCTAAGCTAAGCTACGTTGCTAAGTGTAAAGGGTCGCGTTCTCAAGAGGAGTTTCAAAATGAATGCAATTCCAGTATTAGTTCAAAATTGCTTTATTGAACAGAAAACCAGAAGAGATTTTTATAATGTATAAGCCGCAACACCACATTTCACCAAAACGCTTCGATAGCGCGATTCAGCCTACGGACAACTTTACTAGCGACATCTAGTTTGGTTTACGGTACTATCATACGCTTTAAACAAATAACTACTTTAATGACCTAACTTAGACACTAAGGATGGGTTTGAAATTCACCATGTACTTTACGATCCCTATTGATGGATTTCAAACACATCCTTAGCAGCGTAGTTTAACTTAACTCTGGTGGAAAAGCACCCTTATTCTATTTATTTAATCGAATTTTTTTTTTCTATTTCAGCAAACACATTAACACTGCATAACAACGCGAAGCAATGAATAAATATATTATTTGCATCATAAATAAGGCAAATTCTATTAGCCATCAAATTAGGCGGCCAGTAATTAGAGTCTAGAGCGAGCATTACACGCGATGGTATCAAGTAAACGGCTATGCCGATAACATCTAGCTAACTAGTTTACATGTATAGTGTACACCAATGCTGAATAGCTGGTAAATGCAAAATGAAATTAAGATTGCTTTGAAAAAATTTATTAAAATTTTTCATGTACTTATCTGTAACACGTAAGTTAGTATGAGTCAACTCTGGTAACGGAGTTTTAAGGCCGCCTTAAGGTCTCTGTCGTGGCTTTACTACTGCTAGAGCCTGCTAAGCTGTACAACAGATCGTATAAACTGCTGTACCTAACTAACTAATACATTATAGAGCAAAAATTTCCAGTCGACTATAATTATAAATCTTGAATGTCTTAGAAACCAGGATAATTTATGTCGCTTTGTATTTAATTAAAGGTTGGTCTTCCAAAAAAGATAATTGTAATAATAAAAAATACCAAATAAAGGTAACATACTTCCAAATTATGATAAAAACCTAAAGAAATTAGTTATTCATCATCGATCAATAACTTCCTTTAAATGTTTCAGTGCTTCGTCCAACGCAACATACACCTCCTGAGTATTCAGAGGTCTCTCTTCAAACGATGCAGTATCACTTCTCATGGTAGACTTATGCAGAATGCTCTGGGTCAGCGGGCAGAAGACGTCAGGGTTCATAGATTCTGACTTTGACTTTCCGGTGAGGTAGCTCATTGGTATACCGATGAGGAGGACCGAGATGGCGCCGGCGAAAGGGCAGTAGGTGAAAGCGATTTTGAAGAGAGATTTTATTGGTTTTGTCGGGATTTTGGTCCTGAAAATAAGAGTAAAGCTTTCACCAGTATCGTTCACGGCTGAACAAAGGTTGTTTTGTATTGAGAGCTCAGTGATAAAAGCCTAGCAAAAGATTTCGTCATTTATTCAGATTTAAAATAAAAAAAAAATTACAGCACTTAGAAACGATAGTCAATATTTAAAACTAAAACAAGCGCTTTATTACTTTCTGTAAACCTGGTTTTACATTCAGGAACTTCGCTTACCTATTTTGTGAAACTTATGTATTGGTATTTATTATACAGAGCCGGAAGTAGGGAAAATAAAAAATCATCGGTGTCATCAAAATAAATCTCAGTAAGATAATTGAAAATAGACTTGCAAAATTATATTCTCCAGCACCTAAATAAATATTCTAAGAGATCTTTGAAGAAGCTTTATGAATATTCGGTCTTACTTAGAATCAACTCCGAACTTAATGCTCCCTGTCAGTATTTAAACAAAATGAGTAAGGTGCCTTCTGGTAAGATCGGCGTAAGTGGAAGTCCGGATGCCAAGCAATTTTGCGATATTTTCATATGATAATTGCTTAGACGTGATTTATCTGAACTTCCACTTACGCCGATCTTACCAGAAGGCACTATAACTATTTCTGTGTACCTACATTATAGAATAGAAGAATTTCGCGAAAGAAAATTCATGTTGAAAATGTAATGAATAGTCGCATACCCGCCCTTAGTCGAGCTCTGGCACAGACTCAGTGCTGCCAGTAATGCTTTGATCAAAGTTTTGAAAGCTGCTAGTTAGGTAACTAAGTTTAGAATGCAATCGACAGTCTTCTAGTTAGTTAAGAACAATGTTGAAGTGATGCCTTGGGTTTGCATTTATTAAACCTATAGATTAGAGAAGATAGATAGATAGAATATTCTTTATTGTACACCACTTATAAGTAAACAAAATAACAAAAAAAAAACCATAATTACGTAATACGGTCAAGTTTTAGGAGGTAGGTACAATGAGCGAAGAAGAAATTTTCTTTATAAAAATATCTTTGCGCTATTATTGGGGGGTTATACGAGTTACAAAGACTTATATATGGATTACTACTCACTAAATAATGGAGTTTTTAGTACCTACCTACGCGATACTACCTACTAGTAGGTACTTATAGTGTTATTTATACGATCTGTGACGATACAAAAAAAAACGAATACAACGGTTTATTGTCATAATCCCCACTAAGTTGTCCCTACCAGTGGGGAATATGACAATCTTCAAAAAATTGTTGGCGTTTTCCCCACGATCCTGGCCGGTGGGAATTATGACGATAAAAATAATGTAGGTTTATTTTACAATTACAGATCCGTACATACTGTACCTAAGTTCTAATAGTTTGAATTTTTTTTGCCATAGACCACACGCTAAATCGTAAAACACGTATTCCAAATAAACTGATCAACCACTGATTTACAAAAACAGAATCCCAATTCGCGTCATAAATCTTATCACGCCGCCATTTTTTCTGGCTCAGTTTTCCGACATATTCTGTAAAAACCCACGCCTTCGCGCCTTCAGTTCATTTTACCGTCGTATCTTACAATCTTCCCTCCCAATCATTGCTATTGCTGCGTCTCGGCGACATCCATATCGCTGGTTTTACGATCACAGAACATTTTTATTACGACCGCAATGAGTTCACACTCGGTTAGAGATCCCTCGTCTAAGTTTTAATCTTCGCTCGCAACTTTGGTGATATCGACTTGAGCTCTTTTATTCCCCCCATCCCTTATTAAAACTTTTTCCATATTACTATTACTTGATTCTAGTTTTATGACTTTACTTGGAGTTTTTTCTGAGACATGTTTGGTTGTGAGGATTCCGTAACTTATAATAAACTCACCTTATAAATAGAGACCAACTTATAAGTAATGTGCGTGCTTACAGAATACTGAATTTCTGCAAGGTAGAGCACCCTTTCTAAATACAGTAATCCCTTTAGGATCTAATACAGTCTATAAAAGTCGGTTTTGCACTCTACAAAGATAAGCATGGCAAGTACTTAGTCAAGTTGGTACCTACTTAGAAAGTGTATAGGTATAAAATACATGGCAACTAGTTATGCAACTAACCTATATCTACATTGTCCTACATACTCGTAGGTAGATAACTCGACTGCAAATTATCAGTATTAGTAAATTATTGGCATTCTCTGCATTTTATAGGTACTTACACAACATTGTGAGCCGCAGTAATGTTTGCAAATAGATGTGTGAAGTTACCGCATCCAGAGGTAACCAAGGGCTTTCCTTGAAAGGTCAACGCCCCTGAAGCTAGAGCATTTTCCGCGCCAATTAGCAGCCATCCACAGAGGAACAAACTTAGAAGACACCCGCTTAGTGCGCCCTTGAAGGAAAGAAGATAACAAACGTAAATAATAGGAAGGGTAGAATTGCCAACGCCATCTGTACGAACGTTATAGAACTATTACTAGCGCCATCTTCTAGATACATATAGAAGCTTTTAGAAACTTAACCCATTAGCGTGGTTCTTTGGTAGAGCACAGATACAGAGTCACACAGGTTGTTAGTTTTTAAGAATTCCACTAGATGGCGTGCTTGCTAACCGTTCAAGTTCGATGACCTTTGCAGCACAAAGTGCTACTGGCTGGTATAGGGCCAAAAAGAATAATTTTAAATTTTTCACCATCAAAATAATATTGAGATAGGAACTTGTAGATTTTACTTCTAACGAAATGAAAAGTTGCTAGTTTCTAGTCATAAGTTTCATAATTTAAGTAGTACTTACCTAATGATGTTGACTGGCACTTATAAGTACCTAATTAGAAGTAAATTAGTGAAATGACTTACAGAACAGTTTGCTCTAGAAAAGACGATGCCTAGAGTGAACAGTCCAAGTAGGGT
The DNA here is from genome assembly GCA_918843925.1 of Eulithis prunata. Lineage (NCBI taxonomy): Eukaryota > Metazoa > Arthropoda > Insecta > Lepidoptera > Geometridae > Eulithis > Eulithis prunata. Next base: position 4,198,748 of record OU974019.1, on the reverse strand, counting down.
TCCAGCAGTGACGCCTGTGACTCCTGAAGCGACGTGCTGCAGCTTGTCCAAGTCTTTGGAAAACCAGACCACGCTTCCGCTATAGAGTCCAACTAGCACACATAAAAACTGGAAAAAAATACCAATACGTTACCTACCTATTAGGTAGAATAATCGAAGTTACAAATAAAATCTATCGTCATTATAGGTTATCGAAATATCTGATCGTCATTCAGGTCATCCGTGAACGTAAGTCACAGTGTGTTGGGAGTTTCATCTTAATCTGCTCTACATTTGGAATTTGTGACTGAATAGAACAAAGAACTTCTTTCTTAACTAACTTCTTGTAAACTGGAAACAAACCTTCATAATCCTACAGCAAGCAAGTTCATTCGTACTTTGAGGCATCCAAGGTCTAATGAACTCTTCAAATAAAACTCCAGATATCGAATTTATTAATGAAGCCATGCATCTGTAAATAAATTATCTATTCGGTAAAAATAGCTACGAGTATATAGCTTATTGAAACAAGCAGTAAGCAGTTTGCTAAATTGGATGTCAGCTAAACTCACCCACAAGTAGCGCTGAAGGTCGACATGATGAAAATTCCACAAATCCCAGGAAACATTACTGATAAACTGTTCAAGAAATGTGGAACCAACTGAAATCAAAGAATGATCGTCTTGTCAAAACATCATAATGCCTACAACAGTCTAAAACTAAAGCCTACAATAAAGAAGAAAGAAAAATAAGAAAGAAGAAATGTGTATGAAAGACATACTATCTATGATTTAGAATCTGATCTTTGTGGTCCTAATTCCTAGCAACTTACTTGCTCGTGTTTCTTTATCTGCCCGGTTAATAACGGATCACATCCAGCAAACCACGCGTACAACGCCAGTCCAAGAAAACAGGAAACTAGTTTCATCAGTATAACTCCTATGCAGGATAGAACCAGGCACAGTCTTGCCTTCTTTATAGTAGGAACAGCTAAGAGTTTCTGTAGGGTAGATTGACTTAGGGCTATCTTCCAAAGCCAGTTGGTGCTGAGAGCTAGGGTGACGGCGAAAAATGACGTGTGGTGGGCCATTTCAGGGTCTGGGCTGAAAAGTAAAAGAATATCTGTAATACTGTAAGTAAACCAAGCAATTAGATGATAAAAACTACATAGAGTTGTCATTGATTTTTTAAGTTCTCAAAAAAAAAAGCTAGTTTTGTTTAAGGCCAGTTTGAAGATAACTAAACTTACTCATACAACACCAGCCTACCGCCAACACTAGCAATCTCCCACATCTTCGAGAACCCCATAGGAATCAACGCCAAGCCAGTGGGCAGGGCAGTGCCAGCCAGCGCCAAGAATGTTGTTCCAATACCAATAGCTACTACAGCTCTGAGCCCTCCAACTGCACTGAACGTAGCACACGCAACGCAGATCACTGCAGTGATCTGTCCGGCTAGCGGGTTTGTAACTACAAAAAAAACACTCATATTATGAAACTAATATTATGATGTTTGCAAAAAAATACACAATTCGGTTTCGAGTTCATGCTTGTGAGTTCTACCTTATCTTATTGTTACCAACTCGAGAAAAAACTGTTTTACAATCTTTACTTAGGAAGGACTTTTGGAACCAAATGACCTCGAAAATCTTTATCTCATTATAAACTATGGTTTTTTTTAGTTTAAGTTTCTTTATCAATGAGGATATCAAAACTGACTTACCCAATCGAAACGCCATCAATGGAACATACGGCACGATAGGCAGAAGCATGAGCTTGCTGACGACGAATAAAACAGCTGCTATGGTACGAGTGTGTGTCGAGAACCTTATCTCCAGGTATTCGAAGCTTGATGATAGCTGAAGTTTGTGGAACACTGGAAATTAAAGTGAAAGTAGGTTAATCCTATGTTCAGGCATTGGATCTCTGTCCATATGGAATGGACAAAAATAAAAAAATTACTAACACTGAAAGGTGTGTGTGTTTTATCATAAGTTGTTTTGTTTTATTTTATTTTTACTATTTGGCTCTATTTTTGTGTATTATGGGTCTACAGTGCCTGTAATAAACTAATTATATTTATATTTTATTTATTTATACTGAATGAAGGTACCTCATGATCAAACCAAAAGTCCAAAGCATGGTCTAAATTGAAATTACTGGAACCTTTAGAGGCGGTGAACGATAAAACTCCAACCTAATCTAATTCCAGCTGACCAAAGTACAAACTTTTAGAATATTCTACCAACGACGTTTAGTCAATGCAGTGAACACGATGAAACTTTCATAATCTAAACAATGCACTGATTATTTTATTTTATTTGCATAACAATACATTGACCTACTATGTATCACTTGAAAATATTTACCTGGTAAATAAATGACAGCTGTAAGAAAGGTGACGACGATAAGGGATAGTGCTGAAGCCCAGTACTGAGTTCCCCTGAGGTATATTTCTACTGGTACTCCTAGAAGTGTGATACTAGTCAGGTGACTGAAAAAAAAGTAAAAACTGAATGAGTAAGTTGGATAGGCTAATGGTGATGCAGGTGTATACCTTCATGGCTATTCCGTTGAAACTTTCTGTTTGTCGTTACCTATACTTTATTTCGTACCCAGTTGGTAGACAGATACCCAGTTGGTAAGAGATATTAAAAGCTTAAAAATTATAGTGTTTATGAGATAAGGTCCATACGCTATGCATGCATTGCATACTCATAGCCAATAATCCCAATATTGCCAAAAAAATTTAGGTACCTATACCTTGTACGTATTTACCTTCCTTACCAGCTGGGGTAAAACCATAAGATCTTTATTCCAGTAGATGATAGTAATATAAATATACCTCTAAGTATCTGAAAATAATGCCGTTAGTAAAACTTACCTTGCTATAAGTGCAAGAGTGATTGAAACCACCGACATATTTTTACCGGCGAACAAAAAATCCGCCACTGTATTATATCTTGTATTAACCACATTAAAATATAAAATAATCCCAACAATAACACTGAGCACTATACCAAATAAGCAATATTCAGCTATATTAAAATATATTGGAGATACAAGCATTGTGATGTTCCTCATAATCAAAATTACGTACAAGAAGTGTTCTGTGCAAATGTCTACTTGCAAATACAGTTTGATGATATTTTATGAGCACTAATGCACGAGATACACGAGGCTAGTTTTTCAATGCTATCAAACTAGAGTCTTGACATCCTTGCTTCATCATCATCATCAACATCATCAACCTATACCAGTCCACTGCTGGACGTAAGTCTCTCCCAAGACGCACCACTGAGCCGGTCTTCGGCTCTTTTCATCCAGTGTTTGCCAGCTACATTTCTCAGATCGTCGCCCCACCTTGCCGGAGGGCGTGCTACACTATATATATACGCTTGCGTAAACGTGGTCTTACGGTATCCTTGCTTGGCACATGTTAAGTAGTGCTATTATGTAGGTAGACACGTGATGCTAGAAAAACATAAGCCACTGTAACTCTTGTGCCTAGAAAAATACATCAATCGGGCCCTGCATCGAGCTTCATCGTCCACACAATACTAGTCCACAAGACAGAATAATCGGTGTTGAGGGAAGCTACATGCTCAAATCCATTAGCTTTCTTACTAGTCTATTCGCACACGAGTTACTACCTTGCTAGCTTTATTATCTTGCTTGAGAAACTAGCCTCGTGTGTCTCGGGCATTAAAGATAGCAGATAAAAACGGATTTGAGTTTAGACTTTTAGCAAATAGACGCCGTGAGTTATTACAACTGTTTGATTAGCGTCTTGTTTGAGTATTACTATGTGGAAGTTTTTGAACGTCTCCTTTCCGTAGACAAAACGTCTCTCTGTGAAAAATTTAGTTCTTTGTGACGTCTTTAAAACTGGATAGAAAACAGGAGTTCAGATAAAAAAACACATACCTAACATATTGACAGACATATACCTGACGGTAAAATAAAAACAATGGTTTACCTACCCATGCATAGCAGATTTGTAGTTCCTGAGATATTATCTTGATAGAAGGACGAAAAAAAAGAGAAACAAAAAATTTATAGAAGTAAGAAAACTAAAAGAACACTACTGACATGGAGGAGTCCACAATCAGCAGTGAAGAAATTGTATATCATAATTTCTAAAAGCGCCACCTGTCATGTTTCTATGATACTACTCAAGGAACTGACATTCTAAGCTCGTAGAGATATTATTAATGAGCAAAGCGACAGTGAAGTTCAGTGTGTTTTGGATAGATGGCGTGATAAAAAAATCTGAAATTGCTACACGAAATTGAAATAATTATTGCCATTTGTACAAAATGGTGGGTATAAATATTTTTCATTCATTCAAACACACTATGAATAATTTATTCGTAGGATAAACTAAAAGCTATAATAACATAAGTAGGTAACCTAAGTATGTAATCTCCTTATTTATGTCGTAATGCTGCTTTCAGGGGTGGTTTTATATTATTATGGATGGTGGGTCCCTTACATTAGAATATTACTCTCACACCTGTCCCGGCGGGTCGGTAAATACAGTTTTGCCTAGTTTTATAGATGCTGTGGGATTACTTTGGATGCTGATTTCGGGTAGGGATGTGAAACCTCATTAATCCATATCTAGAAACAAAATATTGAACCTTCTAAGAGCCTTATTATTTATAATACATTATTGTCAACTACCAACAACATAGGTTATTTATTGTACCTAAGTAGAAGCGCTCGTGGAGTAGCTTGCTTAGTCAAAATTCACCGATTAACTAAGTTAAGTGACGTTTTGCGCGGTCACTATTGGAATGGATGACCGTTAGTGGCAATTACATCTAAGCGCTTCCGTGCTTCGGAGGGCACCGTAAACTGTCGTTCTCGGCCGGCCTAAAAACTCTGTCACCAGAGTTGGCCACTAACTCATACAAGCTTGCTTGCTTGTAACTAATTGGGAATAGAACTCGCACTTATTGGCTTTTCAGAAGGATTTTAATTGTACGTGTAAGGTTAAAAATTATGAGAACGACTTCTTAGTTTCAGCATCATCAAATCGATCCAGCTTATCTGCGGCCATTTTGCTAATGCCCCCAATCAAGGTAATACCTACTGAAATAGGTACATCAGAAATTGCAAATTCCCGGTTAATCCCCGTGCAAAATAAAAAGATTTAGGTACCTCAATTTTCCTTGTTCCACTTCCATCAAAAACAAATTCTTCAGAAAAGAAAACATTAACACCATCCCTGGGCCATTTCGATACCGGAATGTAATAGCTCGATAAATTCCTACCACGTACATGCGAATACACAAATCATCTAATACACAATATCGCAAATATTTCTTGTCCAGAACATTGGGTGACATGGTGCTTCCAGCTTTTTTACGGCAGAACAGCTAGTTCACTCCTGGGTAGCGAATCGCTGCGAGCTATGATGCACGTACCTATAACATAATTAGTAGTAAAGTTAGTACCGAATAAGTTCTCCCCTTACGTCTCTTTTATTTCTTTTTAGCGTCTTTTATCGTGATTCCTTTATCTGTACTGAATTCATCTTGTGGTGCAAATTATTGATAACAGTTACTGTTATGGGAAATAGAAGGTACGAATCAGCTATAACCCATTATTCAGTCTCATTTACAACCACAATTTCAGCCGTATAATACCGCGTTCACACTATGCCATTGCCGCTGCCGGCATTCATGCCGCGGACTTAAAGCCACAGCAACATCGCCTTTATTCTCACCAAGGAGCTAGGGCATGAACTTGGCGATGTTGCTGTGGCAATAATTCCGGAATTAATCGCGGCAATCATTCCGGCAGCGGCATAGGCATGTGTGAACGCGGTATAAGAATAAAGGCGATGTTGCTGTGGCAATAATTCCAGAATTAATCGCGGCGTTAATGCCGGCAGCGGTATGGGCATAGTGTGCACGCGCTATAACAGCTGTTGAGTATAAGCAGGTCTCTCTCATTGATATCCAAGGTGACCAATCTTACGCAGCATGTACCCAACAGCTCCTAGCCAATATCGTGCATTTTTTCTACTTTTCCCATCAATGTGACCATAACCATTGCAATGAGCTAGCTGAAACTAAACTTCCTCCGACTTACCGAGGTGGGAGTCTCAACCGGGAATCGCAAGAAAAGGATGCAAATACAATTTTCCAACAACATTGACCAGGAGGGCGATAGAGAAAAATTAAATTATATTTCCCAATGGTGTCAGCCAGTTATTAAGTGGCCAGACGCCATTTTGAATTACTAGTTTTTTTATTTCTTTGCCTCAGGTTTTTCCTTTTGTAAGAATTCGTTTTATTTATAATAGTTGCGGGACACTGAATTGATTTTGACCCAAATTGTGATGGTGTTGTATATCAACAAAAAAATGTTGCTGGGATTATAAAATTGTTTCCAAAGTGTTGCACATTTTTACTATTAGATACCTAATGGATACTAGTATTATATGATCTGTGCTAAAATGGATTAATCTATTTTAGTTTATGTGCTCAATTGGTAGTGATTTTTTTTTTTTAAAAAATTCCGATTCAATGGACAGTTGACTATCTTTTAAAAGTGTCAAAGGTGGATGTTTGTGCTATTAAAAAAAAACAAAACCCGGTTTGCAATCGGTCCCAAATTCTCGGCGCCAAAGAGCGCAATCATGCGGCTTCGTCTTTGTTCTCGCCCCTTCCGGACATCCTCACTCCTTATAATTTCCCACTTCGGGTGCTGCTGAGAGCTTTTGGATGCCTTTGGGCATCTTTGGGCTGGAGAAAATATGCAAGCGCGAAAAGGGTAACTTTGGGCACTGGGGGATAAACGTTAGTTTAGATATGTTTCACATGTGAATAAATGTGATCTGAAAGGTTGATTATTTTTTAGACCACCCTGTTCTATGGCAGGATTCATCCATCGTCTCCAGATGAAATTTCAAAGTGTACTCTATTCATTGATGAAGAACTTCGAGTTCACAATTTCAAAAACTTCAACTTCAAAGAGAACATTCAATGCTAGTGAACCTTTCAATTAATTTCAGCTACATGGATTTTAATAGGGACCAATTTATTTTGAGCCCTTAGTTAAACTACTAGCAAATTCGACACAATATCAATAATCATTTGATTTTAGAATCATTTCCTCGGAGACTCAGCAACAAAGAGACGGCTATAGCCACTTAGGGCTGCCCAGAAAAGGCAGTTTAATCAAACGTTTAGGGTTGAAGCTTAAAATAATCTCGACGCGGTAACAGTGGGCCCCGGGCGTATGATAAACCGGCGATAACCGGATATGGGGACGAATGAATTGCTCGCTCCCAGCCACGTTTTTTGCGTGCTTTTGTAGTTCTTGGGAGAGTATTATTGGGTCTTTGGATCACTCGGTTTTCTTAATCAGCGTCTCCTGTAAGGTAAAATGTCATTTGAAACTTAAACTTTAAATAAGTCTGAAACATAAGGGAAAATTTCAAGATAACGAACTCTGCCGTAGTATTTCAATCAGCTATTATACGAGTATAGTTGATTGTTCGACGATCAAGTCAAATCTGGTTGAGAAAAATTTTACTACTCACTTCCAGATTTTTGAGACTTTTGAACAAGACCTGGTAAAGCTAAGCTTTCACACGACATCATCCGCTGTCTTACAAATTCAAACACCTACCTACAAAGAGTATTTATATCAAAATGACAAAACAAAAAAAGTGAAGAAAATCTCGAGTGCTTCAAGAATACCTCACGTCTCCGCTCATTTAACGGGACACGTTATCGGGGGATGCTTTCTCTTTTGGTTTAACGCTATGCTATTTTCCGTTGTGAGAGGGTCATTAACATAAATTTTACGCTCTCCCAAATAATCTTGGACAGCTGTCCGGCCCTCTTATTAGGTCCTCTGTAAATTTACTGGATATTATTACGAATGGTTCTGGAAAGTTTGAGAAATGGTCCAGGAGATATAAGTGCTTTATTTCTTCTTCTTTTAGGTACCTATACCTACTAGTAGATACCTAGGTGTCTCTTTAAACTTGTATTTCTAGTGTAAAAGTGTACTAACCTACCAAACATTTCAATTTAAAAATTGTATGTTTTAGGAGTACCTAGTTTTTACCAAATTTAAGTTCATTTAATACTCCTTATCACCATAGGTTGTATGCTTGCCTTCAAAGGCGTTTCCTTCGTAGTTTCGTATACGACTTTACCTGTAAGGATCAATACATCGTCGAATAAAACCTTTCATTCATTTTCACCTCAGGAACAAAACCAGCAAGCAAATTCGATCACCTACATAATTCAACTATTCCACATATCCCTTGAATTAGGCGCGCCACGTCTGCCACACACTTCGACTTCGGGTGCGAATAGAAAAATGGTCTAACCACACGACACCGGAATATATTATGTAATCGCACTCCAGTTCCTCTAGCTAGTTTGTTTGAAGAAGCAGGGATGTTTTAAGGGCTTTATTGAAACTTTACATCAATAAAATGCATAGTAATACCCAGACATAACAAACATTTTATATTTGCCACTTGCCGCACACAAATGTTTGTTCCTGGTGGAGATCGAATCCACGAGCCACAGCACGGAAGGCAGAGCTATTCCAAACTGAGGTATGACGCCAGTCGAAACATGTTGTTAAATAGTAAAGACGACGTGTAGGTAAATCTTTCACTACTTTCCAAATTTTTCAATGAGAATAATATAATCTATACCACTGCTTTTGAAACTACCACCAGAACTTTTGGTAGAGTTAAGTCAGAGCTGTAATGTATTGAGGTCTCTGCCTATACTCAGTGTGACACATTCTTCATTCAGAGTCCGTCTCTGGATTTCAGAATAAATGTGTTGGTTTTGCGACGCCTTATGTCGAACACTGATAAATAGGACTCCCTAATATTTCGTTCTGAAAATTGCTAAATAAATTCAATTTGGAACGGGTCGGGTAGTGTTAAGTTTCAATAGGCTTATGAGGGGTGTGCGTGTGCATGTTCGTAAAATAGCTCTTAGAGCTCTTAAAGTTTAAGTACAAAGTTAGAGTCATGTACCTATCATCAATATTTAGAAAACTCTTTTGAAGCTGACTTAGAATCAACGCACAGCCTAAACTATAAGTCCTAGAGGTATGAAATTTGAAGGGTAGTATCCTTATATAGTGTAGGGGTGCACTAAGAAAGAAATTTTGAAACGTCACACTCTAAAGGGTAGAACGCGAGCAACACCGCGGGCGACGGCTAGTTACATATAATTGTATTTGGTTTAATTTTTGTGTTGGCATTAAAAAAATTTGAAAACCTAGTTGGAAGCACCATTTGCAAAAACTATTTGTCATGAAAGTGACTACTGTAAAAAAAAATATTTGGGTATGCCCTTATTTATTTTCTTGCAGACTGAGCGTGGTCAGACTCTATTCACTGTTACTATAGTTTAAAATTTAGCTCAAAGGGGTTTTGGAACATTCTTAGGCAGTAAAAATAATCTTCAACCAACTTCCATTACAGAAAATAGGAAAAAAACACGCACACATCCGTTCCACCTTTTAACGTCAAAAGTGCGAGAAGGAATGGGTAAACAAATCCTTCTATTTCCATCACATTTATTTGCTCCTATGACGTCACTCTTTCTCCCTAGAGGCGTGTGTAATTTTTGTCGATAACTATTACCTCGTGGCTTAGCTTGCTTGGTCAATCTTCACCGTCTTCACCGATTCTTTTTTGCGCGGGCCTATTTGGGTGGTTGACTCTGGTGACGAAGTTTTTAGGCTGCCTAGGGTCTTAACGCCAGGACCAACAGTTTAACGTGGCCTTCGAAGCACGGAAGCGCTTAAATGTAAATGCCATAATAGTCCCATCAAAATAGAGAAATCGATCAAATCAAATCAAAATTAAATCCACAGCAAAGCTACGCCTAAGCCATGAGTGTCTAAAAAATTGGTAGAGTGATACGTCACATAGCTAGCTACGTATCTATCACGTAATAAATAGAAGTTTGTATTCCCGTATGTAGAGATCCTGTTAGGTCGCGGCCAGATTTGAGTTTACTTGATAGTAGGTATTCAGCGTGCTAAAACGAATCTAAAGATGTTGATAAATTGTAAATAGAAACAGTATTTTCTAGCAAGCAAAAATTTTTTATTTTGGTATCTATTTTCTTTTTTTTAATGAAAACTTAAATAAAGATATCTGTTCGCATTTTAATATAGTTTATTTGTGGCCAAACCTATTTAAAAAAATATTATTTGATAAAAATATTATTATTATATTATTATAAGCATTAACGAAGACTTTTCACATAACTTTGAGATTTAAAAAAAATAAAAATCGAATTTTTTTACTCTACATTCAGTTGTAGTTGTGTTTGCGATTCTCAGACGAAGTTTTTCTTTAATGAGTAATATTATTCAGAAAACCAACTATAAAATGTCCCAGTTCTGAAAATCAGTCTGCAGAAGTCCTTATCGTGGGGCTAAAGTTTGAAGTAGCAAGATGTTACTTTAATGAACGCTGTCTCTCGAGAGTTGTGGAGAGCACTGTGTAGTGTCCTATATAGAATGATGTCTATACTATATGGTAGTTTTGCCGCACCTCTATTTACCTATTTTGTAAATTTGGAAGGTTTTTTGCCTGAAAGATCGAAATTTGATATGTTCAGTTCAACCACAGAACGGTTACACATTATTTAACACTTTCTAAATTTAAAAAATTTAAAATTTATGTATATTAAGTACTATGTAGGCTACCATAATTTAATATTCCATACCATAGTATGTTTAGATAAACTTCCTCTATTTTGGAGGCTACAGACATACAAGGCAAATTTATGCAAAAAATTAAAAAAACTCGAATTAAAAAGTTTTGCGAGTGAAACTCAACGTTTGAATCGTTTATTCATTTTTCAAAACCCAATATCCTGCTGGATATGTATTCAACATATCAGCGTTAGCTGTTGAATTATAGGCTTTGATCCTACGTGTTGGAGTGGGCAGGATGCTTTGTGATTTATGTATCGCAATGTAGAAAAGGTTGTACGTGGAAAAAGTATAGTTTTCATTTTAAAATTTGGAGTCTTGTAAGATGGCATGGTTGCTAAAACACTACAAAGTAAATTTTTAAGCAACAAAGTAAAAAAAAATCTGTATCTATATATTTTAACAAGCAGATTGCCAAATTGCAACGCAGTGATGAAACAAGTAAATTGCCCAGTTGCAACGCATGTGTATGAGCAAGCATCACTGCTTGGCGGCAAAAATTCAATGGTACTTAGTACTTCCCATATGAACTCAGAAAGAACCCTACTACTTTAATAGGAACCCTTAAGTACCTGTCTTAAGTAAACTTTCTGTTTTGTGTAAATCAGCAGTTTCAGGTCGTCAGAAAAAGAATAATGGCTGGAGGTCGTGGCAACCCTTAATTACGAGGCATGCGATTGAAGAAAGTGAAGAGATCATCGTGTATAGATTGACTTTGCTAAAAAGACATGATAAAATTTAGAGTATCTACGTTTGCATTTCCAATGCAAAATAAGATCTGCAAAAGTAATATCTCATGCAGTCGAAGAAATCCACAAAATTCTCATCCAATTTCCACATGGAAACTATCAGCGCGCTGTAGGCCACACATATCTCGCGACGAATTTTCTAATCGCGTCCGCTCGGGATGGGAAAACATCATATTTCACCGGAGGCTAGGGGTGGGTAGGGTAGGGTTGTACTCAGGAAATAGTGGGTAAAGTTTAAATTTGTATTCGGTGGTACTACTTTCTTTTTTAAAACTATTGTAAGGTTCACTGACAGTCAACGTACTGCCTAGATTAGCCAAGATTCATGGGCAACCTTACGTTTGTAGCTCTCTGAAAAGAATATAAGTAGGCGCTCTTTGATTGTAAGAAACCTAAGAAATATAAGCACAATTTTTTTTTTTAAATAGTTACGGTACAGACTCTGCGGTCGTCTACAGACGTGAAAATTCGTCCGAGGAAACTACCACAGTGCTTTTTTCTGCTGCCAGATGCTACCTGCCTGAGCAGTGATGCTCATATTGGTGTACCGGTTCAAAAGGTATGAGTGCCGTCTCAGAATGACGAACGCTGCAATGTGCAATGCCTCATAGTTACAGTTACATAGTTACAGTTACAGGGCATATCTCTGAAGATATCTAGTCTATGGTGTATCTATTTCTGAATAACAACTGTTCTAAATGCGTGTGCATTTGTATTGCCTATGCAAGATTTAATGTCAAAATTCTCAGGTAGGTATATCAGGTTTTTTGGGTCCACTATTTGAACGGTTTATTATTTGATGTTCTGCAGACGTCCCTGGTCCGGGGGTCCAAGGGGTCGTGGGGTCGGAGATGAGTTTTTTACGCATTATTGCTACACACGGCACAAAATTGAACCCATACTCCTATACTAATAAATTCTAATTTCGATTATTTGTGTCGGTGTCTTCGCGCCGTTTGATTAAGTTTTGTGGGAATAATTTTTACTTTCGTAAATGGAATGGAGGTTTTGATATAACTTTTAGTTTAGTACTTATACCTATTAATCTTACTAAAGATAATTGCCAATTCTATACTAAGGCATTATAACAACTAGTAGCATACTAAGTTTGGAAGTAGGACTATTAAGCTACGTTTAGGCTGATATACAAGCAACATTTGTCTTGTGAATTCGTTTTACTCAAACTTTTTTTATACAAAGAAAAAGACCAACGTAAACAGTATTGAATAATCGATTTCGAATCATAGTCCTAGAATATATAACAACGCTTACTGGAGAAAATATTAACAAACAAATTGAAAATAGAGAAGATAGCTGCGTTTCTAATACCCCGACTTCATTTCAGAGGCACGAGCCGCTGATCGAACGAAAACATTGTCGTGGGTCCTCGAAACCAGGAGTTAGAGACATGGAAGAGCTAAAAAAAAGCTGTACAAAACCTATTGAAAAACTCGTCAAGGAATGAACGATAGCCACATGAATTTTTTGGCATCCCTTGGCACAAATATTGGACTGGAAAACCAGATTATGAGTAAAGAAGAAAACAAAAATTTTGGGTCATTTATAAAAAATTGAAATCGTGGAAACCTTGAATCCTATGAAATTACAAGCTTTGCTTAGTTTGCGCGATGCTTTATGTAAAATTTCTGACTAGTTTATAGGTAAAATTTGAAGGTCTGTCTGAATAGAGAAACCATGTAAAATTTACGCTTCTAGTAAACGAAGGTCTGTTTAACAACATGCAGGCATGAGGTGTATTTTTATTAATAAAGCGTTTATACTGAACGCCCTTATGAAAACTTTTAAGCTACATCGCTGAAGGTAACTTTCCATGAAAATATTTAGAAACATCTTTGATATTTATAGCTATAAAATTCCATTATACTTACGGCCGAATACTCAAACGCCACTTAAATTAAGTTCACGCTTAAATTATTGCCATCTCTTACAAATGAGTAATGTCAAACAGAGGCAGAGCAATTTTAAGTGATGTTTAAATTTGAGTGACGTTTCAGTATTCCGGCCTCATAGTAGTCAGGCAGGATTGATTTTTTTATTTAGTTTTGCATGTAGTAGCTAGATCTAATAGGTGCTATGTAGTAACTAGAAAGTAGGAAGTATCTAGGTACCAATTTATCATATGATTATTATATTTATCATATTATTCTATTATTTTCCAAGAGTATTTTATTTATTCTCAAAAAGCTTTTAGCAATATCATCATCAATATATATACAACTCTTTTGAAGCTGACAGAGAATCAACGCACAGCCTAAACTATAAGTCCTAGAGGTATGAAATTTGGAGGGTAGTATCCTTATATAGTGCAGGGGTGCACTAAGAAAGGAATTTTGAAAAGTGGCACCCTAAAGGGTCTAGAACGCGAGCAACGCCTCGGGCGATGGCTAGTTCAAAAATAAAATCGCAAAAAAGGAGTACCTATTTGACTCTTTTTTTTTTCCGGAAAACAAAATGTTACTTAGTCATCTGACGACTCAGCAGCCACCGAATAATGGCGAGCACAATTTAGTAGGAGCTAAATTTGTTAGAAAGGCGCTCTGTTTGTCCAAAGGCACTCATTTGGTACCAACAGCAAAACTTACTCAGTAAAATGCTTTGTAATTCTAAGCTTGCTTTCTTTTATTCTGTTCTTTTCAGATTCAAAACAGAGGCGATAACTTGCAAAGCAAACGGATAGTTACGTTGATTCTTTAGTTAGAAAACAGTACTAATACCATATGCAAATCTGGGGTCTAAACATCTACTCCACTATTCGTCTGTGCCACGGAAGAACAAATGTGTGGAGTTGGCATAAGCTTCGCCGACAGAATAAATGGTGCTGACAACTTTATACAGTTTTGTGTCCAAGCAATTTGAGCTTTTTTTGGAACTGTCTCATTTTGACGTCGTCGTCTGTAAAGTTTAGATTTAAAGATAGTAAACTAAGTATTCCAAATTATACGGGAATTTTCTAAATGATAAAGTAGAGTAAGATCTCATCTATACAACTTTACAACAATTATTTATTATTTAGTATGAATCTATCAATTTTTCAGCTTTGAACAATTCTAAATGACCTTCATGATTGACTTTAAATTGTCTAGTTAGTGCATGCCATTTATCATTATCAGGATCAAGAAGACAAAAATAAATAACCAAAAACTGCCTTCTCCAAATAACTATAATATTACTCTCAGTCCACGGGCGTAAAAGGGAGTGTCCACTGTCCGGTCGACGTTGATGTATCATGTCGGATCAACGTGCGGGCGCGTCTGTCCACTACCTAATCTCCATACATTACCGTGGATATTGCTCAAATAAATGGTACTTGAGACTTAAGTTTTGACAGTGGGTCGGGTTGTTTGGGGCTCGGTCGGTAGATTGGTGGATCCTGGGGTATTAACTACCTACTTACCTATCTTATAGAACCCCAATTTCTGACATTTCAGATTCTTGAGGACAAATTTGCACTCTTGACTTTTGACAGGTGTCATGGCTAAGTCGGTAATAGCTCTGCCTTCCGTGCTGTGTGGGTCGTGGGTTCGATCCCCACCGAGAACAATCATTTTGTGTGTGGCAAACATAGATGTTTGTTTTGTGTCTGGGTGTTACTGAGTAGGTATTTTAAGTATGTATTTATAAAAAAAAACTATCAGTAATGTAGTACAAGCTCTGCTTAGTTTGGGACTAGAAAGCGTTGTGGAATATATCCAAGAAAATGTATTTAGGTAGGTATCTATAATTTTTACTGTTAGGTATACTTTTAACTACTAGTAGTAGTAGAGCTCTTTGTGAGAGCTCGTCCGGGGAAGTACTACCACCGTACCTATGTCTGCCGCCAAGCAGCGATGCTCGCATTGCTGTGTTCCGGTTTGAAGGGTAAGGGCGCCGGTGTAATTACAGGCACATGAGACTTCAAGATCTTTACGTCTCAGAGTGATGGACGCAGTGCATTGTCTTACAGGGCACGTCCTCATTGGACTTGCTCTGTGAGGTAATGCATTGTTATAGGCAGAAGTTACCACTTAACATCAGGTGAGCTATCAGCTTGTTCCATTACTTTTATTATAAAAAAAAAACTATTCTGCGGGAAAGTTGTGAGATAGTTATTGATCTAGATTATTCTAGATTATAGTACCAGTGCTCAATGCTCATATAAATATTTATTCGTAGTACAATGTTGTAATGTAGTTTTTAGCGTTACATTGTTTGTGCACCGCCTTCCGTTACCGCTCCGCTCGTTACTTTCCATTCTACGGTTGCCTGGAAGAAATCGCTTTCGGCGATAAGGCCGCCCATTGTACTACACAAAGTAAGTTTTAAGATTTGTACGTACTTTACCCTTGTGTACAATAAAGTATTATCTATCTATCTAATGTTCTAATTTGCAATACCTTGGTCCTCCATACAGAATAATATATATAAATAAATAAATATAAATATTCACGGACACTTAACACAACGCAGATTAGGTAGGTCCATACTTACACATAATAGTATGGACCTACCTAATCCTCAAGAATAATTACAAAGTATCCAGGTCATCTCATTTCCGTAGCGAACAGTAACAAACTGTCCGGGTAACAGGCGCTATGGGGGCGCTTGGAGATTAATTTGCGCCACTCGTCGCCCGCTGACCGGCAACCCCCTCCAGAAACAATAATATAGACCTTCCTTTAATATTTTCATCTTCAACATTATTTCATCAACTTTATGTATTTATAAAAAAATGTATAGGTAGGTATAAGTATTCTATCGGCAATCTAGTTACCATAGTACAAGCTTTGCTTAGTTTGGGACTACAAGGCGTTGTGTAACATGTCCATGAGTATTTATTTACTAGGTACGAGCGTCTTCTTCGCCAGATATCGCGTTATATCAAGCTGTAACTGGAGACATCATAATTATTATACAATAAGTAATATTCACTCCCTAAAAGAGAATCGTAGCAATTATACTAAACTAATATATCATTTAGCGAGAAGAAAAAGAGCTAAAACGAAGTTATTTGCTTTTAAAAGCAAAAAATATTATAAAGCAACTATTTAGAAAAAATTAATACTTATTCCGCGTAAATGTTAAAGCTGTTTTCGTTGTAAAGTTGACTGTCATAGGTCTGATAGTCGCCTTTGCGAAAGAAAAGTCATAGTTTCAGTTGTGGAGTATTTATTTCTCAAGAAAACTTTTATTGGCTTATCCATAATAACATCAACCTTCAATAACCCCATCCCACCGCTGTGCACATCTTCCCCGTACGTAAGGAACTATTGTTAAATCTTAGCTTTGAGGTTACATGGACAATGGACGGACATACAGTCATAGACAAAGACAAGGTACGATATAAAAATAGTGTTCAGATTGATGTACAGGTCCTGAAGAACGACTTGAGCCTGATGGTTAAAGAACTAGTGTGATGAAAGTATTTAGGAGTTTGATGCACTTTTGAAGTTATTTAAGGATGGCAGTTCATTAAATGTTCAAACGCTGCGAACATCAACTAGACTAGAATTCGGTAATAAAAAAAAATATCGATCATGTACCTACATCTACAAAGTCATTGCATTTAATATATAATTATATATATTTAGCATTTAATATTTATATAAGGTTTATTAGCTTAGACGAGTTAGTTAGGTACCTACTTATCAGTGACTTAGGGTTGTAAGATTTTTTTTATGTTATTTATGGTATTAGCCAAAGATTATCATTATAAAAATAATTTCTTTTTGAAAATATAATCAACTCTAAAATAAAAAAGAAATTAACCCAAAAGAGCAAAGGAGATGAAATTAAGAATTATATGAAAGCTTAATGTAAATGTCCAATATAACTTCCATCTACGCCTTAGCCTTCAAAGCTTAACCTATTTGAAGCGAATTACGCCTAATCTAATATTTGTAAAAGAAAGCGGCATAAGATAAAAATTCGCCCCAATTAGTGTACGACGGTTCTAAGAGAAAAACGAAATTGCTACGTAAAAAGTTGTAACTCAATTACTTAGATGAACCGCTGTCGCAATAAGGCGTTCGTTAGAGAAGACTGGAGTCAGAGCATGCGCCATGACCCGAGGTCGATAATGAGGACCTCTCGCTCTGGAGCCTGCATCACACATCCTCACAATTTAACGTTCACGTATTTACATACGCTCGCACATGCATATTCACCCCGTCTTCACCGACACAACACACGCTCACTTTGCACTCGCACATCGACACACAGATTTTCCTTAGGAATTTGTTTAACGCAAGTAATGTCGTTCTTACATTGACATTAGTTTGTCGAATCAAATTTATGTGAGTTGAATGTTTAGTTGAATAAGGGGTTAAGTTGGGACGGTATTGTTGTAACTTTAGTGGTATCTCGTTTTAGTTTATCCCGGCTAGTTTATGTGACAAATAGTGATCTATGAAGATCTTAAATATTTATGACTCGAAATAAATTTATCGAATGTTATCTTTATTGGTTTATCATAAGTACACTCACATAAAACGTGATTTTGCTTACCAATATAAGGTGTAGGATTGTCCCTAAAATAACTAGCAGTTAGGAATGCTTGTTGCTAAACTATGTGTCTAAAAATGTTGTTGTTGCACTAAAAGATTACATAAAATGAACTCCAAAAGAAATATAATATCAAACAACATTCAAAACTTTCCAAGGGGCCATAACTCTCAAGCGTCTCACGTCGCAATATAATTAAAATCACGACTGGCCCGCGGTCCGCTCGCCCTGAAAGAAAGTACCCCCAACTCCCCCTTTCCCCCCCAAGGAGAGGGGGGAAAAGGGGACAACGATTCACATTAATATTCCCCACTTTTATCTCTATATGCAAACTGGCAGGAAGAAGTTCGTCCGCTCATTGTGGCCGCTTGATTCTGCCCCCCCTTTGAATGATTGTGCTGTTCCAATGGTAAGAAAGTTTTTGTTCTGTTGAAAAGTCCGTTCTAGATTCCTTATGAAAATACGGCTTTAGTTTTCTTGTTTGATGAGGTTGAAGTTTCAGCGTATTGTTCGTGATCTTGAGGCTGTTTTATAGCAAAATAATCTTGAAGATTTACAGAGACGTCGATAGTGTTTTGATATTGAATAGAATAAAGTTACCTCCTGGTATATATAAGTAGGTTACGTTTTATGAGTGTATGATTATTTCAAAACTTCTATGTGACCATTATTTTTTTGCTTATATTCTCTGAAAGTTATATTTCACTTTTTATAGACAAGAAGTATGCACAGTTTTTTGACCTCACCTTCAGCTCACTGAAGTTCAGTTACGAAAATAAAACAGTTTTAGGTAAGTACCATTTTTGTCTTTTTTTTTTATGATAAATGTAATGGAACAAGTTGATGCTCGCCTGATGTTAAGTAGTAACTTCTGCCTATAACAATGCATTACCTCACAGAGCAAGTCCAATGAGGACATGCCCTGTAAGGCAATGCACTGCGTCCATCACTATGAGACGTAAAGATCTTGAAGTCTCATGTGCCTGTAATTACACCGGCGCCCTTACCCTTCAAACCGGAACACAGCAATGCGATCTGTCGTGTGTGTGATTTTAACAGACTCGATATCGATACGAGAACGTCATAAACTTACTGCTAGGAGTACTTTACACCCTAGTAATTATAACGATTATATAAAATGAACGAACCATGAAAGTGTCTTCCAAGTTTCCTAAGCACATAATAATATTAACTGAAACAGTACGCCCATTTCGTCACACTGATTGCTTCCAGCAAATGAGACGGTCGCAGTACCGAGAAATTTTAATTAAATCTCTTCAGAGAATTTCCTTAGCGCCGGAATAATGCTGCTAAATACAAAATCCCATTGGTCATCTCTACCGGAGGAAGAGCTCGGCGTTCTAATTACAAATAATCAAGCGTTCTGATTGGACAGCGGTTTCCCCCCTTCTGTTTGTTCTCAGCAGAGGGCGTGGCATCTCACTCGCTCTTTTAATTAGTGCAAGGAGTAAATTGTTCGAGAGAGAGCAGTAGTTCTGTTCAAACGCCACCTCTTATTGGATGCTGGCACTAACAGGGTGGCGGGGAGATAGGGAGAATAGTGTTACGTAGTTAATATAAGGAAAACACGTACGGTGAGCTTTGTAAGGAAATGGCTCGGTTGACGTTTCAGGGTTGACAGTCGCTTGTTTATGTGAACCACACATAACGAAGACAAAGAGTAGGGTTGTCTCGTCATGGTCGATAAAACATTCGTTAGTAGTTTAGTAATGTATTATTATTAAAAGATATAAAAAATAAACGAAAGTTCCTCGTGATTTCATCTTATTTTGGTTACCTGCTAGTATTTTTAACTAGCTTCTGACCGCGACTTTGTTCGCGTCCGGGTAATTTTCCAGGATAAAAAGTAGCTTAGGTGTTAATTCAGGTCACGGACAATATAAATTCTAAGTTTCATCCAAATCGGATCAGTAGTTTTTGCGTGAAAGAGTAACAAACATCCATACATCTTTACAAACTTTCGCGTTTATAATATTAGTAGGACCTGTAGGAAGGATTATTTCAGTATCTCAGTAAAACATTCAAATTCTTTATAAATTAGTTTTTTATCTATTTAATCTTACCTAATTACTTTCCAGCTCATTAGAACCCCCCAATACAGATAGAAAGCTTAAGCCGGTATCATCGACGCTTTTTATTGCCCCACCTTCCCCTACCTCCCCTCTCCACAACGCAGCATTTCCAAGCCATTTAATATTAATGTGCATTTTCGTGGAGAGATTCGTATAAAGCCCCAGTCTGCGATACAGCCGAGAGGAAGTCGGGCTAGAATGGACAATGCGCTTAAATTTTAATTATGCAACTGTCTAGGAAATTGTTTCTTTTACGGGTCTGAGACTTGAATATGAATTAGTTGGAATTGTTTGCAGTCATTGTTACTCTGACTCTCATTTTGCTTTTATTATTGCAGAAGGTTTTAAAATAATATCTTTAGGCCGTGTTCTGGTATTTGTAAGTCTTTTTCTGTATTTAGAAGTAGCAAGAGCCTCTTTAAATAAAATCATCGATAAATGTATCTAAACGATAAACAACGCTTTGATTCAAGAAAAGTGTAATCGACCCGATAAAAAACCTCACAGGGCACTCGACCAACGAACACTGATTTTCCCACCCCCCCTTCTGGACTACCAGCGGGCCTAAGATGCGCACGCGAGATATTTTGTCATGTCGTTCTGTCAAAATGTAAGCATTTTGCACTAGTTTTTGAACTTTTACATTATCTGTGGTAATGTTGTCGACAAAACGCGCCTTGTTATTGTACACTTTTGACACTTCTTAGTCGTCGTATCTCTCTGAGGACGAGATAATAGTCATGCAGAAATGTCAAAAGTTGAAAAATCAAGGCGCGTTTTGTCGACAACATTGCCACAGATAATGCAAAAATTCAAAAACTGGTACAAAATGCTTAAATTTTGACAGAACGACATGACAAATATCTCGCGTGCGCATCTTAGGCCCGCAGGATAGATAAACCAATTCAATATTCACTAGTACTAATCTCATCATCATCAACTGATATTGGTCCACTGCTGGAGTAGGTCTCTCCCAAAACGCGCCATTGAGTCTTGATCTCGGCTCTTCTCATCCGCTTACCTAAACGTGGTCTCCACTCAATATTAGTAGGTACGAGTACTAACCTACTCAGTTTTATTTAGCGGCTTACCTGAATCTTAATCAACATTAAAAAACAAAAGAAGAGTCAATTCATCGTACATTGCCTTTCCTCCCCTCATGCAGACTTGCAGAGACGGTTGCGGGCCTTACGTCGGATTTATTACTCGTAGTTAAAAGTAGTTCCTAAGGCCAAAAGCAGCCAACAGTTCGAAACAGCCATTTCCAATGGATGAAGCTCCGAGACAGATTCCAAATACATTAGCCTGACGCCTCAAGGGGTGAAACTATTAAAAATTCCGGGGAGTATTTTCTTCAAGGAGTGCATGACACGTTTATTAGAATTTGGGTGAATTTCTGAGATTGTTGACGTTTGTTGTTGGATTTTCTTGATTTGTTTTTGGTAGCTGTACGCTAGGCATTGTTTCCACGTCTAGTACGTAGGTATAGGTATCTAAGCATTTATACAGGCTAGACAAATCCTAACTTACAAGTAACAAAATTACCTAATTGCTCCTAAAATTTAAGAAATATCAGCTGAATGATAAATAGCTAATAAATAAATAAATATTCACGGACACTTAACACAACGCCTTCTAGTCCCAAACTAAGCAAAGCTTGTACGATGGAAACTAGATGGCTGATAGAATACATACATACATTTTTTTTTGTAAATACATAGAAACACCCAGACACAGAACAGACATCTATGTTTACAACACACAAATGTTTGTTCTCGGTGGGGATCGAACCCACGACCCACAGCCACGGAAGACAGAGCTTCTACCGACTGCGCTATGACGCCTGTCAAATCAACAAAACCTTCCTCTATGAGCAATATTATAAAAGAGAGGTGGGTAAACAGTTCATCCAGTCCCAGCTTAATTTTCCACAATTTTTTACCGTTTCAGTATTCGGGCGGGCTCATATTCAGATAGTGACGTTAAAACTGTTACCGCCATGACAATGGCAAAATAACTTGTAGATTGCAACTACGTCCAACCGGATGTTACGTAACCAAAAGGACAATACCCCAGAAGTAAGTCCTATTTTACAAAATGTCTCGCAATTTATACGACACCTCCGTGATTATTCGGAGCGGTACAATAAATTACACAAGTTTAGCTGAAACAGGATTTTATTTCTAGATTTATTGCGGTAATTTCTGTAATTCTTATGTACTTTGTAGGTAAATGTAGAGGCTAATAAAAGACATTTCAAATTATTCAATAATCTGTGATTTGGTAAGATTATTATTATTATACTTATATCAAAATAGGTAGGATTATATTATTATACTAGCGTTGCTCGCGTTCTACCCTTTAGAGTGTGACGTTTCAAAATTCCTTTCTTAGTGCCCCTACACTACATAAGGATACTACCCTCCAAATTTCATACCTCTAGGACTTATGGTTTAGGCTGTGCGTTGATTCTCTGTCAGCTTTAAAAGAGTTTTATATAACAAAAAAAATAATATTGATGAATACCATAAGTACATATCAAATACAAATAAATTCAGTTAAAATAAAAGTGTAATATGTATATACATTACACTCAATAAATTCTAATAAATAGTTAGTAGGTATGCCTCAAAAAGATTCATGAATCCGGCCCACAAACCGGAAGACAAAACCTAGAACGACCTCTACTTAATAAATGTTCATAATCTTGGAGAGCTAACATATTAATTACGCAAACGCTAGATGACGTTCGCCGTTTTTTCCAAAACTGCTCCAGTATTTAATACATTGATGGTTCTGTTCTCAAGAAACCGGACACACTAAATAATCCGGAACGAATTAAACATACCTCCTGTCAAAACAATTACTAATCAATACTAAGATGATATTCAGTGATAACATCAAGAATGTACCTACTATAAGGCGTGTCTATAAACAATTAGTTCGTAGAGTATTGGTGTCACAGCTAGTTCACTTTGTAACATTTTTTTCTGATTCCTCCTCGCGATCGCGTTTTATTCTTGTTTGTCCAACGGGATTTAACGGGTTTTTCCTCTCTGTCAGTGAAATGTTGAAAGTAAAAAATGTGGACTCAATAAAAAAAAACACTCCTAGTTCACAATAACAATTATGCACAGTGTTCTTCAATTCTTAAATTCTTTATTGCACACAGAAAAATATAAACAAGCAAGTTAAAACCAAAGATATGTACAAAGGCGAGCTTAACCCTAATAAGAGTTTTCTTCCAGCAAACCTTTGAGGCATAGGAGAGGATTAAAATAGAGAGGTAGTATTGTATACTAAGGAAGTATTAGAGAGTACCTATTTCAATGTAAAATTAAACCTACAAACTAATATAAAGTTCGACTAATATAAGTATTCGTGGGTAAAAAAAAATAACTGAACGTCTACAACTGAATTAACCAATTCGTGATTAAAAAAATAAAAGCAGGAACAATAATAATAAACGTTTCTATCGTGCATGACTACGAGACAATGTTTTGCTATAGATGATGGTTACCACTTAACATCAGGTGGGCCATCTGCATGTTTCAGTAGCTAATAATATAAAAAAAATTTGTATATATTCATACCCAAACGTATTTTAAGTTTATCTTCAGTTTATCGTATGGTTTCTGTATAAAATGTTACGGGTAGGTATATTTTTATTTATTATACTTAGACATGTAGATTATGTTGAACTAAAATGTAGCATAAAATGTGACGTAAGAGAATGAAATGATTTTTTTAATTTTTATTTTAACCGAATGTTATTAAATTTCGCAGCTCACAGGAACTTCCTTACCATTACCTATTCAAAGCTCATATAATAAGAGTTTTAGATAAAGAGTTTTTTTCATTCAAGCTTGTCCAGTCTCAATGACTGAACCAGCTGTTCCGCTCTAAGCTTCTTCACAGTCTACTGACCTCATAATTTATAGTACAAAGTGTTAATTGCTGCAATGATAGGTATGTACTATCTTAACTCTACATCTATTCATATTAAACGGTGCTTATGTTAATTAGGGGATGTCTGCTCCAATGGGCTTGAATTACGACACGTTGAAGGTTAAAACCAGGTTTTTTATACAATTAAATAAAGGACAAGCTGATGGGTCATCTTTATCTGATGTTAAGTGGTAACCGCTGCCTATAACAATACATTGCCTCACTGAGAACGTCCTCTGTGCCCTGTGATTGTGTTCCAGTTTCAAGGACTTGACACCTTTATGCCTCAGATGGATGCAGTGGAATGAACCAACCAATATTGTATTTATCTTGCTTTGGCATAGGTACTCAGTATTAGTAGTGCCATTGCTATTGCTATTGGTAATGAGGTAATCCACGGGAGATTTTATAATATGCCTTTAATCAGCCTATAGTAGTGTCACGGGAAAGTAAAATTTCCTTTCACTCTACTAGTAGGTAGTGCCAAGTGGTAGTGCTTAAGAAAAATAAAACAGTAATATTATATAGGTATAATACTATACATACATACATATTTTTATATATAGGTATTGCATTAAAATTTTGTCACAAGTGGAAAAGTGAAGGAAAGTTGCTAGTTTTGAGTCATAAAACCTTTTTGAAACTTTGTCATCATTTACGATGCCGACTGTACAAAGAGTACGAACAGACATGAAAGCCTGATTCGCCTATAGATAAGCTAAACGTCAATTACACGGCAATTAACCTCTCGTCTGCTAATGCGATGCACCCTTATGTTAATGAATTCCACTGGATTACCGTCAGTTAGTTCTTGTTATCTATTAGTAAGTTATCGTACGTTTATCGCTACCGTCTGTCAACATAGGCAGGTGGTAAAAAAGAGTTATATGGGGGACATTGTCTTGGAATTCCATGAGCTTAAAGCGTGGCACTAATTATCATCATCAATATATATAAAACTCTTTTGAAGCTGACAGAGAATCAACGCACAGCCTAAACTATAAGTCCTAGAGGTATATATCCTTATATAGTGTAGGGGTGCACTAAGAAAGGAATTTAGAAAAGTCACACTCTAACGCGAGCAACGCCGCGGGAGAGGGCTAGTTAGACATATAAAGCTTCAGTCACACACAGCGAATACTCGCTGCGAATGCCTACTCACTGTGAGTATGCGCTGTGTGTGACCGAAGCTTTATACAACGGTGAAGAAGAACCTCCTGAATATAAAAAAGTAAGCGCTATGGTTTATGGTAAACGAAAAGTATTTTTTATAAAAAAAAACCCTATTCTGTGACTATTTCTATCTTAGAGTAAAACATTTCTAGATCCAACTAAAGTCACATCGTTGGACCTAAAAATGTTTAACTCACTAGTTTTGCAAACATTTTGATGGCGTGCTGAAAGACACAAAACTATGGTCTTAAGACCTCATTGTCTCTACAAATATAACGATTTGAAAAGTGTTCGTGATCACTTTCACTCAGGTGTCATTAACAATATGATAAATTACGGTAAATAAAAAACGCGAATAACCACGAAGCCTAAAATTAAATAGACAATTGCATGCCGGCAAGTAATTATTAGAAACGTTTTCTTTCCAAACTTTTTTTACAGTTCCGTGACTATTTTAAGTAATAAATCAAGCCTTAATGAGATATTTATGCGCGGTTAGCTTCCTGTCAACTATTAATTCTTCTTTTGTAATAAAATTTGTGCATTTCTGTCGATATTGCCTGTAAAGGCATAGAATATGGTAGCAGTTTGTATAGTGTTGTAACAAAATGCGTGATGGAGGAATGAATTGTCGAGTTGGAGCGGTAAAAGATGAATGGGTTTCATTTATCAGTTTTTAGTACGCCAGTTTTGGCAATTCTCAAATTTATGTTATAAGAACAATAAGTTGAAGGCCGTAACAAACTTATTGGTATTGAATCAAATTATGTAAATTTTTCATCGAAAAATTTTTTGTTCAATAACGTATCAATTTCTCCAAATTTGTTCAGTTACTATGCAATAACTCCTTACTTAAAAACAGACCTAACCACAAAATTAACTAAAACGTAACTTTTTCATAATAAATAGATTCAGAAAAAGCAGCTGTTTCACTACAAATAAAATATAACCAAATAAAAATCGAGAGCCGATGAAATCGATAAGTAAACACTGAACGCCGGAAAGGTGACAGTCGGTGAGCATAAAAGTCTCAAGAAATTGCTAAATGCACCAATAACTTATCGAACTTGACCTCGCTTCATTTACATTATACAAATTGTTAATTTTTTGATAGCTATCATCCGGAACAGATGGTGAGAATGCTGACAAAAACAACCCAATTGAAAATCCACTTTCTGTTTTACGTTTTAAGGGTTAATTTGGTTTGTTGTGCGGTTGGATTCTTAAAAGTGTTTTTTTATGTTTAGTGGGTAATAATCGAGGAAAGGTAAGCATGGCATGTGCCACAGTTATGGGACAGGTTGACCACATGGTGCAATCTGCCAGCAACAAATTTTATCGTTAATTTAAGGTTAATAATTGATGGCTTTTGGTATTCCTGTGGAATTTGTTTTATAGAGTTTTATTTATTTAATCGAGTAAAGCACTTGCTCTGCCAATTTTATTCCTATTTGTTTTTACGGGCATATTATTGCAAACTTTTTCTATAAAAAAATAAACAGAACATTTTACTTAATATTTACCAGCGAACTTTTAGGGAAGGGGTATAATCTGCATTTTGAGTAAATTTAAATTTTAAAATAGTTTATAATTCAACATACGTAATTACATAATCATCTTATTAATTCACTATCAGGTTATTCGGTCAATAAAATCTAGTAAAATATAATTTGGTATTTCGCACAAAATCTCAATGATATTTTCACTAGAATCTTTTAAGAGAATTACCTTTTGCAATCTTATTAAAACTTGACCTTACACAACAAAAATCGTAATTTACTAAGTAATTTACGAAATTATCTCTTATCCATTGAATATGAGCGCACAGTAAGTAAGCATCTTAAAGAACGATTGTATAAGTCAGTTCTTGACTAAAATGCGACATTTATTCGCGCCAACCATTACACCTCTCCAACAAAACTGCCATTAACATAAAACGAAAAGAGAAACTACTTTCAAAACACAATATCAGAATCTTTTGTGGAGCAAATCTACTTCGGGCCGAGTCGCGGCCATCCGTTAACACATTGATTATACATCAAGGGAAATAAAAAAAGAAATAGTGCGGGGAAAAAAGCCCAAGTAACGATTTCAATCAAACAAAACGTTTTGCGTTTTTATGGCGCACGGAATCGGCGACTATCTCGTTCCGAAACAGATTATTCCTCATTTGATTTATGGCGGCTGGATCTCCCAAAGATATTATGTTTTGGTCATCCATTCGATTCCTATTTGAATGCTGAACGCCGAATGGGGTGGTTGAGACGGGGTGGCGCGGTACTATATTAATCTCAAATCCATTTGTTGTAATCCACGTTTGAATTTGGATATTTTCGAGTTAGAATAAGGTCTATTTTTAGTTTTATTGTGGTTGAAGAGTTAGGACGGTTCAAAGATTACGGCATGATAGAGGTGAGAGATGAAACAGTAGCGTCGTATTCATTTCGCCGATGTGTATTGCTGTCTCATTCGCACGGTGGCGGGTGCTCTGTATGTATCAGTATGTATCAGATTTGGGTTTTATCGTTTTATTGCTTATTCTTTTTAGATTTTCAGCGGCGAAGGCATATCATTTTGTTTTTAATGCGGCCCGTAAATAACGCGGACCATTCAGTGACTTTGTAATGGCGCGCTTAGGGAGCAATGCGGAAGTGAGTGTTATTTGATAGTTGTTACTATGACGCACACTAAGATGTTCTGTTTCCAGGAAGAATGCTAAAAAACTATTTTTTTACAATGTTGATTGGGTACTTACTTAACATTTTATGTTTAAGTACCTATTAGTAATTTGGCTATATAAGCGCGTAAGTTTTTTGGCCCCTGTTTCAGTCACTAAGATACATTATCGTTCTCACTAAAATTTAGACTTCTAGTATAACCTAAAAACAAAGTAAATCTGACCCAGTTATATATCTACGTGACCTAAGTAGTAGGTAAGTGTTTTAGACATAACAAAATCCTAATTCATTTAGTAATATAATGTCATACCCAAAAAGAGCCCTCAAGTTTTCACCTAATTCACTTCGGTCATAGATTAACATTTCCAAAGAAATTGCCGCTCAATTTCTGAAAAGCGATTTTAAAGAGGGGTGATTTGCTTGAGTAAGTATTTTGCAGCGAAATATTTTGTCGCCGGTTCCCCGCATCTGGCGTTCGTCCAGTCGTCTGATGACAGCTTATGAATATTTTTGGCGAAATTCGCTGCTTTTCTACTCGAAGGATGTTTCATATTCAACTTTTTATTTCAAAGTAGATATCTACGGCTTTGTAACGGTCCAATATTTTTGTTATTTTTTTAAACCTTTGAAAATTGCCTGAATTAATTACCTAAGTACTTATATTGTTAACAGTTTTTAGTTGGATAAATGTCATTCCAGTATTATCACAAAAATATTGGTTATTGACTATCGAAAAACGGCGTCGGTCGACCAGCATGGTTAAAAAAGATTGGGAAGCAAAAACAATAAAAGCCCGTTTAAAGGCGCTCGCCAGATTCTAGGAAACTGCGGCTCACCTAACCTTTAGCACTGCACGCTCACCTCTTCCTGTAATGGGCAGTTCGCGCCACTCAGCGATAGATGTCACTGTATGACGCGGGCCTGCTAATGTCGTTAGTACCGCGCCTCGCCGCATGGGGCGCCACGACTACCCATTGTTCTCCCGAACATCACTCCTACTTCGATAACGCATAAATTCAACGGAATTCGAATCTTTGTTTTATCTCCGTAACGTATGGACACTGCAAAGTGAGTCCGTATGATGTTTGTTTTGTATTTATTAATGAAATATGTCGCTGCACAGCACTGAGGTTTATTTTATTATTTTAGTAACCATTTGTTATCACGACTTTATCTGTGTAGAAGAGGGACGCATCGAAAAGTAAATTATGAAGGTATTGTTCGGGTCATTTCTTAAGTTGAACAATAGGAGCACACAATTTTTGCTCGCGGTAATAAATTTCAGATTAACAAACATCGTCAAACGTTCCGACTTTGTCGCAAGTTTTCATTTAGTTTTTAATTTAAAAGGGTGTCGTTAATCCATCGATATTAGATGAAAGCAAACAGTGCTGTCTTTTTCTTGAAAGGTTCGAAGTGCTAAGGGGTAGAAACTAATGAACCGGTGCGAGGTTCCGGTATTTATTAAGGAAAACTTCGTCGCTTGAAACTTCAGAATTTTGAGTTCAAGTATTTAGTATAGCTTCGAAAGGGTAGATCGAAATCAATATCGTGTTTATTATGGTCATAAAAGGGTTACATCTCTAATCCTAAAAAAATTACAAACTTTAACCCTAAAACCATTATCATAACACATACAGAATTAAAATCGTAAGTTATAACAACCATCGCACAGTCATTTGTCACGCGTCTCGCTGTCAACCCTTCGGCGCGTGGGTCAAAAGGTCCGGTGTGCCAAATACAAATGAACGTAATAATTGTCGCCGGACAGGGACGAATCTGTGATGGACAAAATGGCATGGAGATGGTGAAAAATTATTTGCATGACAAACTAGGTGATGTTTTATGCTGAAAATATTATTTATGTTTTTAATATAATATTATCAATTAATAATTATTATTAAGCTGTCGACAATGGACACGATTTTGTTGGCCACAATCTCACCTGATGGTAAAAGCCGATGAAGCCGACGATGAATTAGGACTGTCAATAAGACACCTAGGTATTATTAATTCTTGTTATGAAAAAACCCAGATAGTACTTTCCAGGAATGACAGAAGACGGCAGCGAGTTCCTTGGCAGTTTGTATAATGAAAATATTTTACAATAAAAGTTAATGAACATTGAAAATATTAAAACAAGTCATCCAAAATCTGTTCCATGCCGCCCCTCCGCTAACGAAGCGAGGGTCACATAATCGCAGAAACAAATCTGGCTACTGGTGCTGCATGTAAATGATGATGATTAATTTGTTCTTCATAAATGACAAGAAGGGTTAAACGCAGGGATTTTGGCACTTGCCCAAAGAATCCAGAACAGTCGTCCTCAGAAGTTTGAATTCGTTGAATTTGTACAGTTTAATTTCGTTTGATTGCCTTTGTGATCTGATGGGAGTTTGATGGAGTGCGCAGATATTTCCGGGTTAAGAGTTGTATTAATTACAATTGTTAGAATTTCGGGGACGGTTGTTGAGGAATTTGAGTTCTTGTCTTTGATCCCCGAAGGGTTAACTTTATTGGATTGAGGTTTGATTACGTAATTTATGCTTTTATATTAGCTTCTGATTCTAATTTAGATACGCAGACTGCTCACTTTGACAAGCTTATTACAACTAAGTTCATGTTAGAATTTTGTAATCTTGATTAGCTATTTTACTTAAACTAGCCAAAACTTGGCCTGATTTTTTATATCTTGTTTTATGCTCATAAAATTATCTTTGATCTTAATGAGCACCTGTTTTTATAAATATACCTAAATAACGACTGGTTTTACGTACATGGTTCAACAGACTATGTACTCGCAACGTATTTTATTATAAGTGCCTTTACCTATACAAAAAGTACATAATAAAAAAAAAACTTGTTTCTAAATCTAATTATTAATTATTTTTTTGAATTTAAGCAGTATTGAGATCTATGGCTTAAAGCTATAGTTTCAATGCTCCTTCTTTTCGCATGAACCTATTTTTCAGATGTACATATAGGTATATCATAAAATTGTACCAACTGATAAAAAAAAATCTCAAGGCTCGGGGGTAAAAATACCAGTGTTGAATATACAAAATAATTTAAACAGAAACTAGTTCCACAAATAGCTTCACGGATTAAGAATTGTGAATATTCAATTTACCCCGCTCATCGTAAAGGCTTAGCAATCCTTCAGCCGATCGCCCCAGTCAGCGGATCGAAAGACGTTTTCAATATTCTTAAAAACATTTGGGGACCAATCGTCTGATCGACTACGCGATAGAGAAATAGTGCCCTGGTTCCTGAAAAGTTGTGAATGATAAGCTGAAACGCGAGAAAGGTGGATTTTTTTAGTAGAAACACAGAAAAAATAGAAACTATTTAATAGTATTTTATTTTATCTTTATAGGCAGTTTTCCATAAATAGTTTGAAAATCCGTCGCTGTGGAAAAAAAAAGATGCGACTAATGAAAATGACAGAATACGTTTTTTCACAAAATGCCTGCGAAATTTCTAAAACCGTCAGTTTTCCTTTAAAAGAAAATAATTCATATCATAAAGTCTTAAGTATAAGATTTGTAACAAATCACACAAACAGACAAACATGTCTCAATCTTAAAGCACCCATACACTGGCACCTATGAAACATCATTTTCATCATTTAAACCTCAAAGTCATCACCAGCCATCATCATCATCATCATCAACCTATATTGGTCCACTGCTCGACGTAGGTCTCTCCCAAGACGCGCCACTGAGCCCGCCATAGTTTCACAAAATTGTGTCAAATCTAAAGGACATTTTTACAAAAATTGTTTTTTACTGATTTGAATTCTCATAAAAGATCTTATAGTGCCAAAACATGTTTTAAAAGATCATTGTATCAAGAACTGCCAGACTAGTAAAAATTCTAATCCTGCCTCAAAGCAATATCAACTTCGAACGTCAGACAAGACAAAATCAATTTCCAATACGTATCGCCGTATGTAAAGAGACAGCACATTATATTAGAGGGTGTCGTGTTACGCGATAGTGTTGACTTTCTATAGTGGATCCCTTCGCTTTGTGCTGGGAATCTCATTTTGGAGTTTTATTGGTATTAGTTTGATTTGCCTACTGAGTTCACGCCACACAGTCAACTTAGGTTTAAGTAGCGTCGAGCGAAGTCAGCTTTTGGATGAGTGACTATGCGCACCCATCTAAGTTGTTAGTGCTTAGACGCGCGTATGCTTAAATTTTTAAGCTGTATTGCTTGGCTATCGAATAAATGAGCTAGATTCAGATCTAGCTCATTTATTCGATAGCCAAGCAGTACAGCTTTACTCAGTATAGTATCCTATACTCAGTATAAGATCAGACGGACATTAAAAAAGTGAAAAACAATTGTCACTACTTGTCATTTCGATAGACAGTTTTGCCAGTGTCAAGTGAGTTATCATCATCATCATCAATCATCAATATATATAAAACTCTTTTGAAGCTGACAGAGAATCAACGCACAGCTTAAACTATAAGTCCTAGAGGTATGAAATTTGGAGGGTAGTATCCTTATATGGTGTAGGGGTGCACTAAGAAAGGAATTTTGAAAAGTCGCACCGTAAAGGGTCTAGAACGCAAGCAACGCCGCGGGCGACTGCTAGTTTAAAATATTATCAGTCAAGTCAATTCGTGAAGTCGGCTGTCGTTTGTTTTAAAGGGAAAATGCAAAGCAAAGCTTGAAGGCGAAATCTATCTGTTCGTGGCAAGAGCCTGTAGTTAACAAACTTACTAAAATTTAACTGTTCAGAAGTACCTACGTGTTTTTATGGTTTTAGAAGTATAATATGTGCAAAAAAAAAATTTGCGACATTTTTTTTATCTTAGTACACTATCGCATTGTACAGTTATTCATAAAAATGTGACTGTGTGTGTTTTTAGATTATGAGTTCATGTCACATTCTGTGAGTGGGTGAACACGTCCGAACAGATGTGTAGATAAGTTACTTAGAAACTGTCTAAGATGAGCTTATGTGGCAATTAAGATAAACATTGATGTCTTGAAAAAATAAGTCATTCTGTTAAGATATCTCTAGGTAGTCTAAGAAGGTTAATGTTCAAGAGACATTAACTACGAAGATGTTACAAAGGAAGTAGGTTTTACATAAATGGTAGTCATTTCGAACACCTACTAAAATAAATTTAAGGATATGAAAATAATATATTTTTATTAATTTTAGATATCATGTTTCACAGTAACATTTACTGTTTAAGATCTACTCAATCGATATCTATGAATAGAAATAGTGTTAGTTTTATTTTTCAAAACATTTGGATTCTATTCCCGAGCTGAGCACAAGTTTTTTAAAACGTAGGAATGCAGTTTTCCTTATTACTAAAATCGATGACATGGTTTCTAAGAACAGATCTTCGTATGTTTTATAGTTTCAGACTTTGCCGTACTGACCGATTTAAATGTTACACCCTGTATTTAGATCTCAGTTCAGTGTGCTTTCTCACAAAGGCCTCTTCCAGCATTTCCACTGTGATCTCTCTAATCACCGACTAGGTGATCATCTACATAAAACCCCCCACGCAAAGTTCTATGCTCTATGAACAAAATGTATAGGATCACAATG
The DNA here is from genome assembly GCA_918843925.1 of Eulithis prunata. Taxonomy (NCBI): domain Eukaryota; kingdom Metazoa; phylum Arthropoda; class Insecta; order Lepidoptera; family Geometridae; genus Eulithis; species Eulithis prunata. Next base: position 4,165,319 of record OU974019.1, on the reverse strand, counting down.
TACTTCATTCATTACCAAGAAGACAAGATGTCTGCCGACTAACGCTCAAAATGGCGGATGACACAAATTCCCACGAAATAGATAGTTACAGTGATAGCAACACAACAATTAACTTTGAAAAAAATGTTACCGGTAGCAAGCATGTCTCTAATATTAAAGAGGTTGTTGCTGGTTTTTTAAAACACTGCTACCGCCATTTGTTGACCGTAAATGCCATCAAATGATGACCTATTTCTTTGTGAACGCACTTAAGAGCAATTCGTTTCAGGTTTTTAGTAGTTGGTTGTCTAGAGGTATACCTCTTCTTTGGATTCCTCGATCCAGAAACTTTCTGGTTGATTGAGAATTGAATCTTATGCCATACAGTATAAGAGCCAATCTCACGTCACCAATGCACTCAAATTCATTTAGATATCTACCTACTGTATTTCAATCATTAAAAGAACTACCCTTTGATATAACATGATTTAGATGATTTAATATCTCTACTAATTATTACAAGGAGGAAAGATTTGATTGTTTTTTTTATTTTTATTCACGGACACTTATAACACGCCTTCTTGTCCCAAACTAAGCAAAGCTTGTACGATGGAAACTAGATGGCTGATAGAATACATACCTACATACATTTTTTTTTGTAAATAGATACTTATAATACATAGAAACATGTTTGTTATATACCATCAGGGTCCATTTTTTACCTATTCTTCTACCTGTTCTATTTTACCTATATTTTTAGATGTATTAGTCTCTATATTATTGTAACATACGGCCGTGAAATAGTGTCACCGCTTTTCGAGCAACTCAGAGCTCCATAGTGCCACGTCCTAAACAAAGGTTTCTTGTAAAATTAACTGATGTTTATCAACAGTTAATAAGTTTCATAGCACGTGCAGGGTAATGCTTAACGAAGACTAGTTTTGTCATTCTAATTTAAACAGTGGTAACCACCTGCTAAGGATGTCACGAGCTACGTTGTGGTAGAAATTAGGTAGTTCTTACCTTTTTTTCGACCAATTAGGTAGGTTTTTTTTTTTTTTTTTTTTATACAATATAGGCAGCCGTTTGACCACAATCTCACCTGATGTTAAGCAATGATGTGGTCGACGATGTAGCACGGCTACCTAGAAGATACCTATTCACTCTACTCTTGAAAACTTCCAAATTATAGTCATTCGGGAACACAGACGCCGGCAACGAGTTCCACTCTTTGGCTAATCGCCACTATAGTTTTTCTTGTTGCATTTTTCTAAACTAACCTAATTTGACAGCACTAGAAATGTTGCCGTCCTTTTCTCATGAACCGAAACGAATGAATGAATGCATTCATTCATTCGTGAGTGAAAATACTTATAGTAAGTAGGTACACCTTACAAACTAATATGCGAGACAGATTATACAGAAAATAAGATACAATTTCGTACAATGGGCGTTCTTATCGCTAGGAAGTGATTTCTTCCAGACACCCTTTAGCGACCAAGGCGGCTATAATTTTAGAGTTGTCAAATTAGGTTAGAAAAATTAAACAAGAGGATAGATATCAAAGTCAGATTTATTTTACACAGATATAGTTATTTAGTAGTTTTGACAAAAACCGTAATGCATTTTAATGTTTCAGGCTCTTTTACTATAACTCTGGTTAAATACAAAACTATGTATCTGCCATAAAATAAGCATAGGTACATAATATTACATAGGCAAGCAAGCATGCGTGAAAATAATTTTCCTTTATTTCATTTTTCATTTCGAAGCATCTATGCCTTCTATGCTCGTTATCAAGTTTAAATTGAGCCATAATAGGAGATGCAAATTGTAATGAATTTGTCCAACTAGCCGCTGAAACGAACAGGCAAGGCAATACAGAAGTTTGATTTGCGTATTCATAACTGCAAGATATCCATCATTTACACCGATACGAATTTTATTTGTTCTAGAACTCGCATTCGCTCGCTTTTGGTCGTTAGCTCTGGCCATTAAGTACTAAAAGTCGCGCAATGGGCAAATAATATGTCTTTCTGAGTCAAGTTCACAGTACAATTGATAGCCGCCTGAGAGAAAACTATATTTTCTTTGTAATTGAAATGATACCTAGATTTCCAGGAAAAAAGCGCTCACAAGCACTAAGAATTCTACGAGCTATTCCATTCTACCAACATCTTTTACCTCTGTCAGTATTATGATCTGTGCATGTCTCTGTTAAAAGGGTTGACATGTGTTACACATCAGTGTGACCGCAGCCAGTTTAATGAGTTGCGTCGGCGAGCGGGCGGTGTTCCAGCACCGAAGCGTATTCACCCGTATTCATATTCATTAGGGCGCGAAGGGCCCGCTTGATTGCACAAAGAGCCGACTAATTCGCTACCGCAACTGAGTCCGCGCGATGAGTTTAATTTATTTATGCACGTTTCGGTGTAACGAGGTGCCAAGTTTTGGATGCTAATATGAAGAGATGGTTCAATGATCTGAGTTTTGATTGTAAAGCTAGTTAGTTAGGCAAATGTCTTAGTTAATTTGACGCAATTATTTCGGCCTTTATTTTTTTTAACTTAGAGAAAAAAAATATCTCTCATAGCTGTACTCATAAAAGAGAATTAGGTACCTACCTGATTGATATGCCATATTTTTTTCAACTTATCTTAGGTTTTTGATTATTTATAAAATGCTTACTCACTATGTTTCTGGCGAAGTGGAGTAGACAGAGCGAATTCAAATTATTACATTTTTAATCTCATATAGGTACATTAAAAATTTTACATTTTTACCTAATCTGATCTATCTGCTAACTGCTACATGCTATCACAGATAGCTTCTACTATTTGTCACTCTATGATTAAAAGTGTCACCAAGTGTTTTATCAACGCAACTTCGGTAGCCGACTGGAAAAATGACCCGACTTGACTAATGTTATTTCACTTGACACTGGAAAAATTGTCTTGACAGATAGAGGCCTTATATAGAAGAACAAGAACTTTTTCATAACTTACTCAGCCTATTGTTAAAAGATTAGTAAACAAGTAAACGCCAATTAAACACTCAAATTGGCAAATTCGTGGCAGCCCTAGCCACCAAACAGCCACAAGAAAAGAAGAAGAAGAATGACTGACAGGCGTCATGGCTCAGTCGGTACTCGGTAGTAGCTCTGCCTTCCGTGCTGTGGGTCGTGGATTCGATCCCCACCGAGAACAAACATTTGTGTGTTGTAAACATAGATGTTTGTTCTGTGTCTTTTTGTTTCTATGTATTAAAAGTGTATTTACAAAAAAAAATGTATGTATGTATTCTATCAGCCATCTAGTTTCCATCGTACAAGCTTTGCTTAGTTTGGGACCAGAAGGCGTTGTGTTAAGTGTCCGCGAATATTAAAAAAAAAAAAAACTTCTCAGTAACACCCTGAAACACATTGCGCCACACAATATAGAATTACAGTAGTGACAGTTGTTTATCGATTGAACAGTGAACAAGCACGGCCGGTTACGGGCGGGCCCGCTTAATTATTGAATTAGCATTTAAATTATTTCGGTAACCGTTCATTTGTAACTAATACAAATAGCGCGACGCATGAATAATGTTGTCGCACTAAATGTGGGAATGGTGGATGTGGTGTTTCATTGTAAGTGCCTATAAAAAAAACCTTTTTAATTTTCTTATTAGTAACAGAATAATTATAAAATTGGTGTCTATTATAATTTCCTTATTATAACAGAATAAAATATTAAGCATCAGATAATTTCTTTAACTGGTATTTTTTTCATAATCAAAAAAACCTATCAAATTTGGTATATTATATATCCGGAACATTAGGTACCTATATCCGTGTTCAATTTGACACTGTTACTCCATGAAACAATCGACACAACGTCATTTGACAGATGTTTGACATTTGACGATTTAGAATTTTAGGTCAATGTAATAAAAACAGATCCTCACCATGATAGTCTTCATAGTTTTCGAACTAGATAATAAATAGGTAGGTATACATGACACCAGATAATACAAAATAGTACCTTACCTAATACCCTATCAACAGTTTTCTATTCCTTGCAAAAGCCCATGACGCATGGAAGAGCCGCCTCGACGCGAATATAAACTACTTTCCATACTGTTACAGACTTACTGAAACGCCTAATAAGTTCAAAGTACGTGTTTCATAAAAGTGATGTGACGCACAAGCACAATATACAAACTTAGCGTGGGTACATTGTAGGTACCTGCCTTTTGTGCGAGTGTAGAAATGCTATATTAAGCAACCTCGTATGAGTTAGTGGCCAACTCTGGTGACGGAGTTTTCAGGCCGCCTTAAGGCCTCCGTCGTGACTACTAGGACCGACAGTTTAACGTGCTTTCCGAAGCACGGAAGCGCTAAGATGAAAATGCAAGTAATGGTCACCAATCCAAATAGTGACCGCGCAGACGTCGCTTAACTGGTAGGTAATGCTATTGAATGGGATTGTATTTTTGAAGTGTTTGGTGCAAATAAAAAAAAAACAAAAGAAGGTACCTTACCTAAGACACCCAAGAGTACTTTAGTACGAACTTTTCTCTGAAAGGTAGGTACAGTTAGCTACAAACATGAATGAAAATGTTTTTGCTGTTATGTCCAATTTAAAAATCTAAAGCAGCACATTCCTAATACTAAATTCTTAATCAACTTTTGTCTCTGGCTGTACAAATCGTCATCATAAACAGTTGAAGTACAGTCGCGTACAGCCTACTTATAGTAAATAGGCATGTCACAGCTCGTCACGAAGCATTAAAATCAGTGTTTCGACGGCACGAATCATTAATTCGTTTCTTTATTGGTCGGTTGATACACGAACCTTACACTTATTGGTACTAAATAACCGAAGCCCTTTTTGAATTGACTGTTCGGTTATCTATGGGCACTTTAGAATTTGATGATACTGAAAGTTACGTTCAAATTTTGTTTCAGCCTAAGTTTAGCATATTTAGATTATTTAGTACTAATATTGAGGCTTTTCAGGTCATACCGATTTCAGCAAGTATTTACTGAGGTTAATAAACCAGAAATATACATAAAATTACAGATTTGTAGAGTAGTATGTAGTCTCTAGTTAATTTCTATGTTTATTATAAATTGAGCTATCTATAAATCGTTCACAACGGTTTTCAGATAGCTCAACTGTTTCATCTGTATTTTGTAAATACCTATTGTTAATACTGTATTAGTTGTAATTTTCTTTGTGAGTAAAAGTTTATTATTATTTGATTATAATAAACATATTATTATAATAGATAAGTACAAAAATCAAGACTACTTTTTAACCCCACCGATGGTTATGATTTACTCGGCTATGCATCAGGTACACATAATGTACACAACATTATGTGTACCTGATGCATAGCCGAGTAATAAAGTTTTGTTCTGCAGTAAGAATCCAACCTGCTACATGCGTTTCGCCGACTAGTCATCCACTCCACCGCCAGAGGTCGTGAAATATACGTAGCCTCTTCAAAACTAATTAAATACTTTTGCAACTGAATGTACCAGCACACCACATGTGTACACTCGTGAGCAAAACCACTTCGCCTTAATCCCTAATTGAAACGCGAGGAATCCTTTGTTCTTTAGATTAAAACCAAGCCAAAGGATAAAACTTATAATGAGATAAGTTATGATTAAGCTTGACTTCATTTAAATAAGCTGTGTTTAAGTTGGGAAAGCTTAAACTCATCTAAACGTGTGGTGCAAGAAAATAACCCATGGTATTATTCATAGCGACTAAAGATTCTATAGCGAAAATGATATTGAATATTTGGCAAGCTATCTTATAAACAGAACATTACATTAAGAAAAAAAAACGATACCAAAGCTCAACTAAACTACTACTACTCTACTCACCAACAGATGGCGCTGCTAGCCCCATTTTAAATGCATTTCGAGAATCACAATCTACAATTTAGATTCTTTGGTGTTGTTATTTCTCTTGCAAAAAAGACAATCATGCATTCTTGGAGACAAAGGTGCGTTTGCGTGGGTCGAATAATAATTAGGAGTTTTTAAAAACTTACTATTAGTACTTTATTCTGAATTTCTTGGTAGTACCAATAAATAAACACATGAAGTAGGTAAGTAAGTAAACACTAAAAAGAAAATACTTGAATTAAATTAATTAACAGGAGTATTGTTTTCAAATTAAAAATAAACGATGTTAAGTATTTATATTTATTAAAGAAAAATATATAAAATTATACATAATAAGTATTATACATTTAATAAAATATCTAGCTAATTAAATGAAAAAACAAGCCCACTTTAAGATATTATACTTAGGTCAATATTTTTTTAATTCAAAGATTAGAAAAAAAAATCGAAAGAGGCATCTTTCTAATAAATAAATAAATAAATAAATATTCACGGACACTTAACACAGCGCCTTCTAGTCCCAAACTAAGCAAAGCTTGTACGATGGAAACTAAATGGCTGATAGAATACATACATAATTTTTTTTTTGTAAATACATACTTATAATACATAGAAACACCCAGACAATCTAATCTTTCTAACATACCACACAGTCATAAAGTTTTTCTATCTCACCAACTTAGGTTCAAAATATCTACCACATACACACACCCTCACAAAATAGACGCTAACAGTACACCAGACGCTTATTTACTTAAAGTAACCTTAAAAAGCCCATAAGGAAGTAGGTCTAAGAAAGTCTCCTCTGTAAAGCCGTTGTCACGTGCGCCCTTACGTTTAGTAGCACGTAATCAAATAATTCTATGAGGATGACATTGAGATAAGATACTTGACAGATAACATTTTATTGTACTTCTTCGAAAAAGAACGGTGTTAAGAAAAACTGTTTTTTGTATGACATTATCATAGACACGTCAAATCGATTTTTTATGCTTAAAACTTTTGTACATCAGTGTACTTTTTTATATATTGTTCTTTGTAAGTTCCTGATAATTCTCTAAAACTCACAGCATATTAAAATATCTATATACATTATTATTACTAATGTTATAAGAAATAATAATGAGACTTAACTAATTTAGTGAAGAGCTAAACATAAGCGTCCATTAGCCGCTACCGGACGATTCGGCTAACGAAAAGATTTGACACTCTCGTCCTTTCACAAATATGAGTTTTATTTTTTTAGGTTTTATTTAGTTATCTGTCTTGATTTTCTGATTTTCACTCTTAATACTTTGATAAGACGTGCAAAATTGACAATTTTTATCAAAATTCTATCCCTAAAATGCAAACCCTCGTGCAAAATTATGAAACAACAGCAAATCAGTTTAACCACCAAAGGAATGTAGGTAAAGCAATAATCTTTGAAATCACAAATCAAGTTGTGAGCTTTCACGATCACTGTGGGCGTTCTAGTTGCTTCCAGACATATCGGACACACCGACAAAAAGTTTATTTAACATTTACAAAAAACCCAAAGGAGATAATAAAAAAGTTACCATAAAAAAATAGGCCTATTATGCACGATAGACACTAAAACTCTTCTCAGGTATTTATGTGGCAAAAAAATTCTTCTGTACATATTTAAAAAGAGGGCTCAGAGACTTATTGAGACAGTGTATTTTACACATTCTTAGATTTCTTAGTTTGTAGTAATAATGTTTGTGTGTTTATTTGTAATGTCTTTTTGCAATATGTTATCCATTCTTACCAACAGTGTACTCCTAGTTACGAACAGCTTACAACTGTCAAAATATCTAATATATACGCCGTTTTATTAACGCTGGACAACAATCGCTGGGCAAAGAGTAGGACCCTTACTTCTCTGCATTATTGACCGTTTGATGGCGCGTGGGCATACCAAGCTACCAGGAGGTCTACTATTCTAGTGATTTGCTTACACATAAATTTAATTACTAGTGTTTTTATTTATAAGTGTTGGGACAAGCAGATCACCCACCTGAGGTTGAGTGGTTCTGTGCTAGTGGAGCTAGAGCTTTGAGAAGTAAAAATAATTCATTACGTGTTTCTAAATTTTAATTTGGACCATGATTATTTGGGTACTTCCTGATAAGGATAAATCAGTAATTCTGAAATTCTGATTAACCACGACCTGAGTTACTTAGGCTATGTACAAAGATGTGTGTGGGTGAGAGAGGATTGAATAACTAGCGCCCCCGAAGAGGCTCTTTTCGTGCAACATTTTTTTTTTTAGGTACCTACTTTAAAAAAAAAAAAATTTTGACCCCGTCGTCAATATTCCCACTGAAAACTACAGCCGCTAAATCCAACACAATTCCCATTGAACTCAATAAAAAAAATTATAAGAATTTATTGAAAATTTCATTTGAGATTAAATTCAAGAGAAAAATTTAATCAAAATACAGCGTCGCAATCATAACAGGCACGATCTCTCTAATTATTCCATTTATTATTGAGAGCATCCAATTATCATCGACGTGTAAGTACCAATAAGCGCCATTTACATGGAGATAGTTTGTCGTCTGAAATACGGCTGTCAAAAGAACAGCAATAGTCAATCGTTAGGTGTTTTAGTCAGTAGAGGTATCAGCTCCAACTCATTCATCATCATTTCAGCCCGTTTGCACCCACTGCTGAGTATAGGCCTCCTCTTTATTACGCCACTCTTTTCGGTTCAACTCATTCAAAAAAAAAAAATGTAATCATACCTAATTATATAAATGACTTAATGACGATTCAAAGTGATCAGTGAGATTTTATTTAATAAATGCTTTTTGACTTTGACTTTGACCTTGAGCTGTGCCATTATAATGCTTGTTTAAAAAACCACATTTTTCAAAAAATGTCGTAAAAAAACTCTCACACATATTAGAGCGATAAATTTAACTATTTGGCATCAGCGTTGATAATTACGGAGGCACTACCATAGTACCTCTGGGATTTGAGTAGCAAAAGATCTACCTAGTTAGTTTTCGGCCATGATATGACGTCATCAGAACTAAAATAAAATCCCTGTTGAAGTAAGCATACCTAAAGCCTAACATTTTTGTTCTATTGTTCTTAATGTAATCGCATAAATCGCATGCTCTTTTGGTACAATATCGTGCGACAATCTCTCTCCATGTAAATAAGGCTTTATCAACGCGTACCAATTATTGTCAGCGGCGGCCGGCTGACATCCTTGGCTAGTTATTAAGCATGCCAATAGATTATTGATTGGTGCTGATTGTCTGTGCGTATGTGTGCATGTAGATGGGGTCATTTGCATGAATCTGTGATGGCTCTTAATGGGCAATCTGTACTAATTTTGTGTAGAGTAGTTGGACTTTGATTGCTATATCTTTCAGTGGAGAATGCCTATTATTTTTTACGTGTACCGTGACCTCAATTATCATGATGTGAATTAAAAGCAAGTACCTACAGCAAAGTGAGGCATTTACTTGCAGAGAACGGCCCGAGAAACCAATGACATGGTGATAACCACTGAAAGACAGTGGTAGAGAAGGTAGTAAAAGAATATCTAGAGTACTAATACAAACTAATACAATACAATGCAGTACCTACATAATAAATTAGCGGCCAGATCTGGTGACAGAGTTTTTGGCCTCCGTCGTGGCTTAAGGACTGCTGGAGCCGGGACCGACAGACTAACGTGTCCTCGAAGCACTACAAGAATATTTATTTGAAAGCAACCTCAGAGAGATGGATGATCTGACCTGCTTCTTCTCTTCAGCAGTTACTAAGCTTTGGTTTGAGTCTCAAAAATCCTAGGCCACGTACGCTCTGAGATTTCTTTTAGCTTTTATTATTTAAAAAAAAGTCGGGTTGTTTATATTCTAATTCAATAAAACCACCGAACTGTTTGCTTAATTCATGACAAAAAGTAGACCAGTAATTAGGTATCCCACCTAATTTAATAATATCTGATAGTTTTATATTAACACATTTAAGTAATGAATCCTGAGGCTTAGTTCATCATATTATTTTACGCCAAAGAAATTACTAATATCAAAACACGCTGGTTTTTGGACGCCCCATCAATTTAGATTAGTACCTTAATAGCCTTATATTACCTACATACCTACCTTGGTTAATGTAAGCAACCACCCCCAAGAAAATCTATGTAAAAGTTTTGCTATAAGAAAATTTCAAGCCTATTATGAGTTGCCGTGACGTAACTATTGCAGTTGGAATTCACGGGTTTGATACTCTGAAATATAATATGATACTTGTCTGCTAGGGAAAAAAAAATACGTTGAGAATACGAGTACCACTCCACTCAAAAAAAGAGTTTGTGATTTTTTTTGACAATACTGAGAAATCTAGTTTGACAAACAGACTGAATATTTGTCAAAAAAGCACCTGCTGCCCGCTCACCCCGCGTATATGTACTTCACTCCTTTTTTTGCAGGAATTACGTGATTTCCTCTCAACAAAATTATGAAAGTAACAATCAATAGGTACTAAGAACCATGGGTTGCCAGCAAGCAAACTCAAAAAATATCATAATTTCAAAGGTTAATTTTAACCAAACTTATTTTTTAAACGCATTTAAAAAACCGTTTCAGATAGTAAATTCTAGGAAAAAAAAGTTTATTTTAAAATTACTTAGTTAAAAAGGTTTTACCTTTTGACTTAAAAAATTACTTAGTTAAAAAGCTTTCACGCAAACCGAAGACAAGAAACCTTTCATTTTTCAAAGTATCAAATCCACACACAACAGTACCTACATACTATGCATGATGAAGGCAATATGGGTGAAGTTAATTTCTGTATGGTGGGTCCATCAATGGCTGTGGTTAATAAATTAGTAAACCACCCCCTACTTTACCGAACGGTTTTTCATTATTTTTATGCAATTTCCATTAATTAAGCCATTAACCTGTAGGGAATAGGGCTTTCAAAATAATAGCTCAAGACTAAGAACTTATAACGATGGTCACCAAAAGCCTGTTTTTAACCCTTGTAAATCTTTGCATGTAAAAAGGTCGCATGTCACTATTGAACTTAAAGTTATGAGTATTGAGAGCTCTTAACCCCTTAAGTGTCCTTTACAACCCTTAATATCCCAATAAAATGTAAATATTCAAACTTTTTAGTGTTATAAAAACTAATATTAGTCTTACAACACAACACTGATAAGAAAACCGGGTTTGCGTGCGCGATATCATTACGTTATTGTCATAAGGGCTAATAGTTCTACAAGAATCATACAATATGATAATAAAATCGACCTTTAAGTCTTTAAATTGTCATTATACCAATGGGCTTGAGCTCATTCAAATAGGGCGTAGAAAGCAGGTTTTCAGTTATATTTTTTTTATTTACCTATAAAAAATACAATGTAAATGATACAGTGAGATTATAATAACACTGCGAGAGATTAGAATCTAATATAATCTAAGCCTGCTATAATAAACTCGATGTAAACTTGGAGTATCCGTATTTTGTGATTTGTCTTTTGCAGTGACAAGAAGATTCAAATTCAGTCACAAGTGAAAAACACGGTGTAACTATTCCAAGTTTACATGACTGATACGACTAGTTTTAAATTTCTTTTTTGCACAATTCATAACTTACATTGACCTGGTATTACAGTCAGGGTAAATCATTAAGCCGGTAAGAAAACCTGCTTTCTATATGATTGCAGCTTATGCAGCTCGATTTTCTTGACAACAGCCTAATCAATGTCGTATTAAGAATTTTCCTACGTCGTTTGTGAATGCCTAACTAGTATCATTATAGCCATTTTGTAATTGCTACCTATTTATGGCAATTTTTTATTTTCTTTGACTAACCCGTTGTTTGTTGGACTAATGGCCATTCGCTTTTGTCTTGCGTTTCCTGAAGCTAATACCAAGTGCAGATGGCGTTAGTTGCTTCCATAATGGCGTGTAATAAAGTCAGACATTTTAGACAGTAAATTACAAAGATTTTAATATCTTAAGAATAAGTTTAAAATGGAAATTACAATTTTGAGTCGTAATAAAGAAATTGATGTTGGGGTTGCTTACAAAACCAACTTTACTGTACCTAATGTTACGGCCGCCATAAGTCGACCTCTGATTTTTAGAAAATCAAACCTATGTGTTCTTTGAAGTCGGATGTCATACTAAATTGACAGTGCGTAATAACTGCAACTGATTCAATTTTAAAGACAGTGATAAATGATAATAATAGGAAATCCCTGCTAGGAATTAAACCATTTCCGACGTTCAAATTATGTACCTAGGGCGTACGAGGAGTTTTGACTTGAGATGATCGACTGTGTTTTGTTTTTGAAGTACCTCATGAGTTTCATTAGCGTTTAGAAATGTTTTTTTTTGTTTTTTAATTTTTGTCTAAGGCGAAGATCAGTCTCTATGTAGTCTGTTTTTTTTTCAGTCCTTTCTATTGTCGGTGTTCATATGCTCGTCCATTTGACATACCTATTGCCTCCGCAAATTATCGCTACTGATTCGATTGCCCGGCTGTATCTAGCTCTAAAGAGTCTACTTGCACCTCCATATCATCATCATCAATAGCCTGAAGAGTGCAGCTGTACGTTTCCCTCTTCACTTCCAGGCAAACGCGTTTAAGTATTTTGTACTAACGCCACGCGATACTTACAATGTCATCGTTACATTGGTTATGTAACTGTTGAATGGACCTAATATTCTAAAAAACAAAATGAATAAAGTACTTACTACTTAAATAGTCGTTTGAATTTCCATCCCATTACATTTCCAGTCAAAGACTTTGTACAGGGTGCTCTGTGATCATGAATAAATGTGACAATCGCAAACGTATCGTAACGCTAGCGTATCCGAGATACACTGCACGGTGACACTACAACGGTTGGCAGTCGAGCTGGCATTGACGCGCAATATAACTCGCAGATTTGTTCGTAAAAGCATTTTTTTTAAAATAAATATGAAGAAATGTGTAACTTTACTGTACATTTCTATAAGACCATTGAATATTCATAAAAGTAGTAGAACATTTTTGTTTTTCCCGTAAATGCCGAAAATAGTGTCATAACATACTAGTTCTGGCACACCCAGTACACCCCCATAAAAGTACAGAAGCCTTGTATTCTACCTTATTTACCCAACTTGCGATTACTAAAACTCCTATCAAAATAGCTTGTTTGGTATTTTTTATTGTTTATTACAGCAACTTTTAATTCGGCCAAGTTTTCGATGCGTGCTTCTGAGTCGTTAGTTTTTTCAACTTTTTTAGTGGTGACTTGGTTTTGTGTCTTTGATTTAATGTTTCTTATTAGGATAGTATGTCTAGTGTGCCACGATTCTGTGATTATACTACGTTTATACAGGGTGTTACCAGACCACTTCCGAAAACTTGGAGGTTCCAATCAGACCATGATACTGAAAACATTAAACGAAAAAAATCGCGAAAAAATTGATTGACTATCTCTTTTTATTTTTTTTTCTAGTTACATACACACAGTACAACATAATAAGACATATCTACCTAATTATCTCATTTAAAGAAGCAAAAAAACAAATAAAATAAATAAAGCAGCAATGTACACGCAGCACGCAGATTACGTCTACTACAGCATGAACAGCTGAGAGTTCATCGCGGGTCATTCAAGTACGCGACGTGCGAGCGACCTACGTTAGTACCTACCTACGTTAGTAGGCACTTACGACACAGAATAAATAATAGTACTACGCCTCGACCTTACCTACGTGAATGCGTACATTGCGGGCTGGCGAAATAAATACAAATCTTTAAACATTGTTTTCTCCGGCTTTAATTATTTTTCAGGATAACTGATTTTTTTTTGGTTGGGTTTTGGTGTGCTGTAGCTCCCCCTTTCGTTTTCGGAAGTGGTCTGGTAACACCCTGTATACTAGGGTCACTCTGACTTCGTTTGATAATAAGTTGAAGTACCTGACTCTGACGATTTATGTCCTAAAATGACGAAAAGAAAAATGTATTTTTTTTGAAAGCACTGCACTTTTATACGTTTGATTTTATACAACCTTTATACATTTAGTAGTATTCAACAAAATTACTATCATTACCCACACACACAAAGTGAGTTGTCTTCGAGCCGAACAAATACACGGAAATTGGTACTAAGTAGTGAGTTGCAATTTTATTGTATGCCGAAGAATTATGACGTATGCGAAATCGGGAAATCGGCATTTGCAAACCGTTTAAACGGATAGTAAGGAAATTGCAAACGATTTCACGTAATAGACTTTTAGGGCTTCCGAAGAGCTTTGTAGATGAGCGTTTTATGTTGTACGAGAAGCTTCTGATTTTTTCATAAAAAAAGTGATAGAACATAGATTTGCATTTACCTCCCTTAAATGGATTACCTCACAGAGTAAATCCATTGAGGACGTGCCCTGTACTCATACAAAACAATACAAAGTCATTATTACTAGGTACTTAACTTCTTATAGAAATAAACAAGGAAGAATTTTATTCAGAAGTATTTACCTACCACTTTGACAGCGCTAAAAATAATAGCTGCTCTTATCGTTTCAGTTTATGAGAATAGGACAGCAACATTTTGATTGTCAAATAAGGTAAGTTTAAATTTTAAGATAAATGCAAAAACAGAATCAACATCAATAAAAAAACTATAAATAATTTTCTAAAACGGTGTAGTAGTTGTACGCCACTTACTGCGTTCTTTTTGTAAAGCCATGTAATGTATTAGATTAGATAAGCAAAGTGACTACAAATGCGTTAGTTATTATAATTGATAGTATTTAAGTGTTACAAGACAACATTTGCATGAGTTTAATATTGAAAAGGTTTTAGCAGAAGTGCAAATTATAATTATTATTGTACTTGAAAGTAAGTACGGGTTATCAGGTTTGTGCAATTTGCTTGATGCTTTTGAAATTATTGCTATAAAGATACGTGCAATATTGTTTAGAAGTAAAATGGATGTATGGAGAAATAGAAAGATAGCATAGCAATAATAATAGATGTTTGTTCTGTGTCTGGGTGTTTCTATGTATTATAAGTAGGTATGTATTAACAAAAAAAAATGTTTTATCAGCCACCTAGTTTCCATCGTACAAGCTTTGCTTAGTTTGGGACTAGAAAGCGTTGTGTTAAGTGTCCGTGAATATTTATTTTTATTTATATCATGTCCAAGATTTAGTATTGAATGAACGAGCTAAAAATAATTAGGTATACTTAATTAATTAGTATTTTTTGGGTCATAATATAATATTGGTGAAAAATAATTAGCTGTCACAGAAGAAAGACTGTTATTGAAAAGTGTTTTTAGAATCAAAAACAAAATTGACATATATGAAGATCACGAGGTCGACTTGAAGAAATCGTATTGCCGTGTAGGTAATAAAATAGATTTGGAATGGAAATAACATCGTGATTGGTACTTAAAAATGGAATGTCGAAGCAAATTCAATTGAAACTCTATATGCTGCTGAAATGTCACCAGAAGCAGGCAGGTCTTGCTATCGGAAATATTTTATGAGAAACTAGCTGTCGCCCGCGACTTTGCTCGCGTGGTAGCAGAATACGCATTATTTGGTTAAAATCTTTGCTCCTAAGTTTAGACCCTTTAGGGAGCGACTTTTCAAAATTCCTTTCTTAGTGCACTCCTACACTATAGGACTTATAGTTAAGGCTGTGCGTTGATTATCAGTCAGCTTCAAAAGAGTTGTACCTATATATTTAGATAAAAAACACTACGCCTGTTTTTCATCAAGACAAGACGGTACTCAGTTTTATTTTTGTAGGTATAAGTAAGTTATTTGCATTCAGAAATAGTTAAAAAATATTTCACGAATAAAACAATAAATAATAAAAAAATATTGTTGAAAAGTACATAGAGCATACAAAGTTTGCATTTTACATAAAACTAACTAAATATAAAGACTCTTTTCGTACATAGTAAAAAGAGTATGGTTACCAAACTAAGAGGAATTTTCATATTGGTCTTCTAAAGCTGAGCGAACTAAAGATTGCTAAATCTGTTGTCATTATTCCGTTGTCATGCGAGTGACAATGATAGAGCATTTTTTAAAGCCGCGCTAAAATGACACTAAGACTTGATGAATTAAGGGGAAAGTGTTAACTTGCATTTTGGGAACCAGTGATCTGCCATAAATACAGTTACCTAAATATATAACTAGCTGAACAATACATAGACAATGTTGTATCTAATCTAAGCATCTGCACTGCAGCACATAGAAGTACTGTCTATTATTCTCGCCTTCATTCAAACCATTGCAAGGGATCGAGGCTCAAGAACCCACAGTACCATTTAAGCTCAGTCCAATCCACCTGAATGCTTTATTCGTAGACCTCTGAAATTACTCTCCAATTGGCTTCGAAATATGAATGGAGCACCCACCACCCACGTACCACTTTATGCCCTTACGGCCATTGTAGCCCGTCTAACCCTTTGATGCACACGCTATTTTCTTTGGGAAAATATTCACCATGACATTTTGCCCGCTGATTGTCAAAATACAACTCAATGGTCAATAACACAATGTAATGTCCTGCTTCTATCTTATTTATTGGAGAGCACAAGTGGTCTGGTGGCCTTGCCTTCCTATCCTAAGTTCGTGGGTTCGAATCTGGTCGTTCACCAAGTAAACTAAAAACATCTGAAATTATCTTTATAACTATAAACAAATCAAAATGAAATGTTATCTAATGATTGTTAGTTCTAACAAAAATAATAATTTCAGTCAAATAACTCGCATGGCCGCCGAAGGGTTAAGAATATTCCATGAATGCAAAATAAGCCGCTAGCATGTATTGTCTTCGTTCGTGTCGAATTTGATTGGAATTCACCTCTTTTATGAAGTTTCTTATGCCATGCATAATTTCATAGAAAGCATCACCAAACACTTCTTCGCTCACGATTAGACCCGCAAGTCACGAGTTTTTATTGTTTTGTCACGCCTACCAGTCCCAAACTACACGATAAATAAAGAACAGTAACTTCAAACAACGATAACAATACAGCAGTTATCAAACAACAATAATAATTACAGACAAAACATAAAAGTGACACCACAGTGTACGCAACAAACAAAACGCGAGTAGCAAAACTGACTAACTTTTAAAACGTTATATGGCCGGCAATAAAACGTTCCCGTACGAGCACAATACTTGCAGAAATATTTTTGAATACGGAATTAGGTTTGCCAAAAGCGCGGGGAGCAGATAAGGCAGAAAAAAAAACAAATTTGTAACGGGTAAAGTTTTTGGAGGCGGAATGTGTCCCTTGGGTGCTGAATCTTCGTCGGCTCGGCTCGTAAAACGTGGGACGTGGGCAAGCGGGCAAATTTGTCCTGAGAGCGACCTATGACGTTTTGATGGAACGTTCCCCGACTGATTTGACGCACCCTAGATTCATATTCATAACGATACCTTCGCAAAACGGTGACATATTTCACCCGAAACCCCGAACCAATCTACGAATCGGAACGTGACACAGCGTCCTAGAAAACATTTCATTAATTCTTGAGTCTATTTATCGAATCGATCTGAAGGTTTCTTTACAAAATTCTCCAGCACTCTCCAGCAGTCACCCCTTGCATTATGACCACCGCGCTTCAAAAGAATGGCACCCGTGTCTAAGCTATCTTGTAGGAATTTTAAATTGGACGAATCGCTCAAATGTAAATGGTTTTCCTTTATACCCCATCCTCTTGGCTGCCCACCCCCGTCTATTGCGCGCCTAGAGGCGACTGGCATACCAACACACGCACACACATCTGTGAGAGCCTACGTCGTATATCACCATCGAGTTGAGATCTCTTAGTTTGCATACGTCACCGGGGATGTCGTTCCATTTACGTACGGATGCGGGAGGTAAGAGAGTTCTAGATTCGCTGGTATTGTTAAGCTGACTCTACACACACAATTGCACACACGCCCACATCTCATCTCGACGTACTACTGCGAGTAATGCGAGTGTGAATATGTAAATACGCGTCGAAATCGCGAGTTCAAAAACGCGAAACGCAATATGTCTTCATAGTGAAGAGGTGTAGGGAATCTTTTAAGGGACTCCCTAACAAAGAGAGACGCTATCTGGAAAGGAAATCGCTGTTTTTGTGTTCTCAATGCGTAGGTGATGCCGTTTATGTGAGTATCTGCTAAAAAGCTATTTTGTCGCTCTAATGAATAAATGGTGGTGCTAAGTTTCTTTTTAATTAAATCTATCTACAGTGTTGCCTCAAAGAGATTCGTTGATGAAGTGAAAAACACATAAGAGATACTAAGAAATTTCTAAAGAAAGTAGGTATCTATAAATACTTAATTTTTAAGATTTTTGTTCTGATGCTGAATACAGAACCTACCCTTTTAATACTTGTCTAGTTTGTACTGAAAGTGGGGTTTTGGACACCAGTGCCCTACCTTCAGACAGAAACATCGTAAAAGGTTTAATACGTTGGGTTTGGCTGATTAATTAGAAACTTATCAGAGCCCAGCCCATTGCTTACCTGGATAGATTAGGAACTACGTTTATTGCTTTCAAAGGTCTATTTTGCTCTTTTTGTTAAAGATTTCGTCCGGGAAAGTACTACCACTACTATTTCTACTAAATATAAGATAAATAAATAAAATAAGGATCAATTCCCACTAGCTGTTATAAAAAGTGAGGTCTGATTTAGTAAATGTCTGCTACTCACCGCTAGATGGCGCTGGATGTTTGTAACTTGCACGTTGTTGAACAATTTTCATTCATAAGTAGAATGATCACTAACATTATTTTTTATAGAAAAAAAGTTATCCAGGTGTAAGAAAATAATTTTGAAAGTTAGAAAATCCAAGAAATACCTGCCTAATGAAAATTGTTTGACCAAATAAAGGATTTGTACCAACCATGGCAGATTGAATAAGTAAATTTTCCATAGCGGTGTTAAAATACTTTTCTCGTTATATTAAATGAGAAACGATATTTCCTTTTTCCCGATGAAAGCGGAAACTCTTCAGTTTTAATGAACAAAGTTCAATCTGCACACTTTTCCATTTAAACTTTCGTATTGATTCTGAACTTTTTTATAATAAAGGACCTGTGAGAAAAGATTTACATACTTAATTATATTGTACTTCTTCAGTAAATTATTCAAAGACTAGTGCCAATTCAAAAGGGCAAATGATACCTAGAATCACGTAGTTTATAAGACGATTCTAAATGATCTTTTTGATTTTACTGAATAAAATGTTTTTTTTACTTTGACTTTCAAAGTCGCTTATCAATCAGCATTTGGCTTATTCTCTCAACGAAAGGGGAAAATTAATTGCAACACACGCGTAGGTAAGTACTAAAATACTATTTCTAAGGCCTGGGTGTTGGTTGATACAGAAATCGTCACTCAAGTATAGATTTGAGTTGAGTTTTTAATACAAAAATCTACCTCCTAAAACTTAATTGTATTACCAATTATGGTATTTTTTGTTATTTTTCTTTACTTGTGGTGTACAATAAAGAATATTCTATCTATCTATCTATCTATCTATCTATCTATCTATCTATTTATCTATCTATCTATCTATCTATCTATCTATCTATCCATGCTTGAGTCCGGATCAGTGCTTGAGCTGTAAATCAGCGCGGGCCTTAATTAAAAAACATTAAGCTTAGACCACCTGATCTAAAATCGTCAAAAGAATGAGAATAACAATAAACTAGTTTCCGCCCGCGACTTTGTTCGCGTCTCGTTGGATTCCGTTGGTTTTCCGGGAGAAAAAGTAACGTATGTGTTAATCCAGGTCACGGACAATATAGGTACCTATATTCCATGTTTCATCCAAATTGGATCAGTAGTTTTTGCGTGAAAGAGGAACATACATTACATACATCCATACATATATAAATACATACATCCTAAAAAACTTTCGCGTTTGTAATATTCATAGAATTCCTATTCCCATGAGCCCAAGGTACATACCTAAGTACGTATCACCTACCTACTTACTCAGTAAGTAATCTCGATCTCTCGTTAAAGAACCCACAAATCTCCCCGACTCGGTGTGACAAACACAAAAACCATAAAATTAAATTAATGCCTTCCAGCCACTTCCTAAGGATAGTTGAGGCCGTTAAGGAAAACTTAGCGATTCTGTGTGTCTTAAGCTTGCTTATTTTACGAGGTACCAATTATTTATGATAAGAAAATGTTTCATACAAATTATTTTGGTTACTATGGTTAAGGGTAAAATAGAAAAAAAAACAGCTTTTCTCTAGAGGCCTAGAAGTTTTAAAAGTGTTTGTATTGAGCTAGACGTCGCTAGATGGCGTTAGTGGTTTCTTAATCCCCTGAGTTTCATGAAACTAAAATGAATTTTTTTTGTAAGGTAAACGTTTTATTAAATAATATATTGTATTTTATTTCGATGTTTTTTTTAAATATTCGAACAGCATGAAAAAATTGTATTGGTTTTATTGTTTGGTAGAGCTATTTTAAAATAATTTTATAGGTAAGTAATTTTCAAAAAAAAAGTTTGTTACAAAAAGTTACATTTACATACATTTTATGTAATTGTAGTGGTCAATTTAATAAAAACTCAATTGGTTTTTTTACAAAACGCAACGTGAACAAAGTACCTTCATTTCAAAAATAAAATAAAAAAAACCTGAACAACGTCCCATCCGTGTTCAAAATTAATTGAACAACACAATAAAATTAATTAGGAATAAATATCAGATAATTATTCTTACATTGGACGTTACAATGATTTTATCTTGGCACTGAATCACGTTTCAACATCCCAAAGTCGTTTAGACAATCTCACCAAGTAGAAATACCTATAGGTAGTCTATTTGTATTTTCATGTAGGTATGTACTTAAGACCATACTTATAGATAAAAAAAAAATCCTATCAATCTTTCGTGATAGAACTTTTACACGAAAACGATGGGTTGATGCAGTCATATACCTATCATAAGAACACCTATCATTAATTTACTTTAATTTTTACAGATCATCTCTTTGGTGCGCAAAAATGGAATGCTTCATCCTTTTTACTTATCTAGTGTGTACTCATTGCTAGAACCAAATAGCAACTGGTATTATTTTAACCAATTTTAACTTTAGCTTGTTTAGTGTTTATATTATGGCCACTAAGAGCAAGTGTACTTTTTTCCAACCTATTATGTCCCACTGCTTGGCAAGTCTTTCCCAAAGACGTCCAGTGTTTCCTCGTAAGTGTACTTATAATATTTACCTAATTAATTTTTGAACAATTTTTTTTCAACAAAATGACAGGCGTCATGGCTCAGTCGGTAGTAGCTCTGCCTTCCGTGCTGTGGGTCGTGGGTTCGATCCTCACCGAGAACCAACATTTGTGCGTTGTAAACATAGATGTTTGTTCTGTGTCTGGGTGTTTCTATGTATTATAAGTATGTATTAACAAAAAAAAATATGTAGGTATGTATGTATTCTATCAGCCATCTAGTTTCCATCGTACAAGCTTTGCTTAGTTTGGGACTAGAAGGCGTTGTGTTAAGTGTCCGTGAATATTTATTTATTTAATTTGCTTAGTAGGTATACAAGTATTCTTCAGTATACAAGTTTCTTACAATGAAGTATCCTGGAGCCCACAAATAATATTATTTCATCTTTCACACTCCGGCTATTTATATCCATTTCAATAAATTCAATATGTACATTGAATTGTGTAATTAATGGTTTTATTCGTTTAACACTTAAAACGTTCTAAGGGCGTTGTGTCCAAATATCTACTTGTCTCTTTCTGAGGTCTTGAAAATAATGAAATGGAAGATACAGATCGAACACCCGCTGGTTAAGATCATTAATATTGATTTGTGGTCAATCAGAGTTGGTTGATTTCACTTTTAATGTTATTTTTTCGTCCTCTCGCTTCAGGGATAAAGGTTTGTCTTTATTAGGACGTATGGGATGTTTTGTACTATGAGTCATTATTGATGGCAACATGTATTTTTTGGTGATTATCTGGGCCAGCGTATCAGCATTGCTATTCAGCGCGGCAAAGCAGCCAGTGTCTTGGGCACGTTTCCGATTGGTACTGATTTGGACCAGTTGAGCTACCTATAAATCGTTTGCAGCGGATTGTAGATAGCTCAACTGTTTCATATCTGTGTATTTTCTAAATTTTGTGAATATTATAAGTACTGTATTAATTGTAACTTTCTTTTTGAATAAATGTATTATGATTTGTTTTAGATTTCGAGAGGTCTACCGTTGAGTGGCCGGAGTGGAGGGGTTGTCTGGGGTAGGGTGTTGGACTTCACGGGTTTAAGAGAAAACTGTTTGAATATGTCTTTTCAAATCTATGTTAATTGTATTAAATTAATAGGCTGAGTAAAGAGTGTATACAGGGTGTTCACAAAAGTCTCTTCAAAATTGCTACAGTTATGAGCGAAATAATAACCTTTTGGTTTTGGTTTCAATGATTTCAAAATATTTCATTAAAGTTTATTATATTATAAAATATGATAAAAACACAGATCTAAAATAATTGGTAACCCTAAACTATAGTTTACTGCCGTTTTGATGTTTAGATCATTTTATTATTAATTAGATATCAGAAGAGTTTGTTAGCAAAAAATCGAAATAAAAACTTTTATGTCTCAGAGTGATAGGCACAGTGCAATGCATCACAAGGTGCGTCCTCAGTGGATGTGCTCAGTGAGGCAATGCATCGTTACAGGCAGTAGTTACTACTTGACATCAGTGCCATTGGCTTGTTCCATCACTAGTTGTATAAAAAAAACCTTAGCTTTGATCAAGTATAGAATATAATCACTATAAAAAAGCAGTGAACAAACAAACTAACAAACAAACTAAACTAGCCAACAATTTTATTGCAAATACTTTGCTCGACCATCAATAATCCATCAATCGGAGAACGCACTAAGGAATCTGCAGACTCATAATTCCAATGATTTCTCGTCATTATTCAACTTGGAATAATAGTTTGCACCCTATAGTTTCTCTACTGGTAGGACTCTAAATGAAATGTGGTTTAATGTGATTTGTATGCGACTGTACTTTCTAGGGCTGCCACAAACAAAAACTAGTCTCTTTGCAAACTATAGAATCTAGAACTCGCATTCAAACAATGCCCAAATCAAGACTCAAACACATTTTCGACAGTTTTTTAAGGGTTAAATAAAGATAGTGGAATTCCTTGCCGTCTGTTGTCCTAAATAGTATTAATTAAGTAGCCAGGTGAGATTCCACTCATTAAAAAACTTTATGTTTCGACAGCTAAAGCCGTTGAAGTAATTCTGACCACTCTTTGGACTTACTAATGACTCAAAAGTCCAGACTGCTCAAAGGTTAAAGCTGCATAAATGTAAACGTTAGTTTAAAAAAATTTCAGAATGTCGTGTCATAACCCTGTATTTGGATCTAAATACCACCGACTGCCCATAATACTTAACTTTGATTTCCTCAAATCTGTTACCGTCATTAGCTGCAAGTAGCTTTGGCAACGTAACTTATAGAATACCTTGACAGGCGTCATGGCTCAGTCGGTAGTAGCTCTGCCTTCCGTGCTGTGGGTCGTGGGTTCGATCCCCACTGAGAACAAACATTTTTGTGTTATAAACATAGATGTTTGTTTTGTGTCTGGGTGTTTCTATGTATTATAAGTATGTATTTACAAAAAAAAATGTATGTGTTTTCTATCAGCCATCTAGTTTCCATCGTACAAGCTTTGCTTAGTTTGGGACTAGAAGGCGTTGTGTTAAGTGTCCGTGAATATTTATTTATTTACCTGTAAAGACCGCTTGACATACCTAAGATTTTACTTAAAAAGTACGTTTCAAAAAAGTTTAAATAAAAAATAATAAACTTTTATCTGAAGCTCTCTACTCTACAGCTGAACGCACTTCAGTGCAAAAGAGATGCGTTTTACTTTAGGCAAAGTGCTGCGAGACGTGATTATTCGTAAAAGAAACCATCCTACTGCTATTATAAATGTGAATGGTTGGTTTTTTTTTATTTCCTCAGAACTCCGTCATTTAAGAACCGATTTGAAAAATTCTTTTTTATCGAAAAGATCAAAAATCAAGAAAAAATCTCCAGGTAAGTTCCATAATTTTTTTATCAAAATCGGTTCAGCAGTTTGGCAGTAAAATAAGAATAACTGGGTTGGTTTGGTCGGTAATACATGGGATATTTTCGGATGTAACGAATTTTTTCTTTAGACGTGTCTATCTGGACCACCTTGTATAATACAACTGTAAGTAACGGTTGTAAGTTAAGTTAAGCAACGTTCTGCGCCGTCACTATTTGGATGGGTGACCGTTAGTGGCATTTACATCTGAGCGCTTTCGTGCTTCGTAGGGCACGTTAAACTGCCGGTCCCGGCTCCAGCAGTCGTTAAGCCATGACGGAGGCCTTAAGGCGGCCTAAAAACTCCGCCACTAGAGTTGGCCACTAACTCATACGAGCTTGCTTGCTTGCTTAGTAACGGTAACCGTTTTTAACAAAGCTCGGGATGCTGATACCCGTTTCGCAGCGAGAGGCATCAGTTCCATTAATTATTCAAGTTAGATAAGACACTGCATTCGTAATGACTCTCAGACGTGGCTCATTGCTCATCGATGTGTGATTCCTCGTATCCACTTGCTTTTATTTGTTGAGTGAAATCATTAAGCTTTGTTTGAGGGTACTTTTTATGAGTGGCTATCGTGCGTTCTGTTTTCATATTTGCGATGCAGTGTTGTTTTTAATAATCATTAGCTTCCGCCCACGACTTCGTTCGTTTCTCTTTTGATCATGTTTATTTTCCGGGATAAAAGGTAGTCTGTTGGTTAATCCAGGTTACGAACTGATATACTCCAAGTTTTATCCAAATTGGACCGGTGGTAGCAGCGTGATTGAAACAAACATCTAAAATTGGACATTTATATTATTAGTGGAATGGGATGGGATAGTGGGATGTCATGGGATAGTAGAATAGGATGGTATTTATTTTAAAATTTCCCACAAACAAGTAGTGGTGAGACGACTGAATGCTAAGAGCATTATCTACCAGTCTTCCTGGGTGCGCAAAAAATTTTTTTTATTATAAATTCTTTATGATCATTGTTTCAGTAAGGCGGTACATCCGCTGCGGAAGAAAAAATTTTTATTGCTCCAGAAAGAACGTCTGAGGCTGAAAAAAACATTATAGACATTTTCATACGGCGCCATCTAGTTTGCTATGAGCTAATTACAACTAATACAGTATTTACAATATTCACAAAATACACATGAAACAGTTGAGCCATCTACAAACCGTTGCAAACGATTTATAGATAGCTCAACTGGTCCAAATTAGAAGTTTTCTATGTAAAAACGTTTACTTTTACTTTTATACTTCTTTAGTAAATCTGGAGCTTTTGTAAGTTGCCTCACCTCTTTTGAAATACGGGCGACATTTACCTATAAACCAAGTTTTACCCGCGTCCAAGACTTAAATCAATTAATGTGACGTTTTGAGAGCTGCGTGGAACAATAGAGAATCCAGTTCGTTATCGGCCGATATAATTAATGGTCTTCTGGTTTTGAAATTAGATAGGTTGTTTTGTAATGGTGTTTACAGCTAGCTATAGTTTGCGAATAATCAACGCAATGACGTATTTTATGAATGACTAGCCGTCTCCCGCGGCGTTGCTCGCGTTCTACCCTTTAGAAAGTGACGTTTTAAAATTCCTTTCTTAGTGCACCTCTACACCATATAAGGATACTACCCCCCAAATGTCATACCTCTAGGACTTATAGTTTAGGCTGTGCGTTGATTCTCTGTCAGCTTCAAAAGAGTTTTATATATTTAGATTTCTAACTGGTGGTCTGATTTAGATTTTCGGACTATTTTACCCGAAAGTTTATATCCGAAAAAGACTGTGGCAATAGCAAATGTTTTGGAACACGTCTCGTATAAATAAAAAATGTTTACTATGCCTTGAATATGCAAGCATAAATAACAGGCTTTCTAGAACATCTCTCATGGGATACTAACAATGATGTTTCTTAAAAAATCATTGGATAGTAATGAGTTCATATTTTTTATTAATTTCCAGGCATTAAGTTTGACGCTCTTTTGATGAAAAACCTCTGTGTGTATCGAAGAAAATCATAGGTTTGTCTTTAATTTCAAAGGGCAATTCTCTCTGTCGAGTATAAGTAGAAATCTTAACACATTGCGGTTAATTTAGTATCAATTGCTTGGTTAGGTACATCTCATTTGTCTCAATAAGCATTATTAAAACAAAATTGATTGCAATACAAAGTCCGAAATTACTCTTCATTCGAGGACTGATTTCGCAATGTATTTTAATTTACGATTAAATCGAATGGTGAATATTGATTTACTAGACTCGTGAATCGGGTTTTTTGTCTTCAATTTAGTTTAATTTGTAGGTACCTAACTATATGAAGTTTTTTTATTAAGTATTAATCGAACGCGGTGTCGCCAAATCAACATGTTAATTAAGATGATGTTTGTGTAATGATATACCTAATGGTTTTTGGAATGTACTTTTGACTTAGATATGATATAACCATCATCAGAAAAAAATTACGCTATGAGAGTAAGCAAAGCAAGCAAAACATGTCGTACACAACTTTGAAAGAACGCATAATGACCAATAATTCAAACTTCTTAAAAGTAGAGTAGATGGGGTATAATGCCATTTTAATTATTTAGTTCTTTATGCCTCACTTCTAAGTTTATTTACTTTGAAGAAAAATTCAACAATTAATCTGTATATTTTGTTAGTGCTCGATCGACAGCAAAAATTAATTAACATTCCTCGTAAAAAACACATAAAAAGTATCACAGGTGTCCCCGTGACGCCTACGTTCATTCAATTTATTTTGTGCACCGCCAAAGATAAGATACAAAACAGAAGGGCAGTTTGATATATCTTTTTAAGAATTATAAATACCTCCATAACATTGTTTGAATGAGAATATGAAAAAAAATATTCTGAACACTGAAAAACTAATTAGGTATGCTGAAATAGGATAAATAAATAGTAAAAAAATGTTAAAAAATGTAACAGAATTTGGTTAGCACTTTACAATTTTTACGGGTAGTTTTCGTAATAAAAAATTAAACAACAATGCAAAAAGTTTATTTTTTAAATGACGTATAAAAAATTTTGTGTGAAAAAGGCTCAAAATGATTAAAGTAGCATCATACTCAATGTTTATTTGTTAGCCTCTAAGAGGCAATAAGTTTTTTAAAAAGCTCATCCGTTTGTAAATCGTAGCTGGTTCATGGTCAATGCATTTGTTATCTACAACAAGTTCAGTAGCCGATCGCTCGTCCGCCCGTTAGTAATTTGACAGGCCAGATGACAGATTACGAGGCAAAGAGACCACCAAGAAAATTGTCGCTTCGTTCCATCAACCGATACATTTTTGTTATGAGACAACGTTTTTTCTTAATTGGTGGGCTTCTGTTATTTATTCTTTGTTAGAATAACAATGATTGGTTTTTTGATCGTATTGATTGATAGATGTTTAGAGAAACATTGTTGCTCATGAGTTTTTAACAGATAAAAATAATAATAAAATAAATTGAAGCGTTTGTTATCTATGTCTTTAGTCATTTGTATAATTATATATAAGTAGGTACTTATTGTTACAAAAACTAATTAAAAATGGTGCTAATTTTTTTTTGAATGTATAGGTAAATGAAGGAAACAAAAACCTGTATCATTTTTAGGACTTTTTATAATAAAAAATTCTTTATCCTACGTGATAGGTAGTTTTAATTCAGTCATAATAATACCAACTGATACTACGTTATCCACTAAGTTCAAAATAATAATCTTATTCACCATATAAGTGAAAAAAAAATCACATTGCATTAGTACTCTTCACCCCACAAGTACATACTAGCAATTACCACGAGAGAGTAGAAAATAAATAGACATTTCAAATTACACAAATATAAATTAAAATCTATAAGCAAAAGCGGGTGGTCCCGTCGTACAATAAGTTTCCGTTTGTCCGATTTCACAATAGGTAGGTACAATTCTCATAAACGGCTGGTATTTAAATATAAATCGATAGAGTGGAACACAATGGTGTAATCGATAATTGAATTCAGCATTGATGAACTTTACACCGCCCGACCTCATAGACGTGACAGATTAGAATGGAGTCTTAGATCGGAATTTATAGAGCTGGTACAAAATGTATCGAAGTATCGATAATTTCTTTAGTAATTCGTTTATTGCTCTTTAGATCTCTTCAAAAGTATCGCATAAAGGTTTTTAGAAAATCTTTTGGCCAATTTGCTCAGGTGTGAACGAACCAAAGCATCATACACCTTAATTAAAATTATTTTACGGTACACGAACAATTTAAAAAAATTAATTAGAAAAAAGGTAGAGTTGCTACTAACCCGTAATGCAACCGCATTGTTTAACTGGTTGTACACACGGCATAATCAACCTTGACCGTTTAGACTTCTTTCCAACGATTTTCTGCGAATGTATTAATGTATATTCTATCTATAGCGTAGTTATGGATATGTTGTATGTCTAATCTGATGTATGGTCGTTTGTAACATAGGGGAAAGAGTTGACTTAGTTCATTTTTATTGATTTGTGAAGCAATTTATTAATGACTAGCCGTCGCCCGCGGCGTTGCTCGCATTCTAGACCCTTTTCAAAATTCCTTTCTTAGTGCACCCCTACACTATACCTATACGGATGCTACCCTCAAAATTTCATAACTCTAGGACTAATAGTTTAGGCTGTGCGTTGATTCTAAGTCAGCTTCAAAAGAGTTTTACTTACTGAAATATAACGGTTTAACAAAACAAAAAATTCTGTACATTTTCTGTAACTTGCATGATAACGGCCATACTAATAGCTAATAGCTAGGTGCAGTCATCAGCTACCGAAGGAATTAAAAAAAGTGATTTGGTTTTATCAGCTCTGTATAGATATTATTAACCAGCGGATTAGGCAAGTCACCGTCTGTCGTCATACTTAATGCCAATTAAAAGATTTCGAATTGTGAATCTTTGTTTGCCTCCGAGTAATGTGGGCTGTCATTTGACAGGTCTTAACTTGTACTGTGATTTGAATGTTTTTTTATTACGAGGGGACCCTCCACGCACGCGTTGCTTTGACAAGTCAAGTATTGATTGGATAAGTACCTTCTAATATTGACAGTGAAGATACTGTTTAGAAGACACTGGTGGTCTAAAATTTTATGGTAGTTCTAAGTTCAAAACTGTAGGTTGCTTTCAAAAAAGTCTTTTTCAGCTACTTTCATACCATTGTGTCCTACTGCATTTTGTTGTGGGAAATTTTTAAGAGGCTTGGTTCTTTTAATTTTATCGATTTTTTTATACGATGCAATGATTTCTTTTAACTAAAACCATTGGTATAATACCATTAATTCAAAACTTTCGAAACCAAGGAAAAATTGAGAGGGGATTTTGAGACTAACCCATCTACTGGACAGTAAATAATGAACACCTTCAAAAAACCAAATATTCATTCAAACAAAACCTATGAGTTTGCAGTTCGTGAATAACTTGCAAAAGTTTGCGTACTAAATAAAACGATACAAACGACTTTCATAACTATTAACCTATTTTCAGAGTAATTTTTTAAATCCAGACTAATTGCAACTTTGTAAATAAAATCTCAGATAATGATATGGCTGACGTCATCGGCATTTTTGTGACGCAAATGAGATTTTCTTTATAATAAACGAAGCTTACTCATTAATTTATTGAATACTAGTTCCTGCACTTGGTTTTGCTTTCCCGGTGTAAAAATCAAACTAAAGGCGAACAAAAACCCAATTTAGTTTTTTGTGAATACAAAAAGCATAGGTATTATTGTGACAAATAAACTTTACGCAAAACGTGTTAATTATTACATACTTGCAGGTTTTATAAAAAAATGGTTCAACCGCTTGAACCAGCGTCATTGTACTAAACACATCTACAAACATCATAATTTTTTAGGAAAATGTTTTTTGGCTTATTGCTGGCATTATGTGCGTAGTTATTATAAACTAGAATTTATTTCATGACGTAAGACAGAAAACAAAGATTCAAAGAAAATAATTAAAGTAATCTCAGGTAAGCTTTGAAAAGGATTAGTTTCCTGAAATATATTTTCAGAATGCTAACTAGCTTGGCTAGGTGGGGTGACGATCTGAGACATGTAGCTGGCAAACACTGGATGAGAAGAGCCGAAGACCGGGCTCAGTGGCGCGTCTTGGGAGAGACCTACGTCCAGCAGTGGACCGTTATAGGTTGATGATGATGATGATGATGAACTGGCTTGACCTTGTGTAAAACAGCTTTTAGTATAAAAACATTATTATCATGTAATGCAAGATACTTTCCATTAGCAAAAACGCTTGGCGATTGTTTTATCAAATTTAAGAAAACAGTAGACTGAAATACTAAAGTATATAACTTTAAGGTGTTTGCTTTGGCTACAGACATAAAGAAC
Organism: Eulithis prunata; assembly: GCA_918843925.1. NCBI lineage: Eukaryota > Metazoa > Arthropoda > Insecta > Lepidoptera > Geometridae > Eulithis > Eulithis prunata. The sequence goes on along the minus strand of OU974019.1, from coordinate 4,134,954 downwards.
TGCAGTCTTTAACTAAGGGGTTCAAATCCCAATCGATTTATAAATTTTGGGATATTATTAAAAAATGGTTGTTTTTTAAAGTAAATAAGATTTGACATTCAACTTTGATGTCTTTTGCCGATGCCCGAGTCCATATTCAGATTTAGTTATAATCTTATGAACGCGCTAAACCTTTGTTTTAGTAAGAGTTTCGGCCGTATGTGCACCGTATGTTTCTGTAAGAAATTATGAGTCTGAAGATAAGTCTGAAGATAATCTGAAGATAGGGCACGTGGCAAGAAGGAATGATGGAAGATGGACGACAGCGATTACGGAATGGTGGCCAAGGGATGCTCAAAGACCACGAGGCAGACCACCCGCCCGATGGTCCGATGATATTGTAGCTTTAGTTGGGCAGCAGTGGAGAAGACTCGCGCGGGACCGGAGAGACTGGCGTACTAAAAAGGAGGTCTATACCCAGCAGTGGGTGCATACAGGCTGAATAGATAGATAGATAGAAGATAAATCGAATGAAATGAATCGAAGTTGGGATCGAGAAAGTTCTACAAACAATACACACTCATATCAAGTATTCCAAGGTACTTGCGCCATCAATAGTGACTCCAATTATACCCGCCTATCATAAATTGATACTAAATTCCCTGAGTGTTATTAGTCATTACGTTGTGGTATTACGATTGTATCACCATTTATAAATTAGTCAACTCGACTAAGGCGTGAACACACTCTTATCTATGAAATGTCATGTCAGATGCATTTAATGTCAAAAACGAAATATTTTAAGAGGACACGAGTTTTGACATTTTTTGAAACGATACATAGCACTTTTATTTTAATAGTTTTTCTTGTGTTATTGTGAGTATTGGTGTTTAATTTTGGTGGAATTTTAACCAATAGTACTTAGGTCGTAACATAAAGTGTGAGCGATTGGAATAAATGTGTGTAAAGTGGTTTTTCTGAATGTGAAATTTCGTGTTAGGTTTTGAAGAGAAAATCCACCATTTTCTTTTCAAAACAAACGACAGCCGACTTGACAAATGACTTGACTTGACTTATATTATTACAATTCTATCACTTGACATTGGCAAAATTGTCTGTCGAAATGACGGACAGAGGCCATTATTGAAGAGAAGAAGAAGAAATATTTTAAGACTATTACAGATAAAGCATTATTCCCGCGCGTTAATGTTTCATGTTGATTTGTAACATTGAGAAAACGTACAACCTAGAGTGTTTTGATGTTAACAAATCTAGTGCTCTGTAGTACGTGACAAAAAACTCGTGTTGAAGTTCTTCAGTGGAAATAATGAAATGAGCTAGAGAAAACGGCATATAGATAGATGCTGCTGGGCAAGTCAAATCCCTCTAAATAATGCCTTAGGTGTTATAGCATCAGTTCCGTCTTAATAGATAGATAGATGTATTCTTTATTGCACACCAAGAAAAGAAGAAAAACAATAAAAGAGAAATAAATTTAAGTATGATGTACAATGGGCGGTCTTATCGCTATAAGCGATCTCTTCCAGACAACCTTTGAATAATAAATGTAAAATAAATTAAAGATACGAGAAAAAAGTTACCCCAGACGCTTGAAAACTATGCACATTCATTTGTTTATGTACTTACTGCTACATTTAATTGTTATAAACTTTTTCGCCAAATAAAAATTTTACTAAACAAAATGTGTAGATGGTGATATCTCATGGTTTATGTTAAACTTTATGAAATAAATAAGATTTCGTAAAAATACAACGGTTTTATATTAATTCTTTTAGTAACATATTTATATCGAAAAACAAGACATCTAGATACGTCATACTATTAGCGCCCCCTATATTTTATATTTGGAAAACTTCTCGAGTAGGCCGAACCATGCAGGTAATATTCAATACTCCCACTTAATTCTTATCCCAAAAAAACTTAATAATAATTACTTATTTAACATAACATAAACATAAATCATACCATATGAGTTCCACATTATTAATTACCTACCTGATTATTGGCCTAATCTTGAGAAAGTATCTGACTTTTCAAAGTTTCAAACTTACATGATGGCAAAGCTTTTGTAAAAATGTCTGCTAATTGATCAGAACTTCTCACATACCTGATATCAATCAACCCTTGATTTACTTTTTCTCTAATAAAGTTATATTTGACATCAATGTGCTTTGTTTTCTTATGATAAACTGGATTTTTAATTAATTTTATAGCACTCTGGTTATCTACATACAAAATACAATTCTGTACCTCTCCTATCTCAACAAAAAACTGCTTAAGCCATAGCATTTGTTTAGTGGCTTCACATGCAGCCATGAATTCAGCCTCAGTTGTTGATAGAGCAACACAACCTTGTTTTTGACTAGCCCAACAAATAGGACCTCCATTCAACATAAACACATAGCCGCTAGTTGACTTTCTTGTGTCCAGATCTCCAGCAAAATCTGAGTCTGAATATCCAACCAATTCTTCACAACCTTGATATTTAATACATTGTTTTTTTGTATCGATAATATACCTTAATATTCTTTTGAGTTGATTAACATGTTCTAGGCTTGGGTTATTGACATACCTACTCAAAAGATTCACAGCATAAGATATGTCGGGTCTAGTGGCAGTAGACAAAAATAACAATGATCCTATGGCTTCTCTGAATGGAAAATTTACCTGCTCTCTATCAACATTTTTAGTTAGTTGAACATTCACATCAGCTGGTGTACTACATGGACTAGCAGTATTCATATTGAACTTGTTTATGACTTGTTCTGCATATTTGCTTTGGCTGATACTTATGCAGTTAGTATTTCGAGTAATCACTAACCCTACAAACTGACTTAACACTAATTCTTTTATCTTAAAGCCTTGTTTTAGATAATCTATTATTTCATTCAGAACAATATGTGACTGAGACATTATTATTGCGTCATCAACATAAAGAGCTAGCAAAGCTTTTACACCATTAATGTAGCATATAAAAACACAATTGTCAACCTGTAGCTGAATGAAACCAAACTTACTAATAAAGTCAGTAAACTTCTTATTCCAGCACCTAGAAGCCTGCTTAAGTCCATACAGTGACTTGTTTAGCTTACATATTTTATCATCAGGTACTGCAACTCCTTCTGGAGCTTCCATGTATATATCTTCATCCAATTCTCCATACAAGAATGCTGTTTTAACATCTAATTGTCTAATTTCCCAGTTGTGTCGCGCAGCCAAGCTCAGAAGTATTCTGATTGAATCATATCTAGTAGTTGGCGAGAACGTTTCATGATAGTCAACTCCTTCAATTTGTGTAAAACCTCGAGCGCACAACCGAGCTTTGTATCTTTCGATTTCACCGTCTTTATTTCTTTTTATTGCAAACACCCATTTGGAAGTTATAGTCCTCTGATTCTGTTTTTTAACAAAACTCCATGTATTATTTTCATCATGAGACTTCAACTCTTCATTTATAGCTTCAAGCCACTCTTTTGAGTTTGAACTGCTTACAGCCTGATCATAAGTTTTAGGAACATCTAACTCCATCGAGTTTGATTCTATAACCCTGTTTCGTGGACGAAGGGTTATCTGTGTAGGGCCTAAGTCTCTCATGTCAACTGCAACAGGTGGTTCATAAGTCTCATCATTATCATCCAAACTATGCATGCTGTCATCACTATCACTGCTTTGATTATTTTCATTTACTCTTGGGGAGCTAGTTGATGGTGCTGGTTGATCTGCACTCGCCTGTAAAGTTTCTTCTTCAACTGCAATTTCTACCGTATTTCTCTTGATCTCTAGACTATTTCTTTCATTAAAAATAACGTTCCTTGAGATGAATATTCTCCTTGTCTGCGGATCAAATAGTCTATAGTTAGTATAGTCATACCCAACTAAGATCATTTTTTTACTTTTACTATTTAGTTTATCTCTCTTTTGGTCGGGCACATGCATAAATACTTCACATCCAAATACTCTGATGTGATCTAATCCAGGCTTTGTTCCATGCCACAGCTCGAATGGTGTGATGTTCGGCGTTTGACTTGAAGAAGTCCGGTTCAATAAATAAACAGCAGTGTTAACCGCTTCTGCCCATAAGTACATAGGAACATTACGGGTGTACAGCATAGAACGAGCATTTTCTACAATTGTCCTCATCTCTCTTTCTGCACGGCCGTTTTGCTCGGGCGTGTAGCTAGCTGTAAATTCTTGTGTAATACCCTCACCATCCAAAAACGCCTGAAACTCTCTGCTTTTGTACTCTCCCCCATTATCACTATGAAGAGTACCAACGTTATGCAAGAATTTTGTCTTAATCTTTGCATTATACTTCTTAAAGTAGTCTAAGACATCGCTTTTGTTTTTCAAAAAATATACATACATGTAACTTGTAGCTGCATCTTTAAAAATAACAAAATATTTCATACCTTGAACTGAGTCATCAAAAGGTCCACATACATCGCTATACACAAGGTCACCTGGTTTGAGCTGCCCTCTGCTGGATTTTTGGAATGGTTGTCTAGCATGTTTGCCATAAGCACAGCCCTCGCATACAAAGTCATCCCATTCGGAAATATCCACTCCAGTAATAACATTGTTCTTGCACATTTTTTTAATTTCTCTAATATTTAGATGACCCAATCGTTCATGCCATGTTTTAAGATCTTTTTGCATAACATTGCACACTTGGGCAATCACTGTTTTGAATTCCAATTCATACAAGTTATTACTCTGCAGTGTAGCACACATCTGTAAATCATTGCCCTTATAAATCAATGCACTATAGCCTTTTTTTTCAATTCTATAACCCTTTCTTGCAACTGCTCCTTCAGAAAACAGATTTCTACGCAATGCGGGTACATATAGGACATCTTGCAGTATGCTGGTCTCCCACTGGCCATTTATACACTTGCTGATCAAAATATTGCCTTGGCCTAGCACTTCAACTGCTTCTTCATTACCTAACTTCATTGGAGATCCCATATAAGGATACAATTCTTGGAAAAATTCTCTTCTATATGATATGTGAGCTGAAGCGCCACTATCCATTATCCACTGACCACTTTCAGCTCGAGCCCATTCTTTGGCAGTAATACTGAAAGCTGACATATTCTTTTCTCCATGTGTTTTCGCTGGCGCGTGACAGTCTCTTGCAAAATGACCGCGTTTCCCACAATTATAACACTGGAACCTGTGTTGCTGATTTTCTTTATTAGCATTTTTCTTTGTTTCATTTTCTTCTTGAGTTGATGATGGTGAATGTCGTTTCACTATCTCTTTCTTTGAATTTTGTTTTGAGACTACAAAGGCTGTATCATTCTCTTCCTCAACACTCAAACTAGCCTCTTCATCTAACAAACGTGCAGTCAAGTTCAAGATTGTCTGGCTTTTAGGATCAAGTGATAACCATGCCTGACGTAGAGATCTGTACTTGGGTGGTAAAGTGCTCAGGACTTTTGTCATAATGGCTATGTCACTGATTTCTTCTCCACTTTCTTTAAGCTGCTTCGCCAAGCTTTCAACCTTTGCAATATGTTGAGCAATGGTGTCATTCACAGACATCTTATATTGATAAAACCGCTCATTAACTAACATTTTGTTTAATTCAGATTTTTGTTCAAATATGGATTCTAGTTTTGTCATTATTTCATGAGCTGTTTCACAATTTTCTACCAATGATATTTGCTGCAAATCCATGGCTGATGTAATTATGAACATTGCCATTCCATCATCCTTATTCCATTGTTCTTGTTCGGAAGGTGTTTTGGGCTTTGGATTCGTGATCACCAAACCCTTCGCTTTCAATGCGCATCTTATTTGGAACTTCCATTGTCTAAAGTTCGTTCCGTTAAATTTTTCTAAACTCATAGGTTTTACACCCAAATCCATTATGATGCTTTATTTTACTTTACCAGTACCACACACACGGTATCACTTCTTGTTCTTTTCCTTCAAAAATGTTCGGGAAGAAATTCTCGAATGACCCGGAAAAACAAATGCCAGTATTTTTTCAAAATATTTTTGCGTACATAAATTTTGCTCTTTATTTATTCACTTTAACGTCCTGGGCCCATAACCTGTTAAACTTTATGAAATAAATAAGATTTCGTAAAAATACAACGGTTTTATATTAATTCTTTTAGTAACATATTTATATCGAAAAACAAGACATCTAGATACGTCATACTATTAGCGCCCCCTATATTTTATATTTGGAAAACTTCTCGAGTAGGCCGAACCATGCAGGTAATATTCAATAGTTTAGAGATCATTGATAATAAATGCGTGAAATTCTTGGACACACCTTTATAAGCAACATTAAAATACTGATTAAAATCATCTCGACGAAATGCATAATTTTACAGCAAATGTCATAAAATAACTAATTGACAAGATTTACCCGTTTTCATTAATTTAGGCGTGTTTTGAATATTTATTGCAGTATTTGACTTTTAAATTAGATCGATTAATTACTTGGTAATAAATTATTTAAGGTTTGGCATTGTCAAGGTGTAATGGTGAATTAATTATAAAAAATAAAATATAAAGCCACAAAACATTAGGTATAAAATTAATATTTACGGCCCACGACTTTTACCGGTGCCTATTCGCTGTTTTTTTTAAACATCTAAATGATGGAACAACCCGATGGCCGTAACCATCATCATCATCAATCATCAATATATAAAAAACTCTTGCGAAGCTGACAGAGAATCAACGCACAGCCTAAACTATAAGTCCTAGAGGTATGAAATTTGGAGGGTAGTATCCTTATGTAGTGTAGGGGTGCACTAAGAAAGGAATTTTGAAAAGTCGCACTCTAAGGGGTCTGGAACGCGAGCAACGCCGCGGGCTAGACGGCTAGTCTGCCTATAAAGATGCATTGTCTCATTGAACACGTACTGAGGACGTTCTTTGATACATTGCACTGGGCGTACACTGCGTGAGACATAGGTAAAGGTGTTGAGTTTTATGCAAAACGGTAGGCTTTACCTTCAAAAGGAAGTCGTCTGTATCTATTGAAGGCACAAACACCTGGCAGCTAGCGTTACTAAACAAAAGAGTCAAATGTTCTAGCTGCCGATGATGATGACTTGTCTTAGTCATAGTCATCATCAGAAGAAACTATTTACACCCACTAGTCTAAGAGTAAAAATTATAATTTCTTCATATATTTTGTCGACAGTAATTAGTCTTCAAGCAAATACAGTTTTCAATTCTCTCAAACAAATAACCTCGACAATGTCTTACCCATTTAGCGTTCTAATACTCATTAACAGTTTCAAACAATTCGAAACTAACCTGTGAAGTTCCCACGGTCTCAGCCCATTAGCTAAATATTTAGCTACATTTAGCGTTTGGCTTCTGTGGTTATAACATCTGTGGGAAATGAGAAAAGTCGGAAACTTATTGCACTTTTTTTGAAAAGCCGGATAACGATGCACAAAAATTTCCGGCTTTTAATATAAAAAAATATCAACTTTATACCATTATAGTCCTGGTATATTCACATTATAAATTGTACTTTAAATGGTTCGATAGCAGAATACAATCGAATATGAAGTAGGTACATAAAAAGTCCAGTACTTTTTGCAATCCATCTGTGGTCATATTATAAAATATGTACCTATTGTAATTAGGTAATTACTAGGTACCTACCTACGTACGATTTTTGGTTATTGGTATTATCCTTGTTTCCGTGGTATCTACTATCTACTTTCTGTGGGATCAAAACACAAAAACAAAAATAGCCGGACATAAAAATTGAGCCGGAAGTCTGACAACTCTACCTGTAGAGTTATAAATCATTTTGTCAGCGAGAGCGGGCAGTAATTATTGCAATTAAGGCTAAGTAATAATTAAACACTTCCTTTGTTCCAAGTGCTGAATTGAATCATTTGTATCTAATTGCATAAGTGTTGGTAATAACTAAGAAAAACATTTGAAAACTACAGATTATTGTAAAAAAATACAGATGACTTTGAGAACGATTCTTTTTCTTTTGAAGTCGGTTATGACGGTTTAGCCAAGCTGGCATTCTATAGTCAATCACGTGACTATTTCAATGGAGTCACGTGACAATTATAATAGCGTCACGTGACCAATTTCATATTTTTTACAAATACAAATCGCATCAGATCGCGGAGATCATACACCCAGATCGTTGTTTTCATTACATTGAGATCAATATTCGCTGATACGTGCTAATAGCGCGTGCACTGCACACTATGCGTCAGGCGTCATGGCTCAGTCGGTAGTAGCTCTGCCTTCCGTGCTGTGGGTCGTGGGTTCGATCCCCACCGAGAACAAACATTTGTGTGTTGTAAACATAGATGTTTGTTCTGTGTCTGGGTGTTTCTATGTATTATAAGTATATATTTACAAAAAAAAAAAAAAAAGTATGTACCTATGTATTCTATCAGCCATCTAGTTTCCATCGTACAAGCTTTGCTTAGTTTGGGACTAGAAGGCGTTGTGTTAAGTGTCCGTGAATATTTATTTATTTATTTATGCCCATGCCGCTGCCGGCATGAATGCCGCGATTAATTCCGGAATTATTGCCACAGCAATATCGCCTTTATTCTTATACCGCGTTCACACATGCCCATGCCGCTGCCGGAATTATTGCCGCGATTAATTCCGGAATTATTGCCACAGCAACATCGCCAAGTTCATGCCCTAGCTCCTTGGTGAGAATAAAGGCAGTGTTGCTGTGGCAATAAGTCCGCGGCATGAATGCCGGCAGCGGCAATGGCATAGTGTGAACGCGGTATAATGAGTAAACTACGATTATATCCATTTAAGTTTGTTTTGTTTGTTATCTAAATACTCACGTGCGTTTTACGTCAGAAATGTAACAATGATAGGTAATATTCTTTCAATTTGTATATAGGCATCTAATAGGTGTTGCACGTTGTATTAGCAGTGTGAGGATGTAATTTGGATATTGGATCATATGACTATTGGCTGATCTAAGCCAAGGTTTCAGACAAATAGCACAATATTTTTAAGCAAAGGTATATTTACACAAGCGCGGTGCGAGAGCCCCGACCGAGTCTATGCTTTTATTTTGACTCATGAAACAAGAAATTTTGTATGAAAACCGAATAAGCGCCTCTAGCGGCATATTTGGGAATTGTGCAATTCCCAACAAAATTTCTCGCTTTGCGAATGCGTTTGCGTGTGCAATTATACTCGAAAGTCAAAACAAATGCACAGACTCGGAGCTCAGGCTGTATTTTCTTGCTCGTTTTTCTATGCTCTGGTTGCGAGAAACTAGCACTTAAGGTGATTCTAAATGATCCTTGTGATTTTACTAAATAAACGATATTTGACTTTGACTTTTTTTATAATATAAAGTTTTTTTTTAATGTGGTGGTAAAAAATGTTACAAAATGACAGTCAATATAAAATTATAGAGATTTTCTCTAGAATCTCTCTACTCATAGCTATATTCATCATCATCATCATCAGCCTGTAGAAGTTCACTACTGGACAAAGAACAAAAAAAATTATTCAGCAATCTAGACTAGTTTCCTTAGTATAAGATTTGCTTGGTTTGGGACTAGGCGTTGTGATAATGTCAATGAATATATATTTATTAATTTTAAATTATGATAATTTACGCACCTCCCTCATATTTCAAATTGTTAATAATGAGCTTCGTATGACGTTTCGAGATCGCGCGAAGACTTCGATCTAAAGAGGTTGCATTTGCATAAAATCATTAGTAAGCACAATGGTGTGCAGGGACACGGTGCGAGACACCTCACAAATACTCCTTAGGCTATCCATCAAGACCCTACCACTCTACAGAACACACCACACATAGCTGCACGGGAAAGGAGCTTCAAAAATGGACGGCGTTTAAAAACAGCAATGGAAGGTGCGGGAAATAAAGCAGTCGAGTCGAAAGAATAGCATGGACAGGGTTGCGAGCCGCCTCTCGAATATGATTTATCATCGTTCATTAGGTGAGTTTGTCCGCAACGACAACAGATGGAGCTGATATCACTTGGCAGGGTGGCCGCCTTGTTATTATTTTTATTTCCAGTTTCCAAAGAATAATACTTAAGGAATGCATCTCTTAATGAACTTCAACCCTTTTTGGGTTCGACATGATGGATAGAATTAATGTCGCGCCATTGTTGATTGGGGACACTTATAATGGTGCGTCTATCTTGATTGTGCATTGATTCTGAGATTGATAATTGAAACGGATTTCGAAGAAGGATCTTAATGGATGTTTGTGCTAGTTCGAGAATAAATTGATACCCATATTTGCTCACATTGTGTGCAGCACGTTTGCATAATCTCTCAATTTAGGTTGAATTTATTAACAAACTGGATTATTTGTTAACTGGGAACAGGGTTCTAGCACGTTCTAGTACATTTATCACAGTTATGTTCCATTAGTCGTTTCTATTTCTGATACTTACGTATTACTATTATAGTTTCTTTTTAATTCACAGTTCTTGTTTAGTATTTATCTTTGCTAGTGAGATTAGACTAGAATTTATTTTTGGTGCAACTAATAAAAAGTATTTTTTCTATTTGACAACCCTGTTAACAATGTAACGGTTGGAATTCTAGGGAGATGACAAAGGAAAGGAATGGCAGGATATCTACCTTCCTGACTACCACAGCTAGCTCCTGCGGGGTGGTTCTGCCTATCTTCCTACCGTACAAAATTTATTTTTATTCTAAACAAAAGAAACATGTGGAACACAAGAAAATAACCATTTATTGCTGCAAAATAAACCTATGATTATATAAACATAAACATCTTATTCTACCATCTACACTACGTATATTCTAAAGAGGATCTAAAACATTATTTATTATACTAAAGATGTGAACTTAACTAATCGGGTATTTAAAGTGAATCAGCCTCGTGAAATAGTATAATTCAAAATTACTTCTAATCGCACATCCCTAGAGCTTGTTCTAGTCTAATTACAGGTGCCACCAGGGGCATAAAGTTACCAGCTTATAATCCTAGCTATAGAATGTACATTTGTCTTTGACCAACGTTTTCCTACACCTTGCACAACCACTTATGGCTCATATGAGCTTTGCTCGGGTTGATCTGAGGAATGCACTGGCCCCGTCTGGACCAGGGCAGACCACAGGTCCAACCTGCACTGAAATCTACGGATCTACTCCTACTGGTATGCTAAAAAGTTTAACGAAGAACTAATAGCGTTGCAGGATAAACAATACTCAAACGCAGACTAACGACAAACAAACGATAGACAAGTGAACCAGGATTCCACGAAATCAGCTGCTCGTCTTCGACCTCAACTGATGAAACGCCTGATAAAAGATCCTACTCTGACACCTTCTCGTAAAATATTGACACTGGGCCCACCTTATAGTGCCGACGAGACACGTGGTGGCTTGTGCACACCACGCCTTTACGGAACTCAGCTCGGGAAATCCAGCCGCTGGCCGTCTCGCCACGCTCTGCTCGCCTCTGCTTAACACCGACCGGCTCGTGACGCCACGTGCGTCCGGGCCCTTCTCTGCTCGTCCTTCAGCCTGAAAAATACAAGGAAAAGTGTTTATATTTTGTCTGCGATCATGACGCCCTGACGGTTGGGTCGTCATAAGCTTCTGCATGACCCGCCCCGAAGTCCCGATCAGCTGATCCTGACTCGAGGCCACCTACCGGAAATTGTTCTCAGCTGCACCTCCGTCGGTCTCCTGTTCAATGTTGACTTGCGTGGCTGCTCTCGAGATGACATAAATGCTGCCACGTCGGTCTGGTCTCCCCGTTCTCTCCGGCTGTCCGCTTTCTTTGGTGTTTGTCTCGTCTGAAATAATCGAATCGAATAAAAACCCGAGAACCTCCTGAGCCTGGATCCTTGCCATGCTATCCATGGCCTGGAATCGCGAGGTACTTACCGGCACTCTCTTCTCCGCCCACACGCACTTTCGGTGTTGATTTCTCTGCAAACTTCGTGGAATGAAGACGCGGCTCCTCTTGCCGGCTAGTTTTATGTAGCTCAAAATCGAAAGTTCTCGAAGCTTTTCCTTACGAGCTTCATGGCAAAAACGTCCCTAAACACAATTCTTTTGAAACAAAACAAAACCTATATTTCTCCGGCGTCGGCCATGACCTCTTTTTTCAATGTCATCGCCATAGACAAATCCTTAAAACCTAGAGCAAGTGCACAAAAAAAAACCAATCGAAACTAAATCGATACAACTACTCGACACCAGATGGCGCCTCGGCGTTTTACCGATCTTTCCATCTTGATTTCGCTGTAAAAAAAAATGAAATTACAATGTAATTTCCATGCGGTGCGCTAGATGTCGCTGCTACTTGCCTTTATTTAATTTTTCTAAGAATGAGGCGCGAAATTTGAATTGAGCCAGCGAGGGATACCTATTTCACGAAGCTGAAAAAATGAAATGCTACAATACCCCCCCCAACGATAAAAGTTTCACTGCATAAGTGAAACTGCGCTGCCCTCAGCGCTGCTCGATCTGCATGAAAAAATATACAAAGAGAAAAATACAACAACTTATAACTATGCCAACAACAACAATAACAACAATAACTTATAACTATATAAGCAAATTATCTACACTAACAAAAAGTTTACTTTTAGACTAGCTACTAGTTCCTAAAATTAGACTTAAAACCAAAATATTTATTTTTTCCTTATCTTATGAAAATCAAACACTTATCTATATATACAATCATTTAGTATATCTAAAAAATAAAATTATGTGTGTTATCGTTGACTACTTTCGGGAGGTCGGTCTCGGGCCCTGCTACTACATTATTCCATTGTCTATTTCTTTCATTCCCACACATACATACTTCATCCAATCATACTTCTCCTTACAGTGCACAATTGCCTTTCCTCGTTCTCCATCCATACGTTCCGCATTCACACCGTGCGATACCCTACGTGACACCGTGGGTACGCTTTCCTCTGCTTTGACGTACCGAACTTGACTTCAGTTTGTACGCCGACAGCTTTGACATTCCTTTGACTGTGAAAATAAATGTAAAATAACCTTGATAAGTTACAACCCTACCGCGACCTGCCCTATACTAGTAGGTAAAACCTCCTTAGCTTTTGTCTGTAATCAAACAAAATCAAATTGTTTGATGTGATTTCACAAAAATATTTCCTCCCACCTAAGTGTTGGACCACAATCACACCAAAACCCAAAATATCTAATCTGAAAAGTATTAGAAATCAATCTACACAAAAATACCTGTAAAATATAATAGAATACCTATTATGACCCAAAATTTACACACCTATCTCGACCGCAAATCTGTTTGACTTTTAGGTCTTTCATATGCCAAGATCCTAAGATCTTACCGTTCATGTCCTCAAGTTCGAAACTAATGGTGAAAGTACTACTTTCACTCTGCATTTTTCGCACTTGGGGCACAACTTCGCCAACTTGAACTTCGCCGCATCACTGAGCGGATATGTTTTCTTCCACACGATCACACCTGTGACTACAAAAATATACAAAATCTGGTTTTGACCTAGGTAAATTTTCTAACAAACCTACTGACAAAACCTGGAACCAACTAACTAACTAACTAACTAACTAACAATTTGACTGCGCCTTTCTCCCTTTACGCGTGCATAACTGCGGACTCTCCTTCCGGGACTCTAGATAATCTGTAAAATAAATGGCTAGCTAGGGCGCGAGCGCGCAAGAAACCGCCGCTGTCGCGTTCCTCCTCATACTCCGTCCATTTTGATATCAATTCGTGCACCTTCTGTTGGACAAATAAAAATTGTTCCTGCGACTGTGGTGGTGCGTCTATTATCTGTTCCGATGGAATTTCAACTAACAATTTCTTGAGCTGCTTCCTCAATTTCTCTACAGTTGTCTCCGGTGTCTCTGATCTAATTTCGACCTCGTACTGCAACTCCTCCTTCGACAAGCTGTGCACAAAAATCGCTGGAGTCGACATGATGAAATATCAACAACAAAAATAAACAAATGAGCAATGAAGGGAAGCAAAAGATTTCAAATATTCCCTACTGATGTAATATTTTCGTTCCTGGCTAAAAAAAAACAAAAATAAAAAGGTGCGAAAATATGCTAAGGAATATTGTTTAAATTGTTGAGCTAAAAAAACCGTTGGTCCCTAACTTTGTAGTGTGCAATGTGTCTAAACATTTATCAAAACCCTCAAAAAATTCTATAAATTGCTACGATGAATTAGTACTCATTTAACTAAATACAGCTAAGCAACTTAACTAAATTAAATTAACTAAAAACAAACACCTTAAAATAAATACTTAAAATCAACTTAAAAACTAACTGGATCACTTGTCTTCGCTTCGTTGCTTTAAAAAAAATACCAGAAAAATATTATACTTAAACGAAACGTTGGTCAGACGTACAAAATCTAATTTACAGTTGTAATGTTTTATCCTGAAAATATAATTCACACAAAAAAATCTCATTTAAATTGCTGAAAAATTTAAATTAAAATACAGTTGGGCGCCATTTGTAACGGTTGGAATTCTAGGGAGATGACAAAGGAAAGGAATGGCAGGATATCTACCTTCCTGACTACCACAGCTAGCTCCTGCGGGGTGGTTCTGCCTATCTTCCTACCGTACAAAATTTATTTTTATTCTAAACAAAAGAAACATGTGGAACACAAGAAAATAACCATTTATTGCTGCAAAATAAACCTATGATTATATAAACATAAACATCTTATTCTACCATCTACACTACGTATATTCTAAAGAGGATCTAAAACATTATTTATTATACTAAAGATGTGAACTTAACTAATCGGGTATTTAAAGTGAATCAGCCTCGTGAAATAGTATAATTCAAAATTACTTCTAATCGCACATCCCTAGAGCTTGTTCTAGTCTAATTACAGGTGCCACCAGGGGCATAAAGTTACCAGCTTATAATCCTAGCTATAGAATGTACATTTGTCTTTGACCAACGTTTTCCTACACCTTGCACAACCACTTATGGCTCATATGAGCTTTGCTCGGGTTGATCTGAGGAATGCACTGGCCCCGTCTGGACCAGGGCAGACCACAGGTCCAACCTGCACTGAAATCTACGGATCTACTCCTACTGGTATGCTAAAAAGTTTAACGAAGAACTAATAGCGTTGCAGGATAAACAATACTCAAACGCAGACTAACGACAAACAAACGATAGACAAGTGAACCAGGATTCCACGAAATCAGCTGCTCGTCTTCGACCTCAACTGATGAAACGCCTGATAAAAGATCCTACTCTGACACCTTCTCGTAAAATATTGACACTGGGCCCACCTTATAGTGCCGACGAGACACGTGGTGGCTTGTGCACACCACGCCTTTACGGAACTCAGCTCGGGAAATCCAGCCGCTGGCCGTCTCGCCACGCTCTGCTCGCCTCTGCTTAACACCGACCGGCTCGTGACGCCACGTGCGTCCGGGCCCTTCTCTGCTCGTCCTTCAGCCTGAAAAATACAAGGAAAAGTGTTTATATTTTGTCTGCGATCATGACGCCCTGACGGTTGGGTCGTCATAAGCTTCTGCATGACCCGCCCCGAAGTCCCGATCAGCTGATCCTGACTCGAGGCCACCTACCGGAAATTGTTCTCAGCTGCACCTCCGTCGGTCTCCTGTTCAATGTTGACTTGCGTGGCTGCTCTCGAGATGACATAAATGCTGCCACGTCGGTCTGGTCTCCCCGTTCTCTCCGGCTGTCCGCTTTCTTTGGTGTTTGTCTCGTCTGAAATAATCGAATCGAATAAAAACCCGAGAACCTCCTGAGCCTGGATCCTTGCCATGCTATCCATGGCCTGGAATCGCGAGGTACTTACCGGCACTCTCTTCTCCGCCCACACGCACTTTCGGTGTTGATTTCTCTGCAAACTTCGTGGAATGAAGACGCGGCTCCTCTTGCCGGCTAGTTTTATGTAGCTCAAAATCGAAAGTTCTCGAAGCTTTTCCTTACGAGCTTCATGGCAAAAACGTCCCTAAACACAATTCTTTTGAAACAAAACAAAACCTATATTTCTCCGGCGTCGGCCATGACCTCTTTTTTCAATGTCATCGCCATAGACAAATCCTTAAAACCTAGAGCAAGTGCACAAAAAAAAACCAATCGAAACTAAATCGATACAACTACTCGACACCAGATGGCGCCTCGGCGTTTTACCGATCTTTCCATCTTGATTTCGCTGTAAAAAAAAATGAAATTACAATGTAATTTCCATGCGGTGCGCTAGATGTCGCTGCTACTTGCCTTTATTTAATTTTTCTAAGAATGAGGCGCGAAATTTGAATTGAGCCAGCGAGGGATACCTATTTCACGAAGCTGAAAAAATGAAATGCTACAACAAGAACTAACAAATAACCATTTTAATAGTAAAAGCTTAACAAATCTGCTTACTATATTCAGTAAAGTATGAGTTAAAGCCATTAAAGCCTTCGTAGAACTACTTGCTAATCTGTGCCTTTCTCAAAACAACGTGTCGTGTCTGAAATGTAATTAAAGCTTCGCAAGGCATTTCTGAGAGGTGAAAAAGATGATAATTAGCATCTTGTATTTTGAATGTGACGGCTGGCGTGTGTTTCATGCTACTCAGCGGTGGGCCGAGGGTTTTATGAGAGTTACAATGTATGGACATGTCTGAGATGTATGGGTGTAATGAAATGAATGTACCTCACACTCAATCGAGATTATTGCAATTTATGTGGAAGTGTAATTTTGTTGCCCTCTTGACTAAGGCTGCTTGAACTGCATGTGCTTTATTGTAATCAAATAAAGATTAATTTCCATTGCGGTGTAAGAAAAACTAATTAGGGAGTGGGTAATGTCCTCCACCTGAGGCTGCAGCTACACTTAGGTACCATCAGGTGCAATGTGCCAGTCAAACGCTTAACTTCATAAAAAAGTCTTCCAAAAAAACTGGGTTAGGCTTTGGTTTTTTCAAATACCAATGACATCATTCATTTGTAATTTAAATAATCCTAATGGATAATAAAATTTAATTATACCTACTTACATATTTTGTTTGATTAATTAAGTTGGAAATCCCCGTGACATAACAAAAGATGACGAGATGTATTATTAACGGAATGTTTTAAACAATAGTGTTGTATCCTGTTTCTAATTGCATAGTTCGAAGAATTGCATACTGTAATTAAACGTGCACAGCATATTCTATGGAATAATAATTATGTTTTGGTACGTTAGTCACTGAATGCAAAATGCACCGCCGCGCCGCCGTTTTCAAGCAATTTCGTACCTATCGCTAAAAGTGACGCATAAAATGTTACGTAAACGAACGGTAAAATAGTTATAATTTGGTTAGCCATCTGCTTAGTAACTATGGTTTTTTGAGATGCAATTATTGAACTCCCTAAAACTGTAAACGGATGAAATTCTGATAGTCCCACAAAAACTGGGAATCAGGAAAGTTCGAAAAAGGCTTAGGTTAATAATACCAAACAGTGAACAGAATCTCAGGCTTCTGGTTGGTTAGTGCCTTAGAACTTCAGTACAGTTTCTTACAATAACCTTTCAAAATCGCCCTTTCTAAACAGACCTTCAATTTCTCCTCATTAGCTAATTATGTCTTATCCACAATAAGGTAACCTCTCAAATCTCGATAGCTTTTGTTTAATTAATTTGGATCACGACGACGTTGCCACTCGGCGTCACGACATCCTACTGACTGACATACTTCAAAATGCCATCAGTTGTGAAGTCCGTTCGGGGATTATCGGCTATCGCTACCGGTGGCCTTTTGACTGCCATTGTTCTAATAAGTTTGTTCATGTAGTAGACCAATTAGCATAAATAGAGAGGCTGATGAAAGGCAGCAAAATGAGGTTTTGTTATGAGACAACGAGATGACGATCGCATCAAGTTGTAAAAGAGAACCAGGCGGATTTGTACTAGGTATAATAAATAGTCATGGGCATTTCACACAACACCTCCTAAACTAAGCAAAGCTTGTACTATGGGAACTAGATTGCTGATAGAATACTGTATCTATATTAGTTACAAAATGCGTCTTATATCTATGTATAAATAGCGGACTCTACATGTTGCGTAAAAGCATAGGTAGGTACAGTATGTTTTATTTTATCTAGTGCTGTCGTCCCCAGCCAGTATGTTAGTGTGGGAAACGCAAAGGAAGTTTATAGCCTAAAGCTTCATAGATGAGTAGGAGACACACAATATTGGGACACATGATAGCTACTCTTCTCCGAAACCCAACAATTGCAAATTAAGTCCTTGTTACGTGCGAATCTTGCTATCACACGATCGGATCACGGTTTCGGCAAGTGATGTTGCAATATTCCATTCCAATTAGACGCTCATTTGTGTCGTGCATTATCGAATGTGAACTGTGGAGCTCGTTTATTTTACTATTTCAAGTCTAAAATAGATGGGTTGATAAAATGTTTTGAGCTACAGCATCTTTTGTTTTATTCAAGCGCTAAAAATTACACCGTTACACTGGGTGTGACTCGAAAATGTCACAGTGTTACAAAATTGAGTATAACCTGTTTGAGTATTATCGATTTGACGCGCAGATCACCATGCAAAAAAAATCACCAGTTTTGGCAGATTTTTCCAAAACTGTCTAAAATGAAGATTATTCATTCTGCAGTAGAAATAAAGTAAAACTCAGTGAACAGTGGAAATCATCATCATTTTTCTATCCTTATTCCATGCTTCTTAGCTGGCTTCTACATAGAAACATAGTAAATTACAGAATAGGAAACTAATAAAAAGAGAAAACCATCTAAGCGAAAAGTGACATGACCAATGACCATTCAAATACATTTTGACAATTGGTTATTTCCTAGCGAATGTAAAATGTCAACATTACTTGGGGACGTAGCGTAGGGCTGCAGACTTAACGCGGACAGACTATGCTCTTGTACTTCAATAGATTCAATCAGTGGTAATAATGATTAACATAGCATACTCCCATCACACTAAGCCATGAGGAAATGCAACAATGAGCCCCGTGCCACAACAAAATCAAATAACATTAGAATTATAATCCTCTGGAAGCTGGACATCCATTATAGCGGGGAGAGGTCGATAGAGATAGATAGAGATGATGATGAGAGAGAGAGAAGATGCTGAGCTTTTGGTAAAGCAGTAGTATACCTACAGATTTGATTGAATCAATTTCTTCTAAGTTTTAATAAAAAACCAAAAAAAAAAATTTAAGGTTTTAACTCTTGATACTGGCAATGACAATCAGATTTATTCTTACCTACCGTCAGAAACCAAGAGGCCAGAGGTGGAGGAGAAAATCAGCCGACTTGACGAATGACTTGACTTGACATAAGTATACAATGACATACAAATTCATCACTTGACACTGGCAAAATTGTCTGTCGAAAGGCCATTAACAGACAAATGCCATTAATTAAGAGAAGAAGAAGAAGAAGTAAATATGTATATTTATGCTCGAACCTGTTCGAACATCCATGCCTTGATTTGGCTGCGCCAGTTTTTATTATAGAGCTTTCATTCAAGCAATTATAGTGCGGTGGTTTTTTAACTCAAAGTTGCTGATTCAAAATGGCTGATCGAAACGAGATGAACTTTTAAGTACCTAGTTTTTTTTTATTTCAGTAAACTTTACACTAAGATTGTGAGACAGACATGTAACAAAACATGTATGCTAACATGCTTTGATAGAGGTCTGTCTTTACGAGTGAGTTGATAAAAAGTTTGAATTAACCGATTGAATGCGGGTCACCCACAGCGTGACTCGACAAATATCGACTCATAATGATAATTGAACTGGCAAACACCCAGACTAGATATCGCTACAATCTATTGAGAGCCGACTGTGCTGTGTAGTGCTGGCATTGGTGTTAGTAACCTACCCTCACAGTCATCATCATCAAGCCTGTTAAAGTCCACTGTTAGATATAAACCTCGTCCATAGAAATCTACAAAAAGCTATTTCGGACATTTCCATACATCGACTTTCATTGGTATTGCCATGATCACGAATAAATGTGACAATCGCAAACGTATCGTAACGCTGTCGTATCCGAGATACACTGCGCGGTGACACTACAACGGTTGGCGGTCGAGCTGGCGTTGACGCGCAATATAACTCGAATACGCTAGCGCGGCGACTGTCAGATTTGTTCGTGATAGAGGTACTGATGAGGGCTGTCCTTAATTTCGCTTTTCGGTTCGTGATCACCATTCATAAACCTTTGTTTCCAAGCGTTCAGTTCTGCGAGCTATGTGGCCAGTCCACTGCCACTTGAACTTGCTTTTCTTAGAGATATGTCAGTGACCTTGGTTTTTCTACGGATTTCCTCATTTAGGATCCTATTGCGCAGTGAAATACCCAACATAGCTCACCTTAACCGCAAGAAGATAGAGACGTCAAGACGAATTCTTATAAAATGAATTGTCAGGTGCTAATTTTATCAATGGAGCCTGCTTTAAGCCTATTGAAAGTTCTCTTAGAAACTTATGACTTGCGCTATTGTAGATCGTTTTTTCTGTTGTCTTCCGACACAATCTTTAGCGTCCTGATTAGCTCGGAGCTTTACCGCTGTGATTGTTTCTAACGATGAGTAAGTTCTTGTAAGTTCTAAACTCTAGGGTCAAAAGAACAAAAGAGTCGCCGCCTCTTGAAAATGTATGTGCGTGGAGTCCCTCCGCGCGGAAGAAGTGAAACTTCGAGTGCACGCATTCACTCTCTCTCTCTCTCTCTCTATCTCTTTCTATTCCCCCGCTTTCATACCCCCTCCATGGTAGCGTTAAACGTTTAACGCAACCTTGTTGGAAGTCGCATTAGAAGTTTCACTTCAAAAATCTTTTAAGTTTTAGACTAGAGTCACCCCTATGTCTTGGTCGAGTAGCCCTTCACGGTGTTAGCATAGCAACAGTATCGGCATTTATTTAGCGCATCTATACTATTTGGTAATCTACATCGGGGACAGGCCAGTATGGGGTCAGGTTAGACTAACCCGTTGAAGCCTGGTTTCAAAGCACGAAAACGCTCAAATGAAAATACCTAATAATACCTATGCTAGTGTATAGTTAAGTGCAGTAACCACTGGGTGATCAATAGTGACTAGGTATACTAAGCTACGAGGGATTATTTTAAACGTGCCTATTGAATTAGCAAAAAAATCACGTACTCATTGGTTTTATATCCATTCAAGTTTGGTAATCGGGTATTACCCGTGAACAATAGCCCCAATTTCAATTTTCCTTGACAATCTTCATGTGTTGCCTAAGAAGTCGACAGAGGTTTTTTCTGTTCCAAAAAATTTTTATTTTAATGAACATAGGTAAAAGTTTCGTGAGATTTATCCTACTAATATTATACCTAAATGTCAAAGTTTAGATGTTTGAATCTTTGTGTTTCGGACGCTGCGAGTAGGATGACACTTGGAATATTATATATTTTGTTACCTAGATTAATATCTAGGCTACTTTTATCCCGATAAATCAATTGGATCAAGTACCGGGACGTGGATGAAGTAGCGGGCGAAAGCTAATACGCTTTAACAAGAATATTTGGCTCTATTTTTATTGGCTCAGTTCATTTACACATCATTGTTTTTAAAATTAAACAATAAACCTAATTTTAATATAGATTAACGACCAATGACTAGACACCCCAACACCCTAAACCCAGATTTCTCATCGTTACAATAATTTAGAGTTCTATGCTTTATGCATAAAGCTTAAAATCAAAGCAACAACCTTTATTGATTTAAAAATCAAAGATGAGCATGAAAAAATGTTTTTATGACACAACTTATAATTTTATTCATTGGTGGCATGAAGTTCTCACTCTTATATTTACTGACTCATGCTTTTTAGTTTAATGTTCAGAAAATGGCTTAAAAATAGACAAAAAAAATGTATTTAGTAGAATGTTTTCTTTTCGCTTTGTTTGTCTCGCGAATTTAATCCTACAGTAGAAGGGAAGTCAGAAGCGCAAAATAATGTCCAATTTCTTGAGTATAATTTCTTGACAGGAAGCTGAGCTGCATAATCTCTCTTAATACTCATTGAGTTACAAACACAATTTCATTATGAAAATTCTAAAATACCACTGTATAAAATGTCGTTGATATAAGTACAAGATACATACAGGCCAATAAAACTTGAATTTTCTGTGCATCAATTTCAAATACTAATAAGAGTAATCAGCAATCACGTCTCAGTTGACCTCTCATTGACACCGTTCTTCGAATTCATTCCGAAACAATTAAAACAATCTGCCTACATCGGAGCTGATCGAATCCGCATTCTCTTATAATTGTGACTCCTTTACGGGGGAATGCCAAGTGGGTATTGTGAAAAATTGACAGCCGCGTCATACTTTTTTTTTATGCCCTAGCTACCAGACGAGCAGGCCACCCGAAATTAATGCTGGCGCACTGCCGGTGATACCAATTAATATTCTGTGATGATACTTAGTTTGTTTCTATTTATAAACCATTTAAATGAGACCACTAACATACTCCCCACAAGGTTTACAGTGGGTGATTTTGTTTGACAAAACTGACAGATTTTGTTTGAGTAGGCACAAAAATTTTCTGAACATTGCAAGCTCTGAACGGATTTCGCTGCCCAGCATAATGTCAAGTGACGTGGCTATATATATACGAAAACAAGAAGGTTTTGACGGCAAAAAACGCGCTGAAATGCTCTAATGTCACTATTTAGTCACAGAGTACCTATGATTTAGTATGAAAACAGTTCAGAAAACCTGCCAGGCTTAAGCAAGGCATCACCAATCGCGCCCCTGAGTTACCACAATAAAGATGACTTCAAATTCAATGACGCAATCTTCAGGATACAATAATTAAATTTGACATCATAAACAGACATCCTTTCAAAATATTTACACAATAAAGGTATTTCAAGTTAAGGTCCGCCCACATTTTATTAAGTGTTCACTAAGTATCTTTTATTATAAGAATTGTCCTCGAACCTACATGTAAGGGTTTAAATGTAAAACTGATGTGTGAAATAAATTTGGAGACATTGGGTTCAGTATATTATTTTGGCTTGCTAGGATAATCTTAGGTTACTTTGTTAACTAACCACTATTAGTTGGATGGCATCGTAAAGGCAGCAAAAGGTGGTTTGACTGACGCAAGATGCTTAAAAAAATAAAGTAACTGCTCTGACTTAGCCAGCAATGGGTTTTGAATACAAGTAAGTTAGGTATGAGTAGGTTTCACTATATATTTTTGTAAATTTTGGAACTCAATGATTTTGAATAATTAAATAAAACTCATTTTCTTGCGGTACTCTAAATTCAACAGAGTAAAGGTGCGTGCTTAGGCGCGACATTACCTTTTGGAAAATCGTTAGCGACGCCTACGGTTCCTTTTACATTGGCTTTAGAACGTTTAGAGATCTCAGTGTTTTGGTCAAAAGATTTTAACTAAAAATATATGTTCTTATATCTATTATCTAAATAAAAAAATATTTAGATAGAAGATAGAGGGAGATACAAAAAGATAGGGAGATACAAAATAATGTGGTTTTTTTTGGACTGAGGTACTTATATGGTAGGTTTTAATTTCAATATGAAATATAGCGACGCGATGCGATTTGGTAATTAATCTTAAAAAAACTTGACTATTCTACACCCATGTCAACACAAAGTTCATATCTTGAAGCAGAGCCGTCTCACTTATCGGAAACACCACACCCCGAACGCACTTAATGTACAAAATATTGTAATGTTATTATTATTTCTTATGATAACCCTACACTTTCAATGCAACAGATTTCAAAAACTAAACAAAAATAAAAAGCCGGACACGTGATATTATATATCCGGCTTTTTTCAGCTTTCTAGCTACTTGGTGGAGGCACCAACACCTATTCAACTGTTTGTCATCAGAGTAAGTACAAAAACACCACAGCAGTACCGCACTGTAAAATTAACAAGTGTGATTTAAAAATATTTGATATGGACGTTTTCGAAGTAAGTTAGACATTTTGAGACATTTTGTAGCATGAATTCTATAACTGGCTTTGCGTGAAATACTATTATCGGCACTGTTGACCGGCATGGCATAGAACGTGTTAATGTTGTGATGTTGTTGTCAATTTATCCATTGTTTGGATTTCATTCCAACACAGCTAAAAGCTGCCACTTTTCTAGTCAATGTTACCAATTTTTTTACTAAAAAAAACTTTGACTATTTCAATCCGGACAAAGTTAAAAGAATCGGATGACAGCTCTAAAGCAGAAATAATTTCAATAGGGCCGTGACTCAAGAGATAATCTCAAGAAGATACGCGCCTCCGATTATAATCGTAACTTTTACTAATACATTGAAATTATCTTATTAATTGAACGGCTGAATAAATAGAATTAAAGGATTAAAAACGGGTTTTATTTATTCTTTTCTAAATATAAAAGTATATTTGCCTAAGTATACTCTATTCTTTAGCATTCCTACTCAAGAACGATATGTTGGTAGTAACAAGGCGCCTAGAAAGTCGCAGTGTCAGTCTGATTTTTTATTGAAATTAGTAGTAGACCACGAATAAGACATACACTTAAATAGGAGTAGCTAAGATTGCGTGGACTGGCAGGAGCAGAAAAAGGACCTAACCTAGTGAGCCAAGTCAAGCAGATGATAAACAAAAACCTTTTCAACCCGCAGTTGTATTGTACGGCGTAAAAATGCTGAAAAGTGTTCGTCGTGTTTGTGCTCTGTGAGGCATTGAACAGTTTTACGGAGACTAGAGCTCAAATCAGGTAAGTCATTTGCTTGCTAGCTATTATCTTATAAAAAATACCACACAAATTCATCTGGGTTCAGCTTTAAGTTTGCAACCTCAACAGAACATCCAATAAAATTGCCTAACCCATTTAAATCTCACTAAACGACTGGGTTATCGTTTAATTTTACTGCAGAAGGCATTTTCCATCACAATTCGACGCGACTCCTTGTCATTTATGTTAAACGTGTTGTCATACGAGCAATTTTTAAATTTACCAGTTACCACAACTGTAACTTTCAACACCCATTTACATTACCGGCAGTGGCAGCGACACAGCGGCTTTGTGCTTCAGGGCATGTTAAAATGTGGTCTCTCTTTTTGATAAGGATGGCTGTCGAAGATAGTTCCAAGCAACTAAAAGTGGAAAGTCTTCAGATAGGCATACAAATCAAAGCTCTGACTAAGTAAGAGTGATGTGGAACTAAATTCAACAAAAAGCTTCATAGATAAGGATTATACGAAACTTTACGAAGCTTATTAAACCTACTCTTTATTAGTTTGAGCAGATAAAAATCAAACCAGCAACTGCCTGTTGCCGGGCGATTGTTGCAGCTAAAGTTGCCCGTATAAAAGGTTATTTAAGACTGTTTGTGGGCTCGACCGTGCGTTATCATAAATCTTTTTAAGATCGCACCATAAAGGCAGATACGGTCGCACCCAATCGACTTGAGATTGCCCTTTGGTGATGCTGACGAATTGTCTGAGCGATTAGTTATTTGCATCAAGTGGTACTCACATATAATTTATTTTACTAAGCATTCATTTTGCCAACTAGTTTTTATGGTTATTCCTTATCGTAAATGGCAAGTGTTTGATACATTTTCAAACCACCACGTATATAACAGATTTGGAACCTTTGCATTTGCGTCAGTTTCACCGAACGTATGACGCTTTACCCATAAAAAAATTCAATCCAAAATGTTTCAAATACCAGCCAGGAGTATTTTTTTCGAACATGTTGGATTTTGGTTCAGCAAGACAAGTGTTTAGCAGTAAAACTGGCAATAGAGTAGACGTTCTTCTGGAAACATTGTAACGTTTACTTTAGTATTAGGTATCTACTTATTATTCAAAATAAGCCCCGTTTTAACGTTTGTGACTGACTCAGTAGTCATTTTAAAAATATACAGACTAGTGCTAAGGGCTCAGAATGATTGAGCGGTGGTGGTGATCACTAAATTGATTGCGCATGCGTTTTTAATATTTCCTTAAGCTTTGCACGTTGAATGATCAATTAGGTTGATTGACACGGTTGATTTGATCAAATGGACCTGGATTTATCTGTAATACTGGGTTTTTTTAGCTTCGTCTGCACTGATGTGAATCAATGCTTAAGGATAATGCGCCCACGCATTGGATTTTCGCTTGTAATTCTATGTCCTTGTAATGCAAACATTTAAATTTTAAAATTGAGTTTGAGACAAAAATATTTATCGTAGACCACCGGTTCTTTTCCTTATAAAGAATTATTGAATACGTTGGATAGACTAAATAATTATAATACTTTAATTGAATGCTTGAAACGAAATAAAAACGGAAGTAGGTACCTACGAGTACCTTAGAATGTTAACAAATATAAAAAAAAAACAAAAGAAAAATTGCAAACATTAAAGAAAAAATAGCTTTCATTGATTCGAACAGTAGAGAACCAAGTAAGCTAAAGAGCGTGTTAAGTAAATTTAAAAGTGAAAAACTTGCTAGCTTAGCAAACAAGTGAAATATAAACCGCTCACAAATGAGTGAGGGAAACACTAACAGACGACACAAACACAAAAAAATTAAGATCATCGATATGAAATCCATACATCAACGTGTTAAAAATACGACAAAGATTCACTTACACCACAATAATAACAATCGATTTTAATACCTCTAAATACACTCAATTTCACATCAAGGCGTCCACCACAAAAGATCTAATTGAAGCGAAAAGATCTCAAAATGGTGCGTTTGTTTGTTTGATTGATGTATCGACATTTCATACGCTATTTAACAGATAGACAAAATGCTACGCCTGTGTTGGACGGGGTGCCTTGCCAGATTTGCTTGTAAGAATGTGGTTGTGGTGCTCAAACTTTTGGTAATTTAGTGATCAGTGCCTTGATCACGAATAAATGTGACAATCGCAAACGTATCGTAACGCTAGCGTATCCGAGATACACTGTGCGGTGACACTACAGCGGTTGGTAGCCGAGCTGGTATTGAGGTGCAATATAACTCGAATACTCTAACGCGGCGACTGTCAGATTTATTCGTGGTAGAGGTAGAGTACTTTTGATTCGCAGATAGATTATATTCTTTATTGCACACCAAGAAAAGAAGAAAACAACAGAAGAGAAATAAGTTTTAAGTATGAGGTATAATGGGCGATCGCTATAAGCGATCTCATCTAGACCACCTTTAATCTTTTCACCGATCTTCTCGCAGAGTAATCTATAAAACATTTATAGAAACTTGGGGCGTTATACTTAATTTAGCAGAGGTTTTACTCTAGTAGAGATGACGTCATATCTCGACGAAAAGTCCTTGCACCCAATGGTGAATAGTTTTTGATGCCATTTTGACGTCATCTCTACTAGAGTAAAATCACTGTAAGCATAGGGCCCCTCGAAGGTGATACACTAGTACAACTTCAAATTAAAACCACAAAATTACAAAAAAGGATTGATTTTTTTATGAAAGTCCACATTTACTGTCAAATTTGTTGCTATAAAGCAAAATCTTGGCAAAACCAATAAAGCTTCGTTTGTCTGAAGCACGTGAGATATTATGCCTAGTTCATAATTCACATGCTTTTGCTTCGTTTTACCATTTGGTCTGTGTCTTCTTTTATTTTTCTTTTGGAATGAAGTAGGACGAGAATATTGAGCACCACTGGCTGTACAAACACAAAAGCGTGCGTGTGTGCGTGTAGTGATCACAATCAGGTTATTTCACTGGTAATTATGATTCGACGGGTGAGAGCCCGACCCCGGGTCAACCCGAATTGGGCACATGACTCAAACACGGATTCTTGATTCTTGATTACATCTCATTATTCGAATGTTTGTTTTTGATGCTAAATTAAGAGCGCTTGCGTTTGACTGTACAGTGCTTTTAATGTTCAAGTGAGTACTCTAGTCAAACACGTGTAATCTACGATTGTATACTTATTTATAGTTAAATATATTCGAATTTTTTAGAGTATTTTGAGCACCTTTAGCTTGTATCTTGTACTTTTTTTGTCCAAACATGACATGTCGTTCGAAAATTTTATAGAAGTTCAAAGTAACATTAAAATTAAGACTAAGACCAGGGTTTCAATGACTTAATAACTAGCGAGATTACAGTATCGATGCAATTAGCAAAGATTTTTTCAACTATTCTTAAAAAAAAAAAAAAAAATTTTTGGGAAGATCTCAGTTTGGGACGGACTATAGTGTAGTGTGTTTTAAATCTTCGTGTGTGGCAGTCCCGGGGTCAAACGAATTCATAGATAAAACCCGCTTTACTGACGTCATTCAAAGCTCGCTGCCTGATTGGACGTTGATTTAACACGCTTGTTAGATTAGATAAATTGTACATACTGGTAACTAGTAACACCTATATTATTTATGGTTACCTACATCTACATGGTCGAGTTATTTTGCTTAG
Organism: Eulithis prunata; assembly: GCA_918843925.1. NCBI lineage: Eukaryota > Metazoa > Arthropoda > Insecta > Lepidoptera > Geometridae > Eulithis > Eulithis prunata. The sequence continues at coordinate 4,106,550 of OU974019.1, read as the reverse complement.
ATTAACTAGTTATTTTGTTAAATTCTCTGTCTTTATCAGATTTAAATTATTTTATATAATTTAGGAAAATTTTATAGAAGAGAAAGAATACAATTTTCTCAAATTGTCGTCTCAAATGACGATGGATTCAATGTAAAATGGTTGATGCGGCCCACGTGGAGGTGTTGGGTTGCCCCCGCGCAGTATATCACCGCTGCCTTGCGCCGACAGTGTTTTGCACTTCGCATTCATGTGGTCCGGATTTGGATCAAAAACTAATGAAATAGCTGCATAGTTTCATAGAAATAAAATAAGTTTACCACACCACTGTAATTCTTAATTTCAGTAGACATCCCCTTAGGATTACGTATTAGGAATGGTCCAAAACCCCAAGATACAAATCCACAATTTGTAATATTTAAAAGGCAAACAATCAACATTATTTTAAGTTCGTAATTAATATTTTTGTGAAAAATTAAAACAGTGTAGGTACGTAATATATTATTGAGTCTCAATAGTCACCAATTCCAAAGTTGAATATTTCAAAATTTAAAGTTTTAAGATACGGATTTTGTTGATAGCGAATGTCACCTTTTACCATTTATTTTTTATTACTTCATAATTATCATTTTGCTTCGAACTATTTTAAAAACTGCGACTTCAGTTTCTATTTCATACCCAGTTGAGTCATAAGCTGAGAAACAATATTTCATCCTCATTTCCATTGTCACGTGTCGCTTCTGAATTATCACATCGATAGGTTTACAAGTCCGGCTCTGTTCGGATGTAGCCGAGAGTTACAATCCGCGGCTGCGTCGTGTTCAACGGCGGCCCACACTCTGATACCGCTTGATCTGTTTATTCTGGGCCACGCTGAGCTGGCAACACTGGAAGAGTTCAAAGTCAAGGGTACGCTCTATATTGTCAATGGTCTGTGCTATGACCGAGTGACGGTTTGGTAGCCGTGAGTATTTACTGTAGAGTCAATGGTATGAACGCGGAAAAGTTGGTAGATTATCTCTCCTGACCTGTTTATTCTGGATTACGCTGAGCTGGCAACGCTGGAAGAGTTCTAAGTCAAGGAGTTTATATGATCTGTGATCTTCTTCTCTTCAATAATGGCCTGTGTCCGTCATTTCGACAGTCAATTTTGCCAATGTCAAGTGTTAAAATTGTAATAAATAAGTCAAGTCAAGTCATTTGTCAAGTCGGCTGTCGTTTGTTTTGAAAAGAAAATGGTGGATTTTCTCTTCAAAACCTCAAGGATACGCTCTATATTGTTAATGATCTGCATTTGAAAGATCGAGTGCTATATTACCGCGATATTGACAATTATTAATTTAGCTAAAGAATTGATTGCTATTTGATAAGGTTAAATGATTGCTGCTTTAGTAAAAAGCTTTCGAAAAATTAAAAAGCTCATACGATTGCCTATTCATTATAAGAGAAAGTTTATAATATATTGTTATTTACGCGTTCGAGTGTCAATAAAATGTCCATTGATGCACAGGAACTAACATCACCAGATCCGCCTCTTCCAGATTCTCTATGTTCAATCTTCGCATTGTTTCATTTTACGACGTGTCCACACTATTGTTCATTTTACAATAGATTTCGTCTACACCGCTCTTGTTCTTCAACCGGTTTCGCGGTATGTAGAAAAATAACCATTTGTCATACTTGATGACGATTGTCACCGTTAGATATAAGCACTACCTTCTTAGTAGAATGTCTGGTCAAGGTTAAAAAGGCTGTATTCAGTCACAGAATGTATAAAAATAGAACTTTATCAAATCGTTCTGAAATACCTTTGTTTTTAACAACTATAATTTTCTTCTTGTCTGAATTCGAATAAAAATTAAATTAATCTGGGTAAATGAATGTTTCCGTGTTCTCATAGCAAACAGATGATGAGAATTATATCAATTCACTAATAATAAATTTTACTATACACAAGTATTTTGCACTGTCGTCTCAGTGCAGCGAATCCACTAATAAAGTAGTGTAGATAATATTTGAAGTGCGAAGAACCTAAGCACCGTATAAACAAAGATGATGAAAGTTTCTATCAAAATGAAATCTACTGATGTTATGGTAAATATACCTATTAATTTTAACGACTATTTAGAAATTCAGAGCATTATCGGACTGAAGTATGCGGATTGGTAATATGCATACCGAGTCAATGACATTTTATAAGTAGCCAACTTGTAAACAATGCGAATACTGTTTAGTATTGCTGTAAATTAAGTTGTTTTATTTCGATATAAAATCTACTATTGTAATAAATATGGACTTTTTAATAGGTAAATACAAAACGTGTGTTCGTGTATCGCATGGTAACATATAATACTAAAATAATACGTAAAAAGTTATTATTTAAATAAAGGGTTAATCAGTGAAAAATACATATAAATGCAATAAAAAAATAAAAGCTAACAATTAATCGTTATTTATGTGTATAAATACTTTTAAAAACTTTTAAAGATGTCGCAATATAAAATACAACAATAAAAAAATTTACATATCACGGCACACGCTCTCAAAAAACCGTATTATTTAATCCTAAGTGAAGTGTCGTCTTCATTTTATCAAGTTTCAAGTGTCGATATATTGTTATAACGGCCATGCCTGGGTACTAAAGAGTGCAGTCCAGATAACCATGTGGATGTACTCCCCTTGTTAACGATCCCACAACCAAATAAATTTGTAACCAAATTAGTCCCAAGCGATAAAATTTATTCGAAATCCACTGAGGAGAGTAAAAATAACACATTCTCTGTCGGATTAAAGAAGAGATACGAGCAAGATACCGGCCCCGAACGCATCTTCCGCCCGTTTTTAACACTTCCAATTAATAAAATTGATTTTGTTTTTTAATTAAGCCCGTAACGAAGACTCGGGGCTTGTTTAGGGCCTCGGGTCAGGTATACTTCTTAAAACAAGATTTATTTTATTGCTCAAAGCATAGCTTTTCGATCTTTGGTGCGATCGGCGATCGTACCTACACGACGAAAAACCAATCGTCTACATTTATAGCGCCACCGATGCATAAAATTTGGTTTTTATAAAAATGTAATCGAGCTCGCAACAATTACGCCATGTTAAAATTACATGGAAATTAAGTTTGTTATAAATAAGTCATGATGGTAAAATAAACTTTTTACGATATTGTTCGCGTACGCATGACTAGATGGCATTCAATTTAATCTATTTTACTAAAAATAAAATCTTTTTTCCAGCCAAATAAAACGATTAAAATCTTCTAGGTATTACGTCCATACGTTTCATTTTATTATTTTGTACACACCAAGAAAGTTCAAATGAAATAAATCATTTCTAACTTTTTTCGCAAGGTACTACAAAATACCCATTCATCCTTGTGCTAATTACAGTCATACACAATACAGAGGCACAACACGAATGCATATTTCAACCCGCAAAATAATGTACCAGTTGAAATGATTCTTTGACGCATTCAAACATTCATTTGAATATGAATGTGTAATTAAACTACGATAATAAATGCTAAAATGTAGAACCCTTTTGCAACAAGCTCACTATCGGTTTTAGATTTGAAGTTTCAAAATATCTGAATGAAGTCGCAATATATTTTTGTGAATGAGACAAGAAGGCGGACACTTTTAAGTGTGATTCTTATGATAATGTTCGCAGTTTTTTATTTCAGAGTGGATAAAAAAGTAAAAATATTAACTTCACTTTTTATTTTTATGTTTTTGGTAACTTTTATGGTCGCTCTTTTACAAAACCTTCTTGTGAGGTAACTGTGCTTGAAGTGACCACTAGATGTTTCATGAAGTGTTTCTTATCTTCATCAGAACGCCATATAAGTACCTTAACTTACCCTTACCATTAAAACCAACTTAAATTTCAATTCAATGGTGTAAGTATATGAAATACCATAATTATATTTGTTTCATTTCCCAACATTCATTAGTAGAATGTACGAGTATTCCGCTCCGCTAAACAGCTTACAACCGAAATATTTTCAGCATCAAATAAAAAACTCTGAGCGAATGAAAACTTTGGTACGTAAATGGTATTAAAGCCGAAAATCCACTGAATGGGTTTTTATATCGCTATAAAACTGTCTGCAAAACAGAACACTTCAATTTCAATATGGTACGCGAATACGGTCAAAGCGAATGCGAATTTGTATCCCTCGGGAACAATTAGTGGGATCATAGTAATTACGTCATTGAAAAAGATATCATCAGGGTTCTGTAGCTCGTTTTGTTTCGGCTATGAAACAAAAGTAACCCTTTTTAGTGGCACGTGCCTGGCCATATGCTACGAGGGGTTAAATCTCGACTGTGAAACGGTAACTGCGAATTTTTAATGTGAAGTACATAGTACCGACATTGGAATTTATTTATTACACGAACTTTTCAACTTGTGCCTTATTATTCTAGCTAAAAGTTGTAGGGTTATTCATTCACAGAAGGTCACAGAAGGGTTGTACAGATTTTGAAAATAATAGTTCGTAATAACTAATAAGAGTGGTATGAAGATGAAGTTTGTATAGCTCTAAATAATAATTAAATAGGTGCATTAGAAATTTGGGATAACTATTTCAAAGCATGGTACCTGTGTCAATTGTAAATGATCAGTTAAAATGATTTTTGTTTCTAATTCTAAAAATAACCGTCACTAAATTAGTATTCAAAAATCGCCTACAAAAACAGTGTGTAGTGCTCTCAATCCCATCACCAACCGGTCCGCATAATAATCACTCAGAGAATCAACGTCAGTCGATGGCTAATTACAAAGAGCTGAATGGGGGCTTTGCGCTTTGCCTAGTGAAAAGAATAAAAAAAAAACAATTATGAACGAAACAGTGGCCGCCGAGTGGCCCGGTGTAGTCGCATCTGTTCGCCCCGCGGATTAGAGTGATAATTATTCAGCAGTAATTATTGGATTTGGCGTAACTTGAGTGTGGTGTGTCACATGTCGATATTTTGAATAGATGTTTTTGGCGTTTTGCTTTTATTCCTAAAAATATAGGCAAAAATGCATAATCAAAGTTATGCATTGTTGCGAATGAGTCTATTTGCTAAACTGTCAATTTGCTTTTAGAACCTTTTGAGTTCAAAATATCTTTTAAAACTATGTACTTTTATTTTGCCTAATTTTTCTTTTATATTTCACCCAATTTTGTCATTATTCAGTAGGTACCACATCCAACTTACTTCTCAAAGTCGAGCCCAACTGTCAATTAACCCTTTACAAATTGTACTAGCATATTCAAATATTTTGACCCCTTCAAAGGAGCATAATCCACGTTGTTCAACATTCATATTTATCACATCGCGCGTGTAAGCGGTACTGTTATAGAATAAAGTAGAGATGTGACAATTCGCTTACTACGAGTATTTCAATTTAAAGCCGAAAACCTTAGTCATTTTAAAAACTAAGCATAAGTTAGTGGTCAGTGTAACAAAACTTTGAAACTTAGCTCATAATTTTATTACAAAAGACCATGGCTAATGTTATAACCATGCTATTTACAATAAAGTAATGTAAAACCATGGTGGTGACATACATATTTACATTTTAACTTAATAGTAACAAAGGTATAAACAATCTTAAAACAAAACAAAGATATTTCCATTCATAATGGCAAAACAAAAAGGCTGATATCAATGTTCCGAATCGCAAAAATATAACTTCAGAATGCAAATTCGGTATTTTTGTAAATGCTTAGTGCAACTCTAAATAAAGCCATTGCGCCAGAAGGGCCGATTTAACCCTTTCATTGCTAAGAGAAAGGACTGCTAATGGTCTTATTTCGCCTAATGATGCCTTTGCGAGGGGATACTATTACGAGATGAAGTGATAAGTCACTATATGAATTCTCCGGTTTATTAATAGGTTTTGCTTCATTTGTAAGAAAAACAGCTTTTATAGAAATATTTTTTATTAGATATAATATTTCAACTACATTATTTTTGAATTTTTTGAGATCATAATTTTTTCAGTTTTACCTTTCTCTTGCTAGACGTTTGTCTTGCATTGTATTTTTGTCGTTTTGCGTGTTTGTCATTTTGTTACATGATATGAGTTATGTTTTTAAACTGGCACATGTAATAGGTAAGCCAAATAGTTACATAACTATAATTATTGTAAGTAGCAATTTTTGTTCTATATTTCGTCAAAGTAACAGTAAGTTGCAAAGCGTATTTTGCTCGATAAGATCTTTAAAACTGACGAATTAACAATATTTTTTTATAAATATACCGTTTTAGAAATTTGTTCTAATCATAAAATCCTAAATTACTATTCGGCTTGCTCAGCTGGCGGATTTGAATAACAATTTGTAAGTTTTTTGCTTAAAAAAAGTAATTGCATTACATTATCGCCCCTAACCTAATAACAAACAAGCAACCCTTTGTTTGTCTGAAAAAATAGCCAAGGGCTGAAGCATGATAATGATCATTTTTTTCTTCGAACGCCTGATTGCACCTAAATGATGGTATAAGACAAAAAATATTGTAGGGATTAATCTTCCATACCAATCAGGGTATATATGCAAATACACAGCAGATGCGCCGGTGCTCTACCGTAATGAGTTGCCTTGTTTAAAATAATAATCTGGTGCCAGTGCATTAAATAAACTTATTATTAATGCTTCCTAATAAAACCCGAATTTACTTAGATTACTTAGTTTAATTTTTATTTATTTATGTACTTTTTACAATCTTTCACTGTAGGTACCTTTTGACTTAGGTACCTCTTTTATTTATTTATTTATGTACTTTTTACAATCTTTCACTGTAGGTACCTTTTGACTTAGGTACCTCTTTTATTTATTTATTTATGTACTTTTTACAATCTTTCACTGTAGGTACCTTTTGACTTACCTCTTTTACTAAGTAATTCATAGTTTCCACGATATTTCAGTTTTTATAGACGATCCGGAATTTTGCTCTTGACTGTAGAATATTAATCAACATTGTGAATCAAAAGAGGTTCAAGTGTAAGCTAAGAATATTGGCATATCCAAACAATGTGTAATGAATAATGATAAATCAACATACTTAATTCGATGAACGTGACACTCTAGTTTTCTGAAGTACAGTCACTGTCAATCAATTATTAATTTATTTATCTATAGAAGGTAGTCGAAAGTCGAGAGAGTAGTAATGACATTGGAAACAATCGCCCGATAAGTGGACGCATGGACGACTCATTCATTTGGGTGTCTTCCAGCTGGTACTTAATTTTTATTTAATTATAAAGTCTAGCTGACAGAAAAGAGTAGTTAATTGACTTTTAAAATTATGTATATATTTTGACATTTAGGGTCTAAATACATAATTAATATTTGCAAAAGTACTCGTACCAGACAATTACACGAAAATCATTGAGGTTTTAGTAATTCGGTCATCAAACAATCAGTTTTGTGTGAAAATTTTGATGTGGGATGAAACACTGACATTTTTTGGTATGAAACAGCTAAAAATAATTTGTGGTGCGAAACAGCGCTGGACCAAAACAGTTCAATGGTTAATGCCTAATAAATCATATCGCATTTACTCAAGTCAGTTCTTGTGACTAAGCTGAGACAAACGTTACAACTCCTGGAACAGTTCCCAGTCGCAATCGTAACGACCCCACCACCTACGGTGGTCTAAGGTACTTATAGAGAGGCTCAGTACAATAAATAATGGTCGAAACAGAGGTGTCAGCCGGCCACCGTGTTGTCATAACGTAATACATTGCTTTTATAATAATTCTTAGTTTAGATTTAGGTTTGATGAAATTATTTGTATGACACTGGAATTTATTCTGCTTTTATAAACATAAAGAAAAAAAAATGTCATTGGTTGGTATTTTTTTAGATACATTTTGTTAATCGTGCTATCAAGTGGGGTATACCTAAATACTTCAGTGGGTGTAAATAGTAAATACATAGGTACCTACATTTAAAAAAACAAATTGATTTGTTTTTTTTTATTATTTTTATACATACCAGAAATCTATTATGTAATGCCTAGTATAGTATTATATGATCTGTGGTAAAGCTGTTCAGTAGTAGGTACCAACCAAAATTAAATCAGGTAAAATAATCTCAGTTTGTCATAAAATATTTTCTAATTAAAATCGAGACAAACATAAACATTTGTAACATAATAATTTACAATCGAAACTTAGCCAGTTTACATTTGTAATAAATTATAATATTTTATAGGTTTGTAAATCATTTTGTACGTTTGTTGATGATTCAGTGTAGGATTTCTGTTTGATTTGGAACTAGTTAATTGCTAACTAGTAATTAGCCTAGACAAACCATCGGTTTCCAAGTTATCGTTTACCTTTGTAATACTTAATTTGTATTCAGTAGAAGCATCAGAAGGTCATAGATCACTTAAAATTTCAAAATTATGTAATCATATATTTTAAACTGACTCACTGGTTTTAATCATATTTTTTAAATCTAAATGCTACTTTTAGAATAAAATTTATATTTATTTATCATAGCTAGTTAGAAAAAGAAAATTGAAAGTGCCTAGTTTTCAGTCATAATATATAACATTAAAACTTTTTCATTAGATAATTAAATGATGCTGACTTACTTACTGACGGAATCATTTTTAATATTAAACCATCTACAAACTAATATTATTGATACACAGTAATATAATACTTGCATCTTTTTAGCCATTGAATTTTTGAAATCAATCGGGGATATTAATAACATTAAAAAAAATCAATGAACAAACGCTTTTTACACCTACACCTTTATAATTTGCAAAAAGTTGTTTTATCTTCATCACTGCTCCATATCAGTTTCAAAATGATCTTGTTTTGTCACTTTGTAATATTTATAATCTCCACATTCGAATACAAGATTTAATTTACATGGATTTTATAAGTTTTTATTTTATTTTGTGTGGTATGCGCGGGCGCAGCGGGACACCGATGCCGTGATCCGAGATCCATTGTATTCGTATCCGATCGTTTTACTCTTCGACGTTTTCTTCTAAAAATTATAAATTTAAGCATAATTCATTTACTAATTTCGTTTCGTTCTTAGCCCGTTGTGTTTGGTATCATTTGTCATGAATTTTATGCGTTCTGTTTACATTCTCGGGTGACCACTGACCACCAGGTCCACCAGCTTGCCTATCGGATTTTAATTAAAAGCTCTGATATATTTATTGATTCTATTCTGAAATAGTAAAACCAGTGGTTCATAGATACTGAGTTCAGTTTGAATTGAACGACATTTATGAAATCAAAGAAGTTTTTATATGACGTATTGTAATATCACCTACATGAACTAAAAATAATAAAATAACTGAATAAATATCCTTGAACATCACACAGCGCCCTCTAGTCCCAAACTAAGCAGACAGACTAATAATGCATGCACACTATGCCCATGCCGTTGCCGGAATGTATGGTGGCATTCATGCCGCGGACTTATTGCCACAGCAAGATCTCCTTTATTCTCACTAAGCGGCATTAAAGCCGGCAGCGGCATGGGCATAGTGTGCACGCGGTGTTACAGACAGACTTGGACTATGGGAACTAGATTGCGGAAAGAATACTTATAATACACTAGCCGTCGCCCGCGGCGTTGCTCGCGTTCTGGACCCTTTAGAGTGTGACTTTTCAAAATTCCTTTCTTAGTGCGCCCCTACACTATATAAGGATACTACCCTCCAAATTCCATACCTCTAGGACTTATAGTTTAGGCTGTGCGTTGATTCTCTGTCAGTTTCAAAAGAGTTTTATATTTATTGACGATGATGATGATTTATACTTTACATAGTAAAATAATGTGAGAACTTGTTTCTTTTACCTACTTAATTTCAAATACGATTGTGAAGAATTGTGATTGAATAAAATAAATGAAATGAAATGAAATTTTACTAACCAATAAGATAAAAAATTCCAGCTGGGATTACATTATTACGTAAAAACAAAAGAATCATTAAAAGATCGTTACTGGTATACAAAATTATTAATAACTTTACACATTTAAATAGATGTGTATCGACACGCGTCAGCAATTTAAATACTTACCCCTTTCTCTAAAGGCTTGTCCGAAATTAATCAAATCACTCTGGAGATATTTATCTTGGACGTTCCTCTGGAGTAATAATTATTTATAGAGCCAAGTGCCTCTAGGCTCGTAAGTCCAACTAAGATCACCATAACCAATTGTGTCTGTCTTCTGTTCATACTCACTTTGAGTATAAACGGAAGAAAGACAATTACAGTACTGTTATACATATTTAACTAACCATCTTTCTATTCTCAATTCTTTATTGTAAATAATAAACTTAACAAATATAAAAAAATAAAAAAGCGGACATTTTACAAAAGCGAACATAACCCCAAAATTGTTTTTTTTTTTTTTATTCAAAGACTTGCCATTATAATGGTATTTTTTATATATTTTTTTATTTTAAATATATTTTTATGTTCTATGTTTGGGCAGTCTGGGTTACTATATATTATAAGTATGTATTCTAGTTCCCATTAGTACAAGCTCTGCTTAGTTTGGGACTAGAGGGCGTTGTGTTAATGTCCAAGGATTTTCATTCATTATTATTATTATATATTTTCGATCTTATAACGTATCACTCTACGTGCCATACCTTTAAAATTAGAGCAAGAAGGAGCATCATTGTTTTCTTTCGCCCACTCGCGCATGCCGCGGTTATTTTATTGTGAAGCATTATTAGATAGATATAACGGATTGTAATCATCTCATTGTGTGAGCTAAGATGTATCTATGGAAAGGTACGGGAGGAGGAAAGTAATGCTTGGACCCTTCGTAGTTCCATAGAAAAGATTTACAATGTACTGATGTGTGAAAGACATCTCAGATTTCTTGGTGGTAAGTTTTAATAAAAAATTGTAAATTCTTTGGTTACTATTTTATTTACGTTTAAAGGTAAATGTTTCTTTTGAAGGAATCAAGCTACTAAAATACAAGTTTTAAACTTAGTTTGGGAGTTAAAAAACCCTTACGGTCTTATTCCAGAACGGGGACTAAAGAAAGTCGCGGTTTAAACGTCAAGGTTTATACAACCCGGGCGAATTAAGCGGTGTAGCGGGGGAAGTATCGAGTTCCGAGCCAGGTGTCATGTTAATTCGCCCGGGTTGTATAAACCTTGACGTTTAAACAGTGACTTTCTTTAGTCCCCGTTCTGGCATAAGGCCGTTATTGTTTATGTACCTACAACATAAAATATTTGCTACACCTGTTATACCTACAAACTGTGTTCCTAGTTGTATTAACGTTGTACGTTTTTTCTGATAAAAAAACTTTTTTTATTAGTATTTGTCATTGAGTAAATTACACACACATAGATGTTTAACAACGATATTCCATAATTACACTGATTTCGTTGGTGTTTTCGGTAGTCCTCCTCCATTTTACTCAACAAAATTATTAACACAGTATTTTTCCTTTGTATTTTGTAGATTTCTTTCTTAGAATCTTGAACCTCTAATCAAAAAGCTTGTTATTACAAAGATCAAACTTGCTTGTTTAAAACCCATTTTGTTATAAGTAAATACTTTCTTTCTCCCATGCCTCGATAGATACGATAAAACAACATGTGTTTCTTCACCTAACGAATCTTCCTCGGCATAATGAGAACAACAATGTAAAGTGGGTTCGGTATTTACATAATGTCAACTAAGTAGGTGTAGGAGTGTCACTGTGCTAGGGATGTGCTGGTGCTCCGTATCCGTCTGTAGGCACGGAATCAGGATACGGAATATGATAAACAAGATTATACGAAGGACAATAAGGCTTTAGGGATCACACTGTAGGTATTCGTAATGAAATGTTGGCCAAGTTTACATTCTACAGTTACTACAATAGGAAACCCTAAAAATACCGGGTCCAACGATAGGTATATATGCACAATATTCAAATGTTTATTCTACAAGCAATATGAAAAACATTATCCAATGTATTTTTTTCTTTTTGACTAGGTATATAAAATATTCAAAAAATCGCGCTCAAAAATTTGCCACAAGTAATATAAAAAATATTTTTCAATGCTTTTTTTTCTATTTGACTATGAAATATTACAAAAATCGCACTCAAAAATTTGCCTTTTTCACGGATTGAATTTTTTTCTATTAAGTATAACCATTAAATAATGGTGTATCGTAACGTAACGTGGCATAGGTTAATTGTTTGTACATAAACTAACGTGGTAAAATATATTTAAAAAAATAGTTTTATCCGTATAACAAGTTTTTGTTTAACATGCTCACGAGCATCACTACAATAAACACACTCAAACGTCATTAATCGAATCGAAGGTATGCTATTGTGTTTGATTGTGTGTGTTTTGAATGTTGTTTCTATAGAGATGCTGTGAGAGTCCTATCTCATCAGGATTTGTATCTTTACTTTTAGATAATCATCAATCTTATAATTTCTAAGCAAACTTGGTGTTGCCTTCTGAGTTTCTCTTAAAACTGAATGTGAAACGCTATTCAGGGATTGGGTATAAGATTCAATAAGGTTCTCATCTTGATTTACCATTTTGGCTATAATATTTATTTTATAAAATAAGGATCATACAACATTAAGTATCTTGCACTATTAGCTGAATTGGCATAAACATTTAGTAAATAATTAAAAATAGGACCTGAAAAATGTAAAAAAAAATCTGGCTTTTTAAGATCTAAGTACAGACACACAGATGATGTAAATTTTGCCTTTTATTTACGGTACAAAACTTTTATAACGAATTCAAAATGATTTTACATTATTAATTTTAAGGCGGTGTTCATTAAAAGTCTTGAATTTCCGCAAAACACCCTTTTTTTTTTTTTTTTTTTTACGTGAGGAAATCCATCATGGATACCTATTGCTTGTTAGAGCAGTAGGTTATGTCAGACTGGACTGACTAAAACCTCACGGTCCGTCGGGCACTTTTACCGGGGGACGCGAGTGCGCGTTAGCATTCTTCCGCGATCCCAGCCGTGTTGACTATAGTGGCCCCTGCACTGTTACTCTGCCGAGTAACCCGCTATGGGCGCAGAAAAGCACCGCGTGCTCTTCTACTACGCTCACGCCGTCCACGTCGAATTGGGTCAAGCGAGAACCATAAAAGCGATCGGTTTTCTGCACCGATTCACCAAAACCGTATCAATTATGGTAATTTCAGCTTTAATTTCCTGAGTCAGATTAACTGTACCCCTTAGCACCCTGGTATTTCAATTAAACATGATTTATTTGCATTTTTTTAATTGTTTTATTTGACGAAAACGATACGTAAAACTTTATTTTGTTATCTTACTGAATACTCATAAATATAATTTGAACTTTATTGTACAAAAAAATACTCTGTGGTTCTAGTAAAAATTATAACAGATTTTTCATATAAAAATTGTATGAATACACAGCTAAGCAAACAACACTGTGACGGATTTTATGAACTTTAAAAAATAAAAATAAAATTATTATAGATGCTTCGTGTAATAAAAAAAACATTGTACGGTTGAAAATTGGCCACCTTAGCACCTACCTAGCACTACCATGGAATTACCTTTTCAAAATCGAGTAAAAATAAGATGGTAGTGGTGCTAACAGAGCCCGTAGTCTGTAGTCCGATAAGCGCGTTTAGCGGAAGATTTGCAAACTATTTTTATTCATACAAAAACTGCGAGTTTCTCGATTCTCGCTTGTCGCAAATCAACATAACAATACGCAGACTACGGGCTCAGAAGTGACACCAAAATCGACCTGTAGCGTCAGATAGCCTCGTCTAGTTTCTTGTAACAAATACAATAATCGCATAAAAAAATTAAACAGAAAGTTTTACTCAAATAATTATTTTGCTCGTCTAATAATACACTCAAGTCACGAATCCTTAAGGATGTTACAAATGAGCCACAATAATTTTCTATGAGTCAAACAATCTAAATGGTTTTTTGTTGGAAATCACGATACCGTCAGCAGATAATGAAACCCAAATTGTTTAAAATTCACGCTACGTTCACACTTTAACAATTTACAAGAAGATTACGAATAGTTTGGCGAAAGGTTAAGTGGGAGTCGGCTACCTGCTTTGAAAGTTCTCAAATTGTTTTAATATGACCTGAAATAAGATCACGTGTGTTCTGTACCAATAGCACTAGTTTGTAACTCTGTCGTCCTAAAAGACAAACGAAGTATCTTCACCATCATCATTGAAATATAGCCCCTGTTTTACAACACGTTAGATACAAAATTAATTTCTCATCTTTTCTCAGTTTGGTTATATTTTATTCGTATCCTGTAACACTGGTATTACGTAGGGTTGGCACAACACTACATAGTTTTCCTTTTATGAGTACTGCGACGGGTATACCTACCTGTTTTTTTTTTTTTTTTTTTTTTTACGTTGGGAAATCCTCATGGATACTCTTCTGCTGTGGTGAGCGACAGAAGAGTTATGTCGGACTCCTACCGACTGAAACCCAACGGGGTCCTTCTTACACCTCTTGCCGGGGATGTAGGCACGCTTTCGCACTCTTCCATGGCCCGACGGTGTTGCCTCCATATCCTTGGAGACCGTTCTCGGCTGCTCCAGCTTTCTCTTGCGAGAGTGAGCTAACGGTCGGTGCAGTTATACTTTAAAATAAATATATCTAACCCTAGTAAAAGTAGATCAAAAAGCGCTCAAGAAAGTAACTCGCTCGCATCGAATTAAGCACAAACAGTCTTAAACACAATTGAATTACTCGAATTTCCTCGTCCACCGTCCGAGAACAAAAGCGTTATTAAATACGTAATTATTCACATTTACTTGGCGTGCAACGTTTTTAATTCGGTAAGAGGGTGTTTACACTTGCAGCACTTTACTGATCGGTTACTCCGGTAAAAGCTTTAGCTACCATTTTGAGCAAAATGTGAAAAAAAAATACTTCAGACAAAAATTAACAGTTTTGGGTTACTTTCCTGACGCATCGTCTCAACGGTTAAAATAAAAAAACAGCAGCTATTTTACAGACTTTTTTTACTTTTTTCGTTAGTTTATATTATAATTAAGAATCACATTTCTATGTGATTTAAATTATCCAGCTCTAATTGTATTCAACCAGTTCTAGGTAAACCAAGGCAACTACTGGTTTCTACCAGCTTACAGTTTATAATTCTAGTGTGTAAGTCCCTTACGAAAACGTCCGATTTAATTCTAGCTGAACTAATTGCAGCCGTGGGTCGATATAATTTTGTTTACTGCCTTTTAAACGACCCCACCCACTGCATTTCATTACTTGTGTAATTATACTTCTTTGGAAATTGTGTGCTCCAATGTTTATGAAAATGGTGATATTTTAATACTTATTTCAGTCTAAAACTAATTAACAAAAAGTCTTTTCTTTTAAATAAGCCTGTTCTGTTCTACACTGGGCAAAGGCCTACCCTTCTCTTCACGGTCCCTCGCCAAATCAAGCCAGTCACCGTTATAGGCGTCTAGGTCAATATTGTGCATAATTTTAATTAATAATAGATATTTAATAGAAAGTCAATATTGTGCATAATTTTAATTAATAATAGATATTTAGTAGAAAGTCTATATTGTGCATAATTTTTGTGCATCAAAATTATGATCACACAGATTCATATAAGCCTTAGCAAATGCTAAGCACCTTTTGAGTCTAGATTTTGGTTTCGTTATCGAGAATCAAGGATCGAGTTCCGATGTTAGATAAATTATCAAGTCCGGAGTTTTTCAGAGTTAAGACTTCATTCGGTAGAGGCGCTTGTTACTTTAGGTATACCAAAACACTCGAACCTCAATTTTCGATTCGATTTTCAAGAGTTAAACTTATATTACTTGGTTTGTAAACAATCGTGAAAAAACACAAAAATAAAAGCTTTTATACTCATGTGATGCACACAAAAACCTGTGCTTGTTTTATACACATTTTCAATTTGAATTTCGTTGTTTAGTAACTTTTTATTTTGATTAGATCCAAATTAGCTTCATAAACAAATAAAAACACATTTAACTTGCAAAGTGTGTCCCAAACCGTTGCTTTAGAACGTTTTATTGTTAAAACAACGGTTGTTAATATGACTCATTCTGTAATACGCGGTCACCAAATTTCTTCATTTACATGAGTTGCATACAAAATAATAAAAATACAAGGAAAAACAAATTGTTTTGTGCTTAGCTAAGTGGTTTGCATGTACTTAATGCATATTAATGGAGGACTCCTTTCTTAAATGCCAAAATACCGTCATGTAGAGCCCACATCGCTACGGTTAATCAGTTCAATCTTTTGTTGGTAATTCTGACTGCGTAAATAGGATAGAGCTAATCCTTTTTGAGGTCAACTTGACTTCAAAATGGACGAAAGAAAGGGTTAGTCTGGCCTGACCCCATACTGGCCTGTCCCGATGAAGATTACCAAATAGCATGTATGCGCTAAATAAATGCGAGGTAAAGAAAGGAAAGGAAGTCTGGTATTTTTTTTTTTGGTATTTTTAATCATTTAAGTCAATGAATCAGACAATCGAAATTATGTTTTACTTATACCTAATAGAAGTCAAAGTCGGTTTTTCCCCTAGTAAACCGCAAGTGTCTATAGGTTTCCTATTTCAGTGCAAGTAAGTGCTTAGTATTCTATAGACATCTCGTCTGATATAGGCAATGATGAGTTTTCCTGTGTCTGGTTTTAAAAATGGTATTTTCTACCAACAAACTAGATTTCAAGGATATTACGAATCCATATCCTGGTTAGAAAGAACGAAGACTCTTATACTAGTCAAAAAGTTTGTGATTTTTTTTTTAAATTTTGCTGTTGTTGTTTGGAATTTAGTGTAGTCTGCACGTGCACGATAGTCACAATAATACCTTAATTCATAAACTTTTATCAAATGAATCTCATCCTGCGATTTATTGGTTCTCCGTACACACTCGCATCAAAATCAGTTAAAACTAAGTAATATTAGACGATATGTATGCACATGACCACCGGCTACTGGTTTTTTGTTTGATGAACAGAAGTCACATGGAAATCCAAGATGATGATGTTATTTAAATGGTAATCATCTTGAAGGATTGTCTCACATACATTAAAGGCGGTTGCCTTTGAGGCATCGTCGTT
Organism: Eulithis prunata; assembly: GCA_918843925.1. Lineage (NCBI taxonomy): Eukaryota > Metazoa > Arthropoda > Insecta > Lepidoptera > Geometridae > Eulithis > Eulithis prunata. The sequence continues at coordinate 4,089,468 of OU974019.1, read as the reverse complement.
AGAAATAACCGAAAGTGCAGCGCAGGTCCCAAAAATACAATGAAACTTAGAAATTCAAATCACATTTTTACAGCTAAGAAAACTACGGTTTAGAATTTTTGACAGGTTGTATTCATTTCAAATAAGAAATAACTATAATACCTATAGAACTATACTACCTAAGTAGGTACATAGCAAAACATGATATAGACGTGGAGTAAGAAAGTTATATTATGTAAAAGTACTTATCTGCCATTATATTTTATTACCAAGCTCTTTGCTAAATTTAAGTAGTTAATAAAAAATGAATTGATCATTATAAAAACGTACACACTATACAAACTACACTGGTAGGTATGTAACTTTATCAAAATGTATGCTGACCACATTAGTTGTGGTCAAAAAATGCTTTTTTTAAAACCACTGCTAATTCAATCTATCTGAAATCAACGTAGGACGTCCGGCAGCGAGATGGGCAGACGACATCGTCAAAATAGCAGGCCGTAAATGGGAGAGACTAGCACAGGACCGCGGTGGATGGCACAAACTTGGGGAGGCCTATGCCCAGCAGTGGGTAAGGTCGGGCTGTGGATGATGATGATGATGAAAATCAACACCGACATTTCTTTTTCAAATAATCTCTCTTTTTTTGGTTTTGAATAAGTACAGCACATGCGTCCGGCCATAAAACATAATTTTGATATAACCCTTCACACGCGCGAATAAAAAACCCTCCGTTAATTCAACATAATCCATCCAGCGCATAATTAATACATTCGTTTGTTCTTCGCGGCCGACACTCCGTTTGCGTCCCGAATCCATAATAAGCAAGGCTTTCCAAGTATCGGGCGTGCCATCTGACTATTATTTTACCAAAATACCACTTAAAATGCAGCCCGCACTAATCCTATAATTAAGTTAAATGTACCTTAGAAGGGTTACATGAACATTATTGTGTGTGGAAAATTCATATTCGATGGCGAAAATCCTAATGTCGAACGTTTGAGGAACGCCCTGTGAATTGTGGGGTTGTGATTTATGCACGAAAGCTGAAATTTTAAACAGTTGGTGGGTAAATGCTACTTGAATACAATACCTAATTATTGAAATACCAAAGACTACCTTGTTTCACTGTAAACATTATTATTATTATTGATTTCAGAATCTTTCATAACAGTACTAACAAGTCTAAAAGGGTTATAAAAAGATATATCATAATCATCATCATCAATATATATAAAACTCTTTTGAAGCTGACAGAGAATCAACGCACAGCCTAAACTATAAGTCTTAGAGGTATGAAATTTGGAGGGTAGGTTCCTTATATAGTGTAGGGGCGCACTAAGAAAGGAATTTTGAAACGTCACACTATAAAGGGTAAAACGCGAGCAACGCCGCGGGCGACGGCTAGTTATAGATAAAAGCGATCAAAAGCTTCATAGGAGTTTTATATATAGTATTGATATTGATGATGATGATGATTGATATACTCGTAGTTGTAATCTTGAAACTGTATTTGCGACGTTAGAATCACATTCTCATCGATTTCAAACAAACACATCACGTAGGGTAAGCCCGCGAAAGTTTGGACAATGGCCAAAAACAGGATGCCATTAAAATTGCCAACGATTAAACACAACTATAAACAAGTGTAAGACAAATGTTTTATCAGATTCGTTAGTTTTGTTGCATCAATAATTCATAGCGTGTGTTATGCATCGCATCGCCAACCGTTACTTGGAAGCCTTACTTTGTTCATTAGTAATTTTATCGCGGTATGCTTTGGCAAAACCGCTGGGCTACATAGCAATGTACATTGATGTAGGCTGGTGACAAGAATAGGCTTCGATTGTGAAGGTAACAACGGTAAATCTAAATTTTTGGCTTATACATAGTCAGGAGTGATGATGATGATGAGGAATAGAGTAAGGAGTATAAAATATCAAATAGGTATACCTACGTACTCTACCAGAAATAATAGTCTTGTTCCTTGCTAGGGTTCCAGTGCTGTGGATAAGCGGTAGTTTACAAATACTGCTTTGTAGGTAAAACGCAAGTCCCAAGTGAACCAAGATGTTAAAAAAAACGGTAGAATTAATATGAAAAAATTGTATGAAAAGCTGTCAATACAAGTAACAATCTCATTTTTTTATTTTTTTAAAGTTTGGGAAAACTCATTAAGAGTATTATTATATAGGCTTTGTCATATTGATTACTTAAAGGCTAATAACAAGTTACCACATCATAATGATTATTCTGTGTAAAGTATAAGTGTCAATCAGAAACCAAAAAAGACTTGGCGAAAGGACAAGCCTCCAGCAACACAATTAAAAAAAAAAAAATCTTCTTATCAATTGGTTCCATACCAGTATAGCTAAAGTATTGAGTCCGTGTATTGCTAGTTTAATTACACATTGATCCGGCTTCCAAGTGTTATTCGATGTGGGTGTCCGATATATGAATGCAAATAATATTGCATACCTCGAGGTGTCACGTCGCTTCTGCATTACCATAGTAATATTGCCTATCAATAGGTATGGGTAAGTGGAACATATTAAGCTGTGATTCAAACGCTGATTATATTGGTTTGTAAGGCTCTTGCATTTTAAATTTATGCTTTGGATATCGTGAATTTGTGAAGTCAAGAAGTCACCTTTTATGTTTCAAAACAGAGTGGTTATACAGAGAAGGATAGTAGGTAAATGAACTTTGATGTTTTCCGCACTTTCTTTGAATCTCATACATTATTTCCAAAAACTCGTACAAAACGGAAACAGCCATTAAAACAACAATAAGTGAACACGTGATATAAAGTCATGACAGCGATTAGACAAAGGCTTTGCCGCACAAACACTCGTTTTTGGGACAATCATTATGAGAAAATCTTACAAATGACGAAGTATAATGTAATAAAGACGTTCATAGATATACCCGGTGTGCTTATGAAGACACTCACGTACAAGATTTGTATCTTAGACAGAATAAAAGTACCGCTTTACTGTGATATACCGCGAAGGAAACCTGATTGTTAACTATTGTTTCAAAAAACTGCATGCACTCAAAATTCGTGACACCCTTGTGTCATCTCATTTCTAAAACTGGTTTTTACTTTGTGTAGTATATTCTTGGTACGTTTAATTCAAGCGAGATCCTCTGTTCCTAAAGCAAAAGACCTAGGAAACCTAAGAAATAAAGACTAGAACACAGCACAAGTTCATTGCACGCAAGTTGAGGTAATTGCTGAGCAGCTCAATATTGTACTAGCTAAGTAGGTACACTGAATATCTCAGATACTAAATTGTTCAAGTTTGTGTGAGGAAATGTATCTGTTTTTATATTGCTTACAAAAGGACAGTCTATCAAGATTGAAAAGTGAGACACGAACTAAATCAGATGATAGTTTACATACAATTTTGCGAGTTGAAATTTTCGGCTCGCCTTGTGTCCCATAAATAGCCAACGAATTGTCTCTAGCGGACATATTTGGCACTGGGACACTGCTTAGCGATTGTTAAACATGTGCTTTGTTCCAGTGGTTTCATGACTAGAATTTTATTAAACTCACTTGCCACATTGTATAGGCAGGCTTGTGTGATTGTCTATAAAGCATACCGTCTTTTTCGTGATCAAGTTTTGAAAGCCTGATAGATTGGACTAGTCTAGGTTTAGCTCACAGCTTTGCTTGCTATGGTATGGTCTATATCTAGTGTATTTTATGTGGTTTATTTCAAGTAATTATTTTACTCCAAGTTTTATCCAAATTGGGCTAGACTTCATATTGTCACGAGACGTGACAAATAAACATGAAAAAATAAAAAAATAAAAATTACGACTAAGGATTATTTTAATTTGGAGTAAGATTAAGGTGTGATCAACTTAATTTTACTAAAGAAAATATAGGAAATAAAAAAAGAAAACTTTCAATGCAAAATATCACATTTGAAGTCTGCAGCACTAACTTACAAGTGCACCGACATCGACACGGCTGACACTTTTAATTAAATTCCGAATAACTGCTATAAATAAATCAATTGGTGAAATAAATCACGCGTCGACGAGGCGATGCAAGCACCTGTTTCTAGATCGCGACCGAGAAATCTTGATCATTTCGACTCACGCATTCGACATTCGCACCGCGTCGGTCTTATAGTGGTCCTTCGAATTGGACGCAGAAATTCAACAAGACAACATGAACATCTTTTCGGCATATCAATTAATTAATCAGGGTTTAGATTATCGATTAAATGTTACTAATAATAACCAAAAATTGCAAATACCAACCTATTTTTAATTGAACCGCTTATTATAAACTAACCTAATAATGTTACAACTTAAAATTACATGACAAACTTTTACTAAAAAGTTTAACTGTGATGTATTTTGCAAAGACCATTCTATCTTCGCTTATTTCTTTAAAATTTAATGATTACTATTCTATGTTTGCCTCTCTATATAATTATAAAATATGCTATGTCCTCAGTGACAGATGGCGTTGGACACAATTTATATGACAGAAATTGTATTGTTTTTAAACATTTTACGAAATTCCGCACAATTGTGAATGCAAGCCACGGTGTTCGGTTATTTTATTGTTTTTTTGAGATGTCAAGTATTTACTTGGAAAAGATTTTTAGGGAGTTAGTCATTTTGTTTGGTGAATTTGATTGCGGGTCTGTACATGTTTGATTTTCTTAAAAGGGTCTTAACAATGTTTATCTTGTATTGGCACATGAAGACTCTTGACGACTTCAAAGACTAAAAAAATTCAAAAAGTTATTATGTCTTTTTCAAATTAAGACCACAGTATTTTGATAAACCATTTGTTACTAGCATTTTTAAAGTCTTCTCAGTTATTATCTTTATTACAATTTTGTTAAAATACCTATATTTTTATTTGTTACTTTACTTTAATGTATTTTCTACGTTTACTTTACTCGAGTTTTTCGTTGAACAAAACGTGTGTGACAAAGAGACAGAACTGATTAAAGAATTTGCAAGGCTTTTGTACTCGATCAGAAAACATACGCTAACAAATAAAAATTGCAAACATTATGCATCACAAATTATTCCGATTGAATATATTCAGCTTTGGCATTAAACCAAGAAAGCTTTTCACGGAATAGAAACTTGTGAAGATAATGAGCCAAAACATGCTAATGTTGATGATGTTCATACACAGGCGATTAAAATTGAACAACATTATAGCAACAATTTCAACGCAAGGGCCTATAGATTTTTAAGTTAATGAAAGCTCTTCCAATAATAAAGAAAAACAAGAAGGTCTTTAACATGTTGAACATTGAGCATTATCGTTAGATAAGCAATCTCTTTCAATTTAAAGACAGCAGAATTTTACTTGCAATCCAGATTAAAATTATTCTGTGACAAAAAAATTATAAATCTTGAGAGAGATAACATTGTGTTTTACTAATAACATCCTGAAGTTTTATGATACGTAGCAAAAAAACATAATACAGTATCATCTACATTAGGTAGGTATTAATAATCAACTTAAGTAACATCACTATATTTACATTCATTATGTCTTCTTATATTCAAGCATTGCTTTCCAAACCAAATGGAGTTCAACAACTATTGCTTATAGACAAATTGCTCGTCTGCTTCATTACTGCTTAGCGTCAGATGGAATCTCGTTCGCTTTGTAAATTCGCATTCATATCACCGCAGCATTATGGTTTCTTGATAAAGATATCGTGAGCTTTACTTACACTTAGAAATGTCCTCCATTATGTTTTATCCAAATCTGCAAACTTTTAAGTAGGTAAGTACTTAAAAGTTTGTATTCATTGTTTTTTTTAATGTTAGAAAGGTATTATAATTATTAAAAATAAATATCTTATGTCGAAAATGTGGTCTTTTTTTGCACGAAACATTTTTAAAGATTCCTTTTATAAGATTATGTATTGTAGTTATTAGAGGAACGTCAAAATTGTATGTTAATTAGTTTTAAATCATCAGTTTTAAAAAGGTACCATCATTATATTTAAACTATTCCAAACCGATTAACACTACGGCTCCCACATTCGCTAATACAGTATTCATCGTCGGATGCTCACAGTTACAACAATAACCATTTCGCGCATCCGGCTATGCGCTTGCGCATTCAACACACAGGCGCCATCTGTGACAAGAAAGCGCATAACCTCATTAGAAACCTAACACAAATTGAGCCTAATAATTTTTATATACATATTCAAAAGGGCTACGGCCGTAATGGTCGGAATGACCCGCATTCGGCTTTTAATGGTCCAATTAACATTTGAAGTCACGTTTTGAAAAGACAATGGCCATCTTCGTGGGGCAGCGTTGGCCGGCACATTGGCGGAGCGGGCTTTCCATATTAATGTTATGTTTGTTAGCGGTAAAACACGTACTGGTGACGTAATGCCTGAGGCATGCGCGGGTTGGATCATGCTTTCTGTGCCCCTATCACTAGTTTTCATGCTCAAACAAAATATCCAGTAGTCACTGAGGCTACAGAGAAAGGATATTGTGTTGCATGTATGCAGATACTCAAGTGTATCCTATCTATAAACTCTTAACCCTTGATAAAATATTTACATTTTGATATTCATTCAAATATTCTGCTTTAAAATAAAATACAATTAAGCGATCTATCTTGTTAGAAAGCATCTTAATACGATACAAAATGAAAAAGGTATAGCGTACTAAAGGTATAGATTTTTTTGGCTGTCCTGAAAATTTAGGGTTTGTCATTTATTAACCATAAAAATGTAAAGCTTTGTGGTTTATTTATATACACCTACTCGAATAAGCTCCATCACACCTTTCTAAACCTATTTGACCTACATTGCGTCACAGACTCATTTGTAGTTTCCAATTGTATTGTTTGCGAATATCAGATCCTTTAGAGATATAGCACTAGTTACTTCGTTGTTGAAAGTCTAAAAAACCGTCGCAATTTACAACTTCAAATAACGTCAACTTTTCTCTGATGAAATAAAAAAGTGTCAAATCTTTATATCCGCCTTGACAGTGTTTTGTTTTTTTCGTCAAATTAGCTTCAATCGGGAGAGCGAATATGTGCTTTTGCACATACGTCAGTTGGTTGAACAAAAATATGCTGTCAAATATATGTATTTCTGTAAGAGCAACCTATATAATATTATCATGTTGGTACCTATTGATAGTTGTCGTGTCAATGCACAAACGCTGCATACGTACACTGATTTTACTTTAAAAAAAATCATCAGAAGCTGTGCTATGTGGTAAGCTTTAATTATATGTATTGCGTTGACAAAATTACTTAATTACTTAAATAAAATGATTGAAAACATGTTTTTTTAGACAAAGGTTTCCGCGTCCGCTTCGACGAGTTGATAACGCCAAAAACAACTGCTCGCACTCCCGTTGTTTACCGCAAGCTGCTATTCTGTATAAAGACACATGGAAATAATTAATGAGATGTCAATTTGGGGCAGCAAACATGTAGATTTTCATGATAGTTTTTGTTTTTACTCACAAAAAGTCAATGGTTCTTGGTTGACAGGCGTCATGGCTCAGTCGGTAGTAGCTCTGCCTTCCGTGCTGTGGGTCGTGGGTTCGATCCCCACCGAGAACAAACATTTGTGTGTTGTAAACATAGATGTTTGTTCTGTGTCTGGGTGTTTCTATGTATTATAAGTATGTATTTACAAAAAAAAATGTATGTGTGTATTCTATCAGCCATCTAGTTTCCATCGTACAAGCTTTGCTTAGTTTGGGACTAGAAGGCGTTGTGTTAAGTGTCCGTGAATATTTATTTATTTATTTATTTATTTTACCTTTACGCTTGGATAACGGAGAGGTACCTTGTGATTGTCCTAGAACTTATGCTCTTAATATCTAACTAATGGCATTGTAAAAGTGGCAGGAGCACACTGGATTCGATTGACGCAGGATCGGAAATAATGGCGTGACAAAGAGGAGGCCTACACCAAACAGTGGGTGAGCATAGACTGATTAGATAGTTTTTTTTTATGATAAAAGTAATGGAACAAGCTGATAGCTCACCTGATGTTAAGTGGTAACTTCTGCCTATAACAATGCATTACCTCACAGGGTATGTCCAATGAGGACGTGCCCTGTAAGGCAATGCACTGCGTCCATCACTCTGAGACGTAAAGATCTTGAAGTCTCATGTGCCTGTAATTACACCGGCGCCCTTACCCTTTCAAACCGGAACACAGCAATGCGAGCATCGCTGCTTGGCGGCAGAAATAGGTACGGTGGTAGTACTTCCCCGGAGGAGCTCTCACAAAGAGCTCTACTACTATACTACTAACTACTAGATATCTACTACTAGATATCTAACTATGAATTAAAAAGGTACTTCTTGATTAGTGACGTAAGTTTAAAAAATAGGCCAGCTATTAAAAGTGTCAGCCCACGTAAACCAATAAACTCGGACTAATTTTAATTGATCATAACTAACTTAATTTTCATCGGAATTAAGTTAAATCCAAAGGTATTGGTATGTCATTTATATGCAAATTTTGTTATTAAACATTCCTACTTTCTAATCTTCTCGATAAAATCTTAGCATGTTATTTTGATTTTATTATAACACTGCAGTAATAAACATCTTTTGTCTGAGAATTAAGTTTTTGCAAAATAGCTAGCTACTTTACGAGGTTTATGGAAACTAAACTAGAAGATTAAAATAATGATTTAAGCAAATATTGTTCGATTTGAATAGAATTATCCAGATAAGCTTAATTTATTAGAATAATTTTGAACGGAATAATATATTATTATCCAAGTATTGCTAAAAATTTAAATCTACCTTAAGTTGTTTCTACTTTCTTCATACTAACTTTACACTAAAATTGGAGAAGGTGCCAATTCTGTTGTTACATTTTAACTAAGCTATCTTGCCATAGCACTTCAAAATGTTGCTATAAACTGAATAAACGGCTATAATTTAACGCTGCTAAATTAGGTTAGTTAGAAAAATGCAACAACAGAATCGACACCATTGCTCTACTTTCTGCGCTGTAGGTCCAAATCTCATTAAACCAACATTTATGTTATCAAACAGCTATACACTTAGTGCTAGATGGCGCTGTGTAAAAATACCGTTACAAAAAAACAAAAATCATATTATTTATTTATATTTCAAAGTTATGACTGTCATTCTTATTCTCACCTGTGTGGCGACATCTCTACTTTGTAACTAATATTACGGATTACATCGAATGCCAGATCCGATCATTGTTGTAATTCATCTTGATTTATACTTGCGTGTTGCGAACAAGAATCGTAAATTAGCGGGTTAACTACTAAAACAGAACTATTAAGTTATCTTTGACAAGGGAGTATCGTCACAGTTTTTACTGCTTTTAAAATATTTGCATAATGTTGAAGCAGTAATCCTGATTGGTATACTTTTTATTTCGATTTTGCTAACAGAATATGAGTCTTAGACTCTCTTCTCTTCTATTCTAGGAAGTGTTATTCTATAGTGAGAGTAATTAACCATAATTGAGTTTCAAAACATAATTATGGCCTACCGTACGATATTTCTATGCCATGATTGAGCTTCATATTCTAGTCTTCATATTCATCTTCATCTTTCATCTTTCATCTTTCATCTTCATATTCTAGTCTAGTCATTTAGTAGGCTTCAACACCAAGATCATTTTATGGCGAAATACCCCAAAATCTTGATACTTTCGAAATGTCATGTTTTTATTTTACCTACCCTTAAATTATGTTTGTCGTACATTGCAGATAGGCCCTCTAACCTTTCAAAGTTATCATTTATCAACAGTTAATGTATAAGTAATGTGCTCAAGCACTTATCTGAGCACAATTGAACAGTTCCATTTTCAGAGCGCTAATGCAGTTTCCACTGTAAAAGTGTCGGTAAAAAATATTGAAAGTTATTAGCAAAGTGTCATCACATCAGTTTTTGATTTTGAATGCAGGTAAATTTTTATTTTGTCTTTCTTTTTTGGGTAAGTATCAACTTACTATTTCTTTCTCTTTTTTTTTTTTTTTTTTTGGTGGTATTAGCTTTACCAAGACCTTCTCCGTTACATTATTGTAGTTAATGTTTGGTAGTTTATGGTAATAAGCTATATTTGCTACGTATTAAGTTACATTTGTCTATGCCTAGGTCTTGTTTTAGGTAGGTACATCATTTACTGAGACATTTTTAAAACAGTCAGGTGTTTTTTGTAATCCAGTAGTAAAACTATTTTTACTATCAACAAAAGCTTGTGAACGGAAAAGTGCGTATCATGGTGCATACTAAATATATTTTTAATTGTTTTGTCCCAATTGGCGGCAGATACTTTGTATTCTTAGAATTCGTTTGATGGTCGTAAAATAGAGTTTGTTGGGCATAAATTTTGGGCAACGGTAATGTATTTGTTTACACGGTGATGAAAATCAAATAAAATTATGTGGGTTTGTGTGGTTTCCTATAAAAAAACAGATTTATTTGTAAATTCGCATTTTAGGTCTAAAATTTAATAATTTAAAAGCGTTGTTTAGTCAAGTCAATGTGATTTTTATCAGAATAATAGGTGGCATTGATTTAATGATTTAGAAGTTATTGGTATAATAGGTACTTACCTACTTCGAAACTCACATCCCAGAAATCGGAAAATAAATTAAGATACTGTTAAGCAAATTAGTAGAGACACTTTGCCTTTTTTCCACCTCAAAAAGTAAAGTCCTGAGTCATTATTTGTTGGATTTTAACCTTTGCACTGACGTATAGTGCGTGTATCTTATAGCGTTTAATTGATCCAATCCTTACGTCCCTATCAAAAGCACAAATGACGTATTTAGAATACATTTCTGGTTTAGAGTAAGCTATGAGATCGATGAAAAGGTTCAAACCAGCAATGCATGCGGTGAAACGTGAAAGAGTAGCGTAAATTGTAGCCTAAGGTTGTCGAGATTTCTCGTTTTCTTTAATTTATTTTCCTTCGGGAGGTGTCTAATGACCTGTTGCGTGTGGCCCGACATTTTTATCGGCCAGTAAGGAGCTTTGACAATATTTTCCGATTACTAATACGAGTATCGATAACTATCACTATCGATGCAGGAATATTCTCTTACACTAATTGGATTGCATTTATTTACAGTAAAAGTAGGATTAGTGTAACTTCAAAAATGTAGGATAGAAATAGAAATTCTTATGAATTTGTATGGAATCTAACGCTTGCAATGTACAGCGCTAGTAGTGCAGAATACTAATTTAATAGAAGCGTGTATGAATGGAGGTTGATGAATAAAATTGAATATTTAACACATGATAAAGTAACAATTTGAATAATTCTGTAATAAATAATTACTGGTGAGTATCGCTGTCCCACTATTATTTTACCATAATGGTATTCGATGCTTAGGAATTGCCATTAGTCATTTCTTAATCAATTAGTAGGGATTCCTGGACTTCGAGTCAGGATTATAGGAAGACAATGACCACATTGACCACACTATAATATCGTGCGTACTGCGTACTGATATCGACAGGTTTTGGTATCGATATTGTTGGAACCAGGGATGGCACTTTTTAGTGTATTCATTTTATACTATATATTTACCTATACCTACCTAAAGATACCATGTCGACATACATGACGCTAAAGGTAGGTAGGTACGGTTTAGTCTAAAAAATCACTTTGAATGAATGAATGAATGAAAATACTTTATTGTACGTAGGTACATACCTACTAGGTACACATTACAAACTAATATGCAAGACAGCTGATACAGAAAATAAGATTAAACTATTACGTACAATAGGTCTTATCGCTAGGGTTATTGTTTTCTATAATTCAGAATCAAAGGGATTTTGATATGCCTACTTTACGCATAATGTTTTGGCAAGTAACTACGTACCTAAGTACGTATTAGGGTATATTATATTGGATTGAATTATTTTCTATCTACTTTTCTAGATATTCAAAAGATAATAAAGGCAATACCTATATTATTTTTTTCTATGCATGTGTGATGAAAAACTTAGTCTTACTGTGAGTATTAATTACTTAAAAATGGTAGAGCCTTTACTGGCGCTAAAATAACGTGTTGTGTTTAGGTTTGTGTCTCGGGTTTAAAAAAGAAAAAAATAAATCCATGTAGGTACCATCTTGAGTTGTAAAATAAACAGTCTGGACGCCATTAAGGTCCGAGCCTTCGGTTGTATTAATTTGTATTTAAGTGTATTGAACAAGATAAAGTAAATATATGGGTACAACTTGACCGGGTCGGAGAAGTATTCCGTGTTGTGATTGGTTTCATTAAACTCTCTATTGCTATTGCCTTTACAAGGCAAATATAAATAAACTTGCTAATTGTAATTAGCCAGTTTGTTTTTTTTTCTAGTTCTTTTCTACTTTTGACTATCACTAGTTAAATTTTACTTCTAATTTAATTGAATTTTTTACCTAAATAAGCTTTAGTTGCCTAGGTAATAAAACTAAAGATATAAATAAATAAAAAATAACCACGGCTGTAACAAAGTGGTTTTAATTATTCCATCGTTATATAGTTCATTGGATTTCTTGATTCATATATTTTTTTAATTCCCTTGTTACGTAATGAGCCTGTTGTTGAAAAGACACGAGGGTTGACACCTCTTGGTACTCATTAAAGGTGAAAGTTTACACAATGAAACCAATATTTACATGTCACGTTTGTGCATAAAAATATCATACAAATAATGTACGAGAATTCATTGTCGTTGATAAAGCTCGGTGTGATTGGATTTCTTGCATATATTTTTTCTTTTGTAGGTACTTATATATTTTCTGCATCTGCAACTCGTTCATTGCTCTAACTTTTTATAGGCGCATTGTCCTTGCACAATAATTAAAACTGCGGAATATTTATGAGGCTTTTGACTTTTCTCACACCAACCGAACACATTAAAAGTAAAATCAATCGCATTAAATTAAACCTTAAAAAGTATTAAGTTTCAAAAGCAATTAATATGCAAATTAGAGGTTTTAGGATTGGAACCAGTTCTATATAATGTCACAAATGAGACGCGTTTCACTCTTGCAGGCTTAGCGTGATCATCCTAGACAATTTCTACGGAATAATAGACCAAGATAATATCCCTTTTTCCATGAAACAAAAGAAGGCGACGAAGTATGATTGTCTTCTCTTCAGTGAGAGAAACTTTGAATTAATTTGCCCTCCATTACCAATAAACCATTTTTCGAGCATAGTTGGCCTTATCCACAGACAGACAAGACAAGATACGTGCGGAGCTGCCATACCTAAAAGTCAAACTCTACCATTTCTCAGCATTTTCTAAAATTGAAATGGGAGTCTATTAACATTAAAATAAAGGTTATTTTCCTAAAAATATTTATCAAAGTTACACAGGCTTGTACCATTTTAAAATGCACATCGTATTTTCTTTTGGAAACCAATTTGTCACTAATTAGAGTTGAATTTTAGTTCTTATCTTTATTGGGGTATTTATTTCGTAAACATTCAGATAATGCTTTTGTATATGACATAAAGTATGTAAAACTATTTAAAATACCACGGAAAAATTTAATCTTTAATTTGGAATGCAATCTTAAGCTTTACTAGTGTCAAGAATTTTATCGATGATTTTGTCTTTGACTTTTTTTTTCAATAAATTAATGTATTTTAGTTCTTATATTGCAAATATTTTTTATACAAAGTGTAATAAAGACCATCTTCGAAAATTTCGGGGGATTAATCTATCAATCATTATGGACTGCTTTTCCTATTATATAAACAGAGTGTACCTAAGAAAAAATCAGCTTTTCCATACAAAATACAATAGTTAAACCTACTTGCCAAAAATTTAAGAGAAAATACATTATTAATCGTTACTTTGACTCCTCGAATTTTTTAGGATAATTCTTGTCACACCCTGTATAGCCAAGAAAGTACAGTAAAAAATAAATTCAATATTACTAACTTTACTACAGAAATCATGGTGGCTATATTGTCAAAATACTTGTCGAGGTGACACTTAAAAAAGCAGGTCAATTATAAAAAAAAACTCATTTCGACCCTAACAGTTCACGTCCAATAAAAAAATGTATTAACTATAATCCTAGCAACTGCTTTGGACGTCATATAAATAAATTAGAATTTAATCTATATGAAACACATTAAAGTTAAACCAACAAACATAACTGGATATTATTTACGGCCATCAGCTATGCGGAGAAAAAAATAAAACTAGAAAAGTGCGTGACGGGACTATCAGAAAATAGGTTCCGTAGGGACTCTCCAAGTCTTTGAAAACTGTATGGGATTATACAATCATATAAAATACACATTTATTAATAAACACATTTAGAGCTCGTGGCGTAGCTTGCTTAGCCAATCTTCACTGATTATCTAAGTTAAGCAACGTTCTGTACGGTCACTATTTGGATGGGTGACCGTTAGTGGCATTTACATCTGAGCGCTTTCGTGCTTCGGAAGGCACGTTAAACTGTCGATCCCGGCTCTAGCAGTCGTTAAGCCACGACGGAGGCCTTAAGGCGGCCTAAAAACTCCGTCACCAGAGTTGGCCACTAACTCATACAAGCTTGCTTTATTTAACATTTTTTATATTTTTTTATTCTTATTCGCGTTGCGCGTTTATTTGGCTAAGTATGTTACGTAATAAAAAAAAACAACACAAACCATACTTTATACTGAAGTATGAGGTTATCATTTAGATAACTAACTGCATTCTCACCTCAGGTCACATGTTGTAAAAATAACTTACAGCGGAACCCTAATAAAATTCCTTATAATGACAAAGAATTAGTGTATGCCATACTCGTACATTCCCTGGCGAGTTAAAATTAACACCGACTCATTTGAACGAGGAGAAATTAAAACACCACGATATCCTTTTTTATGTGGCATTAATGTTCATCGTAAAATTGTGCTTGTACCCTTTTAGAAGGTGTCGCAGGATTGCCGTGGATTTAATACTTTCATTTAAGACCCAGCATTTTGTAAATTCCATCGTGGTCATGCCCTAATTAATCTAATTAATCTATGCCGTTTACTGTATTATATTGAAATTGAAATACACAATACTTAAGGATATAAGTGTCTGATCTACTTCGATTAAAAAAATTGCTTAACAAATCTCTGAAAATTTAGGTTTGCCCAAATATATCTAGCACGCTTAAGTATTTTGAAGTGAAATTTCACATGAAAAGAGAAAATAAAAATGTGGTAGGCACAAAGCTTTAAAGAACACGATTAAAAATAAACAAATAAAAAAAATGAAATATTTATTCTTTAAATAAAATTCTCTTCTGTATCTGGATCTCAGACTCTATCGAGGCATTTTGTAAGAAGAAAATACTGCCTAAGAACATGATGGGATGTATCCAAGTAGATTCCTATGTTATAAATCCCCAGAGAAAACAGACCACTTTATGGATGTTTGTCCACATTTTGTAGGAAAAAAGATTAACTGTTTGTTTTTTCTTAATATAATGTCATTATTTTAAAATTACCTACCAATCTAAAATGAGCTCATCCACCACGGGGGACCACGATAAATAAGAAGTTGATTAAACTTAAAATCAATAAAACAGTAGGTGTCGTCGTTCAACATGGGTGCTACTTACTTAGAAAACTCGATTTTAATTGTTGCTAATTTTATTATTTCTAAATTATGGCCAATCAACGGTATTTTAGAGATTTGGTAACCATGAGACGCGCCCTAAAAATTTAATGATGATTTATGCATCATTTAAATAATAATTTGCATTCAAAATATTGAGCGCAATAGCTCATTTTATGAGATATTTAATTAATAGACGGCTATATTTTTTTTATATAATAATTTTATACCTCCATAGTGGCTAGGTAGGTTTACTATGGAAAATATATATAGTCAAGTTGCCAGTGCCTCACGACTTAGGTATAGAAGAACGGGCAAGAATCTTAAGGCTTGGTCTTATCGTCGACAAGCCTAGATACTAACTTGCATTGATCATTAATTAAAAATAGAAGTATGAACCGTCAATGTCGACCATGCAGAGCATTCCAAATAAAAAGATCAATTCAACTCAGACTCAGACAATGGCCTCTTCTATTCGTAATTAGAGAGATGCAGCATTCCAAGCGATCTTTAGATCGATTACAGTTGAATAAACAATGCTTTTTTATTTTTAAATATAATGTTATAAATCAAACACACGCCGTAAGCGTCCCAAGGAGAGGTTCATTTATCAGCGCGGGCGCAGCGCGAGACGCCATTGTAACGTCCATTAAAGTTGGCTTAATTGTTATTTTATCGGATTCCAATATGGCCGACACGCGTTGGTAATTAGTCTTTGTAGTTCTGGAGTCATTTCGAGTATAAGAAGGTTACATCAAAAGGTTTTTTCTAGGCATTACTTTTTCAGACCAACATTTCGTTGAAATTGATAAATCGTTCAGTCGTATTTGACAAATATACTCGTATATCGAAAAATCTAATCATCACTAACATCCTTCCAAACATGAATTTATGTACCCTTTCTTGCAGCAATAGGCCTCCTTTTACTTGTCTTTTGCACTGACGATACATCCCGTGACGTTGGCAAAAACGTGCCGCTGTAAAGAATGGACCAAACTTTTGTTTTTTTTTCAAACTAGTAACAATATAGGTACCTGACAGTGCCATGCTTAACTTAAAAAAATAACTTTTTTACTCATGACGTTTTTAATACAACCATATTCTCATTGCTTATTTAAACACTATCACAAAACAGAATCAGATATAGTATGACACTAACAAAACGAAATATGAATAGTCAATCAGAATCCGAATAAAGCATGTAAGATTAATACGTCAGTCACAATTTCAAATTATGGAAACCCAATGCAAATTACAACATTACCACACACGAGAAGAAACACGATAGTATGTTTTAAAGCTATTAGTAAACGATTAGTAATCCGATACTTGAAAAATTCCTAGCCCTTTGGATGTCAGATTCAAAGAATATCGAATCGATACTTTGTTATAGCATCGAGTTGTTGAATAAAATACTTTGTATCGTGGTAATAGGAAGACAAGTTTCTAAAACTTGGTACGTTTGAGTAAAGTAGGTTGGTGTGAAATGATATCTTCCTACACACTTTTGTTATCTCGAATGCTCTTAGCTTTCAAAACTCGATGGGCCTTAATTACTTTAAATTTTATTTTAATGACTTTAAGATTATCAAACACGTTTTTTTTTTATTCCAAAGCCAAGTCAGTAAATTGATTATTTATATTTTCATAGTTTTAAAACGGGTTTCCAAAATTTCAAAAAATTATATAAAAAAACTTATACTAGTAGTAATTTCTAGAACAATAATAGCATAGGTAAATATCAATGATAGCAATAGCTCCTTCACCAGGTAGTTAAATGTATCTAGGAAATAACAGCAGCTTAAACGTATTATACGACTAGAATTGTAAGCCACTAGCACCAGTACTATTATGTCTATCAGTATGTACTTATGTTGCTTAGTCACGTGCTTAGATATAATACTGACAAGTGGCCTAATGGATTGAATAGAAAATAATACATTTAGCGAATATTCTTCAACAATACAACTCTACCACTAGCCACTTCGTTGTTAAATTCGGATGTTTTTTTTTATAAATAAATAAAAAGGAAGTAAAAATATTATTATTTGTTGCAGTTCTGGTCGTCCAATGCATTCGAGTTCTAACAGTACTAAAAGCGTAGGTAGGCATTTGATGAGAACCACGTTAAAACAGATTCTACTAAAAGCTAATGGAACAATGAAATATCAAAACATAATTCATAAGTGGAGTGATGAAGATCGGTGGCTTCAAACATTAGCTTACGTTCTTGATTCAAAGTGCTTCTAGGTGCTGGAAATAACTGCTTGTAGGACAAGAGTAACTAGGTGACAAAAATGAGACACAATGGCAGTGAAAAAGAGTTCGATGAAATGAAGATAGGTGTAATTTTAAGATAAACATTTTTAAGAATTATAAATTTCGTTTACTCCCTGTAGATCTAGTGATCCAGATCCAATTGGTTCTACTGAGAACTTTTTTTCCCAATAAATCTATTTTAAAAAACTGCGTCACAAATTGGATCTATTGCATCTACTTAGAAAATGACTAGATCCATATTGGTTCCATTAAGAATCTTTTTTCTGATTAATTGATGATACTGATACAGTAAAACTGACTAAGGTACTGAGATAACAGGTGGTAGAAGCCAGACAGTAAAATAGAATAAGGGTGTTTTACCACCAGAGCTAAGCTAAGCTACGTTGCTAAGGAAATGTTTGAAATGCACGACTGGATCGTTTGTTTTCATACAAAACGATTTCTTTATTCTTTATTGTACACAGAGAAACTTAACTTAAAACTTAAACTTAAAACATGTACATATAGGCGAGCTTAACCCTAAAAAGAGTTCTCTTCCAGCAAACCTTAGGATGAGAGATGGGAAAATGAAAGTGGGTACGTGTACAACACAATTATGTAGATAGGAGAATAGCAAATAAATATTAAAAACCTACTGAAAAATAAACCTATATACAAATAAATAAATAAACCTACACATAAACCTAGCACAACTATATTACACTATACATACATACAGTATACATTAAATAGAACCAGTTATGTACATAAAATAAACATACATACATACATACAATAAGATACTATAAACTTACAAGGAAAGAAAGTGTTCTTTGACTTTACGCTTGAATACGCAGAGCGAAGGACTAGCACGAATATCATGAGGGAGAGAATTCCACAACTTCTAATGGTGATTTCTAATGGTGGATGTCAAACACATCTTTAGAGACGTAGCTTAGTTTAGCTCTGGTAAAAATTTACCTCCCGACCCCATGAAGTAGGGGTCACTTTAAATGACGTATAGGTACCTACTTATAAGAAGTTGTTAGTATCAAAAAACAAGTTAATAAATATATAAAGTGCTATAAATAACGTTTAAAGTTAGACAATTTACGACAATATTATGCCAGAGGAGTGTCAATTATTCGCGTTTTTAACATTCAGTAGTTATAACGATCTAAATGTGTGGATTCAGCGATTATCATGCAAATATAGAAGAGTATTTTATAGCTCTTAAGTTTATATAACGGAATTTATATACTGTCTTAAGCCATTATTTACACAGAAATTATGAATATTTATACCACTTATAATAATAACTTATTGATTTACTTTGGTTCTTGCATGCGAATCTCCTTTAAATTCTACAATGACATTTCCAGCTATTTTTACAATAACTTTATCTGGATATGTTCTACCAAATTATAGTTTTACTAGTTTATAATTATGATGGTTTGTTTTACCTTTATCAATGTTTTGTTATAACTTTGTCACTAGATGTGGCCAATATGGCCACACATACTTTTAAAATCTTACCAGTTAGAAGTCACCTGAAATGGCTACGTGTTTGTATTATACCAACATTCTAAAGAATGCTCTATTCTTATTTGATTAAGGTCACATTTCAAACACTTTGATTTATATCAAACAAATGAGCATCACACATTACCTCAACCATAAGACCAGTGCCACACAACTCCCAATATAGTTTTGAATATTAATGAAACATTACAGCGATGAAATGGGCAATTAATGATCTTGGCAGTGGTGAGTGGAGCGTCGATGACAGCGCCTGCTTAATCAAACCGAGGTATTTCATTAGTTACGCTCTACACTTTTTGTTTCGTTTGCACTGTATGACGGCTTATGATGGACTTGCGGATGCTGGAAAGGACATTGGCTTCGATGTTCGAAATACAAATAAAAAAGCGTGTAAACTTTTATTCATAAGGACATACCAAAAGCCTTATGCAATAACATAAATTATGTGTTATTTGCAATAAACACTAGGTAATCTAAAAAAACATTTTTAGTGACCTTCATCTTCCAGGCTCATAATAATGTGTGATGTATATAATATTAAGTCTGAGTGAAGAATGATTTGGTGTTATTGAGACCATACATACAGTACCTATGGTTCAATTTGAGTGTATATCACAAATAATTATGTTCACAGAATTGTCTGAACGTACATACGTAAAAAAACATCAACAACATAAAGATCACTCATTCATTCATTCATTCAACCATTCATTCATTTATTCAAAGCATCTGCTAGATGTATTTACCTTGAGCATTATCACAGAACAAATAACTGCTTAGATTATATACCTTCGAATAGAATGTGGCATTACTTTCAAACTACCTAACCTAGTTGCATTCGTTGGAATCGAAACACGCCATGGCGCATTCCACAGACACTTCATCAATCGTTTCGGATCAAAACAATCAAATAAATAGAACGTTAATTATTCGAATGCGTTTGAAAACATTCGCGGCGCGTAAATCAACCGGTTCTTGAATCTTTGTAATGTCCAAAGATATTAGTGAAAAGATAGGCCAAACGGTCAGCATGGGATTAAAAAGTAGCCATTGGTTTTAAATCTTTGAATTTATATTTTGTTACTTACCAATTTGACAACAGCCAGGTTGCACATGTATATGAGTACATTCTTCGGGGTATATTATTCATATTGGTCTTCTAAAGCTGAGCTAACTAAATTGGTTGCTAAATCTGTTGTCATCTATTTTCTAAAGCATTTTTTAAAGCCGCGCTAATATGACAGTTGAATAATGAATAAAGGGCTGTGAGTACAAAAAAAGATTTTAATAATTACAGAAGTCCTCAGCTACTCATTTTTATAATTATTATTTCAGTAAAATACGAAGTAAATCTGCCTCTAAAAAGTCTAAAACTATTTTTGTCTTGTGTCAGTTCTATATCCAACCTAGTCTTTGGTCATCTATTTCAGCCCACACGGCTCAATCCCAGCGCTAATTAAAAAGAATTGCTTTTATTTCGTGTTTTCACACTAACACTCTCACACTTACCATGTGCATACGCGATGGTCACTCACACAATAACAATAAATGAGACTCGCGTTCAAATCCTCCTTGATGAACGTTCCAAGGTTTAAATTTAGAACCAATATAATTAACGTGATATAATGAGCAGTTTTCAAGAGTTACAGATCAATTTGCGCAGTTGTTTGAATATTTTGCAATGTAGGAAGTTTTAAAATTATAATTTGCGTATGCGAATTGCGATCAAAAATATTTTCTAGTAGGTGTATTCTGTTGTGTACAATTTACCAAAAAAACTAATTTATTGTAATGCACCAAGTAAATTACTGCTAGAATTTTTAGATATTCAATTTTTTTTATAAAATTTTAAAATTATAAAAAAAATTGATAAGCTTGTATGTACTAATATTTAGGTAAGTAAGTATAAGATTGGTATACATAAAATAAATAAAAATAATTATCAATGAACTATAAGGAAAAATATTATATAGTAACGGTATAGGCATTTACCTTCTTAATAATATTACACGTGAAAAGGAAGTCACCTTTTCATCACATTAATTAAATAGAAAAAATCATATTTTCGAAAAATTCATAACCCGTCTCCATTTTCATGACAAACGAGGTATGAAAAATGTTACGGTTTCTAAGACTAGACACAAATTGAGGACGTGGCACACACTAAATCATATATTATGAGTTATTTGTGATCCAACAAGTAAATATTTAGCAAAATTACATTCTTTGATGATTTACTCAATGTTTCGGACTACGAGTAGAATGAGAAGCACCTTGTCATTATAATAGGGTGTCCATGCTTTAGAAATAATTATTTTGAAAGGGATTAATGAGAGATTTTTTTTGTCTGTGATTTATCACCAGTGGCATAGGTAGGTGATTATGAGACCGAATTAAAATTAATATTCTTTTCCATTAATTTTGCGGAGATTTGGGTCAGATCCAAAAGCACGAATATTTTCTAAAGCCGCAACTGTGAAGAAAATGAAGTGTGTTTCAATAACTAACGTCTATAAATTGGTAATTTAGACACTGAATAAAATTATAAAATATACTACTGTTGTTGAAATGGGTGATTTAAGTCCTATCTACCTATTATTATAACCTACTTATTCTTCTACTGACTTTTTCAAGTTTACTGAATTTTTCATTGGTCAATTGTTTTTTTCAATATCTATTAAAATTTCAGTAGAATTACGTTTGCAAAATTCCGCGCGCATTATTTCGATTCATCATAGCAAATAAAACAACGCTGTTTTGTTCACCCAATTACAGCAGTTTAAGAATATTTAAGACAACGCGGAAATACGCTCGCGGAATTCCGCTATTATAACTAGCCAAATATAACATTTGAGGGCTGCTTATTCCCATTTGTTCCCACAAAAGCCATAATTTATAAAATAATCTGAAAATACCACCACCATACCTAATCAGCGGACTCATAGCCCAAATGTATTGACCAATTAAACATATTGTCGCAGCGAGCGCTCCAATCTGTGTGGAAGAATTAGGCGACATTGTCAACGGGACACAATGCGTGGCGGTTTTTAAATGGATGTAACAATTAATTCAGAACAATTAGATGGACGACGCCCGCATTTCGAAATTGGTGGTGCATTAAGAATCGGTAGAAGTGGCATTGAAAAATTATCAATGCCCCCCAGTTGCAGTACATTATGTTAAAACAACATCCACGCCACAAAGTAAATAACCCGCAAAAAAAGGCAGAAGATGAATTTTAAATTAGACTTGCTCTGTGAGGTAAGGCATTGTTATAGACAGAAGTTACTTAACATGAGGTGAGCTATAAGCTTGTTCCATTACTTTTATCATTAAAAAAAAAAGTTAATAAAAAAAAACTCGGTTTCATAAAACCAGAAAAAAATTATATGTTGTGATTCATTTATAGGCAGAACTTATAAGGTATGTATAAAAGCTAGACTATGAAACTTTATGTTTGCCTGTTAGTTTTTCCCTACATTATTAGAGCAAAAAATGCGAAAAATTCAAAAGAAGCGATGCTTCCAGTTATTGTGCAACATTGTCTACTAGCTAGCCAAAATCTATGCAATCTGTCATACATCGGTAGAGTTTTTTTTTTGTATTCATGAACATTTTACACTGCAGCTTCTCGTCCCAAACTAAACAAAGTCTGTACTATGCGAACCAGATTCCTGATAGAATAATAATAATAATAATAATAAATATTCGCGGACATTTAACACAACGCCTTCTAGTCCCAAACTAAGCAAAGCTTGTACGATGGAAACTAGATGGCTGATAGACTACATACATACATTTTTTTTTGTAAATACAAACTTATAATACATAGAAACACCAAGACACGGAACAAACATCTATGTTTACAACACACAAATGTTTGTTCTCGGTGGGGATCGAACCCACGACCCACAGCACGGAAGGCAGAGCTACTACCGACTGAGCCATGACGCCTGTCATACTTATATACATTTCTTTTTTTGTTAATACATAAAGTACTTTTAAGATTTATTATAGGTAGAGATTTATTTGGTTTATCTATATCTTTTCAGCTCTATGTCAAAATCGTAACGCGACTGTCAGTACTTAACGCGTTCTATCGCACATTATTGTCGTGATTAAAACTCTAATTGACCCATACTAAATCACAATTCAGCTCCGTCTTGACGTTGTTTGTTTGGATATAAAAGAAATTGACTTTCATTTCCAGTTGTTTATGAGCTTTTAATTTTCAGTTAAGTTTATTGACGCTGCAGATTTCTTTTTTTATTAGGCTGCATCTAAACTATACTAATGTCCCAGGCAATACTGTGTCTCGTTAAGTGTATTTTTTATTTTTATTTTATTTTATTAGGGAAACAAACAGTACAATAACAATTATAGATATAAAACTTAAAGTAACACAGAAACCAGTGAAGCTTCCACCGTAACATCATACATACAAAGCATGTGAACAGACTTAATACAATTTAAACTACAAAACAAACTGGCTAAGTAAACTAAACTAAACAACGATTAGAAATTGTAAGCAGAGGTTGCCTCCTGACGCTGTATAAATCATCTTCAATAGATGTAACAAGAACAAATTCAACAAGAAGTATTTCACGTACTTGAAGCTACTCTACCTACATTACAACTGCAAAAGACAGATGTTCAGAGTAGAACACCCAAGTACCTACGGTTCGTTGTAGTCCATCTTTTAGATCCTTCAAGATTTCACTGCTGTCTACTAAATCAATCTCAGACATATCCAAATATACATCTAGGTAAGTCCTAAGTACTATATTTATTCTGGCCACTAATTACTAGTCTGACAATTAGTCAGATTTTCGAGTCGGGATTGAGCATTTTCATACTGGCCGATACCGATATCGAATTTGACATGTAACAGGAAGAATACTAAGGGCCGAACACTCAAACGCTACTTATATTAAGTTAATGCTTAAAATAAATGATGGCTATCAATCATCATCATCATCATCAATATATATAAAACTCTTTTGAAGCTGACAGAGAATCAACGCACAGCCTAAACTATAAGTACTAGAGGTATGAAATTCGGAGGGCAGTTTCCTTATGTAGTGTAGGGGTGCACTAAGAAAGGAATTTTGAAACGTCACACTCTAAAGGGTAGAACGCGAGCAACGCCGCGGGCGACGGCTAGTCTCTTATAAATGAGTAATGTCAAACAATTTGAGCAATTTTAAGTGGTGTTTAAATTTGAGTAACGTTTTAGTTTTCGGACTTTAGGCCGGAATACTGAAACTAATTCTAAGAAATATCGTATGGGATTAGCTCTCCGCCAATATTGTGTAGGTGTCGTGTCGGTGTGTGAAAACAGCCATAGGCGTAATTAAGTCGACCCCCACGTGGTCAGTAGGTTAATTTGATCGAGAAGTTTATTAGCAAATGACCTAATTAATCCTGATCGTAATTAGAGGTGAAGGTAAAATATATGTTGGTTTTGGGAAAAGGTTTTGATTTCAAACTACTTTACTTTTTTTTATACTTCATGGACATGTTACACAACGCCTTCTAGTCCCAAACTAAGCAAAGCTTGTACTATGGGAATTAGATTGCTAATAGAATACTTATATACATTTTTTTTTGGAAATATATACTCATAATTCATTATAGTAACACCCAGACACAGAACAAACATCTATGTTTGCCACACAAAGGTTCGTTCTCGGTGGGGATCGACCCCACGACGAATATAAATAAATAAATATTCACGGACACTTAACACAACGCCTTCTAGTCCCAAACTAAGCAAAGCTTGTACGATGGAAACTAGATGGCTGATAGAATACATACATACACTCTGTATGTATTCTATCTGAATTTCTCGCTTTGCGAATGCATTTGCGTATGCTATACCTATACTCGAGTCGAAAGTCAAAACAAATGCACAGACTCGGGGCTCGGGTAGAGTGGTATTCTAAAAAATCCCTCTCACCATTTTAAAGCCAATGTCTTAAAAATTGAATACCCTATGGTGTTTCGACACACTATGGACTTTTAGTGATCTAATTCATGACTACAATTAACCTGTTTTACATAAAATATTAGTAATAAAACTAATTGTGTCCTACATTGAGCGCTAAAGATAGGATCTTCCGACCAATATAAAGATTTTTATAGCTCAATCAAGAAGCTATGAAAACGAACTAAGTACGCATGACCTATTTAGTTGTGTGTGCCACGCATTAGTGCCTACTGCAGTAAAAAAACATTTTTCAGTTATGTACCTACTTGAAACAAACAATCGTATGATATTTCTGTATGTTTAAATTTGTTATTTATGTTATATTATGTAGGCATGGTAATAAGTCTATTTAAAAAATAAGTGATATGTATTAGGTATTTGAGAAAAAAAATTTAATGCTATTTATTCTTTAATTATAAGCTGTGTTTGTCACCGAGAGGTTAAAATAAAATAATCTAATATGTGGTCTATCTAAACTCATAAGCCAGTGTTGACAAAAATCAGTCAAGTTTCAAAGTGAAAATAACTTTATTAGTTGAGCTGATGAATTTTTGCAATTCAGTAACTTAAAATTAGCACAACAAATTATTGAAAAAACCGGCAAATAAATTAAAATGATTCACTGCAATATTTCGAAGAAATTTGATAGGTTAGAATATATTCAGGAAATTACTAACATGTTTATTTTCAGTCCTATAAAACAAAGAAGTCCCGTGTTTCCCATTAAATACTGTAATAATATTTGATTTTACGTCGTTCAAATCGAATTTTATGAAATGCATAAATCAAGATGTGTCAGCACTTTCGATTAAACATTCAAGGTCGGAGTCAAATAAGATTGGTCTTTCTAGCTAAACGTGAAAACAGCTTACACACTACAGAAACTAATATGTTACAATATACTCAATTTACATGATGTAGGTACCCCACCTAGCGTGGAAGAAAGGCAGGGAATGATGACATGATGTAGGTATACAACTCTAAATCTTAAGATACCGGAGTCTGAATCAGTGCGCTTAAGCATTTAATACAAATACGGACCTAACAAAACTCCGACAGGATTCCTTGTTAGAGTAAAATTTTTGCCTTAGTGAGCATAAGGCCCCTGATCATTGTGTATACGCTAACTGCCCCATATCGTAAACTCTGAACTGCTTTCGCTGCCTAGCATAATGTCAAGCGACGTGGCTACAGATATACGAAAACAAGAAGCTTTTGACGGCAAAAAACGCGCTGAAACGCGCTAATGTCACTATTTAGTCACAGAATACTATAATTTAGTATGAAAACAGTTTATGTGACAAAGATTGCCCCCCTGGCATGCCTCTTTATCTGACAAGCAAGAAGATCGCACATTTTAAATGCATAAAAAAAAACTTTGTTCGATAGCGCTGTAAGAATCCTCATACGACCGTCAGAATTTAGTCCATTCGAAATAAAAAATAAGCAAAATGTCAGCCAGGTTTTCTTGCATGCAAAATGCTGTTAACTTGCATGCAGGCTACTGTTTTAATTTAGGTGTATTGCCGCCTTAAGAATTCTAAAATAGTAACTAAGTTAGGTACGTAAGTTATGCAGCGGTTTTCGTTTAGGCTGTGATTCTCCAGTGTATTCTTATCCTGAGTGCTACAGAAATAGAATTGTATCTCATTATAACTTTCCACGTCTCGATAAAAAATAAAAATGGAGTCATCAGTTACAATTATTTCAGATAGTTTTCTGTGTATTTCTTTAAATTACAGTTTATTAGTTGCGAATGAGAGATGAAGAGGCAGTTTTATAATAAAATGCGTTATGAATAGGTGTCCTTAGCGATTTTTGAGTTTATGAAGTCATTCAGAACGCATATTTTTCACAGTTATAAAAAAAAAACATTCTCAATGATCTCTTCATTGACAAAATTCATTATTAATGTTTTGTTTTGCCCAAAGTATTTCTAGTATATTTTGAGCAGTGTAAGTATCTGTATCTACGTATTAATATATTTTTTTTAACAATATAAAATCATCAACTTTATCTTATTTATACTTTTCCTACTGGCCAAAACTCCGTTATATATTTTACTGTTTTTAAACCATAGACATAATTTTTAGCGGATTCTACAATTTTACGGAGTTACCTAAGATTTTTGATCTTACAATTATTATATCACCAAAAGACACGTCAACTAGTCATAACGGACGCCCTTTAGTGCAACAAGATGCCTACAAATACTAAGTTTACTACTGAGACAGTGACTACCGCTAATACAGTTCCGATACCGGCGTCTGCGCACGCCTCTGCCGCCCGCCCAAACGAAAATCGCGATCAGAATCGAATAGTGTAACATCGATAGTTTTGTAAAATCGATAGTTCTGTAACTTCAGTGAAAAGTTTTGACAAGACAAGTGACAATGACGAGAGAATAACACTGGTTTCTAGTACTGAGGTATTTTTTTTTACTTTTTTTTGAATTTGGAATAAGAATTCAAAAAGAGATTTTATGGGTTGTTGGGAGTAACACTTGTTGGCTGATCGTACAAGTAAGTAGACTTAATTAGAATTAAGTGTTTCTAAAAACTCGTAAACCCCACGTGGTAATTAAAATAGTTTTAATAACTAAGACCGTTACAATAGTTCTAATTTCAATAAGAATCATTTAAAAAAATTACTTGATTTTTTCGCTGGACATGCTTAGTCCAGTTGTTTTTTTTTAAGAATCAATGGTCAAAATCACGAAAAATTTGATTGAGCAGCACTTGATTTTATGCAAGCAGATACAAATACAACTTATTTTTCATACTTTGTAAACCTTTGCTATGATTTACGTAGGTACAATAGTTTGTGCTGAAAAAAAGTCTGAAAAGTCTGAAATAAAATAGTTTCATAATAAGTAAAAATAATTTACATACTATAGGCATTCGGTCTGAAACAAAGATTTTTTATATGATTTGGGCCATTGTTTTGTCATCGAACACAAGACGCTCAACTGTTTTTTAAACCTACTTACCTACGTAAGCAAATATAACTCCCGGACCACGCTACTCGAGTTTTACCTTTTTTAGGCCCGTTTCTCACTTTCAATATTCTCAGAATCACGGTAATGAGATTCTTCACGCCGCTCCGGTCTCGACGAGCAAATATCTTTGTGTGCCCAGCGCAGGCCGGTAGCCGGCTCTCTGTTTGCTGTCGACCTGTTAATTAATAACGCGTACAGTGTATACACAACCTTATTACCGGTAAAATCTCACGAGTCACGAGTCTAACCAAACCTAAGCCAGTTCTCGGTGGCGTCGTCCATTTTCTAATCAAACAATAGTTGAAATAGTAGAATGATTTAAAGCCGCATTAAAAGTACGCGTCATTAATAAAAGCGCAATGCAGTATCATTTAAATCCACACCTCGACTAATTTGAATACAAAATTCATGTCTACCTTCAATACAGTGTTATTTATCATTACCGTGGCCATTTAGCTTCGAACCCGCACTCTATAATTACAGGGAAAAAATGAAACTTGAAGGAACGCGATGGCGACTAATGGTCTGAAACTAAATTTTAATTAATGTCGCGTTTCAGAATGAAAGTGATTATAGAAATAACACGACAGGTAGGCGATAGTTGCCCCCTTCTTGCTCCCCTACCCCCACTTACGACAATTTACGAGACGGTAATTATGACGTGTTTAGGCGCCTTCGAACTTACGGCTGTAATTTTGGGAATTAAAAACGGTGAGCTTCAATCGGGCCGTAATATCTAAATGATGGATTAACCTCGCGTTTTGATGTGGATCGATTCATTTGGCCGGCAGCCAGTAATTATACTTTATCGTCGTACGTGTGGTGAACACAATTAGTTATTGATCAGACGGCAATTAAGCCCAATCGATTTTGTTTGTTGAAGTTGAAGAAAATTGTTTTAGTTTGACGGTTAATCGGCGTTTTGTTCTACAAATGGATTCTTGTAATTTGAGTTGACCTGGTCGACCCTTTTATTGTTTATGAAAAAACAATGAACACACAAAGAAAATTAATAACATCTGTACTTACAAAGGGAAATTTGATGTTTTAGGTTAACAAACCTGATTGGCAAAACGTCATCATTCCTAGAAGATTTAATGCGATACTCTTAATAAGAAGTGGCAGCAATAAATAAAAGCATTATCAAATCGATATTCCCGATAGTACAGAATCAGATTTGCAGTGGAAAATTTCCGTGCGGACAACAATGTACCACGGCAGCATAGACATCTAGGAGTCAAAGCACCACTAAAAGTCAGGCGGGCTGTTAAAGTCAAACAACGGCGATTCCCGCAAGTAATTGGCGCAGTCGGGCCTCGGGCGTCAGCAACACCTCCAAACGTATCAAACCGTTTTAATAATGAGCTAGGTTGAGATCGTGAAACAATAAATTGCGAAGCTTCGAGGCTTCGTGCCCGAGACAGCTATCTGAGTCGAGCATTATGCATCGAGTTCCCGGCCGCGATAGACTATCATCTGTGAGATTGATAGGAGAACAGCCCTACGGCTAGGCGCGATTTGGTTTGTATTGTGAAAGCTGCTTGCATTAAAAACGCGTGAACTGTAAAGATTCCTGGGGAATGCAAAATCAACAACAATTTTCTTTTGAGGGCAGTTGCAAACGTAATTTGCTGTGGTACGTAAACAAGGTAGGACCCTACATCTACATAGATACTCGTAAGAAACGGTATCAAGAATAGTGAAAAAAAAGAGTTGCAGCTATCGTCATTATCCAAATATATTTAATTGTCACTATCACTATCAATAGATTAAAACCTATAGTGGACATATCCATATTTTTTTTCAATTTTATATTGAAAAATATTAGAGAAAGGTTCACGAATTAAAAAAAAGCTGACCCTTTTTAAATTAATGTAAGATACCTAATAAAAGTAAAAATGGCTTATTTTTAAGTTTCTCATTACAAATCTTATTTTTCAATAAAGTAGTTGATAAACTAAACAAAGGCATACACCACACCAGGCACCTGCAAATTAAAATTAATGAAAATCTCGATTACGAAACTGAGCAACGAGATTACAAACTCATTAGTACGAGGCAACGTCAAACTTTTTATCGACGATCACAAAATTAGCCCCAACTTTTCCTTTAATTAAGAAAGTATGATTAACAAAGTGTAATCACGAAAACAAAAGTCTTATCATTGGGAATAACGTTTTGGCATTGAAAAGGTAGAGTTTTGGACAGATGGGTCATTTTTACCAGCTCTACTGATTTTTCCAGTTTAGATCTTCATAATGTAATACAAAAAATATGTCAGTACCTTCAAAAATTATGAATCTTAAGGCTTCTTGTTTTTGTGCAAAATAAAAGCAAGTTTTTGTGTAACAGGTTTCTATGTACCTTATATTTTTTTTATTCTTAAACAAATCTTACTCGTACATACTATGTATATTGTAAATTAAGCAGCCTTAATATTAAAAATGGAAAGAAAATTGAATTAGGTACATAAATAAAAACCCTATGTTGCTTCTGACATATTTCAAACCCCCCGGTTCATTACAACTGAATCTCTCAATGTCTAGCTAATCAATACGACTGAATCTCATAATGTCTGAAATTTAAATGGCGTGCTTTTCATAACAACTGAAGTTCAATAACCGTCACTTCTGTCCTCTAAGCTTACTTATTCTCACGTATGGTTTAGGGGAGGCAAACATTGATCATGAACAAACAAAAGGGATGGAGAAATTAATAAATTATCACTGGAGAGTTATCGGAGAGACGTGTGGAAGACAATACAAGTTTTGTGTAGCTGCTAATGAATAATGCTTTTATCTTGGGGAGTGATGCCAAGCTATTTCTGCGAGATGAACTTTTAGTTATATTTGACCTGCATAAAGAGAATAGTAAAACTTTGACAGGCGTCATGGCTCAGTCGGTAGTAGCTCTGCCTTCCGTGCTGTGGGTCGTGGGTTCGATCCCCACCGAGATATATCAAAATTATAAAAAAAATCAGGGTCACGGGCATATAAATCTTGGTAGGGCTCTTTTTCAGAGACAGCGCTTCAATCTGAATCAAGCATGGAATATTTTTACACGGTGAGTAAAATACTTGTAAATAAAATTTTGAGTATACTCAGGGTTAAGTAGTACTACGTAATCTACTGTGAAATTCTTTTTACTGTGGGTTTTTGTTTTAGGTAAACTAGGGTTTGCATTGATGATTCGAATTCATTGCTCTAGAGTGTACCACAAATAATAATTTTATATCTACGAAATAGGAAGTTAAAACAGATTGGTTGTTGGTAGCAATAATGATTAATAACATTACATCAGGTAGGTCACTAAAATAATAGTTTCAACACAAAAGCGAATCCAATTTCTATTGTAATTACTTTTATAAATGAACTAAGCCATAATGACCCACTCGTAATCGTAAGTGCCTTAGAGTGTAAATAATACTCATTTCCAAAAATATACAAAAAACCAGTACCTCTATCACGAACATAGGTATCTGACAGTCGCCGCGTTTACGAATTCGAGTTATATTGCGCGTCAATGCCAGCTCGACTGCCAACCGTTGTAGTGTCACCGCGCAGTGTATCTCGGATACCCTAGCGTTATGATAGGTTTGCGATATTTTGAGTTGATAAAAAAAAACTTTTTTTATTTTGTATTTAATTTGCGATTATTTCTTCACACCAAAAGAATATTCTCTGTACCTTCCAAAAGCTGTTCATACTTGTCTACCGTAAAGTATCTGACGTAAATTGTCTCTCTGATGTAAGGCTTTCATTGCGTTACTGTGACTCATTAAGGGGTCAAAATTACCCAAAGTGTGACGGAATCTGATAATGTTCCGGGTCTAAGAGACCACATTAAAGTGAGACCAATGGGACAGTGATTATGACCACTAATGATTTGTTATGACAAAGTTTTAGCCGGCCTGATGGATGAATAGATTCAACAGTATTTTATAATAAAGAGTTTCTTTTTCTTGTAATTTATAAATATAAGAAAGCATAATAACATACAAACATAGTTAATTATAATTATACCTAGCCTGTATAGAAAACAGTAATTTCAGACTCTATATAGTTTTGTTTAATTAAGCAGGTTTATGTTTTGCTATTCACTAAAAATGCTAGAGCACACAAATTTCATTTTATAAATAACTAGCCGTCTCCCACGGCGTTGCTCGCGTTGGAGTGTGACTTTTCAAAATTCCTTTCTTAGTGCGCCCCTACACTATATAAGGAACCTAGCCTCCAAATTTCATACCTCTAGGACTTATAGTTTAGGCTGTGCGTTGATTCTATGTCAGCTTCAAAAGAGTTTTATATATATTGATGATGATGATGATATGATGACTAGCCGTCGCCCGCGGCGTTGCTCGCGTTCTAGACCCTTTAGAGTGCGACTTTTCAAAATTGCTTTCTTAGTGCGCCCCTACAATATATAAGGAACCTACACTCCAAATTTCATACGTCTAGGACTTATAGTTTAGGCTGTGCGTTGATTCTCTGTCAGCTTCAAAAGAGTTTTATATATATTGATAAAACATTTCAAGTACCTACTTACATCATTATTGTCATTAATCATACAAGACACCTAAAAATATTTATTAATTTCGAAATCAATAATAAATGTTTCCGTCTCAAGTCTTTTCATCTAATTTTAAGAAAGTCAAACCACGTCATAGAAATTAAAATATCGTCCAATAAATCAATACTAACAATATTTTACCGTAATTACAGAAGTCACACGAACTTGAAACTAAACAGGAGATGATCAATCTTTCGTGAGAAAACAACATTATAATTATTTAGCTTTTGTGTGGACTTTTTTTTTTAAATAAAACTTGTTTTTAATGTGTGCCAATGTCAGTTACCAAAATAGAGAAATAGATGAGAATTTTTATTTATTGTTCGCTTGTCAGATTTGACCTGGTTTTTTACCTTTTCACCTTCGTTCGTTTCATTACTAAGGCCCGTATGCTGATTTACTAATTCACTGATCCAAACTCAAGCATAGTTTTTTTTATGAAAATCTTTACTCAAATCTATGCTGGATCTGGATCGGCATACGGACTATTACGGACCTAAGAGTGACCGTCCAGTAATAATTTAAACAACTTAAAAAAGTTATGCAACGATTTATAGGCAGGTTGTAGTCTTCAAGGCAACAGTGAATAGGTGTCTCCTAGACCATCTTGCTTCATCGCTTACCATCAGGTGAGATCGAAGTCATGGATGGTATCATCATCAATATATATAAAACTCTTTTGAAGCTGACTGATAATCAACGCACAGCCTAAACCATAAGTCCTAGAGTATGATATTTAGAAGGTAGTATCCTTATGTAGTGTAGGGGTGCACTAAGAAAGGAATTTTGAAAAGTCACACTCTAAAGGGCCTAGAACACGAGCAACGCCGCGGGCGACGGCTTGTTCAATATATGAGTAAAAAATAAAAAAATCCGTTGGTTTTGCACACGCATTATATCGAGATTTATTTTAATCTAATAATATACGGCAGTGATTACCTTTCTTACGCTTTCATTCATTTATAATTCATATTTAATGATCGACATTAATGGGAATGCTTTAGGCCTGTGATAAACCAACCAGTCATATCGACCTCTCATATTCGCTTTCCCAGTACAATTTTGTTCGAAAGCTCGAGGTGTGATGGGTCTGTGGAAATTGGTTTGTAACCACACGTTAATTTCAGATTTAGGAAGTTTCGTGTGTTACGAAATGGTAATTCTATTGTATGGTGAGTGATGTAAAGTGCATCATGATTGTGTAAATTAGCATCAATGGCTATTTTTACACTACCGACACGACATCTTCACGACATCGGAGGAGAACAACTGTCACTGCTAACCTCATACACTAAGGCTGAACGCAATCGAGCCACTGACTACAGCCACCAGTGGCCTAAAGGTACTATTTAGCAAAAACTTACTGCATATAAAGGTTTTCTAAAAATTTTATACCTACACACGTCGCAACAAACCCGCTCTTTTTCGGAAAGAAAACTTCTCACTGACCCATCTCTATGAAATATTCCGTATATAAAGTACTTGTATAGTTCTATATGTACTTACGTATTTATTGTATATTTATATGCTTTCAAAATTTCATTTGACGTGGATAGGTTGATATTGCACATTACAGGCGCAAGGCACCTGACAAACATTCTATCCACCCACGCAACGATATCATTAAGATAGCTAACATGTCTTATTACCAAATTTATTCCGCATAATTTTAATTTAATCCCAAAATAATCATAAACAACCTTAACTCTGTCATCGGTCACGTAGTCGCGTAAAAACAGCAATAAAATCTCAGTCGACAGCGAAAAATAATAAGAGCATCGCAATTATAAACATAACACATTTTTAAGTCCACTTTCTATCATAGCGCGGTTCAATCTGTTCGGTATTCTCTTTAAGCGATAAGACCGCCCATTTTACATTTTATGTTTAGCTATAGGTATTTCTTTTGTAATTTTTTTTATTGTTTTTATTTTTAAGGTGTACAATAATATGATTCATTCATTCATTCTTTCACTTTGAAGTAAAAACCCAGAAACAAGTCTTGGAGATTAAGAACGTAGCGGATCCATAGATTTTGACAGAAGTCCTGTAATTTTTCAGTACAATATGACACGAGATCTGTCAAATTCCGTGTATCCGGATTGGAACTATGGTCGAGAGTAACCCACCAGTGGAGCTCAAACCTACAAAGAAAATTACATTTTGCACACATTTTTTTGCAAACGGATATTTGTTGCTTCGTACTTTATTACGTCCTTAAAAAGGTATAAATTCCGTTGCAGCAGCAAAAATAGCATAATGACTTGCTAATCAATTACATATTGCACACATTTTTTTCCAAACGGATATTCCTTACTTCGTACCTTATTACGTCCTCAAAAAGGTATAAATTCCGTTGCAGCAGCAAAAATAGCATAATGACTTGCTAATCATACTATGTACATTACTAAAGTCGAACACATTTGTGCCTACCAGTACTTTTTATAAAAAATTGCTTCGGATAAAATAGGTCGTACCTAAACCAAATCGGGAAGAACGGACCGGGTGAGAACGGGCCCAACCAAAGTTATCTTAAGTAGCAAATGATATGAGTGCCAAAATTGCTAATATAGGAAAGTGAGTGCAAGCAAGCCTAAGCCAGTTCTACACTTTTCAATACACCTAAACAGGATCACAGTTAGTCAGATACGTCAGTATTCTTGTTGTACCTACCCTGTTATTGCTGGCTTTTCATCGCATTCCCGACTATTTCTATAACCCTAAGATGAATCATTAAATAATAAAATGCAAAGCGTACTTAATGCTCGACAACACATAGGAATCTATTCATGAACGCGTATTAACGCACACGTGCGCACGCGCTAATCAGTTCCAGAACCAGAAGATGTTACTTCTCAATCGGACGCACACTACTGCAGATCACAGTGCATATTATATAGAGCAGTTTGGTTACTGCAAGCGACCGGGCCTTCTATAAGAAAGAAGGAAAGAAAGAAAGAAAAACTTTTTACTGCCCGCACTTATAAATAGGACTTCTAGGCCTTCCTGGACTTCTAGACTTGCACCTAAGCTAGATGATTTGTAGAGCGTCAAGGGCCACGTTTCATTTATACTCCGGTGAATGGGACGCTGTACCTGCCTGGGACATTATTAGAGTAGGCTTGACTAGCACTTGTACTACTCCTTCAGTCAAGTTGACCTTGTCCAGTTAAAAGACAAGGTCAATAATACGTGAAGAGCTTCGGCTTTCTAATGTTTTTTTTTAAAAACACTGTTCCCTGTTTTTTTTTTACAAACCTTCCTGGATAAGTACCAAAAGTGCATCCGATTGAAGAAAAATAATTGCTGGTAAAATAACAAAGTAACTCCTGATAAACTTTTTATTGAACTTTTGCTTACTATTTTGATAGCGTATCAGCCAGTGCATAGATTTATTTTTCTCCTTCTTCTTTTAAATTCTGTCTCTTAATTTAAAAACTAAGTTCTTTCTGATGTATTATTTCTTTGAGCAGAATAATATAAATTGAACTAGATCTTCTCCACACGCTATGATCAAAGTTGATCATCTCAATACATCATTGGATCTAATTGCGCAAGAGTAAACACATCGATGTGTTTGTAGCTTTTTGTAACAATGTGCGCGCGAGCTTATTAGGCGCACTCCAAACAAAAATACAATCCAATTAGAACACTGTTTGAATTTGAAATTGGAACGGTTACGATCTGACAGATGGCAGACTATAAATAAGAGCTTTAGTTAGCGCATTGGTTTTCAGTGTTTGTTACGCGGATATGCTAAGGTATTTTAACGTCTGGGTATGTTCTTGTCTGAGTCTTTATTTAACTAAGGTGCGCGACTATTAGTCGTTACAATAGCTTATTCAATGGTTTGACAGCTCAAAGTGCTAAATACCATATCTAAAAACTTTAAAATGCCCTTCAGCAAATCATAAGTTCAACTTTAAAGTTGGTGCGAGATAAAGTCTGTAACGACTTTTAAATATCAATAAACAAACGTTATTTGGTCTAAAAAAAGAAAAAAATAAAGAAAGAAAAATATTTATTTTGTTATTTTTAAAATTTACAATGTTATAGTGAAACTTAAAATTAAAATAAAATAACAAAAATGACCACCACTCAGCATGGTGCCAGGGCAGGATATGTGAATATCCTGCCCAGGCGCTGGTTTTCAGTGGCGTCAAGACAATAATGTTAGCAATCTATGTACGATTATAGTAATCGACGAAGTAATAAAAAAAGTCACATAGATTAATCGAAATTCCTAAATAACTGGTCTACTTATAGTTATTTGCAAGTCGCAATCAGCACCACTCGCTTCTATCAAAGTCGCGAGTGTGACTAAAATTGATTCTTGTCGCGTCCGACATCACGATTTTAACTTTATTAGCTACAAATGTCATATCGTTTGATGCATAAACGCTACTTTGTTAAGGTTGGGTAGTATTATTTGCACGAGTAAATTAGATTCACGTGCATATTAATGCGTTAGTGTTCTACTTCGATAATCTTCGGCCGGCGGATGGATCAGAGATGATTCATAATGTTCTGGGCTATTGTTGGCTTGCCTGCAATCTGGAATTATGCAACTATTGGTCTGATTATTTTATTGGGATGTAGTTTCTTCTGGTTGATTCAATGTGATCCTCATTCATGGTGTTTTCAGTCGCTCGAAGAAAGAAACTTTGACAGGCACAGATCACATTATACTTTCTACTTAATACAGAAGTAAACAACAAAGTACTTCGATATAAGTGAGTCACATTAACGTGAAATTGAAAAATTTTAAACAAAGATATTTGGTTAAATTTTATAAGTACATACCTACCTAATCATGATTTTCTGAATATAATATGACGTATGTGCTGGTACTAAAATTTTTAAAAGAAGCTCGCTAATGGACCAATACGCATAATATTATTTGCTGTTTTATCAATAAATATACGCGATTCGCAATATCGCCTCGATTGATTATCGTTCCATTAAATCTTGCAACATTTCAAACAATACGTTAAATATTGAAATCGCTTCAATCTCTTAACAAAACGCCGTGATCCACTTAAACCTGTTATTTTAGCTTCCCATTAAATTTGATCGATCTATAGCAATATTTTTCCTGTTTACCAAATATTTAAGTAACAGCCATAAGTCAGACAGTAAAATAATTCAAATGTGAAATTTCATGAACGCTCATAATGAACTTGGCAGACGACCAAAAACGTCTTATTTTCGATGTTGGAATCTGGACCAATTTTTATTGCAACGCTTTGGAAATAGTTATACGAACGACCCTCACAATGACTTACAGATCCAATTAATTACTTTTATTAAGTACCTGTTGAAATGGTAAGTGATTTTCCAGAAATTTTCCACCGACGTCACAAAAAATTTGCATACCTACTTACTGGAATTGAGGATTCACTGATAATGTTGTGATTGGACTTTACTCTAAGTGTTATTAACACATGATTCATTATTGCTCCCTTAAAATTTAGACAAAATTATGTAAGAACGTCCCAAATTTATCATATTTTAACCCTTAATGCAATCAGGAACTCCAAATTTTAGGTTGATAACGTTAAAAGGTGAGGGAAGTCTGTGTCAATCAATAAATTTAAGTTTTTAGATATTATTTCAAAATGAGTAATATGACTGAAGGATACCAACGAAAAGAGGCCTATACCCAGCACTGCAGTGGGTGAAGTCAGACTGTGGATGATGAATTATGACTAAGTTACAAACAGTTTTACCAGTGAGTTTTTGGAGGCCAAGAAAATTTACAGTAAATGTATTTTCAAGTAGTAAATCAATTTCTGGTACGCATAATCACATAGTAATCTGTATTATATCATCACAATTTATTGCAGATTCCGTAAATTTTATAGTTTCATAAAATTGTACCTGTAGTTACAGCCAGATTCGATCACATGTGGCGTTTAGATCGATATCATTTTAATGGCATTCTTCGGACTTCTTTCGAGCAAAATAAACATTCAAATTTTTCGCACCTATGCTTTCGAGCTCGTAAGATTTATTTCTGTGACTCTGAATCGCTTTTATTGCTATTCGTTCATCTGTACTCATTTATAACCGACATAGATACACTTTTTACGATTTGAAGCACTCTGTTCCGTTTATTTTCGTTTTTAATTACCAACGGCGTGGGTTGCAGACAAATGACAAAACCACTTTTAGGGGCATGGTCTACTGAAGCGTTAAAAAGGCCTTGGTATGTACAACCTACACAAAACTGAACTACACTTCTTCAGTAAAAATGAAGGCAGAAGGTGTGTGCCTAAAATTTTTCATACGCTTACTTTTATTTTAACACTTTAGTCGCCATACGGCTTTAAAATGTCAGTTTCTGATATCATTGTCACGTAATTATGATTGATTTAAAGTAACAAAACACAGCGGTAAATCCAACAAATTGTCAAAGCTCATTTCCAGTGACTAAGATCTAAAGTAAACAATTTATATCGACCGCTAAGTAATATCATGCAAATGAAACAAAGTGACATGTAAAGTTCAACCATTTCCAATAGTCAGTAGATATAATAAATACTGAAGAAAGGGTTACCGTCATAGTAATAAAGGTTACAGATTTTAAGGCAACTAGCATGTTTTTAAGTGTGAATAAGGGTGCAAGTGTACTTACAGCCATGGTCACAGTGACGCGACAACGCCAAATAACGCTGTCAGATAAAATACTATCCATCTCCACTTTAAATTAAAAACGGAAATATTATTATCTAAAGAGTGACGCTCATTCAGAGTTCAAACCCGGCCTTAGTGTAACAATAGCCTAGTTATAGTTTTTTTGGTCTCAACAGTAAAAAAGTAGTAAGTGGTTAGTGAAGTGGTGTGAAAAACTTAAGCTTTATAATCAATTTTTGATCGCTGACTGCGTATGACATCGCGAAGTGCGCGTATAGCCTTAGAAACAGATCACACGATTTGGTGCCACATAAAATTTACCAGGTGTGACGATGGAATTAGCGTCAGAAACGACGCCAAGATACTAAAAAACGGTATTTGGGTAGTAAACCCTTGAGTGCTTATTAATAAAAATAGATTTTAATTCTTAATCCCAAGGAAATTGCTGTTTTGATGGAGTGAAAATGTTTAAAAAAGGTAGATGTAAATTCAATTAACCTTCAGAAGATCCGAATTAAAAGTTCATAATTATAATAATTGTCTTAAGAAGCCAAAAGTGTAATGTGATATTTAAATTTATTTCTGCCTTTTTTGAAAGTGGTATTGAAATCACTTGAATGCCATGTTAAATGAACCAAACAATTTAAATGACACCGATTATCAAACAAATCGTTCAACACAGTTTGAGCGATCGCAACATTCACAACAGAACGCACGAAAAAGTATTGCACTCGCAAAAGCTATGTTCGGAATGCAATCGAGCGTTGGTCTTTAATGAGGCATCTCAATCACCTCTCATCTCACCAATCCGGACTGAGTCAGTAAGGATTTTTACGGACTATACCCAATCAGAATCGGACCAGACAATTAAATTTTAAAAAATAATTATGTAGGCTCCATGCACCCAGGCCTTTTATATATTTTTTTACTTTGGCCTTGGGAGATCCAGCAAAGTCTTATACTTACACCTACAAAGATCGCAGACTCCAAAAACTCCTAAGATTCTGGTTCTGTAAAGATATTTTTTTTATTTTTGTGTTTCGTTTCTGAAATTCATTTCCAGTCAGATAGATTACCGTTACCAGCCTTGGTGTAATATTGATGTGCACCGAGCAACGGATTAGTTTAATTCGTTCCTGTATTTAGAATAGACTCGGTCCGTCAGATCCATTCAGCAAGTATCAATGCGTTCGCGTAACGACCGTCGGATGCGCCGAAGTGTTCCAGAGAGATTGTAAATATTTCTCTGTTTCAGAACACGACTGAAATAGATTAGAACGCGTGTTTCTAAATCCCCTTTGAAGATTACACACGCTGGCATTAGCTCTGGCAAATTACTCTCTAACAAAGATTGTATTAATTACCTGCTCCCGATAGCTGTGTAAATAATTTAAATTTAGAACAGCGAGTGTTCGCACGCTTTTTCGAGGGATTATTAATCTGTCATTCGAGAGATATTTTGTGCGTTTTACTGATTTTGTTGTAGGAAAGAGATTTTGACGTAGGATTTTGCACTTGTAGAGCTCTAGCCAAGCTGTTTATCTGTGTGTTTTTTTACGACGGCCAACGAAGAACCCTGATGCAAAAATGTCTACAATTAACTAAGTAGTTACATACATACTAAGTTCACTACAGTTTATCTGTTGATACTACACTGTAACAAAAATACAAATAAAATAGAATAGTTTCCACTTCCAACAGCAAAGAAACGTTTTTCTTCGGCTCAATTAACTGCTTTAATTCCAGATATCTAAATGCGGGAACCATTCTGTTATTTCTTTTATTAATCGGCACTGACATAGAGCAAATGTTTTACATGTAACAGATACAAATGAGATCGCCGGCTAATTATGTAATGGCCTAGATACGTTTTAATCGATAGGAGTGTTATAGGGCGCTTATACACGAGCAATTACGCAATAACTATGACGTAAATCCACTTAAACGGATAGGTACATATAAAAAGTCTGCTAATGTGCGTAAGTACAGAAACTATCTTAATTCACGCAGTAAGTACTAAAGATCTGTTCAGAATATCAGTCTAAGTAGAGAGTTAAAATACCTTGTATTTTTAACTATCCGTCGCCCGCGGCGTTGCTCACGTTCTACCCTTTTGAGTGTGACGTTTCAAAATTCTTTTATTAGTGCGCCCCTACACTATATAAGGAACCTACCCTCCAAATTTAATACCTCTAGGACTTATAGTTTAGGCTGTGCGTTGATTCTATGTCAGCTTCAAAAGAGTTTTATATATATTGATTGATGATGATGATGACTTCTAGAGTTAGCCACAAGTAGGTTATAATTGTCTTATAAGGTTTTTCTCTTGTCAAGTTTTATGTCATAGCGTAGAGCTAAAGCTGCACGTCTACTGCATCGGTATCGGAGCGTACGTACCGTCAGAAGTATTTGCTTTGTATTGAGTTAGATGATTCAGCGTGCACTCGATAGGCATTTATGAGCATTCAAAATTGTACTTACGCCGTGTACGCTCCGTACGCACTGATTCTGATGCAGTCAACATAAAGCTTAATTGTCAATTACACGTGTAACTGTGGTATGTAAAAATGGTAGTGATGTAAAAGTATGTATTTATTGCTCAATTTTAACCGCTCGTGTAAGACCATCTTTATTAAACTATTTAAAGATTCAACATTATTAACTCTTTGAAGATTTTTTACGATGCTGAATACCTTTCAAGAGATTGTAATGAAACTAGACTTTAGTTTGTGTACTTGGACTATATATAATAGAAAAACAAAAATCAAACACTTGTAGAAGCTTGTGCAAGATAAACGTATTTGCTAATCAATATGCAATCAGGAGAACTGATACCAATTATCACAACGGATCAGATTTTGAATAAAAATGTAGATATTATACCATTGAGAGTCTCGTGTTACATAGCTCAGGATCATCAAAGAATCAAAGAATAACCCCAAATTCTCGTCGATTCTAATAGGCTTTTGTCACGTGGCACATGGTATGTCAAGGTACTTATTCATCTTCAAACTAAAAGGAATCAAATCAGTTAAAATTTGTAATTTATTTCTTTGAAAATTTACAGCTCAAAACAAAAGAACATTGTATTTATTAACCAAATTACGCGGCTATAAAAATTCATGAAACCGGAAAATTTCGTACGTATTAGACGTCGAACACGTCTCGGAAATCGAGAAATGGAAATTACAGTTATTAACCATCATCAACACCCGAAGGTTGTTTTAACACAAAAGATAAACAGTTCAAATTAATGTGTACTTCATTATACTTAGTTTTGGTAAATATGCGTTATTCGACCGGTGTTATCAAGGATCTTGATCGCGACAGCTGATAATATATTTTGTTCTGGTAGGCTCTTGCAAAGCCATTATTATAAGTGCGAGTGTATTTAAGTGTGGGTAAATT
This sequence comes from Eulithis prunata, assembly GCA_918843925.1. Lineage (NCBI taxonomy): Eukaryota > Metazoa > Arthropoda > Insecta > Lepidoptera > Geometridae > Eulithis > Eulithis prunata. The sequence continues at coordinate 4,046,481 of OU974019.1, read as the reverse complement.
ATATGCTACAGCGCTATGATGTCGTATTACCACACAAAATGCAGACAAGTTTTTTAAAGAATCACTACAGTTTTTTTTTTATGAGCTATAGCTAAGCATTTGGCTGCCAGCACACCTGGTGGTAAGTGTAGCTGCAGCCTAGGGTGGAGCACGCTTAGCTATAATCCACCTATTCACACTTTTCTTGAAAATTCCTAGGTTATATCTTTCAGGAAATACTGAAGATGCCTTTTTTTATATGCCTTTGCTGTAGTTAAAGACATTGTTATGTAGATAGAGATATCTAGAAGAAAAGAAAAACATTACAAGAGAAATAACAAGCAAGCTCGTATGAGTTAGGGGTCAACTCTGGTGACAGAGTTTTTAGGCCGCCTTAAGGCCTCCGCAGTGGCTTAACGACTGCTAAAGCCGGAACCGACAGTGTTGTACAGTGAGCAGTTTTATCGCTATAAACAATCTCTTCCAGACAACTAATATTATACAAATATTATAATCTAGTAGTTTTTTGTGCTCTTTTATACTTAGCTTCTTTTAAAAGCTATAACGTTTTCTAAAAAAAGCATAATTTTGTAAATTTGGTATTTTTAAATTCTTTTGTTCTACCTAATTGCCAAAAGCATTTTGAAATTATGCTTTACTTCCGTATCACTTTCTACAAAGTATACCCGAAAAATTCAGATCATTTCAATCGAATGCAGTGATAACCCAAAATTACGAGATAAAACCCCATATTAACAACACAAAAAGCAATAAAACTGCGTGAAATGGTAAGAGAGCATTGACACAGGAAAATTTGGATGGTTCGATCACTTTAACTTAAACAAGCGCCGATCAAGAGTTTTCTCAGCAATATTTTTCATATACTAATTTAATAACTAATTAGTTCATGGTAAGTTATTTAAAAAAAAAATTTTTTTTTATTATTCTAACAATAAACAGGAGTTTTTTCTCATATATTTAGTTTGTTGTTACTTTGATTACAAAAAAATGTATAAGCAAGTGAATAAGGTACAAAATAGTTGCAGTAAAGCAGCTGTATCTACTCTCAGCCTGTGTCATTAATTCGATTATCAGATTGAGGTGCGAAGCGAGTTTCGATGTTTATCTAGGTATAAAGAGGCTTAAAAGAAATTGTTTACAGCGGGTGAAATAAAAAACACTCATTAGCGGTCATTAGGCACCGCCCCCGCGATTTAGGGCTAGATATGAGTAGGTGAGAGGTTTTGAATTGAGATAGGCGTTGTCTATTTATCGCCTTTGTACTTGAACATTCTGTTTTGGAAAAATACAAGTTATACTACGCATCAGCTGTTACAGTATGTGAAATTATCGTAAAGCTTCTCGAAAGTGTTACATTTTTTTTTCAAAGTTGGTATACTAAGTAACCAACTTTGAAAAAAAGTAAGTTAAAAAGTAAGTAAGTAGTCAGGTTGCCTGGAAGAGATTGCTTTAAGCAATAAGGCCGCCCATTGTACCTACCTCCTAATACTTGATTGTATTACCAATGATGGTATTTTTTTTGTTATTTTCTTTACTTATAAGAGGTGTACAATAAAGAATATTCTATCTACCTATACCTACTAATCAGTAAGTTTAAATAAATAGCATACTTAATATTTCCAAATAGTAAATAGGTATTATTACGTTTTCAAGGCAACGATATTTACAATTCTCTACAAACAAAAATCCAGGGTTTTCTAGTGCTAGACGTTTTTGAAAATAGAAATTGCGTTCAAATGTAGGTACTTGCATAATTACGTCATAACTTAAAAACATTAGAAGTACGTAATTCGGGAAGATTTATAACTGAAGACATGGATTCTAAAGCCATGGTTTTGGCAAACCGGTCAACGCTATGTCGGAGTTCATTATGACGTTACCGACCTATGATCGTAATCAGCATACATAAACTATAATTTTGTATGGAGAATCATCAGTTTTGTAAACTATCCGCTAGGGGCGCTGCTCTTCTAGTACACGTAAAACGAACACACTAAGCATGCCGTAGGTACCTAATACAACCAATTATTTTTTACTTCTCCAGCCAAAGTAGCCTTCTATAAAAGAATAGAACGCGATAAAATATTGGAATGGCATTCTATCTACGAGTGTTACATTTAGAAAGGGCATTTTGTAACGAAATTAGGTCAACTTAAGCGTACACAATAATACAGACGTTTCTTGATGTTTCACCAGCGATTAGCTATCAACATAAACCATCACCTTTGGCTGGAGAGGTTCGGTAGGATGCATTTTATGCACAGATTTGGACAGCAGCTGAGTGGGTTATGGCCATATCGTACCTTTGTTTTTTTTATTGTAATATCTAAGTTTTTTTACGCCAGTGCTAGTTATGAAAACAGTAACTAAAATTAACCTTTTATTTTTCGACAAAAAAAATCTTAGTTGCATTAAAATGCTAAATGACGGATGCGGAATTTCAGAAAAAAGTCAGCATAACAATATTTTTTTTGTATTCGCGTAATGCGATCAGTTTTAGTGTTTTATCATCTCGAATTCGCATCACTATGTTTTGTGTGTTTAAGATAAAGAGTGTTTCTTTGTTGATTTTACGAGATTTTGAGTAGGTATAGCTTGTTTTTACAAGTAATGCATTGGAAGTTTATTTTCATAAAATAAAATAAAGTTAAGCGAATAATTGGAAGATGCTAAAACTACTGGAAATGACTGTTATCAAGATTATTTTCGTTATAATAAAGAAAAATCTATAACTAACTAGCCGTCGCCCGCGGCATTGCTCGCGTGGCAGCAGCATATACGCATTATTTGGTTAAAATCTTTGACCCTAATTTTGGACTCTTTAGGGTGCGACTTTTCAAAATTCCTTTCTTAGCGCACCCCTACACTACATAAGGATACTTTCCAAATTTCATACCTCCAGGACTTATAGTTTAGGCTGTGCGTTGATTCTCTGTCAGCTTCAAAAAAGTTTTATATATATTGATGATGATAAAACAGGTCAACAGAACACGTCTGTCAATCAAAACCAATAATTTATTTTTACTACTTACGTAAAATGTGTATTGTAGTGTTCATTATTACAAATTGACACATAATTATTTACCAGTTATTACCTATTATAAGTAAGAGCGGTATATTTGCGGTCTCACGCACAATTTACCGGAGGGTATAAACTCGATTGGAATTGAGAATCATGGACAACGATGTTGGCAGGTTTTCTGGATGCGGCTCTCAGCTTTAAAAATGACAACAACAAAAAAACAAAGATGTCTAAGACGATTTTTTAACGTATCTTGCAGATTCACTTCGAATCGTTTTAAATGGTAGCCAAAGTTAATAATTATGGAGCCAAAATAAATAATTTTCAGAACATAGCTCACTCAAAAAGTTATTTAGTAATCTCTTCTAGCTGTAAATGTAGAGTTACATCTATGTAAAGACAAACCTTACAATACACACTTTAAACTACAATTAAACGTTTTGTAAACCTTAATTAAGCCTTCATAGTGTCTTTCCATAGAGTAATAAACAAATACCTACCGGAAAAAAAATTAAAATATAAGAACTCACTAACCATTTTAGAGCCAAACTCAATTCTCCAATAATCGGGCCTTTGCATCTACTCTACATGAATAGACGGTTACTCTAGATGGGACGCTGCAGTGCCTGGGATGGTTTTAGATAGAGTAGGCTTGCCCAGCACCTATACCATCCTCTTAGCATAGTCGGCTATTAACTTTGGATGTTTTTATATTTGGACTATTAACATTCAAATTATCTGTTGTATTCTATTTAAATTGTTTCACTGAAATGTTCCATTGATTATAAAAGTAGCGAGATTTTTGTCCCATTCGAAGTTCCAATCCGTTTCAAAATTCAAACTTTTCTAATTTGGCCCAGATAGAATTAGTATCGATCAAATCTTGCTTACGGTTGTTAAGTGTTCATACATCGTACGTGCATTTTGTAAAAAATACTCTTAAGTTGTAGTTGATACATCTGTGGTATTTTTTGAACAGTTATTAATAGGGCCCTTTCTTCCTTTTGTGTGTTAACTATAACTAATTTATCATTGTGGTTTTAGGTTTGTATTGAATGTTTATTTATAAAAAAGCTGTTCAACAACACACTCGTTATTTAGCATTGTAGAATAATTTACGATTTGAAATAAGTAATTATGCTTGTTACCAGATTTTTTCACTTGTGACTTTTATGTCGTAGTCAAAGATCATGGTGAATCATATTCCTAAGAAGTCCCATTGGTTGCTTTTACACTACCAAGTGCCAACAACACACCAACACCGACATCTTCAAAGAGCTAATTCAAGTAGTTTTTTTTAAATATAGTTTTAAAATCCAATTTCAATCGAATGTCCAATTAAATATCATAAAATGGAAAACAAAAATAAACATAATTATAAATGTATTACGTAATTTTAAAACATAAACAATCTATGATAATTTATCAAGAAATTCCTGTATCTTCCCCTTTTCTTTAAGTATCCTAGTTTACTATTGTTTTAATTTATTCATTGAACCCTATTTCTTGGAGTTAAAGCACATAATTGAATGTCATGGACTGCATAATCGCAATGGTAAAATTGTAAGGTATAATTGGCGTTAAAAGTCTGTTAAGTTGTAATGAAACTTAAGTAGATAGCATTTGTATAAATGTTCTGTAGTATACAATTATGGTGTAATGTCACAGTCCAGAGACTAAGGAAGAACAGTGTTTTATCCGTCGGTTTTGCTTGTACTATTTTATACAATAAAACTGTAAATTTGTACAATTTCATTTAGAGCTACATAAAATCCCGTTTTATGATCAAAAGAGTTACAGCTCCAACAGCATTATTACTTTGTAGAAAAACTGACCACAAACTAGAAGGCGAAGCGTAGTATTACCCACCCGATAGACATCGTGGGAAACCGGTGGATAAAGAACGCTGCCCTATTTACAGGAAACCTGAAAGATTTTAAATGGTATCGATTTGACCACGTTACCCAGCTTCTGTACCATTCTCTCAATCTAACTGATCAAATATATGGTCAATGGAACCAGTCATTAATGCTACAGTCCCATAACTTCCGGATATATGTATTATAAGTATGTATTTACAAAAAAAAAATGTATGTATGTATTCTATCAGCCATCTAGTTTCCATCGTACAAGCTTTGCTTAGTTTGGGACTAGAAGGCGTGTTATAAAAAAAAAAAAAAAAATCTGCCTTATAAGAGAGGATTAATTGCGTTTATCATTTGGATTGAAATTTGTCTGATTCTGACAAATTCTGATGGTATCAAACGATAAAAAACCACCCCGATAACTGCAGATTATTCAAACAGTCAGTCTGACAAACTTTAGCAGCTGATATGACGTACCTACTCCTAGTTTCTTCGAGTAAACAGACTTTAATAAGGGATCGCATATAATGTATGTATTTAATTGACTGACATGCATTTTCATGTTGACAGTTACATTATGCAGGTTTTTTCCGCTTGGGTTCAATTGAAAAGAAAATGTGTTATAAATCGAAACACTTCGTAGAATTATAACAATACAAAAAAGGTTAATTTTTTTTTTTTTTTTTTTTTATTTATATTGTTTTAAAAATACATTATAACTTATTTTGTACTATAGCACTAAGGAAACCACAAGGTTTATATGAATAATGCTATATTATGAGTCTTGGCGTCGATAGCCTTACATTAGGTAGGTAGTTACTAGATTAGATAGATAGGTAGGTAGGTAGCTAGCAAAGTGCATTCCATTTATTTAGGTAGCTTGTTTTAGTTAGGTACTTAAGTAGGTAGGTTGATTAGCTTTTTAAAATAGTAGGTAAGTATTATTGGTACTTTTCAATATTAGCTAGAAAGTAGGATGTGAGTTTTTTTATTTTATTTGTACTAAAAGTTGACGTAACTAAAGTATTCCCTATATTATTAGTTACGTCATTTATTTCAAACCATAGGATCGTACAGGGTTTATATGATTGTATAGTTTAAAATAAATGAGTATGAATATGAATTTCATTCAAATTGTGTTTCGAAAACGGTCAAGGACATTGAGTTGTAAACCAAATATCAGACAAAAGCAAGCAAAAACAAACGTTGACCTCAAATTTGTAAGCTACGAACAGTAGTTTTATCCTTGAAACCAAAATCAAAGAAAAGGTGTACAAAATTGTTTTATTTAAATTCGTAGTCCTGCTCATTCAACGCCCACTTCACCTTCAAAGTATCAAAAGACTAGTACCTATTTCCTTTACTGTTTCTTAAACTCTGATTTTATAAAATACAGAAACCGCTCTATGACGACCATAATAATTGATACCTAATAATAATAATATAATACTAACAATATAATTGATAATACGGTTTATTCCATTCAGTCCTAAGTAGTTCGATTATCTGTTTGGACAAAAATATTCCGAATTGTTAGACTGACTAATCGAACATTTTGGATACGCAGATTTTATTCCGAATAGAACTACTATTCCATCCAGTCCTACTAGTAGTTCGATTATCTAACTGTTTGGACAATTATTATTAATAATTACAAAAAACTACAATTTGAACTATGTTTTGAAGTATACGGTTACATTGTTCATATTTAATTTCACTAATATAAGGTGGATAATCTCATTAGAACCTATAAGCCATAAGGTTAGTACAATTAATATCTTTTTCTCCGTGCTTCGAAGGCCACGTTATACTGTCGGTCTTGGCTCTAGCAGTCGTTAAGTCATGACAGAGGCCTTATAGCGGCCTAAAAATTCCGTCACCAGAGTTGGCCACTAACTCATACGAGCTTGCTTGCTTTACCTATATCTTAGTAGTAGGTTTTAACAATATTTTTTTTCACAAAATGATATCACTTTTTTAATTTTTTTTTAGTCTGTTTTCTGAAAAGTTTAGAGTGTGAGTTTTGTGACGTTTAGCGCTTTTCAAGAAACCACAATCTTTACTATGATCATTATATTTATTAAGTAAAACACGTGTGGACACACACAGGGCTAGGCAGAGGTAATTAATGTACTTACAACAAAAGTATTAAGTATAATGGAAGCTAACACGTGCGATTATAAGGGTCCTGTACAAATACAAAGTATTATTTTGTAAAGGCTATTACACAAAGTACAGTCAGCAACATAAGTGAATTAACCAAAATACTTATTTTTGCATTCCCATTCGTCTCACCAGCGTCCCAATGAAACGGACGGGAATGAACGAAAAAAATCTATGTTTATGACTCGGCAAATGGACTTTAGAATCTGAGCCTGTAGTCTGAGTTTTGTTATAATGATTTGTAACAAGCGAGAATCGAGAAACTTGCAGTTTTTCTATCGAAAAAAATAGTTTGCAAATGTCCCGCTAGAGGCGCTTATCGGATTTTCATACAAAGTATCTCGCCAGTCGCTTCTCGATATGCGTTTCGATCAACAAAACAAAACTCAGACTACGGGCTCTGATAGTTGCAAATGACATACCGAGCAATGAAAAAGGCCGTACATGATACAAACGTCAAATGGCACAAATCGGCGTAGCATGTTGAAAAGGATGCGGTAATTATAATTGCGGTAAGAGACTCATCGTCCCGTGACGTCGGACCCTTCTGAATATAGTCAGTCTGTCGTTTGCTTTCCTTGAGATGTTTGGGACAAGTTACAAGAGCCGAGGATTCCGACCATGCCAAATTTACCGCGCTAGAGGCAGAATTTGAAAACATGCATGATTTTGTACCTTATACATTGAAATTGATACAGTAAAAACATATACCTAATCACATTTATTTGATACTCCTTCCTTAGTAAAAACTCGTGCAAATATTTTTAGAACATTATATTTGACAACCAAAACCTTTGAAAATACCATGAAAGTCCACGAAAATATTTAATACGCGTCGCTCTGTTGAAACTTAGACCACAGAAAAACTTCCTCGGCTACTTGACGTCGAGACGTAACGTTGCAACATTGTTATAACGTCTGTCATTTTGTTGTTATACCAATAGTTGTACAAAGTTAGGTACTTAATGTTTTCATTTATTTATGTTTTTGTAAATAAGTCATGGTCAAATTCGAAAAATAAACTGTCAAATTAAGAAATGCCCTCTCTAAGAGATAATGGGCGTGTGCACTCTGGCCGATACTGACTCCTGCAAACACGATATTGATCGACAAAAAACTCCTCCAAAAGGTTCCAACAAAAATGAGGCGTCTACAAGTTGTGAAAATGTCTACGAGTAGTGGGGTATACTTGGTCTAGTAGACAAATATCTACGTCAATATTGTGTAGTGTAGATGTCGTGTCAATAACGTGTGAACACAGATACACAACATACTCTCCGTAGGTTACTTAGACGTCAAACAAACGTAAATTAAAATGTTTAATATTTAATTTCAAATAATAACGTGTGTGTTTTGAAGTCCAATTACAAGCACGTAAAATTAAAGTTTGACTGAAGTAGCACACTAATCATTTCAATTTAATTGTAGTCACGGATCTATGTACACACTACGACTATCTATGACCCGTGTGGGTTCGTGAATAATCTATCAACGAAGAAAAGTACCCCTCATTTGACAGCAAACTCCCACTTGGTGGTTTGCAAAATCCGACGATGAGGCAGTTCATTGCAGTCTAGACGAAAAATTAATTTTGAATAATTATGCACCATTGATGTACGGAAAACAGTCTAAAAAAACGTTTGAAGCTTGACGTGCGCTTGCACACTACCAAACACCACACGATATTGTTGCGTCAGTGGTAAGAAAATATCGTTACCTAAAAAAGTCTAGTATCAATTGTTTGTTATGAGACGATAAATTATAGTGTGTTGGCCGTAAAACCAGCCATACCATCCTCACAGCCGTGTATTATTAGAATATTTCTTTTTTTTTTTTTTTTTTGTGTTGACGTCGCACGTTTTGTGCGTTAAACGGCAATAGATTTCATGAAAAAAAATCAGGAGTTTTTTTATGACGTTCTTTTCCTTCCCACAAAAGTGACAACGATACCTACTCCTAATAAAAAAATATAGTTTTTTGAATAAAAAGTTAGATGAGGTCAAAAGTCTCCTAGTATGAACATGGAGCAGCAGTCTACCACGCCATCGTCATTACCCGTTTTGTTAGTAGCGCGCAGCTCTTTTGTTATTTTGACACAGGAAGTTATTAAAGCAATTAACTGGGGCACAGACTCTGTACTACATGTGACGTGTTAATGCCGAGAGCTAGAGATGTGCTTTAAAAAACTGTACAATTTTATAAAAAGTACGTCTGTCTGTTTGTTTGTTGTGCTGCTGCGTGAGAGAGCTAGTGATGTGCTTTCAAAATCGCCTTTTTGTCTGTTTGCTCAGCTATCATAGTTGAAACCCTGTAACAATTATTACGAAAGACACAAAGGTAGTATGCAATTTGGTATGTAGTATGCGGTTTGATGGAAGAAAACTATTTGTAGGGTTAAGCTCGCATTTGTACTTAGCTTAAGTAATAGCAGTCTGTTTGTTTTTGTTTATAGGTACAATAAAAAATTTATTCACAAAGAAAATTACAACTAATACAGCATTTACAATATTTACAAAATACACATGGAACAGTTGAGCTATCTACAAACCGTTGCAAACGATTTATAGATAGCTCAACTGGTCCAAATCAGTACCAATCGGAAGCGTGCCCAAGACACTGGCTGCATTGCCGCGCTGAATAGCAATGCTGATACGCTGGCCTAGATAATCAACAGCCCTTAAAAAAAAATTTAATACTAAACAATATCTGTATGGACCTGTCTGTAACCTAACAATAGCTTAGCTGTAACTTTTATAGTTTGGCGAGTAGAGATTTTTTTAGCTTCTACATATTTACTGGGGTTCACTGTGTTGTTTTTCAGTATGTAAATAAAAAAGTTCACTACATTTCTTCAAGTCAAACATGAAGTTCAACTTTAGCTCGTACGTACCTTAAATCAGAATGAGAATCAGAATCGGAATAATCTTTATTGTAGACTAAAAACGAGGATCAACAACCTACCTACACCTACGCATACTCGTTAGAAATTAGTTCGTAACATAAATACCACTGGATTAAAAGTTTTTCAATTCAATCAGATTTTATCGATAATCATTCAACAGCCATCACTATTTATCTCAAATTATATCGGTGCTTTAATTTTCAATCATCAGAATGACCAAATGAAAGCTACTGTTCGATCACAATGCACTCTCACACACTATGACCATAATTGATAGTCATAGAGCCTTAAGAGTAGTGAAATCATCTACATAACAAATCAGAATTTCAACCTTATAATCTAAGTGGTAAGGTTTATTATCGTCTAGTGTATTATGGTTGTGGTATTCAAAAATAACAAGTTAAGTTGCGTGGCTCCCGTACTTACTCAGTCTAATTTCTTAGAAGTCATTATTATTGTTTCTCATGATTAAATTTCTTTTTTGCTCACAATGAAATCACGAAGTAGGTATTCCGTTTATTGTGTGGGACAATTATGTTGTTTGACAATTTTTTTTTGGCTAAAACAACTTCGTAACCATATTGTTCGGATGTTAATTTCTGGTAACGTGGGGACAGTAATAAATCATTCGTAGGTACCTTTTTAGAATTGAAATCAAAACTAATTTACATAATTAATTTTGATATTTTTTTGTCGTAATAGGTAGGTAGGTATGTTGTTTCGTCTCAGTGTAAGTGAGACAAGTGATCGGTAGCCCGAAAAACGGATTTATAATTTTATTTGTACCATTGAACTTTAGACGGGCCTAGCGCTTTCATGCACTACGTAGGTAAAGACTTATATTAAGTAAAGAATTTTATAACATCTTAGAAGTTACAGATTTGAACCTTAAAAATAAAAATAAAAGATCTTTAAATAAATTAGTAGATAATTATGTATTTCAAAATCATAATATATTTTGAGTTTAGTTGAATTAATGATAGACGGTCGTTATCTTAGACCTACTTTTTTTAGGATCAAAAATTTAGATTTTTCTATACAAATCACGCAAAATCTTTTCACTCGAAGCGTAGGCCTTCGAAGCCCGCTCGTGTGAAACTAACACATGTTCGCGCGAACAAAGAAAGCAAGTGTCAATTAAACTTATTTGCTTTTTTTTCCTCCGTAACGAACCGTAATGCAATTATCCGTAATAACAGGATGAAACTACGCGACAGACAGTAATCACTCACACAATTAAAATGTCATTACTCCACTGGTTTTTACACCTCGAGTAGTTTGGTTGTGGTCTTGTAATTATGTTTGAAAAAGCGAGGAAAAAGGATTGAGATAGAGATTCATCATTGGCACCGAGCAAAATTGAAGATGGCGCTCGGGAATTAGAAATTGATAAGTTTTTTGCTGCCACTGAGTGGCATCCTGACCCAGCAAGAAGGCGACGCGGCAGACCTAAAAGAAGATGGCGGGACGAACTTGACCATTTTTTGACCCCAAGGTAGCCCAAGATCGGAGTGTGTGGAAAGAATGGAGGGGAGGCCTTTGCTCAGCAGTGGGACACAAACTAAATATAATAATAATAATAAAAGTTTTTTTTACTTTCAGTGAATCCTTAGATTGGAACTACACGGTCCGATTTCTGGATCGCGGATGGCCAATCGGAAGTTGCTATTTCCATTCCGGAATAGTAGCAAACTATAATAGCAAACCGAGCAAGCTTGTGATTGGCCATCCGCATATTTGCATGGTTGAAAAAATTGCGAGACTACTTTTGTAATTTACTCCAAGCATTATGCTTAAGTTTTGGCTAATTCCTAATTTTTTATCCGAGGTATAAAAACGGAATTTGGATAAAAAGCGTACCGAATTTAAAAACGGGCGCTCTTACAGCGCACTATTTCTCGTAAATAAATAATAATAATGTCTCGCTGTAAGATCGATTTAACGCACCAACTATATTTGCAGTAGTGTGCATCTCCACAAATAAAGGCTACTCTACAAATAGATAGATAGAAAGATAGAAAATACTTTATTGCACACCATAACCTAGGAATTACAAGAAATATAAAAAAACAAAACTTAAATTAATTGTACCATGGGCGGTCTTATCGCTATGCAGCGATCTCTTCCAGACAACCTTGGACGGAAAGGACTTCAAGAAATAATACAAGGGGTGCTGTATAAAAATAAAGAGATTGGAAGAAAAAAAATATTTTACACACACATAGTTAAAGGCTTCTAATGATAACGTCACACGTGGTGTTGTATATATATATTTATTATGCTCGTTATACTCGTTAAAGCTCAATACATTTCTTCGGGACTATGATTAAAGTTGTGAAAATAAAATAATTTCCTTCCCGGCTCAAAATTATAGGTATTTATTGTAATTGTGTGCAAGTGTTACCCCTTTTGCCATCTGTCTTCTGTAATGACAACTGCGGTGAGAAAGGTATCTAATCATTAGAGGTAATTTACCTGTTTTTTGCTGTGATGACACAATTAGCTGGAAAATTGTAGGAAGTCAACAAAAGTAATTAAGCTTACCCTGTAATCTACCAAAGTAAAAAATTATTTAGGTATTTTAGTGCCAGTAAACAAGCTACTGAAAACTTGAGCTAGTAGGTAGGTCAAGTTTTCACTGATAGACTGAAAAGGTTGATTCTAGGCGAATTTGCTTCAACATCCTCCCTATCACTTAACATCCGGTTAGGTTGTACTCAAACGCTTGCCATTAATGTGTTTTTTTGTTTGGTACCTCAGAACTCCGTCATTTATGAACCGATTTGAAAAGTTCTTTTTTTATCTGAAAGGGTATTACTTCCAGATTAATCTCATAATTTTTTTATCAAAATCAGTTCAGTAGTTTGGCAGTTAAATAAGAATAACTCGAAAAAACACGTCATACACGTACGGAACATTGCGTATTTTGCTATAAGTGACGTGTCTGTGGTGCTTACGATCAATATAACAGTCCCAATGAACTGCCATTATCATCATCATCATTTAATGATGAACGCGTTTCAAATTCAAAACGAGGACGGCTCGCGCCACGGTTCTGGGTGGACGTGTTACTTTATTTGCTAACATTTAAATTCATAAAGCGCTCAAATAGTTCTCGGATTTACTTCGAAGTTATACCAGTTGACAGTCCGCTTCACATAGTATAGTGTCCTCAAAGTGCGAATATATTCTTTAGCCGAAAAGAAAGTTATGAACAAAAATCTACAACAAAATAAAGATTTTTTCGTGGACCACCTTCAAACAGTGAGTCAACAACTTTCGTGTAGTGCTGAGTAATAACTACCTGCACACGGACCGACGACGAATTTCTAAATCGGAGACCCCAAAGCTAATTTTCGTACTCACGCCAAGGAGACTGCTGGCCAAGCGGTGTAAAGGATTGAATTGAATCAAGGCTAGCCACGTAGTGCGTGGGTTCAAACCTCGAGCAAACAGGCTCACTTTTTGCCCAAACTTTTTTTCTTTTGTTCATAAAATTTTTGCTTGAGCCCTCTAGTGACAAGTATCCCTGCTAAATAAAGCTTACTGCTTTGCTTTGAAATTTGAGTTTGGCTTACAATGGCGGCTAAGTGCGCTGGCTGCGGGAAGTTCGTTTCCTCCTCAACAGGTGTCGCTGCATGTAGTTCGTGCCCCTCACTTTATCATAAAGGGTGTGTTGGGCTTGCCGATTCATCGTCCATTAGCAAGGACTGGGTGTGTCCAGAATGCAATAAGAAAAAAATGCGAAAAGGTGACAACAGTAGTACACCTGTCAGAGGTGTCAGCGGCTCAAGTGCGCAGAATATTGAGAATGCACCTACTCTCCCTAATCGCGCCACTACGTCACGTGAGACCGGCCATGCTCTAACACCACGACAAGAGGAGCAGCAGGTTCCGGCAGTCACCAACGATGGTATAGTGCGTGGACTTCGTCAGGAGATAATTGATTGCGTGGCAGAAATGAAGGAGCTCCGCAGAGAAATGGCTGATGTGCGAGCGTGCTTCGCAGGTTTGAACTCTCGTATGGACGCTTTTGAGCAGAGGCTCGAAGCAGTCGAGCAACAGTGTGTGCCATCATCTGAAACCGTCGCTGGGCTGGAATCTACTGTAATGCTGCTCAAACAAGAGCTCAATGATAGAGACCAAGAATCTCTACAGGCGGATCTTGAAATTGGTCATCTACCGGAGGAAAAAGGTGAAAACATACTGCACACTGTCACTGTACTCGGTGCCAAGCTGGGGGTACCGCTCGAGGAACGCGATGTCGTCTATGCGGAGCGATTGGGTGTACTGCAGGGTGCAACCGCTGCTGGTGAAGAGATGCGTGCCCGTCGTGTCGTGGTACGTCTGGCGCGCCGCGATCTGCGAGATCGGCTTCTACAGGCCGCGCGAGTACGTCGTACACTGACGGCCGCTGATGCTGGGCGAACTGCTGCAGAGGGACACCGGGGCCGTATTTTCATCAATGAGCGGTTGACGAGAATCAATAGGCAGCTCTTTCAGCGTGTCCGCGAGGAGTGCCGCAGGCTGCAATGGCGCTTCTCTTGGACTAAGAGAGGGCGCATATATGCACGTCAGGCTGACGGGAAACCAGCATATCCTATACGTTCAGAGGGAGACTTTGCTCGGGTTTTTGGCAAAGCCTCTGTTTGATTTTATGGTCTTTTTTAAACTATGTGTGGCTCTAACAGAGCAATCTGGGTACTGTTTTATAAGGTTATCTATTCTATTAGATGAATGTCGCTTCAATGTATTTATATTTAAAACGTGTATCGAGTTCTTAGGTTATATAATACTTGTTTTAATGTTATTTAATAATGCACTCTATGATTTTGTTTGTTTATTAGCTAGGTTATACCAATTGGTTTTTGTGTTCTTTAATATTGCACTCAATGATATTGTATTCTTATCACGTAGCATATACCCATGCCAATCCTGCTCCTGTCAAACCTTTTCAATTTACAATAATGATTAACAACTTACTTAAAGTTGGTTTGTTTAATCCAGGTTCCCTTAGCACCAATCATGATAATTTTATAGCGGCAGTAGAGCGTTATGATATCGATGTCCTAGCAATTAATGAAACATGGCTTCATGCGGGTCAAGATGGTAAGGCTCCGACTCTACCAGCTTATAGGCTGCGTCATATCCCTCGACCTTGCAGCAATAGGCTGCGCGGAGGTGGTGTGGGATTCTACGTAAAGTTAGGTATAAAGGCACGCACTTGGTCCCACCCTGTAGACCCGAAGCACTCGCTTGTAGAGCAAATGTGGCTCACAATGACGATTAATGGAAAGAAACTGGCAGTGGGTACGGCATATCGACCCGGCTGGATAGACGTTGATTTGTTTTTTGACGCCCTTACCGATTCTATAAACGCGCTCCCAAATCATGATCATCTTATTTTGCTTGGTGATTTTAACGAAATAAGAATTAAATCAAAATTTGATACTTTTCTGTCTTGTCTTAGTTTGTCACAATTAGTTACCTCACCAACGCATTTTACAGATACATCAGAATCTCTAATCGACGTAGTCTGTACAGATCTGCGAGCAAGAAATATAACCCACGATCTCGTTGGTAGACTGCATGGGCACTGCCTTATAGTATGTGAGTTCAGTATTAAGCGCGAAAAACTCATTCCGTCAACGATATCGTATAGGCCAATAAAAAACATCACACTGAAAGATTTTGAGATAGATTTAGAAAATATAGCATGGGATGAAATTCCTACATTTGGGGACGTCAACCTAACGATCAATACCTTTACAGAATGTGTACTGGCCCTGTTCGACCTTCATGCGCCTGTGAAAACTACTACCTTTAAAACACACTCATATCCGTGGATTACAGACACAATAAAATTGATGATGAAGTTACGCGACGGGGCCTCCGCAGAGTATCATAAAACTAAGTCAGATGCAAAAAAGAAATACTATAAAAGCTTAAAGTCTGTAGTCAATCAAGCATTGTTTCACGAAAAGTCAGCATATTTCAGATTCAATATAAATAACAAGATTAACTACCCTAAACAACTATGGCAAAATATTAAAAAAACATTGTTACCAAAACACGATACGGAACTCCCGCCCCACTTTCAAGATCCCGATGTTATCAACAATCACTTTATGAATATCCCCGGTACCACTAACGTCAAAATATCACAGTTAACGTTTTTTGAATTTCACAGCTTTAGTGATGCATTATTTCAACTAGAACCAGTCGGCCTAGACAAGATTACGAAAATAATCAAAAGTTTAAAATCAAATGCCATAGGCTGTGACCTTATTAGCTTGGACATGCTTATTATGACACTTCCGCGCTCATTAGAAACTATTCAAAATATAGTAAACATGTCTATAGAGACGTCCACATTTCCAGATGTCTGGAAGTTTTCAATAGTTCGTCCTCTACCGAAAGTCCCCAATCCGGTAGAGCTAAAGGATCTCCGGCCCATAAGTATTTTGCCTTGTATTTCTAAAATTTTAGAAAAAGCGGTCTGTTCTCAGTTAACCGATTATCTTGAACAGAATAAAATTTTACCAGACGTACAGTCCGGGTTCAGGAAGGGGCGTAGCACAGTCACTGCTCTACTGGACGTGACTGATAACATTCTGTACGCGCAGGATAGGGGAATGTGTACGTTGTTAGTGCTTTTAGATTTCTCAAGAGCATTTGACTCAATAAACATAAATCTCCTCATCTCTAAGCTGGCTTACTATGGTTTCGACAATAATGCTCGGAAATGGTTCACTAGTTATCTATGCGGTCGATGGCAGCAGGTTAAACTCAGTCGCATTAACGGTACTTCGAATTATTCGTGCAAAGTACCTGTAAATCGAGGAGTGCCTCAGGGCTCCATTTTAGGCCCAATTCTTTTTATTTTGTATTCGGCAGATATTGCGTCACATATCAATCACTGTAAGTTTCATATTTATGCCGATGACATCCAAGTCTACATCTCATGTTATCCTTCAGACATTAATAGTGCAATTGATAAGCTCAACGCTGATCTTGCGAACATAGCTCGGTGGTCTAGCAATAATAGTCTTCTCCTTAACCCTAACAAGACTAAGTATTTGATCTTTGGTAGGCCACACCACCTAACAAGAATAACCCCGAACGTTGATGTTGTGCTGATGGATGAGCCCATTGAACGAGTTTATAAAGCACGTAACCTGGGTCTACAAATGGACTGCGACCTACGTTTCGAGGATCATATAACTCACTTGGTTAGGACTTGTTTTTATAAGTTAAAAGTTTTATATAGAATGAGACCTTTCTTATCAGAGGAGTTACGCTTACAACTGGTAGAGTCGCTCGTTCTTTCAAAGTTGAACTACACGGATGTGGTCTTCGGCCCTCGACTTTTAGAAAAAACGCAACGGTTGGTACAGCGAGTTCAAAACGCTTGTGCCCGCTATTGTTTTAGTATTCCGTTGAGAGGACATGTCACTCCTTTTCTTAACGAGCATTCCGTATTGAAAATGAGACATAGACGTAAAATCCACTTAGCATGTCTCCTTTTCGGGGTCCTAAAGCATGAAACACCTGCCTATTTATTCTGTAAACTTAATGAACAGTTCAGTTTTAGATCTTGCGAGCGTAGACAATGTTCGTTGCAGTTTCCAACACAGCGACATAAAACGGCAGCCTTTAGAGGAAGTTTTCGCTACGCAGCGACGAAATGTTGGAACAACATCCCACCCCCAATTAGGAACCTACAAAGTATCCAAAGTTTTAAATTCAAGCTAAAGAAATATTTGTTAAATTGGCAAAGCGAGCAAGAACTTCTTCGACTAGATACAAGTGCTATTTAAGTTGAACCTCACTTACACAACTATTTATTTATTTTATTGATTATAATCATTGAACAAAATTATAAAACCAATTTCTCCATCCTATAAACGAGTGCTAAATAATAATAAAAACAATATTTATTTTCTTTTTCTCCAAATATAAAATTGCGACTGATAGGTACAGAATTTACAATATTTACAAGCGTTCGATTCTCATGTATTTTTTATTGAGAGCTCTACTTATAAATTTTTGCACATGTGCTTTGTTTATTTTTTGGTTTGTTTTTTATTTTGCAAAAATTGTCGTAACCTGTTTGCTTTATTGTTTTCATTTAAGTCTTTGTTACCTAGATATACTTACTTCTAAGATTCCTAATTCTATTTTCTATTTGTTGTTTGTTTCATTTGTTGTAATCACGTTCATCCTTATCTTATGTTATTACTTTTAACTTACCTCCTCATTGGCCTCAACGGAAGACCAGCGCAGGTTATTACAACCTGCACATGCTGAGTTGAAACCAGTTTGCAACTGTCTATTTATTTATTTTGTCAATATTATATATGTACTTACTCTAAGTGATAAGTATATCATGTTAATTACTTAGTTGCAAATAAACTCTTTGATTTGATTTGATTTGATTTGAAATTCAAGTCAGTTCCCTTGAATTTCATGATAATTCCCAATGCATTATAAGCGATTCGATGGAGTTAAAACTGGTGCTATATGAATAAAACAACTAATCGACAAATCAATCAACGTAGCTCACTGCCTGTACAAATTATATTTGTCGCCAAATCAGTTAGGGCTATCTACACACAGACGACAAAAGGGCAGTTGGTTTACATAGGTAATTAACTCGTGTCAGAGGGTACATTCGCGTACAAAACAGGTTTCACTTGTTTACACCAGCGTTTCATGGCACAAAAGAGTTTGCACTATTTAGATTACAAATTAAATCCTTGTTCTATTGGGCACGATATTTTTTTTTATAAATAGGACTTTTTTCCCGTCTAATTCACTACAGAACTAACCTTAGTAAACAGAAGTATACAATTAGCCAGTTTTGAAAAAATATTATTACAATAGCAACCTCATAGTTAGTGGGGATTTCTGAAAAAACAGAATTCCCCACGGCTATAGTAGCGTGCTACGACGTAGCTAGTGGGGATTTTTAGAAAAAAAACTGTTTTCTATCTGACTATACGGCTAAGGAAGGGTCATCTGGCCAGATCGGTGGAATTAGTTCTGTTTGCGAAGGGCATTATTGACGTAAGTCGTACACACGTAGAATGCTGAAGTTGACAGTTCGTATTTTTCATAAGATTTACGTTAATTTTTGAAAACCACTTCAAAAACCTCACAAAACAGCTATTTTTTATTTATTTAATTAATTATCATAAAAAAACATAAAAACTGACTTTGTACTAACTATATCACTAACAAAATATGGTTTATAAAGATAATGTTTTATGAATTTATTGAAAATGTTATTGGTTTTTATAAAATCTAAACAAACGAACATAATAATCAATGCTACGAACCGCTACAAGTGCTACGCTAAGTTACAGATTATACTGTAGTTAGTACTAAGGGACGAGAAAAATATCTATTGACTAGTTAGAAGTAGACTAGTGTTACCAGCATTTATATTTTGAATTGTTTTAAATTTAGTTTATTTTAATATTGATAAAAAATGCCCGTAATCTTTTATAGAATTTTTCTACAGTAGGTAAACAAGTATTTAATTTGTTTTGCAGACAATAATAATGATTAATTCCGTTGTGTAATAGCAAGAATTCTAAGAAATAACCAAAAATAACATCATTACAACAAATTCCCATAAATCGAGACCAAACAAATCAACCCAAACGAGACAGTCCAACAACAAATTATTGTCAGCGAACCTAATTTGCTAAGTTTTTATATATTTTCCTCGGTCGCGTCTCTTGGCTATTAATATGAAGCCGTGTTTAATATCTGACATCTGTTACAAAAACTTTTATTATAACACTAATCCATTGCACACTCACACTTACAGACTTGAACAAACACAAGCTTAGAACACATACAAGAGTGGCGGCACTTAGTTTAGCGGCCTCCTTGTTGCAACATTGTATGTAACTGGCAGGTTCATATAAAAAACATTAAGAAACCTTAAGAAAAAATATAATACTGTGTTTCATGTGGAAATCTGCTCTGTAAAGTAAATTGGCTCTGTCAGATAATTGAATATGTAGGATTGAATATGGAATACTCTTACAAGATAGTGGAGCATGAGCATTAAAATAAAATGATTATTAGGTTTCTTAAATACTAGTGTTGCTCATATTTTTTTATTTTTAGTGAAGTAATGTCAAAAATGTATAATATCAACCTGTTTGCATCTGAGTTTAATTCTTCTGTTAATTTCACTATCCTATAATTCTTGTGTAGGTAAGTCTTTTTTACTGTGCCATGATCACAAATAAATGTAACAATCGTAAACGTATCGTAACGCTAGCGTATCCCAGATACACCGCGTGTCGCATGAAGTTACAAGGTTTGACAGTCGAGCTGGCGCTATGATACGCAAGGTTTACGCAACGCGGCGACTGTCAGATTTGTTCCT
The DNA here is from genome assembly GCA_918843925.1 of Eulithis prunata. NCBI lineage: Eukaryota > Metazoa > Arthropoda > Insecta > Lepidoptera > Geometridae > Eulithis > Eulithis prunata. Next base: position 4,026,121 of record OU974019.1, on the reverse strand, counting down.
GATCACCACTCTGTTTAATTTTTTTTACAAACCCTAGCTGACCAGTGCCTTGATTAAATGTGACAGTCGCAAACGTATCGTAACGCTAGCGTATCCGAGATACACTGCGCGGTGACACTACAACGGTTGGCAGTCGAGCTGGCATTGACGCGCAATATAACTCGAATACGTTAGCGCGGTGACTGTCAGATTTGTTCGTGATGGAGGTACAGCTTGAAAATAACTTAATTAAGGCATATACATACCACACAGCTTCATACCGCCCGCCGGCGCCCACTCTCATCTGCTAGTTCTTAATTAAGTTAGCTTATATAACGAAAGATGCTCTCATTTAGATAACGCAGTAACTTTAGTAGAAGCGCAACTTCGCGCGAACTTACCAAGTTAATTAGTGAACGAGTCCAATGATGCGTTCTTCAACTAATTTACGGAGGGAATAAAATAATATTGATTCGATAGGTAACCTACATATTGAAAATAATTGTATTCTAAAACGTATTGTAAAAATTATGATCAAACTTTAGTGTGGTTAAACTGATTTTCTAATTGAATTAGGCCAATTATACTAGTTAAACTCAGATTAGCTGAGTCACAAAAAAGTCAAGCGTTTTGCTCAGAAAAAGGACAGATAAAAACTATGCTCAGGCACAGATTTCGATTCTTAAATAATACCTATTGTTTAGAGCTACATAAATATTCGACACTCAAACATCGCTCGACTCGGATCCAAACTAAAGTAATTAATGAGAATACTGCCCTTAGATCTATACTGGGTGTAATAAGAAGACAGCCAAAAACTTCGGGGGGTAAAAGTACTCATCATTATGAACAATTTTTTCTATTCAACCAATAGTGTAAGCGCAATAAAATACATTTATAAGGAACTAGCCGTCGCCCGCGGCGTTGCTCGCATTCTACCCTTCAGAGTGTGACGTTTCAAAATTCCTTTCTTAGTGCACCCCTACACTATATAAGGATACTACCCTCCAAATTTCATACCTCTAGGACTTATAGTTTAGGCTGTGCGTTGATTCTCTGTCAGCTTCAAAAGAGTTTTATATATTAAAAATAGCCGTCGCCCGCGGCGTTGCTCGCGTTCTATCCTTTAGAGTGCGACGTTTCATAATTCCTTTCTTAGTGCACCCCTACACTATATAAGGATACTACCCTCCAAATCTCATACCTCTAGGACTTATAGTTTAGGCTGTGCGTTGATTCTCTGTCAGCTTCAAAAGAGTTTTATATATATTGATATATTGATGATAGCTATTTTTTTTCGCACGCTCTATTGGTTCCATAAGAAAATTAGTTAAAGATTACACAACTTTATGAAAACTCCATACGCTACGTTGGCCCCTAAGACTGATGCTGATTCCAATCAGCCAACTTTCCTCAATTTATTACACGATTAATATGAATTCTAATTGAGTTTTCTCTCATTAAGTACCACGGTTACCAAGCCCTCTATACCCTCTTTATTATATTGGAATAATACAGAGTAATATCTTGGTATAGTTACTTAATCAATTCCTTTGTTGGTATCGACCCCCGTGGCTGGGTGGGGTTGATTAAGAAGAATATTGCTTGATTACGCCAAGTATGGATATATTTATCTTGAACAATCTTGTAGACAGTGACTAAGAATACCTACAGATAGTATTTGCTTTCTTTGATACCACAAGAAGCCCCTAAGTTTGAAATTTCAAGAAAAAATTGACCTGAATGATGCCTAGAACCATGACCAAAAGATCTGATGTCAAAAATTACTATAATATTATGTGTAATTTTTTTGTGTTATTTTCTACCTACATTATTGCAATGCAAAACACTCCGTTTCAGTTTTCACAGCTTTGTTAGTTCTTTACACGTTGTATATCTTCATCTCTAGGTATATCGGTATATAGATTAGATAGGTATGTTCAACAGTTCGTTGACGATCGAGACTTCAGGGTCTACTACACAGAACGATAGACGAAGTTTTGCCATAACATTTTGAGTTCGCCTGCGTGGTGATGCGGTACTACGATATGAAGCTGAACACAATTCACAAAGCGGCCACGCAGTGTATCTCAAATATCACTAGCGAATTGTCGTTCATAGTTGTTCCTAAGGCATTCGTGTCAATATCTCGACACTATCGATGAACCTCTTCTACTCGATAGAAGGAACTAATATTATCGATTTGGATACAATTACCATTCGAATGGATCGAATTACACGATGTTCCGATAGACACGCATAAAGTGCTATATTTATTGTTGTTGTTCTTGTTTTAGATGCATTGAATCTGTTGTAGAGAAAAACTTACGAAATGTAGTTCTTTTGAAACTAGAACTTTCATGTTTTTAAGGCGTAGGTAGGCACAATGTTATTTATTTGATAAGTACACATTAAATAATACGTTTTTATTAATAAGTTAAGATTTTTATTTTCAAACGAGTAACAAACCCGTTGACTATGGACGTCAGGTATGTACTCGTACTAATTAAATTTTCGTTATAGCGGTATCTAACATTGAGCATTATAAATAATAAGAAAGCATCCATATCGCACAATAATTTATTTTTAAACCAAAACCAGGCAAAAAATCCAAAACATCATCACTAACTTGAATCATAATTTATATTCTGTAAAAACCTCATAACGGAAAACAGAAAACATATTTCATAATAGTCCATAGTTTTTATTTCAATACGCACCCTAAGCCGTCCCCAAATGAGCGCACCGCGATTACAAAAATCCCTTTTGTACTAAAGCCCTTATCTCACCGGCGAGAAATATCGCTAACGACGTCCACTCATCTCGGCGACACAATGGAGGACGAATTGAAACTCCGGTTAGACAAAGCCAATTGTGGGGAATGGGGAATCGACGGTCAAAAGACTCGTGTAAATCGGCCTTACTTGGGGTTCGATGACAATTTGACCGGGACTTAAGTAATGTGGGAGATTAATAATATTCAGTGGTCTTGTGATCGGGGCAGATTTTGGGTAAGCTGGTACAGTCAGCAATAAAATTCATAAGTAATATTAGTCTTGAATAAAAAATTAATCGTACAAGACTCTATTTTAGAGATTGCTTACATAATAATAAAAAGCAACATCTTGAACTTGACATCACTAAAATAGAAAGTTTACTGGATGTAGACTTGCACTGTGAAATATTACCTTTTAACCCTAAAGTGTGATTTGGGTATCATTTGGCCCTCATACAAAAAAGTGGGTACTCAAAAAGTTGGTTACTACTGTTTTGATACACAATTTGCATCTCCAAAGATTGTCAATGTTATTGTCAAATTGTTTGATGCTTCTCAAAGTTATTCAGTTAGAGCAAGTCCAATAACGAGCCAACAGCATTAATGTCTTATTGGCTTAATTCCTTATCCATTCCTTAGGATGGTAATTGTGGGTTAATAGGGTCGCACCTTAGCCTTGTAATTAAACGTTCTAATACCATTTGGTGCTCTGTTGTTCGATTCTGACCCCAATACACCTGACATTTAATTATGTTTCAGCTTGTAGTTGTGTGGTGCAAAGTTTTACTAAATAAAAAGTAATTTTGCACTAGCCGATTTTATTTCGTCTCAATGACAGTGACGACATTACATTTTAAAAGAGTTACGTTTGAAGGAAAATGTTCTTGTGTGCTCTTGGCCTTAGTACTTATTATAAAATTCTGCAGATTATTTGAAGCAATGGTCACTGCAACTGTCATTAGCTACTGTGAAATTCTCGAGAAAGGAATAATAAATTCTAACTAACTAGATGGCGTGTGGACCATTGCATTGATAACATTACGTGTATAAATAATTTCTAGTGCGGTTTTGGTGATGTGCCTCAGTTTTTATGAAAATTAGACACATGTTTTTTTTCCATACAGTTTTCCTCTCAGAATTTTTATGAGTCACAGAGGTAACCCTAAAAAACATAAACAGGAAATTACAAACGACGTCACCGCTTCATTATAAGTAACATTTATAATTACATACAATTTTAATAATTACCGAGATTGAGGCGACCTCCGCGTTGGTAATTAAAGTGTGGTTAGCGAAATTAAAATAAACGTATCGAGGTGGGCGACCGAAATCCGAAGGCCGTGCTGTAAGCACAATAACTGGGAACAGTATCACAGGTCCACACAAATTGACAGAAATACAAACGCGTGCTGTGGACTTGAACCACAGGTTTTAATTTAGTAAATATGGTTGCATGGATTCTTGTGCTGGGTTCCTTGGCGATGCATAGAGATTGACTGACAAACTTCAGAGTTTCTGAAAATCTATTGTTTACAAGAACACAACAGCTTGTTTCTGATATCTAAACGTCACGAACGTCTAGAAAAAATACCCTTTTTTTATCTACCATTTTTTCATGGTTACATGGTCCTCACAGTGCTTAAAGTTTATTAGTAAAACAACATTTAAGTATTGCTAAGGCAAAAAAAGGAAAGGATACAAGATCCAGATCAAATCTTGACATCTGCGTTACTGATTCCTTCTAAGTATACTGCCGCTTAAGGCTAATGTGAAATAAATTGTCCATGAGCTATGCCAGATAATTAGTGCAGTGCCTTATTTAAACTAAGCGTGAAATGTCGACGGCTCTTGATTTGTAGCTGTTAACTACCAGGCGAGAATGTTTACTCATTTTATTGTGGACGATATTACAAGTTAAATATCTTCTCTAAATACATAAAACTCTTTTGAAGCTGACTGACAATCAATGCACAGCCTTAACTATAAGTCCTAGAGGTATGAAATTTGGAGGGTAGAATCCTTATAAAGTGTAGGGGTGCACTAAGAAAAGAATTTTGAAAAGTCGCACCCTAAAGGGTCTAAAATTAGGATCAAAGTTTTTAACCAAATAATGTGTATGCTGCTACCACGCGAACAAAGTCATGGGTGACAGCTAGTTATATAGTATACAGCAACGTCCCTCCATGTTTGATTAAAAAAAGTCGATAAATATGCACCTAAATACACATAACCGAAGCCATAACAATATCAAACAAATAATTTATGATAAAAAAAAACCACTAAAGTTTCCTAAGCAGATTTTAAAATCAACTCCAGTGACAAATTGAATAACAAGCTATGAGCCTTCGAAAGCGTTAAAGGAGACTGGTTAAAAATTTGTATGGCAAGCGGATTATGGTCCAAAAGTGCACTGTGCTCTCTCGCTATGAAACACCAAAAATGAGGTTTAAATCTTTGAGAGTAACCCTAGAATTTATAACAAATGTAGAGTCTCTTCTAGAGTCAGATTTAGGTGCAGTGCTATTATTTATCCGATTGTAACCGTTAGTGAAGCATTGCAACTCTGTATATAAATTTGAGAATACAAGATCCAGTCACTGACTCATCATCATAAACATCCACAGCCCGACTTCACCCACTGCTGGGTATAGGCTTCTCTTTGTCTGTGCCAATCCTCACGGTCCGTGTTGATCTCTTGGCACTTATCATACAAATAGGGTTTAGCCTTAAACCGCCGCGCTGGCCAGTGCGTCGTGAATTATGAAATTCGACAGTTGTTTTTGGGTTACCCCACGGGCACTGAGCATTACAACAAGCACAAAACCCAACGCACAAAGTAGTTATTAAAATGTTTAATTGCAGGAACGGTAAGCGGACGTAATCGTCGCTCGTGTGCACTACAGTTTTTATCTAAACACTGTAATTATTGGATGGTCTTTAAAAAAAACTAAATGTGTTGTGCAATAGGAATATTACTGTCATTTGGATAAGTAACCTTATTTTGTACACTTCCTGTTTTATTTTTTTTATAATAATCTTCGAAATACGTACTACTGTTATGTAGTATATCTATTCTATGACAGGCTTCATGGCTCAGTCGGTAGTAGCTCTGCCTTCCGTGCTGTGGGTCGTAAGTTCGATCCCCACCGAGAACAAACATTTGTGTGTGGCAAACATAGATGTTTGTTGTGTCTGGGTCTTACTATGTATCATAAGTATGTATTTACAAAAAAAATGTATTTATGTATTCTATCAGCTCTAGTTCCCATACAAGCTTTGCTTAGTTTGGGACTAGAGAGCGTTGTGTAATAAATGTCCAAGAATATTTATTTATTACAAATTCAGCGACTCTTAGAGTGTATGTTTTACGTTTATGTATTACGAAGTTCACGTAAACTAAATTTTCGTATGGAGAATCATCAGTTAAGTGATCGAACCCACGACACGGAGGACAGAGCTATTACCAACTGTATAAATAAAATATTCGAGGCTACTCTTCACTTTGTGAATGCGTTTGCGTGTGCTATACTCGATTCGAAAGTCAAAACAAATGCACAGACTCGGAGCTCAGTTTTTGAAACGAACTATGCTCTACATTTTTAATAATTGCTCAACATTTTTATTGAAACCAGACGACTGTTATATTTTGAACAATACGTTGAATCAGAGCATTGTAATTACGTCACAGAACAAATAAATACTAGTTAGTGCTATTTTCACTCACACAATGTAGCAAAGGTTGTTTTGATAACCACGTTAGAGATTCTGAAACTCGCACGTGATGAGTCCATCACATTTTATAAAATACAGACATTTTGAAGAACCATCATTTATCATCTTACGTAAATATAGCGAATTTGAGTCAGACTGCGCGTCAAAAATAGTTTGGCTGCCGGACATTGTAGCATCAACGCGCAGTGTACCGATACGACTGCAATTGTTTACTTTGGTCCAGAATAAGAACTTGGTATCAAGCCATTTTGAATCTTAACACAGTGCGCTATAGGTTATTTACCATTGAATATTATTATGAGTGACAATTTCCGATGACAGTGCAGTATGTTTCATACAATTCCGATATAATTATTGCAGTTGTACCCGTGACTGAAATTGTTCATGAGTTAATCGTTTTGGACTAAAAATATGAAGTTATGAGACAGGTTTTGAATACCAATAGTTAATTTTTTGCCGCAATACGGATAGATTTTCAACAGTAAAAAATTCATTAAATTCAAAAACCAGTTATAATGTTATTAGTAACGCCGACACCTCTGAAAAGTTATCATGCTTTAAGTTAATCACGATTAGTCATTTTATTCTATGCACGAAGGATTGTTTTAAACAGTCAAGTGTAGTATCCTCATTTTAGGAATGTATAAGCCGTGTTTATTTGATTCATTGCTATCCAACCAATGATATTTACATAGTACGTTTTTGTTGCGATTTGGTACTATCAAAGTGTAAATAAAAAAACATAGTGTAAAATATTCAGTATCATAATCTAAAATAATCACTTCTCAATAATTATGCTGTAAAAAAGTAAATAAATATTATGTATTTACAATATGGTAGAAGTTTCATGAAAACTACAAGTAATGAGCCATAATTATCTAGCCACTACAATACTGCGTAATAAAAACAAGTGCAAACAAGTTTTATATTTAAAGAATGTCGTCCGATGACACAACTGAAATATCGACCACTCCAAGGTGCAAACACTAGGCACGCCTACAGGCTATCAGAACAAAAAAGAGTAGCAGGTCTGGCCAACATACTCGGAAAGATATAGCACCATTTTTATCTAGTAGATTTATTCGCACACACATGCATAGAGCAGGCTGTATGCACAAAGGTGTGCACTATGTGCAGCCGTGCATTGCAGATCGTGTTGCATAGTACAATCAGCTTTATCGTGCTGTATTTCAGATTCAATTCGGTATATCAAAGTTTCGAAGAACTGGTTGACTCATAGTGCGAATCATGCGAATGAAACTGAGCTATTTGTATCCTGATAATAAGGTTTAATATGACGTGCATACGTGACACAGCTTAGAACGTAGTGCCAGCGTTCGATTTGAAGTGAGACTTCTGCGTGGGACCATTTGGTGTTCAGTGCCACATGGCGAGGCTGTGTGAGTGTCGAGAGATGCGAGCGCGAAACGCGAAAGTTTTGCATATGTGTAATGTTTCGAGATATACAGGTGACAGAGGAGATACACTGTGGGCGGGGCTAAAGGAGGGGTAAAAGCAAGACCTATTGGAAAGAGATGGCGGACTTGCTATGATAATGATGTTATTGCTTTCTTGATGTTCGTTCTCCTTTAGTTTTATTATTTCTCGATCTACTTATAAGGCGATATAAACGTTAAGTGTGAGCGCGTATAAAATACGTTTATTGTGTCGTTATAGCCCGAGGGAGGAATGCAAAAAGTTGAGATTACAGATTTAAGATTCTCTGTATGGGTGATGTCGTTGGTCGCGGGGAATCGATAGAGTTAATCAGAGATGAGGTGTGGCAGTGATACACGACATCACTACACAAATATTATGTTCGGGTTCTTTTGATACATGATATTTAGATACGAGCCAAGAATTGTAAGGTGTGAGCTAAGATGTAGAACCACAATCCTATAGGTAAACTATGACATGAGCAATCTTATAACAAAAATATCAATATGTCAAAGTTACCTGTGCTATGAATAATTATACGAGTTAGTGTCCAAGACTTCGAGTTTTCCCTTTTAAGGGGATTTTGAAACAAGTCTTAGAAAGTTTGACTCAATATAATAATCCTATAATGGGTAGTAGAGTCATGAGGCAAACTTTCTATTATTATACCCAATTAATTTTTCTTGCAATTTTTTTTTACTTAGAGGTAGGTATTTTACTTAGAGGTGGTAGAGTCATGAGGCAAACTTTCTATTATTATACCCAATTAATTTTTCCCGCAATTTTTTTTTACTTATATATTTATTTTGTGTTTATGATTACACAGAAAGTAACTCGAGTTATACAGCCATTGCATTAATGAGGACTCAGCACAAAAGGCCATTCGCGCGATTCATTTACCCCTGCGGTCGACGCGACACAGATTCCGATCAACTTACTATGGACACGTGCCACAGATTATGCATAGCTGGTATAGAAATCTGCGGTGATACATCGTGTTTTCATAATTAATACTGGTGTAACTACTCTGGTGGTTTGCTGAAGTGTTGCCAATCACGTGGCATAATTGAGTTTTGAATATGATGTGTGTTGTGTGTGTGTGTGTGTGTACCAATGATATAGGTCTGACACGTTACTGTTGCACAGTATAGGGTGTTTCACGGGCTAGTAAGAGAAGTATACATACGTACATAATTATACATACGTATACAAAGGCCATAAGCTCAGTTTGGCAGAAATTTAAATCTAGTACGGATGTCGTCTTCTTCTTCTCTTCAGTAATGGCCTCTGTCCGTCATTTCGACAGACAATTTTGCCAATGTCAAGTGTTAAAATTGTAATAAATAAGTCAAGTCAAGTCATTTGTCAAGTCGGCTGTCGTTTGTTTTGAAAAGAAAATGGTGGATTTTCTCTTCAAAACCTAACACGAATTTTTACATTCAGAAAAACCACTTTACACACATTTATTCCAATGGCCCACACTTTATGTTACGACCTAAGTATTATTGGTTAAAATTCCACCAAAATTAAACAACAATACTCACAATAACACAAGAAAAACTATTAAAATAAAAGTGCTATGTGTCGTTTCAAAAAATGTCAAAACTCGTGAACAAAAAAAACAAACGAGTTTTTGTCGTTATTTTGACGACATCCGTGGTGTCGTCAAAATAACGACAAAAACTCGTTTGTTTTTTTTTCTTTCAGTACTTTTATTACGATTCTATGGTATAGTTCGAGAAAAACAGTAAATGAAAAGAGTTTTTGACGGAAGTATATTGGTTTATTCAATCAAGAATTTAATAGGTACGTACTTATACCTAGTACTTTTATCGTTTTACATTGCTGTGTTCCGGTTTGAAGGGTAAGGGCGCCGGTGTAATTACAGGCACATGAGACTTCAAGATCTTTACGTCTCAGAGTGATGGACGCAGTGCATTGCCTTACAGGGCACGTCCTCATTGGACTTGCTCTGCGAGGTAATGCATTGTTATAGGCAGAAGTTACTACTTAACATCAGGTGAGCTATCAGCTTGTTCCATTACTTTTATCATAAAAAAAAAAGAATGTTGATTTATTTCGATCGTAATTTGAACCCTATCACGTCGTATTACACATTTTCAGTCACCACAAAGTAACCATGACCCTGAAACTCAAACCCTCTTTAAATATAAAGTTCTCTACACAAAGGTCTTCCTGGAATAGTAATATGGAATGGTTTCCATGGTAACGCTATTCCTCATCTCTTGTTACTTACAGGAAAGCTGTAAATATGACAATTAATGGTCACTTCGCTTTAACCCTGGAACGTAGGGCTAGTACACATTAGTTTTTCTTGATGACTCACTTCATTGCATAAAGAAATTCACTGATAAACATGGACTGCTTTATTACTGAAAAAAAAGTTTTATTGCTTAAAGCACCACTCGTAGGTTTCACCCACACATTTTCACGCGTTTTTTTTACTACAAATTTCATGTATAATACATTTTACTAAAAGTAGAATCAAATCTATCTTCTCTTGTAAAAAAATATCTTTTTACAACCTTTTTACTCTTCAGCTGTCTGTCTATAAAAATATGAAAAAAAAAATTTTTTTTACTATTGTAACTTTGTGGGCCTCAGAGGTTTGGTCCTACCTATACAAGTAAAGAAAAATACACGTGCTAACGGAATATAACATTATATTAGGTTAGCGTACATTTTCAGATTTAACCCAGCAATATGAAGACTAAATGTTTTTTCATTCCAAGTATTCATCTCTTCATCTTTAACATCTTCTTTGAAATATATTTCAGAATTTGCTTGCATTGTGAACCGCACCTTACCACGGCCTATTACAAACTAGTGCAATTTTAGACGACCACCCCGGGTTGACTATCAATTTGAGAGTTTTAAGATCATACGCCGTCTCTTACAATGTGCGTTATTCTCTACGTAGAACTGAGTAAGTGATTTATTGATTTTCTGAATGACAACCTATTTTAAATGCATTTTATATCTGAGAAGAATGGAATTTTCAGGTTCTGTGGTAGGCTTTAGATTTATCTAAAACACTGTCACTATGTTTTTCTTACATAATATGTACGGTTCGAAGTGCCTATTAGATATACCTTTTTAGATATGTTCTCATATAGGTAAGTGAAATGTAAATTTCTTTTTGAGGAATAAATAATCTCTAACCTTAAAACAAAAATAAAAACCGTAAGGAAAGCCTGGTTGTTGGTTAGTACGGTAAAAAAAAGCCTTCCATATCAGAAAGTCTTGAAAGCAAATTGACCTTTTGGCAAAAATACCAATTATCAATACCAAACACCACGAGATATACTACAAAGCCTGTTTTTGTAAGAAGATTCTGAAAACAAATTGACTCTTAACAAAAATATATTTTACCAATTCGACCTTTTAGCAACACGTCAGCGTATTTGGTATGGGCTAGTACCCATGTTTCACAGAAATCTTTAAAAGAAGGATCTTCAATTTCCTGATAGTGAGCTATTATTTTAGCGTAGTGACTTAGTTTCCAGTTAAAACACTTTTTGCTTTCACCTCTTTCAACTTGATAGGAAAACGAGCAGCAAATTGTTTCATTTTGGCAATTACCCCGTCTTGCACGACAGCTATCGACAGCACAGTAAATTAATCAACAGAAGATCATATTGCAAGAAATGTTGATGAGCTGCAGCTGCTGAACTGATAGTTGAAAACCCGACAACTGAAAAATCTTGCTCTAAAAAGTAAGATTAACAGAAAATAGTGATTATTGTGCCACTATGCGTAAATCTTATGGTTGCTTACTAAATACAACTACGCCTATTCTTTTTAAACAAATTTAATATGGTTTAGCTTCTAAGTACGTGTTGTGGTACCCTATAATTATGGGAGCACCTTGTTTTATTTCCTTTTATATGTACTTTGATTTGTTATGTGTAAATCTGTGTGGATTTCAATTCTTTTAAAAAATTTTTTTATTTTTTTTTTTAAAAAACCACATTATGATTGATACTTGGTTTAAAGATATCTTATTTAAAAAAAACTTCCTACATACAATTTACCAAGAATCAAATTTTTATTTTCATTTATGTTTGTGATCGTAAAACCTTAAACTTAGTTAAACTCGAGTTCGAAAAATGACCTAACGGGGCCAAAATCAAAATACGCCGTCTTAGGTGAACTTATTTTTGGTAGGTACTGGAAACAAAATTGAACTTTAACAAAAGTTCAATTTTGTTTGTGGTGAAAAATTGATAATGGTATAGTGCCTTCTGGTAAGATCGGCGTAATAGTAAGTCCGGATGCCAAGCAATTCGGCGATATTTTTATATTATGATAATTGCTTAGTTACGTGATTTATCCGGACTTAATATTACGCCGATCTTACCAGAAGGCACCCTACCTAAAGTGTTTGTGTGGTATGCGCTGGTTAAAACAATACAAAGTTGTTTTACTGAACTTCTTTACAGTGGCGGTTAATTTCAAGCGTTCCCCGAATCAGAGCGTGGTTTGCGGTTATTGTTTTACGACCTCTTGTAATTTAATCACTTGTAACGACAACTTTGTTATTATAAACTGCTGATTGAGTTCTACTATGAAATAAGTGAACTAAATTAGAATTTCCTGTGCATATTCTTCACTCACACAATAATACACAATTAATACACAATACAATTAGAGGCACATGAGACTTCAAGATCTGTACGTCTCAGAGTGATGGACGCAGTGCATTGCTTACAGGGCACGTCCTCATTGGACTTGCTCTGTGAGGTAAAGCACTGTCATAGGCAGAAAATACCACTTAACATCAGGTGAGCTATCAGCTTGTTCTATTACTTTTATTATAAAAAAAAAAAAAAAAATTCAGTGGACTTATAACAATAGTTTGCGAAAAGTCTATTATTCTTTAGGGATCTTTCTGAATTTTTTTAAAGAAGTCTAGCTGTGGTTTTCTACATACTGATTATGCTGATGATTTCACTCTGACCTCTGCTAAGAAGGAGTTAACATCAAGCTACGTATAAGGACTCTGCTCTGCGCACGATTTTAAGTCAACCCTTTCAATGCTTCAAGATCTTTACAATAATATCTTCAGTTTATCAGTTGGTACGTTAGATAGTGCTTCGTGGATGCAATCTCAGAAACCTTGAGTCTCTAGTTGACGATTGTCACCTATTTTCTTTGTACGATGACGAAGATTCGTTCTTACAATGGTGACGTCAAAGAGAAAATCATGTACAATCGACGTTAGAAGTTGATTACATTTTCAGAAAATCTAAATTATTTATGAAAAGATGAAAAGCTGCATTTTGAACATGGATTTTCATATTTTACAATAGAAAAAACGAAATGTTTGCTTTCACTAAACCTAATGATGACGATCCAAAGTGATCAGTGAGATTTTATTGAATAAAAGCTTTTTGACTTTGACTTTTAAGCCAACATTGTTCAGAGTATATCAGTATCATTATTTGAATTGATGGTGACTGTACAGACCTTTATCAACTACAAAATCTTCTGTGCATGTCGTAAACGGAATACGACGATAATGCTTAATTTCCTGGGTCACGATTATTTTGTTCTGTTGGCAGTAAATCATTGCCTGAAGTGGATGCAATAAAATCATTTTACAGGAGTTCATTGGTGTTGCTTCGGTACATGCGATCATATCTCAGGCGTCATGGCTCAGTCGGTAGTAGCTCTGCCTTCCGTGCTGTGGGTCGTGGGTTCGATCCCCACCGAGAACAAACATTTGTGTGTTGTAAACATAGATGTTTGTTCTGTGTCTGGGTGTTTCTATGTATTATAAGTATGTATTTAAAAAAAAAATTATGTATGTATTCTATCAGCCATCTTGTTTCCATCGCACAAGCTTTGCTTAGTTTGGGACTAGAAGGCGCTGTGTTAAGTGTTCGTGAATATTTATTTATTTATTTATCTCTCGTTAATAGTTAAATTGAAACTTTTTTAAGAGTTTTTGTCCTTGGTAATTTATATCTAAGCTTTAGTGGCGACGACACTGGAAAGTTTTGTCGAGTTGTTGTTGGCGCGCAGTGTAACTCGTATGCGTTATATGGCCGAAGAAGCCACGAAAAACGTACAAGGTGACTGAATAACATCGTAATATCTACGTAATAACAACTTTGGGAACAAGATCTTGAAAATATGTACATGCATAGGAAACAGTGGCGTTCAATGTTGCTAAAGTCCGAACAGCAACAAATTAATCATTACAATGTTAAACAGTGTCATCGTGTGCATTCCCCAACATTACCATGGCCGTCCATCTTCGAAACAATAGGCAAATGTTGGCAACGTCTCACCAAATGTCATATTGTTTTCTTTAACTTTTTTATATGGTTCAAGAAAAAAAATTTAAGACCGGCCACCCCAGTGGCCGACGCATCCCAACATTTCGACACTAAAACATTGATTTACGGCTTTTGTTCGCCGATTGCGCACTAAACCAGCACTTACGTCACTTTCAATTTTAAAAGGGATGGTGTTACACCGTTTTGTAACGCGTAAGCATTACGACATATATCGAAAACATGGTTCGCAAAAATGGAAACGCTAAAAAACTGCTTCTACTTCTTTTTCTGTAGGGTGCCTTCTGGTAAGATCGGCCTAATACTAAGTCCGGATAAATCACCTAACTAAGCAATTATCATATAAAAATATCGCTGAATTGCTTGGCATCCGGACTTACTATTACGCCGATCTTACCAGAAAGCACTCTAATTCTTTATATCCGAAGTGAAAATCTGTAATTAGTCATACCCAAATGTATCCAAAAAATGTACTAAATAAGCAATTTGTATTGCAATAAATAAATAAATACGCGTAGTACCTACTATCAAAATATTTTTCAGACTTCGAACCCATTGACCAATACCTACCTAAACTGAAAGTCACGGCATTTTTGAATCAATGAAAAAGTGAATCCAATGTGAAAATATTCTAAAAGTACTTCTCACCTTTAGAATACCAAGCACCGAGGCTGTTATTGTCAAATTACAGCTCTGTGTACATCGTATCCACTTTATCGCGTAGCTTTTTAACCGCCCTTGTTGTAAAACGCGTCGTGATTGTCCGTGTTACGCAGTAAACTTCCATGAAGAATCATGTATTATCTATAATCTAAACATGATTTTATAGTTGCCACTGCCACTGACGGCTTATTCATATTTTATTTGCTGGTTTTCTAGCACTTGGTCTGAAATGTTATAATGATTACCGCCGTTGGTAATAAAATCGTCAATTTGTCAAAAACTCAAAGTTAGGTGTACTTTATGTACACAACATCATATGCACAGTTTTTAAAAATCGCAGCCAAAGAATATGTAATAGGTATAAAAAAAAGTAAGTATTTCAAAAATGGAACGGACAAAAGAACTCAATACAGACGCGTTGAAAAGTAAATTCCAAATTCAAAATCCGCGAAGGCCCCTCCGGATGAGCGCACGTCAAACGCTCCCATCTCATTGTCTTCTTTGTGAGTGGTCAGTAAAGAAAATGAGCATTTCATTATAATATTAAAGGACTGACAGACGATACGTACTTCCGTTCAACCGGCCATATGCTCACTATTCTACATTATCTGTGTAACTTGCTTATAATAACTTCAAACTGGGCGTGATTATGAAAACGAGATTGCGTTTGTTAATTTTGTGAGCAGATTGTTCGTAATTTATACTTGCGGAGGCCATCTGTTGGTCATGAAAGGATATGGCTGTGATTTCCCTTTATCACTGTGACACACGGTGCTTAAGTATGTACTTATATATCTACTGGATTATACTACATAAATCATACTACTGTTAATAACACATACATACGTATTTGGTAAATTCAACAAGTAACGGTCAAATAACACATTTTAGAGGTAGAAAAACGAGGTTACGGGTACCTACTTTCTTAAAAAAACATTACAAAATGCTACAGCCATTTTTATTTCCAAGTAAGTGATTACCAATCAACCAATATCCCATAAAACTAAAACGAGTAATCCAGTTTCAAAAGATCAACAAACAATCAAATGACTTAATTACTTCCGTTGAATAGTTCAATCAAAACATTAAAACCTCTTTACAAGACCATAAACAAAAGATTCTTTATTCAAAAATTGAAAGAATCGTCGGTACTTCAAACTTGAACGCGGGGCGTGGACCAATGACGTAAATGACGTAAGTACAAAACACAACCAGCAATTAAATCATCCAAGTAGTAATTACTGTGAAATGTATGATAGGCTTGAGAGGCTTGACTAACTTTATTTAGCTCGTAAAGGAAATTGACCCTTTATGCGGAGAGGTAGAGTCGGTTTTGGTTCGGTAAAAGAGTGTGAATGGTGCCGACTCATTTTCATTGATTGTTTTGCTACCGATATTTTTACAAGTTTTTTTAATCTATTTATCAATACTCCAATATTTTAGAATTTTTGTTTTATTTCATAACTTTTTCACAAATATTTTTTATTCACACGTCCTCATTGGACTTGCTCTGTGAGGTAATGCATTGTTATAGGCAGAAGTTACTACTTAACATCAGGTGAGCTATCAGCTTGTTCCATTACTTATTTAAAAAAAAAAAAATGAATATGACAGACAACCGAAAAAATAAAATATCTATGTATTAACTTGACATAGATGATATCGATTTTAACTATAACTTTTGTTTTCGAAGATATGTACTTACATTTGTTTTGTATTTTATAAAGGTTCGACTACACGTGAGCGTTCGTAGTTCGCACTGTTTACCTCTCATACTTATATCGCGGCCAGATGAGGCGAAGTGAGATTTATGATTCAGAAAAATCTCTTAATGGACCAACTCGCGCATGACCGGTCGTGATAAATGTTCAATTTCAACTTTAAGAATGCACCAAGTTTTGACTCCAATGATATATGTATTTATGTTGTTCTCACTATTTGTTGATTAATGTTTGCTCTTGTATTGTTTTATGAAGTGTATTGTGTGACGTGAAAAGATATATCTCAACACGTAGTAGATAGAGTAATTATCAAGAGTAGATTTTCAAAGAGGAATCAAAAAAGTTTAAGTCATGATATAAGTTAAAGAACTATACTGATGTGTGTTAAAGAAGCTTGCGAAAAATGGAGAGCAAAAAAAAAAGTAATTAGCGCCTGAGCTCTGAAATTAATTATCCCCGCCACAACATACCAAAGAAGTGATATCTTGACGTCGCAAAAAGTTATATGAACACTGTCCAGCCAAACGACTATTTTAATTACGCTACTTTGTAAGAAATAATACGAGTCAAGACAAAGCGGCAAGACATTAACGTCCTCCGCAAATTGGGAGACTTAAGTGCTCCAAGGACCATAAACAATACGCATAGCCGTTTCAGGCGAACACTCGACACTATAATTTTTCCACATTCATACAATAAGGGCCGCAGTCAATGAGTCTAGCCTGATACTTCCACAAGTGAAGTCGCACGCTCACACACGCACTCCCTACCCGTGTAAGCTCCAAGATCGCGTGCAGAAAGCTCCACACACGCACACTGCCGCAGACCCGGCGCCCTAACCTGTGGTCAGTACTAAGGCAAACTGTGTGACGGACACACGAAAGACGAGCTGAAAACGTATCGCAAAACTAACTAAATCATTTGTTTCCGAACGCACACGCGTAAACCTCCTGTACGGTACATCCACGCGCGTATGTAAATGTGTCCGTGCGCTTGTGTTACTTTATGATCTGTCAAAACTCGGATACTTGTGACGTTTCGCGTCTGAAATGTAAACAAAAGTTGATCGGTTATTTTTAAGCTATTTCTAAGTTATTATGAGTCGAAATGTTACGTGTATTATGAACTTTATAGTACGTTGAGCTAATTGCGTTCCTAAGAACCGAGTTTTTGGATTTAGTTTGGGTAAGTAAAAACATTTTTTTGTTTGTTTCAGCACAAGTCAAGTGTGTGTAAGTATTATGATTTGATGTGTAAATCAGTAAATTTATGGTTTGTATGCGGTTTATGAGTGGTTGTTTGCTTGTGAAAACTTTATGGTATTGCGCTGTCAGCTTATTTACGGTAGCCGGAGCTAAACTGCTTTTATGAAGTCATGTTAGCAACTATTTCTATTTACTTAGATCTAAAACATGTTTTACGACAGTCATTAAAGTCTTCAGAACCTATGATGCATATTTCATGGACCAATCAGTGCTGTTAAACCAAAAAACAAAACACTTTTTAACCCTTAAGGTTAGAAAGTTTTCTTTTTAACTTGATTTATCAGATTGTAGGTATAAGTGTACTTGTATTTAATATTTGAAAGTGGGCTTTTTTATATCCTAGATAGAGTACTTCAATCCATTCACTTAATTAGACCCTCTTAAATGGTTTTTGTTAGACGTGGCATTACAATAACAATTTCTATGTTAATACAGATTAGCCTCTGGAGAAAACTTTTCAGAATCTAGGAAACTACGTAACTTTCTGCGAGATTTTTTCATCTATTTTGAAATTGAATCCTTAACACCATATAAATAAGGGTCATAATGTTAATAATCTTTTACAAACGAATTAGAACATATTCATTTTGGCTATTTATAAAAAACAGTTTAGTCGGTTTTGGAAATTTTGTATAAATCCTCTTCTGTGTTTTGGTGCGCGGTGGTATGTAGTATGTAAGGTCATGAAGAGGTTAAATTTTTTATTTTTTTCAAATAACACATTCTACTTGTGATTTTTTTTTATTTCAACTAAGTATCACCTTCTACTTGTGAATTTGAAGATACATTCCTGTTAATTATTAATTGCAATCGGTAATTCTTCATTTGCGGACGATGTGGTAATCTCATAGCCACGCGTCTAATCCTTAGGGTGACGTCCGGTTACACGGATATACTTATGTAGGGTTGTCAAAATGATATTATGTGAAATATGCGATAGCATTGTGACAAAAACTGATGGCACTTAATAAAATCATATAGAAACAAAATGTCTCAAGATTGTTTTAATTTAACTTCGCGAAGGACCACCACACGCATGTATAAAATAAAATGCGTGGGAACACTGGATAAATGGAGTCTATTGAAAATATGTATATCAGATGCAGACAACCGCTAGGAGAAATTTCAAACAGGAAGAGAGAAAATTATTGCCATTACATAAAAATACACATCGGCTGTGACAATGTTGCAATAACTTAAACTAAAAACATTACCACGTTAGGCATGGCCTTAGCTGTATATAAACTTATATGTTTAGGAATATAATTGTTCTAAACAACTATTAACCATAAAATAACTGCCATTTCTACCTACCTACATCTATTTAGTACCTATTTCTGCCGCCAAGCAGCGATGCTCGCATTGCTGTGTTCCGGTTTGAAGGGTAAGGGCGCCGGTGTAATTACAGGCACATGAGACTTCAAGATCTTTACGTCTCAGAGTTATGGACGCAGTGCATTGTCTTACAGGGCACGTCCTCATTGATTAGACTTGCTCTGTGAGGTAATGCATTGTTATAGGCAGAAGTTACTACTTAACATCAGGTGAGCTATCCGCTTGTTCCATTCCTTTTATCATGAAAAAAAAAACTGACGATTTACGTTAGGAACGGTTGGGAATCATTTAGGATTTTGGGATTTATAGCTTTAAAGCTCAAGCACTGATCCGGACTCAAGCAGATTTTTGTATGAAAATCTCTACTCTAATCTGCGCTTGAATAATGACTTCTGTTTCGGCATACGGGCCTTAAACTAAAACAATATCAACAAGCATTACGTACCTATATCTTTACAAAAATGGCTTTTTATTTTGACAACCTGCAACTAAAAAGACACTTTGTTTTTTGAGTCTTGCATTACAAGACAACCACAACATTATTTGACATCTATCAACTGCCAGCCCTACTGACACACAGGCATTTGAATGTGCGCGTATGGGGTGTCAATGTGTGCAGCCCCTAGACACCGTGACACCCCAGTTATAATTGCATTCCACTAAAGTATGACTCTTGAGTTTATCTTGCGCTATGCACATTAATATAGATAAAAACAATAAACGATTCATACCAATTTCTTTAAAAAATTTAAGAGATTTTTTACTTGGACAAAAACGCTTTGTATGTTTGTTCGACGAGATCTATTAAACCGCTTATCCGATCTTCATAAAATTTGGTAGGTATACGGATAGTACTCTTAAGTTTTACTGGTTTGTTAAATGAAGTAAATCGGTCAAGGGGTCATGAAGTTATGAGGGTCCAAAGGGAGTAAAAAAAAAGCTCAATAATATGAAGTGGGATGTCATATGATAGGGTTTTGTTTAGACATTCCAAAACCGTTTTTATTTTGATTCTAGGTCTAATAGTTTTTGAGTTGTAAAAAATATAAAATTTGCAAACCCAGTATAACGTGAACTACCATTTCTTGGAGTTTCAATGATTTTGTAGTTCAAGTAAGACTGGTACTTAGCTAGGCGGTGATTTCGAAGCGATTTGCGAAGTTTATTACAACCATTGGTCAATTAAAACTATTTGGGTTTTATTAACCTCCGACCATCACGAGATCTCAGTTCGGGGCGAACTACTAGTTTATCTTTGGTCTGTGACCCTGAGTGACTATACTGGAAGTGACCTTACACTTTAGTATTGGGGTCATTTTCAGGTTAACTTTTCAGTCATTTGTAGATAAAAATTGATTACCTACATCTTGCAACAATTAATTTGTATAATTCAGATATTTTTCGTTCGTTTAGATGCGGTAAGAATTTCATACATAAGTTCTAGTTAGATTGTACACAACATACCACTCTGAGTTTTACTGAACCAATAGAACAAACAAGATGTTTTTCTCATTATTTACTGTTATAAAGTGAAGAGGACTCTTAATTAGCAGTTAAGAGTCCTTCATTAGCGATACATATTTTTAGCAATGATACAATACAAAATTACCTACACATATCAAAGTAATTACAAGTTTTTATTACGATAGAAACCATCTTGAAGACAATACACTCTAAGCTGGGGCGCTTAAGTGGCAGACGCTGGCGCATTTTCTTAATTTCTTAACCACCACACACTGCGGGGCGAAATTAAGAAAACATTCGCCACATTTACGGGTCACTATTTATTGTTGGACTTTCTTGTTTGAGTTTTGGGGATTTACTATGTTTAGTTACCAAGTTATGAGAAGACACGGTTCTTCTTTTGAGTCCCAAGAGTTGGTAATATGGACCTCCAATTTTACATCATCATCATCACCAGTCTGCAGAAGTCAACAGCGTCTCCCATCCCACGATCTATACAATACCATCTGTCCTCTTTGGGTTGTCCTAATTTTCGTATTTTTGTTTGTTGATACTTAGTACTTACTATTATTGAATATTTAAAATATGTATTATTTTTATAACTAACCACTTCATTGGATAATATTTCTCTGAACCAAAGGGTGTGTCTCCTTAACAATAGTAAAAGGTTTTTTAAATATTTTTACATGTTACATTTTGGACCAATAAGAGCTAAAACAAGATAGATATAAGTGATATAAACTGGTCCACTTTTAAAAACATCAAATCCGGAAACTTAGAAGATAAGATTATTGAGTGTAGAGAGCACACACGAGTTTCTTTTATTTGGGTGGTGGACCGTCTGGGTGTAATAAAATGTCCACGTTGTAACTGTTAAGGGTGTTTTGCGTAATTAAACAGGTGTTGTGGGAAGAACGTCGCCTTAATGGAATCACTATGAGTTCACCTCGATCTTAGAAAGTAAGGTACTATTTTTCCTTGTTTTTTTATCAAAAGGATGGCCAAAAAACCATACATATTTTTACTTAAAGTTACCCAAGCCAACTTTGATTTAGACTATAACCTAAATAAAGTTATGGGTCCGAATTTGATTTAAGCCTTAGTACCTACTTACTTTTTATTTCTTACCTATTCTGTCGAAGTTATTCTTAGTTTAAGTATTATTTTTAGTAAATCTAAGCTAAAACAAACACACTAGACACATAGCTGTATTTTCACAGCGGAAAACTCCTTAAACGTCTTAGCGTCCAGCCACGAAAGCAATAAAGAGAGCAGGCTTCCACGTTCATTAATTAACCCTGAGATCATCTTTCTCTCTCTTTCACCAGTTAACTATTACTAAATGAGCACACCTCTCGCTCGCACCAGCTTTGCGCAAAAATTAACTACTACATGTTCCGTTTTCTTGGTATTCACACACATCGTAACGCGAATGCATCAGGCCTGTGGCACTATATGAGTTTTTAATGGAAACTGAGTTTTATCTCGTCTAATTATGATCCAAAATAACTCAGCTCTAATTAGGTAAATCGTAAAATTTCAGACTAAAGAGAGTACAGACGTTTTTAACCAGGGAAAGGTGTTAGAGTGCCAAATATAGATTTAGTCGCAAATTTTAAACAGGGTTTACATTAACTCTATGATTGAATACCAAAGGTTGCTTATTAGAAAAATATAGACTCTTCTCAGAAAGTTATGAGTGACACTTCTGTTCGTAAACTTATTATTTTTTATTCTGTGTGCATATAGTGCAGGTTAGCGAGCGATCAGAAGACATAAGCGGTTTTTCCTTTTCGGGAAACTGATGTTAATTACCAGATAGATAAGGTAGTGTTTTCTACGTACTAATTTGGTTTTATAGTTTGTTTTTATAAGGCCGCGGTCACGTGTTAGTTTCCTATCCTCGTGTAATAAATCTCTTACTGCTCGTAATTACAATGTTCTTGTCTGCAATGTTGTGTGTTTTCATTAGATTGAACACGCAGAGGCAGACGCACGTTCCTAATGAACACTTTAATTTTATTTTTTATCTAGTTACTAATTATATTAAAAAAATTAAGTATCTAGGTACCTAAAATTCTCATTATTCATATTCATATTTTTTTAAATCAGTAAATTGTTAGTACTTACTTATTTCTTCCAAAGCATCAGTTTTTTGTAAGGTAAAAGTTAAATAAAAAATAATCACTGGTCAAGTCCAGTCACAATTAAAAAAAAAGATCTAAAAAAGCGTAAAATATTCAAAGTCAAACAATACAAATAGCCTAATCCTGCAGTCTTATCGCCAAGTGAATTGGTCATGACATGTTATGTGAAAAATCTTTAGACATCATTTTTACAACCTTAGCATTACTTTTACCTCATAAAATGAAACTATAAGGGATTTTTACTAGCGACTGGTTAACTTATCAATTTAAAAACATTGCAAAAATGATAGCCAATGTTTTTGATTTCTATTACAATTTCACAAACTAAGGGGTAATTACTAGCGCCTGGTTAACTATCAAGTTAAAAACATTGCAAAAATGGTAGCCAAAGTTTTTTTTTACAATTTCACTTGGCGATAAGGCTACTGAACCAGTGAACCACAACACGTCATTCAATCAGTCACGCGACTCATTAAAAGGCACCTAACCCATTCATGCTCTCTCGTTCGCTTTGTCTCTCAACTTATCAAACCATGTCGCATCCGACGCGACGGCGATAAATTTACTTTCATCCTTTTCTCCACGCTTTCCACCCTAATTTGTATATATCCAACCTCTTTATTCACGAAAATATGAAACAGGAACTTGAATTTAGAGCTTTACCTTTTTAAATTGACCGATAAGGATTTCGATAAAGTTTAAAATTTTGAATAAGTGAAGTGTCAAACGTAGTCAAAGTGCTCTGTCCCTGTCGCTCAGGCTGGGCGGCGGCGGCGCGAGCTAGGGCGGGCGGTATGCAAATGCCTAGCGCGGTGGTGGTGAGCGCTCCCTGTGTGAGTGTCTTGTACCATTGGCCGCGCTAGAACGACCAACTTCGCCACCAGTTACGGTTGTTTTTCGTTCCGTTTCTAATTAACTTCCGTATATTCTTTAAGTAACTTTTCTCATCTCGTTTCCTCCACTTTTTTATTTCGTTCAATTAGCAGGCAATGTGAAACGCTCGCGTGTGATATGCAAAAGTTGTTCCGAATTTTCACGTGTGTTTGTTTTTTTCGCGTGCACGGTTTCGGATCTTAATTTATGGAAATCGGGTGCATTTTGAGTTATCAGTTCTATGCAAGCTGACGGTAATTCTCTGTGACACGACAATGTTTGACGAGTGAATGCTGAATTCAAAGTATTGCAAAGCTTTTAGTAAACGAACTCTGTAATCTTGGCCCGTGTTCGTACGTTAAAATGTTACTTTTACTGCTTAAAGAGTGAGATTTTATGAGCCTTAAAAATAAATTACTGGCCTCAAACGGATAATCGTACTTCCGAATGCTTGCCAGAGTGAATATTTTATCCCAGATTAGTGCACAATAAAGGTAAATAAATCGTGGAAATAACTTTATCACACACTTAAGATTATCATTCACACACATTGTAGGTACATTTCTACAAATATCAAATCAATTCGTATTTGGATGATCAAAATCATACGTGAGTAAGTTTTTAGTTGATCTTTTGTTAATCTATGTAGATTATAAAACCATAAAATTCATTGCTCGTGTTTCCAAAACGGCATAGGTCGTGCATAAATCAGACATTAATTATTATGTACAGTTGTAAAAGAATCATAAAAACGAAACACGTCAAGAAATCAAAACTAAAATTCTGTGCGCCTGTGGTGATAAAACCCTGTACAAATTAATGTGTGCCAATAAGGTAGCATTAATTTTATAAAAAGAACAAACTTGAATTATGAACGCCGACACGCAAGTATACGTGCCAGAGTGCAAAATTTTCTTTTTTTTTCCAATCGTAAAAAGAGGGAATTAATCCTGAGTTTATGGCAACACCAAACACCTTTAATTGCTCCTTTGACAGACGTTATGGGTCGGTTATCGGCCAGTCTTTCGGGTGTGGTCAAAACAAAATTGAACATGGACAGTTGGCAATATATTTTTATAGGTTTTTTCCTGAGGTGTTGTTTTTATTAGTGGCCAATGTTATTTGCAACATTCGTTTTGAACTGCAAATTAGAAAGTTTATGCCGAATGACCGACGAGGAATCGTAAATTATATTCACAGGTTAGCAACTCAGAGGATGCGCATTTGGCATTTCGAAAAGGGCAGTTTTAATTAGCCTTCCAATGATTTATAAGCCCTAAGGTAAGTTGAATAAATCTTGATTTTGTAAGGAAAACGAAGAAAGAATGAGATTAAAAATAACTTTTACAGCTGGTTGAAACAAAACCACAACATTCCTTGATTTAAGAGAGGGATTAATAAAACTACATCCGTTTATGACTTTATGTGCGTTCATATTGAAATACTTGGCAGACCCACATTTTGTTTGAGCTACTTCATTTATTGCCGATATTTCACTGCATACTCATATTAAAACAACGATCGTGATCATCCAACACGACGGTTTCATATAAAAGTTATCGATAAATCGGGCGCAGACCAATATTTATTCAAATAAAAAAAGGATGGAGGAAGGCGACGAAAAGTATTCGATTCGGAATGCACTTTTGCATACACAATGCCTTTTGTTTAGAGAAAGTATTTCACATTTGAACCTGAATTATTTATTTTTATATATATGATTTATAAAAGCGACCACTGCGCGTTGTTCATGCGACAGCCGTACGTCTTGTCCGATACAAAGTTTTATTTATCGTTTCGAACCACCTAAGTTACTCTGTTTTGAGTTTACTCTATGTTCAACATAGAACGATCCATAATGCTTGGTTGGTTCAACACTCATTTTAATTTACTTTTGATAAAAAAAATTATAACAGACATATTTTTACTTTTTTTTGGCAGATCTCTTTATTTGTAAAATTCAAGTTAAGAGGACTGAAGTGTTAAAAGAGTGACTGTATGTATGTGAACGCAGAGAGACTTTCAATAAAAAATCTAACTATGGATACAATGACATGTGCCACCGCTACTCTGGAAATGGTGAGTAAATCTTTTAAGACTGGTAAGCTTCAGGAATAATATCACTGAAGATGTAGGTAAGTATAAAAAGAAAGCGAATGTAAGTATGAATTCCAAAAGAGATAATAGATACATAGATAGAAAATACTTTATTGCACACCACAACTACAACCTAAACATACAAGAAACATAACAACTTAAGTCTATGACATACAATGGGCGGTCTTATCGCTAAACAGCGATCTCTACCAGACAACCACAGATAATCTACAGAATAATCTTATTAGATTATTTTTTTCAGAGGTTGATGTATAGAAGCAAGTAACATTTGAGATCGCTTTACAATAACATTTTAAACAATTTTAGCAAATTATTACAGAATCTACTCGGTTAACTTGAATAAACTGGAGATAAATTTTACAGGAAGGAGTACTTAGGTAACATACAAAATACATGACCAAAACGCTAGGGCATCTAGGTAAAAAACTTACCATAGACAATCTAAGATGTCATTTTGAAAGTATCTAGACATTGTAATGCTTTTACGATATGCTACAAGCTTATGCATAATAAAATTATGCTCAAAAGAAACATGTAAAAATTTGTATGGACTAATATAAAAAAAAACCTTCTGTTCGATAGTCGAAAATAGTGCGATTATCTGAGCCCCTTATTTGTCTGAGACATTGGCTTAATTTCCTATAATTATAAGAGCTTTAGCTCTCAGACTATTGGCATCACGCGATGTCGGATCCCATTTTCTTGAGACTGATTAGCCAGTATTGGCATTTGTAGGAATCGTGTAAGAATGTTCCTCTGGCTATAGAGTTATGTTAGAACTACCTGAACTACATAGCAATCGCACTGAACGCCGTCTAGGATGCTCAGTAGTATTTTACTTAGTTGTGTAGTTCAAAAGTGATGATCAGAATAAAACTAAACTTACTAAATCACTGCAACGATTTTTTTTAAATGAGCTGAATTTGTCTAAAAAGGTTTGTTATTTTTTTGTAAAAAGTTTCTAAGTAGTCGAAAGAAATATTTGTAAGAGCTTTCAATGATCCATAATTTCGGATAATTACGGACAAACAAATACTAGGAGGCGACAACAATTATAACTCATAAATGGAACAGACACGATAATCGGAGGCGCGCCATCTTGCCAGCGGCAGCCAAATGTTTCCGTTTAATTTCTCCGGTAATTTGGTGTTTCCGGTGAACCAATCCGTCCCGTCAGTCGACCGTAATTATATTATTTCGGCAATAAATTATCGAATTTTGAATACAAAGCCGGTTAAAATGATGGCCTCCTTAATTTTGGTTAGACGCAACAATGAATGCCGCTTCCATGTTTTTTTATAATTATGGCACTTATTTATTTATTTTTGTATTTAAACACTAAAAAGCCGATGAATTACTGTTATTTCACATTTCAAAATGTGAAAGTTTAATTAATTTGAGTAACAATTTGATATCGTTTCAGTTTCATGTCATGCTATATCTACAAGAACTTCTATACAAAAAAAAAACCTCCACGAAGTAGATTAATTAATTAATATCCAGGAAATATTTACCTAATAACTACTGTATTACTACAACGAAAAATGTATAAAAACAACCTTATTAATATGAAATCACGACTAAAATTGTTACTAAAAATCATATCCCGCAACACCTTCAGTAGTGCCGTTCAATTCAATTGTTCGGTATCGATTGATTGCTTGATTCGATTAATTCTGTTGGAAATTAACGCAGCGGGTAAGCAGGGTATCGACAGACACCGTTGCCATGGTAACTCGCCCCATACTTACAACGCACTAATTATGCCACACTGATTGCTTTTCACTTTTTTCTGCCCCACGAGAATCTGACGCGTTGCCACCCTATCCTTAGTGTTTGGCACGCGTGATACTTTTTATCGATTTTATGAGAAGTGCACAATTTTGGATATACCTACTTTTAAACATAATTGAAATCAAATTAGGTGCTATATTTTTTTTCAGCTAAGAGTCCATTGCTAATATAGTTCTAATAAGGCAAGTTAAAAATAATACCTTGCATAAAAGTTTATTGTAGAACCAAAAATGATAGATAATTTCTATTATACTTCGAAATTATCACAAAAATGTAAACCACTTTATATGAGGTCACATTTTTTTTATTAAAAAAAATCTACAAAATAGTGTTGTGCAAATCCCACTCTGATTTCATCGACAATTTTTCAAGTCTCTCATAGTGACTCTGCATTCAAATTTTGATGACGTCACGTCGATCGATTAAAGGAAGCAGGTCATTACACTGTTTTTATTCGACACACTGATTAATCAAGTTATTAATTATACAAGTTCATATGGACGGGTTCGTTTTTTGTAAAGTTTGAATCAATGTTTGCCTAATGGATACAAATAAAAACCTTTTTTTTGTACGAACTAATTAATTTTGATTACTCATAAAAATGAAAGTAGGCATTTGGAGCTAAAACTTAGTTTTTGCATATTTAATTTTGAAGAATTTTTTATTACGTAGTTTTATATTTATACATATTTTGCAACGATTTTTTTATTAATTATCTAAAAACATATTAAAGTATTAACTAAACAAAAGTAAATTAATTTTGAACGCAGTATCGATTCACTAGTTAGCAAATCTGACCATTGATCTGATAACGCAGACCCTGACCTTGCCCAAACACTCACACATGCGCCGCACGCAACACGAACTGTTGCACACTACGCGAATTTCTTATTGCTACGCTGTGACGTCATTGCTGTAGCTCTTGGAAATTGCTTAAAACAGTTTCTAGACAAGTTTATTCCTAGAACAAGGCAATGTTTAAACTTTTCAAGAAATTTCAGAGGTAAGAAGATCCAATACATTCATCTATTTCATATTATTAAGTCATAATATATTTTTTTAAGTGGTCTACATGATAGAAGGTTTCAAACAACAAATAGCAAAAGGGCCACAATAAACTACTTTACTAAACCACCCAGCATCAATTGCATAACTGCCTTTGGAAAAGTAGTTACTTGTTTTTTTAAACAAAATCTTGCAAGATTACTGGTCAATACGAAATCTAATAAAAAAGAGACATCAAAAGCTCAATTCAGTCCAGTAAGTTCAAACTCTGAACTACAAACGCCGATTAACATTTTAGCAATCACAACAGCCAAACAACACGCAATCGTTCTCACCCACGAACTAAACGAATAACTATATTCGATGAGTACAATCGATTATTTTCTATTTTAATTTAATGCCCATCACTGCCCATCACTCGCATGTGTGCGTAGCGTTCACACTAAGAACTATGCATTCGCAATATAATTAGTGAAGGGTCGATAATATTAATGAGAGGGGGAACGGGGCTAAGACGGACACGGATTGTTATCTATGCGAGCTTTGTGCTCTTTTCTAATACCAGTCCGTTAGTTTAGTCGTACAGTTTAATAATAGGGACTAACTGTCGTGGACACCTCGCTTGACACATTAATGGTATGTCAAGGAAAGTAGTTTACTTGTAATTATAACTTGGGCTGAAGTTTGATCGCTTTCAGGTGGGGATTAATTTGAAAATGGGTAGGTGTCGGGTGAGACAGTTTCATATTGACAAACTAAGCAGGTTCGGGCTCCTTCTGAGCTAAGAATAGAATTTTCAGTATTGCTTAGTAAAAATATCGCAGGTTGCTTGTCTGGCTAACCTAGTAGGTATGTGTGTATATACGAGTTAGCGGTTATATGAAAGAGTAGTTTCACATTTCCTACCACTGATAAAAAATCAATAAGTCAAAATTTATCTATGAAACACTCTTTTTTTAATTATGTTAGCACTCCTAACCTAACCTCTGAGATATCAAGGTCTAAGCCAATGACCCGAATTCATTGCTCACAATGCTCACAAGTGTAATACACCAAGTACCTGCTAGTAGGTACCTACAACTATTTCTGTTTAAGTTTTAAACATATTATTATCATTATAATACGGTGGAGAGTTTTTACTTTAAAAAAACAAATTTGTAAAAATAAAGAGTTCGGCTTTCCTGTAAGCGATGTCATGTCGTGACCAATTAAAAATATCACGTTGAATTTCTAATAAGGAGTAACGCTTCGGCTTACCAAACAGACATGTGAAGAGACGGCTTGTACTTCACTGATTAATAAGATGGGGTTGCAAGCAAGGGGTACGTCACCCCACGCGGCACCCCAGCGCCTTACCCACGAAACAAAAAAAAATGTGACTCATCAACACACACCAAGAAAAACAACTCACACTCACACTATCGACGCATAACGCATTATTAACCAACACCAAAACTATACACTCAACCTTACGCTTTGATGTATAGAGCTCGGAATTGATTGATTGAAGTACAAGATAGAGCTGTAGTTAAGTAAACTAGGTCTCTTATAATCGTTCATTATCGCACACAGAGAAGGTTGGTACGTATTGTCCGGCACGCATACATGCACGCCTTAATTATATCGGAAAGTGGTTGGTAGGGGTTGGTTGATTTGATTAATTCTAGCTTGAGTAGTCGACGGCCTAGTTGGATATGCTATAAACATTGGAATATTCCGCCCATACAATTTGCGAAGACCTGTTAGTTGCTAACTGGTTTCTTAAAAGATAATAATGAGCTCACAGGAATCGGCACCTAGTTATGCTCACTGCTCAGTTCAACAAAAAATTTACTCTAATAGTGATGACGTCGAAATGACGTCGAAAACTCTTTGCCAGTAGTGGAAACAAGCTTTCGGCTGAAATGTGACGTCATGCCTAATAGAGGAAAACCTCTGCCGAATAGAGCAGAATGCCCATATATTTTGTTATGCAATACTATGCTGTTCTATGCATTTATATGCAATAAGAGTTAAAACCATTCTCAAAAAGATTTAACAAGTTGACTAAAGACAGTCTTGTATAACTTGTCTCCCAAGCCTAGAGGAACTTTTAGTAAAAAATAATATGCAACGTAAAAAAAAGTTAATGCAAGTTAAAATGATTGCATCAACTGAACTATTGAGTTATGTTACCCGCAATAGAACTTTCGGCAATTAATATAGTTTTTTGCAAATTGTGTTTCACTCTGTCACAGGTAAATAATGAAAAAAAAATGCCTAGAGTGAGTTCCATTTACTCCGGAGGGTTTCGTGGTTTCCGGAACAAAATTATAGTAAAAATTAAAATGGAATTTACTGTGTATTTAAAAAACTTGGTGGCATGTAAATTAGAAAATACACAAAGATAGAAAAAGAAGAAGTGCCTAATTTGAAGTCGATAGAGTTGAATAGTTTTGGAACCTATGGTTCCAATAGAATAGAAAGACAAAGTCTCACTGTAAACGTTATTTGGCTGTTATTTGGTAACGGAACTCTAATACAGGCAACATGGGGTTTCGTCGGCAGTTGAGCCTTCGCGTGCTTAAAACAGCCGAAAAACGAGAAAAACCGCAAGAAATTTTTATTATCGACTCAGCCTAGCCTGATACGGAACACTGACAAATCGCTTACGGCTTTATTTTCATGCTGTTTCCCATAAATATGGAACTGCTTCAGATCCAGTGCAACCATCGTAAAATATATTTTAATTGCATGTCCCCATGGTATGTGTTGACATATCAGGCCATTGTGAAATGGCAAATTACTACTTCCTATCACGGCACTATGCTTGTAAGCATAAATTTCTGCTTTACATCTTATATTTTTGGGTTCTAGCAACATTAGCATAAGTTAAAGAGTCAAATCGAATATCCCCTCTTGCTTACACCTGCATAAACCACGTTTCGAAGAATTGTTATCTTCTTATGCAAAAATATTAGCTCGTGCCGGACTTTATGCAAATCACGCTTCAGTGTCTACACTGACTACCTACTGGCTATTTGGATTTGTGTCTCGTGCCTTGGCAAGGGAAGTGCGCATAGATACATTTTGGGTATTATGGTAATTTACGCGTGGACTGTTCATATGCAAAGCGTCTAATGGTTTGTTATCATTTCGTCTTTTCTTATGTTGATGGGACTCCTGAGATGGATTTAAATATTTTGATAGAAGTATAATCATTATTTACGGTGATTTTTTAAATGGTACACGACATTGTGGTTTATCATTTGTTTAAACAAGGACTTATTTCCAATCTTATTTATAAGCACCTAAATATTTGAACTATTTTATGCTTATTATAAATTCAATATAAAGGTAGCATTTATCCTTTTGCTGAAAAACACTTCGAACCAAACATTTCATCAGCCCAATTCAATTCGAAAGACGTTACTTTCCCAAAGATATTCGACAGTTGCACTTACGTCACACCTGTCTGGAATACGTACCCTTGCATCGATCGGCAATACCTCGCCATTCTCGAATTTCATATGTATCTCTAATTTCAATAACACCCTTCCCTACCTGTGCCATCTCATCTACATATCAATGTTCGCAACGTCTCCGAAATTTCTTTTCTCTCGCTAAAGTATGCAACGCCCGTGCTCCATATCATTACAGCTATAAGAATTTCACTAAAATTGGATCGCCCTCTTGCGCGTTGTCATACCCTTTGGTAATAGTAACGGTTTATTTTCATAACGAACTTTTTTGTAATGCGATATTCTCGTTGTTTCCACTAAGGGTGAGATTTACTGCAAACCTTTGATTGACAAGGTTTACTTTGACGATAGTGTTACTTGTACTAACAAGGGAATATTGGATTCCAAGACTTCCAAGATCAGATTGGCGTTTCACAAACTCTACCGAACTGATGAAGCTCAGTATCTAAATAACGAGTTGGATGGATTCACAATCTGTCACAAATATATGAAAAAGATGACGTAGCTCTGACCTCTTCAACCTCTTAAGAATCATGACTAGCACCCAATTTTGATGGAGTATTTCTCCCCGAGTTGCCAGTCGTGAGCCTATTTCCGTATCAAGATATTCAATTACAAAAACAAGCCGGTAACAAGAGGGTAATCTCTAGATGCAGTAATTCGTAACAATTATTTGATAAGTATCATCCATAACCCTTCTTCCCACACAAGAGCTAGCTCAATAGCCATCGGATGCATCTTGACTATTGTGAACATCCTCTCACTACCCTTCGATGTATCTACAATACCGTGCCTTAAATTTATGCATGTAGACGACAATAGTGGCATCAGCAGCATAATTTGATTAGAACCTTTGTCAGATCAGTGCAGGTATCGGATCGTAAAATTAAATTTAGACCTATCATTGGTTAATTTTCGGATTCTCCCGACCTCTAGATGCTCGAAGGGCTCCATTTGGTGTCATTCGCAACAATAGTGTTCAATCAATTATTATTCCTTGTGCACCTTGATGAAATTTTAAATTGTTGCGATAACGGTCGCTGCATTGTAGTTTGTATATTTCTTCGAAATTTGCATATCAGTTATTGATTGAAAAAATATTCAAATATCACTGTTTAGAATCACTCGATCGATCCGTTACAGCTCTCATAATTTGCGTCCACAATGGAAATTTGCGATTTTAAATAATGGTTTCTGCATTATAGCGGTTCATTTGCATGGCGAAATAATCACTGGTACTATGAAAGTTTTCAATCGTATTGTAGACAAGGAATTCATTGAGCGGCATGTGTCTGCTACAAAAGTACCCTCCTCAGGATGAGGAGTGAAAACCTAATTGTTGTGGTTCTCGTTGTGAAAACACTGCACACACGTCACTGTTTCCTGTAGACGCTCGCGAAGCATAATATTTCTGAATGGCTTTTGTTCTTACTTGTACAATGATGAGATACAGTTAGTTTCTAACAGATAAAAATAACTTGTACCTTTCCGTTTTATTTTCTGAAAACGATAAGCAAAAAAATAAGTAGATAGGTAGGTATATTAATATTTTATTACTAAAATTCAAATGTTCTGTAAAACTGCATAATAATTAATGTAGAAAAGTATATTATTAGATTAGTGTTGAATAACAAAAAAACTATAAATTTGACATAGATCGTGCTTAGAGAACAGTTCGACTTGGCACGCTTTGCATACCATTAAAATTTGGGAGCCTAATGTGCCTATAGCATTTTCTAGCCCTTTGTAGATAAAAATTTGCATACACACGGATTTAAGATTATCGCGTGTCTTATTGTCAAAAGAGGCTTGGTGCTATTATCACTTTAGTATAACCTTCATAATTTTGCATATGACTAAGATACCCAATAAAATTTGGTGAGTCCATGCATAAACCAGTTCAACTTGGCACGCTTTGCATAGCATTATAAGTTGGGTAAAGCCCTTGGTAGATAATTTGCATGCCCACATTGCCCACGTGTGTAAAATTGTCACGTGTCCATCTATTGTCGAAGGAGGTTGGTTTAGATGCAATTATCATATTATAGCTGAAGGTGCATAATTTTGCATATGACAAGGTAAGATACCCTATAAAATTTGGTGAGGTCGTTATGCAAAACTAAGATTGATACTTCTCTATTATCAAAATGGTGAGCTTGTGCTATCGCATAAGTAATAGAGGTGCATAAAATTTGGTATTTTTTACATCGTATATGAAAGCAAGTAACGCCTTTTATGTGATTTGCACATCCTATAGCGGACCAAAATTTGGTATAGAATAAAAATGGTCACGTGACTATTCAAGGGTTTCTGCCATCCCAAAAAGTACTTGGTATTTAATTTAATTGTCAAATAGTATTCCACCATAATAGTACCTACCTACAGAAAATAAATAATTTTCTTGATTTAAAAAAAGTTAAATTAAAAAGGATCGTAAGACTTGCTGCACGATTATTTATATTTTTTTTTATTAAAATGTGTATTGCAGTCGCAAACTACCTTTAACACCGATGACAATGAATGCATTAAAATATGCACTTAATATGCTAATCGACTGAAACTAATCACAATTTTAATCAGAATCAGTCACTTTGCACTCCGGGAGTGTCGAGTTATGTCATTTCAAGATGAGCTTTTGATTTGATGACCATTTTGTCCTGAACTCTGGTTGTACAAAAAGTGCAAGGCGCAAAAGATCTGCATAAAATGGATAGTGGGTGGTAATTAGAATATGCAAGGGTGAGAAATATTGCATTTTTATCTGCTGTAAAGTAATCACAAAACAATTGCTTTCAAGTCCTCTTTCGAATAAGCATGAACATTTTTTTTCGCCACGCCACAGCACGCAAAAGTTATTCATGTAACAATTTCTTATATTCTAGAAATTTTTCATGACTTCTGTAAAATTAGTACCTAAGTGTTCGCATTGTATCACTTTCAAATTTATTTGACTCAAACAACCCTGCTAAAAGTGCTAAATAATCAAAGTCGTCATAATTTTGGGCAATATCGTGCAATAGTTACTTTGGGTGAAAATATCGTGCAGTTGTCACAAATTTTAGGCAATAGCGTTGAAAAGTTTGTTTGAATTCGCAGTAATTTTTCATAGGGTTAATTAAATACTACGAAATTTCGTGCTAAATGCAAGCAGGCTAACTACAACGTTGAATGCTAAATTAGGGTTATCAGACTTTAGGTTTGGTTCTAAATTAGTGTTTCTCTGTTGTAAATTTTTTACTTCTAAATGGTAAGAATTTTATGGTATTTTTATATAACTTTATAAACTGTATAAAAGTGAAACCTAAATCTGCATTTTCATTAATGTGATAATACATTGTAGCAGCAATTTTTTATTAAAATACACCATACCCGTAAAAGAAATAATAAGAATAAATAAAATAAATATTCTGGAACATTTCACATAAAACCCTCTAAGCCTAACCTCAAAGTAAGCAAAGCTTGCACGAGTGATATCATCCAATATGTTTTAATAGATTATTTTTTTATATACCTACATAGTATTACATAAATATGTTTTATTGTAATTCTTGTTCTTGTACATATTCTACATATCAACTAGCACATATTCTGTGGTATAATCCGAACAAGAACACAAACACGTCACAAAACTGCAGTTGCAAGTGTAAATGTGAAACCCTAGCAATGTTGCACTGCACAGTCTTCTGTAATTAGTATCGTAATTAAATACTCTGTAATTGGTTAATGCAATCAGTCACGCTACGGAAAAGTTACTTTGAAAACTTTAATTAGGTATAGTAGAACCATATTGTGAAGTAGTTTAGGCTATTTTAGGTTAGGTGATTCGTTTGAACTGGGGATCAATTGCACTAATCATAAAACAATAAAAAAAAACTAAAGTTCAATATCATGCAACAGTAAAGAAGGTAGTCTATGTGACTCAGTCTAATTAAGCTATCAATAGACCTAGATTTAAACAATATTGCCAAAAGTAAACCAAAGCGAAAAAAACATTTAGGTACCCTGTCAATGTAAGCTTAGAATAGTTACACCGTATTAGACATAGACATTCATTTATTTACTAAATGGCACACAACATACAAAACATATAGATAAGTACAAATGAAACAATAATAATAAAAATACCGAAAGCACTGAATTTAAAAGTATTTTATCTCTTTCGATCGAATTTGAATGGGCTTGTCAATGCAAAAAACAAAACACGGATGTAACTACTGCAAGCTTACGTACCGCTAGAGCGCAAAGTTTGCAAAGGGCAAAACACACCTTGCTTTGAAATCTGAAAAAAGGTTTGAAATATGTTTTCAAATACGTAGCCAAAATGATTTGGAATAATAATTGTCCGATGACGGACATGGGTCGCGTCCGGTCGGATACGTCGGACAGTCCGTCGCCGGACCCGCGTCATTCATTACCTCGATCGATGGTGATGTCCGCTTGATTGTTAATTATTGCCCATTAAGGTGGGTCCACATCTGATCTTTTGTCCGTACCGTAGCTCCGTATCGTATCAGCGTCGCGATCAAAGAACGCTAGTTTGGACGCATGTTCGGTAACGGCACGGTGGTACGGCGGCGTCCAAACTAGCGTTCTTTGATCGCGACGCTGATACGATACGGAGCTACGGTACGGACAAAAGATCAGATGTGGACCCACCTTAAGACAGCTGTTTGATAGTATTTGATATACGCATGTCGAGGTTTAAAAAACAGTTTTTGTGCTTCTAATATAGTTTTTACCAGAGTTGGTTTACGATGCGTTGCGGCACCGCACCGCAAACATTTGAATACAGTGGTATACCACATGGTGCGCTTAGATTTGTATTCTAAAACAGCGTTCAAATCAAGACTATGCATATATTTTTCGATAGTTTTCTATGATGTTTGTCTCTACCCTTAAATCTTGCTTTTTTTTTTCGTTACCTCCTTAGCCGCACCTCAAAGTGTGAACAGGCTCAAAGGTGGATGGCATGCAGTATAACTATTTAGTTTCTGCAAAAAAAATAAGCTCAAGTAATTACGATAAGGTCCAAAGTATCTAGGCATCATTTTTAACAGCATACCACCAACAAAACTTGTCACACGGCGTCAATATGGGCAAAACGTGGTCATTGTTGCTGTAAAGGATCTAAAATAGGATGTCAAGGCTTGCTAAAGACGTTAGAAACATTAACTGGTTTTTATAGATATTATTCAAAATGGCACCATTTATATTTTCAAAGTGCATATTGCAGAAAACCGTCATTCGGTAACGACTTGAAAGTGACGCTTTTCTTTTGTTTTATGGAATCGTGACGTCAATACTTAATGCGTGTAAAGGCGCTTGTATGCCCAATACTAATAAGTACTGCTAGTGGCAAATCATTGATTTGTTTGCAATCAGCAGGCCTCAATCGATAGTATGGAGCGTGCATTCGGTCTTAGTTCCGGTCAGCGTCTCGGTGTCGTGCGTGTCACACTGCAGTTTTTACGTCATCGTTTTGTGTAAGTAGTCTTTACATAAAGAACACCGCAATTTCCAAAGTGGTGGATCTACATGATGAAGATGCTTCTTGATCAATTACCACCGAAACTGCTGCAGATAAAAAAGATTACTTCTTTAAAATCCTGTTTAAAAATAAATAACTTATTTTTTTTTGTTATAAAAAACTAAAACTAATCTTTATAAAAATTACTAAAATTTATAAAAATTTGGTAAGCTCGTTTAAAAAATCCGAACATAAACACTTGAAAGTGACCTCCCAAAAATATAAAGTACCTACATGCTTTTGATAGAGTCGTATAGAACCACCTTGTATACGTCACGCACTTGAAGGGCCGCGGTCAGTCACAGGTGGGGTGCACTTATCTCTCGATCTGGCGACCACTTCGCCGTTTTGACACTTCGGCCCTTATAATAGTGATATTTTCCAGATATATAACGTAGATAAAACTAAACACGTGTTTTTTTATAATCGTCGCGCTATCTGAAGTGCTTGTTAATCGATCGGTGTCAGTTTTTTGACATATTTTGATGTATTAGGAAGTTTGATTAGATTATGACATGTGTTCGTTAGTTTTAAGCTACTACTTTTTAAGTCTCAGACAGTCTTACTCCTGTGTCTCTCTGTCACCTCCACCAAAGCTGAACGTAGACGCTAGAGAATTGAAAATTGGAATAGTAAATTGTTTGTGAATACTCATGAAACTTTGTGACAATGTTTTGAGCATTAGAGACATGGGGGGGCTAACAACATGAACAATTTTTCGAATAAAAACAACATCGTTTTTGGAAGTAGTCTTAGGACACCCTGTATATGTGCGTAAAAATGCATTTTAGAACGCAATTGAAAACAAATATAAACTATACACTATAAATAAAAATGTTATACTAAAGTTAGCCTTCCTTAGAACTAATAAATAAGCCATGATACTTGTAGGCCATTTAAGAAAGCTTTATAAACTCATAAATATCCGAGTACAAAAACTATGAACACAATGGGGGCACAATTAAAGTATGGTGTACGATCTGCTAATGTCTTATTTATGGGTTTTTATATGTCGAACACACAATTTTCACATGCTTAAGCCTGCTACCTGGTATAAGGTATTTACAAAGAGTTATGATGTAGATACTTTGTTCGTTAGAACTTATGAGTATTAACTGGTAAGCGTATGAATGACTAGAAGTGCGTGTTTCTGTTATAATAACTTGTCGGTTGATATTTACACTTATCTTATTCTATTATTCATAAATGGTAATGCATTGTTATAGGCAGAAGTTACCACTTAACATCAGGTGAGCTATCAGCTTGTCCCATTACTTTTATCATAATTTTTTTTTTAATGGTCATATTTTTTTTATTTTTTTTTATTAACCTATATCGTCCCACTGCTGGGCAAAGGTCTCCCCCATAGACTTCCAATGTTCCAATGGTCATATTTTGGAACGTAAATTTCATCAAATTGGAGTGTTGGTTTTCTCTTTCCAATAAGTGATTAATAAATTTTAAAAGAT
Organism: Eulithis prunata; assembly: GCA_918843925.1. Taxonomy (NCBI): domain Eukaryota; kingdom Metazoa; phylum Arthropoda; class Insecta; order Lepidoptera; family Geometridae; genus Eulithis; species Eulithis prunata. The sequence continues at coordinate 3,987,032 of OU974019.1, read as the reverse complement.
GGACCTAATTATTTGACAAAATGAGAATGACTGAATTTGAGACAGTAAAAACAATAACCTTAAATATCCATAATACTACATCAATGTTAAATAACAATTTTACTTATATCAGTTTAATACTCTAGCCACGTCTATATTTTTTAAGCTCTACATCTTTACCGTTTCTACTCAAATAGGTCTTAAAACAGTCAAAAGTTTTATAATTTTTTTAATTTTTTTTCTATAAAAGAATTTCCTATATCCACCAGTATTCTTAGTTATAAGTATAAATAAGAGATAAAGTATTTGCCTACCCAAATTCAGTTTTATATCAGCTTAATATTCAAACCACGTCTATATCTTCTAAGCTCTACATCTTTATGGTTTCCGCTCAAATAGTTTGTATCTTTTGCGATTTTAATATGCGTTTAGACACCCTTTACCCATCACCGCAGCAGTAGGTAACATTTTATAGGCTATAATATGTCAGATATGGTTATTTTACGGTGTAGGGTTCACGGATTTACGTCATAACATTTTGAGATCTTGATACCTTGAGGTGAATAATAAGTACTAACGTAATACTGTTAAACTATGAGCCAAAAAAGGTTTATCCTTCCTAAATGGTATATTATGTATGACAAACAATTTTTCTAGATCAATTAATACACAGAGACAGGCGTCATGGCTCAGTCGGTAGTAACTCTGCCTTCCGTGCTGTGGGTCGTGGGTTCGATCTCCACCGAGAATAAACATTTGTGTGTAATAAATATAGATGTTTGTTCTGTGTGTGGGTGTTACTATGTATTACAAGTATGTATTTAAAAAAAAAATAAGTATTCTATCAGCAATCTAGTTCCCATAGTACAAGCTTTGCTTAGTTTGGGACTAGAGGGCGTTGTGTAACATGTCCATGAATATTTATTATTATATAATGTAGGTAGATACATAAACAATTTTTGAAACTTTACCTTTAATGTCGACTGTACCTACTAAGACACGGTGTAACAAACTTAATTTCTTTTTTATTTTACGTGCTAAAGAATAAAAGAAAAGTGGTGCTAAGGCGAAAGGCTGTAAAGCAATAAATAACGCTATAATAGTGTGTGAGTTGAGTCATAAAACCAATCAAACCACAATAAGCTAAATGATCTAGCAAACCCTAAATAGTCCTATGATCTCACTGGTCATAGTAATCAATGCCCAACCTATGTCTAAACTGTTAAGAGCAATAAATATAATGTTACAATTTTATATATTACTAGCCGTCGCCCGCGGCGTTGCTCGCGTTCTAGACCCTTTAGGGTGCGACTTTTCAAAATTCCTTTCTTAGTGCAGCCCTACACTATATAAGGATACTACCCTCCAAATTTCATACCTCTAGGACTTATGGTTTAGGCTGTGCGTTGATTCTCTGTCAGCTTCAAAAGAGTTTTATATATATTGATGATGATTTATAGCCTGTATGAAAAATTAGTAAGTAAGTAAAATCTTTATGAAAACAGGATATTTGAAAACAAGAAACTCGATAGAAAATAGGTTATTCGCCAATGTTTTTACGTGTTTTATAAGTAATCTACAGGACTACAAAATACATGAAAATAATAGGTCTGCTAAAAACTAAAATAAATAAATCTCAAAAACCAAAATATATTAAATGCTTATAACCTTTACTCAATTAATTTGATGGTATAAAAAGTTTTAAACTAAACAAACGAAAATCACAATTATTTCTTAAGCGATGGACACAAAACAAACACATATATATCTCTATAGACAACATTTCAAGATATTTGCTAAGAAGTCAACCAAATTGTAATTTTTCAAACACCACATTTATTTTAAGTTTCATTTCTCGCCGTTAAAGTTGTAGGGATTAAAACAGTTTATTGTTCGATTTATTCGAGCAAAGGGTACAAAAATATATCACTTTACAATGCTCTTTGCCCTCTACGCAAAGTTTGCAGCTCATTGTGGTACCAATCAATAGTAACAGTAGTTCTTCTATAGCGTTTCTCAATATTTTAACGTTTGAACCTTACCTACACAACACTGTAAAAGTTCCATCATAAAAATCTTAACGAATGTTTTTGTACTAAAAATAAATTGAAGAATAATTCATTTGAAATCTACCAGTACATTTTGAGGACTATTTACAGAATAAACAGCTTTGATATTGGCATTGGCGGCAGCTCTATTTAGGCACAGTAGGGCTATGTAGAACCATGAGATCAATGACTTATAATCTAACAATTTTAATAAGACTTTTTGTCAACGTTGACAACAGCATAAATGCATCGTCATTAAAGTTACTGAAGGTTTACACAACCAGCAAGTAGCAGTGATTTTGAGAGCATTTTAGATTATCAGTAAAAAAGTTTGAAGACCACAGGTTTGTAAAAGAAATACGTTGACGATTCATCTTTAATCCCTGCAATGTTCACGCTCATTGGGCACATTTCAAAACAATTTTTGGCTTATTAAACCGATCCAGGTAGACACCTAGTTTCATCCGTTACGGATCTTTCAACCCTACGGTGAACCTCAGTCAATATTTGACGTGTGTTATGTTTGAAGTGATTTCACTTCCATGTTTACTGGAGCAAAACTATTTTTTTAGTTGATAATAAAAAAAAATTATATTCTGAGGGTGGGATTGAAGCTTGTGTCAATTTTCCACAGATTTTACTGCTTAAAAATAAAAAGTATAGGTAGGTACATAAAAAATGTTAAAGATATAAATGAAATAAATAAAATCAAAACACCTAGTTACAAAATACGAAGTTTTAGATCCTTTTTAGGTTCCTATAATTTACAATTTTTTACTCAAAAAGTAATCACACCTCTACATACCAATTATTTTAAAAGTACTGCTTTCTTCCATTGTAAGAAAAAACCAAAGGGTGTCAAATAATACAGCCACAAAAACAGATTGGTTAAAAATAATCAGGCTGAGAAAGTCCCATCGTCACCCGTGAAAGTTTTTGAAGAAAATAAGGGTGCGGTCTCAGAGTAAAAACCACCAACTGTAGAGTAGCAACAAAAGTATCTCTTACCATTGTTTGATAGCGACTATCAGCATTTCATTTTGTTCTGTCGAAAAACAACCTGCTCCAAAATCTTTGAAGAAAAAATCTGATACACTGAACTTTACTACACTTAGTATTTATCCCTTTTTGCGGTATAAACCCTTGCTCATTGTTATTTTGTGCTTTTATATATACCTAATAAAAAAGCCGCTTGCTTGTCTACTTAGGTGTATAAAAAAACAGTTGTTATTCGTTGTCTGCCACGCTCTGTAATTCACTCTGACACTCTGACTTGACGGTATGAACGAACACGACCCAGCTATTCGTTCATACTATCGAGGACGATCTCGATGTTGCTATGATTACTCCTTTAGTACCTACGTATACAAAGTCGATAATTAAGGCGTACACAGACTGATCGGAAACTATAAATAATAGAATTTTGAAGACCGGATCTCTTTTGTGCGATTATTATAAGTTTTTAGGAGCCCTTTCCTATCGATCGGATTGATTTAATAACATACATCGATTATTCTTACCTCCTGTTTCACATGTGTGTTCAATATAAGATTTTTAAGGTTAAGAACAGATAGCTCATAAGTTAAGTGGCAACTAGAGTATCAAACCTTTCCAATCGAGGCATTGTTGCCGCACAGTGTATTTCTATCGCTACTTTACTTAACTTGCCACTGCCTATTAGTGTGTAAATTGACCATTATTGTTTGAAGTTCTGGGAATGTACTTTTCTTAGTCTTCTAAGTTGGTCAAGTGGAACTGCTGAATTAATAGTTTTTAGGCAATACATTTATTATTGAAATTGAATTATTGAACACAAACGAAATTAGGTAAAGTTCCAGCTTTATATTTCTGTCAAATAGATAGATAGATAGACATATATTTCAAACAAAAATATTTTCAAATTCTGTTTTATTTTACGAGTACTTTCAAAGCCTTTTCATGATAAGCTAAGAAAAGGACATACATTTAACGGTTTTGATTCGAGCTATTTCATTACAAAGAAAAAAATAATCGACCTTAAAATCTCGGTGCAAAAAACTGCTACAATTAGAAAGTTTTTGTTCCTTAGCTTTGATTTACAAAAAAATAAAGTGACAGAATAAGAAATACAATGACATGTCAGGTTGGGGTTGACGGATTTTTTTGTTTCCCCCTCGAAGTGTTGGGTGACACTATGGGTCGCAATTTTTGACGTGTCTTTGTACTTCTCTTTTTCTTTTTTTAAGAGTATCGTCTTGCATAAATTATCTGTACTGGAGCGGAACATGAATATTCCCATGTCTATTATTTTTTTGCTCATCTTTTTGATCGATTTTGCTTTGTATGATATTCGGGTGTGATTGAAATTTTAATTCCACATCGATGTGAATTTTGGCTTTCTCATGGATTTTTATTCATGCATTTTTATTTGTAGTAATATAGTGTTCCTAATATCACAACCCAAAACTGTTCTTAATACTTAATACATTTTACAGTCACCCTATTTCCTGAAATCGAAAGTTTCAAGTACCTACGTAAACTAATATTTATCGCTTTTTTTGGTCTAAACCCAAATGGACAAATTTACGACAGGCCGTATCAAATAAATCATTTCCAGTGACGTTTTAAATACATTTTTGTATACCGAGCCCGATGTACCGATACAGTCGCCGGCTCAGTATCTGTATTTGAACTCCAAAACTTTATGCAATAATAAGCTTTAGTGACTTATGAAATAGATGCTAAAATTGCGGTAGTTAATATGGCAAAGTATCGTTGTAAAGAGCTTAGGAAGTAAAAAAATAAGTAATTTGCGAATAAATCTTCCTCAAGGAGGGGAACTTTTTGCAATCTTACATTATAAGCAGACTATTAACGTCATGTACCGATAATTGTCACACATATTTTATAAAATCCCTTCGATGGAATTTTCAAAAGAATAAAATGAGCGACTAAAGACTGTTTTTTACTTGTGTCAAGAATCGGAGAATGCCCCTTAAGTTCAGCAAATATTTTTAAATTCAGTAAATTCACTCTATTATTTTTATCTGATGGAATACAATGAGACTTTTTACCTATTTTGGAAAAATATAGATTTGTGATATTATTTTTAATAACCAAGACTTTCTTTTGTTACAGAAGGTGAGTTTTAATCCAGCACAATAGACATAAAATGAGCAGTTTTTCTGTCCTTCAAGTAAGTGAATAGATTCTTTATGAGTCTACAATCTCTTTACAAAAAAAACTTCAGATATTTTTTTATTGTAAAATAATGTGTGAGAAAATAACATACCTATTTGCGTATATTCCAATTCTACCGTAACTTTTGATGAGATCTATATGTCAATAGTGCATTAAACCGAAATACCGTAATCATTTGTTTTATGTCACAATACCGCGGATGCTACGCTCGATCGCCGGTGGTCTGCACGCACCTTTATAACCATTGATGTTCAATCGTGTTAAACAGTTTGACTTCCTGTTTGGACTTTTGTTTTTGTACTTACTCGTATACCTACTATATTAAACAATGTAAGTACTTATACTACACAGTAGATTAGATACCTAGATAGTTTAAAATATTTTACGGACGTGGTTTTTATGACATCTCTCTAACCTCACTTAGACATCTTCAAAATAAGAGTTCCAAGAGATTTGAGAGGGTCTCTTTCGCACCTGGTAAGTTGCAAATTCAATCAAATTCCTTGCTTAGAAAGCTTAATTTAAAAATAAAGGAAAACACCAATAAAGTTGTCAGTCAGGACAAGGCATGATTACATTAACAAGGGAATACGCGACAAGCGAAGCGGAAAACTTAGCGGGCCCGCCCCGCCTCACTTCGCGACGAAATCGACTGTTTACGCAATCACAATGACGTACACTTTACCACTTCAAACCGGACTTCAATGTGAAAGAAGCTTTATTGTGACGGTATTAGACTCAGTTCAAAACTGACATAACTTTTAAGGAAAAATTATTACTTCCTACTAGGCTTCAATGTAAAATAAGTTTTGTTGTCACTGTATTACACTCAGACTCACTCAGTGCAATACTGACGCAACTCCAAAAGAAGAATTAAAAAAATATTTTTTTGGTAGAAATTGTTAAGCTGTTTTTTTGTCTATAAATCAAAAGTATTTTTGGATTTTAAATTATTTTTATATTTTCAAATTACCAACTTTCAAACTCACTTTAGAAAATAAGTAGGTACCAATAGGTACACCAGATTCCTTCCTAAGTTCTGACTAGCAAAAGTAGAGAAGGAGAAAGATAAAGTGACATGTCACTCTTTTGCAATACAAAGACAGCGCTACTAAGTAACTTCAACTTCAACTTTTATGTATCAACAACGTTTATGGCTTTTGCAACTGAAGAGAATAGGAAGGACAGACGGTGAAACATTCGCACGCTAAAACTGTTGTGTATTCTGTGACAATGCGTAATGACACTCGTTAGCCTAGTCGTTGTCCCTGCGTTTGTACAGTAATTGACATTATTTTCCAATTTCTCTATGATTTTTTTCCCGTAATGAAATGCAATGCCGTGCTCCGCCAATCGTAAGCAGTTTGAAATTAGTATTCAAATGAATACTAAGGAAAATATATTTTGATTGGATCCGTCGTAACTGAAATAAGAAACATCGAGAGAATAACAACTTATTTTACTGGTTATTATTGATTCTAGAATTCGGAAGGTCAGCTAAATAACATTATAAAATGAAATCGGACTCCAAATCGAAGTGCCCTTACAGGACGGAGTACATTACGTAATTGGGTAATCGTTACTTAGTGGTTAATTACCCACTAAGATGTTTTGTAACTTGTATGTAAGCAATAAATAAAAATTTAAGGTTTACAGTTTTACAATAGTCAGGTCTTTGAATCTAATTAAGTTATAAGTACCTATATATATTTTACAGATGGTATTATAAATACTCGCAGAATTCCTTTAAAAATTTTAATTAAAACTGAATGAGTCAAGCGCATTATACAAAATGTGCATGTTTAGAAATCATGACGATAAAAACCTATTAATAGTTAAATTTTCTTGAATAAACCTACATCTCAAACGAGCTCTACATTTTTAACATAACTACGTAAAACAAACTACGCCAAAAAGAAGGTTATGAGTTTAACGGTGTTAGTGTTTCACAGTTTTACCGTTGTCTTTCAATCTGCAAAAGACAAAACATGGTGCAAAAATTCCAAGCTTACATCGAGTCTAAAACTCGAATAGTGTAACCCAAGGCGTAAAAGAAATACCTAAAAAATGCCCTACACAATTTTTGTTAATTACCCGTGCGAATCCGGGACCGACAGCTAGTATGTTATATGCACCCACCTAGTACTGCACACAAGCATACTGATACGCGAGTATGATACACAGCATGAAATGATAATTCCAGCCTACATTCAGCACGATAATGACTCTCAAACGACGTCTCAACTCAGAGTTTCATAAAACGAGACGTAGAAAACATGAACACCCCACAAGTTCACCCCTATCTTGAAAAAGTCACCCCCGCACGTAGAAACACAAAAAAGGGCACCGGAGGGACGTTACACGCATCCCAAGTAAGCGAAGCTCATTGCTAGGGTCTGCAGATGTCTTTAATGGCTTTAAATTATATGTAGAGAGCTAACTGCCGGAGTAGGTGATAGATGGCACGAGGTTATTGGAGATGCCATTGTCTTCCCTTCTCTCTTTTCGCCATTAAGGTCCGTGTGTGTACGATTGCTAGCATTTACTGAGTAATATATTTTTGGAAAATTATTTTTACTTGGCTTGTTTTTGCTCTGCTAACGCCTAGACTAGTTAGTATGTAGACTACTAAAAGGCTGGTTAATAACAAAACGGTACTATAGATAATACCTATTGAAAACTTGATTAAATTTAAAAAACTAATAGCAATTTTTCAAAACTGCATATTTCGTGTTGTAAATTTGATGTAATATGACTTTACTTCAAATTTAATTATTTCACTGTCTCCTCACTGCATTTATTTATTAAAGCTACATTACCAGTAGCTAGATTGAGACCTATAGAAATATATAACCCATAGAATCCATAGAAATACAGTACATGGCACTGTCTTTTTTGAGAACATTTTTGTACGTAGATTTTGAAAACTATTCTACCAAACATAACAGAGTGAAATCGCCCTCAAGGTAGGTGTTAAAACGCGCCAAAAACATTGAGCCAGTTTAATCACAACGTACCCTGATTAAGGCGACCCTCGTGGCCATAAAAACATTATCCCGCGTCCCTCCACACTAAAAAACATAAAGAACAAATACAATGAGACAGTGTGTCCGTTGCATCAGATATTGGCAGTTAGCTAGTTTAGGGTTAGGTAGCATGACATGACTTCGAAGTTTGCACTAAAAAGACGGTGTAAGGAAAATAATCAAGAATAGATGTAAATTCTATAATTATATGCCTAAAACTCATCTTCAGTATCATTTTAAAAAAGATTTCTATGGAAAAACCTTTATGCAGAACGTGTCAGCATTATCATCATAAAAGTTTTAACTTTTTTTCAATAAGCGATATTGAATTCGTATTTTACATTGACACCATATTTTACTTAGTTTCATAGTTGTAGCGTAAATAATATTTTTTTAAACATTCTTGATAAAATAATGTCCTCTTAGTTTTTAGTCTCACTTTTTTCTTTTCTTTTCTTTTTACAGAGTTCTGTGAATTTGAGTGATCCGGACTTATTCCGGCTAAACTGGAAAAGCGTCACAACTCTAAGCCCATCAGATACTAGCAGTTAGCTACATTTGATGCCATGCGACTTAGCTGATTAGATCGCACTGGTTATGTCCCGTTTCAATCGATAATCTATTGCTTTTGCAGTTTGAATTTATCTGAAGGATAGTTGATTCGTGTTATATCAGTTTTATTGATAGAAATAATAAAACTGCAGGAAAGAATGTAACCTATTTTGCTGTCAGTTGTTGATTTTGAGTAATAACGCCAAAAATATACTTACCCCAAGTATTGCGATGGGCTCTTGAAATGTGAATGAGAATCCAAAATAAGGGGCATTAGATAAGTAAAAAGTATAAGGGCATAAATACCAAGATTAAAGGTACGTTACCAATTCCAAAGATGGCCAAAACATAAATAGCCTTGAGGGTGGAAATCTGAAAGGAGAAAACATTCGGTACGCGGCACCGTTATGCTTAATGCACCCCCACAGAAATTATCGATTAGAAGCTTTTTTATGCAAGAGGGAGTGCGTAGGGGAGCCTACCCTGGGGCGAGTGGTTGAAACAAAAAACGCGAGTGAAGAGTGAAATAAAAAGTTTAAACAAGCAATGCAATGCCCTCAAGACGGCAAAATCAATAATCGAAGCGGCCCGATGCAAATCTTGCATCTCGATTTGAATTTCAATGGGCACGAATTTGAGTTAGTATTTTGTTTTTAAGCTTTATTTGGGCCTTTGTTGTGAAATGTTTATTTTGTGTGTTAAAAAATGAACTTCTATTGCAACAAAGTAATAGAAAATTGGTAAAAAAAATTGTATGTTGAAATATTTCTATAGGTATTACCTAAAAAAATGATCTATCATCTTATAAGTTTTTTATTCGAACATCATTCATATGGCAAGAAGAGGTCACATAAACTTTTGTGTCTAGCAAAGTGATGATGATCGTAAACAGATACTTTTCGTTCATGTCATTGTGTCCCATCGTAAAATTAAACGACATAAATAGCTAAATGACCAATTGTGACATAACGTAGGTACCAACTCAAAAGTGCAGTAGCAATTTATTACACAAAGTCGAACGTTCCATAATTTTCTATGAATATGTAATTTAAAATAAAACGCAGAATACTCAATAAACATTAAACTTCATAGTTTGTTGCTAGACTGCTGGACGTTTAACACCGAAGTTGGTATTACAAATCTTCTTGCGATTCCAATAATGCTATCGTAAATTTGTTTGCTGGTAAGTTGCATAAAATGTATGACAATGCCAAAAACTTGATTGGTTTATCCGTTTAATGTGTTAAAAATATTGGAACTACCGCTTAGCATCGCCTGGTTGCTAGCTGTTTACCAACTTTATAAAATTATGATAAAGTAATATAGATATACAAATATGAAATTTCAAATATGATACAAAGATAAATTTCTTATTTTATGATTGTTATTTTATTGGACACTGAACTAAAAAATGTTTAGTGAAAGCGTGAAGGATAGGAACTAAACTCAAAAATATTTAGTGAAAGCGTGATAAGGATACTCTTTTTCAAGCTTCTATCATTAATTATCGTATTAAAATAAAAACATTTCAATCTACAGTGTCAATCAATCAAAAAATACAAAATTCAGCTCGCGTCCCAACATCCTTATTGTACACTCGGCCCAATTAGCCCACCCCTGGGCTCAGATGTGCACTCTTCTTGATCGTTCGAGCGTCATCTTTAAATTTCCGTCGTTAAGATTTAATTTTTATCAAGGTCTGCACCCCCTTGCCCCCCCGCCCTTCTTACCTCCAGAGGGTAAAACCTGTCGCACCAAATATTTTCCTTCGTAGTTTTTTCCTCCTTCGATGGCACTTACGGCGCCCCTCTGTACGAATTTTTTTATCATTAAAACACGGGGGGGTCGCCGAACCCGCGTTGCCAACTCGCGCTTGTCATAACAAAATATAATCATACGGAACCAAGCGGCTTCGGTCACGTTTGCGTCTGTGGACGACAAGGTTAACGCTGAAATAAGAAATTCAATAATTCTAAGTACCATTGAAGCTTTTTTCATCGGAATTTAAGTCATAGTTGACTACGCAAACTAAAAATCTTCATGCTTTTTATTATTGGTCTTCGAGTAGGTGAAATCTCCTAAAACGATATTATTATATTGCGGTTCAATTAAAAATGAATCATTTAATCACCTAATATGCGTTGAACTACGAAGCTATAGCGATTCATGTCTGAAGGTGTCCAATAAGGTCCACGGATGACACATTTCACTTACCCTCCTGTGTAATTAAGCCGGCTAGGTGTTAATTACGAAGACATCAAGTCTCACCTCGATTCGTTTTCTTTAGCTATTCTGTTTCTATTTAGTTAATAAGATAAAGGCAGAGCTTACTAGTTACAAAAAGTTTTTTTTATGAGGTTATGTGCAGTGGGGTAATTGTCTATCTTTTGATACCATCAGAATGTGTCAGAATCTGACAAATTGCAATCTAAATGTCAATTTAGCAACCGGTAAATTGTAATTTTGATAGCAACTTGTCAGATTCTGACAAGTTCTGATGGTATCAAAAGATAGACAATCAGCGAGCTGGTCATCTTCTGAGTTTTACAAGATGACGAATTTACGTTAGAAGCGTTGGAGTCGTTTTAATAAATACATTAAAAGCTATGATAAGTATAATAGGTACTTACTTATATAGATGTTATCCTCAAAAGATGCTCTCAAAAACATTGGAAGGAAATTGTATACACGGTGAACCACCAAGCTTGACATTAATCGACACCAATTCTCACTAATGTTCTTTAAAAGGCTAAGTTGGTAGGTGTACCTAATATAATACAGAATACAAAAATATTAGAAATAAATAATTTAGAACCAGTTGACTGGAAGTTCAAACAAAATTGCAGATCCGTTATAACAGTCTACCTTGGAACAAGAACAAAGCCAACTATCAACATCGTTTACCAGCTAAATGTGGTAAACAAAATTAACGTAAGTAAAGTTGAAAAGTTGCGGAAACTCTTATAATCTTGTTAAAGCTCAGACGCTGCTAATCCACCGCCCATCAGCTAATTAATCCCACAAAGTTTAGTTCTCAAAAAGTTTCTACGAAGGAAGTAATTTTACGCCAAGAATAAAGATGCGTGCATACAAGAAATATAATCATGCCCTTTTTTACTGGTGAAAACATTTGTTTTAGTACAGTATGCACCATAAAATTTATCAAATCAAACTATGTCATGACACAAAAGTTGCTCATTTATTGATTTTTTTAATACATTTAAGTTAATAGATTAAGTAGGTTTACTATTTGATAAGCATAAGTATCAGTTCAGCTACAAAATGTTTTATAAAATGCTAACCTATCTGTACCCAGCTTTACGGAGATAGAACTTCACACTTAGACTCAGCGAGTAAACACTCATGACGTTTCCTAATTAACGGACGCAATTAGTGGTCGAGCTCGATGGACCAGTGGGGAGAGGAGGAAAGGGGGGTTATAAGTGGCCCCAAGCGGAAAAAGTTAGGAGAAAATTCGTGGGCTTAACACGGAAAAACGTGAGGCGCCAGACGCTATTCTCGAGATACCAGCGTTGGTGACCTTGGAAAACTATTTCGAAACTGTTTGTCTAGTTGCTTATTGTGTGGGGTGCAAGTTTTCAGTTTTCTGCCGTCTATGCGTATCGTGACGTCATTGATCATACATTTGGAGTTAGACCAGTATTGCCTGCTTCCTACATAGTACAATTAAACGTGATGTCCACTTTCTAGCTCGCACATTTCAATATTTTTGAAGATATAAAAACGATGAATGTTAAATACGCTAAATAACATATGTTTCACGATCTATAGAGAATAATCAACATGTTTACCGATGAAAAAAATGTGCATCGGATAATTTTAAATTTGCACCAATGCGCAAATTTGCTGAAAAAAAAAGTACCTACTTAGATATGAGCAGAACTCTAATGGAAATAGTAAAGAGTAGATTTTGGGTAAACTTTGGGTATTTCTGCTAAAAATAAAAATAAATACTTTGTACCAACAATCAGTTCTGAGCATTTACATCTTAATTACAGATTCACGCGTGTCCGTCCGGAGACCAAATGAAAAATAGCACTCTACTCGTCTTTTATTAACATTCCGCCCCTGTGCGTTTCCGATGAGTAATTGCTTTCTTAATTCGCGTCATCCATCCTTAAAATAAGGCAATTTTTCATTCGTCTTCACCTACTTGTGCCTCCTTATATGCAAAGGTAATTTCTTCATTACTTAAGGCTTCGCGAGGGGACGGATGCGTATTTTTAACGATAAGTATGAATTCAGTCTGATATAATTTATGCAAACTGTTTGTCTATTTGATACGTTTCTGTGGTATCTTGCACACTGAAGACAGTTTAAGAGATTGGTTAGGTTACTTGTACACAGTGGACAAAATGTAGTGAATGAAAACTTATAATTATTTTACAAGTTGAACACGAGGATTTCAAACAGCCGATTCGACTCAGAAATCTTTAAATTAAATGTAGTAAAATTACAAGGATCACTTAGCATCGTCTTATAAATTAAGTGATTCTAGGTACCTACCAGTTCCTATAGCAACCAGTATAACGAAATGTGTACGGTGAATAACATATAAATCGTTAGCCTTTATTTAAGTTACTATTCGTTTTTTCTTTCTATGCCTTAATTTATTCCCTAAAAATATAAAAGGATTCTGGGGAGACGATCGTCGTTAGCGATATTGTAATTTGATTATTTGTATTTTTTTCTGAATACTTTTAATCACCGAGCTGGTTCAGTGGCGGGGAGGAAAATCAGATTTCAATTTCAATTAGTGACGAATCTTCGAGGAAAAATTCGAATAGACTGAATGAGTATTGATGAGTTTGGTTGTCAATATAAATGAGTAATTTTGGGGGCCCAATCAACATCTTTATTTGCTTTTCGTACCTCCACAAGGATCTATTTCTATTCATCCTAAATTGGAAAAAGTGGCCTTGGTTTTGTTTATCTGCTGTCGCGGTTCGTAGTTTACGTATATTTTTGTTCAGTCTTACAGCCAACAAATTACTAGTAACTACAGTGCAACACAGCTCACAGTAACAAAGTTTCAGAGCAACAAAATATGTAGTAGGTATAAAATCAAAGCACGCCTCGTCATAACCGCTCATACTGCTGGATAATTAGGGACCGCGATAGGCGCACGCGAGCCACAAATAATTCATTAGGAGCCTTAGTTCACCGCATACAATCACTTACACTGTCATGCACGACGTTTGAACCCACCAAGTGGCGTAATTACTGCACTGAAACAGCCCACGCTGAAAGGTTAGATATAATTGGATAATAGACGTTATGCACTGTAATGACATTTCATTGCTCATGTCACACAAAACGACACATTTCAAAAAGGTCAATTTGTACTCAAATTTGAGCTCGGTAAATTGAATTTGCGCAATTTGTAAAACACGAACCAATTATAAAACCGGACAAGGAAACCCGCAATTAGAAGAAATCCTCGAATATCTTCCGACTTGATGACTTCTTTGCTTGTTAATTCCTTGTCGCGAAGGAAAAAACGGGAGTCGGATTAATTCCAAGTGCGAGTCGATTGTTTGCATAAGCCTCGCCAGCACTGGGGAAGCATCACCTCACCGCCACCGGCTTAAAAAAATAATTAAAATTCGTAATCACTCTTGACTCGACCCCCCAGGGGGACGAGTTTGTCTTGGAAACGCGACCGCTTTCAAATAACGTCGCGGTTTAAAAAAGTACGACTGGAACATTCTCGCAAATTCGTTTATGTGACATTTTAAATAATTTGTGTTACTCGAATGTTATAAATATGACATTATTACGAGGCACAAGGCAGGCGGGGCGTTGTTCAAATAGTGGCACAAAAGGCTCGTTGGAATGTTTATAGTCGTCTTAAAAATTCGAGTGACATACACGATAGGAAAGTTTGTGAACCGCTTAGTTAGAGGTTACCTACAAAACGTGAAAGCTCAGTTCTTCCTTGCATGTTCAATGGTAGTTTTCTACCCTCTTAACAGCATATTTCGGCATATTTCGATTACCATAAAGCGTTCCGTGTCATGTATATTTACGTTTCATTATACGTACTTATTCACCTTAGAGCTTACATGTATTAATTTCTGAACTAAAAGGCTTCAATAGCAGGTTGTAGGAATTTATAATGACGCGAAAATAATCGAGAATTTTCGAATTTTGCTGCTAATGGTATGTAAAATAATTCACAACAATAGGCAGACATTTCCTTGGTCTATTCAAAAGAACCCAAGCTTATCACGGTCTTAAATTAATAAGCATTCAAGACGAGCCAAGTAAAAATGAATAAAGCTCGTAACACGGAACAATAGCGTAATAAGGATGGTGCATTTTGTCTCTGGGAGCTCGCTTGCAAAACAACAATAATTCTTCTTTCCGTGAAAAGATTTTCAGCGTTATTCCACTTGAAATTATTATTTTTTCTTGTCGTCGTCTTGCTATTGTCTCGAACTGGAGGTAAGTAATGAAGGAAATTGGGGGTTCTCTGCGAGGGACGCTAAGATTTGCGTGGCCGACCGCTCTCTAATGCGGAATAATGAAACAGCTTTGAATATCCTCTGCTCAGCGGTTCGGATTTATTACATTCATCCAAACGGAATTAGGCAATCACAAATACAACTATATAAAACTAGCTGGGTAAGGAATTTCCATTAAAAATAATCCGGGTTATGTACACACTACGTGGTTGCTTCCAAATGTGCCTTATTCAAGTGTCAACGCTACACACACATATTTTTGTAAGAGATTTTTTTTTTATGTTGCTACAAAATATTGATTAACCTCAAAACGCTCAATAAAATGCAATTCAATCGTCATATCTGTACGTATTGTTCTTTGACTAATAAGTGGCTCACCTACTTGAAAATTTTATGGAGCGGAATATTGCATCCAGTAAATAATGCTCTGTATTTATTATGTTACCATTAATTTATCAGACTTTTACGATTGTTTTTAATACATTTAAATCCATTTATTCTCACCTGCACCTTAATATTTACCTTATTGAGCTGTTCTCCATTTACCTACGTCACCTGCTCGCATTATTTTTATTGAATAAAATACTTACTGCAATTGCAAGTTTATAAACCCACTTGAGTAAGGACCAGATCCAGTGACGTATTTTTTTACAAAAAGCAATTAAGGACTTTCAGTTAAGAAAATCCTATACACCGATAAAAATCCAATTAACTCTGTTTCCTCTTAAGAAACAAACCAGTAAAAGTCTATTTTTAAACAAAAAAATATGTTAAAAAGTCTGACAAACTTAAAAAACCTTTATATTGAAAGAAAAGTAGGAAAATGGTGTAAAAAACTTTTTTTTTTTTGTATTTTATATTCCTTCGTTATATTCACTTCTCTTCTGCTTACTTGTAGCTAGTGAGACAATCAATTTCCCTACGGCCATATATTTTATAACGGTACTCAACTTTTACGGACATCTACGTTTTTGTCAGATATAATTGAGTGGAGAATTTTAAAAGAATGGACTAAAGATACGGGTAAAATTCTTTACTTGTTTTCGCTATAGTAAGCAAGTATTCGAGACGGGTTAAGTGCATCGCTCTTTATTTTACTTCTTAGTTTTGTTAGTAAGCAAGGCACATTGTTTTTTTTTATTTTAAGGGCAGCGACATTGTTAATGTCATGCATGATACCTACCTATATCATAAAAATATTATTATTAAAAACAATGACTTGACTGAATTTTTATTTTTTAACTGCTGTGTGTCAAGACAGGACAAATCCGCTGTGGATGTGGTCTTATCTCTAATCTAATCTTGGAAAAAAAAGAATTAAGTAAAGGCGATATTGGCTTTCTTCATAAATCCTGATGAAAACACAAAAACCCCACAAATTCATCAATCACATTATTATAAATTGAACCAACGACCCATGGCAATAATCTGACGTCCACTCACATGACGAAACTCAAACATTACTTTTGCAGTTTCCTATTTACATACCCCCAAAGCGGGTTACTTCGTAAACTCCAATATTTCTTGGCTCATACTCGACCCGGTCACAGAAAACTTGCGAATGTGCAGAAGAACAAGTTCTTAGGCGAGTACATTTAATTTTATCTCAATACACTTCAGTAACATACTTCACTGATAAAATAGTTCCTTCTATGTGTATAGTTCATATGTAGTAAAAAAAGTATTATATGACCATATGGTCATATAATAACCAATTTGTATATCTTTATCTGTAATAAAAGTTACTAAGTTTAAGTTTACGATCGTATATCCCTTATGATTTACAAAAAAATCTTTCATATACTGAGAAACATGATATTATATATTGATATTTATATTTTAATCTAAAACAATGTTTGCTAAAAGAAGTTAAACTTTATTCCCAAAGAAAATTACCAGTAATAGGTACAGTATTTAAAAAAAATTATAGATTTTCCCATAATTCCAGTATATCATCAATTCAACCTAACAGAATAATGTCTAAGTCATAAGTAAGTAGGTACTTTCAATAACTTCATTTCAATATTGCTTTCACCCTGCATGACATGTCTTTAGACAAAAAAACTACTTAAATAGGTTAGACAAAAAAACTACTTAAATAGGTATAGTGTTTTTTTATACTTTTTATTTTATTCAGCTCGAAGGAATCCTACTGGATTCACTGCGTTATGGTTTTCGGCGGTCTGCCATCTAGCATTTTTAATCTCGTTCTCCGGATCTCGGCACACGTGGTCCCTTCGTCCCTATGTTTACCTTCCGAAATAGTTTAACGGTAACAATTTGCATCTGCTTATGCGAGGAGCGTCCCCGGTAGTTAGCTATCAGTCTTTTCGATTGCAAATTTTTGGAGGTCTGTTTTTTTGGGCTTTGTTTGCTGAATTTGAATGAAGTATGTTGTGGTTGGAAATTGAATTGTATAGCAATGATACTCATTATTTTGGTTCTGTTTGTTTCTCCAAAAATTTTGTTTTTTTGTGAAACGTTTTTCCTTAGAAAAATATTTTGAAAAATATTGAATTTTTTTTACAGGCGTAACACAATTACATCATGAGATGAGTACGTATGATCAATGGTCAGTATTAATTCATGTTGACAAAAAATCATTAAAATTCGTAACATTAAAGTACAAAAGATAATCCAATACACCCGAGTGTTCCGCAAAGATATGGGCAGGTTAAGAGACTTGGTCCTAATCGATATCCTTATAATGATTGCCGGAGGAACTCGCATACGAAATAAGGAGGGCGCTTGACGGAGGTGTCCGGGGGTGGAGGGGGAGATATGAGACGATTTAGATTTTTTCCCTCTTCTATTCTTTCGTTTTTTTGGGGGAGCCCCCTCAGAAAGGGTGAGGAATTTAAGACGGCACCGCGATCGATTTTTTGCGCATGCATTGGTATTCTTGTAATGTCTTACTTCGAAATTAGAGTTATGCCTCTCTTCGTGTTCATCTTTTGAGTTGTTTCGTTTTGAAATTTTGACTTTGCTGTTTTGATTTTTAGTGCATTTCTGAATAGTAAGTGTGCCAAGTATACTCGTACCTAGCGACTGCTTAAATATCCCATTTAACAATGTTAGTCGGGAATGCAAGATCCAATGTTATATTCCTGTTTTTAAAAAGTGTAGTATTAGATTTTCTCCACAAATTGATTTCAATAAAATAAATGAAGTCTTAAAAGGAGTCTTAGCTAAATATAACAAACCACGCCAAATAATGATATTAAAAATACATATTAGTAAGTCAATATAAAACAAAGTTGATATAAAAGATATGGTAATATCTTTCTTCCTTTGCTAATAAACCATTGGATTTATTAATTAAGCCAGATCACAAAGGAACAAACTGAAAACGTCTTAACCGAAAAAATGTTTCTTTATTAATAGATCACCGGCCACCAACAAAAGGCAAGGCGTTAAAGGGGCTAAAAGCATTTCTACCCACAAAAAAGTCTCAATTAAAAACCTGACGGAAGCTTTTAGAAGGTAATCCTTCAAATTGTTTCCAACGCCCCCTCATTAACACCGAAAGTGTTAAAAAGTAAACTTTTTAATCTTTATTACTCGACTGCTAAACGGGTTAAATTGTTATAGAACAAGCGGTATCTCATTTTTTATTTTAACCCTTCGTCTGTAATTTATAAGCGGGAGTTTGAGCGTCTACGTTTTAATTGAGTAAAGTCATAATTGTGGGGCGTTTTTGATACGATTCGTCAGAATTTGTTAGCTTTTGTTAAATGCTGACTGCTGATATTCAATTATTTAAATGCTACCGTTTTTATCATAGACAAACAAATCAACTAAAGATACGGAGCTTAAAGATATTAGCTAAAGCATCCCAAAAGGGGGTTATTTATACGCTTCCAAACAAACTTCCAAAAGTTTATCAAATTTAATACTTATTGTTCCTACTGTCTTAAAAATTCTTTGACCGATGTAAACATAGAAGCGGTATGTATATTATCACAGTAACATGGCTTTTGAATACTTACCAAAATTCAGAGCCCCCACCTCATAAAGAAGGCGACACAGCACATACACTAGACAACAAAAAGATACCAAAATGCCAGAACCTCACATAACTCACGGTCTGAAATAGGCAGATTTCATACTGCCGACACGACACCTACACGATATCGGGGGAACGGAAGAAGATCAAGAAACAAAAAAATACTTATTGCATAGTCTTAAATTAACACTAGATCACCCTGTGATACTACCGATGCAAGAAAAAAATATCTTATAGCACTACTGGTAGTGCCAAGAAGTACCTAGTATGACTGTAAGTGTAAAACTGTACGTACCTACCTAATAGGCTGTATTGTGATCAATAAAGAGTTCATCTAATCTATCCATAAACGGCAGAGTAATTCTTTATTGTACACTAAAATAACACATAAACAGAAGACAGAAATAGATAACATGTACAAAGGCGAGCTTAACCCTAAAAAGAGTTTTCTTACAGCAAACCTTTGAGGCTAGAGAGAGGTGACTATAGAGGTAGGTCCGTGTACATACATAAAGTTTATACACAGTACATACACAGAGTTTATTTAATTTTCATAAAAGTGGTAGACGCTTTCACACCGTACCGGCACCGACATCGAATCGATATTTTTGTTTGAGCTACTGACATAATATCGTGTCGGTATCGGTATGTAAACGCCCCTAGCGGCCGGACGTTACACACGCGACCAAAAACTTTGCGTGACAACACACTACTTCATTATATTAATTACAAGACAAAGCAGATAAGCCGAGTCACGATTTTTGTCTGAATTTACTGAAGACGTTGTGTTTCGCTGGTATACCTATGCTTTGACGTTGCGTAAAAATTGCACAAAAAAAACCAAGTTAATTTACAAAAAAAAACCAGCCATGAAAATTTCCTGAGATCCTTTACATTATGGACCCCAGTTAACTTGTGCATTACTTAGAAAACTTGCTAAATACATTCTTGCATCTTGTACATGTAACTGATTTGTAGTGCGTACTTTATAACTTACAAGAATGTATGCTCCAATTTTTTTTTCTCTAAACTCTGACTCAAAAATGAGCTGAGTCAAAGTTAACGCTTACTTTACCTTACTTGGGTTTAAGTTTTGAGTTTGCAGTTTCAAATGGACCTATTTTTCTAGAAACTAAAAACATTTTCTCACGTATCTGTTGGCATCACTAACACAAATCTGAAGAATAAAAAAAATTATTTTCTCTTCCCTTGTCTTGTATTCTACATTGGTTGTATGTGGAAAAAATTAAAAACTTGTCTTTTTCCAAAAATCTAATCGTATAATCCCGGCTTCATCCATCCAGACCTTTTGAACTAGCGTACAGTATCTTCCTACTCGTCTGTATGTATTAATTACTGGATGGACGAACCACAATATAACGCGCCAGATAAGTCGACTTGCGATTTATTGCGTGCATTTCTTTTGTCAGCTTTGAAATTGTACTCGCATAAGTTAACCGAGATTAAAGTAATCGAACTTATAAATTTTGTCGCCTCACCTTTATAAGGCGATGGCGGTGTCGACGCGAACTTTGTTCAAATTAATGGGACGCATTATCAGATCGAGCCGAGTACATGGCGTTTATGCTGAGATAATTTTGTTCGGTAATTTTTTTTTTGCGATTGTGCTGTTCTGAGTAAACATTCTAAAATAACGTAGGTTTTTTTATGTATGAAGTATTATTCACAAAGTCGTAATGCTTGGAATAGATTTAGTCTTAATGCTTTGTTCAAATCGTGATCAAAATCACGTGGTTGTTAATAAAAATTCTTTGCTTAATGTTTTTAGTTCTCAAAAAATAGCGCAAAACTCATTACAAAGTAACGGCAGGTGAGCAAAAAGAAGACAAAAAAGTTTTTTTCTTTAAATAATGTTCAAAAGCACGTGGTGGTTGATGAAACTGCGCGCTCAATGTTCTTAGTTCCAATTTCAAAATAGCGCACAACTCATTACAAACTAACTGGCAGTAAAGAAAAAAACTGACCATAAAACAATGAAGCATCGTAAAGTAGCTTTAAAAATCGAATTACTTAACCTGGAAAGGCCTTAATCCCCACGACATTCCATGTTCAAAAACGCCTTTCTGGATACTAATTAAGAAACTAAACAACCACGAATAGCCATGAAATTCCTTATACGAGCGGTAAACCAATTTTGAGGCACTTTAGTTAGAGGCGCGCGCGCAGTAGTACCTAATTTAATTGACAAATAAAGACTCTAAGGGGCTCGCTACACGGCTACTTTTAGCCAACATGTCAATGTTTTTTAGCTAAAAAACTGGCACTTGTAAGTATTCAGACAAATTCTTGCACGCTAAAATTGGAATTGTTTTCAATTTCGTGGTTATTACTATTCAATTGTTGCTGTTTTTCATTCAAGAAAAATACAACATGTCACAATTTGTGGTATGATGTGTGTTTGGAACTTTAAAAAATAAAAAAACATGTGTGTAATTCACACGTGGTAGAAGTGAAACCTTCAAAAAGACTTAAATCACAACGATGCTAAAGAAGTTTTCACTTCAAAAAAGTTGCAAAAAGTGAACGAGTTTGCTCGACACTTGAACCCACGCACTACGAGTTAGTCTCGATTCAATCCAATCTGTTAGACCGCTTGGCCAGCAGTCTCCTTAGAATGAATAGAACAAATTCTTGCACGCTAAAATTGGAATTGTTTTCAATTTCGTGGTTATTACTATTCAATTGTTGCTGTTTTTCATTCAAGAAAAATACAACATGTCACAATTTGTGGTATGATGTGTGTTTGGAACTTTAAAAAATAAAAAAACATGTGTGTAATTCACACGTGGTAGAAGTGAAACCTTCAAAAAGACTTAAATCACAACGATGCTAAAGAAGTTTTCACTTCAAAAAAGTTGCAAAAAGTGAACGAGTTTGCTCGACACTTGAACCCACGCACTACGAGTTAGTCTCGATTCAATCCAATCTGTTAGACCGCTTGGCCAGCAGTCTCCTTAGAATGCGTACAAAAATTAGTGATATCTCTTCTCGTTTCCTCGCTTTTTCGTTTCATCGACTTTCAAATCACAACGGTGCTAAAGAAGTTTTCACTTAAAAATCACTTAATT
Source organism: Eulithis prunata (assembly GCA_918843925.1). Lineage (NCBI taxonomy): Eukaryota > Metazoa > Arthropoda > Insecta > Lepidoptera > Geometridae > Eulithis > Eulithis prunata. The sequence goes on along the minus strand of OU974019.1, from coordinate 3,964,664 downwards.
TCTTCACTCGTGTAGCCTGGGCCTTATATGTAGTCTCGGCAACCGTCTAACATTGTTGACGATACTTAAAATATTAGTTTGTAGGTGTGTGTTAAAATATTAATAGTAAAAAGCCAGTAATAAGCTTTGAACTGACTTTTACCGCGTTTTCTTGAAAATTGAGAATAGATTATGGATTTTTGTTTATTTATCACGTAGATGTTAAACTAGATGTCATGATTCATATGAAAGTATCAAGGAATACAGAGTCAGTATTATAATATTCTATTTTTTTGAGACTAAAAATCGTGTTCATGTTTATTTAGTCACAAAACTGACCATAATGACGTATTGTGGTGTAAAAGAGACGAGACGCAACTCATCATGACAATTTTTTTAAGAATTCTTTATTAAGGTACCTACACATTATTGACAATTGTATGTGAAATTGTGAATACCTATATTAATTGTATGTTTAGATGTATGTATGTTCGTAACAAGCGTTTAACCGCGAATTTTCGCTATTGCAAACTGTGTCGTTCATTTGAGTGACGCAATACACAGTTTGCAAAATGAAAACTAATTTGAGGGACAGAACAAATTCGAGCTTCGGATTTAAAAAAAAGACTACAAAACCATTACAAATTGTCACCCCATAAAATCCGATGTCGACCGTTCAAAATGAATAATTAGCAAAGTTATCAGGAAACAAGGGACTTTGACTTAATTATTACACCATTATAAAGTACAGAACCGACCCTTGATAGCAAGAGGGCAAGACAAGAAAAAAATAAGGGTAAGTGCGAGTATGACTCGTATTTCTGAGGGTTCCAATTCAAGTATACTTATTATTTTCATACAAAACTGTGCATGTGCAATACTCAATGTATAGTAAGCTATAGTCTGTAGTAGATGCATCAAGTGCGCAAACACAACTTGATATATTATGACATTCCGATTTTCAAATAAATTCTGATACAGTAGGTAAATATCTATTTCATATTAAAAACAGTTCAAAATATCACTCAAGGTACCCTAAAACCCAAGACAGGATTAATTACAGCCAGCCAGCATCGCTCGGTTTTAAAATACTCAATTTCCATTTAGCACAAGAACTGTTTTTGTTTTGAGTAACTTAGACTTTCCTGAGGGTAGGAAGCGAGAAATGCAAATATTTCGTCGCGGTTTCATTTGAATTAATTAACGGTTCTAATGAATGCAAACTTTTTCATTCCGTCCGTTTTTCCGTAACAATGTTTGCGGTAAATAAAACTTGTCAAGGAAATGGTGGTTTTTTTGTCCATCTGTCGGTTTTTTCTTTTTAATTCGCAAGGTTCGTTCGAGCCGGATTGTTGGGATTTATTCGTGTAATTAGTGAAGTTTGTTCCGCTTCAATTATTTTTATTTTGTTTTTGCGTTTGTTTGTTACACAATTTGGGGGAATTGAATTTGGAGGTGAGTTTTATTGCATAAAAATTAGCGGTTTGCTGGGCGAAGTTTTAAATCAGTTTTTCTGTTACTACCTACCAGTGTTGCTGGGTTTATTGTGATTCTGTAGAATTATCCAATTTTCTTCTTTCTTTTAAATGTTTTGGGAAATTTAACGACTTTTTTACGCGACTATCGATTAGTAACTTATTATGTACAGTACACTCTGCATCTGTTTGACATTACTCATTTGTAAGAGATGTCAATAATTTAAGCATTAACTTAATATAAGTAGCATTATCATTAGTAGGTAATAGCTCTGCCTTCCGTGCTGTGGGTCGTGGGTTCGATCCCCACCGAGAACAAACATTTGTGTGTTGTAAACATAGATGTTTGTTCTGTGTCTGGGTGTTTCTATTTATTATTAGTATGTATTTATAAAAAAAAATGTATGTATGTATTCTATCAGCCATATAGTTTCCATCGTACAAGCTTTGCTTAGTTTGGGACTAAAAGGCGTTGTGTTAAGTGTCCGTGAATATTTATTATTATTATTATTATTTGAGTATTCTGCCGTTACTACAATCTAATCGAGATTTGACTGGCTGCATATTATTTGACTACCCACCTAAATACCTGACGTCAGTAAATATGACGTCATTACTTCAATGTATAACTCGGTCTTTACAACAACAGTTTTGCTTTCGCCTTTCGCAACAAAAACACCGAATAAATAATTCTTACGTTTGTTAAGCTTACTAATCAATTTAGACGCACTAATGAGGAGAATATAAATCGATGTTCTTAATCCCTGGAAAGCTGGCGTAATAAATAAAAGCATAAGAGCACGCGCCATATTTCTCGATTAAGTGCGAAAGTGAGGCGGTCGTGCTACACTGGTAAGGGTGTGGGCGGAGTGCGCGAGACACGCGTTTTTGTTAGTCCAAGTTTTCAACTAGAATTTGTAGTTGAAAGCCTGAAACTTGAAACCTTGAAACCTGTTTATTTTTCCCCAACATAAAAATACTAAGATAATTATGTAAATTAAGCAAATTATTATGTACATAATATAGAACAATTTTATAAATAAGTATAGGTACAAAGAGAGACACTAATTTTGACACATTTTAAAACCTTATTTTAGGTATTTCTATCAAAGCAATCACATCATACCCTAAGATTTAAGTACTATATCATATTTTTTTAACGCTGCATTTTTTTTCTTAATATAGCTTTCTTTTACGATTGTTTTTTCTCTGACATTAATGTGAAGGCTAGTTTTCCTTACTAACATTCTAGTCTGAAGTCTGTCAAGGTTAGTCGGACACGCATTTTTAGAACTTTTAACCTCTCCGCTTATGCACAGTGCCTTATGCCATATCCAGGCTCACACAGGCGGTAGGCCCACGTCATTACCTGCGCAGGATTGGTCACGCAAATCAGATCGCCGTCGACGCAATTATAATCAAGTACACTCGTAATTCTAAACTAATCAAAGGTTCGTACGTTGATGAACCGGATTTGGCAGTGATCTTGTTGAAGTTTGCAACAGGCGTTTGCATCTAGAATAGATGTTTATGTTATTTGATCTATAAATATGTAATTGGTTTTTGCTGTGGAGTTTATAATCTTTATACATTTTTTTATGAAGTTTTTTCAGGTATCTGGCATCTATACTATTATAAAATTATGTTACACCGTGTATAAGTATTCTATCAGCAATCTAGTTCCCATACTACAAGCTTTGCTTTGTTTGGGACTAGAGAGCGTTGTGTGTAAGAAAAAAATTAAACAAGAACTGTTTTTTTTCTTTTCATAAAATCTAACAAATATAACAGTCTGATGAGTTTTATATGTTATGTACAACATTGTACGATTTCTACAAAATTATTATTTGGATAGCATCAATTAATCCTAAAAAATATAGCATTGTTGACGCTCGATCTCCATAATCTTCGGGTAAGCTTCTTACCATAAATAATATACGTACTAGTTAGAAAAGCATGCGTAGGCGCAGCGCTACAGATCGACAGTCCTATCCTGATTGTAAATCAGGGCCTAGCTAGACTATTTGGATGGGGTTATGAAATAGGGTCTATAGAAACCATTTTGTTTGTATTAATATTTATTGTAGGTAGGTACATGCTTGAAAAAGACCTAGCCTATAGAGTCTAGAACTATCTACTTATAGGTATTTTTACTTTTGACATATCCAGGCCCACACAGTGCATTATTGAAGCTCATAAGAAGTATAAAAATACTGTCTTATATTTAGAGACATTCGAATATTATTTAAAAAAAGTATTGATTCGGTATTTAAAATGTTTTAATTACCTATTAGGTTTTCTTTTAATATTGTGTAAGTATTCAAATCGATATATGAGACGAGTGGCAGAGGTTTTATACAGCCAAAGGCGGTCCAAAATAATATTTCTTTTTAGATAATTAGATATTTAGTTTGTTTCATAAATATTTTTTTTTAATTGAAATAATCATTCAAATCCAGAAAATAATTTGACCGCTGTGAATTTTGTTATAATTTGCACAGTTTCAACTGCGAATAATTATTTTTACTGATTAACATACAAAACAAGAGTTTTTTTGCACTAAATATAACAATGTAGAGATTCCATATCAACAGCTAGGTATATATGTCACATGTCGGGCACGGCACGCCCGTTGCTTGTAGATCGCTTGCCTCGCGGCCACACTCGCAACTTACCATGCAGGGTTGCCTGGGAAAAATAGTTTTAAAAAAAAGAATAATTTATACAAATAATGTTTCATTTATTAGTACAGATAACAACTTGTTTAGAACTAGAATATACTTTGTTTAGATTCATTTTTTAAATTAAAAATTCGACTACTTGCTTGCTGATAATATTCGTCTTAGGATAAAATAAAAAATAAATAAATTAAAATAAAATAAAATTCGTTTATTGCAGGCACGGTAGGTAACAAAACATAGTACACAGACACATATCACATAAAATTAAGTAAGTAAATAAAAATAAAAGAAATGGAAATACTACGTAATAATACAAGTAGGTAACTCCTTTGTGTGGTGATTATTAATCCGTTAATGATAGTGTAAATACTTACTTTACCTACAGTCCCGGAACCCATTAAACTGAGGTGCCATTAACTCTTTAATTTCCATAACATAAGGTGGTCTGATAATTTGAAACACCAGACTACTGAGACAAAAAAGTATCATCAGCCCGATTATCAGACTATATAATCGGACTACTGATACGTTACGTTAAACTTGTCACTCACAATCACAAACCACATTTAATTTATACTCAAAATCATCATCAATATATATAAAACTCTTTTGAAGCTGACAGAGAATCAACGCACAGCCTAAACTATAAGTCCTAGAGGTATGAAATTTGGAGGGTAGTATCCTTATATAGTGTAGGGGTGCACTAAGAAAGGAATTTTGAAAAGTCACACTCTAACACGAGCAACGCCGCGGGAGACGGCTAGTAAACTAATAAAGATTTTTGAAATCACATTTTTGAGACATTTCCTTTATTTATTTCATTTCATTTATTTATTTCTTACATTACATTTTATTGCTTAGTGTGTTGACCCTTCACTGAAGGTACATTATTGCTTACGTATTGAAATTGAATTTACCTTTGATCCCTGTTATTTTTATATTCGCATTTATTTTTGTAACGGCAAAAATTAAGAATACGTGCCAACCCTACTCCCCCTGACGGATGTTTCGACACAGCTTGTCTCTGTAAAATAAACACCTCTGATTCATACACTGAGGACAATGTTTTAGCTAATGGCTTTCTACAATGTCTAGCAATTGTACTATCACAGATTGCTGGGATCGAGTTTCAATTTATTTGCAACGGTTAACCTTCTATGGACCAATTATGGAGAACGATTGGTGGGGTTCAGTTACAAATCACGAAATACCTTCAATTACCTTATCAAAAGTGGACTTTATTGTAAATTTTTGGACTTTTACAATAATTTATTTGTTGTTCGGTAAGATTGTAGAGTTGTCACTGTTAGCTTAGTAGCATTTATTTGAAAAACTAAGAACTGGTCGATTATCCACAAAAAAAATATATTCCAGTCACTGATTTTTTTATTTTTTTATCTTGTCACATGAGTGTAAATCTAAAAGTAATATTACAGGTCAGCTTCAAAAGAGTTTTATATATATTGATGATGATTATACCGTACTATTTATAATGATGTCCCAACACTATGCACCATTACAAAGAGGTCGTAATAAAATAATAATAGAAGGCTAAAATAATAGTTATCTCGCCACTTTACGCCGACGCACAGATAAGGGCCGGGTAATAGAGAAATTACTCGTACAATATACATAAAAATACCTGGGTGTGATGTCACAATTACGCAGAAAACAGGTGTTTGGTGCTGACTTTGGTAATGATCCTGTAGGGTTAAGAACGAAAGATCCGACAGAAGATTTACGTACTCGTAAATCTAACGTATTCAAGTCATATTTATTACCTACGTGTCATCGCCTGCTTTTGCTGTTGTAGAATTTTTTTAAAAGTAAACAAAGGTTCTTCTTGAGGATGTACCTAATGTAATGATGCTAACTTGTAAACTGGGACTACTGCTTACTCTATAAACTCTTTATGAGTTTAGTACTGAGGTGCCTTTTAGCAGATAATACTTATCTATGTTTGTCAGAAATATAATAGGCCTTTACATCTATTGAAGATGATTTATACAGCGTCAGGAGGCAACCTATGCCTACACTTAACGGGACACTGTAGTGCCTGGGACAATGTTTAGATGGAGTAGGCTTGCCCAGCACCTATACCATCCTCTCAGCCTAGTCAGCCATATCCACTGGAAAGACAAGGTCAATACGTGCGGAGCTGACTAATCCAAGGGTTTCCTCACGATGTTTTCCTTCACCGTTAAGCTCGTAATCGTTAATCCCGGCCGTGCATCAATGGATTTTTCGTTCGGAAAATTTATATGCGCATTAACACGAGTTTGACAGAAAACACCACCTGAATAGCTAGACATATATATTAGTACTTATAATAAGAAAATAACTCTTTTTTTTTTTCAAGATGCATTCTCTCACAGTCTCCTTTCGACATGCCTTCACAATGAACCTGCTATCTACCTAAAAGCAGCCTTAAGGTGCTTGTAAATTGATATAGGCTGTCTCCACGTGCGAACATGTTCGAGGTGTTGATTGTAATTTGTAGTGCGCGAGCGCATATCTGCCGGCGTATTCTGGTACATTCGTTTACGTGTTGGAATGACGACTTATTAACTGGCGCGTTGGATTGTTGAGTGATCGATGAGCGTTGTAGAAAAACAAATGACACCCGAAAAATTTACAACTCGTTTCGAATGGTAAAAGCTTTGAAACAATTTCTACGCGCTTGTGGAAAAACCTAGTAGATAGTGTTTGTGTTGTAAATGCTTATTAAAGTATTAATAATGTACAATCAAAGAAGGCTTTTTCATTGGTTTACCATACCGAAGAATCTAGAGAATAAAAGTCGCAAAAATAATCAAAAATACATCTGGAAATGATGATAATAAAACTTTGTTTTCATTAAAAAATAGTACCTACAACTGTTTCATTATTTATTGAAAGAGATCCACAAACGTTTCAAACAGAATAACACCTCCGATTTCACTTGATGCACTGAAGCTGGATGTTCTTGTAATTTATACGGCACAGGATTAGTCCAGACTGGGTTTATGTGTAAGCTGCAAATTATTGCATCAGCTTAATTGTTGATTATAATCTGATTATACCCGACAAACTAAGAGGGAATATACTTTATTGAATAAAAAAATGTCAGAGGGTCCGTACAAATAAATTTGGCAATCGTAAACGTATCGTAACCGTATCGTATTCGAGTTACAATGCGTGGTTTTTCGGCAACGCTTCGCGGTCAACCTGTCATTTCTGCGTAGTGTTACATTTTTTCACGCTTATCTTCAGTTTAAATTAAAATTGGCAAGCGCACAATTAAAAAAGAAGAGTATTTATTGTTATTGACCAAGAAATTTACAAAAGGCATAATATTTCAGAAATTTTAGTAGAGCAGCAATTAGCGTATGAGATAGTTTCTGAAAGATCCAGTTTTGGAACGCAGTATTAACTTTTTTATTTAGTCGGTTACCAATTTAGACCCTCCGTTACAAATGCAAAATGGTAGAAAACAGTCTACTCAGTTAATAACTAGCAAATGACACGTGCAAACATGCCTCTACAAGTTCTACCATAATTTGTTTTTCTCTAACAATTCTGACAACTCAATCCAGCAGATGCCTTTACAAATGAAGTTACAAATCAAATGAGCAAACAGCCAGTGGCTAACCGAACAAATTACGTAGGTACCTACAGGTAGACGGAGAGACGGTCGTATTTAACACCCTAGCAAAACTAGACAGCAAAAAATGGATGAGCTCTGAAGAAAAACAATCATTTACTTTAAATAACTTTCTTTGTAAAAATTGTAGTCAGCAACGAATGTAGATAAACTACTGAAAATTATTGATACAAAATGAAAAAAATGGGTGACGCAATTAATATTCATTGCAATGAATTTGCTAACATGTATCTGTGCTTAATTACTAGAGGTAGGTATATAAAAATGAATTTATTTACAAAGAAAATTACAACTAATTTTTTGCTATATTCATAATATTTACTTGCTGGCGTGGCGATTGTGGGAAATAGAAAACAATTTAATAAAATACATGGAAACGTCATTATACAATACGTTACGTCACGTGGTTATTCACATTTTTGGAGTTATACACGTCACGTGATTATTCTGACACATACTTGAAGTTTTATTTTTTCTAGTGATTGTATGTAAAGTAGTCTAGCTTCCTGACTATTCTGTAAGCTTTGCTGACTCCCTGTCTGTCTACAAAGAACAAATCACATCCATATATCACAGTGTAAACTTCGCCTTTACCTTTTATGACGTATTTTACTCTTCAAACGGCTAGGGCATATTCACTGCTCGTTTAGAACTAACTGCTAGTAACAATGTCTGGGATGACTTGGGCTTACAACGAAAAGAAACAAACAAAAATTTTCTACTGATATTTGAGTTACACTACGGTGTCACCTTGTGTGTTTTGCCTGGCGTTTTGCGGAGTTGGTTGGTTGTCAGCGCAATGTAATGCAAAGCAACAAAATAATCGTTTTGCTGATTAGATACCCTGTTTCTGTGGTTTTTTATCCACTACCCATTAAAATAACTGCATTTATGCCACTGTTCACCAACACTTAACAAAAGATTATAGTAACCAACAATGATTGGAAAAATTTGTGTATAAATTTTTTTAAATTTTTGAATTAGCTTTGAAACTATGTTTTAGTAGTAATTTTTTGCATTGCAACGTTACTGATTCAGTTAAAATTGGGGAGTTTTTTACTCTTGGTTAGCATCAAGTTACGATCGCAGACTGTGGCCGAATAGATCACCAAGACGTAGCAACTAAAAAAAAATTCTCATCAATATAATTATGTAAAACTCTTTTGAAGCTGACTGAGAATCAACGCACAGCCTAAACCATAAGTCCTAGAGGTATAAAATTTGGAAGGTAGTTATCCCTATATAGTGTATTATATAGTGTAGGGGTGCACTAAGAAAGGAATTTTGAAAAGTCGCACCCTAAAGGGTCTAGAACGCGAGCAACGCCACGGGCGACGACTAGTACTCAATAAAAAGCAAAAAAAAAACTTATTAATAAAGAAACTGCTAGGTTTTTTTTTAAATGTACGTCCTTATTAAAATCGCAAAAACTTCACTTAAGGGTTTTATTAATGTCATGGTTACCTCTGCTCATGTATCTTGGCAATCACCCAATCCAAAATAAGTTTATCCTCCCACTGTCCACAGGGAACAAAAAAGGCTAAAAGATGACGGGCACTCGCTAACTTCATTTTCCATTTAGGTGTCGAATAACATAGTTGTGGGTGCGGTGATTGCATCACTTCCTGTGTCATCTTTGGATCTTCGAAACGAGATCATTGATCCAAATTCGTATTATGAGTAGGTTATTTTAAATATAAATATAACTTTATATGTAAGCGTGTGCGTCTAGAATTAGTGTCAGAAAAATTGGTGACAAAAAAATTACTGTCATGACACATGGTCATAGTCGTAACAGTATTTTGCGTGTTTTATAATGGCATCTCAAGGAGACTATTTTTACCCACCTTACTCTTTTACGAGCACATTTGTAACACTTCAATAAAATACCCTGAAGATTCTGGTAAGATTTTTCAATACTTTCGGACAATCATAATCGAAAAAAAGTTCGAATAGTAATACCTCATTGGACTTGCTCTGTGAGGTAATGCATTGTTATAGGCAGAAGTTACCACTTAACATCAGATGAGCTATCAGCTTGTTCCATTACTTTTATTATAAAAAAAAATTAAAAAAACAGAAAAGTTACCTTATCATCAGTCTGTTGACGTTTTATTTGTGGTTGACATAAATTAAAATTATTGATGATGAAACTATTTGATGCTACGCCATCGTAATCTCTAATATGCCTGAATACCAGACACAATAGAAAATCTAATTATCTCGCGTGGATCCGCATTCCGGCATACCAAAGGTGAAACTTATTTATTTCTAGTTTTTATAGTTTACTAGGTACCTACTTATTTTTTCTTGTAATTCTTGTAATTCTTTATTGTACACTAAAATAACACATAAACAGAAGACTGAAATAGATAACATGCACAAAGGCGAGCTTAACCCTAAAAAGAGTTTTTATATAATATATGAACTCAAGTAAACCGTGTCCAGCCAGATTTTATGTTAGGTATTTTTAGAGCATGGTCGTCCGAAACCGTGGCCGTCCGGGATGAAGCCTTTTGATTTTGTTGAAAATGGGATCGTTCTAAGCTTGCATTTTTTTTATTGATCAAAATTAATTTCGAAGTGGGACTTGCAAGATACTTTGTATGAAAACCGAATAAGCGCCTCTAGCGGGACATTCGCAAACGATGTTTTACCATACAAAAATTACGTTTTTCGATTCTCGCTTTTCGAAGATCAACAAAATAAAATGTAGACTACGGGCTCTGGTGACAAATCTAAAGGTAAATCTAAAAGCGCGCACTTTCATACACCTTTATCATATTTTCTGACAAGACTTATAGCCGCTGTAAAGTATAGGGCTATCACATAATTCTATCGATAATGGTGGCATAACGCCCACATAAGAATTAATTAACACGTGAATGTATAAAAACAAGTTCTTGATATCGTCAACAGTCGAGTAAAATAGAACGGAACTATAAAGGCTTCGACGTTTTTATGGTTGATACTGGATTAGATTCGAATGACTCATTTCGTCTTGAGGATGGATAGGTGTGGTTGGAATGTCACTTTTGTAACAACCCTAATTAATCCCAATTCACAAAGTCATTTCACTAACATTCCTTCCAGTGATGAAGAACGGATGACGAACCCAAGAGGTGTGATTTCACTTCAAGATAGTAATTTTCGTGTATTTCTTACTAAAAACCGACCAAGACGGTTTCTAAACCTCTCGAGAGTTAAACACCATGTTTATCACCCATCGGGAGAGTCTAGGATCAAATCTCACATTACACATACGACAACTTCAGAAACTCGTGCTAGCGTAGTTCTTATATTTTGTCTGATACAAATAACATTAGCTTATTTTGGAGAAGCCTTATTTCAATGGTAAATAACACAATTCTAAGAGCACTTGTCATAATAATGCATCCAAGACAACAAGACGCTAAACTCGTTCCGATACCACGCAAGAAGATACAAATTTGATTCGGAAAACATACACTGATGACGCTTATCTTTATCGGCATTAACTCAAATTGTTTATTAGACTCGCCCAACAGTATCTCAAACGTATAACAATATTACCTTTGTGGCATTGAAGCGAGCTACATTGAACTCTACACATTTTTGGTCAGTCGAACGCATCAGTGGCCGCTATTTTGTGACCGTTGTAAAAGTACTATTCCTCATGAATGGGCCTCGGTGACCGGCCATGCGTGTGTGTATCAACCACGCTTCGGTGTGTGAGTGTTGGTTTTTTGTGAATGGCCAGTGGTATCCGGTCCTTCGTTGCCTATACAGGTTTCGTTATCAACTCTCGGACACTGTCTAAACACAAGATATAAAAATTGTGTTTTATTGCTTTTTACAACACAGCGATCCATGAATATCGATGAGACGTATCAAATAATAGGACTTTGGGAGAAAAAAGGTCCGGGGTATAAACGTAGGTGTCAATGCGTCGCCCGTTCGTTCTGAATACCAATTTAAGGACGGAGAGTAAAATTTTACATAACAAAAAAGTCTGAATTGTGAGTGGAGATTTAGGATATGTTAATACGATTTTATTCTGGGATAACGTATTCGAGACGTTGCCAGTTAGCTGAGCAAAAAGCGACTAACTGAATCTCAAAATTGTGTCAAGGCGCTGGCTACTGATATAAAATAAATTAGCACTCTGGAGAAATCAACAAATACCTATCTGTAGAGTCTACAGTCTGAAGCAAATTGACCTGTATCGTAGACAGATGTAGAGGTAACTCTACTAAAATGATAAGTACCTATTTAATTTTTCAAATCATACAGCTTTTTATAAAGTACAAACATTCCTAACTTTGGCTAAGGTAGCTAATAATGATGGCCAAAATTGGCTCGTTACAGAATAAATTAAACTTCAACACCAAACAAAAACATGCAGACGAAAATGGAAATAAAAAAGCGGCCACCCTCTCACCAAACGAAGACAGAGTTAGAGAACAAAACAGGGTCTTGCCTTATCAAAATTTAAATTTGGAAAAAAGCGGGGGCCGCGTCTCATTTCAATAACCGTTATTCGGGCCCTCCCCGCGCCGATGTCCCGGCCTGACTCCAAACTATACGTGATTGATAGCACCAAAGAAACAATAGCCGATCCAACTGCCCCAGCACCGCAACGCGAATCCTAATACACACTTATTTTATTTGTCTCGAATAACGAGACTCGATAATAAATATCGATATCGACTTAGATTCGGGATTATCAACGCAGCTGTTGAGAATTTTAAAACATGTTGTTAACGATTCACATGTCTGAGAATAAATCCGTGCGGGTGAAAAAAGTTCGCACCGTCGTTTTATGCTGCGACGAACACGGACTCCAAATTGATTGATGCTATGTTTCTGTATTACTAATTGAGTAAAGAGTTCTAGACTTCTAGATGGGTGGATCTTCAGCTAGCATCAAAGTGCGTACTTTCCACGTCACGCTCATTACTGACACACGGCTATTAGGTCTTCGCAACAATCCCACATTTGTCATCAACTTTCAAATAGCAGGTTGAGGCATTACAATGCATGTACCAATTACGCCCATCTTCCTCTTCACTTGCCATTAACTATGGTGTAAAAAGTAAAGCAAGTACAAAACAGCTCATGCGTGTAATTTTGCGACGTCCCCTTATGATTAGCCGAGTATACCATTAGATAGTGCTTTTACTAGTTGCTGATGTGCGATGCAAAATGAAAACGACATTAGTTGTAAGAGAATTAACGCTAAAATCGTTTCAATAATGTATGCTATGGATGGTTATGAGTTCTGACACACGGATACATTTTTTTGCAAGCTTTGTAAAATAAACATGAACACTGAATGGTAACCTCAAATACTCAAAATACAAAAAAAACTTGTTTTATAGTTTAAAAGTAATTTTTGCGATTCATAGTCAAACCAACTATGCCCTCCCTATACCTACTTTCCCTTTATTCATTAAAAACAGACGTGTTTTTTTTTCAAAATTGTTTTATCATGTCCAAAATCCATTCAATTATTTTTTACTTTTTACCTACATGTTATTGTAAGTTTGTTGAATAAATTGAAGTAAAATGGTCTACAGATATTAAAAAAAAATGTCACTCATCGTGAATTAATCACTTAGTCATTTTTGTACACTGTTATTTAGTTATTTTTTAAATTGATAAGAATAACATGTCCATTTAAGTGAGAACTGGAAGATTTTGTAAGCATTCTAAATAAAAAAAAAAAACATGATTGCTAACTTTCGTAGCAGTGTTGTTCGATAATACTAAGTTGCATCGTCCATTTGCGCGAAAGCGTCTCCTACGTAATTGCGTTCAACAGCCTCATTGGTCCGCGTTCACACCAGCCCATCATTTACTATCGGATTTGTTATGTTTACGTTTGTAAGCTTGTGTTACTAGTTTTTTCTTGGTCTCGAAGCTTAGGCACGGTTCTTAACTTGCCTAGTTATTCTTATTTACCTACATTTTTTTAGTGCTGGCTCTATTACAGTGTATTTTTTCCCAAAGTGGATTCTGACACTGAAGTGTATGAAATTTCTCTCAAAATTTTAGAAACAAAGGAGTTTTGAGACCAAAAATCAAAAATCACCAAAAAGGTGATTTCCAAATTCCCTTTTTGGTGGTTTGAAAGGGGATCATCAAAGCGTAATGATTCAAACTACTCAATCCCAAAGCAAGACTCAAAGGCAGGAAGAAGAAGAAGAAGAATTTACATCAGAAGAATGTATCTATTACGGATTTAAATACTTATCTCGTATAAAATTATAGTGAGATAATCAATCCATAATTAACCAATTCGCATACGAAATTAAGATTTCCAAAGTTTTATTTAAATTCTTTGCGTGTTGACAGCTTATATTGTTCGGGCTAATTAGTTAATATCTACAGCTGTTTTAAAAGGTGACATCATGTTTATCTGGCCTACACAAAAGTTAAAATTGTATTTTTTGTGAAAAACACCAAAAAGGAATGTGTTAATCCAGCTGTGGAATGCAATAAAAACGAATATTAATAATACAAGCTAATTTAGTAACAAAACAAAAGGATACCTACTTTATTAAAGAAAGTAAGTTTTTTTAAATTTAGTGTTGAAGTGGTAAAAATATTTTTACGTAGCATGATTTTGTAACTAAATATCATGATTTTTATAAATTTTTACTACAAACGGAATATTTACCATGATTTGTGAGTTTGACAAATCATGGTAAATATCCCGTTTGCAGTATAAATTTATAATTTACGTGACCAAACATTGCCTACTAGTATTTCATTATGTAGTTTTTCTCAGGTGAAGCTGCGTGCTTAATGCAAGTTAAAAAACCATGTCAAACCGGTCGTTCGCTAAGTTACTACCATAAATATTTTAATTGCCATTAACGAACATCATTAGTACAATATATACATAGAAATAATCATATTGATTGTGTTTCTGTGTTATTCTTATATTATGCTAAAATATATTTAATTATTCAGAGATATCGCATTTTATGGGATCGTAATGTTGCTGTCAAAGATTATCATTTTAATTTTTGTTAAGACCCTTTTTCACTTTCAATAGAAAAAGTAAAGTAAGAGTTGAATGACATAATAAAACCATAACTCATCACCAGCATCACTTTTTGGCAGTATAAATAGGTAAGATGGTAGTACTTCCCCGAAAATATCTTACTATTAAAAAGCTCCCGTCTATTATTGAGATTAGGTGTTGCCATACAAATCATTGCGAGTAATGCTAGGTTTATTTGGTAAAAATCTACTTAATGGTAGAGGCTAACTATATTTTTTCTTTATTTTTGATAAACAGTTAGAAACCTACTGAAATTTAATAAAAATCTGCGCTTATTTTTAGTTTTGCAGGCGATCCAACTGTATTATATGAGCACAGACTGCATTAATTAATTAGATAAATAAAATAAAACTTTATTATACTAAAATATTCGGTTTCAATTTCTACTTTTTACAAAACAAAAAGAATATGCAGGAAACTTTTGTAAGTAGGTAGGTAAGTGTAGGCTGTGTAGGCTGTGTAGGTACTCGTACATTTTAATATAGGTACATATATATTTTATAAACTTTATTACTCAATTATGGATAGGTAACTTATAGTTTTACAAAAGTTTGTAGCTAATTACCAGCATAAAAATCTAAATGAAACCTATCCTTATTATTTTTATAATAACTAACTATGTAATGAATGTTACCAAACTTGAGATTTCACACACATTATTTATTTAAACGCAACAAGAAGACTTCACAAATCATATCCCACAAAAAAACAATCTTATAAACACCAAACTCACTAATACTTTAACAAGTAAACCAAATTGCCGCTAATCATTCGTAGAGCTGTTTCTAAAATTGTACCTGTTCACTGTTATTAAAGTAATGACTTGGGCGGAACATACAAACAAACAAAAATTATGTGCAGGTAATTAAAGAAAAGGGGTTCCATTTGATAATGCCTCGATAATTTCGTTATGGCTTCGTATCGAGCAATTTTCTAGAATTATAACCGTAAGTGGACTTTAGATTGCCTTCAGATTCATGGGAGATATTCCGTGATTGATTACTTGCACCATTTCGAAGCTAAATTCTTTTTAATTCGTTTTATTTAACAGACGCATGTTTTTTGTTTAACCGGGTCAAAACTTAGAATACTAATCACGAAATTAACCGACATTAAGATTAATGCAAAGACACTTTCTACAATCCAAATGTTAATGCCATTATCATTTACGGTAATATAGATTAGGTATTTCAAAATCCTTTTGAATATTCAAATACAAATTCGAATTTCAAATGAGATGAGCAAACGTTCGAAAAGAAATTAATAAATTAGTTCATCAAACAATTATGGAACGGTCCGAAGCGTTTGAACAAAGGGAGCCGGGTGTGACTGAAAATTTCATTTGGCCCCAATTATCCCGTTCCAAAATTGAATTTTCTGACAATTATGGCCGGGTACTGGGATATCCGGATACGGGCCGTTTGCCTCCGAGAGAGACGACAGAGTGTGACAAAGGCAGATGAAACGCAACAGGTGGCCTTTTCAAGCAATTAAAACAGGCTTTTAATTAGTAGGGGAGGTTGGTTATTAGCGAATCTCACCGAGCTTTAGGGCTTCTCTGTGGAATGTAAACCACTTCACGACTAGGGGAGATCGTCATTTCAAACTCAATAATTCCCGCCGCTTAAAACAATGTTGTTCTATTATAATTATGACCAGATTATAACTTAATTATGCGAGATTTGTGACATAACTCTCCAATCGGAAACTTATGCGCTTTATGCGGCATTAAAAATTTAAATGATTTACGGATTTTTGACATTTTTATGCTGATTGCAATCGTTCCTTATTAATAAACACCTTAGTTTTATTTAGCACTGTCTGTCTGAATAATTATTCGATGTTCATAAGCAGATATTTATCGCTATCGTCTTAAAACTAACAAGCGTCCAGATTTAGCTATTGTTATCAATAAAATCAAATCTTTAGTCATACTTTTACAATGCATAAAAATTATCTGATTGAAGCAATGCTATTTTTTACAAATGAGTTTTATCAAACAATGTTTATGTTTCGTAATGGCCACAAAAAAAGTTGAATAATAACACCCAAAGAGTTTGTCACAATGCAGCAAAACCTATAAATTCGTTAGTAATTGCAACAGTATATTATTATATTCAGTGGTATTAGACAAGCGTAATTCTAGAATGATACTTGTATAAAATAAATATAGCACACTTTATAGTTCTAGCTAAAACACTCTACCCATCGATAGTATTATGACATCCTTTCCTAAACACCAACACTACTCAATACTCATTCGATACTTAGCTTTTCTTGAAATGTCTGCATTTCCTTATCAAAAGACTCCCGAGGGTGGTGGGAGGTTTAAAGGAAGGTTTAGGGTGGCGTGGGCTTGTGTGGGTGCGCTCCCATGTGTGACTACTCATCTATATGTGTTAATGCGTTTTCTTTTTACCAATTTTTAGGGTGTCCTCGCTTTTTATAATGGAGAAAATTTGCATTTATAAAAATATTTTGAAGTAATTTTCAGGAATTTTCAGGCGTAACGAATAACGATGTCAGTGCCTTGAAAAAGAGCCAAAAAACGTGAAGGACTGTACTTACCAATGAATAGAATTAATACTCGAAATTCAACCTAAAAGCGCGTCCAACCTAAAAGTTGATAATGGTAATGAACCTAAAGGCATCGAGTTAGTGGTAATAAAGAAGCTAGCGATATATCTCAGGCATTCCATTGGTTCCTCGCTAAAGTTATATTTTCGGTTTCAAACTGATGAATATGAATCGCATAGTGACTTTAAAATAAACACTTGTTTCATAAAGAAAATTACAGCTAATACAGTATTTACAATATTTACAAAATACACATGAAACAGTTGAGCTATCTACAAACCGTTGCAAAAGATTTATAGATAGCTCAACTGGTCCAGTACCAATCGGAAGCGTGCCCAAGATCGAATTATATAAAGATATCGCATTGAAATCAAAATATTACAGATGGACAACTTAATAATATTGTAACAATATTGAAATGTAAAAAATACTCAAAGTTTGGCAACATCTCATCTTGGCAATAAACAATGGCCACCCTAACGTCTTCGCTCCACACGATCAAAGCTTGCATATTATTTGAGCACACACGCAAACCGATTTGCGTATGTATTGTGAATGTGTGTGTTGCCCACATTTTCGCATCGATGGTGTTGGTATTGATTTGGTATTGTCGTTAGCTTGCGACATGTAAAAAGAAAAGGGGTCTTAAGCGGCCTACGCACTAGTAAAAAACAGTACACCTATGTTTATACCCACAAACGTAAAACCAAATCAGGTTAGAAGGCGCAGTGTTTTTCACTTGAAGAAATCTTGACATTTCTTTTATTATTATTAAGCCTTTATAAACTTTAATCTTAAAATTACATTACTTATGTATCTAGTGCACATCAGTTTTTATTTTCATTCAGTACGTCGGCCTCCTCCAGCTTTTTCCATTCTCGTCTATCTTGCGCTAGTCTTGTCCACAGTGGACCTGCAGTGTTTTTGATGTCGTCTACCTATCTTCTTATTGGTCCTCCCCTCTTCCGCTTTTGGCCTTGTGTACTGCTATGGTCCACTTATCTTACTTCGTGGCATTTCTCTTACAAAATAATTATTCATACCTAATAATATCAAGTCTATCATTACACGCAGTGCTTTTATTGCCAACAGAAGACCGGTGGCAACTTACTTGGTTGCTCTATAAATATAGGTAATTTTGATACTAATCATATTAAAATTAAGATATTATAATATTAATATTTATCATAGGTCAAAATTGCAATGATATGAATAATTATTTTGTAATATTTAACAGGTTTCCGCATTGCAGGTTTGTGCTCGAATAAAAATATTACGTTGTTTATTCATTTAAATGAAATTTGTCCCATTATTTTGATTGTCTTAAACATCTTTAGCGTTTTATAAAAGTGCACCTAATTGTAAAAATTCGCCCAAAAAGTTTTATTATGTTGTACGTCTATGTTTCAATACCACCAAGCGATTAAAGCGCTTTATGTGTGACATGTTTTTCAAGCGGTACATTTCATCTCATTAAGACTGGTTAGGTATACTTACTATAATTGTTTTTATTTGTTTTTTCTCTTTTCCGTCTAACAGACTGTTTTGTTTTGCTCTGATAATTTCTCTCGCTTGTGGAAACTTGTAATTAAGCCTATGTTTAGAAACCTATACTAACATTAGCTAAATTAAAAATAAAATAAAACAAGTGTAAAAGGATCTTATTAAAGAGAAAGGGTCTCAAACACGGTCGACCATTAGAAAAATATCGCGATAGGATGTTCAATCATTTCGCTACCAATAAGGGGTGTTATCGATTTTGCGAAAATGTCAAGCGAACGGTATCAAATATCAGAGTTTAGGGTTGGGTGGGTAGAGTAGTTTTGGCATACATTATATTAGGACTCTTAGGGTTCCACTCAATAAAATCGGTTCATACGAGTATTAAGAATTCCTTATGACTAAAATATCATTTCGTAGTTTGTTTGTCTGTCTGGCACTCAAGAGATATGAAAATGTCAAACCTGTACATAGAGAATTAATAATTATGTATTTTTAAATACGCTATTAGCTTTTTCAGTTCAATAATAGAACCTAACTGAGGAAATTTGTTTAAAAAAAAATGTTACCTGCTTAAGCTAAAATATACCTAAGTATTCAGGAAATAAACCACTTTGTGCATTGAGTACTAAATGACGTTTTATTTTTTCAGGTAAGTAATCTCTACCAGCTTCTGCACTAACTGAAACCTCCAGGTAACTCCAGATTTTCAAGGTTGATTACAATAATAACAATTTTACTTCCGTGACATCACGTGACATTGACATCATAAAAATACCAAATAAAAATATCTCTTCTATCCGTCAATAGATGGCAGCACTAATCTTAGAAGTAGGGTTCGGGAAAAAAATAGGGTGTACACACATGCATCCACATGTGATGTGAGGGAGTTTTCTTGACTTTTCTTGAGTGAAAAGGGTTCTTTGTTGGCGTTATAGTTTCGTGATTTTCACATAGGGGGCGTTACGTGCCTTGTTTTTCTTTGCAATGGAATGTTTGTGTATGAATTTATTTATTTATTTCTTATATTATTTTCATGAGATGTTCTCACTCTTTGACAAAATATGTGATAAGAAAAAAGTAAGCATTATTAGTGCTTAGGTTTAAAACTGCTTTAAGCAAAGGTACTCGTAGATCTGTTGTTCAATAAAATGTTAATGTTGTAGGTAAGTACTTACCTACTGAGGCTCAAAATGGATAGGTTTTTTTTTTATGATAAATGTAATGGAACAAGCTGATAGCTCACCTGATGTTAAGTGGTAACTTCTGCCTATATCAATGCATTACCTCACAGAGCAAATCCAATGAGGACGTGCTCTGTAAGGCAATGCACTGCGTCCATCACTCTGAGACGTAAAGATCTTGAAGTCTCATGTGCCTGTAATTACACCGGCGCCATTACCCTTCAAACCGGAACACAGCAATATTAAGTATTATAAGTAGGTACTTAATGACTGAAGTCATTCTAGGACAAACAAAAGAAATACCTATAGGTGTTCCTTTTTCTAAAAAGTTCCTTCATATTTTGAAAGCACGGACGTTCGTTTTTAACGTAACAAAAAAAGCATCTTCAGCCACAACTGAACATGTGCGTTTGGCAGGAAAACAGCGTTACGTAAGCTTACGATACTCAAGGTCAAAGGTTGGCCAGGCAGGTCAATGCCCGCACCGCGTTTGTGACTGAATAGGCTGGGGTCAACGGTTCGACGAGCAAATTTTAAATCACGAATTCTATAAAAAATGTATCCTCGACTTTTTAGGTCTTGTTGGTTTTTGTCGGTTGGCAAACTTGTATCAATTTTGTTCTTGTTTTGGCTTATAATAATTAAGCAGGTGCAAATTATTTTAGGCCGGTATAAAAAACATAGGTCCATAAAAAACAATATTATAGGTACATGTAACTAAAGGTAGGTAGGTACTTATATTTTTTGTTTAAATAAGTATAATACGAGCGAGATAATTCGAGAGAGGATGGTGGGAGGAACGACCAGCAGTGGGACGATATAACTTATATAAAAAAAAGAAAAAAAAAGTATAATACGAGTATGTAGGTAGGTACACATTTATAATAAAATAACTTTAAGTTGGTACCTACCTATAAAAGATAGAAATATATTCAGAACATCATCACAAAAAGAAACAAAGTTGACAAAACTATAGGTACCTACCCTACCTATGGGTATTTATTTCTAGTTCGACCTATAAAGCAAAGCCAAAAAAAAAGTAAAAAGTAGTCACATTACATACATTTATTTACGCAAGTCAATTCAATCTACAATTTGGTAAACTACTAATACTACTATAGGTATAACCTATCTTTATTTGGAAACTGCGGTCGATCATTCGAGAATGGCCAATGTGACCATGCCAATAAAAATAGTGAACGGTGACCCATTTATTTATAGGCCGTAAGTAAGTCAAACTACTGTCTCTGGTCATGAATGTGTATTATTGTTTTCTCATTGTTGGGGTGGTCAGTGTATAGGGTAAAGTGCCCATTTACCGGCAACACTACCTATGATGGTATACTATGATGAGTGATAGTAATGGGATTTTTTAGTTTCAACTTTTCACAGTACCCTACTACCTACAATATTATTTTTTATTTTGTAACTACTTTATTTGGGTAAGTTACAAAATAAAAAATACTTCTGTTTTTCCTAGACCAAAATGAACGTTATTTTTTATTAGAGTTCAAATATTATTTGCTCGTCAGAATATCTTGCTAGTGTAAGTAATTTTTTTTGTGTAATGTTCGTAATGTTTAAATTTTAAAAACTTTATTAAGAAAAAAATATTATTGACGTGGGTGAGTGACTTTAACAATACAACTATGTAACTACAAATCATGGAATTTATAATAAAATGAATAATCAAATTAATTCAATTCCATGCCAGTTTTCTAGAAGTTTTGTGTAAAGCAAAACTCTCAGTTTTGCTGGTTTTTAATTTATATTTTTAGTGTCACAAGTTTGTTTACCTAAAAGACAAAACTACTAATGTAAGATATAAATAAAAATAGAATATAGGTAAGCAGGTGTGTGGCATGAACGTATTTGAGAGATGGATATCTATCGAGATATACGAGATAAATATCTAATTGGAAGTTTATACGAGTAAAACACTAGGTACCGTCCAGGTAATTATTTAATTCTCAGTAAAAGTAGCAATTATCGCCATCAGCTGTGCAACAAATGCAGATCAAACATGGAGTTGCTGACTGGTCTTACTATTCTTGGTTACAGTTTTTATACACATACAACCGTCTTGTCAGCTTCTAGCTCCTCTATTTTACAGTACCTAGGTATTATTTTATTTTCATACGTAAAAATAAAATGGTTAAATAAGAATATATTTTTTTTTCTATGGGTAGGTACATATTTTTAGTGTTTAAAAATGAGTGGGCTCCATGGGATTTTTTTCCCATCTGGCCCACCAGTGGGCCGGCCGGTGGGCTCGATGGGAATAAGCCAAATTTTTTACTACAAAACAATGTTTTGTAGCCTAGCTAGTAAATTATTAGGTATGGATATAAATACGAAAACTAAAAACTAGGTAGGTACATACATACCTAAATACCTATGTTTATTTTTAGCTTCTGTTATCAGTATGAAATGCAGTAAAATGAAGTTCGTGTGTGAAATAATTCTACTTTGGTTATTTACAATACAGCCAATAAAAGTAGGCCATATTTTCCTTTCTGTTTAACCCTTAGCAAGGTTCCTGCCTACCTTCCTATTCTAAATTTATTTGCACTTATCGAATTGACAGTTCCCTTCGAAAATTCCCTATTAACAACTACACACCTATTCAAACAGTAGGACAGGTAGCTTACGACGTATTTTTTGCATGCGCATGCGCTGTGGGTGGGCGTGCAGACCACAATGTTGAGGGAAACTTATTTTATTTATTATTTCTTTTATTTATTTATTGCCAGGCTACCGTCACATGTCGTCTGCAAAACTGTTTACATTTTTGTTTTTTTAAATAGGTAATATATAATTTACCACTGATTTTATGGTTTTAATCTTGCAGCTATTTTGTTGCGTTAAATTGTTATTTTATGGATGGTTTTATTCTTTTAGGTTATTTGGTAAATATACTTAGTAGAATTAAACTTTAAGTTAATTAAATTAAGTAAAAAGAGTTGTTGGTAGGCAACTCGCTTATTTATCTCAATTTGAATGACCTATCAATTAAAACAAGGGGTGCATTGTCAGTTGCAGAACCAACCCATACTGACATAGGTACCTACCTCTACTTACCTAGGTATTACTTACTTATTTTTATCAACGTGGTTACAGGATACAGGTGCAGCCAAAACTTGAATAGTCAAAACTATTGTTCATAAGTGCCCATTCTAACCATAACCATTACCAACCTTTCTTTATAATAATCACTACATTTTAGATCAATTAAAACCAAGTAATGAGACAATCATCTCCCTGCAGACCAGACAAACAAGACCTCTTGCACTTGGAATCGCAGAATTCAAGCAAAAACAATTGGCGTCCGAGAGCAATGACAATTAAAACAAGCGTAATTAAATCAAGGCGTGGCCAAGCGTTAATGAGGGGCGCACATAGGCGGCAGCGGCCGTAATCAACATTAAAGATTGGCGGGAGATGCAGCCCCCCGCACCCGCACCTCTCATTACTTATACAAAATACTTAAGACGAGCATCGTCCCGCTCTCCGCGCGCTAATAGCTCGCGCCCACTTGCTATCGCCGTCCTGCTTCGCCCGTTGAGCGTAATTAGGGCTTTGCATCGCCTCGGCTCGCTCGGCAGCCCCGCCCCTCGAGGGGTGCGGGGGACGCAAGCCCCGGGCGGGGGGTACCCGCGGCCGGCCGCGCAGTGTGCCAGCGACCGTTGACTGTGACACGTCGCGCGCGCCGCGCCGACAACAATCCGAACGACAAGCCAACACCAACAACACAACTTTAGTTCCTCATTAACAGATACAGTGCGTGTTTTTGGTGCAATAACAAAGTTACTAGTGTTTTGACTGAACTTTTTGAAGTGTTGTTCGAGTTTTTACTAAGTTGGATACTGGACAAGTGATTAAAAAGTGACTGCGTGCTATGCCGCAATTACGGTTTTAGCTGCGTTCTGCAGGCGATGCTCACAGGTTAATATTTACATTAGATATTAGAAACTGAATCTATTTGGAATCAAATTCCGCTTCTGAGCTTTTTTGGTAACATTTTAAAAATCTTATTGGATAACAGTTTTAGGTGCCTACTTCAATTTGCCGAAATTCAATATAATTTAGAAGTGCTTGCACTGTTTTTCTTTATTCACACGTCATATTATTTTGAGAAATTAAATACCTTCATTACTATGAATAACGCAATTTTTGTACAAACACCAAATTTTTCAAAATCAAGAGCAGTAATAACATAAATTTGATAAGGTACTTAGTTTACCGATTGCCTTGGAATGCATAAATATAAATCTTGTTAGAAATCCGAGTTGTTGATATCAGTTTGACAAACATCAACATTGGTAAGATACTCTACTTAAAACTGCTACTTGTGCATTCTAAAACTACAGCTAAAACGAACCAAATATCACAGCTATCAAACAACAGTGTAACACTGACATGTTGTAATTTTTAGTTATTTTTGAAAAAAAGTCCTTAAATTTTCCATGACCCTTAAAAATGCAAAATTTCTGTAAAACTTATTAGAAAACAGTAGGTACCCTAACTATTTAGTGACTTGGCATTCACTGCAATTTGGTATGTAGAGTAACTTTTTGACATTGCTTGTGTCAAAAGAGTGCAATTTTGTGCCCGCGGTTACATAATAAAGTTGTGTAATCATAATCTATGCATAGAATTTAAACAAATAATATTTTTAATAAGTTATTTAACAAATTTGTTAACATACCAAAGTGCATGCCGTAGTTTTGTAAAAAATATCAAACACTGCTGTTTTTCGAAAACCTGGTAGCAAAAGATAAACAAACGCAAGAGAAACTTCCTAATATATTATAAGTTTGCATTAACTTCCTGTTGTTATACTAATACCTACAAGTTGTTACAGAAACCTGTGCGTTTTCTTAATACACACCTACATTTTAAATTTATGATAAATTTTTGATAGATCATTTTTTAAGTCTAGTAAGAGTTGAAATTTCTAAGTTGAATTACTATATAACCTTTAAGTAGGTAATATAAAACTTAGACACAAGTTTTACTACTCGTTTTGACTAAAACACCGACGCAAGGGACTAACAAGTTATTGTAAAGTATACAAATGCATTGTTATGATAAAACCGAATGAAGCCTTTGAAAAATAACCTACATTAAAACTTAATTTACTTTTAAAAGCACAGTACCTACTCCTTATTATTGTTTATAAATTGACTAAATTATTAACTAGATATACCTACATTATATTTCAAAAAAATATTTTCAGAACCTCACAAACTTAAAGTGACACCTATGGAGTAAGTCAATCGATTTCAATCACTAAATTTTTTTGTCTAATTCGAAATTCAATAAATAAAAACTTGCAGAATAAACAGCGCGCGCGCGCTCGCATTCCCGCACAACGGGCGGCCATCTTGCCTCCAAATAATTCTCCCGTCAATCCATCGATATTCCAGATTCATTAATCATAGCAGATAAGCATCTTGTAGGTATTTAATCTATATTGCTTACATTACAAAGAGACAAAACCAGGTTGAAAAGAATTCGCTGGCTTAGGTTTAGATATTGGTAAATAAAAATATTGAAAATATTTGTGCTAAAATTTCTGAAATTGTTGATCCAGTGGGTAACAAACTGAGGAAGGAAAGATACCTTCTCATATTGCTATCAAATAGTAATTAAATGTACCTTAATGATTCTTAAACAGGTTTATTTTTACCTCCGATACAGGTTTGAATGAAAAACCAGTAGCTTGTAATACCAGCGTCAAAGTTTTGAAATAACTTCAGTTTTTTTTTCATTTGGTAGATAAATTAGTTTTCGCTTTCTTTAGGTAGACGTGAGGTGATCTGAAGATCTTGCTTGACCAAGTTTTCATGAACAACTAGTACTAGTATCTATTAGCTATCCACGCGGGCGTGATCGTCGTGTGGAATACTTAGGTAGTTTTTTATTTATGGTGAAATCTGTCAAATTGGTTTGTTGGTGCAACAAAACGTAAATTTTTTTTTAGTTTGTAAGATTGGAATTGGGTCCTCCTTGACCACAATCTGTCATACTTTAATTGTAAGCCTTGTCAAATCTGTAATTGATTTTAGAACACTGCGTGGGTGCAGGCGGTTGGTGCAAATAGCGACACAATAGCGCCACCGAAGACGTTATGTTAATCAACCTCCTTCAAATATTATTATGCACTTATTTTTGAATAGAAAGTAATAGCACCTTGTGGCATTCATTCAAATAATTAATGTGCTCTAGATTATAACATGTTTGATTGTTTGGTCTCTGTGGGGTCAAATCTTTGATCAAAACATCACTTATTAAAAATCACTATTTATTTCAAGTTTACCTTACCATAAATATTTTAAATACTTTTTTGATATTATACATTTTTTATTATGACAAATAGAAGTGTCCGGAAATAGGTGCCTTTACCTTACTAAAAATTAATAGCATTGCTTAAAAAATTTAGATGATGTTATTTTCACTAGCTTTTTGTTATTTAGCGTTATTTGACATATTACACGGGCAATAAAGACCGCTTCATCTTTTGTGACTATGAATTTCTCTAGTGACTCCACTAATTTTTCTCTCTACTAAATGTTGCTCAGCCATTGCTCTAAAGTTGCCCGTGTAAAGCCGCCAAGAAAGTACAAGAAGATCATTAGCAATTTTAATGTGTTGGAAACATTGTGGTATTAAGGCAAGGCTAATATCTTCGCTTACAATCTTCTGGATTGTCTCTGAAGGAAATTCTGTTTCCGATATAGAGATTATCGCCTGGATTTTATCAGCCTGTCTTTGTTCTGTGTACTTTTGGTAGCGAGAAGGTAAGTTACGCCATCTATTATAAGGTTTTAAAAGTAACAGACATGAGATATTTGCACCTTAGGAACAAGGTATATATTTTTATTTTTTTACAGTTCTAACCATTTACACGTAAATAGGTTTACCAGCATCTAAAAACCACTAAACTTCTAGCTTTTGTGCATAATAATTAGGTATGTCGTTTCCACACAAAGTTGAAAAATGCACCAAAACTGTACAAAATGTCTTAAAAAATCATAATAGGTACCTAGGTTGCCTGGAAGAGATCGCTCATAGCGATAAGGCCGCCCATTGTACTTCACAAGAATAATGAACTCTGTGTTTATTTTATAACTTCTGTAAAAGTGGTGTACAATAAAGTGTTTTCTATCTTCTATCTATCTAGGTAATTTTTTTATCGATGATGACATTTTTTTTTTTTTTATAACAGTGTCCTAATTTACATAGATAGATAGAAAACTCTTCATGGCACACCACATACAAATTTTACAACTATAATACAGTAACTTTTAATATAGATCCTGTAATAATGATGATGATTTTCACTTAATAATTTGTGTTATCTAATTCAGACTAATAATGTAAGGAATAATGTAAGGCTGTGAATCGGATAAAAAAATCACTAGAAAATGATTTCTCAAGAGTGCAAATTTTTCAAATGTGGTATATACACAATATCTCTATACCTAAAAAATAATTGAATAAATATAAACTACCGAGTTTTTAAGTTTTTTCGATAAAAAAAATAAGGTAGAGTTTATTGACAAGAAACAAAATAAAAATAAATTTCGCATCGCGAATCATACACACAGCGCCATCTAGTGGGAGGTAGAGGAACTAAAGTATGCTTTAGTTGTTAATAGTGAAGTTTTTGTTGGCATTTTTTCGTGATACTATTTTAAAGTGTAACTATTTGTATTAATTATTAGCAAACGCAAAAAAAGGATTTTCCAAAAAAAAAATATTATGCGCTTGTTCCATCATTTATAGTTTTTATTTATTATTAAACGTACGACGTCCGGCAGCGAGATGGGCAGACGGCATCGGCAAAATGGCAGGCCGTAAATGGGAGAGACTAACTCAGGACCGCAGTGGATGGCATAAACTTGGGGAGGCCTATGCCCAACAGTGGGTAAAGTCGGGCTGATGAGATGATAATATTAAAAATATTTTTAAAGATTTTCCTCATTGTCGATTTCGCTTACGTTATCGACCTCGTTTAAACTTCACCTACTTCCATCTTATTAGACACAACAATGGTATATGCAACAAGCTGATCTAAGATTAGCTCGTCTCTGAAAAACTCTGAGATATGAAGTCCAAGGATAACACAAAGAATTTTAAAAGATTGTGTGTATTTTTTTCCAATTTCAGATTACTTTTAACTTTTAACGATTATGTGGGTTCACTCTGTTTTTGCTTACCGATGGAATTTTTGTGGATTAAAAAAAGTTATTTAAAGTAAATATACGAAGCAGATCACTCTTTCTGAATAAAAAAATGCTGTACTGTTTTTATTTAAGACTTTCACACATAGAAATTAGTGCTAGGAGGACTTAAGGCTAGAGCATTATCTACCACTCATCTTGGGCATACAAAAAAAACTTTGTTGCCTCTAATTTTTATAAATACTACTTTTATGATAGTTTTTACTTTTTAATCATAGTTGAAGAAAGAGAATGCCTAATCATTTACTAGTGCTGTCTGTACCTAAACATTGCGAGATGAACTATACAATAGTAAATAAATGAATTTATTAAACATTCTGAATTCGCTATGACTGAGCAAGTTAATATTTTTAGAGTTGCTATAAAATTCCTATAGAAATTTCATTATAAGAAACATTAATTTATTTATGGTTATAAAGTAGGCGAGACTAATTTAAAATAATTTAATCAAACATTAAATGAGTACTTACCACTTACCTAGAATAATCCATTTGTAGGTAACATAATTTATTTTATTGAAGGTATTACTAACAAAGACATAATAGCCACACCTACAATGACAATATAACAAAAACATTCAGACCCGTTCATTTTCTGAAACTCAAACAAATATTACACACTAAAAAATAAATTTTTTGTTCTAAACATACAACTAACCTATTTATTTTTTAGAACGTTATGATAAGATGTGACCGTTATTGACTCTACAACTCTACACGTGTTTCCAATTTAAGATGACCTGCCTGTCCGTTTACCTATTCATCCTAGTGCCCGTTAAGTCTATTTATCAAATTCAGAAGGTGTTCCATAATAATGTCCGCTCTAAATCGGTTGCGTTCGACTTTTAAACCGAATGTCAAGAAATAAATATGGCGGCCCGTCACGCGGCGCTACAATCCGATTTCCGAATTTCTAACACTGCGTTCGCACACGGCGACATTTCATAAAGGCGTATTTTTGCATCCAACAGCCAAATAAGTATTTTATTATAAAAAAAACATCACAGAAAACGTTGTCACAACCGTTACAATAAACGAATGGCTGAATGAGGAACGTATAAAAAAGTATTGGAATTCCTAACGCTCTTTTAGGCACACTTTATTATCTGTTCGGATGTTGTATTCAAACGATTGCCGGTGTCTACTTTCCGGTCTTATTTTCTCGCTTAGCGCAATTTATCAGTTGAGCGACATCAATAAGTTTTTCGTCGATTTTGTACGTGCTTATATGGTTATGATAATTTGTTTCCGGTGTTAAAGGCGCGTGCGCATGGCACGACAAACTATTACATTCATAGCGTTAGCACGATTTGCATTTGAAATATTTCGTTAGGCTCGTGTCTATGGCGCTTACAATGCTTTCAGAGTTCGGGATGTATTGAGGTACTGTGTCATATCAAATTACGTGGAACATTTTTCAGCGGCTCGTGCCATAGATTTCTTTGGTGGTTGATAATAGGGCTCGTTTTGTGACACACGTGCGTGAATAATGCAATGCGATCGTAACGTTCTTTTGAAAGATGCATAAACATAATATACCTACCTACATATTTAGCTCATAACATGTAACTTGCAGGTAATAATCTGTGCATATCATATTGTAACTAACTCGAAAAGTCAACAATAAGTCAGAAATGCTTAAAAACAACATAGTAGTTATTGTTTTAAAGATTTTCCTAACGCACCTTTTGTGACTCAATTTGCAACAAAATCAAAGATCAATTTTTAATTCGCACCGAGCATTTCTGCTGTGGAGTAAAAGCGGCGTGGTGGATGCTTTTGTTTTATTGAATAATTGCCAGAGGTGTTTCGGACGAGACAGACTGGTTCTTCCAAGGCCAGCCGTCGAACTTGCCGGAGCGCAGTCCCTATTCTGAGCGCTGAGATCGCACCTCGTTTGTGAAAACTCATGCGTGCAGAATAGGTCCGCTGTCAACTGTCATTTGTTCTAGTGACGGTCACTTTTCTACATACAGTGTCGTTCATTAGGGGTACGCATTTGTGAATTAGAATGATCTTGAGCAACATTGTATGCCTATGTAAGTATATGACCATGTATGTATTAGTTTGTTTAACTAATTTAAATAGATAAGGTGACTGCTAGTAGACCTACATTGACACGCCTTAATGTACTATTCATACTTCACGCAGTGAATGGTACTGCGTAACTATATAGGTGCAAACAAACTTATAGGTACCTAACTAACCTAATTCACCAAAGGTTATTGAAGTAACAGCATAAAAAATGCATCAATAATCATAGTAATGACTATAGATATATATTTCATTAATAGTTTTATTTCATTCAAGCTCAATTTTATCTAAAACTAGCCGTCGCCCGCGGCGTTGCTCGCGTGTTAAACCCTTAAGAGTGTGACTTTTAAAAAACCCTTTCGTAATGCACCCCTATACTACATAAGGAGGCTACCTAGTATAGTATTATATGATCTGTGATACTACCCTCCAAATTTGATACCTCGAGGACTTATAGTTTAGGCTGTGCGTTGATTGTCAGTCAGTTCCAAAAGAGATTTATAATATAATGTAGATGATAAAACTACCAGTGAAAGTAGATTAAAAACAAATGCACCGATCAGTAATTTTTTCATTAAAATTATAAATGGATAACATGATAGATAAGGGTCATTATTTGACATAATCCCCTCAATATTGCCGCGTATCTGCTGATACAGATAAATAAAGTAAATAAGACAGTTCCGACTTCGATTAGTAGCGGTTCCTAATCAATGGTTTCGTTTTATTAAGCAGGTACTCTAGAAACCTACAATTTTTCAGCTAAGTCAATGCTTTAAGTATGTCCATCCGTTCATTTAAAAAAAATGGGCTCAGATTTGTAATTTTCAGTCACAAATATTACATATATAATACTGATAATATACTTAATAGTATATCATAGGTATTTCTTTTTGTAAATACATTAGTCTCATACATATTAGTCTATGTGTGCCATATACAAAATGCTATAAACTCAATGAAAATCGAAACAATGCCTGTCAATCAACACAAATTTCAATATTCAAAGTTAATACATTATGTACATAATTATTTTTAATTTTTGTATATTAGGTATGCGTCTTTATTGACAGGATGTCATAAATTCCTAAAGTGACTATGGGAAGATACTCCCTCAGTATTACTAAGCCTCGTTATCTACAAATAATTAGCGATAACTCCAAAAGCGTTATCTTTTGTTTGCTATTAAACAATCGATAGATACACGGGTCATTGCTACAAGACAGGAAAACAACTTTCTGGAATTTTAGAACTCGGCCCGTTTAGAAACTAAAATATATATTTTGACAGTACATAATTGCATTGGAAGGTTTACTTCAAGTGGTCTGGCAGACAACTTCGCACACTAAAGTATCATTATTCAAATACCTAATACGGTTTGTGACAGACTGACGGACAAAGGATATCGCACGTTATGGGTTTCGAAACCCTACGGGATCGTAACCTTAACACTTCTGTAGAGTTTCATCTCAATGAGATTTAACCTAAATGGAATGAAAACAGAAGTCATTATGACACGTTTGCTCAATGTTTCAAAGCTTACAGATATAGAAAAAAACTACTGCATTTATTGTTAATACCTCCCTCCTTCAATCGTATTCCTCATATCTGAGGGTCGTGACCACCTCCAGTCATTATCCTCTCCTTGACGATGGTACGCCATTTGCTTCTATCCCCGGCTAGTTGTAGGGCATCGTAGACGGATGTGTCGAGTGTGGTGCGGATCTGATCGGACCAACGCATTGGGCTTCGACCTCGCGACCTTCTCCCTTCCACCTTGCCAGTAACCATGAGTTTTTCCAGGTTATCTCCGTCTTTTCTGGCAATGTGACCGAAATAGTCAAGTATTCGCTTGAGGCACGTCCACGATAGTCTTGATGATTGTTAATACCTACATACGAGTATATTAGTCTCATACATATTAGTCTATGTGTGCCATACACAAAATGTTTGATCTCTCAGTGGGGATTGAACCCACGATCCACACAGCGAGGAAGGCAGAGCTATTACCAACTGTGTGTGTCCCTACATATAATGCTTAGGTATAACGTTCGGAAAAGGGGTCATGAAGGTGTATAACCTAGTAGTTAATTTTAGATAACACTTCGTTCACACCGATGAGGTTATAAGAACGGTTGTTCAACGACTTTTTTGATATACCTAAATGATTTTTATTGAAAAAGCAAATAGATAGATAGATATATTCATTATTGCACACCAAGAAAAAAAAACAATAAAAGAGAATTAAGTTTTTAGTACGTATGAGGTACAATGCAAATATGTATTTACTTTTATTCTTCAAGATAACAGAAGTTTTGACAACCCTAAAACTTACTACGTAAGAAGCGTATTTTGAAACATGCTTTGAAACAGGAGAATTAAAAAAAAACAGCAAATTTGAAGAATCATTGAGAGCACTGGTTTATTACTTTTTTTCTGGACTTATTTTGGATCAGTTCGATTTTGTATTGCTCTATATTTAAACACTGTTTTTTTTTAAACCTTAAGTACCATTATTTTTTTTTATTTTTTTACGTCAAATAGATTAATGTAGACTTAGTATTATCTACTTTTAGGTACGTTCGTTGTCACAAAACTATATTTGACCTAAATTAATGTTTCGTGTACCTACATAATATTAAAGAACAAGATACAGTTATTACACAAAACTTTTTTGACACTTAAAAATCGATATGACAAAATTTTGCATTTATTGGTTTGAGATTTTAAATTAAGAACAAGCTTTCTTAATTAGCGATGATTTTTTTTATGAGCGATGCTCATAAAAATCAAATTCAACGAGAATTTTGCCAATTAATTCGATCAATATTTATAAAACGCGTGGGTGGATTTGTCATTAAATTGATTAAATCTAGTAATACTAGTCACATTTGACGATAGAATCATGATTTATTAAGAGTGTGTTGAAAAAACAACTGACTGACGTTGAGTTTAGTTTCTTAATCTTTTGGATAGTGGTTATCGATCATCATACGATTTTATTGTCTCGATAAGCGACATAGTTTGCACCTCTAATCTTGTTCTAAATTTAAAATCAGCATCAAAAAATATTTGAAACAAATAAGCACTAAATTCAACTCATCATAAAAAAATATATGATACAAACAACAAAGTTGTGTAACCCTAAAAGTATCGTCAAAAAAAAACAATCCACGGGTGAATTCTCCAACCGACACGCCATTTTCTTTGTCCTATCTCTTGAGAGTGAATCATTTCATTATGCATGCCAAGTGTCACTTTAATTAAGTTTTTTGTGCTCCTTGCAATTGTACTGGACATTTGTAAGGGTTATGAATGTGCGTTATTCATGTCAGAAATAACTATGATGCAGCAAAACTCGAGAGAGACCCTTTGGTGACTGTCATGATGACTAATTAGTAAGCTACACTGAGTAGGTACTTTGTGGCTCTCGTTTTACTGTGATTTTATGTTGTGGCACTTGTGGCAACACCGACAAGAAAAAAATATTTTTTTCTTTTTAATTCAATATCGACAATTAAAAACACAAAAAACACATTTGGAAATGGTAACACCAATGTCGTTGTTAATAATCCGCAATTTTTTATCTAATTTCGTAGAAAAAAAAACGGTTAGTAGTTATTGGACGCGTCTTTGTTGCATTTTGCGCAGAAGGTAACAAAAATGCATCCAATAACAGCTCTGAAGTTACATTTAGTTTTAAAATTCAATCGCTACGTAAAAGAAGTTTCACGAGATTTTACGACAGAGGATGCATTAAAGTTTACACCTTACAAGGCGATACGAGCTAACGAGTCCTAACATTAACCTGTAATTAAATCATAAACAAAGATAAAGATGTATAAACGCCGCGTAGGTACCAACCTACAGCTAATCCAGGTGATTTACAATTAGTTGTAATTACAGTATTAGCTTTAATTATCAATAAAATAGGGTTATTTAAAAGTAGGTCGGTTTACAACCGCTTATGTTTTATACAAGCGACAAATTAATGCTGATTACATTTTATTGTACTCTAAATTAATGATCGTAAAACGCCTTTCCGTTTAAATTAATTTTATTGCGCAATATTTAGGTGTCGCAATGTGCCATCGATGATAAAAATTATGGAAAATTACAGAGTGCACTTAGCAAACATCTGCTTTTAGCTGGAAGATCATGTCATTAGTTGAATAACTTTTGATAAAGTTTTCATAAAAACGTGATAAACTTTGACAGAGATCATGTCAATAATAATCAATCTTAAATTCATTTTTAAATGCCAGATTTAGATATTTAATGCAGATGCATCCAAAATCTGATTATATTAAAAGCTTGCGTATTCTCCTTTATAATTAAAAAATAAACTTAAAGGTGCATATGCACTGTCCTCCGATCGCCACAAGCTAAAGACGCATCCGACGCAGAATTACCCTCCCCGGTCCATTGTTCAGGGTTGCCAAAAGCAATAAAAAAATCCTTAAAACAATAGCACCCCGCGGCGAGCACTGCCGCGAAAGATGTTCAGCTCATGATAATTATTTTAGAAAATATCCCGCCTTTTAATGCTCCTTGTCGAGAGCAGGTGTGGTTGCTTAAAAAGTACCCATTACGGTATTAACTACACTTACTGTTTCTTTCGTATGCAGAACTTTTTTAAGCACATTATTTCTTTTATTAAGGTTTCTGGCAGAGCCTGCGACTTCATTCGCGCGATACAGTTTAACCCCTCCGAAGCATGGAAACGTTCAGATGTAAATGCCACTAACGGTCGCCCATCCAGTCGATCGCGCAGAACGTCGCTTAACTTAGATAATCGGTGGATATCGACTAAGCAAGCTACGCCACGAGCGCTTCGCGCTAGAGTTGTATGTAGAGGTCACTACTAATACCTACCTACTACAGAATGAAACTGTCGCCTTGGTTGGCTGAGTTTGTCGGCTCACTAATCGTATTTTAATAATATATTCTGTGACCATAGGATCCTAATTACTGTTTATATCATCAACACTCCCAACACAATTAAGTTTATTTTTTTTGGAAGCAACAATCACAATTTTATTGCGATCGTTATGCGACAGGTACCGGTGTCAATAAATAACGATTAGCCTAGTATAGTATTATATCATCTGTGGCCGTAGTATTTTTGACGTCTAATGTGTAGAAATGAGAGACAAAATAATTTATTTAGTAATTTCTAGTTCCCATAATACAAACTCTGCTTATTTTGAAACTAGAATAGACATTTCACACAACGCTAGTGTGAAATATCTATGAGTATTCATCTATTTATTCACCTTTTTGTAAAATATTTAATAAAATAATTATATTCAATAAAAATACTCCAGCAGGCCTAGGATGCGCACGTGAGAAATTTGTCATGTCGTTCTGTCAAAATGTAAGCATTTTGTACCAGTTTTTGAACTATTCTATTATCTGTGGTAATGTTGTCGAGAAACCGCGCCTTTGAATCTTCAACTTTTGACATTTCTGCATGACTATTATCTCGTCCTCAGAGAGATACGACGACAAAGAAGTGTCAAAAGTGTACAATAAGGCGCGTTTTGTCGACAGCATTAGGTACCACAGATGATGCAAAAGTTCAAAAACTGGTGCAAAATGCTTACATTTTGACAGAACGACATGACAAATATCTCGCGTGCGCATCCTAGGCCCGCAGGACCTAATTGACCTAATTGACCAATTCCTGCAATTATTAAAAGATTTATGTCAAAAGCTTAAAAATCCATTATTTATCTAACGTTTCCTTAATCACTGTTTAAGAGGGTTTGATTTTTTATCTCATTTTAGTAACGTAATTATTATCGAAAAACAATGGTTTTATCTCACGGAAAAGAAAAAAACTCGACAGATCGTATCACATAAACTACGCTTTACATTAATCGTTTTGACCATGACAGTAGTCATTATGAGATGACAATTTATTTCATGACTCTTCTCATGGTTTCTCACTCGAAAAAAAATACGTTTCGAAGTATGAAGACCTCACATTATGATATTACGATAGCATTTACTCGCTTACTCAAAGAATATTTAACTTTATATCCTTGTACTAAAACTATTTTTAGATTAGTGGGTGTAGTAAAGTGAACTAATTGATTGAAAACTCTATAATATGCCTAGCCTAGTATTGATTAATTAGTGCTGTCCCCCAGACATTTTGTCGGCAATTAATCTAAATCCAACTAATTCGAATTACAAATTGAATTTAGAACCTGTTCCGATTTCAAAGTATGTTTTTGACGTTGCATTCGCTTTTTAATTCCGATTTATAACCGTTTTAGGTTTAATGCTTGTCTCAATAGGCACTTAACCGTATCTCTATTTTAATTAACAGGCTTACACATTTATATTTATGAAAGTTGCGTGATGCCACGCACCTAATTGTAACGACAATAAGTTATGACTCTAACTTAAACTAGATAGGTATAGGTAAGTGTAAACAAACACGAGGGTTAAAAATTACTTTCCTAGCGTATGCCATGTGGTATAAGCATTGAAAATATTTATAAATATTCATATTTTATCGACATATTTTATCGATACTTATTAAAGACCGGCTACCACCTCGCATCGCGAGGTGAGAACGATGGCGCCCCCTGCTGCGCGCGTTCAGAGTGAGACGGGAACATACAGAAAGGAATTCAAAATGAAGTTATGGCTTTTAGTTTCTTTTTTTCTCATTTAAAACCTTATTATTTTATTTTAGGTATAATCCTGAGTCTACTGCCCATAGCGTATGTAAACGGGCTTGTTATTTGTGGTATTACTACCCACATTTAGCTCTGGACTTTTAGGTTTCGAGTTGCCAACGGTAGCGAGTCTTGTGTGAATTACAACAGAGGTAAACGACAGAAGCCACAGATGGAGGACTAGTTACTATAGAGCGCACCTCGAGCTGCCATTAGCTCGCGAGTTGGGCAAATATCGAGTTCTGTTTGCAGTCGTAAGGTAAATATCGACAAGTCGTCAACCGAGTTTGCGTTACGCATCACTAGCGTTTGTTTGTTGAAACGCGAACGCGTGGTTCACGGGTGCTACCGCGGAAAGGACTGGCCACTTCACTTCACGCTTGTCGGTACACATAGAGTAGGTACTTTACTTGAAAGATAGCGAGGGGCTACGACAACAGTTTAATTTCAGTTTACGTAATCTTCATGCTACTTCATCTATCATTTGCAATCATTCTTCGTGTTTTTTAGAAACTTTTTATTACCAAAATTATATTTTCTATGGTATTCTATCTCAGAATTTGTGATGTCTGACACATTCCACTATGATGGTTATTCAATGTTTACATAAAGTCAATATCATCATCACCATCATCAATATATATAAAACTCTTTTGAAGCTGACAGAGAATCAACGCACAGCCTAAACCATAAGTCCTAGAGGTATAAAATTTTGAGGGTAGTATATCCTTATATAGTGTAGGGGTGCACTAAGAAAGGAATTTTGAAACGTCACACTCTAAAGGGTAGAACGCGAGCAACGCCGCAGGAGACGGCTAGTATTAACATAATCTAATATCACCAATCGAACATTTAAAGTTCAGTCCAACCTTTCAACAATTAAACTATTGTTAAACCAAATAATAATTTTAACATAAATTCCTAATATGTCTGACTAACGATTGTTTTATTCATAAGTCGTCTATATTGTTCCAAAATATTAATATAATAATTCAGATTAATATAGTTTAAAGTATAATGTCACTGAGATAGATTTGTATGTAAATGTTAGTCGTGCTTGGTTGAATGTGTTTAATCAATCATAAGTTTCGATTAATTACTTAGATACGCGCCTCTGTGCTTTGGTCGCAAGTAGATGGTTACAAAGATTCCATTGTCCAGCACTAGGTAATCAAAAGTTCAAGGTATTTCTGATGTATATTAATTAATATAGAAGTAACCAGTTGGTTGATCCGAATCACAGGTTATGAGAACACGAGCTGGTTCACTTTTGTTAACAAAAATGTCAGACGTACGCATTAAATCAAAAACATAAAAGTTGGGATTACTTACTTATAATATTGGTCGAAGTAGTGAACTGTTTCTCTCATTTTTATAACAATACTAGCTTCCGCCCGCGACTTCGTTCGCGTCCCATTGGATCCCGTTAATTTTCCGGGATAAAAAGTATCCTATGTTACTTATAATACCTCCAAAAATATGTGTGCAAAGATTCATGATGACCGGTTAAGTAGTTTTCGCGTGAAAGCGTAACAAAAAAACTTACATTCACATTTATAATATTACTAGGATAGTAGGAATAAGACACAACAAGTTTTTAATAAAAAAATACTCATGTATTTTCCCTGCACAAATAAGTAAAGGTAAAAATTCAGTAGGTGGTAAGGATAATAGTAAGCTGTTTCGCAAGATATTTGGCGTCCTATCGAATGTTAAAGTATACCAACTGTTTCGATATCAGCTGGATCCATACAGAATTACTTTTGAGATAACAATAACGTGACTTGAAGCTAAGTGCCAATATTATAGAGCCCATGAAGTTTTTAACCATGTTAAGTATTATTTAGTAAACTTAAGTAAGACTTAATTTTGTAATGAGGAAAAGCTTCACGGTTTTCCTGTTAGTTAAGATGCACTACAAACAGTAGTTTCTTAAGTAAAAAATAATGTGGGTTATTTTTATAGGCATTTCTGCCTTCCGTGCTGTGGGTCGTGGGTTCGATCCCCACCGAGAACAAATATTAGTGTGTTGTAAATATTAATGTTTGTTCTGTGTCTGGGTGTTTCTATGTATTATAAGTATGTATTTACAACAAAAAAAAATGTATGTATGTATTCTATCAGCCATCTAGTTTCCATCGTACAAGCTTTGCTTAGTTTGGGACTAGAAGGCGTTGTGTTAAGTTTCCGTGAATTTTTTTTTTTTTTTTTTTTTTTTACCGTTACAACACAGCTCTGAAATGAGTCATTGATATTTTTAAACATTTTATAGACCTTAAAAACTAAATTGTCAATTCCATTCATAAAAATATCAGCTCTCACTTTCGCCACCATTAGACGTATCATAATTACCAAGTTTTGATTAACACCACCGGTGCATAATCACGTAGAAAATTAATTAAAAAGTATTCGATTGAAAGAGTTACCACATCGTTTATGAACGCATTTATGTAGAAAACAGACTGTAGCCGACTGTACGATGCTCTCCTAAATCATATCTCAAAAATATGTGAACAAAATTTGTCAGAGTAAACCCTTTGGCCAAGCCTTTCCTCCCTAAACCAAAATCCTGGGTAGAGCCCTTCCCGAAATCAGAGTAGGTACCTACTGAAGTTTCACACAATGTTTCATTGGATAACTTTAACTTCAACTTCTTGGTTTGTGGCTTTTGTATATCAAACGTGACTTCAAATTTGACAGCTGTCAATCAGTCAAGTTAAATTCCTGATGTGATTTTTCCACGTCTTCTTCTTGAGGTAACCTCTGGTAGAGTCGAAAAAGTCAAATATCTCAAAAAAGGCTTTTAAGTACTAATTATAGCCTAGAAGAACTAGCAAAAAACTTATTTGGACGTGAGTCAACCTGCGTTACATGTAAATTACCCCTACTAAGGTGAAGGCAGAATGTGCCAAGTAACGGTGAGTGATGTGCCTTACTACCGGTTTTACACGTCCGGTGATTACATACATGGTGTGTAGTCATTTGTCGAAACTGTTGTGATTTGAGTATGGAGATTGTTAATTTGACTTTAATCCCTTAATTTTTAAGTGATAATAATTAATTTTCAAAAAGGTGATTTTATTATTAGAAACATGCCCTGTGAGACATTACACTTTGGCCATGACTCTGAGACGTAAAGGTTTAGGCAAGTTTCATGTGCTTGTAGTAGCAATGGCACCCTATACCCTTCAAACTACAACACAGCAATACGAGCAGAACTGTTTGGTGATAGAAATAGTCACGGTGGAAGTACTTTTCCAGACGAACTCTTTCACAGAGAGCCTAAACTAAGTAAGGTGACAACATTTGAAAAGCAGAAAAAAACTGAAACTAAATTTATATTAAGTTAAAACCTATACTTATTCGAGTGATCTCTCCTTCGCTTTCAAGCTAGATTTCACCAAATTGTTCAGCTCAAACGAGGCCTAGAACTCAGCCTTCAGAACACACTATTTGTATGTAAACAACGCCAACAACCAATGACACGCTTTTTGATTCGCTCAAATCGTCATAGCTCCCATTCAATCTAGGTAGGCAATTCATTCACAAGTCACCGTATGGTCAATTTCAAGGCTAGATCGCGTATCTTGTAATGCCAATAGGCATGAATAACCATCACTGGTGGCCGCTACCGGTTTTACGTCCAAACTCAACCATTATCTACGGACAGAGTTTTGATGTCACAACACTTTTGTGTTGTCTGCAAATATATATTTAATGTCTGCGATCTAATACTCGGATTAAAGAAAGAATAGTAAAAAGTGAAATTAGAGTAAGAACAGAGTTGGTTTGTATCTGTACTTTTTAAATAGCAAAGAAATGTAAGTTAAGTAAAAAGATATAAATATTTTTATAAAATTTGATAAAAATATGATAGACCAAAAAGTTTTCACTTTTATGACATACCAACAAAATCCCAGTGCTATTTTTACAAGAATTTATTAAGAGAAGTACCCCTCAGGCCTTGATTATTCACTAAGAAAATGAGTCACAAGTATTTAATTGGTCACAGTCATAACTGCGCCGCACTTTCTTACTAATACCATTCACTCAAAAACAGTGTTGAAGGACCTGAAAAACATCAATTTGATAAACCACACAAAAGATGTTATAAGTTACGCAACAGATTCAAAATAATTATATACATGACATCACTAACATTTGCTTATTATGTAATTCCTCACTTGTAATTGACTTCGAAACATAACAAGTATGTGATGTATTTAGTGCTAATATACATAGAATAACATCCTAAAAAAGTACCTCAAGGGCCTTGAGAACTTCGAAATACCCTTGAAAAATTTAACTAATTATTAGACAAGACATTTCGGATTTTGCAAGACTTTATCCATTTTTTTAATTTTAGCCAATTTTATAATGGAAGCCTAAAATCTAAAATGTCCCATATCTGCGAGTACCTACCTATATCTTTTCGGTAGTTCTATTTGTTGACATTAGAACATTGTTGACATTGTTGACATTGACATTAGAAAATATGGAATGTACTTAGGTATATAAACCTTTTAAAACAATACAGTTATTCAAATAAAATTTCGCTCACGTAAAACTTTCCATTGGGATACAGAAAAATGTGATTCTTAATGATTATTTAAAATGTTTTGCCACCTGCATATTTGGTCGATCAATAAAGATACAGTACAAGTCGTTAACCTATTAAACAAAAAGGTGTACGTTTATAAGCCAAGCCATGCACGGCCATAAACCATGTCCACGTGTGCTCAGAATAATTACAGCTCAGATGCCGGTTAGGTACCTGAGTGGTTTTGACGAGCGAGGCTGAATCACGACCGCTGACGCAACCGTCCGCTACCGAGAGCAAAACATACGATATCACTGCAAAAAATGTCGTGCTGCCACCGCTCTATCGACGTTCTAACACCTTAATTTCATAGAAATTTCCAATAGCAGCAAAGATATGGTTCATGTGCATCTTGTAAATATAAGACGTCTGTTATATCGCGGAAGAACAGAAACAAGTAAGAAATGTAAGGCTTTAGCAAATAAAACCCAGTAGCTGGAGCTCGAGTTAGCGCTCATCCATTTTAACATAATATAAATTCGACGGACGGAAGTATCACGCAGCGATAAATTATTTACGACCTTTAAAAACACTTAAAATACCAAAAAGCATTTCCATTCATAAGTTGACGTCGGACCGAAACGAAGTCTCCGACGCACGAGCGATGCTCATAAAACCTGTTTAGATTTTGATAATTTTATTAACGATCGAATGCATGGAACTCCGAAATCGAGGGTCTCAGAACTCCCATATATTACGGCTTTAACACAAATTATACAAGTTTAAAGCCACAACATAGAACGTGTGGGTGTCTTAATGTTAAAATGTGTCATCTGTAATTATACGATCTAGGGAATTTTAATGTCTTCGAAATGTCGTCTTCTTTATTACAATAGGAGATTTACTAAACTGGATCTGACCAATCCATTGTGTCATTATAACCTATTCTGTTTGATGTGTATAATAAAGCTTGGAATGCAATCAATTTTAGGCTGACATGGACGGACAGTAGAAAATTCGAAAACACAATGCTCAAAATTGTGTAGTATCATTATTTAGACAATTAGTTATGTGACGATACGCTCCACAGCACCTGGGGGCACTGTAATTACTGTTCCAGTCCATTCTCCTTACATCATTACCGAGATTTCTGCGTCTTCTTTTACCATGGCAGTGTCATCACAGTGTGTGGCGTAAATAATTTCCTCGTGTCGTCGTTCATTAGGGCTTGTCTTTGGCCGACAAATTTTGATGGCGCTAACTTAAAAATTTGATTACGACAATTTAATACACCGGCGTCTAATCGATATCAAATTGGACAGAGATTTTATCATTGTGCAAGAGCTTTCAGCTCAACTTGTTTGTAGTCCTTGGTAGCAAAAGTATGCTAAAATGTCGGTGCGTAAGATTACTTACAAGCACATCGCACCATTAGTGCTGGCTTATGTAACAACAATATCCACAAGCGATGCGCTAATCAACTGTCTATCGAAACGCTAACGCCTCAAATTCTTAGCACAAACACGAGATTGAGAATTTATTGCTACATAGAGTCAATTGGACAAACCGCTTTCCGACTTCC
Source organism: Eulithis prunata (assembly GCA_918843925.1). Lineage (NCBI taxonomy): Eukaryota > Metazoa > Arthropoda > Insecta > Lepidoptera > Geometridae > Eulithis > Eulithis prunata. Next base: position 3,921,478 of record OU974019.1, on the reverse strand, counting down.
AGGGAACTATCCACAGGCTACATCGACAGATTAATTAACTTCTTACGACCAAACGTACCTCTTCCATCTAAGTCTCGACTGAAGTACCAACTTTAATTAGTAGTTTTCCATTTACCGGACACCTGATAAAAGCCATTTAACTTATTAGACGACTGTCGCATTTTTTACATGAACAAAGAATCTAGAACCTTAAGCCGCTCGTTTTACGGTTTATTATAGAGTATGAGGCGTCGAGTAGTTTTGTCGGAGTTTTCAGGGTAATGCTATTGGTCGGATTGTGTTAACGCAACTATCACGATGATACATTTTCAAATAGTTGTAGCTATAGTTTAATAGTCTTTACGTCGTCACTAACTTGTAAATTGCCTTTTATTGTTTGTCTTTGAATGTCCATGCTAATTCATTTTTTAGGTTTAACGGTTTCATCATCTTGTTTATATCACGATTGTGGTTCATGTGTGTCTTTTATATTTCTGAAACGTTATTACTTTATATTTGTACAAATTATTCAAGGCTTGAAAATATTCCATCATACCTATTAATATCATCTTTATCGGACTAAAATTATTGTATTAAATGTTATGTTCAAAGTGGAGTCGCGACTATTGAAATCTGAATACGTGTCCGGAACAACTGTGGAAGACCATCCTTCATATTTGACGTCTCTACACATGGACATAATGTCATCCATTTAGCGACCCCATGCACTATTGTGAAGTTTGGTTCGAGCAAACTATTAATGTAAAATCAAATCAATCATTTAAAGCTTGTCTATGGTTGCTTCAATATCTGAGAGACATTTAGCAGGACAATTAGCAACTTTCTACAAATATGAATAACTTTTTTGCACAGTTCTAAGAAAACAGCCAGGTCATAATTTAACACAGGCAGTTGCAAAATTATCAAAACTAAGAAAAATGGACACTCGTGCTTGATAAAAAAAAACTTCAATCGCTCACTGAGATCTGATAAACATCATCCATTGGATCTACATCCAAAACGAACGAAAGTAAGTAAAAAACCACAGTGAATTTTTCTTTCGCGCGCTCATCTGGCCTTCTGTTTTGCTAGATATCCTTCACTTGGGCTGTACCAGCATTAGAATGCGTGCCATTAGTAGAGATACAGACATGTAACTGAACTAGCTGTTCTCCAAGGCCTGTTTTAGTTGCACAGTGTACAGTTTTGCAAACAGTTGCAGCGATGTCTAATTTTAAGTGGCTTTTTTGGTGTCACCGTAATGTCGATAATTAAACTTTGTGAAAAGACTCTACGTCTAATAAGTGGTACACGAAACTACTGTCGCAACGCACCGGCAATTAGCATCGGAACGTGTTAATGATACAAATTTGAAATTTCGAGATGTTTTTACGTAAATGGCGACGTCTAAATGCCAATTTATACAAATTATATGATGAACGAAAATTATGCTTAATTTTTTAAAAGGATTTTAAACTCGTATCTCGTACTTTGATATGGCTAGAAAGATACTCTACCAATAAATATACAGAGAAAGTCTAATAGTAATTTATCAAGTTGCAATACCTCTTTATTTAAATTAAAAAAAAAACGTGAAAGTTTAGATTCACTAATGTATTTTTTATTACGCTACACTGCGTTCATCTGGAAAATAATGTTAACAATGTTTGTTATTAACTGTTGCAAAGTTACTAACAGTTTCCTTGTTAAAAATTCTCGTCGTGATACCATTTAATTGAGAAGTTACGAAGATGTACGTGACAGTACAGCGTGGTACAGTAACTCTAGGGCTACGTTGTTATGTCGCGACAAAAAACGTTCTCATTTAATTTTACCGATACCAACAAAACGTGAAAAGCAATTTCATGCATTTTCTGTTTAACACGCTTTTAAAGCACTTTGCCCTTCCCATTGTCATTATTTCTAAACAACTCCAAACTTACTGGTCATGTCCATCTGATGATTTCTCCGACATCAATTTGAAAATAATTTCCTACCAATAATTAGACTCGATTCGGGCAGATGGTGCATTCAGTAACCGCTGCATTTATGGAATATTCCCAATTAGTTCCCAATGCGGTAAACTATACACACATGCGACATTATCACTATTTTGTCTTATTGTTCGGCGAAAATATGAACCCACACAATTTGGGGAATTTGTTATAATCCGCGTCGACTCTATTGTTATGCATTGTCGGGCGCAGGAGCTATCCTAGGGGAGACGCACTGAGCTCGACAAACTCGTGATTCAAAAACTGTGATTGATCTCGGAACTTTATTCAACAATGACGAATTCCATGCACACGTGAACCGCAACATGTTTATTATTAAAAGGTATCGTGAATAAATTAAGGCGCAGTCATACTGTACACTTGTGCAGGTGGAAGCGCCCGGAGCGAGGAGTGGGATGGCAGTTGTGACCATCGCGTCGCATCGCATCGCAGTCGTGCTGAACCAGAGTGGGTTATTAATAATCCGCATTTACGGGTCGCACGAGCGAGCGCCGAGCGACCGGCCCAGCCGCGAGCCCGCGACGACATTCCTCACCATTGTACCGACCCGCTCCGCCCGCGACTCGCGACACTTTTGTCTATTCACACCGATAAATCACCGCGACCTCAACAATACAACCTTTATTTACCTGTAACGAACATCGATTAATTAGTGCAACACTACAGATAAGATAGTCGGGAAAGCGATCGCTTTCAATTTCCTCTCGAGGGGCACTCGGCGTAAAGTGCGCGTTAAGTGCGGACAATCGGAGATAAAACGTGCGAGACGAGACTCCCTTAATCCGGTGATCGAAGATTGCGAGAAAACGTTTTGTCGTGGGGTTGCTCGCTCTCTCGGTCCCATTGTCTGCGTGTTTCTAATTTGATTGGGCACACACGGCACGCGTTGGCGTGGGCGACCGGCCGATGCGGTTCCCTAATTAAACCTGAGATGCTAATGGGACTCATTCATCGCAAGGTCAGCCGATCCGGCCTCTCCAGCGACACGAACTTTATTGCCGATCTACATAAACATGCATTCTTTACAACACGCCCGCACGCATCTTGTTTAGATGCGATCAATATTGAACTTGCTCGTATCAACGAGCGAATGTTTTTCCATTTTATTGAATTACCCGTTGCTCGGTCTCGCCACACGCGATGGCTTGTCCAGACGCAATGTCATAGTACTCTGTTTTAAATTGATTGTAATGTGAATGAGTTGTGAGCAGTTGTGATTCGAGTTGCGTCTCCTGCTTTCATTACGGTTACATGGTCATTCCTCTTTGACCCCAGAGTCAGAACTACGTATTTCATTATTATTTTCTTTATTTATAAACAGCATTATAAAGGTATTAGCGAGAAGTGCCTCGGGCCTCGCACTATCTATGGCATCGGCCTGGTTAATATGCTTATTAAATTATGTCGATGGCAAAAACAGACTGGTTCGTTTAGCTTTAGGGAGTAATTAGCAGAATGAGTCTTATCGGAGATTTAATCAATGCGTGTAATTACTGAGCGAGGTTCGGACCACACTTACTCTTTCGACCGACCTTTGGATTATGTTATTTTGTTCGTTTATTGCCAAAATGTGGTGCTACCCTGATTTCAAATGTTAGATAAGTAAGTAGTAGAGCCGATAGTTTAACCTTTAATACGCCAGAAATCAGATCCACACAAGATACATTAGATTTTCTATTGTATCTGAAATTCAGACGTACCAGACGTTAAAATAGCATCTGCCAGTCAAAATGAAATCAGTAGCTCGTTGAACGAAGGCCTCGGCATTGATCAACGAAACAATAGCATAGTATTGTAGCTCCATTATTGTTACAGTTCAATAGTAATTGGAATTAGGGTCAAATCTTATTGATTAGCGAACAAAAAATTGTGTGCGACTATGGGACCGGGCACCGCCTGCATCCGTAATGACCCGACTTTACATATCAATACCTATTTTAATATCGACATGCATCATTTCGTTTAATTGCATTTCCTGAATAGCTCGTTCGATATTTTCGAACATAGAACTGTTAAATATTTATACAAACATGTTACTCGTCAATTTATACTTAGGTTGAGAAATAATTGACATAAAAACGTTCTCAATTTTATGCAATAAAATAATGCCGAAGCCTCGCCTTATAAGTTACAATCGAGACTCGTTACCAAAAGAAGTGCAGGCATTTTTTATCACTCACAAGTCTCACAACTGGATCAAGTCAAACGATTTGTTTACTTTGTATCGATACGTCATATTTAAAATGCAGGTTAGATGTGAACTTGGTGGCGCTTTAATTAGAGATCGATCGATCGATAGCCTAGTTACCACGGATCCCGTTAATTAATAAACCTTTGGATGTGACCAAACAGGGAATTGTATAGGCCAGGTCAGACAACTGCCTAACATGGGCGATGGAACCTAGTTCGTAAAGCCAACATGACTAACCAGATTATCTGGTCATTTGGACATGGTCTGTAAAAAATTAAAATAGTTTGATGGCTTTGTCTATCATCAAATCTGTCTCTCTCTCCTCAAACATACTTTTCCTTCATATTCTCTTCTGTCATGATGCGATCTTTAGCAAGGTTTTCTGAGTACGATCTGCGCTCGATTCTGCATAACGTAATGTGGTAGATAGGTACCTACACGAAAATGATAATCCTCTTTGACTCGTACGCAGCTTTGCACATTGTGTCATTCAATGAATAAACCCACCGGCCATCGGGATCGTGTTCTAAAGTGTTAAATCGGTTAATATAATGATGATGGATGCTGTTCCGTACAAACGGCCCGCAGCGGGGGTGTTTTACCCCACTATACAAATAAAGTATTTTTATTATTAACGATTTTTTCTCCTTCTCTTTTCGATAAAACTAACAATCAAGCCGTCTCTGTCGCACAGTCTAATCGAAATCATATTTCTGTTTTGTCATTATGGCATCACGTTTAGAGTCCCTCCCTTTTGTTCAGGGTTTCGAGTCGGTTTCTTGTTTCCAATGCAGCTTTGATTCTTTTTTTTAATCAGTCACAGCGGCAAAGAAATTCGAAACGAAACCTTAGAAGGAAAAGGTTTTATTCAACTTTTTAGTTATTTATGTAACATTTATGACCCATTCATTTAATATTTAGTTAGTATTTATTTAAGTGGAGCCTTAGTTTGAACTTGTTTTTTTTTTATTTCCAGGTAATGCAGCACACATCGCCATCTGTCGCCCAGTAGCTGAATTCGCGGCTAAAGAGTATCAAGTTTTTATGAGTTTACCGTGACCGCTTCCTATGAATGAAGGTCCGTTCCGTTCCCATAAAAAGGTGCAACCGTGTCAAAATCGAACAATATTGTTTAAATTTTAAGACAGACTCACATGAGTTTCTTTCATCATCACGAGCTTACCTGTGGGGGCACACAAAAAACACCTCAGGTAGCCCATTTGTTTGTTATTAATTCCCGCGTCGAATCTCTTTTTTTTTCCGGCCACTCTAATACTGTGAGAATATTAATTATAATTATAAACGAGCCTCGTCGCGTTCTTTATATAGGGTCCTCAGGAACCCAGTTTTTGGTTTCCAAATTTAAATCCGATCATTTATCACGCGACATCGGTTTATCTTGATTTCATATTTTTATTTATTGTTTTTGACTTTGTTGTACTGCATGATTTAAAGCTTTTGGTCCTTAAACTTTTTTATAATCTTTCTTTAATTAATAACGCTCCCATTTTGAACTTAATTTTGGATTTATTGAGTAAATCACATTATCTTTGTCCTGAAAATTAAAGTCACGTCGCCTTTTATTTTTAGAAAATGATTTATGATTAAGGTGGTTTAATCAATAGTGGGTGCGAACGGTTCCAAAAAGGGTTTATTGTGTTAAAAATATTATTTGCAATAATTTCACCATGTTGTCAAGTCACGGTGTGCGAGCCAGCGTCGTACCTAGCTTCTTGCAAATTATAAGGACAGCACGCTTTCTGCGCACACTAACCAACTTAAAACTCATACTTAGTGACTTCGATGGCCGACTTGCGTACAATACCTAGTTGTACCCAGTTATGTATAACTAATGACTTATTATTAAGGGAGTTGTGTGAAACGTTTTGTTGTACTTCGTCAAATCATTATCATGGTCATCTTTTTCCAATTCAATGCATGCAGGCTCTGCTGCTTGGTATGAGATAATTCGGCTCGTAGCAGGTCGTGTTTTCTTTTGCACTTTTCTTTCTCTTTGTTTCACTCTTTGCAATAGCCATGTAAAGCCGTATTTTTGGTGTTTAGGCCAGCTTCTGTCTCTCGAAATGTTGTTGACTTCAGTCTGTTCTATAAATTTTACTTCTGCTACACATATTTTTATTCGTTTTATCATATAATTCAATTTTCCGGAGCGCTATATATTCCACTAGCCGTCGCCCGCGGCGTTGCTCGCGTTCTACCCTTTAGAGTGTGACGTTTCAAAATTCCTTTCTTAGTGCACACTTACACTATATAAGGATACTACCCTCCAAATTTCATACCTCTAGGACTTATAGTTTAGGCTGTGCGTTGATTCTCTGTCAGCTTCAAAAGAGTTTTATATACGAAAGTTTAGTGTTTTGTAAATTACTAAAAATAATGACTCTAGATTGTGAAAGTTGCGCTTTACGCTTTTTTCCATAGGTTCGCTAAAGAAGCTGGATTTTCGGCAACAAGTTGACTGACATACAAAACATAAATAGCATAGAGTGCCGTACCTACTCTTATCCAGGTCAAACCCTAGTGTTGACTATCGGAGTACTGCAATCGCTTATGCTGGTACGACGATACAACCCACATGTGGTTACATTTCACCACATTCGTCATTTTTATGCCTTCACACTTACATATCAAATGAAATCCTCAAGTTATTATTGGGAGAGCCACACACTTTGTTGATTAAATTCTATCTAGTAAATATTTGAAAATTTGTTATCGGTACTTAAATAGAACTAAACTATTGGTGTAGAATGAAGAAAAATTTTACCGAAAATTTAATGAAACGAGTTTCTTATTCGACTATTCCCTGTAAATTAAAAAAAATACTAACTTTGATACCTATATCTAGTAGAAAAAAAAAACCTTTACCTTTACCACTATATATGCTTAAAAAGTAGCTTGTTTTTATAAGCACGCTTATACGCTTTTTAGAAGCATAGTAATATTTTATTAAAAAATATAATTATATATTTCGTGCTCTTATAGCAGCTTTTCTGTAAATACCTATATTACTAAGATAGTATACTTACTTAGTGGTCGCGTCAGTCTTGTTCGGTTGGATAGGTATATCATCGATTAGTTCCAAACAATCAATGAAGCTTTTACACCCGCATCGAATCAAAGTTTACAAAAGCAGGCGCAACCTTAAAATAAAGTAGTTCTATTTATATCACCTTGACTTACAAAATACTGAGAAAACCTTTAACCTTTTTTGATCCATGCAAATTCGTGATCGTGACAAATTGAAATTAAAACGTAATGCCATCTTTGATTTAGTACGATATTTAGACAATGGTTTTTATTCCGACATTTATTTAGAAAGTCAAGTTTGCAATCTGCAACCATGTTTTGTGCTTATAAAGGTGTGGTAAGAGGTCATCATTTAGCTCCTTGGGTAATATATCACGATCTAAGCATTAGTCGTCTATCGCCCTCCGTTTAAACGCAGATTGTCTGTGGAAAGCACCCATTGTGACTGGTGAAATTTATTTTCTTTCGCGTGGGAATAAAGTAATTATCGTTAGCCATTAAATTGAGGTATTGAAACTCATTCGGGACAAAACGAACCATCTCTAAAGTTTAAAATTTAAATTAGGAACGTGCTTTTTGCAAATTCTACATAGGTGATGCTCGGTAGCTTGTTATAATGTCTAAACTGAGTTATACTCGCAATTGGAACCTTCGGTAGCACAAGATAAGAGTGAATTCACTATTAGTATATTGTATACGGAAGAAAACAAAAGAAACGGAATGCGTCACCGAAAACGTGCTGACAAGACGCAAAAGCACTCGTATCTCTCGTTCCTATGATCTGTGAAACCAAGGAAAACGCTCCGAGTGGAGTAAAATAAATAAAAGATGTCGGGTGGAGCTCGCGATACTTCTCAAATTGAATATTAGATTGAAATTACGCGCTCGGGCGGCTCTCTCCTCCGCCTTTTGTTACGCGAATGATACATAAAGCGCGCGCGCATACAAACACAGCAATAAGAATTTTAAATTAGCATTCTTTTTGTGTTTCGCGCCACCCTAACCCTCACCCCCTGCACCCCATCGTCTTAATAATATGGAGAAATTGAGTTGTTATACACCCTTCCCGGAGGAGGCACGGGTATGCAGTGGCACACCTCGCAAAGAAGCCTTTTTGTAATTGAATTTAGATATTCTTTCCTCGGATATAACGACGGGGAGGTTGGTAGTTTGCTGAGCGGGAGTTCATATGAAATTCTCGACTTATGATTGTCGCGTTATCATAACATTCTGTACCTACATAAGATGACGAAGTTTTTTGAACAAATTATACCAAAAATAGGTTCTATTAATTTGATCAGCCTTCCGAGAAGCAACGATGGCATGATACTGGTATGTAATTACTAAAGGCTATTAACATCGCCCGTGTACAAACATGGCGGCTGATTGTGGGTTTCGTTTTAATTGCGCACACGCATCGCGATACAGAGTTAGAGCTCTCACACAGTTTCGTCGATGATGTATTGGAAATCGTGAGAACTTTGATTGTGTATTGATTTTGAGAATATTGGAGAACATGCTATTAACCAAATTCCAACAAGAAAGAGACTCAAGGCTTCTCGTTCTGTATGGAAACTGTCACTATTGAAAGACCCATCTATAAATAAATGGCTTGTCAAAGCATACATGCCTCTTTCCAACTTACGAAAACGTTCAAACCATAAAAGAACACCAACTCATTACCTACGAGTACGTACTCGTAAAGATGCAACGATCAAGGAAAATAAAAAGCCTTAAATACAAAAGTCGTTGACAGCGCAACAACCAGTGAACGCAGTAATTATCCATTCAAATTTGGTCTGTCAACGTTTTCGTTAAAATTCCCACAATTGTATGTCACCCGGTTCCCATCTTGGCGCATTAAATAATAGTTAAAGTAAGTTAATTTTATAGTCGCCGGTGAACTTAAACTCCCCCCTCTCCTCTTACTTTTTCTCAGGTAAATTTCGAATCGGCCATTATGAAGTCAACACATTACGCCACGACACTGCTGAGCCTTAACTTCCTTAGGGTGTGGTCCAACTGTAAGTAAAAAGCGTATTGACCACATTATGGTAGTCAAACTTTCCATAATTACAAATGAAACTGAACATTACTTTTCAAAATGTACAATTTTACAAGTTCTTGGTTGTTTATTTGGTCATGATTTTGTTCAGTTCAGTTTATTGTTAAACATTAACATTAACATTGAGCTCTAACTTGACATACAAACGGATAGCCTTAAGCAGGCACCTATTATTAGAATCGCTTCTAGCTTCTAACATGGCAGGCAGTGCTCGAAAGCTTTTCCCTACGTAATTGTTTCGACATTACGATTCTTTAGCTCGTAATTATCGACGGCGTTGCTGAACCGGGCTCTGAGAAACTTTGTGGCACCACAGTCGTAAAGCTTAACCTTCATTTTTATTTCTTTTTGTCTACTAAACGCGCCGAAGTTTCTTTCTGGACTCTTACCCCTGATATTATAAAAAAAATAACCAATCATACAAATTAACGTTAATGACACATTTCTCGAGAATGTTAAGTCGGCGTCACGCTCATCCCGGTGAAATAAGATTAAGACTAATTTGAGGTCTCAAATTATAGTCGTAGTGCGGCGGATGTCGCCGCTGCGGCAGCGGCGCGGCGCCGGCGCAGCCGAAACCGCACGTCATTGTTTTTTGTGTAGAGGCCCGAGGCAAGTCCGATCAGACGCCGGCCACTAATTAATTATTTCACATGTATCGATCTTTAATTACGGCCCGATGGATCCCGCCCGTTATCTCCTAATGACGCCCGCCAATTTGTCCGAAGCAATTATCTCGCAAATCACTTGCATTGCACCACAAAAACGGATAATGATATTAAAAATTATTAACAGGAACGCATTACACACATCGTGCGGGCAATAATAGCATAAGGCATCGAGATCGAATCAATCTTAATCTCGTACCAAACATAATCCAGATTTATTTATGACGGAGCAGCGCGTGTGCTATTATACTCGTCTGCGGCAATTTGCCTCGGAAATTGTCTTAATCGGCCGCTCAAGGGACTATTTATGTATAATTATTTCCAAATTCGACGCTGCGTTTGATGCCTTTCCGCTCTCTTTGACTTGGTTCGACAAAAAAGTCATCTGTTGCAACAATTAAGCCTGAGGAAAAAATAGATATAAGTATCGAAGGGTCCGCAATAATTACTGGTGCAAATTGACGGTTCCTAAGAGCCAGATCGGCCTCGTGGCGCCTACCAGGTTACCTGAACATGCAGTCTGCAGACCGTTCACGCGATGCTTGACCTCTACAACACTTCCACCCAATTCTCAGTATCAGAATTCTAAACATGATTGCTTTGCCTACCATAATAACGCCTTATTAAGTATCCACTTGATACTGTAACTAGACATCGGCTAATATCGAATGAAAAACCTCATACAACCTCAAGCCTTTAAGGCAAGCGATCAAAGGTTCTCCCCACAAAGCGAGCCGGCGGGCACCTAACACAATTAGCTTCGAAAGCAAATAAATCATAAAATCATCTGCTTTATGATCTGATTCAAAGATTACTTTGTACATTTCTCTCGGTGAGTGTTTTGTTTGGAGTTGATTAAAATGACAAATTAATGAGAAAGTCGAGGCTCGTTAATGAAAACAAGTTTCGAGTTTCACACCTAAATTACTGCTTTGTAATTATTAACACACGGAGACTTACGGATTTGCGTTGTCACTTTAACGTGTGAAATGAGAGAGTCGGTTTTAATTAATGACGTTTACTTGATTATACCTACGAATACAAAACGTCAGTGTTCTGTTAAATAACGGTTATATCACCAAATTATTGCCAATACGTTACGAAACTTTCTTTTTGTCTTCGCTATGTAGGTACTCCTCCTAATTTGTCTTCTTGGAATTCTTAGATAATCATTTCCTACGAATGTGATTAAACCATCTTATTAGAATGAGGATTTCATAATGACCTTACATTGTATTCCTCCAGGATTTCTTGTTAGAATTATTAAAATTCCCACTGTTTTGGTACCTACATAATCCTCAACTTTATTCATGTCGAACACTACCTTTACAACTTAAACCGACACGAGCAAAAAGAGCCATTCCCATCGTCGGAGTTCAAATCCATTACCATTAATGAAGGTTTAAACTTAAACCCTAACGGTGGACAATGTCGAACGCGATCTTTACCATGTAGTAGCAACCTTCGCTCAGACTTTCCCACGTCTAACGAGCCTCCCCCATTACGTACAACGTTTTACATATATTCCTCCACTTATTATCAATGTATTAAGTAAATCGCTCTCCAACTTCGCTCAATTTTATTTTCATTAATCGCTTTCCGACATTTTCAGTTCGGTGCCTGACAACGCCGGCTTAATACCTTATTTATTGTAATTCCTTGCGCCGACTTAGTAGTTGTTGTTTAATGGTCTTTTACGATGATTTCGTGAAGACAGCACTCTTGGGGTAATTATTTAGCAGTGTTCTGCGGTCGCTTCGCCGAGCGGCGGCAACTAATGAGGGCCTTGGTAATAACCTGCGATTATTAATATCGACGTAGTTATGGGATCCTTTGGTTACAGTGCATCTCGCACTTCGACGCTCCATGTTTGCTTTGCAGCGCTCATCGCCATTTCTCACTACTTCGAGTGACGTTTTAATTTCCTCGTTCGCAACAAACGTCGTGATTTCCATTTGCTCCGGTAGAGTTGTTTACTGGTCATAATTTTCACTTGTCTAATGAATCTCCAATAAAGTGCCCTCCTTGGTGTTCATGCAACACTCTGGTAGCAATAAGTGGATTGTCCCGCAAACGTCACCGTCTCAACTAGTAAATTCTCATTGGAAAGTGATACATGGATCACGAACTACCATTCTGTGGATACGGTAACGAGTGCGTTGATTGCCTTCTCATGGTGTTTGCTTTTGCTAATTATAGGATTTATAGTCAATCTGCTAGTGATTTACCTCGCATTATCATTCTCCAATTTGACTTCTTTGAATTAGCTTTCTTTTATGACGAGTTTGATAGAGCCGGCGATCAACGTTAACCATAAATTTGGCATTGACAAAAACGCCATTCATTTGTAGGTCTCTAACAGAGGGAATCTCATTAATGAATTGAAAAGCTCGCATCTTCATAATGATGGGCTTGATATAACTATTGTAGGCGATGCGGGCTCTATCTATGTGTGAGTGTGGCGAAATGCGTACGCGCAAATTGCGTCAGTGTCAGAGCACACATGCATTATTATTTCCGCTGTACATTTCTCACGCTCACACGCGTGTTTGTGTGATCTAAGTTCGTATGTATATGGTTTGTGTGTGTGAGTCACTTCATCGGAAATTAGTTCTGCATCGAGCATCAGGGCATTATTGGTGGAAATTGACAAAACTGATCGCACTATGGGAACATCAGCACGTGTGCCCACATTAAAGATTTACACCATTACCATTTTCGAACACTTCACAAAACAGAAATTATAATTATAGATCCATTGTGACACTATGCGATTTGATTTTGTATTTAATAATAAATGCGTCAATTATTGCGTGCTTATATTTATTTCGCTCACCATGGTGGATTTGTTCTAAACGTTTATATATTTCTCTATAGATAGCAGTTAATTATTGTTACTTACATTACAGAACATTCACCTCGACTATAATTATAGCTCCTTGCATAATTTCCATACACATTAGCACTGCGAAATGATCTACAAATTACTATTGCTTGAGTGAACGTAATAATTAGGTGTAGCAATTTAGTTTTTTTTAATTTTGTCACCTGGATGTCTACTTATTATATGTTTTGCATTTCTTAGTAGTTAATGGGCAATTTTATCAGCAGACCTATGTAAATCCGTGATGTTATCTTTTCAAATGGAATTTTAGTCAAGATCACTTACTAGGTTCTTATTAAGAATCTCATTGCTTTTTTAGTGCTACCTATTGAACATTACTAGGTATGCCATCTGCTTTCAATACACTTACCTATCTGTGTATTTTTTCTATCGATTTTTATTTGATTTCTATTGACGTACCTAAAGTCAAATGGTACATACAATCTATAAAATGTACCTACCTACAATATATAAAATTGCAAATTAATGTATGGCAAATAAAAAATAGGTAGAGAAGTTTTAGGAGACCATATTATTATGAAAAACCAGTTTAAAATATGTAAACGTAATATTTCTAAAAAATTTATATGTTATCAGGTCTGTTTTGCGGTGCAATACTCAACATCCTGGCTTAATCACTCATTACTCATTAGTTTCGTTAGTAATATCCTCAAACAATAATTAGTCAATTTCATTTGAAATGCCCTAATTCTACAAACATCAAAGTATTTTTTTTGTACCTAACAGATTGTTATATTTTGATGACTATTTCATATTTTGCAAATGATCAAACTATAAGTTTCAATACACTATGTTCTTCTTCTTCTATACCTACCTATATGGCCGCTGTCCGTCATTTCGACAGACAATTTTGCCAGTGTCAAGTGATGAATTTGAAACCAATAATATAAGTCAAGTCAAGTCTTCAGCAAGTCGGCTGTCGTTTGTTTTGAAGAGAAAATGGTGGATTTTCTGGATTTCCTCAAGAAGTGTAATCAATTACAACCTGTCACATGACAAGTTATGATGATTATCTTACCTGTCAAGCTAAATAAATATATTATTTTAGTATGTACTCGTTAGATATTTTGTAGGACAAGTACTTAGATAACGTTAAAGATAACGTAGATGACGGCCTAATCTCGATTTTAACGAATTTTCATCCTAGATTTACCGGTTTATTTTATCTTTCCGTATCTTATTGATTGTTAGCCGATAGTCAACCCTAATTTAAAGGTATATGGCGCAGTTTCAAATGACTATTTACCTACCTCAAGATGGCAAAATGTTTGTTTGTCGAGATCCGAGTCCGTCGGTTGGTTAATTGTAATGGTGTCAGTTATGACAGCCTGTCAATCGAATAAATTGATCACAGTTGTTTGCGCAAATGTCAACATGATAACGATTACTATGTATTTTAATTTATGTACCTACGGATTAGGTATCACCTATGGGAACTGGCGATATCAGTTGAAACACGGCTTCAATATCTCGAGCACGTCGTAGACTGGTCTGTACTCGTAAAAGTGCTTAATCCGAAGTAAATCAAATATTTGAGCATCAAATCCATTACTTAATCTATATGGGGGAATCTACGGTATCTAAGTTCGGAAAACAACGTGGATGACACAAACGGTCGCCCTACCCACTTCCGGTTGGCGGACACAATCCCATTCAATAGTCACCTTCAGCTAACTGGGTTGAAACTGGTCCGTGAGAAATAGGTGATTGATTACTTTTTGGAGCGTTTGCACCCATTTTATGTGTGTTCCAATTATTTGATGTTGAATTTTTATTGAACTGAATCAGTAAATTTGCTGATATAGGTAGGTTTCCATTCTCATCACTGGTTTAATAAACTATTAAATTGGTTTTGATCATTGAGTGTACTGTTTGTTGACAACCGGGTTCTAATTTGTGTTATTTTTTGTTGCAGGAGAGCATGTGATGCCGGCCTTTGACGCCCGGCGCCATGCCCACGCCGCTGCAGCCCGGCGGCACCGCTAGCGGCCCGCCTCCGGAGCGCAAGCGGCGCCGCAAACGCGACGACCCGCAGAGCTCAGCCACAGCTGAGCCCGACGACGACGACGGCGATATGAGTCCAGAGGAGGAGCCGCGCAACGCTCCTGCAGCTCCAGCCGCGCCCGCGCCGGCTCCGTCCTCCGCTCCTGCGCCCACCTCGCCTCCTGCCGCACCTGACGCCGTCGACCTCACCTCTCGACGGGACTCGCCACCCCTCTCCTCCGATGTCGAACGCTTCGATGGCAAGATCGTCTACAATCCCGACGGCTCAGCTTACATCATCGAAGACCCCGAAGGTTCGGAAGGCGAGAGTAGCCTTCCGGATTTACCGAAAATAGAACCTGGCTGCATCGTAGATAGCCGAGACAATAATGTTCTCGAGAGGCATCTTGAATACCCCCAAATAGCCAGCGCCTTTTACGTCTCGAGAAACCCTTCTTTGTATGGCGCGTTGTATGGAAGACTGGCTGTTGAGCGAGCGCGGGCCAGACCGGACGCACCCGTCATGCACAGTTACAGAGTGTTCAGCTTTCGAGGCGGAAAAGATGTTCCAAGGCCGGCATCACCAGCTACAGAGTGCCCTAGCGTACCAGTGAAACCGATCCTTATGTGTTTTATTTGCAAGTTGAGTTTTGGCTACGCTAAATCATTCGTAGCTCATGCTCAATCGGACCATAGTTTATCGTTACTTGATACCGAAAGAGATGCTTTGGCGAGAGAAAACGCTTCAGCCATTATACAGTGTGTCGGTAAGGACAAAGAACCATTAGTGTCATTTTTAGAACCAGTGGGTGCTGGAGCACCACGTGTTTCAGTGTCAGGAAGTCCAGCAAATACGTCAGAACTGTCAAGTCCGACGATGGACAAACGACCGGATATGATGATGACCCCTGATAAAGAGAATGATTCTTTGCTACCCAATGGATCATGTGATGATAGAAGACCGAGTCCAAATCACTGGAGACCACCTAGATCGATAGCAGAATCACTGATTCCCCAACATTCCTTGATCTCGGTAGCGCATCCTCATACGATAAATGCGTCAGTACAACCTCGGGGAAGTCCAAATTCATCTCCACCATTCCAAACGGCTCCACCTGCCTTCCTCTCAGGTACGACGATAGGTGTCTGTCCCGACCATCTTGGTGGACGACCGTCTGGTGCCGACTGCCCAAAATGTGAACTGATTTTGAATTCTGGACGACTAGGAGGCCCTTTAGCAGGTATGCATAGTAGAAATTCCTGCAAAACGCTTAAATGTCCAAAATGCAACTGGCATTATAAGTATCAAGAAACATTAGAAATACACATGAAAGAAAAGCATCCTGAAGCTGAGACAAGCTGTATCTACTGCATTGCTGGTCAACCGCACCCTCGACTGGCTCGCGGTGAAACTTATACTTGTGGGTACAAACCATATCGATGTGAAGTATGCAACTATTCAACTACGACGAAAGGAAACCTGAGTATTCATATGCAATCAGATAAACATCTAAATAACATGCAAGAATTACAAAACGGTGGAAACCCTGGCGAAGGAAGTTTACCTCCACCTCCACAACATACCCCTCCAGGTAGCCATAAACCACCAATGGCGCTACCGCATCATTCTCCTTTAGGGCAGAAGCCAAAGCCTACTTTTCGATGTGACGTTTGCAACTATGAGACAAATGTGGCTCGTAATTTAAGAATACACATGACATCCGAAAAGCATACCCATAATATGCTTGTCCTGCAACAAAATGTGAAACACATGCAAACTTTGTCAATGTCAGCATTTCATCATAGACAGCAGAGCCAGCAGCAGTTGGAGAGTTTACTACACTTCCATGGCAGTGAAGGCCCTCCACAAAACCCAGAAGCTGCACTTGCTGATATGGCTTACAACCAAGCTTTGATGATTCAACTAATGACTGGAGGACCTGGACCATCACCACCTGAATTGGGCGCTCATCTAGACGTGGGCCTTAACCCTGAAGCGATGGAACCACCACCAGAACCAGCGGATCCTGAGCCTGAGAGGACCTACCATTGCTGTATTTGCAATTGCTTCTCAACGGACTCTCTAGAAGCGTTGGGTCATCACTTAGCGCAAGACCGTACAAAAATCAGAGAACAAGAAATTCTAGCGCTAGTCGCTGGTCATTATGTTTGTAAACTTTGCACGTACAAAACAAACTTAAAAGCAAACTTTCAACTTCATTGTAAGACGGATAAACATTTGCAGAGATTGCAGCACGTCAATCATGTAAAAGAAGGAGGTCCGAGAAATGAATGGAAATTGAAGTTCTGTGGTGGTGTGGGAACTGGAGGCGCTGGAGTTGGTGGTGTTCAAGTGAGATGCTGCGCCTGTGACTATTACACAAACTCCGCGCATAAGCTTCAACTACACGCAGCTGGAGCAAGACATGAGGCAGCCGCACTTCTTCTAAGACATCTTCGAGATTGCTCATCAAGAATACCTAGAGAGCGTCCAAGAATATACCGCTGTGCTCTTTGCGGTTTCAATGCTCCTCATCGACTACCACTCCTGCAGCACGTGAGATCAGTAAAGCATTTGCAAATGGAGCAAATACATCAACTGCAAAGGCGATCAGAAGGGAAAGACCCGACACCAGATGTTGCTGAGCTCTTCCAAGTGATTCCTCAGCCACCAGAAATGACCAGTCCATTTGACCAACAGGACAATGGTAAGTGGTCTTGTATTTTTTAAGGCAACTGAAGTATAACGAACCTCCTATCTCCAATTAGCTCTGTCATTGGTTTTTTTTTTGTATTTTCTAGAAAACATTTGTCTATTCATGTTCAATAGCATGGTAATAAGGAAACAACCTATTTGTTAGCTGATAATTTCCCAACCGTGTCAAAGTCTATTGTTTACTTTGGCATTAACTTCCTCAAGACGTTGTCTAAGATACAACTTAATGATAATAAGCTTGCTCTGGAACTCGTTGGAACGCTATTAAGTAACAATGTAAAGGAGACATTCAAGTAGGTACTTTGAATAGGTACACAGCGTTTTAAGTGAATAGAAAACAGGCGCGTGCGCATTCAAAAAGTTTCAAAATTATCCGCTAGATGTCGTGCTGTGCAAATTTTTATCAGAAGCTGTAGTAACAAAATATAAATTTATTATTTATTGCTCTCGTGCTAAAGATATTTCGTAACATATTTCTATAAAGCGTGAAAATTCCATTAAAATTAATTCAACCGAAACCATTACCGGCGTTCGTATCGATAAAGTAATACTGAATCGACTTATGAATGTGATTTCGAAACGTCACTATCGGTTTCCAATTTAAACCGATTCGTTCCTTAATCAATTTTACTTTGAGTTTTTACCAAGTGAACTTCTTGCTGTGGTCCGTGTCAATAAACAATTTGTTTCATGTTAATTTGTGTACTTTTTATGATGTGCGAGTTAATCACGTGTTCGGTCCTTGTCATCGGAGCCTTAATTATCGTCCGCTGCGTCCTCTCCATGTTCAATCTAAGAAGCAATCTCCATTTTAAGCGATGAGCATTTAGCGGGGAAATCGTAATCACAATAATGAGATAATTACACACGGACAAAATTTAATTTAAAGCGCGCAACATTAGAACAGGTTTCTTTAATAACGTACGCCTTACACGGTGTCGCCACAGTGAGATGCCGTCATTGGTTGGAAGCGACTCCGCCCCGCGAGCGAGGGAGACGGAAAGAAGATTTGAATTGAGAACGCGAATTTTCCATAAGTACCGCACACGGGACAATGACTCGCATTACGTATGTGGCGGTCGCGCATTAAGGATGATTGCCCCCTTGTGATGAGGCTGCTACATCATCGTACAATGTCGCCGGCCGCATCGCTCGACGCATGTTTATGACCACGGAGAAATACGATAAACATCCAGAGAAATGTGGAGGCGAAAGAAATCCGGCTTACTCCATTGTCCTCCTCATGTTTATGCTTATTACTTATTTTCACCTTATTGAGAATACCGTTTTAAACGATCAAATTTGTTATGAATTTCACCTCTTCAACCGTCTTATAGCCTATTGTAGTTCAAGAGAGTCGCTTCGGTTTGATCGACGCGGTTAAAACATTCACACGCCTTAAATACAGAGCTATTTTTTTCATATCAAAATATTTCACTATCACATTTTTCTGTTTAGTTCTGTATCTTGACCCCTTGGCTGCTTCATTAGTATAATCCCCATCTTTAACACAATCAAAACCAGTGTGTAAACCGGTCTCATATTGAATGAGTCATACGAGCAACACCCCAGTGCTTACGTATTTGCGTTTATACTTAAGTACCTCTACGTACTTAAAGTTTTACTTAGCAAAACTAATGCCTTTGATCATTATACAATTTAAACTCGCTCTTAGCATTATCCTCTCTAAGCATACTTATTTGATTACTTTTCATATAAAAGTAATATAAAAATTATCCTTTAGAAGTTGGCAAAGTTGTCGTTATTATGTCAATTAAAAATATACAATAACCTATAGTTTAATCACTACATTCAATACAGGATTCTTATAATACACATACCCATCCCCCATTTTAACTTAAATATCGAACATCTCGCAACACCAAGTATCGGGAGACAGTAAAACATTAAGGCCTCCATTGTATTCCTGACGCCACATTGTAAAAATCCTGACCCAAATCTCGCAAAACAAAACTTCAACTGCACAATACTTACTTTACGACGCTATAACGATGTGGTGTTTCCTTAGAAAAGGCCCTTTGTTCATTGACAAAAAGCTTCAGAGATCGCATATATGCAGACAAGGTCCCTCTACCTGGAGCATTGTTCTATACTTCTACCAGACTGTGGGTCTGCGATTTAACATCATAAATAATTACATTCACTGGTCAGTCCGAGCTGAGAATTAGGGTCAGTTGCGCTATGATTATTATTATGTTCTCGGATTTACTTTATCCCTCTCCCCTTCATTAGATGTAACGGTTTTAGCTGGTTAAAACTATAGAACGGGTTCCAAACAGGGGGCCGACTGGTTTCGACGCCGCTGGACTGTGAGATAATTTCTACTTATAATTAAGCGCAAAATCTGTTCCCCCTGTAAAATATTCTCTTTCAATCAGTCGTTGCTTTCAAGATTCCTTTGCAATATCAACTGATCCGCATTATTCTTGGTATAGTTTCCGAAAAATCTTAAAGCGTTTTGTTCATGGGATTGGTTCTGGAATTCTGGATTATGCTCTACAACTTTTCTTTGTATTTAATGTGGGTCGCAAACAACTGGTCCAGCCCTCAGTTGCTCATCTAATAAAGCATAATTGTAACGTTACATTAACGAATCTGTGAAGTCCCCCTCGTTGGCCGTTTCTTTCACCTTCCTTATTTGAGCGTAAACAATGCGGCCCAGCGTCTTTCACACGCTGCTGTAGACTTATCGTTGGTCAAATAATAATTGCACACACATATCCACAATGTCGTCATCTCTTTCGCACTTATCTTCATGTACGTCAGCTCTCCCAAGGCATTTGATCCGATGCGAAACGAAATATTCGAAACCTTTTGTAATAATGAACAATGATTGTTTGCTCGTCCTGTATCTTCTTTGTGTGCAAAATTACAATATACTTGTTACGTTAGCATTAATACATCTGTGAATGTGTGCGTACGGGATGGATAGAACGATACCTTTGTCTTGCCGGGACGTTGCAAACAAAACGAGTCTTACTAATAATATAAAAGAGATGAATTTTATTTTTAACTTCAATTCAGAAAAGTAACAAATGCTTGCACCGAACAATAGTGGGTTTCATTTATAGAAATAATCTTTTTTGTAGATAAATCTCACGTAGACGTAGGTAGACGTTATGGATTTACGGCATACAAATCAGTATCCATTTGGTTTGCAGATTCCATAGCGGGAGGTTCGTTTGCTATTGCTCTGATTTTTTTTTCTTCTCGTAAACTGCTTCTAGGTTCTGATTTAACCAGTGTTTTGTTTTGTCTTGTCAACAGATTCTAAGGAACCTTTAGACCAAAAGCCTGAACTTACGCAAGAACAGAAGATGATGAGATTTTTAGAACAACATCAACAACAACAACAACCCCAGGGACAATCTCAACAACAAGCACAACAAAACGAAGAAGATCGAGAGACTCCTGGACCTCACGCTTGCCCTTACTGTAACTTTAGTTGCACCAGTGAAAGTCGACTTCACACCCACGTTAATACAATACACAGTGAAAACACTCGTCATTTCATCTGTCCACTCTGCCAAGATGCTTTCAAAGAAAGGAATGCTCTTGAACGACATGTTATGCAAATACATTCAGTCAACTCCGAAGGCCTTCAAAGACTGCTACTGCTGGTAGACCAAAGCCATTGGCTGAATGGAGGCTCTCAATCACAAAGTGAATCGCGGCAAGGAGATGAAGAACGCGAAATTTCTTCACCAAGATCAGAAGGAAGTGCCGATGGCGAGATGGAAAGATGCTCTACTTGTAACCGAACTTACCGTAATGTTGATGAGCTATGTCAACACCAAAATGAATCGGGCCACTTGGAGCTTAAACAGACGCCTCAAGGACCGGGCTATTTTTGCTGGAAAAAAGGATGCAACAGGTACTTTGATGCAGCACATGCGCTACAAAATCATTTCAGAGAAGCACATGCTCGCAACTCAATCACGAACATGTCGGTATCTGAGAAACATGTGTACAAGTACCGTTGCAACCAGTGCAGTCTTGCTTTTAAGACCATAGAGAAATTGCAATTACATTCGCAATATCATGTCATTCGAGATGCCACTAAATGTGTGCTGTGTGGAAGAAACTTCAGATCTGTGCTGGCTCTTCAGAAACACGTAGAATCTTCGCACTCTGAATTAACTGAAGAAGAGTTAGCTACATTCAAACGTAGTTTAGCGTCAAACCCTTTACTACAAGCTAACCAAGGTACAGCACTTGACACGACGTCCGCAGAGCTTTTACGTAAAGAAGCTTTGAGAACACCTGATGATGATTTAGCCGACTTAGAAGACAGAGACTCGAGTGCTACTATGGCTGATGAATCCGGTCATAATGATGCTGAAAATTCTGATGATTCAATCATTTATAAAGATCAACAATTCCTTGAAGATTACCTTAATTCACAAGCCATGGCGGAGGACTCCTACAATGATCCAAACAGAAAATACAAATGCCATCGGTGTAAAGTAGCTTTTACGCGACAATCTTATTTAACTGCGCATAATAAAACACTTCTACATAGAAAAGGTGAGAAACTTACCTACCCAATGGAGAAATATCTTGACCCGAATAGACCATTCAAATGCGACGTATGTAAAGAATCATTCACGCAAAAAAATATCTTGCTGGTTCATTACAATAGCGTGAGCCACTTGCATAAATTAAAACGAGTGATGCAAGAACAACAAAACAATAACAACCCTCCCGTCTCGCCCGGAGCGGGCTCCGCGCCCTCTAATTTAACTCTGACTCCTAAAAGTACTTCTAGCGAAGAGGACGATCGTAAACGCTATAAATGTAACATTTGCAAAGTTGCCTATACACAAGGTAGTACGCTTGACATACACATGCGATCAGTGCTCCACCAGACGCGAGCGGGTAAGTTGCAAGAACTCGCTGCGGCTGGACACGTGGACCTGTCAAGGCCCTTAGTAGAACAGCCGGACAGAAACGACCCCGCTAAAATTTTACAAGACGTTTTGTCGCCGAAAAATACATCCCCTTCGTCAACTAGTAGCGGGGGGCCTCGTTCCTCACCCCCCGCACGCCCAGGTAGTCCGCGATCCCCGCGCTCAGGTAACGCCTCGTGCGAACGCTGCCACGCGTCATTCCCGACCGGGGAGCTACTCGACGCACATCGTGCGACTTCATGTCCATTCGGGGATGCGCGGGCGCAATCGCCGTTAGGTGAGGCCGAAGTAGCCGCTCTGGACGAGATGGTCGCCAAGGGCCAACCGCCCAAACGAAACTCACAAATGTATAAACAACTTTTAGAGACCTTCGGCTTCGACCTCGTCATGCAGTACAATGAGAACCAACGGAGGAAAATGCAAGAAGAACGAGAAATGGCGCGAATTCCAAGCCCGCCTCCTCCGCCCCCGGAAGAAAAACCTCCGGATGTTGAAACCAAATCGATGTGTCAGCATTGCAACAAGGAGTTTTCTAGTGTTTTCGTTTTAAAAACTCATTGTGAGGAAGTGCATAAAGACAAAGTGCCGCTAGAGTTTCTCGAGCAATTCGCGGAACAATTCAAGTCGGAATATGAGAGGAAAAGTGGTGCTCCTAATTCTCCGCGTGCTGCCTCCCCAGCACCGCAAGGTGACAGGTCACCTTCACCACGCCCTGAAGCAAACTTTAACGAGAACGGAAACGCCCAAGGTGAAGCTCAGGCTGGTGCCTTGCTGGCTGCCCAAGTACAAGAGATGCAAGCAGCGTTGAACATGATACAGCTTCAGCAGCTGGGCCAGCTGCATCCGATGGTGGCACAGATGCTTTCACTTGGATTGCCTCTGGGACTGAATGTAGGGGCCTTGGCTGCAATGAACCTTCAGCCACCCTTGGTGCCGATGATGCTTCCCCCGCCTCCATTCGACGGGATGTCCTTTGGAAACCACGAGCAGCTCAAACAACAACAGCTGATACAGCAACAACAACAGGTCAGTAGCTCAGTAGTGCATTGATTTACGTGTATAGTGATTTTGTTTTGATTGGGTATACTTACCTAAGAAGAATTCGAATTTTCATATATAGGTCTATTTATATTAAGTTCATCGAGCTGGTTTTTCTTATACACCATCAAGGGTAATTTCTTAATTGCTATAGCATAACACAAATTTTCTACACTATGGGGTATACGGTTTTTTTATTGGTTGTACGGTTGTATTATTTTATGACATTTATTATTTTATTCAGTAATTTTTTTATATTCTCACTTGCTCACTAACATTTTTTTATATAATAAAAAGTTATCGATCGAATTTAATCAATAGTTTTCTATCAATAACATTTTATCAGGTATTTTTACTATTTCCTCATCATTAAAATGAATTACAACTCAAAAACAGTCAAACAACTGCGTCAACGATGCGTTTCGACACTTGCCATTAGGTACTACTTGCTACTTATTCTGCTCTTTCATATTATAGGCAAAAAAACTTTATTACAAATAAGTAGGTAGGTGTTACCTCTACCTACCTACCAAAGAGATTATCAAACCTACTTTTACATTAATAGAATGTCATTTTATTTTCTCTTGTTATGAAAGTTAGTTATTAGTTTATACAAATTACGACTTAAATGTTTGTATAGTTAGTTTAGGTAACCATTTCAATTGACTATACCTAGCGCGATTCAAAACCTCTCACTATTTGCATAATATTAATCTTCACTTTATAAAATTGATGTCTTCAAATATCACCTTTGGAAGCATATGCCATTATCAACGTAAAGAAATACAAGCTATATTTAAATTCGAGTCAGACGTTGAATGTTTACCTGAACACGAGGCAATGAAGTGATTATTTTTGTCAGTTGGTGTGTAAATTCGATCACGGAGCAGGATATCTACAAGGCTTCTAAAGATAAGCATGGCGATTGAACGTTAGCTATCTGTTTGCACAAAGCAACAGAGCTCCTATTGTTGAGCGTCTAGGGTCGAGCCTTTATTATTACCAACGATCTGTTATTATTCAAACTTACCTGCTTGTATCGGCTAGTAATGGTTGGAGATAAATAAGCTCTTTTAAAATTTTAACTCTATGTTGAACTTCTTTGTTGTTTCGTAAAACTCGTTTCTGATTTTATGGATTACTTAGTATTATCGATTGTTTCTTTAATTTCTGCTTAGTTAACATTTCTCTTTTGTTCACAGGCTAATGCAGCTGGACAAAAGAGAGCTCGTACTCGCATCACCGATGACCAACTGAAAATCTTAAGGGCTCACTTCGACATCAACAACTCTCCGAGTGATGAGGCCATCGCTAAAATGGCCAAACAATCCGGTCTTCCTACTAAGGTAATCAAACATTGGTTCCGGAACACACTTTTTAAAGAGCGTCAGCGCAACAAAGATTCTCCTTATAACTTCAACAATCCTCCATCGACGACACTTAATCTCGAGGAGTACGAGAAAACAGGTGAAACTAAAGTGACTCCTTTAGACTCATCAGCTAGCTCCGATGAAGGTAAACCACCACCTGAAAAAAAAGCAAAAACTGAAGAAACCTACATTCATCATCAGCAGGAAGTAAAATCAGAACCCAACGATGAACCAACAATAGAAGAAAAATACTTATCGTACGATGATCGGCATCAAGAAGACAAAAGTTTTATATTTCCACAGGTGCCACAAAGCCCTGCTCCTCCTATCTTAAATAGCTCCGATCTACTTCTTCAAAACATATCAAGGCCTCAAACGCCGACTCATATGTCACTAAACTCTCTTATACAATCGCAATTAGACTCAATCCCAGCTACGAGTATACCGCAACCGCCTCATCCGTCGATGCTACCACCAAAAATGAATACTAATTTCACGTCCCCAAACTCCGCGCCCCCGAACGTCCTACCTTTGACCCCAAATCGCAGCCTCAGCCCCGGCAGGGGGCCGGCCGATTTCGGACTTTCCGGGGGCAACTCGAACGGATCCAACAGCTCGGGGTCTTCTGGCAAACGCGCCAACAGAACTAGATTTACAGACTATCAGATAAAAGTTCTGCAAGAGTTTTTTGAAAACAACGCTTATCCCAAGGATGACGATCTTGAATATCTATCAAAGCTATTAGGTCTCAGCCCTAGAGTTATCGTTGTATGGTTTCAAAACGCTCGTCAAAAAGCAAGAAAAGTTTATGAGAACCAGCCTGCTGCAGATCCACCAGCAGGTGCTACGGACGATGCGAATAGATTTCAACGTACGCCTGGACTGAATTATCAATGCAAAAAATGCCAATTAGTATTTCAACGCTACTATGAGCTAATACGGCATCAGAAGACGCATTGTTTCAAAGAAGAAGATGCTAAAAGATCTGCTCAAGCGCAAGCAGCAGCAGCACAAGTGGCTGCTACTTTGAGTAGTGAAGATTCTAACTCGAGTACTGTAGAACACCATGGTCCCCATGTGCCAGTCTCGCCTGCGCCGCCGCGAACACCTACTCCGGCTGCCCCAAACTATCCGGTGTCACCGGCCCCACCACCTGCTCCTCTTACACCAGTGACACCTTTATCTCATCAGCCACGAGAGGAGAAAGATGGAAATTTCCAATGTGATAAATGCAACCTAGTCTTCCCACGATTTGATTTATGGCGAGAGCATCAACTCGTTCACATTATGAATCCAAACTTATTTCCAACTTATCCACCAGATTCCCCTTTTGGGATCTTACAGCAGCATGCTCAGTTGCAACAGCTCAATGCTCTAGGGAACGACGAAGCTCGCCACCCATTAGTCGCAGCTCTGAATCAACAAGTTGCCAAAAGAAAATTTGATGAATTTGAAGAGATTGATACTGGAGAACAGCCAAAAGACAAACGTTTAAGAACAACCATACTTCCTGAACAGTTGGACTACCTCTACCAAAAGTACCAGATCGAGTCAAACCCATCTCGAAAAATGCTTGAGAATATTGCACGTGAAGTGGGTTTAAAAAAAAGAGTGGTACAAGTATGGTTTCAAAATACACGAGCACGTGAGAGGAAAGGGCAGTTCCGCGCACATGCACAAGTCATCAACAAAAGATGCCCTTTTTGTCCAGCTTTGTTCAAAGTAAAAAGTGCTCTTGAAAGTCATTTGAGTACGAAACATGCCGATCAGTGTGCGCGGGGTGAAATTAACGTAGATGCGTTACCGGACGAAGAATTGAGCACAGAGTCAACACCAAGCTTCGGCTCCCAACAAAGTGACAGACAGCAAAATTTTTCGCAAGCGGGGGCTCCCATGTTGCCCCCTATTTTTCCACCTTTTCACTCAGACATGGAGAAGTTTATCAAGCAGTACAGTGAGGAATCGATGAAACGCTATGTAAGTGAACTGCAAGCGCATGCCACACAACAAAATGGTGGTACCAATAATGATTCATCTGAGAGACGTCCGGAACATGGAAAATCAGAAATCCCATTAGACCTAAGCAAACCTGTAGATCTCTCGAGACCTGGATCTGATGCAGACGAGCGCTCAGATACCGCTTCGGAAACAATGGAGTTTTGGGAAGATGACGACCCGATTTCACCTGGGCCCGGCCAATTAACCCCAAGACAGCCTGGAAAACGATACCGAACCCAGATGTCGTCTGTACAAGTGAAAATCATGAAATCTCTTTTTACCGACTACAAAACCCCCACGATGGCTGAGTGTGAATCTCTTGGTAGAGAAATTGGTTTGCCAAAACGGGTAGTACAAGTTTGGTTCCAAAACGCCCGTGCCAAAGAGAAAAAGGCTCGACTAGCGGCCGGTCTGTCGGAGGTATCGGATGCTCCACCACCCGAGGAGTGTCGCGTGTGTGATTTCAAGTACAGTCACAAGTACTCGGTGCAGGACCACGTGTTCACGCGTGGCCACATCGCTGCAGTGCGCGCGCGGATCGAGAACGGGAGTGTCGGTGGCAGCGTAGGCGTGGGCAGCGTCGGCACGGATGACAGCACCCTCGCCCTCATGCAGATGGCAGCTCGGCTCGAGAGTGGCATCGCCGGTGAACTCCACAACGCCTTCCTTCGGCCGCAGCTCGCCGGCAATGGTGAGTGCACCACTTGAACAGAATCCTCTTCGCTAGTGCTCTAGAGCTCTATGCGATGTTGGATATAATATGTAGAACCTCGCAGCGGCAAGCTTCATTCGATCGTTTTTATATGACCTCTTAAAACATTTCGATTCGAGAGAAGCTTATCTAGTGCCGTGACGGTCGTTGCTATTTTCCTACTAGTGAGTCGTCTTGTAAATAAATATTTAGATGTAGCTAAAAAGCTCTATATCTATATTGGGTTGGTATTTTAACTGCATCTTTGAATAGAATTAAAACAAGTATTCCCACAAAATATGCATCAAACCGACCGTTCCGATGCGAACATAATAGAATCACGTACGAAACCGATTCAATCTCAGAAATTATTTCGTAATTCAAATAATTACTAAGTACTTTATAGCTCAAAGCGTGGCCGCGTGCCCGAAACATTAAAAAATATTACTCAATCTGAAATAATAAGCATTGGTTTGAAATTAGTGTCAAATGGATTATTTTACACTGATTGGTGATGAGTGTGTGATAGTTTCATTTCCAATTGAAGAGGTTTTTTGATCGGATGCAGCTGTTATCGGTTATCTTTAGGCATGAGACGTCATCGAAGCCTCAAGAGGCGTGCCGCCGGTGGGCCGGGGGCGGCCTCTCTAACCCGCCACTATTCAAATGTAAACGAAATTCAACAATGGTAGGAGTTAGGACGCGTGAAGGACGTTGCATATCTAATGGGACCGATCAGGCGCACAAGCATTTTGCTCCACATGAATAATCAATTATTTAAATGACGCCAATCAAAAAGACTTTCTCGGGAATGTTGCATTCATTGTTTCTTTCAGTACCATCACCATTTGTTTCTGAGCCGTTAAAAAACCAACACCACGTAGGTATATTAGTAATCTGTTGCATAATATTATTCTTTTAGTTGTTCATATTTAAAACTCCTATTAGGTATTAGTTACTTGTCGATTGTTGTAGGATTGTAATGAAAACCAAATTATATATTTTAGAGAATTTAATCGTTTTAGTTATCTTGTAAAGTCATAGCGAAGCCTGAAGTCTATATAATTATTTAATTAAGGTGCCTTGTAGGATTCAAGTATTTTGTAAATTATTCTCTGAACTCCACTGTACATAGTTAAACATGTAAAAGTATACTACTAGTTGTAGAGTAATAGCGCATTGTAAAGTTATCTCCGACCGCTGTTCGTAATGTGAAATTGCATAGTTCGTATCTATAGATAGGTAGATCTAAATAAATATATTGTTTGTTTCGTAGAGGCATCATAAGAATTTGTGATATAACTGTATCTAATTAGTTTATTCGTATTTCGCAAGTGTCTCGACGGCACGAGTTCTAAAGTACAAAAATATAAATACAGACATAACATTAGAGTTTGTCGAATTTTACATAATAATGAGGTCTTTGTCGTGTGGGGTCCTGAGCGGCTGCAGTTTTTGCTATTCTTCATCAAATTTACATACGAGTGGTTTGGAATTGGGGAGTTAGGCGATATGCAAATATTTTTTTCTAAATTTGAATTTGAGTAAGGCTATGTGTGTTGTGTATGCATGCAGGTAGCGCGTGGTACGCCCCGTGCCTAGACGGGAACTCGTACGCACGCGCCCCGGGTGCTACCATTATACTCAACACATGTTTATTATGTGGAAACTCTACCGTCTTGTAATCGTCTTGATCCTACCTCTATTGATCTTTGAAATGCAAATATCGTTATATCATGTTCGCCTTAGCAATAATATAACATTATTTACTCGACCGAAATATATGTGCTACAGTACCCAACGATTTCACTTTGAGTTTTAGCATGTTTATTTGCATATCGCTTTTTGTTATTTATTATTTTGATTTTAGTTATGTTTGTATTTATTTTTGTTCTTTAGTTTTACTTTTATTATTTTTGTTTTCTTTTATTGTATGTAGAACGATTTATGTGATTACGCCTTTGCACCTGGCGATACGATGATATTGACTTTGCCTCCAATACGACTTCCAATAATTTTATTTTAATTTGTATAATTTAATTATAATTAGTGCGATCTGCATTTACTGTTATTCAGATGACGTTATGATAGTTGTTTGAAACTAAAGTCCAGTGCCAGCCAGTGAAAGAGTTCTTTGGTAATAGACTATTGTGAGTCTAAAGAGAAAGATTGAAAGTCTTGTAAACTGAATAGTATTATTATAATTATCTACAGTTATTTTATTTGCAGAATTCGTTGAAATAAATGCAATATTTATATTATTGAATTATGTTTTTTTTTGTTTTTGTTTCCTTGGTTCCTTTTTATTTTAGCTTTTTAGTTGCTTTCTTTTGTTTGAATACAAGTTTTTTTTTACATCAAGCTAAGTTGAAGAAATAACTTATTACTTAAGGGCAGGTGAGCAGTAAGGGTAGGTAATTGAAGATGTATAGGGTTTCGTGGAGAGTGGTACAATTGAATTGTGAGACTTCGTACCTGAGCTTGTTAAAACAAAGCCCCTTTTGTCTAACTCACGCAAGGTGATGGAGATTCCAGAAGAAGAATACATTTTTAGTGCAAAATGTTTATTCATCGTGGGAGGCACACCTTTGTTAGAACACTTTAGATGGAGTTTGTTAGATCCAGGTAACAGATTGCTAGTTCAAATGCAAAAACAAGACAATTCATCGAACAAACGATCGTGACGGCACTCAAATAAGTTGGTTATTTTCACTGCATGACGTGCATGCCAGATAGCTTGTCTATTTCATCGTAAGTATATCATGAAAATAAAAGGAGAGTACAAATAATTATCTACGTGTTAAATTAAAAGGTCTTGCTTGAGTAAAAAGTACCACTGATGAAATGTTGACTCTGCGTGCAGGGGATTCAAGTTATGCGCCTATTAAATTCTCTCTCATCTAGTCTGGCTGGAGGTCTACTCTGAAAACAAAGTTTTTTAAATGTTGACTTATACCTAATGCGTCTCGTACGCAGCCAGCTCTACCACTCGACTGCAGAAGAAGACAAGTGGCCCTGTGTGATACAGTGTAACTCAAATATCAAAACGCGTATCGTTCTGCGTATTTTAATTTTCGAAACTGCAAAGACAGGTATTTATTTTAAAATATGAATTAAGGATCAGTCCCAGAGTTTGCTGCCGGGTGTGCTTGAGCACACGCAACGATTTTAGGGTCTCACAAAAAGCTTACTGTCTTTCTATGTACAAACAACGAAGGTATTCTTTCAGCCTTCCTCTCACTTACCTACTCAAGGGTTTACTACAAAAAATATTAAATTACAAACGCACAATGAAATAAGGCTAATGTTTGTGAAAAAATGTTCCCGTTACTGAACCAGCTAATTATATTATTGTACTACACAATATATAGGACGTGCTTACCAGAAAATAGGCTTTTTGTTAAGCAACAATAGGTTTTTTCTACGGAATCGATATCATGAACGTAAGTAGACAGATCATTGGAGCACCTTGGACTGCGGTGATACCATTTTTAAAAGATCAAAATTCAACCTAATGTAAGTTCTACAAGGTCTTAATCTTACTACCAGATTTGAAACGAATTCGCATTGTATAGTAGGTAAAAATTAGAATAATTTGGCGAGGTCGTCTGATCAAATGTCTTCCCTTCTAACCTTGCCCCATTTAAAATTTAAGAAACACCAAACGAATTATGGTGGCCTGTTAAAATCACCTACAACAATACAATCTTAAATCTCTTGGTGACCTGAAAGGAAACGTGCTATAACTTTGTATAGGCGAAGTTTTACCTACCTAAAACGTAACTTCACGCTCGTACACCTTTTGAAAAAAAAACAACATTGAATTATATCAATTGAATGGATCGTTTTACGCAAAATTGGTGACAAACCAAGATGCAGCTGTCGGTTGAAGATATTCAAAAGATTTCACGCCTGAATCTGTGAAGACAATCCTTTGTAGCATGCCGTAATTTCGTTTTTGGTTAGCCATCTCTACTTACTCTATAATATAGAGTATTTTAGATAGAGCTACAGCTGTTTCGACATTGATATAGTTACCTAGGTTCCTTCTTACTATGCCGAGTTTAAGATGATCACCCCCGTAAACCTCGATAACTTTATTCGTGGTCCTTTTATGGGACAGAATAATGGGACCACGAGAAAACACCCACATAAATGTGCAATAGGTAAATCTGTAAAAAAAAATCTGTAAGTATACGATTAGTAAAAATATTTTATTAATGCGTAGGTAGTCAGTAAGCAATAGGGAGCATATTCATTTTGGTCTTCTAAAACTGCGCTAGTTAAAACAGCTGCTAAATCTGTTGCGATGAATAAAGAAGTAAGTATAATAATATATTGCTGGATCGGTTTTTTCATACCGCTATTTAGTCATTCCTTTAAACTGGAAACATTGCCATCATATTGCTCTGCAAATTTCACTAAACGTTGGATCTAATAATGACGATGGTTGGGCCGGAGGGGGTAGGCTGCAGTCACGTCGAGTCCCAGCCCATTACTCGCTCCAAACCGTATCGACAAATAACCGCCAATTATTGGATCGCTCTACAATCTTTTTACAATTTCTTCTCAGTCGTTATTATATTTCTATTAAGCCTTTTTTGTAATCAAACTACTAATGATTCGATTCCATTTCCTAGGCGGACGTGCCGTCTCCGTTGTTAATGACAACATTATTACGCTCACAATTAGATGCGGATGGTTCGAGAGCGTTGACTTGCGGTGCCCGACCGGTAAATAATAAGCAAAGTGTCAATTTTACTAAAAATATGGTAATTTACAGCTCGCCATATTGTTTCACCTTGAATTGCTAGACGCGACGTTGGGAAGTATAACCGTTAGTGACTTGCCAACGAGCTAAATTGTGTTTTCAGATGTAGTTATCTCAGTTTCTCTAATTTGACGTTTAACTGTCAAAAAAAAGAAAGTAGTCTTCTTTTTGCTGTACTTAAAATACCGGTGCTATAGAAGAACTTGCTTATATCGATGGGTTTTTAAAATACTCGAAGTTTTCAGGAATAAACTCACCCTGTAGGTACCTATAGAATTTTTACGCATTCCAAAAACAACAAAGTAGAAGACCCTGCTTTAATTTAAGAGAAACATTGTGATCCTCATTGGATTGGATTTTGCTACCAAGAGCTTTCAAAACTCAAGCAGCCATCACTTGCTATCATCATGTCTAACCAAATTGCTTCCCAAATCAATACAAAAAGTAATAGCTGCATTAGTCTCCATCCAAAGATCGTGACTGCGGTCATCGGCGTGTCAAATGACAGTTCTTGCCAATTAGAAGTTCAGTAACCTGGAACACGGGTGATGGAAAACAAGCAGTATAGTCATGTTTCAATTTTGTTGTATTGATTTGAAATAAGAGTACAAGTACACTGTATTATCTTTTAGAACCTGCATCACTTGTAACCAACTGGTTTTGATATAAATAAAAGGTAAGATAAATAAAGTTGCATCAACTTGACGCCTCCAATGCTATTTCCCATAGAATTTTCAAGTTACGCGTACCTAAGTACTATACTTAAAACTGTCACAGTGATGTCGATTCTGTTGCATTTTCCAAACGAACCTAATTTGCTGTAAAAATATTGCTGTCTCAATCTAAAAGTCTTACTAACTGAAACGATAAAGACAGCTATAATTTTAGCGCCGTCAATTTAGGTTAGTTTAAAAAAATGCAACACAATTACTAGGTAGAGTACTAAGTTAAAGAACTCTCTTACACTTTCAGTGCGACTAAAAGTTATACTCATATTGGTTTGCTGTCTAAAGTCAGTCCATAAAGCTGCGCTAGCTAAAATGGCTGCTAAAGTGGTCATCTCGTTTTGGTGTCATGAAAGTGACACTGATAGAGCATTTTTTAAAGCCGCGCTAAAATGACAGGCGAATATAAATCAAGGGGTAATATTATCTCCGTCAGGATTGAGGGATCCTTTACTCACATCCAGCTCCAAAATTTAGCTGGTTCAAAATAAATCTGTAAAAAGTTAAGCTACTGCTTAACCGTTTCTGTGGTAATCGTGCGGTTGCAGACAACGGCATGGTAACGTCTTATTACCAAGTCGTGATTACTTATTTAATTGTTTCGCTAACAAAGACAAGACGAAGATTAGCGGTAATTATCTGAGCCCCAACGCTCTAGGGTTATTCCAATTAAGTCTAGGTAGGTAGGCGTATATGTTTCTTGTGTTGAAGATGGTTTAGGGTCCATTTTAGACGGAATTCCTATAGACACATTGTATTAGATCAGAGTAGGCTTGCCGAGTTTCTATACCATCTTTTTAGACTACAGGAAAACCATTGGTATTTTTCCTCACAATGTTTTTCCTTGCCGTCTATCGTATGATCGTATTACTAATTTTGGTAGAGCTATTTTTTTATTTTATTTAATAAGTTTTTTTTATACTAAATAAGTAGGTGTCGTCTAAACAAGCGTGGTAGGCCGCATCGTCAATGAAGTATCACCTTATTGTGGTTTGATATAATATAATAAGGATCACTCTTTTCACTTCTAGAAATTTTATTTTTTCAGTAAAACCACTAGGTTGTTTTCGTCAATTCATTGTAAATACTAGGTGAAACGAGAAGAAATTGTACGGCATGGTTTCTATTATTTTTAGTGTTCCTGTCCAGGTTGGGAAAAATTAAACATCATATTTTGTAGGTATGATTTTCGTTACAAAGAAATATACTTAAATAATCCAGTGTAGGAGAATACTTACCCAGAACACAAGTTTCTTTGTTCAGTTTCCCTGTTTGTTTTTTCCCCACTAGCAACACAGTAGCCAGATACAGTCGTGCCAACAAGTGGCACATTCCTCAAGGCGCGTGCCACCCCGATATTTTCATTACAACGTAAACATACCGGTAACAATCTTCTATAATAAACTTAGGTATAAAATCTTCGCAATTCCTATTCAATGCGCAACTTAATTCAAATAAAGCTGGTACAATGTAGGAAATGTTTACTGTTTATCCTCTAGTTCTGCATAGGACCTACTTATTTACTCGGGCAACATTTTTTGACATACTTGTGCTAATAATATGAAAGTCTATAAGAAAGTTGTAAGTTTGTTTAGTCAAAAAATATTTGACACGATCAGTACCTCTATCACGAACAAATCTGACAGTCGCCGCCGTATTCAAGTCATATTGCGCGTCAACGCCAGCTCGACTGCCAACCGTTGTAGTGTCACCGTGCACTGTATCTCGGATACGCTAGCGTTAAATAGATATATATATACAGGTATATGATAGATATAGACACATAATAACCTTCGAGGTACCTTGCCTGGTGACGCAGAAGGTTCAGTTAATAGATACCTTTAAATAAACCTTCAGTAAAAAGCATTTATAAATGACGTCATCGCTATACGTATTCACTTGCCTGAAAGTGGCAATCCAACCCCATTTATTACGTCATCTAACTTTTATTACGTAATTGATTTCAATTTTTATATAAGCTATGGAAAATCTTACCGAACTTAGTAGTCTAATATTTTTCATCTTGAATTAAGCTAGCTCGCACTTTAAACTCTAACTTTAAACCCCCTAATCTAAACTTTAAACTTCACAAACGACCATCTATTTAATGGTCAATCATAATATTTAAAAAAACCTTCAGATCAACATATTGATGAAAATAAATATATCGCTGAAACTAAAACTGTTTTACTACTTACATGTAATTATAAACTTTATATGTCATAGGTAATGTTAGAAGCTGCAACAACGACAGAGATTCTTTCATAAATAATATTCTGCTGTTTTCGGAGATTGAACCTTAAAGTATTTAGAATAAGAGCTATCGTTTTGGAGATACAAGAAGCAAAGAGCAACAAGGAAAGTAAGGCCCAAAAATAACACCTCTTATTTTAATCGTTGGTTAATAAAAAGATCTATTTCATACCAAATCTTTCCACACCCAAATACATTGTCATATCTACTCACTGTCTGTGTACCTACTCATTAAAATGGATTATGATCATACTCGTAAATAATGTAAAGAAGTTTAGAACATGGTGATTTTATAGATAACGCAAAGTTACGTACATATTAATGATAGAATAATCATGGTTTTCTTGTAAGCCACGGTCTGTGGTGAACTAGTCAATCCTTAATGTTCCCTGAGTTGTATACTAATTTCTACATTTGCATTAGTCTGAATCTATTTTGGGATATTACCCAATCAATACATGGCGTCATGGCTCAGTCGGTAGTAGCTCTGCCTTCCGTGCTGTGGGTCGTGGGTTCGATCCCCACCGAGAACAAACATTTGTGTGTTGTAAACATAGATATTTGTTCTGTGTCTGGGTGTTTATATGTATTATAAGTACGTATTTAGAAAAAAAAATGTATGTATGTATTCTATCAGCCATCTAGTTTCCATCGTACAAGCTTTGCTTAGTTTGGGACTAGAAGGCGTTGTGTTATGCGTCCGTGAATATTTATTTATTTATAATAGTCGTCGGCGCCTATGGTATAGCCAGTATAGCTTGCTTGATATCTCTACTTTTTTATATACCTATTTAAGTGGCCGTTTTTACCTCAGTGCGGCGTTATATCCATACTATATCCATAGATCAACGTACACCTAATCAAATCTTGAATTAGTTTTTCGTTAAAATCACGAGGATCATGAGCTTAAGTGCCAGTCATAGGTGGAGCTTAATAAAAAGCTCTTTAAAATAGGTATCAGTAAAATAGCACGTTCTTTTATTTACCTAACACAGTGATAAAGTAACAGTAGTTTTGTAAAAAAAAAACCTAATAGGGACTGGAAAGCCCTAGCTACTATAAGCTACGCTTTACTCAGCGCACCAGAAAGCATGACAACTTGTATGATTCTGAAAAAGCCACCTTCCAAAATGACTGGTCTTCTTTTTATATAACATGAGTATAATAATCATGTAGTTCATGTACCTTCGTATTTATGTTTATTTAAGATTAAGATAGGTTCATGTAAGTTTTGGCAAAATTTTCTAGTAGGTAATATATTCCTGTGCGCACTACCCTAATAAATTGTTATCCTCACTACCCAAAGGTTAGCTGGTAGAGAATGCTATTTTAGCATTAAGCTCGCCTGTATACACTACTTTAAGTTGTGCAATAAAGAATTTTCTATCTATCTATACCTAATCGCCTTCCATATTTTATACAAAGTAATGTACTCAAATAATCGTTCGTCATAAACACTTTGATAGTCAGATGATTTGCAGCTGCCG
Organism: Eulithis prunata; assembly: GCA_918843925.1. Classification (NCBI taxonomy): domain Eukaryota; kingdom Metazoa; phylum Arthropoda; class Insecta; order Lepidoptera; family Geometridae; genus Eulithis; species Eulithis prunata. The sequence continues at coordinate 3,884,644 of OU974019.1, read as the reverse complement.
GCTTATTCCAACAATTCTGTGTACTTTATATTCCTTGCATATTAAATGAGGTACAAAATCGTCACAAATTACCTTATACATTTGACTGTGAGATGTATGTATGATGGTACGTTTCCACCAAATCAGTACACATTTATGATGGAAATTTTCAGTATGTTATGTATATCGCATGTTGGTGTCTCATAACTGTACCGGCTCTTATATGTGAGTTATTGAAAGTGAAACCACTTGCCAACCATACCGTTTCCACATGTCATTTTATTCCCTGCTAAGTATAACTACGCGTGTTTTAGTTTAGCGGTTTAGGCAGTTCATTTCGGTTTACATCATGCAGAAGCTTTAGCCCTCTTTTTTTTTTTTTTTTTATGCGCATTTGGCTGCCAGCACACCTGGTGGTAAGTGTAGCTGCAGCCTAGGGTAGAGCACGCTTAGCTATAATCCACCTATTCACACTTTTCTTGAAAATTCCTAGGTTATATCTTTTAGGAAATACTGAAGATGGCAGAGAGTTCCCTCGATGTAAGCTTGAAATAGTTACACCACAGATCATAATATAATACTAAGTTACACCTAAGTGTATGTTGCATTTACAAGCAGATTCAAATTCGATCGAAATAAACAAAACACGGTGTAACTATTGCAAGCTTGATATCGAGTTTATTACCTTTTTTTTTAATGATAAAAGTAATGGAACAAGCTGATAGCTCACCTGATGTTAAGTGGTAACTTCTGCCTATAACAATGCATTACCTCACAGAGAAGTCCAATGAGGACGTGCCCTGTAAGCAATGCACTGCGTCCATCACTCTGAGACGTAAAGATCTTGAAGTCTAATGTGCCTGTAATTACACCAGCGCCCTTACCCTTCAAACCGGAACACAGCAATGCGAGCATCGCTGCTTGGCGGCAGAAATAGGTACGGTGGTAGTACTTCCTCGGACAAGCTCTCACAAAGAGCTCTACTACTACCTAATAACAGGGTTGCTACGAGGATATAAAAATTCAGTTAAAAATTTGCTCTGTGCCGAATTTCTTAAAAATATATGTTTTGAATATATAAATAATATATAAATATTCACGGACACTTAACACAACGCCTTCTAGTCCCAAACTAAGCAAAGCTTGTACGATGGAAACTGGATGGCTGATAGAATACATACATACATTTTTTTTTGTAAATACATAGAAACACCCAGACACAGAACAAACATCTATGTTTACAATACACAAATGTTTGTTCTCGGTGGGGATCGAACCCACGACCCACAGCACGGAAGGCAGAGCTACTACCGACTGAGCCATGACGCCTGTCAAATAATTTGAATAATTTGATTAAATCCAAAGCTTGACGTAGAAGCAACACCATGTGAAGGCTTGTTCCCATGATGACTTGAAAATGAAAACCCTAATGTTTAAATCGGAAGTGCATCAAAATAGATTTTTCTATTTTGCACAATCAGCAAATATTGACAAACTATCGAGTAGTAGCCAACTCTGACTCAGAATCCCACAGTTCCCATCAACCTATAAGGCAATACAGTTACTTCAGACCCTCTGTCCCGACAAGTCCCGATAACGTTTCAACCGTTCACTCACCCACTAGGAAGGGGCCCGCATATCCGCCGTCCTAATTGAATACTATTGCGCGCGCTAAATAGTCCAGATTGAAGCAAGACTCACATTGTTAACTGATTGAAGATCTCACAGCGATAGCTAACAGAATAAGGAAACGTGTGTCTAGGCGTGATACGACGGGATATTGGACATTATGTATATTAGAGTACCTACTGCTTGTTTTGTACTTGGCAACACTTAAGAATCCTTAACACGACATAATAATTATGGTTTTGTATGACTGGCTGTTATTTGCGTATCATGTTATTACCTGATATATTTTATACAGCATTCTTTTTTATAATAAAAAAAGAATTTGAAATATTATTTCGAAATTGTGGAAAAGTTGGTCTACCGAGATATTTAAATCACGTAGATAGGCTAGAAGCAAAATACAATCTAAATTGTATTTTGCTTCTAAACTAGCTTTTCTAAACTAGCTCTTTAGAAAAAGAGTTTTGTTTGCCTATATGTAAGACCCTCTCTTGACCCAGTTGGATTGTATTATTTATTTCAAAAATCCACATCATTGACCTTTTTTTTTTTTTTATGATAAAAGTAATGCAACAAGCTTATAGCTCCCCTGATGTTAAGTGGTAACTTCTGCCTATAACAATGCATTACCTCACAGAGCAAGTCCATAATGAGGACGTGCCCTGTAAGGCAATGCACTGCGTCCATCACTCTGAGACGTAAAGATGTTGAAGTCTCATGTGCCTGTAATTACACCGGCGCCCTTACCCTTCAAACCGGAACACAGTAATGCGAGCATCGCTGCTTGGCGGCAGAAATAGGTACGGCGGTAGTACTTCCCCGGACGAGCTCTCACAAAGAGCTCTATACTACTAAAACCTCTCTGTTCATTCTGACACGGTAGAACTTTTCGTAAAGATGTAACAGACCCCTTGTCTGTCCAAAAGGATGTCCAATTGTCCAATTCATTTCCTATAGAACTCATTTAATTTGTGATCAAAAATTAAACCTACGAATGAAAGAATCCTGGAAGGGTGCTGGTAATTCAATCTTAAGCAGTCGCCCAAGTGTAAATAGCCGTTCCCATTATAAAAAACATATTGCTGGACTATCGAGCTTGATTTTAAGAGCACTTCGCACAATATGCTGGCCTCATTGTGAGGGTCCTTTGTCCTAAGAACCAGTTCCTTTATACCTTTTATTTAGCAACCCAACGGGACGCACAATAAGTGTATCAAATCAAAATGTCCCCTTAGTTTCTTTATTCATGACCTCTTGATGTTATTTCAAATTTCGCTTCAATTAAAACAGTAACGATTCTTGTGACATAAGTCCTTATTTTTTGTAGGATAATCTCAAATCTCTTTGTTTAATGACCCTGATTTTTTAAGGTTCGGTCTCCAAAACACGGCGCAGCTGCTCAGAGAAAAAAAAATACATAAATTATGTCGTACAATTAATTACTTATCAACTACCTATATGTCTTCAGTTACCAATGTGAGCGATACCTTAGAAGGAAATGCACTCGTTCAAGCTAGCGAGATTGTTTCGGAATATAAAATACAATCAAATGAATACACAGCTATAGTGAAAAGATAATGAGGAGCTTCATTATAAAACCCACAGCTGTTATAGTATATGGTTGGTATAACTAGAATCTACAATAGATAGGTATATACTTGCTGAATTTGGTACTTAAGCAAGTTGTACCGACTTTTATTTATTAATCTACTAAATTACGGCCGCTGCTTTTCAGCGGACAAAAAAAGTTTGCGGACACAAACGAGAACTTCATTCAAATCTCAGAATGAATAGGTTGCAAAATATTTTGAAAAGATGATGCCATCCATCCGGTCATTGTGGCCGGACACTATCCAAGTCTCATCTCAGTCGATTGACAAAGCGAAATGGGATCAACCAGTTTTCGAAGAACATTCTACCTTTACCCACTCCGATGTATGGTTTACTCGAAACTTTGTTATTTTAATCGAACACTTTTTTCATTAGTTGTATTTATTTTAGTTTTATATAAACCACACTTTAAAAATATATTTTAGGCGCTCATAGGTTAGTAGGTACATTATTTAGGTACATACTGTTGCATTTGGTTTTTCTAACCATCGTTTTTGACCATAGAGAAAAAAAATCTCAATCGCTGCTCTTCTTCTTCTCTTCAATAATGGCCTGTGTCCGTCATTTCGACACACAATTTTGCCAATGTCAAGTGTTAAAATTGTAATAAATAAGTCAAGTCAAGTCAGTTGTCAAGTCGGCTGTCGTTTGTTTTGAAAAGAAAATGGTGGATTTTCTCTTCAACCGCTGCTCAATCTCTATACAATAATATAGTTTACGTCAACTTTGTGCACGTAACACGTAAAACGTACGCACATGCTGAACACAGCAGTAGTACTTTCTTGACGAAAGAACTCATCAGTCAGTTAGTAGGATGATAGTAGTACTCTACTGTGGTACTCTACCGTTTACTCTATCGTGTACGGGAAGCTTTAGAATTCATATTTATGACTAGCTGATACCCGGGACTTCGTACGCGTGCGAAACTTTCCACCAAAATATCTGACAACCGGTATACGATGAACCTCGTATCAAAGGCGGCTTTTGGTTGAGAGAGGTCAAGTTGTATCTAAGAATCCACGTCTTTCAGTACAATAAAATATAGCCTATGTTTCAATCCGGAAAAAGGGCTTCCGAATGGTATAAGTTTCATTGAAATTGGTCCAGTAGTTTAGGCGTCATCCGCGAACAAACAAACAGACAAACAAACAGATAAACAGACAAACTCGATTTTCGGAATCAGAATCGTTTATTTAGTAGATCTGCATATTTCGTTTATCCATATCTTTAATTTTAGTTTTTGGCTTTTTTACAGTTTTATAATAGTACCTATAGACAACTCATATTTATTACCTCAAGTGGTTTCACTTGGGACCCCGACCATAGATAGATAGATAGTTTATTTGACATACACACGGAACATACAGAACGGACATAGAAATTATAACAAACATACCTACAAGAAACAAACAAATAGTAATAACTAAACAGCTAATAGGTAACCTAACGTAACAAGTGGGTACTAGCTAGTCTCGTTCCGCGCTATATGCAGACAAATCGGTCCCGACTCAGCTTATTCCTGTCTAACAGGGCTGGATGGTTCCACCCTGCTAAACGGCGCTGGTTTCAGGCAATCCAAAAAATAGGATGACGTCACAAGTGAATACCAGACCGTAGCCACTAGTGCACCTGCAGCGCCTGCAGCAATATTAGTTGCAGTCTTTACATTCTGCAACTAATATTACTAAATCGTTGACTTGTCATTGTTATGTAAACCATCATTAATGAATTGCAGAATTATGTGGCAATTTATGTCGGCACTTACCTGTTATTACTGCAAGTAATAACTCAGACTATTCATGTGATTATCACTTTACGTGATTTATTTACTGTGTTCTGTGTTTACATGACATGGTGTTGACTTGTGTTATAATGTACTCGCTATGCTGGTACCTGTGTAAAAGTATAGGTGCTGAGGAAGCCAAAATGCTGGCTAAACTTTATTTAAGGTTAGGTCTTTAGTTGCTTTCTTTTTTGTGTGTTGTAGTATTTATGTTTAGTCTGTACGGGGGTGGCATGGTCACTGTATGACAAAACCCCATAATCATAATCAATATACAATATATAGTTTTATATATATTGATTGATGATGATGATGATGATACTTAGCCGGCTTATAAAATGTAGGGTGAATCTAGTCTCACGAAGCACATCAAGGCTTAAAGATAGGGTTACTTTCCAAAGTTGCACATCCAAGCATATCTTCGCGGTTATTTGCATGTAATTGTAATGTAATTGTCCAATAATTGCACGATTCACTTTCGAAGACGGATACAAGCAACGGACAAACCTAGTGCAGTGCAATCCACATGACGGCACTTAGCATGGCATCACTCTATGATTTTATTATACAGGGTAATTTTAAAAATATGCAAGGAACCTCATTTAGGTAAATCAGTAACATTGAAATAAGCAATTTTTGGTTATTAAAATTTGTCATAACTGCATATTTTCACAAAAATATTTTTAAGTTCTTCTTGAGGTACAAAAGGGATATGCGCTTTTAAGAAGTATTTTGCTTTCAACCTGTGCGTTTACAAAGACCTTGAATATTTATTAAGTCTTTTAAGTCACAGAACTAATGGGAAAAAAATCCCAGTAGCTCTGTCAACAGAACAGGGAGTAAACGATTAAACCAAGCTAATAAAAATTTCTACGCCCACTTCTGAAAACGAAATAGTAGGTATTCACTTTCCATACTCAAAAGGCGCACTAGACCATAAGCTCTATTTTTTAGTAATAACATTTTTCTCTAGTGCCATACCAAAGACGTGTACTGTAGCAAGTCACCGTCGCGTGATTCCTCCATCACAGTATTGTTTGCCAACCATTACACAGTTAATGAGCGCCCTAATGGAGCTCCGTGACTCAGTAATTAATGCTCTGCTTGACACTCGGAACAAGTGATTGGGGTAGGGAGTTCGCACCAGTACGAACGTTTCATTTTGTTTATTTTATCGCCAGTATTAGTGCACGACCGGATTTGAATCTACTACCTTCATCGTCCGATCGTATTTTTGGAATGAATACCAGTAGACTGAAATTTATTTTATTTTAATACTTTTTGGAAAACTAACAGCTAGGTATTTATACAGTAGGAAGATAGACATAATACAGTACACTGAAGGCCAATTAAAAGTTTCCACATATAAATAGACTGCAAGAAATTACAAATTAGAATTTTGAGGAGAAATTTAAATTAAAAAAAAAGCATAGGTACTAAATTAAAAAAAAACAAGAAAAAACGAAATGTTATTATTAAATTAACTTAATCCCGAAATGACGTAACTTTGAGGAGTTTTAATAATGTCATCTATGTAGTATTCTTTAATAAAAAAATGGTTGGAAACAAGACGTAAATACATCATGTGAGTGGCTATAAAAAGTAGGTATGTGTATCAATATTTTTTGGACATTTAAAAGTCAAATACATGTATTTTTCGAGATCATTGTAGATTCACGTGTAAATAAAATTTTCATGTTTTGCAAACTTTACCTTCATCCATGCAAATTACAAGGACTTATGATAATAGCCCGTGGAACGTTCGAAAATTATTATTTATGAAAAATCTTGAAGTTGTCACGTTGTCGCATAAAAAGAGGAATAGAAAAACGCAAATGTGACGGAAAATATAATCAAAAGTTATATTGTGAATGCCACGAGGTCTGGGTGTGGATTGTTTGGGTTAGAGTCACGTTCCTGTAATGACAAAATCGCTACTTACCATTGTGACTTGGAGACTTTTTTTGACGGCCATGGACGCTTTACTACGAACGTGCCAATAGTTTATCGATTTTATATTCAGCCTCTGAGTGCCACCGTCTGAGATAATCGAGATAAGGAATGAAGTAGTCTCAATCAATGAAATACACACTTAAGATAATGTCTTATTCATATTGGTCTTCAGCTTCACATAAAGCTGTGCCTGTAATTACAGGCACATGAGACTTCAAAATTTTTACGTCTCAGAGTGATGGACGCAATGCAATGCCTTACAGGGCACGTCCTCATTGGACTTGCTCTGTGAGGTAATGCATTGTTATAGGCAGAAGTTACTACTTAACATCAGGTGAGCTATCAGCTTGTTCCATTACTTTTATCATAAAAAAAATAAGTTCCGCTAGCTAAAATGGCTGCTAAATGTGCAGTCATCTCTTTTCGCAGTCAAGTAACAAACATAGCATTTCTTAAAGCTGCTCTAAAATAAAAGGTGATTATGAATAAAGGATCTTAAATCTTTACTAATATACTAACTATCGCACTAACATTCTAAAACGAATTTATAAGTATTCAAATTATTTTGAATAAATAAATAAATATCCACTGTTCTCTCTCTCGGGCCTCCTCCCACCAACTCCTATCAAAGGCGGCGAGGTCGTCCCGCCAACTGATGTTGGGAGAGACCCTTGCCCAGAAGTGAAAGAAAGAAAGAAAAATATTTATTTTGTTATTTTTTAAAATTTACAATGTTATAGTGAGTGAAACTTAAAATTAATAAAATAACAAAAATGGTCACCACTCGGCATGGTGCCAGGGCAGGATATGTGAATATCATGCCCTGGCGCTGGTTTTCAGTGGCGCCAGTTGTGTGCATGCTGTAGGTACTGCGATCTATTATAATAAAATTAAACAATAAACTTAAAATGAGTTGGTAGGTACAGATGAAAAGAAATATAATATGGCTACAAAAAGTAAAGTAAGTAAAAGTGGGACGCAATAAGTTAAAAAACAAAAAAATATTCATGGACATACAGAATCCAAACCAAGCAAAGCTATTACCAATTTACTACTTGTGAAAAAATACATAATATAATTTTAAAAAATACTTATTTTTCCATCAGTCCATATATAATTGAGTATTTGTAACGTGTGTGTGTGTGTACCTTATCGACATTGCTGTGATAAGTCTGCTTGATTACTTCTCATTCGAACCACGTAGTTAGCACCTTTACAAGGCGACAGTGAGGCCTACCGCGAGAAGTTAATTTTCAATTACATTGCTATCTTGGGTCAGAACTCAGAAGTGAAATCTTGTCGCCCTCAAACCATGGATGCGTGTAATTGCGATAAACGTGCCAATTATATTTCTTGACGCAATAGCTAGCTTACAATGGCGGCTAATTATTTGTGTTTGTAATTAGTTGATGCTATTGAAGGCATGGTGAGAGTTTGTTCTTTTGTAATAAAGTGGTAGGTTCGGATTTGAAAATGAAATATACATACGCGCGATATTTGGCGCAATGGTTTAGTACAACTAAAAAATATTGCGTAGAATGATCTAAACAAATAATTACTTAAAGCATTATTTTTTTTTTAATCTAGGAGTAACTTTTGAAATCAGAAATCTCAACTCTACATTTTTTTTTGAGTGAGCTTAAGTTTTTTTTAGTCACACACAGACTTATTTTTAGTTTACGTAGTTTAATTTTTTCTTTAATGTAGAATAATTATAAAATCTGTGTGCTTTTATATAGGGTACCTACAATTGACTGATTGATCATCCTAATTTTCTTTTTGTTTCATGTACTTACCAACTATTCCATGATGCCTTAAATAGTATAAGTACGTATACAATTATTATTCCTTGCTAATTATCAACCTTATTTTAGATATAGAACAAATGAGTTCAAAAGTAGTTTCTCGGTATAATTCGCTTTGCCTTGATAAAGTTTATCTTGAAACTAATTAATGAACGTCTAAAAGAAACACAGCTTACATTCTTTTAAATACCTTTTCAGATATAGGTACCTACCTACTATTCTAAAAATTTAATTTAAAAATGCATAGACAAATCCATTGTAAGTAGACTTCAAAGACGCATTTAGATCAACCACCTGTCAAACCTACATTTTTCTAAGAACACGCATTTTTTATTTCACGTACACTAGCGCGCACAAACTTTGAAGTCATTTAGCGAAAACAATGGAAAAAGCCGCGCGCGCACACGCATGCTAATTCAAATACTTTATTTAAATCAACTTATTCTTATTATGAACGTGTTTGGTCCAACTGCTGGTAAAATTTATAATGCTATTTTTACGCCTAAATGAGTCATGTGGGATCTTGAATGGGTTCTTTACCTTAGGTTATCGATTCATTACTTATCGGTAATGTGACATTTTTATCCTTATAGACTTTCATATAAATGCTGTAGTGATTGTAAATGACGTAGGTGTGATGATGGGTTGTTATGGTGAACTCATTATACCTAGAATTAGATAAACCACGTAAATCAGCCCACTCCCTGCAAAAGGGATGATGGACGTGCACGCGAGAGCCGGTCTCGAGCAGTCTCGAAGAAGGTTCAGTCTGCTGGTTGTGAAAAAAATTGACAGTTTTGTCAAACAAAATCACCCGCCCGGACCTCTGTGAACTTCGTAGGTCTCAAATGGTTTTGCTATAGAATCAAACCTCAAACAGTTTTAAGATCGAAGAAGTTTTTTAAAGTGAATGCGGCGCATAATGCAATTTATTTAATTTGTGTTAGGTTGGTTATAATGTTTAGGACATTAACTTTATGCGATTATTATTATGTTACATCTCACCTTTCCACATAACTTTTTAATTTACTTTGAAAAAGGAATTTGAATCATTTTAATCTGAAATAACGGTTCCATATTTGAATTAAGTTTGTTTTTATTCAAGTTAAGACCATAGAGTTTTTACAAGGAACTTCGTTTAGAAACCCTTAGAAAGATAGAAGTGTAGCTTCAATCGACTCGAAGTCATTTACCTTTCTCCTAGTAACGTGTTTATCACGGTTGTTACTTCATTTGGTACCGCTATGATGAACCTCCCGCTACGTCGATTTGCATCGGGTGGCATATGCTTTCCTAGTAGTTTTCGCCATCATAAAGTGATCAAATAAGTTATCAAACAGAGGCCGGCTTTCTCTCAGTCGTTATGATTCTTCACGGTGCCTGGTGGGTATGCTTCTGACAGGAGGGTTTTTGTTTGGCTCTAATGGCGTGACGACTTCCCCTTCGTGAAAGTTTGTATTTTTATCAAATTGTGTGGACCAGCAGTTTTTCAAAGTTGGTAAAAATATTTTGAGTTCAATAGAAGCAAATGTAGAGTTACATTTTGAAAACTCTAGGTTAGATCGAGTATAACAGTGATATCAATACACTTTAGTGATATATTCCAGAAATCCCCACTATCAGTGGTGATTTCAGTTTTTTTTTTCCGAAATCCCCACTGGTAGGGATTTTAGTTTCTTTAGTAAACATTGTATCGGAAGTTTTTCACGAAAAAAGGATGCACCAAAAAGTTTTTTTTTTCATAACCGGTAAAAGCAAAACAATAACCGGATCATAAATATTCCTGTTTGCACATGCGCAGTAACGATATCATTTAAAAATTTAAACTGCCGCAGCTGCCTGCTAAATAGCTTGTTTTATAGCGTAATGAAAAAGCCTTGATAAAGTGCTGGATAAAGGACGACGCACACTGAACCGTGACGTGTCAGTGCCGGGATATCGTTGCACTCTTAACATTAGGGCTACGTACACTCCCTCCCAAACTCTATGCAAATTATTCCCATCCCTGATGGTGATTTTTTTAGTTTTTTTTCCACTTCAGTCTATCCGCGTCATGACAAACGCTCAAATCTACCTCAAACTACACTTATTATAATGTAGAGATATTTCTTACGTTGCACTGTCTCCATGTCATGTCGTGACAATAGGGTCTACTCGACAGATAGTTTAGTTGTGAATGTTACTCACATTCAAGTTACATTGCACGAAAACACACTGTTCGGAGTAGAACCGCCAGTTTCCATAGAGAAGCTTTTTTTTATAAAACTGAAGGGTTACTCTAAAACGAATCCTTTTTAGAAACAATCGAGTTTTATTAATAACCGTGTCTGGTGTGATAAATGGGCTTTAATTTTGCAAACGGTGTAAAATGTAGGTATGTTTTTAACTCTGAGATCATTGGTATGCAAGTGACAGAGAGACGAACAAAAGACATTATAACATCCTGTTGCCGCGACAACTCTTATTATTATCCTAATGACAAAAATTTATAGCTGCTTAAAACCACCGTGCTGCAAATATTAAACCTTTTTTAAGGGAAACGCGGATTTTGAATGAAATCAGAGCTACTCTGAAATAAACATTTTCTGAATAAATTTTATTTTTCAATTTATGTAGAATTTTATAATATTACTAGCCGTCGCCCGCGGCGTTGCTCGCGTTCTATCCTTTAGAGTGTGACGTTTCAATATTCCTTTCTTAGTGCACCCCCACACTATATAAGGATACTATCCTCCAAATTTCATATCTAGGACTTAATAGTTCAGGCTGTGCGTTGATTCTCAGTCAGCTTCAAAAGAGTTTTATATATTTAGAAAGATTGTCATAAGACAGAAATGAAGCATTCTCAGTTTGTGTTTCTTCAGTCCATTGATGTTTTGAGTAAAGTAGTAAGAATATATTTGCAAAATTAACAAGTACGTAGGTAATGTGTGACGCATGCGTTTATTTTATTTGCATGGATTTAAGCTTCTCTATGAATGTTTTTACTGTCTCGCAATTAAATAGCTCTGTGTTCAATTAAATAGTGTAAAGAAAATGCAACTTTCACAGTACCCCCCACAACCGGCATCGTATTGGGAGGTATTGTGCGTTAAAATATTAAATATGGTTATTATTCTGTGGCCTCGTAAGAATTGGGATTTGGTCGTAAAAAGTGCAAGGAAATGCCTAATTGTGACCGATATTATGTTATGTAAATTGATACTATACAGTAAAATATAAAAATATAAACTGGGTTGTACCTTGAGGATTAATTTTTAGTAGAGCTACAAATGAAGTCACGGCTCAATGAGACGTTAAACAGTGACTGTTTTTATTATTTAAAGAACAATAAATGTACGATATAACTATTAGAAGTTCTCGTACTAATTAAGTCCTGTAACGAAGGTTTTTCGAAAAAGTATTTTCTAACAAAGGCCTCATTAGATTGATTAAAAAATTAACAAAACATCTGGCTCATAGATCTTTGTTATTCATTCATACTAAAACTAGGATACATGTATATCGTGAATGAATTAGCTATTACCTAACCATTTACATCGAGTAGTTACCATAACTAATAAATAAATAAATAAATAAATATTCACGGACACTTAACACAACGCCTTCTAGTCCCAAACTAAGCAAAGCTTGTACGATGGAAACTAGATGGCTGATAGAATACATACATACATTTTTTTTTGTAAATACATACTTATAATACATAGAAACACCCAGACATAGAACAAACATCTATGTTTTACAACACACAAATGTCTGTTCTCGGTGGGGATCGAACCCACGACCCACAGCACGGAAGGCAGAGCTAGTACCGACTGAGCCATGACGCCTGTCAAACTAATTATTATATTTGTTTTTTGCAGGTAAGTTGACATTTTGCACCATTCTGTATGTCGTAAGTACTCTCAAATTAACAGTAATATAAACTAACAGATGATGGAAGTTTTGTTAAAAACTTTAAGGTCCTCGTTTGAAGGAAATTTCCATTTTAAAGTGTATATAAATTTGATTAACAATTCAACGCATAAGTAAAGAAGGATCGAAAGATAATAAAGACTAAAGGGATGTGTCTCCTAAAGTAGAACGGTGTTCGTGAAATCGTATATCGTATCGCAAACTTCAAGGTGATTTTTGGAGGGTGAGAGCACAGAACTCTTTTTTTTTGTTCTGTGGGCGACAGACTTAATAAAACTATTTTATAAAAAAATATTTTTTTAGCACTAGGAAATCAATCCTCTTTATTTATTTTTATTTTGACGTCACAACACCTTTTGTTTCTTTACCTCTCGTTCGTTTGTTGTTTTTCTTAATGTTCGGCATAAGCCTACAAAATTAAAATAATGTGCGAATATTTAGTTAAAATCTCAAAAAGTATGAATCGAGCGAGATTATAAAAATCTTGGAAATTCTCCTTAGTGCAAGAAACAGCACTTTAATACAAAAAAATAGAAATAATAAATACAGTTGCTAAATGCTTTTGTTATTATAAAATCGTACAGCAGCCAACCAAATGCCATCTGAACCGGAAGAACAAGCTCGACTTATGAATATTTGACTTCACATTTTCCGATATCAAAGAGCGACAGTATTCAGCTGCCAAGTCATTCAATTCGTGAATATTTTCCTTTTAAGAGGGCGTACCCATTGAAACGGCCACCGCAGATTTGCAATTTACGAATCATTTTACAAATGTTAATGACAGAATAATGTGCAGTTATCAGTCATTATAATTCCGACTGCTTTTCTAGACTAAAGATTATCCTAATAAAAAAAACTTAAAGATTATGTACTTAAAGAAACCTTTAACTGTTGGCATTTTAGGTAATTCTCAAATATGGTGCAGATGGTTAAGAATTAGATTTACAATGGTTTCAATGAGGACCCTGAGTTTTTTTAGGCAAATTTTTAGTGGAGCTCCCTTTGTACTCAGTATGCAACATTATAGAGAAGGAGCTACCGGTGCTTGTATCTACATTATGTTCAAGAAAATATAACCCTCGAGCCTTGACACTATATGATACTGACAGGTTTTTTCAAGGTTTTTAAAATATTTTTTTATAAAGTATTAATTATGTTGTTACTTATTATTATTGTTATGTTGCACAATAGTAAGCGGTGACTATATGATTAGCCTATGTAGCATTTCCAAAAATATTTTAAACTGTGAATTGCTTTAGATGAAACTTCAATAAAAGCTCAAGTACCAGGCGAGTAGAACTAACATAAGAGATGGCTTCAAACTATTTTCCATCGATTGTTGAATGTCTTCTTCTTCTCTTCAGTAATGGCCTGTGTCCGTCATTTCGACAGACAATTTTGCCAATGTCAAGTGATAAAATTGTAATAAATAAGTCAAGTCAAGTCATTTGTCAAGTCGGCTGTCGTTTGTTTTGAAAAGAAAATGGTGGATTTTCTCTTCAAAACCTAACACGAATTTTCACATTCAGAAAAACCACTTTACACACATTTATTCCAATGGCTCACACTTTATGTTACGACCCAAGTATTATTGGTTAAAATTCCACCAAAATTAAACAACAAAACTCACAATAACACAAGAAAAACTATTAAAATAAAAGTGCTATGTGTCGTTTCAAAAAATGTCAAAACTCGTGTCTCTTGTTGAATGTCAACTTGGCCTGACTTATCATTACTTTGATGCTTTCGTCTAATTTGAATACGTAATGCCGACTTATCATTCAGTCTACAAATATGGCTAAACGATGCGCGTGGGGATAATGCATTCTGTAAAGAAAGTTTATTACCAGCTGGTTATTTTTATATCTGATTATGGTAAATAATGGTGATTTGTTGAGTGGGTGGTCATAGATTTTGTAACTATTCGAATACACGACAATGTTTGAGAAGAATTGGTTAAAAATTATTCGGAATACAATCGATTTTTGAACTTTATAAAACTTTTAGTGAATAAACTCGAATTCGTATGGCAATCGACAAAGATTGGTTTCTTTTTTAATTTTCTGAGAAATATATGAGATTATGAGTACTTACTTTTTGATAAGATAAAGTACAGTAAATAACTGATAAAATTAAAAGTGATTTTCTGACAGTTTGTTGTCCATTCCCATGATAACTCATCAAACTATTCGTCAAGTACGATACTTACTCGATACCGGCTGATATCTATCGCTCAGGAAAAGGTAATTTTTTGAATTTTATTTGGCTCTCAATATCGAGCACCTTTATTTTCAATAGAATGTAAAACGAGTGACAAATAAAGCTCCATCATTTCAATATCGGTCCCACTAAGCCAATAAACGTTCTTTTTCACTCGATTTCAGGCATTATTGAAAGCAGTTTTCCTACCGAATTCCCGTTGTATAATCAACGCTTTTCCGCGTATTTTTATTGATTCTCCCAAAGAACCTCCCTCGAAAGACGGGACGCTGCCTCCTACCGCGCATTCATAATCGCATCAACACACACGAGAACCAAACCACTCTAAATACAACCTTAAATTGGAGTTTATAAAGCTGGAATTCGTAAGCAGGTTCAACTGAAAGAATGGAACAGAATCGTGCGTTACCAGCCACGAGACATTAAGCGTCATATAAATTACATTAGCATATAAATAAAGTATTTTTGTTGCTTCGGTCTGCGTAGTAGTATCTCTTTTACGAGGCAGGGTTGACTGGGGACATTTTTGTTCTCTTTAGATAAATCCCCCGTTCTTAACGACCTTAAGCAAATACATGTTATCGGTATACGTTTATTGCTTATACGAACTCATAAATAATACCAATGGAAGTTAAATTAATTTCTGTATGAAAAACGTAAACAGTAAGATAAAATACTTGGTAGAGTCGACGAGTGTTTCGAGTGGAATTCGAGTCGAATTTATTCATTACATATTCGTAGTAAATTCTGGCAATATGATGGAGCAATTTCGTTGATCGTATTAGTGAAGAGGAATGAGTATGATCTGTAACCGTAGCACCGGTCCCTGTCGCAATCAGTTCAAGATATTCTAACATCAAAAATATGTACCTACCTACATCAAAACTAACATCAAAAACTACTGACTAAAATGTAACTAACTTTCAAACCAAAAATATGTACTCAATACTTTTAGTGTTCTCGCGGTCTTCGTAGGCGATGGTGACCTCTTTTCATCAGGTGGGCCGAACCGTACGTTTGTTTGTCTACTATTTACATTAAAAAACTGCATAATCCCAATAAAAATAAAGTAAAGCGGAATAATAAAGAAGAAATCTCAAAAAATTATATTTAAAACATCAAATTACCTACTATAACTAATACTTTAAGTAGCAAAATGGTATAACTAACTATAAATAAGAATATTAATATAAAATGTATGAACCTAACTAAGATGAAGGTGTCTCGACGTCGTAAAAGTTTTATATCTCTCCCTCACATTATGAAAATTTTATTTTATTTTTCGTCGTAAATAGCTACGTAATTATGAAAACGCATATATCTATTTAACATCATTTTATACATGAATCTTAAGCGACGTTAAGCGAAGTTCTTCGCGGTCACTATTGGATGGGTGACAGTTAGTGATATTTACATCTGAGTGCTTCCGTGCTTCGGAGGGCACGTTAAACTGTCGGTCCCAGCTCTAGCAGTCGCTAAGCCATGACGGAGGCCTTAAGGCGGTCTAAGAACTCCGTCACCGTTTTTCATAATGTTCAAAACATCAGAGAACGAATACTAGCAAATGATTAAGAAGCTAGAAGAAATACATACGTAGATTTGAAGTGACACGCGTACCCCTCCATCCCACCCTAAGAATAATGTATTCCTACGAATCTGTGCTTTTCGATTATTGATTTTTTCCGCGTCGCAATTTTTCTTCTCTTCTTTGTGATCATGTTTTAGTTATTTATAAAGAGCTATTTACGTATAAGCTGAGTGCTCACGTTACGATAGAAACCAAGTATGGTTTGATTGTACTATACGTATGACGTCATGCCGATAGTCGTCACTTAAATATTAATATACTTCTACCACTATTTTTAACGTTTTAAGTTGGCCTTTTGTTTTGGTTTCTCAGTAGGTTAACATCATGTGCTCAGTGAAGCAATGCACCGTTATAGTACCACTTAATATTAGGTGGGCCACTGGCTTGTGGCCGTATGGTGATGGAACAAAATATATAAAATGTTTTTAACAATTTGTAAACGCCATAAAATTCTTAGTAAAAGCACGTGTTATTTCTTCAAAAGAACCTTGCTTACCTACAGGTAAATATTTAAAGGGTCTGCGATATTACGTACCTAATACAGTACGTAGGTACTTTTGTAGTAATAAATCGCACGTACGTATTCTGTGACACGAATACATAACGATATCGACTTGAGATCGCGCAGAATTCGGGCGGCAAAAGATACTTGAGCCTCGTGTATATGTCGGTCAATGCCCCAGTTAGATGACCGTGGATGCCGAGACTTAAGTGTGTCGTTTGATTATTATAGGACGATACAGCAATTTTGGCTACTAGATACAGATTTACTGCAAGCAATAAAACCTATAGGTAATCATTAGTCACTTTACCAAAGCAATGAAAACCAAGACACAAGCTTTTTGCCTTGTTTGGGCCTCGATGGCTAAAAGTGTATTAATTGTTTAGGTACCTACCCACTATCCAATAGCCTTGTTATGTTTTGGCAATAAAAATATTCTATACCATTCTAATTTATTATTACACATCTATTTATTCTCAAAAAGGTACATCAATTTGGGAAAGTAATTTCATATTCCAGCGTAAACAAAAATGCGAAGTAGCATTTTTTTTGGCACAACTGTGATAACTGACCTCATTAGGTAATTTCAATATTCATGTGGCAAACTTACCCGATTGCCCTATTCATACATAATTACATCCAATCTCTAGACTACGAAATCGCAACAAAGAGATGATGTATTACCAAAAAAAATTGCCTATACAGGAACAAATCAAAAATATATGCACCCTTCCACCCTACGTGATTTGATTGCCAAATGCCCGATTTTCGTGAACACGGCTACATCGTCGCGTGCCGCGATTTTTTATTTAAATCATACTATTTAGATATGCTAAAAGACATTTTCTCTTCGACGGTAAATAGTGAGGTTCGGAACAGTTCGAATGTATTCGACGCAAGGTGAATTGCCGGTTTTTGAAGAGACGGTATTTAGATGAACAAGTTGTAGGTATAGTGAGATCTATACCAGTCAATAAGATTTAAGAACAAGTGTTTTTTTGGTAGTTAACATAGAAAATATATTATTTGAATATAACTATGTACTTACCAATGTTTCCTCCATCATCGTGCCAAAATAAAAGTAGATAAACAATCATCCACGTTATAATTTCCATCCTTCAACGAATTAAATAACAAAACTAGCTAAATAAATATTCCAGGACCTCACAGGAGTTGAAATCGTATCACACCGATATACGGTTTAAATCCCAAGAGATAGCTTCCACCCCTCCCAACCTCCTCTCGCACATAAAGGCTTATCTGCGATTTCGAGCTCATTTCATTTGAATTTTCTCGTTACTTGTAATAGTTTTAAATCTTAGTATTACATTACGATCTTCTTAGGATTATGAAGAATTGTTTCATTACTTACTTGATTAAAAAACGATCATTATTTCTTTTCGAATACAAAGAAATAGCTTTATATTCTCAAGAACACTTTAGAAACTTTCAAAAACTTAATAACGCCTCTTCACGTCACATCGATGTTTAAGATAAGTATACAACTAATGAAAACTTCTCACAGTTATTTACAAACCTGAAATATCTTACCTATTTACTTCCTCCGTCATACCTACGTTCGCAATTAAGGCTCACTTTCCCGACCACCTCCAGATGACCCATCCCATCTCTCCCTAATCAAGCAAGGCGTGAATGAGCGTTTGTTCTACCCTTAATTAAAAGCTAGGACGCATGCGCCGGCCACGCCCAGCCGAGCAGCCTCCACCCCGATTAATTACTGCCAAGACATTACCCCTTAATGCCCTATATACAATCTCTGACGTAATTACTTTAAGGTCTACGTAGAAGGTTGCCTTTAGATTACCTTTTCTTTGTTCAATAGGTATATAAAAAGGTTTTTGTTGTAATAAAAATAATGAGTTGGAAAGGTTTAATCACAATACCAAATATAACGGACTAGAATATCTACTGAGTTAAACATAGACCAGTTTTTTGATGTGTTTTGATTTGCTGAATCAAAATTGGTCCTTTAAGTATGCAGATACAGCAGACGACCATTCACCGTATCTGTTAATAAATCGGTCAGTCTATATCAACATACGAGTATATATCCAAATAAGTGAGTTTATCAACCACTTTAAAAAACGAGACAAAAAACGTAAAAAAACTAGTTTTTATTCCATACTCAGAATGTTGTCGCATCCCTATTTTCCCCATTAGCCATATCTCAAAACTACATCCCTACATACATAATGCTAAGGCTTTAAGGTGGAGGCAAATGCTCATTTGTTACATAGGGGTGGTACGAATGCGAGGCACGTCCGGTACCTCTCTCATTTTTCACTACATTGGTTTTACGTGTGAATTATTATCTGCTAGCTTGTGTTTTTAACGAGCGAGGAGGTAGGCTTGGAAGATATTGGTTCTTTTTCCGCATACAAAGTTTGTAGAGAAAATGCAACAAAATTATGTGTGTAAAAGTTTTAGAAGTTATATTGCTAGTAGTTCAGAAACTATTTTGTACCAGTAAATGTATGGATAACCGGGACTAATCGATAAAACTCTAACCCTGTCACTAATAAACTCGATGTAAGCTTTGAATAGTTACACCGTGTTTTGTCTCTTTCGATCGAATTGGAATCTGCTTGTCAATGCAAAAGACAAAACACGGTGTAACTTAACTACTCTAAGCTTACATCGAGTTTGCTAATAACAGGAAACTGTAGATATGTTTAATACAATAATATTTTAGAAAGAAAAGGTACAAATAGAAAAGTGATTCAACAATTTGGCAACATATTTTTCAGTAAAATTTTCAAGAACTAGTACGTCTGTAAAAGTATGCAAATACAATCTTAGGAGCAGTAGGTACACTTCTAGCATACTTTAGGTAGTTGGCACACATGCAAGTTTTCATTACCAGTATAGTACGAACCGTATGGCTTTTTTCACACTACCACCGACACGATACCTACACGATAGAGTTGGAGAGCGAATGAGCATTTAGTTCTGGATTTTTTTATTTTATTTTATTTTAAGGGTTTTGTCGCTTAACGACTATTTAACCCTATTATATACATCATCAAATTTAACTACTATAAAAAAACCTATACATATATACATGAAACATAACACTAAAAAAATAAAAACTAAAAAAAGGGAATGAGCATTTAGTTCTGGATGCTTTCACATCGTGTCGTCACCGAAAATTTCACCGCTATTTTCGCCCGAGCCATTGGCGTCAGTAATGTCGATATCGTATAGGTGTCGATATCGTGCAGTGTGGAAATACCCTATTTTGTATGCAAGCCACCGCTCACGCCTTTCAGAAACTTTAAAGGCTCTTACATAGTGAAATTGGCTCGCGTTGTACGCGCACACATTAAAAAGTTTCGTGAAAATTGAAAGTCCGTATGTGTACTTTGTATACCTCAAATTGGAATAATTTTAGGTAGTAAAGAAGTAATAAGAACTTCTATAAGACGGGCTTAATTAACAAAATTAAATATTAACATTATTCGTGTGGAAAATTCTTCACTGTATTAGGTATATAGCTGGTTTTCGCATCTTCTTTCATGATTGAAACCAAACTTTAAAACAACGAGAACAATAACCTTGCAATATTCTAAAACAATTTTTCGCGTAAAAGCCGTGCAGGCCAAATTCAATCTAAATTTCATTTTACGCCCCAAATATCACGTGCGAGCATACAGAATAGTCCGTCCTTCGTAACTCCAAGAACGCTGTCAAATTTTAATTTCTCCCTCAAATATTTACCGAGGGAAAAAGGATTCCCTGCGGGCCGTACTCTAATAAGTTTTCCATAAGAACGTGGGAGGAAAGGGGGTAAGAAGGCTCTTATTGTGTTTGCTGAAGCTGGCGCATCCGGGCGCATACCTAACAAGATGGATATGTAGAGTCTACTGCCCCACCTCCCCTCTTTGGACCTCCCCATGTAGATATGGACGGAACGCTGCATTGAAATTGCATTTCAGATTACTAATGCCTTTTATTCGGCCAACTGTTCGCCACTTGAGGTATGATTTAGAAGAAAATTCAGTTGAAGTTTTATGAAAAGTTGAAGCTTCTTTGAAATTGTTTATGAGCTTCAAAATACATTATTCTGTACTATTTTGGGTAGTTTTGCTATTTCCAAGAATATTTCAATCCACACATGTTTGCCTAAGGAGAAATTTAATAGTTTTCAGAGTAATAATTTCATAGATGATTGCAGAAAATTGAAGCTAAGGTTCAACGATGTGGCCACAACATGTCTTCGACCTTTACAAATAAATTGAAATTCACTCGATCTGAGTTAGCGCCCAGACATACGAGATCAATGTACAATTTAAATAATGCAGAGGACACAACTCGAATGGTTTGTCTAGAAACTTCAATACTTACTAGGTAATTCTATTTGAATGTTGAATTACTTTTCATGCGTAATTTAACATTGTGATTTATTTTCTCATATAATTTGTCTCCTTCGGAGAATTTGGTTTTAATATAAAACCCTATTTTTCAGATTATGAAAATAAAATAGCTCTTCTCATGTTTGGATGAAAATCATATTAAAATAAGTACCTGCTATAGCTATATACTAGGTTTAAAAAAAAAAAAGCTATATTCTAGGTATTCAGAATGGAGAAGTTACTTTGCATACTTTGAGTTAGAGGAACTTTTACATATTGAAGCGTTTATAAAATCTCGTTCTAATCTGCTCGTTAGTTACAAAGTAATCGATTAAAAAAACATCTGAACAATACTCGTTTAAATCCAAAGTGCAAAGCGCATCCACTCACGTCCAAGAACTTGTCGTCGCTTTTTCCCGTACTTAAGTTATTTTTCAGCCTTTAATGTTTTTATTTAGCGCCTGCGGGTATTGGGAAGATGTCGGCTTTCACCGCTCGCCCTAATTTATAGCTGGTCGCGAGCCTCTCTTGTTTTTGACGCGAAAAAACGCGATTCGAGTTCGAAATCGCGCGTACCGCTTGCTCACTTTTTTACTCGCGAATCGCTTTAATTATGGCCAAACGGAATGCGAGGATAGCAGCCGCCATCATTGTTGGTTTAGTCCAGAATTTTGATTTAGTTATTTATTGCTCGACGTGTTCGTAAAAAGTTTGATCAATGTGTTATGATCGACCTTGATTCTTCGAAGATCTTCATGATAGCGTTATATCAAATCAAAGAGTTCATTTGCAACTAATTAGTAAGATATCGTGACTATGTAGCTCTACATAAGAATTTATACAAGTAGACATTGCATCTATGCAATCTAACTTAAAAATTAAAACTAACAGTTTTCCTCATTCTACCGTGTGTGGACACATCCTGAGAATTACCGAAGCAAAGCCTCCCTGACCGGGGGGTTGCGAAAACATACATTTTTAACGTAAACCCCCCTAGGGTGAGATAGGGGGAAAATTACAAAAGAAAACAACCTTAATTTCCAATGTCATCTCCGTTCCGCCTAATCCTCTTATCGTTTTATATTTTGGCCTTTGAATTTTCATTATTTTCGTTTGTTTAAGGAAAAGTGTACAATGAGTTTCGTTTATGTTTTATTGATTCATCGTTATTTGCGTAAACAGTTACGTTTCGCTTAAACAATTACTTTATTGTAATTTGCTACTTTTATCGCATATTAGATATACGAAAGGAAAAAGTTGAAACTATAGCAAGTACCTGCTGCCAAATTTCAAGTACTTGCTGTCCTTTTAAGTATATTTTGTTCTTAAATCCTGCAAAATACAAGTTATGTACTAAGTAAGTTTTTTTTTAAGATTTTAATGATATTATTCTCTGTAATGTCGCACGCCAACCTCCTCATTACACCACCACGTTTGGGTTGGCTGGCAGACAATGCTTTCAGCATTAAGTCCACCCTTTGTAACAAATTTATAATTTTTTGCAATAAAGTATTAAATAAATAAGAAAATAGCACAACAGTCAAAGTTTTAACGAAATCCTTTAACTAACAATTTACACATTTCAAAAATCTGTGAATAAACGTAGCATTCCTATTGTTTGGACTTATATTTTCATTATTGTGTGATGACCAGTCGTGCGAGTCAATGTAAAATCATTCTAAGTCCATGTTATTTAAGGCTTCCTAAGCAGCAAATAATAATAATAGAAAATATATATAAATAGAGAGAATTGGCGAGATATCGTGAGGCGTGCCATTGATAAAAGTAATACATAACGACCATCGACCGCTCTGCCAAGAGTGTAACGAATAAGAAGAAGAAGCAGCAAATATGGCAACCACAACACGAATATGGCAACAAGCATACATTCCGATCTGATCGCCCTCGATGCAGATTTAAGAACAATAGTACGTCAACTGCTAGATGTCGCATTAATCAGTTGTGGTGCAGCCATAATTCAATCTTGGTCCGCGGTCGGAGTGACCAGTGCTGTGCGGTGAAGATGTGTTCCGAAATAACGATTTCTTATGGATGTGGTATTATTTTTATTATCTATAACATCTCTTTACAGCTGGTTATTTTAATACAGTCGTTTCAGAAACAGCAAAAAATAGTCGTATCTCTTTAAACATTAGTTAAAAACCATAATAATATTATTTTTAAACGTTATTCCATCAATTTTTTATTTAAAACTCTTTAGTTACAGCTAAATAGGTTAAAAGAACTATATTTTACAATAATTGAGACTGACTATTTACTGTTATTAAGGTATACCTACTTAACTTGATTAGAGTAAACTAAGCTGTTCAAAACCTTAATAATATTAAGTATATAAGTTACCTCTCACACAACTTAACTATTAGTATTCTTCTTGTCCAAGTCGGATAAGAGCAGACTACATCAGATCCCCGACATACATCCAGATCCATATTTCAGAATTTCTAAGAATCCATTTATTTTATTCCGAAAGCAAATCTCTACCAATCATGCCATCTAGAGCTTACTAACTTTATTGGCTCGGGCAAACTCAACTGCCACATCCATCTGAGCAGTCATTTGTCCAGCTTCGGCGACCAGGAGCGAGGCTTTCATATTTTACATAGAATGCGGGGTAACGTCAATGCGTCTCGACGCTCTGTCTCAATCACTCAGCGTGCTGCATCGATCGACTATTTGCAAATTAAAGGAGTTGATAACATCGGGCTCTTGAATAGGCTTTACGGACACTGGAATAGCGCAAATTTTCGTAAATCTCTATAAACCGTGTTGGTGTTTACTGCGAATTTGTCAAGTTGATGATGATTTAAACTACCTACCTGTTGTGACAACAAAATGTGAGTTCAAATCATTTTTATGGAATTGAAATAATTTATCTAAACATATTTTAAGCACCAATAAATAAAAAATTAGGACAGTCACACAAGCAGGTGAGCGTGACTCGGAATCATAAAAATTGAAAACACCAAACCAAATAAATGAAAATTACTTAATTTATTATCTCGGAATCGTTCCAAGAACAACATTAGACCATTAATTGGACTAAACCAATAAAGACGACATCTCGAACGAAACACGTGTAGGGTTCGTTTTTGAATAGTAAAAAATAAAGTGGAGAGTCTCGGCAGCGTATTCTAAATATTTCTTTGGCTGGCCGTCGCGTCTTTAATTGTTGTTTTTGTCCGGATTCCGTTTTTTGTGATTGATTCAGCATGCAGTTGTCATTGTATTCGTTCAGGTTTTGATCACGTTTTTTTATCGTCCAATTGTTTGTGTGTTTAAGAAACGGAGTCCGGTATGGTAATGCGGGACGGTTAATCAATCTTATGAATTTCAAATCGCTCTTCATTATGTTTATTAAAATGGTTTGGAGTATAGCCATGCGTAGACGCAGTCAAGATCTGTATCTTCGTTTTGTATGAATAATGTGAACCGCTTAAAAAGACACCAACAATCAACATAATTATTTTAGCTGAGAAAATATATATCACTGTACGCAAACAGTCTATTGAACGTCATCATAAAATCTTTAGTTACAAAGTTATAACAAAAATAATACTGATAATGGATTACAAAAATACATATCTCCTAATTTTGATTGATCGATTATCCCGCGTTGCAAAGAACCTTCAATAATCAGGAACCCAAGTCATAAGAGACCACATAATATAGTGACTTTGAAACTCACACAGAAAGCAAACCAAGTCTTGCTTGCGGGTGGACCAAGCGTAAGCATAAACTTCAGCGTTCAACCTACGCTTTTGTGGGTATTTGTTCATACCAGCTTCAACGTTGCATCCCCTAAGTCGTATCCCACAGGTAGTTAAATTTTACTCTAAATGCGAGTCATTCCTGAAGCATTTATCATATCGACACTGCACCCTAGCATTAATATGTGCTATTCATAATGTTTCATTACGAGGTAATGTGTTTGATACCCCGTCAATATTAGGTATTAAAGCGTTATCTATAGAGGAAGGAATTTTGAAAATGGGATTAGTAGTGGTCAATAGATTGATTGTTGGGGTAGGTTATGTATCACCTATTAACATTACAATCTCTTCTATACAAACAATAGTATTATTATTTTAAGAAACGATTTCAGAAGCGTATTCGATATATTATTATAATATTTAATACCTACATTATAATGAAAACTGTGATGAGCTTTTTTACTTACCTATATTAATATTTATGTAAGCTTTTGATTTCATAGCATTTTTAATATGAATACTTTTGAAATAGGATAATAACAAGTAATGCGTGGAGACTAATTTTGGAAAACCCGTGATCCCAATTTGTAAAGGCCATCGTAAAGACTATTGGAAAATATTTTTGACAATAAAATAATCTAATTTGAATACCGACACAGGCACATTACGGATTGGCAATCCCACATCTGGAGCAATCTGTGAGAGCAATCGAATTGAACGAACAGAGCAAAAACATAAAGCATTTTACGACCACGCTTTTGATTTATTCCACATTCATAATTTGATGTTCCTGAAGATCAGAGGATTTAATAACACCAGATAGAAATCGCTTAAACCGATGTAAAACGGTGCAGGTTATGTAACAATCGTAAAATATACATTAAGAAGCATTAAGAGAAGCGTAGATTCAGCTGAATACTACCACCCTTAATCTTCAGTTATTTTAAATTCAGAAACTTTATTGGCCAAAGTAATAAACGGGTTTATTGCTAAAATCGTTATTATGCTAATATTGTTTTATTGCGGCTATTTTAGAGTTCCCGGAGCATTAGTGTTGCTATCTTATCAGGCTCAGATGAAATTACGGGAGATTATTTTGGACGTCATAACATCTTTCGATAGCCAATGCTGTTCAATGTTTTAGTACCAAGTGCTTATGTGCAGTGAAAGCACAGATTCAAGTATGAGTGACGTTTCCTCAAAGATCTCGTGAGAGGATAGTCTCTGTGTCAACAATCAACACGCCTAGTAACGTAAACACTTAATTAGCATCATAAAGTACCGTGACCGGTGCAATCTACAAACACTTATCAAACGTCTATAATAATTTGAGACGCGTTGTTACAGCGAGGTGCAAAAGTGGCTGACCTGACATCACGCCTGTGACCCTCGATGCTGTACCCCTCCCTTTCACTCCCAGCTGCAGCTCTCTCTCGCACATCACGCCCCCACTTTTCCTAATCATCGTAAAGTCACATGTTTTGGTCACGTCTGAAAATTAATGAACTTTAAATCTTTAGTATTAAATACTAGTTTCGGTCGCTTCTAGCAATGAGCCATAGAAGTCTCGGTCCATCACCGTCATCTATTGTCATGTCGTCTTCTTGAGCTTCATAAACAATCTCTTTTATTTTCACCAAGGAGTTTAATCGGCGCGCGCTTGTTGAATTCCAATGACTCTACCATTTGTTCACGAAGCAAGTACTAACTCGATAGCAACGTGTCATTGCCAACAATTGCTCTGAATTGCTATCGAGGATGAAAAATAAGATCTAATAAGTTTTTTTGAACAAACTTTTGAGAAATCACATCCTTCAGATTAACATTGCCATCAAAAAACCTCCATACATTATAGGTTGGCATAAACGCAGAAACTAATTCAAATTGACTATAGATTATCAAAGCTGCGTCAAACTGGTAAAAACTCTTGAAAACACGTTGTAGCTGTTCCGACACGGTTGAATAGATTTGAACTTGAATGCCCAGAAGTTAAGCATAAAGGAAGCTCCCAAGTCAGAGGTATAAAACCGTAGGAACCAACCCCCTGATTGGTTATCTTTTGAAATCATGATAATTTGACACATTGCACTCCTGCACTGGAACTATATTTCGATTGTGTGATACGTAGATGACGTTGCACCAGTTTACATTCGAGAACGCATAGTAGGGTTATTCTATTCTTATCGGGTGGTCGTTCCGGAGCTAACGAGAGTACAAAGGTTGTTTTGAGGTGCCACGTCGTGTCAGCTGTGTACTAAAAGGAATGAACCTTCGTGACATGCTTATTTCTTTTCGTATCAACCTGAATCGATACATTTACTTTTTGAGATGTAATGGACCACGTTTATTTGATGGAGGAAAGTTTCAACTAAATATCATAATGCTCTGCAACATCTTTTGTAAGTGCATGATGAAAAAATGTTTCAAAAGGTTTTGAAGGTGATTGAATAATTGATTAGTAATTTTTTTTGTGTTGTTTATGAATCGTTCCTATCTGATATAAGTAGGTGAAAAACTAAAAATAAAAACTATTTTAAAAGTTTTATGATGTAGTAATATGGCACGAGCCAAAATATTTTACAATTAGTATTTAGTGTTTATAAACTCGTAATAGTTTTTGTTTAATGAAATTAGTATAATCGAGCTCACAATCAAGACACCATTAAACTTTAGAAAAGCCTCGTTTGCCTATTCCATATTTCGTTTGATTTCATGTAGGGTTTTACATCGTCATTCAAGTTTAAAAAAATCGTAAGACAAATGAGAAAAACATAGGTAAAGAGAGATGCCCAATAGAATGGATGGTCAATAAATGTTGGCTCGGCCCCAGAAACGTTGGTTAAAAAGAGTTTTCTGAAACTTAAACTTGCAATCTAAAACATGCCAAGCACATATGGAAAGCTACTCGTAGCTTGATAGCGCGTATTCTTCAATATACCTACTATCCAATTTAATATATTTATTCATAGTAAGAGTGGTCAGTTGTCAACATTTAGTGAATTTAAAATAAACAAAAAAGATAGAGTATTATATTTTCTGCAGGAATGTACTTACGGAGGTGTGGATGTGTCCGAGTCCACACATTCGCGAGACTAATTTATCTAAAATATGTAGTCTAATAGCTTCATATTTTGCTACCATTTTGCTTCTCCCGCGTCATTATCCTTCCTCGCAAAGTGACTTTTTATACAGATTGTCATTATTCTGGTCTGGTTTTTGCTTAAATTATATCATATTAATTGAGTGCTGTTTACTCGATTTGCGCTTATTTCCTAGCTATAGTACTTTAATGGGGTCTGATAGTGGAATGCGGCCATAATTTGTAATGAGCCGAAGTCAGGATCGTGAGATGTTTCTTCGCCTAGCCTTGTTTAATAGGTTTGGCTCGTTACTAGGTTCTCATGCTTTCTGTAATGAATGAAATGCACTGAGTTTCGCTTGTAGCCATTTCTAGTGCAATTTTGTATTGACGTAGGTCTTCTCAATCAGAATGTTGAAGAATGCTCGTTATCTCCACGTTCCGCCCGGTTGCTTAGCAACTGTCCAGTATCGGTAGTCAAATTAACTCTTAAAAAGCTTTTGTAAAAGCTACAAAAAATTAAGTACTTACAAGAAAAATCTAACCACTACTCACAGTACCTCTAAGTTAACTAGTAGCAAAGATGTATGCTACTTGTTTCACTTTGACTGGCACTACGACAAAAAGTTTCAACCAAAGCTCTACTTCTCGCTAAAGTCGAATCGTTTTTACAAACGATTTTAATTTCTATAATCTAGGTACTAAAATTCATAGTTGAAGCTACAATAATCATGACCAATTCGCAGTAGATATTGCTGGTTATGACTCATACCGGCAATTAGCTCTGAATCGCCTATCTTCACCTCGGACCGATCAATCTGGATTCCGCACCGGTAGAAGGCAGTAGGAGTTGAGAAAACTATGTTGTTGGCTTACACATTGATTTCTTTGTGCGGTATAGAGACTGGATAATGGTTTTCAAATTACTGTACCTAGTTTAAATATTAGTACTCAACTGTTTCATGTCTTAATATTGTGAATACTGTATTAAACGTAAGATTCTTGGTGCACAAAATGTTTTGGAGTATACCTACTTCCACTGCGGCATTTTAGTTTAAAAATCCTATATTTTTTTTTCTATAGGTACAGTTCATTTTGGTGGTTAAAACACATGAAGATAAAAAAAGCTTTGAATCGACTTATAGTTGGAGTAATAACGGAATTTCAGTACCAAACACAGTGAATTTAATATTTATAATGGCTGGAACGCAAAGATTTTGAGTTCCTGCACAAATAAAAACATTAAACTTATGGCTTCATCTGTTTCAGCATCTAAATACTGATGGAACTAATACGGCGATAATTACCGTTCAAAAGTATACTCTAATCGCCCGTCCGCTTGTCGAATTTCTTTAGCCGAAACCATCAAACGCATTTTACTTCAGCTTGCAATTTCTGATCCGAGCCGTATTTAAGCAGGCACGAAGCAGAAATTAAGTACAATTAGGTGCGAAAACTGGTCATGGGGAATTTTGTGAAAAAGCCGGCATGTCTCGGTTCTGTGGGATGTGTCGATAAGAACGCTGTGACTCTCAACCATTTCAATTGTCTTTCTGTCGGTGACTTAATCGGGACTTGTAATTGTCGGGAATTTTAATTGTTCTCAAACATTTATTTTTGACCGGATTGGCGCTTGTGATCACAATGCCTTTGCAATAATTATGACTATTGACTACTTTAATTATGTCGCTTGAACGAAAATAAGATGTGTTTACTCGTAACTCTAAGCTAAAACCAGTCGCTGATAATGAGTCTGGATTCTGTTCGTGAATTTTTCTAATCTGAACTAATTTGACCGCACGAAAATGATACCTGTCTTTCTCATTTCACTTTGAGAAAGGGATGGCAACTGTAGTGCTGTATTTGGTTAGTTTAGGAAAATATAACAACAGAATCGGGAGCACTAACCATTACTTGAGTTTTCAAATGTTTCAATATTGCTATTTCCATTCATTCGTCTTACGCTTCGCGGTAAGCCCGAGGCTTTGATGTTTGAACGGCATTTTTTAAAAGTTTTCATATTATGGAAAATGCAATTAAGTTTCTTTCTATTTCTCGTGAGAGGGTAGTTCATGATTTCCTAATCGGTAAAGTGTTCAACTAAGTTATTATTATTTATTGTTTCAAGTTTTCGCATTGGTTTTAATTATGTATTTTGTTTCAGGTAAGTCCAAAGGATCTTCATCCAACTTAAATAATTGCGTAAGTAAATTAAGCTCATGTCTAGAGGACCTATTTACAATTTGCTGCTTTGTGAGTGGTTTTAGTCATGTCTTGGAACTATTTTTCAGTGTCAATCGTTGTTACCCTCCTCAGGGGCAATATCCTATAACATTCATAACGAATACCACAACCACAAATTAAGGCGCTGTACACACTTTGTTGCAAAAGGGAAAGTTATAAAATAAAAATGTCTGAATTTGTTGATTCCCAAAACACAAGTTTGAAGACGTAACATCCGCACTTAGATGAAAGAAGGGGATCTCTGTGACCAACTCCTAATTCTTTTGTATTGGAACATTTTTAAGGTTCCAAGGTTAATCAATAACTTAGATTAATACACTCGAGAGCAAAAATTCCGGGTCATCTATTAAAACTTGAATATCTTTGAAACCACGAATGGTAGCTTTGTAAAATTATGTTTCATAGACAGTTTAATACTCCTATACTCACATTTAATAAATGTTATTGCTTAATTTGCACTATTAACATAATTTCACTAAGTCTAGCATTTTTGATGTTAGATGAAAAAATGGAAGCCTTATTTCTCTTAACAATGACTATGACTTTGTCCAACTTAATACTAACCCCAAGAGTTTTCCCTTGCTTATTTATTTGTCGAAATTACCAGGGTAACAGCAATCTAAAAGGTTTCGATGTAAAGTGGAGGTCCAGCGTGCGCTAACCCTAAGCCGCAACATTACTGGCTCACGGCTCGGCTCAATCAGCGCATTAGGTGCCGAACCTCGCGCTCATTGTTCTGGAAGCGCTGGTTGATTTACTGCCCATAACGGGCATAACTGTTAATTATATGGAGACTTTGTGCGCGAGTATTTATGAGAAACTGTTTCCATTCGCCACCGCTCTTCAACGTTCTATGGTAAACCAATGAGGCTTGACGCAAAGTCGAAGTCAAAATGCTTTTATTCGCTAAGGTCTAACAAAACGTGACATTGGCGAAATTGCGGGTAACACTGCAAAGGCCATAGACAAGAATTGAATTGAATTAAATTGAAACTTTCACTGCGAAACGACGGACAGAGGCCATAAATAAAATAAGAAGAAGAAATCTCCCTGATCACTTTGACTCGTCATTATACAACTATAGATTGATGAGAGTATCCCTCTAACAAACTGTAGATTAGATACTACCTACATACATAAATAGCATAAATTAAAAATACTTCTTGCTAATTTATTTTCAACATTTTAGTTGAGCGGACTATAGAAAACTGTCATTATTTCGGATACAATTACAAAAGAAGCGAGACGTTGAAAAACCGCACACGACTTTTACGGTGCAAGTGAGGATACTTTATGGACTGCCAGCCAGGATCCTGACACTTTTTACATATTTTAACTGTTTTACGAAAGTGAGACACCATTGATCACTGTATTTTAATTCTATGTATACGTGTATACAAAGTGGATTTTGTTGAATAGGTATGCGAGGCTCTTGGAGATGTGTTTGGAGAGAACAAAAATGTATGGGCCACAGTTTACCAATACGTAAACGGGACGTAGCAGTGCAGTGATCATAGTCTATCAATAAAAAGTCTGGGTAGGTACCTACAATGCCAGATGTCATAGTAACACGTAGGTAGGCTGTGAAAATTTACAATTCTACGACGAACGAACAGACGGGCGGCATAGTAGGATCTCAAGTTCTGTTGGGCATCCTCGATGCAAAATTCAAAGAAAATTTGCCATTTTGTATTTATTTATTGGTAGGTATCTCTGTAGTTGGCTGCTTGCTACCTGTTGACATACTTTACGAGTACTCATAAATACTCTTGGAATGACTATTTCAATTTAATATAAAAATATTACACCCACCAATTAAACTTCTAGATTGTCATAAAGAAACTGTCCGGCTCAAGGGACGAGCAGACGCATAAAACCCTTCATAAAATATTAATAGAAATGCACGTGTGTTCATTGTCAATAAATTACCCGAGTGACAGAGCAATAAAAAAGTGTATTTCTTGGAGTGAATGGGAGGCTGAGGAGGCTTCGATGTGAGGTAGCCAATAAAACCAGGTCTATATCACTCTTACCTGAACCACCTAGAACCTACTTTATTTTGAAGGCAGCAGACTAACCACAGCTCACGTTTTGAGTGCTTACAGCTGATTGTTCAAATGGAATTGAGCTGTCACAACCTGATCTGAAGTTTCAATGTAGCTTGCACATGCACATGCCTCAAGTGACACGGATTGGCAAATGCAGGAGACATGACGCCAACAAAAAAAAAATTATTATTTAAAAAAATTGTGTCTCCAACCATTAGCAAATGACAAGAACGATGAATTGACGTTGATTGAAAAGACGTAGGCGAATACAGAGCTTAATTGACTTGACTTATATTATTACAATTATATCACTTGACATTGGCAAAATTGTCTGTAGAAATGACGGACAGAGGCCATTAATGAAGAGAAGAAGAAGAAGAAGAAGTTAGTTGTAGTCGAAGTGAATCTCGTATACGCTGGTACTGCTATAGTTCTGTGGTAAAAGTGGCTGGCGTCCGCTCGTAAACCTCCGCTGTAGACTGCGTGGCGAGACGCAGCATCCTACCATCTTACATTCTTCTACTTACCACTGGGTGTACAAATGAATATGACATGCCGTAATGTTTTCGTTTATTCCCGTGACACAACCGCTTGGCACAACTAGTTGTACCTTGAACATTATTATATTCTGGGACACAGCGATTCTCGGTAGCTCCTGTTTTCAATGCTGTAGAGTGTTCGTGGTAGCCCAGTGGGCTGTAAATAGGTACAAGTAGAAGTTACTAAGATTTTCATAGAGAATAATGATACAAAGATTATTATACGTGAGAAAACCTTTTTTTGGACGGATATAGACTTTCCAGACTAAAAGAAGATAATTTTCTAAGTAAAATGTAGTATATAAAAATGCGGGTTGGGTAATAGTCATAAAAGACACAAAATGACAAACTCTGTAACTTCTATGATGTCCCAACGAATCATCAGGATGCTTACACTAGATTATATTAAGAGAGTTACTCTCAAATTAAAATGGAAGCCGAAACACAAGGCGTGTTGCAAAGTCCTCACACTTAAGTATTCAAGAGCGTCGTCTCATTTATCGACGAGTCGCCCCTTAACGCGCTCCCTAAACAATACAATGAAACTTGCATGAGATACCTACGTTCGAGAAAGGTCATCAGTAAATTAAATTAGAATAATTTCTCGACATCGGATGGACGGTTTGACGTTTCTAGATATGATCGGTGACCCGCTGGTGGCTGGCGCTCGTATCTCCACGATCCATCTCCTAATACCTCGTCTTGTTTCGATGTCGGACAAAAAACGTGTATTGCTTTTAATTAGATTAAATTGATTTATTTTGTATAGGTTGCACTAAAATACTATTGTTTTATAAATGTCTACTACTCTAAAGAAATAAGTATTTCCTATACCAGAGAGCGACACATTTAATAAGTTTTTTCAGATGTAAAGAAATTACCTCAAATTTTCAACGTATTTTATTTCACATGACTTAGATAAGATCATAAACGTAGATTTTCTTGAATTTTCCAAGAATTATGGAGTTGTTGTTTTTTTTCCGAAAGCATAAAATGCGTGGTCATCTTGTGACTTTTACAGGGCCATTTCAGTACATCGTCTTCAGTGATTGATATAGTTTTAGGACACCTTGTATAGATCAAATGTTCAGATAGAACTGAATGGAGATGGTAATTAAGCTAGCAAATAATAACCGTGACTAACATTGATGTTACATAAATTCTTTAGATCGTTACTTAAGCGTACTGACGGACAGTCCATCAAAATATCAACTGTTACACTAATCTGATTCTTATCACTCATTATAATAAGATCTAATTTGAAATAATAAAATGGTGTATTCCTTACTTGTGCGTTACCTATGCTTCCAGATGAATCTCTTTAAGTTATCTCTAATAATGATCTTGAATATGTAACAAAAGAACGAAAAACCCACAACAAAAACTATAATTAGTAACAATAATTTGTTAAACAAACCGTAACTATTCATTGGGTGCTTTATAGATGCCGACAAAGAACCCGCACATCTGCGGTAGAGTTCTAGTGGCTAATTAAAAGTGGACCAATTATGCCGAAATAGACAGAGATCTCAATAAATTGTGCCTAAATAAACCCCTTAATAACTTACTGATAAAATGATCAAGCCAGATAATCTTGTTTATTAAGAAGCTTAAATTTTCTGAGAAGTAATGTCCGTTATAAAATAGAGGAACGTACTTACCACTGTGATACAGCCGAAATGTAGGCTTAGAAACTAAAGTTTTACTACCAAGTCAGTCAAGCGATATGAATACGAAACCTTTTTTTACAAAAAACCAGAAAATCTTTACATTTCCAGGCACAAAATACTTGTCCCAAACAATTCATTTCTAAGATCAAAGTCATC
Organism: Eulithis prunata; assembly: GCA_918843925.1. NCBI lineage: Eukaryota > Metazoa > Arthropoda > Insecta > Lepidoptera > Geometridae > Eulithis > Eulithis prunata. The sequence continues at coordinate 3,849,816 of OU974019.1, read as the reverse complement.
AATATTCCGAATAATAAATCCAATATGTTGGACTCGAAATGTGTACCGAAATAAAAAAAGTTGAGCCACCCAACTTTTATTGACAAAACTTCTCATGAAGAAGAAACAATAAGACACGTCCGTACAACCCTCGGTCGTGATCCGAAGCGCGAACTTAGCTAATGAAAGATGGAAAAAATGCAAGTACACCTGTACCAACTTATATTACCACACACCTTTACATAAACCAAGCAATTATAAGCCTTGCGTTTAACCAAATAAGGTGAAGAAATGAGTTGAGTGGGTTCACATTAAAATGGTTTTCATAATCTACCTGCGAGCGCTTTGCTGCTCATTGTCTAGCTTGCACAGCCGGCATATTCATGCATTTTCGTAGGGTTGTCCATTTACAAAATTTTGCATGGCTTGTTTAGATGCATAAGACGCATTCCAATTTATTTTAATAGGTTTGAACGAAAATGTAACACTTTAATTTAAATACCTCAGCAAAAATTATATCTAAAATCTTATTACAAGTACAAGTTCGTTCGTTAATATTATATCAGCAGTGTTTCTATCATAATGTCAATTATAAGGGCCTCTTGACGATTTCTTCAAAAAAAAATTAATCAAAAAACTTTAGCAAAGTAAATCTCGCCACCCCTAAAACTCGTGCACCTTTAACAAAACATCTAATAATTATTATTTTTCATCTGCTTCGTTTTTGTCACAGTTATCAATCAACGCTAGAATTTATGTTGTTTCTCTTTCTACTGCACACAGTTCTGTGTTTACCTGTCTCTGTTGTACCATCCAATGTAATTATATGAACACCTGGGCGCAAAAGAATGTCGCACAAAGAGTCGGGTAATGACGATCCGAAACATAGATCGGGATATTTTGTTACGAAAGAAAGTCTTGCTTCATTAATTATGAAACACAATACTCTTTACAATTTTTCGTAAAAATTATGTTCCGTCAATGCTGTCATACTATTTGATAAATCGAGGTAGGCCTTCTGCATAATTTCATAGTTGGTAAATTCTATCTTTGTTTCGTTTTTGGGAACGATTCTCAGAATACGTAATTCATGAAGATTAATTGGAAATAAACATGACGACAAGCAACTTATAAACCATCATTATAAATATAGCTTGCATAATCTTAAATTAAAACTATTAAGCTGTTTTATAAGGACAAAACAGTTATTAACAGGATTGAGATGGAAAACTAATAAAGACATTTGAAACTAATTAATGTCTTAAGCACTTAAAAAGCAACGTAAAAAGTGGCTTTTGACGCTGCCGTGTAAATCATCTAGGTCATTCAAATATGTTTTTCTTCAAAACTGAACAGAGGGTATGACTAAGGGTCTATCTTATAAAAAGTTAGAGTAGACATTATGTCTTGTTTAACATACGTAATCAGGACATAATGTCTACTCTAACTTTTTATAAGATAGGGGGTAAGTCTCTAAGTTTTACCTTTTGGGCAACTCACTTGAGGTTTTAATAAGTCGCACAATAACTGCAACTGAAACGGGTCCAATCACATACCTTTACTTCATTTATGTATATTACTAGCCGTCGCCCGCGGCGTTGCTCGCGTTCTACCCTTTAGAGTGTGACGTTTCAAAATTCCTTTCTTAGTGCACCCCTACTCTACATAAGGATACTTACTACCTTCCAAATTTCATACCTCTAGGACTTATAGTTTAGGTGTGCGTTGATTCTATGTCAGCTTCAAAAGAGTTTTATATATATTGATGATGATGATGATACTAGCTTCCGCCCGGGACTTCGTTCGCGTCCCATTGGATCCCGTTAATTTTCCGGGATAAAAAATATCGTATGTTACTTCTAATACCTCCAAGAATATGTGTACAAAGTTTCATGATGATTTTCGCGTGAAAGCGTAACAAACAAACTTACATTCACATTTATAATATTAGTATGATACGGTGTTATTCATTAACGAAATAAAAAGTTACATATAACTTATATGTAACTTTTTAGGACACATTTTTATTTCTGTAACACATTGTTAGGATAGTATACTTATATGATATAAATATACTATCCTAAAAATGTGATACAAATATACATTATTCATTGTGAGTTTTAGCTAAAATAGTCGATGCCCGAGAAGCAATTCCACTATCTAAATATAAACACTAATCGAATTAACGCTTCCCTAAAAAGAAAGCGGTCAAGATTATTTCAAGGCGCCGAAAAAAATCATTCACAAACACTGCGTTAGATAGCGTTATATTTTATCCTCTTCAAGACTAAAAAGATTAAGTGACTGCGAATCGTATTTCCGAAACGTATCGTTATTGCTTATGTGTTAAGACAGGATTTTGAGTGAAAGAGTACGTGATGAAATTTCGGCGTATTAAAATGGAACTATATCGACGGTCAGCAAATCCTGGATGTGTTTGTTTAGGGCGAGCCCACCCTAAAATATTTATTTTATCTCGGTTTGCCGAAGTCACGTCAATAGTTTGTTTCCATTTTTCTCTGGACCAGATAGGATCAATATTCGGTTATAAATTATATGGCCATTGCTTGTTTGCACCTCGATATGTAGAACTAACATCTTCTGAACAAACGTTATCTTCTTCAAATACGTTCGCAGAATTGGTCATCACCGTGTATTGATTTTTGAATTTTTGTTTACCGATCTTTTACATCCTGTGTGTCCTATACCTTATTTTTCTTCTGTCTTTGTTCAACAGAGATAATATTTAAAACAATTATAATAATAATGAAACATCTTCTTATATCTATAACCTAGAATTTTTGTTTCTGTCATAACAGCTGAATACTTTACAGTTTATTTAAGTTAGTGTTATACATTACATATATATTCTCATGTCTAATATCATCTACTTTAACTGTATAAAATCTTGAAAGAACTTTACATTCACTCAATTTAATTTTACCCTTGCATTAGGATTAGCTGTTGCAAAAGCAAACTCCGTCAAACACAATATCTTTCGAGATTAAAACGACAAAACATCGGTTCATTCGCGGAACATAGCTAAAATAGCGTATCAAATGTGCCATTTTTCATCTTGTAAGTGAAACAGTCTCTTTGTTTGAAGACACAGAGTTTATATTTGCTCAGCAAATGGAAGAGCATGTTGGTATTGATAGTGCTACCTGAACTTATACGCATTGTCTAAATACAATTGCGGTTCTAGTCCCGTGTCTCAAGGGACATAATCCCTTAACAAACGGCACCTTTTATTTTAAAGCCGTGACGTAAAGCTTATTGTTTTCGACGATTTTGTTCATGTTTTTTTTAAAGATTGAAAACAAAACAGCATTGTACTTTCTATGACCTAACTACCTGCAGGTTTTAAGAAATTTTACGCTGTAAATCTTGAGTGGTTGAGACAATACTTTCAAGCAATACTTTTGAGGGCACGAGCCATTATTTCTTTGTTTTAACGTGAGCTAAGCATTTTTTTCATGATTTACGAACTCAGATGAATTGTTTTACGAGATATTTTGTCCCGAACTTAATTTAAAAAGTATCGCATTGTGTAGAGAATTTAAAACTTTAAATGACTACATAAGGTAAAAACTGATAGAATAAGATACTTAAATGAAGTATAATTTTAAAGATGAATAATTCGCATCGAACCTTTCGTAAGAGGACACACTCTTAACAAAAATAAATACCATCAAAAAAAGCTTTTAGTTACCTTTTGCAATTTTTTCTGTTAATTTATCCCACTCATCAAGATCGGCTATTGTCATAGGTATCGAGTTTGCACGCGGATGCGCAGGCGCAGATACAGCTGCCGATTTTAACAAATGGCTTGGATGAAACCCTTCGTAGTAATGCAGGCGTCTTTTTTATATAAGTACCTATTTTAATGAAACTTGGCCGTTTTGAACTAAATAAGTTCAATTATTTAGAAAAAAAATCTGCATTTGTTTTGATTACTTTTATGAGAAAATAGATTTTATAACGCTTTATTTAGTTTTTTTATTAACTTTACTCTCGATACTGAGCTTAGGTTAGAACCAATTGTAAGAAACGGCCTCAAACTGCTTTTGCTACGTCACGCACGCCCAGTCTTGCCATCGTTTCAAAATAATTAATGGCGAAAACTTCTATACATAGACTACTAAGTTTTTTTATTGTAAAAAAAAATACCATCGTCCATTGATACCTTCCATTGTCCTTGCCCACCCCACATCGCCCCACCTGTAGTGAATGGCCCGAGTGTTACATTGAAAAATGTATTATTTTTTTTCACCGTGCCTCTTTTGTCGGTGGCAACACTATATTTCACGTGGAACAATTATCATTGTCTTTGGCACCTCAGACGAGTGCGAGTTCTTGGTTCAGATTGTATTGTATTTGTGCACATTTTTATTTTTAATATTCGTTCAGACTTTCTATTTTTTAATTTGATCGCCCGAAATTGTAACTAGAATAAAAATAATTTGTAGGCGCAAGTTGTAAAACATTAAGGAAATTGATTTATTGCTATTATTGGAAACATTAGCAACATTGTATTGGCACGGGAAATGAAACTGGGACTTAGTGGTGATTTAATTTAAACTACAATTTACGACGGCCATAAATAATTCTGTCGAAGCAACTCCGCGGCATTGTCGCCATTTTTTAAAACCATTAAAAATCCTATCAATGGTATCGATTCTGTCAAAATCACTTGCGTTTCAATTCACCCCTGATCGAATCCAGCATCTCGTTCTAATGCGTTGGAAAGGTTATAAAAAAATGAAATAGCATTAGTATTAGGTTACGTGTACTAACTAAAAAATATTAACATGCGCAACAAATTTCAATAAATAAGCAAATAAATTGGTATCCGATAAATGGTTATCGTGATTTATATGAATATTCACGGAGTTAATGGGCACTGTTGGTTATTTATTGAATTACGCATTAATTTAATAAATTGAAACTGTGTCAAATTCTTTAACCTTAACGGGAGTCAACTGTTGTACCTCGTTATTTTTATAATATTTATTTAACACAACTCTTATGCACAGCACCAAAATGTTTAATTTGATTTAATTTCTTTATCAGAATCGTTACACAAGTCATGAAGAAAGAGGTATTAATATTATTTTATTAGTACATGTAAACTAAACATGTATCTAATTACATAATTTTAAAAGTTAAATATTTATGTTAATACGTACGTCGTACATATTATTATATAATAGTGTTATGTATAAAATATCCCGATATGCATTAGTATCTTGTTTAAATAAACAGTTGAGCTATACTCAAAACCCAACAGGAATGTTCTATCAAGATTCTTATTAGTTCATAATTCCATGCAAACGTTCTCCAAACCCACAAAACGTTTTCAAAGCACTTTACCCCACCCCATTTCCTGAAGACTTCATATTTCATACCCATTCCTCATCCCAACTGCAATGTTTCACAATTTTTATTTGCCGGTGACAGCCGTAAATATAAACCCTATGACACAAGAAATAAAGATCATTCAACTGCAATATAAGTTTGTCACGTATTCGGCTCGAATGTGGGAGCGCAGCTAGGATGAATTTTTGGGGGCTGCAAGTTTTGTGTAGCATGTTTGCATGTACAATTTAAGAATTGTACTATATGGTACAATTTAGTTTTACCTATATTAAGTGGGGGGGGATCCTCCCCTACCCCTGTCTACAGCCCTGCCGGATGCGCCGTGCACCCTACCATGACTAAAAGCGATTCGTCGCTAAACAAACAAGCTTTTTAAATGCTACCTAACTTGTCTTTTTTATATGGCGATTTGAATATTTCCATCGTTTTCAGTGAGGTTCGTGACACGACTCGGCACGGGGATCACGTGAGAGATATTTATAAAAGAAAGCAGTGTATCGGCAATATAGCGTTATTTCCAATTTAATGATTGCTAATACCAAATCGGGGTCGCCGCACGTCAGTTGGGCCTTTATTATCGGTTACCGAACGACTTGGGGTTGTCTTTATCGAGCCCATTATTCTAGTTTAACTTATTTACCTATCAACTGCTGATTAGAATACTTTTTGTTCAGAGTTAGTACATACAGAAAGTTGGAAACAAACATAAATTAAAATTATTTACTCGATGCTGTTTAGTATGTATAGATAATCATTACATTTTTAGATCTACAGTACCATAAAAAAGTTGCAATGGTGCAAAAAGCGATGAAAAAGTATAGGTAAAGTTTCAATAAAGCTTCTGGTAATTTGAAAATATCAAAGTTAACCAAAGTATCGTGCTAAATCTACATAGTACGAGTAAAATAAACATTCAAGTAATAACAATAAAACACCCCTCAACCATAAACAACGGCACCACTGAAATGTTTAACCACAAACTTCAAATAAAGTCATGCCATAAAAATAGTCTGAGAAAAAAACGTTTGAAAAACTTCATCAACAAACTCGCCAAAAAAAAATCTCCCCGCGACATGCAAATGTCACCGCGGGACTCCACTCATTACTCTACCATAAAACCATAACAACACTCATTACTGGCACAATTAAAAAAAAACTTCGTCAACACCCAGCAAGTGTGACGAAAACCGCTTACGGTGCGCCTACATAGTTTATATTCAATACAGAAAAAACTTGAAAAAACGAGGGCGCCACCGTCTTATGCAAAAAAGTCCTTACGTATTCACCCCTCGCGAATTTAACTTTAATGAATGCTCCTCGTTTTTTTCTCCAACACTCGACGCAGTTGTTTTGACGGATCGCAATCTAGCCACTAATTGCTTTTTCCTCCGCGGGGTGAGACGAGAAATTACGTTATATTAATTGAATAATATTAATGATACTTCCTCGCGGCTATCAATCTTTAATGACGTTTTTATTCGTCGCCGAGAGTAACGCTTTTCCGTTTTTTTTTCTTTTTACTCGAAGATCGATGTTAATTATGTATCTCTAATGGCTCCCGTGATACACTTCCATTAATAACATGATGTCGTCCGACTCTCCAAGATTTAATAACTAACGCATCGTGAGATTAATAGTACATCTGTGGCCGGTTTCATTAGAAAAATGTTGATATGAGCCCCATTATTATAATAATATGTTTAGGTATCCGGATATGGAAAGCTCTATAATGTTTTCTAAGACCCCTAGTTTTAATTACCAATGTGAATAGAGTTTATTATCACAAAAACGGTTGAGCGAAACAAAATACATTATATTGTAGTACTTCATCTGAGCAAAATTAATCCCAAAAATTGCGACAGCTGCTACAGCGACTCGAGCAAAGTGTCAAAAAAGTTTATCTACCGCGCTTTGCTAAATAAACTTGGTTTCGAAGCTATGATTTTGAAAAAAGCGGTAATTTTCATGCTGGTCGTAAAAGCCAATAAATGCAATTTCACATAAAATAAATATTGAAATCAACTACACCACCGCTATATCACGGCCACCGCTATTGCGAAACCGCTGCTTATCGCACGAACGCAGTATTATTGTTCTCTACTGCTATTATTACTGCTTTTTATTAAACTATTTTTATTATCATAACGATTTTTTTCGGATGCGTTATAATTTCTTTTGTTCCGCGCACTGACATTGTTTCTTTTTTTTTGTTACTTTTTTGTCACGGTGTTACCCCGTGATTTATTTCCCCTTTTGGGTAAAACAACACCCGTGCGAGTTACGATTAGTCGTACGTAATATCTAATTACTATGTGTGAGCACGTACGGACATAACTCGTATGATTCCTCCCACTGATGTGGTTTATGGAATTGGATCCTCATATTTCGGCAGTCTCTCGGTGCCCATAGTTTTTGTCCGTGTCTGAACCGGCAACACTGTAAGGCGTAATCTGATATCTTTATCGCTTTAGCATTACGAAATCAGCTCGAAGTAAAAGGAGAAAAAAGTCGCAGCCGCCCGCGCCTACGCAAATACAGAAGATGCCTACTTTTAATAATGCATCTTCGTTTCCCCGGGGAGCCAGGATGGTTGCTAATGTTGGTAATACCGAATTCAATCATCTCAAACAAAGGACGTTTCTCGCGTAGCTAAATGGCGCTTTTTTAATCGGATATTATAATTAATGTTCCTTTTGTCGCGTGCTGACGTGCCCTCGCGCGAACAATGGGATTTCTAATAGAAAGAGATATAAATATTTTTTCTTAGAAACAGAAGGCTACCTGGCGATAAAGCGCAGACGACGGCCCGAGCCAAATTAAATTAGAATAATAAAATCAAAGAGCCTCTTTGTTTCCGATCCCCGTGAAATGAAAACGACGCGATATTTATATTCCATGGTTATTAATGGCCGGCCCTTTCCGTAGGATCAAGATCAAAATAAGTTTATAAAAAAAAAAGTTTGTCGAGTGAGAGTGTAACACAACAATGGTAGGTACTCCGGTGACCCTCGTTGTTGAAACGAGCATCGCGAACTCGAATCGGCGTAAATTTTTTATCAAGCGACCGGGCTTAACCCCAGTCGCAGAACCCTTCCCTAACCCATACAGAAAAAAGCACTAATAGTTAAAATGTACGCGTGTGTGTTTTTTTCTGTGGGTATAAGGAGTAAGCAATAAAAAAGTGCATTATATCACGCTGCCCTCCCTTCATTATGTGTCGCGGAGGGTCGCGAATGTGTGGGTGATGTTTTTAGGTTCTTTGCCAAATTGTCTGGACGTTTGTATAAATAGCAATTTCTTCAAAATAAATTCTTGTTAGAAAGATTTACAAAATAAGTTATAATCAGATAAATAACTCACTAGTCTAAGATATTCTATTCAGTCATATCACAAGGATTTATAAGAATGAAGAGAATTAATTAAGAGTAGGAGTTTATACTAGAGTAGATTTTCAATTGAAGATTTTCTACGAAGTTTATACAGCAGCAAAAAATACAGATTTCCAATAGTGATTTCACTAAAAGCGGGTCAAATATTCCTACCATCAAAAGTTTCGTTATATCCCATTTCAGCCAAACTGCCTCTCATCGAAAAACTCATAAAAGAAAACAAGTAGCCCGACACCCTACCGTATCGAATCCTTCACAAAATTAACACGGACAAAACACAACTTATGATCGATTTTAGGGATCCTCAGGCACAACAATTTTTATAACTACTTACATACTTTTATTATAAGAACTTCGCTTTTCAAACTCCGAACTGTTGAACAGATTTGACTAATTACGGAACCCTTTTTTTTATCCACAGACTCAAACTTGCATTTTTTCTGCTACAATTAAACTTGTACGGACAAACTTAGGTATAAATTACGCTTTGTCCCACGTATTGATTCATATCCTCTTTTTTTAGAAGCCATAAAAATAACGACTGTCTCCCAATTGTTGTGATCGCAAATCGATAGCGTTTCTATAGAGCTTGATTAATTTCGTTGGCACAATTATTTTCACTTGTATTTGTAGATCTGGAATTGCAAAAATAATAATTAATTCCAACTAGAGTTTTAGAAGCAATATTTTGTATAGTTAGTGAAGTGTTTAAATTTTTTTTCTGTTTATAGGTTCTTATTGTTTGAATTAGTAAGAACGCTTAGAACTTTTTATAAAATTAGATTATAGACATTAATTTAATTCAATTTGTTTAAAAATAATTTTGTAGAAAATTATTATATATACAAACCGTCACTCAAAAGTTATTACAGATCAGATTTTCACCAGATAATTTATTAGACTCTTGTTCCTTGGGAGTTGGGAAGGCCTTTGGTGTGGGACGCTACTTGCGTCGATACCCTTGCTCCTTCACATCTGCCTAGGACTTCCGTTGAGGCTGGTGCGGCGGCAAATTTGGCCGAGGACCACAAGAGGCGCAAGTATGCAGGTCTCGATAGGGCCTACACATTTGTGCCTCTTGGGGTCGAGACTCTAGGTCCGTGGGGTACCGAGGCCCTCCGGGTTTTCAAAATTCTTTCAGGGCGTCTAGTCGAAGCGACGCGTGACCCGAGGGCTGGTGATTATCTAGGCCAGCGTATCAGCATTGCTATTCAGCGCGGCAATGCAGCCAGTGTCTTGGGCACGCTTCCGATTGGTACTGATTTGGACCAGTTGAGCTATCTATAAATCGTTTGCAACGGTTTGTAGATAGCTCAACTGTTCCATGTGTATTTTGTAAATATTGTAAATATTGTAAATACTGTATTAGTTGTAATTTTCTTTGTGAATAAATAATTTATAGGTATAAGAAATAAATACCATGAAGAATTAATAATACAGAAACATTTTTTTATTTTTTACTTCAAACGGTAAACCGACGCCTATAAACCACGAACGATAAACGTAATATTAAATTCAAGTAAAACAAATAGACATTAAGTCCGAGGCCAGTATCGCAATTTCGTGCCATAAAAATAATCAAATATATTTGTTCCATCTCATTTGGCGTAGTCTTAAACGATTTCTCTCGTCCGTCCTTTATTACCGAAAACATAACTTCTCATTTTGTTTTTTATCCCCTACTCATGCCACCCTGATAGGGCATAAACCTACACGGGGGTTGCATGCCTGTTTCTTATGTATTTTCCGGTGTTTGCCCCATAAGTCTTCGTTCTTAATTCTGGATATAAATTATGATGAGTGCTACTCTTTACGAAATTAAAAAGCTTTCCAGCGAAAGTAATTTCCGTATGCAACGTTTTTGCTAAAGTAATCACAGGTTTTTCATTAAACTATGAAGCATTTTTTTATTAAATCAACTTGCTCACTTTTACTGGATTTCAATGATTATTATTTTATTACTTAGTTTAATTAGTTAAGCCCGTATACTTATAGTACTATATAGATTTTTGTATGAAAATCTATGCTTGAGTTAGAATTTTTTTATCAGCATTCGGGTCTAAGAAATTAAAGTTTATTGTTTGGTTTCTATTTTTGAACTAGAAACCCAATTCTAAAAAAAATCACTTATAAATAACCAAATCTCTATGCAGGTACTATATTTTATACTTTATACCTATGAGCAGGCGCATTGTCGTGGGCAGGACAGCGAGCAAGTCCATAAAATTAAAATATTTCGTAGGCGTTTCTTTGAGTGATTCAACTTTCCACATTCTTCGTTTGATCGCTGCTACCTTGAGACCCTCAAACGTGTGCTAACAAAGCTTACGTCTGCAATAAAGATAACAATCACATAAGCATAAAAATAGGTAGGTACCTACTACATTGTTTCATTTACGCGAAAAAGCTCCCTGTGTTTTATCAGTGGGAGCCCACATATTGCTAGGGGACGGGATTTTTCGTAATGCGGTTAATTTCCTCCTTTTTCCTTTTTATTTATAGTAATCCCTTTATAAGGTGATTACGGCAATGTGTTTTGTGGACGGAAAAGAGCGCAGTATGGGGCGGTTCGTTCTTTACGGATTTCGAGTGCAGTAAACATATGAAAATAGAGTGGTTCTTTGCAATTTTCTTATAATAAAAACTAGGAAGTTGATATTTCTTGCAAAACCCGCTGAATTTTATTTTGAGATAATTAACGTGCGCGTACACGTACGCATGAAAATCTTTATAATCAGCAAAATTATGTATTTTATATCCCTAATCTAAATCGATTGCGTTTCGATTGTGTTACAAAGATGGTGACAAATACGAAATAAATAAGATCGCATTGTACTTTGGATTCGACTGTAAAAGTTATCACGGAATGTCAAGGCCTCAGTTGGTTTTGGACATTTGAATGTCTAAATGCCACGTAAGTTTATTGAACTTTCTTCCTGAAAAAAAAACACCTGAAAAACAAAATAAGTTTGTGTCTTGAACATGAATACAACGTTTATTTTGAGCACAAAATGAGGAGATCTTTCTTCCCAACTGTTGATGAAGTTGTCGAACAGCTGATTTTTCTCGCATGGTTTTCAAAGTAACGCTAAGTGCCAAAGTTGTAAACACTTCTCTAAGTATTCAGTTTTGATCTTCAGCCTTCTATTTTGATATGATTTAAAAATAAACAGTGATTTACTTTTTTGTAGCCGTATGTCGTATATCAATGATGTGAATTATACAAATACAAGCAAAATCTAAATGTTGGAAGCTGGAATGACGCACTAAATATGGTCCTTGGTCTAGTGTCTTTAATATTAATGAAATGCTAGTTAGTTAAAAAATGGTATAGTGCCTTCTGGTAAGATCGGCGTACGTGGAAATAGGTAGGTACTTAATGTACGAGACACCAAAATTTCATATATTTTAATTCACCATGAATTATACAATCTTTAAATTATTTACATCCTTGGATCTTCGGGAAAATCCTAATGTTGTATTAAAAACATTGTAATACAAACAAAATAAAGGAGTCAAGTAGGTGTTTTCCGTGTCCACATGTCGTATTGTCGCAGACGACGCTCAGGCAGCCACGTGATGATTATGACATAATTTTTGTAGTTTTAAATTCTACTGAAAGTGAAAATACTTTTGGTACGTAAGACACGCAAGAAAATGCAAAGCACCCTAAGAAAGCCGAAAGTACCTCATTACAGCGCGGTTCCACCCTCCCCTTTGCATATAATTGCATTTTTGTCTGAAAAATGCTCGCCTCAGGCACTGATTTACGCATACAAGGTGTGCAATAATAATGCTGCCTCAGATAAATATCCAAAATAATGCAATCGAAAAAATGTCTTGACACCTCACGATAAGACTTACTTCTTGTTGTTTCGTAGATTCTGTTTTGGAATGGTGAGTAAAGAAAACGCTTGGGGAATCAGCGCACCCTCGGTTTTTTCGAAGCACTCTTTCCTTAATTAATGTAGAATTTTTGGTCTCATCTGACGCCTTTGATGGTACGCTTTATGGCGGCAGTAAAGTTTATAATTTCAATTAGGTTTTACGTGTTCGTTCTACAAGATATGGGGTGATTACAATGTAAGTTTTAATCTTACTGGAAAACAAGGATATTTCTTTAAAAATTGTCAAATTGTGAACTCTCTGTAAGAAAGAACATACCAAAAAAAACGGTAGAAACTAGGCCGTAGTCTCTTACCAGTACTTTTAGGCTGGTTGCGAGGAACTTTCACCTACAGTTACCAATCACCAAGTATAATATAATTCTAAATGATCCTTGTGATTTTACTGAATACAATCTTTCCCTTTGACTACTTCGCAACGGAATCAAAAAAAGCCAGATATAAAATAATAATTATACATTCAACGCTACAGATATCCAGGTATGAAGGGTTCAGGTAATACGGTTCAATAAATTGATAAACTATTTTAGTTAAAGCAAGATGAAATATTTGTTTCAAATTACAAAGTTCACTTTGATAAAGTCCAATTCTTGAAATCCGCGAACAGCATTACACGGTGAGATGGCTTTCTACGGTATCGTTATTAAAAATATATCCACCCTCCTAAAGAAAGTTGACTCATAATAAAGGCCGGTATAATTTTTCCTTTTAAAACTTTTTGATTAGATAAAATAATGGGGTGGCGCAGGGTGGTTAGGGAGCCCCAGGCTTCGATATCGGCTATTCTAATTGTTGTTTTCTCCAACGATGTTTACATTCCTTTGTGATTTAAAAAACTCCTTGTATTCTCGCAGTATTTTCACTGAATATTTTCAATGTGAAAAGTACCTACGCGCCTACGCCCTAATTAATCCCATTTGAACTTTAGACCCCTGTGCCCTTACGCTCTCTAAGCATGAAAGACCTTCCATTTATATTGAAAACGTCGGCGTTTGAAAGTGACATGTTGTTGAACTGAATCGCGCATTATGTCAATCGCAACACTTATTTTTTTTGCTCTGAGTAGATATTCAATACGCTGCTACGACTAGGTAGTACATACTTAGGTATGCGCATAGGTACCTAATATTTTGTGAGGCGCGCGTTCCGTAAGGATTTCTATCTGAAAAATTAACTGAAAATATAAATTCTAGTTTATTTATGAATTCTAGTAACTAAAAACATATCTTTATCTATGTATAATAACAAAAAACCTACTTAATATTGTTACAAAAATACGTTGTACAATATTAAATTGCACATTTCTACCCAAAACCTCAAAACCCTATAAAATGTCACAGACGTTAATGGCCTAAGGGTTGTCCCCCGATTTTTTACATTTTAAACCGTTTGACAAGCCGTGTGTCGAACGCAGCAATGCCCTTTACAATACGAGTTTTCAATAAGATTGGTTACACTACAGTAAGCAATGCAATCAATCAAAATTGCATTGATCGGTGATACACTCCGCAAAGAGCTGCCTAGCAGGCGCTCTTGTCCGGATTCAACCGGAAAATATCATGTTTTTATCTATTACCACAGACAACACCACAGCAAACGGTTGACCAGCATACCGTGAGGGATTTTTGCAGCTTCGCTTTTTTGACACAAGAAAATCGGTCTGAACCGATTCCTTGGGATTTTAACATACCTAATTAAAAATATAAACAATATTTATACAGTTGGTATAGCAACGCAACGCGGTACAGTTTTAGGCATTAAGAGTAATAAACTAAATTTTTTAGCTAGGGCGCTAGGGTAATAAGGGAATCCAACGAGTGGTTATTGGAATAGCGAAGGTAGGTAATCGTAGATTAATTCTTTCTTCAAAAAGTTGGTTCAAAAAATGTCCATACTTTTTTTATAGCAAAGACGCTAAAGTTTTCCCGTCTATATTATCAACCTTTTTTGATAATATAGACGTTTTGCCTTTCAGATTTTGATAAAGTTATCCGGCACATTGATGATTCCGGCTTTTTTCCCATCTCTACAATACACGCCGCACTCGTTCGCTGGCCGCGATCATTTGCAGACAAAATTATTGCACTTATCGACTGCTTGATTCAATTTGAAACTGTATTGAAAAGAAAACCACAGATTGTAAGAAGATTTAAATTGATGTGCGAAAAACGGATAATATACTAGAAAAAGATATTTTTTTGTATTAAAACCTGTAAGAAAACATTAAACAGTATGTACATGCTTACAAAATAAATTTTAAATCAGACAGTGTCCTAAACTAAGTATGTAAAGTTTTCTTCAAATTATTTTTTATAGGTAGGTACACACCTTAAAATAATCTAATTTTTTTCCTGAGGCAGTGTCCAACCCATAGCTTACAGTAAAATAATATCACTAAGATATCAATGTTAAGTATGTGCCATTCGTGCAACGTTCTTCAGTTTTTGCGTGACTCCTCATATTTTAACACCTGAGTGCTTTGAAGATTTTCTTCAGCTCGATGTGTTAAAACACTGAATAATTCATGATTTTAATGAATAAGTGTTAACAAACATGCTCATTGTAAACATAACTAAACAGAGCGTGAAATTGTAACAAAAAGTCTACAATAAACGATACTTCTTGATATTTTTAATAGCAGTCATCACTTTCTTCGTTTGGACACAGCTCATAAAGAGCAGCTAGTTGCAATCGTCGTCTCATAACTGTTTTCATACCAAATCATAGGTATTCTATGACTAAATAGTGGCATTAGCGCGTTTCAGCGCGTTTTTGCCACCTCGCTTGATATTATGCTGGGCAGCGAAAGCAGTTCAGAGCTTGCGATATGGGGGCTGGATCCTTTTATGAGGTAAGATACTCTGAATATGGTTGCATACTCTAAGTAGATCACTTACAAGATTGGACTGTGACATAATTTAAATTATTTTATTATTATTTCTTTAATGATTACATTTAACTTGGACAACGCATGGTTCGTCAGACACCAGTTATTATTCGGACTACGTTTAGTGAACCTGCTGCTATAACTTTGAGCTGCCATTCTTACAAACTTCCTTGTAATAGTCGGTTAATAATCCATGACGACTGTAGTTTTAATTAACTTCGTGTTACCCGTTAATAATTGCCGGTATAATAGTCAGGTGTGAAGTACATAATTACTTATAATTATTTAAATAGCGTAAGAAATTCGTCTTTTTGTTTTCTTACCATTAATTGTGTAATTACATCTAACTTATAACAGGTACTTACTTACCCTAAAGTTCCCACGAAAAGCAAAATCATAAGATTTTTTATATGTATATTAATGAAGTAAAACTGTGACACTATAGCCATCAAGGAAGGTATAGGTACGTTTTGCATAGAAGCGTCGTTTGTCAGTAAGAAAAATTGTGATCTTATTCGTAACTATCGTTGAGTTGAGGGTTCCATTAGTTAAAACTTATTGGCACTATCAGTTAGTACCTTAGTGCTATCAGTTCTATCAATTATTAAACATTTTCCTGCCTAATTTTGAACTTTATCTAAGTATAGGATAACTCAGTTCAGACGGACTTCTGTGAGGCGATATAAAATGACAGGGTGATCTAGGCGTCAAAATGTTTACGAAGTAATAATTTGAGATGTTATTCCACAACGTTTTGAATTCATAAATTGAGCAGTAAATCATTTTAAATTTACATTTTACCGAAAAAAAGTGTAAAAGGAACAGTGGGCCGAACTCATTAATACTAATATAATTGTAAAGCTGTAATTTACCCGTTTGAAACAACGAATTAGTGAATAACTAATGTATGAGAACGCCCCCTTCGTGTTTCCGAAACATTCTTCATTTGTCTTTGGTGTTTTGTTAAAATTTTTACTTTTTTTCTTCTTTTGGAGTTCCGATGTAATTATACGGTTCAGTATGTCAAACAGTTGCTTAAATATGCACCACTTTTTTTCTTTTTCAATCACGATAGGGATGTTTGCAGCTAGATTGAAATGTCTGTTTTGTAACAAACTGACAATTTTTTTTTGTCGTATTTGTTTGTGTCGTACTTAAACAAATTGTTTTGTTTTAAAAAAAATCCTTGGACATTTCAAAGGTTAGAGATTATTTATTCCTCAAAAAGAAATTTACATTTCACTTATATGAGAACTTATCTAAGAATGTATGTCTAATAGGCACTTCGAACCGTACATATTATATAAGAAAAACATTTCAGACAACGCTCTCTACTCCCAAACTAATCAAAGCTATGGAAACTAGATTGCTGATAAAATACTTACGTACTTTTTTTGTAAATACTTAATATTATACATGGTAACACCCGGACATAGAACAAACATCTATGTTTACCACACACAAATGTTTGTTCTTGGTAAGAATCTAACCCACGAACCACTGCACGGAAGGTAGAGCTATTACCGACTGAGCTATAATGCCTATCAACAACTCTTATTACTTTTTTTTACCTTTTTCTTTACAGAAAAATAAGCAATATAAATGATTATCTCTTGATATAAATAACAAAACACTCAACCAGTGTTTAATATCTCGCCCCTCAACCCTTAATTCACTTTTCACAACAGAAACTTAAAGTGAAAATGAAACCTGACCTACTCTAACTTTCCCATGAGTTTTCCAACCCCTTCCCTTATTAATTGCTCCACCCTAACGAGCCATCGGTTAACCCTGCAAATACCACCATGCAAATTAACCCTTTCACTGCCTGTTTGCGCAGTTTAACCCACTTTATTGAGTTAGAGTCGATGCTTTAGGGGTGTGACTATGTCGATTTGTGTATGTTATCTAGAGTTCAAAGTTCCTCGTTTTCCACTACCTTGTCTTAGTGTATAGGTACACCTGTAAAATACTCTGTAAGGTCCATTTATAGAAAAAAAAATCTATTCAAAATGATTCACTGTTAAAATGATAACTCTGTATAGGATATTTATATATTTATGCTATCTTTTGATTGCTTGCCAGTAAAATTGATATGTTTGTAATTTCTAAGGAAGTAGTCATTTGAGATTGAAAAAAATATCGATATCGAACTGAGGTTTTTAGATAAAAATATCTTGTGCGTTTTCCCATCTCTACTGTTTATTAAGAAAGGGTTGATGATACTTTGTAAGAAGATTCCGACGTTAATTAATAACCACCCTTGGGGCCATTCATTAGCCGAGGTTTGTTTAAAGGATTTATAAAGGCTTTTGGGGTCAGGTCAGGGTGTTAACAAGCTGGTTAATAATGGCTTTACAGATTAACCGAGTTAACTAATGGGTTAAATGAGTAATAGACTAAAATGGTTTATTTTTCTGCCTTTTTTGTAGACAAATTGAGTTTTGACGTGAAAAGAAGTTCTGTTTATTTTGCTTTTTGAATAGGGTAGTCGAATATTGAAGTGAAACCTTTGGTAGATATAAACTTGTGTTCTCACTTTCATTAACCGTGAACAAAACTTCGAAGTAATAAATTAAAAGTCTTCCGAATGATTAGTAGTCATTAAATACCAGTTTCTAAAAAACAGCGAATCTTAATCACATTTTGAAGTTTTCAATCCACCCTAAGTAGTACGTACCTACGCGTACCTTTTGCAGGATAAATTAAGTATTAAAATCTTAACAAATTAAAAACTCAAGCAACAAGGGGGATGAGCTCAGAAAACCTCAAACCTCGAAGCAAAGTTCCTCAAACTGTTTAATGAGAGTGTCCGCCCGCCCAACCGTGCTAATTGCTTAATCGCGACGTCGAGGGCGGCATTAATTGGCCTGACCACTTTAGCCCGATTTCCCGACAGTTCCCGACAATTCCCGACAACTTCCGTCAACGTAAAGTCCGTAATTACAAGGCGAGATGTTTAATTATGGCTCGCCGGACACCGGGAATTAATTTTAAGCTGTTGTTTGTTTGGAAGAGGGTTCGTGTTGCTTTGACGAGGTTTTCGTGTTAATTGCGGGTGATTACGGAGGTGATTTCCTGGCTTCGCAAATGGAATTAGTTCTTAATTATATTTCTACCTTGAAAGTATATTGTAGAGCCTTCCTACGTGGAGTGAAATTAATATTATGGAACAAAATTAAAAAAAATATTTTAATATCTATTGATAGTGGAAGTACCTACCAATATGGTGATAAATCTAAAAACTCTTTTTAATACTCCTGGGTGACTTTTTAAGTAAAATCTGTCTTTAGCTTAGGGCGATGTTACACTGTGCATTGCAGCACCATAGAGAAACCACAATTTCCGCAACCGTTTTTGAGTAGGTATACACAGAAAACACTTTCGGCAGTATTGACAAAATCAAGATAAATTACACACGTTTCCATCAGTACCTAATCTTATTAACCTAGTAATATCCTAAACGCTGCAGTAGCAATTGGTTGACCTAGAACCATTCACATTAAACAATGAACATCTCCGGCGCGGGTTCCGGCTCTATCGCGTGACACATCCTCTACTCTAATTACTACTACGGAAGGACGGTTTTTGATTGAATAATTATTTTGCGTTTGCATTGAAATGCTGTTATGGATGCAGAATTTACTGCTCTTACACAGAGAAATAAAGTTGATAATCGATTAATGCACTTGAAGTGAATCAAATAAAATATCGCCGTAATAAATATCACGTTTGAAACTAATCTGTTTTCTCATAAATTGCAAAAAATAAACTGATTGAGTAGAAAAATGTAAGTAGCAGAGCTTCACGTAGTGATTAGATAGTAAATGCATGCAATTTTCTGTAGCAGAATCTCCAGTGAAAATGTTTTCAATTCAGTCTAATGGAACTTTGCAATCAAACTCAACGGAGAAATTGTAGTCAATGGGAAAGCAAATAAACGTTAATCACGGTAGCTCGCTACGTCTAATTGGATATCAATCAATTCGAGAACTCAGGGAAAATACAATTAATTGAACTCGGAAACTCGAGGCTAACAAGTCTCGATTACAAATTAAACAGGCTGAGTGTCACCGCGGAGGATGCTGACTTATGAAGATGAAAGAATCTAATTACAACGAGACTTTCCGTAGCCGGTCTTTAATTGAGAACTTTGCAAGCACCCGCCCCGCGCCCGCACCCCGCACCCGCGTCCTGTTTGCATTCCCCCTAATCGCGCGGCGTCGATTACATTTTTTCAACATTTTTTAATTTCGTTCGAGCTTTTAATTTTCTTCGCGCGCGCCTTTTCTTTTTGTACTTACACCGCGTTTTTTCCTCAGCCGGTTTCTCACCGCTATTATACGGCCCGGTAATGAGATTTTCTTTCATTGTGTTTAATCTCCCGATTAATTCAAATGTTAATCTTCTTTTTCACGTAGCTTTTATAGCCGGAACGCTACCGTGGCGAAACACGAAGGCGTCATTGACTGTGGATTTCGGGCGCGACATTTAGAAATAATTAAGGGACGTGATCGACCGTAGCGTCGCGTCGCGTCGCACGGCGGGTGGGTGAGTCTGAGAGATCGGCTCGCCCGATTAGATCGTCAATAATTTAATTCGCAACAAATTCAAAACTCCGGTCCGCCCCCAGATAGGTGCGTAGACGTGTCCGGAACGCCAATGGCGAGTCCAGAAGTCGGCAAATTGAAAACACCTCCGGCGTGGCTGTAAACACGTCACGTGATTTAGGTTTTAATCAAGTAGGGACGCACCGCCCCGCCGTAATTGTGACAAATCCTCTGTTTGTCCGAAGAAACTTTTAACTCGCCGGCGGAACGGTTCCGAAACGGCTCTTCGCACGTGCCCGTGAGAGGGAGACGGCTTTTTGTCGACACATGTGCCTCCCCTGACTCTCTTGATTAATTTTTAATATTTTTCCTTCCAGTTCACGTACGCAATTTTCACTTTCCCGCTTAGCTTGCGCTATTTCAATGTGTGATGTAATAATGCTGTCGTGTCACGTAACTTTCGAACTTATTCAAATTCACTCGGCCAGTCCGTAGCTCCGTAGCAAACTTCATTGGATTACCTCAGTAACATTTTTGTGCTACACTGTACCTGCTGATTAGTTAGGTAACTACCTATGATAATGTGTTCAGTTCTAGTTACGGCTAATGCGACAGTTAGCATTAAACGTTTCGCCCGCGCTACACCTACGTACTCATTAGCGAATTAGCAGTAACAATTGTCGCACTTAGCTGGTAATAAAAGCAATGGCCATTTAACGAGGCGGACATTTGTGATTTCTCAGACAGTCAAACACACTATAGTCTACTTCTTATTAGTAGTTATAACCTCATAATATTAAGCCTACTTAATAGCATCTACTTCATGTCCTAAGCACTACGGCGGTTCATAAAGGAGCATAGTGTAAAGTTGCTCCCTCTGCTTTATAGATCATTCACAATTGGCTCAATCAATATTTCAGTTTATAAATTCCTAATTATCCCTATTTGTTTTTTATACTGCATGAAGTTGTAACTTTTTAATTTAAAGCATGTTTCGATTTTCACTAAAACTTCGTAGCATCCTCCGTGGACTGTATTATTTGTATTCTGCTTGTGGAGGAGTGTTGGCAATTTTGTTTTACAATAGACGTATGAATGGAGTCTTAGGTATGCAGACAGTCGATCTAGGTAGATAAGTGTCGGATCTGCGGCACTAGCAGTAATCTGTCGCAATTATCGCGTGGCGCATATCCCGATTAGGCGGCGAGACGACAATTAGGTCGGCGGACACTCGCGTTAACCTGCAATGAGGATACGCCTAAACACCACTCATTGTACCAAACTATTAACCCTAAGCACAACGAAAGAATTGAGAAATGTTTTCCGAACGGCCAGCCGCTTCTCCCCTTTATAAATCACATCCGCACTCCTTGTAAATTTACTTTCCCAACCCACCCCAAAGTTCAAAGAAAAGCTATGTCCAAATTATAAATTCGCATTAGATCGGACGCGCACGGTTCGTTTACCATTTCATTTTGGTTCAATATCGCCACTCTACTTTGTTCCACACACTCCCTACCCAACCCCCTCGCCTTAAGACGCCGGGAAATATCTGCGTTTTAAGCTATATTTCTTTCATCCCTCATTTTTGCAGTTCGTAGCAATCTGAAATCCAACACGTCCCCCGCAGGGGAGTCCCCCCGCGGGTGGCGACCCCCATTCTTGTACCCGGATAAAAAAACGATATCTATTTATAAAATGTACGCACGCATACGACGCCGTGTGTGGACGCGAGATTAGCGCATGTGTGGGTGGCGCGCGTGTGTGCGTCGCCCGCTCATTTGCAAACCGTCTCCAGAGATAACGTCCTCCACTCGGTTATCCCGTTCTTATTGCCTCCTTCTTTTCTTGATTGCTTTGTGTGGAAAACTTTCTAGTTTTGCTGGCAGAAATTGATTTTGTTTCTGAAATAGAATAGCTAATAAACAGGTGGGAGTAAACGATAACGAAAACCATATTTTCGTAAAGGTCTTTGATGGTAAAAATAGTAATGTAAAAGCAAATTTTAAATTCAGTTCACATTTCATTTAATAATTAAAATAGCAATCTGGGGTGAGAGCCCGGTGAGGAAACTATTCTAAATAAGTAATCGAATTTCGCAAGAGCGGAGCGGCGGCGGCAGCGCGGTAAGGAACGGCCCGTGGCGGTGCTCACGTATGAACGTAATTATAAAAATTGAAGGCAACTCAAGACCCACTCCTCGGGTCTCCCTCTCTCCCGTGGCGTCGTGCATTTTTTCGTACATATTAAACTCCCCGTCCCCCGCCGCCTTGGCCCGCGACTCCTCTTTTTAATCGATTTTCCCGACACAAGGGGTGAGTCCTCTGGGGTGAATGTAATTTTTTATGCGTTTTTTTCTGAAGGAGACCATCGCCGGAGGTGCCATTACAGCACGGCTTGTTGAGAATATTTTAATTATAAAGCATTAGCGCGTTTTATGATACCACTCCTGCTCGAATTTATAAACGATCGAGAGCTCGAGTAATTAAATATTTGAATGCGGTGAGATTTCCTCGGGGAGGGCGGATAATGGAAGTTTCAGGCCACTCGGGCGTTAATATGATGGATATAAAATTCGATGGAATTATTGCTTAATGGCCGTTACAATTGCTTTTAGCAAATGGTGTTTTTTGGGAGATGTATCTGCAGTTTCTTTATGAAAAGACGCCATACATTTTGATTAAAAAGTCGTTTGCCTTAAGTCGGAATGGAAGAACGAGATGAGTAAAACACTTGAAGATACAAAGTCACCATATCTTTAGCTATACGCTTTTTATTGACAAAGTTTTCAGGCGTTCAACAATGGCAGTCTGATTGATGATAGTGTCCCATCGTCGCCCTACAGATTATCGCTTTAGATTGCAAGACACATTGTTTGTTCTACAAAAATAATGTTTTTCAATCGTCCCCATGAAAGAGCGATCTATTTCGAAATGGTTTTGCGAAAACGTGAAGTGAAAATATAAAATTGATATTATGCTATATCAGTTATGATCTTACCTACTACTGCGAAATTGATAGCTCCTTCATTTCCAAACTGATTAGAAAAAACTCTTCTTTTATATCAAAGAAATACTTTCAATCAAATTGATCCCATAGAAGTTTCATAAAAATTTGTTCAGTAGTTTGGTTTTTCAATGAAAATAGAGTTTTCTTAATACACACCAGCTGCGTGTTTCTCTTTCCTGTAACTTTTCAGTGGCATTTACGGTTACTAGAATAATCCCAGTAAACTGCTTACCTACCGGCTTCATCAGTAGATGATGATAAAAAGTTTTAAGTCAAATTAAAGTCGGTGTCCTTAGTTTTCGAACTTCTAATTTATTTTACGGAATGTTCTGTAACCATACATTGTTGTGCAAAAACGTGCAAAACACGCGCTTGTAATTCGATTAGCACGGTAAGTAAATGAACAAAGCTGATTTAGCTGCTTACAGCTGCTAGTACAGTGACGACGGAAAACGACTGACACCTAGGGTTTCTCGTACTAATAACCAACTTACTGTAAACTGAGTTATAGTTGTGTAAGTACAGATGGGGAGACGATGTTGTGAACATCGCGGGCAGGACATGGATGAGATCAGCACAGGACCGTGAGGAGTGGGACAGACAAAGAGAGGCCTATACCCAGCAGATGGGTGAAGTCGGGCTGTGGATGATGTTGATGATGATGATGATGAATTACTTGTGACCATATTTTAGCCTTACGGCAAAATCCGCGGGTTCGTCGTTTTTTTTAAAGAGTTTGCAAAATAAGATGGCTCGCGTTGTAATCTTCAGGATAGGTATAGGGATCCCTCAAATCTCTTAATAGGTACATTAAATCGTTGACTAAGATGACTGTAGTTAAGGCAGATCTAAAGCTAGAAGCATCTCAAAAACTGGCAACTATTGGAAAACATGACAGAAGACCAAAGAGTTTTTATAAGACCGGGTTTGACTTATCCCAAAGCGCTATTTGTCATATAAAATACTATTTCTCTGACTTTAAACTTGTCACAACCAAGGAGGTTAATATTTTAATCCAAAGAATAGAGTTTTTGGGAGTAAAGGGTGTCCAATTGTTTAATTATTTTGATGATGATATTTCTGGCTTCAGCGCAAATGGTCTAGATCTCAAATAAACTGCACCTCACGATGACCATACCTATCGCCACAGGGCCAGATTGCGGTAATTTGCATTTCTCCGTGCTCGTTGCAGAATCCACATAGTATCGAACTCCCAAGTTCAACCGGCCGTTAGTGTAATTGCTGACTGTGACGTTGATAGGACACCGGGACGGACGGCTGTCCCGCCTTGTCCCTACGCTTTCAGAATACTGCGATAATGCTCCGTATTATGGGACCGATTGATTTGATGATAGAATGTGGAAGTGGATGCAGAAGTACTCTCTACTGTGTTGCCAATACGTTATTTTTTCCACTAAATTAAAAGAAAAATTTACTGAAAATCTGCGGTGTTTTTTTATCAAAATACCTAAAGGAGTTTGAGCATGTATTACTATTAGCATTAAAAAATAACTATTTGTCAATTTTCGATTATCTATTTTAGCATTTTGCTTCTAAACACTTTTTTTTAATCGTTATTAAAAAATTACAACGGAATAGTGAATCTCCTCCTTTTTTGAAGTCGGTTAAAAATAAGATTAAATATGGGAGATTTCCAGTTTTCTCAGTGATTCAACAGTTCAGCCTCCAGGGTCAGTTCCCAACGTTCTACTTTAATTACCATCGATCAGACGGCGGACGCTGTATCGTCCCATCTGAAGAGCGTCCCAATACGGACCAGCGGTAATTGATGTAGCTAATACACGTCCCGAACTGTCTCTCATTGACATGACAACCGCCTTGTATCTGACGAGGAAAACTGAAACTATTTTATTTAGAAGTGATGAGGAAAGATGCGAGAATCAATTCTAGAGTTGTTTTATTTTGGGATGTCGCAATGTGATGTTACTTTTTTGGTAGAAAACATGTTTATTTTATTTCAATGACGTTTCTTGTTACCTAGTGGTTTTTTTATCAGAAAAAAATGATACTCTGAATTCATTGAGATTTGTTTTTAAAAGTTTTCCGACCGGGATTCTTAGGCACAGTAGACATTTCCTCAAATTTATCGGTCAGATAATAGAGGCTTCAGAATAGGAGGTGGAGAATCTTCGAAATAAATAAATAGCCTTCAGAGGCACGTCTAAGCAATACATACCTAGATACTATTAAATAACACTTGGCTACCGTTTGGTATATATTACATTATAAAGAAGCGTGCTCACGTTATGGCAAAATAATAAATGACTGATTGTGGCCTTGTCCCTTCAAAGAATCAAGCGGCAATAATAGTACTGATACAATTACTTTAGTTAATTTTCATATAAATCAAATAAATAATTGCTTGTTAGTTCAATACTTTAAAGTTATTCATTGTCTGTTCAAACTGTCCAATTAATTTCAATCACGTCTATTAGTATGACGGCCATGTCTCTATTAGGATAATGTGAGACAAAGGACGAGAATGAAAACCTTAGAAGACTCGTGACTCTGTTTAATATTTCTATTAAATTTTGTATAATAGTAATGTGTATTTTGTTCTAAACATTGATGAAAATATTCTTTAGAAATATACTTATTTACAACTCTATACATAACTGTCATTTTATGAGGCTTCTATAAAATACTCTGTCAAAGTCTCTAGCGTGATGGTATCACACACAGAACAAGAACATTTTTTTTTTGTTCTGTGTAAAATAAGTACGCAATATTGAAAGTAAACTGTACCATCCAAGTAGAAGTGCTATTTGCAACTCGGCTTCAATAATAGCATCCCTAATGAGATGTAAATGAGCGAAGAAATAGCCGACTCAAGCCGCGTTATAATAACGCGTAACGACCTACAAGTCCGGATTAAGAAGCCCTTTGACTTAAACCTGGACATCGGAAGAAACGGACAACCCACGCTCAAACTACCCAGACCAAACACAACCGTACAACATATGAAATAAGACTGAAAGTAGGATGGAAGTTTTAAATAGTTAGGTGCGATGTGTGCTCGTGTTTGCAGTACAATAGTGTGGCTATTTCGATACTAATTGGCAGAAAGGGTAGCGAATTAACGTCAGGGCCACGGTGTAAAGTAGCTTTGTGACACTGTCTTAGTAATAGACAGAAATATTTGAATATTGTGTAGCACTGTAAACACATAGGCGAGATACTTTCACACGGAATAATAGTGTCGGTAGAAATTATTGTCCTCTAAAACAATATTGAACTGAAATACGTAAAATTCATAGAAGCTTTAATATTAAAATGAATCAACGTTGCCAGAATAATTAGTCACCCTAACAATACTACTTATATTCTGTGGTGCTATACATATACTACAGGCCACCTAACCAGGGTGTTAATCATAAGAATAACCATTCATATTTTGGTATAGTAAAATGATCTACAATTCTCCAGCACATGGCACAGGTATGAGCAATCGCCGAAGGCCTAGGTCCTCATTACCAAGCACACGATCGGCCAATCAGGTCCGATTGTTGCATTCAAATAGATACGTTCGGTTTCGCACGATATCCTACCTAGCCAAACGAGTGAATAAATTAACTGGGATCCATAATTTTAAATGATAGATCGAAAACTAGTTATTTTAGAGAACTTACAGCTGGGAGTTTCAGGAAATACTTTTCGTAAGTTTAGTAATCATAATGGATAATGATGAATAT
Source organism: Eulithis prunata (assembly GCA_918843925.1). NCBI lineage: Eukaryota > Metazoa > Arthropoda > Insecta > Lepidoptera > Geometridae > Eulithis > Eulithis prunata. The sequence continues at coordinate 3,823,005 of OU974019.1, read as the reverse complement.
GGCTGAGTGATATTTTTTTTATTGGAACCGGAACCCTGTTTAATTCCAATTTAAATTCTAGTTCTCTTGGAGTCCTTCATATCAAACCCTGATCAACAAATAAATGTCATACCAAATATTCAAAGAACGTCCATCTGTTTGTTAAAATGGAAGGAAGATCTACAACTCTCTGTCAATCAAGATCATTATTCACGAGTCCACAAACCAATGTGACCATACTCGCTCGCAGATTTAAAACGACTCGAGCTATGTATTATGCATCCGTGAATATAGCGTCCGAATCAATTACAGATGCGGGCTCAGCTCGTTAGAAACGCATCACGCATGTACAATCGGCTCGCGGTCAGGTAAACAGCGGTTACCTGGTGCTAACCTATTGTGAACAATGGAATGCCCAATTTGGGCCCCCGTACACATCGAGATCGCTGAGATTTCAGCTGAATACATCCATAAATAAATCGATGATAATAAACTATTATTCTTTACTGTTTTTCAAATCCTTGAAGCATGAGATTTGAACGTGCAAATTGTTGTCGAAAGGTCAGTTCACGGCTCTGGCTTGACCCTCAGTCCGTAAGTGGATTAACCCCTTTACAACGCGCTCGAGTGTCGTACGAGTCCACAACACCCGATATTTGACGCCGTCTCTGCAATTTGATACATCTGTTTTTGGATTTATCGACCTTATCATCCGACTAGAATATTGTATGTGATTGCTGCCAATCTCTGAAAGTTCCAAGATACGTCTAATTTTGTTATTTTCTTGTGCATTCGCCTCTTACTATAGTCAGGCTTTTGAGGTTTTATGGATATGAATAGGTAATAATGGTAATTCTCTATTGTTCCAGGACCCAGCCCGAGCCCACTCCAGCCACAACCCCAAGGTTTAATAGTGGAGACGGGAAACGGAGCCAGCGTCCTCCAGTTGCCGGCGTCGACTCTGGAGCAGATCCGTCACATTGCTGCAGACCCGGGCGCGTCTACTCTACGACTTCCTCCACCAGCGGTAGAGCCACCAGTGGGAGCGCGCGAGCTTGACTTTGATCTTTGTTACGTATGCAAACACTGTAAGGTTGCCTTCCCATCACCCACGCCTCTCCAGACCCATCAAGCTCGTTCCTGCTACGCGGGCCGTGAAGCTTCGCGTGGCGTGATTCGCGTCGTCCAACCTGCGCTTGAATGCCGAACATGTCCCGGAGAACGCTTTCGCACGGTTGTAGAGTTTCGACGTCACACGGAGACTGAGGGCCACCTTCGCAATGGCTCGCATACACTACCCCACGCACAGCCCGAGCCGCTCACCCACGAGATGGAGGACGTCGTGAATCAGATCACGCTACTGGCCGCCCGAGCCGCACAGGAAACCAGCTCACCAAAGGATCCAAACGCCAACTTCTGCGCGCCCGGACCCCGCTTCCAGCCGCCAGGCGAGCTCCCTCTGGCCAGCGCCGGCCACTAATCCTACTCTACGAAATGTATAGTTACTATCTTTTGGAGCCCCTCGCTCTCTCCGTTGTCCGACAACGCAGCAGTTCACTATTAGCTCTTAACGCTTCTTTTCGTTGATGATTGCTGCCGCAATGGCACTTTCCTAGTTATATATTTAAAGCTTGTAGTTGTTTAAGTATAGGTTAATCGGGAGCCGACCGTCGTTGTCCTGTTTTGTAATGTGAGTGGGAGCCCCGCGGCAGGGCAGAGCGCCCGGCCGCGGGCCCGCTAGTTCCTAGGTCGGCCCCGCGCCGCGCCCGCGCACTGGGAGGCGGCCTCGGCGCGCGTCGCCGCGTCCGCCAAGCGTGCCCGCACTTCATATCATACGTTAGACAGGTTTTATTATAATACGTTTATCGTTGCGGAGCACGCGAGCGGTCGCGCCGGCGCCTCATCACTTCTTACCATCAACTCCCAGGAAAGCAAGTTCCTATCTTTATGGCATATAATATTATCGATATTGATAATTACGATTTAATTATTGTTTAAAGCTATGTAATACATACATATAATCGTTCTAATTTTAGGCATAGATACGTTCTCGTAAGAAGTTCCTGATGCATCGTAAATGTATGAAGATATAATATATAGTGATATACGTATATGATTTTTTTTAAACATGAAGCGAAGTTAGTACGTATATTAGCAGTAGAGCGGTCGTCCTCTCTCGCGGGTTCCATTCGATCAGGAACGGCATCATCGTTCGATATTGCCTTTTAGTTTTGAAGGCCACTCGTAACATTCTCGATAAACCCACGTAGAGCGTAAACTTGACGTACATGTAGGTACGCATAGGTAGTGTCGTCTTTCAACGAAAGCTAAGCGCACTACTCGGTACTCGCGAGTACCGCCGCCACCAGCGCCGATAGTCAGGTCTCTCGCTACCGAGCCGGGCTACCTCTGGTACTCCGGACAGTCGTAGAACCGCCCGTGGAGACGCGACGATTACCGCGTAGGCTTATTGGTAACAGTTAATTATAATTATTATCGTAGCAAACTTTCCAAAACGAACGAACTCGAAACTCGGGCTGCGCGCTTGCGCACAGCCTACCTCGCAAACAAGTGAGTTTATTTTGGAACTAAGTGTGATTCTTGAATTTTTATTAATATTGTAATGATTATTATTAGTAGTTGCATAAGTGAGTCCGGACTTAAGGCGTAAACATACGTGCGAGTCGTAGTAGCACTGCACCACACCTCGCATGGAAGTGCGGCGAAGCGGACGATCGCATGTATGCCTATAGCCCTTCCGTGTAAGTGGAGTCTCTAATATTTTCGGCACAGATAACGTTATTAAAGTATTTTACATTATATACATTTTATCTAGAGGAGTGTACTACAGCATTTTATCGAGTGAAACCTACTACAAAATTGAGTTTTGTTTTTTCTAAAGTGCAATGTTTTATTCCACCGGTTACCGGTCCTTGTTATATCTATGAAATGTGTGCAATGCCGATGTTTGTGGCGTTGCGTCTCTCTCGTATCGCTTTACAACTCCCCGAGGTGTCTGGGGGCACTATTTCATAACTATACGACACGTCTGGCTTCAAAAATATTATATTTGAAATTGAAATCATATTGCATGTATTTGAGTACCTAATATTGAAATTGATAACCTTTTGAAGGAAGTGAGATGTATGAATATTTTTTATGATATTTTATTTTTCATCTAAATTTATAAAGTGCTTGTGTAAATACGAGAGAGTTGCAAATCTACAAACTATGTTTAAGACGCGAAGGCGCGCGTTTACAACACAATTTTGTTTGATTAGTATTTAATATAGAGAGAAGCACGTAAAAGTATTTATTTAGTTGAGAAAGATGTTTGCGTTCGGTTTGCACTGCGTGCGCGTGGCGTACTATCGGCCCAGCAGCAGAAGCAACCACAGCAGTGGTCCGTAGGTATTTATTTGTATCGGTTGATATTGCGATAAGTACGTTTGAGTTAGATACATGTCAGTAGCGCGGTGTTGTGTCTCCGCGGACGACAGCCCGCGGGATGAATCATGGTTCCTATGTATATTTCAATATTGTCGCATCTAGAGATTCACTATACTTTCCGAATACAAATTTTAATATTTAAGATTTATTCGGACTAGTCTGTTGTGTCCGCTACTAGAGGTGCCGCCACGGCCATGTTGTTTGTTTATTTTTATTGAATTTCTGAGTCTCATTGTACCCTTTTGTAAACTATTTTGTTATAAAACCGTTCGTAGTTTCATACAAGGTGTTGGTTGCGAATATTTAGTTTATGATCGTAAAGGTAGCGTGTCTATCATAGTTCCTAATACTGTATTTGTAATACTATTAAATTATTTTTAAATTTTCCTAGAGAAATATACCGTTCCTACTATTTTAATCTGTAACGAAATGTTATTGTAACTATGAAAAATCCTAAATTCACTTCTCATCATTAGGCACCCTTTGAAGATACAGATTGTTAATTTTCTAGTTTAGGTACAATAAATAGTTTTACGCACTTTTGTGAACATTTTACATTTTGTCATTCCATCTGAACACATTTTTATTGTACCTAAATGATCTAAAATGTTGTCAATTCCCGTAGACGATTTCCGTAGTATAATTAGTTTGCTCATGACGTGGGCGTAGCACACACTCTACGCGCGTGCTACGCGCCTACGACACCCGCCATCCGTAGCCACGACAGATAACGAATACATTGTCAAGTGTAAATGGTAAAAATAAACTCAAAGTTAGTTTATCAGATACTGGAGTTTCATTTTTAATACCTTCCTTGAGTAATAGATAAAGCAATATTATGATCCACAGCAAGGTGGTCGGAAAAATTTGAGAATTACGGGTTCGATTCCCGCTATAAATGTTTCATGTTTCAAAACACTAAGTACGAAGAAATTACTAATGAATGATTCACACAGTTATGATTTTCATTATGAGTGCGTGTATTTTGAAAATTAGATACATACGAGTACATACTTAGAAGTACGTAGAAGCAAAATGTTTATCTTTGGTTGAGATCGAACCCACAACGCCAAAACCAAGTTGCAACACCTGCCAAATAGACCGTCACACTCAAAGACGTACGTTAAAAGTTAATCTCTCAATAAGTAATGTCGAACAGACATACTAATCTATACACGTCTCTGAGTGCGGCAGATAGACGTAAGTTTCCGTGATAGACATCTTCTTAAATCTCTTGTTAAGTACCCACGTACAAAGCATCGCTTGTGATTCTACAAAATTCTTAAATTATAAATGCCTACATTTTGCAGTAACTAGTTCGTGATAAATACATAGGTATCCTTGGATATTTAACACAACGCTTTTTAGGTCCAAACTGACCAAAGCTTGTACTATGGGAACTAGATTGCTGATAAAACACTCATATATTTTTTTTTGTAAATACATAGAATCATCTATGTTACATGTTGTGAATACATCTATGTTTAATACACACGAACGTTAGTTCTCAATGAGGTTCGAACCTACGACCCACAGCACGGAAGGCAGAGCTACTACCGACTCAGCTGTGACGCATGTCAATTGTAATAAAACATGACAGATTGCAAGCTCATACAGATCTTAGCACATTAGCTGGTTTTCTCGTCGTGTTTTCAAATTATAGTGGTTTTGCACAAGATTTATTTCAAAATCCATAGAGAAAGTCACGACGCGATTCGAACCCACGGTCGTAGAATCCTAAAGTGGAGCAACACTCACTAGACCACCGAGGTTCTTCCTATGCAGCCGTACAAAACAGGTAAGTATAAGTAAAAGTACACCAAAAAGAAAATTGGTCATCTCCGTAATACCAATTACTTATTGCGTTAAACAAAACCAAAGCTTTGCAAATTACGTTAACGTGGCGCTGGTCGTGGACTTTTCTACAAATCTAATAAATATAAATTCAATATTACCCCTAGCTACACACACATCTATGCAAACACACGACGATATCAAAAAGCAATCAGACGATCCATATTGAAATGTAAAACCAATGAACTGTAATATCCACAGATGCGCAATAAGTTGCTTAGTAGCGCCGCTCCGCAAACATTTACATAAAAGTACAAACGCGGAATCAGCGCAAACACTTAGTACCCAGCAGCAGGCTTGGAAAATGGAACCAAAACTAGCCATTCGTGAAACGATGTCAACTTCAAAAGAAACAGCAGCAAGGCACGTTCTCTAATCAAGCAATGTTTGAACAAAAATGTAAAAAACAACCCTTCAGGAACTGTCACATGGCCGGATGCAAAGGGGATCTCACTAAGTTATTGATTATATCGGAATAAGTCGCTCGGGGGTGCCTTTATCTCCACACACCCCGTTCACCCCCCTCGGGGGTAAGGATATATCGGTCGCATTATTTTACATATATGAGACACTGTTGCAGCGGCTTCCTAATTTTCAGTGTGAAGTAGGTATACAATGCATTGTTGTGAGATGTCAATTCTATGATGATTTCTAGATTGAGAAGAACTTTTCAAGTTTGTTTGTTCAATGAGTGACAGTCAATTGAAATTTAGTTTAGATTGTACAATTCTTTTAGGAATTTAAACTAATACACCGCAGATTTTATGAGCATTCTACAAACATGTTTAGAGTAAAGGATTTCTGAAATAACAATAATAACAAAGCGCCAAGACTAAATCCCAGGCTTGGAATTTCCCTAATGAGGGAAATATCGAGAATCCGTCCGTATCTTCCAGAGACATATGAGGAGGCGGGCGCGTGTCTCATCTCAACCCTTACGCATTCACGCCAAATCCTTAACGCGCGATTTAAAAAAGAAAACTAACGGCCTTAAGGAGGGGGAAGGGGCGATTGAGATGGAAATGTCGATTGTCCCGATCGACGTACCCACCGATAACTCCGCTTATAACGATGGGGAGAGAATTTTAATGTGCCACCATTTTGGCGCAATGCTCAAATTTTACGACCAAGAAGTCATTATGAGCGAAATTATTGGCGCTCTGATTGCTTTAGCTGTGATAAAAATTCTCGAGCCGGCAATAAGGTGGAACTAATTCTGAGTTAGATTGTAATGGCGCTTACCTAATGGAATTAGGTTCATACTTTGTCAAGCGTTAAGGTTGCGCGCAAACGGGACTAAAGTCTGCTGCCTGCTGCCGACTTTCTACCGCATGCCGCATATACAACTGAAGCTGTATCAAAATACAGCTTCAGTTGTATATGGCGGTACACAAGCATGCCAACATCACTAAAGAAGAAATAATTCAGCATTACATGTCTCAGATACAGAATTCAGAAGTATAATGTGTAAAACCGTATTAATTTTACTTCCACCAAATCTGACAAATTACAATCAAAATTATAAAACATCAGGTGGGCCATCGGCTAAAGCTCATCGTTTACTTGTATAAAGAAAAAGTTCAGAGAATCAGTGATCGGTAAACTAACATATTTATCAGATTCTAATGGTACCAAAAGTACCTATAGGCAATAAAGAAGCTGTTTTTTCTCTTCATCCACATTCAAAACTAGATCTACCGAAATTATAGTCTGCTTACAGCATTATCCATCTTATAACAGTTTCCAACGAAATGGCATCTCGAGTAGTCAATCTATTGTTTTAATAATTGAAACGTTTTCTACTGTTTTATGTTCTACTGAAATTGAGTTTCGATAACCAATTTATTTAGTGGGTTAGCTTGTAATTATTTGAATCGAAATCGAATGTTTCGGCAGTTTTGCAATGTGAACGATTTCTTCATCAGCGTGTAACTGGCTAGAAATCATAATTTAGGTAGGTAATCGATCGATGAAGTCCACAAAATAATATATGAAAAATATTGGGTTGTGTTTAGAAAAATGTGTGAATTTTCAAGTGTTGCAGTATCTGTCACAATGGCTGTCTTTGAAACTTGGAATAATCATCCGAAAAGTTGTCGTCAAAGTTGTTATCGTGCCCGGATTGTATGTTGTATTGCTTTGTTACATTTTCCTGACACAAAAATGGCGACATAATCGTAAAGTTGAGTCGATTACCGACATCACAGTAACTTAAAAGAGCATTAAGCTCCCACGTTACACTTGATAATACAATAAAGATGCGAAGGCACAAGATATATTACTATTCAACTTACTTAAAACTCAAAGTCCATCAAAAGTTTCGAACAAAGCTTAAAAGTTAAAAGAAAATATCCAAGTCAGGTGGAGTCTCGCTTCAATGGAGAAAGTTTCCGAGCGCTCAGGTGATTAATGAGAGCTGCTGTTTATTCCTGCCATCCTGGCATCCACAATAAGGATTAGCTTCTGGCTACTGTCCTGCTTGTTCCTACCTGATAATTTATATAGGTAGCGAGGCTTATTTTTTGAAGACTTTTAAAAACGTTTGTGTTGGTCACATCACCATTAACCTATTTTTGCTGGACGTTGCTGGACATCCTATACTGGTCTTGATAATATAATATCCTTATAACTTGAAATCTAATAAGATGGTAAGGTAGATTTAAAAAAGATTGCATTATTTTTTACCAAAAAAACCGAGTAACATTCCAGATCCACCAACACAATCGGATTTTTACACAATCGGAGCCCTACTTTCAGAGCTACGAGGGCACAAACAGACAGACAGACATAACGCATAACACTCCTTCCGGTTTCGGTGGAGATTATAAAACGAAGACGATCAGCGCTTAAAAAACAAAGCTTTAAAACAACAACAAAAAATCTCATAAGACAAGACAGTCGTCCAGCGCAAACATATTGGAGTTCGAACAAAACGGTACAAAGTCAACGTAACGCCGTCGAAGGGTTGAAGATAAATACGTGCAAGGGGTTGCGAGATAAACATGGGGTGTGCAATTTGTACAATACAAATGCACAGCCGACCGGGGGGACCGAAACATGAGGATACTGTTGACCTTCGAATCTTGAATGAGATGTGTGGAATGATAATCCTGTTACACGACATGTGAACGGGCTATTTGGACATTTGAGTATTATGAACATGTCGGAGCTGTGGGTAGTACTCAACGTTTGAAAAGATACTTTTAAATGATTAAGACGTACAAGAAGTAGAAGGTTTAAGGAAAGGTCAATAAGGGTGTGAAACATAGCCCCAAAGTTAACTGCATAATTTTGATAGTCATTTGCGGTTAACGCTGTCAAATGTCAAAGTATCTTTACAACCTCATGATTTAAATCCAGAAAATAACTATTGTAATTTATTGACTTGTTGTAGGTATTGGTTTTTTATTTGTAAACTACTTAATAAGGTGTCAAAATCCGAATTGGCTCAGAAATTTTTTTGGATAAGGAATCGGCCAATACTGTCCACGAGGCTGTGTTTTTCTCTAAATCGCAGTTTTATTACGTATAATTTGAATTATGAGCTGAATGCGTTTGAAACATAATAATTACCTATCTAATACTTACTTGCTTTAAAAAACCACTTAGTACTGCATTAGGTATGCATTGAGCCAGGTACAAGAATCGTACGATGTAAAGTGCTTTTACACAGATTTATAACCACAATTCCTGGAAAAGAAAATGGCGAGGTGTTATCGAGGCGATATTGACACTTTAATGCTATTGTTTGATTTAGAGGCGCTCATTACAAGCTGAGGAAGAATGGCGCTCGTGCGAACCCTGACGCGGGATTCATAATTTTCATTTGATCCTGGGTCTTTGAAGGTGAGTTGCTCGAGGAAAGACGCAATCGAGCTGCTACAAAACTACATATCAACCAAATCATAAACACCTAGTTTATTCGACCTATATAGATAGGTAGGTAAGTCTTAACTTCTTTGGCCCAATTTCGGAAAATATCTAATAGGTGGTCATTGTGACCAACAAACCCCTATGATATTTAATCAAGTGCATTATGCAAAGCTTTGCTCACAGGAGATTACATAACATTTGATTGTAAGCTAAACGGTTCGTGATTTGTCCGGACTAACCCTTCGCTGCGATGCGGCGATACGGCGGCGCTCGACCGCGGCCCGCGTGCTATCCACCGTAATAACAACAGAAAATTTTACGCTCCAGGACAATGCGATATAAAATTATCTGTTAGATCCAATAATCGCATGGAACAGCCGGGACTTAATGCCGGCCAATCATTAGCTACGAGGGATAACGGAGCCGACCGCCAGCAAACCCATTAACGTCGGTGGAGACTCCGCTCCACGATGCCCCGTGACCAAACGTCAATGCAACCACAAGTTTTACGCGAACATTTGCGACGACGCATCCCCGAGGCGTAAGACGTCAGAACAAAGGTATGACTTCATCGTAACTCCATAGTTTAGAGACAGTTTTATTTCGTTTCTCGGAATACGAAACATTGTATATGCGGCTTTAATTATCGGCGAACGCGTTCCCACAGATTTCACCAGGAAATTTTGTGCAGACATGCTGGGGTTAATGACTAGTATCGAGGTGCGATTAAGCGCGAGCACTTATAAATACCGGTAATTATTTTATCGGGATCGGCTAAAGAGGACGCGAGTGGATGCGGTGCACTATCATTAGCGCGCGGAAAGCGATCAGTTATTTACGCGGCCGGCCGTGTTGGTTTACAGCGGGCAACCCCCGAAGGAGATGCATTCCACCATTCCACCGGCTCACGAACTCACGACTGCACAACAATAATTACCCGTGGGTGTACGCCATTATACTTCGCCAGCGATTATTATCAATCGCTGTAGAATACTAGCGAACGGTCACCGCTTAGAACCCGATGTAATTGAACCAAATTATCGTAATGTGTATAACGAGAGATGCAAAGCTGATTATTCGATAATTATACCAGAAGTAAATCAAAATCTCGCGAGATGCAGTTGCTTTGTCTCTCTTTGGTTTGTTTGGGTTGGTATGTTTGTCTTTGTCGGGTGCGCCGACGGCTATCCCGTGGTTGTCGCTGCGTGCGCTGCTCGTGGGCCAGTATTGTTCGCCCGTCGCCAGGGGCGAGCCATACCTCACCCTGGCTCCACCAGGATGTTGCTAATTTTCTATCATTGCGACCACGTCTAAGTTTATAGACCTTTGAATTTTGAAATTGAGGTGTCAGTGAACCGTATTTATAGCCGATGCAAAGTAATTTTCAGCGATCCCTTCACAAAATCCCTAATCATAGCCGGAGGGAGCCAAGCATAATGTACCATTACGGTCCCTCTTGCCTGAGAATGGTTCCGTATTTTGCATCAGGTGAATGACACATTGCCTAGTTCGTTGCAGATTTCGGACTTCATTTTATTAGTGTCAGGTTTCTCAATAGCATCATGCCTTATGATGACAAAACCACCATAAGGACCAGACACAGCAAGCCTAATTTTAAAATAACTGTTTGATTCCGATTCTTCAAAGATTCGTGAGCAATTTACCTTCGTAAGTCATCTAAGAGGCTGAGAGCAACTGATGGTACCTAACCTAGAGTTTCTGCTAACAGTTGAAGCAACTCCAGGCCATGTAGAACTCTTCAGACCCTCCCAACGCCTTCAGGACTTAGTAAATTGTCCGTCGAGGTTCACGCTCCTCTCATTACTTCACTCAGTAATGTGTTCCGTCATCGAGATTAACTCTTCTAATGGCGCCAGCGTTTCCACTGCGTCACTATTGCCTAATTGACGTTTGTCTGCTTTTAGTAAAATGGCCAATTTTCTCTTGAACGCTGTTTGGTTTTATTCGAAATTGTATGTTTACTTTGTTTTATCGTTTTTGAACAGATTTTTATAATGTCAATAGTTTCTGGAGAAATTTCCGATACTTTACTTTATAGCTACTAATGTTCTTTTCGAGGACATTGATCGAACCTATCGATTGTTTTTGAAAGATGGATTTATTTAGATTTTATAAATATTGCAAAGTACAAACTCTGCGGCTGTCTTTCGGGAGTAATAATCCACAGGATATGAGCACTACGCAGCACAAGAAAAACGCTCTTGTAAATTGCTGCAGGCTGTCAACGCCACGCTTTTAATCTCTGTGAAGGGTGTTGATGAGAGGAGAGTATTCCAGGCTGGCTCTCCCGTACTATATAAGTAACAAGTTAATCCAGCCCGGGGCGAATGTGAAGTTTATATCACGCTTTGCATTATGCTTCATTATCTGAGCAATTTTTGCTTTGTTATGCTGCTAGTGGTAGGGCTGTCTCATGGTGTAGAAAAACAAACCTACATACAGTACTCTCATCAGCACCACGAGGTAACCGGTGCACCAGGTGGACTATACTTATTTCATTACTTACTTTTTCTCATGACTGACTTTCTAGGCTCCAGCATTTTTAGCATACCTAGACAAGGCAAGCGTTACTTCAGGGCCTTTACTCCGAATAATGAGTAACAAAAATTCGAGAAGTAACAATTATTATTGTTGTACTGCGCGGTGGCTTCTTCTTCTTCTCTTCAGTAATGGCCTGTGTCCGTCATTTCGACAGACAATTTTGCCAATGTCAAGTGATATAATTGTAATAAATAAGTCAAGTCAAGTCATTTGTCAAGTCGGCTGTCGTTTGTTTTGAAAAGAAAATGGTGGATTTTCTCTTCAAAACCTAACACGAATTTTCACATTCAGAAAAACCACTTCGTGCGAAGAGAAGTGACAGCGTCATTACGTTGTCTAACACAAACGTCACTAAAGTAAAGGCGTAGACTTCGTTTGGTTTCCGATTGCAAGTTTGAAAGTGTAATGTTACAACCCTATGCACTGCAGGTGAGACAGTACGTCGCCTTAGGCGCACCACCGCGTCGCTCGGCGCGGGCGCATACCCCTTGCAATTCATAGATCAATCACTAGCGAACCGTCAATTAACTTATTACACGATCCAAGCACTAAACACTTTGGAAATTTGATTTCAATGGAAATTAGTTTTGATTTTCTTTGATTTCTCATGTCATAGCCTAACATAATAACATAACTTATGCTACAAATTTGAAAATAAAGCTACAAATATAGCGAAACATAGCAGAAAATTTTATAATTAGAGTGGTTGAAAGCTTGAAGTTCCCTAGTAACTTTCATGCAGCTAGGTCACTCTGTTGGTGGTTTTTTTGGTTGTTAAATGTATGATCATCGTTAAAAACCCTTACAATTTGAATGTAGTTAATCGGCAGATTAATTTTTGATCAATAAAAAAAAACCAGGATCATCAAGCCAGGGTCAAATTACAGTCGTCTAAGCTCCGGACCCATCCAGGAATTCATAAATATCTCTTAACGTGTTTAACCCCAAATCACTGTAAATTATTATTGGAAGTTTACATTATTAAAATAATGAAAATGATCGCCGCCGGCCGCCGTGCGTGCCTGCTTGCGAACATAAAAACCACTTGAGGCGATTAAAAATAAACAATAATTGGGCCGGCCATTCACGCATGTAGACTCATTAAAACAATTAAATCTTGATTGAACAGAAATTATAGCTGTCGATTCTTAAACATAATACGATGGTGCGCCTTCTCTGGAATCTGCTCCGAAAAAAGATTAACGTCGATTTTAATAAGAAACAATTATTATGTATGTGTGTCTACGTCCCACGCTGAAGTAGTTGGCTTAATTTGAGACCGGTTACGCAATTATCAAAAATTACTGATGGCGCTTTTTGGAGATAATTTCAGTTTTTTTATCGACCCCGCGTCGAGTCTGCTCTCAGGCATAGAAATTATACTGCTGGTGTGTCTAATAATTATGTTGGCAGCTCTTGAACTTACTGGTTCGTACATTCCTTTCATTTAGTCAGCAAAAAAATCCTAGTTGAAAGATATCTGCATCTCAGATCAAACTTTGAATGAAACACATTCATTAGTAAAATAAGGCGACCAGATTTTTTTTAAATAATCTACCTAAAATGTGTAATTTGACTAATGTGACAAGATAGAGACACTACCGCTTTGTGATATGATTTGCGCTCGGAGTACTTAGCAAGAAGAAGGCATTATTTATTTTTTACGTAGGTAGATTTACTAAAAAGTAAGCGCAGTTTTCGATGGTCATTAGAATATTTAGTAAAAGTTTGTTTTCGTACAAAATATAATAGGTTAGCTAGACTAAGACAGGCAAAAAAACTAAATCTGACAGAACCTAGATTAGGCGCTTACCAAATTGCTCTTAAAATAAGCCAAAAGAGGTCATCTCACAGTGTTTGCACTCTCACAGCTCTTCCTAAGGTAAAAGGCAAGAGTAAACCGTAGCATTAGCTATGGAAATGAGGTCGTATAATTATAATTAATCTCCAAAATTGGATCATCATCTGCCCTCAGAAGATAATACTGGCAGGATAAACAACGCACTTAAAAATAAGTATTTAGTAAGATGGCTTTTGAGATGGGAGGTGTTTAAAAGTAAGGACATGCACGTTCGAAAGATTGGTAAAGAAACGCAAAAAATATTTTTAAACATAGACATATGCTTGGGATTACTTCGCGTATAGCTAAGTTAGAAGTATTATTTACGAAGAGTTATAAATGACTTTTAATTCCAGCAGTAAAATCTTCCTAGAAGATACTGATAATATCGATTGTGGTAAAAAATATGGCTATGTAGAATCAAAATAGAATATCTTAATCTGAATACGAAGCGTCTGCGGCCTGAACATCATTACGATCGCCATACATATTTACGTCTTATGATATTTTTAATTCAATTTTCCCCGTGAAAGTTCGGATCCTACTCCGTTGAGTGTTGAAAGCTATCCAATTTGCGTAATACTGCCAAAATATCTCATTTCTACGCTCACTGCTGACCTTTGACCTTAAAAAGACCTAATCATAAATAAACTCAATCCTAAACACGTTTCTATCTTGTAAAAAATAAGGTATTAACTTGCGTGGCATTATTGTGCTTATAAACCCTTTGTACACCAAAACCAAATGGAGTTTTGGCAATTCCATAATGCGAAAGTGGTCTGTTCAAGCTTTTGACTCTATGAAAAAAATACGAATGTCGGAAAACGATAGAGAAAAAAACATTTATATTTTCATAGAGTCGTTATTTATGGTTCGATGGACGTGTAAAAGCGTTATTTAGAGCGGCCGGCACTCTGCCGATTAGTATACGTAGGACTTTGTACCAGGCCAAGGTACAGAGCATTTTGCGGCCAACCCCTTTCAGCTTTGAGCTATGAACATTATTTGATGGGGGCTCAACACAAGCTGAAGTTCATATTGCTGTTTGGAGGTTTTAGTTGTGGGTTTGATTTGTTATGCACTGGTACTTTTAGCACGTAAGTTAGTACTTATCTTATCTATATTATTTTATTACTACATTTTTATTTTTGTTATAGTACATTTGAAGAATAATATAGGTAAGTATAGTTCAGTATTTCCAAAATTATTTGTTACCTTGCCTTTTAATATCGTATTTATTAACCTTTCGCCTGCAAATGGCCGAAATCGGTAGATTTCTAAACACATCACATAAACGGGTTAATTGGCTCGTATAAATAATGATATCGCTAACTGACCGCACCCCTAGTTACAGCCTGTAGATATTCCACGCACGCACCTTACTAATAAAGCGAGGTATGAAGTACAAAACAATAACGATGTTCTGTTGATAGATCGAATTATGATAAATGGACTTGAAGGAGGTAGGAATTACAAGTTTTTGATGTTATTGAGTTGTTGGTTTTTGTAGGCGCTTATCTAACTTTGTTTATGAGAAATTCTCTACGTTAGAGTTAGTATAGGTATTTGTAGTAAAATCTGTAATCTCATTATCATCCATACAAAATAACAATCCCGAGTACCTACCATATTTTGGCATTGGTCATACTCGCATTGTGGCATTAATTCGCAATCGAACTACATTACACTACACATATATTCTATATTTTTTATTCACCTAAACATCTACGAATAGGCTCGTAGGTGGTACCTACTGAGTGTCCGATACGTTGCTATGAGTAGGTACGATCGTAGTTGGCAGGGAACTTATCAAAACAAAATAGGTATATATTACTAAAAATAATAAAGAATATTGAATGGTGAAATTATGCAAGCAATTGAATAACAGAACTACCATTCATGGTTTCCACGATATTCAGGAAAGGTTTTGTAAATGGTCTGAACTTTTTGCTCGACTGTAGTTTATTAAGGTTCATGTTTCGTGCACTGTTGAACAATCAAATGAAACAAAACTTATTGCAAAGCCAAAATACACTTCTATCAATTAATGGTCACGGTTGTTACTTTGTAAGCTCACGTCCTTACTACCATATGTCCACGGGTTAATTCCAAGGCTGCTCGAGAGAAAGATGACCCCTTTATTACTTATTAAGGAGCTTCTACCCCTGTACCACGTTATTTATGTCGTCTAATAATAATTTGTATTAAATCACGGACGCTCCCCGCAGGACAAACAGGATTTGTTAGCTTTTGTTGTCGACGCTTTCTTGTGCGGAGTTTTTCCGCGCAAAATTAGAAGATACTGTTTGTTTGTTCTTTTATGGGAAAAATATGGTTCTAATCGAATCTGGCTTTTTCTTGTTTGGCTTGTTGGTACGACTGTTTGAATTAGCTAAAATTTGAAACGAAAATATAGATAGAAAGCCAAACATCAAAACTTTGTAAAAGAAGATACCTAATAAATTAAGCTTTTTGTTCAAAGTTTTTAAATTATACTATTTGATTTATATAAGTAGGTAGGTACTCGAGTTACCACCTAATATTACGGCCTGTCTCAAATTTTTACCCAACTGCAGAAGAAAAGAAGGGATTTTTTTTGATCATGGCAACCCGTCACTTCAAAACACCGCGCGAGGTGTAAATCTCATTCGTTATCTGTTCTCAATTCGCATACATTACAACTTGAAGATACTTGCGGCGACAACATTTGCATTTTAACTCCAACAAGTAATTATAAGTGGGCGATGTAATTATTTGAAGTGCCAGTGTTGCCAGTCGATGACATGCGTGAAGTATGCGCTGCAATTTGTTCACGTAACAGGCAAAGATAATGTACGAACAGACAGTTTGCATTCATCAACATATACATATTTTGCTGTTGAAAAAATCTTACCAGACACTTACCTCCCAATTTTTTTTATTTGTTTTAACAAAGTCGTAGAGAACCTACGAGAATCAGTGGCATGGATAATTAACATAATAACAGGATAATATTAATCCTGTTCATTAGGTGCTCATATAATTTGTGTAGCAAAATATCGCGCACTTTTGGTGCATTCGTAGGTCATTATGACAAAATTCGTAGAGGGTCTACGCAAATGTATTCTATAATTTAGAAATAAATATATCACATCGCATTACACAGCTAAAAAGACAAACTAGAAGCACCGATTCAGATTACCGAGTCGAGTCATTACTGGGCTCATCGAATCTCTACGTAAATGAAAACTCGCCTCATCACGTATCAAATTGAAATCCTTCGTTCCCTCGGTAAGGCCAGCCGCAGACGTACTTTTTCCCTTTGTTTTATTGTATTGGCCGTGCCTCGATTATTCGAATTATGTTTAATTCATTTCCATCTCGATGGTAATGTTCTATGCAACCAATGTTACGGTGCACTAAGAACAATCGACCAATCCGCTGGTGATTGCTGATTGCTTGTTACACAATCAGGTATCGAGATTTCGGACACTGTATCACTGTTTTTATAATATTTGACGGTGACACATTGGGTTCTCTTTTTAGAGCAACGACATAAACGGGCAATCAATCATCATCATCAATATATATAAAACTCTTTTAAAGCGGACAGAGAATCAATGCACAGCCTAAACTATAAGGCCTAGAGGTATGAAATTTGGAGGGTAGGTTCCTTATACAGTGTAGGGGCGCACTAAGAAAAGAATTTTGAAACGTCGCACTCTAACGGGTAGAACGCGAGAAACGCCGCGGGCGACGGCTAGTATAAGATAAAACCTTGAACTGGGTAAGAAATTCTAAAGTATGAGAAGCTAAGTAGGTATCTAAAAAAATTACAGAGTTGAATTCAAAGTTTTTTGAAGTCAGTTGACGATGTTAAATATTATTAATATTAATTTGTAAATAGCCTGCGCTAACGATGTACAGCAAGTCATTGATTTAATTGTTCCTGAAAACTAGTTTAAGTAGAGCCTACAGGCTTTTTTTTCTGGTAAAAAAAATACGAGTCGATCAAATCACTGGTGAACTCCTCAATGTTGGTCCTAAATTAATGTTTAAGAAAGGCGGCTATTAGGGGCAATAATGTGGTTACGCAAGGCAGCCAGCAGATGCCCAGCTGAGGATTATTAGAAACGTGATACTGTCGAGTGTTACCAATAACATTATTATTTAATCTGTGCCAGTTACACCGAAATCAGAGGCCGAGTGATTGCGGCTGGACGTGCCCGGACACCTTCCGGCCGGTGTGAAAAATTATTACATTTTGATAACTCAATGCTCCATCGGTAACGCTATAATTGCAACTTTAGCGGTTTTTATTCCGACGAAAAGATAATTTCTCGGTCTCTCTCCCACCCTTTGCTACGGCTAAACCGATTTCCTGTCGAGCTACGTGAAAATTTAAAACGACTTAATCCCCTATCGAGCTTTTAATGACATTTTCTCGGAACGTGAGCCCGCAAAAAAGCAAGCATACCTTGATATGGTTACCCTCAAATCATAGAAAGATTTGCTTGCCGCATTGGCAAAAATAAACGTCGGATTACATTATGGAATCAATATGAAATTACATTTCCTAATGTCAATTGTTAGTTACGAAGTGCAATAAAGTTCCAATAATCATGATATAATTCCTGAGCGATGTGCTCAGCTGGACCTTCCTTGTCTCTATCTTTGGTGTGGTGATTTCCTACTTACATCTCTGTCGTGGCCGGTGGATCGCAGAAGGTATGATGAACTCGGTAATGATCCAATCAGAAGTGAAGTGCATCAAGGCTCGGCGGCGCTGTGAGAATGTGGTTTAGGGTGCAAAAACTACGAGAACGGATTTAAATTAAACTGACCGCTTTGGCTTTGTTTCAAAACGTCACTTGTAATTTATTGCTTGAAATTGAAATTCAACGTTTTGGTTTATTTAATTAAATAACTGTCACAGTTTTTTTTTCATATGTAAAGTTGGTTTCCTTCACAAATACTCAGAAGTTTAGTTTCAAGTAGTATTGGAAAATAATACCTACACAAGTGGTTTTTAACGCTGATAGCTTTCCATTAAATATAACGTTTATACTAAAAGCTGCATCTTGTATTGTAATTTGTACAAAAATTATTTAATAACCCCAAAATTTGTAATTTCATGCAACTTAATTATATTAATCCAATAAAATTACACGACTCTTAATAGTCGCACTCTGCCGATATTGCACCAATAGGCACAAAGTATGCGCTTTTAAACTTATTTTTTGGAATTAAAAAATAAGTAATGGTCTCAAAATACGGGCTGTTACGTTTCTCCGATGGCTTGTAATTATTTTAAATGTCCCGCGTGCGCCTGCGCAAGTCGGTGCAGCGATAGCTTCGGGCAATCCGCGCGATTGAGAACCCATATTGATCCGACACAAAAATGTACATACTTGCACATTATGTATTTATTTTTACTTTCTTCGGTTCATTGAATTTTTGCCCTTTGAAGTTGTAAGACATTGTTCCGACTAAATTACATGGCAGTTATGACAGACTGATTTTAGCAAGACGAGCTCTATCAAACTGTGTAAAATATTGTTGATAATATCAGACATTTTAGGAAAATTCCGTCTAAAAAAATGTATTCTGCTGTTGCATTTTCCTAAACAACCTTACCTAATTACAGCGCTTAAATTATACCCGTCTTTGTTGTTTTAGTATATTATGAGAAAGGGGTAGGTAGCAACATTTTTAGTGCTGTCAAACTAGGCTAGTTCCCTTCGGCCGTCTACGAAACCGTAGCTTCGCAACCAGTTACGAACTAAACATAATTCATGCAACAACAGAATCGGCGACCTAATTATCACTATCGGTCGGCAGGTTTTTAGGTAGGTACCTAAGTAATAAGTAATAGTCTTATATCACTATCGTTTTAGAGCTATAGATAACGGCTCTACCTACGTAGAGATTATTTAACATTCACTGCAGCCCACTTATCGCTCACTTCAAGGCAATCGCTTGGATTCACGTGTAGTGTAAAGTCATAGTCGGTTTTCCCAAAATGCCTCCGAAGTGGCCTTTAGAGAAAACAAAAGTTCCCGAAGTTAGAGAAGGGGTGAGTAGGTACCAATTATTATTTATTTAGTGGTTGTAGAAGTTTAGCTGCCTGCAAACATAAACAACCATGAAGTTGCTGAATGATTGTTAGACAGCTCTGACCCACTACCACGGTACGGTAAAGGTATATGTAGGTACCTAGGTGTTTACATTTAGGTATTTATCCTCAAATAATAATTCCCCGGGGCGCAACAGATATCCTATCCTATTAGCTACTAGATAAGTAAGTAAGAACTTTTCTTACTAAAGTTTACTGAGAATGGTGCATAACGGCGCTTGTCGACATTTTGGAAGTGGTCATGCGCATCGGCTTGTTTGCACGTTTGGCAGTGAATGGACGGTCGGTCACGGCCAAGGTCGAACTAAGGAAAACTTTGATTCTATATTGATATTAAAACCATTATCACTAGCAGCATTATTATGAATTAAGTTCTGCAACATAAATTAGTTCATAGGTACCTACTCGTCTGGGGCACACCTCATTAACTCGGGGGTAAATCCAAGTAGAGCAAAATGGTAAAATCAGTGTTACAGGAAATAGTTGCAAGAGATCTAGAAGATTCAAAAAAAAGTGTGGTGAGTGAGTCATATTTATGAAAATAAATCCTTCGTTTGTAATTTTGTAGTTATTGTCATCCAGACGAAAAAAACTAAGTTCCTTCATTTTACCCAAATACCTACCAAGTACCTACACTACACACCTACTCTAATTTTTTAATCTTTGGCGCCTAAAAATAAACTCGAATACTCTACATAAGTTGGTTTACGAAGACAAAAAGTAAAGCATCTACAAATGTACATTTAGGTATTACTTCATTGCACAAAGTACAAATTGTATTTCAAAGGACTTCAAGATATTATTTATATTTTCAGAATCGAAGTCACAGCACATTAGATACATGTAGCCTTTCTAACAATATTTTTTTAGTGAAAACTGTCTTTGTAAACTTCTTAAAATGTCATGTGTCAGATTTGACGTATACATATTTTGACAATGACACTTCACTTTTGCTTTGCCACTTTGCCAAATCAAAACAAAGTTTTGTAATATAATGTTTTTACGAATTTTTATTAATTCTTGGCCTTGAACTAGTGCTAATGTATGCAAATAATTAGATTTTATCACACAGCCTCACGTGAGAGTGAATAAAAACGAATTTCAACGTGCAGGGCCAAGGGTGGGGTTATAACTGTGTGATTGCCTTATACATTGGAAATACCTAGTTTTTACATGAAATACAATGTTATTTATGTTAAATGAGGTCTACTCTACGAGCTGTATTTGTATCGCTTCTGATAAATCAAGCTATTTTTGAAAAAAACTTGTGTAAACAAACTGATTTGCTAACATACTATACAAAGGAAAGTCTGGCTTGCAAAAAAGAAGAACATGGAATAAACACAAGGTATTGGAGATTACAATTGACTGAAGATATCAGAGATACTGTAAATATGACAACAGGCCCCAGCTCTTTCTACCGTCCAAGAAGTGCGATGGCCCGGGCACTGTATGAAAAACAGAGTAATGATAGATATCTTCAGGAATTTGACAAAAATGAGGTATGTACATTGACTATTAATGTAGGTTTATCACTTTGTGAAACTATATTACCGACCAGTTGAAGATCATCAGCTCAACTTATTGAAGTTTAAGAACAAAACACAAAAGGGAACTGGATATAAAAAATATTTTGGTCATGTAAAAATATCCATGAATATTTAATCTCGCTATAAGATATCATGGTCCACTTTACTAATTGAACTTAGTAAACCTAGTAAAATTTTAGTTATGTATGGCTTATTTCAGTAAAGTTTTAAGCTTGCGGGATTGTAATGAATAAGTAATTTTTGACACTTAGGTCAACTTTTTTGTCTATAAATAACTCAGTATTTTAAATTCAATAGACAAATGCATGAGACCTTGAGTGATAAGTTTTCTGAAACCAGACTGAACTTAAAATAAATACGCCCGAGAATAAATTAATCTTTGTGGCTGACTATAGAGGCTTGGTTAAAAAACATTATATCAAACACCATTTAATAACAACATTAGACAGAAAACTAAATGTTAGCATGATCTGCAAATACTTGCGGAGTCTGAGTGTCAGGGACCAAGGTATTGTTTTGAATTTACCTGCATAATATACAATTTTATTAGGAAGTTATTTTTTCATAAATTTTCATTTTGATACATTCAAGGTCAACTGCACTTAAAGTACATGTTACAGTCAATATTTTTTAACATAAACTTCATCAAGAAAAAAATAATTTAATTTTTTTTTTTTTTAATTTTTGTGAAAGATACCTATTAGTCTGCAGTCATAAAACATTGTAATGTTACAACATGTTGATTTTACAAAAGTTTTAAAATGAGATTCCTCAAACCTGGTTTTCATAGATGATGAATATCCTCATTGCTCGGAAACAGCTCCAACAATAATTTTCACCAAATATGGCTAACAAGCCGTCGCCCGCGGCGTTGCTCGCGTTCTAAATAGACCCTTTAGAGTGTGACTTTCCAAAATTCCCATCTTAGTGCACCCTTACACTATATTATAAGGATACTACCTACCCTCCAAATTTCATACCTATATAGGACTTATGGTTTAGGCTGTGCGTTGAATATCAGTCAGCTTCAAAAGAGTTTTATATATATATATTTATGATGATAACCATCCCAGATAAATCACCTTTCATACAAAAAATCGCATTCAAATTGGAGCCCTATTTTCAGGGCACAAGCAGACACCAAACACCGTCAAACTTATAACACCCTTTCCATTTTTGGTCGTAGGTGAAAAAATATATATAATAGGTTGACTACATTTCGGCGAGACAGAACCCGCTCTCCATAAAATGTTGGTACATGTAAATGTAGACGTTGGCTGGAAGATGAAGGGATGATAATAAGATAATAAACCATAATTAATAAGTAGGTCGTTATGTGCGTGTACGTACCTATTACTACTTAGAGGTAGATAGGTGGGTATATTTTTCCGAAAGAAATCGATATTATCGGTTCGGTTAAACAGAGGCTGAGAAATTGTATTGCACGGTGCCAAATCAGAGTTCGCACGATAACGACCAAGCATTTGTCGGGTTCGGTTTGATTGCTAGATCCAATTTTCCTGCAAGGGACTATTCCAGCAATCTAAAGTCTCCCAGTCACTCGGCTCGGGGTATTTCATAGCGCACGCAATCGGGGCCTCACGTGTGCCTCGGTAACGAGGATATATTTGCGTATGAAGAACACGAAATACCTCTGAATTGTGGAGGAAATAAGACATTCAACCCGCTCTCCGCCCCACCCCACACGACCCTTTTAACTTTCATCTCTGTCGAGTGCTGGGTCCACATACTTTTGTTCTATTTGATCAATGTTATTAAATGTCGCGAGCTGCCTGGATTACAAACATTTGACTACGAAGTAAGCTGCTTATGCGGACATAATGGTCTGACGAATTATAGGTACCTAGCAGCTCTGTATTAAATAAGTTTGTACAACTTCTCAATCTTTCAGAAACACACCTCGGTAATCCATAATAATTTAAAGTCAGCCTTTAAAATAACGTTAGGTCTACGCACTCGCGTTCATAGTCATACAAATGTACCATTATCACCCCTAAGATCGCCGAGGTCAATATTATGAATATTCAAAGAACCTATAGAACTAGATCCTAGAACTTTTAAACACACAGAAGATCGTCTCCATTGTCGGCCACCCGTGTGCGCACAATAAGCGTCCAACAATTCGCAAATGACATTTGATTGCGGCTGCGTACGCTGCGAGCGTCACACGATCGTCGCCATCGCCCGTAATCACTGCTATCCATTCTGTTAAAACCACCCGAGGATAAATTAGTTAAGTAGTAACTTCCGTTAATCGGCCGCGGTCGGTGCCGGTCGCCCGCTCTAAATGGATTAATTTATACTTGTATGAACGAGGACGTTTTTGGTGTCACGCGAGGATGGGGTGATTGTTGTGATTGCTTGCGCTTCCTATGAACAGTTGAACACGTCCTACATTAAACGACCTCGCCTCTATCTAAACCCATTAAAACTCAGTTTATGTTGTGAGAACTTAACTGATGAGTTGGTTATGGTCTGAATTAGTTTGAGGGGACGACAACGCGTTTCTTTATGACAATGAGATTCAATTCGTAGTCTAGAGTATCTTCCTAATGAGAAAGTTATAAAGCTTTTAGTGTGTGTTTATAGCATGCTATATGGTCTGCCTCCCTAAATATTTGTCATGCTTTGTAGGATGTACTCGAAATAGGAATCAATACATAGGTGATGCTGGAGGCGTGATGTCCACACAGAGAGCTAAGACACCTGAGTCGCGCTGGGCGCATCGCTCACTGCAATCTGTACATTATTTCTCCATTGTTCGCGTAACGAGCTGCCACCCCCTGCGCGGTGCCACCTCCACCCTCACCCCCCTTTCCATTTCCACCCTGAGGCGGTGGGACCTCGCTCGCGCCTTTCTTTTATCATTCCTCTCTTTATTTCCGAATGCAAATAATCCTCCACACGTGTGAGAACCGAAACCATTGTTCTCTCGCCTCCCTCCACTTGCCCCCCACCGGGGACCTTGGTGACGAATCTTTTTCTTCAGCATTTAACCAAATGTACCTACTACAGCTAGTTTTACGATGTAGGTTATGTGATAGCTCACACTCAATTATCCGCTCACGAGTAATGAAGTGTTAGATTGTACATAGATAAAAGGTTAACAAACATCATGGAAAAGCATCATATTTCTACATAAAATTAAACTAGATTTTAAAGTGATGAAGTCACCATTATGCTAATTATTCGACGACCTGACTGTTCATAACCGTATTCGCTGATGATAGATGTAATTGGTACAGTTCAAGTATGGGTCAGTAGGTGTGAAGCGACAGCCCTCAGTTGTTGCGAGTGGTGGACAAACAGCTCGTTAGGCCTCCGCGGCGGAAGGGTGGAGCGCCGCGATTCCCAAGAAAAACGCTAAGTGGGAAATCAATACGTATTAGGCGCGATATCGGACCGCTCGCACGTCACACCATGATGGATGAACGAGCCCAAACTGCCTCGCTAACTCTAATAATGACAATATACAAATTGACGTCCGCGAACACTTCTGAAACGCGATACCACAGCGTCGCCACTCACATTATGTAAACAAACATGGAAAGAAGTGATCGCTTGCAATTTCTGTAATAGAAATCTCAATTACGGATGTGTTTTTTTGGGTCTCATCTATCATGCGGCGCCCTGAGAAAACGTTGCTCCCGTGAGTCAATCGTCGCGTCGAATAATGGCGTCTCGCTTTGACTTTTCACAAAGAGTGCGATATTGGAGTGGATCGACAGGCGGGAGTCACCGCGTCTACATATTGAAAGCTATTCAGAATTTGCAAATAAATACACACATGCATTCGACTCCGGCCGCGCCCGTGTTGTCGTCCCACCACCTCGTGCATCGCCGTTGCCTCTACAAAATTGAAATCGCATGTGCTGACGAGACACGGAGACTATGATTTTGTTAGTTATTTGTATCGTCTATATCGGCTGGTATTATTATAGATACATTTTAAACCAGCGGTTTTTTTTATCATAGTTAGAAAATACAAACAAACAGTACTTACTCATATTGTGAGAACGAGTAACATCAGCTAAACAAATACGTTGTAACAAGAAGTCACAGAAAGTTATAAGGTCGCGAACTATATGCAACAGAAACCGCGACGTACGTAACACATAAAAGCCATTTTCGGCGCACCCACCTGGGGCACCTCGTCAGAGTGCTCTCTGAATATTTTGCTCCTTACAGTTATCTACACACAAATACTTAGACATCAGAGTTATAGAACATGAGGTCACAAGTAGATTGTATAATTATACTGTTTACTTTTTCATTATGCAATGAATGCAGAAGAGGTGGCTATTCTAGCAGATGCTTTTTGGAACGTTTCACGTGCCGGCTGGTGCCTAGACGTTTTAATGCGAACTACTTCCGTGCCGTATAGCCTTACATGAGATTAAGCCAGGGTAGTTGAAGGGGGGGTGTATTTATGTCACCTCGGGGACGCGAACGTTCGCCCCACCCCAATTATACCGCAGTAAAAGTCATAAAAAGACACCCGAAGTTTTTACACGAACGAAGAAGAGGCTCACGCGAAATTAAGAGGGGCGCCGAAATGTGAGATGAGTATGAATTTTTTATAAGCTCAGATGATGGTGTTCCGTTTATGATGTCTTATGGTGGATAATGGCCGCGGTACACGCGCTCTTTGTTTGTGCCGGTAAATCATTGATGAGCACGCCTTTATTACTGCCGCGAGCCGTACCAAATAATTAATTACCAACACGGCCCAACAACGGCTTTCACACTAACGGCCCAACAACTACCAAATAAGTCGAGAAACAGTGATCCATAATCAATTTAAAACCATCAACGCTACATTGTTTGCTTACTCAAAATATTTGGTACATCTGCGTTAATTATGTACAAATTTGGGTATAGGTCACAGTGAAAGTTATGCTTGCTATAAAGTGTCATCTGTTCAATAATTTACTCGAAATGTAAGAGAGACAAAATAAATAAAAGATACAAAACTTAAT
The DNA here is from genome assembly GCA_918843925.1 of Eulithis prunata. Classification (NCBI taxonomy): domain Eukaryota; kingdom Metazoa; phylum Arthropoda; class Insecta; order Lepidoptera; family Geometridae; genus Eulithis; species Eulithis prunata. Next base: position 3,796,782 of record OU974019.1, on the reverse strand, counting down.
ATTGTGTTTAAACACGCAGAAATACAAAGTTGCAGAACTAAGTTTAAAATAAGTTAGGTGTCAAGTTATTTATTTTATTGTTCATAATATTGAAATCTATTCTTAGCCTCACGTTTTAAAACAAAAGTAATGCACAGCTTATGTCTACAAAAGGCCCTTGTGAACTCAAATATGCTTTTCAATAAGAGGTATGGACGTCATAAATAATGCTTTATTTAATGGGATTTATGTTCACGAAAGCAGGTCGAAAACGAGCTGAGAGTTAACCAGCTCTGAATCCAAACAGCGAATTTCGTTTTGTTCACGCTCATACGAAACAATACATTCTCACGTTTAATTTCTTTCGGGTTCTTAACAATTGATTCTTTTACGAGTGTGTTTATTGAGCACATTCGAAATGCTATAATTTCAATAGCTACTTACTATAAAGCAAGGTACTTAGCAAGGGGTATCGTCATCAATATTGAACCTGATTAGACTTGATTAAACTTAACTGGTTGTGGACTTTTTGACTCTGTACTGACTTTTCTTCCTTCTCTATATATTTCTTATCAGCTTCAACATTTTCGCATGTAAAAGTCTGGACTAAATCGAGATGCGACACTCACGACAGTATGTAGAGTCTGGCAGTGCGTAACGTGGTGCGTGCGTGCGTGCCTAGCCGGCCTCTGGTCTCGGCTAATATGATTATGACAGCGCTACGTGCCAGCCCAGCTCCGGGATCCTCGCACAAATATTCATTAATCTTTCACGGTCCGACGTCCGCCACGATGGAGATTTAATCAGATTAAGGATCATCTTTTTTGCGGTAAAAGTCATGCCCTTTTGTTGCTAGTCGGCCGTTGCTCGCACTTTTGTGGTAAATTTATGACTAGCGTTGTTTGCTCTGAATGTAAATTCGTTTTTGATAGATATTTCCACTTCTGTTGATATCCTCCGGGAATGTTTAATCATGTTTGGTATTTGTGTATGATTCGAGCTAACAAAAGCTGTGCGGTGTGTATTTGTAGACGGCGACGGCGCCATGACGACTGCTATGCCTGCGACCGGCCTCGCCACGCAGTCTGCCAGGCGTAGCTCGCCGCCTGATGCGAGTTTATGGCCAGTACGATCCTATTTTGATGGCAGAATTATTTAATTTTCAATACCATAAGAAATTAAAATTGTCTGCTCTATTCTATTAAGTTTTATGACTTCGTTTTATGTTAGATGTGGTATTTAGTTAAAAAGCGAGTAGTAAAATAACTTAAGTAATTTCAAGTGTTCTTCCAGCGATATTCAGCTCAAAAGAAATACTTTAAAAGTTTTAGAATGATCATGCAAAATGTTAACACTTAAATGGTCGCGCCGAACAGGTCGGTTGATTCGTAGATAGGGCGCGGAAGGCCAAATAAAAAGTAAAATTAAGCGCTGCGAAACGCGCGTAAAATTATTTTACCATTGTATGCAAATCGAAGCCGCCGTGATTATTTTATTTCCTAAGAGGCTCCGAATATAAATCCCGATTAAAAATAAACCCCTCTTTCAACCGTCTGCCGGTTGATAAGTGTTTATACGAGAATTTGTAATGCTACAAGTAGCAGCAAACCAGGCTATTGGTAATTGAAACGTATTTATCTAAAAAAAATCAAATGGTGGTCATAAACAGAAGATCAGACTTACAAGAAAAGTATGAATGAGTAAATAAATACACCGAAAGCTGACAACTGAGATCTTTGCGGAGTTTGAAGACATTTACAGCCAGCAAAAAGATCGTACGTGCCTCCGAATGTGGAAATACCTGAGCACATTTTTGATGAATTCTACGCTGACAGCTCGGTATCTGGTGGTTCCACGTAAGGGAATAGCGGGATCGCTTGGACACTTTGGAGATCATTCAGACATCAATCAAAGTTATGACGTGTTGGTTTACAAAACGTGCTCTCTACAGCAACTATAATCTGCAGCTGAATACAATTATCTTAGCTGACTTTGAGGTGTTAAGTCAAACAATGAACACATTACTCGTAAAATGAAATGTAATGAAACAAACAAATCAGACGCGCAATTAAGACCGGACAATAAAATATCAAAGCTCAAAAAAGCTCACGGCATCGTTACATTCTTGACACTATTGCGGTGTAGCTGGCAGCCATCTTGGATATAAACGCATAACTCATTTATTAAAAGGAAACGGCTTGGTCCCTGCGGCGCGCGGTGTCTAATGAAAGTTGGCTCTGCAAAAACGTCGCCTCGACGGGAATGTGTCGCCCTCGCGTTCTTGGACGTGTACAGGCTATAAAAATACCGGTGGACGAAGCCCCGCACCCCTCTTCACTTCTTTTTCAATCAATTCAATCAACGGCTACAGTTCGATTGGCTTTTGACGGTTGTAATAAAATTGGTACGTAATACCTACTCAAGTTACTGTTACTCGAACTTCAAAATTCAGGATCATAAGAAATTTAAGTTTTGTAACTGTATTCTGCATCTCCTAAAATGCTGCTTTCAGAATATTTAGTCGAGGTTGATTTATAATAACAAACTACGGGTAATGCATAATTCAAGCTTTAGCAAAGTGACGACAGTACCTAAACATGACTTGTATGTATACGAAATCATAAAATCAATGAATAAGAAATCTTTGGGCCTCTGGAGTTTTCTAGGCTTCAGTCAAGGTCGATTTTAAATAGATATTTGTCATGTGGAAGATAGAGCAAAATAGAGCTAAGCAACATTGTCAAGCCTAAACTTGTATTATTTTAGCTTTACAAAAACCAGGAGTTTTTGAATCTGAACTTCGTAATCAAGAATCACAGATATTGATTCAACAAAACGACTGCCGACTGCACCGTGTTTGGGCCATTCGTTTTTTGTACCCGCTGTTAATTTCAACGGACAATGGGCGCTGCGATCGCCTTTCGCATCCGAACAATCGCTCGGCGTGGCGTGCGCCCAGTTAATTGCTCTCTTTACCGGCGAATCACTTCCATTCCAACACCTCTGCCGAAATAAAACTAATATTCTAAGAACTCACGATAAACAACTTCATCTCTCCGTGTAAAAGATCGAATCGAAAATAAAACGACGAATGAAATGTGGAATCTCAACTTACCAGACGCGACCCATACTTAACCCTAAGTTAATTTAACAGCACTGCCTGGGTGGTAATGGTAACCAGCGACGATATTGTCTCGAGACGTAACGGCTGATTTTACGATCAAATCGGCCCAGTTGGTGCTTATGTAAAACCAGTTTAAATATACTCGTAAATCTTTTGAACACGTGCCCACGCGTTGGATTACGTTGTCTCATGCAATGCTTACACATCTTGTAGGTACCTCTTACTTATTATCCAGAGTACTAGAGTGTTTTTGTTGCGGTCCGCAACAACTTTTAGTGGGAAAATCAACCTGAAATAACTTCGAATGTCCTAACTCAAAACCTTCGAAACACAAAAACCCAGCAGAAAATCATTAGAACAGATACTTAAACATACCTTACTTCAGAGGATGCTAATTTTATTGGAGTGCAAATTGTTCGAGCGAAATGATGGTTGATTAAATTCGTGGACGTTGCATTCCCATGGTCCATCGATGCGGAAGTGGGCAAATGAATTTGAATAGTATTACGGGCGGAGATCACGTCGGACCATAAATCGCGACTCCCGATAGAACAATTAAAAGACGAGTTTAAAACAATTACGTTACAGAGGCCCTCGGGCGGGCACGTGATATTGTGGACCAAAGATTTTCCTATTCTATTACGTGGTTCTACAATTTATTACCTACCTATAGAACTTGCTCGATATAACTAGTCGAGTCGCATATATGATTTGTTTGTATACCTACTCAAATTATGTTACTCATTTAACAAATTTATGATCATGAGAAGGTGAACTATGAGTTCGAGGTCAGTTTAAAAAAAACAAGCCTAGCAATATAGTTTAGCCGTAGTGTAGGTATTCAATACGGCATCTAGAAATATCCTGTACTCGCTACTTTTTTTAAGTTCTAACTTTTTTGGCTTGGGTTCTCTGCTTGGAATAATAATCTTTGCTTTGCTTATAATCGAGTAGCTAGTCGAACTAGTTCTTAGTTGTAAATCTGTTAGAACCCATACGATGTTGGTGCATATCAGTTGAATGCTTTATTGTTTAGTAGCTTTGTCGAACGCTAATCGAAAACAATTGTTTTACAGCAATAAGTCAAGCGCGGGCTTTTAATTGAGACTATCTGGCATCTTGCATGTTCGCTCCGAGCCATAAAACAATTACTTATGCAACACATTGTGTTCCTGCATGAAACAAACTATTGCGTTTTGAACAGGAAGAAGGACGATTGGGAAAGTTAATCATCATTTTAGCCGTAGGACGTAGGAAGCTAAATATAGGCCTCCCAATGATTCCCAGCAACCTGTGTTACGTTTTTTAGTGGAGAGGACTCCGTAGGCTGGGCTTTATCGTGAAAATGTAGTCTTTAAAAGTGTAAATTTATTTCTAAAATATGTCAGAATATGCTGCAAAGTAATAAAATCAATATACTATCATCCATTTTCCCGAGCTGAGTCTTGCACGTCCCGGTGAAGTGGGTACGTCCAAGCGATCTGCATCCAGGCTGATCCCATTTTAATGGAGCGCCCGGCAAACAAGCTTCGGAGCCGCTTACTAGCAAATCCACCGGGATCCTATGCGCCACTTAGCTGCGAACATACAATGTTTTATAGCTTCTGTACTTCATGCATCTTGACGCAAATATTTTACAGCTAAATTACTAGACATAAGACGTCCTGACTGACCTTACGATACCAATACATCTCTTGTATTTGATTTCAAGTTTTATTTCTATCGAACATGGATCAGCATCTAAATTGCTACAAGAAATCGATACACAGCTCTACGAGTGACATTGAATGTTTCCAATGGTCGATCTAAAAACAAAACGTCAACCATCGAAATGATCATCAAAGAAACATTTATTTCGCACTTTAAAAGGGAATTTATCTGGCTTTAGCGCTGAGTCAGTTCGACGTTCATAAGTTGCTGCGTATTGATAATGTGCTTGCACTAAGCTCTTTGATTCATTAGCTGAAGGCGAACGACCCAAGGATAAAAGACTTGCATCCTTGCATTCGTGCCTTGGATGTACCTTCACTGACCTGAGCGCTAACGAGTCAACAGAGGATAATGAATCAATTGAAAGGCTATGACTGGCCGAATGTATTCAAATGAAGCCCATTTCTTGGCCAAATGACGCGCTCTGTGAAAATCACTAGCCCACATACATAGACCGTAAAGCAAAATAAAATATCGACTTGGCCGCGATAATTCGCGAATAGAATAAATCAACTTCGATGTGTCTTCCCCTAGCAGGTAGATTTTTAAAATAAGGAAATTGTTATTCATGTAAATCTAACTTACACGAGCTGAAAATGAATTCTAATCATGACTCTCATAAATAATTTAGGTCCTAGTCTACATAATTCTACAAAAACAACATGACAATCTATTGCTGTGCCATTTGATGCCTCTTTTCCATTTATTTTTCTAGGCCACAGTATATTTCAAAGTTGACACGAAAAACTATCTGGGAAAAACAACCATATCACTTCAGCTGTTAGAAACCAAAATGAGTTTTTCTCACTTTAGGATGTTTCAAATCATCAAAAAATTCTACGTTCTTAGTTTGGTCCGTTTGTATTTTAAATGTGTTTACAGCTAGCTTGCAATTTTCGTAATAATTAAAAGACCTGTTTATTATGGCAACATAGTCATTGTGTGTGTATGGCAGAAACAATATACCTAATGATAATGAATCATGGTCCTCGACTACTTGTAGAAAAGAACTATAAAGAAGCTACATTATTGTGCAACAAACAATGCTTAAACTCCAGAATAATAATATATCGATGTCTTCAGAATTCTAAATTTTCCACGATTTGTATTCCGTCTGGAGAATTCTCCCCGTCGAATCTCGTAGTTCCGTTTGCAGGCTATTTTAAATGTAAGGACGGCGCATTGCATAATCACCAACGTGATTCGCTATCAGTATTCAGTACTAAATATTTATTTTTTTCGTTTTTAATAATACCTACTTCTGCCGTTCATCATAAAATGTTTTAGATAACACCGATCTACGAATATGATATGAAAAGTCGTAGATATGCTTCTGAATCTCAAATTCTTAATTTTATAATTTGAAAGAACTATAAACAAAAAAGGATCAGTGATTCCTCTTAAAGAACTACTGAAGATTTCGATTACCCTCAAACCATGTGAGTCAGCGTTTTTGTGGAAATCTCCGTTGCAAATATTCATTTCAAATGTAACGTGTCTAGAAAGGAATAAATGAGACGAACTCCAAAAGTTATAGTCATAAAGCTATAATTTATAGAAGACTACTGAACTATAAAAATTCAATACAAGTTACCTGACTGCCAGCCATTCAATATGCCGATGCCGTGACGATTGTTTCAACTACCGGTTTCGGGCAATACAGGGTTCCTCTGATATAACTATTGGAGTGTTCACTCGCTTTTCATGAAGCAATGAAACAAGGAAATGATACGGTTACAGAGTACGAAATCTATGCAACTCTTAATAACCTCATAGCACAGTGGCTTCCGTCGCTCTTGAGTTTAGAATGCTCCCACCCAGATATGCTGATATAGCCAATAATGACAGTGATTCAAGCTTTCATTTGTCAAACAAATGTCCCTAATATACACAGCATAAGATATTCCAAATGGGCCTTATAATTTTAGCATACTCATGCAATTTGCATTGAACCCTCTCCACATCAAACGCTCACTCTTCGCTCAACTTTTTGTGATGTTTGATTTTAATATAAAGACAGATCTGGTATTAATTAAGTTGGGCTGATGAGTTCGAGTCCCGGCGTCATTACGTACATGTAGAAGCGAGAAGTTTTTTTTAATTCGTCATTATTCTGTGGCGTAAAGAAATGTTAATTCGAGGCAGCGTGAAATTAACACCGGCTGGATTGCCCTTTGTAGGGCCGCGGCGGCCAACTTAAACACACAACGGGTGACGAGCTATGAGCTCCTTTTATTACACTCTTATTTGCACCCGATTACACCTTTTTTTACAGTTTCACTAGGAACTTGCAGCAAGTTGTTAAACTACAATTTGTGTGATGCGTGAATAGCAATCGCGATGTTTCTTTCATCATGTCATTACTAATGTGTAACGCTTTTGACGTTGATCATCGTTTTCATTAGAGATGCAACATAATATATTTTCTGCATAGCCCTCTAATAAGATTGTTCTATTCGCCTGGAGTATTTTCATTTAAGGACTCTGGAGGATCAACTTGTCTTCAAGTTACCGTGTCCATTTTGTTAAAAGCCTAAGCATTGTGGCTTCCTTAAATTTGATGTAAAACTCTCTTTTTGGAATATCCTTCTAAGATACACAAAATCTGAAATAATGAGACCAATTTTGTTTCAGTGGTATAAGGTAAATCCAGATCGGCTAAGTCCGGAGCTAAGCGAGAAGTTCGTCCAGCTACACGCGGATGACGAGACGCAGGAGTTTCTGGCCGCCTCCGTGGACAAGTCCCAGTGGGTGTGGACGCAAATCTGGTACATCCTGGCGAAAACTGTGCTCAAGCACTTCTGGTCCATCACCGATATTAATGGGTAAGTAAATATTTATAAGTGTTTGTGTAATTGATCTACAGCTGTACCCATTTCACTGGTGTTTTGTTGAAGGTTAATTTATTGATATAGCGTAAATTGTAACATTGTGATAGTTTTAAAAGATTCATTCATTATTTGTGGCTTTCTAAAAGGTGTAGCTTAGTCTACTTACTGTGGATAAACTAGCATGCTGATAGAATAATAAAATTGTATAATATACTAGATCGTTATTACTATTCTGATGTCCCCTTATCGAACCTTTTTACTCCTTTCATGTTGCACTATTTTACCAAATAATATTTTTATTTTATCATCGCATTACGCATCGTAAGAATCACTTCTTTCATTGTATTATTCATGCAAGACACCGAAAAGTGACTTACAGTCTCGTAAAAGTGTTACACGTCATCACACGCTCTCGGAACATCTCGATAACTGCATCCTCAAATTTTACTGTCACAGTCGAGACTTTCTTTCAGGTCGGTCGTAAGTATTCACTTCAAATCTGAACCTAAACGCTAAACATTTATCTAGATTTAGAGGCACTTGCAGTTTGTAAACAATCGTTTTATGGTTTGATGTGAGGTAAAATATCTCAGCATTTTAAACCAAAAACGCGAATTGAGGTGTTTTATTTTCTTTGCTGGATTATTTTACCGTTACTTTGACATGAGGTAAAATCGCTAAACTATCGAACTTTGACTGTCGAGGAACCTGTTAGTTTAAAAGTAGTGAGTCATGTATTTAACAAACGATGAATTGGCATTTGTAAACTACAATGGACCATTATTAAGCGTCCAGATTCATCCAATTACACCAATTACAATCTCCCGGTAGCTGTGAGTGGATACGAGAACATACATTATTTCCTCATCCATTGTGGCGTATCTGCACAAATTAACTAATTCGATAGTTGCGTCCACCGAACGATGGCTCAATGTTATCGATATTTGCATTGACGAAAATACTGAAATATTCTTCTCGTTTCCCCTTGTCGCAAATTCTACTGTCAAACATCAGAGTTATTGGTTTTAAAGATAACGGCGAATATCTTTAGTTTGAATGGACATAGAAACTTGTTTTATTTATTATGTAGCGTAAGAAACGTTCAATCAGTGCGTAAACGAAATGTCTCAGCATTAGTCACGTCATTACCTCTGATGGAAACTTCTCTGAAATCACTAATGTTGATAGAAAATAACGGACATCGATATCGATATCAATTATCGACGCGTCACTATTCACGTCCGGAGTCTGTGAACGCTCACTGAAAGCGATCACGGCCGGGTGTCTATAGCCAAGCACTAATAAATAATTTAAATAAATTGACGGACGAGATTTACTCATTGGCTGTTTCCGTCTCTCAATTACGTTTTATTTATCACTTGCTACCGTAGTACCGACCGTGCCTTTGGACTCCTGCGCCGCCATATTTGAGGCTAAAGTTAAAGGTCTCTTCTAAATTCTAAACCTATTTGCGAGAATTTTCCGATACTGCCACACTATAATGTTTAGTTTCGCTTTCACCCATCAAGCCCACTGATAGAGCCACCGGTGAGAACTTTAGAAATAATAGGATCTACATTGCTAAGAACTTCAAAATATGCTGTATGAATTCGATGTGATGCGCTTCCCCCATTAGGTAGATCTCATTGTTTCCTTTATCCTTCTTCTTCTTTTTCTTTTTTAATTTTCTTGAGATTTCTAAAATCATCTCATAAGCGGTCATTTTAGTTTTTTTTGCTATAACTATTGTCGCCATCACTATCGTTACTAAGTTCTGTAGTCATGACTATCTGTAATTCTGTACCCTTTTTCATCTTCCAATCAAAACAATACAGCCTCAACCTCTTTAAGCAAATCAAGTCTTGCCACAAAGAACAGTGCACCCACAATGATATCCTCATCAGTTCCATACTTTTGTTTTAGCTATTTGTGGTTGAGCTCCCCCATGCTAAATATCCGGGATATTAATCATTACTTATAGTTATAAATGACTCAATAGACACTGAATGTTAGCTTTTCCGGTCCAAATGAATTCATTTTCAATAGGTTTCAATTGGAGACTTTTGATTTATGTTGGTGCATCCTATTTACAAGTATAATTCATTTTATGTTTTCGTTTATTGAAAGGAATGTATTGATTTAATGAATTGTCGAATTCCAAGAATCTTTCATCTCTTGATATCTTATCTCAGTTAAATGTAATACATGATATGATGAAATACCAGATACTGGAAACAATATAGGTACCTATTTGCCAGGCTCAGAATAATGTTGCCAGGTATTTTAATTGTCAACGATCAGTACAAACCGGACAAGCCTCATTGACGCCGAACAATAACTTAGTCCAAATCAGTTGGCAAATTGTTCTGTGGGAACCTTGATCAAGTCAGCGCACTCAGAACAGAACCGGTCATCTATTATTGGTATACCATGCCGTTTGATACGTAGATTGTGATGGATACCGGAACTATACAAAACATTACTAGTTTTAAAATTCATGCAAAAGAACAATCTGAGAGAATAATCCTGCAGAATCTTGAATAACCCTCAACAGGCGTCCAAATTATAATTACATGCGGTTTTCTCGAGTTATGACCGTGCAATTTTAAGGTTAAAGTTCACTAAAAGATAAACGAAGCAACGGTTTAACCAACGGTTATAATGACAGGATGATTGTATGAAGCTGGTGGCTTAAACCGTCCGTTTTGATATTGATAAGTTTTAGTCTAAATGCTGTAGTAATTAACGTCCACAATAACAATCACGTTAATGTATAATGTGAAACGTTTATGGAGAGATTTGCATTGTAAGGTGATTCTTTACCTTTATCGTGTAGCAGTGCTTAAATTAATTGCTGCTTAAGGAATTCTGTAATACAAAGTTAAGAATTCTGCACAAGTTATTATTTTTCGAGATGGTAATTGTTTTTTGAACTTAAGCTGCTTTAAATGCTGAGAACGAAATTATTTTAAAGTTATGCTTCACGATAAAATCATGTACTTATACCAAAGTTGGGTTTGATGATACTGGGGGCGACTTTAGAAGCACCATAGTATCGCTTCGTCGTCGGTACAACATGATAGCACCTTGTCAATCTGTTTTATACATGACCTAGGTAGGTAAGCGTTTGATTTGACAGACCTTTGGACTATTGAGGCTGTTATATTGAACCCTGTAATCGATGCCTACTGTTCGGTCAGTCGGAATGTTTATTTATTTATTGTGGCCACTAAACAGCGGTGGTCCCTATTCCTTGGCGGTCTCCACTTTTCAAGCTCGGCGAGCGCGATCGTTCGATAGTGTACCATTAGCGCGAAGACTCGCGCCGGCATCCAATTGTGCGCTTAGATATCGCATACAAATGTCCGATCGGTGGCTGCAGTACGCAGGCCCGCTCATCTGCATTCAATCCCATTGTTGCCAGTACTGTTGTATATTATGCGTAATCGCTAATTTATGGATCGCACTGACCGCTCCGGCGTCACCTGCGATCTAATCTGCGTCTAATGGTTTGGGAATATTGTTCCGTTTGTATACCGTAGAATTGGCTGTTCCATATTTCCCGGACATGTCATTAAATGATATATTACCCTTGTTACTGCAAAGGATTAAGCTGGTGTTAGTACTCGTACGTGTATAACGAGTACAGAAAGGCTCTACGAATAATAAAATCATTAAGGCCAAACTCAGAAACAATGGACAGTTTTTCTAGCAGTTTTGGAAGCTTTCCAAGTGGCCGAAATCTGTCGTGAAGTGATTGCGGAGGGCGACGGTAATTATCGGTAACAAAAAGGCGACAGAATCGTAATGGGAGTGAAAGACGCGCCGTGCTCACCGCCGCCGCCGCCGCCGTAAAAAGCGCAAAGAATACACCTCGATATGATCGCACAAAAGCCGCTTCTGAATCCTACCTCAATGCTAATTTCCACTATCGCGCTCGCCCTCATTCATTTTCAATCGAAGCCAGCCTCAGCTTTCTTCTATTTTTTTAAAATCACATTAAAGAATCGAATATGGTGGATGTTTTTTTGCACAGCCGGTGTGCGACGCGATTTATTTATTTGCGGGGTTTTTTAAAGCGACATTCCGACTGGCTGTATACTTGTGTCTACCCGCAATTGGCATTTCGGACTAAGCGCGAGCTATACAAAGTCGTCGGTTTTAACGGTTGTTTTTAACGCTGGACTCTTGCCCAGAGAACGGAGGATACAAATAAATTATTAATCGTTTGTCCTGTCTTTTATAAATTAAAATCCATCCTTTTTTTGGTCCGCCGCGCCTGGTCCGGTATTTTTTGGACGCATCGCATTACCTTGTCTGTCCTCGAATTTATTAAAAACCTTAAGCCAGAGGTGAGCAATTAAATCTGTGACAGAAATTAATACGGAACAAGCCGAGCATTGCAGGCGACCGCTCCGCGCCAAGGTACTTATAAATGCCTTGTATTCTTTATTAATCCTCTTAACTCGTTAGGTTCAAGCTAAATTATTAAAATATTTAATTTACCACTTACGCTGTAGATTCTATTTATATTCTGTACTTGCTACCTTCTACAAGCTAAACTTTCTTATTTTTGTGAAAGAAAAATAAGACTGATTTTATTCTACCCTAGTGTTTCGCTCGCCGAACGGGGAAATTCTTGAAATTATCTAATTAGGTACGTGTGTGCACGGAGAAAAATCGCGAGTTACTTACGTAACCGCCCGGAAAATTACAGGCATAAATCACGGCGGGCGCGGGGTGAGGGGAGGGATGATTTTCCATTCGCTATCTTTTACCTTGGTATTATTTTGATTTATTTCCTCGCGTAATGAAAGCGTACGTCTCGTGTTGATGTACCAGAAATCCAGTATTCATTTCGCTAAATTGCTTTCGTAGCACGTTAGACGGACGCATCATTATTAACTAAGTAGCGGCAGAATAAATCTTGGCGATCGTAAATTTTGTAATAAAATGGGATGAGCATTACCGCAAAGAGGTGTAAGTTGGTGTAAAAATGCGACGGACGTTGCGGCGAGGTTCGTATGGCGTGTAGAGTATGGTGTATGGTAAAGATGTGTGTGATGGGCTGCAATGTGCTCGTTAACATGGAAAGTGCCACATTCCACGACACCGCACATTAGGCTGAGGCACCGCAATTATCCGCCCTCATTGCGAATATTACCTACGTCGCTGACTCGCACATCTCTTTCATTGAACTCACCTTAGCATTCGCTAATGCATCAACTGATCATTCAATTTTGAAAAATACGTCCGTCAAAAATATTTATTAAGAAATATGAGGAGATATTTTCCATAGCTGGAGTTCCCGGTGATGAATAATTTCATTATGAGTTTGGCTTTAAATAAAAATTTCGGCTTACTACAATTTTACTACAAGGTTTCTCGGTTTGACAACGTATGTATAAAAAGCTTCTTTTACAACTAGCCAAAAACAGTATCGCATTAAAATCATTGATTTAATTAATTGGTGTCAAAGTAGAACAAACTAGAACTTGTTCCAAAGATCCATCCAGTAACATCTATTCCTTGTTCAATCACCAAGTGCAAGTGCAAGCCATTGGTGAGAGCAATTGTGGAATGTTGAGAATGAGGCGTAATGGCAGACATTATCGTTGCACTAAGCAGGCGACACGACGCGACCACCGACACTGGTAGCCGATCACTCTAATGTGCTCACAACTATATTATCCCTTGTAAAAACTATGACTAGTACGCAATTACGTCTCTTCACTACAGCACTTACTTAGATGTACATTTTCTTTTCTTCTAGATATCTTGTAATATTCTTTACAGTTTCCTTTAAGATAAAACATGATTGTGATAGCAGTAGCGATTGATTTTCAACTTGCCACGTAAGAAATACTATCTTGCAAACTTGTAACTGATGACATAAAAAGTCATCTTCTTGATTCTTAGATGCTAATATGTTTACTGGAGCCTTATTCTCACTTCGGTAGAGATTGTACTCTAGTAGGGATGACGTCAAAATGACGTCGAAACTTGATACACTAGTAAGTAAAACGAGTTTTCGGCCAAGACATGACGCCCTATTAGACTAAAATCTCTGCCGAAGTGCATAAGGCCCTTGTATCTGAAGTCGTCAGCCTATTTCGTGTTTATCTCCCAACCTAAACGAGGGATGTTTCAGTTTTGGTTGTGAAACGGACTAAATACTAACTGTATTTAGTATATCAGTGCAGTATTTGTTTTGCAAGAAAGCAGATAATTTCACGAGATAATTACTCCATAGTATTTTGCTGAAGTGGACTCTTAATGTACCGATTCTATTTTGGTGTTCGGCAACACAAGCTGACTCTACACTCTGAACAAAGTGATGTCAAAGTTTTCAAACCTCGTCTATGCGCTAGTTTCGATTATAAACTTTGTAACAGCTACAGTGGCTGTAGACAATACATTCAGAATACCCAATTCGTATCGAAACAAAACCTTCAAATATTGAACGGCAGTTCGAACATTTCTTAATTAGCCTGTTTTTATTGTAAAACAAATTCGGTGAGTTCTAACAAAGGATTCCTTCTCAAATAAAAATAAATCTGTGATTCGTGACGAATCACGAGGTGTTTCGCCTGATCCCATCTAACCCTTTTTGTTGCCGCTCTAACTAATCTAGAGCCCCTCCGAGTTTTAATTAAAGATAATGCAACATAGTTTCACGTACTTACTGGCAGGCACGTCAACGTAGGGCTGGCGAGTGGCGGCAGATTCTGAAGAGTTCTAGGTATGTAATGGAAAAAAAATTCAAGAACGTTATTAAAACTTGGAAACTGTTATTAAATCGTAAAGCGTTACGTGAAAGATCTAGCAGGCTCGACATAAGAAGAATCAATTCTGCTTATTCAGTTGTATGTTTAACATTGTTCACTTGTGTTTGCGTTTGAAACAATAGCCATTTCCTACACGTTGAATCCGCGTAGACCACATCATTTGTGAAACTATCGAAGAGCTTATCGCTCTAGCAACTTGTTACATCAACTGACGTAAAAGATATCCAAGAAATATAAGAATAAAACCAATCGAGAATCATTGAATCAGAAAAGATTGATTGAAATAATTGAATGTGAACTTGACAGCCCTAAAGTCTGAGTGTGTTGCGGTAATTAGTAGGAAGCTCATTCGGTCAGTGTGAATAGCGGCAACAATATAGCCGGTAGCACGTCTACCCACCAATATTCAATTAAAAACACAAAGCGACGAGCACTGCCCGCTGCACGAACAAAACGACCAAAAGAGATGAGTACGGAGAACACAGATGAAGTTGCACCGTGCCCTAGCTGAAACAACCTTTATTGCCTCTCTCACTCGCAATCGTAACGTCATTCCTTTCTAATTCTCGTTCTGAAGTCACATTAAGATGGTCTTTAATAGCCTTGATTACCATCTATATGCTGAGTGGAGAACGATTATTTTTGGAGTCGGGCTCTTGATGGAAAGAAATAAAATGCGTATGCGCACGCGTCGCCACCGGGTTACGCTGTCGTTAAGAAATTACCGGGCGCGGAGTAGACGCCGCCGATTTTATCGATGGAATTTATTGTCGACACTCGAATCGAGACGCGCGTGCCCTTGTGTCCGGACTTCAGATACGGATATAATAGATGCATAGAAAAAATTACGCTTCTAGTTCTATGAAGGTGTTTGTCTTCCCTCTCTGGGGTTTTGGACTTTATATTAATTTGTGCTTGTAAGTAAGCATCCAAGTTGTATCAACATTTATTGCTTTCTTTGAAAATAGATATGCAATCTGATATGCAAACGGCGAAGGAAAACATTGTGAGGAAACTTGCGGCTTAGTAAAATCTGCACGTTGTATATCCTGTGGATCACGCTGACTAGGCTGGGAGGATGGTATAGGTACTGGGTAAGCCTACTCCATCTAAATCATGTCCCAGGCACTGCATAGTCCCGCTCCTACGAGCATGGGTGTATAATGTCTTCATGACGCTGTATAAATAATTTAGATGAAAAGTCCTGATTAAAATTTATTAAATCACAGCAAATCAACTAAAAGCTACCGCTATCTCCGAGAAGCAAGAATCTATTAAATCTCCAATCAAATATTTATTAATCCACTTTCAAAACAATTTGTTGGATTTCATAGGAACGCATTCGTCACGTCTCCAGCGTCCACCGCTTAGATGGTCCAGCGCAGCACAGTAGTAACGAGTGTATAATTATTATGCCGCGGCGCCGGTAGCCGAAAGGCCGACTCATCGTAATTTGATGGCGTCGGTCGACCCGCCCAGCCGCTGCCGACAAAAAACTAATTAACAGAGATGGACCAAGATAGGGCATCTGAGCCTCATTCGCAAGAACAAAATAAAACAACATAACGGTTACTATCAATGATTAATTTTAATTCTCCGTGTTACTGAACTCTGGTTTTGATGACTTGCGCGAATGATCTTTCCTTGTTTGATGACTCGCAAGGTGAATTTATACCTCTGTCAATAAAGGATTGCAAATTAATATCGTCTTTCAAACCGCAAATGGTTACCAAGTTATCATGCAGTGCTAACAAGTTTAATGTCATTAATCCTCGAAATATTCACACCCTACCATACGGTTCGGATGATTATAAACAGGTCGTTCACATTGCTTTAAAATTATGTGTTATATAGGTATCGATTACCACATTACTCGTAGGTACCTAATGTAAGACACGCGTGTCCTGAAGATAGCTTGATAGATTGTCGTCATGATGGATCGGCAGCGTCCGCCAATGGCGCGGCGTCGCCGACCGCAAACACCACACAAATACATGATATTAGCTAAACCAGATTGGAAACACCTACCTACTATCTGTTATTGGATTACTTACACGTTTTTCTATATAGCAAAAACTTGAGGTCTGGGTGAATTGAAAAATTCTAGCTGATGTCTAGAGTAGGAATAACTGACTTCGGTTAAATAATCCGCTTTATCTGAAGTTTCGGATCTTTATGCCACAGCAATCGTAAATCAGATTCCATTCTGCCAGATCCTTAAAAGCAAAAACGAGAAACGGTCATTTAATATCCCAACCCTCCACAATGTACGGGCATTTCGGAGGTATCCATGAATATGAGAGCACAATTACCGAGTATGTACCGAAATTCGATAGCCGAACGCAACACGTCAACAGGCCGGAGTTAATCATTTTTAATACGTTTTACTGGTAACTGTATGACTGCTTGCCAACGTGAGGCGAATTGCCATTGTTCGCCAGCTTTGCCACCGTTTTATTACCCCATAAGCGAAGTATTTCTGGCGACTGACACATGACAGCTACGAATTTGTGAACAAGTTTTACCAATATACCTTTAGTTCGTGTTTTTGGCTCTACACAAATAAACGTAATTTTTCCACTGAAGGAGGATGACGTATCCTCACAAGAATTGCTAATTATAAGCTTTCAAAGGAATCAGGCCTGACCTTCGTCTGATTAGTCCTATTCAGAAATCCTTTATTAAATTGGCGGCGCCGAAATCCGACGCTTCATTAACGCAGGGACACGGCCGCGACCTAAAGAAATGTCACGTCAAAATCGCTTTCCGAGAAGCGTAGCGCTACCGGAGCCGAAAGGGAATTAATAAGTACAAAAGGTTATAAAAAACTGTGACAGAATTAAGAGTGGGCGCGTTAAAAATGTGGTGCCCGCGAACAAGTGAAACATAATGCGCGAAACAAAGCAGCCGGAGCGAATGCCTTAAATCATTTTTAATTATGTTATGGCGCGGGCGCGTTGGAGTTGTGCGGTACGCATGCGCACGTCTTGGGTTACACAAGAAAGGCTGCTGTGCGTGCATAGCTTGCAATCACGCCGCCGCCGCGGGCCATGTCACTGTCCGTCCGATGCATGACCCCGTCAGCTAAGCCCGAGATCGCACCTCCTGTGAATTCTTTCACATTATCTTAAAGATCGCAAATTGCTTACGCTGCTCATGATCGGAGATTAATTTCATGATTTACTTGACGTTGCGGGAAGAGCCGCATCTTGAAAAAGAGTCATTCAGTTGCGTAAGGATTATCTCATTATCTATGATAGTAGCTGTACGGCTTGCTCTGTTAGTTCAATATCTGAGATACCTAACCAAGATATCGTAGTCTATGTATAATATTTTAGTACCGCCTAACTAAGGAACCCTATGAAATCACGAAGGCGCTTACTAGATACATGAGAATTATAGCAGGGCTTTGAATATGAAGATTAATAGTAATCACTCACACCAGCATTTTTGTGTCAATATATTCTATAAATTTCTCTATATTAAGTAAATAACAACGATACGTGTCGTAACAGCAGTGAGGCATTGTTGAGCGATTCTTATTTCACGGTAGCTTAGCGGTTATAGCATAAATTCCATACGCTAAACTACCGTACGACTTTCAGATTTCTAATAGTGTACGCATGATGGAACAAAAATCTTACTAGAAAATAACATTACTCTAAGTACCTACCTAAATTAGCTCTATCTCTAAACAGTTTTTAGGTTTAGGTATACAATTGAGTAAAGCAGTCTTTGCGACCAAGTTAGGTGATAGTGTCCTCGACGGATTCACTCCGCCTCTCAGATTCAGAAGATTGAAATAGTAACCCGGAAAAGGGTTCTTTAGAGTCATTTTGTATGGTATATGTCGCACTAGTAGGTAAAGCGCTGCAGGGAGCTTTTGACATGCAACACAGTGACGAGCAGTGCCGCGCTTCTCAAATGCGGTCCAGCCTTTAAATATTTAAATTAAAAAGTTTGTACCTTCCCTTTACTGACGGACCACTTGTTCTTTGCATGCACTTGTCAAAACATAAACCCGCACAAGAAATGGTCGTAAAGCCTCAAATACAGCTCTAATGGTGAACAAACAGCAGGAGCACGGCACAGATTTCAACAAAACATCTGTGCTTGTTGGGGCAAAGTATTTTTATTCAGGTGGAAACGTAACCGAACTAGTTTTCCGGCAGTTTTTTTTAATAATGAAATTATGTTTTTTGTTGAATATAGCTACAGTAATTGTCTTGTGAGAAACGTAGTTAGTTTCGTAATGCCGAAGGTAGTGTTTTGTTTATTCATAAAATCAAGCTTAGATGTTCCTTCACCTTGGCTTTGACTTGACTGTGCAATGCAACATACACAAGTCTAAAACTGTGAGCTGTATTGCAAATAAAAGATGGTGCCTTTTTATGGAGATTTTACTATCATATTTTAACATTGTTACCTAAAAAAAAGAGGCTTGAATTTATATTTTATATTTTTATCCTTTAATCTAAAAAAAATTACTCAACATCTCAATTCTCCAGGTATGATGGCTGATGTATGGGGCATTTGGTAGGTACCTACTAATTTTTTTTTGAGAATTTCGTGTTCCTTTAAGAAACCACGAAAAACTTACTACGTCACATCAACATGTCCATTGTCCAGTTGTTGACTATTAGATAAGTGCGCGTACGCAACAGAAAAACGCGCTCACACGCCTACTCTGTGCCACCAAGCCATGAAAACCATCAAACAGCTGGTTTTGTTTACATTTTGACTTTAAAACGTATTGTTGGCTTGGAACAATGAGCCTCTCACTAATTTCCATACAAAAGACATCAACGCGTTCATATCGCCACTTTCACCTTAACTAAACTATTCAATTAACAGTACTTATAGAAATTATAAAAATAAGAAATTAATATTGGCCAAATAATTTACACAAAATTAATTTATTGACGAAATATATGATGATTGGGGTCAGAAATACAGTATAGCTGAAGGGTTTTTGAAAACTGATTCTGTGCGGGTGTGCCAGTATCCCATAGATTTTAGTTTATTTTTACGCTGCTTTTAAATCCTAATAGTTTTGAGAACAGTGATTTTCATAGATAGACTAGTAGAGCCAATAGCTATTCAGAAATTTGTAGTATGAACATTTTGATCCATCGGCTGATGTATGAGATTGATCGTTTGTTTTCAATTCATAACTACAGAGCTCAGTAACCAGCCCATCAAAGACAAATAGCAAAAGACAAAGAGCTTTGCGGAGCAGTGAAACTCAAATACATCCCCACAGAGCAGAAAATCTATGTTTAAACCTACCTTCATTACGAATATCAAAATTCATACTAACCCTTCTGACTTGTCTGTTCACGTCGTGTTTAGAGCCGGTAATAGTGCAGAAATACCGCTGTAACTAAGTTTTAGCGCTGGCAGACAATCAGCACGCGTTGATGCGCCACATCGAACCGATATCGTTTGGTATAACAGTAGTGCAGTGTCCACGAGCGTTCGGAATGCATGACCGATCGGCCACGGAGGAAAAAGCGCTCGGTGGCCGCTGAATGAAGCGATTAGCGCTGAATGGTTAGCCGGCACGCGGAACAAACTGAAAGGCACGACGCACGTCGTAATACAAGCTGCTGGTGCACAAATAATCACTAAATAGAAACTTTTTAATAACATCATTATTTCGGTGACTTTGATTTTAAAAAAAATTGTAATCTCCATACACACTATGTATAACATTATCATTAATCTGGGTATTGTCAAGGCAAGAGTGAATAGGTGTCTTCTATTCTGTCCTACTTCAGCGTCGAATTCGAGCTGAGACTGTGGCTAAATAACAGTTTATCTCATACCAAAGAAATATCCTATTGTAGTTGTTTTATATTACGTAATCTAAGTAACAAGCAGCTCAGCAACCGCTGACCTGATGGTAAGCGGTTACCGTAACTTATGGACGCCGGTAACACCATAAATATCACAAAATAAATTTAAAACGCCCGTTTTGAGGTAATTGCTTTACACAAAACGTAATGCGTTATTTCACTAATTTTTATAGAACCTCGAATTTTTAGTGCACTTCGTTTGAAGTTAGACCAAACTATAAAAAATTTGTAAAGCTCCACGCAAAATAAAATGCTAGTCTATATAATGTAGTCTGTACATTTGTGGAACGGGAGCTTGCACTATACAAGCCGTTGCCGTCGCCTGCGCATTGTCTCAGCCCGGTTGACCCGTGCCCTGGGCAAAAACAGCGCTCAGGTAAAAACTAATAAGAACCTCGGAACGGCTTTAATTGGGAAAAAATACTCACTTTTTAACTTTTTACGTAAATCAAAATAGAAACTGACGGGATTTCGAATAACTTGTCGCGCATCATTGAGTTGTAATGATAAAGATGTTGGATAGTTTTAAATACTTGGATTGTCCGTCCGTTACGTCATTACTACCTACCACATGGTACTGCACTAAGATACTAGTTAACCTATAACAAAAAGTTCTATCACGATCACGATACAATAGAAGAAGAGCCTGGAAGAGATCGCTATTTAGCGATAAGGCCGCCCATTGTACATTTAATGCAACCCGTTTTGTTTATATCATAGGAATATGTTTCGGTGTTATTTATGTACAATAAAGCGTTTTCATTCATTCATTCAATAGGTACTATAACGTATTATAGCGGCGTCTACGCTAGGCTACGCTCATATCCCCTGAAATGTGATATAACACTGGTGTCACTTAGAGGAGTGGCTTTCACCCCATCTGTAATGCCCTTATAAAATGTATAAAAACTGATAAATTCAATGTTGAAATGAGGTCACTAGTGGATGTCGTAGGCTCATTGCAATTCGATTCATGACCTTAATTGATGACTAAAAGTCATATGGTCATATTGTTAGGCTTTTACATACTCAGCAACCATAATCGCTTTTCTATAATCTACGGGCTCCATGAAGTTCGACTACATTTCGTAAACCACGATAAAATATCCACTCGCTTAGGATAAATCCCTTCGGTAACAAGGCGTTTGTTAGACCAACTCAATGCTCAGCGGGCGAAGTTGCTAATTCAAAAGTTTTTACCAACAGCCCGACCTCGAAACCAACTTGCAGGGCGATGAGATTGGACTACTCTTTTGTTTACACGTATTATAATTTTCACTCTGCCCTTACTACAAATTACAAAAATGTGTTAAAAGCTACAAAATGTTATAAAAACTGTTTTCAACACTCATC
Source organism: Eulithis prunata (assembly GCA_918843925.1). Taxonomy (NCBI): domain Eukaryota; kingdom Metazoa; phylum Arthropoda; class Insecta; order Lepidoptera; family Geometridae; genus Eulithis; species Eulithis prunata. The sequence goes on along the minus strand of OU974019.1, from coordinate 3,775,139 downwards.
TCGACCATCATGCTACTGACTGGCACATAATCAAAATCATTTCCATTAATATTCCTATACGGGTATACCTCTGACAAGATCGCTAGCGCTTCCAGAATATGGCACATTGCAAGTTTCTATAGTCTTTTGTTGCGTTTGACCAATGATCTAAAAATCATTGTGTTTAACTCAAAGATCGTCTATCTGCAAATCGTGTTGAAAGTCGTCCCGTCTGTAGTATGTAGAGGCTCATGGTCGGTGTTCCCAGTCCGCAGTGCGCTCGCCGCATCTCATTTACCTTATTAAGGGAAAGCGTGGCTGGTCGCGTCACTCAACGTCTCTCGACTCCCGCGCCCGCGCATAAACACCTCTTTAGAGATACTCTATCAAATATCTAGTCGAAGGATTACTCCTTCCGAGGTTTCTTTACGCACTAACTGATATTTAGTCTTGGGTATTCAGCGCTTCTATCTTCTTTGAAATTCATTTGAATGATGAATCTTTCTGTGCCAATCAATCTCGGATAGCACCTCTTCAATAGTTCTCTATCACCTCCTAAGTATTGCCCCTTCTGCATTTTGAAGCTTTAGCTCCACCGCATTTAAATTGATCAATGATTTCAGTGATATCAATGCCAATCTATCTGGAACTACTTATCACTGGCACGATCAATTTTATCACAGACTTCGATCCTCAGTCTAATAATCTCGATTGAGTTCTTAAACTGGCACCGTTTGGTGGGTACTATGAATTTGAATAAAATAGAATTTGAAATTGGAATTAAGCGTAATTGTCCAATCCAAATTCCGAACGTTGAATACTCGGCGGCTAATGGTCTTATTCAAATTTGGAATACGGAGAGTGGAAGGATAAATCTCGGGAAACTCGACGAAGGCGCTGGCTCCAGTAATGAGCTAATTCGGCATGCACCGAGCGCTCGTGCTCTCGGCGCAGATATACCCCCACCTACTCGTAGGTAAGTAGTAATGCAGCAGGAAACGCTGGAAATGCTCACGTGCATATTCTTTATAGGATTAGCCTACGTACGGTACGGAGTGGCAATACTTTATAGATACGTATTTCACGAGGGCCGATTTAAATGCAAATCTTTACCTCATGATAATTTACTTCGTAATACATGCAGAGTAAATGAAGGCGTGGTGTAAGAAAACGCGCAAAGACAATGGGCATTGTCTATGTAAAAGCGATGAAAATCGACCAATCCGACGCCTCCGTCGCCCGCCGTCGTACTAATTAAAAATTCAAATTAGGAGCGTCGTCCCCTCGCGACGAGCCGTTGGTGATTACGGAGCGTTAATTACAAGCGACCAATTAAAACGCTGAGCGACAGAGCGGTACGTTTCCTAGCCAATGGTGTGGCGTCGCTGAAGCGAGGCGTGGTAATTAAGAAAGCGAAAGGGTTGTGATTTTCCCGGCTAGGGGCGTGCAATTAATCACCGTGAAGGAGTGGCGCGGACACTCCCTTGTCTATCCACGACGTTTCAGGATGACTCGCGCTAATGTAAACGATTCGATGGGATCTATTTCTGTTATGTAAACTCACGGAAATCATTTGTTAGTGTGCCCTACTTTGAAATTTCCTGAGTCGTTTAAGGTTGAACGAACTGATCAGGTGAAAAACCTGAGTGGAAATCATTCGCTGTTGTTTTTGAGGAGAAATAGGTCAAACAAAATCTTCACCGAATATATTCAGTAGTCTTCAGGTGAATGTGACTACACAACGCTTTACCTACTTCTAAGAATGAATTTAAAATTTCTTAACCAAGTGTTTCATCAGTACGATAACAAAGTCCTTTAAGAGACCAACTACACGATAGAAAAATACGGTAGCTCTTCACACGAACATGACTTTAGTACAAAAAATCTGGCGATAGGATACAAAAGATTTCCTTCCAACATAGTTGTAAAGTTGGTAAATAAAGTTCTAAAAACGCTTCTTCCATCCCATCAAAGGAACAATAACGTGGGTCTATTTGCATGCAGCAATCCATTGGAACGTAAAACAGATGTAGGTGGGAACTAGGGATGCGATGTGGGCATCCGAATTCGGCTTTACACGTCAAATCCGGGGATATTTGGTACAAAAAATTTGACTTCGAAATTCGCAAGATAACCACTTATTAGGCCCATATTATTTATCTGATACTTATACAGGAAACTGGGATGCTTTTCCCACTGTGTTTTCGCTGTTCGAATAGCTATTCGTTAGCTGGAAATCTTGAAGCAAAAGTACCTTTTCTGCTGTACCAAAGCAAGCATATCTCGCCCAAAGCTTTTCATTTGGTCAATATGTTCTAATTTATTTGTTCATACATCCTCACTGCGGTCTGGAAGACCATTAAAATGAATTTATCTGAGTTGTTTCCAATTCGGATTTCGACCGTCTGGAGTGGGATTTGAGCTACACATCCCTAGCAGAAAGAATTGAGTTTTAGTTCGCTCCGCCAACCCCGCGTAGTAAATGGCCCTCTTACGCACTACGCACCTCGCTACAGCCTTAAATGCGTCACTATTTTCCATAAACGTGATGTTTTTATCCACGATCTCGAATATCTGCTGGAAAGAGTTTATCGGCGCTATAAAGTCATGTTCGCTTGATGTTGATGTGAAATTTTGAGCAGTTTTTTATCGTTTTACGTGTGAACTAAACGGGTATTTGTCGTCGTTTGAATATATTTCGAGTATCAGTTAGCCCACCGGTGGAGTTAGAGTACCTAACTGATAAAAATATCGTTTATATCACAGTTTATGATAAAATAAAAGGATATAAACTATTTCTGCTTTTAAACCACAATATCTCAGTATCAGTAATATTTTTTTTTTCTTCCAATCTCTTTATTTTTATACAGCACCCCTTGTATTATATCTTGAAGTCCTTTCCGTCCAAGGTTGTCTGAAAGAGATCGCTGCATAGCGATAAGACCGCCCATTGTACAATTAATTTAAGTTTTGTTTTTTTATTTTATTGTAATTCCTAGGTTAAGGTGTGCAATAAAGTATTTTCTATCTTCTATCTATCTCTGATTTTGTGTTAAATTTCTAAATTTTTAATTTAAGTCTATATCAAGAGCAGTAACATGGTTAACGACTATGTAGTAAAGTAGGGGTAGTAAAATGGATGAGGTCATCAAAACATTAAAGCTTCTCATCTCCCCATTTCCTGAAAAACTATGAACAACTTTAATTTATACTCTGCTCCATTATTAACTAAGTCGATGAAGTATAAATGATCCGCGTAGCAATTCCTCAAGGAGAGTTATTCCCCCCTTCTCCTGCCCCCCAGCCGTCACCGCCAGAAGAAAAATGCTAACACGCCCCCGCGAAAACTATTAGTTATTTTGGCACCCCCACAACCCCGTGCCTTCGATTATACCACTACACTACATCCTCCTTTAGGCGGAAGTATTACTAATCTTACGGCTACCTGCTTAAGTGCTAACATTAATCGGGCTCGAAGTAAAATGCAATAAAGTCAACACTTTTTATGAGTTTTGATTATACTTCGAACCCTTTGACAATGAATGTATTGAACTTTAAGCCAGAGTGCAGATGACAAGGAGATAATAGGTACTCATGGTTTAGTAACATCTGAAATCTCAGTCAAATGGTTAAACTCTCCAATTTTTTTCATATCCAGCTAAAGTAGAAACAGCTAGCCCAGATGTAAAGCAAAACTAAAAAGAAAATATCGAAAGGAAGACATAAGCCGGCTTAACACTTAAATCCGGCAATGCAGACGAAATGATGAAATTCAAAATAAGATAAAGAATATAGCCCATAAAAGTTTCATTGCTGTTAACTTATTTATGAAGTCTGCTACATATTTAAATGTATACTTACCCACGTTAAGCGTATTTGTAATGTTTGTAGTGAAACGTTGAGGATGCTTGAATGTAAAATATGTGAGAGCCGTATAAGCTCGTGGGTAATAGTGCCCAAACTGCCCAACTCTTGGTGACGGGGTTTTTGGGACAGATCGAAGGTCTGAAAAAAAACGACTGTTTTTCATATACGAATATGTCATTGTCTAAAAAATGTCTGTGCACTGCATACTGTGAGCCAAAGATTAGGGTGTTGATAAATAGACGTACGAGTACAAACAAGCCATCTGTCTTGAGCTTCCGACGAACGGCCTCGCTGCTTAATTGACTTGTCTTCTCGCACGTACCGTGAGAAGACACCGTTTTTAATGTTACACCGTACGGTCCGTACCTACCAGACATAAAGTTGGTACGCAACGCGCATTAATGAACGTTGTTTAGGAAATACAACCACCACGTGATAGCAGTTCGTGCCCATGCCGCTTGAATACCTGAACAGCCTGTAATTGACGACTTTCCAAATTTAAAGTAACGACCGCAATATAAACAAGACCACTTGCTATTAAACGTAATAGAAGCATCTCGACTAATCCTGAGCACGCTGACGGCGAGGTACTCTTCCCTTGTTAGAGGACGTTGGATTTCAACAACAATTTTCTATTTCCTCGCAACATAGTTACACGAGAGCTAAGCTACGGCGTCGTGTAGATAATGCGAGTACGTCGCACCGCTTACATAACGGACACACAAAAGGCCAGCGCTTGCACACAAATGAACGTAGTTTGCACATACGTTGAATAGACAAAGCACACAAGCACGTGAGGTCATCTCCCCTCATTAGGTGGTTAGTTTTCCGGGCGTGTCCGCAGAATCCGTTGCGGGTGTGAGGTGCACGGGGGTCGGGGGGCGCGGGGTGCAGACGGGAAGTTACTTAATTAATCCCCGCGCGGCCGCCATTGGCCGGCGAGTCCGCCCGCCCGGCCATCTCATCGCCCACGCGTTAATTGGGCGGGCGGCTGGCACCCAGATTAGAGCTCACGATATCCGTTAATGAAACCCCGACTCTTTCAGTACCTAACTAGCCTGAACCCTTATATGCCCGAGCACTCCTAATTAGTTATCAAAAAACACAACGTGATATAAGTGCTATCGAATTAAAAGAACGTTCTGTTATTGACACCTTCTTGGAATAGGTGCGGACGCTCGCGAGGCCATTTCATGCGAGCATCTTTTCATTACCTATCACATTTCATCATGTTACTTGTAATGAGATTTCTCAGAATTACGTTCACACAAGCTCAGCAGCTCCCACTCACCACACGTTACGATCAAAACGCTCGTCGGCAAACATTGAAGTTATGACCGTGTTTGTGGAAGTAAATACATAGTTGGGGTTATTCTCTTCTTGATCCGCATTACCTGTTGGTACTCGAGGTGCTTTTAAAGACGGAAATGAAAAAGCGTAACTGCGCCGGCATATATGAAGCTAGTAGAGCGTTAATAAATATTGTAGCAGGGTAGGAGTCGACTCGAAACTAATATCGCTCTCGCTGCGTCAAGTGAACGTATAAAGCTCAGATTTAGCGTGAGCCGAGGGCTGAGCGGGCGCGAAACGCCCAGGTAAAGTACCTACTTACACCTCGATATACGAGGAAACGTAAATTATAATATTGTGTGTGTCGGCGCTAACCCTCTCGCGCTCACGTCGCGGCGAGGCGCGGGGAGTGTGTGCGCCCACTGAAAGAAAAGCAATTTCCTCCGGGCGCGCCCGGGTGGGGGGTTGAGGTGAAGCGCGAATATAATTTTGTTCATTTTTTCATTCGGCCGAGTTAATTCGGCTTCGCGGCGAAGTCGGCTATTGATTAGGGCGCGTCTTACGTTTTAATTTGTTTGCGCGCGCAGCTGCATGCATCCCTGAGATGAGATGAGGTCCCCCGAGGCCGCACCGCCGCCAACCCGCGGCTCTAATGAAGCCTCCGCTAACTACCGCCGCTGTAATCACGCTCCTCTTCACAATCACGCTCTCGCATCTAAATGTTTGTTTTCATCCACCAACAACGTTGCGGATTATGGAGTCTACTACGCTATGAGGAAAACCTTTGTTTACGCAATACTGAAGATTTACTCTAATAAAATTAAGATTATTTCACAACACGAGATGTGTTCTCGAATGAGTGGTGGATGTACAGTACATGTTTGTCAATGTACAATCCTGATGTAGCTATCAAGACAATAGATGTGAAATTCATATTTCCAAGAAAATTCAAAATGGCACCATTCTATTCTATCTGATCCATTCGGACATGGCTCCGTGCACCGTAATAATTAACGTTGCATCGTCCAAGACGGGTGGTTGCGCTACGATTGGTCATCTCTAGTCTCCCTCCCCCCCTCTCTTCCAGTCGAAGGCGCTACCCCCCTGCCGCCAGTGAAACAACGCCGCCTGCATGTGACACATTAGTAAATGAGACGACATTCGTTACCCGTACCACGGCATCGTACGAGAATTTTCCTCATTTCAAGCCTTCGAGAAACCTCCGAGCTCGTAAGATCGATCCTAATAGAATCCTCAACTATTTGTTACGCGTTGCGACCGAGTGCATGCTTCAGACATGATAAAATATGCTAGTTAAAACTTTGGAACTTTGCTCTCTGTAATGTAGAGCTGTGCGCTCCGAAACGTAGTTTGTACTAGTGAAGCACATTTCCAGTTAAACTTATAGGAACTTTCAGATAATTCCACTCACGATTCAGGGATGAGTCGTTACGTGAGCTTTGCTGCAAATAATAGTAGGGATTCGTAGTTATTTTTTATACATCTCTGCCAGATAACAATGAGTCCGTCCGCATGCCTAATTTGATCAGTTGATCAGTTCACAGCAGGATCAAGCTCCTCGGTCAATAAATCGAGATGATGCCAACGCCTCCGCTCGGCCATTAAGCCTTTCGATAGTGGATACTCTTCGGTGCTTACTTTGTTTTACTACTTTCATTTTATTGTTTTAATTTGTGTGCGGGTGCGCTATTTGCGTGCGCGCAGTTTGTCGTTCGCCCCGCCCACCGCGCGGCGGCCAATGGCGCTGGCAGGCGCACGCCGCGCTCGCGTGCGCTACTGCGCCCGCGCTGCCGCCGCCGCCGACACCACGCGTCCGCACGCACAGACACCGCGGCAATGCTCATTGTTTTAAACTAACCTCTTCTTCTTATTTGACTTTGGTTCACCTCGTCCAGCGCGCCTCCCACCGAGCGATAATTTCAATGTCTCCGTGTATATTGCGATATTGAGTGAGATTCCACTCTGCACATGTTTTATCGTCGGGGGCGCGTCTCGTCAGTGCTACTCAATAAGCAATAAACCATTCGCCTCCGAGAAGTTATTTTAAACCGTGGCTGGGATTCAAATTGAACCCACGCCTTTTACCACCTTTAGAGGTTATTGTGTTTCCGAAACGCTAACAATAATTTGCACTTCGTAATGTAACGTGCATCGTCCTTTATGCGTTCGCATTCCATCACCCTCAAAAGTAAAACACTTTGCTTTATAATATTATATACTATATACCTATCCATCTACACCTAACACCCACTTGAGAAAAATTAACATACCTACTCGTGGGTGTAGAGTTAGAGTAGAGTACCGCTCTAGTGTACTAAATTCTTATCAGAATTCAATAAAAAAACAAGAAATAGACGACTATCAAATAACAGTAAGGAATTGCCTTGATGCTGAATTATATAGCGTGTTAAAGCGAACTAGACACAACAGGCAGTCGTCGAACGAATAATATTAAAGGGGAAACTAAGCAATTGATAGTAAAAATGGGTGGCGAAATAGAAAAATATCGCCGGACGCATTCGTGGCCTGGTAAAATATTCAATCGGGGCAATTCGGGTCCGCGTATAAATTCGGCACTGCCATTATTTGTAGCGCGTCCTCGCGCGACCGAAAATCGCTACCTACATTGATAGTCGTAATTTTTCTTGAAGGTATCGTTAATATTTTACGGGTGCGTGTCAACAGTTTATGGGCCCACTCTTAACACTAAAACGTTTTAGCCGTGCTCTCATTGTTTATACATTTTACTATCCACTTTTTTATAGTTTATTGCAGCTTGAGTGCTGTTCGGGGTTATGACACCGCGTAGCGCTTCGGCAATCGATTGTTCTCTATACAACTTGATTTTATTGCACTCTAATAACCAGTCCGGAACTTCCAGATTTCACGGAGACATTAAACTACCCCTCTACTCTACCTGGCACCGTCTGGACCGCAACGCAAGCCACCATCGTCGAGTAATCAATACATAATGATACCGACTGCTTAACCATTATTCAAAGAGGTTCCCTCTACGATCCCCAGAGACATCTGGCAGCTCGTTTGTTTTCACGTGCTCGTCTCTCTTTAACTTTCGAATGTCTTTGTCTATACCTAACCGTATGAAAATCGTATAATACATAAGGAGCTACGAGTTCTTATCTAAGTGTAATTATCCATCCAAGTTTGCGAGCGCAGAGAAAGAATTGGTCTCGTCTCCATTCTCCGTGCATGTGTGCGTGTGGGGTGTAGCGGTGGAGTGGGGCGAGGGGGGGTGGGTAGGCTCACATGGGACGCTCTCTAATGAGGTGCCTGAAAGCGACAATGTCTTTGAGTAAAGCAAATGTGTATAGGTATCTACATACATGGGGTGGAACTCTTCCTATCTGTGCCACCGTGTTTAATGTGTACATATCTGTAGTGTGTTTATACGCAGTAAATAACGTTTAGAAGCTCCTCGACATGAATACGAAATGACGTATCCTACCTATATTAATGGGTTTCTGGTGATGCTATAAAATTCGTTCACAAGGACATATTATGAATGATCTGTGCGACCCGAATTCCTTTTATAGGTTTCGTCAGTAGGTATTAAAAATTTATAAGTATCGTATGCATAACATTAGTATGTAGGTTGCTAATGTTAAGCTTCTGCTTAATGAACGAAGTATTTTCATCCCGTATTTGGCCCCCTTTGAGCAGATTTTATAACAGGTACAATGTATAAGGTACCATTAGTATAATATCTGCATATGCGATGTGAGATTTAGATTTGGGTGACGGTGTGAGGTTCGGGGCGGATGGGCCAGCGGGCGGCGGCAGCGGCGTGCGGACGCGCGAGGGTAGGTCGCGCGCGCGACTTCCGTTCCGGACCGGTTTTAATTTCCCGCGCGAGGTGGCGCGTTAAGTTTAAACGGCCGGAGATGAGCCGCACGCGGACTAATATCATGCACAGCCCGGGCCGTCGCCATAGCGACGCACACTCAAATGACGTGTGGAGCCGGAGCGAGTGTGAGGCCGGGGGTAATATGATTTGAGCGGCGGGAGCCACCGCGACACCCCGCCCGCTTGTTTGCTCTCCGATGCAATCGCGATACGAGCCCTGCCGACCCCCCCGGCGGCGCCCGACGCCCGGCCGTGCCGGCGACACATCTCTCACCTCCGCCGTCGATAACCGCATCGAATTCCTTGTTGCAAGCCACCGCATTCTATTGAAATAGATACTCTGCACCCGCCTATCCACCTTACTACTCTACTCGATTTACACATCACCCCTTGCCTCACAATGTTCGACGCGACTAGACACACCGCTCCACGTTGAGGTTTCCGTTACCTTCCTATTACTCCGTCGGCACAGCTCTCGTTATGTGCCATCGAATACATTAAAGAAAACGAAACGCTTTTACAGATTCCTTTGTAACTTTTCACGAGGGTAACTAAAGAAGCTCTCCAAACAAAACTCCTCGTTATGATCCTAATAAATCAATCATACGAGTCTCGCAGCATTCTGATAGCGGCTAACGTCATATTTTCAAGATGGTTTTCCGTAACTCAATCGTAGTTCGTCTCGAGGTGTTGGAATTGCGAGTTTACACTGCTCTTGGTGACAATTACGCGATGCCGGTGCTCATTAGTTGCGGTGGCGCGGCCGGTTCATGTAACATGTATCGCGCGTCGCCGGCTCGCCACCACCACACCGCCGCCGACGACGACGGGACAATAAAGCAATCAATCCGTACCGTTCTGTCCGCAAACGAGCTGCGAACGTCGCCCAGACACCCGCACTATATCGATAACGACACGTGTGTCGCACAATGATCCTCATAACTACACCCAATAAACCATCGCGTCCATTCGAGGACCCGAAAAGGAAGCGCGGAATACTTTCCTATACCTTTTCGTAATTGAGCACTTTGAACCGAGCCTGGCTAGATAGGGTATTGTACAGAGCTGCACCGTTCGCTGCAGTAATTGCGGCGCGGACGCCGGAGGCCGCGGATAATGCCGCGCGTGATATATGGTACTACGGCTAATAACAGAGCTCGGGCCTCGCGCCGATTATCCCTTTACCTGGCGAAGACGAATTCGTATCGATCGGTGTGACGCTCGCTCTCGGCTAATGAGAGCTGGATTTAGTTCTCATTATCCACTTGCGCCGGTCCCCGGGGCGCGATGAAGACGTCGAGTCGCGGCCGGTGCTCCCTCCGGCGCAATGAGCCCGCCAGACGCCGCACTGCCCGCAGCCAACAGTCTGCTTTGTACTTTATCCTCGGTAATTGCAGCCCGACGCAATCCTCCATAGGAACAAGCACCATCGTACTACCAACAGTAGTGGATAATTGCGCTATTGTTGCTCAGCTACGTCGCGACTTTGCCGCAAATCGCTTTCAAGGAAGTTTACGTTTAAATTAGAAGGTTGCAACAACGAGCCAACTTAGTTGTTTCGACAATTAACTTTGATAAGATTAATGGGTGCATTGAAATAGCGCTGGAAGGCAATAAAGAACTACATGGATAGCGATCGGCCACTTTGTTTTGAAATTGTTCGCTCTAATTGAGATGTTATACAAGCTGCAATCGCTGCAACTTTCTAGCTCAATCGTTGTTTGCGCTAATTTGTTCTTTCAGTACTTGTGTCTTAACAATACGTTTGGTTCTTTCCAGCTGGCTCGGGCGAGGGTCCATGTTCGTCCTCTCTGAGAACCAAACGCGTCAGCTGTTAAGCTCAGCGCCACGATCAGCCCGCGATGGCTCCGGCTCGTTGGTCGACGTGGGCGCTGGAGATGGCGAAGTCAGCAGAAGATTCTCAAGGCTGTACACTGCCAAGTACGCTACAGAGATATCGGGGAGCATGAGAAAGACGTTATCCAAGAAGGGCTACGCGTAAGTGTTCCAGTGTTAAAACAGTTTGATAGGATATATTATTCTGCTCAAATTGTATATATGCTTGCTTAGGCCAGTACCTACTCTCAAACGGCAAAGAAAACACTGTGAGGTGACCCAAGAAAGTTGGCTCCGCACTTATGTAGCAAGTATTTTTTAATAAAATTTAAATTTTTTGGAAAAAATTTCTGGTGTGTATTTCTGTGATTTCAATAGGTATAATAAAATATTATTCTTAGGTCATTTCTGATGTCGATTATTTTCCCTTTTGCAAAAAGTCAAAACAACTTTAGTCACGCACGATTGACATTGGTTTCAAGGCTTTTGGACACTGACAAGTGGTGCGAGGGCCAGCAGTTCGAATGCGTGTGCATGCTGAACCTGCTGGACCGCTGCAGCAAGCCGAAGACAATGCTGATGCAAGCTCGAAGTGCGATTGGCCCTGGGGGTGTTCTGATGCTGGCGCTAGTGCTGCCTTATAAACCTTATGTCGAAGGTAGTAAGAGCTATTTTATAGTAAAAACATGATTAGATTACAGGTCGTATTCGGACCAAAACAGTTGACCGTATCAAAACTAACAAAATCCATCCAAATCTTTTCTACAGTCTTCTAATCTTCAAATTGAAATGTTTTTTTTTTCATATAACAAGAGTCATTTGAAACATGAAACTGTGAGTTAATGCAAAGAAATCGCTCTAGAGGGGTGTTGAGTTTCAGAGGCCTTATGCTTACTTCGGCAGAGATTTTGTCTCTAATAGGGATGACGTCATATCTCGGCCGAAAACTTCCGCCCACTGATGAAACAAGTTTTCGATGTCATTTTAAAGTCATCTCTATTAGAGTAAAATATCTGTGAAACTAAGCAAATGCCCCAGATTTGATCACTTCTACTTGTAGGTATTTGTTTTTATTCGAGTGGGATTGCACCTCGACTTTCCTACGTATACCAACTTTCCTATGTACAATTTTTTTTATCTTCTGTTCCAGTTACCGCCGACCACAAACCTGAAGAACGTCTTCCAATCAAAGGCTTCGGTTTCGAAGAACAAGCATCAGCTTTCGTTCAGTTCATGACAGATGAAGCTGGCTTCGAACTGGTCTCGTGGACTCGAGCACCGTATCTTTGCGAAGGGGATTTCTCACAAGCGTATTACTGGCTCGACGATTCAGTTTACGTTTTCAAACCAAAAGTTTCCGAACAAAATGAGCATTGATTGCAATGTACGCACTTTTCATAATCACGGTTTTTGATTGAACGGCTCAAGGGCTCAATTCTACAAAAAAACTTTTCGGTTGGAACGCAACTGAAACGTTATTTTTTTTATTTTAGTGGTTATTCGTGTTCTACCATCAAACTTGACAGCTGAACCGTAGCTTTTCATCTGTTTTTAGGCTATTTTTAACCGACTTCAAAAAAGGAGAAGGTTCTCAATTCGGTTGTATTTTTTGTGTGTTCTTCTAGTGGACACCTAGCTGCACAGTGATGTTTCATCGAAGCTGAAGATCGATCGAACCATAGTTGCAACTGAAAAGAACGTTAACCGTTACGAATTAGTAGAGTTGAGCCCCCGATACTGTACCGTTTATTTTCGGTGTGCTTTACACCAAGCAGATACTTTTACATTCCTTTTTCTCACCGTTCAATGTTTGTAGACGATGTTTGAATCAATTTTAAGTAAGCTCCTTCACTATCTACCTCGCTTTTCAAACTTTTTTATATCCTTTTAAAGCATCGAAACTTCTTTTATACGTAAGATAATAGTTATAAAATAAACGATATCTCAATGTGTTCTGGGAAAATTCCTAGCTTCAAAATAAAAATGAATAACGCTCACACATAGCTAAGGTTCGCTCGAAAATTAATATTAAAATTAAAATTATTCATGTAAGAGGAAATTCCAAATATGTAGCTCTTTAGGTGCGGTACCAACGGCCAGTATGACAAATATACAGCATCCCTAAATATAAGCAAATACGGTGACATTATTCTGCAGTTAGTTTTCTGTGACCTTAGGCATGTCGTAGCTGCTACAGCTATATGCTACGCCGTAGCAGCTACGGCGTAGCCACGTCATGATTATAAGATTATAATTCGTAAGCTATATTCCTTGCCATGGCTTACTTCGCCTTAAGGTCGTTCTATTTTCATACTAAAGTATTCGACGTATAATACTTTCCATATCTTGCTCATAGTATTTTCCATGTGCATAATGATGTTTAAAAATATTGATTAAAATAATATAAAATTTAATAAACCTAAATGTATAAGTGAAATACGATAAATTGCGCACAAAATGATATTATAACATCGAAAGGGTATTTTAAATTTTTTACTACATTATAACTGTTTGTGTCGTGTTAATAATTAGTTCATTAGATGTGATAAGATTAAACGTACTTTTATTCTGCACTATAAAATAGACACCCATAACTATTATGAATAAAATATACAAAGCATGTTTTGTACCATGCCAAATAATAGTTGAAATATATTTAAAATAATATGTATTTAAAATATTTTTTTTCTATATTTTATTGCATAACAGATTTCCGGATCTCAAGGGACCGAGTTAGTCCGCTCCGATATGGTTAAAATATTTTAATTCTGGTTTCATCACGTGTTTGGTGCCAAAAAACACTGCGTTATAAACGTAAAATACCTATTAAAGTATTGATAGTTATTACTTTTTGCATGGCATTTATTAACCTTATTGTAATTGTATTTAGTTCCAAATTAGCATTTATTTGTATTCATCAATTCTATTTACCTAGATGTTTGTGATACAATTAGATGTTTTTTAATAAATGTTTTACTGTAAAAAGTGCATTTTCTTTCAAGTTAAGATTCCTAGAATATTTAGTTAGGTGCCGATGCGATGTGCAGGAAGGGGTCTGAGGGACATGAAAAGGCTCGTAGGTAGGTATGTACTTTTTAGTTATTCAGCCTTATCTTACGTTTTCCAGTAGCTTTTCACACCCTGTACCTTATACTCGAATAAAACGACTCGATAGTTTTTATCATTTATTCTAAGCACTGCTTTTCATTACTAATTTACAGTTTAGATTTAAATATACCGTCAAACAATAAATTACAAATGGCAAAGCGATATTTTTAGCAATCGTTATTTTATTTTATTTTTAGATAATCTGTTATGTTTATATTTAACCCCCAAAGAGGAGTGTAAGTTTAGGCCTTAGTGTGTCCTTTCGGATATCACCATCGTTTGTGGCCATGTGTCCGTTTTATGTTCTACGAGCGTCCGTTAGTAGCTACGGATTATTGTCCGTCACATAATCTGCCATCACTCGAAAAAGAGATGAGAAATTATATGATGCACGACTACCCATAATGCAAACCGACCAAAGGCGCAACGTGCGTAGAATTTAAAAAAATGTGTGGGTTTTTAAATGTAAAAATAACTAAAAAGTTTTTACGCTTTGCCAACATTAGAAATCCATATTTTAGTAACTTAGAGAGAGACATTTTTAAATAAATATTGCATTCGCCAAAATTACATTTTGATTATGATTTATCACAGAACCTAGATGCCATTATGATTTATTTTATGATTCCGATTCAATAGATTTCAATAAGTAAATAAGTCTCTTAAATTATATGATTTATTACTACCTATTGGTGCGTTAGAAGATCACTAAACTAGATTGAATATGTTAGTTATAGGTACATAGGTAAGTTATAAAATTATATAAAACCAAACAGTCTATGTATAAAAAGTATTTTAGCCCAAATATTAAGCCCGCCAATTTAATTTGCCTTTAGACCATTATTATAAATTAAATACATGGTGATGTTTTAATCATAAATTTTGAGATCGATTTCCAAATGTTCCAATTACCTAAATTGCCAAAATAAATACAATAATGTTACTGGTCAGAAAGTTACAAAACGTGGGACCAATTCGTATAAATGTGATATTGAAATCAATTTTTGACTAGAAAGCTTAATATTCTAATACAGAGAGAGATTCTTACGGAAAATGTTAATACTTAAGAGTACATAGTCGACGGTTATATCAGCTTAATAACTAATAGGTGCATTGCAAGTAGTCATCAAACATAATAGCCTCGTTATATTTGGATAATGCAATGAAGTGATCGAAAACTACGTAAAAACCAACACACCCAAGTTTTAAACAAAAATATTATCAAGCTTAATTAATTTAATTATACAAGAACGTCATATTATAAAGCTGCTTAACATTACATTCGAAACAGTCAAACGTGACTTACAAAAAGTAGGGAAATAAATACAATATTCCTCAATCGAAGCTAAGCGTTCACTGTCGGTGGATCGCATCGCAAATAATCCCAATAGTGATAACACTATACCATTTAAGAATGACCCTCCCTTTCTTAAACGGAAAAGACAAAGACGGCTATAATTTAAGCGCTGTCAAATTGTGTTAGTGTAGAAAAATGCAACAACAGAATCGACATCAATGGCAGACAATTTTTGCGAATGCGATACAACCCACAATATGAACGCTTGCCATGGTATAACACCATCATAATATATAACTACTTTAAATGAAGCAGAATATGTAACTAAAATGTGATGCGAATGCATATAAATTTAGAACTACTACTAAGATACAAAACTTTAAAGTAGGCTTTGCCTCATTATTGCACTAAAACTTATGTAATCATTATTTCACACGATGTGATGCATTTGGAAGTAAATAGCGACTCATGTTGTTTACCTTACTTTAACTTCAACTTACTACATACTGCACACTTAGAACATTACTTTTGGAACTGAACACTTAAAGCTAACAAAACTCAATACAAATCTCACGTAGGTAAGCCTATATCGATGCGTGCGGACACATTTTCTGCGCACAGCGACTGATTCACATTGCGTTTTGCGCGAGAAGGAAAGCTTTACGATTCTATACGCGATAGAAAGAGACAAACCAAGAATTTTGTCAAATTCCGATAGCCCCCCGCATTTGATATCATATTATTGCTTAAATATTTGCTTGTAATTCCAAGTATGCAGTACGCGCGCCTTACCAAACCTAATCTTACAAATCCACAAACATTTAGCTTAAGATGTGAAAAATTGCAGTCTTCAATAAGATACTTCCTACCATTCACAAGACAAGACATGGCGAACTTTTCCTTTACGTACGCATTGTAATTACTAATGTTATATCGTCGTTCTTCGACTTCAAGAAATAGAGTTGTGCAAAGATCGAATATGACAAAATTTGCCAGAAAGTGTCATATTGAATCCTACTAAAGTTGTATAGTACAGTCAGCGTTAAAGATATAAATATCATAATCGATATAGCCTTTTTGTCACATTTTGGTTTTTAATTTTTTTATTGTAAGGTGCCTTCTGGTAAGATCGGCGTAAGTGGAAGTCCGGATGCCAAGCAATTCTGCGATATTTTTATATGATAATTGCTTAGTTACGTGATTTATCCGGACTTCCACTTACGCCGATCTTACCAGAAGGCACTATACATATATATAAAAACATAATACAGACTGTTATTCAAGCTGTGAGCTTAACCCGAAATGAGTTTTCTTAGAGAAAACCTTCGAGGCTAAGGAAAAGTTATTCATGTTAGTTATTAAAAAAATTAGGTTAATCTTGTTTTCAGAAGCGAATAAAATCATAAATTATTGTGATGAATTGTATTTATTGCTAACTGTACTAGAACTGTGATTATATATCTCTTTGCGCGTTACATGCTTGTCAAGATTTGCTCAAACCTACACCTATTACACCTTTATCACAGTGTAAATAATGCACTTACGAGAATAAACTGATAAAAAAAAACGTATTATAAACTGGGACGAATTATAAAATACCGCACGGAAGTATAACATCAAAACCGTAACAGTTGCAAACAAATAAATGGGTAAACTTGCAAACACTAACAAAGCAATAAACTAAAAACAATGCTAAATGCATGTAATAAAATGATTTTGTGCTAAAACTATCATAATCAGAGCACTTCCTGAAATAACCTCTTGTCTACTTGCCCAGTTTCTATATTCTACCCGCATCCGTTAGTAGAAATACGTGCTACGATAGTTTTTAAAGAATCTTATTGGCAAATGTAAACCGTGATTGTTACACTCCAACCCCTTTATTTATATTCAACTGTCATTTTAGCGCGGCTTTAAAAAATGCTCTATCATTGTCACTTGCATTGCATGACAACAGATTTAGCAATAATTTTAGTTAGCTCAGACGACCAATATGAATATACCGCCAAGTTTTTAACGGATGCTCGTAGAATATACCGGGTATTAGTAATGTCTGCCCATGACACGATAGTAAATATATTGGAATCTCTGCCCAGAAGATTGGAACAGCGCTGGGCTGCCGATCTAAGGTAAATGGCAAGATACAGTGCCCATTACTTACTAATACTAATTATAAGAACAATTCAGACCCGACCACAATTTCAAAACGCAGTCGCATCTTACAATAATAAATAATAATGTATACAAAAAGTATAAAATAACGTTAATTTCGAGACAAAGAAGCAGTCAACCAACAGAATGGCAAGAAAGAATACTAAAGTATGCGCAGATCCGAAAGTTTAGAATAAAATTTTATAAGGAACCATTCAAATTATTCTCACATTTTTTTTATAACTGCCATCAAACCTAAACATATTTTTCTAACACGTTTATTAGAGAGTAGTATGGAATAAGTTCGGACGTACCTATATCCTTAGATACCTATCTAAAATACTGAATAATAAAGTGGTCCTGACGTGATATCTACCCAACTTTACGATGCATAATTTTAAATTTTACTTATTTTTACATCTTTAAAGATTTTGTGCAAAATCCCTTTGCATGATGTGTAAGGTTTGATGACAATTTACAAACTAACCAATAGAATTATACCAATTTCATATAAATAGTTACATAAATACACAAAACTTCATATC
This sequence comes from Eulithis prunata, assembly GCA_918843925.1. Taxonomy (NCBI): domain Eukaryota; kingdom Metazoa; phylum Arthropoda; class Insecta; order Lepidoptera; family Geometridae; genus Eulithis; species Eulithis prunata. The sequence goes on along the minus strand of OU974019.1, from coordinate 3,757,181 downwards.
ATATCGCTTTTGTTATACATATTCCAACAGTCTTACACCAGCGTCACGATTACAGCTGTATATGTTCGAAATATAATGCTTAGATGTGCTTGTGACTACCCTTTGAGACGCGTCAGAAACTTCTAGCTTGTACATTTCAAAATTTCTGAAGATATAAAATAACTGAAATTAGGTATGAAAAATCTGAAACAACAATGTTGAGTGCAATGTTATTGCACACGGTTCAGTATAAATATTATTTTGATCCAAACAAGTTATTCAATTTTTTTTGTGTTATAAACTTACGTTTCATTTGGAAAACTTATTTGGATCAAAATTATTATTCAGAAATATTTAAATGTGCGGGCTGGAAGTTGTTTGTCGCTAGTCACACCCGCTAAAATTTTGACTACGAAAGATCTAACGGGATCTATCTTGCATGGATATTTCAATTTACAATCATATTTGAGTACACTGGTCGCTTTATTGTATAGCATGAAGAGTAAGTCCTCCAACCACACTGATTCGTTCACAGTCATAAACCGGTCATTAACCTAACGCGAAGTGATCAAGAAAAGACGAGTGACACGAATAAACTTCATTTTTCAACACATTAGTTGCCGCTCACGATTTTGCGCGACTCCAAATCGTCCATATTGTTAGAACTGTAAAACAATATGATTCCTTTTTACTACTAGAAGTCACCATAAAATAAAATACAAATGAACGCCAACGTGTAAGTCATACTTGAGACCATACTCTTTAGTTAATTTTTTTTTGTAAAATGACAAAAACATTACGTGTAACACGCCATTTTAAAAGTAGATACACCAAAACCACTAATAGTTCTAGCGAAAGATCTTTATTACATAACGTGCATGCAAAGCTCCACCACATCCGATTGAATATATTATTATGCTTCATTAAATTATAGGTAGAATAGAATAAATCTTACCGTAACTTATCGTCGTTCTTCCAAGAAGTTACTTGAATGTGCGGGGGCGGCAGATAACTGCGCAGTGACTGCACTAACTGGATAGTGTCCAACAAAACTAAAAAGAAAAAAAAAACTTGGACATATCACACAACACTCTCTAGTCCCAAACTAAGTAAAGCTTGTACTATGGGAACTATGTAGATGATAGAATGATATGTACTGATAGAATACTTTATATACTTTTTTTTTGTAAATACAAGTATTTTATCAGCAATCTAGACAATCTTTGATTAGTTTAGGACTAGAGGGCATTGTGTGATATATCCAAAAATATTTATAAAGGCTTACTGAGACTGAGAGACTGGCGGACTAGAGAGGAGGCCTATTATACCCAGCAGTGGGTGAATACAGGCTAAATAGATAGATAGAAAGGCTTACTTTTCTGCAGTTGCTCGCTCTGTTTGCCGTAGGGTTTGCACATAGCGGGTCGCACGCAAGGCCGCATTCTCTGTAGATTGCGCGCTAGTTCAGCAAAGGCGCGGACTACACGCTCTTGGCCGCCGCTGCCGCTGCCGCCCGCGGCACTGGCGCGGTCTGAATGTCCGGCGCCGGTGGAGAGAGACTCCAAGCTTTCTAGGTTAGCCCTAGAAATGGAATAAAACTCTTCAAGGATCATACAGAAAAACGCTAAAAAGTAAGCCTGACTTGCATATTTTTCAGTTTTTACTTGGACTGAACTGGCGCCGAATTTTCTATTTTAAAACAGTTTGTAATTAACTGATTGAGTACTGTACGGCTTGAAAAAAGATAGGAGTGCATGATGGAGTAGCTGCATTTACCTCAAGAAATCGGTGATCTTATGATCATCGCTGTAGTGATGCTTGGACTTTGATTCGAGACCAGACTGCGAGGATGCAGAGGATCGAGTGGAATGGCTGTATTTATCAAGTGACTGGTGACTGAGAGACCGACTCTGATGCTGGAGTAACATCTGTTGGTGCTGGGATAGCTTGTCTTCGCGTCGGCGATCGGGTTTCTCGTTGGTTAGGTTTGCTGTAAGAGGATAGAAATGTTCCTTGATATAAAATGAAATAAGTACTTTTTAGTACTCTTAGGGTCGACTCATACTAGCGCAGAGTCAAAGAAACTTAACATAGCAAAACCATGGATACCATTTAGTTGTCTTCACCATGTTTTACTCACTGTTTGGTTTAAAACCAGTTTTTTGTGAAACTAAAAGCATGTTAGCATGCTATCGTACTTATTGTATTCACAGTCACACCTTTCAATCAGAAATTATCATTCCAAGCTTGTTTTTCTTTGTTAGTTTTGGTTAGAAAAACTGGGGATCTGAGCCATCTAATGTGCCTAGAGAATACTAGAGAAAAAAAGAGAACATAATTTACTTAGCAACTCACTGAGTGCGGCGAGGTGCGGCGCTAACGGCAGTTGGTAGTCCTGTGATAAAGCAGCGCCACGCAAAAGGCGCTCCACAGCTTGACTGTCGGAGAGATTTGAAGCGCCTGCATCTGCAAATAAAACATTATAGCTATAGATCATTTTAAGTGTCTTACATATATGTACATTTGAAACCTTATTTAAGTCATGAAACCAGCAGAAGACCCATCTGATATTAAATAGTAATCTCTGCCTATAACAATACCTCAGCATGTATTAACAGCTTCGCTGCCTGCCTGCATATGGGGGTGGCTTGAGAAAGCCGATGTTTTTTTTATAATATACATTCGGCACATACCTAAATGCTATGTCATTAAATGCTTGATCAATATGATTATTGATAGTCAAACATTATTTACTATGAAACAACCAAAATTAATTTAAAATTAATAATTTTTTTGTGGGCCCCACATAAAAGTGCTAACCCTACACCGTGAATATGCAGAGCTGGCACTTTAATCATTAAGGATGTCTGAAGCACAAAGATAATAAGTCTCATGTGTCTATAATTGCACAGGCACTGTACCCATACCCTGCAAACTGGAACACAGCCATGCAAGCACTACTGCTGACAGAAATTGACAAAAAAAATTACAAACAATAAAATAATGCACTATTAAAGTTGTCTTGATCAACTATTGCTATGAGGAAAAGGTAAAATTTGCAAAACAGGAAAAAGTACATTCCATGGTACACCTACCAGGTATGTACGTAGGCTGTTGAGATAAATGCTGCATAGATTTCTGAGTCATCTCAAGCTGGCTCTTGTAATAACGGCACGCGGGGTTTGGGCAGTTCTGAATCACTTCAAGAATAAACTCTTTCTCCATTCCAAATTGTTCCCTTCCTATTGTGTAGGATTCCACTACCTGTATAAAAGGCATTCCATTTTATAAAGAGATTGGCACTTATAATGTTACGCAAATAGATACAACATATTATAGGCCTTACTTATGACAGACAAATAGTTAAACAGTTGAATCAAAGTCTAGCTCTATCACTGTTTGACATTACCTGTTAGTAGGTGACAGCAATAATTTAAACAGCTGAATAAAGTTATACATTGATCGTAAGTAAGGGGGTATATGTTTAGTGCCCAGCCCATGTTTAGTTTTTTCACAGTTAGGCTTTAGTAGCCTTATCGTGAGGTAGTCATGTGGGCAGATTATTGTTCGACAGCCTTGGATAGAGTATTTATTTTCACAAAATATCGTAACGGGTCAAAGAACAATGATACTTTACTCACCGCTCTAACGGTAGCTTCTACTCCAAGATGCAAGCCGTGGGGTCCGTTCATATGTTTCAGCATAACAGCATTAGCAAAGTGTTCATAAGGTAATATTATTTTACCATTGTCCCGCAATATCAGTCTACCTTGTGTGTCTAATCCTACTCTAGAAGCCATCACTCTGAAATAAATAGAGTTTGATCAATTATTTTATTCTAATAAGATCCTTGTAAGAATGAAGTATAATATGAAGAAAATCATGGTTTAGTATCATTTTTAAATTGATTCAAGATGCATTTCAGCCTGATTCTAGCAATATAACCTTTCACTGGTATGGTTGGTATTGTTTACAATTAACTTACTGTAAATACTGTGCACTAGGTAACATAGATGAATCCTTGAGGTCACTGAAGCACTGCAAGAGCTCTATGCTCGGACTCCAACCCTTGTTTTGCAAGTAAAGCTGCAGAAGCATGTACAGTTTCTCGGTGACATAGCCTTCCGCAGGGTGAGGGGTCGTCGCGCTGGTTGAGGCGGCCGCACCGCTTGAGCTCCCAGTACTCTTCGCGAGCACATTCTTCATCGTCTCGGCCAAATCCATCTTGTAGATGTCTAAATAAGTCCTCTTTTGGGAATCCTACAACAAAATAATGCCAGCCGTGGAGATCGATACAAGTGTCGAAACAACGTATACAACGTGGTTGCACTCACCAGAATGATAATTATGCCTGCTCTAGCGGAGTATAAAAAATAATTTAACTCAATAACAAAATAATTGTGAAATCCATTCGATATTTTGCACAATTAATCGAAATTCCCAAGATTTTTATTTCTACTTTTGTGGTGATGTGCCGTCTTTTTTTTTTCTTTTTTTATTATTATTTTGACAGCCCTTTTTTGACGAAGACACAAAACTGTCAAAAAAAGTGCAATGTTAATGTTAAGTCTAATCTAGTCAAGTGTCAGTGTCAGTCAAGTCAGGCAACAAGGCATGTGTTGTTTTGAGGTTATGTTTTCGTATGTTCAATTTGTACACCTAAAATAATTTACTTCGATAGGTACTCACGCTAAATCAAAGTAATAATGGATGAACTAGTAGTAGGGACTTACGAAGGTTTTGTACTTGGTTATTCCCTCCGCTCTGAAGATTCGGTGAGTCAAAATCAATAACCCACAACTTGGTAGGTACTGGGTAATATTTTGTAAGTATATACATAGGTACCTTTATTGTACATTTTTATTTCTTATACAGCATGTTCCATTTTCCAGATCAAAAAACTAAAGCAAACTTTCGCCACACAATCCCATACGGCTTCTGTGCGATGCATGTCTTTATCGGGAAAATTTTTGGCCTCTGGCGGAACCGATGACAAAGTCGTTGTTGTCGACATGAAAAGTCGCAAAGAGCACACAGTTTTGATGAACCACGATGGTACAATAAATACTGTGGCCTTTACACACGGTGGCACACATCTCTTGACGGGTAGTGATGATGGTTGTATTATTGTCACTAGAACGGGCAACTGGCAAATTGAGAAAATTTGGAAAAAAGCACATGGAGGTAATTTACGGTAGATTTGTGTCTGTTATTGATTTATACCTAGTTTACATAATTTAATCAGATCCCTAGTACCTATATCCTGACTGATTTCCTATACTTTGTGTGAATGACCAAAAATCTTTCTTTTAGGTCAACCGGTTACTGCTATTGCTGTACATCCATCGGACAAAATGGCTCTGAGTATAGGTGGGGACAAAACACTTAGAACATGGAATCTTATCAAAGGTCGCCCTGCTTTCACCATCAACCTAGCTAGTAAAGGTGTACTCCTGCCTACAGAAATCAGATTTTCTCCTGGAGGTGATAGATTCTCTCTAGTCTCTCAACAAACAGTAGATGTATGGACCATAAGCAAAGCTGGTGTTCAAAAACGAATCACATGTAACTCAAAACCTACATCAGTTCAATGGATTGATGATGAAAGACTGTATGTTGGATTAGAAAATGGCAATATCATAACTTTGACTGTAACAGATACTGAGGCTTTGACATATCCAGCTCACAAGCAGAGGGTTAAAAGTTTACATTACGAAAATGAGATGCTGTATTCTGCTTCCAGTTCTGGAGAGTTGAAAGTCTGGGCTGTAGATGATTCAAAATTGAATGAAATATGCTCTTGCAATGCTAGCTGCAGAGTAACTTGTGTCACATTAAACAGGCAGAATCATTTGGTGAAGAAAGAAGAAAAATCTGATGAATTGGATGAAAAACCAGAAGCTGTAAATGATGATAAAAAAAGTGGTGAGAGTGAAAACGATAAGTCTGACTCTGATGAAGAAGAGGTAAAGGTAACACCACCAAAACGGCAGAAGAGAAAGAAAGGCGCATTTGTCACCATCAGCTATGGTGATGAACATGATAAAGATGTAGCACCACCTCCAACAAAGAAGTTAAAAAAGAAGAAAAGAAATAGAAAGCCTAAAAGTTCTAGAATAAAAAATAAAGAATAAAATAATTGATTATGTACACTTTTACATGCAAACTTTCATTTCATGCCTCCACACCAAGACTAATCCCAACATTGAAGAAATCCATTGGTATTTATAACTAGGGGTAAAAGTAATATGAAAACTCAAGTCATAATTGCAGATTATATTTTACCATCATCTCATAAAATGTACATGATTCTCACACAGAACACAGTAAAAAACAATATTATGTAGACTTTGGTTTGTTTATTAAATTATAAATAAAAAATCTTCTGAACACACCAAATACATAAAAAAACATGGTTCATAATAAATTAATTTGGTCCCGAAATAAATACATAATTTATGGAAAAAGTAAAATAAACAAAAAGTAACAACATAATAAAGTACTGATTAATTTTGGCAATCGTTATTGGACTCTACTTAGAATAAGTTGTTAAATCTTACTTGAAATAATAATAATATCCTAAATGTACAAGTACATTCTGTCACACACATTGATTTCAGATTCAGACTTGCACTAGCCTCGCTCGAGACTACTGCGCGATCTCCCAGAGACTATTATACACAGTACATACTGTCTACGGAACCAAACACACCCACATTAATACACAGAATAACTCTTAGATAATCGTATTTAGGTACAATCATGTTATCTTAGAAAACTTCACACAGAAATAACTATTATAAGAGTAGTTTACTGGAATGTTATAAAATCGCGAATATTCCATTTTGCAATAGTTTATTCAGCTGGCGTACGTTTAGCAAATAAATACTGGTGCAAGAGCGACATAGATATCCTGGTATGCTTACATGAAATGAGATCATGTTTGATGAATGTTACTTCACTCTACATTTATTAATTTAAGATACACTAAAGTATGGCGATGTAAGAGTAAATTCAATCACCACTACTAAGTACTTTTGTGCAATACATTTCATTACTATAAAATAAATGCCAAAGTATACCAAAACACTATTTGCATTGCATTGAATAAAAACACTAAATAAATTATCGCGTTACATTATTTCGTTAGTAAATATTATAGTTTCATAGTTGAGTTACATGAAAGTCTTCTTATTACATACACCCTAAATATTTGAAATGTCTAAGAGAAAATTTTATAGTAGGTAATGCATGACTTTCGAACATCTAATTCATTCTTATGACTAGATTGAGCCAGTGTTATTTCCCACAGTCCATTAATTCATATCGAACTTCAAGAAAAACTGACACAATTAATACAAATGTAGGAACGACAAAGATAATTTTCCCCACACAAGATAATTATTTTTACTTTAATGAGTCGACGATTGTTTCACCTCATGACTGGCTTTTTATCATAAAATAGTTAGGTACATATTTGTTTTAGTAGAATGAATCAGAAATACAATTTAGATTAGATTATTTAGTCACAGTAAAAACGTCTCTGAAGGGCGAAACAAACCGCGATAAAAACCAGTTCTATGTCCTTTTACACATACACTTACGTCTAATTTTCGATTAATATTCGTTTCTTAGTTTGAAGCGCACTAACGTTACTAAAGTCTAAGCTATGGGTCAGATGGCACTCCGTCATCGCACACAGCTCGTAAACCTCTTGGCATCGAAGCCGCGAGGTCCAGTCACATTAGTTTTAATAAATACCAAAGAGTTAACGTTAGAATGTACTACTCAATACTATAGATTCGAAGCCTCGACAAGAAAAGGCAAGAATTAGCATAAGAGAAAGGTTAGCAGTGTCAGCGAAACATCACAAGAATTGAGTAAACATCCAGCTGCCGTAAAATAATATTTTAAAGGCAGTTCACATAAAGCCGCAGCTATGAAAGAGAGGAAAAGCACGAAATAATTTAAGGAAACGGAAGGATAGGCGGTTCGATGTGAACTGACCCTTTCTTTGGTGATGGCATGCGCGTCGAATACTTCTACTTCTTTTTGGCTTTTTTCTCTGCCTTTTTGAGAGCTTTGAGATGCTTCTCGTGAGCTGATCGGAGTTCCTTCAGGCGTCGCTTCATGCGGCGTCGGTCGTCGCCGCCGAGGCCGAGTAGCTTGAGGTCGGAGGACGAGAGGGCGAGAAGTAATGCGCCGTCGACGCCGCGACCCGCGAATGCACCCGCGTGCCTCTCCAGACCCTCGCCTAAACCGGACACCCATTGCCAAACCTGAAAATTGTAATGAGTCAAATGAAGATATCAGAAATCGTTGTTTTACACTACGACAATAATATACAAAGGGACAATAAATTCAGGTCGTTTGACTTTTACAGGTCTACCGAACAATGGTATGTTGCACAGATGCAAAAGGCTTATTTTATAGTATTCACCTGCTGCTTAGTCCAGTGGTTGACCTGCAATAGGCCGGGTGGTCCCGGTGGCGGCGTCAGACTGGCCTCGGACACAGCGCTGGACAGTGGCTGCCACGGCACCTCGCCCCCGACTACGCAAGCCGGAGCTTTCTTCACTACAAACGCATTGTTATACAATCAACAACTAAATGACGGGTATTGGACACTAATATCTCAAATATTGTAAGTATGGGTATTTCCTTTCTGGTAAAATGTATATTTAAGTAGTGAAACAGTTAGCAAGCAATTTCAGATATTAGTGTCAATTTTTTTACCACTGGTGCCATTCATCGAAATGTACTTTAGAGACTATTCTTGTTGGTATGATATACAGCACAGAGAAAGTATATTCGTCACTGCTGTTACTACATAATCTATAAAAAATGAAACACCACCACCAAGACAAACAGGTCATACAGATTTTACAACAAAAATCCCCAAAGCACCACCATCCTAAGAAACTTTTAATCAAGACACATATAACTACTTGTATTCCTAATAAGTACTTAATCGTAATTTGTAGTTTACCGCTCATATTACAGTCATTATAACGCAGTGTTGTAGCAGTGTAAGTGTTAGTTGTGTGCGTAATTAACGACATGCCAGACATCTGTGTGCATCCGTGTGACCCTTTTTGAAGTCTTAAAAAATACCCACTAGAATCTAGTGGTTAGATGTTAATTTGCAGTGGAAATAGTATCGATTGTGTTCACAGATTTATGCCTGTTTGCACTAAACTTTGACAATCCCTAACCTCGCAAATGATAACGTTCCACACAAAGCGCGCTTCGTAGGCTTATCTTTTGAACTATAAATGGATAATTATGTGAGGTGATGCAATTTGTGAATGAACCTTTATGCTTGTTTCGTCATATTACATAAAAAAAATAGAGAATTTAGTTATCGTTACGCGTGAATTAAAAAAATATTGAAAAAGTAAACCTTGCGATCCAGAATGACTGTCATATGAAAATCGTAATGGATAGATAACCTGTCCAAGTTTAGTGCAAGTACCGGCAATACAGACCTCTAGCGTTGGCCTCGCTGACCGCCTGTCGGATCTCGTCGACGAGTTCGTTTGTGAGTTGCACCGGGTCTGGGGGAAGGGGCCCGCTGGCTAGACGTCGCTCTCTCTCCGCTAGGACTTGTTTCAGCTGCTCAGCGAGCGACGCGGGCGGACCTAGCGCACCTACATATCAACTGGCTTGTCAGTCGGGGTATTTTCTTTACCCTACATCTTATTTCATATCAATTGAAGTCACCGGCTAGATCTTACATACGCCACTAATTTTGTTTAACATCTCGAGAGTGGAAACTACAGATAAGTTGGTTAAACTGTCGAGTAATATGTCTCTTAAACTAGTTTATATTACTTTGTTTGATCCCATAGAGCGTAATTCGCCGTTTGTTTGATTGATCATACGACTAGTGCAATCAAATTTTAGTTGATTTACGGCTCGTCAATTTGTCTATTTTTACATATTTTCGAACTAGTTATTTCTTTTATCTATTAACACTGTCAGTATACGAAACTGAGGCTCCGCCTATAGTACATACTAGTCCCGTTGAATACCTATGGAAACTTCGCACGAAGTTTTCAAATCGCGAATCACATAGTAGACATCACACAATCTTCAACCAACAAGTAGTGAATGAGAAAGCTTGCATACGTGGTTAAAACTGGTGACGTTAAACACAAAAGCGTGGCATATCTTGTAACTTGAATAGAGATGTTACAACATACGCCAATTGTTATCATCTATTTCTCATTATTTTGTCATAGAATAGAATGAGATAGATGTATTAGCAAAATGTGGTGATATTTACCTGATAGTTGATGAAGTCTATGGTCTCGAGAATAAACTGCGTCATCGGTGACGCTGCCTACAGAGCTGCCACAACTTTGTCGCGTGTCGCGCTGTTGACGAATACTTTTGATTAATTATGATCTTTGCCAGTACAATCACATTATTCATGTAGATTTCAACATCAGCCTGAAGATATCCACTGGCCAGACCTAGTCTTACACCGGTTTTCAGGTCACCCAACTTGCAATGCAAGGCAACGTTTGCTCGTTCCTTTAACTATCCTAGGACATTTGCAAGATTTATGTGCGTCAACTGATTAACGACTCGAGTGTACTCGACTGTACTTATGCATTTTAGTCATCTTGTATTTTTTTTACTAGTTTTTTTTATAGAAATGTTAGTATAATGAGGATTAAAAGAGTGACTCACAGTGCCATGAGTAGGTGCTCCTGACGTTGATTCGCTGAGGGATTCATCGGCAGAGTCGTTGTAAGAGTCATCAAGGCCGTCGTACTGAAAACGAAAATTATTATTAGGTCTTAAATTTCTACTTTTCATTTCACTACATCTGAGATACAGTTATAAACTAGTTCGGGAGCCGGAATATACCCAACCTGCTCTACCATGTCGTTTTAGGCTCAAATGCTCTTGTTAAAAATAGATGCTACTATTCTTAAATAGTTTTAGTTTTTAGTGTTAGATTAGATTAGATATTAAGTAAAGGTCGTCTGGAAGAAATCGTATTAAGCGATAAGACCGCCATTCGCAGGACTTTTGCCTGTCCTTACGTAACTGTAAGTTGTACATGTCCTCAATAAAGTTTTTATTATTTATTTATCTTTTTGTGTCTGCTAATCTGGGTCTTGATTATTCGAGCTTGCTTGCTTTGTCTGGACTGGGGTTTACAGTGTTGTGTTGTGTCACGTGAGAGGTGACTCACCGAGCTGGCGTTGCTGAGCGAGTGCGGCGAGTGCGCCGAGTGGTGCCGATGGCGCGCGAGGTCGGTGCGCGCTCGATGCGCCGACGTGTCCAGTAACGTGCTGCGCGGTACGGCCGCGTCGAGCTCGCGCGACGCGCCCGCTACTATCACAGAGCCGGTGTGCACCAGTGACGCTGTTGATTGGCTCGTTGACCTGAAAAAAATATCATCATCATCAATCATCATCAATATACTATATAAAACTCTTTTGAAGCTGACAGAGAATCAACGCACAGCCTAAACCATAAGTCCAAAAGGTATGAAATTTGGAGGGTAGTATCCTTATATAGTGTAGAGGTGCACTAAGAAAGGAATTATGAAAAGTCGCACCCTAAAGGGTCTTGAACGCGAGCAACGCCGCGGGCGACGGCTAGTTAATCATATTGAGCATAGGAAGTAACCAACCAGCAATGAACGAATCGAACCGCCGCATTCGAAATATTACTTCACTGCGGCTCGTTCGATTCTTTCGGCACTTCGTACCACAATTATAAACGTGAAATTTTAGATGTTTGGATGTTTGTGTTTCAATCACGCTACAACTACTGGTCCGATTTAGGTGAATCTTAGGAGTATATTATAGTTCGTAATCTGGATTAACATATAGGCTACTTTTAATCCCGACAAACGAACGGTACGCGGACGAAATCGCGGGCGGAAGCTATAATTATAATTAAATTAACTTATAATTATATTCTTTACATCAAAACCGCGATGTGCGATTATATTCAATAATAAGCGCGATCAAATCGAATAGCGCTGTCAAATTTATTTGCTGTTTGTATTATTTGCTACTAAACTACTATGTAACTTACATGGTATCCGTGTTAGTAGTGGGAGGTATAGTTGTAACAACGTTCTGTGCTATCTGCGGTTCCGGTATCGGTTTCTGAGCTATCACTTGCGTGACTACAGGTGGCTGTGACGTGACAACCACTGTCGTCACGTTCGTGACAGGTGTGACGTCATTGGCGGTAGTAGCTGTGACGTCACCGATGTCGGGCGGCTCGCGTCGCGTTTTGTCAACTTTGGCGTATTCATCTTCTACAGGCGATAGATCAGAGAGATCGCTGTCTGAACTCCAAGGATCTGTAAAGCATAACGTAAACTTATCGTAACGGTACCGTAAACTTATCGTAAGGCATCCTAGTTACGGCACGATTGCGATAGTCATATTTATTAATCCTTTTACCGAGACGTATTTTCGTCTTAGCTAATGATGACAAAATAGTTTTATGAAAATCGGCCCTCTTCCATCCAGCCCTTTACGCTTATTTATAGTAAGTATATATATTGATATTTAATTAGAAATATGTATATGTTATATGTACCATTGATGAGTAAGGGGTCTGGGTCCGGTCGTCTTGGTAATGGCGGCGTTTCACGTCGCGCTGACGGCTCATGAGGCAACATTACAGGTAGGCCGGCTTTCTTTTGAGTCTCCTGTAGATAAATAACGGCATTTTGATGATACGACAGTATTTGTGTAGTATGCCTGGAGCGAAATGTGAAAGCAGTAAAAATCTCGACTATAAACCAATTCTCACCCGATGTCATCATGATAAATAACACTACAAACACAATAATAGCTATTCGTAGCCATTCCGTTTATTAATTTTTCTAAACTAACCTTATTAGACAGAACTAAAATTATTGCCATCCCTTTCACATAAACTGAAACGACAAAGATGGCTATAATTTTAGTGCTGTTAAATTAGTTTAAAAATGCAACAGCAGGATTATGAGTTAAATGTCTGCAATAAAGTTAAAAATAAAGCTTTTGAATTAACGTTTATTCCCGTTTGTCCCACTGGGTCGTCCCACTGGCCGAACGAATGGGAAAATATAGCGATGTGGTTTTTTGTATTTTTTTAAAGATGGTCCTCATCTTCAGAATGGATAATCCAGGAAACTTGGATGATTGGTTAAAGTAGCAAAAATTACATAAAAAAAATGATGCAAAGCTCTTCAAATCAAGCGAGTAGCTTTGTCTATATGCCAGATCAGTCTTCAATATTTTTATGCCTCGTAAGCGGAGACCTAGCATGTAGTGATATAAAATTAAGCATTGTTATAAAGAATTGATTTACTTTCACGTTATTATCGATAAGTCATCTAATTTTTGTGCGTCAAAAGCTCGAAGCCGTTTTCTTACAAAAATCTTTTTCATTGCGCCAGAACATTCAATAATCCGTGGATACAAATAACGAGACAGAACATAAAGATTAAAATGAAAGCAGTTTTTATTGGAAGGAAGAGAAGTGCCAAGCATAAATTTTCCGCTAAAAACGAACCTTGGCGCCAGAGTATCAAATAACGCGAGGCATGAGCTTACAGGAACCTGTTTGTATAGTCCATGGCACCCCCAACGTCAGTATGCGGGGGCACTGCGATAAAGCATGATGCGTACTGACCAGTAACAGCACCTCAAGCCTGGCGACCCTGTCGTGTAGCGCTGACAATGCGGTTGCATATTCTCTGTGCGCGTCTCGTAGTGTTGCGCTCCACCATTCTTCGCGAGCGCGCACTAAGCCGCGGGTGCGACGCCATTCTCGTAACGCGCGGCGAGCCTGTTCAATGTAAATAAACTGCTATAAAATATGGAATGTCTCCTGCTCTGTGTAACTCAACTCGCTACTGAGGGCCTAGTACGAGTTTTCGTGTTAGAATCTGGTGTAAAACATCTGACGCTCAGCACAACAGTGTGCGCTGATTTGTATGGAGATACTGAACGGATTCTTTGAGAAGCTTGACATGCGAGTATGGGCTTGGTCCAGACCAAGCGTCTCAAAGTATCCGGAAAGACATGGTATACAATAAAATACGTGTGAGGATCTATTTTGAGCCTTCACCCATCGACTTACGTTACATTTACGATACCTTATCATATTTCCTCTGAGCGCGGTGTGCAGTGTCGGTAGCGTCAGTGAGAGCGCGACGTAAATGTTCATCGGGAGCTCGTTGTGAACACCATTCGTGAACTCGAGTGCTTATTTCTTCGCTACTACCACCGCCGGTTTCCATGCCCACCAACTGCCAAAATATAAAATTGAAATTGGCAACACATTTAAAAACATCATATTGAGACTTTTTAACTTTGTGACTATACGGGGTGTCATAAATAAGGCTACTCCCGAAAACAAGGTATTAAATTACCCTTAGTCTAACTATAGCTACATTCCTTTACCTCATTCAAAAATAATCGTAGTTCATTGATATCCGGATGCCTAGCTTGTGAAATAACTGTGGTTCTGTCATCGCTCGTTGTGGTTTGACTTTCTTCCTCTTCAGCTTGCTGTCTACGTTGGTGTTCACGTTTTGCTCTAGAATAAACAACAACCGTTCAGAAATACATGCTACAGGTACGAAAAATAGCGTAACGTTTCGGAAACATTATTTTATCATTCTAAGGCCCGTATTCTGCTGTTTTACTGCTAAAGCACTGATCCGGATCTATGCTTGAGTAACGATTTCTGTATCGGCATATGGGCCTTATACTTGCGCATAGCTGTTTTCTAAGTATCGTTAATCTAGCTCTAAGTATTCTATAATGCTGCGTTGCCAGCTGGACATTTTGGCGCGCACGGCGCAAGGGAATGCGATGTTGCCGATTCGTGCAGTTCGCGTAATCATTTCCAGAGTTGAGCGACCGGCTTATGGATGCCGTGATTACCTTTCTTCTCGTTCTTTATCAGCGGCCAGAGACTGTCGAATAAGATGGGCCACTTCACTATTCTCAGGGTCCTTTTCGCGTCCGATAAGGAATTTGACGGGGCCCGATGTATTGCGTAGAACTGACGCCGCGTATGCTTGGGTTACGCCCACCTAAAAATAAATACCATTCTGATTACAAATTGTACAAAAATCACTTTTCAACAATGATTTTAAATGCAAATAGCAAAGTTGTAGGTTTTGTGTAAAATTAAGAGTTAACAGCCGCATGAATCAAACCCGCAGCCGTTTATCAACCGTCCACTCATCTATCGTGGTGCTGGTATTTTTCATTGAAACGATACATTTCCCTTAGATAAAATATTAGTATGTTTGAGTATTACAGTGATGAGGTTAATGCACTTATTGTTTTCTTACCAAACTCTTGCTGTCGACCTCGATGATTTGATCGTTAACTTGTATACGTCCATCTCTAGCCGCCGCGCCACTTTCTGTTATAGTTTTCACGAATATGCCGAGTTTTTCCAAACCTGCATCAGCGCCCACACCCATTCCTAGAAAGGAGATGTTTCTAAATCGTTATCAGTCACATAAGTTTCCGGCATGCATGGAACTAACAGTTTTCTTTAAAAAAGATATCTTCATCATATCATAAGCTAACATTCTTCATAATTAGAAAGATAATATAATGAGCTGTAAAGTAAAAGAATACATTTTAGTCTAGTCTAGTCTTCCTTCGGTTTGTGGTCATCATTAGAAACTTCCTTAGCCGTTATCAGTTCTCCGAGCTATACAGCAAATCCAAGGTGATGTCTAGTAGTAACCTTTGTTCTATGGTTTTTTTTTATCACACAGCATAATCTTCTCCAATACCCAAGTAGGTAGTGTCAGTTGTGATTGGCGGAAACGGTGGAAGGTCTTTGCCCTGAATGCTCTATTGGCTAGTAATAAACCAAACTTACCAATAATAGACAGGCCCAAGCCATCAGCGCCTTTGACAAGATCAACAGGAAATACATGCATCTTCTCAACTCGTTTCTCCAACTCGTATTCAGCTGAAGCAGCGACGGGGTCAACGTCCTCGTTCCGGCGGTCGTACTCGCGGACTGAATGCGTCGAGAACACTCGCATCGGACCCGTGCTGTAAAAGTAATGTTTATTGAATTTTCAACTGAATAAATATTGATAGTAAAGATCATTATCGATGTTACATGAGACAGCAGTCCGAGGTTAATTCTTGGAAACGCGAATCGTGTTTGTGATTTTAGTATGGAAAAAAATACCGCTAGTGGTTGCTTATCGTGATTACAAAAAACCTCACATTTAGTTGTTCGAGATTCATTCTGGAAATTTCATTCAATACGAGAATTTTGAGAATGAATCTTTGTAATATCATATTTGTTCGTTCATACCTAAATTTAACTTTGGAATTCTTCTTGACAAATACTGGTGGGTAATAATCATCGTCTTCTTCTTCTTCTACAGGCGGGAGGCCAGCCACCTGGAAATAATTTATTATTTATGAATTTTTCCATGCATCCGAAATCTTGCAGAAATAAATTGTAGGAGTACTGTTGTGTTTTCCATACATATTCCATACCACACATTTTGCATGCAGCTACTAACTCGCAAACGGTAGTAACTAAATGGTTTCCTCATGTTTTTCTTCACAGGGGTTTGAAGTTTGACATTTATTTAAAAAAGATTGAAAACACAGTGAATGATGAACACAGACGTAGCTTGCGGTTTTGGTTTGGTTTTGTTAATAATACCTCTGTATAAAAGTGTCCGTCCTCAAAGTAATGTACTCCGTTTTCCTCCGCGAGGACTTGCAACGAATGCGGTGGGTAGTGTTCGAAAACGGACGTGGGTTCCGGCTCCGGAGCCGACTCCGGTTGTTTCCGGTCGCCGCCCGCCATGCCGTTGTCCGCTTCGAGCGATACAAACTCGTAGCTCTCATCCACTGACTGCATACTGTGAAAGAATTTGTTTCAAAAGGTATTTTAGAAACGTGATACTCTTGTCAGTAACCGACGATGATGTGCTTTATACAGGATCACTATCAAGAAAAAATCAAGTCAACCTAATCCAATAAAATATCAAATAACTTCGCGTCTTTATCCCTACAGTCTGCGCCAGGTTACTTTCCATAGGTCGATAAACACACAAAATACTTTCCGTTTTTTAGGCTGTTTACATACCTCTCATAGGAGAGCACGGACTGGTAGCTATCGTTGAGCGAAACGCCGTTATCGTGAGGAATAGCCTGTGGGGACAACATCGCGACTATCTCTTGCGCCTGCTCGTCCGATAGTAGAGCTTCTTGCCTGGACATAAAAATCTATATTGAATGGAACCGATAGATGAATAAGTAAGTAAGGTCAGCATGCCTATTTGTTCTGTTCGACAAAAATAGACTTCCGTAGACAAATAGCCTGCTGGTGGCGAGATATCGAGAAACACCGTAATTTTATGTTGACGTCACCATCTTTACATCTTAAACTGAACAGAACAAATAAATCATTGAAAGAAACATTGAAACAATGAAAGAAGAAAGTTGCTTTTATCATACAATCAGAAAAACCGAAACATTCACAAACAATCTAAGAAAAGAGAATAAAAGAGCAGTACAGATGCGTAGCTTACCTAAGTTTCTTTTCCAGAATGCTGCAAGAATGAAGCGTTGTGCGGACAGGCAGCATGCAAATGAAAATACAACATTTAGTCAAAAACTAAGCTCTACCATACAGAAGTTTATAGGATTTTAGATTGAGTGTAAATACCATTTATACGACAAATAAATGTCCCCTTCTTTCGTTTTCATAATTATATCCTCTAATATAATACTGAAAACTAAAGTAGGGGACATTTAGATTATTATGGTATCTACAGTTTAATTTTGAGTGTTGCCATGTCAGCATGTCACAGATTGGTGGTTCGAAAGAAAGACAGTGCAAGAGAAATGTATTTAGGTTGTACGTTACACAGGTAAAAAAAGATGATCATGCTGACATCAAACCTTTTGAAATAAATAAGAATAAGATAATATATCTACAGCACCGTAAGAATTCTAAAAAAACTTAGGACTTAAAGTTTGTAATCTAACTACAATGAGAAACATTTTAGCACAACTACAAGTAAACTTAGCAAAAAAGATGTTTTATGATTTTTTTAGTTTCTGATCTTCGACATATTTTATAATAAGTAGTACTTAGTACAATACGAAAAGCATGTACCTTAGCTGGAAAATAAGTAACTCTGTGAAACCAGTTACAAAGGCATTGCAGCAGTGGTTTTTTTAAATACAGCTAGCTCTACAGAGCCAAAAGTATGTCAAACAAAAACAAAATACTACATCCGCCCGACAAATAGCACACAGGGACAAGTGGGTAACACCGTAAAATGTACCGTACCCGGAGATGAGCAGTATCTCAGCCTCATCCGGCTTCATGCTATCCGGCTGCTTGTCGTCTTACCTCGCGTCCGGCTCGGCGTCACCGAAACAATTGAACGCGAGTACCCGCGAGTAAATAAATCGTACCTGGAGCTGAGCAGTATCTCAGCCTCGTCCGGCGTCATGCTGTCCGGCTGCTTGTCGTCCCATCTCGCGTCCGGCTCGGTATCGCCAGCTTCGGCACGACATTCCGGCGCATCCTCTGAACCGCTCCATTGGCTGGTGGTCGACTTGTCGAGCACCTCTATGGAGCCTTGGCTGGCCTCGCTCACTACCACACCGGAGTCCTGCAAAGGGGACGTCTGTTTATCAGTAATGCGTGTTCTAATCAGGCGTGTTGGATTATGCTGATCGGTGCTTCCCAATCGAGAATCTTTTAGGGAAAGAAATCATTTTTTTCTTAAACATATAAATGATCATTCTATTCCCGGAAATCCTCACGTAATCTAAACGTATGTCCAATATTTATAGCCTCTGAAAGTAACGAAGCACTGGTTATCATTATCCGCATTGTTCAAAATACTTGCAACGGTAAACAGAAAGAAAAAAATACAGAACTGTTAATCCTGTCAGACAGATCAGATCATTTGAGATTGTCTAAGGGCAGTCAGAGGCACATCTAACAATTTAAAAGAACGTTATTCATAACTATTAAAAATCCAACCTTGTCGAAAGTAAACATACCTGCTGTTGCACAGACAAGGTGTCAGGATCGCGCTCAGACTCTTTATTATCTTGCGTGAGCGGGGGTTCCCTGTAGTCAGCTGGCTTGAGTCGCGCGACCACCTCGGGAGATGGCTCGTTGAACCCGCCCTCGTCAGACACGCTGGACGCGCGCGACCCGCTGCGCCGCGGCGGCGTTTCCTCCGCCTCGGAAGACTTTCGACCTCCGCCAACTGAAGAGATCATAACATTATCGTAGAAAGATATTCTGATAAACGACTATGCCTTTTCTAGGAAAATATTATCTTTTCCTAGAAAAAGCATAAAAGTGGTCAATTGCGGTGATGCGCTGAGTGATGAGAGATTTTAGGCCAACCAATTTCTCCGTCACAGGTCAACTCATTTGTCATAATTGTGTCATGCTCCAAGAAGCTATCTATATTCAAAAACATACAATGCAAGTTACCCAGCGCTTTGGTGTTGTAAACTTGCAAAGTTTAACAGAGTAAAGACTACCGATCCTTATTTTATATCGGCTTAGTATGCCTTAGTCTAAGCTTACTGCTTAATCAGAGGAAGATACTTACCGTGTAATTCACTCCGTACGACCTACACCCCATCACGTATCAAGTATCAGAGTAGATTGCTTCACATACAGTACAACATTAGGTAGGTGCAGTGTAAGACCAAATAAAGTATGAAATCGTTTATCTAGTATGCGTAATACGCAAAACAATTTAGGTTAGTGAATAAGGCAAACAAGCTGTTTATTTTTATTATTTTTACGCACTAGATTTTCATCGGAAGCTGAAAGATGGCGAGCACACAGATGCCTTACATAAATAAACACCAAAGTAGACTAAGTACATATCATTTTCAACGCTCACTCCGATACAAATGAAGTGAAACTGAGGAGTAGATCCGGTCGTGGTATGTAAACGTGGTATTTTTGTATTTCACGCCCTTGAATAACCTCAATAATTTAAAAACTGCCGTCTGGATATTTGTAAAAGGACTATAATAGATTGATGCCATTACGATTTGTTTTGATTATGCTGGAAGTAAACATTGATGCCATATCTAAGGACGCCAAATGTAAAATTTTGTCGTCTCTGTTTACTATTCACTGCATGGTCAAAGAATCTTGAAAAATCCATTTAAAAAGATATAAAATTGCAATCGTTTACCTATCCTCAGTGTTTTCTATCTTTATAAACGTATTGAGGACAGTTAACGAAGCATGGAAGCGCTATAATAATATTAATCTATGTAAAAGCATGAATTCGCAATTAACCGTTGTTGGTTGGAGTGGAGAAGCGGTCACGCGATCCACGAGGAAACAAGAGCGAGAAGCCATTTTACTAATTAAACCAACACACAATATGGAACGGAGTGATATGAAATTACTGAAATTAGGCCTCTGCTTGGTATTATGCCATACACAATATTC
Organism: Eulithis prunata; assembly: GCA_918843925.1. Lineage (NCBI taxonomy): Eukaryota > Metazoa > Arthropoda > Insecta > Lepidoptera > Geometridae > Eulithis > Eulithis prunata. Next base: position 3,736,715 of record OU974019.1, on the reverse strand, counting down.
CTGGACCAACAATTCAATCAGTACAATCATTCGTGTTGGGACATTTGGAATTCCAATTTCACTTCAAAACATGTTACAAAACTCTCGGTAAATATCATATTGAAATTAGAAACCGTCTTTAACTTAATCTTCAAACATACAGGGGGGCGACAAAGTCAAGGGGGATATCATAGTAGTCAAAAGTAGGCTTGTTTTGCACATTCTAAGACAATTTTTTTTATAACTTTCAAAAACTACCGTTTGCTCCGGAAACCTCTGTGGGCGAGTAAGTATGCCTTTATATTTATTGTTTAAAATTGCATTAGTCTTATTTATGGCTTTACTATTAATTATTATTATAGGAGTCATACATCGTTTTTAATACTGGTGACTCATAGTGTGCCATTATTTAAACAGTATTGACCTTTACAAAGAATAATCAGTTGAAATTAACATCGAAAGATTGATATATCGTGTAGAACGAGTTAAATCGTAAGACGACATTCCTAAATTGGTAGCGGGCGGGTTAAATAATGTAGCGCCTTAGCGAGTCACAGAGTGGAACTCCCCACGCCAGTAATAAAACTCGATAAAGGACAATATATCAACGCATTTGAGACATTTACGGCTGTGGCATTAGAATTTTAAGACACATGCTACCACATCAATGCTACTGTACTCGTCAACTGCATGTGAAGATAATGAAACTGGAATGAATAGGCTCATAATTCCAGGAGTGAACCACGGTCTACGTCTGTTTCATACTCGCCTGCATTGTTTCGTGCGAAACGGCGTTCATTCATTCGTGGATATGCATATCTGCTATGTACTACGAGTACTTGGTACAAAAACTTAGTGTTGTGTTTCTTATAATCATGGATCATGATACAAACTGATAAGAAAGAAATGTATAATACGAGGTTGTTTCCTATTATTGTAAAAGTATAAAATGATTATAACATGCCTTCATAAGTGTTGCTAGTAGATTCTACAGGCCTCTTCTATCATATAGCTTTACTATACATACACACAGGCTGCGAATTTGTTAACTTGTGATAATTTTAAGTTCTTAACAGAATGTTATAGCCTGATAGGTAGGTAAGTTATCTAGATAGCAAAAGAAAAGACATTGTGTTAGATTGATTTTCACCAGCTGTGGTTATTTTAGTATAACAAAGCGAACTAACCGAGGCAACAGCCGCAAAGGCGCATGTCGAGCGAACGCATACGAGGGCGACGGCGGACGCGCACGCCCTTCGATTCATCACCGAACCATGTTCGATCACTTCTTGAGGTAGCTCCGTGCACACTCACGCAAACGTTGAACCGCAAACGCTGTATTTTTGCTTCTTTAACACCACCGAATCACACTGCTCCTATTGTCCCGATACTCGTATGAAGAATGCGTTTATCTCGTCGTGAAAGAAGAAAACATTGCGTTGTATACAGAAAAAATTTACGAGTCTGGCGTCGTTGGACACCGGTGCCGGTGTGTTTTATAAACAAACACCGCCACAGATAAGCAAGTTGGCAACGTAAATATTCAAAAGAATTTTACGTCCATCCAGAAATAGAAAACAAAATCTTTAATGACAAAGTCGACTCGCTAAAGGAACTTTAGGATTAAAAGTAGCTAACAGAATCCGTTGTGCAGGGCAAATTGATTTAAATAGTTTATCAAGTCAATTCGAGTCCGAATGGGAGGGTCGGAGCGGAGACGTTGCTCAATGAATGTAATATTTAGCAATGCAGACAGAAACGACGCTCTTATGTCAGAACGAGATAGCAACAGACATGGAAACTTGCAAACTTACTAAACTGATAACAGCTTGCAGAAAGTCACACAAAACTTGCTTCTCAAATTTTTAATCATCCAAGATTTGATAAAACAATCAACAAAGAGTGATCCAAGAAAAGCTTCACAATGTAACACGGTTGTCCGATGGAATTGCGCGATGATTTCGCGGTAGCATACCGCACCAAACATATATGCGAATTGCGAACACATCACACGCACGTGTTTGAATATGCAAAGCTGTGGTAGGTGTAGATAGAAAACAGCATAATAATTGTCTCGATAGAGAGTTCAGTCGTGCGACAGATAAACTGCATGTAATAGGAAATAAATCAACGATGGGAGCGCGCAGGACGACGTCGCTCGGGTTACTGCGTCGCGACGGCGGCGGAGGCGGCGGCGCCGGAGCATCTAAATCGGGATCGACTCGAAACGACTCAAATACCTTGACTTCCTCAATATTACATTGAACCCACCGCGCACGAGACCGCCAAACGTACGTCAATCGACGCCCACTCTACGGATTTCTACCTAGGATAATATGCTTCTCACGGCGGAACTCCATATTATTTTACCTTTGAGTTAGATACATAAGCAAGCAAATAATTTAGAATCTGTGTAAACAGCTTGCATTTTTTAATTTATGAGTTCATTAAGGTCCTTATTTATAAGAAATGTGTTTTACAGAACATCAGTATACATAACACACGTATCAATACACCACCGTTTCTTAGCCTGATAACGCAGAGATAAAACATAACAAAACAGATAAGGCAGTATAGGTCTCGTAAAAAATAATATTGGCTTTGATATTATTTTGAAGAATGCCGATTTGTAAGAGAAATGGATACATACCAGGCGAGGGTGAAGCATGGTGCGAGGGCGGCGAAGACGAGGAGAGGTTGCGGTGCACTGGAGACGCTTGGGGCGACGCGAGCGGCGACTGCGGCATTTCCTCCACCTTTACCGCGGCAGCCGGACACTCAGGCGTCGATGAGCGCCGTTTCGCTTTATCATCCCATTCATCACTAAACTGCACTTGTTCATACACATCGTCATCTAAACTTGTAACCACTGACACTTCCACATTTGACACATTCTCGTACTGGTGATTTTGTCTTATCACCGGTTCCTCCTCCTCGACGATGTAGTTTTCGATTTCATCTTGAGTTGGCAACGAGTCGAGTTCCTCTGTTGTAGCTATCTCTGCAATTTCAATGATTTCGTCGGAGAAATTTTCCGATGCGCTCGGGGTGTCCTCCGGCAAAGGAGACATTGATAGTTCTCGCTGTCGCTCTTGAAGATGTTCATCAGTTTCTTCGTTAGATGGAGGTATTATCGGCGATCTCGGTGATCTTGTAGAAGGAGATGGTGGTTTCGAACTTCTAGGTACAGGAACTGTTTCTAATATGGTTGAATTCGAAGTAGGCGATGACGGTGGGATGGGGGATATTTTTTCGATGGGCTTTGATGCAACAATTTGAGGAGACTGTATGCGATCTATTGGCTTAGGCACAACATTATCAACTTCTTCACTTGATTCTTTCTCGCTCATTGGAGAAACGGATGATCGATGTTTACGAAGTATATCGTAAGAATCCAACAGTTCAGAATGTGGTTCAATTGTTTTAGGTGGACTGATATTTTTTCTTATAGAAGGCGAAATCATTGGTTCTGACTTCGTTATCGGTGAGCTTTTGGGTCTAGGCGACGGAGTCACAGCACCAGTAGATTTTATGGGACTAGGAGATTTTGCACTAGGCATACCTCGATTAACTAAAGGAGTAGGAAGAGTATTTGGTCGTTCAGCTTGAGAATCGCCCGCACATGGCGAAAGCGGCGGAGAATATACTCGAGATGGTACGACATATCTATCAGCAACTTCTGGTGATTTCCTATCTTGGTATGCACTAGAATATTTATGAGAATCCACCCTAGTCTCATGGTCATTACGGGCTTGGCGCGACTTGTTGAAATGTGCAGTCCAATTTCTCTGCTTTTCAATAAGCTCTTTATTGAATCGTCTATCTGGTTTTTCCGGTTTTGGCAAGACACTGGGTTTAGCCGGTTTAGGTGGAGGCTGGCCAGCGCCATTAGCCAGGCGATCACCGTTGACAGACGGCGGAGGCATAGGCGTCGGAGTGACGATGCGCCTGGGAGGGCTCACTGAGCCCGCGGAACTGGAGCGCGACCTCGAAGGAGCTACAGGCGGCATGCCCCGGGTGCCGGCAAAACTAGCTGCAGCCGATGGGGACTTCTCAATACGGAATCCCTTATTCTCTTCACCCAATTTCTCAAATAGTGCCCGCGCATTGTTGAACCGAGCCAGATGGCTCTCCGTTCGGACGACAGTTACGTCGGCGCCACGCATCTCTTCTTCTTCCCTCGACGGCATTCCTTGGAATATATTTGCAATTTTCGAAACTTTAGTACACGAATGTCTTTTTTTATACTCCTCCATACTAGTCGGAAACGCCCGTTTTAATCCAATCTGAAAGAAGAATTGATCACAGTTAGTATAAGATGGCCGTGGAGAAACGAAATGGGACGCGGTTGTTCAAAACTGATAACATAGTGATAAGCGCGACTCAAAATGCGTAAGAAAGACACAGGTATTTAGTGCTCGGGCTTTGGCGCGCGACTCGCGACTCGCCGCTCGACAGTCGTGCCATGATTGTTCTTCTATAATTTAGCTTGAGATAGCGATAGCGTTGATAACGTATAAGATTACGTATTCTATAAGACAACTAAATGGGCTGTATGTATGACATTACACTGCATTTTTTGTCAACAGAGGTATTAGGTATTAGATGTTCTTTATAAATCGTATTTTTAACAGTAAGTATTTATTCGTTAATCATACATACAAAGACAAAGTATGCTAACAACAAACACTCCTGTAAAGTGACGTGTTAGTTATTGTGATTAGATTCCACTGATAATGTTTCGAAGATAAGGATTAGACATGGGAACCTTTAATTACTTATTGTCTGAGCTTCATCGACTCAACGTGAAAGCAAGTTGAGAAGTTCGAATATGATGTATTTTAATTGCATTCTTCTGACAGTGGTATGCTTGTTTGGCAGTGACGTAGTGGCACAATGTAATGATATGGCACAAGTGTGTTTCGCTGATGTGACCGAAGCAGATTGTTCAGTGGGAGAGAGTATGGTGCCTAATGGTGGGATATTCGGTTGCTGCCCGGGCTGTCAACCAACGTCAGGTAATTCCCTCCATTATTAATAATAATGACCTTCTTGTAATACTCCTGCTACTAGGATCACATAACGGTGTTACAAGTGTCAGTACGTACGAGTGCCAATATCGAATTTCACTCATACTGACCTGTCGGAAGTCTGTTAGGCTAACGCGATCGCGCCGGCCGCAGTCTTCAGGAAAGGACCCATTACAGAGAAAATTTCCGGTTACACATAGTGAGTAAACCTTAGAGTTCTCATAATAAATCGAACTTACAGCTAGCTTGCTTGAATTCATCAAAAACTAAAATTGAAAGTAATACAATGATAATTGGTAATTATAATTGATTGTGCAATCATTTAGAAACCAAGAATAATGCTATAAACGATACGAAAGCTTTCCCACGTTTAGAGTTACATCAACAAGTATGTATTTAACCGGACTAGCATTGTTTCGCTAAGTAAAATAAAAATGCCTTCTTCATTATAGCTTATGGTCAAAATTAATGACCGACTTAATGCGATAGAGTTGCAGACACTTTCATATGTTAAGCATACTTCCGGCATCAGTAGAACCGGACTTGCATTTCATTCTACCAAGTGTGTCAATGAATTTGAAAAGGTTATGCAAACATTTCTTGATTGAGACTGGACGTTTCGTTCTTTTATAGTCGAGAAAAATGCACGCGTGGTAAAGGTTGGCTGTTTTAAGGTTCATGTTTAATGTAAAATTCCAGGTATTGTAGCAGAGCCAGGATGTAAGGACCCAGCTACTTGCCTGTCTGATGGACGATACGCACCGGTGCAGTGCAAAGGCGATATATTCACAGGAAGGTAAACTATTAATCGACAGCCTACGACCTACAGTATTTCAATAATAGCTCAAGTGTTGAAATACAGTTAAAATTGGCGAAGGTTAACGTTAAAGCAAGTAGAACCGATGACTCAGGTTGCAGAATGTACATTCGATGATAAGTTGCATTTTGCATGTTATGTTTTAATGTAAGGAACAAATAAACAAGGAATTTCTTCAGAGTATCGACTCATTTTCTATTTACACAAGATGTCTCATGGCTTTACTTATTCAGGTGTTTCTGTTCCGACGAGCATGGGATGAGGATATTTGGACAAATGTGGAGGAATGAAGCCAGCGACATGACTTGTGGTAAGTGCATTTTCTACAGCATACAAGACAAACCTTGAGTAAAACAAAATATTACCGGCATGGGATGCATTTTCACAGGGATTTGGTATCTTGTATATTTAATAGTAATAAATTATATATTTGTTAGAAACTGGAACATTGTTTCAAAAGCGAAACATAGAAAGATGCTGCTTATAAATTACAACCCGAACACTAAACCATGTGCGAGATTAACTATTTATATAAGCATTATCTAAATAGGAAGCTGGAGGGATTATTCGATTCCATTAGAAAACAAAAATTTCACAAAACACTGATGTCTTCTTCTTCTTTTGTTGCTATGGCTGTTCGGTGGCTAGGGCTGCCACGAATTTGCCAATGTCAGTGTTTTTTGGCGTTTACTGGTTTACTAATCTTTTAACAAAAGGCGGAGATCTGAGTAGGTAGGTTAAGAAAAATGACCGGTGAAGAAGGGAAACACTGAAGTCGTAAATCATTAATCGCGAATAAATTAAGCTGTCAAAAAAAGAAACGCTGTCAAGCTAATGCCAATTTACTGAGTGAAAACTAGATCGATGAGTAAAAAGAATAAACTACGTAATGCTTTATGGTCACTGCTAGGTTTTCGTCTCCGACCAAGTGAATATAATATTCCAGTTACAATTTTGTTTTCACATTATTAAGGTACTTCTCAAATTAATCTTGCGGGTTGAATGTTTAAGCATGCAGCCGAAGGAGAGCTGAGATAGAAGCAGCGGGGAGACAGTCGACCCTGCACTGCACGCCTTCAGGAGATTACGAGCACTTGCAATGTGACGACGGACTATGTTGGTGTGCTGAACCTAAAACAGGACAGCCTACAGTCACTCCTGTGACTGAGGTAGATATGGAACATCTTCCGTGTTGTAAGTTTTCCTTCTAATACCTTTTTTTTATACAATATAGGCAACCGTTGGACCACAATCTCACCTGATGTTAAGCAATGACGTGGTCGACGATGTAGCACGGTTACCTAGAAGATACCTATTACCTATCACGATCATACAGCAGCTACTTTTATTGGGAATTCTTTCTGTGACAATTTTTTATCTTCGACCAATATTAGAAGGTAGTTTTAAGTTTTAAACCATTCGCAATAAATCTTTAGAAGTTGACTTGATGAGCAATGTATAGAGCAGCGGTCTTTTGTCCTGCAAATGCATCAACAGGATACAAACAATATTCACAAGTGATTCGTTCGGAGACATGTCGAATGACTAAAGACAAATGTAACCAACTACTAACAACAGCTGTAAAGCAACGTAGGTACATATAGTCTGATCTGAAAACACTCGTACGCTATGCATGACGCAAAAGTACCCAATTCGTTAGTAATAATTTAACTACACAATCGAACTTTTACTTGACAAACAAGTGACCTAGTTAGGTAACCCATTTGAACTCGTGGTTAGTTGAAGTATCAAATCTGCAGGTGCAATACATAGTATACTTTCTTTCTACGTCCATCGAGCGGTCGATGACGTAATAGGAGAGGACAGAGACCCCTGAACGTATTTTTTTCTATATTGATCGCTCGATGTGCTATAACCAGTAACCACTTCATTTTACTATTAGCGTTGATAACTTCGTTTATGTTCTCTTATCATGTTTTATTAGATAGCGCATTTCTTCTCGGAGAGCAGTACTTGAGAAGGTGTGAAAGTTTAGTTCACGCGGCGGCTGAGATTAATAAGGAGCAAACGGAACATGGCACCAGCTTTCTTGGAAACCCCACAACGTTTTGCGATTATGATGGAAGTTATGGACCGTACCAAATTACCAACGGCATGTAAGCTCCCAATCAATTTCATAAATTACTTAAATAGTGCTTCCAAAAATTGCGAGATAAAAAACTAAATTAATAACTCTTTTCAGTGCGTATTGTACGGGGCGAGATGGTTTAATTCTGGGTTCATGGCAGACTATGTCAAGCGAAATGGTGGGAATGAATTGCAGTAAGTTCAAGTTCCTTTAGCTCATTGGATCTTGCGATCTTGAATGTGGCACTAAGTGTAAAACCAGATAGGCGGGAAGGCATCGGCATACCGTTAGTATAGCATGGCATATTCGCATTGTGCCCCGACCGGTCCGCGGCCGTGACCCTGTTCCCGATATACGGTTCCGCCCATATCGCCGTTTTGGTGGAATGCGGAGACGGAGACCATGGCTCTTGACCCTCTTAGAGGCAAAATACTTATGTACATAATATAACAGTCATGTACTAAAATGAACTGAAAGAGTATTTTTCCCGACATAGGTTCAACTTGTGGTAATTGTTAGCAATCAGCATTGATTTGTATGTCAGCGCGGTCAGTTCATTGAGATTTGTTGGCCCCTTTGATGGGCTATTGCGCGGGCGGTTCCTCGGGCATTTAACCATTTTTGGTTACGTGGGATTTGTTCTGATTCGCACGATAGCATGAAGCAAGTTATTACACGTTGATTACGAAGTCCGGACAATCGCAGTATCAGCATAATTATTTTAAAGATCAATGTCTCGTTCAAGACAAATTATTTTTCGACATTGATATCCGGGAGGTATAAATTAAAAAATAATTGACCGTGAACCATAACACAACACCTTCGGCGATAAGTCCGAGTTCGAAACTATTGAAATGGCTCTTTTATTGCTAACGGATCTTTGTAATAGAAACCTCGATGGAATTTTATTACAGTTTCATACACTAATTTCTTATAATGACAACTTTCTTACACGTTGTGATACTTGATTACTTCAGGTAATTTAATATTATGTTGGAGTTCAGTAAAATAACTCTCAAGAAATCAACGACATTTTTATCGACATTATACACATGAAATAGACTTCGCGATATTATTTTATTTCCTTTCAGACTGTGCACGCGATACTATGATGTACTTCCCGGAAAAAGGAATGATGGTGACAGAGACATGCTCAGCTCTGGGTAACTACGAGCCGAACCAGAATGTAGGAGACACATACTATTGCGTAGACGCCAATGGTTACCCCACCACTCCTATGCTGTCTGAGTGGCCTGCGGATAGATGCGCTAGTTTTGCTTAAATGCTTAAGAATTGTTTAGTTCATGATCTTTGTTACTCCATAAAAGTAGATAATAAGTATGAAATCTACATGAAATGCTCAATAAAATTATGCACCTATCATAACATAACTATATTAATGAACATACTACCGAATAGTAAAAAACTACTGAGGTAGAACTTTCTACGGTAGGAACGGTTATTTATATCACAATATCCATTCCTGCTTGCTTTAGTGCTAAAATACTGAAAGAATTGAAATTTGAACCAGGTACCTTAATCTTTCACGAAAGAGAGTTAGGAGAGTTTGCTAGTTTGCATAATTTATGCAACTATGCGAAATGTGCAAGCGGAGCTGTCAATTTGAATGGTGAATCTAACAATATCGTTGTTCACGGACCATTTCACCAATTAAATAAAGTATCGGCTACAGTAGAGAGCAAATAAACATAGGTAGTTTACGGTATGGAAGACTGATATGAAAGATTTACTTATTTTAAAAATGATCTGCGAAGAAAATGATTAGTACCTTTTCGGAGATCTATCGAAGAAAATAAGGAAGATAAATACCTAGTATAAATATCGAACAAGTCATGGTTGCTGTGATCCTTTTAAATGCAGGTATCGCGTTGATATATTAATTAGAACCTTCCTTACACATCTTACATATCTGGCGGCGCGCTAGCGTCTTGGCAAAGTTTTTACATGGAACATGGTTTTGACAGGATATAGCTTTACTTACTCAACAGTATCGTGTCGACCCTGAAAGTTTATTACAGTGGAACGGGAAGTCTGTCTGCTCATGGGCTTTTTAACATAAATATTAGAAGGACGACGTGTTGTTGTAATGTAAATAAACTCACCGGACAAGCGCGAGCTGATTGGTTGGGCCAAGTGACCAGCGCGTGTCACCCGACGCCAGCCGCGGGCCGACCGCTCGCCTCGCACGCTCTTCCATCTGGAACAAGCTACTTGGGTTACCACAGAATACTGTACAGCACCGCAGGTTGACCAACAGTTAGTACAGATCGGATCCACAGATGCACCATGAGTACCTAACTATTATACAGTGTACTACCAGCGACCACGCCTCACCTGCTCTACATAGCCAGACCAAGGTCGGACCTAGTTTGCTGAACCTATACTTTTATCAGATCGAACTGCAGTTGGTAGAACAGCAAAGTACTTGCAATCCGCTCGCAAAGCTTTATTCGTAAGAACTGTAGTAGGAACCAGTAACTTTTTGATGCAAATTCATGACAATGTGCCAAATTAAAGCTTCAGTCTAGACAGGGTTTGACCGTGGTTTGGCCTCATTTGCTATCGAAATACTTGGTTATTTTTAAAAAGCAGTACTATGGTGAAATAGGTACATAGAATACAACATCATGATGATACCTACCTACTTCAAAGCATGGTTCTTGTAGCTCCAACAGTTAGATGAATATAGGAAAAAATATTTTTCGTTCAGGAAGGTAAATAGTTATACAAACCTAACCTAGTAATTACCTACAATCTACATGGCACACGCGAAATATTGAACGAGCATCAGAGATATAAGCAATTTACAATTACAAACCTTTTTACCTTACTATGTAATTTAATTACCTGCATCAAGCCACCTGCTGGAAGTTCTTTCAGTTAATTAAAATATTTGAAACTCGGTGCCTTGATTTTTATTGAAATGAAAGACGTGGATTCTTAATACAGCTTCTCTAAACCAAAAGCCGCCTTTGGCACGAGGTTCATCGTATGCTGGTTGTCAGATATTTTGGTGGAAAGTTTCGCACGCGTACGAAGTCGCGGATATCAGCTAGTTTGTTTATAAATGCATGGTTTTCATCGTGGAAGAAAACGACGTGAGTCTGATAGAACTATGCTTGAAAACCACTAGAATTCATTCCTAGAACAGCAAAAAATTAAGCACGTCTCATCAAAGCTCGATATCGTGCTCACTAATGGGCGCAGTCATTTTGAAGGGTTGTTGTTGAAGGGTGGTCCGGCACTCGATTCTGTGCCTCTGTCGCCCCCACCACTTGAACACGTCACAGCCCTTGATAGCATGAACACTGAGCACTCTATCTGTATCTTATTCACCTAGAAAAACCTTTTTATTAGACTTCAAAAAAAAAGGAGTTCCAATTTTGTTGTATTTTTTTAAAAAGAAAGTACCTAGCTTGTGTTAGATTCAATTGGATGGTCAAAGACTATTTTATGTGTTTTGCTGAATATTATGTACCTACTCACAAGTTGTAAGTCATTGATTTATTATAATCCTACTTAAATATTATAAACGCGAAAGTTTGTAAGAATGTATGGATGTTTGTTACTCTTTCACGCAAAAACTACTGATCCGATTTGGATGAAACTTAGAATATACATATATACATATTGTACATGACCTGGATTAACAAAAGGGCAACTTTTTATCCCGGAAAACCAACGGGATCCAACGGGACGTAAACGAAGTCGCGGGCGGAAGCTAGTAATAAATAATTTTGATATTGCTGTGGAACCTGCAATCTGTTAAAAATAAATAAGAATCGGGGAATATATCCCAATTAATGTTACCTACAGCACTTATTTAAATAATTTTTTGAATAGTCTTTTGGCATGGAAGTTTATTTACTTATATCTTACTGGTACCTATTTTTATTTGCAAACTGCTTCAATTCAACAAATGCTGGCATCAAAAACATTATTACGATGATATGATAGACCACATGCACAGATTTATTTATAATAAGTAAATTATTTGGGTTATAATCACTAAGGAATTAGGTCAACTTGATACACTTATTTTATTATAACAAATGGATAATAGTGTTTTCGTTTGCTAAATAATAATGCTATGTAGGTACAAAGTTTTTGGGGTCATTTCCAGTCATCACCAGATTTTAGTTTTTAGAAAACCCTCTTTTTGTTTATTCTTAGACTGCTTCGATTTTCGGTACCTTAGTTCAGTAGTACAGAATGATGGTAAAATTGACAGGAATGTAAAGAATAGAAAACATATGGGATGGATGAAATGGAGGCAGGTCACAGGAACTATTTGTGATCCGAGAATGCCCCTAAAGTTAAAGGGGAAAATCGACAAAACTATCATAAGACCTGTCGTTTTGTATGGGTCTGAGTGTTGGGCAACGAAAGGGATGGATGAAAGAAGAGTACATGCGGCAGAGATGCAAATGTTGAGATGGATGTGTGGAGTGACTAGAATGGATAAGATCAGGAATGGTATATCGGAGGAAGTTTGAAAGTGGTGCCAGTGACTGAAAAGATGAGGAGCAGCAGGTTAGCATGGTATGGTCATGTCATGCGGAGGGAAGAATGGCATGTAACAAGAAGAGTATTGGATATAAATGTAGATGGGTATAAGAGTAGAGGTAGACCAAAGAAAATATGGATGAATTGAGTGAAAGATGACATGGGTAAGAAAGGAGTGACAACTGAGATGACGGCTGATAGAAGAGCATGGAGAAAAAACACATGTTGTGCCGACCCCACATAAAGTGGGACAAGGACAAGATGATAAGGTACAAAGTTTTTGCGGTCATATCCAGTCATCACCACATTTTAGTTTTTAGAAAACAGAAAATTTATATTATAACTATTTTTTTCTATTAAAAGTAGATGTACCTCTATTTACTCTAAACCATTTCCAGTGGTCACTACTGGGGATGGGACAGGACTTTGGTGACAACTAGGATGGACCCGTTTTTTGGGCTTGTATGATAGCTCTGTACTTTTGATGATAAACAAACTAGGTATAAAAATATTAAATTGAATGCCTGTGAAACATGGTTCTAATTTCATAACAATCAGATGTTTAAGTTCTGGAACTTATCATAAACACACCTTTTTATGGTCCATAAGTGTACTGATTACAATTATTTATATAATTACCCACAACATTTACTTAGAATACAGCTACATACTGTTATATCTTTTGCTTTGGATAAAGTAGGACAAAAAAATAGGTATGTAGGTACACAATTTAGGAATATAGGTTCCCAAACTTGTAGAAACATTTTCTTCCAAATAAGTAGGTAGGTACTACCTACCTATCAGCATTTGAAATTTCATAAAATTATGTCCACAACTTTTTACTATAATAAGTTCGCTACTTGTATACTGACCTTACGACGGAATCACGTTTTCTCCAGCTTGGAGCAATCCGGTTTGCCACATCAGTACCAATTCGTAACACTTTATCAGTTGTGCGAAATATCACTTTTCAACTTTAGAGTCCGGGGTACCTACACTATTGTCTACAATTTTTACAGTACACTCCCGCAAATATGATACACAAACAGCATTGGAAACCAATCTTTGAGGTAGATAGCTACAAATTATACGTCAATAACCCCGGGCCAAGCGGGCGGCTAGCACAAAGTTTAATTGCTTCCATTAGTATTTTGTTCTTGTGACATAATTGTAATCAGCCCGTATTCAATCTTTACATAGCTCTCCGTCGATTATACGTATTTCGCACGATTCATTCATAATTTATAACAAATCCATTAAAACGCTCATCGAGCACCGCCTGCCCAACAATAACTTTTCTTTTTCTTTCGTTTCGTTCGACTGTTTCGAGCTAGTAGACAACTTCACTTCGGTTACTTTTTTTTAGCCTATGCCACAGATCATAAATAAGCATAGTCTATTCCATGGATTTCTGTCGCTTTATCTAGCACCATCTATTGGTCAGTAGCTGTACTAATAAAAATACTTGCGACAGCAAAGGTAGCGAGCGATCATGTAGCGGAGCAATATTTGGTGACGAGACGACCAAAGAATATGTAATACTGCGTGGACGCCGCCGCTGCCGCCGGTGCAGTGCGTTTATCCCCGTGCCACTACTGCTAGGATATAGGTGTTTTGTGCACTACTATCTGGTACTACTAGTGCTACCTAGTCATTCGCTTGGACGGAAGAATAAAATTATATATTGGTTCGCCATCGAAAAACATAAGACCCCTCTAAATTTCCAGAGCCATCGATGTTGTAGGGTCCTCCCTCTAGCACCGAACGGCTTTCAGAAAGGTACCAACCAGTTCTTGTGTCAGAGACGGGACATCCTTAGATGCTGCGCTTTCTGGTGCGTGGTCCACTACTGCCGGTTCCTTCTTCGAGTAAGTACTAGATGGCACTAGGTATACCTACCTATTATTATACCTAGCATTGTTACGATTAAAAGATGTTCTCGTGGTAAGTTATTTATTGAATGATGAAGAATTTGAACTTTCTTTGTTACAAAATAACACAGCACTTTCCCTGTCTCCGCCAACGAGATTCTATCGAGCGTTGTTTATAAGCTTTACGAATGCGTTTTCTATGAGTTTTATTGGTGCGCTTGTTAGTTTTCCTTGAATCCTTTGATTGCACCCGAGCGCATTCACAGGGGGAGCCCGCTCGGGTGACTATGCCCATTGCGCTGGGACATTTGCTCTTTTGTTTGATGCATTTTTTATAACACTTGTCTGGTTGCGCACAAGGTGCCGGGCGCGGTCTGTGTTTGTGGGCACTGCATGTCGGTGCCGAAACACACGGTTTTAAACTCTTACTGGAGTATACAGCTGGAAAATAGGCAAATATTAGTAGATGCTATGTACCTAGTAAGTAGGCACCTACACAGATGAATGTGGTTGAAATCTGTCAAATGCGTCTAATCGGTTTTCCGCATTCGTTTGTCCTGCCGAGCTGCCTGACGAAAGTTAGCTAAAGTTCTATTTGTATTTCAGACGAACGGGAAATTATTGGATGTGTCCCAGCCAGTCCACCTAGATAATTAACTATAGGTAGTATACCTATCTACAAACCAACTAACAACAAATTATACTATATAGTTAGAGCTATCTATAAATCGTTTGCAACGGTTTGTAGATGGCTCAACTGTTCCATGTTTATTTTGTAAATATTGTAAATAATGTATTAGTTGTAATTTTCTTTGTGAATAAAAATTTTACTACAAATATTCTAGGTACCTACCTATCTAGGAATTCGAAAAATCATAAGCTTTTATTTGTTCATTTACTATCGATGATGTCGCGGGTAATACGCGTTAGGTACATAACTAGGTAGATACCGTGTTGGTAACTACTTGATTAGATAATTGAATATTTAGATTTATGTAAGCATTAGAACACAGTTGATGGTCTGACCGTTATTATTAAAATGCGTTAATTTTCTTTCACTTTTATTTAGTTAGGTAGGTATTGGTTTCATATTGAAATAATGTTGTTTCTTTCGGTTGGTATTTTTACTTCACTTCAAATAGTGCAATGTTTCAAGCAGTTTTTCAAGTCGTTTCCTGGCGACTAAGCCCAAATCTTGCGCTACAGAATGGTGCAATTTTTCTTCCTCTTGAGTCTTCCTCTGTGACCTTTGCCTTGACAACAGGTATTCATAGTTTCGACCCTAAGTCTGCCCTTCTTCCTCATATACCGTTCGTAGTATCGAGTTCCAGTAGCTTCGTCTATTTCTTTGAGCCTCTCCCGTTTCCGTTTCTCCATCAAAAATCTTTCAACGGCAGCTACGCTTCGAGGGTCGTTGGTTCTTTGTGTGAACTTTATACAGCCGGAGCATAGTGCTTTAGAGCGTGTTTCCATGATGGACACGGCACTGGGACATGGCTTAACCCGCCTCGCTCGGCTTCGTTTTAGACATCGCTCTGGATTTGGGCATGGAGGCCCCGTAGGATGGCAGTGCCTTCTGCTATCCTCCAAACATACCGCGGTGGGAGTGCACGGGGGGTGAATGGCAGGAGTCATGCTGTTGTTACTGAAATAATATATTTTCAAAGTTTCAGTTGTTAATTGAAATTATTAGCGTATCTAAGAAGCCAGCCACGTATTACGTTTTTTAAAGCAATTATTAAAGACTATTTACCTTACCATTAATTGACTTGTAGGTGCACAACACGACAACTGTAGTAAGTATTTGAAAATCAACAACCGATAATATAAAGAGAGTGTAATTCAAAAGATATAGATTATGATTTAGGTACTTTTAGATGAGACGTGGTACAAATCACAGTATTTCACAGCATTTCTTCTTCAGTCGGCCTCTATGCCCGTGCCCTGCACAACAATCCGTGGACTTTCGAGGTGTTCCCTTCCTTCTATTATACTTCAAGTAGCTATGACTTCCAGTTAGTCTATCCTTCTTTCTCATTTTGATCTCCTTGGATTTTCGTTTTAGAAATTTTTCTACAGCTGAAACGTTTCTCGGATTTTGGGATCCTTTGAATTTTCCGCAGCTGGCGCATTTCGACTTGGATCTCGTAGACATTATCGAGACCGCACTTTGGCAGGGTCTGATTCCTTTGGAAATGGTTTTTTTGAGGCACCGTTCTGGGTTTTTGCAGGGCGGCGGCGTCGGGTGGCATCGCACAGGGGTGCACGACGCCGAGGGCACGCAGGGGGGGTGCAGAGACGGAGCCATAGCACTGCCTTTTTATTTCGTCTGAAAATTATAAAACAAATAATAATCAAGTAATACTTTGAACATACAAATACGTACGTACAAGAAGCCAGCGTCTAAAAGTATCTGCCACTCATTCTAAGCAATAAAATAAACTGAGCCCACTTACATTTAACTTCCGAGAAAGCACTGACAGCGTAAAGTTGAACCGCGCACGATTAAACTGAATAAATTCAAAATAAATCTAATCTCGTATGAATGCATGAGTGATACTCACAATACTTATTCATGTTAGAGTTACTTCAGGTGGTTTACCCACATCCGCCGCCAGCTTCAATTTTTACACTAAAGTTGAAAGAAAAAGATGCTTTTAGAGTAAGTTCTTGAGGAGGTGGCGAACAAAAGCACAGGCAGGTATTGTTCGAATCGAAATTTTACATAATGTAGTTTACCTACCTACCGACGCGTGTGGCTTACCAATCTGACTACGTTCGCCACCTCATAGTTATGCACCCACAACTTTGTACAAAAGTTCAATGCCTGTCTCGCGTTTAAACCGAGTTATATATCACAGACACGTTATGTAGATAGGTAGTTAATTCGCGTTTGACCACCATATAGGTGTTTATCGTTAACACGTAGTTAGCACTCGCTATTGAACTTTTGTATAACACTTGTTGATAATGTTACATTACTGAATGAGTGGCAATCGATTTGAACACGGGGCTGGCTTCTTTGTATCAAAATATAAATTCTACAGCAGGCTTCTTTGTACAAAGCTGTCAAAATAGGTGTCTACTACAATTTATAAAAATCGTACAATAGCAAACACTTACCGATAACATTTCAGGTCAAAGAGGGGTTTTATAACTGGTTACACTATCATTTCTATTTAATTTTGCATAATTTTGTGTTTTTGGTGATTTATTGTTTTGACACATGGATTTTACATTTTTGATCTTCTTTTTTCAACATTGACATGTGTATAATCTTCTATCAACCTTTATTTTTATTTATTGACAAAGGACTTTAAACAGGTCGATCATCAAGAGGCTAAAGAGAATACACGTTGAAATATTCTCGTCGATTAAACTCACAAGAATTTTTTTGCCTCTTATTGCTGCTGAGACAGTAAGAAATATTGCTTTTTATGTATGCGATGATATCTAAAATACCTACATATAAGCTTACGTCATTCAACATTGAAACTTACCTAATAACTCTGTCAAACATATGCCCAATTGAACTCAAATTATAATACCTACCATATAAAATCATACAAAATTGTTTAAAAACAGTAAGCGATTTTATTTAGCGAAAATGCAACAATATGAAAATAGTGAAACTACTTTACAAAGCTTTACATCTGTTTCACTAAGGGCCGGTTTATTGATCCCTAGTTAACTCAACGAATAGTCAAATTTGGTCCAAATTTGACTATTCGTTGATCCAAATTTGACAACTAGTTGAGTTAATTAGGGATCCAAAAACTGGCCCTTAGGCTTTACATGAATAACATTACGATTTAACATTGATAAATAGGTAATTATAGGTAAACATTACAATCACTAAATAGTATGAAGAAATAATGTTTTCCGCGCCGCCTCTTCACGGGTCAAATCACGGTCAAATACTAATCTCGAAAAGTACAAACATATTTTGTTTATTATGCTATCATATCAGGTGATTGATTCCGGTTATTTTAGGAGGTTTAAATGTTTAATTTAACCCGTGGCAGACCAGCGCGAGTCAGTTAGTCATACATTTAAAACAATAATAATCTAATTACATTTCTTGTTTTATATTTGCCCACGTATATACGCAAAAGTGTCTGCGTATTATATTAATGACATGAATATGTACTCATATGATTATAAAAATAAGTTATGATCTGAGCTACTAGTAAAACAATTTTATAATTTAGTAAATCACAGAAAAATAACTATGTTACCGTACGGGCGGAGACGCGGGCAACAGCGGATACCGTATAAATTACAAACGCCAATACTGAATTATATCACCACATTAATAACCAAATGGTACCTTAATTTCATTAGATATATAAACTAGTGATCAACCAATACAAACAAACAAGGTGTAAAAATATTACTCACAAAACTTGAATGGTCCTATATCATAATATTCTTGGCTCATATTTATTGACAATGACTAGAATTTCTGTGAATACTATATTTCTTAACATAAAAAAATTATAGTCATCAAATATGTACGCGTTTAAAATATCTTTTTGTAGACTTTTTTCGAAAATAGTTTTTTACTGAAGGTTCCCTTTTTACACCCTGTTTAGCCTGCGTTTATACCAGAGATGAGTGAAGAAAAAATCCACCAAATCCACCAGATATTGGTTTATTGTTTCCCCATACATCGCACATTTTCTTCACACATCTTTGTTGGAAAAGCCGCCTTAAAATGTAGAGGAATGTGAATAAAGTAACATTCTATAGTTTAGTTAAATGATCCTTAACGAGTTCAGTAGTATGAGTTGGTGGTGTCATATGGAAATGAGGACAGTGCTTCAATTTTCTTTCTTCGATGTGGACTCTTGGTATGTTGGCGGTTGATCCTGAAATAACATAGGTAATTTGATTTTACATTATTACAATTATACTAGCCGTCGGCCGCGGCGTTGCTCGCGTTCTAGACCCTTTAGGGTGCTACTTTTCAAAATTCCTTTCTTAGTGCACCTCTACACTATATAAGGATACTACCCTCCAAATTTCATACCTCTAGGACTTATAGTTTAGGCTGTGCGTTGATTCTCTGAGTTTTATATATATTGATTATGATTATTATCTCGGATAGAGGCGAAGAAGATATTATTTTTGATAGGAATAACACAAATGGTTTATGCTATCTAAGACAACAATTTAATAATAAATCATTATCTAAGTCCTGTATGCTGATAAAGAAATAGTTACTCAAGCATAGATTTTCATGCAAAAATCTATGCTTGAGTTCGGATCAATGCTTGAGCACTCAATCAGCTTAAAGGTCCTAAGATAATAAATAATAATGCTGTCATTATATGACAGCTGAGCGTAAACAAGTCTAAGAACTGTGGCAAATGAACATACTTTTCTGAGCAAAGATTTTACAGTTTATATTTGAAAATAACATAAATAATCAACTTCCCTTATCTAGTTACATCAATTTACTAAGCATGATTCATGTATTCTACAAAAAACTTACATAAGGTGGTGGTACATAAGCGGTCTGAGGCCTGTTGGGATCGTAGTACGCACTTTGGGCTGCCTCCGCCGCTTTAGCATCTGAAAACGTTCATTATCTACTGCAAAATACTTCTACACAACTATCATACGTTATTTTAAATGTACTATTTCCATTTTACACAGTAAAAACCAACGATGTGAATACAACAAAACATTAGGTAATGATATCTCATATTTAAATTAAACTACAAATTAAATACAGAAGACTAATAAAACTACAAAGCCAACTCAGTGAGGAGCCTCGGGCCGTGTTTGTGCTTCTGAATAAAATCAAAATTATCAACAAAATAATAGGTAGTTAAGTAAAACATTGATCTTTTTTTTTTGTAGTAAGTAGAATCAATGATTGCCCATTTCACACCATCTCATGATTACGTTCACGATTAATAGAAACAAAAATAGAAATATTTTTATCTGCATTACTCAGATAAGTTGAAACAGGTCCTTATCATAAAATAAATTCATTAAATTTTTTGAATTTAGAATAGTCCTCACCATTAGAAGACATGCCGGCCGTGGCTCCGGGCGGGGCGAAACCACCGGGATATCCGGGCGGAGGCATAGCAGCCGGGTAGCCCGGTGACATACCCGGATATCCGGGTGGCATGCCCCCTGGCGCGGACGGTGCTGATGCCCCCGGGTACCCGGTACCTGTGGGACTGGCGCCGGAGAATTGCCCGCCGGCTGGGTAAGTAGCGCCGCCGATGCCGGGGTATGGCGGCGGGTTTGGAGTCACGAACACCGAGTTTGGGGGTGGGTGGTCGGGGAATTCCTATGAGTTATGCGTTTCGATTAAAAAGAGTTTAAAAAAATATTGGGTACTTTTAAAACTTCCTTCTTGTGCACAGTCAAGCCAACTTACGGAATAAGGCGGTACCCATCCATAGTAACCTTGCGGCGCTGGAGCGTACGCCGGCGGCTGCGCAGCGTACCATGGCCCCGTTGGAGGCGTGTATGGCGGCGGGGAATCCCCTGCGTGCATGTGCCGCGAAGCTATAAACAACAACATAAAGACCCATAAGCCCTGGTAGGTACTCAAAAACACTACAAAATACCGAGACATCGGCAACTTACGATTTTTGAAGTTATTATTGCGTATGAGGGACTGTACAAAAGTATCCCCTGCATAATGTTATTTTTGCTCCCATGTTCTAAAACTACTCTAAGTCTTGAAAAAATAACATCAGCCTATGATCTTGGAAATTACTGCTTGGATTTCCGAATGTTGCATGTTTGTGGCAGCATAATTCATTATTATTCAGTACGATATTAATAGCATAGAGCTATAGAGCATAGCTGACTCGCCTAGCTTTACTGTTTCATTCGGTTTAGGTACCTGTACCTACATTCAAAACGTTGTATAGTTATTTATTTGTGAATATCAACAATCAGGATGTGATAAAAAACGTTGCTTATATCATGGGAAACAAAATACATTATTTATTTTGTACTTACATCGAGTATCAGATAAAACATTGCAAAATTCACTGATAGCAACCAACATGCAAACACTGAAGACAAATCAGAGTAAATGATAAGGTTTCCGTATGTAGCTTATTTTTGTGAAAATTCCTATTTTCCCATAACATAATATTGTTCAGACAATTTCACTAATCTCAAGTGAATCTGTTTCTTTAGACTTTAGACAAAATAAATAAGACTAGGTATTAAAATGACTATAATTGTTTTGATTACCAATTTTGTTATTTTGATGCTATTTTGATTACAAGTGGTGTACAATAAAGAATATTCTATCTAATTTAAAACTCTTAGAAATCAAATGGCTACAAATATAATAGGTATTTTGTGCTAAAGACAAGAACTTACCGAGGCGGGCAGCATGTAGCATAGCTTGTCCATACTGAATGGCACCACCGGACTTGAATGTAAGCTTGAATTTCACTTCACCAATGAAGTTACCATTCGGCTGTGCTCGTACTTTGCCTTTTATAAAATTGGCTGAAAACATTGGCTGTTCAATATTGACCTGAAAAAAATGGAATATTAGTCAATTTTTATTTATTTATTTATAAATAATATTTTTATAATGGCATTTCATCGTGTTCATTCATTTTTTTGTTTTTTATTCGGCAGCCTTAGGGCATAATAATAAATATGATTTTACAGTGTTTTTATACGGCAGTTCGTTATCATTTTGCTTCACTGAGTTGAAAGAGGCAGAGTCTTGATCCCAAATGCCAACTATCACACAACTCATGCGCAAATAGCCCACCAACTGATTACATAAGAACCAATAAACAAAAAGAAAATAAGGTTTATACTTACATCTTCAAGAGCAATGAATGGGAAACTGAATGACCTCATCGGATCAGAATTGCTCTTGGAGTTAAAGATCATGCGATGAGAAGTGAGATACATTCTGCCCACTTTGGAACCTTTGAATTCAGATGTATCATTGCCGTAAAACTCAACTGTCACATTATCAGAGAACAGAAGGATGCTGGAAAGTAAAAAATACATCAAAGTAAATTATGTATTCAATCATTGGAATATGCATACTGAATGACCGATCTATCGCGTAGTGTGCCCGCTATTTGTAATTTATATGCAATAACATGGAATCTCCGTCAAGTGTGCAGGAGCCCTAAGTCCTAGGGAACCGAAATTTGCAGGGGAAGTTAGTATCTAAAAGTAGAGTCCAAAATTAGGATCAAAGATTTTAAACCAAATTGTCTCAAACATAAGTAGGTAGGTAAGTACTTAGATTTTCATAGTTGGGGAGTTTTGTATTTTTTTTTTTGTAAAACTAGCTTGTTTTAAATCCTAATTCAGATCGACTACAATAGAACTTCGTAGAAAGTTCGAAAGGATAAAACAATCAGGCTACGCAAGGGAAGTGACTCACGTTTCTCCTGCATGTATTAGCACTCCGTGGTCAGCGTGAGCTGTGTTCAGAGACATTTTCAATAATATACACTTTCTAAGCAATCATGAAGGTAAGTACGCTACAAAACCAGAAATGCGTAATTGCGTGCGCCGCGGAAAACAATGAATACGTAGATGATGAACAGAAAAGTTTTTCGAGAAAAATATTATTCAACCAACACACTTTTTTTTTATTTTGTTCGGTCTGACGCTGCGCTGAATGCTTGTCTTTTTGCCGGAGTATTTCTTCGACTATATAACCCTATTATAAACATCATCATAGTGAAGAAAGAATGAGCTACCAAATAAAAAGATGTCTTTTCAATTTGATAGTTAAAGTTATTGTCATGCCATGTTTATGTCGTATTGGTCATGGATATAGTAAATGCATTAAATTGTCTGTCGAAATGACGGACACAGGCTATTATTGAAGAGAAGAAGAAGAAGACCGATTCGAGTTTTCACATTCTTTAAACAACACATAGCATTTTTGTTTTAATAGTTTTTCTTGTGTTATTGTGAGTATTATTGTTTAATTTTGGTGGAATTTTAACCAATAATACGTAGGCGTAACATAAAATGTGTGTAAAGTGGTTTTTCTGAATGTGAAAAATCGTTTCAGGTTTTGAAGAGAAAATCCACCATTTTCTCTTCAAAACAAACGACAGCCGATTTGACGAAGACTTGACTTCAATTCAATTCTTGTCTATGGCCTTTGCAGTGCTGCCCGCAATTTCGCCAATTGACTTAAATTATTTAAAACTCACCACTTGACACTGGCAAAATTGTCTGTCGAAATGACGGACACAGGCCATATAGGTTTAGAAAAAAGGCGGGAACTACAAAAGTGAAAAGGCGCGCTTTTGGAAAATTTTTGCTTTATTTAATTAAAATTAGGTAAATTTTCCTCGGGGATAGCCCGAAATACTTGTAAATAGGTGGCTATACCAGGAAGTGCACGGTTGTGGTCCGGGATGGGGAAGAAAAGGAGGAGAAAGGAGGAACCGCCTCCCCCTGATGAATCGCTAGAGGCATCGACTTCTGATTCTTCGGATACAGAAGAGGCGAAGTCGGTAGTATCAGTAGACTGCTCATCACAAAACAAGAACCATAAACAAGCGGATAAGTATGCTATATTTAAGGTCTCTGGGTACTCGCGCAAGTACCCCGAGGATTCTAAAAAAAATGAGTTTATTGTCTTTCTGACTCATAAAACCGAAGATAGAGCATTCACTGATCGCGATCGTATGTCCCTTTCAAAAGGGTTAAGAGATCATGGCGTCTCAGGTGTTATGCACCTCAGGTCCATCAATAAATATAAGGTAGGGATCACATTTGATCTCCCTAACAACGCAAACATGTTCTTACAAAATGTAAAACTTCTTGATCAGCTGTCCCTTAAAGCTACCATACCAGCAGGTGATACCGAAGTTACTGGGGTTCTTACCTCGGTTCCGGTGGAGATGTCTAACAAACAAATATTTTCACTGATAGGCAGTTCAAGGAACGTTATTCAGGTGAGACGCTTTATGCGCAGAGTGAGAAGCGATGGTGGCGCTGCCTTTCTACCCACACAGGCAGTTGCGGTGACCTTTGCTTCCACCATTCTCCCGGAACATGTGTACCTAGACTCCTGGAGACATGAGGTCAAAGTGTACATACCTCCTGTGAAGCAGTGCCTTAAATGCATGAGGTATGGCCACATTGCCAAGTTTTGTAAAAATGTTGAAGTGTGCTCTATCTGCACCGAGGAACACAATTTCCGCCAGTGTAAAGTTGACCCAAAAAATGCCAAATGTAAAAATTGTAATGGAAACCACATAGCCATATCATCAATGTGTCCTCTTAAAAAGCAGAAGGTAGAAGAAAACAAAATCAAGTCTAGAACTGTAACCTATTCGGATCTTTTCGATTCTAAATCCTTTCCACAACTATCTGCAAGAACCCTTGATGTACAGGTAAATAATTTAATGAAGTCAGAAGTTTTTATAAACATCTTAATTGAAACAATAACAAAGATGATGAGCAACAAAGATGTTCCAATAAATTCTGGGTCTATCAGAGAGACCCTAAAAAAAACTCTCAGTAATAAGCTCCCTCCATCTGTATAATGGATTTTTTAAACATTATACAATGGAATCAGCCTCAGAACTTGAAACGATGCTGAACGACCTTAACACGGCTAGCCTCGAGGTGGGACTTAGCATGAACAGATCTAAGACCAAGCTGATGACAAACAGCACTCAACATAAGCTGAGGGTGGGGGGTGGGGAGATGGACTACGTCGATGACTATTTGTACCTAGGTCAATTAGTATCCTTCCAGGGACGACAAGACCTCGAAATTGCTAGACGAACCGAGAACGCCTGGAAGGGATACTGGGCCATGAAACACCTAATGAAAGGTACACTCCCACTATCACTAAAGAGGAGACTCATGGACGTATGTATTCTCCCCATCCTTACCTACGGCTCACAGACCTGGTCCTTGACTGATCAGCAAAAGTCCCGACTTGGGGTTTGCCAGCGAGCCATGGAGCGCAGTATTCTGGGAGTCAAACTAACAGACCGCGTTCGCAACAGTATACTGCGCTCCAAAACGCAAATCGCAGATGTCGGTCAACATGTGGGTAGGTTGAAATGGGACTGGGCAGGCCACGTCTGCCGCATGTCGGATGCGTTATGGGCTAAATCCACTACAGAATGGATGCCCCAAAACGGAAAACGACCTCGCGGCAGACCACGGCGAAGATGGAGGGACGAGCTTGATGCCTACCTCAAGGACTGGTCCACAGTTGCCCAAAACAGAGAAGACTGGCGAGAAGGAAGGGAGGCCTTTGCCCTGCAGTGGGACACTACGGGCTCTTAATAATAATAATAATACAATGGAATGCACAAAGTCTAAACAGTAATAAGCAAATATTTACTAATTTTCTTTATACAAATAATATTCATATAGCAATAATTTCAGAAACATGGTTTAAACCTCACCAACAATTCAAAATAAAATATTACAATATTGAACGTAATGATTGTGGTAACAATCATAATGGAGTAGCCATTTTAATTCATAATAGTATAACTTATTCTAACATTACTACTTACTTTGATAATTCGCTGCAAAATATTTGTATCAGAGTTACTATTAACAAAAAGGAGATAAGTATTCTTAGTTTTTATTGTCCAACAAATAGTAATCCAGCTTTTAGCAAAAGTAAATTTGATGCACTAATAAAGTCGATTACTGGGCCATTAATACTTGCAGGCGACTTTAATGCCCATCATACATCTTGGGGCTGTGGCTCTGACTCTCCTCGTGGGAGAGAGGTTTTGGAGGTCATTGATGAAAACAATTTGGTTCTGTTAAATGATGGTCAAGCGACGACAATTGGTTCGCTGTCGTGGCGTCCAAACGCACTAGATTTGACAGTGGTTTCGCCGTCTTTGTCACTACAATGTGAATGGTCCGTTCATGATAGTCCTTTGGGCACTAGTTATCACCTTCCTGTAATAATTAAAGTCTTGTTTAACAATAATAGTAATAATTCAGCTAATAATAATTGTAATAATAAACATTTGCCCATCTACCCAAATTTTAAACGTGTAGATTGGAAAGTGTTTAATGATTGTATGGATACCTTGTTGGTTGATTTTGAAATAGACGCTCGATGTCCTCAAGATTCCTATCAAGAATTTTGTAAAATTTTACGCACAGCAGTTGCGAAATCTATCCATAACAATAATTCAAATAATTTAGCAAGCTCTTCTATTGTCACTGTCAATAATGTCAGTCAACAGTCATGTCGTCCTAAAAATGGTGAAATACCATCCCCATCCCTTCCATGGTGGAATCAGAAATGTTCTGATGCCGTTTTGAATTCCAAAGAAGCTTATCTACATTTTAGATCTAATCCAACAGAAGAAAGTTATTGTGAATTCAAGAGACTTCGGGCTCTTAAAAAACTAACCATAAAATTAGAAAGACAAAAAAGTTGGTTTTCCCTTTGTGAAAAATTTAATCGTTGTACCCCAATTTCTTTAATATGGAAATTTATTCGTAAATTTAATAAAACATACATTTCTTACGACAATGAAGATGACACGTGGATTTTGGATTTTTTAATGAAGTATACTCCTGATTTTGTGTCACCCAGACAGGATGCATTTAACTCAATTAGTGTAAATACCAGCAATTCATTTTTACTCGATGTATTCTCAACTAATGAATTAATATCTGCGATTCATTCTAGAAGAGATACAGCTTTTGGTCTTGACGGAATACCGTACATTATTTTTAAGAAACTGAGTAGTAATAGTTTGGAAATTTTTCTAATGATTTTGAATTCACTCTGGACAAATAACGACATACCTTCGGATTGGAAAATCGATTGTTTGGTACCAATTTTAAAGCCTAATA
This sequence comes from Eulithis prunata, assembly GCA_918843925.1. NCBI lineage: Eukaryota > Metazoa > Arthropoda > Insecta > Lepidoptera > Geometridae > Eulithis > Eulithis prunata. Next base: position 3,709,562 of record OU974019.1, on the reverse strand, counting down.
AACCCAAGCTATGTCCTGATTCCTATCGTCCTATAGCGCTTACGTCATGTGTTGGTAAAATATTTGAACAACTGCTAAAACAACGCTTGGAATTTTATGTAGAACACAACAAAATTCTGTCGTCAAATCAATTTGGTTTTCGTAGAAATCATTCAGCTCGTGAAAGTATTTGTCAATTAGAACTTGATATTCATAATTCTTTGGCTACAAACAATCGTTTATTGGCGGTTTTCTTCGACATTTCTGGCGCTTTTAATAGTGTCAATATTGATGTACTCTGTCGAGAATTGTTATCGATAGGAATTCCTGGAAAAATTGTCAATTGGGTTCAAGCTTTTTTAAGAAATAGAGAAGTTTTCGTAAAATACAATAGACATCTATATGGGCCGAGGTTATCCTCGGTAGGTGTATGCCAGGGTGGTATTTTGTCACCTTTAATATTTATATTGTACATACGTCGTTTAAATTTAATATTGGGTTCGCAAGTCAAAAATTTACAGTTTGCAGATGATTTGGTTGTTTATGCATCGGGAACAAATTTAGCTCAAGTAGCTGAAATTGTTAATGATGCATTAACAAAGCTTAATAAATATTTTTCCTATCTAGATCTTAATGTTAATCCATCGAAATCTAAAGTTGTTGTCTTTGGTAAAAGGCATATTATTGATATGCCAGTTATCCAATACAATAATTTGCCTTTGCCTGTATCGCAAGAGGTTAAATTTTTGGGAGTATTATTCTCCCATAATTTATCCTGGATGAATTATACTAAGCATATAATTAACAAAGCTAACAAAGCTTACAATATTTTAAAGTCTTTGTCTGGATCCTATTGGGGTGCAGACCCAAAAATACTACTAACCTTGTATAAATCTTTAGTTCGCAGCCATTTTGAATATGGTTTCTTTTGTTATGCTGCAGATGTAAAAATTGTAAATAGTATAAACGTCTTTCAAAACAAATGCCTGCGTTTGATTCTAGGGGCATTTAGGAGTACTCCTGTAAATGCAATGCAACTCGAATGCAGACTTCCGCCAATTCCTATTCGTTTCAACTTTCTAAAAGAAAGATTCGTCTTAAAACTTTTCAGTGTTTCTGGCAATACTCTTCTGGCCAATCTGTCCAGCGCTCAGCCTGGCTCAAAACCATTTTACATGTTAGAGGGTTTCCAATGCTTTCTAAATTATCTTCAAAATTTAAACATCTATCAATCAAGTCTTAGGTTACCTTGTTACGAAGGTTCTTTTATTAGTAAATATCCAGCAATTAATATAGTGATCAATAATGATTTGTCAACAAAAGAAGAAGTATATGCGATGCTCTCCGAGTTTATAGATTGCAAATTTGTTTATACCGATGGATCTAAAAATGAAAACGCTGTGTCTTTTGCCTTATTTGAACCGTCTGTGAATATTGGAGTCGGTCACAAAATTGATAAAAACGCTAGTATTTTTACTGCGGAAGCTGTTGCAATCCTGAGTGCTTTAAAACATATTAGAAATCGTAATTTAGGTCATGCAAAATGGGTTGTGGTGAGTGATAGCATGAGTGTTTTAAAAAATTTAAATAATAATAAATTGCATGCTAATACTAACTACATCATTTATCTTATAAAACAGCTGTGGGTTGAGCTGGCTGACTCTGATATTAATGTAAGTTTTGCGTGGGTCCCTTCGCATAAAGGTGTAGAGGGTAATGAGAAGGCGGATTATCTAGCCAACACTATAGTTAAATTAGCAGATACTATAGATTCTAATCTTGAAAACGGTGATGCTGATGTAGCTCTACCACACACAGACGTTGTAAGTCTTTTAAGACAACGAATGTGTCAATCATGGGGGAGACATTCGTATCATTGTACACAGGTCGAGAATAAGGGTTCCTGGCATGCTGCTTTGGATGTTCAGATTGATTCTGTACCTTGGTTCTGTAAGAGTAAAATTTTCATGAACAGAAAGTTTTACTCAACTATTTGCCGCTTGCGATTTGGTCATTGTCGTTTGAATTATCATCTCCATCGTTTAAAAATGATAAATTCCCCTTATTGCGATTATTGCCAATCACAAGAAATCCAATCTATAAATCACATCATTTTCGAATGTTCATCTTTCAATATTCAGCGCCTTGTATTGATAGATGAACTGCTTCAAACTTATCGTGAACCTGATTTAGTCCCGCGTTGCATTCAGGAATTGCTCAAGGATGAGTCAAATTTTATTCATTTGTACAAGTTTGTTATTAATACAGTAACAGAGATATAACTATGTCTCTGTAACGTAACGTTAGTTGTAAATAATATTATTAATACTATTGTGTAATTAAAGAAAATGTAAATAATATATTAATTAGGTATGTACATAAAGGTGAAAATAGACGAAGAAAATAATAAAACCATTCAGATGTGTACCAGCTATTGGTATGTTTTCATTCAGATGTGTATCAGTAACTGATATGATTTCTACATAAAAGAATATTTACGAAAGACAAACACATAAACAAACTAACTTAAGGGAAAAAAAAAACAACGTAAGACTAGGCGGTATGGTTTGAAAACTATTGCCTGCTCTGAGGAGCGAACAAAAAAAAAAAAAAAAAAAAAAAAAAAAAACCATATAGGTTTAAAAGAAGAAGAATACAGTGACCATATCCATGACCAATCCAAATCTCTTTACTTGCTCTTTACAAATATATAAATATCAAATAATAATATCTTCTTAACAAATATGTGATCAACACTGTGGAATCTCTATAAAATCTCCAAATAATGTGATTAATTCCAAAATCCCAGAACAAACAATCAAAACACAAAACGTGTCTAAAAATGTTGTGCTCATAAACGTGTCAAAAATATTCAGAAAACCAAAAAAGACTTGGAAAAAGGACAAGCCTCCAGCGCGAGAAAAAAAAATTTGTTTGTTGTGCCGTGCCCACCCCGAACACCTATGTTTTGCTATGTGGCGCTAGGTTAATTCTCTTTGCTAGGCTAGGTTAGCTATAGTTTGCAAATAGTTTGTTGATAGTTTGGTTATAGGTGTTCGGTGCCTACGGTGCGGCGCTAGGATATAGGTGTTCGGTGCCTATGGTCCGTTCATTTCATGTGATATTAGTTCATTTATTTTATTTTTTCATTTCAGTCGAGTCTTAAGGCAACAGTAAACGCCCCGTTCACACGGAGTCGAGTCTTACTCTGTCGATTTTTTGTACGATCCGGGTCAGTGGCAACAGTATTTCAATGCTAGAGTTCACACGAGCATTCGGTTTTATGATCGACAAAAAACCCTAATCTCTTACCTACTCAAGTTGACATCCGATTTGGCGGCTTGAACCGGACCGACAATGTAAGATCAGGTATACCTAGGCGACATCATAGTATTTCTCATACATGCGTTCTTAGATTAATAACACTCAGATAGTAAGTACGCGCGCGTAAAGTGAAGCCGTTCCAGATGTGCCCTTTGGGTCACATGTCGTCGAGCGGCTCGCCAGTGATCAAGGTCAAATTGTTGTGGGCAGATCTCTAGCAGTTTTTGTGAAAAATGCCGAATTGCGTGGTGAAAGGATGTCCCAATAAATCTGACAAACATAATAAGGCTGATAACATCACATTTCACAAGTAAATACTTACTGCCAACTTGTATTTACGATAAACATTAATCAAAAAAATATATATTTATTCGATAGTTTGATTGGCGCCATTACAATCAAATGTTGCCAGCAACGGATTTTTTTTTCGCCAAATTATTATTATGTTAATCAAAATAATTTTTTACAATCTAAGTACTAGATATTTCATTTCACACTAGCGACCCACCCCGGCTTCGCTCAGGTTCAAATGGTTTGTGTTATAATTTTTTTTTATAATTCCTACTGATCCGATTATTTCTGCTTGTTGGATTGAAAAACTAAGGTTGAATCTACCTACTAGTAGGTATACCTACCTATTACGCGCCAATCGATGAAACCACTCGCTTTATACGAAATAGGCTTTATTAACAACAAATAATAATACCTTTGCACCTATTAATGAGTCAAGGTTGAAAAAGAGGAACTGTAACAATTTCCCTACTTTTTGGGAAAATGTCTCCGCTTGCAGCATTATACGTGCGCTTGTGTGCGTGGCGGCGAGCGTAATTACATACCTGTCACGCACACATGAATCGGTTTTTGGCTTCACTTTTGGAATGACGTTTGAATGAGAACGCTCCTTCTCGGTGTTATTATTCTAAGCATGCGTTTACATTACACGGTTCAGTCGATTCGGTTTTTTGTCGGATTTTACAATCGAATCCATCCCGCGCCAGGCGGTGCAGCAAAAATCGAATCCTGCGTTCACACAGGCACCGAAGACACCCGGATCCGGGACAGTCTGACCATTGCAGTGTATTTTGTATAGACATTATGCGCCTCTAGCGGGAAATTTACGGAACGGAACTGATGATATTCAATCAAGAATTCGACAATCATCCATCATGCTACGCTTCATAGGCCGCCCGAAGAAGGTTCAACGCGGTCGTCGCCCCAGTGCGGCCGCTTCTAACAAGGTAGGTGCGTAGAGTAATAGTTTTCTGTGAATCGGACACGACAGCGCCGTGTGAACACAACGCTCGGTTTTTTCAGATCAGACAGAAATAAGACCCGACAAAACTTACCTCCGTGTGAACGCAGCCTATACAATAGAGATTTCAGTTCCCTCTTTTTAATTATATTATTATGTTCTAATACCGCGTGCACACTATGTCCATGCCGCTGCCGGCATATAAGCCGCTTAGTTAGAATAAAGGCGATGTTGCTGTGGCATTAATGCCGCGGACTTATTGCCACAGCAACATTGCCTTTATTCTCACTAAGCGGCATACCTACATGCCGTTCGGTAGCAGCATGGGCATAGTGTACACGCGGTATAAGATAAATACATACCTACTCTGTGATTTCAGTTTCAGGCATTTCAGATTATACACCAAACACAATAAAACAATGGACGAAAATCACACTAACCTTTATTATCAAACTACTATAAGACCAATAAATGTGGAGACAGTGCATAAAATATGTTCTGGCCAGGTAAGAACTTTTGTTTTCATACATATCACTTTTAGTCTGTATTTCAGCTAACAAATTTGGAAAACTATCTAAAGTACCTACCTACCTATTAGGCCTAACACACACAGCAAGAAGAGTAACATGGTGGAATAATGTTCAATAACATTAATCTGCTGCCTACACAAGGAGAATCTTCCTATATTAATAATTTTAAAAAGTGGTTGTTGTCTGAAGTTTTTTACAATCTTACAGAATTTTTCGATAAATAGTAGTGTAGGTAGTATCCTATAGTACCTACCTAGTAACCAATTTATAAAACATTTTGCGATACCCGAAATGGGTAAATAAGTTTAAAAGTGCCTAATAAGATAAGACCAATTTGTAAACACTTATTAGGCAATTTTTTTTAATGAAAAAACTAATGGAACAAGCTGATAGCTCACCTAATGCATTACCTTGCAGAGTAAGTCCAATGGGGACGTAAATAAACATATCTTGTAACAATTTAAGTTATTAAGTAGGTACAATGGGCGGCCTTATCGCTAAAAGCTTCCAGTATCATGCACAAGCTGGTCAATGAGTGGGTAGAAATCAATATGGGTCCGACATAGTCGTGAGACGAATCAAAGTCCCTAAAATCAGTTTATGTATTAACAGGTGGTACTGAGCCTAGGAATTGCAGTAAAGGAGTTGGTTGAAAATTCGCTGGACGCAGGAGCAACCAATGTTGAAATAAGGTTTAAGAACCATGGCATTGATCTGATAGAAGTTTCCGATAATGGATCTGGAGTCACAGAAGACAACTTTGCTGCATTGAGTAAGTAGGTACCTACCTACCGAAATTATTATTTTCTTAGATAAATAAATAAATACTCTTGGATATATGACAACACTTTCTAGTCTTTCTAGTCCCAAACTAGAAAGTGTAGAATTGCTGAAGATGAATGACATACAGTTAGAAATGTGGTGTAATTGAGACTGGATTAAATGGTATTGAAACTAAGCAAAGCTATATACATTTTTTTTGTAAATTCATACATAAGATACTTAGTAACACCCAGGCACAGAACAAATGTTTGTTCTCGGTGGGGATCGTACCCACGGCCCACAGCACGGAAGGCAGAACTACTACCGACTGAGCCATGACGCCTGTCAACCCAGACCGACTTTTAAACACCTTAGAACCGCTAGTTCGCATCGTCACCCGTGACGTTTGCGCTCTTTGCTTGTTTTACCGTCTATACAATGAGGAAAGTTCCTAGGAGTTTTTCAACATAATTACGGAATCGAGATTTTATCACCGTACCTACTTCTCGGCACCGTGATCGAGGTCATCCACACTTTGTTGACTGCCACAGCCCGCACGGCTCGAGCTGCCTTCCGAAGTTTTCCCACCCACATATAAACTGCTTTGAAAGAAAATGTCCTTCGAGTTCTTCAGGGTAGGTAGCGCACCGACAATTAGTGCTGTCGGTGTTTCTAGGCGACGGGTATAGACACCTTCTCAGACCTCTTTGTAGGTAGGTACCTACTCAAGATGCCTTGTTTTGATGGTCAAAGATCACATTGAAAAGTCAACTAATCCCTTCCTATTTCAGCCTTAAAATACCACACATCAAAGTTAAGTGACTATTCAGACTTGTTGGGTGTCTCGAGTTTTGGATTCAGAGGAGAAGCATTGAGCTCCCTCTGTGCACTAGCTAACCTCAGCATCACTACCCGGCACAAGAGTTCTGAATATGGTAATATCCTAGAGTAGGAATATCCTATAGATGTAGGTAGGTTCGTATCCTTGTACCTATGAATACCTGTGTGATAATAGGTAACTACGTAGGTAAAGCTCTCTCTCTGATATTCCCTTAATACAAACTACCTAGGTATGTTCTTTTTACTTGATGGCAACGTCGTTAAAATTGCGGTAAGTTGCTGCGAAAGCTCAATATCCTTCATCAGACTTCTCTTAATGCCTTAAAAATGTGTTAAAAACCTACCTATGAGTAATAAATAAATAAGGTTTCTTCCTTTTACTGTCTGTAGTATGTAGGTACTTACATTAAAACTGTGTTTAAACCTAAACTTTGTGTTACAGCTTACAAAATTGAATATGGCCAAAAAGGAAATATCACTAAGATGACACCTTGTTCAAGGCAATTTGGAACCACTGTTAGTTTGACAAATCTATTTTACTCATTACCAGTAAGGCAAAAAGAATTCCACAAAAATGCCAAAAGAGAGTTCAATAAAATGACCCATTTGTTGTATTCATACTGTTTGATTTCGTTGGGAGTCAAGTAAGTTAAGAAATTAGATAAATCACTTTTCCTCCAAATATCTTCAACTATTTGTTCATTTACTAAGACTGCTTAATATTATATTAAATGAAAGTTCTAATTCCAGAATAACATGCAGCAATCAAACAAATTCAAATCAAAAATCAATAGTGGTAGCAACTCAGGGTTCCGCATCATACAAAGATAATATCTCCTGTGTATTCGGAGTGAAACAGTTACAAACCATCTTGGAAATAAAACCTGAGATTGTTACCAACATAAAAGAAAATATATTTAAAGGCCTGTCTGGAGTCGTTGAAGAAATTAATGACACTGTAGATGTTGAGGATGTACAATTAGATCTATCTGAAGATTCAAATGAAGCTGACTCTATTACACACGACACAATTTCACTCTCCCAAAAATCACAGGGACACAAAAACTGTGCAACTCCAGTTGAATTCACAGGATTTATATCATCTTGCGCACACGGATCTGGACGCTCCAGCGCTGACAGACAATTCTTTTATGTCAATAACAGACCATGTGAACCAACTAAAGTTATTAAACTAATCAATGAAGTATACAGACAGTACAACTCGAACCAATACCCATTTGTGTTTCTAAATGTTAATCTTGACAGGTCTTCAGTGGATGTAAATGTGACTCCAGATAAACGAAAGATATTCATGACTAAGGAGAAGATTATTTTGGATGTGCTAAAGAGTTCTTTGTTGAAACTATTCGAGAGTATACCAAGGACATTAAAAGTTGATCAGACACTTCATAGTCAGGAGTTCAACAAAACTTTGAAACCAGAGTTGGAACAACCAAGAATTTTTAACTCATTTTTACAGCAGTTTGGCAAATCTAAATCAAATCCAGAGTCAAAAAGCACTGTGGAGAAAATTAAACATGAGCTTAAAAGAAAATCAACGACAATGCTCGATTTTATTTCTTCAAAGACTGTTAAAACAAATGATAATATACAAAATCAAAACGAAGAGGAGCCCATTGTTTATAAATCAATGCTCCAATTTGAAGAAACGGATGACGAAGCTACAGAATCCGATGCACTTAATAATAGTAGACATAGTATAAGTATAGAATCGGATGAAGATATCTCTTTTAGGCATGAAAAGAAAAATCCTGAAATCACGAAACAATGTACTAAGGAAAACAGAGAAATAGTTTACTTAGAATCTACTGACAACTTACCCACGACTCAAATAAGAGACATTTCTGAAGTTCTAGCTGAAAAGTCAATAGTTTGTAAAACCAAAAGCAACCGTCGAAAAGATAATATTTCTACGAGCGTAGAACAGACCACTGCAAAAAAAGCCAAAATTGTAACAGACAAAGAAGACTTAGGGAAGTATAATAGAAAAACAGTAATACTCAAAACATCGTTAGAACATGTTAATGCTCTAACAGACATCTACCAAAAACATAAAGCAAAAACAGTACCAACAAGAGTAAAATTCAAGAGTGAAATAAAACCAGTCTTCAATAAAAAGTGTGAAGAGGAACTAAGCAAAGAAATTTCGAAGAAATCTTTCAAAGAAATGAAAGTTGTAGGACAGTTTAATTTAGGATTTATAATTACAAAGTTAGAAGATGATCTTTTTATTATAGATCAGCATGCTACTGATGAAATTTATAATTTTGAGACTCTTCAGAAAATTACTGAGCTCACAAGCCAAAAATTGGTAATGTAAGTCGACTTTTACACTTAGATTAGGTACTCGTACCTTAATTATCTCATTATATTTAAAGGTAAATGAATTTAAACACTTCTCTTTATGCTTGTATTTTCAGTCCGCAACAACTTGAGCTGACAGGTGTTAATGAACAAATTCTAATAGATAATCTGGATGTCTTCAAGAAGAATGGATTTACTTTTGAAATAAACGAGGACGCTTTGCCTACAAAACGTGTGAAACTGCTCACTTTACCCATGTCTAAAAACTGGATTTTTGGCAAAGAAGATATTGAAGAGCTCTTATTTATGTTACGGGTGAGTATTTACCTGCCTTAAAAACAAAACTGACAAGATGAGGATTATAATAATTATGATACGACAAAAAGGAACGGGACGGGGCGACTAACGACAACGTCTCAGCATGAATAGGCGTGCGACTTTAAACAACGCCTTTTGTATTAAGCTATCAGAGTAGACACAACTATAGCTACTATAGGTATATTACTATTATATATACCTACTCACCTTTTTGTGTTTGGCAGACGTGTGTATTCATGGGTAAATTTCTTTCAGGAGTCGCCGTCTGAATACTGTAGGCCCAGTCGAGTAAGAGCGATGTTTGCATCAAGAGCGTGTCGGAAATCTGTCATGATTGGTACTGCTTTGGGTAAAGCCGACATGAAGAAACTAGTGGACCATATGGCTGAAATTGATAAACCTTGGGTAAAAACATTTTCAAAATAATTATAAATACTAAGAACAGAAGAAAAGTTTATTATAAGACGGCGTTAGGGCGCGCGGTAATTATATATTTGGGTAATATATTATGTAATACCAGGTATGTACATTAGGTATGTATTTTAATATCATATTATGCAATCTAGTTCTTATAGATAGTACAAGCATTGCTTAGTTTGGGACTAGGCGTTGTGTGAAATGTTTAATATTTATTTGTATTTTCTAAAGAACTTCCTATTTACCGTTTATTATTTCTATTTTTAGAACTGCCCTCATGGAAGACCAACTATACGACATCTCGTCAATCTAGCCATGATTCACACAAGAGATACATAGCATATTATTTTCTATTTTTGATTGTTTTTGAAAATATCGATAAAATCATGTCTCAAATAAAACAATGCAATTTTCATTTTTATTTTATTTCATACGCTTATTGTTTTAAATATGTTGAATCCCGTGTGTGCAGTTGTAACAATGACACCTGGTATTTGTTTGTGCCAGTGAAGCTCTTTGATGTCTGATTGCCCTTGGTGGATGAAGAGTAGTTGTGGCGGAAGGTTCTGAAACAAAACACAATAATCTAAATTATACTTACAAACATTAGTCTTGACAACAATGTGGCGTAAAAATAGGACTGAAGCCCGCGTCTATTTTTTTAATGTGAAATGTAATCACTTAGGTACCTTTAATTCTTCCTCAATAACTTCATCATCGTCTCTTTCTACTGCCAAGTCCCACAGCGCCACTTGATTATCTTCCCCTGCTGACGCCACGACGCTGGGTTCGCTGTAGTGCCACTGAACTGATGTCACGGGCGCCGTATGGTGCTTGAAGGTACCAACAGGTGAACCTCCCGTGAACTGTCGGAGGTCCCATATGTGGAGGAAACCGTCGTCGCCGCCTGAAATAAAATTTAAAATACGCATATTTACCTTTATTATTATAGCTACCCGTAAAAAAAACCCAGTAAGTATTTATCACATGTATTTCAGTACAAGTTACCAGATATAGAGTTAAGAGTTATAGAAAAGACCACAAGAGGATACCAGATACAAATACCACTATTCCGGTATGTACTCTATGTAGGTACCTACATAATCAGTTGGTACGGTAGTAATGGAGCAATCAGTACCTACTTACAATGATACCACTCACAACATCACAGGAATTTACAAATGGAGAAAGTAAAAGTATGTATTACCACTTGCAATAAAGGGCTCTTTTCCATTCCAAGATATGACATTGATGTCACTTTCATGTGCATTTTCAGCAGTCAACATGCAGGCTTTTTGTGGTGCAGCTCTTGTGTCCCATATCCTTATTGTTTTGTCTATAGAACATGATGCTAGCACATTTCTGAAACAATTAAAAAGTGAAACATACAGTTACCTACAGTATTTTTTCTCCGTTCTATTACAATTGAAAATAAATGACTAAATTGACAAAAAAAATTAAAAAAAATTTAATGATTCTTCTGCCTTTTTCTTTAAAATAAACTGCATGTGTATTTGCTTACCGTTCATTAGGTGACCATTGTATATCTTCAACAGAACTAGTGTGCCCTACTAGGGGCCTCTGATCTATGTCCCAAGTTCCAGCTTGGTTTGGTTTCCATATGTGAATGTCTCTTCTGCAATCTCCAGTAGCTAATACCTAAAAACAATTGATTTTGTTAGTTGGTACAAAGCTGTGATCTTCAGAAAACAATTTAACCCTTACTCACTAACCTTAGTTTTGACTGTCACTTTCACTAGCATTTTGTCTTAAAGACTACAGATTAGAACACTACTTGACCTAAAGGGCAGGTAATTTCCACCCGCCTTCCACTTGGTGGATCAACACCAAAAGAGACCTCAAGAAAGCCCAATTGCCTGAACCGACAACGCAAGACAGATTCTCTTGGCGCTCAAAAGTGAGGGGACCCAACCCCAAATAATGAAAGCAGGGATAGACAAAAAAGATTAGAACACTACCCCTATAGTACTAATATTCTGTGACTATAGTAAAAATGACTAAGGGTTAAATCTTGTCTGTAATAGTTTATTACTTAAAGTTTCTTTTTAAGCCTTTTTTCGTACCCAATGAGGAACGCTCTATGCCTACGCTCTGGAGGTGGGCGTTGATAGTTACGACACAGTTTATAACTATTGTGGCTATCATCGCGCTTTATTTTTGTTCTTGTATTCACTGTATTTATGTTCCAAATAAACAATTTTGATTTTGATTTTTGATTACTGTTGATTTCATAAATCAAAGCTCTTAAGTACCTTTTGTTCTATACAAAACCTACTATGTACTATACCATTGAATTTGCAAAAAAAGAAAATAGTGCACAGCTCACTTACTCCCAATTCTGTTGGACACCAATCCATTCCAAATCCTTCCTGCTGATGTCCATTGAAGGAATATATTGGTTTCACAGGGTTAGTGACTTGTTCTAAGTTATATCTCTCCAGCATTACAGGGTCATCCACAGCTTGCAGCTGTTGTGTTATGTTCCAAACATCTACTCTGCCTAGCTCTGACCAACTTGCTGCTAGGACAGAATTTTTGAAGTTAGTTGTCTGAAATAAGAGTTAAAAAATTGAGTGATCTTTGCAATTGTGAAGTTCTACTGCAATTTATTTACTTAGCTTGCGTTTTAATTAACCATACCCTAATTCTATTGACACATCCTTGGTGCTTGATGAATGAAAATGTCATTTGAGGCTTTTTCTCTTCATCTTCCTCATCATCATCATCATCATCTTCTTCATCATCCTCATCTTCTGATTCATTTTCTTTCGACGTAGGGTGTAGGTTGGACATTTTTATTACTAAAACACTGAAACCATTCAATTTCACGAGTTAGTAATCAGTGGTAACACTGACTTAGACCATATAGATGAGAATCCCTGGGGAATATAATTGTTAACAAAATAACTTACTTATTCAAATGTGCACTAGAAGCTTGTGTGCCAGCGACTAGGTAGGCAGTCATTGGAAACTCTTTTCTATCATTACCAAGATTATCCGTTATGATATCAAAGCTGAGACACGGGGCACCGGTTTGTGCCTGATGTAACATCACGTAGGCCGATTGATCGCAGACCAAATGCTCGTCTTCTTTCAGGGGTTGACCAGGAAGGTACGTCTTGGGCGTCTCATCGTCAGCGTTACTTCCCTCATCTCCTTCCATTTCTTCATCTTCGCTTTCTGAGGAGCTTGCTTCCATTTGATCTTCGTTTTCGTTTGACATACTGGTAGCTGATTTTATGTTTTTCAATAAAATACAAGAAATACCTACCTAAACTGACCTAAGCAGATAAAAGTAGGTAGTCTTTGAGTAAACACCGAAAAGAAAACACGTCGCTCGCCGTGCGATTTTTGAGGTTATTATATACAAAAGTCAAGACAAGTGTTTTTCTTCTTTTTTTAACATAGAAAAATGGTAGTGCTGCTACCTATAAAATTATATTATGATCTGTGCTATTACTTCCTATAAAAAATAATTCAATCGCCATCTATCATTGAGTAGGGCCAGTTATAAATAAAAGTTAAGTCTACTCCTCAACAGATGGCGCAGTAAGACATCTCTTATCACATCAAATATCGCTAAATGGCGTGAGCAGTTTTATGTAAATATTAAACTTCCTAAAAATTTCGAATAATCCTATTTTTTGGTCTTTGTTGACCCCACTGATTTCGGAATAAAAACTTCTGGCAAATAAAAAAATTACGCTTCAATATTTGTATTTAGTCTACGACCTTTCTGATATGATAGATGGCGTCAGTAGTTTTAGATACCACCCTTTTGAGTGCTTTGTACAATTAATAGTAAAATGTCAAAACTCGTGTCCTAAAAGTGCTATTGTTGTTTCAAAAAATATCAAAACTAGAATCCGCATCCAAGCGGTTGTCATGTCATGTAATTTGACATGACATGACAACCACTTGTCAGTTAGGATTTTTGAGGTTATGTTTAGGTTTTGTCATTGTCATGCGTTGTTTGGTTCTTTCCTTGTCTCAATGTTTCTCGTATTCTCCTTTTAATGTTTAGTCATCTGCATAGAGGAATACGATCATTACTTCTCACCACCGGTCATTCTCCATCGTGCTAAGGTCTAATAAGACGTGACATTGGCGAAATTGCGGGCAACACTGCAAAGGCCATAGACAAGAATTGAATTGAAATTGAATACTATAGTAGGTCATCTGCCGGCCATGCATCTGCCTTCCTTCCTTGCATTGCATCTGAGCATCTGACGAACGAGCATAAAATTAAGTTATCATTGAATAGTACCTATGGCTTTACAGTGTATAAAAATATTAAAAACAATCAGAAGTGTAAGTGTGCTACGTTATAACGCTTGTTCAACTTCTTTAGCTACAGTAAAAACGGAAAAAGTGGCTGAACCAAAAGAATACAGAACAGAGGATAATCTTGTATTTTTCGAAGATCCGGATACTTTTGGTACATTATCACGAAGATTGAATCGAGACAAAGTAGTCTTAGAAGATGAAGGAGACCTGAAGGAAGAGAAATATGTGAAAAACAACCCTCTTCCCGACCAACAGCTAACTATAAAGCAGTATGCAGATATAATCAAGCAATACTTGGGACATAAGAGATTAAAAGAGGCCCTCAATGTGTTGGAAGTACGAATGATTAAGGAAGACAGAGTCAAACCCGAGAACTACATTTACAATATTCTTATTGGAGCATGCGCTGATGTTGGATACACAAAAAAAGCTTTTGGTTTGTACAATGATATGAAGAAACGCGCACTAAAACCTACAGGAGATACCTATACCTGCTTATTCCATGCTTGCAGTAACAGTCCATTTGCTTTAGATGGCCAGAAGAAAGCTAGTCATTTGCGGGAACTTATGAATGAAAAGGGAATTGAACCAAACTTGACAAACTACAATGCAATGATCAAAGCATTTGGGCGCTGTGGTGATTTGGCAACAGCTTTTAAAATAGTGGATGAAATGGTGGGAAAGAATATTAAAATTAGGGTTCACACTCTTAATCATCTTCTACAGGCTTGCATTTCAGATAAAGAGAATGGATTGAGGCATGCGCTGATAGTCTGGAGAAAAATGCTAAAAATGAGGGAAAAACCAAACATCTATTCTTTCAATCTTATGCTGAAATGTGTAAAGGAATGCAACATGGGCTCTAAAACTGATATTGAAGAGCTAATCAATGTTATTCAAGAACAAATTGGAACAGCAAGGAAAACACCCTTACAGCTTGAACAATCAAAACTGGCAATACAGAGCCAGCAGCAGCATAAAAAGAACAGTGAGGATATAACAATGCAGAAAGTCAAAGATAAATTTGAAGTCTTAGCTGACCTAAAACCAAATGAAAAGAAAACTGATTTCAAACCTGAAACTGTTGAACCAGCTAAGTTAAGCAGGCAAGACTCTTTACCAGACATAAGTAACAAACCAGCTGACATCAGCAACATAACAGTTCAACTGGTAAAGCTGAATAAACCACAAGAAGTTAGAACTGTCCCCAACTTATTATCAAAAGAATTGAAACTGCAGCAAGTACAGTCATTACAAGAAGTTGCAACACTCCAAGAAAAGTTTGCTGTAATTGGCGGCCAGGATGACTTTTTGAAGGAAATGAAGGTGTATGAAGTAACACCTGATATAAAAACATTTACACAGATGTTAGCACTTTTGGAAGAGACAGAGGAAGCAGAAATGAAACTTCTAGATACTATGAAAACTTTGGATGTGAAAGCAGATATTGATTTCTATAACATGCTTATCAAAAAGAGATGCTTGAGGTCAGATTATGATGCTGCATTCGTAAGTTCAAAATTATAAGATCATTATTTTATTACCCATGTTATAATAATATAGTAATATGCCTTACTTCTTGTTATAGAAAGTGAAAGAAATAATTGAAAAGGAAAGTATGTGGCGAAAAAAGAAGTTTCCCTTGAAAAAGAAGCTCAGACTGAAAACCAACATCATGACTTATGGTGTTCTAGCCATGGCTTGCAGGACCAAAGAGAATGCTATAGAACTTCTTAGTGCCATGAAGGAAGCGCAACTCAAGTAGGAAAACTTTTTATTTTGGAGACAGTCCGTTTTACTTGAAATTTATAATACAGAGAATAGTACATAAAGGTAACTTGAAGCTTTATTTTTTCAGAGTGAACATTGAAATTCTGGGAACATTGCTGAAACAAGGAACAATAAATTGTGATTTTGGATATGTTTTGTACATGATGAAAGTGGTAAAAGAAGAAAACATTCAAGTAAACGCCATCTTGCTAAAACATTTAGAGGCATTCAAAGAAAAATGTTCTAAAATAGTTAAATCGGTTAGTACTTACTACCTACTATTTATTGTAGTACTACTACAGAATACCTAATTGATGTTCTTAGTGTTTTTTTCTATGGTACTACGTATTCTGTATCACATCTGTACTAATAGCTTATTGAGTTCTTATTGAGTTTGAAATCTGGCAATTTATTCAAATTCCGATTGTTTTCAGAAAAAGAGAGAAAAAGGCGACATCTTCTTAGAAACCTACAGAATATTCTCAAAATCTTACAATGATTGGCTACAAGAAATAAATGTTGAAGAGGCCCTAAAACCGGAACATCCATGGGCTCAGTTCAATAACACATACCCAGAAACTGTTCAAAGGCAGCATTTCCAAATAGAAGAGCCTAAAAAATTTTATAAGAGGACTAGGAAGCACATCAAATATGTGCCTACTGTCTAAACGTAAATAAAACTCATAGCTTTGTCTAGATAATGTTTTATATCATGACCATAAAATGATGCAAAAATAGCTAAACAGTGTATTTACTCTAATGGGATAAATTAACTGTTTGGGCATTTCTAATAATACATTGAATGGCCTAGATTTTGATAAGATGCAGTTTGCGGTTCAGCTCTTCGAACTTGAGAAGTTTACGGATGAAGAAGTCTCCGTAGCGATGAGCTACCTTCGTGTCGGCGATGTGGATCATGTCGTTGTCGATGTAGAAGTCCAACTGGAACAATGCAAATACTAGTTATAAAATAAAAATAGGACTTCATAATCACACTCTGAGGTCGAGCGCGTATGAATAACAGTTCTATGAGGTACCTACCGCACTGCGACACTGAAATCTGAGGCAGATTAATTGCTGCTGACTTTGATATAGCAGTCCGGTGTCTCATATAAGAAACAGCATTCATTCGTACACTCGACCGACGACGTCAGTAAAGGGGTAATTCAGTCTTCGCGAAGATTATCGGTTGATTGTACGATTCACATAGATTACACAATCGGAAGAGTTAAGTTAGAACGCTCAGCAAACTTTGAAGTACTTAGTAGGTATATCTCACCTCAGATCCGCTCTGGAACTTGCCATCCAGTCCACTAGGCCCCTTTGACCACACAATATTCTTCATCTTATGCTTGAAGCAAAGCAAATTAATGGCCAAAGCAGCGTGCTCGCGCGCTGCGTCGCGGTCGCCGCCGCGGGCCGCTAACATGAATGCGGCAAGCTTCGCGAGCGGCAACGTGGTGTACAACTTGAGGTATGAGCGAATAGTCGGGAGCATTTTTTGTTGGCGGACCTGCGGATTTTCAAAAGGGGGATTAGATAGAGGGAGTAAAAAATTTAAATTGGTAGGTTTACCTACAATCGGATTGAGTACTATAAATAATAAAATTAGTAATAAAAAAAACATAAAAACACAGGTGGTTCCAAAGCCTCGATGGATGTCTTGTTTTCACTTTAACTTACCTCGTCCATAAACACTTGCGTTTGATGTTTGACAGCGTCGCGTCCGTAGTTGGAGCCAGGCTCGATGGGCGGCGGGCAGGCCGACAGGAATTTAGGACAAGCAAACGTAAAACAGCTTTCAAACTCTCCCAAATCTCCGCACTGCATCTTGAACATCTTCTCATGGTAGTTCTTTTCACGGAGCACCTGCAATTAAAAGTATTTCAAAAGCGCGAATGTTTCTACGAATAGCGATGTCATATTGGCAGAGCGACACAAAAACGAAGATCCTTAATGATTTTGAGTTATTAGTACTTGTACTACAGTTATAGAAAATTACCTGCTGGATGGATTCATCAACGCACTGTGGATGCAGTACCAAGCATATCGCCAAAAGATGGTACATTTGATCTGTCTGCTTGTTGATCTGATCGTTTTGGTACGATCGGGTCGAGAACAGCTGCTTAGTCCTCTGCATAAACAGAAGAGCAGATGAAAGAGTTCGAATGGCGTCTGCATAGCGACGCATCATCATGTAGGCAAAGCCGACGTAGTAGGAAGTAGAGATTTGGCACGCCGGCACATGGGAGTATTGGGACTTTTTGTGTAGCTCTATGTTTTCCAAGACCTGAAATGTTTGCAGATAGATTTAGTTTCATTTTTTGCAGAACATGGCCTCAACTGGTTGTAATAAAATAGTTAAGAAGTCATGCCAGATTTATCAGACTTAAGGTTGACTGACAATAGGTTCACAGATTTCACAGTACCTTGATAGCCTGGTAGTAATCCCCGAGCAGGGAGTGCAAACGTAGCAAGCCCACAAGCGAAAAGTATCCCAGCATCTTGTAGAGCGAGTGCCGGCCGAATTCACCCGCCACCGAGTCCGGATCGCCACCGGTTGCGTAAACCTGTTACAAAATACATTACCTACTATGGTAAAGAAACTGATGCGCCCAATATATTATGAGAACCTAAGGCTTCTATGCTGATTTACTGCTCAAGCACTGATCTGGACTCATCCATAGATTTTTGGATGAAAATCTCTTACTCAAATCTATGCTTGAGTACCTAAATATTTGGATTGTCTCCAAGAGATTATTTATTCTGAGGTCTCCAATTAGTTTTCGTAACTTGTGTACCTACTTATTTTCTACAACAAAATGTTCAGCAGACTGTTGGTGCAGCACAGACATATGGTTGCAAAGAAAAAGATGATACCAGTGCACATGTCTGCAAATATCCCTTGTGAGCTACAAATGCTCTGTTATACAAATGGCGGATTTACCTCAAGTTGTCGCTTGATATTGGACTTGTCCACAAGAGAGTGCAGCACATTGAGGATGCACAACACATTCCATGCCTTATTTTCTGTGTTTAGGGCTTCAATTTCTGCCGGGCTCAACTTAGATGTGCGTGATCTGGAATTTCACATTTCATTTGTTTATTTGAGGAGCCTGAGCAAGCTACAACCCGTGCGCTTAACTTGAAACTCTGCTGGAATGCGACCCCACTCCCCGCATGCCCCGCGGCACCCCGCAAACGCCTTCGTGCGATCAGTACCGATAGCATAATATCACGATGACGTCATAGCGGGAAGTCTTTAGTTAAGCCGCACGGGTTATACAGTCAGAATCCATGTTCCTAGACGTGAAAATAACTACAATATTTACCTATACTGAGCAAATGACTGGAACTGATACACAAACTCATCAACCAGCTCCCAGAGCCACTGGTCAGGCAGCTCCAATGGGACGGGCGTTTCGGCAGACAGGATGTAGTTGAACAAATCACAGTAGTTGTAAAATGAGTGAAATCTTTGCTCGGGCTTGGGTCCACCAGGCACTCGGGCGTAGATGTCACGGTAGTATAACTCCTTGTACAGAATCATAAACACCTGAAAATGGGATGTCCCAAATTAATGACTAAAATTATGTCAGTGCAAGGTTACTGATAAATAAACATGGAATAGAGGCTTAGTCAAGGAATCACAAATAGGTACTATACCTATGTATGAAGTATGTATAAACTATAAATTTATTACAAGTGCTAAATATATAATCCTTACAGGGTCATTGTCAACCAGGGGTGATACTTCATCTTCATGAGGCCAAGGGGTATTGTCAAAGTGTTGCTCCGTCAACTTTGGGAAAGTATTCTCATACAAATTGGAGATTTCATAGGTCATTCCTTCAGTGATCATGTTTCTAAAATACACAAGAAACTTTTTGACCTGAAAAAAAGAATGTATCATTGATTTGTTTCGGTTAGGTTAGTTTATTGTAGTAGTACCTATGAACATGGATAATATGGATATAGCTAGCTTGTGGTAGGTACCTACATGCATGGTACAGTGAACCAAACTGCACTCACCATATCAGGCATTTTGTAATACGACGACCTATCGTATTCCAAATCATATTGAGGATCTCCTGTATGTGGCTCGTAAGTATCACCAAAGGACTCATAGCCTCCCTGGAAGTCGAAATCAGAAGTAGAGGAGGTTATTAAATTATAATGTATTATCAAGTGTTAGATCCGAGTGAATACAAGTTTCTTTACCTCGTTGTCACTGGAATACATTATTCTTATTTATTTCTAAAAAAAATAAAATCGCAGCTTAAAATCCACGCACGCAACGAACGAAATCAACAAGAAATCAATTTCAGACACAGCACCACCCACAGCACAGAAACACAGAAAAAAAAAAGAAATCAACCACACCACACCACACACACAACCACAGGCAACAAATAAAAATAGGATGCATTCCGGAGAGAAAACTTTTATTTTTTCATGGCTTTTGCAAAAGCAAAATTCTTTGAACGGATCGCATTGTGAATGTTTTTCGGTGGAAGCCACAAAAGATTTGGCAAAAAGACAAGCCCCCCAGCCCAGTGCCAAAACAAAATTTCAAAAAAAGTTCTTTTTCTTTTCTTTCTTGATCTTGACTTGACAGCTTGACAGAGGATCTGAGGATCTTTTTGTATATTCTTCTTTGCAAATTATATTACAATTTTCAGGTTCTACAGAGCTAAAATGATTGCAAAACGTGTAGCGAATCTGTTCATGAAGAATGCAAAAAATGTTCAATTCATTAGGAGCTTCTCTGCAACATCTGTAAACGGTGACATTGTAAAAATTCAGAGTATGGATGATTTCAAAGACAAAGTAATCAACAGCAAAGTACCAGTTGTAGTAGACTTCTTCGCTACGTAAGTTACCTACTTACTGATCCGTTCTAATCTAATATCAAAGATTTTCGACCTTTGGAATCCAGATCATGTAGCAGCTTTACTATGTATCTGGTGTCAACATCCATATAATATCATTGCAAAGGTATAGCAATAGTTTGTACAATAATGAAATTGGAAATTAATTGTTCCAGCTGGTGTAACCCTTGCAGGCTCCTTACTCCTCGCCTTGAGTCCATTATATCAGAGAGTAAGGGTAAAATTGTCCTAGCAAAGGTTGATATTGATGAGCAGACCGACTTGGCTCTAGATTATGAAGTGCAAAGTGTGCCAGTTTTGGTCGCTATAAAAAATGGCAAAGTGCAGCATCGTCTAGTTGGCCTACAAGACACTGATAAACTTCGCAAATGGATTGAACAATTCACTTCTGAGGAGTCTAAAGCTGAAGTGAAGGCTTGAAAATTATGCTTATTGTTTTGATAATTTATTACGTAGTATTTATTATTGTTACCATTGTGTAGTTGAATAAATTGCAAATAAAACAAGTTATTTCAATGTAAACATTGTATTAGGTCCCTAGATCTTTTGTAAGCGGTGTCATCTGGTTTTGTTATCTCTGGCCCCTTGTTGTCATCTGTTTCTTCACTTTCATCTTTAGTGTTTCCTTGCTTATCTTTCTGTGACTCTGTCCACTCATCCATTTGTTTTATGACTTTATTTGCATCATCTAGCAAAAGATTCCGTATATTCCCTTGAGCAGATTCAAAATATTCTAAAAGGGTTTTCCATGAAGAGTCTGGAACTAAATTAGGAGAAAACTTGTTCTTGAAGAGCCACATTTGTTTTATTTTCATAAATTTCCAGTTAGATTTGTCGTGTTTCCACTGGGACAGGTAGTTTATACATTGAGATTTAAGTGCATCTTTAGAAGCAGCATCTGTTTCTGCTAGACGCTGGGCATGTTTCTCCTTTTTCATTTGGCGAATGGACTTCTTTCCTTTATTATTTGATGCTTCTTCCGGGACAGGCTGCTTTTTCTTCTTCTTTTTAGGTTTTACTTCAGAATCTGAATCGTCTTCACTTCTTCTCTTATTGGGCCTTTGTTCGTTTTCCACACTTTCATTAATTTCCTCTCCACCTCTGTCTTCAATCACTTCTTGATGTTCATTATCAGGCAAGCTAGCTTTTTTTAATGCGTTCTTCTTATTATTACGTTTCCTTTTGTTTTTTCCGGCCATTATTATAAAATTTCTAAAGCTCAGCTACAGACTTTACAAACACCGAACACCTTGCTTTAGAAATCTGAAATAAAAGGAGTGAGTGAGAAAAAATAACCTCAAAACCAAACAAAACCTGTCTACGGATGAGATGAGGGAGGTGAAGTAAATATTTTACTGTCATTGTCATAATTACTAATAAAATCGGTAAATTCCGAAAACGCAGCTGCTACTTAGGTAACACTGGTAAATGTAAATAATAATTTATTTATAACAAATGCTTGTTGAGCATTTGTTTTAGATAAATAAATAAAACGGGTGTGTTTTAAACCAATCGCCCATCATAAAATATATTTTTTTGTATGTAATGTTGTAACATTTCTGTGTGGGTAACACAGGCCTCGCGCAAGAATCGCAAAATTTGGCACGTCACAGCCGCGTCATCATGTCTCCGTGTCTGATTTTATCATTCGGGAATTAGTTTTGTTCAGCATTATCATACTTTATCGATAACTATATGTGAACTATAAATTTTGGACGATTTCGGATTCACCATGATGGAGATATTGAACCAGGTGTCTAGCACACAGTTTGTGTTCACCGCTGCCGCAGTCGCCGTTGTTTTAGTATGTGCTGCGCTAGTTTTCGTGTTCGGGTTCCACTCAGCGGAACCGCCGCAATTCGACAAGCTACCGCTGGTGCTTGACGACAAGAAATCGTCCAATAAGAAAAAACAAAAGAAGGACAAAGTGAGTACCAACTCGACCATTGTCTTGTTACCTTCTCCCGCCTTTGTCAGCGAGCTCATTTTATTTTTAACCTGTAAGCATATGCTAGGTACATAATTATCCCGGAGATTGATAGCCCATGTTTTAGCTGTACCCATCTTTAGTAAACTTTGTGTCATACTTTGAGAATAACTCTCCTACATTTGCTTTTAAAATACTTGTATAGCATACCTATCTACTTAAATATTGGTAGTCATATAACCACATCAACTTACTAGTTACATGATTTTTATTACAGAAGTCTTCTCCCAACCGTGTTGTTGATGATGTGAAGACTAAGTCTGAATCCTCTAAGAAATCTCCCAACAAGGAGAAAAAAGAGGAGAAAGTTAAAGCAGCAGAAAAACCAAAGGAGAGGGTGCCTGAACCAAAAGCAGCTAAGAAAGATGCCCCGTTGAAGGGAAAGAAAGGAAAAGCTGTGGAAGGTGATAAGCCTGCTGATTTTGATGATGGGCTCTGGCAAGAGGTGCCCAAGAAAAGTGACAAGAAGAAAGTAAAGTCTCCGGAAGAGAAGAAGGAAGCTGCGAAGAAGGAAAGTCCCGCTAGAAAGGGAAAGAAGGCTAAGGAAGTGGAAAAGGATGTGGAAGCTGCTCACCCCGCTGAGCAGCCTGTAGAAGAAGTGATCAAGGTTTTGAGTGCCGTTGGACCAGATGTTGACGAGAATGCTGCTAAAGCCTTGCAAGCCCAGGTTGAAGAGCTTCAACGTATACTCAATGAGGTATGTAGTCCATTCCATCCAAGGTTGTCTGGTAGAGATCACTGATTAGTGATAAAACCACCTATTGTATAAAATAATAATAATAATAAATATTCATGGACAATGGACATGTTACAAAATACTCCCTAGTCCCAAACTAAGAACTTGATTGCCAAAAGAATAGTAATACACATTTTTTTTTGTAAATACATGCTTATATTACATATTTTCACCCAGACAGAAGAACATCTATGTTTGCCACAGAACACACACCCACCACTCAGCATAGAAGGCTGAGCTGTGATGCCTGTCATGGTTTTGTCATTGATTATTATTTTTGGAACTGAAGCAAGAAACTCAACATCGTAATTATAACTCAAAGGGGGGAGGGGGGGTTAATAAAATTTGTGCTGATGTCCCATGTTTGGGTGCACTCAAGACCCTTATTATCATAGGTTTTCCTACTTATGTAATAAAATTTTGAATTTTTACTGTTTAAAATGCAACATACTTGTGATAAAACAAGTTGTTTATTGAACAAGAAAGCAATAAAATCAGTGGCATAAATGGGCATAATCTTGATAACATTGAACTTGTTCTCTCATACTGCCAAGTTAATAAACAAGGTAGCTACAACACTGATTATATTATTCAGCTTCAAAAGTCATAACTGTTTGGGACTGGCTTCATTCAATAACTAGGTATAGGTATAGGTAAACCATACAAGTCTGTCCACTCCCTGCAAATTGACAGGGGTCAAAAAAGTGTTAGCGGGTGCGCTTTTAATGAAGATCCATCTGCTTGTAACACAAAATTTGTCTTAGAGATTAAAATTCGTAAGTAATGTGTTTGGACATGTATGTAACAAATTCAAATATTTATCGATTCAATCTCAAGGATTATTTAGAATTGATTAAGTACCAGTTCCTCAGAATAATGTTGGTAATTTTGTGACCAGAGGGAGCGCAATGAGCAGGCAGCTTTGGGAGGGGGTGATGTTGAGGAGTCCCCGGAAGTGGAAGAGTTGACTGAAGTCAAGGATCTCAGGAGCACCAAGAAGCAAGAGAATAAGGATAAACAGAACAAAAAGAAGGAGGTATTAAACGGTTTTATTTTGTTTATTTTTAACCCCTTCTTTACCATCACGACCATCACCACAGATCATATCCATCACCAACCGAAATGACCTCTAATGATGACCAGCAATGATGAAGAGGCTCTATGGAACTTTTCAGGGTTCTAAAATTAACTTTTATTTCTAGACCGCCAAGATCCCAGCCAAAGCTGATTCTGTCGAGAAGGATTCTGATTCTGACAAGCAAGAGGAAACTCCCAACGCTCCTGCCTTTGATGAGCTGGGTGGTAAGTTTTTACGCACATGTTATTTTAGTATGAAAGGTACTAATTGACCTTGACCTATAGCTGATCGCCTGTCGCTGGCGCCGAACTTTTTTTTTGTAATGTTATATTTACTTTGGAAGAACTCTGCTTCGCTTCGGCCTTGAATTGCTTTTTTTTCGGCCTGGACAGTATTACTAGGAATATTATAAGTAATTATAATGCAAAATTTTACAATATTCTTGGGCAGAATTGGATCCAATTCATTATTAACTTACACAAAAATGTACAACATGGTTTAGGTATTTATTCCACCGGTTTCTTGCTTGCACAATTTATTAAATCACCTGTTCAAATAGGAATATAATAACATTAATTTTATTGCTCAATATAAATTTTTTAATCAGCATTCTATTCATAAGTTTTGTAGCAGTAAGTATATTAAAAGTTTCAAATACAATCCTCATGTATGTACCAAATGAATTATACAAGTATGTTTTTAATACTTACTGTATGTGGCAGAGTGTGTGATAGTTAAAATAAAAATAAAAACTCATTGCATTCACCTAGCTAGTGACTCGCCTAGTACTGCAGTTGCCAAACCTGAACAAGATTATGATCTTACTTCCAGACACTTGGACTGACGCTAAGGTGTCCAAGAAAACCAGCAAAAAGAAAGCTCGCAAAGACCAGTGAATGGTAAGTCGTATCGACAGGGTACAGCCGGGCTCAGCCCAGTCGCTAGCTCAATGCCAATTGCACGCCTCGTAAAATCACGACCCATTTACGAACTACGAAATACATTTAAAAAAAACGGCCGTACTTTACAGGGCGCGATAATTGTTAATTAAGTTTTATTACCTACTTTCTTACACATTCATTTAACTTACGTCCATGTTTTTAGTTTCATATTTTATTGTACATTTAAAATTCGTTGACTTGTTTTTCGTAATAATTTAATTATTGTTTTCAATGCATAATATTTTTTTGTAAGAGTCATTTCTTTTATGTTTGGAATACCTACTTTAAAAGTGTATTTTTAGGAATCTGCAATATTGCAAATTTTTGGCTAAAAATTATTACCGAGAACGTGTTTTTAAAAATTCGTTCTCTTAGTTCTATGTACTTTTTGAATATCAATAAGAGTTTAAAGTAGACACACAAGTTGTATATCCCATTAGTTGTAAAATATTATCCAGTCAAAACAAAATTTATTAAACCTTTCAATGTTGTGGTGCTTGTAGTTATAAGTCTCCTTCATTCCATGTGTATGCATTTCTTCTTCTTTCCTTTAAATGTGCGCTCATGTTGTTTTTTTAAATGTACGAATTTATATCCTTACTAACACTAAAAATAGGTAAAACATTATGATACCACAATGTCTGGTCGATAATGTTTCGGTGTATCCATGACAAAATGAGCTGAGACCTCAGATTGGACCAATAAACCTTGCCACCATACTTAACGTATTTTCAGTGTGTTTTTGTTATTGTTGACAAATCTATAAATCTTTATTTTCCGTCCGAATGTTGTGTTTAGGCGTATTTAAATTTTGACTATTATTATTTTAAAAATTGATTACGGTTATCTTTCTCATACTTTAATTTTACCTAACTGAAGTGATCATAAAAAAATCTTGGTACAAAGTTAATAATATTTTCATCCTATATGTACCTACCGCGGTTGAAAATTGCTACTAAATCTATAAATGTACCTATACAATACAATTCATAATTTTATTGCAGATTCCTATTTTATAATCTAGACTAGATTTAAGAATAATCCCATACGTGTTGTAGAAAATAAACAATATTGTAAACGACGTTCGAAAATTCTTAAAGTCTTTAATAATAAATTATTTTAAATAGGATAAGAATGAGAGCATTATCACCAGTCAATGTTGTGAATATAACTAAATTTATTCAAAATTCTTAGTATAAATCGAGTCTGCTGTTTGATATTCTTCTTATATTTTCTGAGGATGGGCTAGCAGAATTATTTTGACTTGACAGCAATGTTGATGGATATGTACTAGGAATATATTTATTTTTACCTGCTTATTTTACACTGTATATCCAGTATGGATACTTTGCGAGTTGTGATACTTTACCAGTTACTTTGGGAACATTTACTGTTATATCTGTGTACCTACTAACACTTGTATCTCCGATCTTCTCTACTTACTGCTGGCACTTAATTAAACCATATTGTTATTACTTCTATAAGTACATGTATCCTAGGATACTACTTCCATTTCCAGTTATTTGTGTTCCTTTGTTTTTAGTGTTACATCTGTACTTAGGGCCGACTTTATATAATGTCATCTAGTGACGTATCAGAGATGAATTAAATTCGTATATTATCGATAGGTTTAATAGATTAAAAAGATATTTTTGGCTTCATATTCATTAGTAGTGTAGTGAAAAGGTTTGTCCTGCAAAGGCGCGGGTTGTTGCCAATACATAATTATAGATATTGTCTTGGTAATGTTGTTGTTATTATAGGCTCTACAAATAATAATATTGTAATGAATGTGTAATATAAATATTTTTTTAAATCAATAAAGAGTGATATTGATGACATTTTTAATTTTTCCATACTAGGTTTAGGTATTGAAATAAAAACAACTATTTAGTTTGAATTAATTAATCAAATGCGTAATTTTATTATAATAAGTACCAAAAGTACATAAAAGGACATGAGATTCAAAAAGTAGTAAACCTTATCATCGACTAGGCTACTAGGTTAAAAGAAATAACAACATTGTATAGTCGCTATGCTATCAACAAAATAAAGAAATCAGTCGTACCCACTATACATCATGTTACTACACAGTTACTCCATATATTATAGCGCTATAAGTCCACATAGATCTGTGCCATTAATTACCTACGTAGTTTTTTGTGCATCGTAAGTTTAGTTTGAATTACGAAATGCAATACAGAACCATTTCTTGAATATCATTGAGGTAAGCAAATATACAATTAAAACAATTTATAATTCGGAATCGCTCTTCGCTCCAGATTTGGAAGTGGATTTCCTTGTTGGTGGTGCAGCACTCTTGCTTCTAGGCTTACGTTTCCCACGGCGTTTCATCTTACGTAGCTTGCCGGCTTGGGCGGGCGCGACTTGTGCCTTCTTGGTCTCCACCTCGACTTTAAGACGCGCGAACATGTCATAGTTCGTAATGACGCACATTTTACCTGAAAGAGACGAAATAGAACATACACGTGTACAGATAAAAACACGGGGTAAGCTTATAACTACCTGCCGAAGTTCGTATGAACTGTCGATCCCGGCTCTACTAACAGAGGTCACACAGAGGCCTAAAAACTCAGTCACCGGTTTATAAATGGAATCTCTGAAAAGCTTGGAGTAAGTAACTTAGTATTATATAACGGTTAAAAACTACCTATCAGATCCTGGTCAACCGACCGCAACGAGTGAAAACGGATAGGAAAAACGTGAGTCGGATTTAATTATTTTGGAAAGTGTAGTTTTTATTACGACTTTATTATCTAGAGAATTATCTAGTTCCGTTATGCATATTGCAGGTGTACAAACTGATAGTCAATGATTTTCCAAAGTACCTGGACTAAAAAGAGTGATTCAATAGCCACATCGTCTTACTACACTACAGAAAGGAGTTTCTCGCAGCAGAGCCAGCCGTCAAAGTTTCAGGTTAGTTGTAATTTACTTTCACTGTGGTTACAATACACTTACCATTGCAGTATTCTTCACCACATTCATCGCAAGACACAATCCTGGTTTCAGTAACACCAGCTTTGTTTTTAGATTTTCTGATCATAGGGTTTTTTGCGAATTCTCTCTTATCCCGTGCCTTTGTCCTCAACTCAGATTTACCAAGTTCTATCAACCTGGAATAAATTAAAATGCGTGAAAAATTGTTGAAAATTAAAGAGTTATAGTTTAGAAGAAACGTTTATTACCTGTTGAAGTATTCTTCGTCTAGTTTAGACTTGGGCCTAATAGATGTTAGCATCCGCCACTCAATAGGCACTGCGCACAACTCCTCGAACTTAAGTCCTTGCATCTCGACTGGTATCGGGTCCATGAACGTAAAATGCTTCTCTTCGTAACCTCGCGTCCCTAACTTTTCGTACGCCCGCACTTCTTTCCGAGGAGTCTTTGTTTTCTGGCCAGCCTTATCTGCGATTTTGATGTCTTCTGCTTTCACCTATTTCCATGTTATAAGATTAATACTGCTAAAATTTCAGTTTCGTTTGAAAAACAAGTATTTACCTTCTCTGGTCTAGTTTTGAAGTCTGGCACTTTATCCAGAACAGCTCGATACTCTTCCGCTGTATTTATGACTACTTTGGACAAGTCAAGCATAGGCGCTTCATCTTTCTTTTTATCAAACAGATCATCCATTTTAATAGAACTAAAACACACGTGCACTACCTTATCGTACAAGTATTCAAACTGTCTCAGGAGTGAGGACCCTATCGATCCAACATCGCCGGTTCTTTCTTAGAAACGGTTAGGTCGATAACCTTGTTAACCTATATTTTTTCTACCTTAATGCACGACTAATAAAAAGAGCCCTATTTGTATATTTGGTTTACTACCTATCTTAGTATTGATTTGTTAAAACAAAGTTTTCTTGATCATTGTTTTTATCCAGATAATCTCGTTTGGCCGTGTTTATTTGGTCAATAATTTTTTTTCTGTTATCAACATCAAACATGCCAACTTTAGTATTTCTTTCATTAATATCGTCGTTCCATAGCTTCCTGTTTCCATATTTATCGTTGATGAATTTTTGTGATAAAGTCATTCTTTTGTTAGGAGACATGTTTTTAGGTGACTTTTTGTTGTCGCTTAGTTCATTTGCTGTTATTTGCCCTATGTGGTTGAACTCTATCTGCAAACTGTTTATTGGTTCAGAACCATGATTCGGTTTTGATGAATCTTGACTAGATCTTTTATTTCGCCAATATGATTGACTCAGTGAATTGCGAAGTTTCAATCCATTTTCGATAGTTTTTTCCGATCGTCCTAGTGGACTTGGGGAGCGACTGTCCTCGCTAGATTGCGATAAGTATTGACGTGGTTGAGGCCTATACTTCTGTCGAACTTTGCGTTTTTGGCTGTAAAATGGATCTTTTTCACTTTGTTTTTTGTATTGAGCAACCGGCCTATTTACACCCCACTTGGGCCGACTTTCTAAGTCCTTTTTGAATCGTTCTTCGGATCGAAATCGTCGGTCTTTTTTCAATGTATTATGATTACTATCTTGTGGAGCGTTTTCATCAATATTAGGGTAGTTCTTATCTATATCCCTCTCAATTTCATCAGTTTCAATTATTTTGTCCGTTGTAGATTTCGTATAAACGTATGAATCAGTCTGTGTAGTAGCATCTTTCATCATAATCGTACGATATTTCTTTGGCGTCAATAACTTATTGGTTTCCGGCAAGTCATTAATATTATTTAAGGAATTCAAGGAGACACTATACAAATTATTAGTTAGCGTTTGAGGGACTAGTACAGCTAGTTGTATGTTGTTTTGCGGGCTATTGATAATATCGCCATTCCCGTTGATACCGATTGGCACTATGTTGAACTGGTTATCAGCAAGAGCTAGCGGAGGGACGCTATGAATAAATAAGTTTAGATTACCAGGACCTACAGATCTTGGGGAATTAAACTCTGTAGTTTGGTGCGAACCACAATCTTTCTTTTGACTCTTGGCAGAGTGAATATCGTACGTTCTATGAGTTTTTGTGGGACTAGGATCACGCTCATAATTTGACACTGTTTCAGTGTAGGTATCTTCCGTTTTCTGTTTATTATCAGTTGATATACCAGAATCACCAATCGTGGATCTGTGACCACTATCCAGATGCTTTTTCAAGCATGTGAACCTTTTTTCTTTTTCTTGTCTCGCCGTCCTTTCGGCATCTTCGAGTGCTTTCTTTAAAGCGTCAAGTTTTCTTTGTTCCATGACTTGTTTTTCTTCATTTCTACGTTTCTCCTCTTCTAGCTTAAGTCGGTCTTCTTCCTGTTGTCTTTGTATTCTCAACTCTTCTAATCTTTCTTCTCTTAATTTGAGTTCTTTTTCTTCAATGCGACGTTTTTCTCGATCTTCAAGTTGGTTCAAAATTGCTGACTGTAATTCTAGCGCTTTGATACGTTTGTTTTCTCTTGCAGCTTTGATTTCTGGCTCTAAGGGGACATTTTGTCCTCGCAAAAAGGTTCTGAAATAAATCAATTGTCGAGTAATTTATTTCAATAGTTTAAAATAAAATTCCGGTTTTAAGTTTCGTTTACATACCTTCCTTCGTCGCTGCCATTGCAAGACGATCTATCGCACTCCAGTCCCGTACTATTATTGCTCGAACTTCTTTGGTCTATGACTAGTACTTCCGCCGTGTTTTCAATCATGTTCAAACCACGTTCCACCCATGATGGGGTGCCCTTCTTCTGATTTGGCATCTGGTGAAATTAATATTTTTTTGTGGCCTATACCATTATAATAATACCATTCATAATAAATAAATACCTAAGGTTGATAATATTAAATCTTACTTGTGGGAGTCTGGCAGTAGGAATGGTGGGTTCCCACAGTCTCCCAGTGGCAACTCCTCGGTCACCCCACCGTGGACGACCTTCTTCAGCTGTTCTAGGACTTCGAGCCGACCACGGGTCTTCAGCCGAGTTAGGACCACTTGACCGGTTTCTGATGGTATGGTTTTGGTACATGTTATGTGGAAATTGTTACAAAATGGAACATTCATTACAAATGAACGTGATATCGCGCATGCTATTTCATAAATGCAATTAAATATCTAAAGTAGGTATAAATTACATCTATCTTATTCTTTAGAAAGAATCTAGTAGCGTTGCGCTTGAGTGATATCTGAGTGACTGTAAACACTGTGAAAGTTTGTTATTGCACGGCCGTTAGCAGCAGCTACTATTTATATTGGTTTTTTTAAGTCACTGGGTCACATTCATGTTTTTCGCGTGTTTAATTAAGCACCTAGTTAATCACCTGTTCTCTTTGGCATCTTGCTGCCACGCGACCACTGGATTCCGGTTGCTGTCGTGCAAGGGGGCGGCGCCTTGACTTTTGTTCATGTGGTTGATGGTTTCGCTGCCGTACCCTGAAGTATCACCCTCTCCGTCTTCGTCGTAAAACGCAAATCGTTTAGCACTTGGAATGTTTCGGTTTAATATGTTGGTTCTCCTATCATCCTTGATGTTCTCTCCGTGATGGATGGGCGGCAAGCTCGGGCTCCGTTGTCGCTGTATAGGTTCTTGCTCCTGGTACTCGTATGAAGACTGCTTGTGTAGTTCGAGACTGCTCGCGAACTGATTTCTGACTTGAGCGCGGTTGGTACACCGCTCACCGGTGCCCCATGGTAGGTAAAGGTGTGACATTTCCTCTGTAAGTAAACATAAAGGCTAATCCTAAATACTTAATGGTTTGAAGAATAATAAAAGTACAGCGACTAGACCGACCTTCCATGGCTGAAGTCATCGATGAATTAAGTATCAATTTCTCCTCGGAAAAAGAAAATGAAAAACTCCCCTTTATTATACGCAAAGGGTTTTTAAGTTTAGTCGATAGCGCATGCATGAAAACTCGTTATTCATTCTTTTCATGCCGTTCGCTGCCGCGTCGGAAACGCAGTAGGTTCCTTGAAAATGTGTGTTGTTTATAGTCGTCCCCTATCTGATAAGACGCAAGAACATTACATTTAAAAATTTATTGCTGAGCTCGTGTGTAACTAACTATGCAAAGGAGTTGCTGAAATAAATTATGTGAATGCCTAAAATAGAACACGACCCCATAATATCGCAGGTTAACTTAACGAGGTAGACAAAAGTTGGGTAGTAAATTACTTCCGACTTCATAGTGTACGAAAATTCTGTGGTGTAACTATCTTTTAAATGATTCTATTGCGTAAATGTCGGTGTATAATAACACAGAAGATCACTTTCGTTTCGCTCGTTGGAGGTTCCTAATGTAATTCTGGTAATAGAGCACGTAATAGTGGGTAATGGTAATGGTAGGTTTTTGGAATGGCATGTTGTACGGCCTTAGCGCACCGCGTGTCGTCGCCTACGATACGAGTACCTACGGGGTCACGACGACGATGGGTTAGGCCCGTTCTCCCCCGATTGGAATAAAGTTACGGCTCTGTATCCAACCAGGGAGATTTGAATTTGTTGTCTAAGTAAAATTGCACAAGAACCTAAGTCCACACCACAGACGACGACGCGACGAGACAATAAAATTAATGAATGATTGGTTTGGGTTTGGGGTTTTGGAGTGGGTAGGGTAAACGAAAATTAAAGGAAGTTAAGTAGGTAGTACCTAATTTAGCACATAACCTAATCTAGTTAGTTATGTAGGTATACCTACCTACAATAGTTTTTATTGATTCGGTACCTAAGGTTCCTCGGCCACTAAGTTTAGCAGTGTAGTATTATATGATCTGTGGTTTAGCTATGTAATGTAGGTTACCCGTTACCCACCACCGCAGTTATAAATAAGTACCTATAGGTCTACCTACACAAGCTATGTTTACGCAAAATTCTGAAAAAGTACCTACCTAAATCTTTTGAATTTTTAGCACAGAATATACATTTTTTGGTATATAAGTATACCTACCTACCTTACAGTTGGTAACAGCACACAATCGAAAACAGTTGTGGAGAAGTAAATGGCATAGGTACCTACCTACCTATGTATTTTGTTAGGCTTATTTGTTACGCTCTCTTGCCCCTATCTTGCATGTAGGTACCTAGTCAATTATTGTTTCATATATAAATAAATAAATATTTTATTATGTTATATACATAAACACGGTAGCTTATTAGCGGATCATGACCGTAAAATTAATATGAAAGGCATCCACCTAGGTAGTTACACAATTTTGAGATGGGACAGTAAGGCTAGGCTACCGTCGTCATTACAGAATGCTTCAGTACTCCTTAAGTAGGTTCCCCTAGTTTTTTAAAACTTATAATAATTTTAGGTACCTAGGTAAGTAAAGTACCTACTTACCTATCTAAATTCTCTCAAGAAAATTAACTAAGATGGTTTGGAGCATACCTACCTAAATCTGCTTGAAAAAAATCGCCGCCAAAAAAACCTAGAAGCATGGACTATTATATTTGTTAGGTAGCTAGGAAGGTAAGGTATGTAACCTACCTATTGTTATTTCTTGTGATTGAAGGAAGGTGTACGACCTTAAATAAAGAATGAACAATACCTATCATATCGAACGTGATTGCTTACGATTATGAAAATTACGCTGACGTACAACATTTTTTTACGTTTTGATGAGTCATGCGTGACCAAGCGTGACGGGGTGATGTTGCACTTTTTATTAGAAAAAGTCCCGTGGGGGTTGAAGGAACTCCACGTTTTGCTATGCATTGTTATAGGCAGAAGTTACTACTTAACATCAGGTGAGCTATCAGCTTGTTCCATTACTTTTATCATAAAAAAAAAACTCATGACATTCGTGGAACAAGGCGGTCCGTATCGTATCATACCTGGGTATAAATAAATATTGTAGGTAGGTAGGTACATACCTAGGTACCCCATAAAAATTAATGGTCTATCTTATAAAAAGTTAGAGTAGACATCATGTCTTGTTTACCATACGTAATCAGGACATAATGTCTGCTCTAACTTTTTATAAGATAGGGGGTTAATCTTTATCAAGATTATGTAGTACCTATGTAGGTCAGTTTATAAAAACGCGTTTATATACACATATACCTAAGTATTTTGAATAATTTTAACTTTATTCTTCAGCACTTCAGTATTAATTAGGTAGGTGGGTAGGTACCTACTACAATATACTACTACATACCTAGGTACACTAAGCACAGTAAGCACATCTGTCTGCCTGCTTATTCATTCAAATAAAAGCTCTTATTGATTAACTAGGGTCAAAGGTTGATATTCAACCTTGAAATAGAGATTGATTGGTTCATCGACCACCCCTCCCGCCTTAACACTATATTGACAAAATGTGTGTTAATTAATTCGTCCAAGCAAAATAGGTATCTATCTAGGTAAAGTATAACGTGGTGTAAGTGAACGTTTTACCGCTTGGACCTAATTTATTAGATAAGTAAGTACCTAGGTATAATATACGCTAATAGGTACCTTTCATGGATTTTAATGTTTTGCTAGGTTGTGGGAACACCTTGGAGCCAGGATCCACACGTTCCTTTTCAGAGGCATTTCCTTCAGGGCTTGGAATGATCTCAGAGCTACGGTTTTCCATAAGAACTAGGTACGGTACCTAGTAGATTAAAAAGAACGATTTCGACCGAAACATTTGCAACAAAAATGTTATTGTTGTGTTGACGAGGCACCTTAGGTAGGTCTTGGTCACGGTCTTGGTACAGGTAGGTAGGAGGAGATATTGTGAAACCAAAACAAATAATCACACAGGCAGGATGAACGTGAATAGGAAAGTCGTAATAACAGCGTGTACGCACCTCTTTCCCGCGCCCACTGCTGCTTCTTCTGTTGTACCAACGACGCCGGCTTGCTCACTGACAGCATCGCATCCACTATACATTACACTTTCTAATGCCCCGTATTGCACACACGTTGCGTTTCTGTATCTTCCAACCGCAGCAGCGCAGTTACGGTGCACCGGCTAATGAGTGCTTTTTAAAGCGGACGGACGCACGCGCGTGGATCTCGTCGCGGGCGGGCGCGCGTCTCGGTTCGCTTCTCGCGCGCACTCATTGTCCACTGCCTGGCGGCTGCTGGACGCACCAAACCATTACACCATACGATTCAAGCACTGTACCTAATATTTTTTCAAAAGTAACGGTAACATCTAGGTACTTGTACGACGACTATTCATACACGCAAGGCTAGTCACGTATGCAGCGTATGAACCCGGGTGTAGCACCGCCGCCGCCGCGCTGCCGGCCGGTCAAGCGTCGTCTAGACTTTTTCAGTCACCCTATTGTTCAGCGGACGTCACGCAAATGGAAATTTCAGAGAAAAGCCACGGAAAAGCCGCCGGTCGATACTGTAGCCATGGAAACGTTCGTTTCACGTGCTCGCAAGAAGTTAGAGCCTTTTTTTATGTAGATATTTGCATTTAGGCCACGAGGAATATTCTGAGTATTTCTGAGGCCACGAGGTGACGCAAAAAAGTGCATCGCCTAGACCCCTAGGGTCTGGCAATAATGAAAAACATTTGTTTGAATTTTAATTTGTGTTTGTGTTTAATTTGTACGAGACTGCGCTGTGCATTTATCGCACAAATTAAAATTCAAACAATGCACAGCGCAGAGTCTCGTAGTAAGATTCTTCAGTTCCTCCTGCCCTGCATACTTTAGTTGGTATGGTATGGGTAGGTACCCGTGTGCCCTGGATTTGATTTCCATTAAATTTTCCTTACTGTGGTAAGCTCTGGCAATTAGCTTACAGTCAACAAATTCTAGGTAATCTTCTAGCTATGCTAAAATTCATTAGGCTAGCTCAACAAGGTTCTAGAACTCTATTACCGCGTCCCACCCTTAGTACCTACCACTAACTACCTACTATTACAAATTACTGGCTGGTTCAATTTACTAATTTATTGACCCATTCAAAGTTTGAATTATTATTTTTGTATTTATTATTTATGTTTGAATTTCAAACACTTGTACAAACTCGTAGACGCCTATCTACATATTGTGCTAATGTAGAAATGAAAAAGATTTTTTGTACTGACATTTATCTTTATTATAAGAAATTCAACACTACATTATGATGTCACATTCTGATCAAAGGGTTTAAACGTAATAATCTCGATTTTGTTTTGTTCAAGTGAATTTCATTTTAGATCACATGCAGTTTCATCTGAGTTGAGTTTTGACCGATTGCCTGTAGTTGCAGTTTAAACATCGTAGAACGCAGAAACGACTTTATCGAATCAATAACCGAAGACATGATGGTATCTAAAACAAAAAATAAAAAGTTATTTTTGAACTAAAATTCAAATGCAGTAAGTATTAGTTGAAACTGCTCAGAATCTGGTTAGTATCGACATGTAATTCCGATAAATTATGGAGCGAAGTGGTTTTCATCATTGAAAAAATAAAATATATTAGGCATATGACAGTTATGGTATTTTGTACAAACCTTTATTAGTATCTATAAGTTGTCGCCACCCAGAAGATTTTGACCTCAGCAGCCCACATTTAACGGTGCTCACAACCTGTAACAGAACAGAATATTTGTTAAATTCTGAACTATTTAGACTACTAAATAGTTGGAAGAGTTTGGACGTGTTATTTTCTATTGTGCTAATCCTCAGAATCTGGTTTGTTTCGTCACTGTATTTCAGATGAAACACGGAGCGAAGTGGATAACATCATTGGAAAATTTATAACTTAATATAATGCAATGCATAAAACAAACCTTTTTCTACTTTCTAGTTGAGCGTAGTTTTCATTCCTGCCTCTACCAGCCAATGTTGAGGTAGTCAGCAGATAACATTCTGAAAAATTAAGCTGTTTAATTTTTGAATAATGTAAACAAGAACTTTGACAATGTAAGATGAATACATACATACCTCCTTTTCCTTTATAGGTTTGTGTAATAAAAATTTAAAGTTAAACCGCAGGTTACCTTATTTATTACTTCTTATAAATTATACACAACAATAACTTAGAATGCATATCTAGTTCTAATATCCTCAAGCTTTTTCGATACTTCAGCAGGAGTTCTTTCGAGATCTAATGCAATGGATTTCTGTTTTGAGGGTTCAAGTGAGTTGTATTGCTCACAAAGGTCGCCATCTATTACGTTCTGTAACAATGAATAAATATATTAATGTTTTTATTTTAACTAAGCAAAAATAATTATATTGATATAAGAAAATGGCAGTTCCAAATACTACAAGTGCACTAACAGTAGTGCTCTCGACTCTCAGGAACTCAGAAACGGGCAACAACGAGGCGCAACCATAACGGTATGCACACACGTCGTCGAACAGAGACTGTGCTCTACCAACAGTGTAACACAATGTGTCTTCTCAATGAAAACACTTGCTGACTGACTGTCGGAGTTTCAAAGTTTACATTATAATTATAGTTTACCTTGACTGGATAATAGTAACTTCTAAATGAAAGATGATCTCGTCCACAAAGTGGAGAATTCTCGCTTCTCATGTGCATTTCCAAATGTTGGAAAAAGTCGTGGTCTTCTCTCGACGTGAAGGGCAGCAGTACGCCGAGAGAACCACTGACAGTCGCATACAACAGTGCTTCAGAGCCACCAGGAATCAAAGTGGCTCTTTGCAGTGACGTCACAGTCTCGCCAACATGGAAGTTTACAGAAATGTCTCCTTTTTGTGAAGCTCCATTTAACAGTCCTAAAAACAAAGCATTCATTAGATAAACAAATTAGTGAATGTGGAAAGAATTGTATGTTAGAAAGTATCAGATAAGATAGTAGAATCATTAATTTTCATTAGTCTAGCATGTGTGATTTATTGAGTTATCATCATAAACTGAAGAGACAAACCATATTACGAATTCTTAGAGAAGAGAAATTACCTCTATCCCAAAGAGCTTTATTTCCAGTAGGATCTTCATCAACATCATCACTGACAGATTGGGGCAGTCTCATCACGGCTATATTTCCAAACTTATCAGCCATGGCCACTGTATCATAATCAAGAATACAGCTGTTTGTAATCCATCTGGGGTTAGTGTCATCAGCAAATATGATCAACTGGTTCTCTCGCTTCTTGTATTTCACACATAATACGGATTCTTGGACATCTGATACAAATATTCTTTGGCCAATTGTTTTTATATCAGCAATAAGATTAGGAATGTGTCGGTTCTCACATTTGCGGAGGAGTTTTCGGCGTCCTACGTCGTATAATCGAAGCATTCTGCCGACGCCGACCAAGAGTTTGCCATTGAAAGCAGCTAAGGCTCCGGGATATTCATCTACAGGAGTTTTATGGACTAGCTCCAGTTTCCCGGTATTGTAGATCTTGTAAACGTGTAAGCTGCCTTCTGTGCACGTCCTTGGCGAGAGTATCATGTCTTTAGCGATGCCGACTACTAGATGCGGCTGCGCCTGCTCGCTCTGCGCGGCCCATCGAATGATGCACACAGACACTGCAGCTTCATTCTGTTCTAGTGGTAATTTGAACAAAGTGTTGGGTTGTCCTCCTCCTATTCCCATATCAACCACACGAATTTGCGATGCCCACATGCCTGTTAAAAACAATACAGTTGTTATAACTTTTCAATCACTACAAACAAAACTATTTTTTATAGTAAATAAGCAATGTCTCCCGAACTTGAATCAAATGACCTATATTTAGGTCATCTGGGATTAACGTTGAGATTTGATATTGCCACAATCGATTAGAGACAGTATGCTTTATGCATTTCCCGCTCTTGCCCAGAGAATGTGGCTTTATTTTACAAGTATGTTGAAACATACCTGCTCCAGCTTTAGGTGATGAAAAGGTGTTTTCAGGGAGAATGTCAGAAAGGAATGCATCTGCCATTTCATTAGCCAGTTGTTGTTCCTCGGGGCCACCGCCAGCCGCCGCTTCTCTCATTTCTTGAGCCATTTGGATTCTAGAAATTAAATATAGTTAGAACATACACTTAGCACAACAATTGTGAAAGATAATTGTGGATAATCAGTACTGCAGGTGTATCTACATGTAATTCGGTTTTTGTGTAAATTGGTCATCATTAGAATAGCTTGCTGAAATAAATTGTGAAAGAATAATATGAAATTACCTTCTCTGACTTTTCATGTCCTCTGTGTAAGCGTTGTGATCAGTTTCTAGGATAATGATGTGGTTGTTGTCAGAATTGATGATGAATTTTCGCGGCGTGTAATCTAGCGGTACATAGGTTTGGTTGAATACTGCTCCCAACTTCTCCAAAGCCAAGATTCTCAGCGTGTTAGACGAAATAGCTACGATACCTTCCGCACATTGTTCTGTAACAAGCAGTCACATTTGAAGTCACATTTGTAATTTATGGTATTGGTGTTTTTGTGTGGTTTAGCTGATATCGAGTTTGTCCACGACATGGTTTGGCCGCCTTCACAGTCTGACAGACTCCAGCAAGGCTATGGAATATGCCGAGTGCCGCCCTCTACCGCAAGCGGGAGGGAAGCATGCTATTCGACGTTGTGGGCCTGTCACTGCATAGGGGCAGCTACGCACCACCCGAGCTAAGGCCATGCTCGAAAGCACGGCCGTCACAAACACGTCGGGAATATTTCTCGACAGATAAAATATGAAAAATATTTATTTATAGTACTTACCAGAACTGAAGCCAGCAGCGTATTCTAAACACTCGTAAGATAGCGGCGTGAGATGGAATCGATTCTGGTAATGATATCCAAGCCAAGTTCTGGAAGATACAGCCAACACAGCTTCTGAGCCTTGCACGCGAACTTTGAATAATTTTACCGGCCTTGAACCCAAATACCTAAAACAAATGAGAGGGTTTTATTTCTGAACTAAATAGTAATAGGTAGTTTGTTAAGAGTGTAATTCTCAGAATCTGGTTTGTCTCGTCATTGTGAATCAGATGAAACACGGAGCGAAGTGGTTTACATCACTGGAAAATTTTAACAAGACAGGAACCAAAATTATTTAATCTACTTCATAACTAACCTGGTTCTAGTGTCAGCCAAGTCACCGCTAACAGAGTCAAGTGTAGTTCTCAGGAGCACACCATTGCTCAAGCCAATGTTGAGATGCAAAGCAGATTTGGCTCCAGATTCAAAGGGTTGTTCCACAATACACAAGGATTCGGCGCCGGCAGGCAATGCTTGCATAGATCGAGGCGATAGACAATCCTACAAAACAATACTTTTTATTTATTTGCTCTGAATACAGAAAATAAAAACAATAATAGTAATATTTTATCAGAAGAATTAGAATAACGCATTTTAGGTTTGTGTAATCACTAAGATTCAGTGGTGTCCTTGTTTCATCATTTAGTCAAAGAAATAAGTATCTATATATATGTAATATGCATGTTCTCATATTAAAACACTTACAGATGGATCCAGTGAGATAACTCTGACAGTGTTGTCATTGAGGCCAACCGCTAAGAACCAGGCTCGCTGTTCGCCCGTCGCCACAGATCCTAGCGCCATACAAGACACATCAGATGACAGTTTCTTTCTTTCAGTATACTCATTCAGTTGACCAGTCTGAAAAGCAAATCTCAAGTTAGAGGTTATAATTTAATCATTATAGGAAAAAACAATAAGTATAGAGTTTGTCCACGACATGGTTTGGCCGCCTTCACAGTCTGACAGACTCCAGCAAGGCTATGGAATATGCCGAGTGCCGCCCTCTACCGCAAGCGGGAGGGAAGCATGCTATTCGACGTTGTGGGCCTGTCACTGCATAGAGGCAGCTACGCACCACCTGAGCTAAGGCCATGCCCGAAAGCACGGCCGTCGCAAACACGTCGGTATTATGAATGAAAAATAATAAGAGTTAACTTACAGGGTCCATTTCAAAATAGACTAATTCGCCGCCAGTGAGCGCGATTACAACTTGACGTTGATTTACTGCGCACTTTACAATGGATTTCTTGCCAGGCGCTTTCCATTCGTTAACACGCTTGTCGGCACGAATATGTCTGATTCCATCGGGGTACACTTGCACCAGTGCATCATTGCCAAGGGCATGGCAACTCAGTGTTGGAGTGGTTCCCAGGAAACCAGAGTCGGTAACTTCTTCTACTGTCTCCCCAATAGAGAGAACAAGCGTGGCATTTACGAACGACACTATGATGTATGAGTCAAATTCCTCTGCAACCAAAAGAAATTTTCAAAGCTAAAAACTAGATAGGATGCCCAGTTGTAAAACACTAATTGTTGGCAGCTTCTTCTGTAGATATCAGAGCTGCCAATGCCTACCTGTGTCATTTTGTAGAAACCATCTCTATTGTTCATCGGCCGATAGGAGTTTCTGAAAAGAAAAACCACTGGTGTTTATGTATGACAAACAACCAGGGTTTTATTAGTAACTTGTTGATAAAGAGGAGCATTCATATGTGGTTTGTTTTAACGTCACAGTATATCAGTAACACGGACCAAAAGTTTATAATCATACTGCTCCTAAATTTTTTTTCAATTTCTATGTTTGCTTATAATTATTATTTTCTTCAAGACTTATAATAAATTGTCAAAATAACTCACCATCCTTATGGCGCTTTACAGTCCACACAGCATTGGGAGAACCAGGCAACTCTGATACAGCCATCTCGGCTACTTCCAAGCCATGTCTTAATGCTCTGATTGAAGACCTGGGTCCTCTACCACACGCTAAGTACACTTGAGGTGTGTCTTCACCAGCCAAGTCGGCCACATGGCAAGCTAAAATATTATTTTAAAGTTAGTTCACATTCAGTCACAATACTTAGGCATTTCTGCAATAACTGTGTTCATGTTCAATTATAAGTTGTGTTTTGCCGGATTGAGGTCCATTGAAAATGTGATAACAAGAACCTCACCTAGACAATACATAATTTGCTATTTCCAGATTCATAATCTTGTTAACAGTTTGATCTAACAAGTATAATAATGAATATGGATGACATGCTTTATAATAATTACCTAATATTGGTGAGAGTGAATCCAATTCATCAACAAGAACCAAGTTTCTCAGTGGCCTAGGTGCAAAGAAAAATGTATCTCCTTCTTCCAAAGGCATTGCTGAACTGAATTCTGGTTCATCGTCTTCATCACCCAAGTGTGCAATCTGGTACAGGAAACTGAAAGAAACAACAACTGTTATTACAATAAGCCACAAATGTATTTAGTAATAGGTATTTTGTTTTCTAATGAATTTGTGCATCTCATATCAGTGTGCTCTTCCTCAATTTTGCAGAGGAAGGACCTTGGTTCAGAGATTACTTCTCTTGCATGTGCATTTATTACAAGTGAATCTGAAGTGTTGCAAATTCACAAGCTCAAACATGCTTGTGAACTTAAAATTATGGATATACTTACTGGTTGCCAAATTCAGATGCAACAAACAAGAATCCAGTCTTGAGGACACACATGGATGTAGCAACTGGAACGGTGTCAAAGTATTTCAGCTTTATTTCTGTGACCACTTCTTCATCAGTTTCAATGGTAATTTTGAAGATATCTCCTTGCTCAGTTTGTGCCAAGAAGAAAAACATGGACTTTGTTTTGTGTGTTGCTGAGCAGACAAATATCATGCCTCTCTCAGGATCATCTAAATCATTTCGCCGGCGAGGAATGGGGCATCTGATATCATGCTGGTCTCCTAAGTTCTTGTAGGTTAAATAATTTTCAGAGCAAATGAGTACACCTGATGGTCCATCATTGCCTCCGGGAACTGTTATTAGAAAGTTGGCATGCTCTTCCAACGGTTCAGAATACTTTCTAACCACATGGTTCAAGCCCAAGTCCAGTTCATAAAATGTCAATGTCTGTTGGGTTTTTTGTGCTGCTTCACCTGAAACAACCAAAACTCTGGTCAAGTTTTTCATTTTTTTTCAGACAATTTACACAATTAATGAATTTAGTTCATGGAGGGAGGTTTAGGCGTCACTGTATATCGGAAACACGGACCTCGAGATAATCATTACAGTGTGAGCAGAAAACTATAATAATATGTAAAATGCTATCTATTGAAACACAAGTTTAGTACATAAAACACCACATGGTGATGGATGAAAATCAACCATGATTTTAAAACCTTCATACATCCTGGCTAACACCCATGATCATCAGCATGTTTAGTGTTTTTCTATGTAGACTAATGAATAATTGAATGTTTACCAGTAGGGTCGCTGTCAGCCTCTTCATAGTCTATTTCCAAACAAGCAAACATAGGGTTTTCAAACCCAACATCAACACCAACCATGTGGTACACCAATGTGTTTGACTTGTGTGCTTCAAGAGGAGATGAAATAGTCAACCTAGCTTCAGCATCTCTGTTGAGGATGTACACC
Source organism: Eulithis prunata (assembly GCA_918843925.1). NCBI lineage: Eukaryota > Metazoa > Arthropoda > Insecta > Lepidoptera > Geometridae > Eulithis > Eulithis prunata. The sequence continues at coordinate 3,665,845 of OU974019.1, read as the reverse complement.
AGCTTCTGTTTCTCAACACCACCAATCATAACTGCTCTACCCTTAGGGTCAATAGCCAAATACTGTCCGGGCACTATTCTACGGCATCCCGATTTCCCAAATGTTTCTTGATGAACTTTTTCCAAAATATTTTTGGCTGGAATGTACTCCAATATAACAATACGACCAGAATCTGACCCGATGACCAGGTAATCTGAAAGTAGAACTTGGATGAGATACGACATAATTAGTTTTCTATGAACATAGGTCCAGGATAAGTATGATATTTGTACAATTGCGGTACATCTCAACAATCATCGACATTGCAAAGAGCGACGCAATGGATTTTAATCTATGCATCTAGTTATCCCATTCTGCTTTTGCTGAAGGAGAATGGAGCAAGACGATGCAATGTGTAGGGTAGAGACTCCATGCAAAACAAGATTAGGGCTAGCAAGGTCAATAACCCCGCATGGTCTAAATATAACGTGCGTTCACCTTTAGTGCCCCCAGTGAGACGAAAAGACATCATCGAGCGGATGACACCGAATATCTCCACTTTCATCAAAGTATGCACTTTGCCGGTGTTCGGATCCGGCCGCAGAATTTCCAATGTTTTGCCGCGTGATATTATTATCTCCTGCTGCTTCGTCCCAGAGAAATTACCATGCACTGCATGTGTTATGGCTGATGAGCCTTGCAAAGTCAAATTGTATAGATACATGGTTACGCCCTTAGCCTATACCTGAAACAATAAAATAAAACACGTTGTAGGAATAACGTGAGGCCGGTTGGGCAATGAAAAATAAGTGTACGTGTCTTATTGTAATGTAATGCTCGTAACTATCGAAAACAGAGAGTTATCTTGTGCTTTCGAATGGGAGAGCTTGATAATCTAGCACCAACAAAACGACCACGATATATATTTTGATCTACCGTGGAGATACCAGGTGCAAAATATTCAAAGAAATACATTACGCTGATTAGTTAAAGTCAGTGAAAAACCTTACCTTCAATATTATACAGCCGATTGCCGCAATGCGGCTCGATTGAAAAATTTTCACTTGCACAAGCACAACCACCGCAACGATGCCACACCAAAATGGCGGAGCGCAGGCGCGCCATTGTCACGCTGGGAGGATCGACCAATCAAAGAGAGATTTTTCTGTCATGGCGTCATTTATATATGAATAGGGTTGCCATTCATAATAATATTATAATAATATTTTTACTGCCATCTAGTGTCGAGTAGCGAATTGATCAACTTTCTGTTTTGAGCAAATTTCGATAGATAGCGTGAAAATCAATTGATTAAACACCATCTGTGGTCTACTTACTAAACTAGCAATATATCATTTTACTGCGTACTTCTAAATCAAAAATAGATGGCAGGCAAAGCAGATAAGATAAGAAGTAACTTAGGTGTATGTACCTAGTACAGTCAGCATCACAAGTAGATCACATTTTCAGTTTTTTTTATTTTTTTTACTGTAATGTTTTAATCATAGAAAAGAAAAATTCCTAGTTTTCAGTCTAACGTAACTACCTGCTATTCTGTGACCAATCAAACTTACTCTAAGAGTATGTTGATTTATATAGATTTTTGCATGAAAATCTCAACTCAAATTTATGTTTGAGTAACGATAGTGGCATACGGATCTAGAAGTCGAACCAAAACGTTAGGTAGGTTTCGAAGTTGTAGCTGTGGTCATCGCAATCCCGCTGCGCCGCCGCCGCCGCCCGCGCAATCTATTAAACGTGGATGTGTCCTTCTTTGTGGCGCTTGTTTTTTTTCTGCCGCACTACAACAAAGTATCGACGCGACCAAGCGCACCTGAGAATTCGAGCCAAGCTTTGAGAAGCCGCTCGCCAATTGACTGACTGTAAGTAGGTAGGTAGGTAAGGTAGGTATCTAAATAGGTACCTATATACTGGTAGGTATAGTACCAACATCACTGCATCAGTATGAGCGGATCGTCAGAATTTTATGCTTTGTTAAGCTTTGTACTTACGTTGATTCCTGTGGTAGATGTGTACAGGGTACAGCGTGCACTGTGTCGCCATTTCTGCGCATACAAAATTGTAAATACCGACGACAACCGGCGACGCGCCTATCAAAACAACTAGAAAAAATAGAAAAAAGAATAGAAAAATAATTTATTTACAACACAACACAAGAAAAATTAAACATAAGTAGGTAGCATAAGTAGGTAGGTAGACTAAACTAAAACATGACATAAATAATAAATAAATAAAAGAAGAAACCAAAACCTAGTTAAAAAATATACCTAATTACCTATAATAACAAAACTAAACATAGTGCTGAGCTCAGCATAATGCGGGTTGAGAACAACCCACGCTGGTCTTCCGCTAGGACCAATTTCGATGAGCGGACATAAACTATGAAAGTAAGTGTAAAAACAAGAACAAAAAATAAAAAATAAAAATGTGCAAAAAGAATAACAAAAAAAACAGTCAAAAACAAAACAATATACATCAAATAAACTGTGGACGCAACACTGATAGATTTTAAACTAAAACCAAGCAATAGTAATGATATTAAACAAGTAAGTATCCAAGTGATTTTTTTTTAAAATATATATATTTTTTTTTTTTATATAGCACTTGTATCATGTAAAAGACATTCCTGCTTTTTCTGCCAGTCTAAACTAGTACTAGTGGGACCAAAGTGAGTGAGAATATACTTATTACACTATCAGAGCTTTCAGTTTCAATAGACGACAAAAAGGAAATCAAAGAAAATCTTTTATTTAACCTAAAAACATCAATAAGTAAAGTACCTACTAGTTAGGTAGGTACAATGAAAATTATATATAATGTCTACCCACTAAAGTTTTAGGTACCTACCTAGGTATAAGTAGTTAACTAAAGCGATTCACTTCACTACAGACTTTAGCCACTTGTATAAGTGGTGCGGAGGTGAGTAGGACGGGTCACGATCTGACTGCACGTGTGCACATAAATGGAAAAATATTCGCCTTTTTATACAGTCTCCGAGATAATGGTGCACTCGTAAATTGACCACCTGAATATTGTATGGATGCGTTTCAAAACTTACAGGTTTTTGTGCTTTTAAGTTTCAGTGCAATTTTTGCGTGTTCCTTACCCAGTTTGATCGCAAAATTGACTAGGTATTTCAGGCTTGTTCTATCATTAGGTTGTATAAATAAAGTCCATAATATAGGCATCTCAATATCTCAATATTCGTTACTTCTTGATTAGGTAGGTAGTAACTAAAGCAAAAGGCTCTATCATGGGACCGATAAGATAGCTCTACTCTTAAGACAGTCGCATGAAATTTTCTTAAAAAACACAGATTAGAAAAATGCCTGGCTGTGTCACTGGCTTAGGTGGGATTCATAACATTTGTGGTGACTTTAGTTTGATTTGGATAATGCGATGCGCGAAACTACACCATTAGTCAACGTCCACTGACTCAGAATGTTTGGACGCGGCGCGTGGCATTGTCTTTGTCTGTCCACTGTTATACAAACAAAGTTTCGAGGAAATTATCGGTATAACAACGGTGTTTATTGAAAGGCGTAGTTGAACTGCGATGTGTCAGGAGTTCGATTGCGACGCAAAACGACGCAGACATAACAATGGTCAGTGGAACTTTTTGTATGGAAGGTTATTGGCGTATCGGGAATGGTCCTTTCAGTAGACGCAGAAATTATAATATACGCTCGTAGTACTCCGACTGTGAGTATGAAACGGGTTTCATAGAAAGTAGTAGATAAGTATGTCTGTCTACTGAATCGCAACTAAATCGCTACTGAATTGCAACTAAATTGCAACTTAATCGCAACTGAATTGCAACTTAATCGCAACTGAATTGCAACTGAATCGCAACTAAATCGCAACTGAATTGCAACTGAATTGCAACTAAATCGCAACTGAATTGCAACTTAATCGCAACTGAATTGCAACTAAATCGCAACTAAATCGCAACTGAATTGCAACTGAATTGCAACTAAATCGCAACTGAATCGCAACTGAATTGCAACTAAATCGCAACTAAATCGCAACTGAATTGCAACTTAATCGCAACTGAATCGCAACTGAATTGCAACTGAATTGCAACTGAATTGCAACTTAATCGCAACTTAATTGCAACTGAATTGCAACTAATTCGCAACTGAATTGCATTTGAATTGCAACTGAATCGCAACTGAATTGCAACTGAATCGCAACTGAATCGCAACTGGCCCGCAACTGAATGGCAACTAAATCGCAACTGAATTGCAACTGAACCGCAACTGAATCGCAACTGAATTGCAACTGAATCGCAACTGAATCGCAACTGAATTGCAACTGAATTGCAACTTAATCGCAACTGAATCGCAACTGAATTGCAACTTAATCGCAACTGAATCGCAACTGAATTGCAACTTAATCGCAACTGAATCGCAACTGAATTGCAACTGAATCGCAACTGAATTGCAACTAAATTGCAACTGAATTGCAACTGAATTGCAACTGAATTGCAACTAAATTGCAACTACATTGCAACTGAATTGCAACTGAATTGCAACTGAATTGCAACTGAATCGCAACTGAATTGCAACTGAATCGCAACTGAATTGCAACTGAATTGCAACTGAATCGCAACTGAATTGCAACTGAATCGCAACTGAGTCGCAACTGAATTGCAACTGAATTGCAACTGAATCGCATCTGAATTGCAACTGAATCGCAACTGAACCGCAACTGAATCGCAACTAAATCGCAACTGAATTGCGACTGAACCGCAACTGAATTGCAACTGAATTGCAACTGACTCGCAACTGAATCGCAACTGACTCGCAACTGAATCGCAACTGAATTGCAACTGAATTGCAACTAAATCGCAACTGAACCGCAACTGAATTGCAACTGAATCGCAACTGAATCGCAACTGAATTGCAACTTAATCGCAACTGAATCGCAACTGAATTGCAACTTAATCGCAACTGAATCGCAACTGAATTGCAACTAAATCGCAACTGAATTGCAACTAAATTGCAACTGAATTGCAACTGAATTGCAACTGAATTGCAACTAAATAGCAACTGAATCGCAACTGAATTGCAACTTAATCGCAACTGAATCGCAACTGAATTGCAACTAAATCGCAACTGAATTGCAACTAAATTGCAACTAAATAGCAACTGAATTGCAACTTAATCGCAACTGAATCGCAACTGAATTGCAACTTAATCGCAACTGAATCGCAACTGAATTAAAACTTAATCGCAACTGAATTGCAACTAAATTGCAACTAAATAGCAACTGAATTGCAACTTAATCGCAACTGAATCGCAACTGAATTGCAACTTAATCGCAACTGAATCGCAACTGAATTGCAACTGAATTGCGACTGAATTGCAACTGAATCGCAACTGAACCGCAACTGAATCGCAACTAAATCGCAACTGAATTGCAACTTAATCGCAACTGAATAGCAACTGAATAGCAACTGAATTGCAACTGAATCGCAACTTAATTGCAACTGAATTGCAACTAATTCGCAACTGAATTGCATTTGAATTGCAACTGACTCGCAACTGAATTGCAACTGAATTGCAACTGAATCGCATCTGAATTGCAACTGAATCGCAACTGAACCGCAACTGAATCGCAACTAAATCGCAACCGAATTGCAACTGAATTGCAACTAAATCGCAACTGAATTGCAACTAAATCGCAACTAAATCGCAACTGAATTGCAACTAAATCGCAACTGAACCGCAACTGAATTGCAACTGAATCGCAACTGAATCGCAACTGAATTGCAACTGAATCGCATCTGAATTGCAACTGAATCGCAGCTGAACCGCAACTGAATCGCAACTAAATCGCAACTGAATTGCAACTAAATTGCAACTGAATCGCAATTAAATCGCGACTGAATCGCAACTGAATCGCAACTGAATTGCAACTTAATCGCAACTGAATCGCAATTGAATTGCAACTTAATCGCAACTGAATCGCAACTGAATTGCAACTTAATCGCAACTGAATCGCAACTGAATTAAAACTTAATCGCAACTGAATTGCAACTAAATTGCAACTAAATAGCAACTGAATTGCAACTTAATCGCAACTGAATCGCAACTGAATTGCAACTTAATCGCAACTGAATCGCAACTGAATTGCAACTGAATTGCGACTGAATTGCAACTGAATCGCAACTGAACCGCAACTGAATCGCAACTAAATCGCAACTGAATTGCAACTTAATCGCAACTGAATAGCAACTGAATAGCAACTGAATTGCAACTGAATCGCAACTTAATTGCAACTGAATTGCAACTAATTCGCAACTGAATTGCATTTGAATTGCAACTGACTCGCAACTGAATTGCAACTGAATTGCAACTGAATCGCATCTGAATTGCAACTGAATCGCAACTGAACCGCAACTGAATCGCAACTAAATCGCAACCGAATTGCAACTGAATTGCAACTAAATCGCAACTGAATTGCAACTAAATCGCAACTAAATCGCAACTGAATTGCAACTAAATCGCAACTGAACCGCAACTGAATTGCAACTGAATCGCAACTGAATCGCAACTGAATTGCAACTGAATCGCATCTGAATTGCAACTGAATCGCAGCTGAACCGCAACTGAATCGCAACTAAATCGCAACTGAATTGCAACTAAATTGCAACTGAATCGCAATTAAATCGCGACTGAATCGCAACTGAATCGCAACTGAATTGCAACTTAATCGCAACTGAATCGCAATTGAATTGCAACTTAATCGCAACTGAATTGCAACTAAATCGCAACTGAATTGCAACTAAATCGCTACTGAATTGCAACTGAATTGCAACTTAATTGCAACTGAATCGCAACTGAATTGCAACTAAATCGCTACTGAATTGCAACTGAATTGCAACTTAATTGCAACTGAATCGCAACTGAATTGCAACTGAACCGCAACTGAATTGCAACTGAATCGCAACTAAATCGCTACTGAATTGCAACTGAATCGCAACTGAATCGCAACTGAATTGCAACTAAATCGCAACTAAATCGCAACTAAATCGCAACTGAATGGCAACAATAATCGCAACTGAATTGTAACTAAATCGCAACTGAATCGCAACTGAATTGCAACTTAATCGCAAGTAAATCGCAACTGAATTGCAACTGAATCGCAACTGAATCGCAGCTGAATCGCAACTGAACCGCAACTGAATTGCAACTGAATCGCAACTAAATCGCAACTGAATTGCAACTGAATCGCAACTGAACCGCAACTGAATTGCAACTGAATCGCAACTGAACCGCAACTGAATTGCAACTAAATTGCAACTGAATTGCAAGTGAATTGCAACTAAATTGCAACTAAATAGCAACTGAATTGCAACTTAATTGCAACTAAATCGCAACTGAATTGCAACTAAATTGCAACTGAATTGCAACTGAATTGCAACTGAATTGCAACTAAATAGCAACTGAATCGCAACTGAATTGCAACTTAATCGCAACTGAATTGCAACTAAATCGCAACTGAATTGCAACTAAATTGCAACTAAATAGCAACTGAATTGCAACTTAATCGCAACTGAATCGCAACTGAATTGCAACTTAATCGCAACTGAATCGCAACTGAATTAAAACTTAATCGCAACTGAATTGCAACTAAATTGCAACTAAATAGCAACTGAATTGCAACTTAATCGCAACTGAATTGCAACTGAATTGCAACTTAATCGCAACTGAATCGCAACTGAATTGCAACTGAATTGCAACTGAATTGCAACTAAATAGCAACTGAATCGCAACTGAATTGCAACTAAATCGCAACTAAATCGCAACTGAATGGCAACTTAATCGCAACTGAATTGCAACTAAATCGCAACTGAATCGCACCTGAATTGCAACTGAATCGCAACTAAATTGCAACTGAATCGCAACTGAATTGCAACTAAATCGCTACTGAATTGCAACTGAATTGCAACTTAATTGCAACTGAATCGCAACTGAATTGCAACTAAATCGCTACTGAATTGCAACTGAATTGCAACTTAATTGCAACTGAATCGCAACTGAATTGCAACTGAACCGCAACTGAATTGCAACTGAATCGCAACTAAATCGCTACTGAATTGCAACTGAATCGCAACTAAATCGCAACTGAATGGCAACTTAATCGCAACTGAATTGTAACTAAATCGCAACTGAATCGCAACTGAATTGCAACTTAATCGCAAGTAAATCGCAACTGAATTGCAACTTAATCGCAACTGAATCGCAACTGAATTGCAACTTAATCGCAACTGAATTGCAACTAAATCGCAACTAAATCGCAACTGAATGGCAACTTAATCGCAACTGAATTGCAACTAAATCGCAACTGAATCGCAACTGAATCGCAACTGAATTGCAACTAAATCGCTACTGAATTGCAACTGAATTGCAACTTAATTGCAACTGAATCGCAACTGAATCGCAACTGAATTGCAACTGAACCGCAACTGAATTGCAACTGAATCGCAACTAAATCGCTACTGAATTGCAACTGAATCGCAACTAAATCGCAACTGAATGGAAACTTAATCGCAACTGAATTGTAACTAAATCGCAACTGAATCGCAACTGAATTGCAACTTAATCGCAAGTAAATCGCAACTGAATTGCAACTTAATCGCAACTGAATCGCAACTGAATTGCAACTTAATCGCAACTGAATTGCAACTTAATCGCAACTGAATCGCAACTGAATCGCAACTGAATTGCAACTAAATCGCAACTGAATTGCAACTAAATTGCAACTGAATTGCAACTGAATTGCAACTGAATTGCAACTAAATAGCAACTGAATCGCAACTGAATTGCAACTTAATCGCAACTGAATCGCAACTGAATTGCAACTAAATCGCAACTGAATTGCAACTAAATTGCAACTGAATTGCAACTGAATTGCAACTAAATAGCAACTGAATCGCAACTGAATTGCCACTAAATCGCAACTAAATCTCAACTGAATAGCAACTGAATTGCAACTGAATTGCAACTAAATCGCAACTGAATTGCAACTGAATCGCAACTGAATTGCAACTAAATCGCAACTGAATTGCAACTTAATTGCAACTGAATCGCAACTGAATTGCAACTAAATCGCAACTAAATCGCAACTGAATTGCAACTTAATCGCAACTGAATAGCAACTGAATTGCAACTGAATTGCAACTGAATCGCAACTTAATTGCAACTGAATTGCAACTAATTCGCAACTGAATTGCATTTGAATTGCAACTGACTCGCAACTGAATTGCAACTGAATTGCAACTGAATCGCATCTGAATTGCAACTGAATCGCAGCTGAACCGCAACTGAATCGCAACTAAATCGCAACTGAATTGCAACTTAATCGCAACTGAATAGCAACTGAATTGCAACTGAATTGCAACTTAATCGCAACTGAATCGCAACTGAATTGCAACTTAATCGCAACTGAATCGCAACTGAATTGCAACTGAATCGCATCTGAATTGCAACTGAATCGCAGCTGAACCGCAACTGAATCGCAACTAAATCGCAACTGAATTGCAACTAAATTGCAACTGAATCGCAATTAAATCGCGACTGAATCGCAACTGAATCGCAACTGAATTGCAACTTAATCGCAACTGAATCGCAATTGAATTGCAACTTAATCGCAACTGAATCGCAACTTAATTGCAACTGAATTGCAACTAATTCGCAACTGAATTGCATTTGAATTGCAACTGACTCGCAACTGAATTGCAACTGAATTGCAACTGAATCGCATCTGAATTGCAACTGAATCGCAACTGAACCGCAACTGAATCGCAACTAAATCGCAACTGAATTGCAACTTAATCGCAACTGAATAGCAACTGAATTGCAACTGAATTGCAACTGAATCGCAACTTAATTGCAACTGAATTGCAACTAATTCGCAACTGAATTGCATTTGAATTGCAACTGACTCGCAACTGAATTGCAACTGAATTGCAACTGAATCGCATCTGAATTGCAACTGAATCGCAACTGAACCGCAACTGAATCGCAACTAAATCGCAACCGAATTGCAACTGAATTGCAACTAAATCGCAACAGAATTGCAACTTAATCGCAACTGAATCGCAACTGAATCGCAACTGAATTGCTACTGAATCGCAACTGAAATGCAACTTAATCAAAACTTAATTGCAACTGAATTGCAACTGAATTGCAACTTAATCGCAACTTAATTGCAACTGAATTGCAACTGAATCGCAACTGAATTGCAACTAAATCGCAACTAAATCGCAACTGAATTGCAACTTAATCGCAACTGAATAGCAACTGAATTGCAACTGAATTGCAACTGAATCGCAACTTAATTGCAACTGAATTGCAACTAATTCGCAACTGAATTGGCATTTGACTTGCAACTGACTCGCAACTGAATTGCAACTAAATCGCAACTGAATTGCAACTGAATTGCAACTGAATCGCAACTGAATTGCAACTAAATCGCAACTAAATCGCAACTGAATTGCAACTTAATCGCAACTGAATAGCAACTGAATTGCAACTGAATTGCAACTGAATCGCAACTTAATTGCAACTGAATTGCAACTAAATCGCAACTGAATTGCAACTAAATCGCAACTAAATCGCAACTGAATTGCAACTAAATCGCAACTGAACCGCAACTGAATTGCAACTGAATCGCAACTGAATTGCAACTAAATCGCAACTAAATCGTAACTGAATTGCAACTTAATCGCAACTGAATCGCAACTGAATCGCAACTGAATTGCTACTGAATCGCAACTGAAATGCAACTTAATCAAAACTTAATTGCAACTGAATTGCAACTGAATTGCAACTTAATCGCAACTTAATTGCAACTGAATTGCAACTGAATCGCAACTGAATTGCAACTAAATCGCAACTAAATCGCAACTGAATTGCAACTTAATCGCAACTGAATAGCAACTGAATTGCAACTGAATTGCAACTGAATCGCAACTTAATTGCAACTGAATTGCAACTAATTCGCAACTGAATTGGCATTTGACTTGCAACTGACTCGCAACTGAATTGCAACTAAATCGCAACTGAATTGCAACTGAATTGCAACTGAATCGCAACTGAATTGCAACTAAATCGCAACTAAATCGCAACTGAATTGCAACTTAATCGCAACTGAATAGCAACTGAATTGCAACTGAATCGCAACTTAATTGCAACTGAATTGCAACTAAATCGCAACTGAATTGCAACTAAATCGCAACTAAATCGCAACTGAATTGCAACTAAATCGCAACTGAACCGCAACTGAATTGCAACTGAATCGCAACTGAATTGCAACTAAATCGCAACTAAATCGTAACTGAATTGCAACTTAATCGCAACTGAATCGCAACTGAATCGCAACTGAATTGCTACTGAATCGCAACTGAAATGCAACTTAATCAAAACTTAATTGCAACTGAATTGCAACTGAATTGCAACTTAATCGCAACTTAATTGCAACTGAATTGCAACTGAATCGCAACTGAATTGCAACTAAATCGCAACTAAATCGCAACTGAATTGCAACTTAATCGCAACTGAATAGCAACTGAATTGCAACTGAATTGCAACTGAATCGCAACTTAATTGCAACTGAATTGCAACTAATTCGCAACTGAATTGGCATTTGACTTGCAACTGACTCGCAACTGAATTGCAACTGAATTGCAACTGAATCGCAACTGAATTGCAACTAAATCGCAACTGAATTGCAACTAAATTGCAACTGAATCGCAATTAAATCGCGACTGAATCGCAACTGAATCGCAACTGAATTGCAACTTAATCGCAACTGAATCGCAATTGAATTGCAACTTAATCGCAACTGAATTGCAACTAAATCGCAACTGAATTGCAACTAAATTGCAACTAAATTGCAACTGAATTGCAACTGAATCGCAACTGAATTGCAACTGAATTGCAACTAAATTGCAACTGAATCGCAATTAAATCGCGACTGAATCGCAACTAAATCGCAACCGAATTGCAACTGAATTGCAACTAAATCGCAACTGAATCGCAACTGAATTGCAACTAAATCGCAACTAAATCGCAACTGAATTGCAACTAAATCGCAACTGAACCGCAACTGAATTGCAACTGAATCGCAACTGAATTGCAACTAAATCGCAACTAAATCGTAACTGAATTGCAACTTAATCGCAACTGAATCGCAACTGAATCGCAACTGAATTGCTACTGAATCGCAACTGAAATGCAACTTAATCAAAACTTAATTGCAACTGAATTGCAACTGAATTGCAACTTAATCGCAACTTAATTGCAACTGAATTGCAACTGAATCGCAACTGAATCGCAACTGAATTGCAACTGAACCTCAACTGAATTGCAACTTAATCGCAACTGAATAGCAACTGAATTGCAACTGAATTGCAACTGAATCGCAACTTAATTGCAACTGAATTGCAACTAATTCGCAACTGAATAGGCATTTGACTTGCAACTGACTCGCAACTGAATTGCAACTGAATTGCAACTGAATCGCAACTGAATTGCAACTAAATCGCAACTGAATTGCAACTAAATTGCAACTGAATCGCAATTAAATCGCGACTGAATCGCAACTGAATCGCAACTGAATTGCAACTTAATCGCAACTGAATCGCAATTGAATTGCAACTTAATCGCAACTGAATTGCAACTAAATCGCAACTGAATTGCAACTAAATTGCAACTGAATTGCAACTTAATCGCAACTGAATCGCAATTGAATTGCAACTTAATCGCAACTGAATTGCAACTAAATCGCAACTGAATTGCAACTAAATTGCAACTAAATTGCAACTGAATTGCAACTGAATCGCAACTGAATTGCAACTGAATTGCAACTGAATTGCAACTGAATTGCAACTGAATCGCAACTGAATCGCAACTGAATTGCAACTGAATTGCAACTGAATTGCAACTGAATTGCAACTGAATCGCAACTGAATCGCAACTGAATCGCAACTGAATCGCAACTGAATTGAAACTTAATCGCAACTGAATCGCAACTGAATTGCAACTTAATCGCAACTGGATTGCAACTAAATCGCAACTGAATTGCAACTAAATTGCAACTGAATTGCAACTGAATTGCAACTGAATTGCAACTGAATTGCAACTGAATTGCAACTGAATCGCAACTGAATTGCAACTGAATTGCAACTGAATCGCAACTGAATTGCAACTGAATCGCAACTGAACCGCAACTGAATCGCAACTGAATTGCAACTTAACCGCAACTGAATTGCAACTGAATCGCAACTGAATTGCAACTGAATCGCAACTGAACCGCAACTGAATCGCAACTAAATCGCAACTGAATTGCAACTGAATCGCAACTGAACCGCAACTGAATCGCAACTAAATCGCAACTGAATTGCATCTGAACCGCAACTGAATTGCAACTGAATCGCAACTAAATCGCTACTGAATTGCAACTAAATCGCAACTGAATTGCAACTAAATCGCAACTGAATTGCAACTAAATCGCAACTAAACCGCAACTGAATCGCAACTAAATCGCAACTGAATTGCAACTTAATCGCAACTGAATCGCAACTGAATTGCAACTAAATTGCAACTAAATCGCAACTGAATTGCAACTAACTGAATTGCAACTAAATTGCAACTTAATCGCAACTGAATTGCAACTGAATCGCAACTGAATTGCAACTGAACAAACATACAAAGCATTTTCGTCTAAGTTGTCACTAAGATCTCGTTCGCTTCGCTCACTCGATCAATTATTATTGTACTGTTAGTTTCCCTAATAAAATAAAATAAAAACAAAATATTCAATGATATTTTATATTGATCTTAAAAAGGCCCATGGGTGGCCTAGTTGTGGAATTAAGTCCGCCGTACAAGTAAGTAACAAGTATATTAATGTTACTTGACTTGATATTTCGTCGCAAAACTGCGAGTTGCTGTGGTGAAATTACGGTACACGCTAGCACAATTTTACGACATCGCTATGTAGAGGAATGCAATATAGGCACGTGGAGCCTCGATCCCTGGGTAAACATTTTACCCGCACCCTGACTGGTAGGTAACTCAATATTCGGCAAGCCTGATCCTGCATAGGGTTGCAATTCTAAAAGTCATTGAAAAAGAGAAATAATGTTATATTGATTTTCTTGTGTCAAATGAATGTATTTGGATGTCGGTCTACCGCACTGGCAAGTACAGACAGATAAAGTGATTTTTAAATAAGGCGAAGAATCGCATAATTGCCGAACCTTAGCTGAACATTATATATTATATATTAGCTGGGCGAAGTGAACGTGAATTTAGACTTGATGCCTGAAAGAGGTGGAAAAATGACAGAAACCTTTTAGAGAGTGTTTTTCATAAACAGCAGAAACGTTTACTTACAAGGTACCGATATGTTCACCGCAGACAGCCCTAAATCTCCCCTCGCAGACGAATAACAGGTCCCCTTTAATAAAACATCTCGATAATGAAAAGTCAGGCAGTCATAGAGGGTGGCGAATTAACCCTCGTACCGAGATGGGCGCTGTACAGACAAATCTGGCTTTTATGGCCATAGAGATAGTTACTAAATTTAAATCGAGATATATAGTGCAACTATCGTGCAATAAATATCTTAGTGATATGGAATCAGAAAGTATCTTCGTGTCCTCTGAGGTTGAAATGAAGTAAGTGGCAGCATGTGTGCCAGATTTTATTGCTTCTGCATGTGTCAATAAAGTTGCTTTTACAGATATCTTCTTTGTGGTGGTAAAGAAATTGTGCAGAGAGAGGTTTCAGAAGACATTTGACATTCATTGCGTTTTGTTCAAGGTGGCACGTGCGTGACCACCTGTCGTTAATTCTGCACTTGTTTGATTCATTTGCAAATCATTTTAATGAATCAAATGCAAATTGTAATTGGAATTAGTTAGTTTTGTTATTTTTATTGTCTTCTGATAAAATAGAGCATGCTCTTGAATCAATGCTCTATTTTTATTTAGCTGGTCCGATCAAGAGCCTCTCCATCTAAATTGTGAGCAAAACAAAGTTAGCAGTGGGCAACGAACAAAGACGTGAATATTATTGATACAAATTCACAACTGGCAGTTCTGTAGATATCTCTTGAAATTTCTCTATAACGATGTAGATAGAGACTCCTATAGAGGCTGATTAAGGCACTGCGCTAGGCGAATGCTGGTTGAAACGGTACTCTTCAGCCGCTGTTTATCAATTCGGGAGCTAGTCTGCCAATGCAGTCAAGATCCCATAAGAACTTCTAAGGGGGTGACGCCCGAATACGGAAGCACTACTTGGATTTAATTAATGCTTAAATTATAGCCATTATTTCAACAGGGGCAGGGTGGTTATATTTGAGTGATGAAGTTTTGAGTTTCGAGGCATATTCAAAGTATTCAAAGCCATGCACGAACCAAAAACAGACCAACTTTGAAAGACATTGTTCGTCGTGGAAACCTATTGTCCGGACTTAAGTTGTCGGCCTACAAAGGTAACCTACATTCAGCTGTTTCAAGCCTATTCACAAATGACGCAAATTCCTAATTTAACGCCGGTAGCTGTGATTGTATCGAGAATTTCTCAGTTTCCGTCAATCAGTTGAAATTGCTGTGTGCCTTGTGGTAATTATGCAATAACTAGGTACCTAGCAGGGATCTATATCAGAAGACCAGGCATTCGATTCCTAGTAGTAATAACCAAAACCTAATAAAATGTGTGTTCTACTGAAGTTCTCAAAAGCACATTCCCTACCGTTAGACTATTTCCAACAAGTGAAGCAGGAATCAAATTAATCAAGTATAATTTATACTCCCCACGCATTCTTTATCTATTAATTTTATAATCAAAACCTATTATCAATTTTATTATAATTGTATTCTTGTCTCGTCCGATGCAAATGACCGGCGCCGGATGTGACCATCGACAATGCTTTGGCGACAATACGAATTCAAAATGGCGCCTCTATGGTTTATCGCCCACCCAACATTCCCGGTCTCACCAATAAACATTTCCGTTGGCTACGTGGAACAATTAGCATTTAAAGTCTATCAGGTACTTATCTGTGTTTATATTTGATCAAGTTACAAGCATCATTGATCATTTGTTTGTCTCTGCTCTTATTGAACCGACGACCGACGACGGTTGGTTTTGGTTTTCTGCTAGGAGGTAGGTAGGTACCAATACCAACCCTGTCCAATCACAAGATTTTGTTTTGTAAGTCCTATGAGCCAGTTATCTAGTATTCCGTGATTTCCGTTTTACAACTCTTTATAGAATCTAACTGCTGGTGAACATGCCCACGATTCTTTGGTCTCATCAAGGCAGAAGAAATCTAATCAACAGTGATAAATAGTAAATTAGAAAGTCATGGTTGTAGTTTATTTAATTGTATTTATTTATTTTATACTCCCTTAATTGTCAGGAAATTACCTATTTCCTTCTATCGAAACATAAAGAGGTATTTTATTCAATTTAACCTAATTAAGTAAATCAATACATGATTCTGGTTGATTGACTCGATGTGTTATTTACAACTTAATCAATTAACTTTAACCGAGTTCCAAAGCCGACGTATAATTGGGACCGGTGGTTAAGTTTATCGCCATTTATCTATCTCTCAACTAAATTGATTGAGTTAAGTCAGATTATACGCATTACAGTATGCGACACGTAGCTATGCACATTGCACATGGCTTGATAATAAATACTGTTGAACACTGAAAATCTGTGACTCTACCAATCTACATCAAACACTCACGCAGCTTGGTCTCATCACTGCGGCATTGGGCACCATAAAATCGCAATACAAATGTTTGATTAAAAATAATGTGTCAGGGAGGTGGACATACTTATTATGGCTTTGAATAAAACCATTGTGTAAATTCTGGTAAAGCCTCGCTTCCTTATTATACACCAGTACTGTTAGAATAGAGGCGCACGAACAATAGTTTTGAAATATGGTTATTTTCTTCAAGTTATACTATGAGCAGACGTGCATGCGTCAGTGTCGTGTTCTATATAATACGAATAAGATTACTTAGGTTTTATTAGAGGAAACAGTTGGCTTTGTAACGTAATACCAGAGTTTAATGTCGGTGATGTAACTGTACCTATCTACCTAATAGTTATTGACCAATTATTAATGAAACTGTTCTCAAAGCAAAGAAATTAAAAGTCATTCAGGTGTGCATTTTTTCAGAAAAGTTATGCAAGTTTTCTACTATTGTTCGACACAGATAAAGTTGTGGTTCAACCATTGGGTTCAACCGTTTATATTTCCCCAGTGTGTAAAATCCCCAGTTATCTAAAGTCCAGTCACAAAGAGCAAAATAGTGTCGTCCGTCCGTCATCAGGAATAGTAAATGAGGATGCAGTGCACCTGTGTGGGCCGCCGACGAAAAAACGTGGGCGCAACTCTCCGGACTAAACGAATTATTAACCACTACCTGAGATTTACACACGTGGTCCCGCACCACAGACCGATCATTCCGCTTTTTATTACATCCATTGCCAGCTATATCAACCCCGGTTCAGAGTAGCAAGAATATTACCAGCATTGGTTTACGAGCAAACCCGATGCGTCGCGTCACGGTGATTTGTAATAATCGGAATATTAGTCAAGTGGCCCGCCTTCATTCTCAGGTGCATTTTTGTATTGAAGAAACGTTTCTGTTTTTTTCTTGTCCTGTTTTAAACGTCGATTTTCCCAGGTTTGTTAATAGGTGTATTTTAGGGTTCCGTTCCGCAAACAGCGGGAAGTTATACATTATTGACAATTAATTTGTAGAATATATTTAGCAGGCCATCACTCTCTGTATTCCATTGAAAGAGTTAGCAAATAAGATAGGTGTATTTGGAATATTGTCACGCTATAACTGCTAGAACGAGTACCACTTAGAATAGATAATTATTAAAGTTCATAACCTGGATTATTCCTAGTATAACTTTCATTGGTTGGCTATACAAAGATATATTATGTGTTCGGAACTCTGAGATTAAAATATAAGAACTCGCAGTCACATTAATATTTTGTCGAATCATCGAAAGTCATTATAATTTCAAAGGTATTTTAGAATTTAAATTAGGTTAAGATAAGCCGATTAATGTTCGATTTTTTGTTATAAAGGACATGGTTTGGACTTTGAGGACTGATGATTGTTGGACATAAGTTTTTTGTGATGAGTCTTAATTTGTAAAACTTTTAGGGCCAAGTGTCTTTGTTTCCTTTGTTTACATCATGCTCTTAAATAATACCTGGGTAACAATAACGCACCGACTACATCTACGGGAGTTTCTTTTTTTAAATCTTCAATTAGAAAGATGGCCACCATTACCATAAACTGATTCATTGACTAGAGGATCAGTGCAGACAAATATAGGCGATTAGTATGATTAATTGTTTCAAAAAGTGTCATTATTCGCTGCAAGCGACCAGCATTTCGTACCTACCGCAGCATGTTTTTATTTCACCGCAGAGAGGTCCCAACCCAACCTCTTTGAATTTTGTATAGAAATTGTAGACGCTACGGATGTAATGTAAGGTCAGGTATTGTAGTGAGGTTATCTGCCGGGCGGTGGCTGGCGCCGGCTTATCAACCTGCCGGCCACATTCTGCGACTCTTAGTCACAGGGACCCTGCCACGGCATCGGTGCACAATTACTCATACGCGACGTCATCGATGAGCCTTCGGAGACACAAAGAACTTCGTGCATTCCACATGATTTGCCAAAAATTAGGGTTATTTCCAAATAGGACTATCGTAAAGGTCCCGTTTGTAACGTTTAACTTAATTTGTCCGTCATAAACAGTCAGGTAAAAGTAATGCGGCAGAATCATTCCTCTTTTTATTATCATCAAAAGTTCCTCATTACGAAACCTTAAAAGCCTTTGAGTGGTACTCACCTGCACCCATGCCAGATTCTTATTCCTTTTATAAGTAACTGTGCATAAAAATGTACATTTTCAATCCGAATATGGCTTGATGGAAGCCAGTAATTTCTTATAATAAGGAGCTCCTTCAATTTAAGGCCGCGTCAACTTTCCTTCCGGAGTTAGAAGCAAAAAGTCTGAATTGACTTAGGCTTTAATGAGTGAGGGTCAGGTTTGACGAGGACATTGGAAAACCGGGATTTGTCTTCTTCAGATGGAAGCCTTATAAAGGCGCGCTTAATGGTAGAGCTGTTTTACGACATAAGTATACTTTCGCGTAGGTAGTCCATTTATTACTAGGTATAAAGATAGGTACAGATAGCCATTACTAGTACCTACCTATTGGTGACGGCAGTTTAATAGTTACCGACTTACTACCAATGGACAGGGAGCGTCGGATAAGCAATTTAAATTACACTAAGTATAAGGTGAAATGCTGGCTGACACGACCACAAACTGCAGGGAAATCATTATTATGCATATGTAGCGCCATTTAGCGCATTACACGAGAACTATCCTAGATCGCGCACACGTAGTTATCACGGAGTTTGAACATAAGTAACCGAATACCGTCCTCAGACCCCGAGTCAAAGGTCGCTTGGCGTTGAAGATCTTCCCTTTTCGTAGGAGGACACATAACCTGTGTTCTCCTCACATATTATAAATCGTTACCTACTCTTCATTGGTAGATGTCTTCTCTATCTAAATAGTTAGATTAGATATAGTTAATGGAGTAAGTAATGGAAATACTTATAATAGTATAAGTATTGCCATTACTTACTCCATTATTAAGTGCAGACGGATCGAATTTCATCGTTTAGCCGAGTGGAGGAATATACCGCCTTGCAATTTGCAATGGAGTTTTTTGCTGGAATAGCTTTCAAAGCGATAGCGTAGCATTGTTTGAGCCCCTGGCGCCGGTGGTTAGAGGTGATTGATGAATATCCTGTTTAGAGGTGAACGCTTTGTGACAAATGCGTAGAATTTGCTAGACAAGACAACCCGTAGTTTAAATTCATAGCGAAGAAAAAGTGGTACCTACTCTATTACAAAAATAATTTGGATGATTTTATCTGGCGCTTTGTTATCCTACAACAATATATTTTTATAGAATCACTTTTAGGCAGCGCCATTGCCATGTAGTAAAACTATGAGTTTTTTCTCATCAGATTTATCATTAGCTCAAGATCATTACGCGTCTAGTGGTACTTTCTATCTATTCAGACCATCATCTAGTGCTGGGAAATATCTCATTTATAAGACTCAACCTGATTCAAGTAGATTTAAAAATGTTCTAGCTACGTATATCAATTGTGGAAGCTAGAGGGTACCAAGAGCCACTCACTACTGAGGATCTAATTCAAACTGCTTTGGCAGAATACTTTTCAGTCATAATATGGAATGGATTTTATTACAAAACGTGTACATTCCATAAGTTCTGCTCAGACACTTCTGGTGCCTGGTTGTGTTGCATACTTTGCATCTTTACAATGCATTCGGTCTCTGCGACTGATCTTTGTTAGTCGATGTATAGAATTGCACGTGTCTCCTCAATGTCGGGCTTACCTATTCGAAATTATATTTCTTCTGTGCAGGTCTTAACTTGATTCAAGTTGAATGCTTCCTTTATAGTTGAGGTAAGCTCATGGCCAGCCGGCTACTGCACAGATTCACTTTATACTTAACGTTTTTTCCTTTATCTAGCTTCATTTGCATGAAGTAACGGTAAAAGGTTTATTTTTAAACGTTTATCATATTTATTCGGAGAAGTCATTTGACCTTTTTATTGACTTAAATAATCCCAAAAGTATACCGATGAGTGCTAATCAAATTCAAGTTATTGTTCCTAAGAAATAAAATTATAGTATTTTGTATAATCCTTTCAAGGTTTACTTATGCATTGTTTAGTAACAAAAACAAAAGTAAAGTGATAATTACCTAGATGTTTTATTAAAATCGAAAATTGCACACTTCATCGTTCAATCGATAGAAAATATCAATGACAAATTCTCTATTAGTTTAGTCGGCGGTGATTCCCCTACTGGAGGATCAGTCGTGTTCGAGATGGTCTTTTGTAAATAAATCTGTTGCTCACACATTCTTGGTACTGCGTACTTTACTAATACCATTCTTCAAAGTGCATTGCGCGTTTGCAAGCGTTCAATGCGAGCAACAATTTGAATGCATACATAATGTAAAACGTGAAATGTAGACACAGCAAGCGTTTTGAATAGAGAGCGCTGCTGTCAACACTACGTTGCGTCCGCAGCCTTATAGGCTATTGTTTGCGAACAAACGCAGGAAACTGTAAAGTCGAAAGTCTGTTTAAACTTCGCTGTATGGACAGGTAGGTCGCAGGTGTAGATACCTTTTACTTCACTTACAAACAATCTCAGACTCTTCTTTATAGCGAGATGTTGTTGCGGTTTTGGACAAAGAAGAGGAAGTTGTTTTGAAGAGTTTTGCGAAATCACAAAGGGTTTTTTGGAGAGTCGGCAAACAGTCATAAAGCACGGCTGCGTGAACAATCACGGGATGTTTCTATTATCTCTTATTATGAGAAACTACTTATTGTAAGTGGGGTGTTGTGCATTGTGGCAATATTCATAATTATTATCTAGTATTTGTTGTAATTACTCTATCTATACTATTAAAAGTACCTAAAATAATCTGTATTATTCAAAGGTACGTCGATAATTGAAACTGAACTTCATGTATCTTCATATTTTCATTATTCATTATTTCATTATTCATTATTCCCAAAAATATAATTCAAGTTTCACTACATAGCTTAGTTTACGCCTATATTTCAGCAACATACCCTCTTTAGACAATAGCCAGCGTAAAGCCTTGCCCTCACTTTCCCCTAGCCATAACGACGCGTTGCCATGGCAACCGCTTTTCATATTCACGAGCATTGGTCGGAAAATTCAAGATGGCGGAGTATCGATCGGGGGTGACATAGGGGAACGGGAGGTCGCTAGGGGATGATCGGGGAGAAGTGAAGCACGCTAAAAATGTTCTTACTTTGAATGCGACGCATGCCGCTTTTAATGAAGCCTTAATTGAAAACGATCGATACGGGGTGAATAAATCTCACTCGCTTTTAAAAAGAAAACTACTTAGGAAAGACTAAATAAAATTCGTTTTTGAAGATACTTTGGGCTTGTGAAAAAGTTTGTGTGTATTTGGATTTCTTAATTTAAAACGAAATGCCATTACATTATCTGAAGCATGTTAATGCATGTTTTGTAAGTCGAACTCAGTGCCAAAAGCGAGTGAAAATAAAGAAGCTATCTGAAAATAAAGAAAACGCGTTCATGTGTAAATCAACACGCGTGCACGTGTGTCGTATTTTTGACTGCGCAGGCGACGTTCGATCACCGATGCTATGAGCATCCACGCACTAAATGTCACAATGCACTCATTAAAACAGCTGTCTTGTCTACTTTTAGTGAACTGATTTTTTCATTTTGTTAATCGGCAGTTTTTAAATTAATTAAGTTTTAATTGGATTTTTACAGAGTGGAGCAGCCATGGTAAAAATTTAACCAATGCGAATAGCTATCATAAGCGGAAGCATTCTCACCGGAAGTGAGGTCGATTGTCTTTTTATATTTCCTTCTTTTTTAGCTAGGGTACATGACATCACTTCACACCATAGTCACAGATCATATACCTAATAGGTACCTGTTACTCGAACGAATTCGCGGGCGGAAGCTCGTCTTTTATAAAACTCTCTGGAACTGAGAAGTAGATAGGTATCTAATTATATATGATGGGTTTTTGTCATTGATTACGTTGGAATACGGATTGGTCCTAATACTATACCACAGATCATATGATACTATACTAGTATACTGATAGTATACAATTGATTTTAAGAACATTGCATTGCGAGTTATCTGATATTACCCAGAAGTACGGTTACATAGGTTAGGTATCTCGTTTCATGAACACAACATAAAATTTTACTACATTCATTGAAGCTTAGGATCAGTAAAAATAGTGGTAGCAATAAAACAGTACATTTACCATCCCACTACACCTAAGACAAAATATTGAGACAAAAAGATAAAAGTAACAACCGCGACTTTGAGGCAGATGTTGAAGCGCGAACAAACAAACTGGCGATTTTAGTATCGATATAGTGTTTGATGTGGTGTTTTATCTGATGTTTTATCTGTGTCTGTGCCATTCCCGATCGAGTTCAGTGTGAAATGTGCTTTAGAGCGTTGGTTCTTTGATTTATTGTAGCGTAAAGAGGTTTTGCTGAAACCATTACATATGTACTTTTAAAACAATTTCGGTATATAGAAACATAGTGCATATAGATTTTTTATAAGAATAAGATGATGTCTCTAGATTGTTCAACTCTTTTCCGCAGGCTACATTACCAATCCGGAAAAGGGATTCCGGGATTGGGTAGTGCAGAGGTCAAAATATCTATACGGACCGGCTGAGCCTATGTGGCAAAAAGTATGAACGTCAAAATGGGCAATGGTTAAAATGTATCACATCATACGGGGTGGCTATGACCAATCTCGGGTCGCTATTAAAATTGTCATATCGCTGCCCTGAAATATGAGTAAATAGTGTACATAGTACACGACAACGGTATATTGAATAGGTATGTCAAATGGAAAATTTAATAGCAAAGGCTCCTTACATTGGTTGTAATCATGTAGTCAGCTCAGCTAAGTAAAAGTTGTAGGTCAAACTGCAGTAGGTATTATTAACTATTTATTGTCAATGGTGTTTGATGTGGTGTTTTATCTGGTGGTGGTGGGCGTGGCAAGACAATGATCTATTTTAGCCCTGCGGCACGTGGGTCCCAGCTGCGCCGGCGCACGTGCCGCTACTGTATTTATACCGCCCGCCCTTCCTCAGGACACTCTTGGCTTTTTTGCAGAACATTGAAAGTTTTTACATCTTCGAAGTGAAATAGTTTTTTAAGCAAAACTTATTAACTCACTCTTTGAACATAGTTCCCTAGTAAAGTCTAAGACCTAGCATGCTGTACTGATCTTTGACCTGCAACGGAAATCATCTAGTCAGTTTGAATTTGCTTTCTCATCCTGGATCGAGAGATCATAGTTTTCTAAGAAAACTATTTTAGCACTATCCTCAAACAGCTAGATTGAAGGTTACCAACTTATGTACCGACAGCGGAAAAACGCCGCGACAGCCGGCCGGACGGCGAAATATGAACACCCCCGAGGATATTAATCTGGTCAATTATTATGAAACTGACGCGCGACAGGCGTCTTCTTTGTCACATCCGCTGTCGCCAGGGCTGGTGGTGGCAGGTAGTGCGATATTAACAGTTTTATGACACGACTGTTGCTATTTAATATCCATTTTAAAAAAACCTTAATTTCTTCGTTATACTTAAATAGAAAGAAGTAATGCAGTTTCACTTTAATTAGTACTCGATTAGATTAGATGTGTTGTTGTTACTTACAAAATTTTATGACTGCCTTTATTTCTATTATATTTTTAATAATTAGCAGTAAACAGAGAAGTAGCAACCCTAGGAGAGATTGAGTGCGTCGGCGCGGGCGTCGCCGTGCGTCGCGGCGCGCCGCTCTCGCCGGCTAGTCCTGCGCCCAATGCGCGCAGACAGGTGTGGCCGGCTGCCGCTCTTTCGTACAAAACCAACGTTTCACATATAAAAGGCACTTCCTTTCATCCCACCACCTAACGTCGGGAATGCCCATTAATTTGCCAACACAATATTTTTAGTACGCGGCTCGCGTGTAATATATCGTGGCCACGTGTCGCCGTATGTCGCCCGACGAACGGCTGCGTCAAATTATTTTCGTGCATGTCACAAGATACGACGCTCATCTGGAAGCTTTTCCTTTAAAAATCACACCATTTGTTGCCTTAATGCGGCAAGCAAGGACAGCGCATCCGCAGCCGCTGGCCGGCAAGGCAGTCGCGCCCACGCACAAGGAAACTTTATCGCACGAACGAAGGAAAATAATACGCTCGCTATTACATGCAGTATTCAACCACACCTGGACGTTTTACGACCTCGCATACATCATAAACAAGATTACACGATACGGTGCGGTAAATCTGTGCGAGCATAAAAATGGTACCCTGTGGTTACAATAATCATTTCAATACATCTCGTCGTTGTGAAGCTGCATGCAAATCTTGTAGCAATTTCCTTGGAAACAGAGCGTTTTGCGCGATGATGAATGATGGCCGAGGGCCAGGGGCGGCTCTTGCAACTATCGCACTGTTTTATGCATTTCGCGCAAACAGCAATCATCAAAAAGAGTCTGGTTACGTTGGTACATTACAATCACGTTTATAGACTAGCTTATTTTTCAAGCGTCGCTACTTTGTGAATTTACTGCGCGCATAAATAATTTATACTACCTTGCCGCTGTTATTTTTTGGATGTCAGTCAGAGAATAGTTCTTAAAGATGTCTGCTATGATTAACATAGTTCTTTTTGCTGCCACTGAAACTTATTAATGGAGGGTTTTTCAACAGGAGATCAACTTCAGAGATGATTTCATGAAGTGATAATTAAAGCGCTCATTTTTAGGATAATTAATGTGACTGGAACAATAATACTAACTCACAGATGTTATATTTTGAAATCAGTGGTCAGATAAATATGTGCAGAGATATCAAATTAAAACAAAAGAAAGTGCTGTCTCTAATGGTATAAACACACTTTTCAGCACTGTTTCAATATCGGAGACTCGAGTGTATCAAACAAGAGTTTTTAGAATGAGCTAATTGCTAAAGGGCGTAATGTGATGTAGCTTGACACAAGCGGCGCCAGTCAAACTATTTGCGGAA
Source organism: Eulithis prunata (assembly GCA_918843925.1). Classification (NCBI taxonomy): domain Eukaryota; kingdom Metazoa; phylum Arthropoda; class Insecta; order Lepidoptera; family Geometridae; genus Eulithis; species Eulithis prunata. The sequence continues at coordinate 3,640,069 of OU974019.1, read as the reverse complement.
TCAACACATGCTTAGCTGGCCCTTACAACGAGAGTTACTCATAAACACATGACAATTCTGTATTAATATACTGGTCTTGTCAAGTTGTCGCAAGTACTAGAATAGGGCTACTGATAGGCAGCTATAATCGCGATGGCTAGTTGTCATTAAAAAATACAACCGAATTGAGAACCTCCTCCTTTTTTGAAGTCGGTTAAAAAGTCTGCGCGCTTTTAAAAATATTTTCTATATGATTTTCCCACCAGGTGCAAATGGTGATTTTTCACGAAATACCACGAAGAAGGCGATATTTTAGTTTGTGAATTTCATGAGACAAATGCGACAAGTATAATTTATTTACTGTACAATTTATTGCTTTATTTTATTCTGTTGATTTTAATTTCACTATATGTTTATCATCGTTCAGTTGGTATATATTATATACATACATACAGGGTATGTTGTATGGACGGTTGATATTTGATTGAAATATATTTTCAATGAAAGATTTGATATATTTTGGTGAAACTGCACCATAAAATAGCGAACAAAAGAGTAGCCTACTTAACCAGCTCATCAGCTCACTTATAAAACATGTCTATCTGTAGCTTACCTATCAAAGAAATGAAAAAAATAAAATGTAATTTCGCAATTTTCTCGTGGTCTATCGTTGCTACCGCCCCCACCCTGTATAATAACAGATACAAGATCTGACATAAATTTTAATAAAACTTTAAATAAATAAAATGTTTTATCTTGTGCTATTATCGATTAAATAAAACATGAAATCTGGCACATGACGACTACGAATAATCAATTTAATCATGTTGTGTCCAAAGAAAACAGTTTGTAATGATTAATCTAGCTGTGGTGCGTGTGCGCAGCTCAAGACAAACGCCGTCGACAACTGTTGTCTGCCCGTCGCGACAGCTGCGCTCCACTTGTGGTAACTCGTACTGTCGTAGTGATAGCGACAAGCGATTTACTCTGTAATTTATTATTCGTATTTAGATCGACTGCTAGAGCCACGACGGAGGCCTTAAGGCGGCCTAAAAACCCCGTCACCAGAGTTGGCCACTAACTCATACGAGCTTGCTTTATTTAGATCGACCACGTTAAGTTAGATTACATAATTATACATACACACATAATAAGTTACTTAAACCGGAAGGTTTGATTCTTTTTGGTTAATTTGGTAACTGAATTTTTGTAACTATGAAAGATTTTCACATAGTCTGACCGAAGTTTTGAAACAGCCATGTGGTTTGTCTGTACACCCTCCCAGTCATTTTCCTGATTAATTTTGAGCTTGATCTGAGTATAGGATCCCTCGATCCAGACGGACATTGCTAGAGAATGCCCCATGACGTACTGTTCAGAAATGTAATTTCCCTACATTTTGAGGTATTTTCTATTCTCCTTGGCTTGAATCTCAGTACACCTATCGCTATCAGTCTAACCGCACCTTTACCTAGTGGAAACTAAACCTCATGTCCTGAACACTCTTAAGCTCATCGTTATCAAATATAAATCAGCACAAAGTCGTACATGCGTGGATGTAATTGAGAGTGCCTGTCAAGGAACCGCTGTTCGATATTACTCAAGGAAATCGCACTGCATTGTTACAACGGATTAATTGATGGCGGTGTTTATAAATAAGGCGATCGATGATATTAGATGTTGTACATGGTTATGTTTCAGTTTTAATATAGTTTGAGTCTTCGTGGGTTTACTTAAATAAATAAATATTCACGGACATTTAACACAACGCCTTCTAGTCCCAAACAAAGCAAACATTGATGTAAATCATAGTTTATGACAAAAAGAAAGGTAGAGAGAAGTAAGATAACATAGTAGTATGTGAGATTATGATGCTGAGCAGAGCTTGTCTTTTTATATAAGTATAAACATCATTCAGTAAATCACAAGGATCTAGTATGTATAGAATCCTACGAATAAAATAATCGTCTTATTTTCACCAGTTCCAATGAAGAAGTTATTTCAAGCCCGTCAACCGATACATGCAGTTTATTCACTTCATCACTCGATACTTCAACCACTTGAGCGAAGTACTCACACATCATCGACTCTTGCAAAAGCTTTCTTGACGCCTAAACTAAGTCGAATGGGAGGAAATTTGAAAAAAAAGCTTAGTGGAAAGCAAATACCAAAGAGTTTAGTTTTGATACGAAATAAGTTATAAATACCTACCAGTATTACAAGATACCTACCTATTTAAAATAAAAAAGTAGAGTAAATACTTTGACTCTACTTTGACTAGGTAAAAACCACTTCATCAAAGAGGAAATGTGGTCTATAAAAAAGTCCTTATGCAGTTTTCTCTCTGGTAAATACATAGACCATTATGTTCTACCTTATTCTATTTAAACTCTAGTACCTACCACTTTCTTCTGTCGCCGGTAGCTATAAGCAAAATGCTTTCTCTAGCTTTATGACCGTGCTTGGCTCTACAGTGACGTACTTGAAATACGTACTGGCATGCGCTTGCGCATAGGCGCTAGCTGGCATTAATCACGATCCACGCGTGATCATAATCTCGAGCGGCGTCGGCGCCGCCCGCCCTGCCTGTTTGTATAAGCGGTTGGTGCAAGTTTAGTAATAACTGCACATTTAAGTGGTCGTTCTTATTTTTAAGCTCTTTAGATACTAAGTGCAACGGACCGTACAAGGAATGTCTCTTCTGAAATCTTTGTTACATTGGCACTCGTATTATATTGACTCTTCACTTGATTTTGTAGCTTACGTACCTATCAGGCAGCAGCACCAGTAAGCGACAGACACATAATGTATACTTGTTTAGGTAAATTTGGTTGAAAAGACTCGTTGGCAGAAAGCCACGCAAGAAGGGTTGTTGTCAAGCCAAGTTGACTACAACTACTCTATCTTACCTATACATTTTGATAAGCAGTTTAGAGCTCTCATTCTCCCATAGATGGCGATTAGACTGCGGAATATCTCTAGGGAGGCAGTTCTCTCCAAGCTTGCACCACACTCGGCAGCGCACGTGCATGTATATTTTCACAACAGGGCCGAATTATTCGCCTTCTCGATGTAATGTTAAGAGAATACAGTGTATGACGTGTTAAAAAGTTTCCAGTGTTATTGTTTACGTTCCAGAGTGTATGAGCTGACCGCGATGAGAGATGCTTTTAACTATGTTGATGAATAGTGGCCATTTCTGTTTGAAAGAACATAAACATTGATGGTTTTGATATTTTGTTTCTCATACTTTTAAAATATATTTTCTAAAATCTGTATCGTCAAGGCAATGCAAAATATAACTGCTGCTGTGATATTTTGATCAATATTTGTTCAAAGAGTTTCCGAGTCGTAACTTTAGCAGCAATTTTCCAAAGTGCACTAGCAAACAACAGGCCATGTTTTCGTATAAAAGCAAAGACTATTTAATTACGAGGTGTAATGCAATTTCGCTGATGGGTGTCGTGAGGAGCGAGGGTCCTCTGATACAAATTGGCGGGCGCATGTCACGTAACTTAATCACAACCCCTCGCTCCCACCCCTGTTCCCAAGTTGTTTCATAGGCAAATAGAGCAGTGTTTATGCTTTTATGGCTTTTGAAAATAATGAGGTACCTACAAAACATTTCGGGTGCGCCTTTAACAAAAGACAATACACGGAAGAGTCGCGTAATCAGACAGCTAAAATATGAAACGTGTATAAGCAATACTTTTCAAAATAATGAATGTTTTAGTTGTATACTTTTTTACTTGGATAGGTAATACGAGGCGTGCACAGCAAGAGACATTCGGAAGTGGTTGTTCATAATAAAAGTTTTCCAAAAAGTAGAGGACAAATAAAAAGTTATGGTAGTTTGGTAGGTATACCAAACCACATTTAATTTTAAAGTCAACGCATGTTATCACTTACTACTCATAACAACTCATACATACAGAAACAAGTTCTAACAAAACAAGCATGCACGGTTGTACAAATAATGTGAAAATAGATAAGCCACAAAGAGAAACCAAAGAAAGTCGTCTGCGTCACCGACTGGCGACTGCAATAAGGAGCGCACGTGCTGAGCTGCCAGTGAAGAGCTTACGTCCCTGCTACTATGAAGCCATAGAGTAGTTACGTACAGACCAGACAGTTCATAATGGCTGAGTTTAAACGATGCTCATAGCTCACCATGTCCTTAATGGTATCAGGAGAAACTTTTTCACCCAAACTGTGTTGTAGGTAGAGCCTGCCTGAGATATGATTTTAGATATCAAGTACTTACCTATTTTACCATCTTCTGGCTAAAGATTCTTAGATCATCTCTTCTGGCTCTCTGTCTTCATATTATTAATTATGTCGTTCTGCAAATAGGACATAGAAGGTACTGCTATATGAAATGATGCGAACGGGTTTTCAGATCTGTTATTTTGCTATAAAGACCTAGCTTCTATGGAAATTGACCATTGTACAACCACTGCTAGTGACGGTTTTACGTGGCCGTAGTGGGCCGACTTCAGAGATGGCTAGACATGTTACACAGAAGTGGGCCGCACTTCTGTGTGGCCTATCTATTCATTACTTGATCGAAACTAGGGAGGGTTTTCAAACAAAACCATACTTACTTAATGAACTACGGGAAACCTTTTTAATAGATTAGTTGAGACAGCTGGTGGACTTGTACGGGCGCGCCCGTATGATTTAGGTACTGACTAGCAATTTGGGGTCATTGGAATAATTTGCCTAATTGAATCATACCATCGATTGTTCTGTTACGTAGGTGTTTGTAAGTACCTAGTGGTTGTGGAGCCTCTGAGTGTCAACTTGGTTTATTCGACAAGTATATTAAATAAAAATATCATATTTGCTTATTGCCATGATAGGTATGTACATTGTACATAAAACATTACTCAAAAAGCACAGAGAGACTCCCAAAGAGACCATATATATAGCGACACTACAAAGGCGCACAGTAAAGAGATTATTGGATACCTTATAGTGCGTCTATTAATTGTCTAGGCAGCTTAGGCCCTCTACTCTAAAAAAACTCGATTAAGAAAGCGATGACATCACCATCGGCCAGCAATCCCGACCCGACTTTCAATGCGATATGTAAGTGTGGTAAGAATATTGAAGTAGATACCAGAATCTGTGAATTGCGATCACGTCTCTCATAATTTAGTCCGGTACGATGCGGAGTGGAAAACCGTGTAAGCATTTCTTGTAGTAATATACCCCACGTAACCCATACTTTGATCGTTCATGGATAACATAAAATGATTTGGCTAAAGGTTTCATGATCAGGAAAAAACTGCGTAAAATTCTTATGTTGTTGTGGATGAAATGAAATGGATATCGGTTGGGCTGATGTGGAGTTATTTTACTAATTCTACCATGGTGTTGCCATGGTAGAATTTGTAGCCTTTGCCCTACGAACTATACTTTTATAGTTCTTCCTAGAATTCAGACCACTCTACTTTCCTTTGGTTTGTACTACTTTATCTTATCTCTTCTAGAACAGTTGTTCTGTGTTTTATATATTTGAGTAAAGAACGTTACGCTGTCGTATGCAATAGCATCTCAACCACCCTAAGCCCTTGGGACACCGTCAGCGTCGACCCCGCCCGGTCCATTGGTTGCATCATTGACTTTGCCTACAAGTACATTCACATCGTTGCAACTGGAATTTTACAGCACGTAAAATGTTTTCAAACACAATCCACGGCTGACTGACGATGTGTTCAACACAATCACAATAATTAATCATTATGACTTCCGCTGATGACAATATTTACTTTTTATACTGCTCTTCGAAGAAACTTGGACATGAAGCTGAAGTATTTTTTTTATATTTTTTTTGCAAACGATGGAAGATCTTTCAATGATGTGGTCAAGCACAGTTAAGCACATTCGTTACAAAATGATCCTTGAGATTTTCACTAAGTAAAACTCGATAAAACCAGCATTTATCTGGCTACGTGCGAAGTCAAGAGCAAGAGTCACAATAATACCGGTCTTAAAAGGCCTTGGACGTAACGACCACATTACGAGAAGGATAATATAATTGTTATTGGCCTACCTAACAGAGACATTGCCAACTAATTGAATTTTAAGGCTTTTTTTAACATGAAAAATCAATTAGTAACTAAATGACTTTGTACAAAATGCTCATCGAATAAATAACCATTCAGAGGTACTTGGCATGAAATAACCATACGAACAAACATAAAATAATATACTGAAACGAGATTTCTGAATATTTCATGTTTGTATTAAAACAAATTTTGGAGTATTAATAAAATTGAAAGTAATTGTTGCGTCTCAGTGGGACGAGATACCGTTAGTCCATAACTCGTATTGTCAAACAGAGGCCTAAAGAGTGACGTTTTAGTATTCGGGCGTTAGGCACTGAAAATAAAATTGTTACATTGTTCTTATGTGCATTTTACTCACAATAATGTATACTTAAATGTAACAAACGAAAATGATAATGGAAAAATCGATAAAATTTTCCCACCGAGTCATAGAACACCCCCAACGATTTCGTTTCAACCGGAAATGCATTCACGTGCCGAACCGGAAGCGCGTGTTAGTTTCCGCTGAAGTAATAAAATATCCATGGAACTGAATACATACATATTAAACATAAAATATATGTAAAAGTACCACCTAAGTATATTATTAATACTACTATTTAAATTATTATTCCCCATGTCGTAATAAAAAAAATAATGTTGATTAAAGGTTAGGTAGTCATATTTTTTTTATTATCTTTAATGTGATTTATATGGATTAAGAATACTTAATATTTTTATTTTTCACGTTGTTCTACTGAATACTTATTTAGAAAGGCTTTATCTTGGTGTGTACTTAGTGTCGATTATAATGTTAATTTAAAAACTACCAAAGACTAGACTTAGACTACTTTTTACATATATTTAGTTTTAGCTTGTTTGCTCATATTTGTCTGTGTGCAGAAAGATAGCAGAATATTTAATTTGAATGTCAGTGATAAATATATACAGTCTTGTTATTATTGGGGCTCTACATGACATAACGAATCTACATTTTGTTGATATCTCTACTTCTAACTCTTCTATGTTTTCTCATACAACTATTGCGATTCCCTCATCCAAGACACGATGAATGATGAATGTACTTTTTCTAAAGGCACCTTAGCACGCGACGCGACACGCGACCGATAACGCGACCGTGTCCAGCACGTGTCCATTAAAAGGGACCTTAATGGGAGGAATGTTTACACCGTACTTTTGTAAATGGATATGTAAGCAACTTTTAATACTGACTGTTATTTATTTTATGCTCAACGACTTACTCCTTGACAATTCAAACACTTATGACTCTAAAAACGGAGACAAAAGAAATCACTGTGCCGTCTACTGTGAATATCATCGACTTTTTATTCCCCAAGGCTTTAATTTCAGCCACGTTATCAAGACCCATAAATCTGCGTGGAACATGATTTGTTTCTGCAAGGTTCGGGTGGAAAAGGAGGTCTACATTAAATGGTTTATTAGACCCTTGACGTTTCCTTTGCATCGTGAGTTGGGCGGGCGGAGCGAATCACGACTCCCATATAATGCCGACACGGTCTTCCAGCTATGAAAGCTAAATAAATGGTGATGAAATTAAAATGATGATTTGTTTCATTGTAATTGAATTATGTTTAGGCACAGATCATATTATTATTATTATAGTACTATACGTTTAGCTATCATCAAACTATTTTAAGTACCGTACGTATTTGTAAATACTTGGAAAGACATATATAATGTCACAGATAAGTAGAGCTTTTACCATAATTCAACTACGAAAAACAAAATTGTAATTTTTTTTTGCCAAAAGTATGTTAAAAAAAGTCTTGGTTTTGGTCTGTAAAAAATACAAATCTACAATCACAACATGACCGCGTCCAAATATCGACATTCGACAAGTACTTCACCAGAGTCAGTATTTTACAACATGCAGGTAACTAACAGCAATATCAGATGTAGTAAGCACTCGAGTACCGAATCGAATCGCTCAGCGGTTTGCGAGAGAAACTCATTATTCGATTACGACTCGTCACGGATTATATTCGAATGCTAATCGAATGAGTCGCTCTTCTGCATTTGAGTTGAATGGCACTAAAGTGGAAAAGTTGCAATGCTGGCTGTCATATACTGTCGTTTCGTCATTGCAATAGTTCTCTTTGTAATTAGAATGAAAACTTTGAAAAGAAGTAGGTATACATCGTAATGATCATGATTTTTCAAGACAGCCAAGTTCTATAGTCGCTAGGGATACAAATGGAATCAAAATGTATGGAAATGACATTAATTCACGAAAAGTCATGTGACCATTCCCTTGCATTTTCGACGTTTTATACCTAGTATCTGTAGAATGTCATCTTGGTTTCACACCAGGCCCCCTTGAAGAGATATGAGTCCATGTCCGTCTATCACCATCGATTGACAAACTGACATTATGACGATGGACCAATATTTGAGCGCGGACAGGATGTTTGCCGAGCGAACAAACGCCAACGGACTAAAAGCAAAGGAAAATATTTAAAACTTCACGAGCACACAAAAAGTTATCTTGATTTTTTGAGCACGACGCGACCGATGCGTGAATACCGAATAAGTATCTTATCATGTCAGTAAACATGCTCTCCAAAGCTGATACCGAGAGAGGGCATGCTTAATTTTTTTAGGTGATTTTCGTGTTTTTTTGTTAGAAGGAATAAATATTAAAAAGGGATGCTGTGCCCGTCAGCCATCATGCTTTCGGGTTGTTATCGACGTGTTATCTAGAGGAAGTCGTGCTCTTGACCCCGAAATGATAAAGCTCACTGAAATAGCTATTCAGTTGATAACGCTGCAATGCCGGGAATATAGGTACTGTATATTCCCGGCAACGCAACGTTATCTATGTTCCTTTATTGCGCGGAGCTTCCAGCGCACATTTTAATTTTTTTATATAAAACATAAAGTACCTAATAAATAGTTATTTAAAAAAACTACACTACTATAGTATTTTATTTATACCTGCTGAGAAGTAAACCACCTTCATGTTCTCACCTACCAAGTAGTTGTAAATATTTTTTTGCAATAAATATAGCGAAGTGTTCCACTATTTTGACACATCAGTCGTAGAGATAAGAAATGCCGCAGTAAAATCGTCATCACGGCCAAACTTTTATCGCTTCCACCTTGTTTTTGCATCACTATTATTTTTGATGAGTTCGAAGTGTCAAAAATGAGTTTATCAGTCTCTTTCATTGAGAAACCGATTTTTTTTAAATGTATTTGTTGTTGATATACATTCACGATTCGAGCCAAACCTGTAGCTCCTGTAGCCTGCAGTAATAACCTATCACTTATTTGTGAAGCTACAGTTTCCAAAATAAGAGGTGCAATCCTAGTTTCTGATATTTTGTGGTCTACCTATAGAATAACACTTCTAAATTGATAAAACATTATTATTTATATGGGTTATTTCGATGGCTATAGGTTCTAAGTAAAATATGGACGTCAGCACGTAGGTTTATGAATCTTGTTTATGTGAACGGAAGCGATGACTGAACTGATGGACGGTCTTCTCTTCAAATAAATGTCTGCGGATAATCAATTGTTTTCGACACTGGCTGACTAGCTCAGTGGGTTAGATGGTATTGTAAGATAGAGATATCATGTAAAAGCTCTAGTGAAATAGTGCAATATACTCGTAGTGTGCAATATTGTGTCAATCTGCAATTAAACTTGGAAGAGCTGATTCATTTATTACTGTTTCTTACATCGTCTTTTGTCTTTTGATCGTTAAAGTCCGAAAAGTTTCGGACGTATGGCATGGCAACCCTAGTCGTGTCGTGACTCATACAGAATATGGAACCTAACTTTTTTTGTATACGTCACAGATTATATGTGATGTTACTACGCAACAAGAATGTGAGAAAATATGATAACTAATCTGATGAAATCTCATAGACTCAAGTAATAGGAACCTAGGCATGTATAAAACTACAAAAGGTCTGATCCTGTATGTTATTTTTATTGACCACTACAGTGTAACATCGCGTTATAAATGACTCCGAAGAAGGCTAAGTAGGTACCTACTTTAGTAAGAAGGTAACTCTTTTCTCGAGAACCCCAGATCATATTTCTCACTAGGTAATTACAGAAAATTAAACGTTAACTAGGTAAGTGCACTTTATTTCACGACACAAACAGTTCTATTATTTTTATTTTTATAGTCGTAGTGGATTCTATAATAAAATGTAATAAAACCACATTTTTATGAGGGAAATGGTACACCTACTGTCGTGCCAAGTACACGATGACGCGTTGATGGGGAAAGGAACCTTGTCCCACTATGAATAATGGTTGAAATGATTTAAATTATTATGAAAATAGTCAGTATAACATTTTGTTCCAGGAAAACAGGAAACACTGCGAACATTTTGATTATGAGAAACATAAACCAAGTTTTCGTAACATTTTGTATTGTTGAATATCGAAGCAACGTCATAAAACACCTATAAGTTCTAACTTTGTCATCAATATCGTAAGTATTGTGAAGAAATAAGTAATGATTTCCGATTCTCATTTCTCTTTTCAGTGTGGAATATCTGAAAAACTAAAAACTGTCGTTATTCTTAACACGGAAACAACTTTCTTGTTTAGCACAAAATGTGATGTTCATACTTCTAGTTCAATTCTTTGTGGTCACAAAATGTTTCTTTGTTTCTCTTTTATCATCAAGTTCATACTAAAGATTAATAATCCCTTGTAAGGCCAGAGGTTCCGTTGCCTAAGAGAGGTGCTAACTGCGTGGGCTGCGTGGGAAATGTAAACAACCTCCAACTCAATACAGAAAACGAGCATAAGTTCTTACAAAGAGTTCTAGGTATATTCATCAGAAATGGAGCCAAGTAACGCATCATATTTGAAGTCTGATCTATTCTGAAGTTGCATCTTGTTTGAATCAAACTTTACATTTTAGCCTACCTATCTATCTATACCTAGGTACTATTGTAAAACTGTAAAAAAGCCAAAAACTTAAATTAAAGATACGGATAAACTAAATAATATGCAGATCTACTAAATAAACGATTCTGATTGCAAAAATCGTGTTTGTCTGTTTGTATATTCGTGGATCACACCTCAACTACTGGACCAATTTCAATGAAACTTCTTTAAGTTTCAATAGTATCAATTAGAAGCCATTTTTCCTGATTGAAACAAAGGCTACATTTTATTGAAATCGAAGACGTGGATTCTTGGATACAGCTTGAACTCTCTAAACCAAAAGCAGCCATTTGCTACGAGGTTCATCGTATGCTGGTGATGAATATTTTGGTAGTAAGTAATAATAATATGGATTTAAAATCCGGTAGTGCAGCTGTGGATTACTAATCTCTTGGTATACATATAGCCTTATAAATAAACAAACATGAATTGCTATAAAATGAGCAGAATGCCATGAATATCTCACCGTCGTCGTCGGAGGTGTCACCTGACTGGCGCCAGAGGGACGGCATTCTTAGAACCTGAGACATACGAGTCGCCGCTATCGGAATATGATTGTGTAATTATTGCATAACCACATCCACAACCGGTTTGCTATAACTGCGGTCCTCAACATTGTACGCGTACCTTTTTCTACTCCGAGAATCGTCTGGTTGCTGGAGGTCATGCGGTTTACAAACGCTGCTAAAACTACTGTTTGTGGGAATATGGTTCGAAACGCTTGGATTCCTTTGTTTACAGCTTGTATACCACCTTTTATTCATCAATTTAATAAAGCTCAGTTTTACTATTTTAATATTTTATTACTATGCAGATTGCAGATAGATCCATGACGTGTAGAGCAGTTGTCCAAATTAAGACACTGTGCTAATGTCCGAATAGTTACTATACTATCCCTAATGCTTGCATATGTCGTTGCATCAGCTCTCCCGCCCTACAAAGCCATGAATATTAATCCAGTTTACCCTGACCTTCCCGGTCGATTTTTGACATAAAATGCTGGTTATACGGATGTGCTATCAAGGGTCTGTACTAGCTGGTTGTTTAGGCACGGTGTTGCGCCATATGGAGTATTATCAGGACACTTGGGACTTGGATGCGGGTGGAATGGAACCAACTGGCAACTTTCGCGGACAAACATTATTTTAGGAATCATTATTGGCAGCATGTTCCTTACCCTTTTTCCTTGGGGGATGGGGTGAAACTTCTTTAGTTATCACCAAAGTGTATCTCAAAATCTCAAGGCTAACTATCAAACGGGTGGATTAGGTTTTGCAAGATGACACTTACCTCTTCGAAACCTTTAATAAAATAAAGTTTCGTTCCAAAAGTTCTCTTAAGAACAAAGTAACCTTGTTTTTCTCTCTTTGATTCTATCCTTGATGCTTTCTGACAATTTTGGTAGAGTCAAGAGCATGAAGCAAATACGCAATCAACCCTACATTATAATAGATGTCCAATAAAAACTTCGATCCATCATCAGTGCTTAGTGTCTAGTCGCATCATCGCGACAATAAATTCATATCTCCGGGCGACTTAATCAAAACGTGCACTTACCTCGCCCTAGGCCCTCCTTAGTAACAGTTACTTAATCTACGTCATTTTCATAGTAACTGTTTTAAGATCTATGGGTCTCTAGGTGGCAGGGGTGGGATATATTCATTTCGTCCACAATATTTGTACATTAGAGGTCTTGGTCGGGTACGCTCCCTCCAAAGTGCCGGCTTTGACTCTATGGCTTTTCTGTTGTGGGGAAAGAGGTGCCTCTACTTTTGTTTTCCTATTCAATGTTTTCAATTCTCGATACGGATTTAGTAGAAGATTAGAAGTTCCGTTTTGATGATCATACTTCGTGGCATGGTGATAGGTAAAAAGTTTTTATAGGTAAATTGTGTTTTACTTTTAGGAAATTGTATTGATCTGGGATGCAAAAAATTTCTCGTATTGCCAATCTGTACCTACATACAAATACACAATTGTATTATCTCAGTGGAAACATTCATAGAGTCCTACTGCTATTTTGATCTGTAAGCTTATCCCGAAATGATTTCGATAACACGAGGTAGGGGCGAAAGGAGACAGGGGAGTCCAGCAAAGTAATGAAACCTTAAATCCCTGGTACGAACTCGTAATCCCATGGCGAGAGATTCGCACAGGGGTGGCAACTGCCAGTTGGCCGAAGCTAATGCGGTTTACTGTTTCATTTCCCGCGCAAATTGTGTTTTTATCTAAGGACAGAGTTGTTTTTTGGACAAATCCGATTTGCATTTCGTAATAGACTTGAGCACTATGCAATATGGCAGTGCATTGCATTATGGCGCGGAAGATATTACTAAATAGTGTACTTAAGTATCCATTAGTTTTTTTTTTAATACTACTAGCTGATGAAACAAGCAGTTTGGAATTATTGCATTGACAAGAGCATATATCGCAAGTTCAAATAAGAGCTTTTCAAAGAAATATGAAGAATGCACTTTCACGATTCTTTCCTATTTAATACGCATAACTTTTTCAAAGACGTTTTAAATTTGATTACAAAATCAAATTTGTAAATCCCACGGTTTTTGGCAGCTTGCTGTTTAATTTTTTTAATTTAAAATAAAAGGAAAAATTAAACTCAAGTTACCTCAGTATGTATGTATAGACCGTATATTCTTATTGGTTCTATAATTAGCTTATTTACCGTTGAAGGCAACATCAAGGAACTTGTTTCCTCAAGTCTCCTTGCTAACCGTCTTTTTGCGTATGTCGCCATTATTTATATCAGTTACTAAGCAAGCAAGCTCGTATGAGTTAGTGGCCAACTCTGGTGACGGAGTTTTCAGGCCGCCTTAAGGCCTCCGTCGTGGCTTAACGACTGCTAGAGCCGGGACCGACAGTTTAACGACAGTTACTGACATTCTCATTATGCTTGAAAGTAACTTTTCATAGGAAATTATTTCATTCAATGTTTATCTTATAAGTACTGACCTACATTTTATTTGCACTCAGTTGTAATATAAGTGATAGGAAATCTATGTGGTTATAATATAACTAAAAAAAATCCATTTGGTACTTGCATAAATTCATCTTTAGCAAAAAAAAAGATTACTCTTCTTGAGAGTTGCCAGTAACTCTATTATGGTTGACGATTGCAGTTCATGAAACATCTATGATACACGATTTCCCCGGTAAGCATTCATCAATTTCGACATCCAAGACAAGTGTTCAAATATAAAATCTGTGCGGATGGTGCGCAACCCTGGTAGGGCGCGATGCCCTCGGCTGAACACGTGCTTAATGAGCGCCATCTTACGACAGATCGATACAAAATTCTTGTTCTTTTAAGTTCCGAGCAACAATCTCAGCTATTTTAACTAGAACAAAAATGATTAAATTTCAAAGCTGCTGTTATTTTCAGGGTTAATCCTCATATAAGCCACTTGTATTATATGAGCTGAAACTGAAAATACTTGACATTCCTAGTCCTGCGGTAAAAAGAAGGGTTACTGGGGGGTGCTCTGCAGGTCTGGCTAAATAATTTCTATGGATCTGATTGGCTTCAATATAAAATATTTGGATGATGCTGCAACCCTGGAGAACGCGATGCCCTCGGCTGTGCACGTGCGTTCTTTAATGAGCGCCATCTTATGACAGATCAATACCTTGTACTACAAGTAACTTTTTGTATACGTCTGTTAATCGCATGGAATATCGTTGGTAAAATGTTATCAGGATACCAATGTACCAGCTTTAAGTATTCCCATATAATATTGAACAGTAGAATGTGAAAGGGGTCAATCATCAGTTTTCTTTATTTATTGATCATTTTCGTTTACATGATTAGACCTAACATCAAAACGTAAAACATAAATATCCCAGGTTTAGCTGACTGCACGTCGAATGTCTTACCTTTTCTAAAGTAAGATAGATAGATAGAAGATAGAAAATAATTTATTGCACACCTTAACCTAGGGATTACAAGAAAATAAAAACAAAACTTAGATTAATTATACAATGGGCGGTCTTATCGCTATACAGCCATCTCTTCCAGACAACCTTGGACGGACATCAAGGTATAATACAAGGGGTGTTGCATAGTAAGTAACTCAATCAAATTACATAACAAGCTTTTACGAAGCAATTTCGTCCAAAACTGCTTTTATTTTGCCATGACATGATTATTATACGGTTTGACGGCAAAATGCATGCCATCGGCGCCGGCGCACGTGCGGGATCATAATGTAGCGATGTCAGTTTCCACTGCAGATGAGTAAAAATATGTAGAGCCATCATAAAGCATCCGGCATTTCTTATTATCAGATTCTACACTATTTTGTAAAAAAAAGAGCGATGTGTTAAATAGTGCGTTAATTTTACAGTAGTTCATGGATGCCTCTGGTTTTTCCGGACAAAGTTTTTCTAAGAAGGGTATCTACCTCGTTCTGGAAAACTTGATTTCAATTATTTTCATACAAAAATTAAAAGTAAATAACTATTTAATTATGCTGTCACGCATTCATTACACTTGCAATCAAAGTGATCCTTGTACCACATGTTTGGTTGTAACTTGTAACACGTGCTCTCTTATTTTTCCTCTTTGGATTTCGTTCCCGCTCGTGGTGTTGTAGATTATAAATACACATCAGTATCCATATACCGGTATTTGTTGGTCATATATGGAAAGGCATTGCGGTTTTCATTGAACTTCGATTTATGTGTTCATTTGCAGTTTTCCTATGGACGTCTATGTCTACTATTATTTTGCTTAGTCCATATTATATACTGGATTTCTTTAGGCGGTTAATGAAGACGTTCTTTATAGTTTATATGTAATTATTTGAACGATTTACCTCTAAATGGTAGAGCGCATATCTAAGCATGAAATAATCTTCTAATTTTCATTCCCCGGAATTCTCTACATTTATACTGAACCGTACACCCTATAATGTATCAAAATAGTGACTAAACTATCCATCCACATTGAATTATTGGATACATACTATTTGCATGTTTTGCATTGGAAGTTTTGCAAGTTGGCAACCCTGTTTCAATAACATTCAGCGATTGTAATATGCGATGCGCACGTGCGCGCCCTTAATGAGAGCCTGTAAGGACATCGCCTGATCGATGTAGCTCTTGTTCTCTTGTCGGCCCTTGAATAATGGCTCATTAAAATGTTTAATTGGATTGCGTGAAAAAATACAGAGCATAAACTAGTCAGTCCGTCTGTGGTATAAAATAAGAATAAGTAAATAGAATGCAAAAATAGTGCAAAAGATTTAAGATTAGTTAACTCGATTGCGTGCAAACTCTTAATAAATTACATTAACAATAAAAACAAGGTCAATATGGAAATTAATAAGGACTAAAAATTTGACCAAATTATAAAAGCTAAGTTTTCTGTTGCTTCATTTTTTCTTTCACAATAAATCACACCAATACGATATAAAACAAATTGTTATATTCAAAAAGATTCGCAGCCGGTAGGATTCGAACCTACGCTCCCAGAGGGAATCTGATTTCTAGTCAGACGCTCGGCCACGGCTGCCGATGAAGCAGTCTATGAAATTACTCATTTAATAAAATTACCCTGATATTTAGTTTTGACGTCATATTCACTAGTCAAGTGTTTTGAATAAATCTATATACGTTAAACAAAGTCGGCGCATGAGTATGTGTCTTATTGGTAGAGTCAGTTGCTAAAGTTTTAAAATATTTTAGAGCGGTTTCGAAATAGAAAATGTCTGCGTGCATGAAGAAAATTATGTCAATGACTTGATATGAAGTGGAACACCAAGTTATTAGTAATAGCGTCAAAGGCAAAGTCTATTTTCTCTTTATTTTGTTTTTTATAAAAAACTAGCCGAAAAATCGAAGCCTTCACAATCAAGAACCCGAAGAAGAAGCAGCCAAGTTATAGCTTTGCTTTGCTACTACATTTTTTCAGCATAATTTTGAGCTGTCGAACATGCTACGAGGAATATTGAACTTGTTTGTTAGAATCCAATTGTTGATACCACGTCGTTACTTAATGTTACGTTATGGTGACTGTTGTGGCCTAAGAAATGAAAGCTCGCGAGTGTACGGCACCATCTATTTACTCAGCTGTAAGTGCGGCACTAAAACAAAACAAACGGACCGAGAAATCCCGTTTGCGGCACAAGTACGCTTTTATGATTATGAGATAAGCGCGTGCGGCGATTAATCACATGTGGCCATCGGGTTTGATGGCTGTACGAGGAACACTACGGATTTATTCCATTTTATAGGTTCAACGTTAATAGAATTCAAATGAATTTCATGAATTCAAATTAATAGAAACCAAATGAACTAATATTGTAATCTACGGCTAAAAGACTAAGTAGTCATAATAAGAGCTTTTGCAGCGTGATCTTTATGTGGTCACCAATTCAAAAAGTTTTTTACAAATTCAAACCTATTTTGTTCAAACCCAACTGTTTTTTTAACAAAAGTTCTTTCCTCATCCTCAAATTATTGGAACTTTTCCATTAGCATTAATATAAGGAAACACTAAAATTATTATGATTGGACTGGACAGAACACACGATGGATAATATTATAATACAATGGAGGGATTTGGCCGTGGCATATCTTATGAAAATGCTACTGAAATGAATTCATGCACCTGTGAAATATTATGCAGGATCGGTTCAATGCATGAATTATGCTGATGTTGTTCAAAATGTAAACGGGCATGAAAATAAATCCGGCCTGACGTTTCATATTTATAAAGTTATTGAAACACACAATGGTAGACTTGTTATCTTTTGACGTGAGTTTTCGAAGGTAATATGCTCTTGCCACAGTGTGTTCGAAAAGTAGGAGAGCACAGATCATTGTAATATACTATACACGAGAGTGGGAGCCTGTTTGCTGCCCAATCTCTGAGAAATGCTATCCTTCAAATTAAAATATTTCTATCTTTGTTAAATAACATCAAATGATCAGAGATATTTCAAAGGAAAATAACGAGGATATCAGAACTTACCAAATAGTAGTGCAAGTCAGTTGAGATAACTGCCTTTGGTTGGAAACTGCCGCCATTGTTTTTAGGGAAGGTATTCCAGGCGTACGACGAGTTTGAAGAACCAATGTCACATACAAAATAATATGGGGTTATGGCTATTTCGTACTCGTACCTTCCTTTAAACCTGATTTGAAAGCACTATCTAATGTACCTATACCTAGATAGTACACCTATCTATAAGCTTAGCTTTGTAAGCCCGTCTTGATGTATATGTGACGTTCGGAATAATATGCGTTCCTTCCTACGCGTTGAGTTAAAACTAGTGTTAACAATTAGTTCCTTTGTCATGGAACTGGATCATTGACTAACTTTTGTGAGTACTGACTCAGTAATTCTTTTAAGAGTTCATTTTAAGACTTTCTACCAAAGACGGTTTCTTATTGGATTTCTTTCAATTTGCATGGGTTTAACAAAATATACGCATAATATTGAGACGGTGAATTCTACAAGCAAAAAAAAAATACTTACCGGTATAATAATTTTTTTGTGCTACGTACACGTAGGTTTTTCATTCATAATGTATCGTCATACATATAAATAATGGCTTAGATATTAGTAATATGGAAGTGTGATCATTTCAACATTGACACTCATGCGGCGATCGACTACTCATGTGATGCGAATACCGGATCTGATATTTACCATTTAATTAAATAACGACCCCTACCATCGACTTACGAAGAGGACACGGAAAGTACAAGAACATTCTTGTTCGTACACAAAACACAATAAAACAATGAAAAACTATATCAAGGAAATAAAATGAAGGTAGCGTTCCATAGACAAGTACCTCTATCACGAACAAATGTGACAGTTGTCGCCGCGTTATCGTATTCGAGTTATATTGCGCGGCAATGCCAGCTCGACTGCCAACCGTTGTAGTGTCACCGCGCAGTGTATCTCGGATACGCTAGAGTTACTATACGTGTGCGATTCAGACACGACAGCGCGTCGACCAATAATCTTGTAGTGCATTCGTAGTAGGCACTAAATTACTTTGCATACAGCTGCATTGCGGTGACAGCGAAACAATACCGAAGTGTGAACTAAGCGTTTTATATTTAGAACGGAGACGATTGCAGCGCCGCGCCGTGCGATACATCAACGTCACTACCTTGTGTATGCTTGTACCTATTGTATACTATGTACGTCATTGTACGTACCTACAATGCATACAGGGTGTCTTTGTGCGATAACTTACAGGACTTCTCGGACAAAAATAGATTGGTTTTCGATCAAAACTGTTTAAGAAATTTACTAAAGTAGCAGGGCAAAGCCCATAAATAAAAGAAGTAGAAGAAGATTTTTAATGTATCCATGATGACGAAAAAAATTCAAATGATGAAAAAATAACGCTAATCAATAAACAAATGATTGGAAAAAAGTATACCATGTTTTTAGATTAAAATTAATTTGAAATTAGAACTCATAGCCAAACTAAAATTATTTTGATTCGAAGTAAAGACATAATAATAATGATTATGATTTTTCATACCTGTAAATCAATCGTCTAATGATCTTACCATCTTCCCAATTCCCTAATATAATCGTTCTTCATCCTGTATTGAGGAGGCAAATTGCCTCTGTTGTTTACATTGATTTATGCAGACACGCTAATAAGAGAAGTCTTATTTATTTTGTAACAGTTGTGCCAAATGTCCTAGTGACAAGGTATGGATTGAGTTCAATTCGTTTCCAAACTCAACGAATACTTAACTTATGTGCTAACTGTACGTTTCCATTAAAAACCATTCACAATAAAACATGCACAACTATGTGAAGATATCGGTTCGCGTTTCCACCGCCAAACCTTGTGCATGTTTGACATATTGAATGACGTGTAGATGGTTTAAGGATTTTCTGGATTGTAAAAACAAATCATTTGTAAGGATTGTGTTGTGAATGTTTTTAGTCGAAACACGCAGTAAGATTACACAGCGTGTGAAGATTTTTGTAGATAGGTACATATATCAATTTCCTGTTTTTCTATTATTGAACGCAATACAAATTGAGAAATTCTTTTAAGGGCAGACTCTGTTATGAGTGGATACAATATGAATACAAAGCATGCTAGAGGGTAAACAAAGACCACCCAGGGGAAATATGCGCCGTTTGCCCTTTACACCCTCTGAATATTTAAAGCCTTTGCTCGTCAGTTCCATTCACGGCCGTCCTGCAAATTGTTACTAATAACCCCGGTATATATAAAGTCAGAATAGTTATTCCGTGTTTTGTTTTTTGCATAACATGCCGAGCTTACTCTTTGTACGCAGTGTTTGCTTATCGCCATGATTTTTTTCATTATTCAATTGTGAATTTAAAATATTTACCATCAGTGGGATCTTGGAATAATTTATCATTCTTCCAAGAGAGGGATGGTCTTCTCTCGGTTTTTTTAAATAACTTTTGAGTTTCAGTTATTTTATGAAAAGCATAATTTTCTGCAAGATATTACTGTTCCTTACCACTGACTTCATATCATCATTATTATTGCTATTTTTGTTTTGTGCTCTAAATAAAGTACCTACTTGCTAGAGTTTTCAATGTAGAGCCATAGATCATATACCTAATATTAGAGTAGAGGGTAGAGCTTTCTTTTACAAATGTGTAATAAACTCTTATTGAGTTACATACAGTTAGATACTTGTACTAAATACATTTATTTTTTGTTCTCTACGCTGAATTTGATTTTAGTTTAGCATAAATACATTCAGCTCTCTACATTCAATGTTATTATGTAGAGTTTGACTGTTTTCAATTGTATCATGAATAAAATATAGGAATCGCGAGCTATCGTGAAAGGTTAACGAGGCTGACGTGCCCTCGGAGTATTTCACTCACGGTTCAGACATTTTGTGCTTACTCTAACATTTGGATTGCGGTTTGAAGCTGAAGTGTTTCAAAATATACAGTGTACCATAAACAAAAATACTTTTTTACCTACTTTCAAATGTCACGCACCTATTTAACTTATAATCAAGGTTGGCTAGATGTTTACTTTGTTATTTCTTCACATATTTTACTAGGAAGGAAAGGAAAGGAAGGAAAATACATTTATTTCGGACACACTATACATACATAACAGCACAACAAAAACTAGTGTCCCGTTAAGTGTAGGTTAGGTATAGGTTGCCTCCTGACGCTGTATAAATCATCTTCAATAGATGTAAAGGCCTATTAATAATTTTGCCATAGATATGCTATTTTCATGAATGTTTTGGAAAAGTAAAATCAAGTGCATTCAGTACATTCAGTACAAGCACCTGTTATTAAGATAGTGGACTGTATCACTGCTTATCGTATGTACATTGGCAAAGCGTATTTACTTAGTGCCATCAGCAGTCACGGAGTAAACACATGTCAGGCAAAGACTCAAGGCTATAAGGTAAATCACTTTAACGAAGCCATGGTAGATATAACTTGGTAAGGAGGTTACATACCTTATCTATAAAAAGCTTCGAAGTTTTTTCTCTCCATTGTTGATAGTGCGGCCTTGTAAGTGACAATGAAGATCTTGACATGGTTGCTAAATACTTGACTGAAACAAACTTCCCGACTCCAGCAGTCGTTGTTGGCCTAAAAACTCCATCACCAGAATTAGCCTCAATACGAACTTACTACTTGCATGAGTTAGTGGATCTTTGTGGTCCGTGTAGTAGATAATGTAAGTATGATGAGGTTCAGGCACTTTTGCTTGAGCCAGGGCTGGCAATAATGAAGAGATGCTTTTTTTGGTTAGTGCATGAGATAAGAGATGGTTTTTTAAATCAGTAAGTTAAGGTGCGGATAATGTAAATATGTCGACGAAGTCTATTTTAACAAGGCCAGTGAAGTAATAAACACTAGCATTGTGTGCCTATTCTCAATTTTACCGAGGTTTGTATTTTACGAAGTATTGTTTGTGATTGCGCATGAGTTGTGTGCGTGGCAACTGCGACGTGTTAGCATAACCGTGTTGCATAGTTGCGTATTTTGTCGTAATCTTTTGAAGTTTGTGGTTACGAATATGGTAAATTGTAAAACTAGCTATAACGCCCTACAGTGATATGGAAAATTGATAGAGATCAAATAATGATAGCGGAAAAACACTCGTCGTGGCTTACTTCGGCAGTGATTTCACTCTGAAAGAGATGACGTCAAAATAACGTCACGTTTCTAAAAACTTTTCACTAGTGGCTGAATTTTTTTTTTGCCCAATGACGTCATCGGATTTGCCTTACAGTCTATAATATGGCTATTCTGGCAATCCACGGGAGGGGCTTTATGCTATGTTTAGAACCTGATGTCTAGCGGCTGGTATTATGACGATGATACGTTACGGTACCTGTGTTCTAAGTATCGTAGACAATCAGCACTTTTCAGACCCACTTCAAGCGGTCCTCATGACTGGTTCTAAGATATGAGTAATTCCACTATCTGCTGTTATCAACCCGGTACACCTACACTAACGGGTACAAACACCTGCTCAACCCACCTGTCTGTCTTATCGACCAAAACAAAATCTATATCTATCTTTTACTATCCTGATGTGATAGTAGCATTTACAAATTATTTAGTAATTTAAAAGTTTCCGGGAAGATTAGCGTACACGTATGTTTGATAGTGATACTCTAGCGATATTATTTTTATGATTAGAGTCAGAGGGGTATTAGTTAAATCTTTATCAAAGAAGGATGTTTTCCAAACATTCAGATAATCTAACAAGGTACAATTGAAACAATAAGATACTGAAAGTATCTTTGGTTCTTTTGATAAGCTTATTATGCCGTTAATATTAGGTAGGTAACATAACAAAATGGCACTAGAAAAAACCTATATAAAATGTTCAGACATTGGAACGGAAAACACCTATATTTACGGTATATGCGCAGTAAAAGCAGTAAACACGGCATGTAACGCTATTTACCACGGATATGGGTCACCCTACATAAACCAGCATGCCTAAGTATCGGGCGTATTTATTCATCCTTAGCCCTAACACACCTAAGTCACATACCTAACCCTCTTTGATTTCTGGTGTATTTATCAAAACCTAGCAGTTTGTGTGCTGCAAAAGCCTGAAATACAATCTTGGGTTTGTGTGTGAAGCTGGACCATAGTACCAGTCTGTAAAAAACTGCCGCACACAGACAGACCTTCCCGTACATTATCCACAGGAATGAGTTTGATCTTCCTAGATCCACCGTCTTCAATCGATCTTTAATCTTACGTCCATCAGGTCCGGGACTTCCGGTTCGCGCGTGGGTCTTTATTTATCTCTTTTGTGGTCTTTATACTCCAGCAGTTGTCTTGCGTGCTCTATGGTCCTTGACTTTCGAAATCGCCATTTTTGCTCATTCGTAGAGCTTTCGGTGATCTTAATTCTATTACTATCCTCGCTTCAGTTTTTTTTTGTTTAAGGTGCCTTCTGGTAAGATCGGCGTAATATTAAGTCCGGATAAATCACGTAACTAAGCAATTATCATAAAAAAATATCGCCGAATTGCTTAGCATCCGGACTTACTATTACGCCGATCTTACCAGAAGGCACTATATGCCATTGCTGGCAGACAAGCAGGCGGGCCACCTGATGGAAAGAAGTCACCGTCGCCCATGGACACCTGCAACACCAGAGGTGATACCAGTGCGCTGCCGGCCTTTTAAGAGGAGATAAACCCGCCTTTTGAAGGACCCCATCTCGAAACACCGTGGGAAAACCGCAAAGGGATGTTCGTTCCACAACTTACACGTACACGTTCTGTTGAAGTGCGCTTTGTATGTATTGTGACCTCTAAGCCACTTCACTGATAACGAGTGTAAATCCACCTGTGCTCATACCGTCGATTGTTATCGCTCGGGAAATAACTGCAACTTGGAGTATTTCACCATTACTGTTTTAGCAAAGTCGCTTTACCAGTACCTCTATCACGAACAAATCTGACAGTCGCCGCATTAACGTATTCGAGTTACATTGCGCGTTAATCCCAGCTCGACTGCCAACCGTTGTGGTGTCACCGCGCAGTGTATCTCGGATATGCTAGCGTTACGATACGTTTGCGATTGGCACATTTATTCGAGATCAAGGCACAGATGAATTTATCCAGCGAATGAGCTTTTACATACTTACTGTCGAACACTAACATCTACTCTACACAATTCAAGGGCCTTTATGCGCTCTGTTCAAAATGACGTCGAGATATGACGTCGTTCCAATAAGAATGAAACCTCTTTCGAACTAAGCATAAGGCTGCTTTTTTACCAAAGAGATGCTACGCTTGGCTGGAGAGGCTGACCCTGCTAAGTTCCCCTGGGTCATGGATATCAGAAATTGCACTCCAATAACGTTACCACAGCACCCGAAATCGAAGTGAAGCCTAAAAAGCTGTAGTTTATAGCTTTAAGTAGAGCCAGATGCCTTAATGGCTATTAGATTATTTTAATAATCGACGATATGTATTTTATCACTCAAAAATAGCACTGATAGGTATTCCTTGTAGAGTGACAAAAGTGCAAAACGGCTTGCTTCTAGTCTAGTTAGATTTATTTAAAGCTTTGTATATTTTGCTCTATTTCGACACCGTCGTCGGAGGCCCTGTGGCGCAACGGATAACGCGTCTGACTACGGATCAGAAGATTCCAGGTTCGAATCCTGGCAGGGTCGCGATCTACATTTTGTGGTTTGTAGTTTTTGGTTTACTTCCCTATAATGGTTTTCACTTCGATAAGTTCTATTTGTCTTGTATTTTTTTTTATAAGGTGTCGGGCTAATGTTCAAGCATCTAGGAATTATGAATTTCATGGTTCGGGTGTTTGGCACCTCAACTCAAGGTGAGAAGGCATGGGCATAATGGATTACCGACAAACGATTTTGTATGTTATTCTCAACCTAAAAAGGTCTATTTTTCAGCGCGCTACGATTGTGGGTAACCAACACGCAGCTGACCAAATATTGTAGTTACGATAATTGATCGTGATTCGTGATGTAATTGTACGATCTCAAGGTATTTGCTGTTTTCCAACGCAGAGCTAAAGGATATTGATCTATAATGACTTTCATAAATAGATAGATTTACAGATGATTTCAAGAGTGAAGTTAGTGGCCTCATATTATCATCAAGAGCACTCTTTTATGAGGTATATACTCTATCAGGTAACTATAATACATACACAGTTGTATTTATAAGAACTTTAAACTACGATAAAACTGTACTAGTATTATATGTACCTACGTACCTATACGTACCTAAATATGCCCAGATTTTGCCACAGATTTCATTAAGTATATTTTTTTGTAAGTTCGTCAAAGGTAATGGATAGGAAATTAGGTGTAAAATAAAAATGTTGAATAATAATTTATAATATTTTTTATTCTCTGTTTGATTGATATACCGGTACATTATTATCCAAAAAATCAGTGCATACTTTAAAACTAAATAATAAGTAAATTACTGGTTATTGCGAAATGCATTAACTGTTGATATTTTGTGACTATACAGTGAAGTTTAGCTGCCCTCGGCTTATCTTGCCTCAGGTGTGAAGTTATATCAATATTTAGTCTATACAAATGTACATACGTTATTTCATACATAATATGCAGTATGTACTAACAACATATCTTTCTGATCACTAGCAACGTATCTCTGAATAACTAAAACTATAACAGTCTATTCAAATTATAATACACTATAATTAATAGTAATTTATAATAGTTAAAGCATCTTCACCTTATACTCAAAATAAAATCATAAAGTCTAAACTGATAATTATTTTTTCTCATATTTGTTTTGGGTTACATTCACTATTTACAACGTGGCCAATCGTGAACAATAAATTACTTTTCTCAATTCACGTTGAACACTTTTAAAAATAATATATATCAATTCTAGTAGCAACTAAATCGCCATGCAAAATCACACTCAAGAATTTGAACTTAACTAAAATAGATTTAAATAATGTAAACCAACTTAGAATTGGTTCACTTCTTTGACATAAATGGAAGCATCGTTATAAAAATAAAACTAAGAATCTAAAGACTGATTTCGAGAGTGAAAATACATGAAATAATAAAGAATTTACAGAACTATTTATAGTATTTGTACGTCTCTTGTCTCCAAAAATTGTTACAGAACTTTTTGATTTTTTACAAAATAAATGTTTGCCTAAAGGGTGTTCCACAAACAACTCAACATACATTATTTACAAACATGAATTTACATTCACCAAACTAAACTAACTAGTAAAGCTTTTACACAAAATAACAAAACAGGCCGCTTCTCAACGGCCAATTGCATTGTAATGCAAGTCTGTGTAATGCCACAAACAAATAATATTAGTTTAAATTGATCGTAACGAGATCGTTTTAGGATATCATCGCAGGATGATCACTGGAACTATGCTGGAGCCTCTGCGCCTCCCCTGGGCTCCGAGTCTAGCCTCCCGTCGCAGTGGCTGGCGCCGCCGCAATACGAGGTATATTATTTACCATAAATTAAAGTCTTTCTATTCTAAGCACTTTAGCATGACGGCCTGTCGGGCTGGTTCTGCTTTTCTGGCGTCTGTAACAAAACAAAAGACAAATAAGAAAATTGCACTGTTGGTCTTTATTAGGTAGTTTGAATTGCTAAAGAGGGTGAGTACATTTAATCAGTGAGGGTTGGCTACCAATCATTGCACAGATGCGCGCGCACATGTCTACGTATTTGACGCACCTATTTAGACAACATTACTACTGATAAATGCCAAAGTAATCATAAAAAGGATGTTAAGGCCCGATTGAACTATTTTTTCTAATTGGATCAAATGATGACTTCCATTTGATCGCCAGCGCTACTCGTATTAGTGATTGCGACAAAATTATTATATCGTGGCACATGCACATCCCGCGTCCGGCCATCTGTCACCACATATGCGCTCTGTTTCAACACTGTTTTAATTCATTAGCCCGAATAATAGACCGGTTGATTTGTCCTAATATTAATAAATGCGATGCCTTGGGATCTGAATTCGCCAGGGATGGCTGGTGGTCTTCGCTACAGGTGGTTCCAACCAAGGAAGTGTTTGAATTCGCTAGTTTCGGCAGCCGCTGCAGCTCATGTTCCGAGTATCAGCAAGTGTTGGATTACTGCTTCCCGTCCGCGCATCCGCGACACAGCTGAACGGGCGCACGTGGCCACACCCTATTTACGGATACATACCAGAGGGAGAGCACACATGTCCCGAACGGATCGGGACTTCGCGGAGCGCACGTGAAATCCCTTTATGAGAGGAGCATTGTCGGTCGGATAATGAATAGTACGTTCTGTTCATCGCATTTATTTAGCTATCCGGCCACCGGCGCTGTCACGTGTGTTCATACGCAGCTGTGAGCGACCGTTACCCGCACAATGCCCTCGATCGATCCGTCGTCGATGGTATCCGACTCATCCGAGCTATTGGCAAAACCGCTGCACGTGTGCTGGGTATCGCTGGGAACTTTGCGGCGGTGCTGCATTGTCAGCCAGGTCGTGACTCGCCTTGAGGTTTATTACTTCGGGGAAGCGTTAAGGTGATCGTAAAACTTTCACGTGTGCGATTTATGCGCGAGGTGCGTGGAGACAAAGATATTCAGAGGAGCGAGGCGGCGGCGCAGCGTGGGCGCAGGCGGACACCTGGCGGCTCGTTAGTGTCGCCTGTCGGATGGACGACGCGTAGGCGCTAAGCCGACGCAACTAACAGGATCCAATAACCAGTACCGATCTAGCGCGGAGATATCTCCTTGTAACACATGGAATGGAACAATTGATTTCTGAGGGGCGTTCAATTGATTCACAAAAGAAGCATGCGGGCATTTAACGAACGCATACTAACATGCCGTAACTAAACAATAATTAAAAGACGTGTGACTTTCTCTATCAAAGAAAGATTAAACAAATGTTGTCATTTTGTTGATCAACTATCAATAGTACAAGATATGATTATGAATGGGGTGGAGCCCTTTGTAGAGTATTAATGTAGGGGTGCCGCCGCAATGGATTACACGCCTAACAATACTCATTATGATACTTAACAGCTTATTACGGTTGGAGTGATAAGTCAAACAAGGAGTAGACGTTCAAGTATGTAAAAAATGAACTTGTTTGAAGAGAAATTGATTTTCACAGCAAGTGAACATTTTCTAAAGTAACCGAGCGGAATCCATTATCGATCTCACGGCCCCGCAATCGCCTTCGGGCGAACAGCTGCAGGCAACAATTACTGTCGCGATAGCAGCCGTGGCTTATGCTCGTGACGGGAGGTTGGTGGCACGGCGATGGCCCGCGAGATACTCTCGAGAAATGCTCACGACACGCACGGAACATCAGATTCTCGCACGACCACCGTAATCATAGTTTTTTAAACTCACTACAAGGTCGGCTTCGAATGATCTAAAGATCCGCAACCAATGTCCTTGCGCGAACGTATTCCGCATTTGTATTCAGGAATGTAGCCTGATTGGTCGACATTCCGGTATGGTAGTAGGCGGCATATTAGTAAATATCGGTGGCTATCGCTGTATCGCCGGCGCCCGAGGCTCATTAACGGTTGGTTTGTTGTTTGCTAATGTAACACGAATATTGATTACGTGGTTTGAAGTTAAATTAAAGAACTAGAGTTACCGCAAAGTTTTGAATCTGGGTATTGGTTTTTTGCGTGGGATTTATGATGTTTTGGGTGAGCTGCTGGTACAGCACGAGTGGTGCATATTAATTAGATCGGTCAACATTTGCAAATCACGCGTTTTGTGGCATTCACGTTGTTGTGAATTCAACACGAGCAGCTTGTGTCTCCTAAATCACGCTTGTTTTGAACGTTTCCCTCGGTTCCAACAACTGGCAGTGATTAAAATTTACGTGGCGCGACCAAGTATTAACGAGCGCGCATTGCGCTTGGGGCCCGTAATCACAGCCGCATAAATAAATCCTTTGCGATGCACCTGCCGAGTGCCGTCCGTCCAACATATCAACAACGCCTTCTCAAATTCCTACTGAATTCCATGGCGAGCCTTGATTTTGATTTGGCTCTATGCGGAATGACGAAACGGCAATCACACAGGTGTCGTGACGGCCGGAATACTTAACGAGGTAAGATAAATATGTGTTGAATATTCAAATTGTGTGTCAGTACATTTACGCGGCGCCGGCGCAGGTGGCCGCGCTTCAAGGCTGAAATTCAAAGCAGCAGTCACGCATGCGTGAGCAGTGCTTTAGTTACTGTCTGTTCACCGTAATACCTATCTAACAGCCGCTGATGGGTAATTGCGAAAGTTATTACTAGTCCATATAACTCATGCCCATGAGAATGTTCATGTTTAGCTACCATTGCAAGCAAACAATCTTAATGAAATGTGACCAACTACAAAATATGACATTTGCTTAGCGGAAGTTATACTAGTCTACTGTAAACATGGTTAGTAGAAGTTTTTTTGTGAAGGTAATGTACTAATTTGTTTATCGCAGTAGGTATGCGTATGTCGCCACGTGTTGTGAAACTCAGCATCCCCGCTTTTACCTTCGCGCTTGCGAAACCGACGCAGGTGCGCGCCGCAAAAACACCGACATCACCGATTCCATTTACTTTTTATGCAACACTATCTTTCTATTTTAGATTGCTGTTCATTTTGGTCGTTATGCTTAGTAGTTATTCGTATTAAGTCAAACTATGGATGAAAGCTAAAATTCAGGCTCTAGTGAACTTTAGTATGTAGGTAGGTAGTGTAGGTACTTATACAAAGTATTATATGACTGCAACCATCGTGCAGCTGTTCTGTGGCAACGATTGGTAACTCATTGATTACAGAAGGAAAACAATTTCGAATTTACATATTAGTTTCGACATAACATCGACTAGTACTGAACTGGATATAACCTACTGAAAAGTGTACAATAGTAAAACTCACCATTTGGTTTCTGTGTTCTTGGCTTGAGGTCTGTTGGTGGAGGATGGTGTTGGGCGTGGAGCGGGGTCCGAGCGGGCGTCGCGCTGCCGGGCGAGGCTGCGGCGCCACGCACGGAGCCACCGCCGCCAGCGCGCCTTCCGCGTCGAACTGATCCATTGCGGGGTGGTTCTCCAGCGCCGATTGCAGGTCGCAAATGTAGTCGATCACATGCTGGATCACCTCCAACTTAGAGATCTTCCTGTTCTTCGGCATAAACGGCACCAGGTCTTGGAGCTTCGACAGATACATCTGGATCTCCGCGTTCTCGCCGTCCCTATGTCTCTGTATGCGTCCGCTTGCAATCGCCGGGACTGAAGCGCCGGTCGCGCACACTGCTGTTATCGCTTTCATTGTAAGTGACACTTAACACGAGCACTGGGTTGAACTGAGAGTACACGCGTGCGTGTAGCGCGGGTCACTAGTGAGGAATGAGGAGATGCGCGCGCCGCGCTGGTACTTATGGGTACTGGTGGGGCGCGGGGCGGGGTTGTGCGGCCAATGGGCGCGCGGGGCGGGGGCGCCGAAGCCTGATTTTTCCCATGGCGGCCGCTGTGGGCGCCGCGTCTGCCTGCGCTGGGCGGCCCTGAATAAGGCCGTTGCGCTCGTGACATGCACTTTGTCCTCGGTATTCTTGTTTATTTCTGGGTCCGTAAAATTTGTTTGTTGGTAATTTGTTAGAGCACCTGTTTATCTACATTCCGTCTAACATTTTGGGCAGAATGATTTGATAACTAGGCGTATAGAGGAGTAAGGCTATTAGTCAAATATTTTGTTGATATATTTAAGATGATGGACTATAATAAATGTGGCGAACATTACGTAGGAGTAAGTTACTTAGGCCTTTTAGGACAATCCAATAATTTCCACTACGTGACTCATACCCGACATCCAATCTACTATTTAAACTTTTAAAAAGTGTGTAACTATGTAAAAGCTTTCATCAAATACAATGTAAGCTCGACAATTCAAGGCTTTACAATGCCTACAAACTATTACATAATCACGTGACTTCTAACAAGTGCAGGGGAAGTGGGGGAAGTCAGGGGTGAACAATGGTCCGACGCGACGTGAAGGCATCCACTTGTCGCGCTCTCACGGAGGCTGTGCTCACGAAAAAAATCTAAATATAAAATATCATGTTATTGTTTGACTGAACACACAACCGAAACTATACCCTAGATTACGGATAGAAGTGTATCTTCTTTCTTTTGTAATGATCTTGGTTTATAATGTAGGTGTTCTAGAAAAAAAGTATCTGAATTTCAGCTCTGTAAAGCGCAACAAGACGAGTTTTAAGAAAATATCACACAACGACGAAGCCGCGGGCATTCCACTAGTATTCAAACGGTTCTAAATGGTTGAATTTGTTTTATGAATGCGGTATTTTATAAGCATTCAATAGAACTATCGGTTTCTTTGGCAGTCTGTTTGGAGTTTGTAAAGGATCTTGGAATAAAACTTATTTATTTTTGTGGATCTTTTCGGATATAATAAGGAATGGACCAATGAATATATTTTGATAAGACGAGTGACTTATTATGTGACTTTGGTGACCCATTGTCCTTTACATCTTTAAGTTTACATCAGGTGAGCTATCAGCATGTTCCATAACATTTATCATTAAAAAAAAAAAGTAAGATATTTAAATTTTTTTGGAAACTTGAAAAAAAAGTGACATAAAAAAACAAAGAAGTTCATTGATAGAACAACAAGAAAGGTTGGAGAACTAAACTTGACTTATACAAGAAAAAAAATTGACGCCGTAACTAATAAAAATCCAAATAAAATCAAATAGTCGCAAAACATAGGTCCTAAATTGGACTGTTAATTATATATTTTTATAAGGACCACTGCTATAATTGCAATTTGATTTCCTAATAAAAGTACGACCACACAAGAGTCCGAATCGTGATAATAACACGGTGCCCATAAAAAACGAGTGCCGCAAAAAGTGGAGTCACCTTGGAGGCGGGAGGAAAGAACTCAGGTAGTGAATTGCTTCATTTTGAGTTATTTGGATCGCTGATCTTTTTTTTTTAATACTGATCTTGTTTAATGGGATGTTACTGTAATGGAACCGAAATTCGATGTTATATGCCGAGGACTATTGTTTGACGATCACAGAGAGTTAGAGTTAGAGTTTCTTTATTTGCTTGAAATAGGTACACAACAGGTGGTAAACAAATTTTAACTAGATCCATTATTTCGCTATTTACACACGTACAGATTCACGGTTTCTCTGTTTTATTTTACGGCAAAACGCTGGCAATTCGACGTGTAGAGTTTTCAAAATTAACTCTCATGGGCTGGATCACCCAGAACTTTCAATTTGTCATCACATGTAACGAAGCATTGGTAAATTTTTAGTAGCGGGCAGTAAAAATTATTTCTCACATGTAGACCAATTAATTGTATCCTAATTCGTATCGTATAGCGTCAACTGTGATAAAGTTGGTCCATATTTCATTTTCATTTTTGTTTTATTTTATAAGGACGTCGAACAAAGGTAACACGAGAAAACAAAAATAACTAGGTAAGTAGGTACTTACTGAGCTAAAAATCGTATGTGTTTGGGTCATTCGTAGATATCGAAACGGTTAGGTTATTTTAAATTGACCAATACATTCTCAATCAGTTCTGTCGAAGGACAACAATTTTAAATCAACATAAAGGCTGATTTATTCAAACATTTAATTTAGTGAGCAGTGTTACTGACCATATCCGTCAAAACGTGTCTTCACGGCTACCTGAGAAATTAAATTTACGACTGCAATTTTGTTTTACCGGTGTATGTATTGTGCCCTCACGTTCGGACCTTTGTCCGATTTCCATCATCTTGTATCAAAAGCACCTTGCTGTGCAATTGACAGAATATTGTCTTAGGAGACAGGTCGCCTTTGTTATTGCAGACGGAGAAAAAAAATTGGCAGGTAAGATGGTAAGTGCTGATAGAGCTGGTAGAGCGAGGGTTCTAGGGTTTAAAATTTGTAAGGGATTGAAATGAATTCGAAATAATTAATTAAAATAAAAGTAGCAGAGTTACCTACCTTAGTTTTAAAAGCTTAAGTATGCAAATCTAAGTGCTCTTGGTGTTAATTATGCCTGATGAAATCTCGAACAAGTGATGACGATGATTACGAATTTAATGTACAAACTGATCACTGTTAGATTTCCATTAAAATTATTAATTAATTTCAATTCGGGCACATAAAATTTGACTAAGTAAATAATTATTAAAATACGGAACTCTAAAATTAGACAAAAGCAAAAAATCGAGACAAGAAAAATTAAGCGGCATATAAACACCTTCACAATTTGAAGACGACAATCGTCTGGTGTTTTTATAACGAGGCAAAAAATGGGCTATTTTGAACCTGCAGGTGTAATAAATGTCCTTTCTAGACGAGATTTCATTATTGAAGTGTGAAATTAGTAACAACAAATAAGATGTTGTAAGTATTTGGGGATTTGTTTGTTTTTGGTACCTACTGCCGGTATTGTGAGAGGCAGGAGTAACTACTTAGTTTGTGAAATAGAAACTTATGCTGAAAAGCACAAATCTTTGATGGTAAGTAGGGTTTTAAAGGAATCTTCTAAAATTTTGAGAATGCTGTGAGATACCGTGAGCTAAATATAGGTACTGACAAAATAAGGCTTTTAAAAATAATTAATTCCTCGTCCTAAAGGCAATATTTTTTTTTCAATTAGGGAACAAATCATTAATTTAAATTTTTTTAAGCATTGTTTGAACTCAGTATTCTCATTAGATATTACGCTTAGGGTGGTATTAGGGTACGCGTGTCGTGGGAGTGGTACGCGCGTGGCAATCCCATCGCGTTTCACCCCGTTTGATCGCTAATACTGCACTGATACGGAACCATTGTGTGAATGCGGTTAAGTACACCCCTTAACTATAGTATAAACTCCTTGTTTAAATTACAAAAGTACAGATTGAGTGTGATAAACATAATGACTAGGTGGAATATTCCTATGTTCTTATAAGTTATCGTCAATGGTATTTTAGGTATACAAATAAAAAATTGGTTATCCATGTCTTTGTAAAGTAATTTTAGATTTCATTAGCTGTACTGTACTTGTACCATACACAGTCATTTTATCGCTCACAATACGTTCTTTTCAGTTTTAACCTTTATTTAACCCTCTCTTCTGTTTTAATGAGACCACATAGAAACCGTGAGATAAATTTGCAAACCAGACAAGCAATAATCTGGCATCGCATTGTACTCGCACACACAATCAGTAACTCAATATCCTTGCCAGCCTTAGGCCATAAACTCGCTATATTGGCTAGCCGTCACTCCATATTGACAAAGCAAACAATCTATCCGTGGGTTATGAGTTTCCCTCCGCTCCCACGGGAGGGCGCGAGAAATCCCTTAATTCGTGCTATGCAGGTGCGGGCGCACTAACTACTAGTTATTCTGCGGTTCAGTCATACTATCTGCTAGGTATTCCAGGGTTCGGGCTCATTACGCGCTTTTCCGGCGCGTGGCGGCACGTGTCCATCTAATATCGACTTTGCTATTGGTGGACTGAATGCGTTACACGCACTTGAACTATCGCTTGATCGAAAAAAACGACAATGACGCATATAAAAGTAGTAGAAGTAGATATTGAAGGTATACTCAACTCATACATTCATTTATTACCTACTTAACATGCATTGTCAACGCATAAGTACCAAAAAGTTCTCTCTCAATTGCCTCAACAAGAAAATTAAGTATGACTATTGTTGTGAATAAAAAGTTATTATACTTTATTTGGTTTAGGTATATATTTGTAAGGTGCTTTTTCATACTGTTCGCCTCTTCTTCTTCTTTTTTATTTGCCGTTCCACAACATCCTCCCGAGGGCGGAAAGAAAGTTGTTAACCTATATACCTACCTAATTAAAGTTACTCGATACTATGGTAGGTCTGTCATTAGTTAGATCCAAAATAAAATTTTAAACAATTTCTCACAAGTAGATAGTGTGATTAAACAAAACAATAAATTCACTGATAATCCTTTACATAAATATCTACTTCTGTTACCTGCCTATTTAAATTCAACTCTATTACCAATAAAATATTATGATATCCTATTAATCTAGGGAATGAATGAAATCAATGAATCAAAATTTTCTTACATTCCAAAATAGTTAGGAAGTAGGCATCTTATAAATAAATTGCTGATAAATCCAAACTAAACAAAATTAATGCAAAAATGTATGACATTAGGTATTCAATCTAAAAATCTGGATGGTAATCTGATAGCACGTCCAGATCTAGTAGCCGGTGGCGAGACTGAGACCTGTGGTTCCACAGGGTCATCATCAACAGGCTGAGCGATGGTCGGGTTCACTGGATCATTCCTACAGGAGGCCCACTGGATCCAATCATCTGAGGCGCTCAGTTCTAAAGGATATAATCTTTGATAAGCTCTTACCTTTTCTCCTGAAGAAGTTATAACTTTTGCAGTTCTTGTACATCCATCTTTGCCTGTAAAAATCTCTTTAATTATACCTATTGGCCACTTTAACCTACTAGATTCAGTTTCGATGAAAACCACTTCTCCAACTGCAGGTTCTCTTTTTCTTTCTTTACCTTTATTTATCAGAAGTGATAAATATTCATTTTTGAATCTCTTCCTGATATCTTCTCTTAGCTGTTGTAAATATCTGTGTCTAATATTCAAGTTTTTATGATCAATTTGATCTAAATCCGGTGTATCTCCGGTTGGCAAGTTGTGCAAGAACATCATGGGAGTCAATGGCTTCAGTTCCCCCATCTCCACATACGTTAGAGGTCTGCTGTTGATTACCGCTTCACAATCGCATAGAATAGTAGATAGTTCTATCCAGTTTACAACTGATTTACCTAGAACTCGACGCAGCATCTCTTTCACTATTCTAACTAGCCTTTCCCACCACCCTCCCCACCAGGGGGCAGCAGGAGCAGAGAACTTCCATCTTATATTGTGGGTGATGGTGCAGCTTTCTATTTCTTGCCAATTTACTTCATGTAATAGGTTTGCAGTACCCGTGAAATTAGTTCCATTGTCTGTGTATATTATTCGCACTCGGCCACGCCTCGCTATGAATCTTCGCAGCGCCATTATGAAACTGGCTGTAGACAATGACTCTGTGATTTCTAGATGTATTGCTCTGTAAACAGCACAGGTGAACAATACAATCCAGCATTTGCTGCTATCCTTTAAGAACAATGGACCTGCTAAATCTATTCCAGTTACTTCAAAAGCAGCTGTGTTGCCAACGCGATCAGAAGGTAATGGTGGTTGTGGTACTACATAATGTTTTGCTTTGTACCTTTTACAGATGATGCATTCTGCCACAACCCTCTTAGTCAGCCTTCTAATGCCTACAATCCAAAATGCATCTCTCAGTGAA
Organism: Eulithis prunata; assembly: GCA_918843925.1. Lineage (NCBI taxonomy): Eukaryota > Metazoa > Arthropoda > Insecta > Lepidoptera > Geometridae > Eulithis > Eulithis prunata. The sequence continues at coordinate 3,603,711 of OU974019.1, read as the reverse complement.
GACATCAATGTTTGAGTTCCAGCATGACCCATGGTTCTGTGTTTTTCTTGTACCATGCGTGAGACAATTTGTTCTTTCCCTGGTAGTAAGATTGGATAGATAAAATCCTTGTCTTCGTTGCTAAACTCTAGTTTTGTTTTCACTTTTAAGATTTCATTTTCCTTTATCAGCAGAAGTTTCTGTCCAGGTAGTGTTTGTTCTTCATAGTATTCCTTCTGTATCAACTTTATGAGAACTTCTTCTGCATTCTTGTGTTCATCATAAGTTATGTGCTCCGAGCTTATGTCAAATCTTTCTCTTACTCTTGGGCTCATTCTGAGTATTCTTGCTACCAGACGCACTATTTTATTATATTGATTAAAATATAATAATTTTCTACTAAACATTTCTGTATTTACCTCCACATTAACTGCTGTGTTTTTAAGTTGTTCACTGCTAATAACTCCTTCGTCTGGTTTCAGGTTAGACAAGTCGGACTTCGGCCAGTTTTCTTTCTCTAGGTACAGCCATTGTGGGCCCAACCACCAGCTTTTCTCTTGCAGCGTCTTCGCGGAGCAGCCACGTGAGGGTAAGTCTGCAGGGTTACAAATACCAGGTAAGTGGTTCCATGTATCTCTATCAGTATTTTTACATATTTCATTTACCCTGTTTCCTATAAATGTTTTCCATGTGTTTTGTCTTTTCAGCCATGCTAGTACCACCGATGAGTCTGTCCAGCAGTAAACTTCATATTCTTTGCATGATTTGAGTAAGCCTGATCTCTTCACTTCTGTATACAGTCTAGATGCTATAAGCGCTCCCATCAATTCTAGTCTTGGTAGGGTCATGCTTCTCTTGATTGGGGTTACTCTGCTCTTGGCTATTACCAGCTGGACTGATACTTGATTTTCATGTTTTGTGCGTAAAAATATACAACCAGCGTAAGCGTCTTTACTGGCGTCGCTAAATACATGTATGCTCGTTTCACAATCTTGTAGCGGCGCCGTCGCTAGTCGCCGTGGCACTTGGCATTCGTTGACATAGTGAAGAGTGCTCATCCATTCATTATATTCTTGTTCTAAATGCTTAGGTATTTTGTCATCCCAGCCTATTTTTAGGGACCAGACCTTCTGGGTTATTAGTTTGGGTACTAGTGTAACTGGGCAAACTAATCCTAATGGATCAAATACCTGCTGAGTAACTGATAAAATTTCTCTCTTTGTTACTCCCTCTGTGAGTTTACTTTTCATATTTATGTGGCATTGTAATTTATCAGTGTTTCTATGCCACAGTACACCTAGTACTGGTTCTGTTTTATCTTCATGGCTTGCATTTGACATCCAACCTCTTAGTTCAAATTTTCCAATCTCCATTAATTTTGTAGCTTCCTCAATAAATTTTAGCTTCTCTTCTTCATTATGGAAACTGGTCACACAGTTGTCTACATAGAATGATTCTTTTAGTCTCTTTGCTGTTTGCTGGTACTTAGTTTCATGTTTCTTTAGATGGTGGTTTATTGTAGCTGCAAGCAGGAAAGGGCTACATGCTACCCCAAAAGGTACTCTGGCATGTTGGTAAGTTTTTATTTCATTCTTTTTGCAGGGATCTTTCCACCATAGCAATTTCAAGTTTTTTCTATCTTGTGGACAGACTGATATTTGTAAGAATGCTTTCTTGATATCGGATATCACTCCATAAGCTTCTGCTCTGAATAAAATTAATAGCTTTGGTATTAATTCAATAAGATTAGGACCCTTCTCTATGCATGCATTCAGTGAATTGCTGTTTCTGTCTTTAGCTGAAGCATCAAATACAGGACGTATTTTCGTCGTAGCACTCTCTAGCTTGATAACAGCATGATGCGGTAGGTAATGTCCGCTATTTTTTCTATCGTCCACTATTTCCTCAATAATGCCTTCATCTATCCAATCTTGAAAGACTCCATGATAGTCTTCTATTTTCTTTGTATGTTCCAGTTTCTTTGTAGTGGAAAGTAGGCGCTTGTATGCTTGGTCGTAGTTAGATTCCAGCTCTGGATGCCCCAACTTCCACATAAGGCTCACCTCATAGCGGCCTTCTTCATTAACTGAAACAGTTTCATTGAATGATTTTAGCATTTCTGCTTCTTTAATTTCAGGTTCTTTGTCATAAGGATCTTTTATACCTAAAGTTTCAATATTCCACAGGAATTCTAAAGAATCATCTTCTGGTATTGTTGCTACAAAATGGGAGCTCACTAATGTGTTGTATATACCTTGTATGGGTCCTTGCAACGTCCACCCCAGTTTTGTCTTTATTGCAACCAAATTATTCTCCACTCGGACCAAGTCTGGTTCAAGTAGTGATCCTAAGTAATCCGATCCAATGAGCAAGCTTATATCGGATATACTTTCTCTTGCATCTGTTAGCCATATGCCTTGATCTTGCAGCTTTTTTATGATGCTTGCATCATTTACTTTAGGTAAATTACCACATAGTGTTGGTTGTTCTAATGCTGTCATTCTAGCTTTGTAGGTATCATTCAAATTGCTTACCTCAAAGTCAATATGCCGATGTACCTGCATTCCCTTCTTGATGCCTCCGAATACTATGTGTCCCAATCTCTCACTACCTGTCACCTCCAGCATCATTTCTTCTGCCAAACCAGCTCTGATGTAGCTACGTTGAGCTCCAGAGTCCAGCAATGCTCGAACTTTCTTCTCTCGACCATTACTGGATATTTTTACTATCAGTGTCTGCAAAAGAGTTGTGGTGTTAATACTGGAGTAATTATTAATTAGAACATTTTCTGTTTCAGATGTGGTGCTCTTCGGGATGAAAACACTGGCATTGTTATGTAACGAGGGACACAGTACCACCATATGGCGTCGGCTACAGTTTAGGCATTTAATAAACATTTTACAATGCTTCGCAAGATGACCTTTCTTTAAGCATATGTAGCAACCACCTTTTTTCTTTATTAGTTCTTTCTTATTTTCAAGGCTCAATTTACTGGCTTTACTGCATTCGCTGGAGCTATGTGTACCATCACAAAAATAACAACTAATATTGTGATCCTTACCTTCTGATACTTCTGTTGATGATTTCTTACCCTTGATGTCCTTGGTCACAAGACATGCAGCTGTTGGGACTGTCTTCTCCCTGTCCGCTGATTCAACCTGTAAAAAATCTAACCTAGCCAGGCTCAGTCTTTCCTGTGCTTCAACTTCTGTTTTTAAGAAACTTAACAACTGGGTTAGTTTGGATTTATCAGCATGAGGGAGTCTACTCCAATTTAAAAGGATGTCTTCGGGTAACGCAGACTCAACCAGTGGGTATAAAATGCACTCATATTTATCTTTCACTACTCCTAATGTCTCTAGTGTCTGTAAATTCGCTATAATTTTGTCGTAAAGGATGTCTACTGTGACCTTGCTTTTTGAGATAACCAGCTTTAATATTTCTCGGACATATGTTTCAATCAAGATTTCATCCTTGGCAAATCTTTCCTTCAGCGTCTGTACCACATTACTGTAATTTCCTTTTGTGGGTGCATACCCTTCTACTAAGGTTCTTGCTTTTGAGTTTGGGGCCATCGCTTGACACAAATATTGGTACTTCTCATCTTCATCGATAGTGCCATCTTCATGTATCTTTTTAAATTGGCTCCAGAAGGGTACCCAGTTCCGGGGATCATCATTGAATTTTCTCAATTCCAGTTGTGGTAGTTTTAGGTTGTGGGATTTGTTTGAATGCTCATTATTGCTTTTTTGTTCTACAGGCTTGTCCTTCTTTGGTTTTTTCTTCTCAATCTGAATATTTATCAGCATCCATCGTTTTTTATATTTTTCAGCTTCGTCAAATTCTGTATAACACTTTTCTTCGGAGTAGTCTGTCGCTCCAAGAAGCACACTTTGGATTGATTTATCTAGATCTTCCAGCGCTCTTGACTTTTCTTCTAGATACGTTATATCCGCCGCATCCGGTAACTGTTTCTTCAACGTCTCTTCGATTATATTTGCATGTCTATTGAACACTCGCCTGACCTGGTCCCTCTCTCTTTGTAATCTTATCACGGCCTCCATTCTTTATTGGTATGATTATGGAAGCTCGTGTCGTGTCGTGTAGGGTAGGTCCGCGCCGAGATCGTTGTCCATCCGAAGCTTGCAGATTCTATTTTTCGTCACGGTCGCCACTTGTTGTGAATAAAAAGTTATTATACTTTATTTGGTTTAGGTATATATTTGTAAGGTGCTTTTTCATACTGTTCGCCTCTTCTTCTTCTTTTTTATTTGCCGTTCCACAACAACTATATACGTAAAATAATGTATAGTACGCTGTTTTACATTCACTTAAGTATAGGTGTACTCGTAATATCTTGCCGTGGTAACACAACTTCGCACAACATAATAATGTTTTGGTACCTAACAATCATAACATCGCTTGAAGATGGGTGGGTGTGGGATACGCATGAGGTCACATAACATACAATTAAGTACAGCTTGTTTACATTAAAGGCGTTTGAACACGACCTTAGTAAGTAAAGCTTCAGGTTCGCTAAAAAGCTTTTACTACCATCATCATTATCTACAACCCGATTTGACCACTCGTCGGGCCTCTATCCACTAGTTCTAAACCAGAGGTTCATGCACTAAAGCAAGTTCTGTGCTACACTTGAGAAAAATCTTGGTGTTCTGTTTTTTTTTTGTTTTGAAATCTTACTGAGTAATTTGTAATTTTTAATCTAAGCAACGAGTGTCAATTTTAGGTGTTCAGAAATCCCCTTGGCACGGGGAACGCGCAAGGGATTTCTGAACCTTTGTTTCATAGTAACCCGCGATTTTTATTAAATGCCATAACTTTTTCAACCGTCTCATGGCGGTTGTAGTTTTTTGGAAAATAAAATTTTATGTAATTCCATGGAGTCAAGTTCTCAGTTCCGATGGGAAGCGGCGAGGCTCGTGTGAACCGGCGCGGCGTGAGAGCAGGTCACAGGTCGGGGTAATTACTGTTGATGGTCTGCCGGCGCACGCGCACAGCGGGGTGGACTGCGTTTGCAGAATCAAATCGTGATTTTACTATTGTTGTTTTGTAAAATTTACGTGCAACGCTATCGTCGTAGCTCACTCGCTATAGGTTATTTTTATACATATTTCAAAATGCAGGTTTTGCATCCTGAAACTGTTCTTCTAGTTTGCTACAAAATCATAAAAAAATGTAGGTATACAAAGTTCTACCAACCACACGACACACATTCACCACAAAACCATGCTAATCGATATAAATAATCAAGTCATGTTTCCTTACATCAGCTAAGTGATCAATCACATGGTAAACAGTGGAGGTAAGTACAGTGAGCGGCATTAACCTAAGAAACTCGCCGACTGCTTAAAAAGTAACGGAATCCTTGTAAGTCAATGAGATAATCAGCGGCGATATAAAAGCAATTGGCTACTTTCCATTTAGATACTAATGGAGAAGTCTAATGAGGGAACCATTCTAGAATTTCAATAAGAACGGTGAAAATGCGGCCGTATTCAAAGAACCGACGTATTTGAATGTACAAAATACTTACTATACGATATACATACAGTTTTCTATATCACAAATCATTCGAGTTGGGTATCGAAATGGCTCAATTAAAAAAAAGTTAATTAGTCACTAAAACTATTATTAGCTAAAATATACGAGCCTATACTATTAATACTCATTAAATAAATCAATACCATGGAAACAGGCGTAGGCTAATAATGAAATATATTAAAGGCTCATGCCCACTGAACATGTCCGTCCGTGCCACATTTATACGCACATAACGCACCCAAATTAAACAAAAAAATACAGTAAAAACCTATTTCTTGCACCTATCTCTTGGTTCATGAAATCGGAGCATTCGTGTAGTCATATAGACAACCCGACACAAAGGCGGTTTTTTTTCTGTGACCTAATATATGTAACAACTCACCCTCACAGACACAATACCTACATATAAAAAGGAATTTCAATATTACAGACCCACCAGAGTTCTCACTTTACTCGCTAGACTAGTAAACCTTATTGTTCAACTAGGAACTGACTAGTTAGAAAACCCGATAAACAGCAATAGGTATCACTTTGATTAATTTTACAAATTTCTCTCATGTCACGTCTAAGCATAGTGGACAACCTCCTTTGCACAAAAGACTAATATGAAAATTACAAAGGCATGTATCAAACGTGAGATCGTGGCAAGTAACCTGTGGTTCCGCGGCATAATTCCGTTTGAAACTTGGACTTACTTCGGTTCCTGTGAGAATCACCGTGAGAGCCTTTTGGGCGGAGGTCGTGGGTCAGTTCCTTAATGAGAGGTGAACGAGCTGGAGATTGGATAACGATTTTCAATTAAAGGAACGAAGGTCAAAAGTGGCAGAAAATACGTGGGAAAAAATTTACATCTCATCTCCAAGAAAGTGACTGGTAGATTGTAGACTTCAATGTTATTGTAAGCTTTTCCACATTTATATTTATTGGTACCAAACGATTTCTACAATCAGATCCCTCCGAAGCACCTTAAATTTCTTTTTGATGTATTTTTGGCTGCTCATTTCTGTATTAATAGCTGAAATGAAGCGGCAGCCGAAGCCTAACAACCCTATATCTAGTGGATTAATAACATGACAACCATTAAGGCGGGGGATTTTTAATTCGCAATAAGCGTAAAAGGCATTTAATAATGCACACGTCCGTCCACGTGCGTGTTCCATGAACAAATACCAAGCAATCGGAGTAATGAAGGTGCGGGGGTGAGGTAGGGAAGAGAGGGGGTCGCGTGCCGGTCACGTGACTGCTTACATGGCACAGACGAGGGTGAATTACATTAGGTTTTATGTTACTTTCATATTTATTAAAAGATAACATTGGGAAATGTAATAAATCTTGTACTATGTCGCTTTTGAAAAAGGAATTTTGTCTTTAAAGGAAAGTCACCAGACCTAAGAACAGTAAGTAGTTAAGTTACTGTAATTGGCTCAAAAAATTATTGAATTCAGATTAACAAATCAGTTTTTTAAGTGAATTAGCTTCGTACATTGTTGTGCTGCCAAATTATAATCCTCATTTTTTCTGACTTATAAGTTTTCCTTTCGCTTATAAAAATAGGTTGGTTCACATCGCAAACATTAACGCATGAGAAAAAGGGGAAAAACAAAGCCCTTTAATACCCTACAACAACGTCAAAGCGAAACTCCCACAGATTTATAACAAAAACTGTGTCGATTTTCCCACAATCGTTACTGTTATGAATGCTGGAGATCAGAGGATCACCCCGTGCTTTGTGACGTCTTCAGAGGTTCAACCACTGTAACTTGAGCTATCAAATTACTACTTAGCCCCCGTGCTGTTCCGAATTTGTGCTGAGACCGGAGGCAAAGAAGGTCTGTATACAGTGGCTGATTAAATGTTATGGGGGTGTTGTGACACGCGTGGGAGCCGCCTCTATTGTGCAGGCACTTAACTCGCCGATAAAGGAACTATAGGGCCATTAGCTGGATTCGCATTGCTCATTCGTAGCTGATGAATGGATATTGGATTATGATATGGAGGAGATTGGCAGCAGAACGAATTGCATAGGTACTTGATTAATGGAAGCGAATTGCAAATTATTGCTATGTTACACTAGCTCTTTTTTAGGTATTTTAATATAACACGATTTCTAGGCTTGTATGCGGCAAATCACGGCTCAACGATACTTCCGTACATTTTTCAACAATTTTATTTTTAAAAGCACAAAAAAGTGTCTAAAAATTACGACTCGAGTCTCGAATTCAATAGTCTTATAAAGATTTTCTCGGATCTCTGTATTATTCTCTTGATCAGCGTAAAATACACTAAAATAAGTAAAATACTCTGTATATAGGTGCTTTATACTGAGTTTATAGATATATCATCACAGGATGTGGAATGGAACTCGTTAGTTTTGCTCATCATTACAATGGTGATTACCATAACCTTCTTATCAATGGGAATACTTTCATGTTGTTTCTTAAGCAAAACATTGCATTCAAATTGAAATAAAAAGGCTGAATGATATTTGGTGAGGAAATAAAACAGTTTATCGACCACTGGTGAGTGAAATATCAGATTACGAAGATGGCTATCAGTTAAACAAACTTGAGGAAACAATAAAAAAAATTGCACGACTTAAATCGCACAACCAGCAGAATAAGGCCCCATTCATGAAACTAATGAGCCGTGGAAAGTATTATTGAATTTTTGAAGTACCTTGATAATGAAATAGGCCAAGCCCGGGGTGTAAGAGCCAGGTGCATCGGGGCACGATATCTTGATTCACTTATGAGGGTTTTATGAATGTCGGTTTTTATGGTGAAAGAAACGCCCTAAACCTTTGGCGTCAATTATTCGTGACCCTAATTGCAGATGATGCGATACGAGGCATTGTGATCGAGTTGACGGCAATATTGGTATATTTTGTGTACTCTTTTCATCTCCAAATAAAGCTTCCTTGGGGTTGTGAAGTTATTTCCTTTGTTAACAGTCTTTTGCGCTACATTGTTGAGACGTATGTTCAAATGGCGGCCTATTAAAAACAAACGTTTTTTTAAGAACAAGCCAACGAAATTCGTTATTATTACAGTAGCTATAATCGCAGAATTTGATCACGAAATTTGAAGTGTTGATTGGCTTAGGTACTATCAATTTTATTTAAGTGGTTTAAAAATAGTTGTTCCGCAATAGAACTTACGTAATAAAGACGTGAATTTCAGTTGGTTAATTGGTCATGTTTAGTTCATGATATAAAATCTAGGAGTTCAGATGGGATACTTTCTATTGTATATGCTTCTTTGAGACAAAATATTTACTGGTAATGAAAAAGCAAAAAGCTCTACAATGCAAGTCTTAAAATAATGGTCCAGCGGTTCCTCCATGAAAAAGATAAAACAAGACAAACATAAGACTATTATGTGTGGGTGTGACTGCGATGGACTTACTCCTTTATCTTTGGAAGTATGTCAAGGCCAAAAACGTTGACTACCAGTACGACATTTTCAGAAAAGCCAGTAAGGGCTGTTTTAGTCAAGGTGTCAGTACACCTCCCCTACAAAATCTCGGTACAGATGTCCGTATGAGAATCGCAGTACGGCGCTTTTCACACCGCGAATCGCAGCTGTGGACGCAGCTGCCCGCTCGTATGCAAACGCCCTAATAAACTAACACTTTTTATTACGAATTCGGTTCAAAGCCAGAGCAAGCAATGGGCGTATCATAGATACCAGTGGATTACAGATGGAACAAGAAGAGGTTTCTCACGAAGAAGGTGGATCTTCTAAACATAAATTGAATAATTTAGTGCATTTCTATTGTAAAATACTTCTGAAGACTTAGAAAAAATGTAGCAAGGCAATATAATGGGGTTTACAATTGCACTGGCCAAGTATAATTTAAGTACGCATCATATCGAACGTACTCATAGTAAACAATGACTACGCTTACTGTTGGAAGGATGGTTAATCAAGTGTTAGGGAAGCCGATACTCCATCCTTTTTAATAACTTAAATACATATTATAAACATTTAATAAAGTGACGTAGGTGCTCTCAAGTAGTCTCAATGTTGCGTAGATCAAGGTCTGTAAATTTTAACTTTTTTCATTTAGGTAGGTACTTCTCTATAGAAAATAACTACCTACCCTCACTGGAAGTTAAGGCATATAAAACTGTTGTGTTTACAGCGATCAACGTGCCACTTCCTCCCTCAAAATCTGTTTTAGCTCCACATCTAAAAGGGAACGGTTTCAGATGTTTGGCACATGTATGCAGCTTCGGACGAGCTCCATGTGGATAGAACAAGGGTCTTTGTTGAATATTCTCGATGATTATGATACTTCTACATCTGGCTTGAAATTATTATAGTGTTAACGAGTCGACTTACCCGAATTACGGTCAGTAAGTACTTATTTTGTATTGTGAAACAATAAGCAAAAATGGAAATAGATCCATGATTGTCTGTAAAACCGTGAAACACAGTGGAAACGTTAGGGAAACTTTATAAAAAAAAACGAAAAAACAAAAAATTCCACGCAAAATGTAAAACTGTAACATGAGTAGGTAGACTAACTAAAACATAAGACATAAATAATAATAAAAAACTAAAACTTAATTAAAAATAATACATACTTTTATTATAACTAACCTAATCATAGTGCTCCAAATGGATCCTAACTCAGCATGATGCGGGTTGAGAACAACCAACTTTATTCATAAAGAAAAAATTGTAACAGTTGAGCTATCTACAAATAAATAGTTAGTAAATGATTTATAGATAGCTCAACTGAATACTGTTTGAAAGTGGTATTATTATTTTAAAGTCAACAGTATTGACTGACACCTGACACGTATGACAAGTACCGCACATTTGGCGGTAGCTGGGCGGGTGGCAAGGGCGGCCCGCCCAACTCGCTACAACTGTATCGTAAAGGTGTTCAACTCGGTTTTATTGTTTCCTATTTTACTTTACTACCGGCAATTAATATAGGAACACGTGTTCACTAGTTACCCGACTGCGTTTATAGTAACAGCATGCGAGACTAAAGACCTAAGACTTTTTTTTGTCCTGTAAAATATTTTTATTATTTATACATTTGTATTTTAAATAGCTCCAATTTTACGATGTAACTAAGGTTCATTGGTAAGGTCCTCATTGGTTCGATATTTTAAATATAAGAAGGTAATAATGTAACTCAAAACTATATATGGATGTCTTTTTATAGCTATGTAAAGAACATAGCTTAGTTATTAATATAAATGTACTAATTTTTACTTCTGGTATACTCGTAATAAAATCCATTTACTACTTACAGATTTTTTTTGGCCAATCTAACTGTTCAACACATTTACCAAGACCTTCAAACTTAACAAAGCTAAGAATCTCTCACGACTTTTGGAATAATCTGCCAAGCACATGCCACCAGTTGGTAGTTTTTATACAACTTGGTTCAATATTGTGACTGGTTTCCACAAGTAGGCACAAATTGTTGTTTTAAGTGCTATTTACAAAACACGATAACAAGATAAGGGTTACGTTCAAAGTTTGGTAAACAAGTCTCCGGTCACAGCTGGTATTTTTATAATTAAAGTGATAAGGAACAATGTGCCATATTGGGGCTTTTGTGATAGCAAACAGAGATTACTTAGTTAGCGATACCGTTTTATTATAAAAGCTAAACACCACTGATGTGATTTAATGAATAAGATAAGGCATAGCGTTCCTCTACTTTGCAAAATTATCTTTCAGTGCATGAAGAATAACATTGACATAGTAGGTACCTACTTCTGTAAGGTTGAAAGTTGTTGAAAGTGTTGTCTACATTAAATATAACTATAGTAATAATAGGCAGACAGTGAGAGTCAGGCTGTGGATGATAATGATGAAAACGATAATCGTTTTGATTTTGATATTAACATAATTTAGGTACCTGCTTAAATGCAATTCAAATTTCAAAATCGTATTTTGACCTATTCATTTGTGTCGCTGGACCTTTTAATACTATTCGAAAACACTCTGACATCCTAAGTGTGTTCTTACCTTAACCCCAACTGGCATTAAATAAATTATCCCATTTCATGCTGATATCAATCTTAAAATGCTCATTACTCAGAAAGCCCTTACATTCTGCCCTAGAATAAACATGATGTTCTTCTATAACGCGCTTGATTGATATCTGTCTCAAATGTAGCGCGTCACACAATACAGTCCATCTGGACAGTGGACACATTCATAGTCCCCTGGCATTTCACCTGATTAATGATACAACATTGTGTTAATATTTGCATAAGAAACGCAAGGAAGGAACTTATCGTCCGCAATCTTCTATGCAACGTTGATGACTTTCGTCTTCTGTTACAATGTTCTAATGTATTTAAAACTTTATTCCTTGCTATATTGAGCCTATGTTTATTTGACTGCGCTTTACACATTCCAAATTCGATTGTATCATGATGTGGTAGAGTTCAAAATAATGATTCAGTAGAATGTGTCGTTAGTGATGAGACCAAGTCCGATGTTGAGATCCAAAGTAAACTCGTCCGACGCGTCAATAAAAATATTCATTGGCTCACACTCTATTTAACAGTTGATGAGACAACCCTGCAAGTGTTATCAAGGATGTCACAAAATACATAAACTGAATACTTATGGAAAGACTGCTATGTCATCGTCGTGAAGGGGTGCGTTCAGGCGTTCTTATCACAGATTGAAATCAACATCCCCATACGTAAGGCGAAATTTGGTGGATTAGAGTATACATATTTCATTTAGCGTACCTAATTTTTTAAACCATACAACTTTACATAAACGTGAGCACACTGCTTAAAAATTACATCCGCACGCAGTTTCTCTATTTTGAAAAGTAATATGTATTAGCAAAATCTAAATGAGGCTCTCGTGCCAACCCTGAAGGATAAAGTCCTGTCCACACAAGCGGCCTGATTGATGCAATGAAAAATGACGCGACAATGTTTTGAGAAATTGCGTGCTCGAGGCCGCTTTGTGATACAGAATGAGATTTTATTACTTGCATAATTTAATTCTATACGTCTCGGAACCGGATTAGTAGCAATACTTTGTAAAGTGTAGGTATACCTTTGATTAGGGAGGTCACTTTATTTATTCAGTCTTTTCATGTTACCATTAATATGCGTCTTATTTTGACCCTTCGTTCACAGTTTCACGATGGAAGTTTTTTAGCACGCTGACCATTTTCACATAGGCCACTTATTAAATTAAATTTTCTACCAATGCTCGGTGTTTTTTTTACTAAAAAACAATAGTTCAAAGATGTTTCTCAAAATAGCCCAGCCGTTTCAAGTAATTTTGGATTCACCAGCATGGTAATCGGATGGAATTCTAAAAGTGCATTTTCAATAAGATAACTTATACGTATGTAAAATATTGTAGAAACTCTTTCAGATGCTACGTAATCCTTTTCAGTAAAACTTTGTTTCAATAGAGAGTGACCAATAAATACCATTGTTTTGATTGTGGATTTAGTAAAATTTTTATTGTACCTACCTACAAATTATACCACAGCTTGTAGTGCAGGTTTGAAATTGGCATAAAATAACATAAATTACAAAAAGATGTACCTATTAAACCCAACACAAGTGCTAGTGAACAGATAATAGGAACTAGATCATAGCGATAAGGTAAGCGCACACTTGTGACACTTTACTGCGAAAAGGCTCTTCGCACATGTGGCCTTTACTGTGACTTATTTTGCTGGTGATAAGATAAGGTATGCAGTGTCTTGGCTTAATAAATTATGCAGTATTTTTATTCAATATTTCAGGACCTGTGATGCAATTTGATCTGAATAATTCAATTCTGCTCGTTTTTTCTTCGTCTGCTACACCACAATGAATTGTGTTCTAATTTCAAATGATGTCATGTTGTTGTGTTGACTTGACAATCGGGTAAAGGCGTGCCACGCGATTGGCACCACATCACATAATGCTATGATGCAAGTATTTCTGAATGTAGGAGTGTCATGAATGTGTAGCGCACATCATTGTACAAAAAGTCTTGAGACAAGCAGTTCCTATGTAGACGCACCTTTATTTGTTTGGTATTAGGTCGAGTCATAACTACCGTTATTGATTTTTACTAATGAGTGCGTAACGAGACAAAGAACTAATACTGGTGTCACGGTGATATTTAACTAGTATAATGAGTAAGTGAAATACGCAGACATTCGTCACGGCATGATTTGTCGTCCGCGCCAGGTGTCCGGCCGCAGGCTCCGGACTATCCGTCCGGCCACTCATTTGTACGTGTCAAATAGCTGTTATTTTTGACCGAAGCATGTAGACAAGCGCCCATGTAAGCGCCACCAAATCGACAAGGGGGGGCAATCGCTATCTCATAAAACTGTTTTCATACTAAATTATAGGTATTCTGTGACTAAATAGTGACATTAGCGCGTTTCAGGGCGTTTTTTGCCGTCAAAAGCTTCTTGTTTTCGTATATCTGTAGCCACATCGCTTGACATTATGCTGGGCATAGCAAAGCAGTTCAGAACTTACGATATCGGGGCAGTAATATTTTGGAAATATAATGATTCCTCTCCAATCGTTTAGGTTACGTTTTTTAACCACGCTGACGTTTTAATTGGCAATTGTCTAAGGCTATCTTTTCTAACGCTCTAGTTAAAAGTTGTTATTTTATTTTACTACTTTTCTTTTGAGATTTTCATTTGGCAAATGACGCGGGCAGCTGTTCGGGTGATAACTGGCAACACCAGATGTCATATTTATTTCCACGATAATGTGTACAAAGCGTTTTACTGCCCCCGTTCGACGGAAGTTCGGCCAGCATTTGTCGATCACCTTTCTTTACGAAGCTGGTTGTAAAACGTTCGTAAAACATATGGACTGCAGGTTCCCATGAGGTGCACGTGTGAGGAAGCTTGTAGATTAGTGAATAGTACGTGTTGCAAATCTGCGTGGCACATTTGGCGGTAACGCTATCAGCAGAGCTACACTAACACCCTGGCATATGGGACTACTGATACTCACTGATAACAACACATAAAAGTATAGGATTTTTCAAAGGATGGAAATGTTCAGTGGGTAGGTACCTACCTATAGGTAGGATATAAATATCAAATTTCCCTGACATTAATTGTAGAGTCAGTTCTAAAATCAGCGCGTATAGAGTCAGCTTTTTGTATCCACTTTATAATAATATTTATCAATCGAATTTATTTACGTAAAATCCGTCCCGTCATATTCATTATCTTGCTTACGTGTTACTAAATTAGTGAAGTCAAAGAACTGAGTAGGTATGACCTATAAAGTGAGTGCATGCAGGTGTTTGTACTTAAATAATTGGAGGTGTTCGCGTCATAAGTTAGGCTTATGATTTTATCAATATAATCAGCACTTATCTTTAAGACGCAATAAATGTGTGAATAAAAAAGATAATCACTTATCATTTAACACCATGAGAATTGTTTAGTGCGCTTGTACTAAAGAATATTTTCCGTATGATTATTGTGGTTAAAATTATCTTTACCTACTTACGTTATCTAAGAGAGAATACTTACCCAGAGATAACAGATAAAGTCAAGCAGTAGGTACCTATTTTATTCGTTCTGCTGGTGGTCATAATAGCCCCGGATCGAAGCTATCATCATGTTTGAGTAAATTATACTTAGTACCTATATTCTTTATAGTGATCCACGTATAGCAGGGAGCATTTTGTTTTAAACTTTGAAGGTATCATAGAAAATACACAATTGCTGATATTGCTAATAAAAGATTTAAAAAAGTGTAGTAGATCCCATTGATAGCTTATAAGTTGAAGAATAAGATCACACGTGTGTGCGCACAGCTGCATGCGCGTGTTTGTCGTCACAGATCACGTAATCATCCAGGTATAACATACACTATGCCAACAAAATACAAATGTAAACTCTGAATTTGTCAAAAAAAATCTCAACTGTAAGTGTAACTACCTATGAATATGGCTGACTAGGCTGAGAGGATGGTAAGTATAGGTGCAGAGCAAGCCTACTACATCTAAACATTGTCCCAGGCACTACAGTGTCCCGTTAAGTGTAAGGCATGGTGCTTCCTTACGCTGTATAAATCATCTTCAATAGATGTAAATGTCTATTATTATAAGTGTATATAACTACTCAGATGAGTACTCTACTTTTTATTTTCTAAAGCAAAATAGAGCAGTTACAAAACAGGGACCTAATGACGTGAATAAGTATAAGTGCGTCATACCTACACGTGGAAATAAACAACATCTTCCTTCCTTAATCCAGTAATACTTGTATTCTGAACTAGGAAAGCAGATGTTTTCTACATTTTGTACGAGTAATTTGTAAAACAATTGAAAATTACCATCCAATCCGCGCACATGTTTTCTGCAGCAAAGAGAGTAGTAAAAATATAAAACTTTACTTTAGAAACAAATGTTTCAGTTCTCACGTCCATGTGCAGCATTTTGGGCAATCGTGTATGAATCTGCCTTGCAGATGTCGTCGGTGCGTTCAAAGTTTACTTCTCCACGAACATTCGTTACTAATGATACTTATCCAAAAAAAAAATTATTGCAGTTAAGTAATACATACCACTGTATTTTTTTTACTAAAACAAAACACTGGAATAAGCGACCACAGGCCATCCAAAGCAAAACCAAGTACCGTACGTTATTGCGTGCAATAATAACGCATGCGTTATTGGCTTGTTCCCATCGAGCCCACTAACTAGCCCACTGGCAGTATTTGCTATATCGTTTCAAAGTACATTTATTGGACACACTGCTATTGTTATTATGCATCTTGTAATGCAAAATGTAGGTTTGAATAACGAACTAATGTTGTCGATGACACCTTTTGGTACACCTTTGGTATTTTTAATTGATGTTGTCTGAAGCAAAAAGCTGATACTTTCCATTCAAATAAATCTTTTCCGCTAATTATGAGAAATGGATCCCATCTGTGTTATACAAGATGTCCGAGATTATACAACCATTTTTTTACAGAAGGTCTGATTCTGGTAAGAATCTATATTTATTAGATTTTACTAGGTAAATAACATTTTCGCAAAAAAAAAAAACTGAATGAGAAGTGTCTCAGTCACCTACAATATGGAAATAAATAACAAGGAGTTTGTTTATTATATTATAGGGCTAATTCTAGTACCGGAAAACTGATTAAGTAGTCTATTTCCTAGATTGCTTCTATGTACAAATATAAACAAATCAACGTTTCTTATGTCACTGTTGTGTTCAGAACACCCTGTTTACGACTTATAAATAAACCAATCATATTTTTTTAGTTCACCTAAATACGTCGGTTTGGTCGCCTGTCGACTGACAGTCTCGACACGGTACGGCGACACCGACACATTCCACGGGAAGTCGGAAAATGATACCTAATGAGAAAATACTGTGTGGAAACCGCGTGGAATAGTAAGATCAAAAAGCGTTTAGAAGCATGTTTTTTATTTACGACCTGATTCTAGATTACCACTATCGGTATACTATCCAAGCAAGGTACATTGAAGGCCTACGCTTATGTAAGATAACCAATGATCAAGATGCAGAACCAAAAAAATTAAAACCCGAGTTATTATTTCCAAAACCTATTTGTATGAAAATTTCTGTCAAAATGATGACAAAGTTATATCAGAATGTATGATTTGAATATTAATTTCGCGAATGGCTGTTGGTAGCGGGATACAATACTATTGCTAAAAGAATAATTTATTCGGTAGACATCCGCCGGACGCTTGTTTGCGTGTTCAGTTTGCATATGAGGCTGCCATTCTAATTCCTTATTAGTGTGTTAGTAAGTATTGGTGACTTCCACACCAAGGTAGATGCGAAGTGATAAAGAAATAGCGTCACCCAGCTGTCTGCTGCGGCCAAATATCCTAATATCCATCCGTACATGGTATCCTGTGTTACCATGTACGGATGGTGACACAGGAGACATACTTAAACTATTTTAGCCTCAATAGCCAGGTAATTTCACATGCATGCATAGACTTTTTTATTTTTTTATTATCTATCGGAATTGTATATCAGAATTACTTTAGCACCCTGTTGTAGTGGCATACTGAATTCTACATGCCAAAGTCTGTATGGGATATTATTTGTTTCGTTATCGTCAGTATTTCCGCAGCAACTGTCAGTGATGCTTGAACTGGATTTAGACAAAAGCCAGTTTTTATTCCGATCACGTCAAATCTTGCGCAGAACTTTGTGATACAGCCATTCCAAAGTGCTTAGTAACTGCTCCACTCTTCCATCAGTACCCTCAAGTTTCAGCCCTGGCATCTGTGCATCATGTGCGAGCACAAGGGCGGCATTCAGTCGCGGAAGATCCACGTGCTAAGCAGACGAGCCATCTGGTACATTTGCAGACTGCGCAGTACTAAGATTAGCTCTGATTTGATTACTTGAATATGAAAGCTTATTATGACCCTTCATGTTGGCAAGACTACTGTGAAGCTTAATGATATCATCGTTCGATATCCCCTTTAGATAAAGTGATTGATAATAGTAATATTCGGAAAAGGAACAGAATCATATGGAAATAATCCGAAAACGTATAGTTGAGAAAAATGTAGAGTAATCACTCTGTGGTATCATATGCTTGCGTCAGTAGTAATACTATTTTTATATTTCTTTACATAATGAGGTAAGCGAAGCTCGATCATACTTCCTGAACAGATAAGAGACCACAGTTGTTCCACTTAGCTTTGTTACACTTTACCTACAGCGTAATAAGTTTGTATGTGAGCTTAACACGAGCTTATAGAAGGTATATAATAGGTATTGTTTTACTGACGCTTAAATTCATAATAATAATGTCATCATATCTCAGTATCTCCGTCACGTCGTCCAAGTTATTATTTAATCTGCGACCAAGTGTAGTGTAGATTGCGCACGCATCGCGAATATAGCACACAATGGGACAATGGTGGTGAATGGTGGAGATAGCCATCTCTTTGTGGTCGCCGACGAGGCAGATGTTACTTAGGAGAAATAGGTGAGTGTCCTATCTAGCGCTAAGCTAGTTTCATGATATCTGCCTTCTGTACGTATCAGTAGATCCTTGTGAATAGATAGATTTATTGTATATTTGTATACCTACCTACTTGTTACAATATTGACAAAAAATCTGATTCTTCATATTATGAACGTTAAAATCATGTGAACTCCTCGATGTTCATATTAAATTCTAGGTTTCCAGAAATACCGAACTAGTTTTTAATATTAATAATAAGTGACCAACACGACAGAAACAGAAATCTATGTGAAGAGTTAGAAGAAAGGACAGCTAAAAGAAAACATCGTTAAAGTAGAATGTGTTACAGAATTAGATGTCGATATTTGAATAGAAACGGAAGCAGCCACGAACAAGTGGAGAACATAGGAATATTCTAATTCTGTTATAGTCTCGTCAATCTATTTCAAAGTCTGAGGTAATTTAAAAAAAAAACACGCTCGATGCATTTTTTTATAACACTCGCTATGATATAGGTGTTTCTTCAGGGCGATATTAGTACAGCTGTGATACTGAAATTTTATCAGCTAAATTTGTCAGAATCAAAGTTATAGTACTTATATGCAGTAACCAATATATCTACTTATTACTCTCCATTTTATATACGGGTACATTATATTTTGTGTTTCATAATTTTTGATGAAAAATAATGATTTCGGTCCTTGAAAAGTCATCTCTGCACTGCGTCTCATGTCATCCTGTCATCATGACCAGCAGAGTATTTATAGACCCGCCTGGTTACTGTTCAAGCTGTCAGCCTGCTGAGGAGTCGCAGGCGCAGCCCTGCGGTGTCAGGCAACGGTAAACATGTGGGTGGTTTTGCACACGGAATGACGAGAACATTAGTCTGCTTTATATGACGTTTGATCCTGCGATGAAAGGCTGACCAGACAATGTGGCACAACTAGACCGGTAAATACTAAACATGCGCTTGTATCCTAAATTCTCGCTGAAGGAAAATCTTTGAAATTGAATTAATTTTTGAATAATGTTAAAGAGATGAAGCTCGCGTGGTATCTTGGATGGGATGATGTCAAAAACCGCTATAATATTTTCAAAAATATGCTCCCTTGCTGTTTTGATCCTCGTATTAACTTATTCATGCCAGACCTTGAAATTCAAATGTATTGTTATTGAAAATAGCACATTACGTTTGAGATAAACATCTGGCCGGAATAATTTTGTAAACTCAACCTGTGACTTATGTCCTCATAGGTATTCTACAATACGCTGATATTCACTACACATACTAAGATGTTAATAATGTTTTTGTAAGTTTTCACGCGTTAGTCGCTCAAGTCTGTTTTTCTCATCCCTTTAGGTATAATATCAGCTGCAGTTAGTCATACGTAGTTGGTATTTCTCTTGTTATTTTTACCAGTCAACAAGATGACGCAAAGTAGTCGTGATGGTGTACCGTGAGGTCTCGGCGTGACCATCGCACGTGTACGCCAGCTGCGGTCCGCGCAGACCGCTGATCGAATTTATTGTTATTGAAATGTCAATCTCGAATACCTCACTACCAATACAAGCAAAACGACTACAGGTAGTATGTCTGTGTATGTCCTGAGGCCCAATCGATGAATTTATATACAGGTATTGCATTTTGTATTGCACAGCAGCTCGATCTCTGAACATGGAAGGTTTATACGCTGGGAGCAAACGTCAAAAGTATAGCAATTTAAAAAAAAATTGTAATAATAGGTAGGTAGTATAATGGATTACTTACTTGCCTGCAACAAGTCTTATAACATTTCAGGTTCTTACTTTTTTTACTGTGGAGTACTGTTAATATAGTTACATAAATCTTCATAACGACATACAAAATATAAAACGGCTCTAAAATTTAAAAGGTTTCTTGTAATTATAACTGTAGCAATAATTACTTACCTGACCCTTAAGTATGACTAAGTTAATCACAGCGATGTTTCCAACCGTAAAAACTTGCAACAACGCACCCTGTCATATTGAACATAATTTATGCTGACTTCTTACTGCGATACATTTTACTTTAGAACTTCATACTTTTACGCAAATCTGAACCTTACCTGCTACTCAATAAGATTGTGGCACTATAAGATGATAAAGCAATACAGTCCTCTCAAAGTTTGATGGTTATTTTACAGCCGAGTTCTAATTACAAGGTTTCCTCTGAACACTAGTATACGAAAGGATTGTGGAAAGTATTAAAAAACTTTATGACACTCCTGCACTCAGAACTTCCAAACTTAGTTATTCTCAAACTAAGTTTGGGTTTTAAAACATCCAAGCGATTTTTTACCATGTTACTTTTTAATGGCCATCATAATAAATATGAATGATGTCTTAGAGTGCGGACCAGAAATGTTTAACTCTTTGTTAAGAATTAGTTTCGCGATATGGCTCGGGTTTACAGGGAGTTTTAGTTAATCTACTAGAAGGCAATAAAACAGGAACAAGGCGGTCAATGTTTTAGTTTTTTTATGAATTCTAACTCGAGAAACAAATTTAAAGTTCATAGATTTGTATGGTACACATATTAACCTTATGAAAATTATACCTAGATCTAATCTAATCTATACAGCGTCAGGAGCCACATTTACTTATGCACCTATGAACGGGACGCTGTAGTGTCTGGGACATGGTATGGATGGTCGATTATATCTAACCTAGGTATAATTAGTATTTTATATAAGTACCTATTAAGTATTATGTTTATAATATGTTAAGGTACGAATAATAACAATAAAGCTATAAAAAACATGTCTTTATTAGCAAAACATTTAACGTCATTACAACAATCATCAGCTGTGTTAAAACCAACCATATTTATGTGACATCTAATCATCCCTCAGTTGACTTGTGCCAACTGTTTGTCGTTTAAAATTCAATATATTTTGCCATAAAAATCCCTGTTTACGAGCTAATTCCGACACATGTCAAACAAATTGTTAGCACTTCCAAATCATGACGGAACCACATAAACTTCCTAAAAACTAACAAGGGTTCATTAAGTGTGAGAATTCGATTTTATATAGATGTTAGTCAAGTGGTGACTGAATTATACTAAATTTTTTTCTTGCAGGTGTCATAGGTCATTGAAGATAATCCTTTTTATCCTTATTCTAAAAGATAAGCTATTATTTATGAGGTACTAGTTATAAATAAGATAATTTAGTCCAATACTTTCTAAAACTAATTTATATTCATCGCGATGATGCTATGTCAGACTTTACCAGATCTACATGAAATGTGATTGGCAGTGACATCGTGAACTCTCGCCTTTCGTGTTTCTGGGATTTCCTCACAGTTTCATAAATTTTGCTAAAGTTATGATTCTTTTAATGGGTATTTGTATATAAACATAAGATTTACTATGTTTAATTTGCAAATACCAACCTAGCTAGACGAGTTTTAGCCTTTTCTATGTATACAGGGTGTTACCAGACCACTTCCGAAAACTTGGAGGTTCCAATCAGACCATGATACTGAAAACATTAAGCGAAAAAAATCGCGAAAAAAAAAATTGACTTGACTATCTCTTTTTAATTTTTTTTCTAGAGTCATACACACAGTACAACATAATAAGACATATCTACCTAATTATCTCATTTAAAAAAGCAAAAAAACAAATAAAATAAATAAAGCAGCAATGTACACGCAGCACGCAGATTACGTCTACTACAGCATGAACAGCTGAGAGTTCATTGCGGGTCATTCAAGTACGCGACGTGCGAGCGACCTACGTTAGTACCTACCTACGTTAGTAGGCACTTACGATACAGAATAAATAATAGTACTACGCCTCGACCTTACCTACGTGAATGCGTACATTGCGGGCTGGCGAAATAAATACAAATCTTTAAACATTGTTTTCTCCGGCTATAATTATTTTTCAGGATAACTGATTTTTTTTTGGTTGGGTTTTGGTGTGCTGTAGCTCCCCCTTTCGTTTTCGGAAGTGGTCTGGTAACACCCTGTATATCGTTGATCAAACTGGTAAAACCCATAATACCATATAATATGTAAAAAATATATAGGTAAGTTAATATCCATAGGTAGGTAGGTGCTCGTAAAAAGTAACTCCTGAAATAAGAACTAATATATTTTTTTACTTTTCTAGAGCGTGCTTGAACTAGGTATATTATACTAGGTATATAGGTAACTAGATATACTAGTATATAACAGTAGACGTAAAAAGCCTTAAGCTGTCTATGTTTTTTTTACTAAATAAAATTTATTTATTATTATATTATTTATTTGTTATTATTATTTTATGTTATCTAAATATCTATTCATAGTACGTTAGTTTAAAGTACCTATATTATGTTATACAGGTAGGTACGTAAGATAGTTCCGGGATGACGTGATCAGCTTGACCGAGATAGCGCCATCTGTCAGGTGCAAGGCCATACTGAAGGAAAAATGTGACCCCATTAAGATGGTTTGAGTTTGCATTATTCATAGAGTTGAATTCCAACTCTAATATCGATCGTGGCGACGTTAATTTATAGTGATCCTGTGAATAGGGCTGCTGCTGTTCTAATTACATCGTTCTCATATAATAAACCAATGTTTTGGTAAATAAGGCAGACAGTATTTAGTTACCTATAGCACAGATCATATAATACTATCCTATAGTAATTAAAAAATCATTTTTTTTTTAAATTACAATTTTTAAATTTGAGAATAACGAAGATTTAAGTCCCATACTTGAACCAGCCACGCAGCGGGATGCACTGTACGTTTGCTTGAAATCAGTTTCGTTGATTTTAATCTTGTACCGACTGGTATATTTTTGATTTGTGCAGCAGGTTTTATCTGATGAATAGTGACAACCCTGATCATGACGCCCCCGCGCTGCTCGAGGTCATCACACCTGAGAATTTGTTTTCGTATCCGCGTGCAGAAAAAAACCAAGCTTTTGAGATTTTTTGTTACCTTGGCATTCTCAAAATAAATGATTGTTCAACACTTATTAGGAGTCATCACGTTTTATAATTGGTTAAATATAACATGGTTTGGACGATACCGTGTTATAAAACTTATAAATACTCTACCTACTCTAAATCCGGGAAGCATTCTTTATATCGCACTTAGTCTTGGACAAATTAACTAATTCGTCCAAGCACTTAGGTAGTGCATTGTTGCCTCAAGTAAGTGACTTTTATATTTGGGAGAGATTCAAGTAGGCTTTCTTTTATATTATGACTATACAACAAATAACAGACTATTTTACAAATAAAAGACTTTCTTTTTAATCCAAAAAATTATTTAAAAGATAAAGATAACTTATTAATAAATATATATTTTAAAATATAGAATTTACTACATCATTAAGAAGAAGCTATGTTATATTATTGTTTTAGGAACATACACAGCTGTGCAAGAGATACATAAAACCTCAGAAAATTTACATAGTTATGTTGGGTTATTCCAATTCGCGGCAAAACAGTTACTTGGCAAGGTCGCTCAGACTTTAGAGTTGTTTAGGAATATTATTTGATAAAGTATGCGAATCGTTGCTATGGACATTTGGACATCAAGTTTATCCATGACCCAGGGTCAGAGTCATTTTAAATCATATATTTTAGCACCAAATTATATTGGAAAAACATACTTTTGAAAGGACTTTTATGAACGTTTTTGGCCTTGTAAGGAGATTATGTATAACTTCATTATCTATAATAATATGATGTGGTTAGTTTTATTCGTTTATAATCATCATTATTGCTTAAATTACGTCATAGTGGTAAAAGTCATAGTGGTTTAGTCAAAGTGATATTTGGAGATGTAAAATGAAATCTTAATTACTTTAAGCCTAACTTAGTATTCTATAAATAGGTTCAGCGCAGATTTGCCTATATCGGGAGTACATGGCGCAGGCGCGGGCCATATGGTCGCGCAGCCTGCGCTGGACAAACTATTTGCTCTTGGTTACTCACCCGTTGCACCACGAAGGCCGTCGAGTGGGAGACAAGTCTAGTTTACATACAGTTTAATACCATTCACGTAGAAAGCAGGCTGTCAGTAGCTATTTATACCGACCTAATCGTAAAATCGTAGTGAACTGATCCTGAAGAGATCATTCATAGCAGCCATGGACAGTATAAGTTTTTCATAGTTTCGACGGTATAAAACTAATCTGTAATCAGTCAGACTCTTTGATCTGATGAAGACAAGTTGACGTGCAGTAAGCGCCAAAATTGTATGAGAATGGAATCATTATATAGGACACGAGATTTGACATTTTTTGAAACGACACATAGCACTTTTATTTTAATAGTTTTTCTTGTGTTATTGTGAGTATTGTTGTTTAATTTTGGTGGAGTTTAAACCAATAATACTTAGGTCGCAACGAAAAGTGTTACCCATTGGAATAAATGTCTGTAAAGTGGTTTTTCTGAATGTGAAAATTCGTGTTAGGTTTTGAAGAGAAAATCCACCAATTTCTTTTCAAAACAAACGACAGCCGACTTGACAAATGACTTGACTTGACTTATTCATTACAATTTTAACACTTGACATTGGCAAAATTGTCTGTCGAAATGACGGACACAGGCCATTACTGAAGAGAAGAAGAAGAATCATTATATATGTCACTAGACGTAAATAATGTCACTTGACTTACCATATGTCACTTGACATTTACGACTTCCAAGTACGACCATAAGTTTTGACGTCATAGAATGACAATTTGACGCAAGCTGAAGTTTAGAGTACTCAAATCAATTCAAATTTGGAACCATTAGAGTCCATAGAACCATTTTGAGAAAAGCAGGTGCTGACTGATGTCGTTAGTTCAGCAACCGGTTTTTCATGTGCGTTGAATAGGAAAAGTTCTAAATGGGTTCAGTTTGTATCAGAACAGTCCCGCAGTCACAAATGTAGATAATAACGTCCGTCCATTATCGGCCTTGCAAGGCCGGCTCGAACTAGCTCTACTATTACGTAAGAATGTTCACAAAAACGAACTGACAAAAAGTTGATTTGCGTTTAGTAATTAATGGAATTGAAATAAAGGTGTTTTTATTGCTTCTGGGTAATTATACTGTTGGAATGGCAGTTTAATTTTATTGGTATACCTTCCTACCAACATTCAGTTTCCTTTCCAGCTTACCTACGTGTGGTTTATCAGCACCTCCTCTGTATCCATTAGGATTGTTTTATTGTTATCTGCGTTGAGTATCGTACTTCTTGTACTTCTTAAAATACCGTTTCTTTTACTGATACCTATATGTGGTTTATGAATGACACTGAGATTTTTATTCAATTCTAGATCATTGAATTTTTGAGTGACTCTACTAAAACTAAGCTGTTTTTAACTAATGTCCGTTTTATCAGCAGGATAAATCTATATGACTTGCAAATTGGTCAGCTGGTCACGCAATTATATCGCTCGGTACATACACGTGCAAGAATTCCAGTAAACAATTCGTTTGATGGCGCCGTTCTACGTCTACCCACTTGACCTTATGACTACATAACACTTCGAGCTTGATATTTTTACTATTTTATTCTGGTGCTAGAAGTAATAATGGATAATATTTTCGACTACTTAGGTAGGTACTACTGTAACTTTATTTAGGCAGAGAACAGATATATGTACCTAGTAAGAAAAGAAATAGTCATTTTGTATCTTCAAATACATTTGATATTAAGTACTTGTTTAATTAAAACACTAACACTGTAATATACAATTTTAACATTTAGAATGTAGTAGGTACTTCAACATTGCGAAAATGTACCCACATTAACCCACTATCATTACATTATAGAAATTTAAAACTAAAAAATTGCGAAAGATCAGCGGTGACGAGCATGCAAAATGCAAAAGTTCATTTTGAATGATTCTGACTCGCGGTCATCAATTGGATGAAACTTTTCCAATCGTTTTTGTATTAGGTTAACACACTAGTGATTTCATCAAGACTTGTTAAATACCTAATGATTTGTGGAGTGTTTTGGACAGTGCGTGGAGCAATAAGTATCTTGCTCCAAATTAATTTTGGTAGCAACTTGATAAGGCGCTGTATCGAAAGGAGTGTGCCAATTTCACTCGAAATATAATAAAGAATCGTGAATATGTTTAAATCAAGTTTCTCTCGCGGATTTCTCGAAATAAATCAATAACTAGAGTGCAGTTTAATTTGTGCAGTATTGAGGTATCCGGATCGAGCACGAGTAACGGTAGCGGTTGAGTTGGCAAAGTACGTGAATAAAGGGACTCTCTGTTGACAGTTCTAAAATAATCACGATAAGTATCATAATGCACTGATTTTGATACGGTCTATATTTTGGTTCATTATACTACGTAAATGTGTCAGTAATTCAGAGTAATAACAGGATGATGTTAGAGCTTGAACAAAATAAGTTGTTAGGAATTGAGCTAAGTAAAAACCAATTGTAATGGCTAGCCTATGTGTATATTCGGAGCTAGTGCAGAAACCCAAGCTAGGCTCTGTAGCTAGGCTCTCACATCTTGAAGTTATTGTTGATTACAACAGTTTCTAATTTTACGTTTTCTTTACACGAGTTTATCGAAGTTACATAATCATTATCATACTTACACTAGTCTAGCCTAAGTTACGCTTTGACTATAGCTTGCTTATTGACTTGCGGCGTGCGACTGTGAGGAGGATAAGCTTCCGTAAATAGTAACACAACTGGAATTTGGGAGTTGTGCAATTCCCAACAAAATGTTTCGCTTTGCGAATGCGTTTGCGTGTGCTATACTCGAGTCGAAAGTCAAAAAAATGCACAGACTCGGGGCTCAGGTGATATATGTTTTGGCGCCACTCAGCCGAGAACTTGACCTGCTTCTGACAATGTACTAGAATTAGGCCACTTACCCACTAACGGGCTTTTACGGTAACCATCATGTATACTCGTAGACAACAGTTATTAAGGTCGACACTCGACAGCAACAAGCACCAAAGCGCGTAGAATTTAGATGACAATATCACTAGTGGTCTGGTTACCCATTCAATGGAGGAAACGTGAATACTTCAAGAGTGTTCAAAAACTGCAAATAAGTTTCTAAGCTAAATTTTGAATGAGAATAGAAAGACTTTGGGAAATGACCATCTAGTTATATTCAGTTTACGATCGTTTGGGTATTGATGGTATCAATGATGTCGAGACCAAGTAAAGTCATGCAGAATAGTAAGTTTATAAGATACTAAAGCTTTAAAAACCGTGCTAATTACTTCAATAAATGGACCCTGAAAGCATTTTTAGTTACTTCTGGTCGGTTTTTAAAAGCACTCTGCTTGCCCGAGATTAAAATGTACCTTTGGTTTTGAATTGGAAACCTGTTTAGGTCCTCGGAGACTGTTGGGTCAGCGAAGGAATGCAATAAGAGAAAAATACTCTGCGAAAATGGCCGGAGCCGAACAAAAGCCTTTGTTGGGTTCCACGTATCAAGGTGGTGTTGGGTTGCGGAATTCTATAACCGATTGAATTTGGTTTTTGGAACTTGATTATGTTAGTAATAACAAGCTTATTGTGACCCTTGATTAGCAATGCTATGATCAAACACTTATACACAATTCCGATATACCCTTACATCCAATAGTTTCTTCTGATTTACGTTATACTATACCTATAGGATTTTTCGATAAAAAAAACACAAGCCGTGACTGACGCAGTGCGTTTCCATTACCACATTGAGCATCTCAGTATACTCATACTCTACTCTGTAAAATAATGCAATTGCTATAAACGGAGTTAATCGCTCAATATCAGATGGACCATCTGGTTCAGTCATTTACGCATAAAAAAGAATCAGACTCTATTATAAAAATAATTCCATTGCAATACAGCAAATCTCAAAGAACCATAGGCTCAGAGCCAAATAGTGGTAAAGTAAAAGTAACGATGATGTGATTCGAAGCAAATTGGTTACAACTCGTTAGTTTAGTGTTATGACGACCCTCCAAGATGCACTATAAACACCAATTTATCTCATGCAATTAAACGAACGTCCCACAACGATTACAAGCGCAAACAGAACTAAGAGCCAGTGTCTTAGGTTTTCACTCCTTTACAAAAATCGATTCGTGATTCGATGTTACAAACTACGAATTCTGTATAAGTAGATGGTTTTGAAATGAAACCTGTATCTCTTGCGTCTCGTCTCAACTTATCATCTGTTGAGTTTTGGAGGGTCGTCAACCATGGTCCTAGTTTCGCATCAACAGTAATGTTGAAGTCTGAAGCGATGCAGACACCAACAAACATTTTGCGGTGTCTGGTGCTGGTCGTTGCACTGTGGCATAAGAGTAGTTTCACTGGCTCTCGGTCTAGTAACACTATCTCCATTAAAGTCTTGCATAAGCGTCGCATCGGAACGCGTGATGCTGTGTTGTGTACAATTAAGACTAATCGTACAAAAACAGCTGTTT
This sequence comes from Eulithis prunata, assembly GCA_918843925.1. Taxonomy (NCBI): domain Eukaryota; kingdom Metazoa; phylum Arthropoda; class Insecta; order Lepidoptera; family Geometridae; genus Eulithis; species Eulithis prunata. The sequence continues at coordinate 3,574,789 of OU974019.1, read as the reverse complement.
TGCTTTAGGGCTATCGTCTTGGTGAAAGAAACAAGATGATAGACTGCGTTTGTTTTGTTTCGATATGGACCTTCTTACGATCTTAATCTCATCTGATAAGGACATCTGACAATGAGATAGACGATTGAGCTAAGTTATCAGGCCCTAAGAAATGTGGAAGCTCAAGCATGAGTAACATGCCTTATTGCCTACTTCCAATAAATCAAGGATAGATACATCTTTCCCTTGCCAAGCAATTTTAATGTTTACATTGAATTGAGCAAACTAATAGACGTGTTCGCATCGACGAGATATTTGCAAGAGGTGCCGTAAATCCGTGGACAACATTTTGTGGTTGTTGAGGGATATCAGCTGGTTTAGATGGTTTCGGAGTGGTGGTGTACGAGTGTCTGATTACTTCAAAAGGAACAACAACGATATTTCGAACGTTTTTCATTTTGCGCTTGGAAAAAGAAAATCAATAAAATGTGTTATGATTTGTCCTACCCACCAGCATTGCAACTGCGAAAAGTGAGTGAATAGTTTCGAGATACTTTTGGACCCTTTTTTCAAAGACCTATGCAATCGATGTATAAGCATAGGCTGTTTTGTAGCTGGTGGTAGAAGTTTGAGGTAGCCCTATTGCAAGTCGCAAGATGAATGGGGAGCATATCGGTCGCAGACACTGGCGCCTCGCGGGTTATCGCGGGTCGCGCCGCAGCTGTGCCCATCAATGGAGCGACTAGCTCATAACTAGACTTAGGTATGCACTGTACTGTTCAACTACGATATATAGTTCTGTTGTGCATGTGGTTTATACATTGCTCGCGCTTTGTCGCACAGGGCGTTGGTAGTTGGTATAGAGGTGCGTAGGCGTGCACGGGCATAATCATGAGGTTATCTTAGAAAATCTTCTGAGTTTTTTGCTATCAAAAGATCCTCCTTATATCTTATTCGTGATCTCAAAATCAGCTTGTAAGGACTCCCAGACTAGCCAGTTAGAATTCTCCAGAAAAACATAGAAGAAGTCTGTATCAGTTAAAGCCGCTGTTGAATATTGAGCCTCATAGAGTAATGAGTTTCCTCTTTTATAACTTCTAACCTTCGGATCACAATACTGACTCATGATTTCAGTATTCTTACTAAAATTCGTGATCTGCATCTAGTGTAGCAAAATGTCACGCCGTTCGCACGCCAGTGTGCTCTCGCCTCTATGCAGCTGCGAATAGGAAGCAACGCCTTCCATTGATACTTGTTTACGTAATAAACACAGATACTTTGTCACTTTTCCTGGAAACTTAAAACGCATAAACCGAGTGTTAATCGGTTTCAGATTTGACGTCAACATGGACACCCACTGTGTTTTTGTTGGAAACAACTATGGAAAAACCCTTGCAATTTCATAGCGAGGACTGAAACATTTCAATTGGTCTATTTAGACCATTTAGATATATGTATTTTGAGATAGCTTCCAAGCCATATCATTATTGTAACGAATGATATTTATACCTACTTATTCATTGGTACAGCAGGGTCTCCAAGAAATAACAGCAGAACTTTTCCATAAAATCAAATATTCCGCACAAACTATAAGACACTTATGTCCTCATTCCAACAGAACTATAAAAAGTAGAGACAGGTAAAGTAATAAATGTAGCAGCTATTAATGCAATGTCTGAGTAAAATATGCAGACATTGAATGCGCAGGTTCGTGTTTCACATTTCTGCATAAGCCAAGAGTCGAGTTCGCAGTGCGCCGGCGCCGCGCTACTTGACCCCAACCGCACGATGTAGAAATGCTAAGCTATTGATACTCTTGCCAAGTAAAGTTCAAAGCTTTGCTTTACATAACTTATTTACACGTATCCTTAGTCCTTAGATAGTTTTAAAATGGCAACTCACAAGTTTATATAACATGTGACCTTATCTTTGAGTCTCAATACACCTACTATATGTTAAGTTCCTTTATAATAAATGGCCTACTCTTAAAAATATATACCTATTGTAGTTTTTATAAAAAGCCATTACCTATTGATTTTCTTGATAAAAGTACTAGGTTTACTACGTCTGCATTATTTAGCTATGCTTACGGTTCCTTGCAACACACACAACATGTCGAGTATTTGATAACGTTTCAAAAATCATAATTGTAGCATCAATGCTGACGTGTTGTAAACATTGCAATGGTAATCATTGCAGTAGCCTAAGCAAAGCATTCACAAATTGACACTTGTACCTTGTATTGAATTAGAGAGTTTCTGTGAGTTGAAAAATTATAAAAGTGGATACCATGTCCGGCCACGCACACACTGAAGTGACAGATGGACTTACACTGGCTGATATCATAGTGTTATCAGTGGTATTTCTGCTGCTATTCACAGGAACATTGTACATCTTGAGGCAGCTGAAGAAATACTGCATCAAATACATACGAAGGGAGATAGAGAAGGAAGTGATGGCAGCAGCGATACGACAACAGCAACAGGCAAATACTATTGCAGTGAATCAAAGCTAATTTGTAAAAGTGAAATAAAATGTAAGTGATATAAATTGAGTTTTTAATCTGAGTCCATAATTTATCATCAAGTAGTTTAGGAACATTACAACTCATTATTTAACTTGATTCGTGATCCAATCCACATGATCCAAGAAGGCTATGACAAATCATTTGAATGACAGTTATAGGTATTCGATGCGGTTTTCGATAGTATAATGCGCGTTTAGTCATTGTATTTGACATTATTGTCCTATTGTGCTAAACAACAATACAAGCATGACATAACGGAGATTGCGCACACGCAGATGTCATGGCGTACACCTGGAGGTCAAACGGTGTTGGTAATAATGAAAATGTTTTAACGAAAGGTGCCTGTTTTGGTAAGGGTGGCATGACGGTAGACCATTGCAGATGGCATGTCCTGGTGCCTGCTGGTATTGAATCCGTAGGGTATTGAAGCACCATCTGTCAGGTTAGAACTAGTTATCTAACAATGAAATATAATAAAATAATTACTAGGTACATAAAATATGGGCCTAAACTTTTACGTAAGATTTGTTTGTCATATTCGAAATGATCTCATCTATCTATTATCATTGTATGACCCGGCTACAGTTTAATCAGTAAAAATACGTGACTTGATGCTCGGTTTCATAGCTAACGAGACTATACTATTGGTTACGTAGTCTCATTATAAGCTTGTTCATCAAACATGTAGCATATAGATACAAATATAAAACCTGAATAAACTAAGTATTTAAAGCTATAGATTTTGTCCTCATTATCAGATCAGCTCGGTGTCTCTATAATCCCTTAAATAAATAATAGGGTGATGATTGAAGTAGGTAGAGTTTATGCTTTGATGGAAGTCTAATTTGGCTAAGTCTATTCATCATCATTACAATAAATCGTTGTCAGCACTAACGTATTTTAGCATCTGTCGGTAGCAGCCGCTTGACATGTGTGGATAAAACAAACCTACCCCTGACTAGGGGCGAGATTTCACCAGGTGAGAGCACCAAACGTACAAACTCTACATACGGCCCCGGCCACGTGTGGGGAACCCCTTTACAGGTGCCAGCTTGAATGAGCCATTGTTAGAGTACTCATTGACAAATGTTTGACATTTGGCGCGCGATTTTGGCGGGATTAAAGTACAAAGGGTTGTTTGCTTTGGCGCGGTACTGGACAGATTGGTCATCTCGTTGTCTGAGTATGTTATAATAGCTATTGACTCTTTTGTATCAGATTTGTTATTGTTATCGGAACAGATTTTGTTATTGTTAAATAAATCTGCTTAGCAAAAAATCTCATAAACTAGAATTAAATAAAAGAAAAACCGTTGACCTAATTCCTATTTTATTCATTTATATTCATTTCCTGATTCAATTCCCCAATGATAATACTTTTCTCTGTATAGAGACTATTCAGTCAAGTTTTAAATTTTATTTTATAAATGTAATGCTATTTTTTATTGGTGCATAAAATGTAGGTAAGTACTTAGTAGGTATAACATTTTTTGAATACGGAAATGACCTACCCGCTTACTGAATGAGAGTAGTTCTATTTGATGATATCTTCTATTATATGGATTCCACCAGGATTAACCATCCATTCATCCCTCGTGAGACGTTTTCGCGCGAAATAGTACCAAAATTCAATATTTTACAATCATTTTGAAAGATTGCTGCGATATGTACTTCAAGCATGTCCCTGAACACTTTTACACATAGATGTCTTATTACGAGTGTATAATTTTTAGCGAAACATATTTAAAGATCCCCTTCAGTTTATTATTCCCATGATAAAGATTCCCCAAGAAGTAACCCTCAACAGGTGTCCTTTGATTAAGGTTAAGGAGTTCCCATCGCAATGGGTCAGTAGTCACCCGGCAGACCATGGATGACCGTTGGATTAATATGCAAAGATTATATGGAACTTTATTAGAATTCTCTCAGATAAAAAAATACTTGCTTACATTCATGGGCGCATTAGAATAAAAATAAGCAAAAATGGGTAATTCAAAAGACAGAACCACGTACTCACTTACAAATAGAGTGTTCAATTGTAAAAAAAGGTTTATTATATAAAATGAAAACTAGACATTACAACTTACACTAGACACTACAGACAACTCGGCTACGACAATTTAGGTTATATGATAAGTAGCAAATCAGTTTTGCAGAATTGGTTTTCATAAAAAAATAGTTGAAACACAATAACAGTCGTAGAACGCTGCGCCGTCGATACTAATAAAAAGCATGACCCCCTTGGTCATGCTCTTTATTGGTGTCGACCACAAACTGAAACTCTGTGTAAATGACAAAAACAGTAGGTCATACAGCACAAAGCACAGCAACAATACAGTGGAGCACAGGATACATGGCCGCCAGTAACTGTTTCCTCATTAGCAGGGTAATCGACGCTTCCGGAACATCGCACGACGCGACTCTCACACACGTGGAAATGCACCACGATAATAGTAAGTTTGCATTGTAAGAGTGGTCAACTCTGGTGGCGGTCAGGCCGACAAAGAACCTTCAGTTTTGGTGGTTTATGTAGATATGTTGATCGTATAGGCAATTTCCGAAACCCTTTGTCTGGGTTATGCAACCGCACAGTGCGCTCTGTGATTATTGCAATTGAACAAATTGAAGTAATATTTCACATAAGTATCGAGAAAGGATTTATGATCGATATTTGCGCGTGACCATAGGTACACTTCGTGAGTATCGTGAGCCAGGTGCGCGCACAAACACCTATCTAATTGGCGCGTTCGAGACGCCCTCGCGTAATTGGACGTCATTTACTGAAATTGCCCGATGATTGGCCGATATAAATGTCACGTAAGCGATCACGTTGACAGTCAAGATAACTATCTAGTTTCGAAATTCAAAACGAAATATTGGGCTATTGAAACTATCACTAACAACGTTAATTACTATAATAATATGCTTTCCTGATATTAACGTGACACAAAGACCCAGCTGGCTTGACAATTGAAAACGAAATTGACCGTTGAAGAAAATCAGTTAAAGATACGTTACTGTGCTTAGACACCATGAATCCTGTGATTCACGTTTTCAACTCTCGCCGGTCATTCACCAAAAGGCATCAGAGCGGGACGAAGGAATTATGAATAAGAGGTGTGCCAAGGAATCACGGTATGTAGACACCCTAAAGAAGGAAACAAAAGGATAATCACAGCAAGATCGCTGTAATTGAAGACATTCGAGGAACTTCGGCGTCTGCGCACCCACCCTCGGCCTGGCAGGAAGTCGTGTGTAAACGTTGTCGTGATCGTAAGTGGGATTTATTAATGGTCAGACTTAGAACAAAGGTACTAAGAGATATCATTATTTATGTCCTACAGAGCGGGCACGACCTATACCTACAGATAAAGCTCTTCAAAAATATGATAAAGTAGGTAGATGCTCTTTGTTATGGGCATGTATAGTTTTGTTCACATTCACAAGATGAAGAGTTCTTAGAGAGAATTCTTAGTCCCAGCTATGTTTGGCGAGTACTCCAACAGTCACTATCATCAGTAATTGCATTTTCAAGTGCGATAAAACTGCGAGTAATCTATTTGCTTGATACAATAAATAAAATAATAACCCTAGTCATGACCTCAAATAACATTTCTAAAGACGTTATGATATCTATAGGAACTGCGGTCATGAATTCTTAATAAAAAACCTCTGATATTATTATGGTGATTAACCTTTCCTTTTTCCCTCAAGAATAGAATAATCATTACAAAAAGCATACACCACGGGTGGGTGAACCTCGCAGAGCCTCCTTATTCTGTGGTGTTCACGGGGTGAGCACACTGATTGTGCCCTCTGTGATGGTTCCTTGGAGTTCCATACCGATGCTCCCAGGAAGCTACGGCGCGGAACCGTCATTTGATATGTGCACCTGCGTTGTCTATTGTTTTATTGTGATGCTTATGATGGAATCCTCTGATGGAATTATAATAGTCATTTCAGTGCAGAGGTTTTAATCGATATCTGCAATCTGCGTGACTATCGAACCTTAGAAAACGTTGACGATTTTATACAGCGTCAGGGGCCATTCTTTACCCATGAACGGGACGCTCTAGTGCGTGGGACATGATTTAGATAGAGTAGGTTTGCCCAGCACTTAACCTTATTCACGCTTCGTATTCAATTCGCGCTTTGTACACATTGACGATTCTACACGACCGGAAAACAAACCTGGAATTGAAAATACACTATTGAACAAGTGCAGTCATCGATAAATTAACCCATTATAAAATTGTATTATTATATTCCCACGACCTTGCAGGACGTGGCTTGGAGGAAATCCGCGCAGGCGCAACCTAAAGCCCTCTATCGAATGAAGTGCCACCCCAAGTAGCATTTTACTCCATTTAAGAGTACACATTTAGTTCCCAGGCGTACTTGAAGCATTATTACAGTTCACTCGTGATGTATAAGCTGCATTATTGCGATTAATAACACCTATACCTGTCTAAGGGACTTATAGGAGTGTAGTGTTATACTTTTGTACGATTGTTGGTGTTATAATACTCTAACAACTATCCTTTAGTCAGCCGTCTGACTAAGAGCATTATAGGAGGGTAGAGATATGGCAACCGCTGTTTAACGGCCTACTTGTACGATGTTATAGAGCTAGCATTTTAATAGAACATACGTGGTCATTTATAAAGCCAAAGGCTGTTATGTTTACTTGTTTTAGCCTGTTATACAGCTAGTAGCTGTAGTAGGACTTGTTTGTGATCATTAAAATAACCTTTTTTACTATCTGTACAGAAGTGTTTAAATGGTTCGCATGTGCACTGTAGGCTGTTAAAAGGACTATATGTGTTGTCCATTAACATTAAATGCAGTTTATTTGTCCACAAATACTACTCTTATTTGCTGTAAGCTGAACATGAATGTGAATGTGATATTCTATGACACTAATTATCCCGCAGCTTTAATTGTGTTTATTTACGTCGCGTGCAAAAATTAGTGAAAATGAATAAAAAATCTTGGAAAATAAGAGCGAGAACCGGTGGAATAAGAAGAAAAATTGCAAAAGAATATTCGCAAATTGTAAAAATAAACAGTCGATTGACAACGACGCCCGAAAATGAGCCCGTCGATACGGCTTCAACAAGTGCGACTTCAACCGTTGTTCATGGTGGTTCTGTACATGATGCAGAGGAAAATGTGCCTGAACCTGAAAGTTCCCTTTTAATTTAATTAATTTAAATTCTTTATCCCTTTGTTACACACATATAAATAAAATACTGTTTGATGTGATATTTTTGGCTTTTATTAACTTTTTTTTCACACAGTGGTTGCACTGAACACTCATACAATTTTTCTGTAGGCCAGAATAGTTTTCCACCGTCCTCCCAAACAGATGGTACTATACTTAATCTGGGTCGTCCTTTTTCCACAGTTTGTACAATCAGAAACGGCATTGTCTGAAAGAAAATAATTGGGTTTATACCTACTAGTACATTATTCATCGTCAAAAATAATAATAATATCTGTTTTTAATAATTAAAATTAAATATGAGACACACATTAACACATGCGCAACGAAGCGTTATATACCCTAGAGCCAAAATACCACCATATGATATTAAACCTCTCTAAGAAGACAAATTACCTAGCAAGTAAATATTTATATATAGATTCACATTTTCAAAAGCTTAACATGAATGAATTTATACTAAACTAGTAACTAGTACCTGGGCTAGGCGATTTATCGGACAATATTTAGTATTGCGGATCTCTAAAATTTCAGATAGTGAAACAATTAAACGATGATACACAATTGACCTGAACTACATCTTATAGCTGTACATAAGTTCACATTAGATTAAATTTATAGACATTGGCTCTGTAGTGGTACAAATGTGGGACTTCATATAGATAACAGCATTCTAACAGAACACATGTGAACCTATATATACGCTCACCGCATTAAATTGGAGTTATAACAGTTCACTTAGCCGTATTTCATTTCCACCATTTTGTTCTACGTAACCTAAATATTTACCAAATAAATCTCCAAAATTATCATGCAGATTTATCACTAAATACGCAGATAGAGCGATTGAGTTTTGGTTTCATGTTATAACTAATTAACGTAGTATAAATATAATGCCAATATAATATCAAAAACTGAAAATTGATGATTTCCTCTCAGCCAGTTTTAAATATTTTAAAATGAATATCGCGTTTTTACAGAGGCGCGTGAATATTTTATCTGTTAATATGTATACATTTCACGATAAAGTTGCATTCCCATGGCATTAACATTATTTAAGTATTTAAAACAGGTACTTACCGCGTAATTTTTGTCCTTTTGATATCCGCCGGAATTGCACACACAAAACCATTTAAACCTATGAAATTATTATATTAATTATAAAATAAGAAATAATTTAGGACACACGTGAATTTTAGGTAGCACTGGAGTACTTTTGTCGGATTTTATAACTGTGAAGGCTGTGTATTTAGCCACTTGTTACTCTTTATTACACTCATGTACATTGTATGGTTCACACTGCGTCGCATATAGTGCCGTAAGTCAGCCTTAAGTCCGATGTTACTACTTAAACTGCTATTATAATGCTATTATACAGCTAATGTACAGCCATAGTGAACTTAAGGCTGTCTAATTTGTGCCCAAACTGGTTCTATAAGAGCATTATAGCAAGCTATACAGCTCTTATACAGCTGACTTACACAGCTTGTGGAGTACATGTGAACGACTAGACATCTTTTAAAGAACCCCGAATGCCACTTGGGACTAAATTGAAGTTTCAAAACACCGTTTTGCGTAAATGACAGACAATACGATCAAGGGTCCAATGTTTGCATAAGTAAGATCACAAACACAATTGTCGCTAGACTCGCTAGCGTATCCGATATATGATTCGCATACGTTAGGTTCTAGCGCGGTGACGGACGAAGTTAATTTTGCGTTCACGATAAGTCTTTGCCATGCAGCAACGTCGCTACAGTGGACATTAGACCTTCCAATTTGAAAACCCGCTCGATTGACGACGCTGTTCTACCGTGTAATTGCCCTGTTGTCTATGAATTATTGTATCTTTTATTTTTAACGAACTGTTATCAACTTGTTTCACCGGAAAATGTGTAAGTAAACCACAAATCACGGTTTTGTACGTGAGATTCTTTGGTAGAGTCATAAAACCGTGGGAGTTAGCTAGTTTCAAATACGAAATAAAACTCGATCAAAAAATCTATACGATCTGCAAAATGTAGCTGGCAAACACTGGATGAGAAGAACCGAAGGCCATTGCCGGCTCAATGGCGTATCTTGGAACTTTGGGCGAGACCAATATGATAGTGATGATGATGAATCATATTCCACTTAATTCAATAGTTACCTGATGAGTACTTACGTTTGAATTATAATTATGAGCATCATTCATTCGGTTAGGAATCAAAAAGTATTTTCGCCAAACAAAACGGTACTGAATGAAGCGTGAACGCAGCGGGCGCATGCGCCGTGAAAATCGGTTGTTAAAGTTTGTTTCAAGTCCCATGTATTAATAGTTGGATGCATCGCTCGCGACGTGTGTGGGCTGGTTTCCTGTATTCAGGTTCCGAGTTCTTCTGTACAAATCTTGCTTTTATATAACAGGATTGCTAGTACTCAGAGCTCGCGCTGGACGATCATGTTTTACATTTTTAGTTAAGGTACTTGGTACTAGAAGCTAAAGTCCGACTGACTTCTCAGTACTTAGTGATAAATATTGTATCAGTATTCAGTACCTGAAAACATATCTTCCGAAAGACCAAAGTTCTGTTGTGATAAGTAATTGAAGACCACCCATCTAAATTACTCGGCTGCAGTGATGGAGTCGTTGACTACCTAGCAATCTTCAGTCTAGCAATTATCAAACTAGTAATATATCTTCTCCACATAAAAAGTAATGGCAAGTTCTATGAGAACAGATAATTGAATTACATTATTAGAAGCCATGTAATGCTATTAAATAACAAGCGTGCACCCGCAGATACATTAGCAGGATCTAAAATGTGATATAACGAGAAAAATCACATTAAAAACTCATGATTCCGAACGAGATGAGCAGGCTCCTTGATTGTGTATACTTGAAGTGACCATGGATTCAAGAAAAAAATAATATCTAAACAGTATTTTAGAATACCTAACTTTCATCCATTTGCCTGATTTGTATGTATACCTACTTGTACGACTTTTGAAATATTATGATCATTGCATGGTCAACCCAACCAATAATAAACTAGTTTTTTTGGAAACTTGGTTCTACAATCAAATTCAAATAAAATTCTCTACTAATAAATTAATACGGCTTTGTGTGCTCTAATAATTGCAATCAAATCCAATTTAGTAAAATTATCGTCTTGCCTGAACCAGTATTAATATACTTATTAAAACCTGTAGAAAATATAATACATTGTACCTACTTACTCGTATATAATTACCTACAGGACTAAACATACCTCACATATGTAATCACTTATATAAGTGATGTACCTACTATCCTGATATTCTGAACTATGGAATTAGGGAGTGTCGTTATCCGAAACTACTTAATATGTCACAGATACCAACACGGTCTTGAATGCTCAGAAGTCGATTTTTTTATTGTATTGGTTGCACAAAGTAGCCTTCCACTATCGCCAAGTGCTATTAAACCGTGACCGGGATCTGTACTAACCCAGAAGAAATAAGAAAAATAATGGTCACCTCACAGTCAGGATAGATTAATGCAAGTGGTACTGTATAATGTGCGCAAGCGCCTCGTCACCTGCGCAGCTTCCCACGGTGACTCAATGCCTCCTTGCGGTATTTTTGTCACATCCAGGTTTTACCTGGTCGCTCCGGTTTTTATAATCTGGTTTTGAGGCTTCATTAGGAGCCCGAGGAAATACAAGTTATATATATGCGAAGGTTGTTGATATAATATGCTGACATGATATAGGTATCTACTTAGAGAAGGCAGGATAACGATTTTTTACCGTGCTTATTACCCAGAAATCTATATGATTATTACTAGGTCACTTTCAGTTGTTTTATGGAAATTGTAGTAGTTAAAAATCACATTTTTATAGGATATGCATTCATTTAGAATCATAGAGCTCTAAAAACCTATAAAACATAACAGCATCACCGGCTCTTACCTAAAATATTAACATCCATGGCATTATACGTAATTATTCGGAAGCGCTGTAAGTGTAGTCGTGGTAACCACTTTCTGAAAATAAAACACCACCTAAAACAACTCCAGTAGAGTTGGACCAGTTGAGCTATCTATAAATCGTTTGCAACGGTTTGTAGGTAGCTCAACTGTTTCATGTGTATTTTGTAAATAAATATGTATTGTGAATATTGTAAATACTGTATTAGTTGTAATTTTCTTTGTTAATAAAACTGTTCACTTCAGTAGAGTATCTATATTCCTTTTCTATGATTTCATAAATATGCGTGACGGCATAACAATTACTCGATTAAAAATATGAAACATCTTCGTTTTATGATTTACCTCGCGCACCTGCTAATGTTTCCCACGATTTCTTTTGTTATTTTTAAAAGACAATGATGGGAAAATTATCATTTCCCATGATAAACGTTAATGAAGAGTTAGGTACCTAGGAATTTGCTTTTCACTTTATAAAACTGTCTATTAGAAAATAGATCAAGTTAGAAAGAAAATTCTAGTCCCTATTTTAACGTTCACAAATTCGAATAGATATACTTACGTACAGAGAAGGAACAATGTTCTCGGTAAAGTTGCTCATACCTGCAACAATATGAAAGCTTGTTTATATTTCTAAACTCTAAGGTCTATGAACCATCTCACACCTGCGCCGGTCGACGCACTCATTTCCTCTACAAATCTTGAATAACCCAAGCAATTTCCACAGGTGGTAGAAGCCTTAGTGAATTAGTGCACACAGGAGCTGGTACTGATTTCCTGAGGCAAGCCACAGTTAACCGAACAGTTAGTACAGTATACTCACAGCTTATACCTCAGTTAGTACGCATTAAACCACAGGTTCAGAAGTAGTTGGTAGGAAGCTCGCACCTGTTTGGTGTTCCCACACGTCCAATGAATAAGTTTTTTTATTCATTCGCAATGTTTTAGTACCTATGGAGGATATGGCTAATGTGAGATAACAAGATCTGTTTACTAGTCGGGTTTATTGGTTGTTGGATTAGAATAAATGGTTTATATTCTAGTGTGTGACTAAAACAAACACACATCTGAGCGCTTTCGTACTTTGGAGGGCACATTTAACCAGAATCGACCACTAACTCATACGAACTTACTTTATGATGTTCTTTTCTCCAAATGAAAGCTTTGTTTTAATTTTATTACGGTTCATTCACTAATAAGAATAAATGAAGCTAGCACAGTAGATAATAAAGTATGATTTACATGATATATCCAGAAAAAAATAAATCCATCTCTAAAATACAGTCCTACTTCAGTTAGATGAGATGATGATAACTTACGCACACGCTGTTGTAGTCCCTAATACATGTAATTATTCGGTTCTGTATCATTTGGCAAAAATGCGCACAAATTGAAGGCTACTGAAAACAAAACATGATGAGGCTCACTTACCTCATCATACGTGTTCTTACCACATAATTATGTGCATATTTTTATGTTGTACGAGCTTTTCGGTGATCAATCGGCGGATGCAGGACACGTACTACCACAGAACTAATATCAGTAACGACGAACAGATTTTTCACTCCAGCAGACAGCTACTTACACGGAATACTAGAAAAACTAGAAACAAACTAAAGACTTACCTCGAAAGGCAGTAGTAAGGCAGTAGCCAAACTCTCGCCTACTGTAAATTTCAAAATTCAAATTCAAATCGTTTATTGCACTTATTGTTTTATAGAAGTTGTACAAAAGGTAGTGTAGCAAACATAAACCCTGTTAGGGCACAGAATTTTTTTGAGGTAAAGATAGGCACGAGGTGGCATATTTATGTGACTTTGGTAGCTGAGGTTGACAAAATCTCCTTGCAGTACGGACTTCTCGTATCTTACCTAGCTAGATGCTACAATGAATCTAATGCTAATATATTAAAACTTATTTTCCATTGCGGTTTAGTTCAAAGAGTCAGAGCCTGTAGTTGACAGGAGCTGGTACAGATCATACACCTGTCCAAGATTCCCACGCCAGAAGAACAGGTCGGTATGTAATATAATTAATTCGGGGTCCGTGATCGAAATAATGATTCAATTCAATGTTTGGCAAGTGTTTACGAAATTAAAAACATTAGAACTGATATTGGCCTCAGATCCCTCAATGTGAAAATCTTCATACTCTTTAAAATAAAAGCTGACTATCGTTTATCGATCTAGCTTGTTTGATAAACTTATTCTTATAAATGCTTAGAAAACTCCCAATTTTTGCGTAAAATGTTTGTTTTTTTTCAATGATCTTTGGGTAATAAGATCATTGTTTTTTTCAATTGAAGAGTCAGTGTTTATGAGTGAATTATATTAATAACCCATAGCGGCTCCTTACAGAGGATAATGTTGAATTCCGCAATCCATAAATTCTATATTTTCGAAAAGATATAGGTACTTAGACATTTTGGAACTGTTATTTTCATCTTGTAGTAGGAAGTTTGTGCATAAACCTTGTGGTCTTTTGTCTTGGGTGGCACTTCCAGCAAGGCTTCTGTCTCAGGATGACTAATGCATTGCGTAGGCCGTGACTTATTCCGAGTTCAATGTAGATTACTGTAGGTTTAATGACCAGAGATTATCGTCTCGCATCTGGCGAGCCATCTGCTGCTTGTCATCATTCATTTACAGTGATTTCAATTCTATAAAAATTATTTCTTACTTCACTTACTTCACTCACTTCTCTTTACCACATCGATTTTGTTTCTATGTCGTGCCCTGAACTTATCTTCGTGATCAAGAGAGAATATTTGGATTTTTTGGAAACTCATCGCTAAAACAGTGGGTATTTGTCCTTTAATGGACCACCACCTTTAAGACCAAGAGCTTAGCACTTACAATCAATAATAACTCGATTTCAAAACAGTGCCCTCGACAGCTTTAATCACGCACTTCATGGCAGTAATCTGACTCACCATTTATTATCCTTACGTGCTCTGTACACAAAGTATTTTTCTTAAAGATCCGATCGATACACCTAATTTATGATCTGTGCGAGGTGGCGTTAATGAACGTCATTGTTCACGGAGTAGGTACCTACTTTTAGTAGAGCTTCCACATGTGCTGAAAGTCAAATCGCATTTATATGGGCTTACTAGCTTCCAAGCGAGGTCGAAGTCCAATGCGTTGGTCCGATCAGATCCGCACCGCACTCGACACATGCGTCTAAGATGCCCTACAACTAGCCGGTGATAGAAACAAATGGCGTACCATTGCCAAGAAGAGGATAATGACTGGAGTTGGTCACAACCCTCAGATATGAGGAATACGATTGAAGAAGGAGCTTCCAAGTGCAACCCTTATACTTGCCTATGTGCTATCTAGATCATGAAGTACTTAATGTATTCAAAGTAACAGCCAGATCGGTCCAAACTAATACCGTTATTGTGGCTTGTAAGACTCGTAAATCGCAATCAAGATCTAGTATTTATTGATGCTTGTCTTGATTGACTGGATACTAAACACTACGTTAATCTCTTGTTTTGGCTGCCAGTACGTATGGAAGCTCCAAAGCTTGTGAAATAGTATTGACTTTCAGAACTGTATTTGCAGCTGAATGTCAATAATATTGAAAGTGTGGTCCAATTAAAATAGTACCTACCTATTGTTTCAAATCCGGTTTAATCCGATCAATACAATAAACTGCAATAATGGATTTCCTGACCCTGGTGGATGTCGAGGGGAATTTACACCTATTGTGTACTCAACGCTATCTTGGAAACCTTAGAACCTGAGTTTCTCACAAATGTTACAGGACGTTTTTATCAAGCTTACGTTTCACTACAACCTCGTGGAAATTAACCTCAATCCGTAAAAGAATAAATCCAGGGTTTTCTATAGGGGTTAACTATAGCTGATTCGTACCTTCCATTGATACGCTAATGTCTAATTTTTGTCCCGATTCGTACCTTAAGTAGTATTGTGTTATTCCGTGGCACAACGCAGGTCAGTACAGTCGAAATAAAAAGCCATTTGTGATTGTGGATTTCATTAGACTTATAGGTAAAAATATCTGACAATCGTCAATTACAAGTATCCCAGTTTTTATTAAACGCCTACGTTCAACGGCAACCTTGGACCGCGAACTTGTACGAACTTGAAGCCGCAATTGGATAACCACTTTAACGACACTGTCGTTTTGCCGCAGCCTCACTCATGCAGGTGCAGCCGTGACGTCACAAGACCATGAGCACCCGAGAGTAGCCATTCTCACGCCTTCGCAGGATGACAATCGCAAACCAGTTCCTACATTTAAAAGTGCCGTTAATGGGACTACACGTTTTGCCGAAGAAGGCCTTGGACAAGACAGACATGTCAATAAACCTTCTCTTTATAAACAACAGTCTTGTAGAATTTACATAGAGATGGATTCAGTGTAGAAAACCATAGCTTTAAAATCGATAAAGTGTCAGCTGCACAATATAAGAGCATGAACAGTATAAACACACTAGGTGACCATGATCATAGGCCGACCAGTCCGAGGTGGTAAGATTTCTTAACAAAAAATCCTGGTCGTGGGCTGCCTAGTGAATCTTATCAGCCACATCGAAATGC
This sequence comes from Eulithis prunata, assembly GCA_918843925.1. Classification (NCBI taxonomy): domain Eukaryota; kingdom Metazoa; phylum Arthropoda; class Insecta; order Lepidoptera; family Geometridae; genus Eulithis; species Eulithis prunata. The sequence goes on along the minus strand of OU974019.1, from coordinate 3,558,540 downwards.
AGTCGCAGTGGCTGTACGTAACTGATGGCCTCGCCTCCTCTCTCATCCATCATAAAGAAATTATAACCTTTGCTGCGATGTGTCACAAACTAAGCTGCTCAATAAAATTTTAGTACTTACCTAATAGTTTGTAGTTTCCTGCTGACTAACTCAAAAGTCACCCTGATTGCAAATCAATGAACCGAGATTGAAGTCGGAAATTACCATAAAAACAGTCCCACGGCGGAATCGGGGGTGTCCGTGTGAAATCGTGAATGAGTGCGGAAGCCGCGACGAACCGTGAAATCTATTCCAATTTTGGTTTGTTCTTTGGTGTCCGCGAGCGATCGTAGTTTATGGGGCAGTTTGGTGCAACCATTGAAATAATGTTTGTGGCTAAGTATACCTTTTGAACCGGTGAATTTGCTGATTCCTTTATTTTAAAAAGGACGTAGACTAAGTATTTAAAGTATCCTTTCCTAAGGTCCGAATTTGAGTTCACACTATACTTGTTTGTTTCTAATTCATCATCCTGACTCTGGCTGAAAATAAAACTGAATTTGATTAACGCTGTCAAATTCTTTTTGGTTTAAAATTGGTCCCACCAACTATCCAACTGACTGACTGCTAACAAACCCAAAGCAATCACAATAATAGATTTTACTTTACAGCTAATGTTGGAAGAAACACTAAACATATTTATGCAACTGGTGATCAAATACAGTCGAACGCAGTATTTCACAGTAACAATGCACATCGTATAACAATAACGGTTCTGTTTGATGCCTTTGAGTCGGAGTAATCTGCGAAATGTCTCGTTTTTAGGTTGATCGCTATTTTACGGTCTCCTTCAACCGGACATAAAATTATTCTCATAAATATCTTAGAATCCGTTCTAACAAAACTTATTAGTCGAAGGCTAGATTTTAGAAGCTTCTCTATTATATCCACCAAATTTCTGTGCCCCTCACAATGTAAGATTCTAGAAGCTTCTCTATTATCCACCAAATTTCTATGCCCCTCACAATGTTAGATTCTAGAAGCTTTCTATTATCCACCAAATTTCTATGCCCCTCACAATGTTAGATTCTAGAAGCTTCTCTATTATATCCACCAAATTTCTGTGCCCCTCACAATGTCTTTGATATAAAATACTAATAAATAGGGAGGGACCTAAGTACTGTCTCTAAATTCGGTCTTATCTGTATGTCCGTTAGTCCGTTCAAAGGATGTTTTCTAGTTAATGTGGCTTTGAACGATGCAGGAAATGTCCTGGTTAATCAGGAAGTACCTACTTTGTATAATTTTGTCCTCACTCGTTCTAATTTATCAATGTTAACTTCAATTTCCGGTTTATTTCTGCTCATTGTACGATCAAATTAAACCAAATTAGGTACGACCATGAACCCGATGAAGTACAGGATGGCACCAGCCAATGAAATTATAAAGATTACAAGTCGGGAAATCACAGACACGTTCTTCGATTGGGAATATAAGTATGGAAAGGACTATGTAAGCAGTCCACTTAAAAAAATATTCAGTAAAATCACAAAAGACCACATACATAATATTAGAATGGGCTTTAAGACTGATTATTCAGTACGAGGTCATGAGAGAGAAGTTTGACTTATACATTACCAAAAGCCATTCCGAAGTACCTAGCTATATTTTGTTTTTCATTTCCCAAGATACAATTGACGAATGATAGGAGTGAGTGGAAGAAGAAAACATGTTGTGCCGACCTCACCTAGCGTGGGATAAGGGCAGGGAAATGATGATTTCCCAAGATACAACATGTTTATTTGCATAAGCATGCCAAGCACTAAATGATCCTTATTATTTGGAGAGAGCTGATGTTAGCTAGATGTATCTAGTCTAAAATAGCGCCATCTAATTAGCTTCCAATTTAATGTAACAATAAGAAAAAATAGAGTGTGATCCCGATCCGATGCTTTCGTTACACTTGAATTATTATCGCAGTTATTTGCGTGCTTCGTAATGGACAGAAAAGATAGGTTATATTGACTAGCAATTAATATAGTTCGCTTTGCCCCAAGCACGCTACGGGGCAGCACGTGATACATTACATACTTGAGCTTTGCTGTTACTAATCTCACGAATAGGTATACTTAGTTTAAAATTACGATAGTTACCTATAGTTTTGCTATAAAATACTGTCAAAGAGTGAAAATTATGAAAGACATTATTAACCTTGTTGATGAAGAAGAATCGGATCGTATTTGCAATAGCGATGTTGGAAATGAAAACGCATATTGCATGAAAGGTACAGCTTTCCATTGCGTTTTCTTATTGTTGAAGTACAGACGGAAGTATTAAAATGATCTGAATATCATTTTCACTTTGAATATGTGGAAACAACAGTCTCTATACTTTGCAAACGTTTCAACTCGACTAAACACAAACTACATGGGTGCAAGTTGCAGTAAGCTTGCATTTCAGTTTCCCATAGCTGGAATAAATTGTTTTTTTTTCAGTTGCAAAAATCTTATATAAATTATTTTAAATCAAGAAAACTTTCAACCTTGCTTTTTTTCCAGGTGCCGAAAATTAACTTTTAAAACATTTTTGACTTTACAACATCAAGATGTTTTTAGTCTTGGCGGTCCGTCAGTCAGTCCAACAGACCGAAGCTCGCGCGGCGACGTGTGCTGGCCAAGACAGCCAAGGCGGCCGAGGCTCGGTTACCGCCTGACGCCGTATCATCTTACCTCCGAACTCCTCCGACTATCAAATGCTCGCGTGATTTGATATCGCAAAAGATGACATGACGGCTTTGATGCCGATAAGAGTATCCGGTGACTTCTTGGAAACTTCACATAACCGTGTTTTTAGAGTAACAGTACCATCTGCTGTGAGGAAGTTGCGAACTTGATCAAAATGTCGCCTGCCAATTTGAAAAAAAAAGGAAGAGAATACCTGTACTACCCTATCAAGTTGGGATTCTTGAATCAGTAGTAACTAAGCAGAGGATAGACAACTTCAATTATACAGTTTTTATACTTTTATACGTATCGGGAATGGTTAGGGGGAATAACCTCGTTACAATGCTTAACAAACACTGACTTTTACATGTAAAAAAAGCATAATAAATGTAGCTGGATGTAAATAAATACAGTTACGAATAGTTACAATAACTGGTCAACCAGCTCCAAAAACCAATTAAGCCAATGAGCGTAAATAAGCTAAAAAATCAAGAGTAGGTACATTACCGGAGCTAGTAAATTATTGCTTGCGGGTGCTTGCGGTAATATACCAAAGACTACAGAAGGGACAGATAGGGTTTAAAACGGGTTATTTCCATCGAGCCCACCGGCTAGCCCACTGGTGGGGCCGATGGGATATTTTTTTTCATCTGGTCCACCAGTGGACTCGATATCGTCGAAAAAAAAAGTCTACATTTGTTCGCTTAAAACGAACTACAAAACTGAACAATATATTATTATTATAAAAACTAGCAAGATCACCTAAAAATCTAAAATCGCTACTATAAAAACTTCATAGTGAACCAAGTCCTTGTTTTTGCCAGATATAGGCTTTTACATGGAAAATAAACATTATTTTATCTCATTTTAAGTACTAGGTACTCTAAAAAATTGGGACTAAGTAGACAGGTTAGTAAAGACAAGTCTACGTCTTATTTCATCTCTCAAAGTGCAGTGGACGAGTGGACCGGGGCCATAAACGGGGCTCTGTAATGATACCCAATTTCCGAACCAGACCACTGAGTGAATGGACTCGGTGCCTTATCGAACTTATTGCTGTACTTACCTACAGTACAGGAGAGAAAGCTGACTTTTAAATTAAATTATATCTATACAATCTCTTTGTGTACGTTCCGGTTAAGTAGAAAAACTAATGAGGTTAATTTATTGAACGGGGAAGTGAAATACGAAACTCGCAATTAATTAGACAAACTCAAAATATTTAAAAAAGGAAACGTGAAATATCCAAACATAACAAAAAAAATCTCAAAACTAGCGCGATTCCTCATAAGAAGCTAAAACAATGGTGTCGACTCTGTTCAATGTTGCATTTTTCGAAACTTTTTGACAACGCTAATATAATGGCCGTCCTTGTCGTTTTAGTTTATGAGTAAGGGATGGCAAAATTTTTAGTGCTGTCAAATTAGGTTAATTTAGAAATATGCAATTTATTGACTAGAATTAGAAGGTTAAGGATCATTTTAGTACCTGGGAGTACCTCGTGATCAAATCCTAGAGCAGCTCTACTTCCAACTTCCAACTTGCTCTACATGCTTCTTTACTTTCCAATCCTCTTGCAAAAATACAGCATGTTATATGCTACATCTACAGTGTGGTGTCAATTCCATTAACGGTCTTACTTATGACGCCCTCTCAAGCGTCTCTCAAGAAATGAGTAACGTATAAGCAAATGATTAAGAAAATTCTTCCCTCTGAACGTTGAGAAGCTACTGAGTAAATATCAAAATGTATGTAATATGATCTCTAGTCAAAACTAAACACCGCACAGATCATAATAATACTATACGGTGACCTGAGTAAGAGCGTAAGTGTTCTAACATCTTCAAACGAGCATACAAATTGGATTTAGTTACCTACAACCTTATTTGTGTGACTGTTCTAAACTTTTACCATTCATTGCCTATTCCGGCAAAAATAATAGGTATAAGTAGGTACTACATAACAGGAGCAATTGCCTACCTAGTAAGGCACTGGCATGCAAAATGGTTGCTCTAAAATTGGCTTGTTCCACATCGACTACCACATTTGGCTGATGTCCGGTCACCATCTGTTCGTCAAGTTATTGACACCGGCACCTTCTAGGCCCTTCCCTTCCAGATTTTCAGAACAGAACTTTTCGAATAACTTTAGTAGAATTGTAATGACATAGTTAGAATCTGAGAGGTACCTAGATCAAAGTTTTCAAACGAATCAAAAAGTCTATTAGTGGAGCAATATTTTCTCTTGAATTGGAATTTTTGTTTTCCGAGTGCGCTAACAGCGCCCCTAGCGGATTTTATTTATAACTACTCCTTACATCATGAAGCGCCTGAAAAACAAGGCCTTCATGATAAAAAAATATAGTATCGCGCTCAATAAAAAGAGTCAGTAAAATATTAGAATATTTATTGTTTCCTAGCCCTTATCTAGGAAATAATAAATAATCTATTATGAAAGTTGACTTTATTATTCGTCGTAGTCGTTCTAGTAGTGCCATCTGTTAGCGACGGTGAGTACTATCTCAGGTATTTTATGATGACGAATCATCAGAACTCTTTAGCGCCACCTCATACAATAAACATTGGGGAAATAAAAAAAATACGGAGTGATTCTCGTAGCACCTTCCTTTGTAGATCCAACTTTAAAACAAAATTAGAGCATATTTTACATGTGAACGTTTACTATGTTATTGTCATTCACTTTCTTTTTTTATTGCAAAAATTATTGCAGTCTATTGTGACGTCATGGGCTTAGCAGTCGAAAGTACTCGGTGTAACTGTATACTAATTTCGCACGGCCGAACATAGCCTCCATAGCTCAGGGGTTAGAGCACTGGTCTTGTAAACCAGGGGTCGAGAGTTCAAATCTCTCTGGGGGCAGAATATGCAATTTTTTTTTTTTTTTTAATGGCTAATGGCGGTTAATTAATTAGGTAGCTTCACTAAAACCTGATCAGCTAAACCATTTAAAATAATGTAAACGGTTGTTTGAGGAAAATTTTGTGTGCACCATGAAACACGTTTAATTTGACTTTTGGTCAAAAAACCAACGGTTTAGATATTTTTGGTGGTATGTATCGCGAACAAAAATGCAAAAGCGGGTTTCCTGACCGAGTAAGCCCCATTTCGTTAGACACAGAAGTCTTTCAACATTAGCTGTGCTCTGAGCAACGCTACGGAGTCAGCGCTAGTCAGGTGACCTCCCCTATAGCGCTCCTCCGGCCTGACATCATCACGATGCGGTGCTTTCCACCCCATCTCCGGGGACTTTCCACGGGATATGGGAGTCACAAGGACCCTGTTGGTAACCCCGAAGTTGAACTGATCGGAAACCCACAAAACCATAAAACTCAGTTTATAACGTTATACGCGATGAAAAATATCGTAACCGCGATTCAGGATTTCAACTCGTTTTCATCAATATTATTTTTATGAGAATAAGTACAGATACAATTTTAATCGCAAATAATAGAAATTACTATATTATATCATGTTTTGCACTCAATTATAATTTTTTATGGTAACGTTGTGTTTATTTTTGATAATTCTTTTTAACTGACACTAAAAGTAAATCAGCGCCATCTAGCTTTCCGTTTTGAACTAAATTGTATTTCAATATGACATAGGTGTATACGAAGATGTCTAAAGTTTTGAACTTCATTACCAGTTTCAATTACCCATAAGGGCTCATGGTCTGATTTTGCGCGATATAACGTGACGTCTTTATTGATTCTTTTTCTCAAACGATATTTAGTTTAGAGCAATGATGTTTCAAAGAGGAAATCATCATGTCATCAATGTCATCATCATCCACTTAGAAAACGTCATTCAAACTTTCTTCGATGTTTTACACTCACATATTATTATTTTCTTCAGCATTTAAAAATCCATAACTCTCATACTAAGGAATCTTTACAGCCATCTATAAACCCAAGTTTGCTAAGGTAAGTTAATGTTTTGTGTAGTTTGTTTGTTACATCCGTGATTCGTAATGAGAGAACTCTTCCCCTGCACAGTGTTATGGACCTTAGTATTATAGTAATAAGACGTGGGTTTGATTGTGAGGCTCGAGATGCGCCTGCGCAGGTGTGCGCCCGCCTGGTCGTCGCCACGGCTACCGCTCTCGGGTTATGGTATTCATTTATTAATTTGCTTGCGTCTTGACCGACAAGTCAATGCGTTTGCGCTAGGTACTGACAATGATTTTCTTGTAGATATTCAACTTTCTAGAATCTAGAAAGTTAGATTTTAGAGTTTGGAGACTAAAATAATACTTATCGTCATAGAAATCGATTTGTACACCACTCTGGTAGGTACTAGATTTGATAGAAAAAAAATTTAAGGTTTTTTTTTTTAATAGAATTGATACCCAATACATCAAGGTGCATTTAAAAAGGTAGTAAAACTAGGTACTCCCATAATTAAAGAGTACTTTACCTACCTACACCTACCTACCACAGCACTTCAGATTAGAACGTAACAATTCGACGATGCCCTACTTACCTATTTATAGTTTCATAATTAATATTTTCATTATAAAGGTCACCTAATCAGAACCACAAAACCAATGATTTGTTGTAAACAAAAATATTAAATAGGATTATAGCTGAATTTATGATGTACAAGTCAAATGCTAATTAACAGCTTATAAAACTGGCATCGAGCTAATTAAATCAATTCCAAAAACATTATTATTGGATTAGCAAATAAATACGTCAGCGAATTATATTTCGTATCATGGGTAAATAAACAAGTACAGTTTCCGACGGATGCCATGGCGTATTATTTACAAGAAAATTCCTTTCATGAACATCTCTGACTTAGATTAGGTAGGTAATCAAACATTCTTAGAGCTTTTTATATTAATTACTATGATGATGCCTACTAAAACTAAAACAAAGCCGATTTAATGAATTATAATCAATTCATTAATTTAATCTTAACCATTAGCACAGATAATAACAATGCCAAATAGGCAACAATATAATTGTTATCAATAAAATATTACAAGTTTTTTTTTTATACAAACAGTATATAGTATAGTCATACCTACTCGTATACCCACAAACCTATATACGCACTATCTTAAACTTTCTGCGTCTGAGGATCTGGATGTATACTTTTTTACAATAAAAAATCTACTAAATCTGAAATCCAAACTACTCTCGCCAATGTGCCACTGCTCCAGCCAACAACTGTAAAAGGACTGGCAGCAGTAAATCAGAATGGAATTAATGCAGGCGAGCGGCATTCCTTCGGCGGTCGGCCAGTTCGTAAACTTAGGACCAAATCTTGTAATCTCCGATACAAATACTAACTCTTCAGAAATCTGTGGCTAAACGACGGTAGTTACCAATACTAACTGTTAACGAAGCAATGACGAGCGCGGAACTTTTGACTACCATTCGTAGCTAAAAGGCTCTAGTCGTAAATTCCGGCTTTGGTTTTGCCGGAGTCGAAACGAAAAAACCCGTAATATATCAACGTCGACGATAGGATCTGAAAAATTCTTCGGTGTCTCAGAATTTGCTAGCTTTCGAATAAGAAACCTTCTTACTCGAGATATATTCGAATTCCAAATATTAGGAGCTTTCGAATTCCTTAGAAAACGCTTTAGCATCGAGTATGATTAAAACCTCTTTTGTTTTTGCAGGAAAAAATCTTCAAAAGGTTTCTAGAAACTCGTTAGTTAAAAAAAGTAAACTTAAAAAAACTTTTTGACAATCTCAAAGTTAATAATTGTGTTGTGTGTTGTTTTTTATTGTAATGAATATTATTTTCATAATAAGTATAACTGTGATTTAAATGTAATTATTGTTTATTTCTCATTCGACTAAGTTAAAAATGCAACTGGTCAAAGGCATCGCTCAGCCATGAAATTCCATGCCTCTTAAAGACTAACCATGGAATGTCCGAACGAGCAATGAAGAAGCACAGCAAACTGTTGAATATGACACTTTTATTGGACTTCGACACTCGTAATTACTACGCATACATGTACCCTTAGCACCAGTTTGAACCTATCACAATTCCATGACAGTGAATCTACTGCCAAAGCCCACAGGTACCTACACAAGTGGGTCCAATTATCCGCACTCCCCTTCTTCTTCTTTTGTTGTGGCTGTTCGGTGGCTAGGGCTGCCACGAATTTGCCAATGTCAGTGTTTATTGGCGTTTACTGGTTTACTAATATTTTAACAAAAGGCGGAGATCTGAGTAGGTAGATTAAGAAAAATTACCGGCGAAGAAGGCTCTCTTGTTTATGACACTAGCATTAGCGAACTCGACACTGGCAGAATTGTGACAACTAGCCACAAAAGCCACAAACTAAGAAGTTGAAGTTGAAGTGGGTCCAAAAATAGTGTCACGCGCAAATAGTAAAGTAGAGGGACTAGTTTATATGGTCTGTAGTAGAGGTAAAGTAGGTATAAATGCCGATTACCGTGGACTATTCTTTTAATTCTTTTGAGTGGGCTAAATAATATATTTCTGTATTTTATGTATAAAAGAAGCGAAAAAAAAATACGTTATTTATTGGTTGACAGGCGGTATACAATTATACAAGTGGAAGGCACTTGTGGGTACTTAATTGAGAAGGGATAGCTAAAGCTACGTCAAAACATTACACTTGACGACTCCACAAAAACAAAAAAATAACTAAGTTGTTTTGTTATTAATCTTTTAAGTTGTTCTAATCTGTGTTAGAAAATCACATATACACAGTTTCACGTATCATACAGTTTTACTAATCCATATCCCGCGACAGATCATCTAGATTGATTTTTCTTTTCCACGCTGGTGCTAGCTGATCCCCAGGTGTCATTGCGTGCCAGCCTTTAGGCCATTAAAATATTTCTTACCTCCATTAAATTAGGAGGCGGATAACCGCCGTTTCAAAGTTGTCGTGTCTGTATTTAAGTTTTGATAAATGTTGTACAAGCGGCGGCTTTGGCAATGTTCGCTTGTTGATCAGAGATTGTATCCAGGCGCTACTATGTTACGCGGAATAATATTAATCAGTCTTCACGTCTGAGCTCAGTTTAGCAAACTATAATCAGTCGGTATTCACGTCTGCGTTCACTATTGGTAGACAATCAGTAGGTAATTAAATAAATAAATAAATATTCACGGACACTTAACACAACGCCTTCTAGTCCCAAACTAAGCAAAGCTTGTACGATGGAAACTAGATGGCTGATAGAATACATACATACATTTTTTTTTTGTAAATACATACAAACATCCAGACACAGAACAGACATCTATGTTTACAACACACAAATGTTTGTTCTCGGTGGGGATCGAACCCACGACCCACAGCACGGAAGGCAGAGCTACTACCGACTGAGCCATGACGCCTGTCTGTAATTAGTAATTAGTTGTAGTCTATCACTCTATCGGTTTGAAGGGATCCAACAATCAAACTGCACCGCAGGAAGAACCAATCTACCTGTCTCATAACTGAATACAGGAATACTGTAAAAAATTATCCCTAACACATTGATCTAGTATCTAGTTCTTACCTAATCGACATGCTTCTGTCCATCCAAAGGTTGTCTGGAAGAGATCGCTTATAGCGATAAGACCGCCCATTGTACCTCATACTTAAAACTTATTTCTCTTTTATAGTTTTTTTTCTTTTCTTGCTGTGCAATAAAGAATATATCTATCTATCTATCTAAAAGTAACATAGATCATCTTATCAACAAGCCCTCTGAATTATTACCCGTGTTTTTTTTTGCAAAAATTCGTTCGAATATAGACAAGACATGGATGTAAACGAAGGTTTATCTATGTTTGATGTTTGGCAATGAAATCTTTATGTGGTAAGAATTACTGATGTTTTAGTCAATGTTGACGAAGAGTAACAGATGAAAAGATCTTGACACCGTACCATGGCCAGATTTAATTAATTTTACTGTGTTCTATAAATTATACAAAACGCCGCAAATATCTCGCAGGTGGATATGAGAAAAGTGACAGGCTATTTAGCATGTTTATTTATTTATCATTAATCTTAAATAATGTCCACTTCATAGAGCTTTCCAGAGGGAATTAAATGGGTGTTTTAGTGCGCACGCCTTGGTAAATACTCATAATAATTGTTGTGTGTTTGTAATTTTCGCAAAGTACCTATAGTAGTATTTAATCTTAGTTCTGGACACATGAATTTAAAAAAAACTAAATATAGCCAATCCTACCCTACCACTGTAAAATATTTTGTAAACTGCATTTTTACAAACAGTTATTTTTTCCAAATTACTCATACCTCTTTAAAAGTAAAAAAAAACTTAGTTGCGCATGCGCACTCTTTTTTCAGTCCAATTTACACCCAAAAAAAGCTCACCAAAAGCTCGTTTTAATTGCTTACACCTTCAACAAAATTCTATAAACATTGATGATCGTTATACAGACCATTATCATTAATATTAGATACCTTCCTACATAAAAGTACGTGATGATCATAACGACGTCTATTTAAGCCGTACCTAATTACGGGATTATCGCCATTAGACAAATGATCTGTTGATTAACCGTTATAACTGGTTATTGCCAGAGACATGGTACTTATAGACGGGTCATACGCATTTTCGTTGAGCCCACAGTTCTACCCATACATACCCATACCACAGATCATATAATACTGCCGATACTATACATACCCATACTACCCATAGTTCTAGTATATTCAGGGGTCAGACCAAAGGTGAACCCGGATTTATTTATTTAGTTATTTAATAACTAGCACGGGATTAACCAATTACACTAATTAATTAAAGACAGTCAAATTAGGTACACGTAAGTCATTAGATAATAATAATACAATAAAATTCATTAAATTAATTAATAAAATAAAATTTATAACTTACTTATATTTATATTTGTCAGGTCATGACCCTTCCAAACTTAAAAAATACTGGATCCACCACTGCTTGCACCAAAAAATGGCACTATGTATAAAAAGTTAAAAGTACCTACTGCCACACCGGTTGCTAGAAAGAGATAATTATACACACCTTGACAGCTGGTTGTAGACGTGCATCCAGTTGCGGCGCTACTCGATGCCCGACAAAATAAAAGTCAGGCAATTACCTTACTGTCTCTTGTTTCATGGAGGAAACTAAATCTATCTACTATATGTATCTATCTTTGGTTACTGGTAGCTAGTAAGTAGGTACCTAACTGTTAACTGCAGGTGTAACATAGTATGCGCTTGCGCAGCGTTGCCGCCCTTTGACATTGGTGTTCTTAGAAGCTGTTAAAAGTTAAAGTTATTTACTAATTAATATGGAAATGTATATTTAGTTAAATATGGTACTGTTTACGTAATTAGTTTTTCTTGGAGCATCCATTAGTTTCGTCATGTCGATGAGGTCATTTGAATGAAAGAGATTATTGCGCAACTACAGATGTATAACAACAATTATAGGACTTTTGTACAATGTTTACTGATTTTATCATCTCTGTGTGGATATGCACAGATCATAATACGTATAGGTTAGTTAGATATATATGAAACCTACCAGATGAAACCTAGCCTTTAAAAAATAGTACGTTTACCCAAATATCGGTCTTATATTTGTTACAATATTGTTTACCAGCTAACTAAAAATCATAATATTAATTTAAGAAAGTCAAAAACCTTTGCCATTAGGTACAGCGAACTTAGTTTAGTTACTAATAGAATATCAAAATGTCGTTTGACTGTCATAAACTTAATTTTAGTTAGATACATAGTCACAAATCGGCAGAATGAAATACCTAAGTACATACTAATCACAGAAATTAAAGTTTTTGAATCTTTAAGTTATATGCCTTGATCACTAGGTGCCGTCCGCGACTTCGTTCGCGTCCCGTTGGATCCCGTTAATTTTTCGGGATCAAAAGTAGCCTATGTGTTAATCCAGGTCATAGACAATATATATTCCAAGTTTCATCCAAATCGGATCAGTAGTTTTTACGTGAAAGAGTAACAAATATCCATCCATCCATACTTACAATAATAATAGGATTTCTACTGAAATGGGTTTCACTTAAAAATCTACATAATGAATTAAGCGATTAGCACATCCAGTCCGAGATATAATTACAGGCTCTTAGTTTGCAAGGGGCTTGGAAACTGGACATGATACCGATAACTATTCAAATGAGGTAAATCACTCTGCTTCCAAGATTTAACTAAGTTGCACTCCGATCTATCTAGAGGGGTTAGTGACCTAAAGTATCTTCAGTTTAAAGTTATAGGTTCTTGCAAGTAGCATCACGTAACACCAGATAATCGTAGAAGAGACGATGTGTTAGGTTATAATTAATTACCACAATGAAAACTTAAGGTACAAATGAATGTAAAAGTCTAAAACTATCAGAGTAAAAACCATACAAAGTATTGGAAATAAGGGCTTCAAAGTTAGAAGTGGAGAAAATAATAGATAGATATTTTAAATAGAAAGCGAGGCTTTCTCAAGCCGTTTGTTTTTTATTTTTTTTTATATCATAACTGGCAGACGAGCAGGCGGGCCACCTGATGGAAAGTAGTCACCGCCGCCCATGGACACCTGCAACACCAGAGGTGATGCCAGTGCGCTGCCGGCCTTTTAAGATTAGATAAACCCGCCTTTGAAGGACCCCATCTCGAAACTCCGTGGGAAAACCGCAGAGGGACCGGTTTTCAGTGTACAACAAGCTTTTTGTATTTTTGCAAGACCTCAGAACAGAAAAGGCGCAGTAAATACTTGCTCAATAAGGCCTTTTGCACATTAACACAAGGCAAGAAAAGTTTTGTATAATAAATCATAAGAAAAAATATCTTGTAATTTGTATGGTCTCATATAAACAATCAAGCTACTGAATGTCTTATCGACATTTCTCATAAGGCACAAGAAAAATATCTTATAATGGCCTAAGAATAAAGACTAATTTAAATCATCGTTTTATACGTGTTTGATCAGCTCTACACAGTTCCACAACTCATTAAGCAGCAATTAAATTCAGATCGCGCGTTACTCGGCGCCAGGATGCGGTGTCGCATTGCTCACCAAGACACCACCACGTCCACTACTGATTATGAATACTTACTACCACAGATTACAAATAATTATTGACTGTCATAGGATTACACGACGCATTCCGCACCAAAATACCACAGATTAAAAAGCTACCGTGTAAACTACAATGTCAGATGAAAATGTAGAGTCCCTGAAGGTACACCTGTAAGATTATCCCATCCCACTAATATTATAAATGTCTAAGTTTAGATGTTCAGATGTTTGTGTTTCAATCCTTGGATGAAACTTGGCACATTATGTAGTTTGGAAAAATCAACAGGATCAAACGGGACGCGGACGAAGTCGCGGGCGAAAGCTAGTTTAAAATAAATTAAGATTTCATATAAAATAATCTTCGTCCTTAGTCATGCTATTTATATTTTCGAGATACTTTAGATAATTGTGTATAGGTCATCACACTCATCACTTCTTCGAGGGTATTTCTTAATGTGGGGAATTTATCATACATGTACCTAACTTTAAAATGCTCTAAACTTAGATAGACCTACTGAACTTATTCGTTCATTTTCGCTCTGCTACTAAATGCTATGATTACATTCACAGGCGTTATGAAAGTGTGTTATCAATATTAATATGAAAACAAAACATTGTAGACTGTACAAAATGTGCAAAGTATCATTTTAAAATCATAGGTTCGTAGAGGTAAGTTAATAGTCGGGGAGCCGGAGCGGGGATTTTGTGTTTTACTTAAGCGCGTCAGAAAACCATATAGGGCGAAACCTTGCACCTTGTAATGTACCCCCACCCCGGGGCTTGCGTTGGGGGCAGCCGATCAGATTAGTAAAAAAAGTCGATCCTTCGAACAACTCGAGCGCGTCAGATTAAGACAAGGTATAGGTAGGTCAATTACATGTAGGAAAGTGTACTTATAATATTCAGTGCTTCGCAAATACTAACATAAATAGTTACTGGTTCCTTGTAGGTAAGTCGTGCAGTATAATTTGACTCAAACATTATCATGTTAGACAAGCCTTACAATCCTTTTCCTGCGATAAATCTAATGCAAACAAGTACATCCTCACAGGTGCCTGCCGTAATCACGGAAGGAATGTGGAGGCAGGTGACAGGACGAACACTACCTCTGCTGTCTATGTTCTAGCCATAGAGCCTACTCTTTTTCCTGGAACTATTTGGTCTCGGGACACAATTAGACCAAACTTCTAAAGTCTAGGAATTACAGTTCAGGGTCACTGGAGCTTAATGACTTTTAGGATTTAAGATCACTAGAGGTCAATGACCTTATTTCTGAAGAAAGAAACCATAGAGTCCTATTTTCCTTAATTTGACCACTATGTCAAAGTTAGGAAATGGGACTCTATGGTTGAGCTGAGGCGGTCCTCAGCTTGTTTTTTTTAAACTCTATGCAATATCTGTTAAGTTTTTTGTGTCCGGTAGTTAATCCCCACAGCCTGTGTTAGCTTCAGGTTTGTGCTATACATAGCTCTATGTGCGATAGAGCTCAAATCACGTCCATTAACCGCAGGACTATGACCGCACATAGAGCTATAAAAATATAGAACTGCTGAATACGGAAGTTTTCTATTTATATTTTTTTTTCTTTCGATACTTTTCATACTGTAGCGATAAGACCGCTCATTGTACATGTATGTTTAAACTTACTATACCTATTTCATTTGTAATTTTTTATTTTGGTTTATTAGTTGTAAGTGTTTTCATTCATTCATTCTATATTGCGTATTAGAGAGAATAGAGAGAGACTAATAATTTCTTGTAACTACTTTGTATGAGTATGTATTTAAATTCAGGTACCTAAGTAATCTATCAGTAATCTAGTTCTTATAGTAGGTACAAGCTTAGCTTAGTTTGGTACAGAGCGATAAAAAAACATTGTTCATTCAGAATTATTTCTGAGATAACCTTTGAACTGTGAAAAAAGACTGATAATAAAGCAGATAACTACGTGAAATATTCCACAGGGCTTGTATTCTCTGATAATATAAAAAAAATATTAGAATAAGTGTAATTTGTGTTTGTTAGGGACAATTCTAAAATTAGCTTAGATCTATAAAGTGTAATGGCGTAACCCTAGACGAGTGCGTATAAGGCAAGGAGTAACAAGATTAAAAAATGCCAGCAGGTGCCAGCTGGCGTTAGAAAAGCATTAGGTAGGCTGCGCCGTACACTCAACAACAAAAGTATATAATATGTACTTCAATAAACTATTAGTTCGCCCCGAACTGAGATCTCGTGATGTTCTCTATAAATAATACCCAACTATAAAAGTCTCCTTATATCCTTTTTATAATTGCTGGGCATCATCAGACCCTATAGAGTACTAGCCGTCGCCCGCGGCGTTGCTCGCGTTCTACCCCTCAGAGTGTGACGTTTCAAAATTCCTTTCTTAGTGCATCCCTACACTATATAAGGATACTACCCTCCAAATTTCATACCTCTAAGACTTATAGTTTAGGCTGTGCGTTGATTCTAAGTCAGCTTCAAAAGAGTTTTATACAGGGTGTTACCAGACCACTTCCGAAAACTTGGAGGTTCCAATCAGACCATGATACTGAAAACATTAAGCGAAAAAAATCGCGAAAATAAAATTGACTTGACTATCTCTTTTTAATTTTTTTTCTAGTTACATACACACAGTACAACATAATAAGACATATCTACCTAATTATCTCATTTAAAAAAGCAAAAAAACAAATAAAATAAATAAAGCAGCAATGTACACGCAGCACGCATATTACGTCTACTACAGCATGAACAGCTGAGAGTTCATCGCGGGTCATTCAAGTACGCGACGTGCGAGCGACCTACGTGTACCTACCTACGTTAGTAGGCACTTACGACACAGAATAAATAATAGTACTACGCCTCGACCTTACCTACGTGAATGCGTACATTGCGGGCTGGCGAAATAAATACAAATCTTTAAACATTGTTTTCTCCGGCTATAATTATTTTTCAGGATAACTGATTTTTTTTTGGTTGGATTTTGGTGTGCTGTAGCTCCCCCTTTCGTTTTCGGAAGTGGTCTGGTAACACCCTGTATATATTGATGATAAAAAAATTAAAAAATATAAAAAAAGGCATAACAGCTCAGCAAACGAATGGAATTGTGATATATACTGACAGATCATGTGTCAGTTTAAACTTATAATTATAACACTTGTGTGTGTATGTACCATTTATTAATGGTGCAAGGATCTCAGACTTAATCTCAGAGTTAGATCTAAAGTCTCATAGTAAATATTTTACTGTAGACGTTTATTTAATAATTGATATGATTTTTGGGTTACTTTTTAAGCTTTTTCGAGTCAAAATGCTTTTATTCAATAAAATCTCACTGGTTCTAGCAAAATAGCAATAATATTTTTACTAGATTTATCCCTCAGTATCTGTTGTACAAATATTAAAGTAATGTTATTTGCTAAGATCTTCCGACTCTGCAAATATTGTGATCGTGCTTCGAGTGGCTCAGCGAGGTTTAACTACGGTTCCAACAAACACAATAAATAAATTAATACAGTAAATATCGCTAAATGTCGGTCCAAATAAATATCTTAATAGTCTAAACAAACATTAAACGGAAAATTTCAACAGCACGTCTATAAGAATATGGATACCTAAGTTTTTAAAACTGACATTTACTTATGTGTGTAAATTAATGTAAAATAGCGTGCCTGAAACAAATTGTTCATTTTTCAGATGAAAATAGAATTAATTTCTTGAAATAGGAAAATAAAATGGTAGTGGAATTTGGGCCATCCAAATCATCCAATGTATGAAAAGTTACTGTCCACGCAGAAACGGTGCAGCTTCAGCTACCAAACTGTTTTGGTCTTGCAAACGAAGAAGCCTTGGTCAATATTTTGCCAAAGTATTATGATTTATTTTTCGGACAAATCACCAGACCATAGAGTAAACAGTCCCAAGCAGGTTGGGTCGACGTGAGATAGCGCTCATCCATGGAATCGATATAATCTCGATAAATATTTACGTAGAGGTGCTATGGGAACCGCGTGGTGTGCACAGGTGGCCAGATGACGAGTCGGGCTTTATCGCCATCTATGTAGACATAAATTAAGCTAGTTTTTACCGACTTATACCAATTAGAAGGGGTAAGTGCAGACTTTTTCGAGTGACAAGTATTTTAGGTAGTGCTCTTGTGAAAGAGCTCGACGGGGAAGTACTAACTTGTACAAGAGTTTTCCGAACTGAAACTGTTTAATTGGTTTTTTAAGTTCTTCCACTTTTTTCTTTCTTATTCCATTGGTTTTTCAGTATTGTTTTATAACATACAACTATAATTTAGGTGCAAGAACTATTTAGATTTGCTATGCTTTAGAAACTACGAGTTTTAGCTGGTTAATGCTAGAAAATTGTCATTTTCCTGTGTAGGCAGGTGGTGGTGCA
This sequence comes from Eulithis prunata, assembly GCA_918843925.1. NCBI lineage: Eukaryota > Metazoa > Arthropoda > Insecta > Lepidoptera > Geometridae > Eulithis > Eulithis prunata. The sequence continues at coordinate 3,540,390 of OU974019.1, read as the reverse complement.
GATTTCTACGCCTAATGAACCACCTGCTAGGTTTATTGCGAGCGGAACATACTAATTTCTAAGTTTTTGCATCATGACTTCCGCTTAGTCTAGGGTTAATTTGTTGGGCTATTTACGTGAGGTTTAAGATGTTTAATAGGTCTAAAGTTTTCAAGTCCTTACTGGTAATGGTTCTGTTAGTGGTTTTGAAGAACAACTTGAAGTTTTGGTATGTTTTGTCGAATTTCAGATACTTATTCGTTCAGCTTTCGAACCACCTATTCCACGCTGAGTATACCTACTATTAATGAGCCTATATTATTAGTGTAGTTTATTCTTTTCCCTTTTCTTTTCTTCTAGTGTTTATTATTATTATTATTATTATTATAAGCCTTCTCTGTCCCACTGCTGGGCAAAGGCCTCCCCCCCATTTTTTCAATTCATTCCTCTCTTCTAGTCTCTTCTCTTCTAGTATTGATTAATACTGGTTAATTTCATCAACCATTCTCCCGGCCTATAAGATTGGCAGGCAGAAAATTCTTATAGCATTAAGCCCACCTAATTGAACATTTAATTATTTTGTGCAATAAAAAGTTAGATAAATAAATGAATAAAGATAAAAAAGCCGCCAAATGAAGACGAAGATAATATAACAGAGCCTCTAGCACAGAAAAAAAAACTCCACGACACTAATTGTAGAGCTAAAAGCTACATAATAAAGACGGTGTTCGTAAAACACATATCGGTATTTAATCAAAGCGTTCTCTGATTGGAGGAGTGCGGCAGGTGGTCAGCGGCACGTTTCCTATTAGAATCGTGTTAGAAAACCCATTCCGGGGATATTAGACCACGGCAGGTGCAAGACGCACTCCACTTGGAAGTTGGAACCGTGTCACGTTAATCGTTTTGTAACTGTGGTTATAGGTACGAGCAGGTTAGCATGGTATGGCCATGTTATGCGAAGAGATGAATGTCATGTAACAAGAAGAGTATTAGATATGAATGTAGATGGATATAAGAGTAGAGGTAGGCCAAAGAAAAGATGGATGGACTGCGTCAAAAATGATATGGGTAAGAAAGGAGTGACAACTGAGATGACGGCTGATAGAAGAGCATGGAAGAAAAACATATGTTGTGCCGACCCTACATAAAGTGAGAAAAGGGCAAGGAGATGATGGTTAGGTACGAGTGTATGAGTAGACCCAAATGTAATCGGCACGCTTAGTGTGTTCGTCTTACGTATACTACAAAGTTTATGTAAACTACATATATTTTTGTATAGAGATAGCGGGTTTAATTTACAAAACTGATTAAAATTAAATGGCATAGTTATTATCTGTTACATATTATCGGTTCTAACAAAAATTGTTCACAGTAAATAGTTTGATTCGATAACTGATACCACCTACGTTGTTTCTTGTACGGTTATCAAGGTATCATACATTGTATTTACTTACTTATTTTGTATGTTTAGATACTGTTTAAAAATCATAATTATCAATATATATAAAACTCTTTTGAAGCTGACAGAGAATCAACGCACAGCCTAAACCATAAATCCTAGAGGTATGTAATTTGGAGGGTAGTAGGTATCCTTATATAGTGTAGGGGTGCACTAAGAAAGGAATTTTGAAAAGTCACACTCTAACGCGAGCAACGCCGCGGGAGAAGTTTGTTAGGATATGGATGTATATTGTATATACCTAATAATGTTTGTTCCTCTTTCACGCGAAAACTACTGATCCGATTTAGATGAAACTTGGAATATATATTGTCCGTGACCTGGATTAACACATAGGCTACTTTTTATCCTGAAAAATTAATGGGATCCAACGAGACGCGAATGAAGTCGCTAGCGAAAGCTAGTAAATCATATACCTAAGTGAGTACTTAAATCTTTAATATAGCAATTTACGTTTTCTTTTTTACGAACATCACGAGGTTTCAGTTTGGAGCGAACTACACCTACTTACAGCTGTACCTATAGTATAGTTTTATTGTTAGGTGTGTTTTATTGTTTGTTGTGTGTTCTGATTCTCAATTTTTATATCCTTGCTATTCCATCTGCCTTTTTTAGATACACCTTTGCTTCCCAGAAAGGATCAAACGTCCTTGTGGACCCGACAAGCGTTAATAATTAGCAAAAAACAGGCCAATTTTATTCAGTTTTATTATCAGTCCTTGCCTGAAGCTATTTCGAATTAAAACTATACAAATTGGTACCATTTACTAAAAATGCCAAACAATATTCGGTTGTAAAAAGGTGCAGGAACGCCTCCTGAACAAGCCAAAACTCGATATATTCCGTCGGTCAGCTGCAAACATAGATCAAATGCTTTTGTATTTTTTGGTCAAGTCAGTGGTGAAAATTAAACTAGGTCGGTGGATTAAACTATGATTTAGAACGAATTATAGTAAGATGTAAACAAGATTTCTGGAATAGGTAGGTGTATATGTATACAATCCTTCATTATAGTTGGTATTGTAGCAGACACAGATAATATAAAAATTCATATCGACCACGCTCAAATTAAGATACCTAGATGGTGTTTTGTTTCTTTCAAAATTTGAACTTCGATCGAATTTGAACTTTGTCAACGCAAAAGACAAAACACGTACCTATATATTTCGAGTTTACGTAATCAGAGAATTAAAAACGTCAAAAATGTGTATGGTCACATGATTTACCTTTTAGAAATGTCATTTCCATACATTTGGTGGCTGTTAATAGACGCAACAAAAAAATGATTTTTTTTTCAAATATTGTGCAGACTATTTAGCCGTCGTTTTTTTTACAGAATATAAATAAATATTGAAGTGCATTTTTACAAGACAACCTTTGTGTGGGTCAACTTCTCTAGAGTTAGACATTGAAAATGTACTGTCATTCGATTTACATTAGGTAATGCAACTTGTAACTCACCTTGTCTATTATCTCAAGCATACTTACGAAGTGGTTTATCAGGAGTTTACAATAAAGCGGCAACCGTAATATAGCAGTCGTGAAACACACAACATTCAATTTGTTAAAAGAAAAGACACAAAAGTAATAAAAAAATAAGTAATGCCACTGACTCATTACACTAGTTTTTCAATGAAGAATGAAAAACAAAACACAACTTTATTGTTCTGGCCGTCGTTTGGTGAGAATTATACGTAACTTTGAACAGGTAAGTAGGTGCGTATTAATTGTCACACCTACGTGAAACTTATATTTAATCACAGTACATTAGCATACATACTCGTAGCAGAAAGACTACTGCGTAGATGAATAAAACGGGGAGAATTTTACCTACATTTTTAAACACGAGTAAGTGCCTAATTAAATATTTTAATCAAAAAACGTCTAGTAAAAAATATTCAAATACAGTTGAGAGAAAAAGCTCCGGGTCATCTATAAAAAAACATGAATATCGTAGAAACCATGAATGTCAGCTTATTGAAATAAATGGTGTTTGAAAACATTTTAATTCATGCTCATGAGATAGTTAAGTTTTTGATGACCCAGAATTTTAGCTGTCGAGTGTAAATAGTTTAAATCAACGAAATTATTATTATGTACACGAAATAATACTATTAACTAGATATAAAATAGGTATTACTATTATTATTACTAATATAACATTTATTACAATTAATGTACTATCATTACGTTTTACGAGCATTAATTAGTTGCGAGAATTTCAATGAATGCAGCCTAAAATTAAATAACATTGTACATTAAAGAGACTATTATTAAAGTTTTATCAAGAAACAAACTCTTATCACAATAATACAACAGTTCTCTTATTAGCTGAACCAATTTATATAAATAAATAAATATTCTCGGACATTACACACAATGCCCTCTAGTCCCAAACTAAGCAGAACTTGTACTATGGGAACTAGATTACTAATACAATACTTATATACATTTTTTTTTGTAAATACATACTTTTAATACATAGTAATATGAGTTAATTTGATAAATGAACCAATGAATTATTTGAATTCCGCTGGAACTGGAGTATACTTCAAACCGGAGTCGTTTAATGTGGTGACGACCCACGAGTCCTCGGGAATCTTGCCGGACTTCAATAGTTTTACAGCAGCCGCCACATTAGCCCCGCTCGTGTACCCAACGTACAACCCTTCCTTGTGCCCGATCTGCCGCAAGTACTCCACTGCCTCATCATCAGTCACAGGAATAGTACCATCCATGTAATCAAATTTAAACAAATTCGGAACACATCCATACCCAGAGCCTTGGAGTAAATGAAGAGGCTTTGTTATTGGGTCTCCTTTGATGGGCTCCGCTCCTGCCGGCTCCACAACATACGTTTTCACATTGGGGTTTACTTCTTTCAAGTACCTCGATGTACCGGTGAAGTTGCCCGCCGTTCCGACGGTAGCCACGAAGGCGTCGACGCGATGCCCGGTTTGCCTCCAGATTTCCGGTCCAGTGGTTTCATAGTGTGACTGAGAGTTCCCATGGTTGTTGAATTGGTTCACGTAGAAAGCACCAGTTTTTTCAACAAGCTTGAGGCCTTCCTCCTCCACGGCTTTGACGTCGGAGAGGGTGACATTGCCGTACGCACCTTCGACTTGAGGTACTCTGAGGCAGGTCGCGCCAAGGGCTTCCATATGTATAGCTCGCTGCACGCTGTTGCCCTTTGACATGGCGAGGGTCAGAGGATGGCCCAACACGGCACACACGACAGCGAGTCCGCATCCTTGATTTCCGGACGTTACCTCTACAACATGATCACCCGGCTTCAACTCACCGGACTCCAAAGCTCTTTCGATCATTCTGAGCGCCGAGCGGCATTTGATCGAAGCACCAGGGTTCATAAACTCACACTTGGCTAGAATCCGGCCGGGTCCAGGGTGAAGGCGGTCAAGAGCAACTATCGGCGTGTTGCCAATGAGCTCCAAGGCCGACGACTTGATCTCGTTGCTTACTCCGTTGACGGATGCCATGTTGTTACTAAACACTTGTTGGTAAATGCGGTATCGATGTGGTACTGATGCTGGGACACAGTGATTGAGGACTTATAACGTGCTTGCAAGCTAGAGGCCGAGTGCTACCAGAACAAGTGCACGCGAGCCGAGACGACGACGACGACGCGAGACGAGGCGACAGAAGCGTGCGTGTGCAAAGTATGCCGAGCGCAAAATGTCTAGCATCTTGACAACAAATAAGTATCAGTGATACTGTACGAGAATATTATCATACTTATGACGTCATCAATCACTATCAATAATTTTATTATTTCCTAATTTGTAGCTATCGTTAGATAAAATACAACAAACAGTTTGTTGATAATGAAAATAGAATTACCAATGAGAATGGAAATAATTCTCGAAAAAATGTATAACATTCTCGCTCAAACAAACATAATTATGTAATTACACCCGAATACGTCACTCAAAACACTACCCTTACCCATTAGTAAGAGTTGGTAATCATTTAAGCATGAAATTAATCCAAGTAGCGTTTCAGTATTCAGGCGTTATACACGTCAACAAATTACGTCATATTTGCACCAACTGGCAAAACACACAAAAAGTGCAAATAATGTCACCCCTTATTAAGTCGCGCGATTATGTCACAAGTGGCAATTCCGAATAGTTTAACAATCTGTAGTATTTTAACCCACGGTCTAGTGAAAATTGACCATATCGTTTTGAGATAAGGTTTAAAATACCGTATCAGTGGTCATGACAGTGACATCACATTTCACTCAATCAGTTTTATACCTTTTCTCGTCGACATAAGACTTGTTTTGGATTATAATTTTGCTATGTTCCATAGTGCTGGTTGCTATCCGAAGACCCACCAGATGTCAATAGGAATCCGGTCTTTTGTTAACAAATATGGGTACAATTGTGAACAATGGGTTACATTATTTTATTTAGCGAAGGCAAGTTGACTGAACGAGCCAAATGTCAGCTATTTGATAATTGAGGTATCCATTTGAAAATAGGATCATTTTGGACAAATGGTGACACAAGTGTGCATTCAATGGCTTTCTTCATGTAACGAGATGAGTGATGATGATGTTATTTATAAATTAACTAGCTGTCACCCGCGGCGTTGCTCGCGTTCTACCCTTTAGGATGCGACTTTTCAAAATTCCTTTCTTAGTGCACCCTTACACTATACAAGGATACTACCCTCCAAATTTCATACCTCTAGGACTTATGGTTTAGGCTGTGCGTTGATTCTAAGTCAGCTTCAAAAGAGTTTTTCATATTTTACTAATTAATAATAATATGAGTGTATCAGTAAAGTATACACGTAGGTGAAGGAATAGAGCGCGTAAGGCGTTCGTATAATGTATAAACGAAACATTTGATAAACATGTTGCAATAGTCAACTACTAAGTATATTAAATAGTAGGTACGTGTTCATGATACTGGATCGAAAGATAAGATAACGATAAATCAAAACCAAATCAAAAAGTTTTTTTGCAACTAGGTAATTAACATGATTATAATTATTATAATTAAGCACGAAAAAACCTAGAGATGTACATCAAATGTAGAGACGAAGAAAACATTCATCGAGAATCTTCTCCATAATCTAATCTAACCCTGTCTCTGACCTCTCTGACAAATTATTATCTAAAGCTTTTTCTTCTTTAATATTCAACAATATCTCTCAAAATAGTCTGTCGAAATTTTCCTAATTCTATGGTCGAAATGACGGAGAGTTCCATAAATAAAAGAAGAAGAAGAATAGTATAGGCACAGATCATATAATACTAAGGAGTATAGGTAGGGATGAGGTGGCATGTTCACCATGCCTTCACCACACTAGAGGTGTCAATATCGGTTAATTTTTTTTAACAGTTAATGTTATAGCGATAAAAAAAAATATCGGTATTTTAAATGGTTAATTTTATTTGAATAAATATTCGAAAAAATCGCTTAGATAAATTTATTTATACGCATGAGTGAATGGTTGATATTGTTACGAGCTGTGGGTTGATTGAACTAAAAGAATGGTTTGACCAAAAATACACGTATATTCAGATACTTGACACAAACTTAGTAAACAACAAAAACACTAGGTCACAACTACAATACTCGATAAAGTTCCAAAACACTTGTACAATCGCACTGAATCACTCTACGATCTCCGATCTTATCGCTTTCGTAGTCGAAAACAGAACTGTCCCAGTCGCCGCTCAAAGCTCCTTTTATATCCGAATAATTTACGCGCCAGTCGCTTCTAGCAACTTCGAAATTTCGCGGGAATGTTCGAGTAGTTTCCGGTGCCTGTTTATTTTATGGTTTACAAAGTAGTTCCACTACTACCCAACAGATGGCGTTACTTTATCGATCAAGCAATCAACACCGACTTGAATTGACAGTGACAGCTTACAACCGACATGTATTCAGTGTTGCCACTATCAAACAGTGGGTGTTGCCACCCGTTCACTCGACACCAGTGACGTCTGCGTAACAATATCTATCTAATTATCTATGATGAGGGGATGAATGAATTTTGAACAATGAACTTTCCTTCATACTTTATCAGGCTTAGGACTGTCTAGTGTTATTTCAGTTTGATCATTTTTGCCAAACGAAAATAATAGCTAGGCGTATTTAGAAGTTCATTGATTTTATATACAATGAGTGTTTTATACATTATTATACATATTTATATAACAGGTAGGTATCTTCTTTTTTCTTTTTTTTCTTATTTTGTATTTTTTATGTTTTTTACGTTTTTTTTTTACATTCTTTTTACATATATTTTTTTAATTAATTCTATTTACATTTAAAAACATCATTTGGGCCACTTTTGATGTAGTGAGGCGGGTTCTTCGGTCGCTTACGATGTACCCTGCCTTTGAAAATGCCCGCTCACACGGCACCGATGTTACCATTATGTTACATTTGGTTTTGAAGATTTTGTACAATATAGGATATATACATTTGTGTGTCCGCCACCATGTCAAGGGGCATAATTTTCTGTTTATGACTGTCTCCTTTAGGAACATCTCCAATTCCTCACGAGCCTTGGTCTCAGCTGTTTTTGGGGCATTTGTTGAGGTAATTTTGAGGTCGAATTCGCTCCATATTGACAAATCTTCGGTACCACGCTGGTTCTGATTTATAGCATCTGCTGGTATGTCATCAACTATTAAGCTCGTCATTAGAATTAGCGTATGACATTTTGTTTGCTCTAATGACGTAGCATCAGGAAACGCCACATCTTTGTAGCGAGGATCAAGAAGAGTGCACAGAGCAATACTTAGGTTATCTTTAATATCGCCAAGCCTTTCTGTCAAGCCTCGTTTAAGTTTCCCTATCATATCTATAACAGGCGTGTAAAGATGTCTGGTGGACGACAGACTGTCACAAATTGACATGAGACTGGACGTTAATACCATAGCGGTACTTGCAGTCACATAGTTTTCGCCGCTCATCACGTTGCTGACTTCGTAGAACGGTTTTAGCGTGATGCACAACTGCTCTATGCAATCCCATTCCTCGTTTGGAATTATGGGTAATGATACATTCATTGTTGCAACCGTGGCTTGGATAGCTTCTTTCAATGAATAAAACCGCTCTAACATTAGGTAAGTGGAATTCCACCTAGTAGATACATCTTTTACGAGCGTTCTCGGTTGTTGAACATTTTGGTTGTTGAGTTGGTATTTCATCAACTTATCTTTCCCAATTCCACTTTTTTTGAAAAACGTGACGGTTTTTGATACCTTATCTATGGTATCTTTGGTATATACCAGCGCGTCTTGGACTACCAAGTTCAACTTATGCTCAAAACATCCAAAATGGTCCCAGTGTAATATGCGGCTTGCGCTTATCATGTTGGCAGCATTGTCAGTAACAAAAAAAACTATTTTTCCAGATAGACCCCATGCTTGTACAATGTCCCTCAGTTCCTGCGCAATTTTCAATCCTGTATGACTTCCGTCGAGTTCTTCGCATTGTAACAAGACGGTTTTCATTTCCAAACTCTGTGAAAAAAAATGCGCTGTGACTGCCATGTACTGGTCCATAGTTCTTGAGGACCAGCAGTCAACTGTTAGACACACACTCTCGGCATTTTCTTTCACATAGACTTCTAAATGTTTTCTCCTTTCTTCATACAACGCAGGCAGCAGCGACGAGGATATGGTGGCCCTGCTTGGTAAATCGTACGCCGGATTTAAGGAATGCACAAATTCTTGGAAACCAATGTCATTTACGATTGTAAATGGTTGACAATCGTAGGCAATCATCTTAAGTAAGCACTTATCTATAGCCGTTTTTTCTTGTGATTTAAGCTTTTTCGGTATATAAGCAGACATAATGCGCTGAACTTTATTGGGTTGATCGGTACGTAATATGGAGCCACCATCCCTACTTCCGGCACCACCGCCATCCCCGCCCCCACCACCAACTCCGCCATTACCACCAACTGCGCCCAATCTACCGCTATCACCACTAACTGCGCCCAATCTGCTGCTATCACCACCAACTGCACCTAATCTGCCGCTATCACCACCGACTGCACCCAAACTGCCGCTATCACCACCAAATGCGCTCAATCTACCACCAACTCCGGCACCACCACCACCAACTTCACCGCTAGTACTTGCCACTACTATGCGTGAGTAATCGTGGTCTGTAGCTATGACACTAGCCGCATTACTAGCACTAGCCCTATTATTAGTACTCGTACTCGGCCCGTCCCTTAAAAAAACTCCGTACGCACCAATGTGTTTTAACTTCAAGTGAGTTCTCAAGTTGGAAATGGTAGCTTGAAATGATAACTTTTTTTTGCAATATTTGCATGAAGCCAATTTTGCGACGCCGCCGCCGGTACATTTGTCAAAATGGTTCCATATTTCTGAACTTATTCTCGGCATTTTTCACTTAAGACTTCGAAACAAACACTTTCTTAAAAATGGCGCAAAAATGCAAATCGCAAGACTAAATAAATTTTCGTCTTTTAGGTCTCATTCATTCAATCATTGTCATTCATTCAATTTGCCAAAAATAACAATTGTATTCATGATCCTTGGATAAAAATAATATTGTGTTTTATTTTAACTTTGATAAAGCATACAATTGAATGCAGATAAATGTTGTTAAATATACACTAAACGACTTAAATATCGTAAGTAGTGGTTCATTCTATATTGTGCTTTATCTCATAGATAATAGAGTACACAGTCAAAAATGCAGATGAAGCCGGAAATGAAATTAAACGGCCGCTTCCCGGCACATAGCACTACCTTCAGGCCGGTCACTCTAATGAAAATATGAAAATTACTCATTATATCTAGGAAGCGTAGGTTCAAATTTCAATGCATTAAAATGAAAGAATACCTTCAGGCCGGTCACTCCAATGAAAATATGAAAATTACTCATTATATCTAGGAAGCGTAGGTTCAAATTTCAATGCATTAAAATGAAAGAATAATTTTCGTGGTGAGTTATAAAATTATTCATTATATCTAGCAAGCGTAGGTTCAAATTTCAATGCAGTAAAGAAAGTGAATAATAAAAATATTACCTACATACGTTCACCTTGTGTTGAAGTGAAATAACATGTGTTATTAAAAATATTCGAACACCGCCATTTTTGAAGTGAAATAACATGTGTTATTAAAAATATTCGAACACCGCCATTTTTTTTAACAAATGTTATTGTTATTTTTTTTTATTCGTTTTTTTCATTAGTTGAAAGAAATATTAAACACCTATACACCACACCTCTACCACAGCATAGATAAAAATATAATAGTACTTCATAGCTCTACCAGACTCTACCGTTTTGATTTACGATGTGAGGGTAAGAACCGCGTTCCAAAGCACAATTTTGAGGTCGAGTCGAGGCGAGGATTATTTGAAGTTACGTAACCAATTATATTAGTCTTTTATCATATTAGTGATTGCCCATGCCCAAGACGACAGATTTGCTAAGAAGACCAGCCCAGACGGGATTCGTAAGCTATGGTTTATTCTGTGGGCTGACTCGGCGTGATACCCAAGTCACGATTTAAGAGTGAGGCTTAGGAATGCGCGTATTGTACTGATGCAGGTGCGCCTGGGAACTCTCATTTTGGGCCTAGGGACAATGCGGAATTATAGAACAGTTGCAATCGATTAAGACCTATATAAGGAACTGCAGCCTTAACTGTTAAAAATTGTAAATAAACACCTGATGAACACTTGGCGGATAAGGTACCTTACCTACTTAAGGGTGAATTCTGATCTCGTACCTACAAACATATAACTCAAAACCTTGTTGAATGCTTACCGCGAGATCAAAACATATAAATAGAACTTGAGTTTTAAATTAGACCTCTGAAACCACTGAAGCCTATTTCTGTCTTTTTGTTAGTGGATCAACAAATAAATCTAGGACATCTATACATTATTTTGACATGTACCGTGAACTAAGAAAACATGGATCTAGACTTTGGATAAATAAATAAAATGCATTTCGAATTGGGAAAAGAAAAAGAACAATGACAGTCGGCTCACTCTGTGGGAATCAAATCACGACTCACGCGCAACGCCATGAAAGGATCCACTACTTACAGGCTGATCCGTTTTTGTTGATCCTATATTTTTTTAAGACGAAATAATTTAGTAATGAAGTAGTAAAACTATGTAACAAAATTGATAATTATTTCTCATGTGCAAGCTTTGCTTAGTTTGGGACTTGAGGGCGTCATGTGAAATGTCCATGAATATTTATTTTTATTATGTAATTGGCTCATGGTTAGCTTTTTTTATTGCAGAGCGGCATAGTTTAATTTTATTATATTAATATTAATTTATACCTATTCTTTTATAGATTTCTTTTGAATACTAATGTACCTACCTATCTTTTATAGCACAAGCGTCAAGCAAAACAACTGTGGCATTGTATCGATCGTTCGACAAAACGTTGCAAATTATTTTAAAAGATGTTCGAAGCATTGGAATTTAATGCGTTAATAAACAACATCAATTGATCCCGGGAATATAAGCCCGCTTGTCTCTCAAGGCTCCAAGACGTCGCGTCGTTTAGCTAAGGAGATATAATGAATATTTTTTTGAAAAGCAAGCTGTTTTCGTTACAATATGCTTTTCCTTAAAATCTGTTTCAATTATAACGATCGATACAATGCCACAGTTTCACGACCATATAAGGAAGTTAACAGCAGAATGCTTCAAGCGACTGGGGTTCGTCACTAGGAACTGTCGCGAGTTCACAAACCTAAAAGCCATTCAACTTCTTTATACATCTCTTATCAGATCTAAAATTGAAAACTGCTCCGCCGTATGGAATCCTCATCAGACAACGTATACCCTCATGCTGGAGAAAGTTCAAAAGAGATATTTGAGGTTTCTTTATAAGAAAAAGTTCGGGTACTACCCATTTATGTTCCCCACTAAATATCTATTGGGTGTTCTTGGTTACAACTCGCTGGAAACGCGTAGGCTGTGTGAGCAAATGATGAGTGTATGTCGTATTCTGCAGGGCGTGTTGGATTGTCCGGAGTTGGTTTACGAAGCGAGTAGGCTCAGCGTACCTGAACAGCGCACCAGATTCCGCCCCGGGCGAGTTCATCTGTTTGCGCCAAGCCCCGCGCGTACTACTGCACGCCAACAGTCACCGCTGTACAGAGCACAGTTTCATCTAAACGCTATTCTTAAAATAAATCCTGAGATGGACGTATTTGCGGATAAGATTCGCAATATCCTCAAAATTACGTTGAGATATTGTGAGGGAAACATCGAAGCACATTTATAATATTGGTGTTCTCAAATTTAAAAGGTTATAAAAAATTGTTATTTATTTTTATGTTTTCTTAGAGTAGGTAATATTATATAATTTGTTATTTGTTGCTGTATATTTTCTATGTAAGATTCTTCTAGTATTAGGTATGTAGTAATAGAGTTATCGTTTTGGGCCCACTGTTATGGTAACATCTATGTGAATAAAAGAATTTGAATTTGAATTTGAATTTGAACGAAACCAAAAGAGAGTTCAACTTTCCTTTAGTGGTAGCTAGGGTGCCAACGCTAGAATTTTAACCATTCGATGAAGATGCTTTTTTAAAAAATCAAGAAGACCGTCTTGCGCGCCACAGTGCCTACGCTACAGAGCTTCTCAAATCACGCTGTATAAAATCCGTGGGCAGGTTCGGATGCACCTGAGTATTTCACATTGCGACTCGCTGGCGCCGACGGCCAGTCTGCTCTAGTCTGTGACCCGGCACGCAGCGCTAGGAACGTCGAGAGGCTTATGATATGACACAAATCTACATTAAATAGGTACATAAGATAATAATATTCTATTTAGCGCCATAGATAGCATATGCTTTCACGCTCAAAATTAGGTATGAAATGGAAGTAGTTATTATGTTGTAATGTATGTAGGTAGTTGTGCAATAAAATTAATCTTAAAAGTCTAATTATGTATTTTTATTGTACAACTACATTGTCTTGTAAAATTATTCATTAAATTCTTTCTGGTAACGGATAAGCAGTGTTTTTCCCTATGGAATCTTACCAAAAGAAAATGAAATCCTCGTAAATGAACTCACTGATAGGTACTTTTAACTAGGTCAGGCAGGGGGGGAATAATTAATAATAAATGTTTGGAGAATATTTCAACATTCTAATAATGAAGGAATTCATCTATATGCTTAAAAATATGGTAAACAATGGTTTGAAAAAAGTTTTTTTTCGTACAATAAGCACGACGATGATGCGGAACAATATTATGCAAAACAATACATTTCTCATCATTCCACGTCCTGTCTTTACCTTCCTAGTCCATGCCACCCACCAGCTCTGAATGTCGTGTCTTGTAATAGTATTAGCGCATTCCGATCCGACAGGCGAGACTTGAGACTTACCTAGTAACTGCTTCGTAATCTACGCTTGAGGCTTAGTATTGTCCAAAGCACCCCGCTGAGCTTAGGAAAAAACATTGTTTACACATCAATAGGGCCAATGTGGACTCCCCGGCAGCAACATGTAGGTTCCTGAAAATGTCCTACTCCGATGAAAAACCAATGAAACAACTTGATTTCAACTCTTATGAAACGCTTTAGAAAGTCAGATGTACCTACTTATTAATACTACAGCATTTGAAATAGCTACATGATTTTTTTTTGTCTCATTGTATAAAATAAGGCATGAAAGAATTGTTGAAAATCACCACCAAATTCACAATAAAGTAGAAAATAATAACTTGATTATTTTGATCACCCGTTTGTTTCAGTTAGCATCCTAACAGAATGACTATTGGGTACCTACATACAGAGAACTCCAATCATGTTTTCTTGCTAAAGACCTTTTCCTCCGTACCGCAAACCTATACGTAGAATGTTTGAATAAACATGTTCTTCGTATAGAAAATATCGTTTATTCAAGTTTGACTAACGTATCCTAACTTGCCTTTATTTTGGTATCTACATAATTATTTAATTTCATATTAAATACCCATAATTATTTTATTTTGTTCCACTTTTCTTATAAATATCCCAGTAAAACTTAGCTCTCTTCGAGTAAACTTCATGTTTTATAGATGGTTCCTTATCAATAACGAAACACACGTCTCTAGCTTCCGAAATGGTATCCCAAGTTACGGTGTTATTAGATTTGGCATTAGGATCTCTGAAATTAGAAAAATACATTATTAGTTAAGTTCTTAAAGTACCTATATATCTAATCAGTATCATTATACCTAAACGGACACAGTGTATAGTTCTAATTCTCTTTTGAACTTACCCAGTCTTAGCAAAATTTGTCCATAAGTTTAGCATCAAATTCTGAACAAATTTATCTGATTCTGTCAGTTTATCTGTCAACAACTTGTGCTTAAGTAGATATCCTCCATCATCGCCGTGACAAGCACCTTTGCGATTAATTCCGTGACATTTCTTCAAGTAATTAAGAGCTCCATCATAAGAAAATTCGTAAAAATATACAGGGGTGTGTTTGGAAATAAGTTTCGCTGATGTGTAAACACCACCGAAAAAATCTGTATCAGTAAAAAAGTCGATGGCGAAAGCGTCTTCATCATCAGTTATATGTTCACCTTCTAAATAAATAGATTTTAATTTAGCTTCCACTTCAACTCTTTCTACATTATTCAAGTCAAAAGGGAAATGTTCAATAAAATTTTTCTTCGTTACCAAATCATCTAGGACTGGTTTGCTGTGTGACACTGTAAGTAAGCCCTCACGTGTGCATATTCCTGACATATACGGAACTTTTGTAAAGTCTCCCTTCACCAGCGCTTGATACGTCGAGCTACCTATGAAAGGTTCCCAGCCATTGGCTTTTTCAACTGTTGGTACAAATCCAAAGTAAATTCCACCCTTGTACTTTTCACTTAAAACTGCTGCCATTGACGACATGATTAACTCGTTTATTGGTAAGCCTTTCAAATACTGAATTAGTTCTTCGTCGCTTGCTATTTTTTCCTTCTCAGTTGGTATTTTTGAAGCCAGCTCTTTGATATTACTGCTCTGAGCCCAAGGTAGCAAAGATGACCCAGATTGTGCTATTGCTTTATGAAAGGTACCAGCAGCCAAAGGAGACAGAAGAAGGTATTCCACAGAGGCTCCTCCCGCGCTGATCCCAAAAATAGTCACGTTATTATTATCTCCACCAAAATTACCGATATTTTTCTTTACCCAAAGTAGGGCAAGTGCCTGATCTCTTAGGCCCATATTTCCTGGTGCTTCTTTTAAATCTAAAGCAAGGAAGCCGAGGATGCCGACTCTATAGTTCAGTGATACTATGACAACTTCTTTTTCGATGAGATATTCTGGTCCGTGCTTGGTGCTATCCGTTCCGTTACCAAACAAAAATCCTCCTCCGTGGATGAAGACCATGACTGCCATCGGCTTGGAATCTTCCGAGGGTAATTTTGGAGTGTAGACGTTGAGGTATAGGCAGTCTTCGCTGCCAACAACCGAGCTGGTTTCCTTGTCGAATTGAGCGCAAATGTTGGCGTCCTTCGTTCCATCCCGTATGCCTTCCCATGGTTCGGGCGGTTGAGGTATCTGAAAGTTGAAAATATACTGTTAGAGTATACTTTTTACCACATTAGCTAGGTACCGAGAAGATATAATTTACACACAATGCTGTGTCTTCTCCTTCTTTCTGTCTTCTTCTTCTTCTCTTCAATAATGGCCTGTGTCTTCTTTAAAAAATTTAATAAACTTGACAGATTCTTAGTATTTTCATACAAAAGACATCAACGCGCTGCATTTTTCTACGGTATGAAGTATAGGTACCTACTATAGCTATAATGTGATTACAACTAAAAATCTACGTGGAACAAAAAATATATCTCTCTTGACGTTTAGCGGTTAAATGCATTATTTAACGGCCACGTCCATCAACAAGGACGTGCCTCGTGCGGTAGGTACTTCACTATGACGACATTGGAAGTACCTATATTATACTCAGTATAATTTCACGTACGACAGAGAAAGAAACCAGCTGGTTTTAAAGAATACAAAAATGAACTTTATTCGTTCAAAAATAAAGTATAAATTGGCGTAACTTACCGCAAACCTGAGCTCTCCGACTGGTGGTTTCGCGAACGGGATACCTTTAAACGTATAGAACTGCACGCCATTATCATTATTCGTAACCAATCCTTTGATTTTTCCTTCACACGTTTCTATTATGGGTTCGGCCATTATTAGGAACAATAAATATAAATTATTTGAAGTTAAACCGAGGAGAGTGCAAACGAAACAGCCGAGACTGGCCAATGTTTCCATGTACTTTGGCCATGAATATAATGCCCGCTCCAGATTCACGCCGAGACTAGAATAGAAAGGTAAACGAGAAATTAAATAAGGACCTACATCTTCTGATTTCTGATATACGCGTAAAATAAATAGTTAGCATTTACCCTAGCGTCAAAAACTGACTAAGTAGATAGGTACGTACGTATATTTTCGCGTGAAAATATTTTCATAACGTTAACCATCAGTGGTTTATAATTTTTTTTTTTTTATGGCAATCGTCCAGAGTTGGACATATCTGCCAGCGTCACGTCATTTTATTATTACATACATAGAGACGGAGCAAGTGTTTATAAAATAATTAGGTACGTTTCTGCTTCAGACTTGTCAAAAACAATGATAGAAATAAGTATTGTTACTTGGCTGATAGCGTTATTCAGATGGTGAAACAGAATGTATGTACAATTTTATTCCGAAGTCTAAAGTAAAGCTTAATTTGGGATAAAAATACAGTTCTGTGAGCGTATCAAAAATGGGTCAAAAATTGTGTTTGCGCAGCACAAACGTATACTAACTTCAGATTACCATACTGTATATTTTTCCCTTATTAAGTGGTTAGGCTTATCTCCAGTCTCCAAAGAAGTCTCGCCGTGAATGCAGAGTGCTCTACTTCGAATTGTTGATAAACAACGGGGGAGACTGTTTTAAGCTTCTATAGAACGTAGTTCAATACATTTCGTAAAGATGACGCTGTTTTCAATTTCAGCTTGCAATAGCTTAAATTGACGTTTTCACATGAAAACTTTTTCAACATGAAAAATAGCTCACTCTCATCTCAGCACTACAGAACAAAAAAATTACAAGACTCAAAATAGAGTTTGGCCACAGAATATTGTAAGTCTTATTGCCCTAATATAAGTATTTTTATCTATTTATACCTACACTAGTACACTAGTAAACGGTTGATTCTTTGAAACCACTCTCGGCCCAAAGTTTTCATCTAGATACTTTTTTAGGTAGGTTACATTTTTTTTTAACTACTGGGTATAATCTTCCTAACTTAAAGCCATGCAGAGTTCATCTCAAGCAATGACCGCGAAGTAATGCGAGTGGACTCTCCGGATGAACACCTGCCCGCCCACAGACAACACGTTACGATCGCCTTGCAGAGATTTCAACTGTCAAGTTATAAGTTACTCACGATTATGGGTTCTAAGTTCTAAAAACTAAACTAGTTACTAAATTGCTTGAATTTTGTTTAATTCGTGTGATTGAAAGTTTTTATAAAAGTTTACAGGCATAAATGTTTATTTGTAATTTTTAAACCTCATCACCGCGATTCCGTGATATAGAAATAGTTACCTACTCAAGCAGAGATTTGATTAGGTAGAGATTTTCACACTAAAATATATGCTTGATTTGAGTCCAGATCCGTGCTTAAGCAGTAAATCAGCATAAGGGCCAAAAAGCGAGATTTTCTCTTTGAAAACATCATTGACATGTAGGTACCCACTTTTACAGGTGTACCTACCTAATCATCTAATCCTTCATCGTCGTCCTCCCGCCTCCCCCAGAATCGTCACCGAATTCCAACGCGATCCAAAGATTATAGTTTCGGTATCATAATTATAACGCTTCACTAACTGATTCAAATCCCGCTTGAGGTAGCCGGATGCGCACCTGTGCGCTCGTGAGAAACCACCATTTACTCCACAAAAACATTCACACTTTTATCCCATCAACTCAAACTATTTTACACGTTATGTAAGTAACTATAGAGTCCAATATGAACAGCGGTTAAGGTGGCCAATTGGTTAAGCTCGTATAAGGCTTTACGGAGTTCTGGCTTGTTTGTTGTGTTATTTTGTAAGCTTTGAACATCCGCGTACGTCTATTATGGCAACCTTTTGTTATAGTGTGCCAATGAAAAGAGTGCACAAAACCACGAAAATTCGTAATGTGCGGCCGAATCGGCTTATTCTGGGAGCAAAATAAGGAATCTTGGGGTAGATAGATAAGTAAAAAAATAGTAAAAAACGGGTAAAGTTTGTAGGAATTACTTCCCCTAGATCCAAGTGTCCTTTGAGGACACTTAGTGGACCTAGGGGAAGTAATTCAACTGACCTAGGATAAAAGCCTATGGTCGTTCCGCTAGAGGCTTTTATCCATAATCCTTCACTTCAACGCACCCTATCCTATAGCTTACGAGTTGAACTCAAAAGTGATGGTTATTTTTGACGAGTGAACCTGATCACGAAAATCAGATATTCTAAATCCATCTAAGAAGCCTCCATTGGAGTATTCAATTCATTTCAATAGGTACAAACAAACATTGGTACAATCAAGCTACAAAGCACGCAAAAGGTTAGTATCTAAAACTACTAACGCCATCTATCATATCAGAAAGAATAGCTCGTAGAATAAATACAAAATATTGAAGCGTACATTTTTTATTTGACATTCGAATGAAGTTTTTACTCCAAAATCAGTGCGGTCAACAAAGGCCAAAAAGTAGGATTGTTCCGAAATGTTTAGAAAGGAAGTTTGATTTATTTACATAAACTGCTCACGCCACCTATCGATCCTTGATGTGATATGAGATGTCTTACTGCGCCATCTGTTGAGGAGTAGATTTGGCTTTTTTTACAACTGGTCCTACTTAACAATAGATGGCTTTTTAAATATTTTTTATAAGAAGTAATATCACAGATCATAATGTAATTTTATAGGTAGCAACACTACCAAACCAAACACACATGGCCGATTTTTTTGACAGAAATAATTATTTTACTGCCGGCGAAAAGTTTGCTCGAATCTCGAACGAATATTCTAGATTTTGACTGATAGCAAAAATCTCAACATAGATTTGTTCCTTTGTTTTCTGGATCAAACTAAAGATCGTTGAAATGGCAGCTGCTGCAGTAAAACGTTTGATTCCCCTGCTGGACCGAGTGCTCATCAAACGAGCGGAGGCCATCACAAAAACCGCAGGAGGTATCGTGATTCCCGAGAAGGCGCAAGGCAAGGTACTTCATGGCGAGGTTGTCGCGGTGGGCAACGGTTCCAGAAAAGAAAACGGCGACTTCATTCCTGTATTAGTCAAGGTCGGCGACAAAGTTCTGCTTCCCGAGTACGGTGGCACTAAAGTAGCTCTCGAGAACGATGACAAGGAATACCACCTCTTCAGAGAGTCTGATATCCTGGCGAAGATTGAAAACTAAATTTAGTGCATAGCTGTATTCTTATCTGGAGGTTCTTATTTTGTTAGTCATAATTTTTAGACCGTAGTGAATGAACATGCTGTTGTGATTGTGTAATATGTTGGGTGAGGTACATGATGTTATCTCCATTGCATTTCTAATTATAATATTGTTATAATATATCTGATTTGTCATTTCTCCCCTTCAGAGATGAGTAGGACATTAGGTAGGGTCTCAAACTAGCTCAACTATTGCATCATTGTTGGTGATAACCTCTAAAATGATTTAGCCAAAGATATTATCAAGCCATACCTACCTACAATAGGATTTTCGATTGAGAATAGGCCAAAGACTGATAAACCGAAGAATTAATGAAGTCAGTTTTAATCAACACTTTATTGTTTTCTTTTGTACTTACATAAAAACACAATACCTACTTTGTTTGCTAATTTGTGCAAGGTATAATAAAATACTGATCAATAGTAAAAGATCACAAAATAAACTCAAAACTAATCACAGTAGGTAAACTAAAGCCAGTTTTGACTGCTAACTGATTGGAATACCTAACTCGAATATTAAATTCAGTCTCTCAATGTTAATAAAATTCAATGTTTGTATGTCTACAACCTACAACATCATTATTAGGATTAAAAACATTTAAAGTGCAAGTGTAAAAACATATGGCTAATTTATATAATCTTATAAAATAATTCCACTAATAGGTAGAACATCTAATACATAACTTTAGCATCTTATTTACAGAGGCAAGCAGACAAGCAATATAGAACAATGGTTTTGGAATTAACATATTAATATGGCAGACTAACTGGAATGAAACCAAATAATACTGAATGAGTTCAGATCCATTAACCATCGTCTCAAGCAACAACTTGCTAAATAAATCACAATAACTATTATTTATACAATTACACAATCATTGCAAAGATATGGCTGTGCGTCTAACAGCAGCAGACAAGGCTGGGTTAGGATCTGGGGGTTCAGTTAGAAGCTGAACGGATGTCCAGCAACCATCTTCATGGGACTGCCTCAGTGCTTCCATGGTTGCTTGTACTCTCTGACCATCCTCAAACGTAGCCGCAGTCTGCACTGGCTCCTTGACCCAATCCATCTGCTCCTTGACTGGTAAAAATGCCTCCTTCAAAGCACTGATCATCTTGCATAAACCTTTTATGTACGGCTTCGGCACAACGCTGGAAGTGCAGCTCAGGTCTTCAACATCCACATAAATAACATCTTCTTTAGCAGGTCGCAAACTGTCCTCATCATGCAAAGGTTTGGCGGGCTTGTGCAGTTTTCCATGCAAGTCTCCACCTCTCACAACCAAGTATCCTTTCTCACTGCAAACCCAAATTTCCTGATTGAAAAATGGTGCAGGCAAGTGATTGTTTAATGTCGCTGTAACTAGCAGTCCTTTCTCCATTATCAAATTAAATGAACAGAAATCCGGAGCAGTTATCTTTCGAATACCTTTAACTTTTTCAGTTTCTTCTACAAACGTTCTTAAAACACCGAGTACTTTGACAACTTTCTGGCCAGTCAGAAATGAAACTAAATCAATAACATGGCTGCCAACCAATGTAAGTGTGCCGCCTCCCATGGTATCATCGCACAGCCAGTTATACACATCTCCGTACAATGGCCCCATTTGAACTCTTACATCGATCAATGTCAATTCATCTGGATTACCGAGGTAGCCATCCTGAATACTTTTCCTCATGTGGCTGAATGCTGGCAAGAACCTGAGGGAATGATTGATGATAGAGATGAGTGTAGGATAATACTGAGCTGCTCGGACCATCTTTAGAGCTTCAGCCTGGCTCAGTCCAGCTGGTTTATCACAAACTACATGTTTACCGATACCTAGTGCTTTTACTGAAATCTGAGAGTGTAAATTTGGTGCACAAACGATGAACACAAGACTAACATTCTTTTTCAATAACACATCATCAATTTTGTTTGTGTAGAACGGAATGTTCAGTTCCTTTGCCGCGGCTTCTGCCTCCTGCAAGGTCACACCCCATATCGCCTCCACTGGGAAACCTTTCTCCTTCAGAAACGGTACTATTGCTTTGGCTACTGCACCGGTGCCGAATACACCAATTCCCGGTAGCATTTTAGCCGCAGAGAAAACGAAAATGCACACGTACGACGAATAGTAAGGTATTCTCTGATCCTGATTAGATCAGTGATAATCTAATCTACCATTTGCATGCATGCGTTCAGTAGGTAAGTGCATTGTATTCAATAGGTAACTTAGATAAGTAGGTAGTAAGAAATAGTAAAAGTCTGATGAAAATACATGGAAAATACCGGAAAATGTAAAACACTTGTTTTGACTTATTAAAAAAAAACAACAAAACACGGCAAACTTGGTTTATTTTGACTTTGACGTAGATTTGATTTGATTGATAAACACGAAAAACAATTTTTTGACTGTTGCTATAACTGACGTTGACTATGACATTTGTAACTCTTCAACATTCCTTCTCCTCCTCTTTTGCTCGCTCTTTATTTTCCCCTCGGTTTTCCATTGTTGATTTGTTTTATTACCTACTCTTCCTTCTTCCTTCCGTTCGACCAACCTTGGAAGAATGATAAATGTTTATTTATCATAATAACCGTTTTATTTACATCAATGAATGGGTGTAGGTAGGTACTTATTTATCTTTGTTTACTCGCATTAAAGAATAATAATAGGTATTTGTTAATAATAAATACCTATTTGTTAAGAAAACAGTGAAAACACCTCGTAAGTCGTGGATAACGTTAAAACGAATCACTTTTCGTCGACACGGTTAAATTCAATGCTTTGATACCCGCCACCTGGACGAATAGGGCTGTCACAGTTTCTTTCAAACATTATTATACGTACCTAGGTACATAAAAATAAAATTATAGAACTGAACTTCAGCCTACTTTACTTTAAAGATACCTAGGTAGCTAAGTTTTTTCAGAATGTTTAGAGAATGTCTCTTATCTTATTACCTACCCACTCTCTGCAAGGCTACCTTACCTATCTTTGCTATGTAGGTTAGGTAGGTACCTACCTAGTTTAGGTACTACCTGGTAATACCTACCTACCTGAAATGTCTTTTTAAGGCGATAAAATTTTACGAGATTTTTAGTAGGACGATATAGATGGGTACTTGATACTTGATATGGGTTACCTACTTACCTATCTAATTAAAAAATCGTACTTCAGTTCACTGTAGGGTAGGTTCCTACTACCTATACTACCTACCCACTTACCTAGCCAAATATTTAGGCACTTTAAAAAAAGTTGGTATACCTATAGCTTCGAATTTAATCAAGAGGCAACCCTTACCGCATCCTATTTGCAGCAATACTCCGACAGCCGCTCGTTCAAAGTGACATAAAACCAAAAAGTCTTTTATTACATACCTACCTAGGTAGGTACCTATATGCAGGACGCCACCTATAGGTACCTATACCTATACCTACACTACACCATACAACAGTTAGGTGGTACACCATACCTGTGTCACCTAGCCAATAAACTAGCTTGTGTATAATTTAACGAGCCAACCATTGGTCAAGTCAGCCTGACCTGACCCATCGGAAACTGGAGCATTTCGACCAATTTTGTATTAAAAAACAATAATTGTAAATGCTGCCATGAGTTACGTAATCATTGGGGTCTCTCTCTACCTCTTGCATAGCACGTGTTAGAAAGGTATTGGGTGTCACGGAAGCGCGACCCTGGGGCGACCTTCTGTCAATCACTTTTACTAGCATCTTATGAAGGCGCTAATTGCTTCACACTTTTTTATTTTATCTAAGTAGGTAAGTGGGTAGGTCTACCAACCTACCCAGTTTGGTTTACCTAGGTATGTAGGTAAAGCGTTGTTTACAGACTAGCTATTAGTTGTAGGTAAGTAGGTCTGTACAAATCGCTATCAGAAGAAGATAGTCAATACTAAGGTCAAGTTTAATAGTAAGTTGCGTGAGCCCTAATATTATTTCATGATTTGTTCCTGTCCAAACTGAAACCACCTCCGCTGAAACCACAGAAGAAATAAAATAGTACTGAAACGATTCCTAGGACCTACGTAGAGATTCCCCTGAAGTAAAAGCCAGTCAGCCAATGCCAGTCAATACAAAATAAGTACGCTTTCAGTTTCATTATTCAGACTAAAATCCCGTAGCACCGGGAGGGGCGATCTTTGGGACCGCCCAAGCGCCTGCGCGGGCGCCGCCCGCCTTCGCTCCTCAAATCAGAAACGTCACGCAGACAAGAACAATCGGACCCTTGCAATGGTCCTATTCATTCAAAAATTAATAAATAAATTCAACGTTCTAAATTCAAGTTATAAAGAAACAAATGCGGTTCAATAGAAAATAAATGAAGCGAACAAAATTGAGCTGTAGCTCGATGTTTGTAAAAAGTGTCTGATTTTTTTTAATGAGAGTGTAGTGATAAGTTTTTGTGCAATAATAAATTAAATGCCGAGAAAACGGGCAAATAGATCGCCTCCGGTTGAGAAGAGGTCTGAAGAGGTTGACGATGACGATTTCTTTTTCGATGATACTCAATCGAGCTCAGGTAACCACAAGTGATTATCCCTAAACTCCTTGTTACAAATGTTACACACTTTGAACTAAATAATACCTAATAGGTACCTACTCTATGAAGTAGCGTAACCTAAGTAGGTATTTATTAGCTTTTAAATTAGAGTAGGTAATCTAGGCAGGCAGGCAGGATACTTGGGTGGGTACTAGGCTGGAGCCTAATGGTACCTACTCCTTTAGGGCGAATGCTATCGCTGCCGCCGTTCCTCCTACAACCTTCAACTCTGTCACTAAAGTTGGCCACTAAACTACCTAACTCATACGAACTTGCTTTACAACTTTCAACACAAAATACTTACCCAGTTATTAAAAACCTAAATAAGCGTTCACATACCTATCCTTGGTCTTCCTTTCTCATCCATAATCTCTACGCAAATCCATGCTTGAGTAACGATTTCTGTAGGTATCACAATAACGAGAATTTCTAAGTACAAATAGGTATTTAATTTTGTTACAGGAAGAAATAGTCAGGAGCCTCAGCATAGAAATGCTGCTAATGCCAGAGAACGGGCAAGAATGAGAGTACTCTCTAAAGCTTTTTGTAGGTGAGTGCTATAACATAAGGCAACATTCCGAAAAAAAATATAGACTCATATAGATCTACTTAACTCACTCACAAAATCGGACAAAATCCATGCTTGAACCAGGCTTAAACACTATACCTTTTTTCAAATATACTTAGTTATAAAAATTTTAGATTTAGGTAGATAGATACGCTTAGAGAAATATAATAGAATACGCTTTTAGAGAAAAAAACATTCACCGCTGGCGCATACGCATACGCCAAGGAGGACATCACCATCAATATTTCTCATAAGAAACTTAGAACTAAAATCTACTCAGGCCGACCAATGTGGGCTTTTTGAAAGTTTGAAAACGTTTTCATGCAGCCATTGTTTCGCAAATCCATGCAGATTGAAGACAACACTGCCCTGGGTACCGGCCGACACAAAACTATCAAAACTGGACACACTGCGGCTAGCTGCATCCTACATAGCGCACCTACGGGCTTTGCTGCACGAACCTAGATCTGCGCATACGCCTCCCCATCCACTCAGCTTGGTAAGTTTCTTCTAGGCTTGATACAACAGCAGGTACTATTACTCTTGTGTTCCATAAAGCTGGACTGTATAGTATAACTGCATTACCAAATCAGTTCTTGTGGAACCTGCAGCGATCGAAGCTCGCATCAATGTATTTTTTTATGAGGTTATAGCATTTGGCTGCCAGCACAGCTGATGGTAATTGCAGCCTATGGAGTATGCTAAGCCATAATCAACATACTTAGACACTTTTTTTGAAAATTCCTGGTTACCTATAGGTATCGATCAGGGAAATATTGACGATGGGAGGGAGTTCCACTCCTTAGCAGTTCGCATTATAAAGGTGGAAGCAAAGCGCTTTGTGAAATCTTTAGAAAACGGGCAGAGCGTTATAAGATTGATTCATTCATTAGACACAGAACAGTCGAAAAAACCGTTTTAGCCAATATTTGCCTAGCGCGGCTCCGGAAATTTCAGCAGAATCTACATTTTTTTGTCTTTTGATGTATGAATTCGAAAACTTGTAAAGCAATAGAACGATCAAATCTGTTCCGAATAGTTCTTTACGATCTAGTAGTAACCTACCATTTGCGTCCTTCATAGCGCTCTACCGGTCTATTTGCTTGGATGTTTTTCGTATTATGAACTACAGGCATCTGAGCTAGATTTTGAACTGAAAAGTAAACTTGTTAAAAGTTGGTAGAGTTTGGCTCTACCTGGGTAAGGATTAGTTTTATTCTAAGGATGTACCTACCTAGGTACTTTACTACTAATTATAAATAATTTTTCATAATTTTAGAACAATAAATCCTGCTCGATCGTGCTTTTGTACAAGTATGCTTTATAATCACCACCTTTCCACACCATCTCAATCCGAAAACAGGACAATTTAGCACCCAGACATTTCACAAACGAAGGTCTACTTAATTGTTCACAATTTATTCCCTGTCACGGCTGTCATCTCTTAATTCTCTAAAACCACGGCACGAGTCCCGAACCACAGAATAAATATTAGTAGGTAGCTCTACTTATGTCCCGGCCAAGCCGCGGATTGGTAGTGGTATGGCTGAGGGTTGAAAAGACTAGGTAAGCTTACAGACAGACGTAAGACAGAGGTAAGCTATCAACAATTTTTTTTTTATTTTTTTTTTATGATAAAAGTAATGGAACAAGCTGATAGCTTACGTGATGTTAAGTAGTAACTTCTGCCTATAACAATGCATTACCTCACAGAGCAAGTCCAATGAGGACGTGCCCTGTAAGGCAATGCACTGCGTCCATCACTCTGAGACGTAAAGATCTTGAAGTCTCATGTGCCTGTAATTACAAATAAAATAAAAGAAAAGATTACAACTAGCAATTATCGAATTGGTGACAAGGAAAGCCTGCCAAGATGACTGGGAGAGGTAGTGTCCATTTTCTCACATCATAGTTTAAACCTAACAGTTGGCCCTTTCTGGTTCTAATTCTTCTTGAAGTCAAAACACACTAGAGGAATGAAGTTTGTTGGTGTCTTCAGATAGGTACTTAACTTTAGCTATAAGCTAGCCCATGACAAAGAACTTTGTAATTTTCGTAGCATTGGTTATCATCATCACTAAGTTATTTTATTTAAGTAGGGTCAATACAAATGATTATTCTACGACTAGTAGATAGTGTAAGTTCTCAGTTTCATTAATTTACCTCTGTGGAGTAAGAAAACCGACACTGGCTTTCTGACTACGAGAGAGATGAATCAGTCGCTGCCAAATGGCGTCTCATGAGCTTGCCTTCGAGGATTAGGCGGCACGTTCCACGAAGTCCCGATAATTGATCGACAGTGGGATTATACGTGGCATTGGTTCAAAATTTATGATTGTTTTCATTTCCATTTGTGAAATGAAACTTATTGCTGCGCACTTTGCAAATAGCTTAGCCTCTTGAAAATATTCTGAGCCTTTTTTTCTGTTTGGCGTATTTCGTCTTGTGTGTTCCATTTAGCGCATAAACTTTTTATTCCGAAGAGTCACTTTTCCGACCCTTCCGCTCAACACAAACATATCCAACTGGAATCTTCTGAGCATAGAAGCAAAAAGGTTACAATAACAAACACGCGTTTTACGTCCGCGCTGACCAAAAGTTTGCAGCTGTTGGTATAAATAAAATTTATCTCTGTGGAGATGTTTTATTGTTTCTCCGGATGCCCCTTTGTCTTGTTAGTACTTAATTACCTTTGGATACCTACCTACTCGAGATAGAAAATGACTCGAGTTGAACTGCTTTACCTACCTACTATCTCTCGAGCCAGATGACATAGGTAGTTGGCTTCTGAACTTTCAATGAGAACAAATGAATTGGTGGGTACATACATAGTTATGTACCAAATAATAATTACCAGAGCCAGTTTGAGTAGGTATTAGGTGCAAATCGTAGGGTAGTAGAATTTGCAGAAGTCAATCATTGGGCTTTTTTATCAGACAACACGTGTCGTGTTTATGGGCCTGGGGCACTTTTTGCATGGGTATAAAAAAGTGCGGTCAATTTATGAACTCGCCAAATCTTCACACATGAATGATGCTACTTTTAGACGCGGTGGGAGGTCACCCCAAACCTAACCACAGATGCATTTTGCGTATTATACAATTGGTAGAGGTGGTATTATGAAAACGCAACACAGCGTAGTTTTTTCAGGATCTTCTTCTGTGAAACCAGATTCTCCTGTTCAAATAGCCAATCTTCATTCCAGGCGTGGCCCTTCGCGTTCCAACACGGAGGCTCGCTCAGCTGCGGCATTTCCCAGCGCTGGAACGTCAATCCAACCGAAGCTCCGTGTCGAAACAGCACTCGAGAGAGCAACCAATCCCAGGAACAATACACACAAGAATACTCCGAAAACGACTACGACGAACGAGGCTACGATGACACGAATGCAGAGCAAACGCAGTACTGCAACTACGGATATAAGGAGAACTACTATGAGATGAGGAACTCTTACTCCGAAAATTTGATGAATAATTGAGTAGTTTTCGCTAGTTTTGTAATGCCAAAGATTTACCAAAGATCTGTTTTTAGCCGTTTATTCATAAGAGGAACCATCTGGTTACATGAGTTTAATAAAGTGCCTTATAAGTGTACCTATTTTATTTAAATTTATCGTATCGAAAATAAATGCGAGGTCCCGGTAGAGCACTTAGGAAAATCGTCAATCTAAAAGGTAGAATAATTCAACGAAACAAAACTATAGCTTGTCACTCTCAGAATAGAACACTCAAAATGAGTCACCAATTTGTACAAATCCATGACAAATCCGTAAGAAACTTAATCCTAAATATCCAAAGTGGTAATCTGATATCTAACAAAGTAGGCGTCACAAACGTCTTCCGAGCAACCTGACAAAACAAACACTAAAATAGATCACAAAAACGGAAATACCTAAGTAGCAGAATATAATTTTATAAAACCGACTAGGTACTTAGTCGCTAAGTTATAAACATCCGACGAAAAATAGGAAGGGGTGTTAGGGTAAAAATAGGCTAGAATCAAAATAATTTTCAAATTAGCGTGTGAAAAGATTGTTTAATTTAGGTACTTAATATAATACATTATTATGCCAGAGCACACTATTATAATAATTAGGTACCTATTAATATTTACAAAAATGTAAACTTAAGCGAGGCATGTTTTGGTAAAGTTTGTATAAATAATTACACGAAATTCAATATCCAAGTAAAACTACTCATAAATAAACGTTACAAATTAACCTACGTCAAAATATGTGAGCACACAAGCTAATAATAATTCTAAATTAAATTGTACATAAACTAGGAAACATTCAAATTGCTTTTCTGTCTTACAATCTAAATTATGTAATGCTTTCCATTTCACTCGATAATTACTTATTTTAAAATTAGGTACCTATATCTGATTTCTACTATTTGTAATTATTTAGCAAAACGCAAAAAATAACGAAAGTGGTACCTTATTTTCAATAGGTATAAATATAGCAGTTCACAATGTTTGAAAGGTTAACCTAACCATAAGTAGCTTACATCATTTTATTTAACCCTCACGCACAAGCAAATAAAATAAAAACTAATACAATTGCTAAAAAAACAATAAAATTGACTCTACAAAGCAATTTTTACTAAACCACCAATCCGAATACTAAATGATAGTCCTCCTGCTCCTGCATGGCAACTCATTTATAACCTTTCGATCGTTTATTTCAAACATTGTAAACTAACATATGACGGATAGAGTTGTAGATTCCATACCTAAATGAAATGAGAGGAGTATTTCTGAGCATAACTGCTGTAATATTATCATTCTTTCAAATTTCATGATTTACAACCAAATAGGTACCTACTAACTAGATCATCAAACATGTTTTATTTTCTAGTCTACTTTACTGTGACATGTTTTCATTATCATTCAAAATAAAGACGTTCAACGCCACAAACATTTAATCTAGCATTTGGTAATTTCCTAAAAACATAATTTGTATCCTATTCCTATGTAACTTATATTTTCTTAGCAATATTTTTAAAAAATGTCAACTTTTTAATCTATGAAAGTTCAATTTGAGGCAGAAACAAATATGTACTTATCTAGTTGAAATCTCCTTTATTGACCTCATTAATTTAAATTGAGGACTCTTAACAATTTATCATTAAAAAGCCATGACGAAAAAAATTGCTAAAATCGAAAAATATTCATACGTTAATTATTGCAAACGTTATCTACTAGCGTTTTTCATGAAGTATTAAAACTACTTTACATTACTTTTGTAAAAAATCTACTGATAAAGTACTACTATACGAGTACAAAGTACTACCTACTAAAATGGGTACAAAATGGATGACATAATTGGTTAAGTATTATAAATACTAACTTACCTACTTATAATTTGGTTGATAAGTTAATATGAATTAGCTTATTTGCATTGTAATGGCCAGCTCTTATAGCAGTTCGCCAAGTTATTTACTTTTGCCTAATTATTTTACATCATCATAATTTAACACCAAACATACTTCCCTGTATAATGTCTTTTACTATGATCAAGAGACAATGATTTTCCATCAAGTCAATGTCAAGAGAGCATTTCACTAAAAAATCTAAGAAAAGTTTGAATCATAAAACATTTTTAAAACATCAAAAAACTTTTAGAGACTGTTCCAAAGATTACGCATAAAGATACAGAATGATTCAGCCCTTCGGAATAACACAACCCAAGGGTTTTGATAAATATTTAGTACCACCCGATGAGTCACCTTAGTGATGTTTTTAACCCTCGACCGAAAAAGGGTTGTCATAAGTTTGACTGGGGCGTTGTTGGTCCGTCTGTCTGTCGTACGCCCAAAAGTAGCCCTCCGATTTGAAAGTTTTTTCATAAATGAAAGTTGACTGTTGGATGGTTCTTAGCTAGGTTGGGAAAAAATCAGTGCAACGGTCTCCAAGTTATGAAGATTCATCAGTTCTGAGGAAGTTTTGAGGAATCTCAGGCATAATTTGACAAAACGAAACCACAGAATGGGTACCAATTGGTAACTATTTAGGTACCAATTGGTAGGTTATGCTTTAATGATACCATAATTAAATGACTCTATTGTTTGTGTTTTCTCATGTTTTATTTTAATTGATGGATCGTGCAATTTACCATTGTCCCTCTGATTTATAATGATTTACTATGGGATTTTTCAAGTCTACTCCATCTTAACATTGTCCCAGGCACTACAGTGTCCCGTTAAGTGTAGGCATAGTTTACCTCCTGTCGCTGTATAAATCATCTTCAATAGATGTAAAGGCTTATTATTCTGGGATTTTGCTGTGATATAAAAACAATGATGTTTTTCAACATTACTGATCTAAATATAGACGATAATAATCTAGTGAATTATTAATAATCAAGTTATTGATAGTTTTAGAATTAGCAGAGCCTTGTTATAGATTCCTTGGCAGTTTTAAATTAAAATTATAAATAATTATATTTATAAAAGCATTTACAAGTAATTGTTAACACAGTCAGCGACTGAAGACGCAGGTAAAAAATAATACTAATTAGTCTTAAAATAAAATGGCCAGCAAATAAATTAAACTCTGTTGTTAATTTGCATTTTTCATCTCTGAACAAGTTTCCATACAATGCTTATGATAAACAGTGTTCAACTTATTTCCATTAGACCATACAATTTTGGATCTTAGGTACAAAGTTCTACGAGTACGTATGTGGGTACAACATTTTCGATTATATTTCTAAACGTGCTATTTTTTACAATGTTGGTCAAGCGAATGTCTGTGATTTTTTTTATGTCGTTGACTACCATTCTTTCAAATATACCAACTTTATAAAATTAAATAAAAGCATTCGGAACATAATCAGTGGGTAGGTTAAAACTTATAATTATAAAACAGTAAAATTGTAAACAAAACTTATTAAAATATCAAACATAATTTTATAAAAGTAAATACCGATTCAATGAAATAAAATAATTTATTTACGATTTCCACCTCTACTAGAGCTAATTCAAAATAAATATCTATAAAATTGTCTCGTCAAAAGTCAAATTGTAAGATAAGAGCTTTTAAAGCTACGCAAGTTATTTTGCACGGTTTGCTTTTCTGAAGCTTAATATACTTAAAATAGAGTATAAAATGCAACTACCTTCCTGTGAATATACTGATCGAGTTTGAAGACGTCCTTTTCCTGACAAGGGTGGCTTCAACTGAAACAAATGAACATCGAAATAGATTACTAAATTAGTAAAATAAATGACTTGCGCTGTTCTGCCATTACAGCTATTCTGGATTTTCTATTCATACCTATAGGAAATAACAAAGATTTTATAATACCACAGAAAATAGAAACCAAGCGAAATTCGATTCAACCCTGAGCCATTCTGAGTTTTATTTAGTTTGATTTCAAAAAGTAAAATCGATAAACTCACAGTTTTGTTGTAAAAATAGTTTACTCACTAGCGCTAAAAAAACTGGAAACTAAACGGTAGCCATTTTCCCGGCTCAATCTAAATAGAACTCGGACAAAGGGCTCTTTATAGGGATAGTTGTGGATACGAATTATACTCGTCGAGTAGCTTTTAGAGTATTATAAAATATCCTGGTATTCTGAAGCAATAATAGCAATCTAAACAGTCATTTTAACTCACCAAAGTAAAAGTTAACGGGTTCCGTTCTTTCCTTTTGAGATATGGAACCCTAGAAAACAGTGTTAAGTTAGAAAAAGTCGTGCAAAAATGTTTTTTTCTGAAAATTCTTTCAATACTTTGAAGCGTGTGAGGATGCTGTTAGTATTTTAGTAACGGCTATAGACTGGCAAACTATCATTTATGGAATACTTGGTAATTTTATTTGAGTAAGTATAGGTACAAAGAAAAAAAAATAAGTACCTAGGTACTGTAAAATAAAAATGTTTAGGGATATGCCTCACAATATTTAAAACATACACATGAAACAGTTGAGCTATCCACAAACTGTTCAAATCAAATCTAAAATCAAATTACGTTTAACATTTAAAATTATGTAATACAAAAACATACCTAGCAACAATCTGTTATTTATACCTAAATGCATTTAGCCTAATACCTAACTGCTGACGTAATTTAATTTTTAGTACATAGGTCATTAGCGCTAATAAACAAATATTAAGTTAAGCAAACGATTTATAGATAGCTCAACTGGTCCAAATCAGTACCGATTGGTAATATATTTGAACGTGGCCCTGATAAGCTTTCTTAGACAATTGAAAAAAACCTTGTATACGGTGCTCAGCTCCGGGATTAGATGGGCGTTGGATTGGACATCAAGCCTACTCCATCTAAAACATTGTCCCAGGCACTAGACTAGTGTCCAGTTAAATGTAAGCATATGTTGCCTCCTGACACTGTATAAATCATCTTCGATAGATGCAGAAGGCTAAGGTGGACTAGACAGTCTAGACCTAGTGATGTCTCATAGGGTAAGTTAGTATGTCTTCGGCCATCGTGCTTTGTTAGGTAGTGCAATCACTATGGGCAGAGGCAACCATTCAAAATCAAGTGAACCATGCTTGTTCCTACACATTTTTGTCATTGCCTACCACGAATATGACGACGAATATTTTAAACCTCTCTACTGAAAAGAGACGTTTTGCATGATGCCAGTTTTTACCTGACATTTTAACTGGTTAAAGGATATGTGACGTTAAATTAAATTGAATATGGCGCCCTCTAGAGGACTCGAAGTCATGAACTAAAAAAAAACATTTTTTTAATCAAGCCGCATGCGCATGTTGGGTATCAAATGAAAGAGCATAACAAGCATAATATTTCAAAAATAATAAAATCTCGCCGAACTAGAGCTTATGGCCCCTGGCCGCGAGCCAGAACACTCGGTCTAGGGTCACCAGTTGATACTATTGTTGTAAAACTTGTTACTTACTAGTAGAGTCTTGCGGGGACAAGTGCCGTTTGATAACTTGCTGCATTACCGCCAACCACTCGTCTCGTTCCTCGTGTTTGCTAGCCGCGAAGCAGAATACCCGGTCGGGGGTCACCAGTTGAAATGGAAAACGGGCTTCTTTACAACCGTTGCCGGTGTTTGACACTTTTATGCAATAGCCGTTTGATTCGTGACCTGAAATGTTGAAGTAATCTTTTAGTGCGATCGATACATCTAGATTATCTGATAAAAGAATCGATTACAATTCTTCTTAGACTAGGTACAAATGCTTAAATCGAACCTAATGTACTTGTTTACTAACACAATTAATCAAATTATAATACTCACGGTTTTGAATCACTTTTTTATGTCATTTTATTAATTGATCTGTGAGCAAAGCAAGCGAATATTAGAGTGTCAGTTTGGGTAAATCGGCGTTGTATGTTTGTTGGAGCATAACTTTCAAACTGCTTAAAACTCTAGTCTTCAAACTCTAATCTGCATAGAATTTGGTAAGTCGACAGACAGATAATATTTAATAATATAATAGGTAGGTAATAGGTACCATAGTTTAATGGTAAGATTATGAGTCAAATCGGCCAAGGGGGTTGCAAAGATTAAGGGTCTATCTTATAAAAAGTTATAGACATTATGGGTGGTACCTATGTGTCCACAGGAGAGTAAAAAATGTTGTCATACAAAAAATCATGTAGGGTTACAACACTTGTGACTCACTTTTCGCGAATTAACCAAACGAAACTTAGATTCGGTTATCATCGAATCCTGGAGTATGAAACTCAATTTTATACGGTTGAGATTACTTGAGATGTCGTCGAAAGTGAACACTTTTATATCAAACCTAATACCTACCTATAATATCTACTACACTATAGTTTCCAGATCGAAAATAGTCTTAAGAGGCCTATCACATTTTTGTTGCCCTCGAATATAGGTATCTGAGCTGCCACACTACAACAAAAAGTGCAAACGCACACATTGAAGCCGCTTGACGCTCGATGTTATACATTAACTAACTAATCTTGGTACTAGAAGGTTAGGTAGGTAAAGTCATTAAATTAAATAGCTATAGCATGTCGTGCTATATTTATCATCTATTGTCTTCTCTATCTATTCTATTCAAGTTCATTCTACTAGTTAAATAGAAGGTTACCTCCTACTATTAAGACCAAATTGTAACACTTATTTATGCAAGTAAATGTACCTATCTTGTACGTCGAAATTTTTTTTTTTAATGTTTTTATGAAGTGATATAAGCGTTATTATAGAATATAATATTATCGCAGCTGATGATTTCTGGCTTTACTGGACGGACGAACGCATCATATTCTGTTAATTCAAACTATGAAGGTTAAAGTAGGTGGATTCTTACCAATAAATATTTCGCCTTTTGGATATGCGTCGAGAGGCTCATCGTGGTACATTAATTTTCTATTATCCAGGGTGAACCATCGCTTCCTATGTGCGTCTGAAAGTCTAGGCCCGGTCTTCCACAGCCAGCCTTCTTTAGCGAAGTCTTTGGGAAGTCGCGAGATAAGATCCGTTTGAGGAGTTGAAGGGAACGCCACTTGGAGTAGATGAAGTTGTGCGCAACGAATCGCTGTGTACCTAAAAGTGTTGGATACAAATTGTATAGCTTTGTCTTATCAATCATCATCAATCATCAATATATACAGGGTGTTACCAGACCACTTCCGAAAACTTGGAGGTTCCAATCAGACCATGATACTGAAAACATTAAGCGAAAAAAATCGCGAAAAAAAAATTGACTTGACTATCTCTTTTTAATTTTTTTTCTAGTTACATACACACAGTACAACATAATAAGACATATCTACCTAATTATCTCATTTAAAAAAGCAAAAAAACAAATAAAATAAATAATGCAGCAATGTACACGCAGCACGCAGATTACGTCTACTACAGCATGAACAGCTGAGAGTTCATCGCGGGTCATTCAAGTACGCGACGAGCGAGTGACGTTGTACCTACCTACGTTAGTAGGCACTTACGACACAGAATAATAATAGTACTACGTCTCGACCTTACCTACGTGAATGCGTACATTGCGGGCTGGCGAAATAAATACAAATCTTTAAACATTGTTTTCTCCGGCTATAATTATTTTTCAGGATAACTGTTTTTTTTTTTGGTTGGGTTTTGGTGTGCTGTAGCTCCCCCTTTCGTTTTCGGAAGTGGTCTGTTAACACCCTGTATAAAACTCTTTTGAAGCTGACAGAGAATCAACGCACAGCCTAAACTATAAGTCCTAGAGGTATGAAATTTGGAGGGTAGGTTCCTTATATAGTGTAGGGGCGCACTAAGAAAGGAATTTTGAAAAGTCACACTCTAACGCGAGCAACGCCGCGGGAGACGGCTAGTTGTACGATAAGGCCATCCAAATGTTGAAATCCTACATTGGTCTAATTAATGCTTAAATTATTGCCATGGGTCTTTCCAATGGGTATTGTTAAATAGAGGCAGGGTAATTTTATGACGTAAGTCAGCATTTCCAAAATAAATAAAACACTATTTTTCCTTCCTAGGGATTATGATGTCAAATAATTCGTTTCGCTAAAGGTATGGTACCGTCCTGATCACCAACTGAAAACTTTAGTTGCAATTTTTACAATGTTAGTGAAATCTATAATATTTTTAACTTGATAAGGTAAAACCAGCCGGTTATAAAAATTATGACCAAAGTTTTTGAACTTTACTAACTTATTTAGTTTTGTGGAACGGTTGCTGACATTTATCGTTAGGTGGCGGTATCGGCGGCGGCGGCGGCGTGGCGCTAGTGTACCGAAAATAGCGAAAGCTTTACATGGCCGTACCAATCATTTAGAAATAAAGATAGGGGGGAGGCTTATAAATACTAAAATTACCAATTGTGTATGACTTCGGGTACATCGTGATATACGTAGATGTGCCGTGTGGATCCATCCTTCATGAACGTCAGTTGCATTGAATTCATGTTGCCAATTTTCTCAGGCGCGAACACAACATTCAACTCCGACAGCTTTATAATGCCTTTAGGTTCTTTGTTTTCTCGTACATAGTATCTAGAAATAAAATACAGATTTTAAAAAAACCTTATCCAAAATTAAACATGAACAAGGAAA
Organism: Eulithis prunata; assembly: GCA_918843925.1. NCBI lineage: Eukaryota > Metazoa > Arthropoda > Insecta > Lepidoptera > Geometridae > Eulithis > Eulithis prunata. Next base: position 3,503,290 of record OU974019.1, on the reverse strand, counting down.
ACTAAAATTAAGAATTGATTTGTGAGGAAGCATGATAATGAACGAGTTAATGACTTTGCAATGCGAACACAGGATTATACTTTGTCAGGTAAACTGCCGTTTATAGATTTGTCTTAAATCAGTCCTTGGCCCGTAGTCGAGTTTCGTTTTGTTAATAGAGAAGAATATCGAAAAGCGACTTACGAGATATGAAAATCTGATGAGCGTCTTTAACGGAAGATTTGCAAAAGATTTTTCTCCATATAAAAACGGCGAGTTTCTCGATTGTCACTTTTCGAAAATAAAACTTAGCCTACGAGCTCTTACCTCGAGCGAACTAAGTTTCGGAGATGATCGATTAACCGATCGAAACAACACGTGGCGCGGCCGCAGCCGTCACTGGCGGGAAGGTACCTAGGGGCCAGTCCGGATATTTAGGAGATAGGGTTCACCATAATATCCTTTATTTGAGCGCAATTAAAAGGGATATTTAAAGAAAACGCAGGTTTTTTAGTGTTATAACGTATTTAGCTATCAGATTTTTATTTCAATCCCGAGTTCCGAGTCCCGAGTTCCTACTTAATATACATTAGTAAATATAATAACGTAGGTAATATAATTCAGGGTGACGGTTTCTCTGTCATAGTTAGAGTCAACGTTCAACATTGACATACCGTTTATTTAAGTCATGCCTTAGTAACACTATACAAAATTGGCGTGAATTGAATGGGTAATGTTCCACGCACAGAACGTACAAAAGTTTCATCGTCATCCTACGTAGAATAAACAAATATTTTGCAATATTGAGTAATATTTTCAAGTAAGAAGTAGGTACAATATCTATCTACTGTGAAGGAAAGTGATAAAGATCAAAGCCGCATTTTTCAAAGTTGACGACGTGTTCGCGAATACGTAGTAGGTCAATATTTGTTCTGTCTCGACGCTATGACGCCAAGAGAGGTGTGGAAGTTTTTTTAACGTGTTCACGTCACTTTGCAAATAAAATACGCGCGTACGAAATCCAACATGCTAATTATCATTTGCAAACATGTATTTTACCTACCAAAAGATTTATTGTTGAGGCATCTTTCAGTCGATTTCATCAGACAGTTTATCAGTGCAAGGCTTATAATACCAACCTTAGATTTTAGAGCAATAACTATAATATAGCCTAGGCTACAGATCAGATGCAGTACGACAAATATCTTTTTCTGATGTTATTTCAGAAAACAAAGAATTAGTGCCAGGTTTGCTGAAATAATGCACGAAGTTTAATCTATGTAGTAAGATCACCACTACAACATTAGAAACGCCTAAAACTAATTGTCGATTAGCATTGCCTAAACCTTTGGTATGCCGGAGCGTAAAACTACGCGAGACATTCGATTTTCAGGCATTATGATCATTATATAGGGTATTATATACAGGCATTATATAGGGTATTATATTATGATCTCTGCTGGAGGCTAAATATAAAACTAAACAATTAGCAATGTAATAAGTTGCGGCAAATAAGCTGACATGACGTATGTAGGAAGGTACATAGCTGCAACACAAATAACATCTCCGTTAAGGAAAAACAAAGAAAAAGCCAGTCTGTTTAAATAAACCAACGCGTTGGTTTGGTACCTATTTTAGATTTTTTAGAGCAGTTAGGACACATAAGTTAGGCGGATAAGCTTGAGAGACCTATTAGTATCTTATGAATTTGCAAAGCATTAAAAGAAGAATGATTTGAAACCAACGCAGGTGAAATTAGTTATTAGAGAGGTCATTACTAAAGTAAAAATTTATTTAGTATTAGGTAAGTATTCAATATTCACAGTATTGCAAAGTAATCATTTATTTTAATCTTTTCATTTGAAATAAAGGCCGCGGCCGTGTTTCGTACCTAAATGGTAAATTACATAAGGTAAATGTGGTAATAATAATGATTCAGGTAAGTATTAATAATGTTAATACCTACATGAATGCTTTGTTTTACTATGGCAACAATAGCATAAATGCAAGTGATGTAGAGAGGAATGAAGAGCTAACACCCGAGGCTGCTTGAAATTAATTTTGTTGGTGGGCAATGGGCAATGCCAAACAGGGAAAGGATAAATTTTGAGTGGTCTACTGAAAAATGACTAAAACAAGAAAACATTCACATATACATAGTGATATTCAGAGAATATCCGTGGTTATACAGCATGTATCTACAATGGCGACAAAAAATTACACACGGGTAGAGCTACTTATTAGTAAATATTCATAAAAAAAATAATTAAAGTACCTACAGTCAGCTGCACTAGAATGTGTACAATTCTTAATTTTCAGTGTAGGGCCGCAGCATTGTTATGAACTTTGACGGTCCCAATACTAAATAAATAAGTAAAATTATCAACTTTGTTCATAATTTTTTAGTTTTTATCCTGTAAATGTCTATTGCAATACGGTGACACTAGTTTGAAAGTGAACCACGACTATCCTCTGAACATCAATTTTACATTACAAATTAGAGTATTTTCTTGTGGCATACATTTCAGAGCGTGATTTTTCAATACACAGTCCGGTTTTAGTTTTAACCTGACTACAGCGAAACAAAAAAAAAGGGCTTCCTCCTTTTGCTTCGCCGTAGTCAAGTAAAAGCAACTCAACTTACTTGAGGGAGTCCTCACTTTCGCACAAAACAAATTTTCTCATCTGATAACGACTGTCTTCTTTCCCCCTCTTCATCAGGTAACCTTCCATTGTTCCTGATAGGTAGCTCTGGCGCTCAGGGTAAGTGAATTCTTCTCTCTCGTATTTTGCACGAATCCATTGCTCAATAAGCACCCTGAAATCATAAATAATATTTCTTAATAACCAATATTGCAAATAAACTCCCAGCATTATTAACTTATTTGATAAGCTCTGCATATTGTAGTACAGTGTATCACAGCGTGCGCTTTCAAAATTATTGGGCCTAAGTTCACTTCTTAGAACATGATACGGATAACGTAAACAATAACATACAACTCTTATCGTTCACCTAGCTTTTATGGAAAGATACGCTATTTAATTTAGGTCAAGATTCATTCGAGCCTTTGATAAGCGATGAGCCATAAAAACCGATAGTTATAAGAATGATACGCACTTTGGAACGAAATGTATATTTGAGTAGGTAAGTAATATTTCGTAAATCAAATCTTAATTTCTTTCTCACTGATTATTTTTGGTCACCATGCTAAGTTCTGAAATACTCGCTATCTCGACGCTGACATAACACAACAGAGTACTCACTGTGGATCAAACCTATTTGGTCTTCTGTAACACGGAGGAACTCTATCTTCGTATTTGTTTTTAGCAGCAACATTACCAACTTCCTTCATCCTTTGGACTTGTGAGTCTTCCCAGCGGTCCAGTTTGAGATGCTTTACTTTGCTGATGTGAGCGCCCATGCCGCGGTGAATGCCGACACATCGCATGCATATAAATATGCCGAGGTTGTATGAAGCCCAGTCTGGCTCTAAAAAGTTAGTTATTTAGTTTACTATCAGAATCTTAAATGCCTTGTTTACATGTTTATGAAGAGCAACCAAACCTTTACGTGCGTATAATGCATTGAATGAAGATTGAATGTAATATGTACCCGACATAATAATGTTAAATATTACTTACCTATGTGGGATTATATTATATTGAATTTCCTGATTGTAAGTAATTATTTGTGATTGTGTAATGTACCTACAAATAAATAAGTTCTTAAGTTTTAGTAGCATGTCTTTTTTTATTCAGAGCTGTTTTAAGTTAATTAAAAAAAATGGCCTCTGTTAAACCATGTTAAACGTACACACTAGGTGTACGTTTAACATGGTTTAAGGGAGGTGAGTACCTATATTACAAAGTTTACATACTTTTTATTTTTGTATGGAGAGTCATCATTTTATGTAAACTTCCTGTTAGGGGCGCTGCTGAAATCTCCATAGAAAACATAGTTTACGTGAACTTTGTATAGGTATAGGTAGGTACCTACTCACTTACGTAATAGGAACTGTAATAAAGTAGGCGTGCAGATATCGGAGTAGAGGGTAGAGGGTAGAGGATAGAGGTAAGGTGAGAGTGGAAATTGAAATAAGTAGGTAGGTAAGGTAGGTTGAGTAGGTAAGGTACACAAAAACATTTTTATGCTGTGCCAAGTAAGTGGGAACCACGCAATAATTGAGCGCGAAGAAGATCATCATGCCGGCATTAGTACGTATACCTACCTATATCTGTACCTAACCTACCTACAGTACCTACCTACTAAGAAGGCATAAATAGCATCTTAGTTTAGTCATCATCTCACCACTCTGAAACTCCGTACCTACTAAACTAAAAATGTACTTCGCGATGGTCGGACGAAAGTATGTATTAACTATTTGTGTACCTACCTAGGTTGATCCCCGCAGCGGCGGCGGCGGCGCTAATAATGTCAGACTGTGTTTCAGAGGTAATTAGGTAAATTAAATAGGTAAATGTACCTACTAACCTACCTACCTACCTAGATTGTAATAGCAGATGACTGAGGGGCTTGAAACTTATATATTATTATATTTTCTTACCAGAAACTACGTTGTATTGGACATAGGTATCTACCTACCTAACGAAAACAAACCTAATCTTACGGAGTATCATTTTAATAGACATTTTATAAAAATAGTCATACTTACTACGAAAAGTAGCCATCAGTCACCTGAGGTAGGTAGGTAGGTAATAGGTATAGGTTGGTTCATCAAAGAAAGTTCATTTTCTCGGACAAAATGGGCGTTTTTCCACGCTCGTCTCACATGACATCCGTGTTTACAAGCAGACAGACCAAACCGACACGATGACGACGTCATAGTCGCACGCACACAAATAAAGGTGGCCTCACTCGCAAATAACACAACACTGGAGTTTTTTGCGAGTGAGGCATTTTGGATTTGGAGTCTTTACTTACTTACATACCTAGGTACCAGGTAGCAATAAAACCTGGTACACCTTCATCAACTCTACAATTTCCAATGAACAATTTTGGTACAGTATCTAGGTACCTAGCCTCCAGTGTAGTAAACCTATACCTAACCTACCTACCGTAGGTATAGATAGGTAGGTACCTACCTATTATACCTACCTAATTAGCAGGTAGGTACCTACCTACGTTTTGGATGGGATGGGATGTGTATGTGTAACATGCAGCCTGCATGTTTTGATCGTATCGTAGGTATAGGTTGTAGTAACCTTTAGTTTATGTAGAGTAGATAGAGATACCATCTACGTAAGTACAGTAGTACCTACTGTAGTACCTACTGTAGTGTGTTGTAAAGTATGTAGGTAGATATAGTATACTATTACTACTTACTCGATGACTTGTTTAGTTATTTTCATTCAATGCATTTTACGCCGAGGTCACTGAACTCTAACTAAACATAACATGGACGCATTTACGCCCCCCACACATTCGCCACCCCATGAAAAAACCACGCACAAGGATAACACTGGCACTAAGCACTCGTAAATTACATGTAAACATACCCGGGCATCCACAATCAGCACACACGTTATTTCCATGTTTCTTTAACAACTCCTGTAACAATTTCTGGTTATGATCAACCATCGTGGAAGTTTTGCATCAATAATGAAGACAGCATACACGCTAGCGTAGCGTACTACTCCACTCAGTTACTTAAAAAAAGTCTGACGCCCCGCGCGGCCCCGACCGAACTGTCTGGCTGGCTGGCTGTGTTCAAGTTCAATGCGTTCCTTTCCTTGTCACTGCTGGTGCGCGCGGAAGCGAGCGAGCGAGACTCCAACATTACCAAAACCAACCGATATTTTGACGCGGCCCGCTGCCATGCCGCCGCGCTAGGTTCAACATGGGTTCAACAAACGCTGCCCGCCACCACCCCGTCCCGCCCGTCTCGCTCGTCGCGTCGTCGTCGTCGTTGCCCGCCACCATAATGTAGAGACTGACCGACTGACTGTGTCATATTCTTTTGCCGCTACCGCTACACGCGCTGGCCGCGCTGCCGCGCCTCTTCCGCCACCGCCGCAGCACAGTGGTTCCAAACATCAATCTAGCTAGCTGGACGTGGACAGAAAGGGTCATCGCGTTTCCATCTTGACTCACACGTCCGCTAATCAGCTAGCAAAAACTTCCGCGATCACGATTTCTAGCTTTAATTTTGTGCTAAGTCAATTATTTATCGAGATATTCTTCTTGCAATGCCAAAACGAGGGTATTTTTACGGAAAATACCTATGAGGGTTTTGCGGTTTACTTTGCAAATATGTACTAGGATTCCATGGCTGAAATTTAGTCACTTGAGTAATGAATTTTTTTTTTGATTTTTTTTTCTTTCGCCGTCCGGAAGACTCATGTACCCCTTGTACCCAGGCTGTACCTATTTGTTTTCGTTCATGCACTTTATTATTCTGTAGGTAACGTATAAGCGAATAGAAAAAAAATGCATGTATAAGCGCCTCGTAATGCAAAACCTAAAAACAAAACTGGCGATCTGTTCGAATTTAGATTAATTTTGCTCAGCCGCCGCCGCGCCGCCGGCTCTGATTAAATACCTAGTTTATTTGTGTCGAAATCATTGTTTCTTAAATCAATAATGTTCATTTAGTGTTTTTGATAATTTAGTTTTTAATTTAACATAAAGTTATGAATAGTCCAAAATACGCAAAAAATGAATAAATTTAAATAGTTTCGTGTTTGGAACCACTGTGCGCCGCGCCGTCGCGTCGTCGCGCCGTTTCGTAAATTCGTAGTGAGATGAAGAATGCCATTGCATTCGCACACACACGGCTAGCATCAATGAGATAGAAAGAGAAGTCTAGTTTCGTTTGGTACATGAATGAAATCCAGTGTGTAGTAGGTATAGTAGCTAGTTAGCAGTAGTAGCACATGTAATAGATTAGATAGAGTAGATTGGTATGTAGGCACAGTGGTATCGTGAAATACGAAATACGTGTATTTCTAGTATCAGTAGGTACGTACCTATGTTTTAGGAGCTACCTAGGGCAAGTAAAAATATAGAGTTAGTGGTATATTCTGTATCTATTAGGTAGGTATAGGCACATAATATTAGTGTGGATTTTGAAGACTACAATCATAACGTCCTCATACCTAGATAGAATATTTTTTTTATAGATTTTTTTTCTATGCTAACGTCAAAGAACCACATAATTTTTTTTTTTTCTTTCAAACTAAGCAAAGCTTGTACGATGGAAACTAAATGGCTGATAGAAACATTAGAAACATACATAATTTTTTTTTTTTTTTGTAAACTTATAATAATATATAGAAACACCCAGACACAGAACAAACATCTATGTTTACAACACACAAATGTTTGTTCTCGGTGGGGATCAAACCCACGACCAAGCCGACGACCCACAGCACGGAAGGCAGAGCTACTACCGACTGAGCCATGACGCCTGTATTATCACGAGCAAAGAACCTTCTCACTCGCAAATGCAAAGGTTCAGCAAAAAATAACCATTATGGCAAAATTAGGGCCTGTTTTTTTGTCTTAAACGGGATGGAGGCACATGGAGGTAAGTATGGCCTATGTAAAACAATGAAAAGTCAATGTCATGTCAACTGTCAATCAGATTCAGTATTGCCAGATAGCGCTGTTGCATCGTTGTTGTAAAGTAACTGTTTCTCTTCGATGATTGTATGTAACCGAGGCGAGTTTGTAACCTAATAAGATGGAGATGCGAGTTTTGTAATTTTTGGGAATAAGATTATCATTTTTCTTGTGTTATTTGTGAGTTTTGCTGTTTAATTTCGGTGGAATTTTATACAATAATATTTGAGGACGTAGCATAAAGTATGAGATATTGGAATATAGTGTATAAATAAAGATGGTCTAACTAAAAGAGCAAATTAAGAGAAGAAGAGCATTTTAGACGATTTTAGTCCGTCCGTTACACGACTCCAAATAATATGTAAGTGTTGTTTATGAGTCGAAAGAGGTAGCCAAACTAGGCTATCTGACCTAGTATCGGGTGGTTTTAGGTTCTTTTCATTTCTAAGACTAGGCGACTTTAGACTAACCAATGATCTTCTATGAATGATCAACAATCAATGATCATTCACTTGATCATTGAGGATCACTTGAGGATTCGATGATGGTTATTAGAAGATGTTGGCACAATTTTTTGTGTTGGCAACACTGACACTGAAAACGACGAAGACGACGAAAAGCAACGACGAGTCCCTGCTCTGAGGAGCGAACAAAAAAAAAAAAAAAGCAACGACGAGTCGAATTTCGATGCAAGTTTTATTCTAGTTTATTTCTAGTTTTCTCCTCCCGGTATTCCCTTCCCTCCATCTTCAGATTCTTCAGCATCTTCGTTCACCACTCGCAGTCGTTCGGTGTGTATAATGTTGTTTCGCAATACTTAGTAGTTGGATTGGAATAGATCTGAGCTAGTGCTTTATGTGTTGATTACTTCTGTTTCCAGCCAAATCCACAAAAAGCATCTTCAAAATGGGACGGAGATCAATAAATACCACTAAAAGTGGGAAATATATGAATCCAACGGACCAAGCAAGTGAGTATAACTTACAAGACCTTCCTACCTAATCTTTAGGTGCCAATAACATGCAATTTTATATTAGTGCATCCTTGTGTGTAAGACAGAACTCAAAAAACGTTGTGAATCGAACTTTCGATAACATGTAAAAGTTGGCTCCCTTTGACCTGCGTGTATGCATTATTCTAGCTATTTTAAAATTGGTGCAATCTGTTCTAATTGTGTGCAGGTGTAGTACAAGCCAACCTCTGTGGTAGGGTTAGTTTAGTTATAGACAATGTAGAAGCTCCTCTAGAGATGGATTGAGGGGCTCCACTAGGCAAAGCTGGTCGAAACGGCTTGGCAGACTTTTCAGTAGGAAATTAGGGTTGTGACTCCTCTATTTAAAATACAAAAATAGGCACTGTTTAAGTCATCCACATTTGCGACATGGAATTTGACTCGACATCTTCTACCACCAGTAAAACTTAGGAGAGAATATAATTACAGTAAAAGTTTCTTGTATTGACATTATCTGCTATGTATCATTTTGTCCAACATCTTTGTTCAGGTGCCTAAAGTAGGTATTAATTGCATGTGTGTTCATGTTTGCCATACTTATTTTGGAATTTAAGCATTTATTGATATCAGGAAAGGAGGCCAGGAAAAAAGAACTAAAGAAAAACAAGAAGCAGAGACAGATGGTGCGAGCCGCAGTCCTCAAGATGAAGGACCCGAACCAGATATTGGACGAACTACAAAAGATTGATGAAATGGGTATTCAAACATATTTTCAAAATTATTTGCTATCATTATTTATTTGTAAGCCAAGTGGTGGCCTCTTTGATTTGATTGTCCTTAAACAAGTAAGAAATGACCTTATTCCTATATTCCAGAGTTTAATGTTCTTCAGCCCTCTCCATTGAATGAAAAAGTCTTGAAAGAGAAGAGAAAAAAACTGAGAGAGACTTTTGATAGAGTTCTGAAGATGTATGTAAGTTTCTTTTGTTTTATTTTAATCTGCGATCTCTGAAGATTAAAAGCAGGTTTGGTGTAAGCAGTAGGGCTTTTTGGATGAGACCTTCAGCTAACTCCCTCTGGGGGTATGGAAATAAATTAATAATATTTGTATATTATCCCTTAACCTTCTACTTACCTATCTGCACACTGTCCCTTTTATTCATATTTGTGGTGTTATAACTCTTTTCATTGTCATTTGCATGACAATGAAAAGAGTTCACAAAGCTTGATAGATTTAATTATAAAATAACAATCAAAATTATTACTTATAGCTACTATGTTTTAGGACAAAGATGAACCAGAAAAATGGGTGGACTTAAAACGTCAGGAGATGGAATATGAAAAGAGGAGAGCTCATCTCATTTCATACTATGAGTCTGTCAAGCATGCTCAGTCAGTACAAGTTGATGACATTCCTCTGCCAACATTACAGGTAAAAGTACTTTAGTAATAAATACTTGTAATAGTTGTAAATATAAATATGTACTTTTCTTCATGAAATGTTTGAAGGCTATTTAAATTTTTAAAGGTGTTGTGTAAGTCCAATTACCAGCACATGTCTAACCACGAGTTTCTAAACAGAAGCTGAACTAACGGTTTCAGTTTTTAAGGAACAAAATGTTCCTCAAAAACATAATTTTAAGGTATGCTAAACATTTCTTCAGGTTTCTCTTTAGCATACTTTGTTGAGTAGTAGCTCAAGGCTATTAAAGATGTCAAAAATGATCACTTAATTGTTTTCAAGTGATCCACATAAACCTAAATAATGCCACATACTATATTATGCTATCTGTGCCTGCCCACTTAGTAATCAAAAAAAGTTAGCAGTCTGATGCATGTTCAGTATTTAATAAAATGTTATTTATTTCTTAGGTTCCTGAAAACCTGTTGTTTGGAAATATGCCATCGCAAATTCCGCTACCTGTAGATGGTTTAAACCCTACTGTACCTAAACCTATTCTGAAGAAAGATTCAAATTACAAAGTGAGTACCTACCTACCTACCTATAAAGCATTTATGAAAGAAGACAAAGAAGATTATGCAGAGTGTACACACAAAAAGTTGGGGGTGGGGTGACAGTACCCATCAATGTGAAAAACTTTTCCCTTGTAATGGACGCTGATTTAATTTCGTTCATGTTCAGTTATTTATATTTTAAACGGATGAAATATATCCGGATGCCGCAACTTGAAATATTAGATGTATGTTTCTGTTTACAATTTATTAACAGTGAAGGAAAGCATTGTGAGGAAACCCTTGGCGTAGTCAGTTCCGCACGTATTGACGATGTCTTTCCTGTGGATATGGCTGACTAGGCTGAGGGGATGGTATAGGTGCTGGGCAAGTCTACTCCATCTAAACATTATCCCAGGCACTACAGTGTCACGTTAAGTGTAGGCGTAGGTTGCCTCCTGACATTGCATTAATCATCTTCAATAGATGTAAATGCCTAAGTTTACAATTTATCGATGGCGCCACTGATCAAAGCCCCTTAGTTTTTCTAATTTTGTAATTTTCTAGGAAAGACCTAAAGGCATAGAACCACCTGGGGTACCTCCAGGCCCGCCCGTTGATTTTATGACGCTGTTACTCGAATCTAAGATCGACATTCGAAAGAAGGATAAGAAGAGTTTGCGATTCGTGGACATGACCGACGAAGGACCACCTGGAGAACCTGTGAGTGTATGTAGTTACCGCATAGTCGCATTGACTGCTCTAGAATTTTGATAGTATTAGTTCTGTTGGTTAGTTTTCTATGAATAACCTAAAAAATGTTGCTGTCTCTTTATGGCCATACTCAAACACAATCGTGATTATGGTCTGGATGTCACGTTTGTGCTTTCGAGAGAAGGCTTTTTACAAGTTCAAAAATATCGTATGTACTTGTGAGTAGGTACCTATCTGTCACCGTAGTTATAAGCTAGTACCGGGATCTGAATAAACCAGTTAAACGTCAGTTACCGTGTTGTAACTGTATCTCGAAGCTCATAGTATCCATACACTACATCGTGCATGTTTACAAGGCCTTCCAATGTTTTAACCCCAAATATTGTATTACAGGCTCACACGTTACCAGCAAATCCACCTCACGTTGTTCATTCCGAAAACGTAGACGGCGAATCAATGGATATAGATGTAGATCATCACGTGTCAATGTCAGCTGCGGCAGCTGCGGCTGCTTTAGCAGCGCCAAAACCAACTTCACTACAGCAAAGAATGTTAGCGCTTTCGGGACAAAACATAGACGATTTCATGAAAGAGATGGAGGAAGTACATCGGAAAAGGGAAAGAGATAGAGCAGCTGATTTGAATGCTAGGTACGTAGTGTTTTTAAGTCTAAACTTGGTAATGTGATATCCGTACCGGCTGCGCCATTTTTCTCTGTAAGTGCTGGCAACTCTGAAGAGATTTTTTTAAGCTTTCCTCTTTTACCTACTGCTATAATAAGTAGCGACACTACAACTTGCTGTACGAAAGGCTCAGGATAAAAATTATACAAAGCCATTTATTCGGGCCGTCCCTTCTGTTGGTTACCTTATAACCTGAAATGCGGCTTCATGAACCGACGGCAATGTTAAGATCTCGGTAAATCTGTGTATCAAACGGCCTTCCAATATCCCGTGATATTTTCAATATTCTCGATCCATCAAGTGAAGGGCGTTACTAAGATAAACATTTTAAAAGGGAACTAGGTAATGTTTTAAAAGCAAAAAGAGCTACAAGTACCATTTCGCTTCAGATCTTCCTCCGATTTGTTCATTTCGCTTCACATCTCATTCCGATATGTTGTTAAAAACAATTATTGTCTATTGTTATATTTTCAGACTAAGTGCATTAAAACGCACCGGCGGCGGCGGCGGAGCAGGCAGTGATTCTGATAGTGACAGTGAGAGCCCCCACTTACACGCACACATCCACGATTTGCAGCTCGAGCCGCCCGGAGTAGAAAGCCGGCAATTACCGCCTCCGCTCAACCCGCTTATGCCGCACGTTATGACAGGTACTATAAAATTAAAAATAAATATTCATGGACATTTTACTATCCAGGCCCAAATTATAGTTTATGTTATACTAGCTTCCGCCCGCGACTTCGTTCGCGTCCTGTTGATTTTCCGGGATAAAAAGTTACTTATATGTTAGTCCAGGTTACTGTAATAGTTGTAATTTTCTTAATCATCCAGGTCACGGGCAATATATATATTCCTAGTTTAATCCAAATTGGATCAGTAGGTTTTAAAACTGGAATACATACATTCATACAAAATAAATAAATAAATATTCTTGGTCATATTACACAACGCTTTCTAGTCCTAAACTAAGCAAAGCTTATATTTTGGGAACTAGATTGCTGATAGAATACTTTACAAACTTTCGCGTTTATTTTATAATAGGATTATTGGATGCAAAAGCGAAATGTGGCAGAAAAAAATATTTTGTGTAAAAACCTTACCATCAGTAAACTAATCGCTCGCTAAGTTGCTCGCTTTCTTACCAGAATGCACTATATATTGATAAATAAATATATTACGAATTATGAATGTTACAGCTCTTCGTCCACCACCAATGAGAGGCCTAGCGCCCCCGCCGCTGCGCCTCGCGTTGGCGATGCGCGCCGCGCCCCCCGGCCCCCCGCCCGGCCTGCCCCCTCGCGCCGTGCTGCGCCCCCCCGGGCCCCCGCCAGGCGCACCCCCACGACTCATGAGGCCTCTGGTGCCTCCACCGCCTCCTAAGGCGATGCCACCAGTCTCAGTGCTTACTGCAGCGCCTCAGCTCATCACTAAGAAGGATGGAACACAAGGTATGCAACTTTATTGTAACTGACAGTCCTCTTAAGCGGGGAATTCACTAGACGGACATGCTCGCGGACAGTCTGTACGGACATGTCTGTCGCCACAATACACTACACAGATTCATTAGACGGACATGCTCGCGGACAGTCTGTACGGACATCAGATTGAATTCACTAGACGGGCAGTCTGTACGGACATGTCTGTCGCCACAATACACTACTCAGACTCATCAGACGCACATGCTCGCGGACACATGTCCGTACGGACATGTCCGTGTAGTGAATGTTCACCGCGGACCGTCTGCTCAGACCTGGATGTTGCGTTTACACTATGCCGCAGTCGGCAGGGACTTGGGCAGGGAAGTGGGCACGAGCATAGTGTGAACACGAACATGCCTCTGTCCCATCTCCCAGCCCAAATTCATGCCGTAGCTTCCTAGTGAGAATAAAGGCGATGTTGCTGTGGCAATAAGTCCGCGGCAATAATGGCTGTAGCGGCATGGGCATAGTGTGAACGCGGTATGAGAGCGACAGCAACCAGTACAGACGTTGAAGAAAAAGTTAAGAAAATTGCGCGGAATATTAGAAAATTTAAGAATACCTAACCATCATATTACATTTTTTCTAATGTAACCTTCGCGCTTTTGACAATAGGTATGCCCAAGTCCCTGCCGGCTGCGGCATAGTGTAAACGCAACATCAGGTCTGAGCAGACGGTCCGCGGTGAACATACACGTACGAACATGTCCGTACGGACATGTGTCGGCGCGGACAAAATGAGATCGCACGGACTAGCACACGGACTGCCTGCCGGACTGTCTGCGACGGTCCTACACTAGCGAACATTGCACAGACCTATAGCAGCGAGGTCCGACGGACATGCTCGCGAGCTTGTCCGCGAGCATGTCCGTCGGACTGTCTGCCGGACTGTCTGTCGGACTGTCTGCCGGACTGTCTGCGACGGTCCTACACTAGCGAACATTGCACAGACCCATAGTAGCGAGGTCCGACGGACATGCTCGCGAGCAAGTCCGCGAGCATGTCCGTCTAGTGAATTCCCCGCTTTAGTGACCCAGCGACTTGCGCCTTGCAACAGTAAGCTAGAAAAATAACGGCGTGATTGAATCACAAGATTTTGACACTTTGTGATTTGTACTCTGTTAAATGGTTGTATGTACTTACTGAAAATAAACTTTAATCCATTTTTCCTAGTCGCTTAAGTAGTAAACATCTAACGAAAAATCATGTTACTACCTACTACAATTATTGTTTTGTTTATTTAACATATCGTGCCCCGCTGCAGGGCAACGATCTGCCCCAAAATATTCCATACGTCTCGGTCTTTGGCAATATTACAAACATGTTTATTATTTAAAACAATACACATTGTTTTTAAAATAGCTACATATTATTTCACAACTTTCGAGCTGCCCTTGCCACGAAACAGGAAAAAGATCTCAATTCTATTTATTGTGGTCAATCGGTTATAAATATAAAAATATAAAAAAATATATTTGCTCACACTAACATTTTCTCCCAGGTGCAACGATAACAGCAAAGCCGCAGATTAGGAATCTATCCGCTGACGTCACACGTTTCGTGCCATCAGCATTACGAGTGAAACGAGAAGACAAGAAAACTAAACCCGTCAAAACTACGGTACATCGGCCCGCAGACTTGCCGAAACAAGCGCCGAGCAAAGACGACGCTTATATGCAGTTTATGAGAGAGATGGAAGGACTATTGTGAGGTTTTTTTTTTTTATTTATTATAAAAATATGCTGGCATAATTAACCTGAGCCTGTAGTCTGAGTTTTGTTATATTGATTTGCGACAAGCGAGAATCGAGAAACTCGCAGTTTTTGTACTGAGAAAAACAGTTTGCTAATCTCCCGCTAGAGGCGCAGGGTAGTTTTGAAAAATTCGAGAATTGATACCAATGTCTCTGAACCTAAATTTATGTATATCTAAAGGAGTTATTTTATTTGATGAACTTTTTCTTCAGTTTTTTCAACCAATATAGGTAGGTAATACAAAAATAGTTAACTACTGATAAAAGGTATGATGCGCTAATGTAAACCTTATTTTTAGGTAGGTATCAATTTGGACTTGAAAGTAAAAAATAAACCTAAGTTTCACTTTGCATTTCCATTGTGAATCATGTCAAAGATGTGTAAATATAATTTTAGTTACGTAACTAGGCAAAATAAATTAGATTTATGTTAATTTGTTTTTTTTTTAAATACTTAATTAATTTATCTGCCTATGGACAAAAATATTAAATTCTTACGATTCATAATAATATTATGTACTAACAATTAATTAGTTCAATAATAGGCATCAAAATACCTACTATATACCGCTCTAATTCGGTAAAATCAATAAAACTCAAAATTATTTTTTAAATATTTATCAGCGGTGTACAATCACTATAACTAAGTATCTATTGCTGGATAAATTTATCTAAACTTTCTACAAAATACAGTAAAATGCTCATATACTACTGATAAATAGGCAGGTGGATTCTATAAAGAGGATAAAAGTAGGAATAAGTCTCTGAAATCCTAGTTTTAACAGGTACTGCGACTTCAAAATACATTCGTCTGTTTCCATTTAATAGGATAATATGCTAACTAGATATCAATATATATAAAACTAGTCAATATATACAGGGTGTTACCAGACCACTTCCGAAAACTTGGAGGTTCCAATTAGACCATGATACTGAAAACATTAAGCGAAAAAAATCGCGAAAAAAAAAATTGACTTGACTATCTCTTTTTAATTTTTTTTCTAGTTACATACACACAGTACAACATAATAAGACATATCTACCTAATTATCTCATTTAAAAAAGCAAAAAAACAAATAAAATAAATAAAGCAGCAATGTACACGCAGCACGCAGATTACGTCTACTACAGCATGAACAGCTGAGAGTTCATCGCGGGTCATTCAAGTACGCGACGTGCGAGCGACCTACGTTAGTACCTACCTACGTTAGTAGGCACTTACGACACAGAATAAATAATAGTACTACGCCTCCACCTTACCTACGTGAATGCGTACATTGCGGGCTGGCGGAATAAATACAAATCTTTAAACATTGTTGTCTCCGGCTATAATTATTTTTCAGGATAACTGATTTTTTTTTGGTTGGGTTTTGGTGTGCTGTAGCTCCCCCTTTCGTTTTCGGAAGTGGTCTGGTAACACCCTGTATAAAACTCTTTGAAGCTGACTTAGAATCAACGCACAGCCTAAACTATAAGTTGTAGAGGTATGAAATTTGGAGGGTAGTATCCTTATATAGTGTAGGGGTGCACTAAGAAAGAAATTTTGAAACGTCAACGCCGCGGGCGACGAAAAATATTTTTTCGGTTCCATTTATTCTATGAAGCGAATCTACAGGATCAAATGACTATACATCTCTGTAAAATAACGCTTGTGAAAATGTCTCATTTTCAAACGCTAAAGCATAGACTTTGATCGAAATAGAATAGCCCGATTTCACTACTTCTAAGGTACATTGCGTGGCATGCAGAGCCGGTTCGCAGTCAAGCTGTCCTTAGCACGCAGTGTAGCTCTACTTCGCTAGAAGTGTGAATTGGCACTTAAGGCGAAGGGTAAAAGCAGACAACCTTCTCGCTCGCACATTTAAAAATTTTTGAAGATATAATATAACTAAATGTAATTAATTAAGTAAATCACATTGATCCAAACAAGTTTTCTAACCAAAAAATGTGCACTTTAATTTATCGCATTGGTACAAGTTTTTTGGTCGGAAAACTTGTTTGGATCAATGTGATTTACTTAATTACATTTAGTTATATTATATCTTCAAAAATTTTTAAATGTGCGAGCGAGAAGGTTGTCGCCCTTTACCCTACGCCTTAAAAGTAAATGTCCTTAGGCAAGGCTAGTTAAACAGCCCTGTTCATAACAAACTATATAAGCTTGGAATAGTTACACCGTGTTTTATCTCGATCGAGTTTGAATCTAATTGCAAAAGACAAAACACGATTATTCCGAGCTTAGAATGAGTTTTTTATTTAGTATGCCTGAATTCCAGACACTGGAGAATCGGTTGTATCTCGATTGGATCTGCGTTCTGGTATACCAAAGGTTAAACAGGGATTCAGATGAGAGCGTTGAAGCAAAGTATCTAGCAGGCTAGTAACAATTCTGGCATAGAGCAAGGCTGTGAACAGCAACGTTTAAAAATATACGATTTGATGTTGTAGCGTCTTTCCATCAGTTGTGGGAGCATAGGAGACGCAACAGCTTCCTCTGAGAAAAAAATAACAAAAGAAGATTTTGAATATTTAAAAAACAAAAAATAAAAACGAATGATAAAACAATGAACGAAATGATGCAATATAAAAGATAACGAGATACTCTGTATTTTACTAGCTTCCGCCCGCGACTTCGTCTACGTCCCGTTTGATCCTATTGATTTTCCGGGTAAAAAAGTAGCCTATGTATTAATCCAGGCCACGGACAATATTGTATATTCCAAGTTTCATCCAAATCGGATCAGTAGTTTTTGCGTAAAAGAGTAACAAACATCCATCCTTACAAACTTTCGCGTTTATAATATTAATAGAATGGACTCCTGTCAAAACTATTTAGTGCATCAAGATCTATGATGTGAAGAAATTGCTTCTAAATCAAATCTTACCAGAACTCTCTCCATATACTTCACACAGCTCGTTAACAGCTAAAGACAGCATCTTCATACAAGACGCCATAGGCAGGTCCATAGAAGTCAGGATATGTGAGCAGACGATATCTTGGTTGTACAGCATTACCAGGGGCAGCACGAAGTATCTGAACAGCATTTTTATTATTTTATCTGAAAAAAAAGAACAAAAATACGTGGAGACCTTTGCTCAGTTTAGCACTAGAAGGCGTGTGAAATGGCCATGTTTTGAAGTGAAAACTTCTGTAGCACCGTTGTGATTTCAAAGTCGATGAAACGAAAAAGCGAGGAAACGAGAAGAGAGATCCCTAATATTCGTACGCATTCAAGGAGACTGCTGGCCAAGCGGTCTAACGGATTGGATCGAATCGAGACTAGCTCGTAGTGCGTGGGTTCAAGTCTCGAGCAAACTCGTTCACTTTTTCTAATTTTTTGAAGTGATAACTTCTTTAGCATCATTGTGTTTTGAAAGTCTTTTTGAAGGTTTCACTTCTTCCACGTGTGAATTACACACATGTTTTTTTTATGTTTATTTAGGTCTATCAGATAAAATGTAGATAGATCTGTTTGTATGACTCTGTCTTCAGCGTTGTAGGTTGTGGTGATCGATCCCATTTGACATTTGTCATTCATCAATATATAGAAAACTCTTTTGAAGCTGACAGAGAATCAACGCACAGCCTAAACTATAAGTCCTAGAGGTATGACATTTGGAGGGTAGTATCTTTATATAGTGTAGGGGCGCACTAAGAAAGGAATTTTGAAAAGTCACACTTTAACGCGAGCAACGCCGCGGGAGACGGCTAGTAAATTAAAAAAATAAGTGTTTTTTTTAAATAATCTCGTATCGTTATCTTTTGTGTGGTAGATGCTTATTAGATACTTAACCATCAGCCTCGTCTTCGACTATGACTATGACATAACCATACTAAAAACACGAAGGAAATAAATCTTTTAAACCTCTAACCTTTTCTAGGAATCAACGCAGACCAAGTCACAAATCTGGTGTCTGGTTATTCAAAGGTTAATTTTTTTCTTTTCATCACGTTTTAAAAAACCGCACTATGATTAATCTTTCAATCATTTATTTTTAAAAGCACGCTTTATGCACTGAATATAAAGTGGAACCATTAAAACTTAACTACCTATCTAGTTAGTCATGTTAAATGTTAAATCAAATTTACCTACCTACCAAATAAAGTAGGTGCCTATCTACTACACCTACTTATCTAACACCCGTCACTCTAATTTGGTATCTCAACACTAGTGGTGTTACTTATAATCGTCTCTCAACTAAACACTGCTTTTGAGTCTTTCTGTCACTATCTAAACAAAACGAGATTAAACTAACTACTAACTATCTAAACGCTTATTTATTATATAAATTTTTGAGAGAAGATGGGAGGTGTTTATAAGATAGTGTAGATTTTTGTCTTCCACTCGCACTTATCAAAAAGGCGATCAAAATATCACCTCCCAGTAACACTTAAAAAGTGTATTTTTTTACAGTAAAGCTCTATATGCAAATACTATGGTGTTTTTAAGTAAAACTTGTCATATAAATGCTTGATTAAAATTGTGCGTGGGTACACGATGTAGCGAAACGTGTGACCTGACCTTTTAAAATCACGTGGAATCACGAATTATCAATGTTTTTGTGAATAAAGGAAAAGCGGCTGTGTCGCTTATGTTATCCCAATATAACTAGTAGTTCGCCCCGAACTGAGATCTCGTGACAACTTGGGCTAAAATGCTTTGTATGTTTGTTCGTCGAGGTCTTTTGAACCGCTTATCCGATCTTCACAGAATTTGGTAGGTATACGGTTAATACTCTTAAGTTTACTGGTTTGAAAAATAAAGTGAATCGGTCAAGAGGTTGTAAAGATACGAGGGTCCAAACGGAGTAAAAAAAATGTCGTACAAAAATATCACATGGGGTGTCATTGATAGGGCTTTGCTTTTAGACATTCCAAAACCGGTTTAATTTTTAATAAAAATAGGACTGGTTTTGGAATGTCTAAGCAAAGCCCTATCATATGACACCCCACTTGATATTTTTGTACGACTATATTTTTGTTACTCACTTTGGAACTTCATAACTTTCCAACCCCTTGACCGATTTACTTCATTTAACAAACCAGTAAAACTTAAGAGTACTATCCGTATACCTACTAAATTTTATGAAGATCGGATGAGCGGTTTAAAAGATCACGTCGAACAAACATACAAAGCATTTTGGTCCAAGTTGTCACTAAGATCTCGTTCGCTTCGCTCACTCGATCAAATCATATTGGATTCCTCCCTCAAACTTTTTGATCGAGCGAATATTGAAAATATTCCTAGGTACCTATATAAAAGAATGTAGTCAGATGTTCCTATGTACCTAAATAAATCCTATGTACCTAGGTACCTATATAAAAGAGTGGTAGTCAGATGTTCCTATGTACCTAAATAAATCCTATGTACCTAGGTACCTATATAAAAGAGTGGTAGTCATGTTCCTATGTACCTATAATAACCGGTTTAAAATTATCTATAGCATTCTATGCGATTCAACGCCTTTTGTGTTTTAACAAATTGATAGGATTAGGGAGTTCTACCGCAAACGTTGGATACCGTATAATTTAAGCGTTATTTACATACGCGGCATTCGTGGGATTTGCAGGTAATAAAGCTAAGGAAATTCACTTGATCTCATAATAAAATGCGAGATGACACTCTTGGAATGTGGAATATACCTACAGGATAACACATAAAGTTGCTTATAACTATGTTGATTCCACCAGCGAAATATATCGAGGTGGAGCGCGATTTTTCGACCGCTGGATAGGTACGTGCAATTAAATAAAATAGAATTGTAACCTAAGTCCCTCAGGGTTGCGGAATTGAGGATTTGGTACGGGATTGGATTTCCTATAGATAAGATCATTGTATTTGTTTGCAATACTCACCAGATCTCGTGTTTCTCTCTTCCTGCTAACTGAAACACCATCTACAAACAACACCCAAGGACCTTCTGCAGCTCCTTATATACCATCCCACAGGAATCATTAAACTCCTGATCACGTCAACAATTTTTCTAATATCAAAGTTTTAATTTATTTTTAAAGTTGATGAATAAATTGAATAATTTTGTCGCGGAGACGCGGCAACCTAACTAACTTCGAAGTACCAAAAAGTGTACAAACATGTTATTATGAGTATCCAGACCATAGTTTATCAGCTTCATTATTTTATCTGACCTGTGGGAAATAAACAAATGTAGTAGCGAAACTCAATCACGAATATAAAAGGACGAACTCGGTTACCTACAATGTTCAAGAAAAAATTTGTGGTCTCGTCCAGACAACAAACGCAGTACCTGAGCGAGTTTCATAAAAATCATAAAATGTGGATTCTTTACTACCCATATCGGTCACCATCATCATCATCCACACTAACAAACAATAATCAACATCATTCCCTAACAGATGGGAATGATCCTCTCTGTATACGTGCTACTCTTTCCGTATAGGTACCTGCCTCATCCAATTTTTACCCGATATCGTCAGTTACATCATTTGACACGCAGTGCAACCGACATTTCTGTAAGTCCCTACCGAGATTTTAGCGTCTAACTCCACCAGCCATTGCCTCGCATAATGACGATATAAATAAATAAATAATAAATATTCACGGACACTTCTTAACACAACGCCTTCTAGTCCCAAACTAAGCAAAGCTTGTACGATGGAAACTAGATGGCTGATAGAATACATACATACATTTTTTTTGTAAATACATACTTATAATACATAGAAACACCCAGACACAGAACAAACATCTATGTTTACAACATACAAATGTTTGTTCTCGGTGGGGATCGAACCCACGACCGACAGCACGGAAGGCAGAGCTACTACCGACTGAGCCATGACGCCTGTCATTGACTGATATTGACCACATCACCCAATAGAAACTGAACTTGGTGGGCGATGATAATCATCATCGGTTTTAACGAAGATACAATAGGATACGATTCACTCTGCGGTGAATGATGAGGGTTTCTATGAAGTTTCAGTTCTACATCATTTAGTTTTATTTTATGCCTGTCCAGTTCGTGTCTATTAAAAACTATCGTAAACAACAGGCATTTTGTAACACGTGTAGGGCAAAACCCTAGGGCTGCCTGTCTACTGGAGCAGAGAGGAGTGCACAAATAAAATATGTTGGATAGTGGTCTTTATATTGGCTAGGTTTAAACTGGCTGACGATAATTTTCTGTGCATAGGTATAAGTATAAATAGGTAATTAATAGTTAAAAAAAAAAACTAAAAAACAAGCTTTGTATAAAAAATTAAACTAATAATGGTTTGAAATTAATTTTAACATCAATTCCTGCCTTATCGACTATAGATGAAAATTATATAAATTGACATAAATCTTATTTTGATAATTGAATAATGGAATAATCTTATCAGATTAGTGTATTGTCATCGGTCCTCGATAATTCTACAAAATTTGAATTAAATCTGGCCGTTTAAAGTGGCTCAAAATCGCGCCCAAAGGAGTCGGTTACAAACATACAAGTGAAGCTAATATAAAGCGTGTAAAAACTGATAGTGTACCTACAAGTGTTACTATGTATTATAAGTATGTACCTATTTACAAAAAAAAATTATATACATATGTATGTATTCTATGAGCCATCTAGTTTCCATCGTACAAGCTGTGCTTAGTTTGGGACTAGAAGTGTCCGTGAATATTTATATTTTTTTTAGTTGCAAAGTAATCTTTTACTTTCTTTTAGTCTTACACCATGTAGGTAACTATCATCATCATCAGATCAGCCTCTCACTGCTAAACATAGGCCTACCCTATAAATTTCCAGAAATTGATTTGGTACCCTTTCCACAGGCTTTAGGGTTCTATTTCTAGTTGTACCTAATGAAAACACCTGACTGAATCCTCTTGCTTCAGTCTGATGAGTTTCTTTTATTTAGGCATCAAGTTATTAACGCTTGTGTGGTTTGATAAAAATCCCGTAATTTTGCTCACGAAATATATTATCAGTTATGATTGCCCAGTGATTTTCAGCAGGAGTTAACGTAATAAGACCTAATACCTATATAAACACGCTGATTTATTCGTTTATTCCCGTTCGTCCATCTAGTTGTTGGTCCCACTGAGATGTTGGTGGGACAAACGTGAAGTTATTTTAAAATCTTCCCACTCGTCCCACTAGGTAAGAAACGCATAACTACATATTATACAAGATCCTGCAATAGAGAGAAACCTTCAAAGTGTCAAGCATGGTTGCTTTCGTACCTTCGAATCCTCAGGTAGTAGGTAGGTACCTTTGTTCTTTACCAAGGTTCCAACTTTACATGGTTTTCATGCAATGTTAATTTTCTAGACCTACTTTTTTAATGTTGTTGTCACGAAGAAGCATGGCTAACCCGCAAACCACAAAAGTTTAAAAACAAAGGCCTCTTGGTATGCAATTAACCTATTTCGGAGCGGTATTACTACTCATACCAACAGAACCTTATTTACCATACATTTTAAATTTTGCTAATGTTGCAAAAATTATGATCAAAGTTTTTTAACTTGATTATCGTTGAGCTTAGCGGTAAGGAAGTAGTTTAAGCTAGGTTTATCTACCCATATTTTGAATTGCAATACACGCGATGGGGTGCTTGTGCTTCAGGTGCAATTAATCAGTACCTATTGTCTCTTGCGTCAATGGAGCATTGGATACCTTCCTGTCATTAGCTAGGACAGTGTTTTTCAACCTTTTCGAACTCGCGACCCCTTTCGGACGTAAAATTGCGCACGATCCTCGAAACTTAATCGGTGGTTTGTTATTTACGATTTTTCAGTACCTACCTTGAGTGATTATCTGCAAAAATGTTGAAATGTGCGAACGATAAATTTAAATTTTGTTTGACGTTTGTCAGCGATAATTCGATTTGGTGTTTGTGATCATTTAGTTTTGTACTGTACTATCGGGAAGTGTTTGTGCTCGCAGAGTTAGGCCTTTTTTTAATGATAAAAGTAATGTAACAAGCTGATAGCTCACCTGATATTAAGTGGTAACTTCTGCCTATAACAATGCATTACCTCACAGAGCAAGTCCAATGAGGACGTGCTCTGTAAGGCAATGCACTGCGTCCATGACTCTGAGACGTAAAGACGACGACGACCTGTAATACACATTATCACACCAAACATCAGTCTCTCACAAAGTTAGTGTCTAACTTTATCTTGCACTTGTTTGTATATACCTACGTAATGCTTTGTGGGAGAAAATAAATACATTATTTACTATAGTATACCAACACCAACCTATTAGTACCTATGCCTCGCCACCCACAGGTTGAAAAACACTGAGTTTAGACATCTATTTCCAATTTTACTGTGAATGTATGCCTATGACCGCTGTCAACTCTGTTGTAATCAGCTGGCTAGGTACAATTGTCACCAGCTGGTTTTTATGACTGTTTGGTAATCCAATGTGGCTTATATTAGGCTAGCTTATTATAAATTATACTGTGCGTTGAATTAGCCTATTGTAGAGTACGTAGTAAGTACTACAGAATAAATAATAGGTAGTGGACTATCTACAAAACTTGATATTACAATACATTATGCAATTCCAAAATAAGCTTATTATAAAGGTTGTAGTGTTTGCATCTCTCTCTCTATTCAGTAGATGCACCTAACCTAATCTCTTGTGTACATGAGACAGGGTCTACACAAGAGGTTAGGTAACTGTCAGTGTCAAGCTCCTGACCTGTCAATGTCACCCGTACGTTTGGGCAGGAGACGCGGCGAGACGTCGAGGAGAGAGCCGACGGACACCGTCACGGACGGGGGGTACTCTTGGCAACCAGCTTGGTGTAACGATGAGCCAGGGATATAAGATACAGGATTTTAAAAAGATGAAAAAACAATTTTAGAGAAAAATAAAGTTCTGAAGCACCCTAAACATTATAATAATTATTACACTTGACTATGGTAGAGCTCGGTAATTTCGAAACACAGCGATAGCAGGCAAAGCTGAACGATGACTCTACCCTTCTACTTTTGTGAAACCTATGGACATCCGTCTTCCTTCACTTGATTACCTATTTCGTTTGCAAAGAGTAGGTATCGTAATAAAGTTTAATAATTTTCATGATTACCGGTTCTTGTATCCAAATAAGACTTCGTCCATAAAACATTAGTCTCTGACATTCACATTTTATTAGCACCTATTTTAAGTGTAACTTATGGAGCTT
The DNA here is from genome assembly GCA_918843925.1 of Eulithis prunata. Lineage (NCBI taxonomy): Eukaryota > Metazoa > Arthropoda > Insecta > Lepidoptera > Geometridae > Eulithis > Eulithis prunata. The sequence goes on along the minus strand of OU974019.1, from coordinate 3,478,028 downwards.
GACAGCTGGTTATTGTATTGCATTTTAGAAGCATTTATATATCTAATTTTAAGGGTCCGACTGCAGGTGACGTTTCGTCGCGTCACTAGGTTTCTATTAGGTAGGTAAGGTACTATAAGAAATACCTTCCTGTGTATGCTGTGAGATTTAGCAAAATTTTAGTTAGATAATTATCCTTGAATATTCCTTGTACCTACCTATTATCAATCTATTAGCTCCTGGTTGGAATAAGATCGGAAGAAATCTTTGCAAAATCTTTGCTGACAGGCGTCATGGCTCAGTCGGTAGTAGCTCTGCCTTCTGTGCTGTGGGTCGTGGGTTCGATCTCCACCGAGAACAAACATTTGTGTGTTGTAAACATAGATGTTTGTTCTGTGTCTGGGTGTTTCTATGTATTATAAGAATGTATTTACAAAAAAAAATGTATGTATGTATTCTATCAGCCATCTAATTTCCATCGTACAAGCTTTGCTTATTTCGTTACTAGAAGGTTTTGTGTTAAGTGTCCGTGATTAAAAAAAAAAAAAAATGTGGACATCGTTACCCAAATCGTTTCGGAAAATACCAATGGCAATAAATTCCGACTTTCCCTATCAAATGTAAAATAATGAAATAAGTTTATTCCGAATTTTTTTGCCCTTTGCCATAAAACGCCTCCGATGATGCTCACTCCTTTCCTCGGAATAACTTTTCCTCAAACAAACTTGATGGACTTTAAAAATGCAAAGCTTTTTTATTTCAGTAGAAGTAATTTGTATGAAACTAGTTAACTCATACGGCTTCGCATGGTTCAATTAAATGCACAGACATGGTTCTTTTCCTACGGATTCTGAACTCTTGTGTTGTATGACTGATAGGCCTCTTGCACACGAGACACGAGTCTACACAATAACAGTGAAACGCTCGTTTACTCCCACCTGTTCTGTTGAGTAGTTCTGTTGACAGAACTACTGGGATTTTTTTTACCATTAGTTCTGTCCACAAAACAAATGGGAATACAATTCTCATTAGATTATCTTCAGATCACGTCGGTCGGTCGGCACTGACCTAAATGGGTTATTTTCCCGCTGTGGAATGTCAGTAACGGCCGAAAAAACGATCAATAGCCCAATGGAGCCTTTGTTAGAAGCTAAGGTTGGTTTTTGGTTGACCAAACAACATCTTTTATGCGATGTTGGTCTATATATCTCATTATTATTGTCCATTGTTTAGGACAAACAGACATTTTTAATGACCTACAAGCTACCTATACTTACCTAACTTACTACTTACAATCGAACAATAACGTTCGGTTCTACATCGAGATTCAAGCTGTTTTTTTCGCTCGTTGTGCAAGGACCTTTACTTACACAGCGGAAGAGAAAAGGTACACCCGGGAAAGGTTAAGCCATAAAAAACATAATGGCACCAGTAAAATTACTTTCTTGGTATTTACATGTCATCGCTAATGTAAAAATATCTTTAAGAAGCAGTGGTTGTATCTAAGTGTGATGAATGCATTTTTATATTGTTTTTTCTTGGCATTCAAGTATTCGCGTCCCGTTTGATCCCGTTGATTTTTCGGGATGAAAAGTAGCTTGTGTTAATCTAGGGCACGGACAATATAGGTACATTTCAAGTTTCATTCAAATCGGACCAGTAATTTCAGCGTGATTGGAACACCACACACCTAAACATCTAAAGTTTGACATTTATAATTATTAGGTAAATAACTTGACACCAACTGTTTTTATTTAGGTAATTTATTTTGGTAGGTACCTAACCTACCTCCAAGTAGACAAACTTCAATGAGCTTACTTGGTGGCTCACTTGCATGCGGGCGAGTTCCAAGTACTAAAAATGCTTTAAATAACATTATGGGTATGCTGATGCCAACCACAAAAGATGGTGATTACATGCGTGCAACTAAGGCATGCACCAACTAAAACCATTTTACCAAGAGCTTGTAAGAGGTTATTGAACTTCAAACAGATTCCATGTGCCGCCATTCCTTGCAGGCGCATATTATGAGAATTAGGGTAAGCCTTGCATAGAAATGAAGTTCCGATACCTGCTATTAGTGGTCCGTAAACGGGTCTGCCTAATGCCTATCCAGGTAGACAGGCGAATTATCAAATTGGAAAAGTAGCCTCTAACGACTACACGAGGACGACGTAAATAATCATCAATATTGAATTCTTCAATGTCTATTGAATTCAATTGGGTAAATTACTTATAGCGAAATCTTTTGCTGGCGTTGGACTAACCAATAGATAAGATACTCTATAGCATAGTAAGTAGAGTCCATTCAGCTCGGTCTCTGCTAACTAGGGCTTTTTAGTTTGGTTCTTTGTAAATTGTATCAAGAGCGCATGCGCCCTTCAAGTTCAACATACCTTTTACAAAAAAATCAATTGTGCCAACTGTTGGTTTAAGAAAAGTGGTTCCGTAAAATAAATTTTTGCTCTACATTTTTCAGGGAATTGCCTATTATATGAATGGGTTTTATGGACTCTCTGCAAACATCTGATATTTAATGTAAAACTTTATTCGTATAAAGTTATAGTGATCAAAGCCAAAGAATATTTTTTGTTAAATTATACCTAGCAATTATTTAACGTTTATTTTTAAGTTATCCGAATCAAATTAGACTAAGTAGTCTATTTATAAGATTATAAAACCTGTAAAATATGCAATTAATAAGTTACCTAGGTACTTTTACGTAAATATGTTAAACTAGAGTATAATATTGTTGTCGGTTGCGGAAGTCTAGGATCTCGATCAGCGATTATGATGTCAAAGGAAATTGAATTGAATTTTGGGTTATTGAAGACGTCATTCGAACAGATATAAGCATAAAGCGGTGTAAAATACAAACCCGATGGTCGAGTTATCACAGGGTAGACCAGTTTCGCCTAAGTGCGGAATTCTAAAGTGTTCTGACAGGTGACGTTCGCGCCAGGGTGTTGGCACGATCCCGACTCGTATTGGCTGGCGACGACATCGGGCCGGTGGAATCGGCATCTGGCAGTTCACTGTTGAGCGCCAACCAGCGCGCTATAGATGGCGAATACTGGCTGAATACAATAACCCGGCTGAAAACGCGAGCACACATCAATCGAAAATTCATAAATTGAATGTCATTGTTTTACGTGCTCTTTTGCGTTCTAATTTCAAGTGGTTCTTCGTGCAGTCAGAATATTTTTGTGTCATATTTTGTGCAACTTTGTTCGTGTTTGTAAAATTAGATCGTGACGCTAAAGGTAAGAGTTAATTTTGGTAATTTTATAAATTTAAGTCGGTCTTTTTCTGTATTTTTTACGAATTAGGTAGGTAATAATAATAACGTTAATAATAATAAAATACGTTTATTTTTTTACACAAACGTTATCAGAAGAATACAAGTCAATACAAATTAGATGTTAAATTAACCACAATTATTAATGTAAATTACGAATTTCGTAGTAGGTATATCCAATACGAGTACCTAGGTAGGTTTGGTACGTAAGTAAACTTTGCTATGACTGCATTTTGTTTTTAGAACTTTCATTTGTTTTGTTTACTCTCCAACATTATTAATATATCCTGCTCTCTCATTCCAGGATAGTAGGGACCTACTCTAGTATTTCCAAGAAAAAATAAAAAAAAGCAATATTATTTTGGGTCATGCATTGCACAAAAATTAAAAATAAATCCAATGACGCGACTCATTTACACAGAACTTGGTCAGTTTGGATAACTTAGTAATTAGGTCATGGTCTTGATAATGCTCATGTTTGTTTTAGCTATTACGATTTATATTAAATGCACTCTAGTAGGTAGCTATGTAGTATATTGTGGGTGGGTTTCTGATATCAGGGACACAGGAAATTCTAGTTTCTGATATACTTTACTGAGTAAAACAAGTTGATCCATAATTTTTTTTGCCAGAAAAATGATAAAACGAACACGTCACATCTGATGTTAAGTGGTTACTCCTGCCTATACACAGAGCACTGAACAACTTTCGAATGGGCAGGACATTTGCGCAGTCATTTGTTCCACCGTAGGAATCAATCAATCGTTTGGGTTGGCTGGCAGACAATGCTTTCAGCATTAAGTCCACCCTTTGTAACAAATTTATAATTTTGTGCAATAAAGTATTAAATAAATAAATCAAATTTACATCTCTATGCCATAAATAAAGTATAGCAGATTATCGAGTTTACTAGGTTTATCGATATATGACTGCTAACAAACGGCTTTTAGTGAGAGTGCGATTCCCGCGTAAGATAGCGTTAAAAAAAAATTTTTAGATGAACGATTTCGCTAACTCGTTACGGTAATTGTTATTGAGGTAGGTAGCTCTATCAATTAAAATACGCAGGTAAGTTTTGGTAACCAAATAAGAATAAGTGGTAGGTAAATAAATACCTACATACTATATGTATGTATAATTAAGTACTTAAATGTATTACACAGCTCTGAAAAAGAAAAAATGTAATAAGTAAGTTAGTTTCTAATTTCGTATTCTTTCAGAACGTCTTCTCCAAAAAGTTTAGAATAGCATTTTTTATTCTTTTTGGTGATCAATGACTGACGTCATGTGTATATTATTTTATATTAATGATTAAATTCACCAGTGATCTACACGCCTATATGGCATGTTGTCTGTCAATTTACATAAGTACCTACCTACCCACGTTACTATATAATATAAATAATATTGTTTTCGAATATAAATTCGCTCAAGTGGGTAAATATGTAGTTTCTTCAGAATGATTTTTATTAATATAACAATGAGCCAAGTTTTTTACAGTTGCAAAAGTTAATTAAGGTAAGAAGGATATAAAAATTACACACAATTTTATGTTTTTTGCTCTATAATAATAAAGTAGCTAAATATGGTAGGTAGTACTCATTCGAAAGAAAAAGTATTAAAAATGTCAACACCTAGTCATGATGTCTTGCACTTTACTTTATAGAAAGTTCACAAAAGGAAAGTCTTGTCTTTGAACTCTAGTGACACTGATGAGGTGCGTGGCAGATGACGTAACGATTATAGCGGTTTTCATACACGTTGTGCAAATCGTTTCATGGTCAGGAACTAAAACCATTATAGTCCATTCATTATTTAAAACGTTATTCAAATAATTATTCCAAGTAGACAAACGAGAAAAATAAGTTCTCAAATGTGTCCTCCAAAATATATCGAAGAATTGATAGGGTACAGAACTAAACCACGTTATTTATTTGTGTAAACTAAACTTGGCCTCATTACATTATCAGAATATTATATTACAGAAACCCTACTTCCCCAATCACCTATTTGCCCAAATTACGAGTGTGTCATTGTCAAACTTTATCGCGGTCTGATTTTTTTTGTCATTCTTCCAAGATTAGTACTAGATTAGATTAGTACCTAAGTCGAACGAGCGAACTTAATTTGGTGAAAACGTTCAACATCACTTCTCACTACAATTTCATTGAAATGACATGAATTTAATTGAGTCATGACCTTTGCTTTCTATGAATTATACAAAAAATTAACACCACCTTACCATAGCACCACAGCGAATCAGCGACCGGAAAACATGCCATTTTGAATGTATTTCGTCAGATTCTGATGGTATCAAAATACAGACAATTCACGGGGCAGACAAAAATTTTGATGTGATGAGGGAAAGTAGATCGTTAGTCGTTATTAGGTTGTCACAGTTCTGCACTTGTGTTTATGGTGTTATCTTTGGGCTTTCTTATCTCGCTTTTCGGAATAACGAATAATTTCTGGCTTGTGGTAAGAATTAGCTCGCTATCATCTGATGGTTACAAAAGTTGTTGGTTGGTTGGTAAACTGTGGTATACACGGCTATCGCAATATTGTCTAAACAGATGCTCGTAAGGAGATATGTAAACCATCTAATGGAATGTTCGGTCGAAATATTTGTTTTGAATTTACGAAGTCAAGTTGCTGGTGTTAGCAATGTTAGCTCTTATTGCGACTGCTATAATTTAATTCAGTGCCAGTGCTCATTTCAGGGACTATGATGTTTCACCTTTTAAATTGATACCTTTAGCCATTATTGATCGACTAAAAAGCAAAATTTTGGGTTTTGTAAAATGCTTCGCGGCTCCAGAAGAGGTCGACAATACCTAATGAACTTTAGAGTCAAAATGGTACTAAGTAAAATGTCTACAAGAACTAATAATCTACAAGATCTTGTAGATTAGGATACTTATGATTTATGTAGGTAACTTTGTGAATATTTTGTATTTAAAAAAATAATAGGGTTTTAAAACTAAGATTTCATAGTACGGAAACTGTTGCTTACGAATCTCTGCCTACTGGGTTTATCTAGGTACTTTATTTTTGAATTCACATAAAAAAGGGAACTTGATTTCTAAAAACAATTGTTTGATGATGCGGCTTTTTTTATCTAGCTCTAACTACACTAACCCTTTCAGGATTCAACCTGAAGCGGATTTTATCGTTTATACGATTCATTTGTCCTTACATTTTCTAAAGATACTCGTATATCCAGTTATTCAAGTCTGAAACTTCATCCAATTTTAAAAAGTCCGCTACCATGTCAATGCCCCAAGAACCATTGAAATATTTGGAACTATTGAAACTACCAAATCAAAATTGTAAAACCCCTAAGAAAAATACCGATACAATGACGTAAACTCGTGCCTAATGTATTTTGTACATCACGCACGAATTAGTCACAAATTTATCATCTATCAGGCTAACGATAATATTGATAATCGTTAGCCTTTCCTGTATAAAAACGCTACGATTATGAATGGGAAAGTTTGAGTGGATGTAGAAGATTTACCTGTTACTTACCTGGCCACGTTCGTCTTAACTCAAAATTTGAATATCAGACCTATTTTCCTTGATTCTTCAAATTGTGTAATTCCCAAGCACGATTTAATCATTCCGATTTCTTTATATTCTGTTTCTAGAAAAAAAAAATCAAAATCAAGACTTTGCTACAAAATCTTGTTTTTGAACTGTACCTACCAAAAAGTAGTATGTTTCTAATGTTGTGCAAAATTATAGTTCGTGTATTTTTATTTTCCCACATTGAAAAACTAGTTTCTTGTTCTGGTTATGTTATAATATTGCGTCGTCGTAAAAGATACAAAAATCAAGAATACAAAACAAACAGTAGGTTCAAGACATGCTGGTAGCCTATTGTTATTAGTTACAATCAAAGTTATAGTTCAGCGAATCAGCGACCGGTAAACTGACATTGTTATTGTAAATTGTCAGATTCTCTTAGTATCAAAAGATAATCATCCCCTGATCTCTGGTACACGAGTTTTGACATTTTTTGAAACGACACATAGCACTTTTATTTTAATAGTTTTTCTTGTGTTATTGTGAGTATTGTTGTTTAATTTTGGTGGAATTTTAACCAATAATACTTAGGTCGTAACATAAAGTGTGAGTCATTGGAATAAATGTGTGTACAGTGGTTTTTCTGAATGTGAAAATTCGTGTTAGGTTTTGAAGAGAAAATCCACCATTTTCTTTTCAAAACAAACGACAGCCGACTTGACAAATGACTTGACTTGACTTATATTATTACAATTATATCACTTGACATTGGCAAAATTGTCTGTCGAAATGACAGACAGAGGCCATTAATGAAGAGAAGAAGAAATCTATGTAGGTAGAGGTAGGTGCAGCGTCTCACAGCATCATTTAATTTCTAATGCACTTTAGTAAATAGATCACCAATTGATGTTAAGTGCTTAATTAATGCACTAGGTACTCTTTAACTTCATTGACGCGCTAAACAAGATCAATCTGGAAAGTGCCTGCCTCTATGACGTCATTTTGTTTACTTTAGTTTTATAATATTGTTTTTTAAATAATTATACTCACAAAAACAAAAATAGTTAGTGATGTATCACTGTCAAGCATGTATTGAATTTCACCTACATCATTTATTGTCAAAAAAATATCATAAAAATGGAAAACACGGAAAAAGAAACATCGAAAGATAAAATAAAACTTCGAATTTGTTATTCCACGCGGTGGCTTTTTCCCTCTAAAAGAGTCATAAAGTAAAAACAAGGTAATAATTCAAAAGTCAAAAGTTATTTTGGCAGTGTGAGATATGAATAAAGTTATACGTTTGTATAAGACAGAAGGAAATATTGCAAAGTCTGCAGCTCTGGACCATGCTACCCCAGTCTCCCCTCGCCAAGGCTATATTTATGCAATTTGATTTTATTCTGTGGTGATATTGAATCATCAATGCATGATTAATGCAATAATGATCCGTTCCAAGATTTATATAACCACTATATTTCTATGTATTTTTCCCCAAGATTTTTTCTCAGTGACCGAACACATAAGACAAAAAGCTAAATTGAGTTCGCACATAGTTTTTGTACGAATTAGTGTCTTGTCTAATAAAATTTATAGCATGTACCTATTATATTAAAAATGTTATAACTACCTAATTAGTAAATAATAATAATATTTTTGACCTTCACGGAAGATGCTTTTAATCTTGTGTTTTCATTTATCCTGGATTAAATCCGGTTGAGCTGTTTCGTCCGCCCTCCGAGTGGTCATTTTAAACAGATATTTTTTTATATTTTTTTGCATGTTTGGTCCTCCACCTGTTAAACAAACAAACTCTGTAAAGTAAAAGTTTTTGGGACCCCTAAAAATCTGGCTTCATATTTTAAGATGTTATGGTTTTTAAACAAAAAAATATTATAATGTATTTTTAAGCGCCTAATACTTTTCTTTCCAACAGTACATTTTATAAAATAGTTGTCCAGCGAACCTTTTTGTTAGGTGTTTTGAAACCGTGGTCCTTCGAAACCGTGGTCGTACGGATGAAGCCAAAAATCTTTATATACCTATTTGAGTTTATTTTATATTTAGGTAGCTAGGTATAAATTAAAAAATGCTAGAATCCGTTACAATACTTTCCTCCAAAAGATATTACAACGATCTACAAAGATTCTGTGGGTAGGTAATGCAGTTGATACCTATTGCATTCTATTACTCTATGATGTAACCAGTTGATAAGAAAATGACCCATATTACTAATCAAACGGAATTGGACTTTGTTCGTATACTTCCTTTAATTGAAATTCGTATAGGTCAAGGCTTGTATATTAACTGGCCATTTGTTATAGAATTAAATAAAAAGTATGAATGAAATGCAATTTGTTAATGGTAATGTGCTTCAAACTGTTGTAAAAAAACTGATGAATAAGTTTATGACTGTATTGAGGCTTTTACCATACGTGAAACTCAATTTTAAATGGAGAACAAAAATTTTATTCATATTTTTTACAATATTAGCATTACCCAAATCCTGTTAAACTGAAATATAAGCAAGCAAGCTGAATACTAAGCAAGCAACCTTGTATGAGTTTGTGGCCAACTCTGTTGACGGAGTTCGCCTCCGTCATGGCTTAACGACTGCTAGAGCCGGGACAGTTTAACGTGCCCTCCGAAGCACGGAAGCGCTCAGATGTAAATCCTACTAATGGTCACCCATCCAAATAGTGACCGCGCAGAACGGTGCTTAACTTAGATAATCGGTGTGAAGCAAGCTATACGCCACGAGCGCTTCTTACTAGGAGATACTGGTATTATAAGCGTTATATAGATTTTAAAAATGACAACGAAAGTTTTTTAATCGATTAGGTACTGTATTTCGCGTTCGCGATTATCGCTTAGGTCCAGAATATTAAAGTTCTTATAGATAACCAGGAGTTTCTGCTCTCTACTGAGCCTGTAGTCTGAGTTTTGTTATGTTGATTTGCGACAAGCGAGAATCGAGAAACTCGCAGTTTTTGTATTTAGAAAAATCTTTTGCAAATCTCCCAATATAATCTCTTATCGGATTTTGATATAAAATATCTCGCAAGTCGCTTCTCGATATGTGTTTCGATCAACAACACAAGACTCGGAGTACGGGATCAGTAGTTTAAAATTGCCCTACCGTTGGCATTATAGCTAACTTCTCTCGCCTTGACCGAGACGCGCACGAGTCAACGAACTCCGTGACTTAGCTGGATCTAAGACGGTATAGGGGATCTCTACAGTATTACATAGGTATGCGTATCTAATTATGAAGTTTCACTGCAGTAGCGTATACTGTACTTGGATGTAATCCTAATAAAATCACATGGGTTTTCAGTAGGTAGGTACTTACATACACCTGATTGTTAGAATCATATGATTCTAACTCGATGACTTAACGTGACAAATTAGTTGCAGAGGTAAAAGTTGCTCGTGCGCCGGTTCTCTCATTAGAATGTTGTATAATTACCTGACTGACAGCACTTTTTTCGAACAACAAAATATTAATAGCTAGTCCGTGACATTTTGTCATTCAAACAATGTATTATCATTTCTATTGTTCATTTCTTCTATGATTTCACATCAAAGTTTTGCAAGATAATTTGTCAGAACCGAATAAAGCAAGCTCGTATGAGCTAGTGGCCAACTCTGGTGACGGAGTTTTTAGGCCGCCTTAAGACCTCCATCGTGGCTTAACGACTTCTAGAGCCGAGACCGAAATCAGAACCGAATGAAAATATTTCTTATTCATGTGTGCGTAATAGTTTTCTTTTATTATAACCACAGATCATAATTTATCATAGTTTCAAAAGATCACATTGAGCTATCCAAAAGTACTACTCAAATCAACATATTTTTTTTTACAAAACTATACCCAATTTTTTTTTTTGCCCTGGCAACTCTATGGCTGCTTGCTTTTGTAACAACTTTATCACCTACAGTCGATCCGTCACGCCGATCACAAATTACAAAAGTTGTTGCTAAATCTCAAACCTTGTACTGCGACCTTGGCGATTGGTGGAAATAAATTCATTTGAAGCACCAGCAATCTTTCTTGCCTCACTGTCGACTATCGCTAAATCACAAGTAACTATACTCTTGTGGAAACCAAGCCCAGGGAGAAATCTTAGGCAGTATTTACACACTCATAAGTACACGGGCGAGTTGAGTAGCGAAGAGGAAGCGATGCACTGCGCGGTAATAACGACTCTACTGTAGAGCGTTACCTAATACCGTGTCACTGTAGTAGATAGATAAGTAAACAATTTTTTATTGTACTTACACAAATGTCGTATACAAAGGCGAGCTTAATGCTAGGAAGCATTTTCTACCAGCGAAACTGTGTATTGTAGATTAATATATTTATCTCACTTTTAAAGAGGATTGTGGACAATAAGTACCTAACCTACACATTGGCTAATCATTTACATTACACAGACATTCATTAATTCAATTAGTTTTTAGTATATATTTTTAGCTCTACGACTTCTACGTACCTAATTTCTACTAGGTTGGAGTGTGTAAACCGGACCCTAATGGAACTTGGATCTCGGCAGGGAACGCTTTCGCCGAGAATTACAGAATGATAGATAGCCACGTAAATATTATGATAGGATCAGTCTGGTTCGAATAGTCAACAATATTCAGACGGTATAGGGGTTATTATTGATAAGCCATTATATTTATTACGATGTACCTAGGTACCTATACTATCAATATATATAAAACTCTTATGAAGCTGACAGAGAATCAACGCACAGCCTAAACTATAAGTCCCAGAGGTATGAAATTTAGAGGGTAGGTTCCTTATACAGTGTAGGGGCGCACTAAGAAAGGAATTTTGAAAAGTCGCACTCTAAAGCGTCTAGAACGCGAGCAACGCCGCGGGCGACGGCTAGTGTTTAAATAATATTTTGGTAATTCGATCTTTATAACAAAAACAACAACGTCATTGTTCCATTAAAAGTAACAAAACAAACAAATAAAAAAAAAAACTGCAGGTACAGTACAGATTTGGATATATACCAACACGACCAAAGTCATCTTTGAATTAGAGGTTAAATGTATTGATAGTTACTTTCTTATTGGATGAATTGACTTTCATGGATAACGAACGACACCAAATACCAATGTTTTAGAAGTGAAATCTTTTTGAATTTTTTTTGTCAAGTTTTGTCAACGCGTTTCCTTTTTGGCATAGGACTTCGAATGATTGCAAAACTTAAAAAGCAGGTTTATCAAGTCGATAAAAACGGAAGTGGAACGTAGCTTTTAAAACATTCCCTTTTAAGCATTCGTCGGAAGTGTTCTATGTCTTGCGTAAATTGTCCAAGGTTTATCGTTAATTCAGTCTAGTTTAGGAAGAAAACATGTGTTTGGCGCTACAGACGCTAAATATCGATGTTTTGCCTTTTAATAGCTGCATTCAAATCACGAAGAAGCAGTGTAATTATTCTCTCAGATGCGGCTTCTTAAGTTCACGCTCAGTAAGGGAGAATGCTGTCGAGTTCCTTTACCAAAATAGAGATATCAACCCGCGTAAACTTAAATATAATATGTAGTTCTAAAATGCCGTCGTTGCTTGGCAACCTTCAAAAGGGCATGTCAACTTTTGAGATTGGTTTTGAGTGGAAGAACTTGTCTATTTTCTCCATCAGAATCTGACAAAATTACAATCAAAATGTCAGTTTAGGTTTAGGTTTAAAAAACAGTTTACCCTTGGAAGAATGACAAACAACCTAATTCTATGAGTTTCTTCCAAGAATTTACCGGTCGCATTTTCGCTGAACTATTATTTTGACATCATCTTGTCATTTGTCAAATTTTGATAGATGTCAATCGGGATGCTGAAAAAGCTGATTTTGAATGAAACAGACACTGGCAGAATTGTGACAAGTTGCAAAAGCCATAAGCCAAGAAGTTGAGTTGAGTTGATTTTGAATGACAGATCCTAATTTTCAGGTAGGTACTTTGACAATCTGTCTCTCACATTGCAAAACCAAGTTGATCTTCAACTTAGGATTCGACTTATGACATTTTTTGAAAAACACCTGTCACTTTTATTTTAATAGTTTTTCTTGTGTTATTGTGTATTGTTGCTTAATTTTGGAGGAATTTTAACCAATAATAGATACTTAGGTCGTACCAAGAAGTGTGAGCCATTGGAATAAATGTGTGTAAAGTGTTTTTTCCGAATGTGAAAATTCGTCTCCAAGTTTTGAAGGAAAAATATCCACCATTTTGCCTTCAAAACAAACGACAGCCGACTTGTCGAATGACTTGACTTATATTATTTCAAATATTTCACTTGACACTGGCTCAATTGTCTGTTGAATGACGGACAGAGGCCATAAATAAAAGAAGTTGGTCTTCAACTTGAGTTCGTTGCATGCTCTTGACCGAGACACTTATTATTATAATAAGTGTCTCGGTAAAATAAAAATACTGACGTATACGTATATTTTATTTTACGCTAACGTCCCGCATCGCTTAATAATTTTTAATAATATATATAGATAAGTATATATTTAAATATATGTATAGTTTTGCAAAAAATATTAATAAAATTACCTACGATTAAGTAGTCAAGAACAAAAACGCTTTATAAAGTCTAGATGTTTTTAACCAACTTCAAAAACGGAAGAAGTTTTGAATTCGGTTGTGTTCTTTTGATTGTTTCTTCAGAACTCCGTCAGTGATCGATTTTTCATTCGAAGTACTTCAGATTGATCACATAAATTTCATGAAATCGGTCTATAGTACTTAAACTTTTATCAATAAAAAATTTTAATTGCGTATACCTGGCTTTCCTATGACTTTTCAGAGGTGTTATCATCATAATTAATATAGTTTTTTAAACTTATAAACCACTGTTGTTTTTGTGCGCCGCGGCGATTTGCATCCTGTTTCTTTGAATACCTTTAAAATCTGAATAAAATTACTGGCGGTGCATAATACATACCTACAATTTTATATCGATTAAAAAAACTACAAACTTGTGTCATAAAAAATATAAATTTTGGTCTCTAAATGCTTTACGTACATTTGCATACTAAATAATTTGGGTTTATTATTGATTAATCAACCAATATATATAAAACTCTTTTGAAGCTGACAGAGAATCAACGCACAGCCTAAACTATAAATCCTAGAGGTGTGAAATTTGGAGGGTAGTATCCTTATATAGTGTAGGGGCGCACTAAGAAAGGAATTTTGAAAAGTCGCACTCTCAAGGGTCTAGAGCGCGAGCAACGCCGCGGGCGACGGCTAGTTTAGGTATATTTAAGGTCTAGTTCATATCTCCAGAGAATAATTGTTCAATAGCTTGCATAATTTCAATAAGCTAGCATTCATTATCTCCAAGATTTTCAAGTTTTTATAGAAAAGCAAAACCTAACACAAAAATACTACAATTTTTTCTGTTGCTAGGTTCTTTTGACCATTCACGTTCCACTAACATAGTTATGTTTGTGTATAAACTTTCTAGGACAAACAATATCTATAGAAATTTATCACACGTGGTTTGTTCCAATTCTGCAAGGAGAAAGTACATTTTGACAGTCGCGCGTTGAAATCTTTTGTATCGTAATTTAACACGAATTTGCTACTAACATTGTTAATACGATCAAAATTATCATCTTCTAGCTAAAATCAAATGGGATTTTCGTTAATTGCCTGGGAGAGAGCTTAGTACTTTTTTGAAATTAATTTTAATTGTACTTTTATGTATTGTTTCAGCCAATCTAAAAAATGGATTTGGAGTTTCGGAATTTGACGTATACGGTGCAGAGTCGAATTTTAAGAGGTAATATTTTTTTTATAAGTACATTCTTATACTATCTATTGCATTTACCTTGAGGAAACTAAATACAATATGACGGAGGATTTTTTCGATGCATATAACTAAATATGATGTACCTAGGTACGTAGGTACCAATTTATTTATTATTCTCGAGTTCTAGCAGTGGTTGATCTCAATTTAATCAGAACGCGAAATTTCTTGTGATAAGTGCCCTTAATTGGCAAAAAATCCGACAAAAACATTTGGATTTTACTCTAGAGTTTTTGTAGACTGATGTCTTTAGATTGTAAATCTGATAAGTTCAAAAAGTTTATTTACATAATTATAGGTATATCCATTTATCATGTTAATGTGCAAATCTTGTTATGCAAATATAAATTCGACAAGCACTAGATGTAAAGTAAGAAAATCTACCTATCTTCTATCAATCTATTTTATATTAGCAAATGTTTTAAATTAGAAAACAGTACTTATGAAAATTAATTGAATAAAATCATTTGATTATAGTTATATGTTACGTTTGTAGAAAACAAGTTTGTACAGAAGAGAAGATAATTTGTAAATATTTGGAGATGGAGGGAGCAACGAACTCGATCGAAATTAGTTATTTCATCAAACTTTTTACGCATGAATGAATAATTGTCTAACTTCTAACAGTATATTGATCTTGGCGTGTAAAAACTTTCTTGATATTATTTCGAAGTAATAGCTGTTTCGAGGTAGGTGTAACAGTTTTGTAGAACTGCGTTATTCGTCGTAGTATGCATATGTGTGTGACAGGCTTAATTGCACGCACGTGTGAATTCTCGAATGTGATGTTATTTTTGTCCGACACAAACTGTAGCCAATATAATGCAGGCACAGTACTGAATAATAGTACATTATGGTACAAGTGTGGTACATTGGTGATTACCGCCGAGGTGCCATTGAGACCCGAGCCGTAGGCGAGGGTCTTAAGAAAGCCGAGAACGGTAATCACCAATACACACGTGTATCATACGACGTTTTTCAACACACTTGTGAATAAAATAACAATAATTTCAACAGTGAAAACGCGTTGTGAAAAATGTTTCGCTATGGCGGGAAAAAATAATCAGTTTTCCTATGCGCGCGCATTGCGATCGGCCACAGACTAAAGGGATGAGGTTTTTTTTTTATTTATTTTCCGCGCTTATGGTTTGCGCCTATTCTGCCACGTAAAAATGGGGAATTTAAAGTTTTCTTTTATTACAGAGAAAACAAAAGTTATATTTGAGTGAAAGTTTTATTTATTAAACACGTACGAGTTAAAATTATCTATTTAAATAAGAAGTTGCATGAAATGAGCAAGCAATAGGAACATTCATTTATTTGTTCTATTGAACACGATCTTTTTTTGAATAAAAACTTTTTTAGTAACAAAGCTACTCAACCAATAAAATTTAAAAAAAAAATCTATAACTCACTTGTGAGTTATAGCAATGAAAAAGTCACAGTTTGATTATGGGTGTCATTATGTGCCTAATTGCGGTGACCATAGAGCCACTTTATGAGCAAGTGTGTTGAAAAAAAAATTACAACTCTTGTCAGCACAAAAATGTAATAGTCAAAATAGAGTGTACTCTATTTTGTTTACTATGTGTACATAGTGAACCTAATTATATCGCTATAAATTCGAGCATCCGAATTATATCCCTATCTCTATATCTACATACTATTGTGCATATACATACCTATAGATACACAGTTTTTCTTGCTGCGAATAAAATAAGAAACGAGAAGCATAATTATCATGAATGTCAGTTTGAGACAAACAAAGTTAATGTACTGAAGAAAAAAAAGGGATATAGAAATACAGGTCTTGCCATGACTGGTTAGTAGACCTTTGTAAAAACTAGTTAGAGTAATGAACTCGAAATCTGCCTAAGGTTTACTTTGTTTTGTCGATAAAAAAGTGCCTTATTTTTTGCTTGTGGTTAATTAGTTACTAAATATATAAATAGGTCGACCGGTGGCCGTTTTATAAAGCATCACCATATGGTACGAAAAAACAAAATAAGTGGTCAAATGTTTCATACCATTTTTTTATTATTTACTAGGTGCCGCCGGCGACTGCGTTCGAGTCCCGTTGGATCCCGTAGATTTTTCGGGATAAAAAGTAGCCTATGTGTTAATCCAGGTCACGGACAATATATATTCGACGTTTCATTCAAATCGGATCAGTAGTTTTTACGTGAAAGAGTAACAAACATCCATCCATCCATCCATACTTACAAACTTTCGCGTTTATAATATATATAGTAGGATTAATTATGGCTATAATGGAAACCTCATGGTAATGCTATAGAGTAATCATCATTGTAGTGTGGTAAAAATAGAGTAATTACTGTGGTTCTCAAACATCAATTCAAATTGTTACACATGGTTTCATTTTAGTGTAATATTGTTTTTAACCTTTGCCCAGCAGCAGTTGCCAGTACACATAAATACCTAATATAATATGTGGGTAGTTTGAATTATAACTTTGTTGTTCCTAGTTTTACAATTCTAGTAGATATCACTAAAATCGAAATAGCAAGTATGTAGGTAGGTACAGGGACCTATTATAGTAAACTTTAAGCATAATCAAACATCAGAGGCGCATTATTGTAAAAAAAAAAGAAGTTGGCATTGAAAAAAATTGCCAGATACTTAGTTGTTTTAAAAGTAGTTTCAGTCAAGATCTCGTTTGACAGCTTTAAACAATATCAAAATAGATTAACGTAAGTAAAATAGCATTGGTGTGCGAAAAACGAAAGTTTGTTTTTTGCATTTATCTAGGTACATAACACTATCCTGTCAGATTTACGTAAAAAAAGCGGCTTCGGGGTCGATTGAGAAAGTGTTGGAAAGACCTTTCATTCCTTTGCGCCAAGGACGCGTCTAAAGGGGATTGTTAAAGGAAACAGATAGGGAAAACTAGAAATCTTTGGGGTAAAAACTTTTCTCCGCAAAGGAACTAAATTTGTTAACAAAAGAGATGAATGAAACAAAAGAGCAAAGGAAAATCGTAGCAAAGGAAAATATAGTCTGTCTCTATCTCTACCTATCCTTGAAGGAAATAGGCGTGATTATGTTTATAATGTTCATATCACATGCACAGAAGTAGTACAAATAACAGAAGTAATATTAGTAAAAGTAGGTAAAGGTACAGTTAGAGACGCTGATGACGATGACCAAGATAATAATAATGTGCCTGACAATGTAGAGATTATAATAATTCTACAAGATGTAGATTATAGCGTCACTATGCAAGTTTGTTCACAGGGACAAACAACTTCGTCAACGATATCAATGATCCATAAAACTTATGTTTTATTGTTCTAGGCATTCATCTAATGGTATTTACAATATTCTTTGTTCAACAATTCTACAAGTATCATCCATCGGTAATGATGATTTACAAACAATCAAGTTAGGTATATACTTAATAATAATATTTATATTAAATTCGTTATATATTTCGTACTATTATATAATTCAGTAAACTCCTATTAAATTATATGATTTAATAAACATTTTTAACTATATTATATTCGGTAACTAAATTCATAAAAACTATAATTATAACAAAAGCATTAGGTAATACCTATTTAGGTATATAGTTCTATTTAGACCTTTTATTGTAATAATCATATTATATTAAACTACGTACTAAATTCTGAAATATTCATTAGCTTGATGCTGACGACAATGATAAGTGGCAAATACCAGCTTTATAAAAAAAAACCGATTGTTGCTCTGTTTCCTATTTATAATTAAAGCATGACGTCTAGAACACTGCTAAAGCCTCATATAATCTGCATAACCTGAAATTTTAGTTGTAAAACTAAAAAAGGGTACTTAAAATTAGAATAAATTTTATTAAATAAATGTACTTAGTCGTGATTTTTTGCGAGCTACTTTTTTACTAACTATAACGATGATCGCCCCTATACAGCGAAAATATTAGATGTTTTTTACGCATTTTGTTAGTATTAAGTAAGATTACTTAGTTAGAATTTGACGAGTCGTAGCTTGTTAACACGTAACTTAAATTTCCTAATTTAATGTGTTTTTCACCAATAAACGATATTTCTATTTCTATTGATAGAAATAATGTGACTTCAACTCAAAACACGTCATCGATTGGCGGAACTGTCGGAACTTCTCAGACAACATTTTGTGAATAATATATGCTTAAGGGTGCGTGTATTGTGAAAATCGCAGATTATTTGTAGCTGTTAATTCGTAAATACAAGTAATAAACTAAAAATAAAAATAGTTACAGGAAATTCATTATATTTCCGAGATTTGCTTTAATTCAGAACAACGCAAAATTACGTTTATTTTCTATAATTGGATGTGGATTTCGAAGACAGCGCTAATTATTAGATAAATATTATGTTGCTTGTTGGTTGAGCGATGTCATCTATTTTTTAATTATCTTTATTTTACAAGATACCATCAAATAACTGCTAATTCACTCATTGTTTTATGTTGTGGTGGTCACAAGCGCCACGCTGAAGCGCGTGCAGTTTCGAACCGTATTCCGACGAATTTATGACCCAGTTTAGAATCGCATGCGCTGAACTTTGCAAATTTTTACTATACACGCGCTCATATGCGGCCTCTTAATACAGTTTCTCACTAAGTGATTTACCGTGTAAATTTTGCAAGTGCTCAATCATCTTGTCACCTCGTTACAGTAATCCTCAGTAGGTAATTCATTTAATCATCAAATGGTTGAATATTTTAGCACTGTTTTGCTTGAACTTGTGAATTTTCTCACTGTTCTAAAACATCCCGCGATCATAACAGATTATGAGATAAATAATGTATCTTCCATTTTAACCTAACCTACCTAAGAGCTTTGGTCGATCGGTGCATGTCATTGAACTGTGCTGTGTAGGTGGGTGTTTGTTTATTGATTTAGGACCGCAGTACAAAAAATAATGACAATCGTCACGTTACGTAAACCTTACGTATTCAGCACATTGCAGCTTCACCGCGCAGTGTAACGCTACAGAGCTCGAGTCTGTGCATTTGTTTTGACTTTCGACTCGAGTATAGCACACGCAAACGCATTCGCAAAGCGAGACATTTTGTTGGGAATTGCACAATTCCCAAATCTCCCACTAGAGGCGCTTATCCGGTTATCATACGAAATGTCTCGCTTTACGAATGCGTTTGCGTGTGCTATACTCGAGTCGAAAGTAAAACAAATGCACAGACTACGGGCTCAGTTACAATACGTTTTCGATTGTCACATTAATTCCTTGCTTTGCTGACCTCTCTGATCAAAAAACGCAACGTATCGATGGTAACTGGTGAACAGGAAGCAAACATATTTCCATACTCGGAAGTGGGTACAAGTACTTACCTACCTACTGAAGAACTACAGATCCGACCTTCGTGATTTTATAGTAATTAATGTACATTTCACATTTACTTATAAAACGTGTTTGTAATTTTTATTTTATTTAGGTAGGTATTGCAAAAACTAAACATTGCCGCGTGCGCTATTGCGCTTTCCTACCGACATGCATATCGTTAGCCTTATTTAGTTAGCAATGCAGATCGCTCACCAGTCAACACAGTTTATTTGATTATTTGAATTCATACGTAGGTGTGATCGCATTATGTAGCATCTGTTTTATGATTATCAATATTTATTCACAACCTGATGCTACACAATTCTGAAATCTATAATCAATTTAAAACAAATAAATAATAATCAAACATCCTTGGACATTTTACACAACGCTCTCTCTTGTCCCAAACTAAGCAGAGCTTGTACCTACTAATGGGAACTAGATTGCTGATATAATACTTATATACCTATTTTTTTTTTTGTAAATACATTAATTATTATACATAGTAATAACCAGACAGAACAAACATCTATGTTTACCACACACAAATGTTTGTTCTTTGTGAGGATCGAACCCACCACCCACAGCACCGAAGGCAGAGCTACTACCGACTGAGCCATGACGCCTGTCAACTCTTTTTGATGCAATGAACACATTTGTTATTGCTTTTAAACCTACAGTTACAATTTGAATAACCGGTTATTCTAGTAAAAGTTATTTTTAGCCGCATCTATAAATAGACATTTTTCGTTTATTGTGATAATCCTCACTAAGCTGTTCCCACCAGTGGGGATAAACACAATCTTCAAAAAATTGTTAGCGTTTTTCCCAGTATCATGATTAATCTTTGAGGTGTGAAAAAGGTATTTCCAAAATTTAATTAACGACGGTGATGTACAAGGAAAAATATTGTATAATTAAATTTAGACGCGGGTTTTTAGTAAATAATATATCTATTCAGGTCACCCAATTAATACATAATATGCCAGACCTGTCAATAATTTGCTGATAAGTTCAAAGAAGTTATTTATTAAACAGAGACTAGACACGAGACGTCCTTAGCGAAGGAAAGATGATAACATTATCACTCATTATATTATAACATTGAGACTTAAGAGCGCTTAGTAGGTAAAACTCGTATACGTTTGCACATAATGCATATCAATAAAGTATTGAATCAATAATTGTCAAAAAAACATATCATTATAGTAAAGTAAAATATAGGTATATGTCGTGCAATCCGTGTTGTGAAAACACGATTCCTAAAAAAATTCTCGATAGAAAAAAATCACAAACATCCCTCTGAATTTTAATAAATCGCAGAAGTCAATTTATACTTTACCTATACCAATATATACTTAGTATGTTGTTTGCATTTAGGATAAATCTGCCTTTTGAAACCAGAAAAGCCTTAATTTTGACTAGTAGTTCATCCCGAATTGAGATCTCGCGATGTTCCTAAAAATGGAAATGAAACGGTATAATATACATTATTTTCACCTATCAGCCGAGAACTTTGCAAATCGCATCGCACTGATAACCAGCCTTACCAGAACTACAAAACCATTGAAACTCTAAGAAATGAAAGCTCAGGTTATACTGATATATTTTACAATTTTCGCTCACAGTTTATTCAACTTAGAGCAAAAGTAAAAACGGTTTTGGAATGTCTCGAAGAAGGCATATGACAATGACATCCCACTTGATTTTTGTGCGATTTTTTTGATTCCTTTTGAACCCTTATAACTTTACAACCCCTTCTCTGATTTAATTTTAGTCCATAAACCAGTAAACTATAATATTAAGATCTGTCCACCTTCGAAAGTTATGCCCTAACAAATATACATACAAACAAACAACGCCGATTCACCCAATCAGAAACTAAGATCTTCGTTCGCTCGATTAATTAATCTTTACTACCAATTGATATCTATTATGTGTAGTTATATTGTACCTAAGCTAATAAAACCCAACGTTTATTTATAGAATATATCCATACTAATATTATAAATGCGAAAGTAACTCTGTCTGTCTTTCTGTCTGTCTCGCTTTCACGCCAAAACTACTGAACCGATTTGAATGAAATTTGGTACACAGATAGTCTAGAGCCTGAGAAAGGACATAGGCTACTTTTTAATGCGAAAAAAGGGTTGTAAGGGTTTGAAAGAGGGGGGGGGGGGGTGAAAGTTCCTTAACCTTTTTTAATGTCACATTTGAAATAACTGTCAGTTGTTTGACAGTAAGAGTTTGAATGACAAGACAACGTCTGTCGGGTCAGCTAGTAAAATATGATTGATTAATGCTTGATTACAATCTCTATTAGGTAAACGTTTAACCTAGATAATAATATTTCTATTTCTCCTTGTCAATTGTGAATTATAATAAAGGCCTATCTACATGACGCCATCTTCTTGATACAAGAGCAACAATTGAATGCAATAAGTGTAGCGCAATAATTGACTTTCAAGAATTGTAAACAACTGTTTACACAGAAAAAAATATGCAAGAATTGCCTGATGTGCTGTTTACACTAAGAAAAGTTTTCAATGAATGAATGAAAACGTTTTATTGTACATAAAGAACACCGAAACATATTCTTATGATATAAACCAAAACAGGTTGCATTAAATGTACAACGGGCGGTCATATCACTCAATAGCAATCTCTTCCAGGCAACCTTTGGATGGAGAGGAGTTTTGTTGTATAACAGATCGTAGATGTTGTTTGTCAGATGTTTTGTTGTAGCGACAAGACCGCCCATTGTACTTCACAGAAGAATAATGAACTCTGTGTTTATTTTATAATTTTCGTAAAAGTGGTGTTCAATAAAGAGTTTTCTATCTATCTATCTATCAAGAATGTAACGTAATGTTTAGACCATGCAAGTCACTTATTGCTTCCATTTAGGTAATTGTATACAACAGGCAAGAAACTTGTATCATGCAAATGGGCCTTAAATCTAAAGAGCAATAAAATATGATTTGTCCATAAATTCTCAGTAACCACATAATATTGCCATGTCGTGCTAATGAATTAGCTATTCAATAAACGACAAGGCAGATAATATCTAAGATAAATAGCCGATTCATTGGGCTCGTTAGATTAATACATATCAAATAAAGGTAACTTGATAAATATTTGTATGAACCCAGCAAGATTATTCTTATTACAGATAATAGACTGATTTTAAAGTTTAATGTTAATAGTACATTATGGTACAAGTGTGGTACATTGGTGATTACCGCCGAGGTGCCATTGAGACCCGAGCTGTAGGCGAGGGTCTTAAGAAAGCCGAGAACGGTAATCACCAATACACACGTGTATCATACGACGGTTTTCAACACACTTGTGAATAAAATAACAATAATTTCAACAGTGAAAACGCGTTGTGAAAAATGTTTCGCTATGGCGGGAAAAAATAATCAGTTTTCCTATGCGCGCGCATTGCGATCGGCCACAGACTAAAGGGATGAGGTTTTTTTTTTATTTATTTTCCGCGCTTAGGGTTTGCGCCTATTCTGCCACGTAAAAATGGGGAATTTAAAGTTTTCTTTTATTACAGAGAAAACAAAAGTTATATTTGAGTGAAAGTTTTATTTATTAAACACGTACGAGTTAAAATTATCTATTTAAATAAGAAGTTGCATGAAATGAGCAAGCAATAGGAACATTAATTTATTTGTTCTATTGAACACGATCTTTTTTTTGAATAAAAACTTTTTTAGTAACAAAGCTACTCAACCAATAAAATTTAAAAAAAAATCTATAACTCACTTGTGAGTTATAGCAATGAAAAAGTCACAGTTTGATTATGGGTGTCATTATGTGCCTAATTGCGGTGACCATAGAGCCACTTTATGAGCAAGTGTGTTGAAAAAGTTTATTAAAAACAAAAGGCAGTACGTACCTTTTCAAACAAAAGACAGTCTTATTAAAATAATTATCATGCCAATGAAAGGGTGCGAAAGCGTTGAAAATATAATTACAGTAAATGTGATATTATCACATCGATGTTGATAACGCATTATATTGTAATATTTGAACCTTATTGGTGTTTCATACAAAATTGTCGTGTAGAAAGTAGAGTTAAAACTAAAATAACAATGATCAGACACATAATTGTATTGTGTTGTGGTGACATTTTCTAAAATAGAATAATATTAAAATAATAACAAAGAAATAGTGCGTGAAATTGTTTCCTTATTATCGATGTCGACCTTCGTGCTTTTATGACGCACTGTGAATCAGATGCCCATCATTTTGCGCAGTGTTTTGTTATTATGGCTTGTGTATTTACATAACAGTAAGGCTTCCCGCGCACTAGGCAGCCAGGCTGCGGCAGCCAGAATATTTGCGCATCCAGTTCATAGCAGCCAATCGAAGACTATCCTCCCGTCGAGCGTCATTATTAGTCATTATTTTTATAATGAAATAATAATCTGTATGCATCTAATCTGTCATACGTCAAATTTCGGAACCCAAAATACGTCTGGCTGCTACAACTAGTGCGCGGAGACTGACGGCAGCCACATACATTGGCATACACACGCTCTGGCTGCGCGCAGCCAGCTGGCTGCCGCGCAAACAGGCGCGTTGTGTTGCCTGCTACAGCCGGGAATTCGTGGCTGCCTAGTGCGCGGGCTCCCATATAACGTCATATATGTTCTACTGGCTGCCTAGTGCGCGGGAAGCCTAACGCACCATCGCATACACTCTGTGCGGAAAAATATTGAAATTGGTAAATCACCACATGATTCAATGCACGCGTCACCCAATACGTGATTCGTACGGAATGGCTCCAAGATGCAGTTGATAAACGCGCAGTGTGCATCATAAAATGTAGGAAGCAAGCAAACTGCAGCTAGGTGCCTAACCGTATCTATAGTTGTAGCTTGCCAGTTGTAATGACATTGCTCAATGTAAAAACACCGTTTGGGGAAGGCCTTGGAAGGAAATGAAAAAGATTTTATCGTTTACCGACACACAATACTTAAGCTAAGCGTTGTTTTGCCATAGGACTAATCCATGTTAATATGACCTAGAAAAAATGAGTCAGCTGTGCGAGCTAAGCTAAGTTAGCTTCGCTTAGCTCGCATGCAACTTTTGCTTCAATGGAGTTCTTATACATGAATAAATACCGTAGCAATGTCAGTCGGTCAGTGGGTTCGCGCGAACTCGAAATAAAAACATCATTTTAGATTGATTACCATTGCACAGATCTTATCATAATAATGGCAAAAATAATGGATTTTAGACAAAGCTTTGCTTGTGAAGGAGACTGCTGTAGGTAATCGCAATAAATCGGGTAAAACGTTTCTGCCAGACCGTGACCGCTCACGAATGTTTCCTGCGAGAGTTCACGCTCTACGAGTCACGCCTTTACTTAACCTTACTCAAGTCCCAATAATTACAGCTACCTTTTATCCAATTATTTACCCAATTTTTCTCCATTTAAAGCTCTGAACATGATTGCTCTTTTAACAGTGATTTATAAGCCCGATTGAAGACTTTCCGAATCTTTGTGATGTACCAATTAGAACATAATAAGGTATTTCCTGTTCGGTCACTCAAAGTGATTGTGATGAGTAATAAATAAAGAATATCAAATGTACATGGACATTTCACAGTCTTCGCGCTTATTTAAAGTACTAGTCAGTTCCGAAATAGAAACTTTTTGTTATGTGAGTCGCGGTTTGGAAACCAGGAACCACTGTACTATAGATATTCAATTCAATTCAATTCAAAATCATTTATTCCTTTTGATAGGTACAATTTGTACACTGGGAAAAGTCACATTTTACAAAATAATAAAAAAAGGAAGGTACATACATTTAAAGTACACACTACTTAATGCATAAATTTTACATAGTAAAGTCATCAGCCATAACTTCGTCAATATTATAGTACGATTTTAACAAAAGAAATGTCCTTATTTTGCTACTATAGTTTTTAAAATCCAGATTTCGAATGCCTAATGGCAATTTATTATAGAAAGTAATGCTTTTACACAGGAAGCTTTTATCTACTTTAGCCAGTCTGCGAGACGGGACATGTACTATTGGATCTCGTTGTCTGAAAATAAAGTTATTATTATTATATAAAGCCAACCATCACTAAATATTATCGTCTTTTATTAAAAGGGAAGGATATTACGAATCGTAATGCCATGTCAGCTTTGGTAGAGTTTGTGCCAGAAGGGTGAAACTGTAAAAAAAAAAACTAACGACAAAACTGTTACGGTTCATTGGAGTCCCAAGGTTCATTGGTACCATCGTTTTCCTCTAACAAAACAGCACCTTCACCGTGAAAGTATCATCAAAGTGAATGTACGAGATTTTATCATCACGCAAACCAGTGTACCTTCTCGTATGCGCACTTACAATCAGATCCATAGGACTACTTACATTATGCCTATGGTTGTAAGCCGCTGAGAAGCCTCAATAGGAATGGTTGCAAGTAGGCCACGTAACGGTGTGGCTTCGGAAGCCCGAGTTATTTGGTAGTTACTCGATAGTTACTTATTGTTTTTTTAGATGCATTTGTAGTTGAATGTTTTGTACTACATAATATTATGTAGCTTCTGTTTTGTACTACATATGTAGCTTCGACGGTATTTTCTATACCGATACTAGAGGTACTATCATCAGTTTTTGGTAAAGATATAAACTAAAATTGTTGATCTTGCGAGTTCCAAATGATTACTCCCGAAGTTTTGAAGGGTTAAAAAGTACCGATCAATTTGAATAACTTTTTATTGGAAAATTCCACAACAAGCAACATCCGCCCGGTACCTACTGTTGCAAAAATTATCATCCCATTCTAGAACGCACATGTTTTGTTATAATTTAGGGCAATGCGCGGATTCCGATAAAATTATTATGAAACTAGCTGATACCCGCAACTTCGTACGCGTGCGAAACTTTCCACCAAAATATCTGTCAACCAGCATACGATGAACCTCATGTCAAAGGCTGCGTTTGGTTTAGAGAGGTCAAGCTGTATCTAAGAATCCACGTCTTTAATTACAATAAAATGTAGCCTATGTTTCAATCCAGAAAAAAGGCTTTCGAATGGTATAGGGTTCGTTGAAATTGGTCCAGTAGTTAAGGCGCGATCCGCAAACAAACAAACAGACAAAATCGATTTTCGGAATCATAATAGTTTATTTAGTAGATCTGCATATTTCGTTTATCCACATCTTTAATTTTAGTTTTTGGCTTTTTTACAAGTTTATAATAGTAGGTACTAGCTGTCGCCCGCGGCGTTGCTCGCGTTCTAGACCCTTGAGTGCGACTTTTCAAAATTCCTTTCTTATTGCGCCCCTACACTATATAAGGATCCTACCCTCCAAATTTCATACCTCTATGAGTTAAAGTTTAGGCTGCGCGTTGATTCTCAGTCAGCTTCAAAAGAGTTTTATACTTATACTAGCCGTCTCCCGCGGCGTTGCTCGCGTTCTAGTGTGACTTTTCAAAATTCCTTTCTTAGTGCACCCCTACACTACATAAGGATACTACCCTCCAAATTTCATACCTCTAGGACTTATAGTTTAGGCTGTGCGTTGATTCTATGTCAGCTTCAAAAGAGTTTTATATATATTGATGATTGATGATGATATTGAAATTGATAGATTAAAACTACAAATCAATTCGCTCGTATCATGACGGTCTCAATGCGGAACGAGTAACGTTACTTACGTGGGTACAACCCTTTATCGTTTGAACTGTTGACCCTACGTTTAGCGGCTCTGTTGATGACCAATAAATCAATATTTACTTACTGGTTTTTTACGTTCGAGACAAATAGCTCATAAATGTTTTACTGGCGCAAATGATAAATGTACAAGCGAGAAGTTGTTTGACACTTGTCAGCGTGAATGTACCTACCTACAGCGATCATATAATACTGGACCTACAGCATACTATGTATATTGTATATCATATATCATCAATCATCATCATCATCAATATATATATATATAAAACTCTTTTGAAGCTGACAGAGAATCAACGCACAGCCTAAACTATAAGTCCTAGAGGTATAAAATTTGGAGGGTAGTATCCATATATAGTGTAGGGGTGCACTAAGAAAGGAATTTTGAAACGTCACACTCTAAAGGGTAGAACGCGAGCAACGCCGCGGGCGACGGCTAGTATATATATATATATATATATAAAACTCTTTTGAAGCTGACTTAGAATCAACGCACAGCCTAAACTATAAGTCCTAGAGGTATGAAATTTGGAGGGTAGTATCCTTATATAGTGTAGGGGTGCACTAAGAAAGTAATTTTGAAACGTCACACTCTAAAGGGTAGAACGCGATCAACGCCGCGGGCGACGGCTAGTTTTGTATATTACTGTGGTAAAGCGCAACAATGAGGCAGATAAATAGCTAGAGGTAATACCAATACTAAGAATATCATACATCATCATCAACCTATATTGGTCCACTGCTGGACGTAGGTCTCTCCCAAGACGCGCCACTGAGCCCGGTCTTCGGCTCTTCTCATCCAGTGTTTGCCAGCTACATGTCTCAGATCGTCACCCCACCTAGCCGGAGGGCGTCCTACACTACGCTTGCCTAATTTCATACGCAATACTTCAATTGTGTTCGATTTTGCTCCTAATAATTTGTAATGATAAGGTTTAGCTGGTGGGAATAATTGGATATCTATATAGATATTTTATTTAATTGTAATACAGGGAATACACATGTCTACATAATTAAAGCAGTACATAGAATGCTGTAGGTAAGAGCACAAGGAAATAACAGACATTGAATTTGGTGTAGTCTGACCACGCTAAGTTTGCAATTAAAAACTTTGGCAACCCCAAAAAAAATTGGACCAGTTATTTGTGTTGTTTTAATTAAGGTTGTCAAATCGTTTTCGCAGTACTAGACGCTCCAAATTTGGCAACTATAAGATTTTAAATCCGGCTATATTGTAAGTGCTGCAGACTTTGCGCGGTCAGACTCTACGGGCAATCTTTGCCATTTGCCTACATTTTCATTTTGCACGTGTATCCGGCTTAAGTATGAGTGAGTAGCAAAAACCTACTTAAAACAGTCCATTAACGGATTTTTTGCTCTTCCTAACAGGTTTTATAATGAATTATGCAGATTAGCTAATTATAGGTATTGATTGTATCATCTAGTTATATCAGTTTTTTGTAACACGTATCCAACATAATTAAGTATATCTATTGAATCCGTAGGCGGTACCTGTATGCAAATTATGTTGGTTATATATTATGTGGATAATTCATAATCGATTATCATGTTATGATTATTAATAAGCAACCAAAACGCAGATGACAAATTAATGACAGCTATTTATTCGTAGTTAAGTATTTAGAATTACATAATAAATGGTTTGTTTTGTAAAATGTTCATCAGTATCTATAAATGTGACAGGCACACAACCAAGTACATTTACGTAAACAATATAATTAGATAATTAATTATATTGTTTACGTAAATGTGCCGAATTGAGAACCTCTTCCTTTTTTCGAAGTTGGTTAAAAAGAATAACAAAACATCGCTTTAACGTATAACGGTATTTGTATTTTAATATTTGGAATAATAGTATATTATGCCACTAGTGAATAAAAGACGGATTTAAAGCGAGGGCTCTAGAT
The DNA here is from genome assembly GCA_918843925.1 of Eulithis prunata. Taxonomy (NCBI): domain Eukaryota; kingdom Metazoa; phylum Arthropoda; class Insecta; order Lepidoptera; family Geometridae; genus Eulithis; species Eulithis prunata. The sequence goes on along the minus strand of OU974019.1, from coordinate 3,448,409 downwards.
GAACCACGAGTAAGTGAAGGATTCTAACGACTGAATCACTCGCTACGCTCGTGATTCAAGTGTTAGAATCCTGAACGACGTGAGTGGTTCATGGCCCTCGGTATAAATCCGTTTTATTTAAGAGTTGCATACTATACTATATACCACGACTACGAGAAAAAGAAAGATTTGAAGTTGTATAGCCAATGCTATACAACAATACAACCTCATTGCGCAAAAACAATAGTTAGATGGAGGTCAAATATATGTTCTAAATTCAAACACCAAAACAGTGAGTAAAAGTGCTTTTTATTCACTGTTTTCAGTGAATAAAATAAGCTTTTTAGAGGGGGAATGGTATAAATTATATTTTCTTTTGTTTCAGCGTCACGCAAGGTAGTGGTGAAAAGCGTGAATGGGAGATTCCTGTCAGGCCAGCTGGTCGCAATAATGGGACCATCCGGAGCAGGCAAGAGTTCCCTGCTCAACGTTATTTCAGGATACAGGTAATTTCACATACATAGGATATGATGACGAGCTTACTTTAAGTTACCTAAATATAAAGTAAGCTTAGATAGTTGGTGACTTGGAATAATAAGGTGGAAACTGAGAAAAGCACATTGTACATAATCAAGACGTTTTTAAGTGCTACGGCGTAGCATCTCGTAGCACTGCAGATTTCAATCTACGAGTACAAAATAAAACGTTGTAGCTTAGTTTTTTTATTGTTTCTGGATTTCTAGCAGTTATACTCTGCCAAGCGGTTTATCTGAAGCCCATAACCATAAAACCATCCAAGTTTTACAACATAAAGTCACGTTAAAATTTTCCTCGAGCTCATTAAAACTGAATAATGTTGCGGATAAACTAAAGGAAAACAATATTTAAAAGATTATTTTACCGCCATATTTTTTTTAGTTTTATAAATATCCTTAATTTCAAGTCCGGCTCAATTACTTATTAATTATAATAATATTGAAAGTGTAATGGGATTTTTGCTCAGAAATATTAGTTATCTTCACAATATCGTGGTGTTTATAAAGGCTGGGATACACGACGACACCGACACTCGACACAAATGTCGACACTAGTGTCGACTGCGTCCACACGGTAAGCAATTTTTTGCCTGCGGCCGTCCATGGCTACGACACGGACACTGAGCGATATTGCCACTACATCTGCAACTAAGTGTCGCGGCAGTGGGCACAAACAAACAATCAATGTATACACTGAGTGTCTTGTGTCGTCGTGTATCCATACCTTAGGGTGTTTTTGACATAAAAAAGGCTGCGGGACTAGTCTAGGTAGGTACAAGCTACCGGAAAAGGAAAACAAATATTTTTGGTTAAAGGTCAAATACGAGTAGGAAAGAAACTATATTGTATTTCAGGTTTGTTTACTTTAGTTCCTTCCGATTAAAACATACTATACATTAATAAAATATACTAGTTTTACGTGTACAGTCAGCATCATTAGTAAATGATGATTTTGTCAAAATTTTAATACTGTTTTATGACTGAATTTAGTAACTTCCCATTTACTTTTTCTAACTTAATATGGTTTATGATAAAGATAAAAACTTTATCATAAAAGTAGTATTTAGATATAAAATAAGAGAGCCAATAGCACACAATTATGAAAAAGTTAAGCTTATTTACTTCTGATGCGGACTGTACCTATCGTATTCCAGTTCTCAAATCGATAAAATCTTGTAATTGTAATTATTAGATTAGTTAATAGGTATCGAAACGACGTGTAATGTTTCGAAGGTTCCGTAGCAACTAATTCACAAAAAAAAAATTTACATAATATTTTATTAGTCACTGTGGGTTCCATCACCTACAACTATCGATCGTAAATCAGTAGACATCTATTTTCGTTGATATATGACAGGATACTTTATAGAACCGCTAAAAAATAACAGGGGATTATAAAATAATACTTAATAGAAGATAAGTCTTGGCTACGTGACATACTAAATGATGTCACGTAAGCATAAATACTCAGGGGTATATTCATATTGATCGTCTAAAGCTGAGCTAACTAAAATTATTGCTAAATCTATTGTCATCTCATTTCGTTGTCAAGCAAGTGACCATATTAATAGAGCATTCTTAAAAGCTGCGCTAATATGAAAAATAAATATGAATAAAGGGGTTAGTGAGTTTCATAATCGAAATTACGTACAGGGGCCATAAATAAAAAAAGAAGAGTTTTATAATGAAGATTTAAACAATAATTTCAGGTCAGGTGGTGTAACAGGCGAGCTACTGGTAAATGGGCAACCAAGAGACGAGCAGCTTTTCCAGAAGTCGTCATGCTACATCACACAAGAGGACCTGCTCCAGCCATTACTAACTGTTAGGGAAGCTATGGACGTGGCCGCTAGCCTGAAACTGCCGAGAGGGGTGAAAGCCCCTTCAGAGGAGATTCTTCAGGAGTTGGGGCTGCTGGAGCATCAGAATACCAAGACTGATATGCTGTCCGGTGGACAGAAGAAACGGTGAGGAAATATCAACATTATTTTAGTAGCATTGTCCTATTTAGACATAAATAAAAGATAAGGAAAATTCTAGCGGGAACGGATAAAAAGTTCGACGGATAAGGCTCTTGGGTTTTATTGTGGACGTTATTTGATTGAATGTTAGATTTGGGTTGGCCAAGATTGTTGTCAGAAAAACTGTACACGTATATCCACGTGTCCAGTCTGTGTGCATATCCATGTACACAAAGTATTTACGTTATTTATGTCCACAATTTATTATGACACTTGAACGATTGGCGGGTTGCCAATCTGATGAAACACGGCATCCGGGGCAGGTACTAGCGATACGATTTACTACTTCATAAGGGAACATTCAGAGTGGAATTAATCAGCCATGCATAGTGCATTTTGAAAGCCTTAAATGCGAATTATGCGTGTGATGGTGATAGTACCAGAGCATGTTGAAAGAATTCCATACTCTATACTCTTGAAGGTACTAAAAGGAAACCGCTTATGCAAATGGTATAATTGTCTAGAAATAATATCAGTGTCGCGTTTTCCATTGGATGCAGAATACTTGAGCTGGGTAAACGAGCAAGCGGACATGCGCGGTCACTATGAGGCGCCGAATTCCTCAAGCTAAATTAAAACTAATGATATATTTTTTCTTTATAGGTTATCAATAGCACTAGAGATGGTGAATAATCCTCCAGTTTTCTTTCTGGACGAACCAACCAGTGGATTAGATAATGTGACCACCACGCAGTGCGTCAGATTATTGAAGCAACTGGCAAGACAAGGCAGGACAGTGGTGTGCACTATTCACCAGCCTCCAGCATCGCTTTTGGAGTTATTTGACCAGGTTAGTTTGTTGAAAGTACTCGTATATGTAGTCAAACAACAAAAGTTATAGAAGACCAATATTTCCACCACCGCACCCCACGCCGTAAAACCAGATTTCATCCACACCACCTGGATGGCTGGTTTTCCACAACTTCTCGTTTCACGCGGTCTTTTCTGCCTCGTACGTGTAAGTTGTGGAACGAACTTCCCTCTGCGGTTTTCCCACGAAGTTTCGAGATGGGGTCTTTCAAAAGGCGGGTTTATCTCCTCTTAAAATGCCGGCAGTGTACTAGCATCACCTCTGGTGTTGCAGGTGTCTATGGGCGGCGGTGACTACTTTCCATCAGGTGGCCCGCGTGCTCGTCAGCCAGCTATGGCATAAAAAAAAAACTTCTAAAAGTGTAACAAAGAAAACTACTTGTTGAAGCGCATAACGTTGGCTAGTGCAGTCATTTTATCTGCTTTTAAATAAATTATCTCTCAGCATCATTTATAAATTAACTGTGTAAAAATGCCTTTCCAAAGCAAGCAAGCTCGTATGAGTTAGTGACTGAGTTTTTAGGTCGCCTTAAGGCTTCCGTCATGGCTTAACGACTGCTAGAGCCGGGACCGACAGTTTTAATGTGCCCTCCGAAGCACGGAAGCGCTCAATGAAATTGCCACTAGCGGTTACCCATCCAAATAGTGACCGCGCAGAACTTAATTGGTGAAGATTGACTAAGCACGCCTAGCCACGAGCGCTTCGTAATACCATTCCAACGACAATAGACGTAATTTTTTCTTTAGTACTATTTTATAATTATTTGTGCAATGAATACTAGATAATATTGTTTTTGTCTATAACTATTACACTTAATTACTAAATAACGATCCATGACGTCTGAAAAATATATACTTAATCACCAAATTACTAAAGCTCGTGACTATATCTAAATTGCATGCAATATCGCAAACTATAATGTTCGATGATGCTGTTTTCAAGGACTTCAACTGGCAGGATAACTATAGTACCACTTATTATACCTACCTGCATGTAGGTGATCGGCCAATTTTTTTTTTTCTTTTTTTTATGTTATAACTAGCAGACGACCTATTTAGTAGGTACTAGGTATAGGTATTATTTTATCGTACTCTATATGCCTATCCTATGGCATTGCATGAGTGACGCATAGATGTGGGTAGATAGGGTACTCAAGACATTCTTATTACCATAGAATACCTGTAGGTACCTTTAAAAACGTAACATTATGATTAAAAAATCTTATAACCTCCTTTTTGCTTCGCCGTAATCGGGTAAAAATAGGCAGCTTAGAATTAAATCCGACCAATAGGTAGGTACCTAGATAGGCAAATTACTTTTATCGACAATATGTCGACATATTTTTTTACCACAAGATTGGTAACTTAGTGGTACCTAAACCAATAGTTATTTGTGCAATTGATGTTTCTCAATCATTTATTTTGTGATTTACAAGTGTTTTGCTATTTCAAGTCGCGCGCGCCTGTGGTTTTTAATTATGATTCTGATTGTATTCAGATGTTGTACTTATTACAAACAATGGATTGAATCATACTGAATGAACTGTTACTTACTTGTGTCCCATATTGCGAATGCTAGGTCCGAGTAAAGCATAGTAGCCTATCATTACTTGCCTTCGTAAAATATTTTCTTCACTTGAAGGTAATATTGTAAGTACATATGTAGGTAGGTACCTATAGGTACCTGCGAATCTATAGAGCACTATCTAGTAATTATACCTATTCTCTTCGTATAGTTTCATCCTTTGACATAATTCTGTGCCTTTAATCATCCTTTGATTACCTTCAGATCGCGCGATACGGTCAATTTTGTTTTTTTCTTGAAAAAATGATTGCTCTCATTTGAATAATATTCCGATTTATGATTTAGGTCTGTTTTGAACTTTTTATATCTCGTTTACTATGTATAGTTACTGTAATATTCGCATCCCGGAACAAGGTACTCAGGTCATGCAAAATTTTCCACTCGCTCAGAAAGTGTTCATACATGCAACTCAAAGTTCAAGGCGGTTTATTTACAGAAATACTTCATGTAGGATTTAATTATAGGCAACTTACAATGTATAATGTTTGTTATGTACATACAGACATTACAGACCGATTTAGTTGAAAAATAATACCCAGTTACTCAGCTGTAGGTAAATAACTTTTTCAACACACTTGCTCATAAAGTGGCTCTATGGTCACTGCAATTAGGCACATAATGACACCCATAATCAAACTGTGACTTTTTCATTGCTATAACTCACTAGTGAGTTATAGATGTTTTTTTGAATTTTATTGGTTGAGTTGCTTTGTTCTTAAAAAAGTTTTTATTCAAAAAAAAGATCGTGTTCAATAGAACAAATAAATTAATGTTCCTATTGCTTGCTAATTTCATGCAACTTCTTATTTAAATAGATAATTTTAACTCGTACGTGTTTAATAAAGAAAACTTTCACTCAAATATAACTTTTGTTTTCTCTGTAATAAAAGAAAACTTTAAATTCCCCATTTTGTACGTGGCAGAATATACGCAAACCCTATGCGCGGAAAATAAAAAAAAACCTCATCCCTTTAGTCTGTGGCCGATCGCAATGCGCGCGCATAGGAAAACTGATTAATTTTTCCCGCCATAGCGAAACATTTTTCACAACTCGTTTTCACTGTTGAAATTATAGTTATTTTATTCACAAGTGTGTGGAAAAACGTCGTATGATACACGTGTGTATTGATGATTACCGTCCTCGGCTCTCTTAAGACCCTCGCCTACGGCTCGGGTCTCAATGGCACCTCAGCGGTAATCACCAATGTACCACACTAGTACCATAATGTACTATTTTACACAATATAATTACGTTTGACCACTATTTTAATAAATCGATTGCGTATTTCAGGTTTACGTGATGGCAGACGGTCAGTGCATTTACCAAGGGGATACCGCAGCCATGGTACCACATTTGCAGAGCTTAGGGCTTTCCTGTCCGAGAAACCACAACCCAGCGGATTTTAGTAAGGATCCATGTTTTTTATGAGTAAATAGAACGGAACACGTCGATAGCTCGTGTAAAATGCAGCTGGTCATAGCAATTGCATTCCCTCACAGAGCAAGTCCAACAAAGACTTGACCTAAGTGGTATTGCACTGTATTCCTAAATCGGAGACGTACCTAATTGTCATGAGACTTATTTTATGCACCGGCCGGCAATTATGCCGGAATACAGAAATCCGAAGGTCACTATATACTTGGCAGAAGCCCTTTCACAAAAAACTCTTAATTAGGAAATTCAGTAATTTTTTTGCTAACCAGTCTACGAGTACGTTCACATGGAAAGAATCCGAAAACTAACCTTCGCATGACACAGTTTACAGAAACTATTCCAATTATTTGGTAATTGTAAAAATAATTATTTTTATTAGCAAACTGTAGTAGGTACTTCCATTGCTCACTCAGTTGGTAAATGAAGTCAAGACCTTGATTTAAAAGCAACTGTGAATGTCGAAGAGAGCAAAAAAATATGAAGGTTTTATTGTTCCAGTTATCGAGATATCAGAGAAACCAAGCACCGTACAACTACTATCGAACGAAATACTCAACGGTAAACTATACAAAACGGCAAAAGTGGATGAAGAACCGAGAGCGAGTGAAAGAACACCAACCAACAATATGCAACTGAAGATCTGCTACCAAATAGACGACAACGACATAGAAACCGAAATAGTACTCACAAACGAGAAATGTACCTTCACACCTCAGTACAAACAGAACAGCGAGTCACGAAGTTCTGTCTACAGTGAACTATCACAAATGGACTCATCCATGGCTTGGATGAAAGTACAAATCTCAACAAACTCCTGTGGTTACCCAACAACGTTTTGTGAACAATTCTCAATACTGTTATGTAGAATGATAAAGCAAATATCGAGAAACCGACAAGGTAAGGATTTAAAGTGAATAAAATATTAGGTAGCCTGTTTAGGTACATAGTAATTCTATTTACATTATACATGCGAAGGAGACAATGGAGTTGCGTGGCGTGATTCGAATTGAAATGCAGATTGAAATAAGTACTAATTTCTTAAATAGCACGACAGACAATGATTAGGTTTAGGTAGCTCCTACTATGTTTGATCTAGTCTTAATTACTTACAATATTCTATCAAATCAGTCAAGAATACACGTTCTGGCCACGTTAATAAATCCATTGAGTAGGTACTAATAATTAAGCAATCTGAGTGACCAAAGCTTACCCCCGAGTGTACCTATGATTCCTTTTTGCATAAATTAAAACATAGGTAAATAGGCACTTACCTACTGAAAATCGTCATAGAGCTGATCTCTCCTTGCAGGTCTATGGATCCAGTTGATCCACTACGTAATGTGCGGTTTCCTCATCGGCTGCTGTTTCTGGGACATGGCAAACGACGGCTCGCAGATGTTCAACCATCTGAAGCTGTGCGTCGGTTTGGTCATATTCTTCGCTTACACGCAGATCATGGTTCCTGTATTAGTTTGTGAGTATTTTAGAGAGTTAGCCTATTCAGAAATTATACTCTTTTCCTTTATCAATCGTACGGTTTGGGAGAACGCCTGCCAAAACGACTTCAAGACGAAAAGTATCCCTGTTTATATTTGGGCAGTTTATAAGGTAGTTTCTGATTGATTCTAGTTGTACGAACTATTGAAATAAGTTCAATTGTAGGTATATATGTGAATATCTTTACCACACAATATAATACCTATCACCGACTTTAATTCTACTTTTATCAGGACAATGACTACTAATGACACAGTACGATGAACTCAAATAGAATCTGAATTTGTACTGAATAAATAAACAAGCGACTGAATTTAATTTTTCAACCACAGTAATAAATAACCAAAAATACTATACAATTTGTTTCAGATCCCCAAGAAGTTAAACTAGTAAAAAAGGAGCATTTCAACTGCTGGTACAGCTTAACTCCTTATTACGCAGCTCTGACAGTATCCAAGCTACCCGTACAAGTGACTTTAAACGTAGTGTTCTGTACCATTGTATACTTCATGGCAGGAGTACCGTTTGGTGTACTCAGATTTTTAGTGTTCTGTCTCATTGGGAATGTCGTTTCTCTTGTGGCTGAGGGGATGGGACTCGCTATTGGCTCCGTGTTTAATGTTACGGTAAGTAATTTTTGCGACAGATTAACCTAGATTTTTTTTTGTAAAATTGCTATGTTTAGTTATTGATTGTCCTGACTTTGCAGAGGCTTCTGATACGACGTCGATCCCTTTTATCTGTGGAGTCGCATTAATTAGGAGTAGGAAAACGAAAGTTTCTTATAAACATTAAAATATGATGGTAGGTTGGTTACTGAACGTGACACGTGATATGAATGATAATTAGGAAGACTAAATGTACAACAGTGTATCGCAAGGAGGCATGTTATGACCCAGTCTTTTCACAATGTTTATCAACGATTTTTAAATTACTTTTTGGTTTACCCATGGCACTTCGTCAATTTATATTACGTACTTTTTTGTTTACTCATGGCATTTCTTTCTTTTACAGAATGGCTGCGCGATCGGCCCTGCTGCTATCGCTCCATTCCTAGGCCTTGGCATCTACGGTTTCGACTTCGCTCACCAAATACCTTTCCTGATGAACTTACTTATGAAAACTTCCTTCATCCGTTGCGGAATCGTAGCCATGGTCCTAACAATATTCGGATTCGACCGATCTCCTTTAGATTGCGTAGACGTGTACTGCCACTTTTCTAAACCTGATGTTTTGTTTAAATACTTGGACATTGAAGGCACTTCTGTCTGGTTTGAAATAGCGATTATGGTTGGACTCATGATTCTGTTTAGGTCGGCTTGCTTCTTAGGTCTTCGGTATAGGTTTGCCACGTGATTCCATTAGTAATTACATATATCTATTTAAAATGTGATATTCTATTCTAAATGTATAGTACAAAAACTTTTTAATGTATCCTCTTGAAATGTTATAACTTCATAATAGGTGCTCACGGCCTTCTATAGGTTTTTGGTGACCGTTTCTTAGTTACATCAGTGTCGAAGCTATGTCGAGAATATTGAACCTTAGCCGTGTCGTGAGTTTGTGTACTTATATTATTCTGATATTAAAGGTATGAACGTCTGACTAATTTAAGGTTATCTATTGCGTAGAATTTATTAGAAATAAGTGCTTATTATCACACTTTATTTATAAAGACTTTTAAGCGGTAGGTGGATCAACTAGATTGTGTATGTTTAAGGAATCTGGTTTTTTTTTATGATAGAATATGAGATGAATTTTGGGGAATGACCAAATCAAATAATATACTTACTGGTATTTAAGTAGTTTATTGCGTAATCTCAATTTATAAACAGATTTTTGTCTGCTTTAATTAGGCATATTAAGATGTATTCTTGCCCTTTTGTTAATGTACCTACAAAATAATATTACGATAGCTAAGGTGATTGTTTAAATAAGGAATTTATTACGAGGAAGGAGATACTCAAAGACAAAGTCAAGAATCTTTTAGGTGCGAAACACACAGGGGACGGATGCGGGTCGGGTACCTACACGTGTATACCGTTCAATTTATATGGACGATCACACACAGAATACGTGCACGGATCTGATAAAACCCATACAAATTCAAACGCCTGCTAGGCGCACGCCATCTGTGTGTTTTAGGCTTTATTCAGTAAAATCACAAGAATCATTTAGAATCGTTTTATATCTTAGGTGGTTTTGGGTGCCAGTTCCGTTTTTTAAGTCCCAGTTTTTATCCCTACAATTATTACATAGACGCCTTATGTGACTGTTTTTGTGAGTTCGCCAAGTTACATTGCGCGATTTGGTGGACTCATTATTATTATTTTCAGTACAAGAACATCAATGCTCACGTAAGATGTTCGTTTTGTGTGACATCATTTGGAAATATTGCACCTTCGGGCTATCTCCTAATATTTATTGCCAGTATATACTTATTATCAGATTATTAAGTAAATATGTATTTTCTAATAATTATTATACGAATAATGACTGTAGCCGGTGATTATTTGATGCCTACATGTATTTATTTAGTTTTTTAGTAAATATGCTCAGTGATTTAATAATTCCATGACTGCAAGTATAGTACTTAATCAGTAAGCTATTTTCATTGAACTGAAGCCAAAAGGTTTCACCAAATCTCAATGTTTTGCTAAAGTGAATTTTGTACTTTTGTAATAAAACTTTATCTTAACATACTGAAAATAGATTGTTTTATTTGCCCTTATTTACACTATGTGTATTGTATATCGATTTCAAAAAGAACTATAGAAAAATATGTACCAAGTACTCATTTCTTCGCAGATCCTTTGTCTCGTTTCTTTTTGATGTGTTTTGGAGTTTTGGTTTTTCTTTTCTCGGCTTTTTCTTCTTTGAGGGCCTTTTTTCGTGCCTTTTTACTGTTAGGCGATTCGTCTCGAGGACGGGCGCTGTTCTTGAATTTACCTTCTGAAATAAGAGACAAAACTGCTTAGATTAAAGTTAGACCAGATTATTAAAACGAATATAATAGTTTTAACTAATTTATCTCTTATTGTTTTTCTTCTTTTTCTTGGTGTGCAATAACTACAATATCTATCTATAAAGAATTAATTGTTGTGACCCAGTGTCAAGGGTATACCGATGCAATTACACTTAGGTACACTACGCAGATGAGACTAAACACCTTTGCTTCTCAGAGTAATTTACGCAGTGCATTGTTTCACAAGTTATTCACAGTTTCACCACGTCCTCTGACTGGCTTTGTGAGGTAATGCATCGTTATAGCCAGAAGTAGCTTAACATCCTGTGGTCCATCGCCTTTTTCCATTAAATACTTTTTCTCATAAAAAGAGAAGTTTTATGACTCTCGGTCTGTTACCCAATCTCAGAGGTGACTTCATTTCTCAGATAGTTTTACATAACCATCTTATAAAAATCTACTATACAATTAATAGGCCTCCTTACCTTATAGACCTAGCGAGACTTTTTTATCGGTTGCGGTTCGCTTTCCGGTTTGTGGTCAACCTTTGAGAAACTTTATTCCCCAGTTACCCCTACTTGCCTTAGCGGTGTAACCATAAAAAAGTAACTTTGTTTCTCTATGTTGTTGTACTGGTTTCTTTTTTTCTACCCGACAATGGCAAAGCAAAAAGGAGGGTTTTTAACATTTATATATTGGTATGGATGGAAAAACGTACTTTTCTCTTCATCTTCTTCACCAGAACTCCCCTCGCTGTCAGAAACATCATCCTCTTGCAGGATATCCGGCTTGTCCACTGTTCCGCTGAGGTCCTCATTGAAACCAGCTATTTTCTTGTACGCAAGGTCATCAGTTTCACCTTTCTTCGCCTTGGTAATGTCTCGCTCATAGTTTATTACCTGGAATTAAGTAACACATTTATTTAGAAAGCATAGTGTAATGACAAAAAATAATAATTATGTATAACTTGTTCACTCTAATAAATGAAAAAACTATTCAAGATAATTACTATAGCAGGGCTCACATTTTGAACCGACACCCCTATATTAGGTATGTATTTTATTTTGTAGTAAATAAATATTCTTGGACATTATACACAACACCCACTAATCCCAAACTAAGCACAGCTTGTATTATGGGAACTAGATTGCTGATAGAATACTTGTAATATTTTTTTTTGTAAATAGGTACATACTTATAATACATAGTAAACACCCAAATATAGAACAAACATCTATGTACTGAATACTGCCATGCTATAGAATCTATAGCATGGCAGTATAGATTTTAATTCTGTTTGCTTGGCACACATAGGTGTGGAAACAATACTCATATTTTGAATATTTGTTACTGCTGCAATGTCACATGTGTCATACCATTGCCAAAGTGGAATCAGACAGTGAATGATAAATAGAATGCAATAGTATAAAATAGACAATCAAAATTACATGTACCTCAGTCAACCTTTTAGGAATGAAGATATTTTTAAATGCCTCTTCCTCTATCCGCTCCTGAGCTGTCATCTCTTCTATATCTCTTGATGCCACCTTCTCAGACAGCTTTTCTAAATACTCCTCCAAATTATTCTCATTGATCGAAGAGTCTGTGATGAAGTCAAAGAGCTCTTTGACAGTGAGTGTGGCAACTCCTTTCTTCCGGAAAAAATCAGAGATATTTGTACAGTCTTTTCTCAAAAACTCGAATGCATGAGGGTGGTCATGCTCAACTGACTGGGATACATCAATAACTATAACATTCCCCTTGTGGTATAGAAGGTTGAACTCTGATAAGTCAGCGTGAACGAGTTTGCAGATATTGAACATTTTCCACATCATTACAATACAGTCTCGGTATAATGTTCTTGCTGTAGATTGAGAAATCTCAACATCTTTCAGCTTCGGCGACGGCCAGCCGCCTTCTCCCATAAATGACATGACCAACACATGGCTCCGCAGTATCACTGGCTCGGGACAAGGAAGTTTAGCATTGTACATCCTAACAAGGTTCCTCATTTCCTTCTCGGCCCAAGTACGGACCATTTTGCGTGGATTTGATTTACAATAACCATTTCTGAACCTGTATTCACCAGATACATACTTATCCCTGTCTTTGAAGACTAGGATTGAGGTCTTGAATATTTTCACAGCGTAATCTTTACCGTCTTTTGACGTAGCATGGTAGACATTTGCTTCTTTGCCTGTAGATATGCAACCATTGATCTCATTGATAATACCTCTGTTCAAAAGTTTGAACAGAATCATTTTAGTGCGGGGATCCATAACTTGTTCAGCTGTGGCTCTATCATGTTTATCCTTCATTCGTATTCTCTCATTATCAAACTTCCGGTCGTTCCGGTCAAGGAATTTCTCTGTGTTGACGGTGGGCTCATACTTGTCAACATTAATTTTGTTCACATACTTCTTGAACAACTTTTCTGTTGGTTGGTATGTGTTGATTTTGTTAGATGGCGCCTGCAAGTTCGCATGTTCTCTTCTTGAGTTTTGAGAGGGATCATCAGAGTCATAGAAGTAATCATCTGAATCCAGCTCATCTTCTTCATCATTATCATCACTGCTTATGTGTATAATTTGAGGCAAGTCTGAAAACTAAAGGGCAAAAGAATTAATTTTATTTATGTAGGTAGGTATAGGTATCTAGTACTAGAATCTAGATGTGTTAGAGGAAAAACAGAATGATAGGTAGGTTAGGTTACCTTTCTAAATTAATGTAGGCAGGTAAACTGCCAATAATGTGTAGCAAGTGTAAATTAGAATATAAACTTACTCTCACGGATTTAACCATGCTTATTACTTCTTTGACGACGGTGTTTGAATCTCCCTCGTAATCGCTAAATTGGCCATCATCAGACATTTTGTTTGTTTTGTCCACTATTTTTTTGAGATTTTATCGCTTTTACAAATCGTTGGAGTAATCGTTTCTCACTGCAACCTGCAAGTGGCCACAACCACAACGTATTTATGTACGCAAAACTAAATAAAATTGTTATTTTTATAATTCCACCATGTGGCGATGTTTTGACATTGTTTGTATTTTGATTGACAGGACTTTCAACTTCTTGGTTTATGGCTTTTGCGAGAGTTGACTTTGACTTGCTGAGTTTACACTGAAGTTGACAGAAGTGCAAATTGACATTGACAATCACCACAGAATCAAAACTTCATTTAACAGGTCCGTTTAGTGCCTACGCTCAGCTAATAGCTTTTGGCTCGCTCAGCTGCACTGCAGGAAAAGAAATAGGTAGGTACCTAGGTACTTTTTGTGCTTACCCTTTCCCAGAGAATGACGCGCCGCTGGCGACGACGCTGTGCACGGGACTTTGAATATTATTATGACAAACCTACACAAGTACCTACCTAGTACCTAGGTAATTTATAATAAGTTCTTAGCACCTACTTGCATTTTTAGCTAGGTTAGGTAGAGAGGTAGGTATACCTACGAGGTTTTTAGTGTTTCTCAGTTGATTAACCAAGTAACAAAGGTCATATCTTTTAATTAGTGAGACAAAAAGGTACATAACTGTCAAGGCGATAAAAAAGGAATTACTTATGAGAAAAGTTACGAAATCCATTCGATATAATACTTATCTACATAGTAGGTAATTACCTGATTAATTCAAATATCAAAGCTTCCTGTATAAGTGCCGGAAGCTTCCTACACATTTAGGTAAAGTATTTTGTATAAGTAGGTACCTAGGTTGGTAAATAATATAGGTACCTACGTATAAAGTAGGTAGAGGTAGGTGTAGCAGGGTGTAGCATTAAAAATGTCATATCTTGCAGCTCTACTATGTACATCCACTTGCCTTTAAGTTTGTACAAAAAGCGTGAAGTCAAGAGACCGCAGCCACAGATCATATAATACTATACCCGAAGCTAAATTAAACTTCTAGGTAGGTCCATTGAGTGAGCCTCAAAATACTGTTGAAATTATGTAGGTACTGGTGCTGGGCTGGGTGGGACAAGGGCGATAATTGAGTAGGTATCTTCAGGCAAATTCTGAAAAGATAATTATTATCTTTGGAAATCCTCGTATTCTGCAGTATTTCACAATATATTTTAATTATTTTTTACATAATTGTAATCTCTAATCTATACAAAACAAAAACTAATATTGGAGGCTTTTAGTTCGCTAGGATTATTTACAGCAAATGATAAAAATTATGACGAGACAGTTGACTTTTAGTATAGACTGCGTAACTAAATAAGTAGCCTTAGATATTTACTAAGCGATTTGTCCCTTTATAAAAAGGCTGCACTGAAACGCCTGAGCTAAACCCACTAAGCTCGGCTGGCGGGCGGCCGCAGCGACCACACGTATTATTTTTATTAAATATTTTAAATAAATAGTTAATACAACTTTATTTTTTTCACTGTGAAAAGAAATAAAGAACACAATGCCTGCTGATTCTGATCTTATAGTACCGGGAGGCGAAGACATAGGGGTGGACAAGACCCTTTTCAAAAGCCTTTCCGAAAGATCGAAGCATGAGGAGTTTATACGAAGAGCTGCAGACCTGTTGGTGGAGCGAGTGGTGTTTGGACGGTCACAGCGGACCTCGAAGGTGGTGGAATGGGCTACCCCAGAAGATATAAAGAAGGCTATAGACCTGAAACCTCGTGAGGGACCTGTGTCGCATGATGCGCTCTTGGGGCTGATGGCTGACGTGAGTTTTGAAATGTGTAACTATAACAACGAATTTTTTTTCAGATTCAATAATCTGAACTGATACTCCGTCGCAACACCTTTTTTTTCTAAATTCTTATCCACAGATGATAGAGAAAATGAATAATCCTTGTCAGGTGCCACGGCTTTCAGTGCACCTACCTCGTAACTCGTCCCTTCTTGTCGCATAACTAGTAATTTTACTATAATTATTCTAGTGGAGATGACGTGGTAGTATATTATCAATGGTAGAGCAAGCAGGAAATAGCGGATTATTTAAAAATATTATTTTTGACCTGATAAAATAAGTTTATCTAAAAGCTCTACCAAAATTAGTTGAAGGTAGGTTTAATAACAACTACCTACTTTAATGTTTGATCAATGACAAGGTGAGTGTTTTATTGCTTACCTACCTAATTAATCAGTAAGATATACAATTACTATAAAATATTGACCTTACATAAACGTTTTTATTGATACTTATTATTACGATAATAAGCTAATTTGTTTCTTTAATAGTGATAAATTAAATTCTATCTGTAATTCCTAGGTAGAGTTAGCTACGCGTGGGACTTTTTCAAAACAAATACTAGTGTTCAACCAAAAACAATACAGTCTAGACTCTAGGTACTAGAATTTAGGTTTGTAGAGCCTTGAGTTAAATTGAATAATTAACTTGACTCAACATTATGTTGAATTAATTTCAATGACTGAAATATAGGTAAATATTTACCATTGAAATTATTTAGTTCGTATTTGAAGCTAGTTAAAACGGATCGTGTAAGAAACTGTTTTGGAAAGCTTTTTGTTTTTTTTAAGTGGTAATAAGAGATCATGTCGTTTTCCAGGTTGCTCGATATTCAGTGAACACCGCACACCCGTATTTTGTCAACCAGCTATTCTCCTCCGTGGACCCTTACGGCCTGATCGGCCAATGGTTGACGGATGCCCTGAACCCTAGCGTCTATACCTTCGAAGTCGCTCCTGTCTTCACTCTGATGGAAGAAGAAGTCCTGAAAGAGATGAGAGCGATAGTTGGATGGAAGAACGGCGAAGGTGATGGAATTTTCTGCCCGGGAGGGTCACTTGCTAATGGATATGCTATCAGCTGTGCGAGATTCTTCTATTATCCGGATATCAAGGTGAGTGGATCATAATCCCCTTTGAGCCGTCCCCTTCAAGGGTGGGGTTTTTTCTAACCATATCATCAGTGACTTTTGAAAAGTTTAGTTCGAGTTGATACCTGCCTAATTATCACGTTACTTCTGATGTTTTCTATTTTCGTTGATATGAAATTTATGTGAATAGGTATTTATTACATAGAACCCCCCTGTTTTGTCAGGAATTTCCCTACAAAATGACGTCTAATGAGTGACTCTCCCATGAGTAACTGTTCATTGCAGAGTCAAAGAGAATGTATGACTCAAATAGCCTTACAATAAATACCAAAGGTAATTAATAATTAATAGGTAGAAATAGAATAGAAATAGAAAGATTTTACTTTTATAAAAATATTAACGATAGTCCGTTGGAAAATTTTAAGTACTTAAGTAGTCCTTATTGATGAAAGAGTGCTCTAGATTTTTTTAGTTTGAATTGTTCTGTAAATAATGTATTTACAGATTACATACTACTTTATCTAGTTATAATCTCAATTGCATCGCCTACTTATCGTCAGATTTGGATTGTAGTTTAGTAGGAAGCAATACCTACTAGCTAGCAATTACCTTAACCCCAATCTGTCGGTTTGCGTGTATTGTTAGTCGATTAAAATGCTTCTCATAAAATGTTTTATTATTAGTTTTAGTTAAAATAATGTTTAAACACAAAGCTATTATGTTCAATAAACGTGAAGGGCAGGATAATACGAAATTAATATCAAAAATATAAATCAAGTTTTTCCTACAAACCAAAAATTTCAACAAAAACAATGGATTCTAATTATAAATTTTAGTTTTAGTTATCACTTTTTATTTATTTATATGAAAAGGTCAAAGGGGAGAAATATCTCATGAACAAAATTAGAACTTACATCTGTTTTTTGAATAGGTACCTACTTACTTAGATACGTACCTATTTTTATCATGGTAGAGTTATAAAAGAAGTTGGTTGAATTGAAATTTCTAGAAACTTAAAAAAGAAAATAGCAAAAAATTACTGTAAGATAAATTTGGTGGTTTTTTCTGTATCTTTGAGTTATATTTTGCTTCTATGGAAAAATATTAAAACTGACCTAGTTTTGTCAGGCAAATTAGAGAACCTAGATTTATCATGAAGGTTGCGATACGAGATAGTCATTAGGACCAGGTTCTTAGTAACTGTTCGTAGCGGACATTGCTAATGACTGTAATCGTAGTTTGCGTGACCAATCGCAAATTACTGTAGGCCTACGTTTACGTTTTTGTGTGCCTTGGCAATGACCTTGACCTACTTGCTTTTGAGCATTAATTAAATCCGTTCCGGTTTTGTTTACACTGATGTATGTTGTAGTTATTCGGGTTTTACTGTGCATACTTACTATGACTTTTACATTTCACTTTTGGTTTTTAGATCATGCTTAGATCTCAAATAAAAGTATGGTTTGTTGTCAATGACTTTTATTTTAGAGTACCTACAATTAAATGTATCTAAGCTCGAAATAGTTACATCGTCTTCTGTCTTCTACATTGAAAAGCAGTTTCAAATTCAATCAAAAGAAACAAAACACGGTGTAGGTATACATATCTTTATGCTACTTGATAGGCAAACACGCATACCTTACTAACTATTCCGAACTAAGGTACGTCATCAGGTTTATTGGTAACGGGGGAACCACGATGCTCTACCACTCGTCATCAATTAGTAATAGATGCAGTAAAATCGTCATGACATTATTGTGACGATAATTTCACGCTAGGAAACTTCCTGTAGGGTTTTCTACCGATGCATTCTTGTGCGGTTATAATTCCTTTTTGATTGAGGAAAATCTTTCACACCTAAGGAACACGCTGTAAACCTTAAGTATTTCCCCATGTTTTCAAAGACTGAGTAAGCAAGAATTCACGGAAATTCTAGAGTTAAGCTCTACCTACCTGACTGGTCATAATGTGTATCGTCTTTTATTTATTTTTCAGAGAAAAGGCGTCTACGCAGTTCCTAAGCTCGTTCTCTTCACATCAGAACTCGCTCATTACTCTACCAAGAAGCTAGCCACATTTATGGGCATAGGAAGTGACAACTGCATCCTTGTTAAAACTGACTCAGTTGGAAAAATGGACGTCACAGATTTAGAACTGAAGATACACCAAGCTTTGGATGATGGTGCTTCGCCGTTCCTCGTGACGGCCACAGCTGGGACGACAGTGTATGGAGCATTCGATCCTCTACTGGAAATTTCTGCTCTGTGCAAACGATATAATCTATGGCTTCATGTCGACGCGGCTTGGGGAGGAGGCGCTTTGATGTCAAAGAAACATAGGCATCTCTTGAGCGGCATTGAACTGTAAGTATCAGCGGACTTGTTATTTTTCCTCTCTTTGGTACGCGACTACGCGACCAATTAATTTGGTTTGCGAAGGGGAGCTGTAATTGCACTGGAAGTATTGAACGCAAAGTTGTCGAGGTCGGCTCGAGGTTTCGCTTTTTAGATAACCTCCAGTTTAAAACAATTTTGCTCGCTAAATGTTAAAAATACAACCATCTTGACAGGTCCAATTATATTATTTATCACGGTACGCATAATTTTAAAACTCGTAACATGAATTTATACGTTTCATCCATGATATTCTTCTTCATATAATAAAATAAAACACATCAAATTAACCGACTAAATTCTTTCAGAGCTGACTCAGTGACGTGGAATCCTCACAAGCTCCTGGCGGCGCCGCAACAATGCTCGACCTTCCTGACCAGACACAAAAATGTACTAAAAGAAGGTCACTCATCCAACGCTACATACCTCTTCCAAAAAGACAAGTTCTACGACACTTCTTATGATACCGGCGACAAGCATATTCAGTGCGGACGTCGCGCAGATGTCTTGAAATTCTGGTTTATGTGGAAGGCAAAAGGAACGGAAGGCTTCGAGCAACATATCGACACGCTATTCGACAATGCTAAATGCTTCCTCGACCATATCCGGAATAGGGAAGGATTCGAGCTGGTTATCGACCACCCGGAGTGCACGAACATCATGTTCTGGTATGTTCCTAAGTGCTTGCACGGTTGCGAGAACGAACCAGGCTATAAAGAAAGACTGCACAAGGTTGCCCCGAAAATAAAAGAGCTAATGATCAAGGAAGGTAGTATGATGGTAACGTATCAACCTCAGGGCGACCTCGTCAATTTCTTCCGCATCGTTTTCCAAAACTCGGCTTTAGACCACAAGGATATGATCTACTTTGCAAATGAGTTCGATAGACTTGGAAAAGATATTGTAGTTTAACAGCAGTTTTGAAAGTTTTTACTGTATAAATACTGTATCAGTGTTACCTGTGATTAATGTTTTTATTAGTAACTTTAAGTATAACTTTATTGTGCCTATTTATTAATGATTTTAATCGTTGTATTGTACCGGAACGATAAATAAATGTAAATATTGCAACATTTCCGACAGTTTCATTCGCAACACCTACCTAATTTTCAAGTACATCTAGATTCTAGAGCACGTTAGGTAGTAAACTTGATACTAAGTAATTTTATTAACCAGGTCAGTTGAAACAAAGAGGTTTGGTTTTACCTATACCTAGCGAAGTATTAGGCTTTATATAAATGATAATGAAGCGCTCGTTGCTAGACTTGCTTAGTCAATCTTCATCAATTAACTAAGTTAAGCGACGTTCTGTGAGGTAATTATTTGGATGGGTGACCGTCAATGGCATTTACATCTGAGCGCCGGTCCCGGCTCTAGCAGTTGTTAAGCCATGACGGAGGCCTTACGGCGGCCTAAAACTCCGTCACTAGCTTGCTTGCTTATAAAACTAAATGATGGAACAAGACGATATCCCACCTGATGTTAAGTGGTAACCACTGCCTATAACGATGCATTGCTTACTGAGCACATCCGCCCTGAGGACGTGCCCTGTGGCCTAAAAATGTTGTATAACTTAAATAGCATCGTAACAAGTAAGTCATACTTTTACCACTAAATGCTATTTTGCACTATAAGTTACTTCCCTGAAAGTTAGGTAGGTATTCAAGCTATGTATGTATACATAGTACGTAGCGATGCCACAGAATAGATATAGTGGGGTGTTTCAAATAACAGATGGCCCTCCAGTCGCAAGCCGCTTCAAATGAGCCACAAGTGCATCTACATATCATTACATGCATCATATATCAATAACGTCTTGTGCTTCTGATAGAAGCTGCTGAATCGATTAAAAATACACTAGAGCAAAAATTCCGGGTCATCTACAAAACTTAAATATTTAGGAAACCAAAAATTCTTAGTGAAACTATTCAAACTAGGTACAAACCTTTATTTATTTTTGTCATAAAGAATTTATTTCACTAAACTGAAATTCATGGTTTCCACAATGTTTGTTTTTATAGATGATGCAGAATTTTGGCTCTCGACTTTGGTTAGGTGTGGGTCAAAGAAATGTTTTGAAAAACAAAAGTTTTTTTATTACTTGTAGTAGAAAGAAACTGTCAAAAAGTGTACCACCGTCAGAAGAATTTAAAATAAGTAAGGTTACATGTAAGTATGCAAAACAAGTTTTTTATTATTATACTTTACAACTTAAAACTACATTATAAGATTATTAGCAGAGAAAATTACGGCCGATAAGATAAGTACAAGAGAAGTATTTTCAATATATACCTACCTAATAATACTTTGTTAAAATCGACCTATACATATATGTATAATATATGATACGAGGTACCACTTAATACCTTCTACTTAGAACCAATCACCTATTTTTTTTTGTAAGAATCTGTAACCGTCAATATGAGGTTCTTCCTCTTCTTTTCTTAATTCTCTTCAATTATTATTATTATTTATTTTCTTTTTTTAATTCTTTTCTTAATTTGGCCTCTGTCCGTCATTTCGACAGACAATTTTGCCAGTGTCAAGTAATATAATATTTGAAATAATATAAGTCAAGTCATGTCTTTCATCAAGTCGGCTGTCGTTTGTTTTGTTTTGAAGAGACAATATGAGGTTTTTAGTACGAGGTACATGTTCCGTCAGAACTTAATAGCGCTTGGCAAAAGTGGAGGGGAAGTGGAGGGATGCTTTGGTAGATACCTGTAATTAAACTATAAGATCCTTTTTCAAGTTATCCTAAAGCTAGTTGAGATCATTTTATTACGTCTTCCTCGGGTAATTCTTCTAATGGCAATTCTTGAATGTTGAGCTGAAAAAAAGAGATAAAATATTTTAAGTCTAAATTAACTTAGGCCTAAAAAGCAGAACTCTACCAATATTACTCTACTAATAAAAAATCAATATCATGTGTCTAATGATGTAAAAAACTTAGGACTAACTGGTAATAGAATATTTATAGTGACTAGCCCCAGTGTGGCCAAAAATCGAGAAGTGTGAAAATAAAAAAATAAATAGAATATTTCGTTTGTAGCATATAAGTATAGCTATGTAATGGTTTGTTAATAAATTAGCACTGCATCTTGCTAATGGGTATCCAGCTTACAACCTAAATACTATGATTGATTGTAATAATCTAGAGTGAGCTTACACTGTAATTATAATGTCCACTCAACAGATTGCTTGTATAGCATATTGATAGATCAATGAACGAATGAAACGGGATAAAATTGGAGTTCGATTATTCAACCAACTCCCTAGTACTACTGCAACTAATTTAAATATTGAGTGAATGATTCTGAATTACAAAATTGGTAGGTACAAATACCTCATTAAAATAATGGTACTAGTATTAATAGTGTTATATTATTATGATCTGTGGTAGTGTATAAAAACAAATATAAATTACTTTGTCAACGTTTTACTTTCGATAGAATTACTTTGCATTAGTCTATGAGAATACGATTTTTCTACATGGTACTTTGTTTTGGCTGGATACCTTTTCTTTCTTTATATAATTATCCTTTCTTACTAAAAAAGCTTGACTGATTTGCAAACTCCTAGTCGTGAGTTACCCTGCGCGACATGTAGGAGCGATCTGCAGTTGAGCTTTCATTGCTACGCAGTGTACCTCTACTTCACTGTGAAAACGTAAAGTGACTTACCAAAGTCTCATCATCCGGCACCCTTGAGAGCAAATCCAGAATCTCATTATTTGGTATTCTGTTTGGACGCAATATCTTTCTGGTGAATTTGTGAATTCCTGTAGAAAAAGAATATTATTTTCTCTTGGTCCTAGATTTGCAATTTAGTCTTCTTTTTAGAAAATTGGAGGTAAAAGTAAGTAGACTCACCCCAAATCATGAAGATATAATGCACAGGTATGAAGAACATAACTAAAGCTATTATTGAGATCATGATGATGCCTAGGATACTCAGGAATGGAACCGTGAAGTTGAAAAGGCTGAAAAAAAAAAAGAATAAATTACCAGTTTCCAGTAAAATTATATTAAATTAAATTAAATAATGAACTTATGAACTTAATAAACGATAAAAAAAAGTTAAATAATAAAAAGTTTTGTTAAGTGTCAAAATGGTTTATAACTTCTTGTATTTGCCTTATAGTCTTGCTATTTTTATAACTGTTGGTCTTCCACAAAAAAGTTTCTGCGAAAATATTTTAAAAGAATAGAGAGGTATCGAAAAGTTTCCCGATACGATGGGACGGAATGGGATTAAAAAATAATAACTTACTTTTTAATACTCTCGCCGAGGCTCGCAAACTTTCCAATAAAATTCTGAACAGTCTGGACCATTTCTTGTAAGCTGTTTATTTTCTGTCTCAGCGAGGTGTTTTTCTCTTCCTGTAAAAGTTTTATGACATAAATGTAATTCAACCTAAAAATGAAGCACTAGTATATTTTTATAGTAAATGCAAATGAAAACTGGAAAACCAGCCAAGTCGGAATAAATAAATATGGTCTATATATACGGTATAAGCACTAAAGTTATACACAAATACAATTCGTTAAAATAGAAAAGTTATAGAAAAATTAAAAAAAAACCTTTTCTACACGGTTTACATACCTTATCCTTCTTAGAAGCTTCAACAAGCTCCGTAGAAGCCTTTTTATTAAAATACTTCCTCCCTGAAATTAATTCAGAAAATAATTTAATCATTTCTTATGACTTTGCCTAACTTTGAGTTATTTGAACTTTCTAGAATTCATGATTGGTTTCTTGGTAACAAAGGCATTAAAAGTATTATGATTTCTTTTATTGAGTATTGAAGTTTTTTGTAGCCGTTTTTCAAATAAATCACCTGGCAAGAAACAACTGATTAGTCAAATACCTACATCAATTCTTTAAATTAATAAACAATTTTATAGCTGTTAGTATAGTAAGTACTTACAATATACGATCGAGTATTTTTCAGGTTTGTACCAGACAAAAGGTATTAGAAGCAGAAGCGGTAACATCCACATTTTGAAGAACCAACAGAATAATAGCCACATTGTTAAAGCTATCACATTTGACCGTCTAGACTCCCATTCAAAACACATTCTGAAAAATAAAAAATAAAACTGTTGGTGCTGAAGATTTTTATTTTTATTTTTTATATACAATACTCGCAACCGTTTGACCACAATCTCACCTGATGTTAAGCAATATTTATGATTAAAAAGTGAATACCTTTTTTTCTAATATTATATGATCTGTGCCTCTACCAGTGATTTATCTGAACTGAGTTTTTAGTGGTCGTATAGGTATATCAAACCGTTGTGACTGAAATTCGTACGTTATCGGGTTATAGCTAGGTACCTAAATTGATTTGTGTATGACAAAAACACATCTAAAATAATAATGAATAGAGATTCCATACTTTACAAGCTGAAATGCGTCCATTATCCAAGCGAACACAGCTTTTGCCCTCGATAAATTCCGCGCGAATATGTGCCTCTGAAATTTGTCATTCAATTCTAAATATTTCTCTTCTTTTGGATTTATGACCCGCGTGGAAGCTCGCAACTGAAAAACAATGGATTTTCATACATATTTTATGAACTAATATTGACAATATTGCACACAAAGGGTGGAATGGAAGTCCGGGTTGAAAAAGCCTGTCAAAAGTACAGGGTTCCTTTTTTGTTTCTCTTTAACTCAAAGATTAGCTTTTTTTGCAAGACGCATGATGTTAATTTCGATATTTTATATTCTTACAATAAAGATACTTCGTATTGTTCATCTTATTGATTGTACTGGTATGTAGGTACTCACAGCACTCCAAGTAACTCTGATCTCCAATAAAATCCGTGGATTATTTCCTTTCGCTCGATCTCTCTGCGTGCTATCTTTCAATGCGTACCAGATCTTCTTTCCATTTTCTACATTGAGTAGTGAAATGGACACTTTGCCAATATCTTCGGATTTCTTCTCATCGTGTACAGTTACTTCTAGGATAGTCGTAATGTCAGTTACAATGCTAAAACAGTTTACATTGAAATGAAACAATAAGGTTCTTTGTATTCCCTGTCGTTTTGAAAAAGTGAAAACTACTTATCACTAAGACTATTCAAAGCTTGTATGACTACGAAGCAACGGTCTAAAGAGTCAGAATGTCACGTTTGTTCAACGATATATTTTTGTATGTAGATATTGTTTGAATTTGAATTCATTTAATTAATTGAATTATATAGAAAGTACGTCTTAGATTTAACGTATTAGGTAGGCATATATTTGCAAAGTTAAAGCTAAGTTTGATAATAATAAATAAATAAATAGAATTTAAAGTCGGTGAAAATTATATTAATGATAGTGTTTAGAAGTGTTTCTGTTTTTGCCTTCTATATTCAAATGGTATGTGATAATTATAATATTATGTTTAATAATGTTTAGGAGTGTTTCCTTCTAGCTATATCCGTAAAGTATAACCGAACGACCGTTTCTGATCATTAGGCTTTACTAGTTCATTTCTCATTGATAGAGTAATGAAACTTACAATGTGAATATCTTCATCCAATTCGGGTCGTTCGTTTTACTATCTGTGTGTGTATGCAGCCTATCGTTGCCAAGTTCTACGATGCAGTAGCATTCATTGCCAGACAGTCCTTTTGCTCCATAAACTATGATGGAGCACGAGCCCACGCCTTTTTCTTTGTTTTTGATGTGGTACCAAGTCTAGAAATACAAATGAGTTATGGTGTAGTTCAATAAGTTTCAAAATATTTTACTAAATAAGTGTTACATCATCAACTTGGAATCTTCATCGCTTAGAACCAGTACCTACTTCGTGGCATCAGTAGCATCACCAATCTTACTTGTAATATATCTATATTCTGTAGTGTAGCCAAGATGACATTTTATCAATATGTAAAATAAGGTGCCGCCCGCGACTTCGTTCGCGTCCTGTTGGATCCCGTTGATTTTTCGGGATAAAAAGTAGCCTATGTGTTACCACACGTGTGTGGTGTGCCAGGTCACGGACAATATATATTCCTAGTTTCATCCAAATCGGATCAGTAGTTTTTACGTGAAAGAGTAACAAACATCCATCCATACTCACAAACTTTCGCGTTTATAATATTAGTAGGATAGGAAGTAGGATTGCCTAATAATACTTTCAAAATATCACGTGGCTGGTTATCAAACATCCTAATGAATTTACAGCATCAACCTACAATTCATCTGGAAATGTGTGTTACCAAATTAAGAATTTGAGCGATACACATGTACTTATTAAAACGTTCAAATAGACTAACGTATTTTTTCCTTTCAGTGGATAGTCGCCTTAGTGTCTCCTGATAATCTTCCAAGTCGATCAGATTATTCACCAATGCCGCGCCAGATATGGTCAACAAAATGAACAGCTGGGTACTTCCGGTCTCACATTCCAAATCTATTCGCATTTGGTGGGTCATTTCTTTTTGCAACTCTAGCAAGTCGATTATGCTCCTGAAAAGTATTTGGTTTTGATAATAGATAAGCGTTTGCAATATTTACAAAATACGCAAACGATCTATTGGAAATATTTATACATAAAGACCCAAATCTAATGACTGAATTCAACCCACGATGTTTCATGATTCGATAAATTTTTGGCAAAATTAAAAAAACAATTGAAAAAAAATAAGTGTGAGTTTTTCATTTAATTTTGTTTCAATGCTCAATAATAATATTTCTTTCTTTCTGTTTTGTTTTTGGAATAAATTAAAAACGTATAGTATTTGTTCTGACAAATAGCGTTATTTGGAGTTGATTGACGAAGGACGTAAGTACCTGCCGATGAAAACATCTTTATCCCATAGCGTTATTTCCAGCATATTTTCTTCATACATGCTGAAATTAAATAATTCCTGCCATTTAACCACGGGTTTGTGGCTCTTTATTACCTTTGATTTGTGTTTTTCTGATCCTAACCTGAAAAAAAGTTTATCTACAGTCTAGAGCAAAAATTCCGGGTCATCAATAAAAAATTTAATATCGTTATCGTAACCCATGAATGCTACATACTAACTTGTACTACTGACTGACATATAGTCGGGAGTCATATCGAAAAGTTCAACATCTATCTATAGATACGCATTACTTTAGTCTGGTTTAAAAGTAAACTTACCTAAACCGACAAAACATAAAGCGAGGTTTCTCTTCAGAGGCGTCAGTATTAAAACCACTCGCTTCAATTAGAGCAATGGTCAGCGTCGCTAGTTTGCTCTTTTTAAATGTTTTTAGGTAGTCTTGTTTTGTTGTGTTACTCAAAATGAACTAAAATTAACAAAAAGTATATATTATTTCTATTTTATCCACATTGAACAGTTCAATTTTATTGTATAAATGATCGCTTTGGAATAATAATTGTCAGAACCAACCTGTAAAATCATTCCAGATTTTAGTTTAGATTTTTTAGATTGAAAAAATGAGGAAAACATTTCCATTTAGCGAAACATTAAAAAGAGCTTTGGACACGAAACAAAAGCAAGTTTAAATGTTAATAGAAATCGAACCTTT
This sequence comes from Eulithis prunata, assembly GCA_918843925.1. Taxonomy (NCBI): domain Eukaryota; kingdom Metazoa; phylum Arthropoda; class Insecta; order Lepidoptera; family Geometridae; genus Eulithis; species Eulithis prunata. The sequence goes on along the minus strand of OU974019.1, from coordinate 3,420,864 downwards.
TCGACTTTTTCACGAGTTTCTTTCTTTTTGTTTTCCTTCGCTGAATTTTCTTTTTCCGCTTTTTTCTTTACTCTATGAGCCGTTATTTTGGAGCTAATCCTGTCTCGAATAGATATTCTGGGAGGTGGTGTTGACGGTAGACTTGTGCCGCAGCTGTCACTGTCTCCACCAACATCCTGTAACCTGCGATAAATTAAAAATATAAATATTTTAATTTTAGAAAAGTTGGTAAAGATTAACAAAATTAGGTAGGTAAGTACCAACGAGAAATTGAATATGTTAGAAATGAGTAATCTAATATACATACAGGTTTATTAGTTTGGTCTCATTATGTAATCTATGTTTGGTACTGAAATAAAATGCAGTGCACAGAGTGTAATAGTAATAAAAGTATCTCTTCTCCATGACTAGAAGAAGTACCCTTTTTATTCGGTCTTTAGCAGTTTCTTTATATCACTAATGCCGTGTGGCTGAAAATAAGAACGATACTGAAGTGATACATACTCGTTATTTAGCAATCTGTCTCTATTTTATTTTACTATGTAACTATGTGCAAAGTTATACGCATGAATTGGAAATTAATTAAAATTAACTTACGATTCCACACTTAAGTTGAATTGTTTGTTATATTCATTATTTTCACGTTCAATTTCTTCCTGTTCAATGATCATGAAGTCATCCATAGATACTGATACGCGAGCACGCTCTTCTTCGTGAACATCGTGAAAACTGGCGTTCCTCTTTACCACTTCTTCCACAATCACTGTTCTGGTCAACGAGCGTCTATCAATTTCAAGACTGTCATACTCATCTGACTCTCGCAAGTTGTCATTACTGATACATTTATCTTTGTAACTGTAATCATCCTTTAGTGATGTAAGTGTATCAACTGATTTGGATTTTTCAAGTCTCTTTTGCATATCGGCGTATTTGCTTTGTATTTTCTCGTGTAATTTAGCAAAATGCTTCATTTTATGTTCACTGAGTTCCTTCTTTTCCTCCATTATTCATGACAGTCGTCGAAGTGATCGATAACACCATACTAAATAATAATGTCTGCGTATCATTGTGTTATCGTTATCACGTATTGATTATTTTCACTAATCTATTATCTTTTGCGTTGTTTTCAGACAACACAGGGTTACATTACATGTGTTGATTTTAACACTGGTATTCTTATCGTTTCTATAAAAATTCACTCAATTTTGGATTTATATTGCAGTTGCGGTTCAGTTTTGAGGATTATTTTACTTAATTTTAGCGTTACCTTGAGCATATGTTGAACTTTTGTACTATATTTGTTTTCGATCCACCGTTCCCCACTTCACACTGTATACCAAGCACTAATGAAATACTAAAGGACATAGAATAAATACAGAGTAAATTAATCATTTACCTTGTGAGCAACAGGAAAAAATAATAGTACCAAGGAGCGTGGGCGAGTCATAATAAAATTGAAGTTATTGTTTCGTCCCAGTGGGACGAGATAACAGTAGTCCGAAAATAGAATAACTCAAAAATTACGAGTCGCGCTTGTTAGTGCATCATGATAATACATCACAATACTTACAAGTGGTACTTGCTGTGTTTGTAAGTTAGAGTATCTACTTAGTAGGTACGTAGACATAAATGTTTTTCTTTGATTGGCGCCTGGTGTAGGTAAAATACATACTGTGTGATAATAGTACATTATGGTACTAGTGTGGTACATTGGTGATTGCCGCCGAGGTGCCATTAGAAAGCCATTAGAAAGCCGAGAACGGTAATCACCAATACACACGTGTATCATACGACGTTTTTCAACACACTTGTGAATAAAATAACTATAATTTCAACAGTGAAAACGCGTTGTGAAAAATGTTTCGCTATGGCGGGAAAAATTAATCAGTTTTCCTATGCGCGCGCATTGCGATCGGCCACAGACTAAAGGGATGAGGTTTTTTTTTTATTTATTTTCCGCGCTTAGGGCTTGCACCTATTCTGCCACGTAAAAAATGGGGAATTTAAAGTTTTCTTTTATTACAGAGAAAACAAAAGTTATATTTGAGTGAAAGTTTTATTTATTAAACAAGTACGAGTTAAAATTATCTATTTAAATAAGAAGTTGCATGAAATGAGCAAGCAATAGGAACATTCATTTATTTGTTCTATTGAACACGATCTTTTTTTTTGAATAAAAACTTTTTTAGTAACAAAGCTACTCAACCAATAAAATTTAAAAAAAAAATCTATAACTCACTAGTGAGTTATAGCAATGAAAAAGTCACAGTTTGATTATGGGTATCATTATGTGCTTAATTGCGGTGACCATAGAGCCACTTTATGAGCAAGTGTGTTGAAAAAATACTTATCTCACAACATTTAGAACATTTAGAAGTTCTAAGCCAATTATATTCAGAGAATATAGTTTTTGGAGCTACCTACCCACAAGGTACCTACTGATACTAATTATTTGAATGGAATTAACACAGAAAATGAATGAGAAAATATCTATAGATGTCGATGCGGTTAACCTAACACGAAAGTTTGAGCTCAGCAAAGAGTAAAGTTTCATCCAACTTGGCCATTTGCAGATCTGGGAAACTTCAGAAATTGTACCGTGAATATAATTTAAAATAGAGTATTTTATTTGTTCTCCGATACCATTCCGGGGTATGAGTGAATGGCTGCTAAACTTTTTTTTTATATTATTATGAGTGATGGCTAAGCGATTGGCTACCAGCACATCTGATGATGGACTCTTCTGAGAGTCCACTTTCGCTTAACTTTTTATTTTTCTAAAACTTGTGACTATCTAAATACTAACACTAGTTGGCACGAGCATATAAGTAGGTAATCTTAGTCTGGGTTTAGTCTCACCTCAGCTGTTCAAACCAGTAGGACACCACACCAACATTATTATGTTTTAGCTTGAGTCAACGGGATCTTACTTCAAAGTCATAAAACATGAGTAAATCTGGTTAGATATCTCAAATTCAATCAATACAAATAACTCTTTGTGTGTCCCTCCATTTATTTCAGGCTTTGTGGGATCCTCATAAAAAATCCTCCACCGAAGTATTGATCACAATTTGATTGCGAAGGTTCCTTGAGAGCCTCAGGCCACAGATGGATCAGTAAGAGAACTTTAGGTACTATCTAGAGCACATATTGCAGTTCTATAACATAGACACCTGTTTTTGCTCAGCACCATCCAGCCAACTCCATCTAAACATTATAGTAGTAATAATAAATATATCCATAGAACAAGCTCTGGTTCTATGGAATATTGTTCCAGGCACTACTGTGTCCCGTTAAGTGTAGGCATAGGTTGCCTCTTGACGCTGTATAAATCATCTTCAATACCTAAAGGCCTAAGTTTTGTTTTTGCTATACAACTGTAATTTTCTTGGCAACTAACGAAATGTGAAATATAGTTTTTGCACAGAGTTTTTTTGTGAGCTGCAAAGTAAGTTAAAAGGTTTCAAGTTCTTCAACTTGGTATAGCTTCTTAGGTATACTTGTACCAACTACACACACACCCTTTCTTAAGCCAATAACATTTTATAGTTGTAGGATTGTGTGAAGCTATAATTTTTTTGGTTATATCGATATGATCGAGTTGGAAAACGTAGACAATGAGTCACACTTACTATGTTCTTGTAATAGTATTTAAAAAAATAATTGCAATATCTTTCCGATAAAACTCCATTACGTATTTTGTGATAAAAGCTGATAAATAATTGTGTACCTACAATATCAATTAGATACCCATCCTTACTACATGAACAGTGCGCGTACTTGTACTAATTTTAAAACTGAAGATTGACGTCATTGTGTGTCTGTCTGTCTATTTGTTTGTTTGTCTGTTCCCTCGGAGCTCTGAAAGTTGAGCCCCGCTTTTTTTTGGTAAGAAAGATTATGATTATAAGCTGGTTCACGGCCATGTTTGGTGAAAATTGGTGGAATTTTTCCAAGTTATACGTATATTCATCAGCTCTGAAAACCAGTATTGAGGAATCTCAGGCATAATTGCGGTTTGAAACGTAATCAGATCCGACTAACTGGAGTTGACTCTTCAAGGTCTAATGATGAAGAGCATTATAGTAATTTTTTTAAACCTCACCAAGTGGCTAGAGAAAATAAAATATTAGAAATGTAAAGAAATAGACCTATTAAAGTTAGTAATATAAAATTTATAAACTAATTGTGTTGGTAAATTTGACCTTTTCATAAGTTTTCTCGTAACCAAATACCTAGTGTGTTCTTAATTTGTTTCTTTATATTGAAATGGTCACATTTATACATTTTTCTCTATTCGTTCTTGCTTAGGCAGAACCTACCTTCCCCAAAATTTATGGCCCTATCCACTTTTATAAGGGATTGGACGAAGGAGTACAGATGTCCTTTTGATATGTTCTGTCTGATTTATAGATCGAGCGCGATTTTTTTTAACATCTGAGCTTAAAGTGGAACAAAGAAAAGAATTAAGACTAATAGGCACAGTAGGTATTAACAAAATACACATGAAACAGTTGAGCTATCTAATACAAACCGTTGCAAACGATTTATAAATATAGCTAAATAATAGATAGATATATAGAAAACTCTTTATTGTACACCACTTTTACAGAAATTATAAAATAAACACAGAGTTCATTATTCTTATATGTGAAGTACAATGGGCGGCCCTATCGCTATGAGCGATCTCTTCCAGGCAACCTTTGGATGGACTAGATTTTATATGAACGAAAGTGACGGTGTAATAAAAGACTACACTTAATTAATTTCACCAACTATGTAAAACCTCAACAATAATACCTCAACTGGGCCAAATCAGTACATTATCGTGAAATTATGTTTAGACATACCTATGACTATCCCTCTTATCCATCTACGATCATTATGATGACGAGTATCTCACAAGACGTAGAATCATTTAGTAATTTAAGAGGACCGAGTTTCTCTGATTATTACTTCTCGTTTCCAATGATAATTATTTAATTTTCATTTAAATGAGCAATCAGTGTTTGCTCGAATTAATTGTAACAGGAGACTCAAATACTTAGATATTCAAGTTGTTCATTATGTCTTCGATAGCTTTATTACAAGTAAGTTAGTTTAGCATAAGTTTTTAGCTCTTAACATTTGAATTCGTAGGATTTTCTGGATGCTATAGTTTTACGTTACCTATAAAGTAACCTACTGTTTTTAAATAATGTCTAATTAACTATTATTTAATGAAGTATTTATTAAACATATTTTTTATAAAAATAATTAAAATACGAAATAGTAGATATCAAAATAAATAATTTTGATTTGATTCACAAATTTAATAAATACACACATAAAACAATAGTGAGCAATTTGAAGTAAAAAACTCGTGCTAGGCATTCTTTTGTGTTCATGTTTGGTACTGTACTTTAGTACAAATAAGGGATTCCATTTTAATAAGAAGGATTTGGGCCCAAATTGAAAGTCGTGTTCCCCTTCTCGGAATAAACTTACGCAATAAAGTTTAATTTTTAGGGCAAAAGTAATCAGGACTAAATTACTTAGAGGGGCAAAAACCTCATACATTTATACGGAAAATCGGCCTACCTAGGTAACAAGATTTTGTTAGATCAAAGACTTTGTCTTCATGAAAGCCGACCAAAGTCCGCTCTACCACAGATCATATAATACGCTCTACATTATGAATTTCTTCTTTTTCTTACTACGAAGCAATTGCACAAAGCTTATGGCTCAAAAGAGCACTTATCTGCCACCAAACGGCAATATATTTGCCATTTTTAAACGGCAATAGCCGTGCCACTTTAGCTAGGAATTCTCGTTCAAGTCAATTGCTGCCTGGAGACAGGTAATTTATTTCTAAGTAGCAAACTGATTAAGCTCTTTGATCAGAGTTTCAATATAAGAAGAGAAACGAACATAATTTTTTATATACATTTTTCTGTAATTTTCACTGCTTTGATGGAATTCAGGTTACGTCAAAATTTATGAAATTCGCAATCTGATAAAATGAAATTGAACATGATAAATCACTTGCATTATTTATCTATCGAGTTCCTATTCCGTCTCCATCATCATTATCATCCACAACGATTTGCTAATACACTTCTGGAAGGTGTTTTACTAGATGTGAAATTGATTAGGATTTATCTAGCTATAAAGTGTTGTTATTTCGGTTTGTGCATTGACTTTTTTATGCATATCAAACAAGGTACTTTTTCAGGCCGTGATTTTTTCCCAGTGATCATCATCACCACTAAATAACTTTCTGTAATATCATTAGAAGCGCTCGTGGCTAGGCTTGCTTAGTCAATCTTCACTGATTATTTAAGTTAAGCGATGGTCAGTGCGGTCGCTATTTGAATGGGTGACCGTTAGTGGCATTTACATCTGAGTGTTTCCGTGCTTCAGAGGGCACGTTAAACTGTCAGTCTCGGTTCTAGCAGTCCGTCACCATAGTTGGCCACTAACTGATACGAGCTTGCTTGCTTTTGTAATTTCGTTGTTCGGTAAGTTAAAAGTTCCTAGCTTTAGAGTAGCTAAGGACATTTTTATCTATGAATCGCAGACGCTAACTTAATTGAAACTGAAAATCCCCTTGTGGTGTCTGACCGTCTCACTTAAAACTCTTATCAGATTTTATTCTGTAGCAGTTCCACAAGTTTGGATTAAACAAAGCTTGTGGTCCACTGTACGGGCATCGCATTCGTGGTATTTTTCTTCTTCAAGCCTTTGCATTTAACCTAGAAGATTTATACAGTGTTAGTATTTTTCCTTCATCCCTATCGTATCCTTCGACCTATATCGGTCCACTGCTGGACGTAGGTCTCTCCCAAGATGCGCCTTTAAGCGCGGTCTTCGGCTCTTCTCATCCAGTGTTTGCCAGCTACATGTCTCAGATCGTCACCCCACCTAGCCGGAGGGCGTCCTACACTACGCTTACCTAAACGCAATCTCCACTCGAGTATTAGTTTGCTCCAACGATTGTCGGTTCTGCGGTAAACTTAGCCAGCCCACTGCCATTTCAGCTTGCTAATCCTCTGAGCTATATCGACCACCTTGGTTCTCTGTTGGATAACCTCGTTCCGGATTAAAAAAAACTCCGTTTTCCGAAAACAAAACATCCCATTAAATTATCTAGAGGAACCTCATCATTCCCATGGTGTTTGTTTCAAAAAGCAACGTGTGTCGATTTGCGACGTGGTATTACATCCTTCAGGTTGATTTCCCTGGAGTTAAAATACTCAGCTGTCAGCTCAGAGTAGAAATAAGGTGCGATGGCTGAGGAAATAAAGGTATGAACTCATTGATTCTTTGGTCAGCTGAACCAAAATCTAAATACCATGTTAGAAAAACGAGGATCGAGCTCAGTTAAAAAAAAAGAAAAAATGTCTTTGCGTAACATTTTTGTGTGCTATAGGTAAGTAGACGACCCTTGCGGATAATCGTGATTTCATACAAGAACTGATTCGAATGAAAACAAACATTCGATTCTGAGTTTGGAGGGTGGAACTCAGATTGGGCTCTCTGAACGGAAAGTGTTCATTCACGTGCTAAGTAAGTGCTAGGATGTAGCACTTTTCCCATCTCTACATTTTTTACTCCGGCTAAAAAGCGCAGTTTTATAGACTTGTCTTTTTTTTTAAAGTTTTTCTTTTTTAAAAATACGCTGTTCTATAACTATACTTTTTGTAAAGTTTGTGATGTTTATTATTGCTCAAGCCTAACCATAGTTTTCACTCTATTACTCTGCCTGTAACAGACCGTTTAGTTTAATTGCAAAAGTATTTCAGAGGGACGGTTTTCATTAGGCTAATGTTCTGCCACATTAGAACTTTTGACGACGGAGAAGAATGTGCGATTTCACGCGTGATTGAAATATGTTGTCAACTCGTAGGGTTTTGTGTTCATTTTTACTACCCGCTATAATAATCAGAGAACGTACTCGTATTTATTCGCAATGAAACATACTAAAAATGTGCGATAGTGTAGCGATGTCACATTATGGCAGATAATAGGCATCCAACAGGATCAAAGTGACATTTTAACTAGATTAAAAAAAAATTTGGTACCTACTCCACGGTTTTAGTTCTTCTGGTAATCTTCTCAAAGAAAAAAGGGACATTGCAATAAGATAGCTTTAGGAGTAGTTTTTTTGCTTTACCTACTCTAATTTACTTGGATAATGTCCAACCCACGACCTTTCTCTTTATATTATAGTATTAAGGAAAATGTATCAACCGCTCCACCATTGGTTTCGTTCCACACAACAAAAAATTTAGTTTTTTTGTCTGCTTGATTTTTAAAGAATCGCTTTGCACGTTTTTTGATAGTCCTTATGTATGTACTCGAACTGTTAATCCAGTTTAGAAGGTACCACCTCATTATTTCGGTTCTACCTTTCCGCTCCAGGACCTTTGGCAATTGACCTTTGTGAAACTGGAATTGAATAAGGTCCTTTGAATTGACCGTCGCTTATTTTAAATTGAATTGACACAATCAAATTATTGCGCCCCATTTAAGGCGAAAGTTATTCATAATTTTGTTTGTTTATTTTGTGGTAGTAATGAAATAAAGCAAGCTAACAACACAGGGCCTAGTACGAGTTTTGTTGTGTAAATCTGGTGTAAAACGTCTGACGCCCCGCACACAAGTGTGCGCTGATTTGTATGGAGACACCAAAGACACTGAGCGGATTTCTTGAGAAGCTTGACATACGAGTACGGGCTTGGTGTAGACCAAGCTTCTCAAAAAATCCGCTCAGTGTCTCCATACAAATCAGCGCAAACTGGTGCGCTGGGCGTCAGTAACCAGTTTTACATACCAAAACTCGTACAGTTTTTGAAAGTATTTTGTTTATGAAAATTTTGGTCTACTTTGGCGACTAGCAAAGAAAAGTCGTAAGCCATAAATAATTTAGATGATATCATATTATCTTTTATTAATCAGCTGAAAAATCACGGTCACCGGTATTGACCTTCACTGCAGGATGGAATACCAAATAGTTTTTAATCTATTTCCCTCTCTTCATTTAATAAGGATGTCCTGCCGAAAGCAATTACGTCTGATCAGTCGAAGCCACAATAACAACACTAAACTCGGCGGGCAGAATTTGCACACTGCATTAGGCCTCAGTTACACTAAAAACAGGTTCAAAGTGAGTAAAAAATTAGGGTTCAAAAAAGTACACAACAGAGTTCTGAGATGCATGTCTGAGTTTCATCCTTGAAGATCGAGAATAAAACTCAGTCTCCGAGTTTGACCCCTTTACTCATAATAATATGCGTCGATCCTTTGAGTGCAATCTAGAGCTTCTTCCAATTCATGGTATCCATTGAATGGTATTTTATCGTCATATTCATATTGAGGTCAAACTCCGCTAGCTAAAATGGATGCTAAATTTGTTGTCATCTCTTTTGAGTTGTTACAATGACAAAGTATTTTTTAAAGCTGCTTTAATAGGAGATTATCTTGCGCATTGAGGACGAATAATTCGTCCAAGGAGCTTATGAATAAAAAATTTAGTCTACAAGTGCTAGGTGCCTAGCACTTGACAGTTCTATCGGTAGCCTTCTACGAAATTGCTCAGTTTTAACTCTAGGAGGCCAGTGAGTTTGGATTCTTTTGGTGGTAACCATCAGTCAATTCTCATGTATCGTTAACCTGGTTTCTGTGTAAATGCGACATTAACTGGCTTGGATAGATTGTTGCTAACATCTAAGTTTGGGAGTTGGATGGAATTAGTTTACATTGCAATTCTCGGATCGGTTTTGAGAGTTATGTCATGTTTGCGGTTGTAATTGAAAACGACATGTTTACTAAAAGGGAATAAAATAAAATAAAACTACTTTTTATCATTTTACTTTTATCTTTTTTACCTTTTGAATACATTCATATTCTTTTGATCGGGTGATCGATGTTTTGGTTTGATCGAAAAAAATATTACTTTTACCTTGATTAGTTGTTTTCTGTATTTTTTACCGCGTATGAGATGGCGAGACGAGCTGGACGCATATGAGAGGGATTGGCGAATTAGGGCTCAAGAACGTGGAGACTGGCGAAAGTGGGGGGAGGCCTTTGCTCAACAAATAGGACAGTATGGGCTGCTAGTAATAGTAATAGTTGTTTTCTGTTCCGAGTCCACCCCCTACTAATTTACAGCCGCGTTCAAACAGATATTTTCTGTAATGGCCGATTTAGAGACATAAAAGTAAGTGGTGAGTTTAGTTTTGTAGAACTGCATTGCGCAGGGTGCTCTTTGCGGCACGATTGCAGTCGAAATGTCGTTGATGTGCGTGTGCCGTCTGAACTTTTATAAAAAACTTAGCTGATGCCCGCGACTTTCCACCAAAATATCCGTCAACCAGCTCACGATGAACCTCGTAATAGCAAATGGCTGCTTTTGGTTTAGTGAGTTCAAGCTATATCTAAGAATCCACGTCATTGATTTCAATAAAATATTTAAGTTTTTGGCTTTTTTACAGTTTCATAATAGTCGGTAAGTATAGAAAAAAAAAAACTAGAAAAAAATATTTTGTATTTTATATATGTATTAGGAATTTAACATTTTAATAAGCGTAAATCGTCTCGCGGAGATGTAAAAAAAGCTTATTGTATAATTTAATTTTCGGTACATTTTTATTCAACGACACAGCATTTCTATCTCTGACAAAACGTTTAAAGCCATTGTTGGAAACATGATAGCGCTCTGTCGTTGTGTGACTATCGATCATCTGGAATGCTTTGAAGTGGTCACCGAGTGGTGGAGGCGTCAGACGGACTTGTTGAAAGCGGACTTTATAACAAGAGTGAAGGCAACGTAAGCCTGTATCACTCCCACAAAAGTATCAGGATTTTGGAAGCTGAGCCCCGAGTCTGTGCATTTGTTTTGATTTTCGACTCGAGCGTAGCACACGCAAACGCATACGCAAAGCGAGAAATTTTCTATGAAAACCGTATAAGCGCCTCTAGCGGGAGATTTGGGAATTCTGCAATTCCCAACGAAATGTCTCGTTTTGCGAATGCGTTTGCGTGTGCTATACTCGAGTAGAAAGTCAAAACAAATACACAGACTACGGGCTCTGACTGAGAAAATGTTATATGAGAAGTGTAGGTCTAGTAAAAGAGGTCTATAAGCTGCTAATTATGAAACTATTAGTACCTACCAACCTCAAGATACTCACTGTTAAATATAATGTTATAGAAGCTATCAGAGATATCTAATTATGTCTTGAGAGAGAAGGAAAATTCTTGCGCCATCAACAGACTAACTTCTGTTATGATGAAGTACTGTATCTATTCTAAGCTTCTGTCCAGCAAGTTACAAAGAAAAATGCTTAGTGATCTTATATATATTTCCAATCCACATAATTTGGTTTAGTAATTTTACTGGGATTTCTCAGATACCGACACAGTTTAATAGCTCAGACTTTAAATGGAGGGGAGGGTGCTTTGCGCAGCGAAAGAGATATAGGATAGAATAGAGATTTTATATAGATAGTCCTCGCCACTTTCACCGAGAGCTATTAAACCGTGTCGGAACGTGACTGAGCTGATTTATTTTTAAAACTAACATTATGTATTTTTTTCAATTTTATAGAGGTAGTATGGAGTAAATCCCCAGTACATTAGCAGTAGAATACCTTCTGTGGTCAAAGCGGTTTAATTTGGTCCACGTTTCCAAGTTGTAAGAGGCTTACGTGACAAAACCGTGGCGAGTTCGCCATAGTGTTGTATCGGACTGTGAAGTTATTTTAAATCTACTGAATAAAATAATCAGGCTTTGCATATAATCTTGATAATTTATACAGTGGGGCCATGTTTTACCCATGTCTCTGTAGATGGGACAATGTAGTGCCTGGGACATGATTTTAGATGGAGTAGGCCGGCCCCAACGAAGCCGGAGCTGACTAAGCCGCGGATTTCCTCACGATGTTTTTCTTCACCGTTTGAAAATTAGAAGCATTCCATTTATGCGCACCAAGAACATCCGCACCTACGCTATTCCACATTTGTGAACCAATCGATTGTAAGCTTGATGCGCAAAAGTTCAATAGTTTTATAAATACTATTTAAAACTATTCCACTTTTGCGCACCAGGGATAAAGTAACGTCTAGTGACTAAATTTACACTTAGTAACTGAACTTAGTTCTATTGCTGACTTAGCGTACTTAGACTCTGGTAGTGATAATAGATTTTATGAATATTTATGTCCTGTGAACTAATTTTGACCGATTCGTCATTCACATAGGTACCTTTGTATCCACTCTAATATGAACTGTTCAATACATTATACCAATAGGAATTGACTATTGCTGTGATAAAATTTTCTAAATAATATTTTTCATAGCAATCAGGAACTCATTGCTACGATACAATTTTTGAATCCCGTGGTGAACACAAGATATTATGTAAATAGGTATCTAAAATTGTTGGTAGTTAGCGCGTTTCATGCAGTTTTAGATATTTTTTTTAAATAAGTATCAAGTTTTCATTGTCCTTAGGTATGTAGTACCTATGTATGTGGGATCAGGCAACACTATGTCGCTGTTGAACGTTCAGTATTTATTTTATTTTTAATGGAAACGAGACGAGAAACGTCTGAGTCTCGTCCGTACTTTAATAAAAAAACTTTTCCATTCGATTGACGAACTTTGTCAACGGAAAAATTACTTCTTTACACCTGGAGCACCGCCTGGAGCGAGTACTTGAGAAGTCTAAAGTACTTTCCTTTAATGGCAGTTTTTTTTTCGGAAGAATTCTAAGTTCTTACTTTTGTAATTAGCTCGACTTTGTTCTATAAAGGTAAAAATGTTCACAATGGAAGCTTATAGTATACATTACGAATATCATCATCAGCCTGTAGGGTTTTCCACGTAACGTTACTTACGTATCCGTCTGCGGGTAACTATACCATAATATACTAATAATATACTTTACACACATTGTTTTTTTTTTCCGTCAATCGTTACAATTCATATAGCATCGTCGATTGGATAATCTTCATCTAATTGAATTCGGTTCGCACTTTTACTTAGTTTTTTTGCGATGACGTTATGAAGACTCCTGTCTTAGGTTAAAAAAAAACAAATGACAGTCAGTTTTATCGACTGTCATTTGTTCCATATTCTACCGGGTTTACATGCCTATAGTTTCATGGTTTACCGGGTTAACCTTAACTTTACTTTTTTAAATCGCTTGATTGATAAAATTACAGAAGCCACAAAAGATGAAAGAAAAAGTTAGGGTTGTAATAGGAAAAAGAAGGCGAAAAAGAAGGCTCTCAAAACACTTATCACTAGCATCCCCTATTAGGAATAATGAACAATCCTATCCTACATATATTATAAACGTGAAAGTTTGTAAGTATGGATGGATGGATGGATGTTTGTTGCTCGTTCACGTAAAAACTACTGATCCGATTTGGATGAAACTTGGAATATATATTGTCCGTGACCTGGATTAACACAGGAAAAAATAGCGGGAACCAACGGGACGAGAACGAAGTCGCGGGCGGCACCTAGTCTATTTATATGAATCCAATATCAGTGTATGTATCCAAAACAAGCACAGCTTGAACAAACAATAACAAGGATTTCATGAAACTCCACAATCTATTCCCTAATCCAGTTGGTCCAGTGCAACCAAACCGGGATCCCAATGTAATTTCTGCTCTAACAGTTTGACGGCAGCTATTGAGAGCCCAGCTCTTTGATTTGTGCAGGCTTTATGGCTATACAGAAACGGGGTACAGTCGGTAGCAAAGATTTACTGAACCAGAAATTACGTGGATTGGCCAAAGTCTGAACATTTCTGAAGACTTTTGTGTTTAGAATTGATGAAGCCTTTTGACAAATGTTAAAAGTAGTAATAATAACCCAAAAGGAGAAAACCTACCTAACATGCCTAACGTATATAGGTTCAGATTCTTCTAGGCAATCGTGCAAAAATTACCTACTTCCTTCCATATACAAATTTTTAATCTTTTACGATAGAAACACGACAATTTTATTGTTAATTTTTTTCATAAAAACTATGTTTAGAAAGTATTAGCGTTGGTGTCTACGAGTATATAACGAATAATAGTTGTGAGAGCCAGTAACTAACAATTAAGAAATTTAGAAAAAAATATCTACTTCTGAAGCTGACTGTACACATACACGAAGGCTAGCACAGAGCGGGCCTGCGATTGGCAGACTAATTGATTTCCACTCAAACGCAGCCAGGTAAGACGCGATGTTTTGAAGCCAGTGCGGACTCTAACGGTGCTACGAAAATTGAACTGGAAATACGATTTGGAACGCCCTTGGCAAAAGGATTTATAAAAGCAATTGGATTAGTTAATTTACGTTATTCCCGTATGGGAAAGAAATATTATTATATTTCTTAGTAGTTAGTGCAAGGTGCTTGACCGTTGATTGGGGCATGGGTAAAATTCCCACAGCTACACTGTAGCATGCTACGACATGCTACGGCGTAGCCAAGGAAAAAAACTAGAGTAGGGAATTTCTCAGCTATTCATTTTTGGAATACTTAGGTATACCGCAAAAAGAGGCCATAAACGATATTTTATTATTGACGCGATTAAATTTTTCCAAGGCCCTTACTTTTTTCCTTTGTTCTCAAACTCCCTCTCGCTACTGTTGACAAAACCGTATATTCAAGAACTTTATTAATAACTAGCCGTCGTCCGCGGCGTTGCTCGCGTTCTACCCTTTAGAGTGTGACGTTTCAAAATTCCTTTCTTAGTGCGCCCCTACACTATATAAGGATACTACCCTCCAAATTTCATACTTCTAGGACTTATGGTTTAGGCTGTGTGTTGATTCTCTGTCAGCTTCAAAAGAGTTTTATATATATTGATAAAAAATATATTGATGATTGTGTCTGTGTCTATGGCTACTTGTTATAATACCTATTTCAAATGTATTTATCAAACCTGTTTTTCATTATTATTCTGCTTAACTATGCAGCTAAAAACAAGCATAATTAAAATAGGTACTTTACCTACCTAACTGTAATATTTAATTTAAATAAATACTACTGTTATATTGTTGTGAAAACCTTTAATTGTAATACTACACAATGTATAAATACAGTCATTTGTACATAAGAACAAAACGAGATTAACTATGCTATAGGTAATTTATGATAAATAATTAAAAATGCTTGTTGGTAATTATTAGAAGAAAAATCATTTTGACAAAATTTCATGAAATAGTTTTAAAACAAAGTTATTGGGTATAAAATAGACTGTTAATTTGAATGAATATAATTTTATGAAGTCAGGCCTTTACATTGTGTAAAAACTTTGGTGTATAAAGTACATATTACGTATTTTTTACAAATTATAAAAAAAAAAATCATACAAAACTATTAATATGACGACTAGTGCTGGATTTACGGTTAACTTAATTATTTTAATTCTAGATAAAAAATTACTAACTTAAATTAACTAGGTATTTGAGAATTTGAATGTTACAATAGCAAAAATCAGACTTGTAGTAATTTTAAGAATACCTATCAATTAAAATACAGATAATAATTATAAGATAGAAGAAGGCGAGAAACCAAGAGAGACTCCTGCGGAGACCGTGACAGATAGAAGAAAACTATCAAAAGAGTCCTTGCGCGGAGTCACAATCTCCAACAATAGGGGAACATAGGAGGATGATAAGATTACTACTTACTATACCGAATGGCACACTGAGTTTTGTGAAGAGCTAATAATCTAAAATGAACACATAATTTCAAAGTGAAAGCGTAAGTAAGTATACTCGTAAGTAAAACCACTACATATAATTCATCTCCCCTTGTCAGACAAATCTTTTTAATTTTGATCTTTAAAGCTAGGTATATCAAGTACCTATAGTGTTTTTTTCCAAAATAAAGACTAAAGAAAAATATGCTTATTGGACCCAAAAGACAGAAATGTTGAGACGAGACAAAATGTGAAAGTATTTAAGATTAGAACCTAATAATTCGACAATTTTATTGGAACAAAACTTAACTATTGTATAAATACAAATTTATTTACAAGTCTACAACGCAGTATAAAGCGCTTAAATAGTATATTTTTACTAATCTTATAATGTAAATCAGTAGTAACTTTTGTGGCTTAAGCATACACGCTTATAGTAATAGGAATCTCGAAAGCTTGAACCTGATTAATCTCGATTAAAATGAGCTTTCAAACACATTTATTTATTTATTTTTTGTATGACTTTTGCTGCATACAAAGTAAAAGTTTCTTTCGTTTTATAACATTCATATAAATTTACATCAAATTCTATGAAGTATTAGAATTTTTCTTTGCAAGCCGTGAATGCTTTTACATCTTCTAAAAATCCGCCGGTTTCACTAATTTTCTCTAAACGGTTGAGCAAATATTTCATTTAGCAGTTGTTGATACTCCTCCGCATTGTATAAATAATCTTCGTCATCTAGTAAACTGGTCATATTATACCTGTAAATAATAACGTCATATTATTATTCAGTTTTTGGTCTTATATATTAATTCTAGGACAGGTTATAAAAAATAGATACAAAGGTGTTACCTTGAGGTATCCCTTCTCCTCCGGGTGCTTATATTTGAAGTTGCTTCAATACATAGAACCACGAAGTGATTATTACAAGAATATCTGCAAAGGAAATATAGTATTTGACAGTCGTACAATACCTACAGAACATAAAAAAGTATGCAAAATAGCACCTATTGAACTCTGGTAAAACTATGAATACAATGGGTTATTCATTTCTTTCTCTATACAAAATGTCATCATGTTTGTTTCCTAATAAACAAAAAATTGAATACCTTTCCTGTGATAGGAGTTTGTGGGAGTAAAGCGAGGCAGCCATTCCTTTTCTGAGTGGATCGTTGTTTTGCCATTCGTTGCAGTACGTATCCAGAGCTCGCTCGCCACTGGCGTGTGATCCATGCCAAATTATTTTCTGAGGCCTGTTGATTGAAATTATCTTTACCAGTTGTATTGGATTTTACTTTGTTTAAATTTGGAGCTAACTCAATTTGCAATCAAACCAGTCTAGATATAAAGATCTTGGATTTTTTTATATAGGTACATTATAATACATGTAAATGCTACATACCAGCTTGAATCAGTAAAGATGTTCTTGCCATTGAAGCTATAAATTCTAGGAGCTCCAACCATGATGCCACCACTGCCGTCAAACATATCAGAAAACGACTTGTACAGAACATCGCCTTGCAGATTTACGACTGGTAGATGTCGATCTGCGTACCTGACTATTGAGTCTAGATTTTGGATCCTGAAATATTGTTTGAATCATTTAACATTCATATACATAAAATATACTTACTTATTTGAAATCGTAAATGCTGCAATTTTTAATCACTGTTCCTAAACATATAACTTCATTGTTATGACTCTGTATTTTTCCTCTACTGTAATTTGGGTTGATACCAAGCATTCTACTGTTTAGTAACCTTGTTAAATCTTGTTCGATCATACCTGCTAGTGAGAAAAGCTCTGAAAGTTCCTCTCAAACCAGCTCTTCTTGCTTGTCTGTAGCAAGCATAGTCCGCCCTTCTTACTCCATGCATATTGCCAGATAAAGGCTCGTTCAAAGCCGCTAGGCGTAGCTGTGGGACCAAGAACAACACTGTGTATGATTACTTATAATGATCACTGTACGTAGTTTGTGAATATTATCAAAATAAGGTAACCTTAAGGGGCATATTATGATATTGAGACGGGCAAGATAACACGATGGTCACCTATTATGCAAGAGATATTAAGACTAAAAATAATGACCTGCTCACCGAACATTTTGTACAAAAACAGTTAATTAAACCACAAGAGATACATAATATAGTGCCGATTCGTTAAGAACAGTAAACACACTAAACAGAGACAAAGCTGTACAAAGATACCTTTACAAATAAACACGTATAGAGGTTATTGGAAAAGAAAAGGTACTTACGCTAGGCCCAGCTCCTGCAATTGAGTTCTCAGCCAAGTTAAGAGGCGGTACGTGAACTAAACTAGCTGCTGGCATCGGAGGTGCTGGTAACGCTGGCGTAGGCGCAGGAACAGACTGCGTTACTAAAGATCCGAGCTGTAGTGAATTTGAAACTATTTTTAGAACAACTAAGAGTACAGCATCTCTAGAGGCAATATCTAAAGTTGGTAGAGAATAGAAATAAAAAAAAAATCTACGGCATTTTTAATGGGTTTTTTATTGTTTATTGTCTGTAAAGTGTCAACTTGGTTAGAGGGGCTGTCTGTGGAGCAAATAATAAATTAAATGGGGGGCTTTGTACAGGAGAAATTTGAGATAGCTAAGTAGTAATAGTAAGAGAGGAGAAAACCCATCAACATGATTATTGCATTTTTTTAGCATCGTAATGTCATTGCCTCCTTGCCTTTACCACCTTTTGAGAATTGAAAATCTTCAGAACTTTTCAAAACCCCGACTTATCCAATTCTAAATTCGCTTACCTGCACATACTGCCAGCCGGAATTAACTTTGACAAGTAAAGCTTGCTCTTCGACAACATAAGCCAATGCGCCAACGGGACTCGTCGATGCCAACTGTCAAAATATAAAAAGTATTACTGTTGATTTCACAAAACCCGAAGAAGTTTTTTGGGCAAATGAACACAGCAATGCTGCAAGCTACAAAAATTTGTAAATTACATATTTTACTTAGAAAAATTTCTATCTGTCAATAACATTGTGACTGAAGACCTTCTAAAAATATAGAATCAAATAAAATACCTACTGTGGAAAAATCTGTCAATAAAAACAAGTTAGTCATATTTAAGATTTAATTTAGCATAAACACGACGTGATTTTTTCAAAATTAAATGTGAACTTCAATCTTATTCTGTCAGTAGGTAAGTGAAAATGCAAATACAAATACCTCACATAAGTATTATTTGTGCACACTCACGTATTATAGACCCCTTTGTTCATATTCAATTAATAACATTTTAGGGCGGTTTTAAAAAATGATATAACATTGTCACTTGCATGACAACGAAATGAGATGACAACAGATTTAGCAGCCATTTTAGCTAGTTCAGCTAGAATGGCAAAAAAGTCTGTCGAAAATGACGGACTGAGGCCATAAATAAAAGAAGAAGAAAAGTAATATCAATATATTCCTTACTTTCATCATTTCCTCCGTTGTTTGGAATACAGCAGCACCAGGGACAGAAGCAACCGCCTTCGAGTCGTCTGAATGATGAGTGTTTGTTACTGGATGATGAACTATAAAAAGAAAGAAACATTTTACTTCCATGACAGGCGTCATGGCTCGGTAGTAGCTCTGCCTTCCGTGCTGAGGGTCGTTCGATCTCCACCGAGAACAAACATTTGTGTGTGACAAACATAGATATTTGTTCTATGTCTGGGTGTAACTATGTATTAGCAAAGCATGTATTTACAAAAGAAAAATGTATTCTATCAACAATCTAGTTCCCATAGTACAAGCTTTGCTTAGTTTGGGACTAGAGAGCATTGTGTGATATGTCCGAGAATATTTATTATTATTTATTATAATATAATTAGTTAAAAGTTACGGCGACGACGGGACATCAAACAGCTTCTTCCCTTGCACATTTCAATAATATTTTTGAAGATATAAAATGAGTGAATGTTGCAAAGCTTCACGCTGTAATGAAATACAACGCAAAGATTTAACAAAAATATAATTTTGATCCAAAAAAGTTTTCTGACCAAAAAAGATGCTTTTAGTTTTTAACTTTTGTCACTACACCGAGTTCGAGCACAATCATAGCACAATAGATCCAATCTCCTCCCCAAAGCTACAAAAAACAAAACACGATAAAAATCTCCTGTCATTTTAAAGCGGCTCTAAAAAATGCCGTGTCATTGTTCACTTGCAAGCTTGCATGACAACGACAACAGACAACAAGAGTTTCATCGGTTATTTTAGTTATTGCAACCCTGAGCGACCAATATAACCACACTGCGGACCACGGCCAACGGTTAGCATTTTGAAGTCAGCTAAACTTTGTACTAAAACCATAGCTTAAACTATAAATTCGTAAGTACTTACGGTGCCGGAGTCTGTCAGTCCCCTTGAGATCTTTGAGATCTCTCAAAGCTTTGAGATCGTCAAAGGCACTTTTAACGGCTGTTATTGAGCAGCGTGAAAAACGAAAATTGCTACATAATACTTTATTATACTATACATACTCGTATATACAGTACAATAATCCTACAGTCACCGAAATTGACTCGATACAAACTCCTTTTAATGTCAAATTTATACTAGGTACAATAACTTTTTTGTTCCGTGAAATCATAGCGAGTAGAAATGTTAAGATAATAGGTGTTCTTTGGTAAAAATACACTACGCGACAAAGACAACTCAAATCGACCACAACTTGACTGCACTGTGTGTATAAAACTGCTTGCTACTCTACTTCCCCTTGTTTTTATGGGTGTGTAAAGGTAAATGGGCTCTCAGTTACTTACTAACTGAAATACTTACTCAAAATACTAACATATGCCACAGTAATATGGAGATATAGGACACTAAATTTAGCAATAAATCATTCAAATAGCAACTGACTTCGATATAGATAGATGAAAACATACAAAGACTGTCTATGGGTATCCGAAACTACTACAAACTGGTACCTACTGGTATTACAAAAACGAATAGCAGAACTAGCGTATCTAGTTACGCTTGAGCTATAGTTAGTCGATTACCTAATAGTACGCGAGCGATTACCTAATCGACGCGTTGAACGAAAATATTGTATGCAGTAAAATTGCAAACTCATTTCAAATGACGTATTTGTGTTCCAGACCGACCAGAGCGTCGTAAAGTTGAAAAGCATTTCTACTAAAAAAAAAACATTTTTTCACAATAGGGGATAATGAAGGCGCGGCGTCTTTAGACAGAAATTGATCGAATGACGAAATCATTACATACCTATACCTATTCTATTTTTTTTACCTGGTCGTCTATCGAAGTACTTGGTGCTCCCATGCACTGGATGCTCCTCGTAATAGCTCATGCCAGGTTCCCCTTTAGGTCCTACGATTGAGACCCCGGGAGGTCCAGGAGGGCCGGGGGGTCCAGGAGGCCCGGGGAGGAGGGATTTGGCATCCGTTGCGGCAGGAGGGCCTGGGGGACCGGACACACCGGGAGTCCCAGGGATCCCGTCAAAACCTCGATCTCCTTTTTCGCCTTTGAACTATAAAACAATACCTATAAGTTTTCTTGTAGGTAAATAGGTTAACACTACTTTTGCTAAGTACTAGTACTAGTAAGTATGTGTAGCATTAACTCGTCTTGTGAGCAAAATTCAATTGTTTGAGAGTTTGCTAATAAAATTATTCTTGGTGGAAATTTACTTCGGTTCGACACGAGTTTTCTATTGTAATCAAAATTGGTAAAGCAAGCCTTTTTAGCATTTTTTGATAACTTTCACCATTTAGATTTTCCTCTCACTAGTACATCACAACGAAAAAAATAGGTATATGCTAGAAATAATAATACCAAATGTTCAAGGTTGTCTAGACTAATATGCTAAATTACTTAGTTTCTTGTTGCCATAGTGATGAGTGGTATGACTCTGATGTTATGCATCATAGAGTCATATTATAATTTTAAAACGCGGCAGTGAACAATTTCTATGGTATCCTCAAATATTATAATTTTTTTTTTAAATTAAAACAGAAATAGGTGTATATTTTATTCACAAAGAAAATTAAAACTAATACAGTATTTACAATATTGACAATATTTACAAAATACACATGAAACAGTTGAGCTATCTTACTTTTTTTTATATTTTTATGTTAAATTCTTGAATACATCGAAGGATAAATTTTGTATCTACAAAATTGCATAGCCCAGAAATAATAGCAAAGGATACTGAGCAAAACTGGAGTCTATCCAAAATAGTCCGTATAATATGGCGTCATTTTAGCTGAAGCTTAAAAAATCTAAAATCTTACATACTTTTTTATAACCCTTTATATAAAATAGACCTTAATAATTATGTTAACTACAAGCAAACAGGGGTCATACTCGCTCCTAACATTCATTATTATAATGCTTGGCCGTTATTTTGTAATATTCTTAAGTATTTATTTGCAAAAAAACTATGAAGTATTTTATCAGCGATCTAATTACCTTAGTTAGCTTGGGACTAGAGGGGTTGCGCAAATTTTCAATGAATATTTACATTTAATATTTAGACCTAAACCAAATCAAAGTTAAAGTCAAAAGTAATTTCTAAATCACTCAAACATTTTGTTTTGCGACAGAATAGCATAATATTATAATCATAAACCGTCTATTATTTTCTAATTACATACCTTTTCCAAGGAGTTATTCCGCAGGGCTTACCATGGGCTCATAAAACAAACTTTTCC
This sequence comes from Eulithis prunata, assembly GCA_918843925.1. Classification (NCBI taxonomy): domain Eukaryota; kingdom Metazoa; phylum Arthropoda; class Insecta; order Lepidoptera; family Geometridae; genus Eulithis; species Eulithis prunata. The sequence goes on along the minus strand of OU974019.1, from coordinate 3,398,472 downwards.
CTTTGCGATGTCGTTGAGTGTAAAATTTCTATATAATATATTTACACTAGAGAAAACTTTGCTTCTTGAGAAAGTTTTGCTTATATTATTATAGTGTCTTGGACTAACCACTAAAATAAGGGTTAAAAAAGCCTGATTTCGTAGGGCTAGCACCAAGTTTAAACTCGGAATTGAGTCAGTTCAGAGCAAACTACTGGTTTATAATGACCAATATTACATGTTAAATGGTAGAAATAAATAGAAGCATGGAAATAATAGGTATAATTATATATCTACTTACATACACCTATTTATAATAACTATACCTAAGTGGTGTTATTTATTTCCACCTTGAGCAATGACCATGTCAAACTCAGTAAAATCATTTTTTTGTTACGAATAGATAATAGCAATTGAATCCATTTACGTAATACTATTCTTAATACATAATTTGTATAATTTATATTTACTATCATGCGTTCGTTATTGTTACTCCGCTAATTTGGTCAACCGTGTAGTCTAAGAAAGATAAGTCAGTACTCGGTAACCTTAGTGCAAAACATGTTAGCGAGGCAGCAAGTAGTGTGCCAACAGACCCGACCATGTTGATCTTGTGCGCGCTATTCGTAATTTTTGCAGCGGTAGTTTACTGGTATAGTGTAAAATCATTCAGTTATTGGAAAAATAAGGGAGTCAAACATGAAAAACCTTTCCCTTTCGTCGGCAACAACTTTAAACAATTTATCCAGAAAGCCAGTCTAGCCATGATGGCTACTGAAGCATACAACAAATATCCTAACGAAAAAGTCGTCGGGTTTTTCAGAGGCACTGCACCGGAGTTGGTGATTAGAGACCCGGATATTGTGAAAAGGATTCTCGTCCTGGATTTTCAATATTTTTATGCAAGAGGATTTAACTCCCACGAAACGGTTATAGAACCTCTGTTGAAGAATTTATTCTTTGCCGATGGGGATTTGTGGAAGCTTATTAGGCAACGGTTCACTCCCGCCTTCAGCACAGGAAAACTGAAGGCTATGTTTCCGATTATTACTGAACGCGCTGAAACACTACAAATTATTACAGAAGAGGTCAGCAGAAAAGAATTCTATGATGCCCGTGAACTCATGGCAAGGTATACGACGGATTTCATTGGTGCGTGTGGTTTTGGACTTAAAACAGATTCATTAGACGATGAAAATTCTGAATTTCGAAAGCTCGGTAAGAGAATATTTCATAGAAATTTTCGCGATGCAGTATCTGGTGCCTTTAAATTGATATTCCCAGAGCTTTGCAAGAATTTAACATTTTTAGCTCCAGAACTCGAAAAAAACATGACTCATTTGGTTCAAGCTGTATTAAAAGAGCGAGACTATAAACCTTCAGGAAGAAACGATTTTATAGATCTCTTATTAGAGCTAAGGAAGAAAGGGAACATTATCGGAGAGTCTATTGAAGCGAAAAATGCTGACGGATCCCCAAAAATGGTAGAATTGGAAGTTAGTGATTTGATTATGATTGCTCAAGTATTTGTGTTCTTCGGAGCTGGTTTTGAAACATCATCGACTGCCTCTAGCTATACTCTTCAACAGTTGGCATTTCATCCTGAATACCAAGAAAAAATACAGAAACAAATTGATGAAGTGTTAGCGAGGCATGATGGTAAAATAACTTACGATGCCGTTAAAGAGATGAAATTATTAGAAATGGCTTTCTTTGAGTCAATGCGAATGTATCCTTCAGTGGCATATTTAATTAGAATGTGCACGGTTCCGCAATACACAATCCCAGAGATTGGATTGACTATAAATAAAGGTGTGAAAGTGATGATACCAATCCAAGCATTCCACAGGGATCCAAAATACTTCAAGGACCCTAAAAAGTTCAATCCTGAACGATTCAGCGATGATGCTGTGAAAGATTATGTAAGGAAGTTCGTTTACCTACCATTTGGAGATGGACCAAGAGCGTGCGTTGGTGAGTAAACAGTACCTAGACCGGCATCAAGGTCAATTTTTAGTTTGTTGGAGTTCAAATCACGTTGGTCATGTTTTTGTGTGCGTGATTGAAATAGCTTATCATTGTCCATGCTCAATTTAGGTTTCATATCAGAGTAGATTTTAATGAGTGAGGTATCTTAATCGTTGTCGGTCCATCGGATAGGAGGGCTTCCTATTTTATTCGCTTTTCAGTTTGTGATCGCCATTTGAGAACCTTTATCCAGTAGTTGCCAGTTTTCTAAACTATATGGCCAGCCTACAGCCACTTCATCTTTAGAGTTATGTTGACATTGTTGACGGCCTTGGTTCTTCTCCAGATTTTTTATTTATATAATTATGTTTGTTATTTTTTTAGGTGAAAGACTAGGACAAATGCAAAGTATAGCAGGGTTAGCTGCAGTACTGCACAAGTTTACAGTAGAGCCAGCGGCGTGTAGTGTCAAAGAACCTCTTCCAGAACCGACAGGAATCGTATCAGAAGGTTTTGTGGGTGGACTACCGCTTAAAATCAAAAAACGTGAGATGAAAATTTAATCGGAAGGATCGTATCTATAGTATTATTTAGGTATGTTGTTTTAATGGTTTGAATAAGTTTTTTTTATTTGATTATTAGTTTGTGTATTTATATGAATATACAAACTAACAATGGCCTGTATTTGTTAATTATTTTTAAGTAAAATTGGGTAGATAAAGGTTTGTAAAATGTAATTTCACCCCATTGTAAAGAAAGGTATAATAGTTTTACATATAAAATAAAATACTTTTCAGGTTTGTGTAGTGTAAATTATTCGCATTTATTTATTTCAAAAGTATCAAGAGTAGGTACCTGTCGTGTCTGGGGATAAAGTCGTGAAGTTGTTTAATTAATATTAATCATCATAATCATCACTTTATCAGTCAATCATTGGACAACTGTCGTACATCAACCAACAAAACCACATGGATAATATTATTATAATAATGGTAAACACAAGCGATAAACCTCGATCTAATAGGTATCAACAAATCAGATAATTAGTTTAATCTTTAGGTCTAGGTTAATCACTTAATCAGTTATCACATTTCGTTCTGTAGATAGCACGCGCAAATAATATTAAGATTACATACGAAATTTCCTATCAACTTATTTGAATGAGGTACTCACGGTAACCAGTAGTGTGCAGAAATAAATTCAAAATGTTGATTATTGCCAGTACATTTATTTTTCTAATTGTGTTTGTATACTGGTACGGTGTCAGAACATTCAGTTATTGGAAAAGGAAAGGAGTCAAACATGAAGAACCTCTGCCCTTCGTTGGAAACAATCTGAAACAGTTCACACAAAAAGCTAGTATGGCAATGATGGCTACAGAGACATACAATAAGTTTCCGAATGAAAAAGTAGTGGGATTCTATCGAGGAACAGCACCAGAACTGGTTATCAGAGACCCAGAAATTGCTAAGAGAGTTCTCGTCACGGATTTCCAAAATTTCTATGCAAGAGGATTAAATCCCCATAAAACTGTCATTGAACCTCTGCTCAAGAATTTGTTCTTTGCTGATGGAGATCTGTGGAAGCTAACGAGACAGCGATTTACACCGGCCTTTAGTACAGCAAAATTGAAGGCTATGTTCCCAATCATCACTGAACGAGCTGAAAAGCTGCAAATAATTACGGAAGATGTAAGTCATAAAGAATTTTATGATGTTCGAGAGCTTATGGCGAGGTATACAACTGACTTTATTGGTGCGTGTGGATTCGGACTAAAAATGGATTCTTTGGGTGATGAAAACTCTCAATTCCGAAAACTGGGTCAAAGAATATTTCATAGAAATTTTCGTGATGCTGTGTGTGCTTCCCTGAAAATGATTTTCCCAGAACTTTTTAAGAACTTGCATTTTTTGGCGCCAGAAATTGAGCGAAACGTTAATCATTTGGTTCAAGCTGTATTAAAAGAGAGAAACTTCGAGCCCTCAGGACGAAACGATTTCATAGATCTTTTACTGGAAATGAAGAAGAGAGGTAAAATTATCGGGGAGTCTATTGAAACGAAAAACCCAGATGGTTCACCAAAAGTAGTGGAATTGGAACTTAGTGATATGCTTATGACTGCTCAAGTATTCGTATTCTTCGGAGCAGGTTTCGAGACATCATCGACTGCATCGAGCTACACTCTGCACCAGCTAGCTTTCAACCCTGAGTATCAGTTAAAAGTACAAAAACAAATCGACGAAGTGTTAGCGAAGTACGATAATAAGTTATCATACGATGCGGTTAAAGAAATGACATACTTGGAAAAGGCGTTTTATGAGTCTATGAGAATGTATCCGTCAGTGGCATATTTAGTCAGAATGTGCACGGTACCGCAGTATACTATTCCAGAGATTGGACTGACGATAAACGAAGGTGTAAAAGTCATAGTACCAATCCAGGCACTTCATAGGGATCCTCAGTATTTTGAGAATCCTGACAAATTTGACCCTGAAAGGTTTAATGATGGCGCTGCGAAAGATTATATAAGGAAGTTTGTGTATTTGCCGTTTGGAGAAGGACCAAGAGCCTGCGTTGGTAAGTAATTTTTTTTTAATATGGGTGCTCTGTACTGTAAATTCGGAATTTATAATATCTCTTTGATTTGTAGTATTTTAAGTACCAGACAAGTATAATGCTATGATATTTATTTATAGGTGAAAGACTAGGACAAATGCAAAGCATGGCAGGTTTAGCTGCAGTACTACAGAAGTTCACAGTAGAACCAGCAGCTTGCAGTGTCCAGGTCCCTCTTCCAGAGCCAACAGGAATTGTATCTGAAGGCTTTGTTGGAGGACTGCCACTTAAAATCAAGAAACGAGAGTTGAAGAAGTGATTTAAAACTACCCCTTAAATGATGCTGTCATGTCTCTGGCATAACTAATGTACTAGTTACTAATATAACTATACCTACTCCATTTTGTTACAATCCGCTAATCTAAAGATTGACTGTTTTGGATTATTACGATTAGTTAGTTCATCGTGCTATAATTTTATGTCATTAATATTTTTACATTATTTATTTTACCTATTGAGTTGGAAAATAGCCAATATTTAAAAAAAAATTTATTAGTAAAATGTTTTTCATTATTGCATACATATTAATAAACAAATATCTCTGTGTTTGCTTGATAAAAACGTAAGTATGGATTATTATTTTGATAAAAATAGATAATATTATGTAGAGTGAGATTAAAATTAATTTAACAAAAAATCCGCGTATTTTTAGAGCATAATTTAAGCTGGTATTATAAAGTCCAGGGCTTCATATATTTTTGCTCTATAGATCTTTTATAGGTATAGGTACTTCTATTTTATGATTACGCCTATCATTTGGTTTTGTTTACCTACAAGATTAGTGTTTAATGTTAACCTGTGTTTTGAACTTACCATTGATACATCCAAAATGTTGACCCCTGGATCGCCCTTTTCACCTTTGGGCCCAGTTGCTCCCGGGTTCCCAGGAGGTCCCAAAGTTCCGGGACGACCCTACAATTTAAATCTAAATTATACACAATCAGAATTTAATATTTTCCTTTTTTCTACTTAAGTAATAATAATAAACGTACCTTGGAGTTCTGTTAGTCAGTTTGCAAACAAAAAAAAATTGTTAGCAAATGTGAAAAATAAGAGTATAATAAAACCAGAAAACACCGGAAAGATTAAGAAGATTAAATAAAAATATTCTCTGCATATAACCCCGAACACTGAAAAGCTACTGAGATTAAGTTAATGATTAAATTTTTTGCCATGTACTTACGAGTATGGTAAAAATGAAACAAGGCCATTTTAAATAGTGTTTATAAGTGACGTGTCAGTATTGAGACGCAGTCAGTCATTTAAAGTCAGCCAGCAGACTAGAGGTCAGAATCGTATATAAAAAATATTTACATAGACAAGCTAACATTATTTAAACCGACTTTAGGTGTAGTAGTAACGAAACAAGAAATTCCTTCGAGTATTACGTACCATCCAACCTGGTAAACCAATATCGCCCTTATCTCCATTCTTTCCAGGAGGTCCTGGTATTCCCTGTAGTCCTTGCAGACCCCTTGGACCTTGTGCCCCTGGCCTGCCCCTCCTTCCCCTCAATCCAGGGTCACCCTTATCTCCCTAAACAAATAATTCAACCTTAAGTCGAATATTATACAACTAGTAGTTCACTCCGAACATCGCGATGTTTCCGTGAAAAAAAAAACAAAATGTTAAAACTACTGCTACTACTACTAATTTTCTTGTTCCTCTTTATCAATGTTAGACCTTAGAAGTCAGTATTATGAAAGATTTAAGTTTTAAATCAGATTGAATTTGACCATTTTATTACTTTACAAACTTTGAGCTATAATAAGTAGCTACACCTAGGTCCTATGTATGATGAAATTGTAGGTATACACTTATCGCAAGTACAATGTGATAAGTGGTTGACCAAACATGCAATCACAATACAATGACTAAGTCAGAGTTTTACCTAGTATGTAAAGTAGCGACTAAATAGCTGCTAACAGTGACAAATTGTCTGGTTTTTTCTTAGCTATTTGTATTAGACTGCGGAGAAACATTGTCATGTAGGTTTTTTTTTGTAAGTCGTCTAAATCGTTGTATCTAAAAAGTTAAAAAAAGAAGTAAAAAAACCTTACCTTGATAGTGATAAAATCAGATCCAGCAGAGTTCACGCTAATAGGGCCAGGAGGACCTCGTTCTCCTCTATCTCCTTTAAGGCCTGGTGCCCCTGGTGGTCCTGTCATGCCTGGCATGCCTGATGGACCAATGTCACCGCGTTCACCTGAAACGCCGTCTTTACCAGAAGTTCCTGGGGTCCCGTCGGTTCCACGAGCTCCTTTTTCACCCTTGATTAAAAAAAAAAGTGAAATTTTATACTTTTTAATCAGAACTGTTTTGGGTTTTAGAAAGTGGTTTTACCTTTTCACCCTTGTCGCCTCTTGGTCCAATTATTTGCCCTTGACCTGCAAATTGTATAAATATTTTAGTCGATAGCGCAACTAGGTAAAACAAGAGTCAGGAAGGTAAGTTGCTGCTGGAAAATTATATGCAAAAAAGAAGACAAATGTCACCTGCTGAAAGATTTTCAGGACTGCTGGGATTGAATACGCCAGTAGATACTCCACCTGGACCTGGAGGGCCTGGAGGTCCAGGGTTTCCATGTTCACCTGCAACATATTTTCGATGATCATTCATGAACAATGAAATGAAGTTGTTAAGATCTCATCTTCTGAGAAGGTCAGGCAAATGTTTAGTCGTGCCTCTTAGAAATCTTGGAATATCCATGAAATAACGGAACATAAAAATCTAACCTTCTCAATGTAAGCTTAGAATTTGGAATACTTACACCGTCTTGTGTTTTATGCATTGACAAGCAGATTATAACTCAATTGAAAGACAAAACACGGTGTAACTATTCCCAGTTCTTTAGTTTTATTTATTTAGCAACGCATGAGGGCTAAAATGCAACCCTTTACACCATACTATATTGGTTCTGTTAATCGCAGGACTTCCAAAACCCACCACTGAGTCTGGAAAAATGTCTTAATCTAGCTTTTTTGGTTTCAAAAAGCAAATACTAGTGGTTCTTTCTTACCTTTCTCTCCTTTCTCTGCCGGCCTTCCATTCGCTCCTGGAAGTCCAGGTCTTCCGTCATTGCCTGAGCTGCCTCGCTCGCCTTTGATGCCTCGTTCACCTTGGGACCCTGGATGACCCTGTACATAGGCTCTCGTGACATAAGTCACATTGGGTGGTATTTTGCACAATGGCTGAGAAGGGAATAAGTCTCCAAAACTCATGGTAGCTATTAGAGCTTTTGAGGCTTAAACAAATAGTGCTAGAAAGAACCGAGCAAAATGGATGTATGAGATAAGAAAATTGGCAGTCGAGGACTGGATGATCAAGGCTGGGTATCACCTCCTAGGTATTCAATAATGAGAAACAACATAGCTTTATTAGCTAGGTTGATAGATTACATACATAACTTATTTTTTTATACAGAGATTGCGATTGTTACCGAAACTGTTTTGGCTATCTTCAATCAATTTTGATAAATATAATCTGCTGTAATATCTATTAAAATCTAGGCAAAGAATATTATAATGTACTTAGCTAGTTCTGATTACTGCTTCTAAAACATAGCTTCATTATTTATTATCTCAGAATATTTTACTGGAAATTACTAAAAATTTTACTTCAAAATGTAGCTCTATGTTTTCTGGATGTATCTGTGAACTCGGGTCAGTTACAAAAATATGTTATAAAAAGTCTTACTTAACTTTACGTCTATCTATCTATCTATCTATCTATTCAGCCTGTATGCACCCACTGCTGGGTATAGGCCTCCTCTTTAGTACGCCAGTCTCTCCGGTCCTGCTTTACGTACATCTAGTAATTTTAAAAGCACATTAGAAGTTGCTTACTCGGTCTCCCTTAGCCCCGCTTTGTCCAGGCTGCCCCCTGTCTCCCTTATGTCCCGGGAATCCTCGGTCCCCTTGAGGACCCATGGGCCCGACTTGACCGGCGTCTCCTTTGGGTCCTGGCGCCCCTGGTCTTCCGATTCCACCTCCGTACGAACCAAGCAGCGATTCCTGTTTGATTAGATTAGTCGGAATTCTTCAAAAATTAAAAATAAGAATCACTAAGGTTTTATGTGCAGACTGAACTTACAAGAAAAGAAAAGAGTAAAGCAGTAGAAGAATTTATTCTGACTGCAGTAAAAGCTTACACTTTGAGTAAAATATAATAACTAGGTACCTACCTACCTATCTGGGAATACCTATTCTCACTAGGCGTTTTATCAAAAAGTGACCACGCGTGGTTTCTCCACAAAACTTCTCATAACTTTCTTAGTTTTGAAACATATTTTCAGAATTGAACTTTCAAAAATACAAGTACGAATCCTCTTTATTAAATATTTGAACAATGTCTGTTATTTATTTATTCACGCCCCGAAAACTTATACCATTGTTTTCCTCCTAAATCTTGATTGTGCAAAGTTTTGAGCTTAATGATTCCAAATGTTTTGTCAGACAACAGAGCCAAAGTTTACGAGACTGTTTCGGATAAATCCTTTTATCTGGCAGTGTCATTGATATGAATCACAGATCCAGCTTATCAAATTGATAGCGGGTAGGCTAAGTATTTTTTATGATTTGGTAGTCTTCAGACTGTAAAAGAACATGATCTGTATAACTACTTCACCTTGGATCTTACTCGTATCATTGGTCTAGCATCGTTATATGATAGCGGATCGTTACGTACACCATCATTTAGTTTCTTCTTCTCTTCATTAATGGCCTCTGTCCGTCATTTCGACAGACAATTTTGCCAATGTCAAGTGATATAATTGTAATAGTATAAGTCAAGTCAAGTCATTTGTCAAGTCGGCTGTCGTTTGTTTTGAAAAGAAAATGGTGGATTTTCTCTTATGATGTACATAACATCATTTATCACGTACCTATGATATCTTTCTTTAATTAGTTAAAGTAATTTAGTGGTTAGTGGCCAACTGTGGTGACGGAGTATTCAGGCTGCTTTAAGTCGTTAGACATGAATGAAGTCACGATGGGAACATGGGGCATGGCTTTGATGCTGTGTTGATGTGATAGCCAAAAGCGAATTTCTCATGAACGAGGGCCTAATAAATATTTCGGTGTTATAAATTCCCTTTTGTGTGCTTTTTTGTTAAAAATCTAAGTAAATAGAAGACTGGATGTGTACGTTTCACTGTGCCAGTGCTGAAAGAGCCACTTTCACACTTTTGTCGAAGTTTTGGAGTGGTTTGTTTCCTAAAACGGGGCGCAGTTGCCTGAAAAAGGCCATTCGTTTCAGTCACAAAGTGACTTGACAATGAAAAGGTAATCGAGAACAGATCGCTGCTATTGGCACTCTGAATTATGACTGTTGTTTTGTGACAGTTGGAGCTTTTAAAATAGTGAGAAAATGTACTAAAATTGGGAAAAACCGATACAACATTTTTGTTTACAGAGATGTCGTTGTTTCAGCTCTTTTGAGAAACTATGATTGAATGTTAGAACACAATTTCAGTTTTAAATAGCCTACTCTACCACGTAGAGTTCTTCCTCAGCGTGCCTCTCCACAAATAAAGGTAGAGTTCACAATGTAAAGTTGCTGGAAGTAATTTAAGTGTTCCCAACAAAAATCCAATGATGATTTGGCTAGATTTTATTACACCGCTCGGTCCTAGGGTTTATAAGCTAGCACATTTTTATAGGCAGCTGAAATACTTTTTTGCGATAGGTTTACATACAAAGCGTTTATCTTCAAACAGCATAGCAAATAAATAGTACTGCAAATCTTACCTTGTAAATCTGGCGAGGTTTCCAGTTCGACTATGCAAATAGAAATGAAAGGCATGAAATGGTGAATACACATAATGCATTAGGCTTCCAATAAATATACATTTCTACGCACAAAGGCTTCTAGGAATAATAATAATGGTTAAATGAGTACTCAGAATGGATAAATTCGAGCGACCTGGAGATTGCGAGATTATTATCTATTACTTAGAAGACTATCTTAGGTACATCTCCAGACTGACTGTATAATTTATCTGTCTTTATTTTAATTTAGGATTAGGATAAACTGATTATTATGACAGATTTAGTAACATTAGTCTTTTGTCGATCATAATTAGGAGTGTAGGTGGGCATACGAAAGAGATATTCGTACCTATTATGTAGTTACTTAGTTACTAACTTACTTGTAAATCTATCACTAATCTTCTAAATACTTCAATTAAGCCATTTTATTCTCTAGAAAAAAATAAACTAAACTTACATCAAAGTTACTATAGTCCGAAGTACCCGGTACGCCTGGAGGTCCAGGTGGCCCCAAGGCGCCAGGTCTTCCGTCAACACCAGCTTCGCCTTTAGGCCCAGACATTCCCTCGAAGCCCCTAGGTCCGGCATCCCCTCTCTCCCCTTGCTCACCTCGAGGGCCTATTGGACCCCTTTCACCTGGAGCTCCGGGCTGACCCTATAAGGATTTCAATAGAAGAAATTCAAGGGTATACATCAGGGATTGGGTATGAGCTCAATTTACAAAATATTTTTTTATACCATTATTTTTATAAAGTAATTTGTTTTTTATAGCTATACGTCTTCTAAGTTTGGTTAACATTTGACCTTTTTCAAAAATAAATTTAGTACTTTAGCACTAGACACCTTGATATGAAGAGTTTTTTGTCACACCAAGATACAACTCTCAAAAAAACAATTTCATCCAAGGTTTTGCAGTTTCTTTTTGTCGAACAAAATTAGCAGCTGTGACATAAAAGTGCTAAAGCTTAGATAATAATAAACGCATGCCTTTTTAACCGACTATTTAGCAGTTAAATAAGAAAAACTGGAAAATAAACATTATTCACCTACACGACATTGCATATTTTGCTTTCCTGTGACTTTGCTGTGGTACAATCAATAGAACAGGCCCAATGAACTGCCATCATCACTATCATCATCGAACTCAGTTTTTCAAGTTTTTAAAACTTATAAATAATGAGGAATAGAATACATACCACCATACCAGGGGCACCAGTCCTGCCATCAGCGCCTATCAGTCCAGGTGGACCAGGTGGACCCTTCAGCTCGGGAAACGTTTGCAGAAGAGCTGCAATGGTGCTCGAGTTACAGCTGCATTGACCAAGGGGCGCGTAGTTTTCGCCGAAAATTTGCTATGGAGAAATATTTTAGTTTTGAAACCGTAAATAGTAGCAAGTAAGTATGAAAAGTTTATTGTGCATTTAGAAATCAACAGTTCATTTTAGTTGTTACCTGAACCTCTTGGTAATCTGAGCCAATAACTCATGGTTTTCACGATATACTACTTTTTATAGATAATCCGGAATTTTTGCACTTGACTGCAATAAAATTGTCTTGCTGAAAAGCATGAATGTAGGTACCTACTTAGTTTACTAAATAACTTACTTTTACCGGGTATGTCTGTGAACGTAGAATATTCCATAGAGAAAGCAAGAAAGAAAATGAATAGGTAAGTCAGTTAGGAAGAAGGAATAAACTGATAGTGACATCAAGGGTCTACATGGTCGTAAAAAGTAGATATTAACCGGCTTAACATTAGTGAGACTTTAAGTCTTTTGTTCTCAATGGATTATAACATTTATAACCAAAATAATAAAACCTAATTTACCCAATTCCAAGTGCAGTTCAATAAAACCGATAAGGGTTTGATAAGGTGAAGTTTGAACTGAAGCACTTCATCAGACAAATAATTCAATCAAAATGTCTCGAAACTTCCAAAGGACCCACAAGTATATTCAATGTTTTCGAAATATCAGCATGACCGGGCGAAAACTATATAAGTGAAAATTATAATTTTTCCATCAAAAGCTATTTTTCCAGTATCAATGGACCCGACAGTATGAATGGCTATTCACGTTACAACAAACGCTCTGGCCAACAGTAAGTAGACGGTGCTGTGGTGGAGGTGTGGCCCAAGTTAAACCAATGAGCCTAAAAAAAGTAAAAAATATTTCTAAACTAAAAAAAAGTATATAAGAATACCCAAGTAAATTCATATGATTAAGAAAGAAAGACATTTATTTAGAAGTTGGTTTACAAAATTTGGCGCATAACTTAGACATTCATACTTAGATCTACATAAATTATTGGAATATGAACTTTATATTGGAGTCTATAGATAGATAATGGAGTTAATATTTGCATTTTTAACCTTTTAACGGTCGTTATTTGATTATCAAAGCCAGGTATTATTTATGATAACATTAAATTATCATTAAAACAAAGAGTACCTAAGTCAAAAAAGATTGTTTATTTACGTCACTAAAGATTACATAATCAAACTGATAGCTTACGTATTTATTAGTACTTTGACATTTATTTTGTTTTTATCGCCGATGTTAGGTTTTGTGTTTCTATTATTTGCAATTTTTTATAAGCACTACTTACTTTTCATTTCTCAATTAGCGAAACATTCATTTAGGCTGCCTACAGTATTCAGTGGACAGGTGATAAGGATCAGTTTCACGAATGCTAAGCTTTACTCGAATTTCCACTTATATTTTAATATTATTTTTTTAAATAAATATTCACGGACACTTAACACAACGCCTTCTAGTCCCCAAACTAAGCAAAGCTTGTACGATGGAATCTAGATGGCTGATAGAATACATACATAATTTTTTTTTTGTAAATACATACTTATAATACATAGAAACACCCAGACACAGAACAAACATCTATGTTTACAACACACAAAATATGTTTGTTCTCGGTGGGGATCGAATCCACGACCCACAGCACGGAAGGCAGAGCTACTACCGACTGAGCCATGACGCCTGTCTAGCTCTAACCTGGGAAATTAGGAGGGTGCTCTTTGAAGGACAAATATTTCGAAACAAAAAGAATTTCCCAATCGCATTGTCTTATGTTTTAAACCGAACAAACTTTTGTTTATTTAGTGAGGAGACAGGATGCCCACAGGGTAAATGAGAACGCTATGCAGACCAGACATTGCTAAGCTTACGTGGAACTCTTTTTGCATAATATCAGCTTATCTATTTACACATAAAAATTAAAATACGGTCTGGTTACTGACTGCAATTCAACAAATTAACAAATACGAGTAGGTACCTAGATAAAGGCAGAAATAATATATCCGCAGTTTTTTGATTTGTTCAAAATAGTAATAAACTAGCTTTCGCCCGTGACTTCGTACGCGTCCCGTTGGATCCCGTTGATTTTTTGAGATAAAAATTAGTCTATGTGTTAATCCAGGTCACAGACAATATATTATATATTTCAAGTTTCATCCAAATCGGATCAGTAGTTTTTGCGCGAAAGAGTAACAAACATCCATACATTCTTACATCCATATATCCATACATCCATACGTATGGACATCCTTACAAACTTTCGCGTTTATAATATAAGTAGGATACGATAATGATGTATATCTTCTTGCCTATTTTTAGTCAAATAGCATAAAAGCAGTTATAAAACTTATCAGGTACTTACACCATCCCCAGAGCCAGTTATATCAGGAACCGCAGAAGTGCCAGGAGCGCCAGGAGGACCAGGAGGCCCCGGCGGCCCTGGAGGCCCACGTATAGACTCTCCCGGTGGACCCTAGATTAAACAATAGTTATTTAAAGAATACAAAATTACGCCCAAGACGTTGCTATCCTTTCGTTGAGCTAGTACCTGCTTTTTGTTTACATTTGTTCTCAAAATATAGGGTCCCTAAGGATCCCAGAACCCATTATTCTAAGTTAAGACCCAAGACATAATTTTGTTATAATAACACGGTCGAAGAAAAAGGCATTTAAATGTAAATTAAACGTTTTCACGGTTTGTAACTGTAAATAATGTGGTAGACAAAACACCTTTATTACATCGCGGCGACGATAAATTGTTTGGTGACGCAAATTAGCTTTTGCTTGAATTACCTACTTTAATTATTCTAGCCTTTTTTGAGCCCTTTCTGCCGCTTTTAATGTTGTTAAACGACTCGTGTCGGTACAATTTGTAGACGCAAAAAGGTTTGTTTGAGAAAATTGTTAAGTACCCCCTTATAGACTAAAGGAGCTCCCATCAAACGATACCAGAGCCTTGATCATGAATAAATGTGACAATCGCAAACGTATCGTGATGCGAGCGTATCCGAAATACACTGCTCGGTAACACTACAACGGTTGGCAGTCGCGCTGGCATTGACGCGCAATATAACTCAAATACGTTAACGCGGCGACTGTCAGATTTATTCGTGATCAAGGCACAGAGCCTTGATCATGAATAAATGTGACAAATAAATGTGAGGTAATTGTCATTCCCATACACAGTTGAAGTGTCAACATTAGCGTGATGTGAAAGAATCAAGGCTCTATCAGTTTTTTTTATGAAACCTATATATTATTATGCTTGAGCACAACACAGAAATACCACCCTACAAGACAAAGGTTTATTTCAATCAGTCTTGCATTAATAAAACCTCACTTGAACACAATTGAACACTCCCTGATGCAGTTGTGAAGTTCGAAACAAACTGAATATTTTGGCACTCCGGCACAAGTTTCAAGTGTCGTGAAGTACACTCGTGTACAGCGTGTGTGACGATCGGCAGTGTAGTGTTTTGTAATGGTTCTATATCACGGTGAGAGGACAGGAAGTTTACAACACATGTAACATTTAAATTGGGGAATGTACCAAAAAACACGTCAGGGAAGCAACCTTTTATTTTGTTTGTTTTTACCACAGTTTAAAGTTTCCGTTTTGTGTTTCACATAAAGTTTTACAAAGTTGAAAAATATTAAAGATTTTTAACTGTTTCTCATCAATCAATATATATAAAACTCTTTTCAACGCACAGCCTAAACCATAAGTCCTAGAGGTATGAAATTTGGAGGGTAGTATCCTTATATAGTGTAAGGGTGCACTAAGAAAGGAATTTTGAAAAGTCGCATCCTAAAGGGTAGAACGCGAGCAACGCCGCGGGCGACGGCTATAGTAGGTATATCAATATAAAAAAACTACTGATACTAGGTGGGCTAAGACGGTCAGTGCCACCATCGAACGAAATTATCGGACTACCTACTGATACTAGGTGAACTCAGTAGTCCGATAATCTGTGACACCGGACTTCAGACAATCCGTCCGATTATTGGACTAAATAAACGGACTGGACTACTGATACTAGGCCCGTTTATTAAAACAAAAGAAAAAGCCTTCTTCAGAGAGTGCTATACGATATCTATACCTACACGACTTACACGATATCGGTGGCGATATCTCGTACTAATGTACCTTTGAGGTGTTGCCACTAGTAAAAGATTTCACACTTTCACGCACCGCATCGACACAAAAAAAAGTAAAAGCATAAAAAAAAACAACGCCACTAACACTGATATTCATGTCCGAGTCACTGATGATGACGTCTGTATTGTTTATGTGTTGGTATTGGTCCCTATGAAATACGACTGAATTGTTTTATTTTCGCTACGGAGTCGTCTCTACTAAAATGCACCGGTGAAGTGGGCGGAGGCGTGGACAATAAATCGATGGGACAATGCGAGACCGACCATTGTGTGAAAACTGCGAGGTATGCGTTACCGATCACCACTTTTGTTGTAGGTACACAGTCGAAATGGCAAATTAAATTAATATTTGTTGTTTGGCGCGGTATTCGGAAATTGTATAGTTGATCGTGTGACACTGAAAATGTTGGAAACGCAACGAAGTGCCACTTGAAGTAGCAAATTGATAAAATGATCAATTTAACTGGTTTTGAGAAATTAACATTGTGTAAAATTGTGTGTAAAGTTCGGGGAAATTACTTTCATTTCTTTTGAGTAACCCAAACTCGAATGCTATAAAAAATTTAATGGCTATAGAAATATGTTCAGTCTTGCCCTCGATCCACGTTCGCCTTTTTCACCACGTAGTCGCATGGGGTACCCTGAAATCAAAAACAACATAGTCAATCGACTGGGTTTCTTAGCTCATCCCCTAGTGACTTGACACTACTGTGACTCAACAAACTATAAGGCTGAGCGCAAACTGGCCTCAACAGCCACTGGTGGCCTTCACAGCCACTGGTAACCTGCTACAGCCACTTTGTTTCCTTTTTCATGCATTTGTAGAGACTCGCTCCGCCGCCGTACGCATGTGAAACTATAAAAATTGTTGTCGCATGCCACCGGTGGCTGTGGTCGGAGGCCCGTTTACCTCTGAATGTGGAATGACAACTCACTTAACCAACTAATTTATAAGCTATGACATATTTTTTTTATAATTTTATCCCAATAGTCTTAAAGAAAGAACTATTGGAAGTACCTACGATAAACTATAGCGATTATAATACATTAATGGTTATCCTTTTCAAATCGAGTATTAATTTTATGTAATCAAGTAACTAGTAATATGTTGGAGATTGTGCTTCGGATCGTTCCATGTTACATAAAACTGTTTTTTTTATTAGCCTCTTCTGTCTCACTGCAAAACTGAAATATTTTATGAAAATACAGGTGCCTTTTTATGAGCCTGAAATAAAGACGACTGGTTTACTAGGTATATAATGTCGGAAAACCGGCTTTAGATGTATCATAAATGACTAAATTATAAACCTTTGCAGTTTAGAGTTGGAATAAAAGGCAATCAAGTACTTTTGATGCGGTCTGTACTTCTTTTCTAGTCGATAGAAGAAGCCTGTAATTTTTCTAACGTGTGCGCGCCTTGGTAAATCGAACTTTGATGACTTCATAATGAGCTCGGGTTAAACAAGTTTATGACCAGCACACCCCATCAAATATTAACATGAATATACCGTCCAATCCTGGTGGCGGCGGCGGGAACGGCGGTATGGTCCCGTATCGTCCGGAACCCTCGGAATCCCCCTCTTCCTGGTCCACCTGCAATTCATTATACACATGGAACCCTAAAACACGTTTAAATATTCACGTGCCCGCAATTAGCGAGGCTAACATGATACCTACTTTGTCTTTGAGAGTTTTAATGAACTGCTTTGGATTTGTGCACGGTTAGTTTCATTTGCGGACATGAAAATGAAATCGGATAAAGTTAAAACAAATGAAAGTTGTTATTAAAAATTGAGCATGGAAGGTTTTTTTTCAGGTTAGTCCAAGCCAAGATCTTGAAGGTAATTTTGTAAAAAAATAAAATATAGGTAGGTACATTGAGCCACAATTAATTGTATAAGTTATTAATAGAACATTTATATATTTCCTTGTTTTATTATTTGAAAAACAAAAGAAGACGTTCCTATATCCACCTCTTTTGTTTTAACTGCACTGTAAGTAAGTACCTAGTAGATAAGGCAATTGGTTTATTACATTAACGAAATAAAGTTTAAATTAGAATGCATATTGAACATGAAATCACGTCCAAATTAACTAGTTATCAATTCCTTTAGGGTAGATTCCCAAATGAGCTAAAATTGAAACAAACTACAACTACAGATTAGTAACAGTGGAACAACCACAATGAAGTTAACAGTTCCCCAAACACAAATCCACAGTTAGTGTTTGATACAGAAACTTAAACAATATTATTTGGCATGCAGAGATGTAACCAGGGTTAGTAGAGATAAACTGGGGGAATGTAACTATTGGTTTTCACCAATTAACACAAACTACATACACAAGGTAAGGTAAATTTTCTTCGAATCAATCAATCAAGTCATTTATTTGCATAAAAATATGGTAATATAGGCACAAGGATGTAAAAGTATAAATAAGTGCCACATATTTTTACCAAAGTGATTGGCGTGCAAAAGTTTTCAGGTCATTAACTATTTACTAGGTTCTCTAAAACAACACATTAGGTATATAATAAGTCACTGTATCAGCAAAAGTACCTAAGTAAGCCTCTTATTCAGACCCTGGCTACGTTTCTGCTTGCACTCCAGTCCACTTGTGAACTCGAAACTTGCCCACCTAATGCAGTTTGGGTTAGGTGACGAAACTTCTAGAAATGTTTTACCCATTCTCCATGGAGAGTTAGCAGTCTCGATGTTAGTAAGTTTAAGTATTTATTTAAAAAAAAAGACGTATAATGATAGTGAGTTGATAAAAAAAATTGGAATATGGTTGATTTACTGAGTTTTATTGTTTTCGGAATAGGTATAGATTAGTTGATTACAAAATTAATTATGTAAATACTGAGCTTGGATCAGAAAAAAAAAAACAAATTAGATTTAGTTCAACTTTAAAACGAGGATAGTTTGTCTATCAATAAATAAATGAGCTAAACCTTAGCTCATGTCTACTAAAAGCTGTGATCTAGAATCGTCTGACATCACAAGAGTACCTAACCTAATAATATGATTTCTGAAAAAAACTTGTTGTCTTGTTACAAAGATAAGCAAAAGACAGCATATATTGTAACATTCTCGCTACCGTCCAACTTATTGTACAAACAAGTCGTTAGAGCGAGTGTTTGCTAGGAGCAAAGGATTCTAACGTACATTACTAGTGTGCGGGTAAGTGTATGTTTGATTACTGACTCAAAGCGTGAACTTGTAAACTTCGTATGCTTAACGAGGTTTGTTATACTCCGGCTTTTCTAATTGTAAGGGATCTGAAGTCAGTTCATGACTCGCTTTATCCCCAGTCTTCTGTCGTATCAATGTTTCAGTCAACGATATATTTATTTAAATGTTTTTTGCAGTATTAGGCCACTAAAGCAAGCAAGCTCGTATGAGTTAGTGACCAAGTCTGGTGACGGAGTTTTCAGGCCGCCTTAAGGCCTCCGTCGTGGCTTAACGACTGTTAGAGCCGGGACCGACAGTTTAACGTGCCCTCCGAAGCACGAAAGCACTCAGATGTAAATGCCACAAACGGTCACCCATCCAAATAGAGACCGCACAGAACGTTGCTTAACTTAGATAATCAGTAAAGATTGTCTAAGCAAGCTACGCCACGAACGCCTTAGGAGGCCACTAAACTAAGCGTTTAGGCGAGCGTAGTTAGAACGCCCTCCGGCGAGGTATAGGGCAACGATCGAAATTCGAATCAACGAAATTTGCATACAAAACTATAAAAAAGTATCATAGAGTTTGGAACAGTGCTTGAACTATAAGTATAAATGCAATTTGACCACAGCTGTACTGTGTAGTAGGTCACTGATAAAAACTGGCGTGAAAATAACGTTCATATCACAATAAATGTACGTTAGCTGAAATGAGCATTGCAATCAATATTAAATTGCATGCGTCTAGGTCTACCATTCTTTGATAAGTTTCATACAACTAAGCTATAAGTTATCAGCTTACTTGAAATTGAATCTGATGACGCTTGATTCAAAGTTGGTATCTAATACTGAGGGTAAACAATGCATGTCAGGCCACTTGACAATATGATACTGAATTTGTGTGGTCTGTGTGAGAGAGAACAGGGGAAATCTAGCTTTACAATCTATAGGTACTATATTATAAAGGGGAACGATTTAATTGTTTCTTTGTTTGTATTGAATAGGCTCCAAAATTACTGGGCCGATTTGAAAAGTTCTTTCACCGTTGGGAAGCTACACTATCCTCGGTTGACTTATAATTAAAAAAAATTAGGGATCCTTACTAAAACTTCAATAATGTAACTTTTCAGATGGGACAGTAAGGGTCAACTTATACTAGCGCAGAGTTGAAGCGCATCGAAGAAACTTAACATAGCAAATTCAGCCTTATCTCCACAAAATAATGCACATATTTCTTCTTAGATCATAAAAAAGTCGCACGAATTCACGCGCATTTGAGAGATTTCGCGGGTCTGAACGCGTGAAAAAATATGTGCATACTCTATGGAGATAAGGCTGAATTTGCTATGTTAAGTTTCTTCGATGCGCTTCGACTCTGCGCTAGTATAAATTGACCCTAAGGCTGTTTAGTCTAAAAACATCATGTCACAGAGGTATGTCCAATAATTTGCTAGAATCAATAATTTTCTTTCATAAATTTTAAAGCATTTTTTTTAATCTCCCCAAACTCGAAGTTTTCACATGGCTGATCTCGGTTTACTTCATTTCCACAATTATACCCAAGTCACAAGTTACAGACTATTTACTCAGCCCGCTGTTCCCTTGCTCCAAACCACACATAATTGCAATCCAATGTTCCACTACCGTCTGTTTACATTACTACTGTTTGTACATCGCTGTGTCAACTCAGAACGCCTTACATTTTGATAACATCTTTCATTTTGAGGATAAATCCGTTTCAGTAGGCTTAGTATGAGCGCTCTAGACAAGGGGTAAAAAAATACTTCATCCTTTTATTTGTTTGACGGAAAACGAGACATAAACAGTTTTGGCCTCTTTTCTGTTGACAAAACGTTGCCTTGGGCCTTTCTTGGGCACTCATGCTATAAGCCTCTTCCATTTGTGTATCGGTTCCTCTTTATCTGTTAGATCATTTGATGAACAAAATGTCCAGAATCTATCCAAAAATAAGAGACAGTCGAAACTATTCCAAAGACGAATTCATCAAATTAAAAGCCCAATTTGATGAACTCTCATCTTCCTGCATCAAAACTCTTATACGCTACGTGGAAACGGTAGAATCGGTAGACGCAGTTTTTAAGAATGCAAATTGCCACTAACATTGTGCAAAATATACGAATTTTAAACAAATTTCCAAAATGAAACCAACGACTCCAGTGTCACGCTAAACTTGTCTAAAGTGTTACGTTCAGAACTAGATCTAAAAAGACATAAATTATGCCGGAGTAGAAAATTCACGTTCCATTTGTGCTCTTTCTTCTAAGGATATTCGAAAAGCACAGGCTGGGTATAACCTGTATTTTCTATAAAGCGGCGAACGCTATGTCTAGTACAGAAATCTTTTAAAGTTAGATCAAGAAATGTGAGCTTTTGACGCAGCTTACACACGCACTGCTTGCAAAATAATAGCTAAAACAGCTTGATAAAAACAGATTTTAGACGTGATATCTTGTTAAATAGACTGTTTGGTAGATTAAACTTTGGTTTTATATTTACCTATATTGGTACTCTGGTTTTCATGCTACAGCAGCTAATTTATTTCAGGAGTACAATGCGGGTGCAGTGTTGTATTTATGGCTGATTTGAAAAATTTTGTGTGTGTGTCACCCTGCCGTCAAATGACGGTGGCTATTTCTTAGGAAGCTAAGCTTTAGAGAATGGATAAATTCTTAAAGAGGAAGTGATGGAGCTTGAACAGCGTGTTAGCTGAATGAAAACTTCAATATTATGTACTATTTTAAATGCAGTACAGGTTTAAGAAAACATCTTTTATAAACAAAAATAAACTGGGACATTTTCTGAAATTTTGTGAATCCAACATGTCGAATATCTTTTGATGGTAGACGGTATTACGTCCAGTATTGACAATAAGTTGATGTTCTTTAATCCGCACCGCATCAGGTCCACTCCACACAACTATATTGGTTTCTGACATTTGAGATAGGTACATTGCGCGGAAACGTTGCACATTTCCACGCGGTCGTACAAAAAACACAAGGCGACCCCGCAGTGTACCTCGAATATTCCCAGTTAACTTTTCACCATAGTGTAGCAGAGTGACCTACCATTGCACCAATTTAGGCCAATCTCGTTTTTACTACAGAACTTTATTGCAATGGGCATTTGGCTGGCTTTATCTCCATCTTGGCTATAAAGATTATTGTCCTTGCGATGCTCCAGATATCTTTTAGTATTGACTTCGGTCACTGACCCGTATTGTCTGTGCAAGTTTTTATGATATTTTTAAACTAGAACACTTTTTTTATTTTAGAAGTGTCAACACACATTGATATACAGAGTGATTCACAAATCATGAACCAAACTCCTAAAATCTCACATTCCTACACCATCATGTAACACATTAGTGCTCAGCGTACACTGTGTTACCGTGCAACCGTTTAAGCAGTGTAACTGTACCATTATTGTGTACCACTACACGGAATGTGTAAATCGGCCCTTACATAATTATTTTACTTGTAGTTTTTAATTGTGCATAATACTCAATATTAAGATCTACAGGGTGTATTATATTTAATTAGTGATGTGTGATTCATAAGGGCTTCAATTAGTAATAGAATCGCTTTATTAGTAAACATTAACCCAAGACATGACAACTAGCATTGTTATTGGTGAGTAGCGACATCACAATGTGAGTTATTTTGGTTAGGTGATAATGCTTTGTTTAGCGAATGTGTTATCTGTGTTGTTTAGAAAATCATTTTGGAAAAGAATTATTGTTTAAATCCTCAATAATTCAATAATTGTTTTTTTAATGAGCCCTTTGCATGCTTCAGTCGAAATTTTTGGGGAATAAAAAATTTTGTAATTATATTCTCAGTTGCTGTCTTTTTTGACATTTATGTCACATAAATACTAATAAAGGTCAGTATTTATGTGTCACTTTACAAAACAGTTCAATAATTATTAGCTGTCAGGCTAGGGTTTGAAGACTTTAAGTCTGACATAAAGATTTTATACTATCAAAGTTATTTAAAGAAAATTAAAACATAGGGTGTACGAACAGTGTATACAATGCAAGTCGTTAGGCTCTTTACAAAATTTTAAATATTGTTCCATTTAAAATATTAATTTACGAAAATTATTTAGCGACATTATTGTTAAGGTTCTGTAGTGATTCTTTCCAAATTGCTTTTCCAAACCAAGGGTTGCCTCTCAAAAAGCGTACATAAAATAAAATGTCAGTGTAATCACCAAGAAATTGTCAATGTCAATCTCCTCTCCACTGCTGCTTTTACCAATTTCCTGTCAAAACGTTGAAAATTGTACACTTCTGTGGAACAGACAATGTTTTTCTAATTCAGTCCATTCTCTCAAAAACCTCTCTCAGACTTATGAGAACTGCAAAATCAATTTTTGAATAGTAAAAAAATACATAAGGTACCAAACAAATAAAAAAACAACAAAAATATGTTTTGCAGTTTACATTCTAAGTACTAAAACAAATCCTTGATAATATCATAATTAATTTGCATGTAAAAAAAACCACAATAATGACAGCCCTATTTCAAAAGTCTCTCTAAAACTATCGTGAAACGAGAATCCATTATAACCACTTCTAGGAAAATCTAATTCATCTGGAATAGCTAGATCTCGTTTTTCTAAAGAACTACTTAATTGCCGACCTTTTTAATCTAATTTAGTTTTTAGTTGTGTATTACTAAGGGTCTTATAGAGTAAGTGACTCCTTTATAGCATTTTGAAATGATATTTACGTAAGTAATTAATATATGAATGAAACATTACAAAATCTCACTTTACAAAATAGTTTAAAATTCTGGTTACCAAAGCATAGCTGCATATTATTTATCAAAGAAATTAAATATCAAGTATTATGGCACAAGTAGATACTTGTTCAGTAGGACATGTTTTAGAGGCGCAAAAAAGCGCTGCGAAAACGACATCACTATAGCGCTTTTTTGCACCTGAAATAAGTGCTAATAAAGTTTTTTCATACATGAGGCCATCAAAGTGTTCAGCTGATTTTGTTTTAATTATAAAAAAAATGGACTCACCTCAAACGTGTTGACGCATTGCATCTCAGCTTGTGTTGAAGATCCGTACAATTTCAGTTCTTGGAACGCACCCTGTATTAGGATAACGGTTAATACATGCACTGGGTTCCACATATCGACTGACTTTTCCGACCGCTTTTTCGTGAGGTTTTTCTTACAAGCGTGCTAAAACCTAGCAACAATTTTCCGACCACTCTCAGAACTGGAATTTTTTTTCGTGCACTCTCTAAATACAGATTAATTGGCTGTTCCTTTATTTAAAACGTTTCTTATACATAAAATTGTGTAAATAAATCGCATAAATTAATTGAAAAAAATTATGTAAGCACACGGACTTCTTCAAGCTTCTTCAAGTTTTACCACAAAGTCCACCAATTTTTTTTTACATTTGAACACCGCTATAGTTTCGTTGAGACCATTCCAAGGGTTCTGTGCAACTAAGTTGACCAACGCATCGCACGGTTATCAAGAACTGAGTGAAATGATACTAACTGACTTATACTGATTAGATGACTAATCATAGGAAGGACTTCTATAAACAAACGCTTGCTAATCTCATGCACTAGATCTAAGTTGACTCTAGAATTGACAACCGTTTGCTGACTTGTATCACAGAATATTATAGTACTTCATACTAATATTACTAGTGACGAATTGATTCCCACTTGGAAGAATTTTATAGTTTTCATTTTAATTTACTAATCGTGTGAAACGGTGAAAGCTTCTGGTACTTAGGTTAGTTAAGAGCTAAAATGCTTTTGTTATCTTATTTATAAATAAAATGAAAATAAAAGAACGGTTAAAATAATATTGTCGGCGATTCTAATCACTGGCGAATTTAAGGACGAACTCCCACTATCACTTCACTTAATAATTTCAAAAACAAAAAATACATTTAAAATCTTCAACAGCCCATGTTGCACTTGCTATTCCAACTTTCCTACAAACTAAAAAATAAAAATAACTTGTTGCATAGGTTCATTAGCCTCAATAAAACTTGCAACCACAACCGGTGTGTTATTGTATGGGAAATATTTGCACGTGCACCCGTGGCCGTCAGCGCACGCGCCGCCATGCACTAACATACTGAACCCAAGCATAGCCTAGTGGCTAGTAACGTTGAATACTTTCTAGGAACTTTTATTTCAAAAGCTTTGTTGCTATGCGACCACATATCTTGACAAATTAAAATGTTTTACTAAAAAACTGAAAATGGCACATTGCAGTGTAAAAATACATAAAGAAAGTGATATAAAAGTGAGACTTGCTGTAATAATAATTTTTCTATATTGGGAAAGCACAGCAAGTTGATATACTAATTTTCCTTCTTCTTTTTACTTTTAAGACTAAAGCTGTACCTACTTACTTATTATTGTACCAATAAAACATAATAATATTATTGTTTGTGTGTTCTGGCATATTATTGTTGTCCTATACAACAAAAACAGTCGCCAAAAATCAACAAAACACTTAAATAAAATTAATAAATGTTTAATGAAAATTATTTTGAAAATGATAAAGATTTTTCAAATTTCCAGTTGGAATCCACCCTTCCCACATAATGTTAATTATATTGCCGTTTTGGTAAAACGAGCCATCGTTTGACCGCTGGCGATAAAGGGTACAAAATTCCGATTCACCAAAATGTTTTTAATTAAAAATACAGTGGGGAAGGGAACCGAGTTTGTCGAGTCTCACCTCAGTTACAGCTTAGAAAAAACCGCTGATTTACTTGTGGTTTTCCTTTGTACAGAATAACGTAAATAAGCAAATTCGCACACTGAAAAGACTGCAGAGTCCGTAGTCGAAAATTTGCTATGTTGATTTGCAACAAGCGAGTATCGACGAACTCAGTTTTTGTGTCTAGAAAAATAGTTTGAAAATCTCTTGCTAGAGACGCTTATTCGATTTTCATATCATCATCATCATCATCATTTCAGCCCGTTTGCACCCACTGCTGAGTATAGGCCTCCTCTTTATTACGCCATTCTTTTCGGTCCCTTGCGAGTCTTGTCCAGTGATTCCCAGCCAGTTCTACTATGTCATTTGACCATCGGGCGGGTGGTCTGCCTCTTGGTCTACGGGCATCTCTTGGCCACCATTCTGTGACCGCCTTCGTCCATCTCTCGTCTTCCCTTCTTGCCAGGTGTCCTGCCCATCTCCACTTCAGCTTCGCGATTCGCGTACCCACGTCCACAACCTTTGTGCGACGTCGAATCTCGGTATTGGGTATGTGGTCTAGAAGTGATATTCCGAGCATGGCCCGCTCCATTGCTCGTTGTGTAACTCGGATTTTCATATATACAAAATATTTCGCAAGTCGCTTCTCGATTATGCGTTTCGATCAACAGAATAAAACTCAGACTATGAGCTCAGTTAGACTGCTTATTCTTCGTAATATATTCGATACTCATAGTCCGACGTCAATCTACAACATGTTTGTTTTTGGTGTGCGATATTTGTTATACAACTTTTAGTTTTATAGTCTGTGATTCAATGAAGCTACAAAAATTTTGAGCTCTATTATACGTGATTTTTGTTGCAGTACAATGATACTTTCATATTTAGTTCTATCAGCCAATAGTAGATTATTAACCTAGGAAACAAAGCACTGTCTTAATGTCGAGTGGGCTCTTGAATCCCTCTGTCATACGGATCCTAGTCAACACACTCAACACCCTCGCGTGTAGTAAAAATCTATATAGTTACAATTGGTTTTACTAATAGGTATCGTATAAAAATAATAGTAGATATGTGATCAAGCTATAGAAGCCTAAGCTGTACTCACCTCGATTTTCATGACGTGAAAAGCCACAGTTAAAAGTAATTCCCAACTACCGACATTTTTATTTTCTCGTACAGACACCATGTGGGCTTGTCAGGGAGCGACAAGATATCGGATAGCGGTACGTTTGACAGGGATAAAATAACATTTCTTTTTACGTATATTTTTTTGGTGGTTAAGGCACTATCTGAAGAGAAACAGGTCTGTTTTGAAAGATACCTAAATAACCACAACTTTATTATAATAGTCCTTCTTCTTCTTTTTTTTCTAATTATGGCCTCTGTCCGTCATTTCGACAGACAATTCTGCCAGTGTCAAGTGAAATATTAGAAATATTATCATATACGCTGTTCCTATCTATTTTGACAAATCAACTTTTTAGAGTCTCCCTTTTTCACCGGTCATTTTTCATAATATCTTACCTGCTCAGATCTCTTTTTTACTTTTATAAAAAAAAATAGTAAACAAGTAAACACCAATAAACACCGATAATGACAAATTTGCCCTAGCCTCGAACAGCCACAACAAAAAGAAGAAGAAGAAATATTATCAGTGAAGTCAAGGTGTATTATAAAAACCATCCGTCAGTCGGTTCTTATTCCAGACGTAATAGGTAATTATCATCCTTTACACAATCCGTCAACTTTTCCTTATACCTAAGCCTTACCTTTATATCCATCCACGTGACAACATGACACTGTTCTCTCCGCAACCTATTACTCCTCATTTTTTCCGACACCGGCGCTGCTGTATAACTTTTTTTTTTTTATGGTAAAAGTAATGGAACAAGCTGATAGCTCACCTGATGTTAAGTGTTAACTTCTGCCTATAACAATGCATTACCTCACAGAGCAAGTCCAATGAGGACGTGCCCTGTAAGGCAATGCACTGCGTCCATCACTTTGAGACGTAAAGATCTAGAAGTCTCATGTGCCTGTAATTACACCGGCGCCCTTACCCTTCAAACTTTAAGAGAAAGTAAGATTTTTTGAGAAAAGTGATAGGATAAAGTACATGGCCCGCTACGTCTTCATCGAGTCTATCAGTTTGTTTTTGCAATTGTACCGATGTCAAAAACGATAGTTTCAAAAATAGTACAGTCAGCATTAGAGAAGATAAGAAGTAGGTAGATCACTTTTTCAGATTTTCGAAATTGTGTTCTATTTGGCTCGTGACTCCTTTGGCAAAAAGAAAATCAAAAGTTCCTAGTTTTCAGTCATAAAACGTTTCTCAAACTTTGCCTCATCATTCACTAATGATGTCGACTGTACGAGAATGTTGCTCCAGATCTGAAACTACGGATTTAAAGCCATGTTTCCAAAAAAGCCACTTGACTCTTATCATAGCCCAAACACTACAAGCAATAACAATTCACACAAAAGTGCCGGCACATAAGAGGGCAAGTACAAGTTAACAGAATGGCCAGTTTCACACTGCCAACGACACGACAACTACACGATATCGTCGGAGAGCTAATAGTAGCAATGTTTCTGTTTTTTGCTAAACTAACCTTCCCCCTGATTGTTCCATGAGCCATGATAATTTGACACATGACACTCGCAATGTAGTTCATACTGTTTGATGTGTCAAATTGTAATGGTATCAAAAGAGAATGAGAATTTGACACATGTCACTTACTCTGATTGACGTCACTGAAACATATGCCATTCCTTTCTCATAGGTAGGTACATTGAAACGGCAAAGACATATATACTTTTAGTGCTGTCTGTTTAGAAATAAGCAAACGCAAAATAGAAGGTGATTGCTATACAGTACCAGACTCCTTCACCTGTGTCGGTATGTAAGTCAACTCAACAGTATACTTAATTCACCTAGGTGACCTAGGTGAATTAAGTCGACGGCACCGTGCCGACAACGATATTGTAGTTCGAGCTATCCAATATCGGTCTCATTTAAGTGTCGGTGTCGGACAGTGAACAAAGTCCCTTTGGTCGGTCGTTCGGAGGATGTTAGAGCCCTCCGAGGACTCGAGGCTTGGTACAGATAACGTCGAGGTGATAATCCCCTAACTTTATTTACTCTCTATGGAAATGACAATGAATTACGGTCATACGGTAGAACGGTTTGAGGCGTGCAGTAATTTGGGGGAGATATCTACATTTTGTAATTAGTACTAGCTCTGCCTTCTGCATTGGCCAATTGATTCCTACTTAGGATAAACTCATGAGCTATGAACAGAGCTCAGTCGGTATTAGCTATGCCTGCCGTGCTGTGGGTCGTGGGTTCAATCCCTACCAGGAACAACCTTTGTGTGTGGCAAACAGATGTTTGTTCTGTGTCTGTATGTTAATATTTGCTACAAGTATGTATTTATATACAAAAAAATATATAAGTATTCCATCACCAATCTACTTTCATAGTACAAGTTTTGCTTGGTTTGGGAGTAGTGAGCGCTGTGTAAAATGTCCATGAATTTTTTTTTTTATGAACAGAAGTGATTATTCTTTCGTTTACAAGAAAGTTAGTGGGTAAAGGTACCTAAACTAATAATAATCTGGTTCCCATCATAGAACACTAGCTTTTATTATGAACGTAATATATGACGGGTATATTATAGAGCTTATACGATAATTCGACATTATTATTATAGGTGTCGTGTCGTGGCGGTGTGGAAACCGCCATAGCCTAATCACAAGTGACCTCAACGTCGTCCGCAAAAATAACGTTAATTTTCTCACGTGATTTATTCCGGGCGGGCTCGGACGCGATGGATAACCCACAAAACCTTGTAAATAGAATGAATGGCTTGAATTTTGAACGTGAAATATTATTTTTTACGGTGAAAGAGGATTGCATGGTTCTAATATTAGCCAAACGAACCAGCCCCTAAAAAGTCCGTGTTCGTATTTTTTTTTGTTTGTGTTTTTGTCACGAGGGGTTTGGTTTTGCGCGTATCA
This sequence comes from Eulithis prunata, assembly GCA_918843925.1. Classification (NCBI taxonomy): domain Eukaryota; kingdom Metazoa; phylum Arthropoda; class Insecta; order Lepidoptera; family Geometridae; genus Eulithis; species Eulithis prunata. The sequence continues at coordinate 3,368,741 of OU974019.1, read as the reverse complement.
CAATATTACGCGAAAATAAGAGACTGATTTGACGATTTATATTCTTCTTCTTCTTTTAAACCTATATGGCCTGTGTCCGTCATTTCGACAGACAATTTTGCCAGTGTCAAGTGATAAATTTGAAATAATATAAGTCAAGTCAAGTCTTCGTCAAGACGGCTGTCGTTTGTTTTGAAGAGAAAATGGTGGATTTTCTCTTCAAAACCTGGAACGAATTTTCACGTTCAGAGAAACCACTTTACACACATTTATTCCAATGGCTCTCACTTTATGTTGAGACCTAAGTATTATTCTTTAAAATTCCACCAAAATTAAATAACAATACTCACATTAACACAAGAAAAACTATTAAAATAAAAGTGCTATAATATGTTGTTTCAAAAAATTTCAAAACTCGACGGCTTATATTATTTCAAATATCTCTCTTGACACTGGCAAAATTGTCTGTTAAAATGACGCACAGAAGCCATAAATAGAAGAAAAAGAAGAAGACGTTCCTAACTAGTGAAGTACTCGTACTAAGCAAGCTTTTAACTCAACAAAGAATACGAACTTGGAAGAGTTTTACTCCGTTTGAAAGACACGCGAACGCCATTAATTTTATAGGTCACATAGACGTCTTCCGCGTACCATCACGCTGAAACAACCACAGAAAGATATACAGAGCTGGTACACGCGAAGTGTTAAATAACTAATTATTTTACCCTATACAAAAATAATAAAATTACGGACTTTGGAGAAGATTTTTTTATTTAGCTCACATTCATCTAATTCCGCTTTCGTCGAATCTTGCAATTATTCCGCATTCGTCAGAATTTGACTGTTAAATTTTGCTATGAGTATCTACCTTGTACGATTTATAACTCGTCCAAGACCTAAACTTAATTGAGATGCCTTTTTCTTCAACCTAACCTGCTAATGACATAACCACCGCTAATGATTTTCTCTAATTACTATAAAATTCTACTATTAAAGACTTCAGTGAGACCTTTTTCTTCTACTGAAAAGTTTTCTATCAGCTAACCAATAAAAATGAACTTTGAAAGCAAACCACCAATAATATTGCGAGACGTTTTTTCTTACCCAGTGCTCAACTTTGCACAGGTCAGTTGGAAAACCACTACACCATTGTTTTCTACTTACATTTACCACATGAGGTGTCTTCGGGTTGGAGTACATAGCAGCGGTCCCCGCGACGTGATGCTCTTTTGTTTCGAAGTACCCCATCTCTGAGAGCACCGCTAAGGTGATTCCCAGTAACACCAAGAGCACCAAGGAGCACACACAAAGTTTCGATTTCCGGGACACTACCATAGCCATCTTGGATCAATCAGTGTCCGCTCGATCAATTTGGCCACTTATCACAGTTGCAGTTTAGTTGTGGAAGCACTATTCGTACTTTTACGTTAGTACCTTGCTGGATGAGGATTTGAGCGTGAGGTTCGCTATAGTGATATTTTAAAATGTGCATCCAGGTTTTTCACAAAAACGATAAAAAGAAGATTGACAACATCACAGCAACACAGTCGTAATATGGCAACATTTACGTGCCTTCGGTCGCATTAGTTTTTTTTTTCAGGATCTAATCCCGCAATGTATTTGTGACTTTGAATTGAGACTGAACAGAATCAAGCGTAAACTCTACAAAATCTTTTACCTACACGTGAACTTGACTCGGCTCCTATCGCTGGTGAATCTCGAACATTCACTAAAGCTAAGCCGAAATCACGCTTCTAAAGCGCGATATTAACCTCTAGACTCAGTTAAGACTTGAGATTATACACACGATAGGTTTCTATTGTGTTTTGAACGGTTCATCGGGAAAGCAGACATGATTAATTATGTATAATGTGTTATTGATATACTTTTGAAATTGTACCTACCTACATAACCAATATTTTGATGACTTCTACTCCTTACCTTTACCTACTCTTATCGCTGATTTGGCAGTATGGTGCGTTATTCACGCATTGGGCGATATTGGGCGGCATTATTCACAAAACTTTTCTTTTGTAGGTTACCTATTATAAAAAAAGTTTTTAGTCATAATATACAGAAAAACCTTTCTACTTTCTGCTTTCCGAACGTTATTTATTTATTGATTACGGCTTACCTACCAACCTGTCTAGGTATATTTTATTAAATAGGTCTGAGTTTGTAAGGTCATCTATTATCTTGGTGGATAAGGTTGGATGTTAGGTAATAATCCACACGTTCTAGTCTATACAACAAGTATTTCTATACAACTTTCACACAACTTTTCTTTTGTTAGCATTGAAATTAGGCGCTAGGCGGCTACTATTAAACAAAACGCAGTCCTTCGCAAAGTCTACGTTGCTCTCACGTGTAGGTTTCAGTTCAACACTATAGTAAAATAAGCTTTATTCTAATTGTTTAACGTTCAATACCCTCTGATCTTTTTTTAGTAAATGTGTCTAAACTAAAATAAAAATTTGGGAAAGTAGAACTTAATACTCCAAAATAAGACTTATATTTTGGTGATATCAAAATAGCGCCTACGAGACACATCAAAGCAAAGAGAAGTGTATGCAGACATGACTTTAGGAGGCTCTTTTAAAATACGCCGAAGTACATACCTTCGTAATTTATCTTAGTGTTGTTGTATCATAAAGTTTGCAACTTGCTAAAGGTAAAAAAAAAAAAATTGTTTACAGAAGGTTGCACGTTAGTTTTGGTTTTTTTACCCCACATAAAAATAGTTTCCTTTTTTCCAGAGATGTTTGAAAACTAAACCACATCTCCATTTCAAATTAAAACACTTCACTTTTTCCGATGATTGATTAAAAAATTCAATTTGTTGTCCAAAAGTCTGTCAACTTTTTACAAAATGCATCTGCCTGCAAAATATTTCAGAGATCCGTGTTCAGTATTAGCAAGCCATATTGCATTTTATCCAGTGAGCCCACATGATGCCTGTCGTGATTGGATTTTGGTTGGATTCGTTTCCAATCGCTGGATGAATGTACCGCAAATCATAGGTTTATGGCTGTCTCAGATTAAAAAAGACCGGACAAAAACCGGTGACTCTACCTAGAACTGTGTTATGGTTTCAGACAATTGCGCAACATTACGGAATAAAAAACTTTTGCTTTGATTACTCTATCTAGGATTAGGTAGTTATATTTTGTTTTAATTTAATTGTGTCGGTAACATTTTTATGTGAATAATAACGCGTTTATATTTTCACCTAATATTGAGATAAACCGCTTTTAAATTTCCATGAGGTCGAAAGGAAATCATACAGAAATAGTCAGACAACCATTAAACTGCCAAGAATATCCGGACAATTTCAGACCGGTAATATCCTGATAAACCCGGTGTTATCTGCCAACTCTCGGGAGCAAATCATATCGCTTGGATTGTGAATGAAGATTAAGCTCTGGATTTAGCTGTTTGTATCGCTGTTGGTGAATTTAGGTAAGCAACGTGAAACGCTATTAGGGTGTCTATAGAATTGTGTGAAAGGATTGCTTAACCCGGTTTTGGTGACGTTTTTTTATTTACAGGCCAGATACCTGTAAAAGGTTAAGTATATTTTTGAAGAGAGTTAATAAATGGGAAATCGCACATAGGTTAAACTAGATAGTTATAATCGGGTTATTCCCATCGAGCCCACCGGCCGGCCCACCGGTGGGCCAGATAGGGAAAAAAGTGCCATTGAGCCATTTGCATAGTGGGCCCGTACAATTATCATAGAGTAGCCTTACATTCTTGAGGACGTCTCATTGACTTCAATAGTTAGATATACGGTCAGCCAAATGAAATGTAGGCCGCTCTGGAACCTAACAAAACTAATTCAGCTAAGGCAATGACACAATGGGTACAGATGACAAGAGTTACTTCATTTATTTGAAAATTCTATAGTGATCTAACAGCCTAGGTATACGATTCTAGTTGATAAGCTGTATACATTAGGTATTTATTTAATATACCTACCTTACTTGACTTCTAATGATTGAATTGAAAGAAGAAGAAGAATAAAGAATGACATTAGTAAAACGAAGTATTTGACAGTTTGCATCTTGAAGCACTTACCTATACATCGGTTTGGATTGAACTTGCAAACAAGAATTATATTAATTCGGTAAACTATTTTGGATTGGTACTTCACGTTCAAAGATCATTCTTTGCGATCATCATTTATATGGGAAAGGATTTGACTAAGTAATCGTAACTCATTTGTTTTTATAATCCATCACATAGGCAGCACGACTTATCATATTTTTGCAACACGGTTAAAACAAAAGAGAGTCTTTTATTTTGCTTCTTAGGGCCTAAAGAAGATGAAATTGACATCTCAAAATAAACGTAGCTACCTACCTTAGCATTATCGTCTAAGGTTGAGTACGATGTAACGATCATGATAAGGATGGGATTGATAGAGCCTAGTTTTCTCAACATTAAAAACTTTTTGCAATCACTTTAGCGTCCACGAATCACTAACCGTTCTTAATTCAAACCAATACACAGATAAAAACCAAAATCTCACGTTACGCGGGAAAATTGCGTTCCACACGCGTTGCTCTCCCAATAGGAACTAAAATGAGAATCAGCTGTTCGTGGTTCAGCTAAGTCGATAGTGCTGGCGTCGTCTCGTCTCCTTATCTGACCTCGTTGTCTACCAACCTCCAGCCTACTTTAGGGGAGAATCGGTCAATACAATTGCAAGAAGTAGGGTATAGATTGAAGGGAATGTAAGAGATTATTTGTAATATTTTATTTAAAAAGAGCAGTGTACGGCCTTGAACTTTGTGTGCGGGAGGTACTTAACTTTTTAGTCCATTTATCTTGAAAGCCTTTACAACATCTTATGAATCCCGGTTTATTTTCAGCACTTAAGTGTTTCAAGCCTAATACAAAAGTGAGAAAACCCAATAGTACAATAAATTGAACATTTTTGTTTATTGTTGGACTTTTTGGCGTTTTGAATGTTACTTTTGACACCATTAGTAAAATAATACATAAGTGATATCCTTACTTTACTGTAACCTATTTAATAATAGAGTTATATTGCGCGGCAAAAACGACTCCACCCCGGGGCGTTACCGCGTTATGGTGCAGTGTAACTACCAAATCGGTCATTACACAACCTCATATTATGTAAGTAGACATTTATTCAAGCGCTTCAAATAAATTGTCTATACTGAATATGAATATGCATATCAAATAATATCAATTCTCAACAGAATGCACTGACTTTGCAGATGCACTGAAGCTCGCCTTAGAGGGCTTATTCGTTATTATATTGGCGCCAACATATCGCCAATCTCCTTTGCATAGCCAAGATTTGCTACTGGAATATCGATGCTGACAGCAATCCAAGATAAACATCTTTTAGTGCCTTTTCACACGTGCCCGTTGTCGGTAACCGGTGCCGGGTACTCGATGACGAAGTGTATGGGCATGTGCTAACAGCAGAATGTCGCTTTACTACTTTTAAAACTGTTTTGCTTGACAAAGCCTTACCTTTCACTCCGACGTAATTTGCTCGGAAAGCCCACACATATCTCACCGGGTGCGGGTATACCCTGCACCGGCTACCCGACAGCCAGGACATGTGTAAAGGCACTTACTGTAATATTTTCAAATCACTACCTTGTAAACTAAAACTACTGCAACATAATTTTCATATTTTTTTACTTATATTTTTGTTAATCTCTACTACTCTAATTGTTCCGACATATTATAATAGATCCCACTGAAGGTAGACAATACGTGTACACCACTACTCACCCCAGTAAAATAAAAAACAGGGTACCTAGGTATGTCTGTAAGCTAATCTAAAAAAAATGTGCCAGTGTGACGGCAAATATAAATGAACAAAATTATATAACCTCACTTTTGTAAGATTAAAAATAATATCTTGCGATCATATCAGAACTCATAACATCCCTATTCTCAGCAGACAAGCGTTGGCGGCAACCAGTCTGCCACATCCACTCCGACTTTTCATCGTAAATAGGATTTTATTTTCTATCGGATGAAATTTTTTATATTGAAATGTTTTTACTCGTGTTTTGAAAGATTGTTCGTGGATATTCTCTTCAAAACCTGAAACGATTTTTCACATTCAGAAAAACCACTTTACACACATTTATTCCAATGGCACACTTTATGTTACGACCTAAGTATTATTGGTTAAAATTCCACCAAAATTAAACAATAATCTCACAATAACACAAGAAAAATTATTAAAATAAAAATGCTATGTGATGTTTCAAAAAATGTGAAAACTCGAATCCCTAACCAGCCTAAAATAAAAAAAAACAACACGTAATGTTATGTTAATAATGACAGGGTGTTATGTCACGGCACTTGACATTCAAAGCCAGTTCACTAAACCTTGCGAGGATACAAACAATGCGTAGGTAGCTCAATACGGTTGGCGCCAGCCAGTCTGCAGCGGTGACCTCGTTAGAGACTGCCGCAGAGACTTGGCTCCAAAAAGCCAATCCTGGTACAGAACGCACAACTTCAGAGTGCTTTCATTAGATTTCAGGAACTGGTCTGCTTCTCAAATGTACAGCATTTTTAATTGACATAAACAAAAATACTTTAGAAGGTAAGTATAATTTACTAAGCTAGGCTACTAAACGGTTTTTTATTTTATTTAATATTTTTTTCATTTTATCAAACGAGAGATTTAACTAAGTATAAACTTTTAGTAGGTTCTTATAGGTTTCATTATAATTTCAGCAGTAGTCAACATTTTTTATACAAATAAAAGATGGAATACGAATAGCCAGTAACCACTTCCTAAGACGATGTATTGCCTCACTGAGGGCGTGCACCCATCACTCTAAGAGATAACTAGGTCTACAGCTAGTTATTTCTAGAGCAATTGGTGCAGCTGCCTTAAGGCTTCCAGATATTTCGGACTTATGTGAACGTCGGTTGACCTTTCCTGTCACTTTTTACTTACTAGGGATTGGACCTAAGTTGACGTTTCCTGTCGCTTTTTAACTACGAGTGATTGGACCTAGGTTGACTTTTCCTATTGCTTTTTAACTACGAGAGATTGAACATGAGTTGACCTTTCCTATGACGCTTTTTATTTACGAAGGATTGGACCTAGGTTGACCTTTCCTGTCGTTTTTTAACTACGAGTAATTGGACCTAGGTTGACCTTTCCTGTCGTTTTTTAACTACGAGTGACTGAACCTAGGTTGACCTATCCTATGACGCTTTCTACTTACAAGAGATTGGACCTAGGTTGACCTTTGATATAATTATCGTTTTCCATTTAGTGGGAGGACCATCCTAGGCTGCATTTTCTTGTGATCTCAACTCGAGAACCTTTCTGTCGTATTAGGTTAGTCTAGACATGGATGTTACATGAGTTATCTATTCATAGAGCTAGCACACATAAGCTAATGTTATAGTAAGTGTAGGTATTAATGTCGCATCAAATTCTGATACTTATTACTTGAAATGTTACGACGCACGCCTACGTGCTCTGTCACGTGTAAATCTTATTAAGGTAGGTACTTTAATTTATTGTCTTTTTACCTATGTTATTATACAATTCCGTTGAACATTGTAGAAAACAGTGTTTTATTTTTAGTAAAAAATACATAGATTATTACTTGTGTAATAATTCGTCCAATGATAATAATTCGTCTGCAAATAAGTACTAATGATGACGCTTTGACGTTTGACAGATGTAAAAAAAAATCATATTTATGAGTGGGTTTATCGCATAGCTCATTGGTTTGTCCTGCAACATGAATACCGGAACTTGTTTAGACGAATTAAAACTTTCTTTGGCGCTGTTTTATGTAGTTTCTGCAGCAGATTGAGTTTAAACTTAGTTCTATTTTCGTAACTAATCCAATGTTTACCGTTCTTTATATCTCAGCACTTCGGTACATAGAGAAATCGATTTTTTATATCAACACTGAGAGTAAATCGATTTCTTAGGTTATTTGGAGCAATCTCTGGTTTTACACGACAGCTGTTATTATTTACCTATATATTTCTGGCTTTGATTCTGCTGAAAAGAGCTGAGAGTAAATTTTTTGTATTGTTTCATATTGTGTAATTATTTTACTGTGTTGTGTTGTGTTCCAAATAAATATTTCTCTATAATAATATCTCTCTCTCTATATATCTCTCTCTCTCTCTCTATCTCTATCTCTAATTCACTTGGTATAGATACCTATTAGTATAGTATCTTAAGATCTGTGGTATAGATATAGAATTAGCTCACATTTACTTTTGTCACCTTTATGACATCCCAATCACAAAATCTCATGAATATTTTTATTACATTTTATTAGGAGAATAATCGTTCTGATGGATGCCTTCTTAGACTTGTTCAATTGGTACGTAATGTTTTTCGCGGAAAAAATACGATTAGCGATTTTTACGTTTCTTTAGTTTTCCTAGTAAACCATTCAGTAAATACCGGTAATCATTCGGTAATCATCCATTCAGTAATCATCCGCGAATTATCCTCAAAAACCGGTAGTATGCCTTGATTTTCTAAGAAGATAAGCTGAGAATATAAATGTTTTTAACATGAGTCGAGTTCTAAAGAAACAAAATAAATTCGATAAAGTTTCACTTGAGGGGATCCCGTGATGTTATTCGAGAAAATTGACTTCGAAATGTTTTGATACTTTTTGTAATAACATTTTCATTACAAAGTTAATATTATGATGAGCAATATCTCCATGGAATAATTTTAATCATACTTCGGGTTGTTACGGCCCTCCGACTTAATTAAACACTTAAACTGAACTAATGTTCACGTTATGCCTAACGTAAATAGGTAAGTATTACTACATAGAAATACAACCATTATTCCGATGATGATAGACTTCATATTTGCATGAATTTAAATGTCAAAACTGCTTCCTATAAAGGCCAGTAACTACTAGATACTAACTATTAGATAGGCTATTAGTATACCTCCAGAAAAACTGAGGCAAGTTACTGTGATGTTATTATTAAAATAGGTACTGTAAATATACTACTATGCTGAATTGTATGAAACAAAATAAAAAGGTAGTCAAACCACGATTCAAATTTCGAAAACGTCAATTCCACTCGTCTAATAACTGTCACCGCGTGCCACGTGCTCGCACGTAGACGCACCGTAGCACCGCGTAGCGCCTCGACGGCATTCCGATAACGTCATTGCCCGTCACTGTCAACACTGACATTCAAACGTCACTTTTTTTTCTTTTTTGTAAGTTTTGACGCTATGACGTGCGCCGCGTTCAACTGACCGATCTAGACTGGAGATGGCGATCCACTATCTTGCCAAAACATTCGGATAAAAACATTACAACAAACAAGGTAAGATTAAGAGTCCGTGAGAGTAATCTGCGAATTACTTTGAAAGTAGCTTTGGGTCTTAAATAGTCCGAGAAGTTTTGTTGTCGAGAAGTTACTCGGTTTTATAGTTTTCTTGCTAAGTTTATTGTTGAGGTTAGTTTACCGTCGACTCAATTTTACTACGTTATGAAGATCAGTGTTTACTATAAATTATATTTGTATATTTAGAATAAAAATATCCTTGGACATATCACACAACGCTCTCTAGTCCCAAACTAAGCAAAGCTTGCACTATGAGAACTACATAGATTGCTGATAGAATACTTATATAATTTTTTTTGTAATTACATACTTAAGATACATAGTAACACCCAGACACAGAATAATTCGTTTCTTAGTCGGACCATAATTATTATATTTAGGTAACAGTTTATACAAAAAATGCGAAAAGTATTGAAAACCGTATCTTTAGATTTGTATTGAAACCTGGTACTACTTCCAAAACACTAGTTTAAAACCAGTTCAATCTTTACACAGTGGAATTTGCAGAGTAAACTTGCAAAAACGCTTTTTTCCGCACAAAATAAAACAAGTCAGTACTTGTCGGTGGATCAAAGGACTTGTAAATATGAATGCGAGCGGTGACTGACAACAAACGTAAATGTGTAAAGCAATTTACCGCAGAACTGACCATAGTAAAACTTAAAGAAGGTTAACTCTTGAAAATTTGGGAAATCTTAGAATCCTAGATCCTAGATGAATACGTTTACTCTAATATATTTAATTGTTTGTACGTGCTTCAATAAGATTTTTTTTTAAAACCGTTATGTAGGTCAATCTTGACAGATGGTATTAGCTTAGCCTTCCTTGCTATGAGTCGTGGGTTCGATCCTCACTGAGAGCAAACATTTGCGTGGTAAACATAGATGTTTGTTCTATGTCTGGATGTTGTATGTATTAAAGGGACATATTTACAAAAAAAAAAAATATTTGGGTATTCTATCAGCAATTTAGTTCCTATAGTAAAAGCTTTGCTTAGTTTGGTTCTAAAAGCGTTGTATGAAATGTCCATCTAGATGGATGATGTTTTTTTGGATGGTATAAGTTTGCTTACCGCTCTTCTATTTATGGTCGACTACGCTGAGAGGATATATCATCCTCATAGTTTATAATCGCAAGATGCCTTATTATTTAGTGTGATATACTGCACCTTTACTACGTCAGACAGAATTGAATATAGAACGAGAGATGGAGTTAGAATGATTAAAGTAAACACTAGGGTGGATCGATTTTTCGATTTTTCGAATTTCGACTTGGGGTAGTGTGTGGTTGATGTTCCTATTTAATGCGATTATAACTGTATATTTACTTTAATTTAATTCGATTTACAAGTACTGCCCCAAAGACCCTTAAGTTTTGAAAAATTTTAAAAATGGTGTCCATGTAACATGGTTGACTTTTTGATTCTTATTTCTATATTGTTTTATTATTATGATTTATTTATACTAGCAGTAACCTTAGCTTAGATATTGGATCGGAAAACCTTGTTAAAACTAAAGTATTTTTTTTTAAATTGCTTTTGAAAAACCAAAAAATGTACCAATTTTGAAAAAATCTTAACCTAGCTTCAGAAGTCAAATTAAATTAAAAATTATAGTCTAGCCATTATTTTTCCGAGTTATACTATTACTGGATAGTTAGTTATTGGTTTTAAAGCCAAATTTTTAAAAGTATAGGTCTTGGGACGTCAGGTTGAGCTCAACTAGTTCATGTAGAACTAGTAACATAGATTTTGTAAGAAAAAACCAATAATTTTTATTTTTTGGCCAGTATTTGAGGTAAAAACCTAGTAAAACATTGATTTATCACCATTATTACTTCAATACAGTTAATATAGCTCATATTTTATCAAAGACTATGGTATTGATAGGATTTCCAGTTACAAAATATAATATTTTTACTGAAATGGTGAATATTTTTTGGTCGAAGCTTTTAGACCATCCTAACATCACTTTAAAAGTGATTATTTTAATTTTGGCTATGATTGTTACATATTACAATATCATATAGTCTAGTGTTATTAATTTTTTAAGTCCATATTGCAGGAACTTCATGTGGGTTAGCTTCGATCTCAATTTATTAGATTTAGGCTGAGTTCGTACTTTTCAGAAGCCACATTTTACCTTGTAGACTGTTTTTGTCAAAATTGTGTATTTTAAATACAAAATTACTAGTGCTAGTAAATATAACAATCTATTTAAATTATAATAACAGCATTCTATCTGCTTTCAACAACTCAAAATCCACAAATCATGGTTTTGCCATGTTTTCTACGGCGAGAGCCACTTTTGATTTGCGATGGAGCTTTCAGCTTTGTTTTTTTAATGAAATGCACTGAAATTTATCTTAAGTTATAGAAAAGGTATTGTTCTTACCTATCGTAACAGCTTTTGGAACATGAAGTTTTATATTTTTCACCGAAGCCGAGTTTACAATCATATTATTCAAAAAACTTAGAAAATCGATAGGTAAGGATTTCAAAAGGCGAAATAAAATATTGCAGCCGTTTTTCTTTACTTAAATCATTTTAAATACAGACAATAGCCTATTATCTTTAACACAACAGAAGAAATGTAACCATTTAATTAAAGTTTTGTACCTATAGGGCAAAATAAACGAGATCAATTTTATTTAAGAAAGTAATTTGATGGGTTTATTCGGTCATGCTTTTCTATTATATTTTCTAATTAAATGACTAAGGAAACTCCATTTTAATATTTCACTTATACTACTATAAATAATGAATGCCTTTGGTGTTACTTTATTAGTCACAATTTTCCATATCCACCAGTTACACCATCGCACTATTTGTGAAAAATGTATGAGAATTTCACTAAATTAAGGCAGTGGTTTGCAGTGTATTTGAGTGGATTAGAATGTATATTTTTAATCCAAACTGGTATTATTTATAAAGATGCTTTCAACAGTAATAGATTTAGTGAAAAAAATATCCTAATTGTATTATTTTTCAACTTGTAAGATGCAGCTGGAAATTATCAATTTTTCAGTTTTTTTGTAAACTTGATCCGTCTTGGGGCAGTACTTCCTGTTATTATTTTTGAAAGATATTTGGCATGGTTAACCTATGGGTATAGGAACAACTACTGCGCAGTACCCCGAAACGCTAACTAAAAAAAAATTTTTTTCCATACAAGAGCGATCCACCCTAGTAAACACACTAGCGCCACGTGGAAATAGTGATGCGGTAAAGTTTTAAAATAAAATAAATAACAAAAGATTTTCGGAAAAAGATGAAAATAATTTTTCTTTTCAAATAATTTGAGTCAATTTATGGATGCGATGGAATTGATCACAAGGAATTGTTTTGAAGCCTTTTCGAGATGCAGTAAGTTTGAAATTTCATAAAAAAATCCGTAAACCGATTTATAGCCTGTTCATAAAAATGTAACGACAAATTAATAGTAAAGTGCCGTCAAATATCATTGATTGCCACTCAGCACATTTTTGTTATTCGCGTTATTTACTTTTTAAGGAAATGCCTTTGGATTCGCAACCTTTTCATTTTCAGAAGTAGTCTTGAAGTGTTTGTTTCGCGGAAAAATTCTCGAAACGTCCGTTTTTCCTAACTCAATGACAATAACAAGATCAGCTAGCGATACAAGTAGATAAGCGTTGTTCGAGGAATCGACATCATTCTTTTTCTTTTTCAAATTCGATAAGTTACGTTTGGAAAACAAGAACTTGCGTATATCGTTAGTCATTTTATTGAGAAATCAACAAAATCGAGGCAGGGCAAAGTTTCAATTATTTTTTCAGATTTTGCAGAATATATTCATAAATAATATGGAATAGTTTAAAATTTCTTGTCTTTGAAACAATATAAAAATCTAGACAGTCTTGAAAAAAAACATGACCAAACTACTGCGAAACTACTTGGACATCACTATCAGGCTTAAAAAACGTTGATTGTGAGCTAAATTTTTCATAATGCTCTCCTGTGACGTTTTGTCCGTTCTATTTTGTTTGCCCCATTCTGTTTAGAGCCTTTATGAAATACGTGTTGTAGCGTACGTGAGTCCAAGAGTAGCCGCTGGGCATTTTAATAAGAGACGATACGATGGCGCATGCGATATGGAGTCTGAAAACTCTACGGTTTTACACACAAACAGAGCCCCTAGTCTGAGTTTTGTTATGTTGATTTACGACAAGCGAGAATCGAGAAACTCGCAGTAGAAAAATATTTTGCAAATATCCCGCGAGAGACGCTTATCGGGTTTTCATACAAAATATCTCGCAAGTCACTTCTCGATATGCGTTTCGATCAACAAAACAAAACTCAGACTAGGGGCTCGTTTGCGTGTAAAAAGTGTAGAGTTTAGGTATCACCGTACACAAACATCTAAACTTTGTCTGCTAACATTTTGTAATATTAGTAGGATAGGAAATACGTATTTATATTTGTCCCAACGAGAGAGTTTTACTACCCTCTGCTTAGACTCTCACTCAAACTGACTGAATACTATATCACACCCACCCCTCGCAGACCAGTTAAATATGCTTCACTCATCACTTTCAACAGCTTGCAGTGCAAACGTAACCTCAATGTACCTCTATTCCCAATACCGTAAGAACGAAAATCCATTAACCGAATCACACAAGTGGTTTTGTTTTGCGTGTTGTCATTATTATGAGTGTGGGTCTGAGTACTTTTGAAATAGGGTTGGTACGGTTCAGTATAGAAAGTGTTCGAACTTTTTCGAGGTGCTTTAAAGATTCTCGAGGGTTCTTGTCTGGTATTTAGAGGCAGATTTCTGGTGTTAGAATTGTATCGGGATATTCGGCATAGAATAGACGTGACTGTAAGGAGCTTCTGGCTTCAAAAGCAGGAATATTAAGTCAAAGTAGCCCTGTTTTGAACCAAATATTCGGAACATACCACCAGGTGTGCTGGCAGCCAAATGCTTAGCTATAGCTCATAAAAAAAACATAAATAAATATTTTAGAGAAAACAAAAACACTATAGTATTATAAAATTGCAACGATTCTAGAACTTATTACTAACACGTATGAAGTTTTTAGAGTAGACCTAATTACCTAGACTTATACATGACCTACCTAAATTTATGTAATCTATCATTTTCACGTTGTATTTTTTTACATAACGTAGTATTGGTTTGAATTCAATGTTCTTTTACACAAAAATTGAATCGGTCATTTTTTAAAACTTCATTACGAAAAGTCACTCCCGCAAGTTTGATTATTCCTGCAAATGAAACTCTGACCAAAACCAAATGAAGTCTCTTCAGCTGAATTAAAAACATTTCTGACCGTGTTCCATCGTCAGGAAAAGGTCATTGAAGCTTGACTGCGTCTAGTCAAATATGTAGCGGACGTGAATGCGGGCAAGTGCTGTATGCTGCGTTTATACACTACGAGTAGCTGTCCTGTTAATAGTCGCTCGCTCAAAGCGGAGCAACTAAGCTCAAAAAATTCTGATTAAATTTCAAAATAGGTGGAACAGTGTGAATTTTATTTCTATATGCGTGCTAGATGGTCAAATAATAAAGTACCTACCTAAGAGCAGTAAAAAATAGTAGATCTAGGTGACAAGAAAAACAGAAAAAGGTTTGTTGAAAAAAAAACTTATCACTTCATTTTTAACTGTATTAAATCGCTTTAATAAGCCACTAAAATATTTTTGATTGTTTGGTGCTGCTTTTGGAATTTTAACTGAATCATAAAAAATAGAACTAAAAATAATCAAATCAGTCAGCAATCTAATATAATAAAACCAGGGCTAAAAATTGCTCCGAACAAAGTTCTGGCTACTCATTGTCATCATCATCATATTATTATCAGTCTGTAGAATTCCACGTCCACATTCAGGTAGGGAAAGCCATGTTTCTAGCTACTACACTAAAATTATTGTAGTACCTACTTGTATCATGTAAACACTCCACGGCCGCAAGCGTCGAGCCACTCAGTAATGTGAGGTGCATTCCCGAACTGAAAAGCTTTACGCTTTCCTACGTAATCGTGAATTTTGGGTTACACAAGTAGGTGAAGACGAATAAGGAATGCGTGTGCTTATAACACCACTTGTTAAGTCTTATAAATAGAAGTCGCAAAACGGGACACACAATGATTTTTATGTTACCCAAAAAAAAAAAAAAAATATTTAGATACATACTCCTCAGTACCTACTGTCAGCCACATAACGTGGTCGCGTCACCAACCGAATTGAGAACCTCCTCCTAATTTGAAGTCGTTTAAAAATAGAGCAAAACAGGCTTTTTTATCAAGGAGTTTCAAAGTACTAGATATTTTAGGAATATTTTATCTATCGGGCACTTCACTACATACATTCAGTCAAGTGCGATCCTTTTCAGAGTAGTGTAACCACGAGTAAAAGAAATTACTCGTAGTCACACTGGTGTAGCAAACGGGTGTGACCACGAGTCCGTCATCGACCCATTATTGACATAAGCTATTTTCGCTTGCAATATCTACCCTGACAACCTTCTGCTGCGGTGAATGTGTAAATGAGTCATAATGTTATTCGGATAAAACGGAAGCTTCGATATAAGCGAGAGAAGGGGACGACCCGTATCCGTAAAAGAGTCGAGGTAAAAAGAGCATTTGAAGACACAGAGAAAAAATTGTCCATGTCATATGCATTTTATTTCACTTCGTACCTATTTCAGTTGTGGGTAATAGCTTATAATAGTTGATCTTATAAGTAAAACTAATACTGGAAATTTTAGAGGCACATTCTCAAAAAATAATTGAACAACACATACCTAAATTTAAAAAAAAAACAGTGTCTATTCTACGGTTACATTTGAATTTTACCGTACCTGCGGATTTGCTTATAATAACACTCTCCTTTACATTTAATGTGATTTTAGAGCTCATAACTTTCTTACTACGAAATCGTCTGTTTAAGACGAGTAAGCTGATTTTACTGACTGAAGAGATATAAAGATTGAGCACGATTTCATGAGAATTTTTCAAAGAGCCAAATAAATAACAATAAAAAATGCAAAAAGTCAACAAAACCCCGCAACTCAAAGAAACTCATTGTCACAGACATAGCTGAGTCAAGACGGTTTAAAGAGGTCAAGAATATGAAATCAAAAGAAACCCAGTAACATAGTTGAATACAGTTGTTTTGTTTGGTAAGGAAGTTGTTTGAAAAGATGCAATATTAAATAATTAAGTATAGTATGAGTAGGCAAGTAGAGGAAGACCGAAGAAGAAGTGGTTTGATTGTGTGAAAGAGGATATGAATGTGAGAGGAGTAGATTCAGAGTTGACGAATGACAGGAGTGAGTGGAGGAAGAAAACATGTTGTGCCGACCCCACCTAGCGTGGGATAAGGGCTGGAAAATGATGATGATTAAATAATTAAGTATACTAGGTACAAAGACCGAAATAAAGGAACGTGGATATCGTGGAGCCTGGTAATTTTAAAACGGCAACGGAGAGAATGGTTGATCTGGTGCAATCACAAGGAATATGAGACTTCATGCGATTGATTGAGACATGAGACTCAGTACAATTTAATGGGCGTGCTCTGTGCGTATACCTGTCAGAGGTAACTTCCGTATCGACCCGTATTCTGACACTGTTTAAATTTCACAAAAATTCTCTCAAAGAATTTATCGAGTGTGTATGAGATGCTATTAAAAAAAATTAAAAAAAACTGATAATAAGTGGAAAGCTATTCAAAAACAAAAATTATTCTAAGTCAAGCACAGCAAATCAATCGTAGAATAAAATTATTCATACAACATGCTAAAGGGGTCGAAAATATTCGGGACAAAACTGGTATTTGGGTGAAATACGTTTACTGCTCACGCGACCCACGGGTTTCTTCAGTGGCGAACTGAAAAATTAAATAACAAAATGCTTTTCTATGAATATACGCTGTGATTTTCATTTTGACAGCTCAAAAAGCTTGATTGACTTTTGTCGAGTTATCATTTAATTTTCTTAATATAAAAAAATTATAATATGAAATTTATTTATTCATTTGTTAAATATTTATTCACAAAGAAAATTACAACTAATACAGTATTTACAATATTTACAATATTTACAAATTACACATGAAACAGTTGAGCCATCTATAAACCGTTGCAAACGAGTTATAGATAGCTCAACTTTTTTTTGTTAAAAAATGACTTTTGCGACTAATTGTAAGATTCTACACAGTTTGAGTTAATGTAAGTTTTAGAATTTTATAATTTACCACTTTTTTTTTTATGTTATAACTGGCAGACGAGCAAGCGGGCCACCTGATGGAAAGTAGTCACCGCCGCCCATGGACACCTGCAACACCAGACTTACTGAACTTAGCCATTTTGGTATGATATTTTTATACTAGGTATACGTTCCTTTGTATTATGATATTTTCTAGGACTTTGTATATTCTTAAAAACTAGCATGATAGACATTGGTTTTATAAACACTTTTTTGCAGGCTAAAACTTTTTGATCTAATAATCCGTAGGTATCAGTATTGTTAACCCAAACCTACGCGACAGAATTTTGTTTATCTGTCTTCTAAAGGCTTTGTTTACAAAGGCGTGCGATAAAACGGGACGTATGGTTATCGTAACAAGCATTGAAATAAAGGCCCTGAAAATACTGTTAGGGCGTTCACTCACGTACGTCGTACCGGTTATTTCACACTCGTTTTTTTCTCTTCTTCTTCTGCTGTATCTGTATGGACTCTGTCCGTCACTTTGACAGACAATGTTGCCAGTGTCAAGTGATGAATTTGAAATAATATAAGTCAAGTCAAGACTTCGTCAAGTCGGCTGTCGTTTGTTTTAAACGTTTTGGAACGAGAACTCTAGGGTGAATAGTTTTCGAAATACAGTCGTTTGAAGTTGACAAGCGTCAAAAATCTTCCCGCACGCACATATCATCAAAGTCAAAGTCGAAGTCAAAAAGCTTTTATTCAATAAAATCTCACTGATCACATTGAATCGAACATTTCGGAAGATAATAAATTGCTGAAATTATTTATGAACAATCACAAATAATAATTTTGTAAAGGTACAGCATATTATACAGGGTGTTACCAGACCACTTCCGAAAACGAAAGGGGGAGCTACAGCACACCAAAACCCAACCAAAAAAAAATCTGTTATCCTGGAAAATAATTATAGCCGGAGAAAACAATGTTTAAAGATTTGTATTTATTTCGCCAGCCCGCAATGTACGCATTCACGTAAGTAAGGTCGAGGCGTAGTACTATTATTTATTCTGTGTCGTAAGTGCCTACTAACGTAGGTAGGTACTAACGTAGGTCGCTCGCACGTCGCGTACTTGAATGACCCGCGATGAACTCTCAGCTGTTCATGCTGTAGTAGACGTAATCTGCGTGCTGCGTGTACATTGCTGCTTTATTTATTTTATTTGATTTTTGCTTTTTTAAATGAGATAATTAGGTAGATATGTCTTATTATGTTGTACTGTGTGTATGTAACTAGAAAAAAAATTAAAAAGAGATAGTCAAGTCAATTTTTTTTTCGCGATTTTTTTCGCGTAATGTTTTCAGTATCATGGTCTGATTGGAACCTCCAAGTTTTCGGAAGTGGTCTGGTAACACCCTGTATATAATTCGGATTCAAACAAGTTTTAATAAAAAAGAAATTCGAATAGTTTCATGGTGCTTTGTCTCTTTCGATCATATAAATTTACTGACAAATTGACAAATGCAAAAAGTACGATGTAACATCGAGTTTGTGACAAAAGGTTACGCAGTCCTCATAAACTTACGGGATAAAATATTGTGTTCTACCCTTTCAGGCTATTTTGCAATAGATGTTTTCTAAAGTCCTGATATACAGCTATCTTAATACCTATCCAAAACGCTCATTGTTATCTAAATTAATCGTATTTTCGCATCTTTTGTATGCTAAACGCTATGAAACATGCCAGCAATAAATATAATTAGACAAAGGGACCTTTGAAGTAGATAAATTGTTTTTAGCCCTTGAACTGCTGAAGGGTCAATTCGTTTGGTGCGTCGAAAAGTTAGGTGAATTGGTTTCTTCATGTGGTGATTGATTATGCTCAGGTAAACCTTCTTGAACTTACAAAATGAGAAACGAGAGAACCAGGGTAGCCTAGTAATCTAATACGGTTTCGAGATGTTATTTTTTGTACCTATAATATATTATAAAAGTACAAGGTTAAATACTTTTGTACATAATATTATCAGACTATTCTATATTGAGAACTATTTAGAGTAAAAAAATATTTCTTTACCTACTGAACCTGGAAAAATAATAATGCTTTAAAGTCTGCTTTTATTTTCTTAGGGTAGAACAATAAGCGGCGACGTTTACCTTTTCAAGTTAAGACCAAGTTAGTTTACTAATAGAACAGAACTATTACAGGGCGTTGTATAGTCTAGATTCTAGACTTTAAAAGGTCAAAATGTCCTCCTTTATGTTCTAGACTCTAGAACATTGAGGAAATTTTAACCGAAAGGGTGCATAGTGGTCGGAAAATTTGGCAGTTGATGGTATATCTCTACAATATCAAAAAAACAAGCTTATTAATATAAAACTGTAGCAGTTTACAAGAAATACAGTACAATCATGAAAAACAGTGTTGCCGAACACAACCTTTTGCGTTCTTGCGTTTGCGTTCACGTTCTTTTGCGCTCTGTATCAATAAATTATTAAAATAACACAGCGGTCGGAAAAGTCATTGGATACTTTTTGGAATCACAAAAACATAATTTTTTAACTAAGTTATTAAAGAAAAAAAATAATGACCATAAAAAGTGTAACGTAGAACAAACTGCGGTAGAGTCAATGAGAGATGATTTGAAATCTGCTCATATTACCGAAGCTTCAATATTAAAAGTACTTACATGAAAGGCGCCCCTGATCAACGGTCCAGCCTGCCCCACATACAGCGTAGACGCGGAATCAAACACCAACTCAAGCGGATTCCTCTTCACCACCACCGTATCAAAGTCATGACAGTTCAAGAACAGTGTCACATTCTCCGTGGTAACTCTCAATGCGAATCTACTCCACTTCTTCGCGAAGGACGGAACGACAAATGACGCTATGGTCTGAGATAGAGCATACGCGTTTGCATCGGTGTACAGCAGGGATATGTTCATCAACCCAGGTCCAGAAGGAATCAACTGAACCCCCAGCTGAACCACAGTTTCCAGTGGATTCACCACAGAGAACAGAAATCCTCCTTCTTTATTCGCTGGTCGAACAGTGGCAGTGATCGAGAAGTCTGCGTACAATTTCTCGGGCATGAACAGTCGGTAGGGAGATTTGATGTCGGAACCAGGCATTAGGCCGTATGCTGGGAACCCGTCGAGACCTTCGTCAAAGTATTGGGTCTTGGGGTTGCTGAAGGGAACTCCAATTGCGTGGAGTAGGTCGTATTCGGGAATGTCTGAAATGGAAAGAATGATTTTAATACAAAAAAGTGTGCCTCTGTTGATACTGTAATGTTGCTATCAACAACCAGAACCCTGGCTATGTTTTTAAGCAATTCAAAATTCATAAGTCGCGTGGGATTCGAACCGGCTCGTGATTCGACTCGACGAATAACTCTTAGCGATGTTATTCAAATCTTTGTGATTGTCCCTAGTAATATTTTTGGAATCGCATCCATTAGTTCATTTTATAACATTTATTGACTTCTGTAAAAGTGGTGTACAATAAAGTGTTTTCTATCTTCTATCTATCTTGGCAGATTTCGAGTTTTATAATATTTGAAACAATTGAAAGAGATAAAAGTAACCAAATACAGTTGCAATTGACGAAAGCATTTTTCAACCACATAATTTTTACTTTCATGAGCTTTTTTATACGGAATCATGAATTATTCAAGAAATGTAAAAGAAACCGATTAAGGAGAACATCACAAATTCATCATCGTAAAAGTGATGTCTACTCGGAACCCGATCATAAAACATCCCGAGCTCGTCCAAATCTTTCAAAAATTGCGGCTGATATTTAGCCACGTTCTTCTTCTTTTCAATAATGGCCTGTGTCCGTCATTTCGACAGACAATTTTGCCAATGTCAAGTGTTAAAATTGTAATAAATAAGTTAAGTCAAGATTTGTCAAGTCGGCTGTCGTTTGTTTTAGCCATAGCAATAAAAGAAGAAGAAGAAAAGAAAATGGTGGATTTTCTCTTCAAAACCTAACACGAATTTTCACATTCAGAAAAACCACTTTACACACATTTATTCCAATGGCTCACACTTTATATTACGACCTAAGTATTATTGGTTAAAATTCCACCAAAATTAAACAGCAATACTCACAATAACTATTAAAATAAAAGTGCTATATGTGTCGTTTCAAAGAATGTCAAAACTCGTCTTCTTTAGCCACGTTTTATTTCGAAATTTCAACGAAACGCCACTGATCTGGCATGTAATTGTCACCGTTTTAATACGCTCGTCACATTTGACGATGACTACATTTTAAGCACGAAAAACTCAATCTATTTTTAGGACATCTTTTCATCTCCTGAAATGGGCACTGACTAGGGGAAGTACACGGAAGTCGTCAGATTAAATTTTTATATTTTCAACCATTTATCGCAGCATTATAAAACTATTTTTTGCTTCATAAAACCTCAGTCCGCACCGCGATAATGAACCGCGGGATAGTATTCCTGTGGTTTTGGATATGTGAGCGTTTTGCTGTCTGAAATTACTTTATTCGGTCTATTGTGAGGGTAACCTGAACTTCGTTAATCACGCTAGTACTACGGTTAAGCGTAGTTCACAAAGTTTTAAAATAACCTACCAAAAAAATGTTACTTTTGTGGCTGCAATAGTAGGCACATGCCTATTTTTTTATTTGCGTGGAAAAATGGACATGTTCATACTATTGCAGCCACAAGAGTGGCATTTTTCCATACAAACACTACAAAATGAAAAACAGGTACTAAAAATACAACAAAACTTGAAAATTGTGTCATGATTTGGTAAACTTAACCATGGAGCTTGGACCCTTGGAGCTTTTGAAAGCAAAGATGAAACAAAGAAATATTTTTGCCTATATTCTTTGACCTTACACGGTTCATTTTCGCAGTGCACATTTTCGTATTTATTTTTATTTTTAATTCCGCCGCCGTAATAACAACTCGGTGAAGTAGACACTTAGAAGCAGTGGTAATAACTCGGTGAACGTGAACGTTTTTCAGGCGCTAAAAAGTCTGCAATGCCTTGTATTTATTGACCTAGTTCTAGGTCTAGAATAAAGGACTACGTTTTAAAAGGGAAATTTAACTTTTGGCATTTTTTGTGCACAAATATTCTGAATCAAAAAAATCATAGATGTATTCACAAAGTACAATTCTATTTGAACCCACGATGCGGGGTAGCCACTAGACTAGATAGGTATATAATGTTGCCTGTGACTTTGCACGCGTGTATTTCTTTTCTTAGCTGCTGAATTTTTTCAGTGCTTTCGAGCAAGAAGAGTTATACCTGTTTCCGCGGAACTGGCACTTACAATCACTTTATAAGACAATCTTAAATGATCCTTATGATTTACTGAATAAAATATATTTTGATCTAGACCTCACCCACTCTTCTACGGAGTATTGTTTGAGTAAGGGAGTAGCCTTGTTCAGGATCTATACAATCCTCTGAGGACAGTCGGCTTTACCTATAGAACACACGCCTACACGGTCAATACGCGCGGACCTGGCTAAGCCGAGTTTTCCCACGATATTTTCTTTCACCGTTTCAAAGCATTGCTTTATCCTTTTCAGTTTATCATCACGTCTATTAGAAGCTTAAGGGGTAGCAAATAAGACCTGAATGTTCCCAACATTAATTTGCAAAAGGCGACCATTTATTGTTGGGTATTTTGCGCTATCCTATACATCTTCGGAATGGCACAATGTTAAACTATTACAGCGATAAACCCGCGTCCTTATTGTGGAAGCACCGCAATCGTTTTACTAACGCCGTTTAGAGCAAAGGCTAAATCTCTTAATGCTTCTCTAATTTATAGATAGGGACATTACTGTAAAGAAGACTATGGGCTAGTATACCACACAATGACCCGTAACATGTCACTCGTAAACTACTTACTCAAAAAAGTTTTAATTCTTCATCTAATTCTTTCATTTAGATGACGATTAGTTATCCATAGATTGAATTATAAAGAGCCTTATAAAATGCCTTTGGATTTTTCATTCTATTTATAGATTTTAGTTACTGCGTTATCAAAACATAACCAATAAATACGTAGAGGTGGCTTGATTTTTTTAATTAGCATTTTGCAGTTACAACTAAAATTATTTCTATTCTTCTTCTATTTTATATTTTTTTTCTATGGATGTGATATAGTTAGGATTTGTTCAAAACAAAAATTGAACCCGCACTTCTTCCAGCCTATCATCAATTGCTTCAGATTATGTGATAACACATACTCACGTCCTTATTCTGGAATCACCGCAAACGTTTTAACATCGCTCTAGATAAAGCGCAGAGCGTTAAATTGTCCGCAAACAATTAGCGTAGTAAGTGCTTTCTTACGCTCTATCTCACTATTTAACTAGTAGAAGCATGATAGCTCATTTAAAAGCTTTGATCTTAATGTGAGCTGAAATTAGCGAGTTACAGGCGTAAATTGTATCATTATCGTAAGTACACAACTTAACCAAAATGCAAGCTCGTATGAGTTAGTGGCCAACTCTGGTGACGGAGTTTTTAGGCCGCCTTAAGGCTTCCGTCATGGCTTAACGACTGCTAGAGCCGGGACCGACAGTTTAACGTGCCCTCCGAAACACGGAAGCGCTCAGATGTAAATGCCACTAACGGTCGCCCATCCAAATAGTGACCGCACAGAACGTCGTTTGACTTAGATAATCGGTGAGGATTGATGTAAGCCTAGCCACGAGCGCTTCAACAACTCAACCAACCGGTGTAGTAGCGCTTCTTGTGTTTAATGGCCTATTTTTGTTAAACATTTTGCGTATGATCCAAAACAACGACATTGTGATCCAAAATGAGAAATTTCACAGATCACTAGTGTAAAATAACTGCAGTTTTGGAATAGACTAAGTGTCCCTAATAGACAGGACAGGCTAGTCCGAGAGTGCTTCAAACTTAAAGTAGAACCATCGCACGGGTCAATTATACCCTATTTCCCCAATTATCCCTGCTGTGACCAACTTGAATTCGTAATTGGTCGAGAGTATTCCTAATTGGTCACTGCATTTCATGAATGGTGTTCTGCATAACAGCTATTGAGAGCGTAGACCAGAATTAATTTGCTCGATTTAGTTAGAATAATATCGTCTCGTTTTTGGGCCATACCTATCGAGTAGTTGTGAAAAAAAAAGAACCACGTTTCAATAGACTTAGGATTGGAATACCTCGTGATTTTTTTTATTGAATGTTTTAGTTTCTGAATGCTTTTTATCTTTTGACGGGTTTAAAATCTTGAACTATGCACATTGCACACGGGTTATTCCCATTGAGCCCAAAGGTTGGCCCACTGGTGAGCCAGATGGGTAAAAAAAATCTCAACGACCCCACTATGCCACTACCCAGTGCAGCCGTGTGTGGAACTTACCGTTTTGATACTTCGAGGATCCAAATAGTCCATCGTTGGCTGAGCATGATGGTACAATGAAGAGCAGCAACAGAAAGTGCCTGAAAAAGAGAAACGAATTAGAATTTTATATTTACCCCGATTTATTTCACAATAAAAGTTCATCCTCAAATTTTCCATAATCTACTTGACATTGTTCAGTAAGTTTAGTATTTGAGTCAAGTTCTTGGACATTTTAAACTTTGTAGGTTAAAGAACCTGCTGATTATAATAAAACTGCAAACTGCAATATAAAATAGGTATCCATCATATCTATTTGTAATTTTACAGAATAAAAGTTTTTGAATAAGGAATGAATTCAAAAATCTGTGAAATTTGTGGGACATTGATAGTTCGAGTCATCAAACTGAATCCCATGTCCACTGTCAAAAGAACCAATTCGGTCTGGGAGACAAACTCGGACAGGCGATTCGAGAGCAACTGAATTTCCAATTAGATCCATTTAAGCTAGGGCTGTTTCGATGTGTTAGATTTTAGAAATGAGATTACAGGGACGTTATTATACATAATAAAGTATGTACTTTATCTATATCTATGTACTGTGCCTATGATCTTGTATCTACCAACTAAGCCTAAGTGATTTCAATCTACAATCAAGTTTTGAAAACGGGATCTTGTCAAAACCCAATGTACCTAATGGCCTTGCCTTTTGTAGTATGGGGTGTATGAAGTCTGTATGATCCACACTAGATCACCAAAAGCTGATAATAATTATTATGATAAATGTAAAAATTAAAAATTATAAGCTAATTTTTTTTCTATATACTACTATTCAAGAGTTTAACAGTATTTTATGATAGCTTTTTTCTTTTGGATAAAAGTAATATTTTCATGAAAGCTTATATTATCTTAGGAAAAAGGCAGATTATAAGAGTGTTTGACAGTGGCTGAAGGATGGCAAGCGTGGCAGCCCTAATTTTTAGACGAATGCACGAGATAGAAGAAAAAGTGTCAATTTGCAATTCAGATCGTGTTTGAAACGGCTCGACTGAAAGGGCCTTAATTGATACGAATATTGGCGAGGACTCGTAAAAAGTTGCGCAACTTTTCTGGTCGATTTTAACCTCTAGTATACCTGGATTTTAGCTAATAGAAAACGTTCTAGCATACCAAAGGCTAAAGCAATTTTCAGTGACGCGGTCACTTCACTAAATTACCAGTGTTTCAGGCCTTTACATCTATTGAAGATGATTTATACAGTGTCAGGAAGCAACCTATGCCTACACTAAACGACATTAGTGTATGGGACAATGTTCAGATGGAGTAGACTTGCCCAGCACCTATACCATCCTATCAGCCAAGTCAGCCATATCCACATGAAAGACATCGTCAACACGTGCGGAGCTGACAAAGCTAAGGGTTTCCTCACGATGTTTTCCTTCACCGTTAAGCTCCTAAAATCTAATAAATCCATAATTCAGTCAGTCTCCTAAATGTTGTGAATACTTTTATGGGAATTTTAGGAATAAAGCTATTTCTCGTTCTTATCTGTCAGCACAGCTATCAGTGAAAGTGCTCACAATAAAAGTCAATGTTTCCTAATAAGCATTTGTCAGCGGTTTCGTTCTCGGGCGATTCGTTTGTCACTCGCTAATAAACTAGAGATTCTGTTCCCAAGAGGATTTGAGAATTGAGACGGAACGATGTTCATTGCCCTGTCTTTTAAATCTATTGGAACATGGAAAAAAAAGTTTTTTTTTTAAATAAAATTATATAATTAAGTATTTCACAGATTTCATTTTAATATTAAGTTAAGTATTTTTCAAGGTACTAATTGTACCTATTATATATGCCTAGTTAAATTTCTGTGTACCTATGTATACTGTCTGTATATAAATAATTATACATTTACAAATTGTTTGATTTATTCTATTGTCTAAAATAAATACCTACATTTATTATTTTGTAAAATTACAACTAATAAGTATACCTAGTAGGTACCTACCTATCTACAAAATATACGTGAAACAGTTGAGCTATCTGAAGACCGTTGCAAACGATCTAACTGATTGGATTACATACTTTATTATACCTACTTATGAATTCTGTCAACAGGCTTAGCCCAAATTCCAAGATTTGACAAGAACTTAGTCGTTTCTAATGCTAAGTTATAATAATATGCCTGATATAATATTTTTAAGATTAAGAAATAATCCCAACATTCATATAAACCTACTATATTTTTAGAATTCTTTATTGCGGTTTTAATAAGTTTTTAACCCTAAAACCCAATTTCCCTAATATAAAGCAGGTAGGTACAGTAAGCAACATAAGTTCTATCTAGTAAGATCGCTGAAATTAGTATAAAGTTACAAAATGTACCTTAGAAAAGTAACAAAAATATAGTCTAAAGCTCCCAAAACTTAGTTGGTCAAACTTATGTGCCTAGGATACCTAATCAGAATAAACCTCTATGTTTCTGCGATGTCTTTTTGTAATCTATCTTATGCTTTTTATGGCACCGCACTTCTCACGTTTATGGTTTGTAAATCGCCAAATATATAGTTTTCTTAATAAATAACTGTTTAATAACTAGTTGCTGGACTTGGACCAATTATATTTCTAATCTATAGGTGAGACAATAAATTAAAATCACACCTAAACTTAAGCATCTTGAAATAGTCACGACTATAAAATTAAATAGTAGCATACAACAATAAATTACTCTGAATTAAGCAGAACTTCTACTAAACCGTGACAGACGTTATAATGAAACTAGCCGTCTCCCGCGGCGTTGCTCGCGTTAGAGTGTGACTTTTCAAAAATCCTTTCTTAGTGCGCCCCTACACTATATATAAGGAACCTACCCTCCAAATTTCATACCTCTAGGACTTTTAGTTTAGGCTGTGCGTTGATTCTCTGTCAGCTTCAAAAGAGTTTTATATATATTGATGATGATGTTAAGTTTTTTATTGATGTCAAATCGGGTTTGTGATAATTTATGTCTTCGTAAAATTTTTAATGATATGATTGTGTTTTGTTTAATAATTTCTTCACGTCTCTTCTTGAACAAAACTTCCCATTTCACTAGGTACTCGACTTTATTCCTTAGCTTAGCGGTGCTTTAGTAGATCGCGGGGTTTATTATCTAAATACCTACCCATCAAGATTCAGCTAAGATAATACCAATAATCTATTGACTCAAAGAACGTGTTGATTACAATCATGAATACATTGTAAATGATTTAGAATTATAGTAACGTGTGAAAATTGCTAAATGATGAGTCATTGTACAAGCGCGTGCGCTTAGGTTTCACAATGACATTCTATAGGTTATGATTATCTGAATGAATATTTAGCTTATAAAATGTATTGGAACTCATTATAGAGCTCTACACTTCGTTTAATATTATGAAAAAAGTAGTCTGAAAAAGGGAAAAAGGTTTGTTTAAGTAAATAACGTTATTAGTCTCATACTCGTATTTATTTCTATTATACATTTTAAATTATAATTTATAGGAATTAAATTTTAGACATTCTTCTAAATCCTACCCTTATTCCACTACTTGCGGAAAGTATGTCTTTTTCCTCCGTTCTCCCCTATCAGCCGTGATATCAGTACTTATTCCTTTCTTATGCATATCATCTTCCACATAATCCAACATTCATCTTTTCTTAGACCTACCTCTTAAGCTATTGTTTTAAGATTCGTAGTAACTTAATAATAGCAATTCTAGTTTAGCAATTCTAGTCTATTCTGGTTTAGAGCATACTCTATAGCATAGCCTAATTTCAAAGAGATACGAGTATGTTCCATAACTTTCATCAAAGATAAATAAATCTCAAAAGTAAGTCATTTATTATTAATATATTAAGCCCTTGATAAATCTCCCATACCTAATAACCTTTTAATATTGTAATCAGTGAAGACAGGTAATAATTCCAACAAATTAATAGTTAGTAGAACGCCGCGGGAATCTTTCATAATTCTCAAGATGAATAGATCTCCTTACAAATTAGAGGTCTTAGAGTTATTAGGTGTTTTCTTACAACAATTTATAAGCCTCTTAAGATCCAGTTTCGTACAAAGAAGTACTAGAAAATGTACATTTAATTCTTGAACTTATAAAAGCTTTACAACCGAACTTAATATTTTAACCCTCACTAGTAAAATCACGTAAAGGTTAGACTAACTGCATTAAGCAAGCTCGTATGAGTTAGTGTCCAAATCTGGTGACGGACTGCTAGAGCCAGGACTGAGAGTTTAATGTGCCCTCCGAAGCACGGAAGCGCTCAGATGAAATTGCCACTAACGGTCACTCATCCAAATAGTGACAGCGCAGAACGTCGCTTAACTTAGATATTCGGTGAAGATTGACTAAGCAAGCCTAGAGCGATTCAAAGCCATAAAGACTCAAGTTAATTTTACAAAATTTAAAGACCATCAAAATCTCCTAAGATCCTCTTTATCATAGCTGGTTATCATCAGACCTTGGAGTATGAACTTTAGTTCATCAATTCTCAATACAAACCACAGGTAGATTAAATATTGGGAACTTTGGTCGCAAATAGGCAGCTGTCAAATTATAAATTTTTGGTTTTGGATAATACCGGTAGGTACTAGTCAGCACTCTGACTACGTTGTTTCACTTCCTGATGTTATTTAGATAGAGTACGTACAAATGTGTAATTAATATATTCATTAATGTACTACAGTTTGTTATTTACCAACAAATTCCTAAAAACCAATCAGTTTTTCTATTTTCCTGTCTACCCATCCAATAAATTTTCAATTTGTGTTGAATCGGAGCTTTATCAGTGAATTTAAATCAGTTTTCTATAAATCTATTTTCAGTTGAACTTACAAAACGATATTGAAAATTTTCCTCTTCAATAACAAGCAAGTTAATTAATGTTAAAGAGGTTATTGTTAAAACTACCTATACAATTTTAAAAGCGTGCCAATTATAATAAATTAAATCTATATTTTATTGAAATCAAAGACGTGGATTCTTAGATACAACTTTAACTCTCTGAACCCTTTGTAACAAATTTATAATTTTATGCAATTAAGTATTAAAAATAAATAAAAACCAAAAGCAGCCATTTGCTACGAGGTTCATCGTATGCTGGTTGACAGATATTTTGGTGGAAAGACTTGCACGCCCATACGGAGTCGCGGATATCAGCTAGTACCTAATGTACCTATACATAATCAGCAAGTGAGTGTTTATCTAAAACATTGCTACACCCCCCAAGGTTCATATATTTAACATCTTAGTAAAATGACATTGTACGCAGCACGCAAGGAAATCAAATGAATTCTGGTTATCAATCATTGATGATTTTGAACAACACAGTCATCTTGACTGCCGTTTAGAGACGTCTATCTCACTTGAGTGCTAGACCGCTACTGACTGTATCATGATGATTGGCCATAGCATCACTACCGCCCTCTACACTCTCTTTGATTTTCATCTTTACAATGGCACCTCTTAATAGCCGGCTACATTTGCCCACGTCTTTTGTGAATTACGATAAACATCAGAGGCGTTCATCTTTACCAAATTACTGAGCTCGGCTTTTTTAAAATGTGGCCACCGTAATAACACCACCGACTTTTTTGTGCCTTTAAGTAACTTGCTACTTTTCGTGTGGAAAACTGGTTTGTATCAAAATAAAATTTATACTGAACCTTGTGAATTGTTATTGCACACAATACTGTTGTTTGCGATTTTTTATAAATAATTTCAGTAATTTATTGCTTCAGAATATGTTGAAAAGTGAAAGTTTATACTATGAGTAAATCAAAGTACAGCCTCCTAAGAAATATCCAAACGAGCGCCTGTTACCCACTAAACTCTCATCTCATTGGCTCATTTTAACTGTCACTGCTATATTATCCAATAAGATTATCCGACACACAATCCAACGTAGCGCCACAAACATGATTGTAGAAATTAGAAACTAATTACAAACCAATCGTTTTATAACGGTCATCAATATCTAAAAGACGGCTTTAATTCTATAGCACAGCCACCCACGCCATTTCTAATTACCACAACAGACAGGCATTCCGTCGCCTCGTGAATAGAACACGCCCGAATTAATTGTGCAACGAACAAAAGACCTAAAGGGCTAATCCGTCAAGCTATGAGGAAGGTCGGACATTCGGATAGATGTCACGTTGACGTTTCCCTAAACGGCAATAATATAACACGAATTAATACACGGAATATTTACAGAATTCAAATTGTTGTGGTTTGGTCTGACTTGTGATAGATGATAGAAAACCTTTTGTAATGTGTATTATGTATCCTCACATTATATACAATTGTACTTATTTTTATATAGATAAGTACCTACCTTATGTATGTCCTATGGAGATAAGTGCAAATTAAAAATCACAAAACAGTGTTTAGCTAATTTCTTATCTCTTACCTATTGTATACCGGAATGTAGATTTATTTTAAGAGAGACGAGAGTTTTACGATGTAATATTTTTTTTGTATTGTTAGAAATACTGGTAGTCAAGAAGTTTTTATTAGTGATACCTCTTTGTCTATTCAATGTCAACACTACTATCAAAAATATGAAACAAATGACAGTAGGAAAAGTAAAATTAAAAATGGCGCCTCATTCATGTTTAGTCAAGTTGGAGACTAAATAAATGAACTAGAAAAGAAGTAACTCCTCTGTAGCAATAACTAAATGTAAAATGTAATTAAATTCAAATGAGCATAGTTGAGCATGCTTTATGGCCCCAATAAACGATGTTATATAAGGAAAGGAATTAGAAAGTGTTTAAACAACGCTATTACTTGAATTAAAGAATTTACAATGATCGAAATGTGTAGTCCAACCAATTTATTGCATTCCGAGGAATGAGCGCAGTGGAGTAGAGAATTGGCTTGTCATCTCCATTTTTTCATTGAACAGCAAACACGAATGCTATAGTAGTTTCTATAAAGACAGCTGTCATTGCTTGTCTGTGTTCCATTCCGTCATTTGAGTTCTCTAAACCTTATTATAATGACGTATAGAAAATGAACGAAATTTATTCTCAGTAGGTCATTACTAGTTTTTATAACACAAAGGATTGAAAGGTTTGCTAAACACAAATTTTATCACATGTCACTTCTAGAGGTTTATTACTTCCCCAACCAAGCGAACCAATGTAGACATTTTTCCATCGAACCCCCTGGTGGGCCCAATGAGAAAAAAATCCCATCGAGCCCACTCATTTGCATGGTGACCTCGTTGGGATTTTTATTACCCATCGGCCCCACCAGTGGGCCAGCCGGTGGGCTCGATGAGAATAACCCATTCTGAGCGAAATGTAACCGAGCTGTTCTCAAATGAGCTGTGTCACAAACCAGTGTTCTATCTATCATGTAGATAAGGGCCGTTTTAATTAATTTATTGACGCGTTAGGTCTGAGGTCCGTCGGAAATGAATTTATGTAAGAACATTGCTTAGTGTTGTGACAGTATCAATTTCTTGTAGGTACGAGTATTGTTCGATTTGGGTCGTATTGATACCAATCGTAACTTTTTACTGTATTATTTATTGAGTCTTGATGTAGAAAATTAAATGTCGTTGATGGTTTTATAATTCATAAATTATATTGATAATGGCTACTAGAAAAAAAAACATATGAGGGAGTTTTCCTGTGAATTTACAAATGGCAGTAACTTCTCCCTATAGCAATGCATTGCCTCACTGAGCACGTTCACCGACATGCCTTGTGATGCATTGCACTGCGTTCACTAAATGTGCTTGCATTTGCACCGTGCATCATCAATACTTTCAAGCCGGAACATTGCTTGGCGGCAGGTTTCTCCAGATGAACTCTTTTACAAAGATCCTTCTAAAATATCGTCCACCACCTTAATACTTCTGTTGTATACAATTTACTCGTTCACCAAACCAATGCGTTGTTTGAAATAAATGTTTTTTTTTAAATTTTTATTTATCGAAGCGAATCTTTTTTATTGTTACATATTACAATACTTTGTTCGAGTATAAGCACGTGTTAGAAAATAAATTATCTGTTCTGGGAAGGTATTATTTTCGTAATGTTCTTCGTGTTCCCGCTTAGTTAAATTCGTTTGTTGAGAGACATTATTTAAACTTTTTTCACATTGCTCTTAAAAGCATTATAATATTTATATCTGTCCTGATTTGTAGCTCTTAGTACAGAAGAGATAAAATTCTTTTACATAGGCTTAACGCGCACTTGTGCCCAAACAAGCGCCCAGTAACCAGCCCCTTGATTAATCTATCTTTTGATATCATGAGAATTCGACACATCACACTCTTTAGTGATAGATGATGCAATCATCCTAGTTCGGTCGACGTAACCCAAGCAAACTTTGGCTGATGACGGACTAGGTTTATTCACGCTGTTAGTGACTCTACTAGACTCTGGAATATTTTAATTCATTATATATACGTAGATATACAGTAAGTATACAATTACATAAACCTACATTTTTATGTATAATTATAGCTAACCATGATTGTTTATGAGTAGGTCCTACAGTTGACATTGTACAATCGCAAGAAAAAGGGGTTTATTCCATCCAGTCCTACTAGTAGTTCGATTATCTAACTGTTTGGACAAAAATATTCCGAATTGTTAGACTGACTAATCGAACATTTTGGATGGACAGAGCTAATCAAAATGTATGGAAATATGGAAATGTGAACAAAAAGCCACATGACTATTTCGCGTTGCGACCATGACCGTAAATGCGCCTGTAGCTTTAGGTCAAAGTTCAATATTCAACTCATCACCTCACTATTGTACTCATATTGTTATTTATTAGGTGTAACGACCGTTAGGGCCTTACCTTTCTCGACCCTAATTACTATTGACTTTTGACAGGTGTATAATGAAAAATAAGTGGAATTATAAGGTTAAAATATGAGTGTTTCGTACCGAAATTATCGAATATTATTTCGTTGAATTTTTATTGTTCATTTGTGGGTACCCTGGATAGCATTGATAGAAGCAGACACAATCTAGAGGGTAGATCAAAATCTTTAGATTGTTTCTATTGGCTGTTACGGGTGTGATGCCTCTCTGTCTTTCGAATCGGCGACGAGACGCGACACCTGGCATTGTATTGTCCTGCGCCCTACGGGACAGCCGCGCGCGCGCATCTTTTGTGTTTTCGCACAGTGCCTAGTACCTAGGCTTCAGTGTCCTTCTATCCTAGACGAAGACCCATAATCTGCAGAACAGCCTCTCAAACCTATGGACCTTGAAGTGCGGTGTGAATTCTCGGTGCAAGCAGGGACGCGACCCTTGGATCCGTGAGATCGATAAGAGCAGGTTAGTTGCGCCCTAACAGCCCTACTGAAATTCCCGTACATAGTTTTGGTCATTCGAACCGAATTATTTTGATTCCTCCAGATTGTGTCGTCTTTTATTGCTACACTACGTGTACGTTTTTTGGTAATTTTCCGTTGGTCATCGGAAGCCATCTTTACTACGTAAAATGGCGGACGACTCGGCTATCGAACAAGATATTTTTGAACGAGATATTATTTTAGAGGATCTTAAAAGAACGTTGCTTTTTTCTACTACAGATGTTTTACAATTTAAATCACGATCTTCCGATCTTACTACTCAGCACAGGAAGTTTGGTAAACTTCAATCTAAAATTGAAAAATCTCTAATGAAATTGAAAACTTTTAACAAAGAGGAACAGTTAAAAATTCGTAATGATTTTAGTGATTGTTATTACGCAATTTTAATGCATGTGAATAAGTTTAAACAAGCTGACCAGGAAGGCAGACGCATGAGTCGTATCCCTGCGCTGCTGCCTTCCACTCAGAATCATTGTCTCAACAAATTGCCCACGTTGCCATTGCCAACCTTTAGTGGAGAGTCTACCGATTGGCCCTCATATTACGATCTATATCGTGCTTTGATCCATAACAATGATGCCTACACGTCAGCGGAAAAGTTTCGATACTTGTTGTTAACGTTAAAAAATGAACCTCATAACTTGATTAAATCAATTCCGATCACAGATGAGAATTATATCGTTGCATTAGAAATCCTTATAAATAGATATGAAAATCGTAGGATCATTGCTTCTAAACATTTAGATCGTATTCTCGATATTGAAAAGTGTGCTAACGAGTCAAATTTAAATTTACGTAAACTAGTGAACGTTTACATGGAAAACATTAAAGCACTCGAAATGATGAAATTTCCAGTGTACGACTGGAGTTTTATTTTGCTAAATATCTTGCTACGTAAGATACCCCACACAGTTCGTAAGCGTTTCGAGTTATCGCTCAATAAATCTTCCGATATACCTACCGTGGACATACTCATAACATTCTTAGAACAGGAAATTTCCACATTTGAAATTATGTCGAATAGTGAATCGAAAATAGTTGAAGGTAGTTTTCGTTCCCGCGCACCCAGCGCGAACCCGCACCGCCCTAGCAACAGCAGCAGCGCTGGGAGTTCGGGTGCCCCGAGAGCGAGCGGTTCCGCTCCGCGACATACGTTTGCCGTTACGGAATCATCCGATGTTCAAAATGGAAAGCGTTGCATTTTGTGTGACGAACAACACATCTTAACAAAATGCTCCAAGTTTCTGAATATGTCTCCTAATGATAGGTATAACTTTGTTAAAAATAAAAATGTTTGTTACAATTGTTTGAATGTAGGTCACGATTTAAGATATTGTAGGTCGAACTACGCATGTCAGTCGTGTAATAAACGCCATCATTCGCTACTCCATTTTGAAAGTAAGCCGACCAATTCAAATCAATCATGCGCCGTCTCTTTTTCTCCTACGGAGGAACCGAAGATTTCTGTTTCGGCCGATCCCGGCCTCGCTACCATGCCAATGCAACCAACCAACGTAAATCATGCGATGCGCGAGAGTGGGGAGTCATCCATTGCGCCTTTGGTTAGGAAGTGTACGATTATGCTCTCTACTGCACTCGTCAATGTATGCGTAGGTTCAACGATCCACTCAATTCGTTGCTTGATTGACACCGGTAGTCAAGCTAGTTTTATGACGGAAGCGTGTGCTAAGCGCTTGGGTTTGAGTTGTAGGTATATTGATATTCCCGTGTTTGGTATCGGTGAAGAAAAACCGATACAACCAAAAGGAATAGTTTCTTGCGTTGTCACTCCGCGTAGTTCGGATCAACCGGCCATATCGGTCGAGGGTTTAATTTTGCCTAAGCTTTTTTCGCAATTTCCTAGAATTCCGCTTCCTATTGAAACTTGGCCTCACATTCAAAACTTGAATTTAGCCGACCCATATTTTAACGCAACCAATGCTCAACCTGTTGAAATGCTCCTAGGAGCTGATGTACTTTCTCACATTTTGCTGGGAAATATTGTTAAGGGTCGTCCCGACGCACCGATCGCGATGAATAGTATTTTTGGATATTTATTGATGGGAAGGGTTTATTTCGATGCTAGTCCGTGTACTTCGTCTCCACTCCAGGTGTGTCATAGCTCCTTTTTCGAGGACAGCGACCTACAACGTTTCTGGGAGCTGGAGGCAGTTCCCGAGGAGAAAACTTTCAACCCCGATGAACGTCAATGCGAGTCTATTTTTGAAAATACTCATTCGCGCGATGAAAATGGTCGTTATGTCGTAGCACTTCCATTTAAAAATGCACCTATACTAGGTCAATCACGTGACATTGCTCTCGCTCGTTTCCGCAAGTTAGAATATCGCTTGGAACGCGATACCTCTCTTAAACGGGATTATCATGCGTGTCTCCAAGAGTATTTAGATTTAAATCAAATGGAACTTTGTGATCCTCCATCTAAGGACGATACCTCACATTATTATATTCCGCACCACTGCGTGGTCAAAGAATCTAGTGAAACCACCAAGTTGAGGGTGGTATTCGATGCTGCTTGTAAAACCACTAATGGAAAATCATTAAATGATCTTTTGCTTACGGGTCCGAAATTGCACTCTGACATAGTCGACATCTTACTTAACTTTCGTGTTCATAATATTGTTTTTACAGCTGATATTAAGCACATGTATCGCAATATTGCAGTTCGAAATTCTGATTGGGATTATCAACGCATTGTTTGGCGATCCTCACCTGACCTACCTATTCGAGATTATAGATTGCGCGTCGTTGTTTTCGGCATTAGCTCATCTCCGCACGCTGCGTTACGTGTGATACGACAACTCGCACATGACGAGGCCGACAGGTTCCCGCTAGCGGCAGCAGTTTTATTGAGGGATGTTTTTGTTGACGACGTCGTTTCTGGGGAGGACAGTGAGGTCAGCGCGCTCAACCTACAGGAACAACTTTTAGGTATTTGTGCGAGCGCGGGTTTTGAACTGCGTAAGTGGCATAGTAACTCGCCGGCGATTCTCGCCGCGGTGCCCTCGGATTCTCATGGTGAGCGGCCTGAGGCCTTATCTTTTGCAGAAGTCGAGAAGGATCCATCGATCAAGGTGCTCGGACTCCAATGGAACCCTAGTTCGGATAGTTTTTCTTTTAAAGTTCAAACTTCCAATTTAAATTGTACCAAACGGGTTATATTGTCCGAAATTGCAAAAATTTACGATCCGGTAGGTTTCTTAGCACCGGTAATATTGTATGCTAAACATTTGATGCAATTACTTTGGATCGCAGGTACGGGATGGGATGAGTCACCTCCTATCGATATCGTTAACGCTTGGCTGAGCTTTATCAAGCAACTTCCACTCTTATCGGAGTGTGTTTTTCCTCGTCACATCTTTTCTATGGCAGACTCAATTGAACTGCATGGTTTTGCTGACGCGTCTGAACGGGCTTACGCCGGGTGTGTATACATTCGGTGTAAATGTAGTGATAACCAAACTCGAGTTTTTCTAGTTCTAGCAAAAACGCGGGTTGCACCTCTAAAACGATTGTCGATCCCGCGATTGGAACTTATGGCAGCGCTATTACTATCCCAGTTAATTAGCAAGGTGATGCTCGCTTACGGCGACCGAATTCATTTCCACCATGTATACGCATGGTCCGATTCTACGATCGTATTAGCCTGGCTACGTTCGTCGCCACATGAATGGAAGACGTTTGTATCCAATCGCACCAGTGACATACTGTCGCGGGTACCTGCCAGTTGCTGGCGACATGTACCGTCGTTCGATAACCCAGCTGACTCGGCTTCCCGAGGAATGTTACCTGCGGCGTTCATTGAGCACTCCTTGTGGTTTCACGGCCCTAGTTGGTTACAAACCGAGTCCAATACTTGGCCGGTACTTAACCAAAGTTTGAATACTACTGAGGAAAAACGTAACCTTCCTCTTCTTGCAAACCCGTCCTCCGTCGGTGTAGATAAAGAAGAACCTGAAGTTCTTTCTAAATTTTCTTCTTTAGGAAAACTAGTTCGTGTCGTAGCTTACATTTTTCGATTCTACTCTAAATGTAAAAAACTACAGGTTGCCTTCCCTCGACACATTACTGTGCTCGAGTACAATTCAAGTTTAAATAGGATTATAAGTATAGTCCAGCAGTCCACTTTCGCAGAAGATATTAAAAATATATCGCATGGTAAACCTCCTACCAATCAATTAAAACGTTTAGCACCGTTTATAGATAAGGACAATTTGTTGCGTGTAGGTGGACGTTTACATAAATCTTTGCTTTCATTCGAATCAAAGCATCAATTGATACTTCCTAAAAAACATTCGTTAACTACGTTAATAATCGATGATGCTCATATTACTCATCTACATGCAGGTCCTCAGTCCACTCAGTACTTATTGTTACAAAAGTATTGGATTTTATCTGGGCGCGATATAGTTAGACAGCGTATTCATAGGTGTGTTCCTTGTTTTCGCGCAAGACCTACACACACACAGCCACGTATGGCACCATTGCCGAGCGTACGCACACAATCAGCGCGTCCATTCATTAAAACAGCTGTTGATTATGCCGGTCCCTTTTACGTTCGTGCAAATAAGGTTCGAAATGCGAAAATTATTAAATCATACGTTGCAGTATTCGTTTGCATGAGTGTTAAGGCAATACATTTAGAATTGGTTTCTGATCTTACAACAGAAGCATTCCTCGCGGCTTTGCGACGTTTCACGTCCCGCCGAGGTTTATGTACTGATATTTATTCCGATAATGGAAAGAATTTTGTAGGTTGCAGCAACTACCTTAAAGAGTTGTATGCGTTTCTAAATTCTGATTCTGTTCAAAGGGCACTACATGAGCAGACCCTAAAACAAAATTTGACGTTTCATTTTCAACCTGTGACCGGGTCACATTTCTGTGGGCTAGTGGAAGCAGGTGTCAAAAGTTTCAAACACCACTTGCATCGTGTAATTGGTACTCGTACACAAACGTACGATGAGATGCATACTGTGCTATGTCAAATCGAGGCAGTTTTAAATTCTCGCCCCCTTTGCGTCTTAAGTTCGGATTCTACAGATCCGCTACCTTTGACTCCGGCACATTTTTTAATTGGTGGACCTCTTACGGCATTACCTAACATTTCTCTAACTGAGTTCAATACTGATCGACTTAATCGTTGGCAGTGGGTGCAACAATGCATTCAACATTTTTGGAAAAGGTGGAGTCGAGAATATTTACATGAGATTCAACAGGCTCATAAATGGTTTCATGATCGCGGACCTCCCATAAGTGAAGGCATGATCGTTATGGTACGCGATGATAATTTACCAGTTTTACAGTGGAGATTGGCACGTGTGCATGCGTTGCATCCGGGTACTGATAAGGTTATTCGTACTGTAACCCTTCGAATGGGTAACTCTTTGACAAAGAGACCTGTTGTTAAAATATGCCCTATTCCTTTGAATTAAATACCTATAAATTTTAAGAATTAGTGTTTAGGAATTTTGTTTCATTTGTTGTAGGTAGGTATTTAAGAAAGTAGTATTATAATTATTGTAGTTGTAGTAATTCGTTTGTCATGTTAAAAGCAACCACGTTCTTTTAAGGTGAGCGGTATGTTTCGTACCGAAATTATCGAATATTATTTCGTTGAATTTTTATTGTTCATTTGTGGGTACCCTGGATAGCATTGATAGAAGCAGACACAATCTAGAGGGTAGATCAAAATCTTTAGATTGTTTCTATTGGCTGTTACGGGTGTGATGCCTCTCTGTCTTTCGAATCGGCGACGAGACGCGACACCTGGCATTGTATTGTCCTGCGCCCTACGGGACAGCCGCGCGCGCGCATCTTTTGTGTTTTCGCACAGTGCCTAGTACCTAGGCTTCAGTGTCCTTCTATCCTAGACGAAGACCCATAATCTGCAGAACAGCCTCTCAAACCTATGGACCTTGAAGTGCGGTGTGAATTCTCGGTGCAAGCAGGGACGCGACCCTTGGATCCGTGAGATCGATAAGAGCAGGTTAGTTGCGCCCTAACAGCCCTACTGAAATTCCCGTACAATGAGTTTACTTATTCATTCATGTTCTGAGAACTGTAAGGGTCAATAAATAAAATATTTTTCGTCCAAATAATCTTTTGCAAAGATTGGTTGGACTTGATTGATTGGTTTGGCACTGGACAGAGATGGGTGGAAGAACAAAGACGAGATTCCTGATAAAAAATACAATACAGCGGGTATATGCAAAATTTTAATAAAAGTTTACATAAACGATAAAGACCGCTGAGGATGGTAATGTTGTCCGAAATTGTTCCCAAATCTAGTTGCAAAGATTTTGCTTTATATTTCTTAGAACCGTTGACCATTTTTTCTACGAATAATGAATTAGTCATTTAAAAGAGTATCCGGCGGCCTTCCAAGTCATTGCCCTGGAAGAAGGAGCCCCTTACTGCAGACTGCAGCCCAAGTTTTTGCATATGAAATAAAAATTCTGCTCACGACTGCACCGCTAGACAGTCGACATTCATTTACATCGCTTTGCAAATGTTTTTCTGTACACGTCCGCAGGCAAATAGAAATTGCATAAAATAAAGTGAACTGCAACTCTTATTAGGTCTTATACTTTGTTGTACTTATACAGACCATCTCGAAGCGAAGCGTCAATCTAATTTACATAGCTTATTGACCCCTATCGCCACAACGCAATGCACATTTTTCCAACTCGCGCGTATTTTTATCTCGAGAAAAATCTTCGTTTCGACGTCAACATGTTCTGCAATTTTTTCGTTGTAGCTTTTGTAGCTTTTGGTACATTCTGAAGTTGTCGTGATAAAGAGAATCCCTGAACGGAGCTAGGACTGCCCAAAGTGCCCAATCTACCGATTACCTTCCTCTAAAAATATCAACATTGACTTGAGCTTTCTTTTAAAACAGAAATCCAAGGTCTCTACAAATAAATAAATAAATAAATATTCACGGACACTTAACACAACGCCTTCTAGTCCCAAACTAAGCAAAGCTTGTGCGATGGAAACTAGATGGCTGATAGAATACATAGGTACATACATACATTTCTCAAAACAAATGCAAACTCTATCTTATTTGACATATTTATAACAGTCCACCTTTGTACAGATATGGTGATAATTGAAAGCATTGAACGAGACCACGATCATACCAAATAAGAAACATGAATTTACTCAATAATAAAATAAGGTCAATACACGATAGTCGTGTAATACCTAATGTTTTATGTAATTGGAAAATCTTGTTCAGCAGTTAGCGGGTTAAGCCTTACATTGGCAATTACGAACGATTGATTGACATCCATTGAGACGCGTAGAGTACCTACATCGGGTAACTATCCGTACATAGGTGCTGTCAAACTCAGACCTGTACAATCGCTGACACAAATGCCAAAGGCTGATATTTAACCCTTCATTTTTGCAGTGAGTTTTTGACTGTTGAATATTAATTAAATATACTTACCTACCCACTATTTCTAGCTCATCAATTCATTAATAGCTAACCGCAAGTATCGTTTCCTAAATGTGACTGTTGAGTTTAACATATTTTCTGTTTTATGTGTATTTTGTAAATATTGTGAATACTGTAAATACTGTTATTAGTTGTAATTTTCTTTGTGAATAAACAATACTTGAAAAAAAACATATTTTCAACAAACAAACAAATAAAATACCTACTTAAAACTTCTTTATTCAAAGCGGGACTATGCAATATTTTCTGCGTGCATTCTATATATGCTTGTTTTTTTCGACATAATAATATTTCAGAACTGAAGTTTCGCATGTGAACTTGTCATGAACTCGCTCTGTTCTTTTTTTTTTTTTTTTTTTTAAAAAGAGATATTAATAATGAAAATAAAATCAATTTTCTTTCCGACTGTATTTACATTACGCACCTAATTGAAGTAACTGAAGCATTACCTCACCTACTTTGTGCGTACAAGTAACTAGGTATACTATACATACAGTCAATTTATACTAATTGTAATCAAACATACTATCTTAAATTTTATATACTCATCATAAGATTGGTTATTGCTTGTATGTTCCGAGGTACTAAACTGAATAGAACCTCTTAATTTTTTTTATGTAATGCTTATTACATGATTCACTTTTGCTTTTCATTTTAGATGAATCAATTGAATCGAATTATGATTCAAAAACATTAAATGATTCAGTGTCATTGAGCGCTTACCGCGCTCACATTCCGCTTAGCTTCTGCATCTGTGAAATAATTTTGGCTATCGTAATATGGTTTTGAAGGTACGGGTAGGAAGTAATCAATGCAATCAGTATCTAATTATACTTCACAATAAGTAATATGGGGTACCTTTTCCATTTGACAATCTTTATAACTTTTATGCCGTCATGTTAGAGTTCATAATTATTTAAATTCATATAATTTTCCGCAAAAATTTATTAAAAACTAGCCAGTCGCTGCGTCCTGCGGTTGTGGCCGGCTGCCTAAGCTTTGGTCTTGGCTGCCTAAAGTGCGGTATATGCGACTCAACGCAGCGTACCGCGTTTGCTCTTCGCCGCTGACGCATACTGTGACGGAACAATAGACCATTCTAGACATTTTCTATGCGATTATGTGTCCGGCACCGCATGTTGCATACCGCAGCGTTGTGCGGTACGATCGCGAGACCAAAGCTTTAGCCAGTAGAGATAGACTGATGGATATAGTACGATTTTCTAAGTTGAGTTTGACATGTTTATGAATGACACATTGATTTGTTCACAGGTTGTAACCACGGTGAATTTAAAATCCCATATTTGGTGAAACGACATGAATTTATGTGTTTATTACAAACCTGTGTAAGTTACAACCACTGATCTGAAACTAATGAGCTAATGCATTATACATGGCTTTAGTTGTAAATTGAATGAACACTAATTTATAAGTAAGTAGATAGCTGTATAACCGAGAAATCTATAAACACCCACTTTATATAATTTTAAAAACTTATTAATAGTTTAAAACATTGAGATATAAGTATAATATCTCAATGTTTCAACTCATTGAAAAAAAAAAAAAGAATAGGTATATCTGTATTTTTTTTAAACACAGTGTGAGAGTGAATTTTCTCACTATTATTGTTTTACAAGAATATCAAAGATAGCGTCTCATCAACCATGCATCTTGGAATTTGACAATTTATGTGACGAATATCCAACACCCTCACCATAACTATCCTCTAAACACCACTGTATGTATATAAACATATTTCAGTAGTCGGGTTTTAGTTATTGAACTTACTTTTTACTACAAGCTATGCCAAGAAGGAACCAAATCTACCCAATAAACACTTTTTTCGTAAACCACCAAATAAGTACATCGACACGCTCATGAATTATTAAAACGACATTTCTGACTCCACAAAAAGGGAAATGTCACCTACCACGGTATCCCTAAGGAGCGATAGGACGAACATTTGCGTAACTTTGGAACAAACGCGTCAGCAGCCGAAGTGTTCTCAAATAATATGCTTGGGAATAATATTTTATGCATTGGAACGGTAATAGAGGAAATAAAAGTTTTATGGAATTTGATAATACTTATGTTTTTACTTAGAATCACTCGTCAACTTCAACATTGTTTAGATTTTCCCTGTCGCTTGACTAAACCACAGATCATAGACTAAACTAAACGAAACACTATCGTATAACTAGATTTTGCCCGCGCGTGAAACACTATCTTGAAGGGAGCAGACTGGCGAAACTCTCGAACTAGACTCGTGCTTTCGAAAAACAAACAATGTACGAAACGGGGGTCAAAATTTGAATCACGTTTCATACAAAACGAGATTTTCAGTGTGTAATTTTGGTAGAATGGGAGTCCCGCTTCTTCTTACGTAGGA
The DNA here is from genome assembly GCA_918843925.1 of Eulithis prunata. Classification (NCBI taxonomy): domain Eukaryota; kingdom Metazoa; phylum Arthropoda; class Insecta; order Lepidoptera; family Geometridae; genus Eulithis; species Eulithis prunata. The sequence goes on along the minus strand of OU974019.1, from coordinate 3,324,587 downwards.
ACTACGTATTACATATTCTTTGGAACGGAGATTAATTTTTGACAAAAGTTGACATGCGGGCCTAAGATGCGCACGCGAGATATTTGTCATGTCGTTCTGTCGAAATGTAAGCATTTTGTACCAGTTTTTGAATTTTTGCATTATCTGTGGCAATGTTGTCGACAAAACGCGCCCGATAGCCCGATGGCCCGATCTTAGGCCCGATGGGATTGTAAGTAAGCCCCGTTATTTCTATTTATACGCATTATCTACTGACAGCTAGAGCATTTAATTTTATTTATTTCATGCGTCAAAATAATAATAATGATCTCATTCAATAATTATAGGTAAATTGTTTTTAATTTATTTATTAATCAATAATAATTTAGAATCTAGACAATTTTATAATCATGTTTGTTTTCTAGATGTTCAATTCTAAAAGACAATATTCAAAAGATCAGATGAAACCAAGTAATACAATTATTTTCATCCTTTAGTCGCAACAGAAAACAACGAGAGATAAAAGCAGCGATAAACGAGCATCAATAAATACCCTCGGGTAAAAACGAATAATTCACAAAGATAAAATGAATTTTTGCTGCTTGCAATTTTTCATTTACACATCGGCAATGAGCTTTATAAGCGTTGTTCGTAAATGCAGTAAAATTACCGGCACTGATTGAAATATTTCGTGAATGACGCCGCAGTTTCCGGACATCACTTTTAGTGTTACATGAAATGAGGACAATGTAGCACTTTTGTTTTACAAATAATGGTAAAGTTATCTTTAATAGTAGGTGCCTCATTGCCTTTGTGCTTTGTAGTATCGATCTGACAACTTTTTTAAAGTTACTCCTACTAGGTACATTGATCTAGAATTCTAGATCCATCTTACATTATAGACCACTATCCTATCATCATTATCCATAGCCTGACTTCTCACTGCTGGGTCTGGCCTGCCCAAGTTGGTGCTATCCATTACGGTCCTTAATGTCTCCCATTTACGAATTTGATTATTATTAATTTGATTACCAAAATATTGAATCGCAAAATGACACCACTATTAATAGGTGTATACGATTTACCTGCACTGCAAGTATACACCTCTCCGGTTCATTACAACTGAATCTCAAAATGCCTGATTGTTTATTTTCTAGAAATCTCCTTACATAAATAGGAATTGTGCCCTAATTTGGACAAGAAACTTTTATTTGAAGTCCGTAAAAAAAGTACAGTTAAAATATTTATAAAACACCCAAGTTCAGTAACCGTCCCACAAACCATGACTTCAATGAAACAATGTTACTGTAGTAACCAGCAGTTACTCATTTTTATGCGCACAACACTTGCATACAAATGGTGAAAAATGAGAATAACCCTATACATAAGCAGCAGAGTAAGGGTTGGCAGACGATATGTTTCACTCTCAACTAGCTATACTAATGGAAAAGCTAGTGGAGCAGCTTGCTTAGTCAACCTTCACTGATAAATAAATAAATAAATAAATATTCACGGACACTTAACACAACGCCTTCTAGTCCCAAACTAAGCAAAGCTTGTATGATGGAAACTAGATGGCTGATAGAATACATACATACATTTTTTTTTGTAAATACATACTTATAATACATAGAAACACCCAGACACAGAACAAACATCTAAGTTTACAACACACAAATGTTTGTTCTCGGTGGGGATCGAACCCACGACCCACAGCACGGAAGCCAGAGATACTACCGACTGAGCCATGACGCCTGTCAAATCTAAGTTAAGGAACGCTCTGCGCTTTCACTGTTTGAATGGGTGACCGTTAGTGGCATTTACATCTGAGCGCTTACGTGCTTCGGAGGGCACGTTAAACTGTCGGTCCCAGCTCTAGCAATTAAAATTGTTAAGTCACGACGGAAGCCTTAAGGCGGCCTAAAAAACTCCGTCACCAGAGTTGGCCACTAACTCATACGAGCTTGCTTATACTAATGAACTAAATGATGGAACGTATTGATAGCTCACCTGATGCTTAGTGGTAGCCACTGCCTTTGGTGCATTATCTAAATGAGCACATCCACTGAGGATGAGCTCTGTGATACAATTCGAGGCAAGATTCGGGTTTTATTTTGCCCAAAAATTCAAAAATTGTTGTTTTTGTATAGGTACCTAAGAAGAGCAGAAAAATCAATCCAAGAAAAAACATACCTAGAGTTATTTTGTTAATTCTGTTGTGATAAAGTTGAACCATCAATTTACTTGCTTTAAAATTTTAAACATAAGCTTTTTTACGCAAATTACAATACAGTATCAAAAATATTCAAACTTGTCGTGTCAAAGTGACATTACTGAATGTACATCTACTCTTTATTCTGTGCGTCGCTATTGTTTGAGAACCTTGCCTTGTCTTGATTTCTTAGTTAACGCTTTGCTTACAAAACACTTTGAACTTTTGAATACAAATCGGTCTCTTTATTTGGGTGCCGAAGTTATAATTACCACCGCGATGCTGTTGTTTAGAACTGTGACGAGCAAGGTACAGTGAATGAATTTCAATGATATGCTGGTAGCTGTTTTAATTAAAAACAAGCATTTAATCTACTTGGAAAATGGTAAGTATCAATAGTTTATTTTGTATAGTTTGTACCAAGAAATAATACTTTGGAAACACAAACTCTAACACGCAAAAAGTCCAAAGAAAGTAGGTATAGGACTAATTTTTGCTATCTTAAAAATTTACAGTTCTGTTTCTCCTCTTCGCTTCGGTATACACGTGGTTTAAAAAAACGTAGCAGGTATACATACGTAATAATTTGACTTTGAGATGAAAAACAAATAAAAACATTAATAAATACTCATTGTAAAATGGCTGATTCAAAAGCACTTGTGTAGTTCATGTTCATAGTTATCAGCCTACGTTAATAATACAATTCTAAGGTTTTGTACCTCTTATTTTTCTTCGCTTTTGTTACAAGATCTTTGTAATATCGTTTTGGGAGCGCATTCTTCAAATAGCTAAACCCTTGGGTGGTATTCAACTGAATCCAATTACCTTTTCGAAGGTAAAACGTTTGGTATTCAGATCGGTGATTGAGAATCGAGCTATGTTTTTGGAATAAGCTATTTAAATGCTATCAGGATAATACTGTAACTAAAACGTAATAATGGAAATCGTGACGTGGATCGTGATCTCAGTTTTTTTTTTATCATATAATTAATGGAACAAGCTGATAGCTCACCTGATGTTAAGTAGTAACTTCTGCCTATAACAATGCATTACCTCACAGAGCAAGTCGAATGAGGACGTGCCCTGTAAGACAATGCACTGCGTCCATCACTCTGAGACGTAAAGATCTAGAAGTCTCATGTGCCTGTAATTACACCGGCGCCCTTACCCTTCAAACCGGAACACAGCAATGCGAACATCACTGCTTGGCGGCAGAAATAGGTACGGTGGTAGTACTTCCCCGGACGAGCTCTCCGTCGACTCTAGTAGATTTGAGTTACCGCCCGTTGTAACTATACGGCTAGCTGTACTTACGTCCCTACTCGACACCTAGATATTATTATGCGTGTGAAAATTGGATCTGAACTAAAAATTACACAGGTAGGTCGAGCCTAGTTACAATACATTTACCGCTTGTTGTGACTCTACCGCTACTGTATTTACCTCCCTACTCGACACAGGTATGCTCGTAAAAATCGGCTCTCAACTAAAAGATACGGAAGTAGGTCGAACCCAGTTACAATAGATTAATTTGTAATGAGCCGCAAAGCACGTTCAGGACATTCACAACGAGTGCAAACCGACGGTAATTAGTTCTCGTTCGCTTTGAGTGCGTTCTGTGAGATGCAAATTGGTACAGTCGGTAGAGTGAAACCTACTTATGCAATGTTTTGTGTGAAATTGTCAAAGTGATTTACAAGGTTTTGAATTGGAATCAAAAACTGGAATGCTTTTACAAGATTTTTTGATGAATGAGAGAATAGAAAATAGACTTATACACTCCGAAGGGTAATTTTCTTAATAAAGTTTAGTTATATATTATTAGTGGTATACATGAATTTTTGTAGACATTCTTAAAAGTAAAAAAATTGCACTAAATGTGGCTATTTAGAATGATGATGATGTTGAAGTTGGAAACTATATTACACATACTTATTATATTACATTCAGGTGTATAAGAGCGGTAAATACAATTTATTCACAAAGAAAAATTACAACTAATACTTACAGTATTTACAATATTCACAATATTTACAAAATACACATGAAATAGTTGAGCCATCTACAAACCGTTGCAAACGATTTATAGATAGCTCAACTGGTCCAAATCAGTACCAATCGGTAAATACAATTAATTTCATCGAACATAAATCTTTGTTTGAGAGCGAGCTCAATGAAAAATGAGTTGGCGAACAAGCATCTCTTGCTGATTGGCAAAACGAACAAACAGACATAACAAGTAAAGGTCAAACGTTAGGTCACTTGCATGAGCAGATGGTAAAATATTATCTACCAATTTACTGAAGTATGCGTACCTACTGGAAAGTATTTTTTAATGGTAAGAATTTTAAATGAAAACAATAAAAAATTAATTGAATGTCTTAACATTTTTATTACAAGAAAGCTTTGGTTTTTCATAATTATATTTAGTGTGGACATAAAAAAATTCATCAATAACAAGTGACATCTAGAGGAACTCAATATGAACTACCTACTAGCAAATCTGCTAAACATATTCACGACCTCCAGACACAGGAACAAACATCCTTCAAATAATCGGGCACGTCCAAACATGGCCACTGTTTAATCAGTCAAAATTACATACGCACATTTCGTCAATATGAAATTCACTCAACATTGAGTAGTACGATGAGATGAATAACTTAAAGGTCAATCACCAAGCAATGAGACCGAATGAAAAGACCTGGTAAAAAAAGAAAAAATCTATTAAAAAGTCATCTGATACGTCTCGCGATCAAATCAAATCCACTCATTTATGAGTGCACTGTATTGCACTGTGAAGTGTTCAGACAAATTAAACTCAGCTGCGGAGTGGGTGTGCATTTGATTGGTGAATGCACATTTAGATTTGCGGTCTGGACTTGCGTTTCTTGTTTTATTTTCTTCTGTGGTCTTGTATTTTGTTTTGAGAATAAAAGGTTATAAAAGATATAGAACTCTTGGTGAAAGATGGTTAAAGTGCACTATGTGTTTTAGTTGGACTCTCATGATAGTGGTCGTAGCAATTGAAGGTTCCGTCTCCATTGGTTGTATTGGAGGTATTGGAGACCCTTCGCTCGTGGTGGAGTGTTTGAAAGTGACTACAGGATTTCTTTTCTTTGATCCTACCATGTGCTACCAGGGTTTCTCCTTCTTCTTATTCTTCAAATATGGCCCCTATCTGTCAATTCGACAGAAAATTTTGCCAGTGTCATTTGAGATATTTAAAACTCTTTATTGGATCTTATTTGCTGGTGACGTGTTCACTATAGCATGGCAGTATTTTATCATTTGTTTCGCCAGGTAGGTGTTTTGAGAATCACTTCAGTAGTAGAATTGTAACAAGTTGCAAAAGCCATAAACCAAGAAATTGAAGTTGAGAATCACTTCTAGTTGGTCTGTCAATAAACTTTAAACCAATTAACAAACTATGCTTGTTTTATGTAGCCCCGTTCTGATCTTCCGCGTATCGTAAGTTACGAATTTCTCAGCTGTCGAAATAAATTCATGCAAATTCATGGTTCCAAATAACGTTCCTTTGTAGAAGCTGTCCACGTGTTACGCGGGAATTTCCGGGTAAATTGTAGGGAACAAAGTAAATCAGCCTATGTTCTATTCTAGCTTCGCTGCATTTCGTGATGTGCTTTCATTTGATTCGTGCGTCATTTCAAAATTCAACCATTATTTCTGTCTTTAAAGGTGCAGATTTTACAGAAATGTGTTGTCCTTTACTCTTCATAAAATTAAAAGCCATGATCTATTCTATTTGCACCCTAGTGCTCATAGCACAAGTTCTGCTTAGTTTGGAACTAGAGGGTGTTGTGTGAAATGTCCAAGAATATTTTATATTTATTTATTTATATTTATATCTGCAGAAGTCCACTGCTGGACATAGGTAGGTAGGTCTTCCCCATAGAATTACAGAAAGAACGATTTTGGAATGAATTTGTCAAAATGTCAAATGTAAATGATATAGGTATGACCCTTAACTGATGGCCGCTTGTGCGTGTGTGTAAATGTATACTGAACTGAACCTTACTCCGAAAAACAAACAAGATACGCGTTTCAAGTTCAAAGAAAAACAAGGAACTCGCGCCGGCTCCATTAGCTCCACTGACGTTGATTCATCGCTTGCAAGTACTCGCAACTGAAGTGTGATTCACTGCCTGCACTATTGACTTACACGAATAGAGGGTGGAATTCCTGAAGAGGGGTTTCAGTACGAATAAATCTGACAACCGCCGCGCTACGTAAATTTAACGTTTTCGAGTCACACTGCGCGTTGATGTTAGTTGGACTGGCTGACAGTTGCAGCGTCACCGAGCAGTGTAAGTCACTGTTACAATACGATTGCGATTGTCAGACTTTTGTGCTCACCCCTAGCATATTTGAGCTGTCGGGTGGCGACAAATCACATCCTGAACTTTGCTACTGGCAGAATAAGTTTTAGTTTCTCTGACGTGTTACTGGTTACTAAATAGCATTCAATTTTGTGCTAAAAGCACGTTTCAAGATCACTGGGCAAATATATTTTAAGTACCTACTAATATAGTTAGACTCTATATTTTATCTTTTTATACCTTTTTTACTTTTTAAATGAATTTATTAATTGAGTTGATGGACGCCAGTGAATGGATGCAATAAGCCTTAAATTTTTAAAAAGCTTCGTTTTAATTTATTAGCTTTAATTCAAATAACTCTTGAGTTTCATCAGTACTACTGAAATTCTATATTTGAAAAATCATTTATAGGATGGAAACCCATTTTTAAAGCTTGCGGTGAAATCATAAATTAATAATTATGGATGAAATGATTAGATTTTTCATCCTAAATTACGATAATTGCTCGAGCATGCGATAAAACTTTTATAAAACCACTCGAGTGGTATGTAAAACTAAACTAAGTATAATAGAGCGTTCTATATTTTATACGAACCCACGTAATTACAGTAGATAGATAGAATATTCTTTATTGTTCACTTATAAGTAAACAAAATAACAAGAAAATACCAAAATTGGTAATAAAGTCACTAGCTACGATATCAGTGATAAAATAATCCTGATCTTTGAAAATAACCCCTCACACGAGACCTAAAATTTAATCGCACATCCTGCTATTGTTTTAGCCGTAATTTATGATCCGAGAGAGTTGTCACGAAAGACAGGTAATTTCATGTGTCGCTATTATACGACGGGTAACAATGGGGCTGTGTGTGACAGTCCATTAGGCACGGCCTGTCACTTGACAATGGGGGGTTAAAGCGGATCATCAGCTGTCTTTGATGGGCAAGCTATAAAAGGATAAAAAGTAAGCTATAGAAGCTTGCTTAGTCTAATTTAGACCTTATTTACAATGAAAAAACTCTGCATGTCTTATGATTGTCGTGATTTTTATCTTGTTTGTATTACGGGCTTAAAAGCATACCGTTATTTTGATATTCTAAAATTCACTGAATACTGAAGTATTTACTTGTAAATAAGGTAGGTGTTAAGCAAACGAAATATTGGAAATAAGTACGCTACTCACATTATTCTCACATCTAAATTTTAATTTATAATTTCTTGTAGTCTATTTATCTGTGGAAACTTTTATTTGGCCTTCAGTGTATTGTATTGTTTATCTTCCTACTGTATAAATACCTAGCTGTTAGTTTTCCAAAAAATATTAAAATAAAATAAAATAAATTATAAATACACTAGACTGTGGTAAAGTGGTTAGGAGTGTTCAAAATTTAAACTGAATGTTTCAACTATTTATTTGTGTTGCCATATTCGTATAAAATCAATTCAATATCTTTTGAAAATGTTGAACAGTTGGCTTCTTGAGCAACTTCCCGTCACTCGTTGGAGACAGGACAAGTTCTGTGTGAAATAATACTTACATACGAGTACTCACTGTATTAAATTGGAAACACATTAGCACATCAATAGAACGAGTAAAGCTTAGTTTATGTAGTCTATTTACTAAGTGTTCAGAAACATACAGGGTGTGATTATTGCTCCCGATATTAGGTTTTCATTAGTCAAAATGAGAATGCAAACAAATGACAAAATCATAAAATGAATTAGAAAAAAATTGAACGAACAAGTGACTAGCACTTCTCAAAACTCTGCATACTTTATAATCAATACTCATTCGTATTTCTACATAAAACTGTGTATAGTTTACGTATGTTTAGATTAGTTTCAATTTACAGAATCAGTATTTTTTTTAGGTTTCCTTTTTTCACCCTGTGTTTAGTCACTTGCGCATCTGACACAGATTTATCTAAACCCGCCTTTATTTGTATTCTGTTGTAAATCAAGTCAAATTGTCTGTTGAAATGTGCACAAAATTAGCATGTTTGCTTTGAAAATGGTAGATTTAGCACTTGCTGAAGATGCACGCGCGAATATGCATGAAACAGAGTTACCAGTAGTTTTACTTGACATAATTAATATAACTAAGTTACTATCTTATTTCTTGGTTTGTAAAATCATGAAAATTATTTGATTCTCAATAAAAAGATTCGTATTTAAAAACAATGCTTAAGTTTGAATAAAAATTAACAGATTTATAACTAAAAAGTGACAGAAAGTAAAATTAGTAAAATTCTTAATTGTATAATCTCCAATAAGCCGAAACTAGAAGAAATATCGGTAACTAAATAAAAATATTCATAATAAATGTCTACAATTTTTTTGTCTGCTGACCCCACTACTTCGGTGTTTCACTGTGTCATTTATTTGAATATAAACAATAGAAATTGGAAATAAGTAGGTGTGGGTTGAAAGAGGAACTTAAATCAAACGTTTTGGGTCGAACGAGGCAAAATACCTATTGGGTAGAAAAATTGTGGGTTGAACGAGGAAGCACTCAGAAAAAATATCAATCTAGAATTCAGGTTCTGGAGCCAATATTGAACAAAAAAGTATCGTGTTATTGCATGTGATTTGTCTTTGGCAAATAATTAAAATAGCTTAAAACGTTCGTCAAGTATACACTACATAATATACTTGTTAAAAAGAATGGTGCCGTACTTAAACTTAGAATTCAAAGACTCTTTATCAATTAAAAAGCGATAAATCTAAAAAGCGCACGTTCTGTACAAGATAAGATCAGAACATTTAATGGCATCTCTAATTGCTGATGCCAATAGGGCGTACTCACTTGTATCTTAAACCTTTTTATGTAGAAAACCGGTTCTTTTGGTACCAGTCACTAGCTACTGACTTTTCAACATGCATCATAATGACATTTACTGTCAGTTTTGAGTGAATGAATGAATAATTTCACAAAAGAACGGCTTTAGAAAAACTTCGTTGAAACAGTCATAATGACGTCTCTGTTTTAACTCGAGTCTAACTTTAGGCTGAGCCTAGCTAGGCCGGATGTTAACCCTAGTTTAGAACTCGTTTCATTATGAGACCGTATGTCTCAGAGTGATGGACGCAGTTTATTTTTTCTTTTTTTGGTGTACAGCCCGATGGTCAAATGACATAGTAGAACTGGCTGGGAATCACTGGACAAGACTCGCAAGGGACCGAAAAGAGTGGCGTAATAAAGAGGAGGCCTATACTCAGCAGTGGGTGCAAACGGGCTGAAATGATGATGATGATGATGGTGTACAGTGAAGATATCTAATCTATCTATTTGCATAAGTTGGGCACACGTGACATCGTATTGCGATGCTTATAAGGTACCAATGTTATATATTTAAAAACCGGTTACAACCTGCTTTCTATATAAATGTGAAAAAACTTTATTTATAAAACTATTCTGAGACTTTTAATGCAAATGGCGAACTTACACTGAAACATCGACCTTTCAGTTTTATATTTATGTTAGCGCGATAAAAGTAATAGATCAGATATTTATGTTTACAGTATAATGCATTTTACGTTTAAGTACTTACAGCTTAAAATAGGCTGCTCTTTACGCATAAGTCTGTCGTCTTGTATCTTGTGTATAAATACATTAAATTTGATACGATACCAAGAATATATTAAGCACTTTTGCTTTCATAGATCCCTGGTACTGTCAGCAACAAAAGATTTTCATAAATCAACGCGCGTTTTCGTTTTCAACCGAGTAGGTAATGTGAACTCTAATATTTTTGAGTACTATCGTTTACAGTACAAGCAATAACAAAAGAGTTTCAATTAATGAAATACAAAAATACGATGCGAGTACTATTACGCACAAAATTGTAGAGTATCATTGCAATATCAATTATAAGTACAGTTAAAAACAGCTTTATAACTGCCATTGATTCGACAAGCGATATAATCAAGATAAAAGCTTATTGTATTTAATCATTGAACTAAATCAAAAGTTATTCTTGACGCTTATATTGTCTTCGTAGAAAACGTTTGGAATGTTGATGATAGATTTCTTCGGAATGCAATGACAGTTAGTGTGATTTGACACCAATATAGGTAAAAGCCACTCCTGCGACTGGTAAAAAATTGAGTTTAGATTTTTTTTATGGTAACTAAGATTTGCGACATTTTTTTGAAAAGTATTATGAAAGGAGGATGGGCATCCTGAACCAAAACTGAGGCCTTAAGGTGGCCTAAAAACTCCGTCACCACAGTTGGCCACTAACTCATACGAACTCATACGCTTGCTTGCTGAACTAAAACAAAAAAAAGTGCCCTCAGGGTTGACACATAGTGCGTCTGAAATGGCTTAAAAAAGTCTTCCATTCTTCTATACGTAAGAAAAAATCCATTCTGTGGAAAATGAGTTATTCTTGACATTTTTTTAGGTTTAACCACTATGCTGGGGGGGTGTTTGCGTCGTATCAAAATGTTGAAAGGTTTTAGCGAAAGTCACACGGTGAGTTTCATAAACGAATTTGGTTTCAATTTGAACTTTACTCAAACACATTCGTAGGGAAAAACTAATTATAAAAGCTTGTATACACGCCAGTGACAAGGCTTTTTTAAAAGCTTTTTGGTTTTAATATTATTTGACATTCCACACACCACTATCTAGCCACAAAGTAAGCCAAACTTGTACCTACATACTTTATTTTTAATTTTTTTTTTTTACTTTAATAATGTACATTCATCATAACAATAAAACACTTACACTTATAAAAATAACTGCTGTTTTTAACGTATATGACAAAAGGTTTGCTATCAATGAGAATCGAACCCATGACCGGATGATACAGCGCGGGAGGCAGAGCTTTACCAACTAAGGTAAGCGCCATACCAGTCCAATGACCGATAAATTATAGCATTGCTAATACTACTTAGAATGAACACTTCACAATAGCTCTTTTGTCTAAGGGCAAGTCGATTACGAACATTCTGGAAAGTTCTGAGTTTCAAACTTTGACAATAGAGTTTCCAGTTAATTTAACCGAGAATTGAGCTTACCAATGAAGCTTGCTAATTAACATTAGAATGATGATTGTGATCAATGTTTTAGCCTCGAACATTTCTGTAAATGATTGTACACTATTGTCTTGGAAGCCCTTTTCAATCTAATGTATTTTTTCATATCTAGGAATGTATATAGTGCACTCGAAATGAACGTTTCAAAAAAAAAAAAATTGTAAGGAAGTTGATTCTAATGATAAAGATTAAATTTACAAAGAAAATAGAAACATACTAGAATTGGAATATTTATAAGATACATAGTTGTATTTGTGTTACATCAAAATATATGGGGCGGTATACTTAATTCACCGGGGTAAATCACCCGGGTGCACTAAGTACACTTTTAGTAGACTTGATTCACCGATGTCATAAGCAGGTTAGATTCACAATAGTTTTTCGTCAAAGTTAAACAAAGAAATAATAAATAATAATAATAAATATTCACGGACACTTAACACAACGCCTTCTAGTCCCAAACTTGTACAAGCTTGTACTATTGGAAACTAGATGGCTGATAGAATACATACATACATATTTTTTTTGTAAATACATACTTATAATACATAGAAACACCCAGACACAGAACCAACATCTATGTTTACAACACACAAATGTTTGTTCTCGGTGGGGATCGAACCCACGACCCACAGCAGAGGCAGAGGTACTACCGACTGAGCCATGACGCCTGTCAAAATCACAAACTATGTGTTCTGTAATAGTAACAGTGTTTAGAACAGAGTTCTAACCAAAACGGCAATACTGCAATTAGCAGTAACACTAAGAACAGATTTGAATGTATCTGGTATTTTCCGCAAGTACCACTTAGAATTCTATTAGCTGTAACATTTGCTAAATCCTACACCTAAGCATAGGGCCACGAGAAACGCGGTACTGTTTAACTTGGCGAAAATAGGTGCGTTTAAAACTTCATTTCAATAAATTGAGTTTTAACCTTACACTAGTGTAACTAAATATCTTTAAATGTGTCAATAGGTGATTTATTCGAATTGCTATCTGACTCCCACTGCACATACTTTGCCCCTGCCGGCAGTCGCTGGGGTCGCTAAGGGGATTATTGAACAATAGTTCCAGAAATCCCCTACTCACGCATGGGAAAACTGAAATGAGCCCATTTTTTGGGCCTAGATGGCGATGTGGTAAATGTCCATAATAATTTGAGTACTGTTAGTCAATGTTTTTTTTTTTTTTTTTTTTTTTTTTTTTTTTTTTTTTTAGATTTTAATAGAAATAGTTGTAAAAGAAGAGTCCTACAATAAAACTCAGTTTTAGTAAAACCTCTTTTTGTGACCAAGATTTACTGTTTGGGGTTACTCGCTTCTGATTTCTATGAAACTTAGATTGGATTAAGATTCTTACGGTTTATGGAACTAGACTTAATAATTCTAGTCCTAATACCACTATCAAAATGACTTTATCTCAATTCAATTTTGTATGAATACGGCTGAGGGATCAAATTATACAACGCAGGTGTTTTGATATTATAACTCAAATATTGAATTACATTTACGAGTAAATCTATATTTTCTGTATTTAGCAATGACAATGGTATTTAATGGGAATACTTCTACATACCTAAATAAGCTAATAAATAAATTATAGGTACCAAAGTATTCACAAGAGTTTTAATGTGAAAGAGTGAAGAACAAGCTGATGGACCATCAGATGTTAAATGGTTAAAGCAACGCATTAACTTTTTGACCAACAACAGTCCAATTTCAGTTTGAAATAAAAACGTGCAGTTGCAAAATGAGAAATCTTAATATCAACATCACTCATCATTTTTGTATTATTACAAAATCTGCAAACAGAAAAAGCTTGCCAGTACAAATTATAAGCTCGTTCGCAAACACGAGAAATTCGCGCAAGTTTTTACAAACAATGCAGTTTCTTTAACGACACTTTTGAAAACAGAACGCAAGTTACGTCAGCTCGGCTAAGTTTAAGTTTGAACCGTGGAAATTAATCAAGATAGAATGCTAAAGTTATTCTATTTTACGATTATGTGTTTAAAAAAATATCACATGGTGTGATATTAAAAAAAAAAAAGTGTATATATTATGTTTTCAAGTGTTTCCTAGATTCCTAAAATGTAAAAAAACCTTTTTAAAGTAAAAAATCTTCTTTGTTAAAAAGTAAAAGTAGAAGTAAGTAAGTAAGTAAGTAAAAGTAGTAAAAAACATGTGTGCAATTCAAACGTGGTAGAAGTGAAACCTTCAAAAACCAATGTGCAGTACTTATTTAGTTAGAAAAGGTTCTATGCTCATGTTCCCTCAATCAGAACTAGATGGCGCTGCTAAGTTTGGTCGGATCCTAGAACGCGCTATCGAAGTGATTTGCGTTTTGTGGGGGTCGAACTGTCGCTTTTTCGTTTCATCGACTTTCAAATCACAACGATGCTAAAGAAGTTTTCACTTCAAAAATCTTCTTTGTTGTAAACCTGCAATACAAAGTAATGAAACACACGTTTTCCATCTGAGCGCAAATTCATAGCTAGGTACCTACCTACTCAAATCAAATAAACTCAGTCAAATCACAAAATTGGTTTTGAAATAGTTCGATCCGTCTCCAATTTCCACGGCGGCGGCGACCGGTCGCGTATTTACTCAAACTGAGTCAAGCGAAAACATCTGGCTTCTGGGATATCGCGGCATTGTTGCCACAGGCCAACCGTGCCGGAAGTTATAGGAAGTCCAGACACTGCAGGGGAGAGATAAAGAAGCACGGATTCTATGGAATTTTGAAATTGGAACCATAGTCAAGTTTTAAAACAGGGCAAAGAAAGTTTTGAAAAAGGAATCTTCCACTTTCAAGCTCCCATTACGATCTTGTACGGTAGCTGGTTTGCTAGACCAATTTCAGTATAGAATTTTTTTTGGTAGAAGTCTTCGTAATGATTTATCGATTACTAGGTATTTTTAGGTGAACCAAAAAGAGGTAAAGCAGGTACACATGTTATACTTGTGAACAATAAACCTATGTGCGGTTGATGAAGGATTATGCAGTCAAAAAAAATCCCACTGCACAAATACCGAGCTTTGGACTTTTTATAGTTAAAAAAATATCATTAACCTATTTTTATTACAATATTTACTCATTTAGATCATTTACTAGGTCCAGTGTTTGATTTGTAAGTAGCTATAGTATATTATTATCCCTGTGGGAACACCAGCAATCAGATAGAGGCAGATATTTGCGAAACGATTGCAACTAATGAGCAAGCGTTCAATGTGTTAATGCATAGTGTTTTCATTTCATCAGCTTTGTGCGTGTGAATGCGCGTTTGTGTGGTGTTTATGTTGTGCTTACAGACTTGATAGCATTTTTATGACTATTCAAGGAACCGTCTTTTAAGTCGTACTTTACAGGGCTTTCGTTCTTTTGAATTGAGCAACATTGGTGACCCTTGTAGTTTCGGATTGAGGTCACCATTTAATTTAAACACAAAGCTATGGGTATGAGTGTCGGTGCAATCTCAGAGTGGTGGGCGTAGTGCAATGCATCATCACAGTGGATGTGCTTAGTGAGTCAATGCATTGTTATAGGCAGTGGTTACCACTTAACATCAGGTGGGCCATCAACTTGTTCAATCATTAAGTTGTTAAAAAAGTTTAAACATTTTTTAGCCTTTTAATTATCGATGTTATCTACCTAATAAATTCAACACTTAAATCAAACAATCAAATCTCTTGTGGTCAAAGGTGAAACCATAACATTTGGCTACAGTGTTATCAGTTCACTGAGGTCAAAATGTTCTACTCGCACGTACTACATCATGTTTCGTGTTTGTTATCAGAGAGCCCATACTTTCAAGCCATTGTCGCTTTTGAGTTATACCTAGCAAGGGTTCTACCAAACCTGAGCACACCTATCGCATAGTTTGAAACCACATTGATTATTTCAAATTATAATGCAGAGCACCGGTGGTTCAGTCGTAGCGACGTTGCTTTTCAATCGTAAAGTCCCGCGTTCAAATCTGGCCGGGCACTCATGACTTTTTCTATTTAAAATGTTTGTTAATGCTAGTGCTTTCAATTGCTTAAGCAACTAAGGGACAAAAACTTGCGGCGAGTAGGCATTCGCAGCGAGTATTCGCTGTGTGTGACCGAAGCATTAGAAAGGCAAATTCACACGACTTATCGCATAGTTTCTAATCCCATTGACAATTCAAAAGCATTGATTGTAGGTTCCATAGTAAATGGGTAACCTTGTCACCATGCTACCGAGTACGACATTCAATTAATTAAATTGCTGTACCCGTATGGGGACACTATTCAGATTTATCTATGTACACCGATGTACCAACAAATAAGGCACCACTACACCACTTAAGACATTCACTAAGATTTATGAGTAAGAAACTAGGCACTTAGGGACAGGAGTTCTAAGCTTTATCTCAAGGGCTTAAGGTTGAATTTGGTTGTTTAGTTTATGTTTACAAGAGTTTTACTTGCGTTTGCCAACATCGGTTGCATTGTCAACGCAAGATAAATGTGCGCCAGACGTTTATATAAAGTGACAACATTGTCACGATTGCTCAGATTAATAGCGGCCGAGCAAATTCGCAATAAACTGGCATTCTATTGTTTATTGCTTTGGGTCTTCGTAATTCACTAGCTGAAGCCGCCTTAAGTCAGGTTGAATCGCCTTCTATTTAAAAATTACATCCTTACATCGATTACTGCTAACGAGAAAAAACCTTTTTAAAAACAAACGTTGCATTTTCAATTTAATTTTTAAACTTTTTTACTTTTTGTGTGATTTTTAGTTACTTACAAATTTAAATTCAATCTGTCTTAAAATCTGTCTGCCTCTTTATGCCTCTTCCACCCTCCTTCCTGGTATCGTAGTGAAACTTTTGAGCGGTAATAACTATTGTTTACTCCATGACACTATTGTCGTTTGAGTGTTCATAATCCGATAGTTAAAATTTAATGTTTGGTTGCGTGTGCAAGGGCTCTCGTTTATAGCAGGTTGTGGCTAATTTTGCGGTTAACGAGCTGGCAAGGCATGATTTATTTTTAAAACTTGGTTACAATAAAATGTTTAGATAATCGTAAATTACTGAAACATAAAACTCTAAGGCCAACAAACAATTAAGTGATTGTTCAATTTTAATCGATCTTATATTGGTTTTTACCATCTCTGCCCCGAATTTTGTTGCTTTTTTCTAAACCAACCTAATTTTATAGCGCTAAATTTATAGATGTCTCTGTAGTTTCAGTTATGAGAAAAATGCAGCCAAAATTTTAGTCCTATCAAATTAGGTTACATTAGAAAAATGCAACAACTGAATTGACATCAATGATTACCATCTCACGTACTAAGATTTACAAATTTTTGGATTAGTGCTATCAATTCTAACAATTTTTTTACATTTTCCTGCCTAGTTTTGATCTTGATCTGAGTATAGGATCCCCCAATCCAGACGGAGATCTTCTCATACGGTGTAACAGGCATGATCGAGCCAATCGAAGCCCAGTTCACACAGCACTAGACACCGTTGTGATGACTAATGTGCTGGCCTCAGCGATTAATTCAAAGGAGTTGAGTTGCACCATCCATAATAGTTGATGGATGTCTTTTTCTTGAAGCTACTGCAGTTCAATTGCTTGTTTGTGTAATGAACACTGACATAGTTTGAGCTATCACTCTCAATATGTCTCTGTATATTGTGAGAATATTTATAGTTGAGATTAGTTGGTTCAATAAGCTGACTTCTATAGAATACAGGTGCCGTCACGGATTATAGTGCACGGCGAAAGTGGAGGAGAAGCAGAAGAGGGTTTGTGCAGCCAAACAGATCCAAAATTTGAATTCTGCGCATTTAGCGGTATTAAACCGTGTCGGTACCTATACCAGCTACGGCAAAATTTTTACTCTTACCAAAATCACCTGTAAGCCATTGATAAGTCCTATAAATTAATCAAGAATTTCTTAGCATCGTAACTTTGATAACCTCTTACCTAAATTAATTGCTATTGATAGACTTGTTGTATAGTTTCTCTGAGTATTTACCATTTAATTGAAATTCAGTAACTTTTCATTTAAATTCCTATTTAACGTGTAAATCTTTTTTATTCATTCTGGTATCATAAATTGAAAATAATATCAATTTTGCACATTGTATCCTCCGTTCCAGCTGCAATTACTCTTCAGTAAGATCAATATTATGACATCCATGCCTTGGGTGGCTAATGACAAGTTTAGCTTCCTAGTAATCACGAAGATTTCTTGCCGACTTACTTGTGTTACAGTTTTCTAAGAACCGACCACCGCTAACTGATCGATGTTTTGACCTTAGAAAACAGAAGATAAACGTCAAAATGTAAAAATTGGTCACGTGCCTTACTGTTGAACCGTCACTGCTTAACAAACGTAGCTGGATCAATGTTCACTAATGGAATAATAAATAGCCTAAAAATAGATAAAAAGCTATGATGCATAGCAGGATTTCAGCTGACAAGTGTTTTAGTAGACTTGAGCCCAATTGCTGTCCATGTCAAATTATTGTTATGCAATAGCTATTATAGATTGAGGGATCTTGTTTTTGGCTATAACTCTCGCATCAGGTTTTACAAACTTTAGAATTAGTGCTATCAGTTCTCCTTTTTGAGCTTAATCTGAGTATAGGATCCCTCAGTTTAAACGGACATGATCACACGGTAGCTTAAATTGAAAGACGCCTCTGAGTACGGACCTACTAATAGCACTGAATAGTAATAGCATGTTATAGACATCTTAACTAGTTTTATGGGAGACCACCTAGACGCTATTTACTTTAATAAGTGTGATTGAGTGCTTATAATTATCTTTCATGTTGCTACGTATCTTTTATCGTTTTTCGAGATAGTCTCAAGCTCACTCAAGATTCATGTATATTTACGTATAACGTTTAGTTATAAAATTGTCGTCTGCTTGCACCTAAGAAATAAATAAAAAAGCTTTTATTTCCATACACAATGTTGAGAACTTAACTTAAAATATATCTGGACTTAAAAAAATATGTATAGGTAGGTAAATAAGTAATTGTGTAGGTAAAATAAATGTACTTTATAAGTATAGACCGCGTTCAATGGTAAAAGCCTCTAAACTTGCACCTAGACACAGAATAAAACGTGCTAGCAGTGCAGTTAAAATTCGTACAGTAGACAAAAGTGAGCACTTTAGAAAATTATAATTTTAACTCTGATTCTGCAACATAATAATTGAAAAAGTGTATGTGAGAAAGAGTTATTGAGATCTACAATCTAAAGTTAGTATCAATCTACGGTAAGTACCTATTCTATGGTTTTATTTCGTCTTTAATATCAATTAGATTAGAATCTGTAAACATTGAAAAACCATAAAAAATTGCGTGGGTTGATACTGATACTCAAGATAGAATATAAGTTGAAAATCGATGCTAACTTTTGTGTCCGTAAAAGTGGTGATATGATTAAAACGGACGTTATTTATCGATGAATACGATTGTCAACATGATAAAAAAGACAATTTTGATGTACCTACTATAACTCCCGTATCTTATGTTTTAATTTTTTTTAGATTAGTGTTATCAATTCTAACAGTTTTTGTTAAATTTTCCTGCCTAATTTTGATCCCTCAATCCAGACAAACATCAATGCCAAGGAACGCAAAAGTTGGAAGAAAATAGCTCACAATAAATAGGCGTTTACTGAAAGCATATCTGGTTTATAACAATCGATTATTTGTTTGGTACCGCTTTAAGAGTTGCTAGACGATTACCATCATTGAGTAGATAAAAACAATCGATTATAAACGCAACTTAGCGGTTTTAGTTTCCAAAAAACACAGTCCTAATCGATTTTCAAATAGGAGATTGCATACAAATTCGAAGACATTGTCAGTCCCATCGTATAGTGATCGTAAAACCAAACGTTTCCTATGAACCTAAGCTATTTATTGGTTATTTAGGTTTTATAGCATTTGTATTCGATTAGATTACCTAATTCGATGTACGTATTTGGAATCGATTATTTGTTCCCATAGGTACTTCTTTTTTAATCAGATCGTAGAGCAGTAATGGGTGTTTGTAAACTGGCACGATACGATACCGACGTCTAAGTTACACGAACAATATCATAGTCGTCGACGACACAGCGTCTGGTATGAGGATAGTTCCCCATGATATTGTGTATAGATGTCGTATGGTTGTCAGTGTAAAAACACCAGTTTGAACAATGTCCTCTTAAAAGTTTGTAAGCACAGATAAACTAAGAATAAGCATATCATCATCGTACTTGATCTTCAAATTCAGTTGTTTGAAGTTCTTATCAAATAAGATAGACAAAACAAACGCTGATTGAAACAAGGAAGGGGCATCGTCTTTTTAAACCCATAGACAAAGATGGTATTTTTTTGAGCGCTGTGAAGGACTTACGTAAGTAATACCAAGATCACATATTTGATAATTTTTAGATAAGAATATATTTTTTATGTTTCTGGCCATTATTTGGTTTTAAAATAATTCAATTAAATAACGGACATGTTTTCATCTGGTTTGTTTCTTAAAAAAAAAACCATATTTTTCATATTATTACCATAAGAACATAGCTTATTATCAACAAGTTACATTGCAGTTTAGCATCACGATGTGCAAAACGCAAGTTTTCATTCATCATTGTACTTGTAACGGAACATGAATTTTAAGTCGCAGGACCCTTAAGCTTCCAATGGAAATAGGTAGTATGCACGAAAACTTCATTCTTGACTTTTTAAATTAAAAAAGTTCAACTTTTTATATAGGTACATACATTTCATGCATTCATTCTGTAATATAATTTTTTTGGACAAAAATGTTTACAGTGTGAGACGTTTTTATGGGCTATCAAATAATGCAAAGTACCGTCTAAACTCACGCTTTTTAATGAGAGTGAGGTAAAGCACCTTAAATAAGAATGTTCAAACACTTTATAATGTTTTGATATCCAAATGAACATCAACAGTAACGTTATTAGCTCTGATTTTAATGAGAGTTGAACGTTTGAAGTTTATTCAGCAGAAAAATATGTGGGTGTTTATTTGCTAAAGGATTTTTGTACCTTCGTAAACACGTGTCACGAAATTGCTTGAAAACATCAGAGCAGATTTTTTTGAAAACATAGCTCTAGTATTTATACTTGTTAAGTAGGTACCTAAGCTATGCGTGTTTCTCAGCTTATTACAAAAATAATTAAGAAAAATTGGTGATCTGTAATAGCTTATTAGTAATCTTATTCCAGACTTGAGCAAAGTTTCTGAAAACGGGCTCTCTATAATATTATATTTACAAAATAAAAATATATACAAAATTGTAATAATTTTTTTTACCTATTATTTTTCTGGTTTTTCCATTAACCTAGTTGCTTAGTTCGAGTTAAATAGTTTACTTGTCTGTAACACACATAGACTTACATACATATTACACAATATTAATCTTCAATATACCTCTATGTATTTATGTTACCACGGAAACGTTGGTTAGCGTTTACGCAAGGGATTTACCGGATTAATAATTTAAGCCGTCGGTTTACGTTGGGTTTTGAAGATCTAGAATAATCGGTTTGTGTTGAAGTACTGAAATACTGGTCCAGATTCAAACATATTGCCCGGAAGAGGATTCGAGCAAAGTTTCTGTTCTGGGCCCATAACCATTTTGATATTCCTTCATTGCTAGATAAAAGTAAATAAATCATAATAATGTACTTACATATTTGAAGAGCTTTTTTGAAGTAGGTACTTATTTCATCAAAATTGATAGATATTATGACAAAAATAAAACAGGGATAGTATTTGTTTAACTGAATTTTTTCAGCCCCCTTAAGTGTACCGGTATACTTACGTGTAAAAAACCTTCTACTATTTATTTTTCACCGTACATTGTTTTGAATTCACTACACCACAAAAACGCTATGTCAAACTATGAACGGGATCACGGCACGAATAACTGCGTATCCAATATCCATATCAAAACTCACGCTTACGCTCACGTAAATCAAACAAAGCACGAAAACTTTTGATTCACACCACGTAGTTTCAATTTTCCGTGGCCACACAGTGTGGTAGCCCTTAACGGTACAAGTTGATTAATTTACTACGGGCTTTTTATTACAATCTCTGTTTGGTAGCGTTTACATTATCTTTGATTGCTTACGATATTACTTCCAGGCTTTTATGTATCTCAATTACAATGCGCTGAGATTTACTCTCCCGAAAATTGAGATCTCGAGGATCAATCTCGTAGCTTTTGTATAAAAAGCCATGACGGAGGCCTTAAGGCGGCCTAAAAACTCCGTCAACAGAGTTGACTACCTCACTAACTCATACGAGCTTGCTTGCTATAAATTTATTTATTCTAGGTATTAAAGAAAAATATTATTGTTATTATTATATTCAGCCCCCTGTATCTCATGCATTGTAAAGTTTTATGAGTACCTAGTTTTATTATTACAGTTAGGAAAAAAACCATGCATATAAGAAACCTTAAAAATGGTCCATTTCTCTACATTCCTAAAGTGTAGAAACTTATCTTGTTAAAGAGCTAAGCTAGGTAATAGGTATACCTTGTAGGCGTTATCTGCAAAATCGACGTTTTATTTAAATAGGCTCTACTATCTATGGTCAAACACACTCTTAGATACATTAAACAAACATAAATGACCAACGAATTTACATAGCAAACACTGCCCACGACGAGTTTAACCTCAAACAGAATGCGCTATGAGTAACGTGCCTAATTATCATCATCATCAATATATATAGAACTCTTTTGAAGCTGACAGAGAATCAACGCACAGCCTAAACTATAAGTTCTAGAGGTATGAAGTTTGGAGGGTAGGATCCTTATATAGTGTAGAGGCGCACTAAGAATGGAATTTTGAAAAGTCGCACTCTAAAGGGTCCAGTACGCGAGCAACGCCGCGGGCGACGGCTAGTATAAAATAAAGATGGATCAATCAGATCTTACGAGGAGCAGAAAATATTGTTATAACATTTTCTAGTGTTTTAGTTTTGGTTTAGTAAATCTAGTCTAAAGTTCTCTAGCAAAGTTAGAAAATACTTATTTCAGAGTCTAATACACATACTTCCACTATGTAACACTTTTTTTTTCTAAAGTCAATTTACATAACAATCGTCTACGCGTGCATCAATATGTGACGCGCACTGTAGCTTTCTCTATTTATTTAGGCTCATCTCCATCGTTATCAGAACATCGATAGTATCGATTACAAACATTATTGAGTCGATTAATCAAATAAATCCCTCCACATTTGAATAATCGGAAACACTTTGATTCGCCGACGATTTTGTAATGAAAATTATTCGATCATTCGAAACTAATTGAGATGCTCGATCATTATAATCGACGTTAGAAAATAAATATGACGTTTTATGAATATGTTGAGTTGCATAATATTAAACCGGAGCTAGTATTCGTAGATTTCTTTGACAGGCGTCATGGCTCAGTCGGTAGTAGCTCTGCCTTCCGTGCTGTGAGTCGTAGGTTCGATCCCCACCGAGAACAAACATTTGTGTGTTATAAACATAGATGTTTGTTCTGTGTCTGGATGTTTCTATGTATTCTAACCCCCTATCTTATAAAAAGTTAGAGTTGACATTATGTCCTGATTACGTATGTTAAACAAGACATCATGTCCGCTCTAACTTTTTATAAGATAGACCATAAGTATGTATTTACAAAAAAAAAGTTTGTATGTATTCCATCAGCCATCTAGTTTCCATAGTACAAGCTTTTCTTAGTTTGGGACTAGAAGGCGTTGTGGTAAGTGTCCGAGAATATTTATTTATTTATTTCTACGGTAAAAAAACTAAAAATGACAAACAAATCTAAATTTGTATCGTTTACTTAAAATTCCGGAGTAAAAATCTTGCTAAACCACCGATCACTTTCAGTTAAAATAAACGATTCTTCACGAGGGTCATATTTCAGTGGAGTTTGGATACAATAGCAACTGAAAACCATGTCAGCTATTTCAGTCGTAACATAAATAAACTACGAATAAACTTATTAGACGCGAGGTAAATGTTAGCTTTGTATCTGTTGCTCTATGATTTGACGAGATAATTGACGGTTTTTATAATTTTCCTTTAGTAAATTCTAATTATAAAATATGAGTTTTCTTTGAACGTTATATACTTTGTAAAAATACCATTCTATTTAACTAAATAACTAAATTTAGTAAATTAGTGAGTGTAGGTACAACACGCGCGGCTAAGTCGGGACCCAAACGGTTAAAAGAAATCACAATGAGTATTCCACGACAAGACTATTTGTAGGTATTCAAAATGTGATACATCATCACAATTTATGAAGTCTAATAAAAGCAATTCATATTTTCCAGCAGCGAATAAGCTTTGTCACCAAAGTTGAACAGAATACCCATGCAAAATCTGTAGGTACTTAAAATATATTTTTCATCCCACCATCTCGGAAAGAGTATTTTTAATCTTCAATATCTGAGTGGAAAAGCCGTTTTTATTCTCTAGAGGATAAAGTAAATTGAATTTAGAACATCGTGTGCACTAAGTTTGTGAATTAAAAAAAACATTAAACCTATTTACTGCTACCTCTATGGTGCCGAATATATCATACAACTTTTTTTTAATTTGTTAAAAACTCAGACTCGGAACCTTCTTGGTGTTCTTTTTTCAATTTGCTTTGTACGCGGTTCTTTACGCGGCATTTTTTCACGTCATTGTTAAACCTTATATTAAAAACAAGAAACTTGAAAACAAGTGAAAAAACTAAAATGAGTGATTCTAGCGACGAGGAAGTTTGTTTGACGCCAACAGAATTGACTGAAACTGTTAATAATGCGCAAATTAGTCATTTCCTCGCTGAGGTGGAATGAAAAGTTACGTGTTGCACTCGAGTGCAAAGATTTTTCACCTCGTGCTCTTTTGATTCCCTCGCTAACGCTCAGGATTCTAATTTTGAATCACTCGCTGCGCTCGTGATTCAATTTTAGAATCCTTCGATTGCTCGGTCATCAAAATTGAACACGCGGTTAAAAAGCAACTTTGCACTCTTGTATAACAAATAACTATTTTATGTGAAATCCTCTACCTATAAAAACTGTAAGGTAGTGTACCAGAATAAGGCCATTTGCGTGTGTTTATAGCTTTGTATTACACAATATTGTGAATGTGGGAGTGATGAAGTACCTACCATGTGGTGTGTTGTAAATTTGCGAGTCACAGAACATTATTGAACCCAGACCTATGACACTGTGATCTTTGTTGCATGTTGATTTAAAGTACTGATCATTGAAATTATTACTCAGTTAAAACGATTTTTTCCATATAAACTGCCTTTACTAGATTCTCATCTATAAAAAGTTACATATCTACTAATACCACATAATAGACAATATTGCAAAACTAGGGTAGGCACGGACAGATCGGCAGTGACAATAAATAAAAATTATGTAACACAAATAAAAATTTTCAGATATATGTACTTTATAAACACGGTTCTCCAGAGACTATAAAGACATTGTGTCCATGCTTACTACACGTTTCTCCAGAGACTACAAAGACATTGTGTCCATGCTTACTTGATGTTATGTGAAACTTTTGAGACGTACGCGGTAACAAATAACAAGTTTTTGTAAAAAGGTCAGAGACAATTTCTTCATCACAGGTATTTTCGATCAGAAAATATTCCCAACTTGAATTATCTATGAAAGGGAATTGCAAAACGATCCTCAAGAGGAGGAAAGTATAAAAATAATAGACATTTTAGAATTTCCTCTACTACGAAAATCGACTTGGAAACTCCAATAACACGGGAGACAGAAATGTTTACAAAACGAATACTCCAACAGTCCCTCGAGCTTCGGGAGAAATGTAAAGGAACAATCCTGTGTTTTATTTAACTTGAGTAAGAACTTTTACACTATTTTACGTAACACGGTTGTATATGTACACCGTACACGGCGAACACATCACAGGTTTACCTGGAAATTTGAAAAAATGCGGTAGTGACTTTTTTATATATTAGACTAGCCGTCGCCCGCGGCGTTGCTCGCGTTCACTTTAGAGTGTGACTTTTCAAAATTCCTTTCTTAGTGCACCCCTACACTATATAAGGATACTACCCTCCAAATTTCATACCTCTAGGACTTATAGTTTAGGCTGTGCGTTGATTCTATGTCAGCTTCAAAAGAGTTTTATATATATTGATGATGATGATGATTGATGATGATTGATACCAATTCTTACGCTATTCTTGCTACAGCAGAAAAAAACCAAATATTAATAAAAAAAACCTTTTGCAAAATTTTCGCGATATTTTGTAAGGTTACCAGTTTTCTTTCATATAATGAACTACGTGTGTTGCATATTGCATTTGCATTTTTTACTTACAGTTCAAGTTTTTTTTTTAATTTAAAATAGTACAGTCATTTGCGTCTTCAAAAAAAATTAAGTAAAGAACACTGACCGTATACAACTCAGTAGCCCTAACTTTGTACAACTCAGTGTAAAAGCACCCTAAGGGCTTGTTTAATTCATCTACAACTGTTTCTAGAATGTCATTCGTTTTGTTACAATGGTCGTTAAACTGTTGAAAGTTTTACGAGTCCCTTTGCAAAGAACGAGTGAACTGTGTTTTAATGTCGTTTTAGTCTTTTTGTTCAGTTTAAATGAATAATGATTGAACTTGTCTGTTTTATTTAGATCTGAATTGCTAAAGTAGTCAAAGAGTGGAATTGCCGCTCGAAGTTTGTATTCCTGAGCGGTCAATAACAAACGTCTTTATTTAGTCAATAATAAAGATCACTTTGCATTGTTTTATAAACGAAGGTAATTGTAAGTTAGAATATCTTTCCACACGATCAAGCTTAGATGAATTTATACAGGATGGTCCAAGTAATTACTAGACGTAATGCTTGAAGAAAAAAAAAACCTATAAAGAATTTTGATTTTTTTCTAGCCATCGGCTTGTTCCAGCATTAATAAAAAACTAAAGATCAAACTAAAAGCCAAATGCTACGATCAAAACGGAAAAATAACATGGCAATATTTTTGAGATTCAATTCGCTAAACCAGCTACAACGTTCAAGCTGCTTTATATCCCAACTTCCCCTGACCGCACTTCCGTAAGTTCTAAAAAGCTTTTAAAAGAGCTATACAGGGTGTTCTAGAACTATTAAGACATACCTGATTCCGGCCATAAAATTGGATTGACATGGGCAATAATGGGCATTACATTCTAAAGATTTTATTTGCAGATTTCTTTACAAAACTGTTTCGGTCTTATTACTGAACGAAGACTAAAGAAAGTCAAGGTTTAAACGTACGTCAACGTAAAGGTTTATATCAAGGTAAACCATGACTTTCTTTAGTCTTCGTTCAGGAATAAGACCGTTTTTGTCTAAAAAATGACAATACAGATGTACCTACTAATTAAAGTTTATTATATACCTACCTACATAAAATCATCTGCATAAGTGTAACTGTAGACGATGAAAACCTCCTTCAGCAGGCGAGTGACGGATGGCAGTGTAAAAGTTTTTTATTGTGGAGTCATGTGACAGAGAAAAAATAGAGTGGTTTTTTCAAAGTAAAATTATTGCAATTTAATTTGTTACTTCAGCCTTCCCTTCCCCATAATTAACAGTAACTTTCTGCTGGATGGGGAATTGGGGAGGCCTACGAATAAACCTTTTGCTTCTTGCAGTTTAGTAAATACGACATTTCATTTCAATTGACGCACTTGCTTTGCACATTTCTTCAATCAAAATCATTGAATTCACTAAAGTTTTAAAACTTATTTTTCTCGCAAATGCGTCAACTTTTCGGAATACCATACCAATTTTAGGACACCTGGTATAAGGATCCCAGTAACCTAGACGCTGAACCTCAGTAAAGGAGTGCTATAATTTTTGTTAACGGCTTCCTTTGGGCTATTCTTAAATTGCGCAAAAGGAAAAAAATCTTGAAAATGGTCACATAGATGAATACTGTTACATCAAGTTTTGGGCGTTTTTAGAAAAATAATCTCTTAAGTAAGATCGCACATTTATAAATCGAGGAAAAAAACTGTTATATCAATCACCCTGGTTACACCTAGTGACTATACTTGACATTCTAGAAAAAAAACACTAGAGTGAAAATGAGAAAACAGGGAATGGAAACGTCAAAAATGTATTGATGTGGTCACGTGACCTATCGATCTAAGATTTTCTTTCATACATTAGATTTTCTATTCGTAAGCGATTGTAAGCATATTGAAAGTTAAAATAAAAGACAAAAAAAGACATGCAGACTTAAGAAAGCAAACTAAATTCATAGACGCCCTGGAGCATGCTTTAAAAATGAAGTGGCAATGGGCGGGACACGCAGCCAGAATGAACAACGATAGATGGACCAACCGAGTGACTACCTGAAAGGGTCCTAAGGGGACGAGGAAAGACGAAATAAGAAAGATGACTAACGCTCAAAATTGGACGGATATCGCAGCCGACCGTGAGAATTGGAAAATACTGGAGGAGGCCTTTACCCGTGAGGGGTCCTAACGAAAAAATTATAATAATAAAATTGAAATGATA
This sequence comes from Eulithis prunata, assembly GCA_918843925.1. Taxonomy (NCBI): domain Eukaryota; kingdom Metazoa; phylum Arthropoda; class Insecta; order Lepidoptera; family Geometridae; genus Eulithis; species Eulithis prunata. The sequence continues at coordinate 3,296,433 of OU974019.1, read as the reverse complement.
AAATAAAATCCTAACAATTAAGTAATTTAATCATAATTTTTAATCAAAATCAAATGTATTCTGTTATAATTTATTCATATCTAAATGTAATAATATTATTTTTAATTGAAATGAAAAGAACAGCATGAAATGTCTAACTACGTATTATTTAAGTTATGGAATAAATGGGCTTTTTATTTTATTTATTTATTAAGCGATTGTAATAGTTATTTGTTATACAAGAGTGCAAAGTTGCTTTTTAACCGCGTGTTCAATTTTGATGACCGAGCAATCGAAGGATTCTAAAATTGAATCACGAGCGCAGCGAGTGATTCAAAATTAGAATCCTGAGCGTTAGCGAGGGAATCAAAAGAGCACGAGGTGAAAAATCTTTGCACTCGAGTGCAACACGTAACTTTTCATTCCACCTCAGCGAGGAAATGACTAATTTGCGCATTATTAACAGTTTCAGTCAATTCTGTTGGCGTCAAACAAACTTCCTCGTCGCTAGAATCACTCATTTTAGTTTTTTCACTTGTTTTCAAGTTTCTTGTTTTTAATATAAGGTTTAACAATGACGTGAAAAAATGCCGCGTAAAGAACCGCGTACAAAGCAAATTGAAAAAAGAACACCAAGAAGGTTCCGAGTCTGAGTTTTTAACAAATTAAAAAAAAGTTGTATGATATATTCGGCAAAATAGAGGTAGCAGTAAATAGGTTTAATGTTTTTTTTAATTCACAAACTTAGTGCACACGATGTTCTAAATTCAATTTACTTTATCCTCTAGAGAATAAAAACGGCTTTTCCACTCAGATATTGAAGATTAAAAATACTCTTTCCGAGATGGTGGGATGAAAAATAAATTTCACCTTATAGAATTTAAAAAAAAAATTGTTTTCATAAAGATCAACTCGATACTATTTTGAAGTTGTGAAAAACCAATTTTCTTGTTTGTTCGCAGTGCGGAATTGTTATTGCGGAACTTTCTCACCCACTCTGTTGAAACAACAATAGAAAGAAGCGCATTGCATGCACAATCTAGTAGTAGTTGTAATTTGAACTGCAAGTAAGGGATATAAAGCTGGAAATCGATTGGCGATATAACATTGGTACTGCGACAGATAAATAAATGAATATCCTTGGACGTTACACACAACGCCCTCTAGCTCTACAGTATGGTTCTTACCTACAGTTACTTCGAGACTATACGACTACTTCTTAGCGTGTAAATTGGCCACTAAACAAATCAAATATGCAGTGTAAAACTGTAATATCAGTTGCTATGCAAAAGCTCTCATGAGTGTGATATATTTTTAATTCAAGTAAATATCATCACCACGTTTTTTGCTGTACGGCACATTGGCCGCAGCAGGAGATTGCTTGACTTATCTTATTGATACAGAAATATTTTCTTTGACGACACTCGCCGGACTTATGTACGAGTACTTCCGGATGAGGAAGCTATATTAACTGACTTCAAAATAGGAGGAGGTTCTCATTTTTTTTTATGTTTGTTACCTCAGAACTCTGTCATTTATGAACCGAATTTAAAAATTCTTTTTTAGTTTTTCATTTACTAAAACAGCAAATGAAATCTAGTCTAGAAATTTATTTTCTCTTCTCGATTATTAATCAGTTGTTTTGATCAGTGGTTCTTGAATTAACTATTGATTAAACACAAAACAGTTGGTTTTTTAAAGGATGACGCAAATAGAGCACCCTGTAGATGATCCATGATACCTATTTATTCATCATTTAGAGCGTCTCCAGACTGATATCTAAATAAACATGTACTTAAGTCCCTTATATACCTTATAACACTATGTACCTATATCTGTAAACAGTGTATACCTTACCCACTTTGTATAGGTAGGTAGGTATAGTGTGTAGGGTTCTACATGGACAAGTTCCAAACTCAAGATGCCGGAAATCTGAAATAGTTTTCACTGAAAGTGCCAAACATGGCCTACTTTACTTACATAAGCCACTATAAGTAGGTCAGTATCTAACGGTTATGTAATTTTGCAAAGTACATAGTAAACAACTTTGAAGGAACAGTGGGAAGAAGTTTCAAACAAATAAACAAAAGAGTACAGACTATATTGACGCTATTTATATATTTGAAGATTATTATTGACGAGAATAATCGCCATGTTTTTTTAACTCTTCAAGCGACAGCGTGCGTCAATGTATCATAATTACATCAAATACTAGTGACATCGTAATAACCTTTTGTACAAGTAAGCTACGGGTTTACCATTCTACCAATCCAATTTCTTGAACCAAAAACATGACCCTCTTATGACAGTTGGGTAAACAGTACTACCGTATACAGAGGCGACGAAACAAATATTTGGGTCTATTTGCTTCGTTTACCACTCGCTTCTAGAGAATACTTGAAGCGAAACTTGCCATGGCCATTTCACTCAGCCTTTGATTTCACTTTCACATGTTTACAAACACTTCTGTAAATAAAGACTTACCTGAAGTTGAGTGGCTGATTTGTAGTCCAAGAGGCTGGGATAGTCTTTTGTTTAACATGTTCTATGCCTAAAAATGTTTTTACGTACAAAGGTACCTTACCTACTCGGGTTAGTAAATTACTTTTTTTTGTGTAGTTGACGATATTTTTCCCTTATATTTACTGTTATTCTCTGTCTACGTACTAGGGCCCTTGCGTTTTGTTCTTACCTGAAACAAAATATTAAAATCATATAAATACTTTTTTAAACTAATTACCAGCCTATAAATATAAAAAATGACAATAATTTTAATACAATTACAAATTATGGTATTTTTTGTTATTTTCTTTACGTGTGGTGAAAAAAAAATAAAGAATATTCTATCTATCTATCTATCTATACAATAAAAAATATCTACCAACGGTAATTTCGTTTTAGAAAAACTCTAAAATGACTTTCTCAATGGCTCTTTAAACTGCTAAAATGGCAGTTAAATCAGTTGACATCTCTGTAAATATCTTGACGTACAAGAGACAATGTCAAAAAATTATCTACGCTATAAAACAACAGGGGATCATGAATAAACCATACGCATACGCATCCAATCTTTATACAGATACTTCTTGTTTGAAATTCTCCTATAAAATGGTATAATTTTATGATCAATCAAATGAGTAAGGTGATACTAAAAGTGTTGAGTATGTTTCAAAGTACATAGAAGCGGTTAAACGCCAATATCGATTCAATTATTAGATAAGACATTTTGATGGAATCTTTGAACAAGCGTCGAAATTTCAACCAAACCACTTTCGCTGGTGAAGCATTTCGTAATAACTAATTACAAGCAGCTATTTTAGTATCGAAATTTGTCAGTTGAAGTGTAACACAAGTTACTTCAAAAGATGTATAAATATGTAGGTGCGATTGGAAGGCTTAATAATAAAATAAGAGGTTTTATCGCTTGGATAATATTTTGAAGCTCTAAAATATCCATAAATGTTTCAAAATATTCATTGAAAATATCCAAAACGTTAGCTCTTTAAAAAGTTCTTTTAGTAGGTAGGTTCTCGTACCTACTTAATCAAAATATTGAGTATTCTCGAGCGTTGTAAATACGAAATTTTCATGTCGGTATATTGGGTGTTTTGTCTCATTTTTCGGTCATTACTTGGCATTTTTATGAGCTCGCAGATTAGGTAATACCAACTCCTTGTTTAGCAGAGTTATTCGGGTTATCTCGTGTCGTAAGATGAAGATAAACGGCTGTTTGAGATCATAACAGGCAGTAAAGAAATTCTTTTTCTGTGTATCGTATATAAAAGCTTGTGAGTGACAGTTCAAAGATGTGAATTATTTAGTGAGAGAAGACCCTTCTCTCAAAGTTTTTTTATCCCAAGGTTTTGTTTGACAAAATAGATGAAAGTAAATATTAGTATACTTACTTTAAACAAAAATAAACCTAATACCGCGTATGATTTAAGTTGCTTGTGCGGTGAGGGTAGACTTATTGATTTATTAATCTTTAGGGATAATCGTCAATAAATTAGTCCATTCGAAAAAAAAACTCAAGTAACGTGACCTAACTTTAGTAGGTTTTTAGTGCCAAAAACAGCAAGGCAGCTGTTTCAATATTACTCTAAAGTAAATTCTAGTCTAACGACCTATTAACTTGACTTTTAAGTCAACAATTCAATTCGACCTTTGGGCAGTAGTAAGTTTATAAAGTTCTAAAGCAAGCCTGCTTTAATAACCTCATTAAAACCGTTTACTGTCATTTAACAGGCTATAAAGAACTCCAAATGGTCCCTATACAATACTGTTTATAAAGCTAGTTCACAAAAAATATCTCAACTTTTTAGTCAGTGCCCGCGCGGGTCCTACTCAGATAATTTTAAAAGTGTCTCCTTGCTTTACAGATCCTGTTATAATCATATCTTCTTTCATTGGATAGTGTAAACTGTCCCTATTAGATTTGTCAACGATACTTATCATAAAAAGGAATTTCTTGACTGAAGAGAAGAAGAAGAAAAGAAAGAAGACAATTTTTACCAAAATTTAGCGCTTTTAAAAATTCACTCGTTATGCTTGTCATATGGGATTCGAGTTCTGTCATATCAATTTGCAAAAAAAGTTGTAGTTTTATTTTAACTGTTTTTCTTCGAGATATTGTGAGTGTTGTTATTTAATTGTGGAATTTAAACGAATAATACTTGAGGTAGTCGCATGAGCCATTGGAATAAACGTGCATGAAGTATGTGATTTTCTTAAATGATAAAATTTGTTTCCAAGTTTTTAATGACAGGAAAAATCCACCATTTTGCCTATAAAACAAATGACAGCCGACATTACAAATGAACACTGGCATAATTGTTTTTCGAAATGACGGACAGAGACCATAAACAAAAGAAGAAGCTCGTCATACATACCTAGGTATATTCTTTACGCTTTGGCCTACTAGTAAAGCACTGTGTCAAATCTGAGCTCTAAGGTTATTAAACAATTCCTATTGGCGAATGTCAAACACGCAAACACACACATCCTTAGCAACATAGATTAGCTTAGCTCTAGTGGAAAAGTCCTCTACCGGTTTCATTTTCAGTTCTTTCAAATGTCACTGACTTTAGATAAAGCAGTTGTGGTTTAATCTACTAAGGCTTAGAAGTTGTAGAGTTTAGAGTGAGCTATCTACCAAAAACGTTTCTTTTTGATATGCACCGAGCTCGGCAAACACGCTTATTTACATTAAAGTTTGATTTTATGACTCTTTTCTTTGTTTTTATATTATGATCGTTTCATTACAGAAGTTTAATGCAGTGCTTTTTACGACTTTGTCGAGCCTTTGTTTGGAAACTTTTATTTTTGCGTAAAAAACCGTTTTGAAATCAGTGATCTGATGTTTATAGACAGGTAATTTGCATGTATCTTTGCACAAAAAAATGACGCATGTATTATTTTACCTACATACTAATACACACTTAATATTTTCTATTTCTACATTAGGGCCTGTATGCAGAAAATGCAGATACAAAAGTCGTTACTCAAGAATAGATTTGAGTAGAGATTTTCATACAAAAATCCATGTTTGAGTCCAGAGTTTGAGCAGTAAATCAGCATACGTTGGTGTAACGTGCAGTCACGACACTGCTCTGTGTGCGACTCAGTAAAAGTCAGACAATTACCTTACTTTTCGCTTGCCATTATAGATGATGGGTAACGCATCTATACTATCAAAACATGTTCATTTTATTTTCAAGACGTAAAACTCCGTTTTTAAATAAACTTCTTTGTGTACTTTTTGTTACGATTGCTCTGTTCCTGTTTAGGAAAAGTTGTTTTAGATTATTTTTTACTACTTTTTAAAGGAATTATTTTTTTGACTGAAAGTGTTTTAGGTACCTTTATGAGTCTTTAGCCAAGTTAAAGTCGAAGTGGACAGGTATTTTATAAGGAGGTTTACCTAAATTACTAGAATTTGCTTTTGAGCTTCGTCGAAAATTTTCATTTATGAAATTTTATGTAGGTATACTCAATATTTTTCTATAGTTTGCTCTACAAACTTTATTGTAAAACCTCACACCATTCCGTCGCATAACTCACAAAATTATGATTTTCAAGTGACATTTAGATTTCCCCTTATTCCCAGTCCTCAAACAGATTCAAATCTAGACGTGACGCAACCCATATCTAGTCCACTTCAGTAGTAACTGCTAATTATTCATTGGCTCCGGGTCCTAAATTAGATCAGATTCGACACGAGAATCATCACTGGCAATGGGGAATTCATCTATATCCGGTGCTGTCTCGTTTAATTTAATTTTACGGACTGTCGAATTCGTCGAGCATTACCTATAATATTATATGATCTGTGCCGATGTCAAAGTTGATTTAAATAAGGAATTCGGTTTGTAACTATCCTTATAATATCAATTTGCGTGTGTTGAATCCGTGGGTGTAAAGGTTATGAGAATTTTGTGATTTTTGATTGCAAACTGCAAAATAATTGTATACGTTTGCAGCTGTTACTTCTATGCACGTTAAAACTCTTTTACCTATTTAAACTAAAGAAATGCTGTCTGTCAAAAACTTATTTTAGGCCACCATTTTTCAAGATGGCAATGCTTTTAGCAATACTACAAGATGGCAAAATAAAAAACCTGTAAAAGCCACATCAAAATCTATAGGTAAGCTCAGAAATTTTATCATGATGTTAATTTTAGTCAAATTTCCTCTCGAGACAACTTTAAAACACGTTTTTACCTTCCTTTACCTTCTTATTTATGATGTCTCTATAAAGCCATGTTAATTTTATGATACGTTTCACTTACAAAGCAGTCAATTAATTTCAGTAAAAAAAAAACCGAAATGATCACAACATCCTCAAATGGTTCTAACTTTACCAGCTAACAATCGTCTTCCGGGAGCTACCAATTACATTCGATCTTAGAACATTATTCAACTTCCTGCGTATTTGTGTCATGTTCATTTGACAGCTGAATTAAAAACTCTTTCGAACGTTTTTTGAATTCGTTATGACATTTTGTTCGCGCCTCGTTTGTCCCTCGTTGTGCATTTTTGGTCAAGCTTTCATTATTTGTTATACTTGCTTTAATTTGAATATTTTTTGACAACTTTTTTTAAGCCTTATATAGGGAAAAGCACGACCGCATAGTTTATTTATTTATTTATTTATAGGAAAACCGACAGCACATAACATAGATTAGGTACAGAAATCACGTTATCACACTTGTCTGGGCACATTTTTTATAGCTTGAATTAAGCTTGAACTAAGTAATTTTATACCAAAACAAATGAAAATCGTTTGAATAGAATAAGCATACGTTTCAATGACTTAATAAAATGACCTCGCTTTTTCAAAAAATATTGAACCCATTCTTATTGAAACTAGATAAGTAATTTTGGTAACAAGCGCCGACGTAATCTGAAATCTTAGGCAACTTTAAATAATATTGCTTTCTTACTTGCGCCAACTCAGCTCCACTTCACTTCACGAGGCATTGAACGTTACTTTGCTAATTAAGTTGAGAACTCTGACACCAGAAGTTTCCGTCTTACACACACGGTGTATGATTCCGTATAAAGAAGCCTTAAGGGTGCCCCTTCAATATTCGCGGATTTACTTTCCGTTTTACGCTAAAGGCTTCAATTAGAACTTTAAACCACCAACTTCCGAAATTCTGGAGTAAAGGTGAAGGAACACCGGTTTGTACATTATTTTATGCGTTCTAGTGAGACCTTAACCTACTTGTGTTATTTTTTTAATAAAAATAACACTAGGTTTATTTCTAACCTTGGGTTCTATAAACGAAAACCACCTTAATGTAACCACACGCTCGCAAAGCAATTTAAATAGCTATATCATATTTTGCTTAACATTTTTTTACCTGACTGTACTCAATGGCTTCCTTAATTTGATGTTGTCCGAATCGTCACAACAAAAATGATTAAAATCAAAAGTGACAATTGGGACAATTTTGTCCGTATATTTTGTCCGAATCGTCACTAAGTCAAAAAAATTACGATTGAGATCCGAGGCAATGAGAATCCTTAATTTTTTTTACCAACTGACCGGCTTACTTATAATCTTTGCATAACTTTATTCAGCTGTGTATATCACTACTGTCTCTTACTAACAGGTCATGTCAAACAGTGACATAGTTAGATTTTAGTTAACTGTTTAGCTCTTATAAGTGTGGCCTTAAGCCAATAGGATTTTCAGGATAATTATGCTACAGTCTCAAAAACGTCTAAAGCGTTTTTTTGTCACTTGCACTTTGATAAAATTAAGAACAAATATTAATGACATTTATATTCGAATCGACTCATCATTTTGAATTAACAAAACCATCCTTTACTGGCGCGACATCATTATAAACTAAGTTATCCAAAATAGAAAAACATACAGAAAATATTATTTCCCCACAGGTATATGACGGGAAACGACTATGAATAACGACTGGCCCACAAATCATATCTCTGGCCTGCTAATTGACTCAAAGAGCGAATATATTTAGAAGTCTAAAATGATATGAACCCTATTATACGTTCATGGTTAGTTAGATTTATTAGCTTTTTTAGAACATGAAAGTTCGTACATAAATATCAAATTATAGAATGATACGCGATATTGGTTAACAAGCTGTCAAAAATTTGTAATTAAATTTAAAATGACTGGTAGTTCGCCTCGAACTGAGATCTCACGATGTTCTCAAAAATTAAATAAGTTAATTTTACAAAAATTTAAGAACTCACATTATAATCTTCTTAGATCTTCTTTATCATTGTTCAATATTTTGAGATGAACTAAATCTTTCAAACTGAAATTATGCGCGAGATTCCTCAAAAATGATTTTCTCAAAGCTGATGAATATCTTCATAACAAGAAAAAAGCTCCACTTATTTTAATTAAACATGACTAAGAACCATCCCAGATAAATTACAAAAAAACGCATTCAAATAGTGGCTCTACTTTTAGAGCTACGAGGGCACAGACAAACCAACAGATAGACACACGAAGCCATCAATCTTATAACACCGCTTCCGTTTTTCGGTTAGAGTTTAAAAAGAAACTACGTAACTACTAATAGTGCTTTTAGTGAGGGATTTATAATCTGTGCATTATCTTGTAATCAACTGTCAATGTCAACTCCAATTAGCTTGTCACAGCAACATGAGATAGCGATACCTACCCTCAAACCACTCTCCATTGATAACAGTAGACAAGTAGAGCTTAGAACCGGTTTTGCTTCATTCAATCGCTAATTTGATAAAGTCTTTACAAGATAACTTCACCGTTTGATATAACATTTTGGCCACAACTTTGTTGTTGAAGCTAAAACTCCCTTAAACCCTCAAACTCACTCACTATTGAAATAAGATATTGTCGTATTTTTGACGTCACTCCTAATTAAACGAAAACCTCTGCCAAAATGAGCAAAAAACCTCTGTAGACAAAAAATTGTGAGAAAGCTTCATATAGGTAACTTTTGACAGAAGTATACAAGGCGTTTCTAAGTACAGCCTTGTAGTAACTGTGCTGTACATCCTAAATATAAAAACATCCTAAATCATAATAATAATCATAATAATGTACATCATAAATCATAAAAAATACAGAATTAAATACCTTTAGCGAACATTGCAAAAACTTATGCCTAAAAACTAAAAAATCTAAAAGCTATGGACACAATAACCTCGAGTGTACACTAGTAGGGTTTCTATAATTCAAATCTGGTTTCAATCTTAATGTATTCACGTCAACGCCACTCAAGGAGCTTTTCAGTGGCTATTTAAGTGCATTCCTGAATAAGCCATAATGTTTCCCTATCCGTAGCTGGCTTATCGACCGGGCTGCTTGAATAATTTATGTCATACGGCGGTTGGTATCTCGGATATAAAGGATTTTACTGGTTACAAAAGAATTGTTAAATATTACATACAGCTAGCATATCCTGGGTTGTAATACACCATACACCACTCTAAACGTTAGTAAAACTTATAATAAACAAGCTGATACCCGTGACTTAGTACGCGTGCGAAACTTTCCACCAAAATATTTGTCAACCAGCATACGATGAACCTCGTAGCAAATGGCTGCTTTTGGTTACGAGAGTTCAAGCTGTATCTATTTCAATAAAATACCTATAGCCTATGTTTTAATCCGGAAAAAGGGCTTCCGAATGGTATAAGTTTCGTCATTTGGTTCAGTAGTTAAGGCGTGATCTGCGAACAAACAAGCAGACAAACTCGAATTTCGGAATCAGAGTAATTTATTTAGTAGACCTGCATAATTAGTTTATCCATATCCTTAATTTTAGTTTTTGGCGTTTATACAGTTTTATAATAGTACTAGCCGTCGCTTGCGGCGTTGACGCGTTCTACCCTTTAGGATAGGTACGACTTTTCAAAATTTCTTTCTTCATGCACTCTTAGGTACACTATATAAGGATACTACCCTCCAAGTTTCATACCTCTAGGACTTATGGCTTAGGCTGTGCGTTGATTCTGTCAGCTTCAAAAGAGTTTTATATATATTGATAGATAGATGCAGGACATAAAGTACCGCATCTATTTCTGTTGCCAAGCAACAATGGTCACAATTGTGTTCTAGTTTAAAGGGTGCCGAGGCGCATAAAGCTTAACACCTTCAAATCACTGTGTCAGAGTGATAGGCGCAGTAAAGTAGCAACTTAGCACGTTCTTAGTGGACGTGCTCGGTGAGGTATGCATTACTAAAGGCAGACGTAAAGCTCTTAAGATCAGGTAAGCAACTCGTTCCGTCACTAAATATAAAAAAAAGTTAAACTGCATCTACTTTTACTCAAATCGCAACAAATTGCTCAAAGTGAGCAAAAACGTTCACTTCAAGTAATATTAAAATCTCGTTTCAGAAAACAAGCACTACTTTTCATGTAAATTAAGGTAAGCGAGTTATTATAAAGAGATTTCTTACTATACAACTCTCGTCTTGGGGTTTAAGTGGTAAATAATGAAGCCAAAGCAAGTTCTTTTCATTGGAATTGAAACTGAAACTTGTTGCAAATCGGTTAACTACATTAAAATAAGCACCAGTTTCATAATAATTTTCATAACTGATTACCTAAAAATAAATATTGAAACTTTTTCTAGAGGGCTCTGTTTCTCTTTCTTTAGGTACTCTGTACTAGATACATTCGAAAGAGATGCATGTCACTGATTCGTAGGATACGTGCGCAAGAGACAGTTATGTCCTGCTTGATGTAGAGTTGTAGAATAGGGAACCTAGAAAGCTTAGAACCAAAATTATTAGGATATATGAAATTTTGTAATTGTTCGATTTAACTAAGGATATCATCGGACTACTGATACTAGGAGGGTTCAATAATACCTACAATTAATCTGTAACACAGGACCACTGAAACCAAAAAGTATCATTATTCCGATCATCGAAATAAATAATCGGACTATGTTATGTATATAATTATGTACTGTTACCAGAGTAACTTTATTTTGATATTAATTCGTACCAAAACGAGGTTAATTATTTTACAAAGTGAACAAAGTATATACAAAACTAGCCGTCGCCCGCGGCGTTGTTCGCGTTCTACCCTTTAGAGTGTGACGTTTCGAAATTCCTTTCTTAGTGCACCCCTACACTACAATGGATACTACTACCCTCCAAATTTCATACCTCTGGGACTTATAGTTTAGGCTGTGCGTTGATTCTCTGTCAGCTTCAAAAGAGTTTTATATATATTGATGATGATGATGATGATGTTGATTGATGATGATGATGTTTCAAGTGTCCCAGTTTCAACTAAAACTAAGAATCTACCGTAATCTATTTCATAAACTTTATCCGTTACTTCATCTAAACTCTAATTAATAAACTTTTACAACCAACAGCTTATTTTGTTAACAAAAATAATTAATTGCAGATTAAACAAACCCGTGCACTATTCATGTAAATTAGGCGAGGAAGGCTCTATCCGTAACGCTTGGAAAGATTTTCCAAAGCCTAGAAAAGAAGCAGCTGGTTCAGTATCCATAAAGTTTGAGACTTTATACTGTGACGGTAGCATTTTTCAGTTTACGTCGGCGTTACTTGAATTTGCACTTCTTTCTTTATGTTTTTTTATTCGTCTTATAATTTGTTTTTTTTTATAGATTTGCCGAGCGACATGCGATCAAACCTATACGACAGCTTGACTTGACAGCCTACTTTTAGGATAACTATTAAATTTTGATCGAGTCAACCTCGACTGAAATCTTGTTTTTTTATAAAACCTAGTAACCTAGATCTTACAGGCCTGGATGTTCTTGTTCATTCAAGTAGTATATAGTGATCCAGCCATGTTCACTGCACTGTGGTTTTGCTGAACAAAGCCTTTGTGCCGGCTTTATGGTCTAAGTACGGAATAATGAAAATGTGAAGATAGACGTGGGCAAAAAAGCTCAGATTTCAATACAGGAAGCGCAATGCAGTTTTAATAAGTTTCAACTTGCGAATGAAAGCTATGAGATGGAAACATAATAATGGCTTTCCTTGCCAGTAATACATGTCTAAGTACGCTCTATTGTACTGCTTTGACATAATTCAAACCGAGCTTACGAACAGATTTATTTACAAATTATCTAACCACATATGAATAAATTTATTCACAAAGAAAATTACCACTAATACAGTATTTACAATATTCACAATATTTACAAAATACACATGAAACAGTTGAGCCATCTACAAACCGTTGCAAACGATTTATAACCACATCTTTATACTCCAATGCGATGAAGAACAAAATAAGAAAACTAGCTACCCAATCATCAATATACTTTTTTCGTATATAAAAGTCTTTTGAAGCTGACAGAGAATCAACGCACAGCCTAAACTATAAGTCCTAGAGGTATGAAATTTGGAGGGTAGGTTCCTTATATAGTGTAGGGGCGCACTAAGAAAGGAATTTTGAAAAGTCACACTCTAACGCGAGCAACGCCGCGGGAGACGCCTAGTTATGTATAAAGTGTGAACTAGGCTTAGGTCAAGATGGGTGGATGGTATGTTTTATGTATTTTATTAAATGTGAAAAATTACTGAGATGACAAAATTAAATGACAGGAGAGTATAAAAAATACAATTTTTTTTGAAAAAAAAAATCCCTGATAATTAATATTAGGTAAAAATTAATGCTGACAAACAGTCTGAAAGCGACATCAGCTTAATATTAGGATGCCGTTTTGGCACCTTTTCTACGGTACCCTAAATACCCGATAGATGCCTCTACTTTTGTCTCTGCAATGCGTTTCGGCTCCCGTTGATGGGCGATTGCACACTGCCCGATACCACAGATAATAAAAGGAAATTAGAAATAGAAAAATGTTTATTGACTATTTGACATAGTGGAAATGAATGTTTCCTGCTATATAAAAGATGGCGATTGAGCTATAACGATTAGTAAGGATTACAAAACGATTTATGCTGGTAGCTTGAAAAAGAAAATCGGTGGCGACACGGTGTCAAAGCGGTCAGTACTAAAAGTATGAGATTAAGTAACTCTCCGAATATCGTGTAGATGTCGTGTCGGTAAAAGTGTTAAAACAGAAGTGGTGGAGCCAATTGCTGGAGCAAGTGATAAATGCTCATGAAAGTCAAAGGCCAATTGGAGTTCAAACCTCCGAAGATAAATAAAACGAGGTTTTATTCTTTCTTGAACTATGCTTTTTACAGTTGTCTTAAAGTCGAGTTATTTTACAACGTGTACTTACTAAAATGTGCTCAAGAAATTTAGTGATACTTAAGAGTTGTAAACACTTTCAGAATTAAGTAAGTGGAACTCTTTGCCGGCGTCTGTGTTTCCGAATTCGTATAATTTTGATGTTTTCAAGAAGCGAGTGAACAAACCTTCTAAGTAAGCGTGTTACATCGTTCACCGCATCATCACTTAACATCAGGTGAGGGGTCAAACACTTGTCTATAACTTGTAAAAAAATACCAGTATCTATTTAAGTATTACCTTTGTAAAATAGATTATACAAAAAACGGTAAGAACCAGTCCGTTAGTTTCTTGAAATAATTAGAAAGAATTAGAATTGGCATCTAGAATCACCTAGTATTAAATACTTCTTCAATGATTCTTGTGATTTACTGAGTAAAAAGATTTAAAGATTTTAAGATTTAAGGTAAAGTGACTTTGACCCTATGCAAGATTTTGCTAGGGTAAAAGTAGAGTAAAAATCGAGATCTAAGTAAAAAGAAAGCGCAGCATCCAAACTATCTAGGTCATAGATAAAGAAGGAAAATCTAGGCAGAAGGGTTAACTATCAGATACACGACGATGTCAATAGCATCAAAGATGGATAGGTATTCGCTACCGTACAGATAAATTCTTAAAAGGATACTGACTCGACCGATAAGGTCAACCCTGTCAGGCCACTGATGGATGGCTGCGGCAGTCCTCATGATACTCAAGTACTGCTATACAAGGCAAAGTTATGGAAGACAGTATTTCTATTGCTGTGAGAAATAGGGCAAAAAGCTATGTCACGATACATCAATTATTACTAAACAAGGAATACTTGGAAGAGTGAAGAAAGATCTTGTTGTACAAAAGGATATCTCTTAGGTTTAATGTCTCAAACTATTTTATATTTGGAGCATGTTACCACAAACAATATTCACGGACACTTAACACAACGCCTTCTAGTCTCAAACTAAGCAAAGCTTGTACGATGGAAACTAGATGGCTGATAGAATACATACATACCTACATTTTTTTGTAAACACATGTTTATAGGTAATACACAGAACAAACATCTATGTTTACAACACACAAATGTTTAATAAATAAATAATTTTAAACTTTGTCAAATTTTGCGTTCTTAAAACCTACATAATTCAGTAAGCATAATTATTATTTTATCTTTTCAAAAGAGTTTTATTAGCATGTCCGATTGGTCATGAACGTAGAGGCTTAGTTGAAACATACACTTGCAGAATGACGAGATGAATGTCTTTTACTGGACAACGCGGAGGAACAGGAGGATTATTAAGTTTCCGTCCTGTTATACCCTCCGAGATACAGTTTTAATAACTAGTTCGGAGTGTATTGCAAATCTGATTCGGCCACTAACTAATCTGCTATATTTTGCTTCAGACAAAAATAAAAATCTACCTACCCGTACAGGTACCTACCTACTACCAACAACAATGCTTATAAAATTACGGGAATAGGAATAGGAATAAGTACCTGCCTATAGGTCTCTTTTAAAACTTTGTATCTGTACCTACCTAGTTGTAAGTGGTCTCATCTCAGTTATTTCTAAAATAAAGAATTTGAATTTTGAATTTGTTGTAGAAAACAATCGTAAACCAGTACAGCATCCACTATGTCACAACGCTAGCCTAAATATATAAATTCAAGTCTACCGTCTACCATTCAGGGAACCAGTTGGAAGCCTGCCAAGTTTTTGCGGCGCCTCCATAAGGTTGAATTGCAAAGAATTATTTTAATCTACTACCATCTCTGGAAGTTGGTAATTGCTTGGGTTTTATTGTTTTATTGAGCGTTGGAACTTTAGGAATTCTTCATGTGTTACTCACATCGAAATATTGTTCCATAATTTTAATCAATTTTTCTATCATTGTAAAAGAACTTTTATGTTTTTATGAGAATACATGTCTTTAAACCTAAATATTAAGAGTAATTTTTTTTTGAGGCAGTTTTAAGTACCTACCATTATTTTTTGTAAGATGGATCAGGAATATCAAGATCATACAATAAAGCGCTAGGAACCAGACCGTCGTTTCTTATCCGTTCTTCTCTAGTAGCGAGGAAATTGCATCTAGAAAAACATAGTTTATTTAAAACGATTTTAAATGATTCTTATGATCTTACGGAATAAAAGATTTATTTATTTAAAACTTTCACACAAACAAGTAGTGCTAGGAGAGCTTAATGCTAAGAGCATTGTCTACCAGTCTTCCTGGGCGTGCAAAAAGGTGGTGTGGCGTGTTTTTATAGGTACCAAACAAGTTGTATAATTATATTCTTGTAAGATTCTTGATTTTCTTGACAAAAGAATTGATTAGTAATTTATTTGTTTATCGTTTGAGATATTGATAAATAACCGCTTTCATAATAAGCCTATTTCACAAGA
Organism: Eulithis prunata; assembly: GCA_918843925.1. Lineage (NCBI taxonomy): Eukaryota > Metazoa > Arthropoda > Insecta > Lepidoptera > Geometridae > Eulithis > Eulithis prunata. The sequence continues at coordinate 3,280,341 of OU974019.1, read as the reverse complement.
GCAGCTATTTTTCAAACATTACAATACAAAAAATCGTTTATAGACTACATTCTGATGGTAATCCGATACGATTGGCCAATCATATTATTATTATTCTAATTTATATAGCTATTTTATTTTTATCTGATGTGAAATGTTACGCAAACCTAACAAATACCATGTTAAAAGCAGCATTATCTTGCAAAACAATCCGGACGCTATTAGCCCACCCACGCTTCAACAATCTGCCGCGACCATTTACATTATGCCAATGGGAATTGGGACGATGTTATGACGTTGCTAATAAGGTGACATGACATCACTTTCATAAACACCTGATAAACCTGATAAAAGACCCACTGTCGACTATAGCGGGACGTGCAAAAAAACGAACCCTTTTATAATCGAATCAAAGTAAGCTGCGTTAGCTGGTTGCCTTTAGTGGATAAGGTCATTATCTCGTTCTGTTTGAGTTTAGTTTTTGTGTATTCCTTGGCAATCCGAATACCTACCTATTATAATAAATATATTTATTTTTTAGTCTAAAGATTAATTTTCTGGAAATGTATAAGAGGTAGCCTAATTTTTAATAGATTTTCTTCATATTGTAGTAGATTCACTACACGGTACATACTTTTTGTTTTTTTACAAGTCATATAGATTAAAAATCATGTTTCATATTTCTTAGCTTTTGTACTTATTTTTCCCAAATACAGTCCACTTTTTATTACGGTTGTTTTTGTACTTTGAGTTTTGCAGCGTATCTTTTTATGCCGTGTTGCTTTATTGGGCAGCGGACCGACATTCATAATTCCCTTATCTTAGTCTTTGTAAGCCTAAAAGCTTTCGAAATGTTGCACATTTTAATATTCCTTTCTTATCAACAAACAAGCACTTAGAACGGCTACTTTACAATGATAATAAATCGTCTATCGGTAGAAAATATGCTGATACCTTTTAACTTTGTAAAGGAGTTATTGCTTAAAAAATTTGATCGTTATTGTAAATTCTTAAAAGTGCCTTACCTAGCTGTTTTCAAAGTTATATTTCTACTTAATCATCATCATCAACCTATATTGGTCCACTGCTGGACGTAGGTATCTCCCAAGACGCGCCACTAAGCCCGGTCTTCGGCTTGATGTCTCTTTCTAATGTCTGTACTCATTCATGTCTCTTTCTATTTTCTCAAACGTGGTGGGCTAACGACATTATTAGCATTAAAGATTGCACCTGAACAAGACTACTGCAGAATCCTGGAGAGAGGCACAAAGTAAGTAATATCCAGCAGTATGTGTGAAGTCGGGGTGTATTTAGTTATGACTAGCTGATACCCGAGACTACGTTTAGTTTATCCATATTTTTAATTTTAGTCTTTGGCTTTTTTACATTTTTGTAATAGAGAAGATAGATAGATGATGAATGTCTCTACAAAATGTTCTGTTTTATGACTTCTCTTCTCTCTATTAATAAAATCGTTTTCGTGAAAGTCATGACATTCCAAATATAGCAACAGATTCGATTATTTTCAAATTACATCGGAAATGGAATCCTCAAAAGTTATGAATAATTATATAATTATTCTTACTTTCATTTTCAGACGTAAACAAATCGCTTGGAATCTTTCTGCTTTTAAGATCGGTATGCAAACCGTTAATTACAACTTGCAATCAACGGTACACATACCGATCTCAAGAACAGAAAGATTCCTCATTGAATTTACGAGTTATTCCGTACAAGTATGCTATGTTTGGCTTTCTCGTTTCCGTGACCATCTTGAGCGAGCGATCAACTCTGATCTACGATGATCCGGCTACTGATCCAAAAATAACATCATCGGTCGGAACCGAAATAGATCGGATCCTAATGACACACTTCAGAGCGTGTCTGTTATTGGGACCAGTCGCTGGAATCACTTGGGTGGTCTGTATATCTTTTAGATTGTTCTTTATAAACATCAGTGCGATATGTCACATCTGTCAAGCTAAATTTGATTGATTTAGGGTGTGAGCTACCAACAACATAATATTATGTATTTAAAAAAAAGTATGTTGAAGACTTTTTTATTTTTTTGGAAAGTTTGCACAAATTTATTTTATTTCAGTAATCCCAGGCGGCATTATTTTTAAGTTTTATGTGAAATGCTTATTGTTTTCTAATTTTTGATATTACGAAAAGTACCTAATAGCAGTTGATTATTTTGATGGTAAAAGTTGATGGTGAAATGCAACGGCCTTAAAACAAACAATTTAACACGTACTATAAACGAGCTTTCGTAAACAAATTTAATCTATTACCGTAATGGATATTCGATAAAATATTTATTTCATTGCCTTTTATCGAAACCACATCGACACGTTCATCGATTTTGCGCACAATCGCTCGAACAATAGAATCACCGTCCACGAACACGTTTCGATAGAACAATATCGCTTCATAATTAGGCTAATATTGTTCATCTGTTGTTATCTAGTCAATTCGAGTCACTGGCCTTCATTTAGCACTAGTTTACTATCGAAAAGTTCTTCATTAATCAGTCAAAACGAATCAAAAGTCAACGATTATAGCACAGGCAAACGCATTCGCAAAGCGAGAAATTTTGTATGAAACCCGGATAAGCGCCTCTAGCGGGAGATTTGGGAATTGTGCAATTCCCAAAAAAATTTCGATGTCGCAGTCGATGGGCCTAGTAGCCGTACCGAAACATCTAGACTCGTGCTAAGTGTTCTGATCGATAAGTCGACGGACTGAATCAGCATTTAACATTCAGATTGGTCTATTTATATCTATGTCTAGAGTATAATGCTTTGACGGCGGTTCTTTACTTCAATGAACGAGTTCGATACTTCGTTAGGCTTCAATTCAATTTTCTATTTTTTTTTTCATTTCAAGACCTACGTTGAAGGTTAGTAGAACCTACTTACAGATACCATCGCCTAAAAGCAATGAAGTTTTGATTTAAAAATAGTTAAGTGACTATGAAAACTAGAAAATAGAATAGATAAGATAGGTACAGTCAGCGGCATAAGTAACTTAATTAAACTCAAGAAACTAATTGTAAAACATCTTGCTTAAATATTCAAGATCCATTACTACCCATAAGCCTTAATTATTTAATTATACATAAAACTTCTTCAATCACTTTCATAAATCCTGCATTTTCGAAACAAAAATGTATGTAGCACGCTTATATGCATAATCGCATCAAAAATGAGTCAGCCCGTCCTAGACCTCATTTGCATGAATAGCGGTCCTCTTTTGTGTTTTAAGTTGCAATTAATTTATTCTACTTTATGTAAAGAGCTGCGGGCGTGTTACTGCTGGACACTACATTTTAAAACATACCTTTGATCCCTATCGGTCGATATGAAACACATCCTTAGCTCAGTACAAAGACGTATTATACAAGAAGTATGGTTATCACGACGTATTACCAACTCTAATTTAAAAAAAGACAGATTGTTAAAGTTAAAAAAAATCCATAAGTAATTTCTTTGCCTGTTGTTGTACCGTCCATTGACGATGTAGTACCTATGCGGTAATCAACATCGGGGACAGGCAGTATGGGGTCAGGCCAGACTAACCCGCTTAGACTTCGCTCTCGTGGAAAAGCACTTTATACAGAAGCAACCCTCTACCTGTTCAGAAAACTAAAACAACCCAAACAGTTTACAGTAATTCCGAACGTGTCCAGCATCAAACCGGTGGCGAAATTTCATTTTACATCAGCCAGTTCAGAAAGACGATTTGTCTTGTCATCCAAGTCATCTTGGAAACTAATTTGAATTTGTAATGAGAGCATTGCTTATTGTAGAACAACGAGATCTTGAAAATACCTATGATATACTATAGCAAAAGCACAAAGGTCAATAATAGTAACTGGCCTCCGAAGTACGGAAGCGCTCAGATGTAAATGCCACTAACGGTCACCCATCCAAATAGTAACCGCGCAGAACGTCGCTTAACCTAGATAATCGATGAAGATTGACTAAGCCAGCCTAGCCACGAGCGCTTCGAACTCTCTGTTCTCTGTCTGCCATCAAAAAATTATTGCTTTTTGCAGTGCGCTAAATACATGCCACCTCCACGTTCACCAACTTCTTGAAACCTTGTGCTGGTTAACTTGGAGATGTGGTTTTTGTAAGCAGTTTAGTTCAGCGATTAGTACAACGTTGATGTATAGCTAAACTGCTTCACGAAGTACAGTTGCAAATTGCACTGGGGGAAGTAAAAGCTTAAATCAAGAGTGAGTTATTTGACTCTGGTTTTGTTCAATTTGAAGGAATAGTACCAGCAGAAAGGGGGTACCAGAAATACCCAAGAGGTAAAGCAAATGATTTAACTTTAAGTATGTAAGGGTGAATAAAGGGTGCGCGTGTGTGTGTAGTAGACTTTATGAGTTCTATATACTTCTTCAACATAAAAAATATTATTGACTTGTCGTCGCCCGCGGCATTGCTCGCGTTCTAGACCTTTTAAGTGTGACTTTTCTAAATTCCTTTCTAAGTGCACCCATACACTGTATGAGAATACTACTCTCTAAATTTCACACCGCTAGGACTTATAGTTTAGGCTGTGCGTTGATTATCAGTCAGCTTCAAAAGAGTTTAACATATTTAGATAGATTTCAAAGTAATATGTGGCGTAGATTTATTTAGAAACACACCTTTCGTTTTCATCAGATCACTAAGATTATTTCCACCGAGTGAATAATTCTGCCAATGCACTCCAAAGCTCTCTGAGTTCCACATGGTACTCAAGTGTGGTATAGATAGAACACCTTGCGTCACACATTTCAAGTGGACTCGTGAACTTGCAAGTAAGCCTTGAACCTAGTGCTTTGTGGTATCATCGCTCTGTTTGTGATTATGCTTTGTAAACGTCTATATACCGCGTTCACACTATGCCCATGCCGCTGCCGGCATTAATGCTGCGGACTTATTGCCACAGCAACATCGCCTTTATGTTCACTAAGGAGCTAGGGCATGAACTTGGGCCGGGAACCGGGACAGAGGCATAATCGTATTTACACTATGCTCGTGCCCACTTCTCTGCCCAGGTCCCTGGCCACTGCGGTATAGTGTGAACGTAACATTACATGAGCAAGCAAGCAAGCTCGTATGAGTTAGCGGCGGTCTAGTGATGGAGTTTTTAGGCCTCCGTCATGGCTTATTAACTTTACATTTTAATCCCATTCAAAATTTGTAACAGTGACCACTTTACGTAAGCCCCAACAAACAGGATCCAGGACCTTTTTAGACGTAGTAAGTTTACCCATCTTCTTCTAGTCGGCCTTATCAACAGGTTAATACGCGCGAAGCTGGCCGCGGGTTACTTAACGATGTTTGCGTTTGTTTTAGAACACAGGCACATACATTTTTCGAATAGCAAAATCCCGACTTGTACCAAAAGTTTCAGTCTATGTAAAGCTGTTTTGTGAAGACAGGATTTCAGATAACTTTCTGGAAACCTTAAATCAGCTAACCCTTATATTCTTTGATCTTTTCTTACAAACATTCGGTTAGTAATCTTATTTTCTTGAGAAAACTCTACTACGGTGAAGTGGATCTTGTTGAGTGGTTGCCGTAGGCAAACGTAGAGTCGGTTCGCCAGATTTTGACGACGTTTTTTGTAAGGAAAGTTATTTTCAACAAGGGATGGCTTTATAAAGACATTTCATTATTTTTTAAATACCTAGTAACATCTCTTTCATACCTACCTCAAAGAGCATCCAGATATTAAAATTATTGCAATTTTATTTCACCAATAAAACTCAACACTCAACGAAAACTCAATAAAAACGAAAGCGAACCGATCACATCAATTCTAATCTGCCCTTTTAACATGAACTATCTAATTAGGTACCTTAAGCCACAGATAATACATATATCTATACTAATTTATAAAGATTTGATTGTTTGCATTGAATAGGCTCCGAAACTACTGAACCGATTTGAAAAATTCTTTCACCGTTGGAAAGCTACACTATCCCCGAGTGACAAGGGCTATATTATATTTACAAAAAATTAGGTTCTTACTAAAAGTACAATAATGTAACACAAAGTGTAAAAAATAACATAAAAATTTAAAATTTTTGCTAAATAAAATACCCGTGCAAAGCCGGGACGGTCCGCTAGTATTTACTATGTCAGTTAAGATACAGTCACAGCGTTGCCATAAATTCTACTATCTCAACACTTTCCCTGACATACGCTAATTAAGATAGCAAGCATGCGCGGTGGACGGAACTATCTCGGGAACTTCGATTTTGCCTACAGTTACGAGTAGTAGAGCTTTACGCATTTATAATGTCAGACGAGATTTTGAAACAAAAAGTCTCAAAATCCTCTTAAAGGAGGCAACTCAAAGGGAACTTTGAGACTAACACGATATTTTGAACCACGCAGTCGTTAGATGCATGGGGAAGGCTGAAAATCGTTCTTTCCAGAAATATATGTGGAAAGACTATCTATGAATAATTTTTTTCTGGCTAAACGATGATGATCTCAGAGGAATAGTTTGGAAAATGGAATCTAGTAAAAATATCGTTAAAATTTTTTGACATGTCAAACTCACAAAAATGAATACCATTTTTTAACCCTCGTTCCAAACCTAATATTTAATTGTAACCCAATAAAATTCCAAAGATTTTGACTATATTTTACTGAAAATTATCCTTCAGGTGATTGGACGGCTGTTTCTATGTATTATTTATTTAGTTTTGTTTCTGACTAAATAAAATATAAATATTTTCGAGCCTGTACCCAGTACCACGAATAATGAACACTGACAGCTTTGCTTTTCACTTGTCGTATTACCACTTAATTTGAAGTAATTAAATACAGAATTAAACGTTTATATTTCTGTTACTAGCCGTCTCCCGCGGCGTTGCTCGCGTTCTACCCTTTAGATTGTGACGTTTCGAAATTCCTTTCTTAGTGCACCCCTACACTAGTATAAGGATACTATACCCTCCAAATTTCATACCTCTAGGACTTATAGTTTAGGCTGTACGTTGATTCTAAGTCAGCTTCAAATGAGTTTTATATATATTGATTCACATAAAATATATTATAAACATAGAAAAAACGTACAAGTGCATTAACATGCTATGAGTATCTCAAATTAAGATGCAATCAAACTCAACAGACATGTAACTGGTTATCGCGTATCGTATCGTCGATAGTGTATCGTCCGCTTTAGGAATCTGGTTTTGCCTTTGCGGTAGTATTTAGCGAGTTTAGATGTTCACCAAGACTACATGCGGGCGGTCAGTGTATAACATCGGTTAAACTGTTTAACAGACAGACACGTACGTATCTATCTAAGATAAAATCGATAGTAGACCGAATTGATACTGAATTATGAATGGAATAAGAATTGGGACATATTCTGCGTCGTCATTGTAAACTAATTCTAATCTTCGTTTCTTTAACTTTTAAACTCTGTTTTAACTAACTTCCGGTGATATTACATACATACTAACTATTCGTGACTTTATTTCAAAGAGCTAAATTCAAAGGTTTTAAGACTAGAGTGATGATGATGATGTCTTCCTGGCCGGTGTCGGCTACGGCGACATTGTTGCTGCTTGATGCCTATGGTGGGCTCTAAGGTGACTTGAATAGCCAATTTTGGCTTTGAAGGTTCTTGCACACAATGTGCAAGTAAGACTAGAGTAATTGGGATGTGGTGTATTGGTTTTGACTACTTTTTATTGCAAAAATTGGATTTGTAAATAACGTAAGCAAGAAAGCTGCAAATTAGCAGTGTTTGAAGGTTTTTAATTACTAGCTGAGTTATGATTTTGGTGAACTTAAGGTTGAGAGTTGGTTCATTACCGGTTGGCGTGTTGGGTTACATTTCTAACCTCGTTACGAATGACCAATGTCAATGTTACTAGATTTGATAGCACTAGATAACTAAGACATTGTGCTACTTGGATTTATTTCATCTACAGTATTGCCATTTCTTACTAATGAGTACCCAAGAGCAAAATGAGTCTAGGCCAATTTAGGTGGTTTTTAGTTACGTTGTAAGACGATCAAAATGAGGTTTAGGTATAAAGAAGCGCTTTCACAAGGTGATACGCGAAGTGACGGTGTGCAAAATGTACACATTGGAAAAGATGAAACAAAGACTGCTCAGTAGCGCACCTTGCGAGACACGTCCTGCTAATGACATATAATATACCTACCAATAATTAATAAATACTTACTTAAATAAAATAAAATAAACCTGCTTTTTTTTAGATAACTCCCAAAAAGTAATGATGATGATGAAAACCACTAAATCAACATTTCAGTTATAAATTTTTATCTCAATTATAGTAGCAACACTGGCAACTGTTGATAGATATGACTACTTATGAAACCTTAAGATATCATCGCCCACGCATCCATATATTGTGAAAAAAAAGTAGGTAATTCATTATTAAAATATGTTTAACAAAGCGATAAGTTACGTGGGATGCATAGTAATTTGTTCATGTTTTACGCAACATGTTTTGATGTTATTTTATATGACAGTAGCTGATACCCGCGACTTCGTACGCGTGTGAAACTGTACTCCAAAATATCTATCAACCAGCATAAGATGAGCCTCGTGCCAAAGGCGGCTTTAGGTTTAGAGAGGTTAAGCTGTATCTAAGAATCCACGTCTTTCATTTCAATCAAATATGGTTTCAATCCGGAAAAAGGGCTTCTGAATGGTATAAGTTTCATTGAAATTGGTCCAGTAGTTCAGGCGTGATTCGCGAAGAAACAAACAGATAAACAGACAAACTCGATTTTCGGAATCAGAATCGTTTATTTAGTAGATCTGCATATTTACTTTATCCATTATCTTTAATTTTAGTTTTTGGCTTTTTTATAGTTTTATAATAGTATATAGGTATAGATGATTATTTTCTCAAGATATTTATATGAATAAGATGTCATAAGTTAAATGAGCTTTGAACCGTAACAGTTCAAATCATTTTTATTTTGTGTTGAACATAAAAATAAAATAAAATACATTTTTATAACATTCATTATTTAATTTTTTGGTACGTACATAATTTTGTTATGTATAGGTAGTATAGTATTATAAACAAAGAAAATTACATTTAATACGGTATTTACAATATTTACAAAACACACAAATCCAAATCAGTACCAATCGGAAGCGTGTCCAAGACAAAAGCGTCAAATTAGGCTGCATTGCCGCCCTGATACAATTATGTTTATTGTAATTAGTATAAGGTTCAGTTTGGTTTAAAATCTGCGAGTTTGAATGATGATTCATACATTAGCCGCAGGAATTTATTTTCAAATAATTTTCCAAACATTATTAGCACTTTTGCGCTGATATCATTGCTCAGGTTACCACGAATCACTGCAAAACATATTTTCACTGCGGTCATCAACCTTGCGGTAGGTAATTAAAAAGTCATCAATGACGGCATAGGTACGTGGTCGTATTTTGATGGCTCCTATAAAACTAGTTTATATTTGCTGTCCACTCAGCAAAATGTTTGAAAAACAAATGGATTATTGGAAAAATAAAAAGTTTGCGGGATAAAAGTCTGTCCAACAAAAATACGAGCTGGATGCGACAGTAATATTTTTAGTCGGGGCGTTTTTGTTTGCGTGTTTTGTTTTTAAAAAGGTTTTTGTCTTTATTTTTGGAGTGGATTTAAAGTTCCAATGGGCAGTCTTGTTTTAGTGTTAAGTAATTTTTGGTCTATATTAATAAAACGGTACTAGCAATGCATTTGAGTTTTAATGTAGTTTAATGACTGCACAATTTGCACAGTACTAATATATCAAAATGATCGTGCAACAGACATCATGGCTCAGTTGGTAGTAGCTCTGCCTTCCGTGCTGTGGGTCGTGGGTTCGATCCCCACCGAGAACAAACATTTGTGTGTTGTAAAACATAGATGTTTGTTCTGTGTCTGGGTGTTTCTATGTATTATAAGTACCTATGTATTTACAAAAAAAAAATGTATGTATTCTATCAGCCATCTAGTTTCCATCGTACAAGCTTTGCTTAGTTTGGAACTAGAAGGCGTGTGTTAAGTGTCCGTGAATATTTATATTTATATTTTAACTAACATATAACTCGAGAGCAAATATTATGGGTCATCTATAAAAACTTGAATATCTTGGAAACCAGGACTTACTCTCGACTGTAAGACCTATTCCTAAAATTTTTGGAGACTTAAAGTACCCAATCAATATTAAATATTTCTTTTCTATGTAACTAACACAGTGTGCAACTTTAAGTATGTAGACAATAAACTAAACTAAAGTTTTATTACCTTTCAGTTCTCTAACTTAGTGACATTAATATTTCATTCAGATTTCTAGGAAAATAACCTAGTCATCTCTGTATTCTCAGAAATGCTATTTATTAGAGCTAGTCACAGTTATAAATAAGTTAATTCGTTAGGACATTAATTCCTTTGGCGCCACATTTTGTAGTAGCAAATGTTATTTTTAACCGATTTCAAAAAAGGAGGAGGTTCTCAATTCGGTTGTATTTTCTTTTTACTTTTTATGCATTCAAACGTAGTTTTGTAATAAACTTTGTTTAAAAACAAAGCCGCTAGTTACTCTTTATGACTTGAAACAAAAATATTGACGGATCGACCAGCAAAGTCTTTTTTATTTTTGCGAATAAGTACAACATATTTAGAACCCTAAAGTACCCATAGGGTAAGTACTTCTGACCAAACAAACGAGTTTGTACCAAACCTTTTATTATAGGTGAAGTGGTTTTGAAAGTGAGGTTTTAGGGGTTAGGGTTCAACTTGTTCATTTGTGGGGTCACAGAAAGATCTATTAATAGAACTGGCTGTAATTTTCTTTCTTTTTCAATCTGGTAAAATATTAAAAACGGTAAAAGAAACGGATCCATATTGATACACAATTCGGCCACTGTTCGGCCGGAAACAAGTTCGAATTATTCAAATTGATATACGAGTCTATCCGATAAAAGGCTTCAATAAATTCTCAATACTCCTTATTAGGATTTATTTACATAAATAAATATTTAACAGCGGCATTTCCCAGTTAACGGTACATTTATAATGTTTCTTAGCACTTATAACTAATTATTAAACAAATAAATTGGTAGAATATTGGCACTTTAGAGGGTAACCCTATTTCATACCTAATTAAGCGTAGTAAAGTTTTATCACCCGCTGTATCGTTATATCTTACGAGTTGTTTTGACACTGCTACCGACACGACGCCGACGCCTGCACGATATCCGGATAGAGCTAATCAGTTAAGAATATGAATAAGTTTATTATTGGAACAGAAACAAGGCACAAGTTATAGTAGAAAACGATAACATCCACAGAATTTTGAAAAACTGTGTCGTGAATATTAACCCTCCATAGGTACTAGTATTATATTATGATATGTGGTATAGGTTTTTTTTTAATGATAAAAGTAATGGAACAAGCTGATAGCACAGCTGATGTTAAGTAGTAACTTCTGCCTATAACAATGCATTACCTCACAGAGCAAGTCCAATGAGGACGTGCCCTGTAAGGCAATGCACTGCGTCCATCACTCTGAGATGTAAAACGTAACTATGTACGTAGGTACATAGTCGTCATTGTGTAAAAAAAACTCTGAATACTTTTGTCTGTTATTATAACTATTCGGTAATCTACATCGGGACCAATCTAGAATAGGGTCGGGATATTCCAACCCGTGTCGGGCAGATACCGTTCGAGTATAGGTTTCGATGTCGGCCAGTGTAAAAACGTTCATAGAAAGAGAAACACGTCGAATGTACCTTACCAAGTAGAATTCAAGTGTGCACGTATAGTGGCTATCTTTGCTGACATATTATTGTTTACCATTGTTCGCTTTTAAGTCCATTACTCAAATACAATAAAAAAAATATATCTTTGTCCTTGCTATACAAACAATTAACCTACACACGATACTGGCTCTTAAAATCGTGTGAAACATGGCTACGATTCAAAGTGATAATTAAAAACCTAAATTCAAAGTTATTTTGTTTCTGAAATCTTTTTAAATAAGCCATTTACGCAAAAGCACAAAAACATTAAAATTATGTAACTTCGAAATAATTTAAAAAAAAGATTTTCAATTTGAATAAAGAAGAAGTCAGTTGAGCGACTGATTAATCTAGTTATTTCCTATCAAGAAAAGGGTCGCATAAACGTTGACGCGATATTCCACCTCGTTAACTTTGCTTGTTATAACTTTACGTCTCAGGGTGCAGCTGATTCTAAACAGCTGATTCACTATAGAAACCTTCATGAATGTTTTGAACCTTTTTTTAAACTATAATATAAGCTGTTTCATACAAAATGTTCACGCTGAAACGTTACGTAAAAGTGGTGCCTATCATTAAAAAGTGAGAAGTGCTAGATTACCATTTTATGGATGAATATACCAATGAGAAAGATGAAAATCATATTGAAAAGAGTTCTTTAACGCCCCGTAGTTTTCACTAGGTTTTTGTTGGACTTGTTACCACAGGTGCAAAGCGCAAATTAGATCAAAAACTATTTTTTATCGTAAATATCAAACATACAATTCATGAAAATGAACCAGCTATCATCCATGGCTGTGGCTCAAGGGTGCGCAGAATTTAAATTAACTGAAATAGAATTACATAGGATGAATTACTTGATATGAATATCTGAGTATGGTAGATTACGGTTAATCAGGCAGAAGGAGCTTTGGTTTGGAACGTAAGTCGCGATTTTAAATTAACTTATGCAGTGAGTTTCTTCAGCTGATATAAATATATATATTTTTTTTTTAATCTTTATTTATTATATTATTATGGGGTTTTTTCACACAGTGACCATGCCACCCCCGTACAGACTAAACATAAATACTGCAACACACAAAAAAGAAAGCAACTAAAAACCTAACCTTAAATAAAGTTTAGCCAGCATTTTGGCTTGATATTAATTATTGTTTTTATAATTTTAAATGAAAACTTTACCTACACATCAAAATCTCAGACTGAATATCGCTAGAGTTAAAAAGCAAGCTATCACTTTGTGGTGGCTAAATAGTATACGAATTATAAATAATTAAATAGTATACCTTCGTTATTCAGTCACCAATTCACCATGTACTTAATGCTGGTGAGATTTGTGTTGTTTTATGGTTCTTAGAAAAACATTAGCGGAAATAAAATTATCACAATATTATTATTATTATCATACCTACTATCGGCCACAAATTTGGAAGTATTTTTTTAAGACTTTTCGCGATGTCTACTGTAGTTGGTTCATAAGACAGGAGACCTGGTTACTCCTCGCCTTCTAGTCCATAGCTGATATTTTTTTTTATTACCTATATCCAGTTGTCAGTTCTGCAAGCTACGAGTATAAAGCCTATCCATTGCGATACTAGAGCTGATTCAGAGTGCCAAGAAAGTCGGTTCTCCTAATTCTTTTCTCAATTAAAAAACTGAAATCTAATAGACTTAGAGGTATATTCATTTTGGTCTTCTAAAGCTGAGCTAACTAAAATGTTTGCTAAATCTTTTGCCATCTCTTTTCTTTGTCATGCAAGTGACAGATAGAATTTTTCTTAAAGCCGTGCTAAATGACAGTTGAATATAAATAAAGGCGTTAGTGCCTAATCAGGTGGGTTACTCTCGACCACAGTTCCAATCCGGATTCACGGAATTTGACAGTAGTAATGTCATTTTTCAGTACAAAATGACACGAGATCTGTCAAAATCCGGATCCAATTTGGAACGGCGGTGGTCAAGAGTAGCCCTCCAGATCATGGTATTGTTAGGAGCTTTTATTAGGGACGAAGTGGGTACGAAGCAGCTCATGCGATTTCATATTCAAAGAGTTTGTCTTCACAACGAGGTCCGTTTGTTTATGTGAGTTATGACGGTACTTTCGCAATTTAAATATTAAAACGACAGTTTAGGAAGTCCCTTGATTTATGTCTGTTTGCTTCAGAATGTTTGTATCTACTTGGTGCTGTTTTGTGATGGACAGTTATTGTTTTAGGTATATACCCTAGTAGCTTTTATAAAGAAGATAGGTATAAAACAAGAAACCTTTTTTGAAAATTCTTACGACCCATTTGATGTTCTTTTATTTTATTAGGACAACCAAGAACAACACGAGAAAATCAAAAATAACAAGACATTGGACTTACAATCTATGTTTTTCTTCAATTAAAGGATTGCCACCGCATGTAGGTACAAAAATATCGGCTCAACTAAAGTCAATAAATTATAATAAAAGTAAAATGCAAAAAAGAAAAAACTACAAATATTGAATGTAGGTATTAAAAATAAAAAGATTCCCGTACTCGTAAATTAAAAAAATAACACCAAATAATAATATTAAAATCATATTATGTTAAGCATCAAGTGGCTTGTATGCTTGTTTCTTCACTTTATTGCGCTAATTAAGAATAGTTTCACAGTAATTAATAAAATAACTCTTTCGAATTACCTTCGAAGAATGTTCCCGGCAATTTAAAAATCAATGGGCGTCAACCTTGGCCTTTCTTTTTTTTAAACTTCCGTGTATCAGGTTGCTTGATAAAGAATGTGAAATGCTTAAGTTTTTTTTAAATATACATGAGAATGCAGCCATAAAGTGAAGTTAGCAAATTAATATCTATCTATCTATCTATTCAGCCTGTATGCACCCACTGCTGGGTATAGGCCTCCTCTTTAGTACGCCAGTCTCTCCGGTCCTGCGCGAGTCTTCTCCACTGCTGCCCAACTACAGCGACAATATCATCGAATTAATATCTACAAACAAATAAAAACTTTAATAAAATAGTTTATTCACAAAGAAAGTTAAAACTAATACAGTATTTACAATATTCACAATATTTACAATATGCACATGAAACAGTTGAGCTATCTACAAACCGTAGCAAACGATCTATAGACAGCTCAACTGGTCCAAATCTGTACCAATCGGAAGCGTGCCCAAGACACTGACTGCTTAAGTATTTATTTAACATTTGTAAATATTTATTTTGGTCGGTTTGAGTTAGGTTTAGGTTGATTATAATAAAAAAATAAGTTTCTAAGTACTTGTTCAAAAACTAGGTTGAAGAAAGTACAATAGCAATAAGAGAACCCAAAGGTCTGAACATTATGCCATCAAATCAGATCACAAAAATGCCATAACAAACATGTGACAGCCGCCTCTGTGGACCCTTAGTTTTCTCGTCACGTTTCCAGCAAAGCGTCTGACTCATCCGAGACCCAGCTTGGCGCTGTCTCTTTATATCAACTTGTAATGTAAAATAAACTTTATTTTGCTGAGTTTTGAACTAAATTGGCATGGCAAGAGAAAAAATTGAATATTGAAAAACTTCGTAGTATGTTGGTTTTTAGTCAAACTAAAAAATAAACTTACATACAAACAACTTTACTCTTGACTACGAGCAAAAGTACTGATTGAAGATACTTATCAATGTAATTTTTAGTGAAAAATTTTCACGTAGGATAATGTTATCTATTCTGTGTCGCAGCGTACGATAAATTTGAAATCTTACGACGACATTTTCACGAAAATGAAGTAGTATACTCGACTTCATTACTATTTACCAGGCGTCAGGCCAATCAGGGCTAAATAAAAATGCGGAGCATGGATTTACTCTTAAAACGTGCCCTAGATCAAGAGCCTACTCAATATAAGAAATTCTACAGAGAGGTGACAAGAGAAATATGTTACGTAAAAAAACACAGTAGAGAAAGAAAAATCCTTCGCTAAAAGTATGTTCGTTCGAGGCCATTTCTGGTGACGGAGTTTTGAGATCGCCTTAAGATCTACGTCGTGGCTTAGCGACGGCTAGAGCCAAGACCATGCCCTCCTAACATGGCCCCTCCTAAGCATGGAAGCGCTCAGATGTAAATGCCCACATATCCAAATAGTGACGCAGATAGCTTTTGCTAATTCTTTGCTTAGAAAGTTTCACCAAAACACAGATCAAAAGAAAGACAAATCCCCGACTTTTTGACTTGGAACCGTCCATAGACTTGCGCTTTGATCCTTATTATTATGACGCCAAAACGCACTGCATTACGCATGAAAACGAAGGAGGGCCGACTTCAAAAGAAATGGGTTGTAAAGCCAGGATAAATAAAAAGAAGACAGTTCAATTAACCTGTTATAAAGAATATTGGTATGTACCAGCTAATAGTTATTGTTGCTAGCAACAAACAAACCAAAACAAAAATGGCGACACTCAAGCATGCGATGAATAGACTGGCTATAATCTTTGCAATTTATTTCCATTTCTCTAATGATACAAAGTAATAGATATGTATTCACACATTACAATTAAAGAGTCACAACTCAGAGTTATTTATGGACAAAGCCCTTTGCTATACCAGACAACAATGATGATGACAAATTGCGTACAAAGCTCGGCACTTGGGCGCGAATAATGAATGCTAGTCACAGAGAAAAAACTTACAAGTTGCACCATTCTCAATCATGTTCATACACAATCACTCTGGATATGGATATCCTCTTTTGATGATCACAAAATCAGTCTATTAAGACAATATTTATATTGATAGTAACCAATCAAGCCTATTGTGGTCCTGAAAAATAGTAGGTATATCAAGTTCCAAAAATATCTATATCGTCTTATTAAAGAGTCTTGTTAATGGGTGGTTATTAGTGAATGAATTTTGAAACAAATTCTAAAACGTAGAGTTATTGTAAGCAAGACAGTCCAATGATCAAAATAATACTTATAATTAATTATTGTTTGATGGATGAGGGTAGTCTAAGATTTTAATAAATTTCTAAGACCACAGGAGCCGAGAAAAGCCACTAAGCGAGTTATCAGGTCAAGTCAGTGATCAAGTTGAACTGCAAAAGATGATCATGATGATAAAATTTTTTATTTCTCTAAAAGTACATTTAGTAGAAAAAGTGCATTTTATTTTAATGTATAAACGGCTTTATAAGGTCGGAGTCCATAGCTTGCTGTTAACTCCTCGAAATGCAGATCATGACAATGCGCAATTGAGATGCAACGATTACTACAGTCTGCTATTTGCATTAGCTTAATCGCAGAAGAAATTGTTCCGAGAATAGCTCATAAAGTTTGTAAAGCTACGTACAAACAGTCCTAAGCTAAAATATTTTAAAGTATTTTGGCCATGTAGTCTTGCTAGTATTAGGGTTTATGGAGAGATTATCCAAATTTAATGCAATCACTATTTTCATTGTTGGTATTCAAAAAGCATAATTTATTATTTCACTATTTGGTACGGAACTCCATACCTTAAAAAGCCAGCAGCAGTGGTTTTCTTCAGATGGATTAAAATCATCATCACTAGAGTAATATGGGGAGTATTAAATTAAAATTAGTTCTACGAGCTACTACGAGTAGCTCATACCATGGAGAGGAAAGGGAACACCGCGTACCTCTAAGTTATATTGGCCAAGTAAAAGAAAAGATCGCGGAATCTACCCTGAAGAGAAACACTTGGCGAGAGAAGCATTTATCAGGGTGACATTAGAAGAAAGGTTCTTATAAAGTTTCGGATGAGTTCCGGAGTACCTATTTGAAACCGTAAAAAGACTATTGTGACTAACCAATTATCAAGAAAATCAGGTCAGTGTTCTAATCTCGTGCACATGTTGGTGTCCACGTTTGTTTTGTTCGTACAACATTAGCCACGCTTATTACTGGACTATAACAATCTGGTGCACGCTCTGGGATGCAGTTTTAGTTATAAAGTTCAAGACTAAAAAAAACATAAGAATAAATGTATTTTTAATATTGGTGTCCATTCCGTGGCCCTAATTTTAAGACAATAGGCAATACTTTTCTACCTATAGTATTTCTTTGGAGGCACAATTCGTACCCACTAAAAGACAAAATAAAAAGCGGACTAAGTTAGCTATACCTACCTCTATTATAGTATTTAGTAACTAGTGCTTTCATAAGAATAATTATTATGGTGGGTTAGCTGCAGCTACAGCATAGGTACCTAAAAGTTCTCAACAAAAACCAAAAAAACTAATAAACTTTAGTGAGTTTACTAAAATCTTAGGCTATATTCACACTACTTACTCCCGGGAGATTGTCTACGCGTAAGTGGTTTTTCTGAAAAACAACCATGACTAATTTGCTATGCAAGGATGCAGCCCTATAATCTGAATCGCGTAATGAGGCAGCTTCCCATCGTCTGCGTGTCTGATGCCATCTATAAAAATGTGTTGCGTTACTGTCCGACTGTCTATCTGACTGACACACTGCACTTGTAGCTAATTCAAGGTCACTAGTCAAATGTGATGAAAGTAATGCCAGGTTATCTCTTACTTCAGTACTAAAGTATCTACAGAATTTTTGAATTGGTATTTAAATCGTATGTATGATCTGTAGAATATTAGTACGTAGGAAAAGAAATATAACGCGGTGACTTTTGGATAAGCTCAGTAATTTACAGCTTGGAGTCGTTTTAGAAGCAGCTTTAAATTTTAATTCAGTTTCACTTTGGAAAACTTTCTGTGCCTTATTGTGGAGTATATTAACATGGTGACCTGCTGAAAGATCTAGACTGTTCGAATGCCTAGGTTTGATAAGGACAATGTATGCATGATTTGACATTTGCTATACTAGTTACGACAACTGTTTCTCAATCGTTTGGAGCGCTCCGTAGAAATCAGCGGAGGAACCTTTATTGAAAATCAATATATTAATATAACTAGTTGATTTTTTATTATTTTTTTATTATTATATAAAACTCTTTTGAAGCTGACTTAGAATCAACGCACAGCCTAAACTATAAGTCCAGAGGTATGAAATTTGGAGGGTAGTATCCTTATATAGTGTAGGGGTGCACTAAGAAAGGAATTTTGAAACGTCACACTCTAAAGGGTAGAACGCGAGCAACGCCGTGGGCGACGGCTAGTATTTGAATAATTTTCTGCAGTACCTAGTAAAAATCAAAAACAGAACATTTACCTAACGCAGGTCAAAAAAAATATTTTTTTGAAAAAAAAATTTAAGGTTTGGGACTGGATATTACTATTTATTTTGTGACTAGACTACAAAGCCACTAAATAACTTCTTAACGCAGTCATTTTTCACCAAATCTATGAAACTTGAGTAAGCTTTATGTATTTCACATTAAAACAACTCTTTTTCAACAAGAAAAAGAGTTGTTCTAATGTTTTTACAAACCTACTGGAAAAGCATATTTAAACTGACAAAATAACATTGAAGAAAAGTCTAAAATTGGTGAAAACCAAAGCAATTCTTTACATTAAAATCTACAGCAACTTCTGCAGAATGTATATTGAATCTTCCAGATTGTGCTGTTGCAATTGCATTTGCATTGTGTCATTTATAATGCAAATGCAATTGCAACGAATGGAACACTGTATTTGTTTTGAAATACTATTAAATAAAATATTCAGCAGGACATTCTTTCACTAGATTTCCTTGTGAGTATCAGTAACTATTTATGACTTCTTTAGTATAAAAAAAATTGTTCCGTACACCTAGCATGCCTAAAGATAAACTATGTAAATCAGACCAACCCCGACAATGTTTACAGGGGCACGGGTTGATGATTTTGTTTGACAAAACTGATTAAATGTTTGACAAGCAGACTGAATCTTCGTCAAAAACGCACCCACTGCCCGATCTCCGCATGATCCCTCGCGAGTACACGTCCCTCACTTTATAAATTTACAGGGAGTAAATTTACATACGTATAGTGCCATTGGAATATACTTTGTTTTCTTTCTTACATAAGGGTGGATTCAATCTTTAGCGCACTTATGAGTTTTGGCGCGTGCGTGAAGTTCAAAACGGCACAGAAAAATAAACGAGTAAGTAAGTGTTCCACGTAATATAAACCCACATTTTATCTTCATTTACAAGAGTAGGCCCAGAGGTCTAGTCATGGGAGCGTTATCGGCAGATAGGTGTACGTCAATAAAATTATCATAAATCCCCAAGCGACCTATTGAATATTTTGGGAAAGTTCACCCATTTTATTGCATCGGATATTATCCGGATAATTTCCACACGACGGGGCTCCAATACTTTGGATATTAAATTTACTGCCTTAACTAATCGCTCGTGTTATACCGTGAAATGTGTGTCTCGCTTCCTATGGCAATGATGCAATACCTACATACTTGCTCTGTGTCACGTAGAACTTTCAGCCTATTTTCGCTCTTACCCTTTGGTGTCAAGGTTCTTTATAGATTAGTTAGACTCGGTTAATCACCCAATTCCGTTTCAGTTAATAGGTTTTGTGAATATTTTACAAAACGTTAGTACTCGTAATCGTAATGATGCAAGCAATTAAAAAACTTGATGAGAAATATTCACTATTTTCTTTTAAAATTTGAGTTTACTTTCTCTGATTACTTTTTATGATAATTTAAAACTCATTATTTATTCTAAAATAAATTACGATGCACATACTTTTGATACGTGAAATTGGTTCGAATAGGTTTTCTCGTCTGATAAAATGTTTGATGATCTCTTATCTTATCCGTCCAAGGTTGACTGGTAGAAATCTCTGATTAGCAATAAGACTGCCCATTGTAATATTAATTTAAGTTTTGTTATTCATTTTCTTGTAATCCCTTAGTTAAGGTGTGCAATAAAGTATTTTCTATATTCTGTCTATCTACCTATCTATAAAAAAAATCTAAGTAGGTACCTAAATAAATAAAAGTTTTTCATTATTATTGATCGAACTAGTAAAGCTCCGAAGTGAGTTTTGCCCTGGAATTTCTCCAGATAGTGAACTCCGAAGAATAAGTTATTTCTGATTCGATAACCCGCTGACCCAAAATCAGTATAGAATCAATTATGCCACCCAAATAGGTATGCCGACCCAAAACATTTGTTAGACAAATGATCAGATCCATAACTTATGTTAGCTAGTACTTTAACTAATTGATATCTACTACAAATTTGTCGATAGTGAGAGTAAAATAGGTATATCTTTTTATATTTTTATTTATAAATCTTTAACATAAAAAGTAAGTTTCTTATGAGAATGTATTGTAGGGTTACAGAGATTCGCTTTGGTAATAAAAGCATTATTTATTTATTTGTAGAGTGCAACCCTAAAATACAGCGTAATTATCAAAAAGGATTATTCCCTATCTGAGTTTCATTACAAAAAACGGGTCTTATCAAAAGAAAAACAAAACATTTTCATTATTTTTTTACCTCTGTAATGACCCTAGGATAAATTGCAAACGTGAGAACGTTAACAGGTGTTAACTACTATTTGTTCTCGATACATCTTCGTTTAGCACTCACCTAAAGTAAGACAGTGACCGAGGTAATAGTATTTCATAAAGTTCACCCATTTATTATGCACCTAACTGGTAAACTTTACCAAAAAGTACGAAACATTCCACTTTTGCGCACCAAGAATTTCCGCACCTACGCTATTCCATTTTTGCGCACCAATAGATTTTTAGCTTGGTGCGCAGAAGTGGAATGTACTCTGATCCCAAGTTCTTATACTTATAAAAAAACTATTTCAAAATGCTGGTGCACAAATACTAATTTGTATCTATACGCTGTTATTCTCCAGCGTATAGATACAAATTAGTATTTGTGCACCAGCATTTTGAAATAGTTTTTTTTTTAAATAGTTTTTTGAGTGTGGCTGGGTATGCAAGTAGAGGAAGACCGAAGAAGAAGTGGTTTGATTGTGTGAAAGAGGATATGAATGTGAGAGGAGTAGATTCAGAGTTGACGAATGATAGGAGTGAGTGGAAGAAGAAAACATGTTGTGCCGACCCCACCTAGCGTGGGATAAGGGCAGGGAAATGATGATGATCTATACTCTGTTATTCTCCATCATTTAAAAGAACGTTTTAATGTTTTTATGAATATCAAAATCGAAAGATTTTAAAAAGAAGAATTTTAAGTAAGTAAGTAGTGTCTATAATTTAATAAATAATTATCAAAATAATATAATTTGCATGCCAATGTGTTTGGTGAAATATGTGGAACTACTAAACATATTTTAAGAACTAGTAACCATATTTCTGGCAAATAAACCATTTCATTTCATTTCAGAGACCTGGCCAGATTTGAACCCACGACCCTTAAGATCAAGCAGGAACGCGAGCTCGACACCCACCAGTCTTTTTTAGAATTTATTTTTATCAAATTAAAAAATTATTTCTACTTAGTAGTTGTAATTCATGGTATGGGTAATGGTACACCAGTAGTAGTAGTTTTCAGTAGTCATTTTCAGGAAACGACATAGTATTATCATAATGACAGCCTGTCTCTTATTCCAAAGAACTGCATTTATTTCAAAAAACTAAAAAGAAAATCGATTAAAATTAAATGATAATGACTGTTGACCTTTTACTGATTAGGTCAACAGTAATTATCATTACGAACTTCATTGTATCTATTTTAGCGCTAACCCACTGGTGGGCCAGATGGGAAAAAAAGTTCCCATCGAGCCCACTCATTTGCATAGTGGGCTCGATGGGAATAAGCCAATAAAAAAAAGGAACTGAAAAAAGTAGGCTTATTACCATCGAACCCACCGGCCGGCCCACTGGTGGGCCGGGTGGGAAAAAAAATCTCATCGAGCCCACTATGCAAATGAGTGGGCTCTACATAGATTTATTTTACGAATGTAATCCTCAATTCCAAATGCAAAGACATCTTCTCAAAACTTGAAAAATCCTTTTAGCATTGAGTTGAGTCAGAGACACGTACAGACGAACGTTTTATGATGTGACGTCCCATGCAGATACGTACAAAGCATGTTTTTCCAAATGCCTAGGTTACTCACTAATAATAGCAGTTACTTTGACGTCATCGAAATCACTGTCAAGAACAGTGTTCGAACAACAATCGATAAATCCAAAAATAAAGATTACTGCCTCAATTTCATCCAACAATAAACCGAGATTTCTCATTACTTCTCATTAATCACTTTTCTATAAAACCCCGCTCTTTATAGTTTCATTGAACTGTTATTCCGGGCTGTTCCCAAGATCCATTAAAATTCATAATACGCAGTACATACATCTATGTATAGTGTATACATGGTATACTTCCATGCAAAGTTTGTTGACATAGCAACGAGCATGCGCAAAGAGGTATCTCTATACATAAACAATGATTTAGGATAGCGGATGGAGCCGTATTTTAAAAAAAAGAAGACAAATAAAGAAGCCAAAGATACTGGCCGATAAATTGCCTTAGAAAAAGGATACGAAAGCCCCCAAGGCTTTATTTTGAATAAAGAATTCGGACAAAGAATCTAAAAAAACGCTTGTCTACTTTATGTACAAAGCTTTGGCAAGCTTTTTGTTTCTTTTTTGTAATGTTTTAAAGTAAAGGAAAAGAGCTTAATATTATAAAATAAAAGATATAATATTAGCAATAACAACAGGTCAACAACCCATTAATCAATACTCACTGATAATATAAGATGTACGTATTGGTGCTGACATAAATATGTTATTTAGTTACTTTCAAATGGACACGATCAAATTTCACAAGTTTAACGAGTTCTACAAATCAAATATTTACCAACAGACAAAACTTCGAAAGACAGAGATTAAATTAATTAAAGATACTCCGATTCTCAATCAAAAATCTCATTACTTACCCAAAACACTCCATCGCCCTCGGGAATTGCGGAAAGTTATACTTCAAAATCATCCCCGCTTTGATCTTACAGCATCGCAAAATACGGTCCATCCACGTAAATACGTTAAAAACACTTTCGCTGTCGCTTGGCTGACAAAAAAAAAACAAGCCGGCTTTTTTGTTCTGTCAAAATCACGTGGAGTTCACTCACTCACACACACGTCACTGGGCGTAGCAATAGACGCTTTTTCGCGGACGTTCATAGCGCATGACATTCAAGGAGCATTATATTCATGTAGCTGACTAACCTCCCACACAGTTCGTGAAGAACTAAGCGCAAGTTGAGGTGCACGTGGCCCGTAGCTTACGCGACGACCGCCCTTCCATAGCGGAGTTTACACACTACGAATATCGACTTTCGCCCTAGCGCTCCACGACACCATTTCGCCCAAAACGCCGAGACTAGAATATGGAACGCTACACACAGAGTATTTCCGTACTGTCGCTGACACCGTATGAGTGTGATGCGTACAGTGGATATCAAAAGTGCAGTTTGTTATCATTTTTATTCCCGACCCGGTGTGGTCGGTCTATTGTGAATAATCCGGCGTCTGATTTAAGGGGAGGATAACTCGTTACGGGTATCCGGGGAGAAATTTGATACGGGATTTATTTTGCCGTGCATGTAAAAAAAAGAAGCACCGCTATAATTATTGTTGTAACTAAAAAAGTGTTTAAGTTGGCCGCAGCTTTTTGTATTGTCTTCGATTTTTGAATCGTGGGTACTGTGGGTAGTATTAATCTTTCCTTTGTTTATGAATGACTTGGATCTTAATCGATTGATGGTTGGTTGGCTTTCGCTTTTATTCATACGGCGCATTGAAAAGTTAAAGTAAATATTGACGTAACGCGTCGATGTGGGAATATAATTGAAAACATACGCATTGCATTTAGGTGTGCGTTGACCCGTAGGTTAGTGAGCCAAGCATAATAGTGCCACTGATAATACGTACCTGACAATAGGGGTCAGTTAAGCGATGATAATGTAATTTTAATCAATTCTTCTCCACGCTTCTTATTCTTACACAATAGTATTCACTATTGATTTCAAATACCTTTTAATATTGGCAACTTTAATGAATACCTAATGTAATGTTTGACATTGACGCATCATACAAAGATTGGTGAGACTGGCAAACGAGCGCAAATCCTACAAGAAAATGGGAAAGACATTTGCAAAGCAGTAATACAGCATAGGTTAATAAAAAAAAGTTACCTACTGATATTTTAACAGTTCTATTGCAAGTTTAAACAAGTTTTTTTTTTATTAAGTAGAGATCACAAAATCAATAATGATACCTTTGTTGACTTTCTCACTGTTGTCTAACTATGCCGTCTTCTTTTCAATTATTAGGACAGATGCGCTACTGTTTGCATTTTACTTTTATTTAAGCACCTGGTAAAATATTCTCAACCAACCAAATCTATTGCGAGCACATGCTGGGCCTTAACTTTTATACAAGTTTTTCATTCAGAAACCTGGCGCCGATGACAGTGTCAATTTTCTCTTTGATATAAATTGATCGTTCTTGTCCAACCAATAATTTAATCCAAGGTGTTATAAAGTTATCATAACCGCAAGAGCCGGTAGCGATTTCTACAACTAGGTATCTGTTTTATTATTTACTACAGTAGAATGTACATAAGCTTTGTTTCATAAAGCTAGCAACATAATAAGTTCAAGTAGCTCTGTCTTCCGTGCTGTGGGTCCTGGGTTCGATCCCCACCGAGAACAAACATATTTTGTGTGTTGTAAACATAGATGTTTGTTCTGTATTGATTGGTGTTTCTATGTATTATAAGTATGTATGTATTTACAAAAAAAATATTTGTATTTATGTATTCTATCAGCCATCTAGTTTCCATCGTACAAGCTTTGCTTAGTTTGGGACTAGAAGGCGTTGTGTTAAGTGTCCGTGAATATATGTTTATTTATTTTATTTATTTATTTATGCCGTACCTAAGGTGTTGTATAGTTTTATATTATCTGGCGCCTCGGTATATCCACAGACAATAGACGTTGTACCTACTGTCGGAGCTCTCCCTCTAGCCGAGGTGACATTTTACAATTGCTAAAAAATCTTACAATTTACTTACAATTTTACAATATATATTAAGTAAAGGTAAAAAAAAATCAACCGACAAAGTCTAAAATGTTCAAACATTCATTGGTATTTCAAAATTATTTTTTTTATTAAATTCTTATCGATGTGAACGAGGCTTTACATTTCTGGTGACTTAAAACAGTTCCTGTATTTATCTTATCACCTAGAAAGTGCGATTCTGTCACTTTCGACTAATAATGTAATTGCTTAGACTGGTGTCGAGATCTAATTATTCACTCTAGTTTAATGATAGTGATACTATTTCTAAAGGAATATTCTAAGTTTAGTCACAGAATATTAGAACAAGTTATATGGTTAAAAAATGAGCCCTTAGCAAGTAATACTCTTGTACTTTGTAAATACTTTAAAAAATAATTCTGTTTTTTTAAATTTACAATTATAGAAGAGTATCCCTATAACAGCCAAGTCGCCATTTTGAGAAATATAATAATGCAATGCAATATAGGAGGAACGGTCACGTGACTTTTCGTTTAGAGTTTTTTAATAGTCCAGAGGGGATTTTAAGTAAGCCCCGAAATATTTTGAGTAATTGTAGTATGTCAACTTAGTTAACATAATGACAAAATTGCCAAATGCCAACAAAATGAAAACAAATAACAACAAGATATTGAAGTTGACAACAGTATCACACACAAAACACGCAATGCTGTTGGTTATTCAAAAACTTGTACTAGTAAATAAATTAAAAGGCAGTACTATAATTGGACGTAGTTACGCTGAAAGGACTCAATCCACAAAATGTTACTTTGGAGCTATGTAATTTTAAAGTTTAGACAATGATTCAACAATGTTATTGTATTTGGATAATATTGAAATGATTATGTCTGATGACCAAAAATACTATTATTCGTATGAGCATAATTATATTACACAGACTATCTTACTTTTTCAGTTATTGCGAAAAATATGGAGTTGAGTCGTTTCTGCTAAATTGGGTTTGACATGACGGACTGTTTTTTTTTTATTTCTCTAAAAGAACCTAAGTGACAAAAAGAAGTAAAAGGTATGTAATAAAAGTGTTTTTTTTTATTAAATGAGTTTTCATGCGCAAAATAATTATCATTTATACTCATAAAAAAAAGATGTTCTTAGATGACATCTTCAAAGTCTTCACCCTGATCCACCGCAAAATCTAGCTGTGACCCGATACCGTCTACGTCCTCCACAAAATGCATTCCTTTCAAACTTTTATAAAAACTCTGGCAGTCTTTTGGAATCAGGTGCATCATTGATTTCAGGTCATCTAATTTAGCCTGGGCAATTTCTTTACCCTCAGGCCAAAGACAAATGAAATCGTTTTCCGTAATATGAGATATTATTTTTCCTTTAACGGTTTTTTTTATATTAATCTCTTTTTCTTCCCCGTCTATTATCATAAATATGGAATATTTACAATCTTTTTTTATCAAAATTTCTTTGGTTTTTATCCAGTTGACTTTTTCTTTAGTTGTAAATACTTTTCTATTGACTATTTTCTTTTCTATTTTGGATGTTCCCAAGAAATCTCCCTTCTGCATTCTATAAGGTATAAGAGGATTTTTCTTCTTGCAGGATTTTATAACATTTATATACTCTTCGGCGGTATATAGTCTCTCGTGATATTTGAGCTGATACTCGATTTTTGAGAAGTCTGTATCATTCGGGAGAAATGTGTGCCCAGACTCTAAATATTTCAAACGTATTGTTTGCAGAGTCGGGTGTGAATGTAATAGAGCTTTCAGCATCAATACTATTTTGATGTTACGATTTTGGCCTCCGCAACAATCGCTCCAAAGTGCTAGCTCTGTGACGTTTGCGTCGATGTTATTTTTTATATAATGCACTAGACACGAACCGATCTCTTGTGCTCCTCGGCCTGCCTCCCCTTCCAACCACACGTTGCAATGGCCAGTGTTTTTAGATCCATTATGAATCCCACTGTTATACAGCCATAGCTGACGCTTGTAAAACACGATATTGGTTGGGATGCGTGGAAGCGGAAGTGTCTTTTCCAAATCATATGTGAGGCATTCAAACGTTTTATCCGTTTTGGCCCTGGCTAGATCATCATTCATTTGCTGTCGTAACTCATGTGCGCGTTTCAGGTGATCTTCCTTTTCTTTTTCGAATACCAGCTTCTCATTGATGGAAGTGCTGTTTTTAATCTTTTGCGTCAAAGTATCGCACTTATTGCAAGTGTCTTTCTTTAAAGTTTTGCAGCGCAAGTTAAAGTTTTTATAGAATATTTTTTTTAGGGTTTCAAACGAAACTGGTTTCATGGATTCGCCGTGTACAGCTTTGAATTCCTCCACGTAAATTTCGTAAATTTTTTGTACGGTCATTCCGAGTTTTAGGTATAGGCAGTCACCATTTTTCTCTCTTCTGTAATGGGACTCGTACTTAGGTAGAGCGTTAATTACCTTTTTAATGAACTCTACATCTTCTTCTGGCGTTTTATTCCAGCCTCCCTGTTTTAATCCTCTGTTGTCTTTCAAACTTCGATTTGATCTTTTCTTCTGTAAACTTACGTCAACTTTCTTAGAAGATATTTGAAAATTATGTAAGAACATGTCTTTACAAACTTCTACATTGCTTATATGATATCTTCTTCTGTAGGCTTTGGGTTTGTTTTTTCCGGATTTATTCTTTGTAAGAGTGTATGATCTTTTTTTTGGTGCTTCTTCGACATTGTTTGTAATAAATAACAGCTGCGCTTCATAAGATCCCAGTTCTATGTATCTATCGAACTCCTTTCTTCTTTGTTCTTGTGAAACCTTGACAAAACATTGTCTAGTACAAGTACATGCATAGTTTTGAAATACTTTCGATTCAACTCGTTTTGTTTTAGCATTGTAAGGTAAATTTTTGTATTTTCGTTCTTTTCTCTGAGCTAAGGAATGTTCGGCATATGTTCTTTTACGACCTTTTTTAGCACGTCCTTTCTGACTGGTGTTTTGTTCCGAGTTTGTTCCAACTTCCAAGTTCTGATTAACTGATTCTTGATTTTGAAATTCAGAATTAGAAACTAGATTATCTATATTATCAACAGTTTCTTCATCACAGTATGCAGGTACTAAAACTTCTTCTGGATTTTCTACGCTTTGCGCTATAGCAGCATGACTTTGTAACAAAGATCTTGGGGTATCATCATCAGTATCGTCTTCGCTATCTGGTATTAATCTATTATTCCAACCTAATATAGCATTATAATCTTTCTGATTTTTATGCTCATAATCGGAGTCTTCCTCGCTATCCGGCACATAATCGGAGTCGTCATCACAACTGATATCGATTTCTTCCATCGCGATGTTTTCACTGTTTCTTTTGTCTTCGTCAGGCGTTCTAAACTCAACAAATTCTTCAGTATTTTCTGAAGGAAATGCCCGCCTTAAGGTTTCGAAAAGTTTTAAAGTTTCGGGAGACATTGGAGGTAAGGGTGATGAACTTTTTTCACTTCCTGAGATATCCATTGACAAGTTACTTCGAGTTTCAGCATTCCTAGTCGCGGCTAGTAAAGGAGTCAGAGGTGAGTACAGTGGAGCCACTGGAGAACTGATGTCATCTGAAAGAAAAATCATTTATTTGCATAAGCACCACCACCCTGAGCACATCGACAATATATCATTTGTTAGTAAGCTTGTATAAGATATTAAAATGCATAATTTGTAAGTAGGTATTGAATGATTACTAAAATATTACTTTGAAACTGATTAGTTGCAGGTGCAGTCATAAGAGGAGCCACAGAAACAGTTGGACAATCCACATCATCTGAAAGTAATATTATTTATAATATAAGCTCCACCACCCTAAGCAAATTACAATATTATATATTTATAAGTAGGCAGGTAAGTAAGTATTTAATTATTACTAAAATATTACTTTGAAACTGATTAGTTGCAGGTGCAGTCATAAGAGGAGCCACAGAAGCAGTTTGACAATCCACATCATCTGAAAGTAATATTATTTATAATATAAGCCCCACCACCCTAAGCAAATTACAATATTATATATTTATAAGTAGGCAGGTAAGTAAGTATTTAATTATTACTAAAATATTACTTTGAAACTGATTAGTTGCAGGTGCAGTCATAAGAGGAGCCACAGAAGCAGTTGGACAATCAAAAATAAATTTACGAACCCATTTCCGTTCTATGGGAGGGAACCTCTTGTTTTCAAATAAAGCAATTATATTATTTCTTTCTGTTTTTGGATAATCGTAGTTATAATTTCTTAGTTGCTATAGGTAGGTACATAAACGATCGAATGATGACTGTGACAGACTTATAAGGGTTCCGTTTTTTTGTCATTTGACACCGGAACCCTAAAAAGTAGCCCATGTCCTTTTCCAGGATGCAATATCCAAATTGTATAGAAATCTGTTTAGCGGAGTTACTTTCACAATCACTTTTAATAGAAGTAAATGGAAGGTAGAAAAGTACCTACCTAGGTACCTACCTGTTTTCTTGGGGATATGACGTGCTTTGTGAGTAGCATTTTGAATCGCCGTTGTAGGACTGACGTCTGCGCCTGTGAAAATATTAGGTACCTACCTAGTATAAATTTACTCAACTGGTAACGCAGAGTTTTCTTATAATAACTAGGTAGAAATATAATAGTTTCAACATAATTTTAGGTTATAAGATTAACTTACGCTTCGAGATCTCTTTGTTCCTACAGGAATTATCCAAGGCACTTATTAAAATTCGATCAATCCTCTTCATTATTCACCAGGTTCCACACTTATATCTATCACGTCACTAACAAAGTACCTAAGTCAAAAGTTAAAGCCACAATGAAACTTTTTTCGCGCTAAAAGTGAAAAGAATGACAGCAACAATGCTGCCAACATTAGGTACCTAGTAAGAAAAAATAGGGATGCGGTAGTGAACGAGTTCTTGTGTTTCATAGTGCGTGTCTAGTATCGATTCGATATTATCGAACCTATGTTCTTAAATTAATAATTAAATCTCATTCATTCAGTTATTTTTTGCTGAATTTAGTTCTGTCAATAATCTTAATTCTTTTTAATATATTAAACTGAAATGACTCACATAGTTTGGGTCATTACAACTGAAATCAAAATCCGCTAGTTTCTTTTAAACTGATTTTATCAGAAATGACGCACACAGATTGAGTTGTTTTAGCTAAATGCTAAATAGGTTTGTTTCTTAGTAAATCAGTTTATTAGAAATGACCCACATGGTTTGAGTCCTTTTAGCTAAATGCAAAATCGTCTTGTTTCTTAGTAAATTAATTTATCAGAAATGACCTACACAGTTTGAGTCGTTTTAGCTAAATAAAAAATAGACTAGTTTCTATCAAAGTAAATTTAACTGAAATGATTCAGGTATCATGAGACACTTCTGCTAAATTACTTAAAATACACACTTGTTTGAGACTGGATTTCTTAAAAAGGATCCATGTAGCCTGGGTTATTACAGTGTTTTGCAAGAAAATACCCGCCATACATGTGGCTTGGTTCTCGTATTTCAAAAAACCACCTTATCCTTATGCGATTACGGATCTTTTTTGCGAGGTGATAGAACCGACCTTTAGGACCTTAGTCATATATTTAACTCATTTTTGACCAAAGTGTGGATTGAGTCCTTTCAGCGTAACTACGTCCAATTAGAGGAGTGACACTAAAACCTCCTAGAAATTAGATTTTTAAGTCATAATCTTTAATAATAAATAAACTACTTGACTGAGTGACAATAAAATCAGCATACTTAAATTGAAACTGTAAATATGGTTTCTCTGAATGTAAAAATTCATCTCCAAGTTTTAAAGGAAAATCCACCATTTTGCCTTCAAAACAAACGACAGGTGACTTGACGATGACTTGACTTATTTCAAATATTATTATCTCACTTGACATCGGCAAAATTGTCTGTCGAAATGACGGACAGAGGCTATAAATAAAAGCAAAAGAAGAAATTGAAACTGTGCCTTGATCACGAATAAATGTGACAATCGCAAACGTATCGTAATGCGAGCGTATCCGAAATACACTGCGCGGTGACACTACAACAGTTGGCAGTTGAGCTGGCATTGACGCGCAATATAACTCGAATATGTTAACGCGGCGACTGTCAGATTTATTCGTGATCAAGGCACTGAATTAAATCAAGTTCTCAGAAGTACAGAAACGGAAGTACAATCTAAGAAATCAATTTAAAAAGGCTACATTATACCCACCCATACCCAATCAGCAATATAATGACCACACCAACACTATGATCACTACACTTAATAACCTAATTGGTACTTGCACCACATTTCTATCGGTAATCAACCAATCATACGACAAGGTAATTACACTAAAACGACCAAAATCACCGCTGTCCGATTCATGATCGAAGTTCAATTAACTGTGAAATTACTGACCACGAAACAAAAGTCAGAACCAATAGAGACTGAACCCACGTGCGACTCTTCGTCAATAATGTCAGAATATTAAAAAAAATAAGTTTGATCATGCTCTTCTAGCCGTAGCAAAAAATGTATGGGATTGTGTTGAGGAATGTCATTTCCATACATTTTTCTTAATTGTAAGTATTTCTCAGCTTTTTCTCATATATTTTCTGTGACAATGAGAAAACTATTTTGACTTTGAAATCTTCTTCTTTTATTTATGGCCTCCGTCTGTAATTTTTACAGATAATTTAGCCAGTGTCAAGTGTATTAGTATTTGAAATAATATAAGTCAAGTCATTCGTCAAGTCACAAAATGAAATGCCATTTTATGACGTCATATCAAGTTAACCCATGGCCCTGCGCTCAGGCTATGCAAACGAGCCATTGACCACAGCTAACGGTGGCCAGCGACAGCCACTTTAATTCCTTTTTCATGCAATTTGTAGCACGTGTGGCTGGTGGCGGCCACTCGCTACACCATGTGAATTTTTGAAACTATAAAAAGTGATTGTCGCCGGCCACCGGTGGCTGGTGATCCGTTTGCGCTCAGCCTGAGACTTGAGTACTAAATAAACAGTTAGCTCGTGCGTGTATAACCTTAGAGTAGTGCCTGTGACACGAAATGGAAATCTAAATTTGAACTTTGATTCTATTTCATAATAACTCGACCGCACTAAGAGCCCGTGCGGTAATTATAATGCGGGCAAAACTTCTGGCACTGACTGTTTGATGCATTGAAATAAGTAGGTGAATAATTAGGTACCTACGTATTCTCCAATTTGGTGCAAAACTAGGTTTACAGAAAAAAATATGTGGTTTATTTTTACAAGCTGTCAAAAGTTCATTCAGTCAAGCGGGATTCGACTCCGAATTCGCCTTCCTTGTTCGGCTTGGAATGTTATAAAATCTTAATCTATTATCAACTGCAATTATACCATTAAATTTAATAGATTAAAGATTATAAGACAACTATCTTTCGACTCATCTGCAAAGAGTGCAATGCAACCACACTGACTAAGCCTTAAGCTGCGGTGAGCTAGGTCTCTATTGTCAGGACTATCGTGACTGACGGCCGAATACTCAAACGCTACTTATATTAAGTTCATGCTTAAATTATTGCCATCTCTTACAAATGAGTAACGTCAAACAGAGGCATAGCAATTTTAAGTGGTGTTTAAATATGAGTGACATATCAGTATTCGGCCTTAAAACTCCAAGCTTGCAATGGTTGAACAAATATCGCTTTGCCGATGAACAGCTCGCCAAAAGAATGCTTCATCGATGGTTTGTTCATCGAAAAAACTTTCGCTGAGGAAAATATCGCCAGAGAAGGTTTCGCCGAAGGTGGCCGAAGAAAGATTTTCAAAAACGCTTTGGTTAGTTGATAAAAAATCCAGGAATCGAAATCAATCACCGTGTTAGTTCTTCTTCTTCTTCTATACCTATATGTGGCCTCTGTCCGTCATTTCGACAGACAATTTTGACAGTGTCAAATGATTGCGATGAAAACCCGACTTCCCGCTGTAACCACACTTTCGAGACACGAGTTTTGACATTTTTTGAAACGACACATAGCACTTTTATTTTAATAGTTTTTCTTGTGTTATTGTGAGTATTGTTGTTTAATTTTGGTGGAATTTTAACCAATAATACTTAGGTCGTAACATAAAGTGTGAGCCATTGGAATAAATGTGTGTAAAGTGGTTTTTCTGAATGTGAAAATTCGTGTTAGGTTTTGAAGAGAAAATCCACCATTTTCTTTTCAAAACAAACGACAGCCGACTTGACAAATGACTTGACTTGACTTATTTATTACAATTATATCACTTGACATTGGCAAAATTGTCTGTCGAAATGACGGACACAGGCCATTATTGAAGAGAAGAAGAAGACTTCCCGCTGTAACCACACTTTCACATTGCGAATGTCAAATTGATTCGTGCGGGCGTGCAGATTTGTATGCAGACTATTGCAGACATCCCGGAGACTGCAAAGTA
Organism: Eulithis prunata; assembly: GCA_918843925.1. Classification (NCBI taxonomy): domain Eukaryota; kingdom Metazoa; phylum Arthropoda; class Insecta; order Lepidoptera; family Geometridae; genus Eulithis; species Eulithis prunata. The sequence goes on along the minus strand of OU974019.1, from coordinate 3,246,177 downwards.
GTTACGAATTAACGACTAATGTAAATCCTTTAGGCTCTGTATATTTATTTTGTGTACATTTTGAAAGCAGTGACCAAACTGACGGTTAATGTCGCTTTACCTGTAAATTTTCTGCAGTTTAAGTAATTGTAGTCGCTTGGTCGCGTCGGTCAAACGTACCTTAGTTGCCGGAAAAAAGCTTTTGTTTTAAGATTCGTTCCAATATCAGTTTTAACAGTCTTTGAAACTCGATAGCTTTTTTTTCTCTTCAAATTCCACCGAAGTTTTATTAAAATTTAGACTAGGAACATGAATAAAGGCGTTTTAAATGAAGAAAACGAAATGCACTGAGCGTTTCGTTTTCAATTTAGCAATGTAGCATAAATTTTTTAGGAAGTCCTGAATTTTGCGAATTTTTTTCTTGCATTGTAATCATCGTCCCTATTCAAAATCTGCATCAGGTTCGTATTCGACAATGTACCCAATCGGAGTCAATACCGAAGTCACAAAGACCTATACATACGCTAATTTGCGTAAACGAAGCCAAGCTCAGTCGACAGTCGCCGTGACACGTTTCAGTATATCACTTTAAAGATACTGCAGAGTAAAATGAACCTTATTTTGCTAGGCTTAGAGTGAACATGCTTATGCTTAGTGAAAATAATATTCTGTTCTCGTTATATTTCTCGCGTGATTCGTGTTATTTCACGAGTTACCTTCAACTTTGAAAACACTGTTTGATAATAATTATTGTTTGTAGGTGCTGATGGTAGTTTTCGCGGCCATTCGGCTAGGGGGGTGACGATCTGAGACAATTTGTAGCTGGCAAACACTGGATCAGGAAGAACCGAAGACCGAGCTCAGTGGCGCCTCTTGGGAGAGACCTACGTCCAGCAGTGGACCGATATAGGTTGATGATGATGATTATATTTCTGTTTAATAAATTGTAAAATATCGGAATTTTTTCAGTATTTTTGTTGCTTGTAAAGACTAAAATTATAGTTTAATTTCACTTCAGATGTTACATAATATCTTCTCGAAACTAGGAGTTGACTTATTCTTGACTGCTTTGCCTTAGTAGTTGATTATAGTTAGGTATGATTATAAGTATCTCTAGTGAAACATCAGCACGTAAGTATTGTAAATGATTCTGTGCTCTCAGTACACCCACGGCAATCAAAGTTGTAATTAGCAGCTAGTGAAACAGCAAATTAAACGTCCTTTGGAGTGACGAATTTACGAACGTTGCTTCGACGGACACAATTTGTTCGTATTATGCTAAATTTTTAGTGCAAATGGAACAAAATAATTAAAGTATTTTTAAATTCATTAATACCAACAACTATTGATACCAGCATTACCAGTCCCGAAATTCAATTATCTAGGACTAATTAAAAGTGTCACAAAGATGTCCATCTGGATTGAGGGATCCTATACTCAGATCAAGTTCAAAATTAGGCAGGAAAATGTTCAAAATTTGTTAGAATTGATAGCACTAATCCAAAAATTTGTAAAACCTACGATACGGGAGTTATAGCCAAAAAACAGGATCCCTCAATCTACCCGGGGCTCAGTTTGGCAGAGATTTTATTCTAATAGAGATGACGTCATATTTCGACCAAAAACTCGTTTGCAGTTAGTAAAGCGAGTTTCCAACGTCATTTTGAAGTCATCTTTACTATAGTAAAGTCTCTGATGAACTGAGCATAATGCCCTTGTGCTGTACCCAACATTGACCCGTAAGATATTCTTGCATACGCAAATTACCCAACCAACTATTCTCGTAACGCGTGAGTTCAAATCCCACTCAGAAGAAATCTTTTAAACTAAGTAAAATTCTAAGTAAGTATTCTACTTGTTATACGTAGTTTTTTTTATGAACACAGAAACAATTTTATCACTTTCCTCGTAGATAATAAATTATCTTGCATAAAACTTTCGCAATATCAAAACAATTTTACGATCAATTGATGACGAACGGATGTTAAAGATGAGGTCTCAAAAAGCATGTCACACTATACCTATTAGTAACACTATCTAATAATCAGACGAACCTCAGACTACCCTGACATAATTGGAACCAGAAAGGCAATTTAAATTGTTTAAAGAAACTTTATAACTTCTATGCCCAACTAAATAAAAAAAGATTAATAAAAAGTTTAAATTTAGTTTTTTTGTTATGTAAATATTTTAATTGAATATGTAATATAATAGTATGTAGGGATAAAAGGATGTTTTATTTTATTTATTTATTATTTCTATGTCCAAATTGTCCAAACCTTGCTTACATTTGCTGGGTGAGATTATTTATTTCTAAAACTTTACCGCTATAACACGACCGTTATCGATCACCGCTGCGAAAAAAACTCCAGCTTAAGCTCTATCTCTCGATTGCAATTAAAGTTTATTGATTCATTAAACTGGCGCAATGTACGGCGTACTTACCCGGACTCGTACCTACCGCAACGTTGCAGCTTAGAAACTGGCCAGTTCATTCACTCTAACTACAAATCCTAGAGAAAGAAATATGCTCATAGCTCCAAAAATATATACTTTGAACGAGTGACCGAAGCGAACGAAGATTTTGGTGTCAAATTGGGGGCAGATCGTAATAATCTTGGGCAAATCGGCATTGTTGTTTGTATGCAACGACATTTTAGCTTTCGAACCGTTTATCTGATCTGTATTAAATTAGGAAGGCAAAAAACAGACATTATTATATTGTACTACAATTAGTTTACTGGTAGGATTGTGAGCTAAACCAGCGAAGGGGTTGTAAAGTTATAAGAGTCCAAAACGGCCAATGACGGAGTCTTGTACAAAACGTGTGGAGAGTGTGTTCCATTTCGTACTTTTGGATTACGTAAAGCATGTTTATTATCGAGAGGGAGCAAAAAAAAAAAACTGGCAGAAGAACTAGCCATTTACAATTGTCTATGTTCCAGTGAGGGTAAATGGGGTAAATGTCTATAAAATAAGTAATATTTATTAGAAAAGCAATAAATAAAACACTGACGTCATTTTGGCCACACTTTTGCTAATCAAGCTGTGTCACGTGATTCTGAGTGGTTAAGTAAGAAAAAAATAAAAATGCTTTACAAATAAGCTCTGCTATGAATCATTCATCTTAGCTCATCATTATTCAGCTATCAACTGTAAAACTTCAATACTGGACATGAGCCTCTCACATATAACAGCTGTGTGGGCCTTTTGAAGTTGGTGGTTGGTCAATAACTCCTATTAATCATATCAAGGGACTGAACAATACAATCTCTGTTATTTCAGAAATATCTTACAAAAACGTATTGCAGAAAATCATTACGCGTTGTTTTATGATCGAAATAAAATCTGCTTATTAAGATTATTTTTAGATCGTTCCCGACTCCAAAATAAACTAAAAAGTAAAATATAGCCGCAGATCATAATAGAAGCAGCGTAAAGTCTGGAATTAAACTGTTACACACAGATAGAAAGTTTAAAAAACAAGCTGAATATGACACAATCTTTTAAGGTAAATCAAAGCAAATTATAACAAAGTACACTCTCTAAAAAAGTTGCTAAAAGTGAACGAGTTTGCTCGAGACTTGAACCCACGCACTACGAGAGTCTCGATTCGATCCAATCCGTTAGACGGCTTGGCCAGCAGTCTCCTTAGAACGCGGACGAAAATTAGGAATCTCTCTTCTCGTTTCCTCGCTTTTTTGTTTCATCGACTTTCAAATCACAACGGTGCTAAGGAAGTTTTCACTTCAAAAACAGTTATAATTTTCACAGAAAAATCAGGATTGCGTCACAATTTGACACTTTACCTTACAATGACTTTAAAACGATAAGAGGGATAGTTTTGAGAAATTCCACATTCCGCACCAATCATTTTCGCATTGAACACCGACCGATTTTAAGCTGGGGCCGATATATTGCTAAGATTTCAGCCGATTTCTTGCTTCTCCTTGCCGCGTTGAAAGACAAAATAAAATGCACTATTTCTAAAATCTTTTTAACATTATTATCAGTCTGTGTGTCCGAACCCTCTTAAGAATCTCGTTAGGTCTATAAAACAAATTATGCGACCTTAGGCTCCTGCAGTAAAGCTGCATTATTGCACATTACGCAATTATGCAAGGTTTAATAATGATTTACTTTTCTTTTGGTTCTCTGAAGTTAATTCTCTTGATTTGTTACACGGCTTGCCACCCACCATGACATTGCTACGTCATTTTGTTTTCAATTTTAAGCTACAGAGTGTAATGAAACCACTCGAACACTGTAAAAGTACCCATTAATATGAAAAGTTTTTTTAAGAACAGTACAAAAAAAACTTTTTCATACAAAGTGTAATAGCACGTGCACACTTTGCCCGGCATGAATGCCGCGATTAATTCCGGAATGATTGCCACAGCAACATCGCCTTTATTCTCACCAAGAGCTAGGGCATGAACTTGGCGATGTTGCTGTGGCAATAATTCCGGAATTAATCGCGGCACTAATTTGGGCAGCGGCATGGGCATGTATGAACGCGGTGTAGGAATAAAGGCGATGTTACTGTGGCAATCATTCCGGAATTAATCGCGGCATTCATGCCGGCAGCGGCAATGGCATAGTGTGAACGCGGTATAACCTTTTTTTTAACATACAGATTAACGTGGTGACTTTTCGACTAAGGCCCGTACACTAATTTACAGCTCAAGCACTGATCCGGACTCAAGCATAGATTTTTGCATGAAAACCCCTACTCAAATCTATGCTTGAGTAACGATTTCTATATGGGCATACGGGCCTAAGACTTAAAGTCCCGGGCACAGATCATATAATACTATACTCCCGGGTAAGAGCCTTGATGTTACTAAGGCAATATTTTTTCTAGGAACAGCGGTTTCTGCGTAAAGCGTATTCTTGAATTGAAGTCAGGTAAGGATTAGGTTAAGGAGAGATTTATTTAAGCTAGCTAGTTAGTCTTTGAAGGATCTACTTTTGAAGTAGATATCTAAACAGTTCAGAGTAAAATATTGATAAAAGCTAAGAATACTAAAACATTGTATGGAGTTGCAAAATGATTGCCATAAGTTGAGATAACGGGCCAACCACAGTTAGAACATTTGCTATGTTTTTTTACGAAAACCTTAAACAAACAGGTAAAAATCCGATTTGCATCCAAATGCTACAATATTATAACATCTGGGAACTACATCTATAAAAGACATTTCGTAACAAAGTGTAGGCAAATTGCGACTCTAACCGAGATTTTGTTTATATTACGCATACGCATCTGAAGCGGTACATCGCAGTGTAATGGAACAACATGTAAGGTCGCTCTTGGTCTAAGCTACAGAAGACCGAAATAAATGTTTTCCCGTGGCACTACTGGCAGAGCCAAGCAGTTGTGTAATGGGTATTATTTATACATAAATACATACCTAGCTTTCTTATACCGCGTTTACACTATGCCACTGCCGCTGCCCGAATTATTGCCGCGATTAATTCTGGAATTATTGCCACAGCAACATCGCCAAGTTCATGCCCTAGCTCTTTGGTGAGAATAAAGGAGATGTTGCTGTGGCAATCATTCCGGAATTAATCGCGGCATTCATGCCGGGCATAGTGTGCACGTGCTATTAGTTTTATAATCAACAAAATTAAGATGTTCTGTAATGGAGCTACGAGATAGCTTTCGCGTTTTTGTTGTCTCTTACCTTTCATACGTTTTATTACGAAGACCTGTCAAAATCATTCTCCATCATCACAAATCGTTTAATTAAACTATGTGGGTGTTACTATCATAAGTATGTATTTACAAAAAAAATGTATATAGTATATAGGTAGTCTATCAGCAATCTAGTTCCTATAGTACTTAGTACTAGTAGCTTTGCTTAGTTTGGGACTAGAAAGCGTTGTGTGATTTGTCCGAGAATATTTATTATTTATTACCTATTATTTAAACTTCAATCGCTTGGGAAATGCGTATAAAAACCAACCGCTTGATTTTTTGGCCGCTTGTTGATTGGCAGCGTTTGAAATTAAGTAAAAACTGGTCAAGCTGGTCGCCGTGACTTCGCCATCGTAGTGCGTTGGCAGCCTAGGAGGAAGTAACTCCAATATCTACGTTAAGAAAGTTCCAAGCAATAAAGCGCCGGGCAAATTGTAATGCCCGAGTGCCTATTACGAGTTTTGGTGTGTAAATCTGCTGTGAAACGTTTCACGCCCAGCACACCAGTGGCCACTGATTTGTACGGAAACACTGAGCGGATTCTTTGAGAAGTTTCGTCTACACCAAGCCCGTACTCGCATGACGAGCTTCTCGAACATTCCGCTCAGTGTCTCCATACAAATCAGCGCCCCCTGGTGTGCTGGGCGTCAGACGTTTTAAACCCACACTATACACTGAAAAATTGTAGGCCCTCAGCTAAAACTTTGCTGACGATTACAATCATTTTCAAAATACAGTTATTAAAGACCGGACTTAATCTCGATGATAAAAATCTGTTTGTATTCGCTGTATTCTTTTGACTTGGACTACCCAAACCCTCTCAACAGCATATAAGCCGAGCACCCTGTATGTACATACTCGTAACTTTCTTCGCGAAACAACGCAATTTCGAGTCATTTTTACGTAACACATCGTTTTATCAAAGAACAGAGGCTGGTGATTCGCGTTATGCGAAATTTCTTCCCGTTATGAGAAATTTCTTACTGTTAAACACTTTTGTGGAAAGAAATGGGAAATAATGACTTTTTGTGAACATTATTTGCAAATAGGACTGAATAGAATAAAGAACAGAAGAATATTTTGCGTCTAACAAAATAGTTGGTCTAAGAAAGATCAAACACAGAGTATCTTCATTTGATAAAATCACAAGAAATACGTTCTGAATAGGGCAAAAAGGTTTTACGTAGTTCGTCTAATAAGATCAGAGATCAAAAAGAAGTCAGATATAAATACAGACGACTAGAAAACCTCATTTTTGAAGTCGGTTAAAAATAGTAACTCACTTCAACCCTTTTACCAGTCTAAAAATCGATTAGCACTGTAAACTTAACTTTCAAACAAATAAATTGAAACCCTATTCCGGTAAACGAAACCCCGCTTCCATTAACTCCAGTTTAAGCCCCTAATAACAAAACTAGCTCTAATTCCCAACTGTTCCAGCCATGTTCGCAGGTCTTTAAAACCCCCGCCAGGATATTTAACACTGAAGACCACATACCTCGGAGTTATCATAGTTTATTTCGCATGCTGTTACCAAACGCTACAAGCTCGGTGTCCAGCATAAATTGGGCTGCGCTGTCTTTCCCCGCCTTTTGAATTTGTATGGAGTGTGGTAAAGGCTGTTGCCAACAATGTGTCTGGACAAACTGGGCAGCATGTAGCTTGTGTTAAGGAAGCGTAGCTTTATGGTCACCGGTTGCGACCGCATCGTCAGTAAACAGTGTTTGTTGTGCCCTAAGCACACGTTTCTAAAGTCGTTGATTGTAATTAACCTGTCCAATAAAAATATTAAAGCCAGAAATACTTACTTTGGTAAGTATTTAGTTGAAGACTAAATTGATTTAGTCTCCTATGAGTTGACTGGAATAATGTGAACAGTGCATTAGGCACACACAAGAGACGATTATAAGGTTTACATTTTCACTGTCACGTTGGTCACATTTCGATTTTTAATAGCTAGAAGTTTTAATAAGATTGGGGAGAACACGGTAAGATGTGTTTCCTCCTACCAAAAGGGAAGATTATCCGCGCCGAGTGACCTTTGGCTCGGGGTCCGAGGACCAATGAATGGTATTCGGTAGTATGAGTCTGTCACCGTATTAATTTACTTATGTTCAAACTCCGTGATAATTTCGTATGCGCTATCTAGTTCTCATGTAGCGCGCTAGATGGCGCTACAAAATTCATAGGCTGGTCACTACGACCACGATCAAAAGTGCTTCTGCAGCCTAAACCAGTTTATTCACAAAATAGATAGATCACATAATTCAAATCAGTACCAATCGTAAGCGTGCCCAGGACAGTGGCTAGATATAAAAATAGGTTTTTGCATCAGGTTTGTTTTAGAATAGGTAGGTATTTGTAGCAATAAAAATAGAACAAACACGATTTGATATAACCAAATACTAGTGCTCACAGTACAGGTCGATTTTACACTCTATACAACTTTGTTAGGTAATAATTTATTTGACTACAACGGATTATCGTTTGTATAGCAACTTCACAGCTTGCTATGGAAAGGAGATATGGCATCGCAGGCAAATAACATGACATCGATGAAATATAATGAAGATATTTATTGTAAGGTATTTTCGTGTAACTAAAATTTATGCAAAATAAAAAAAAACATTTCTTTATAATGATTTTGTGTTAATAATGTTCCTAATTTGTATTGAAACAAATTTTGGGACTAACCCGTGAAGAAATATTAAAAAAATTAAGTTATTGTTTCGTCCCAGTGGGACGAGATACCGGTAGTCCGAAACTAGAATAGCTCAATATTATTTGCGTAGCATAAAGTACCTTTTGTCGGAAACAGTGCAGTGGTAAAGCTTTGACTATTGAATGTTCGCTAAAAGAATACCGATTAATTTAGATCTGAAAATACGGCTCTTATTCGAGGTAATTTCACGTATGGGAAATAGCAAAAACCGGAAATTGGAACAGCTTATCAAATAGCAAAGGCTATAAATGGACGGCTTTATTAGATCCTTGCTTGCAAACTTTTGTTTCTTTTGCCGTGATATGAAATATACGTAGATATTTTTGGTAAAATAACGTAACATTTACATAGTCTAAAAATAGTGAAGAAGAAGTGTAACTCGGGCTGTTCTAATCGACATTTTGTTTCTGTTTTTACTCTTAGTGGTGCGTTATAAAATCTCAATGAAAGATGATTTAATTTGATAAGTTTACACAAAAGGCAATTCACATTTTCAAGATTTATTAGTCATTTATCAAAAGATTGCGTTTAAGCTCACACTGTAAGTTGATTTAAAGTCGTGCGTGTCTCTTTAGCTATAGATTTATCGGCTTTTAATGTGAGTTGATTTATGATCGCAGATTTTAACTTATAAATGGCAAAGATAAGTGCAACAAATAAGTTTAAAAAAGAGAACTGATCCTCTGGCTGATCGCTGAAAATATTGGCCATATTTTATTTATACAAAAAAAATACCAAAAATGCCAGATTTGGTTATTGAAGATAATACTTTTACTGTACCGTTACTTTCAATACAATTTCCATTATTATTTATTAGCAATTTGATTATTGACAGAAGTCAAAAAACTTTATTTGTCCAGCCGCATAAAACGATGAGACCCGAGTTCAGTTTCTATAAGTTTATTATTTCTTTCGTCTGTGCATCTGCCTAATTCTTTTCGCAAATAAAAGCGACCTCGACCTCGGTAATAATACATTTTCTCGTTTTGTGGTTCAAGCAAAAAATCTGAAGAGTAACTGCTTGGTGATGTATTTAGGCTCTCAAGGTTTTAGCGGCAAATAAGGGATGCTAGCTGAAACTTGGGAGTGATACTCTGTTTTTGCGTCTGTTTGATAAGTATACGTACTTTTCAGCTTTTATTACTGGGGTTTTTTCAGGATACTTTGGTTTATTCGAGAAAAAATATAACCAAAAGAAAATTATGTGCTCTTGTCGCGTACTTTCTGAGAAATTAGAATGTAAAACTACAGATATCAATGCAATTATATTAAACTACTACACAAATGTACGAAATGAATTTTTTTGAACCATTATTACTTTTACTCAGTACAAAATTTCCGCATAACACTCTACACTTATTGTTAGGTAAAACTAAAACTAGCCAGAAAAAAAAACTCTCCAAATATTGTAAGCTTTGTCACATCAATCTGTATTATATAGTATACTAGCCATAGTTGCTCGCGTTCTAGACCCTTTAGAGTGTGACTTTTCAAAACTCCTTTCTTAGTGCCCCCCTACACTACATAAGGATACTACCCTCCAAATTTCATACCTCTAGGACTTATAGTTTAGGCTGTGCGTTGGTTCTAAGTCAGCTTCAAAAAAGTTTTATATATATTGATAATAGTAAGTGTAGATCGCAGTATAGTAAAGTAAGACTTTTATCATTCCTATAATTCCGATTACGAATTCCGGAGCCCGATGTCGAAATTAATTATTATGAGAGCCGAATGTGACACAATTACTGCGAACGGACGCCGTCTCGTCAACGGATTAATTCTGCTCGTAAAATTTATATTGTGCACTATGCCTTACATTATTATGAGGATACGTGCTTCTGAATGGGGTCAGGAAAGTACCAAAGGGTATTTTGTAAGGTCCTGTGCTCATGGACGCAGTGTGCCTGGAATTATGATGAACAATAAATCAATGATACACTAAATCAGCTATAAAAACCTTAATAGTAGGTGCTACAGTACTTTTAGTAGAGCGCATTGTCAAATAGCTCATTCGGGGAAGTACTTCCTGACTGCTGACGTTCTTTTTGACTGTTCGTCCCTCATGGTGGATGGAGTCAGAGTTCCCACCTTCCTCGACTGATCTAAAAAAAAATAGTTCCTGGATTCGATTTTTCTGTTTTATTTCATGACTCGATTAGGGTCCTAAAAGCTAACTCGTAAGCTCAGGAGTTTAAATTTCGCATTCGTAGAAGAAAAAAAACTTTATTTCTTTGTAGAAAATTCTTCCTTACCCACTTATTTGGACGAATGTAATAATTCGTTCAAGCCCACATCATTATTTAATATTTTTTCTATAATTAAAAGAGGCACGAGTAGACTATTAATAATGTTGCGTCAATAAAAAAATTAATCCATTTAAATTTTTTTTGTCAATAAAAAAAACAAACAACATAGGTACCTAACATACGAGTACTTACTCTGAAAATCAATTAAATGGCGTCAAGTAGGCTCTCATGTGGCGCTGTGCCAAGATGCATCGCACATTTCCTCACTGTTTCGCTAAGCCTTTGTGCCATTGAGCATGAGAGACAATTTCGTGCTGCTGCTATGAGACACCCTTGGTATTTCAGAAGGTGTAATTTGAGAATATCAAAATACAATCAAAAGACGGAGCCAGACCTATCAAAGGTATATTCCCTAAACAGTGTCATACGAGTCATTTTCTACTCCGTGTCTCAAAGTCTGTGAATGGAATGAGCATTGAGCACGCTTTGTTATTATCTATGAGCACTACGGAAGTAAATTTCCCTTTGAGGAAATGTTCCACGACACTTCAAGTTTAAAATTCATCACTTCTCTGTTTTTCTGTTCAGTGAACAAGAATTTATTTGTATGAACGTGATTACGCTCGTCTGTTTGAAATGCTCTTATTTTAATTTATTTGCTTCACGGCAAAGTGGTTAGAAACGGTTTGTTTTTTTATAACTTCAACTCTGAGGGAGTATAATGTTGCTATTTGAAGTTGCAAGAAATAACCTGATTTCCTAACCAATTTAATCACGCCATAGCTGAAAAAGTAATTATATTATGACCAGTTTAAAAAATATATCCTTTGGACATTTCACACAACGCCATCTAGTCCCAAGCTAAGCATAACTTGTACTATGTAATAAATACGCGCGTGTGACACCTCTGGTGTTGCATGAGTCCATAGGCTACAGTAACCGCTTACCATCAGGTATAGACCGTACGCTTGTTGGTCTACTTAGTTGTATAAAAAAAATTTTGACTAATATTCTTCTGAGCAAAATCCAGATGCCGCGAAGGGAAACTGTACCAATGAAACTATTTTCTTTATGACACTCACTACTGTTTTATCCCCTAAAAAGAGAAAAGACAAACAGCTAGTTCATAATAAAGCTGTATGTAGCATATATTATTATGTCTTAGCTGTAATCAATTATTTGTTAGTTTTTGTTTATTAGTTTGTTTGTAGTGTATGAGGGGTGGGCACTGAGTAACGGGAAACAGATAGATAGATAGATAGATAGATAATACTATATTGTACACAAGGGTAAGGTACGTACAAATCTTAAAAATAACTTTGTATAGTACAATGGGCGGCCTTATCGCTGAAAGCGATTTCTTCCAGGCAACAGAATTTCTTGTCCGATGCTCAGGGTTCCCCATAGTGTTTATGAATGGCTACACATTCTACGTAATGTGTAGTCATTAGTTCATAAGCGCTCAGTTACTTACTTTACTTGAATAAATAATACAAAGGGTCCCTTTTATACCCGCTAGTCGATATACCTACTGATTGGCATTAAATACGTGCGCTATCGTTTTACGATTTCCTGTGATAGTAACTATTTTATTACCGTCTTGGTTTACCAAACATATTGTCCTGGCAACATTGTAACAAGTATATTATGTTTGCTTATTTAAAGCACGAACGCCAATTGTCATATCAATCGCTTGCAACTTATTAAAAAAAAAATAGGTATATTGCTTCTTGGCCTTTTTGTTAAGATCAAAGTGTAGTAAAAAATAATAGGTATGCACCACACCCTTCATAGCCAGATTTCACTTTGATAATTATTATTGACTAGCTGATACCCGCGACTTCCTACGCGTGTGAAACTTTCCATCCAAAATATCTGTCAACTTTCTATGAACCTCGTAGCAAATGGCTGCTTTTGGTTTACAGAGTTCAAGCTGTATCTAAGAATCCACATCTTTGATTTCAATAAGATAAAGCCTATGTTTCAATCCGGAAAAAGGGCTTCTGAATGGTATAAGTTACATTGAAATTGGTCCAGTAGTTAAGGCGTTATCCGCGAAGAAACAAACAGATAAACAGACAAACTCGACTTTCGGAATCAGAATCGCTTATTTAGTAGATCTGCAAAATTAGTTTATCCATATCTTTAATTTTAGTTTTTTGCGTTTTTACAGTTTTATAATAGTACAGACTAGTACAGATAGATAGATGAAACTGAACAAAATCCAAACAACACGACTTTTCAGTAGATTCTGTTGATACGTAGCAAAAGCGTTGCATGTAATATCCTGAAACATTTATAACACTGCGCGACAGTGCAATCCATATCGGGGTGATTTATATACGTTGTCTTGAAACTTGAGTGTATGTGGAATTGAAAATGTTTTAAGATACCCGTGGAGCGCTACTTTGCACCAGTGGATCCAGAGAAGGGGGGAGGCTGCGAGACTCCCCCCCTTTAGAAGGTTCCCCCATGAGTGGACCAGAATTTGTTTGCCAGATAAACCCCAAAATAGCACTACTTTGTACCAGTGGATCTAGAGAAAGGGGGAAGGCTTTGAGACTCCCCCCTCTACCCCTAGAAGGTTCCCCCATGAGTGGACCAGAATTTGTTTGTCAAATAAACCCTAAAATAGCCCTACTTTGTACCAGTGGATCCAGAGAAAGGGGGGAGGCTGCGAGACTCCCCCTCTTTCCCCCTAGAAGGTGCTTAATGTTTGAACTGGCACGTTTGCGCACTGTAATGCATCACAGAGCTCATATGCAGTAGATGTGCTCAGTGCATAATGCAGCATCGTTAAGTAGCGGTTGCCGGCCTTAAGGTGAATCAAGGGCTGGTTTTAACATTTAGTTGTTAAAAAAAAACTAATAAAGTTACAGAGGCAAGTAATGATGGTATGAGGTTTCCCTAATACATTATTCAGGTCATCTACCCAATCTTTAACCGCTGAATTACAACCAATAATTATGATTAAAGCGAGCGTACGAATAGCATAGTTCCGTTTGGTAATTAATGGCGACAGAGCATCGAGTAATTAGTCCGAAACTAATGCGGTCCGCCCGAATTCGATGATATCGCAACAATAGTGATAAAGAATTAGTATCTTCACTTAAATTAAGCAAAAATCAAGAACACCAACGAGTTGTGTATTTTCTATTGTAGAACATATATATATTATTGCTCCATTTAATAAAAGATAATGAGTATAAAATTTATTTGATCAAAGTTTTGTTTATTCGACGACGACTGTAAATACCACTGTAAAGAATTACCTACTGTTATGAATAAAAACGTTCTTTTTTCCTCTATCTATTTATTTTCTTTAGAGTTTGCCAAGTTATCGAAAAACTAATCGTACAAAATCCGAGATGTCACGTCACTTGATCACGTCCATGATGGCTTCTTATTTTTTTTATATTACAATTACATAGATTATCGTCTTGAGCCTTTGCGATATCTGCGACAAGAAGATAATTATTTCGCAACGCCGCTTATCTGAGATAGATTTTTTTGGTTGACCTTAACCGAATTGTTTCGAGCTTTTATACTGTAGTTTCACTATACTGTAATATCGATGTACAAATGTATCGGGAGCGGTTGGCCCATCATTAAGCACGGGGTTCATTCGCATTACAATCGGATGGGCGGCTTTTGTAGGGCGCCGGTTACTGGGATATATTACTCGTGTACTGTTGCCTGGTGATTGATTTTCGGCTCTGAAATAGGCACCGATAGCGTCACGCTCGAAAATTGGCAATATTCGTTTCGCGACATTTTTTCGTAAGTAATTTTTTTGGCTGCGTCGTCTGTGTGCTTGCGGGTTAGGGTTAGACGTTTGAATTTTTTTTTCATTCGAATAGTTTTTACAAATTGCTAGTCACACTTCCGTGTGGTTATTTACAACTTGCTGGCCACACTTTTTTTCGCAAAAGTGTTCTTTTTTTGCAATTCTGATAAAGAATGCAACATTTGCAAAAAAATACGCTGTTTGTCGCAAGGTTCGTTAAGGTTGGTTCAGCTCTGAAGCTTTGGAAACATAAAGCAGTTGTTAGCAACTTATTTAATACTACTCATAATAGGCAAATCCTACTCACATAATTTTGCTACGAGTATTTCTGTGAGTGTTCCTAAAACTTTATTAATATTTTTTAAAACATATACCTTACTAGATGCTACTAGGTATTCAACAAATTAACGCTCAAAGTGCGCAATTGAAAATCCCAAAAACAAGAACTTAAAAGCTCATTAATCACTCACCGGACAAAGAATGCAAAATGTGAAAATATGATACAGAAATTGTGAACATTTCAGTCCAAGTAAACAGCGGTATAAAGGAGTATTAATGCATCTGGTGTGTCATTTAAACAATTCAATAATGCGATCGGTAATCCGGTCACAAATCAACGATTAAACACAACATGATGGGGCATTTTACGCGACGAATTACAAGCGACTTAGGCCAGACTGATCGTACACATGTATCAAAATTGATAAGGCACTGACACAACCTTCATTTATATTAAACTTTAATACTGTTATCACAGAGTCTAAAATACTGTGACAGAACAAACTTGCGACACATCCTTCCTGAATCATGTGATAGTAAATTCACGATAGGAATCTCTATGACTTTTTATAATCTGTGTTGAGTATGAGTAAAATAGCTAATAAAAATCACTTCTCGATTACTAATTTTAAAATTTTTTATTTTGTACATCGCGCTACGAATGAGCACACTTCATGAATATGGAGATGGCATGTCCGTGAAACGGAAAGCGGCACATGGCATTGTTTTACAAAATAAGCCGCGATTAAATTGCAAATTCACTGACCAATTTAATGTTTTATTGATGCGGTGTGCTATGGTATATTTTGTGCAGGTGATCTGACGTAATTGAGACTTTAACATACATAATGACGTCATAAGTTCCTATTTGTGACTGCTCAGTGTTTTGTTAAATCAAATACTAAAACACGCGCTGGATACTTCGCTTTGTATGATTAATTTTGTACAGTTTATTTTTTGTGAATAAAGATCGTAAAATTAAAACTCAAAGTAAGAGTCCTTTAAGAAAGGCATGACCGTAACTTATTGATCCTTGCTCGTACTAAGTAATAAAAGTCAGTCATAGTTAAAGCAATCAATCAAATTTTACGCATTAATGTAGTCACGCTTCGTCCCATTTATTATAAATTAGACTTAATGGATAAATTAGACCCTTTTATAGGTTTAATAACAGTAGATTACTTGTGAAATAGCATCAAAAGATTTCATTCAATTATCTTTACGTCACGATTCATGATATATTATGGGACGAACTGGTTAGGGACGATGGGAATAACCCTGAATTACTACCGTCGTCCGTACGTGGTTTTGTTCGCGTATAGTCTTCGTATAGCAATTTGTATTGCTATGTAACCGTAGATTTCTTTCTTCCTGGTCTGTGGGGGAACCTAATTATATCGAAATAAATTATTATGATGATGATTGCTTCTTTTTTAAAATCCAAACCAGTCTTATGTTATAACATTAATGACATAATTTAAAAAAAATTGTTTTTTGAATAGGGTAGAAATAAAATGTTAGATACTAACGTTCTGTTTTGCTCACAGTAAAACACTTTCCCACAAAAAATAGCACTAAATACTTGTACCTAAAATCCTAGAACGCGCTATCGAAGAGTTTTGCATTTTGTGGGGGTCGAACTGTCGCTTTTTCCTTTCATCGACTTCCAAACCACAACGATGCTAAAGAAGTTTTCACTTCAAAAACTCATACATTGACTCCTAACCATCAGTAATTATATTAACTAACTCCTAATCTGAATGGTGGCCAAGATGCGGCTACAGAAACTTAGGACGTCCGGCAGCGAGATGGGCAGACGACATCGTCAAAATAGCAGGCCGTAAATGGGAGAGACTAGCGCAGGACCGCGGTGGATGGCACAAACTTGGGGAGGCCTATGCCCAGCAGTGGGTAAGGTCGGGCTGTAGATGATGATGATGAACTCATAATCTCCTAACCTTTTCGGACTCCTCAAGCATAGATTATTGTATAAATTCCTACTCAAATCAATGCTTCAGTAACGATTACTGTATCGGCATACGGACCTAATACGTATTACCGATGTAACTTTAATTGGCTTTAATATAGAGCCTAAAACAATCTCTATTTCAGGAGCTAGCCGAGTGAAACACGCCTGACCGCAACCTATTGAATATGTAAACACTTAGCAATAGAGTTCTGTCGGAACACTAACTTAGCCTCGTAAGGAAGGGGAGTGGGACGACTTAGAATACTGCAAGTATTGTAAAATATAGAGTTGAAGTTTGCACAGGTTAAGTATGATCTGTGGCACAGATATTTTGTACGTAGGTTATGAAATTAGTTATTAAATCAATACTTGTTTCAATCAACTCGCTTTTTACATCCAAAAGGCGGTAGGGTATTACTTACAAACGGATTGTAGTTCAAACGTCACTATCGATCTTCGTTAGTCACTATTCGGCATAAAAGCTTTGAATAATTGAAATAATAGGTATAGGTTTTTGACAGTTTTTTTTATGATTTCAACCCAAATCTGAGTTTCGATTGAGACTAATTCTAATCTAAATCTAATCTTAATCTAAATATATAAAACACTTTTGAAGCTAACTGACAATTACATGAATGACATCAACGCACAGCTTAAACTATAAGTCCTAGAGATATGAAATTTGGAGAGTAGTATCTTTATTAAAGTGTAGTGGTGCACTAAGAAATGAATTTTGAAAAGTCGCACCCTAAAGGGTCTAAAATTAGGATCAAAGATTTTAACCAAATAATGCGTATGCTGCTACCACACGAACAAATCCGCGGGCGACAGCTTGTTTGTATTATATCAGTATTGTTTCAGAAATATGAGTATTACTAGATTTACACAACCTTCTCGTAACTATAATCTCAGTATATAACTTCCGTAGCGCAAACAGTCGTGTCGTGTCACATACGCGACACGAATACACCGTAAACAGCATGCATTACACGGAATAAATAATGCTAGAACAGTCTACTGCACGGATCGAACACGCTCTATTATTCAAGAACAGAAGCTGATATTAGCTTAGATTCCTACAATCTCTAAATCGTTGTTTACGTATTAAGCACCGGTAAAATCATGGCAAACTATGATGATATCAATCATCAATCATCCATCATCATCATCATCATCATCAACAATACTTTTATAATATAAAACTCTTTTTAAGCTGACAGAGAATCAACGCACAGCCTAAACTGTAAGTCCTAGAGGTATGAAATTTGGAAGGTAGGTTCCTTATATAGCGTAGGGGCGCACTAAGAAACGAATTTTGAAAAGTCACACTCTAACGCGAACAACGCCGCGGGAGACGGCTAGTTCTACAATAAAATTACTAAAACTAAACTGTCGTAAGTTCATAAAATGTCAACTTGTCTAGAAGGGCTGAATAAAATAAGGAATTATTTTGTATTGCACATCTACAAAAACAGCTAAAAAACAGAAAAAAAACCTATAGCAATAAATCGAGCCTTGATCGGTTATTGTACGTTGCGTGAATAAATTATTTTAATAAATATTTATTTTGTTCGAACGCCTAGCCGCACGCTGACGGGCTACCGCGCACAAAAAATGATTGATGAAAAAGTTGTATGTTCCTGTTATGTCTATACCTATGTGTTATGTCAAACAAATAATTTATATCACTGCCCCCGTATCGCAAGCTTCTTCTTCTCTTCATTAATGGCCTGTGTCCGTCATTTCGACAGACAATTTTGCCAATGTCAAGTGTTAAAATTGTAATAAATAAGTCAAGTCAAGTCATTTGTCAAGTCGGCTGTCGTTTGTTTTGAAAACAAAATGGTGGATTTTCTCTTCAAAACCTAACACGAATTTTCACATTCAGAAAAACCACTTTACACACATTTATTCCAATGGCTCACACTTTATGTTACGACCTAAGTATTATTGGTTAAAATTCCACCAAAATTAAACAACAATACTCACAATAACACAAGAAAAACTATTAAAATAAAACTGCTGTGTGTCGTTTCAAAAAATGTCAAAACTGACTTGCAATAATGTTGCCACATTCGGTCTGCTAGTGATGTTCAGTGGCGGATTTGTAATGTGATTAGTAGATGGATTTTGTTTAGTTCATGTAAAAGTTGTTGCTTGCATTGTACGAATCTACAAGCTCTGAACTGCGTTCGCTGTCCAGCATAATGTCAAGTGACGTGGCTACAGATAGATATACGTAAACAAGAAGCTTTTTGACGGCAAAAAACGCGCTAATGTCATTATTTAGTCATAGAATACCAATGATTTAGTATGAAAACAGTTCAGAAAACCTGCCAGGCTTAAACCTGGCAGGTTTTCATAAGACAACGATACCTTACAGCTCGTGGACATTTCATATTTAGCTCCGAACTGAGCAATGCTTGTACTATGAGCATTTTATTTTAATTTTGTAAGTCCCTACTCTACTTAGGCACGAAATTTTTTCCCAAACTCATAGAGCTCTTCAATGATTATAACGATGAAATATGACTTTTTATTATTAATGGACGCCCTTAATAAGTTAATTCGGCATGTTGAAAAGGGCCATAACTTCATATTTTTAAAGAACTGCCAACTAAAGTGGGCCACCGGTTTTATTGCTTCCGTACCGTCATAGATGAAGACTTGTCTTGTTTCTTGAAAGCTTAAAGTAATAAATAAGCTTAGATGGTGTGGAGTATTGGTAGTAGTTAGTACAGCTTTTTGTAAAAGAACTCGTCCGAGGAAGTACTATCACCGTACCTATTTCTGCCGCCAAGCAGTGATGCTCGCATTGATGTGTTCCGGTTTGACAAGTGGGTGTTGGTGATATGAGACATACATTTCCAATAGAAGTTAGAAGAAGAAAAGATGAAGTGACCTGACGTAGAATGAAGATGGTGATGATAATTATGATAGGTGTCTATAAAGTCGTAAGTCAGTTGACTCCCTGCAAAACAGAAGTGAGAGACGTGTACATATTATACGCAAGGGATTGTGCGGAAAGCAGGTGCGTTTTTGATGAAGCTTCAGTCTGCTTGCCAAACAAAATCACCCACCCGTGGTCCTGCATACTTCGTAAGGAGAGGTCTCATTAAAATGGTTCAGTTATAGGTAAGTAAGTACTACTGGTTATTTCTTGCATAATTTTTCCCAGTAAAATCATGATTGATAATAGTTCTGGGCTACTTCTAAAACCAGTTCCTTTTCAATCTATCATTAAGTACTCAGTGACCCATAATGGCCTCGAAATAATTGGGTCAATCCCATCGAAAACATGGCATCAGATATCATAAATCACGTGGAATTACACTGTCAGTAAATGCAAACATACGAAGAAATACTTGGTAAGGGCTTAGGCATAGCGATTCCACTATTCAATATTACTTTTATTTCGTATTGTTGGTACTTTATCTTTACTGACACAGTGACGAACCTGGTTAGTAGCTCAATGCAAACATGAACCTACTTTTATAACTAAAGTTCCTATATTGAATAGCACTTTTAAAAGAATATTAATACCTTCATCAGCTTGGCGAAACTGGAACTAGTCATATTTCCGAAAATAACAAACTATGTATGTGATTTTCAGTGTGTAATTTTGGTAGAATGAGAGTTCCGCTTTTTAAAACGTAGTGTTACTCCTTTGACCTTCACAAATTGTGTTAATATATTACTGTAGAGAAAATCTCTGCTTTGGTGCTGGTAACTCACGAACTTTCTGTAAGCAAGCAAGCTAAAAAAAAGAAAGGAATAGGAATGATTAAATGACGTAAAGGTGTTTGTAATTTATGGACAGTCATAAACTGTCTCGTAGGACCGTTCAGACGCCACAACTATTTACAGAACAGTCTATGAAATATTTTTGGATGAAACTTATTGGTTGTGTTCCTGTAGTCCTCAATATTACAAGCAGATTTTTTTTTAATAAAGCTATTATATGAAGCCGCCTTTAACTGGTAGTTTTTCGTGCTATGATTGACCGATGGACCGACCATGTAAATTATGGGGAGCTGTTACAAGCTAATGGTGCAAACACTTAGACGCTAATAAATAATTTAGATTATGTAATAAATCATCATAGTAATTATTACTTGCAACAATAATTATGGCCGTAATAGAAAAAATATGGTAAAAATATTTTTTTTATAAATAATCTCGCTTTATTATTGAAGACTTTTATGCAGAGTTGAAATTACAAAAAATATAGATAAAAATAATTTTTAAGTGTAAAAACTAGAAAAACCGACTTCAATTTGACTACTGATGATGATGATGATGATGGCAGTTAATGGAAATTGATCGATTTGTTGTTAACAACACTGAAAAGCCACATGAAAACTAAATACGCAATGTCTTAAACGTGAAAAACATGTTTTTTTCAGTTATTCCTATTTAAAAGCCTATAACCGATAATGAACCGTTTTTGATAATATTTTCATAGGACCAATCTGGAAGTATATTATTATACTTTCAGATAAAAAAAAAATTCTTCAAATCGTTTTATAAATGACCTTTTTTTGAAGTCAGTTATCAAAATCCCCATCATCGACTTTAGGTCAACAGCTTTACGAAGCTTCAACGGTGTTTTAGTTATTTTCCTCATCTTTATATTTCGCAATAAAGCAACTGCTCAAAAAAACTAAGTAATAGGCTCTACCGAAACCATCGGTAATTTTATGAACATGGTTGCCTCGAGCTTGCGATTCTTCAACTAAACCCCTACTACCAGAAACCATTACTTATTTCACCGTCATTTTTGACTTAAAATCGAGACACTCAGGCTCGAATACTGTGACGCTACTTGGGTTAATTATCTTATTAAATGGGTAAAGTAATAAAATAATATTTTTAAGTTTCGATTTCAAATGGCCAATTTTATGTGATTTTGAAATTTTAAGTGACGTTTTAGTATTCGGACGTTGATTATTTTCTTATTATTGGTATAGTATTATATGATCTGTGATACAGGCTCCAGACTTGAGGGGTCATCAAATATTTATGCATCATCATCTTCATCATCCACAGCCCGACCTTACCCACTGCTGGGCATAGGTCTCCCCAAGTTTGTGCCATCCACCGCGGTCCTGTGCTAGTCTCTCCCATTTATATTTATGCATATCAAAACTAAGTATATTTTTGATTCCAATAATTCTCAGACGAATGTGTTGTAAATTGATTTGCACATTTTGGTATGGACCAGACACTCTTATACCTAGGCTTAGGTAAGTTACTTAGGTACCATGAATAACTGCTGTCCTAAGTCCAAATAATTTTTATTTCGTTTCTAAGAAGAGTTCACGTCTTCACAATAAGAAATCACAAAGTAAGCTCTTACAAGCTGCTTAGCTATTGAGAAAGTTCATTCGAGTTCTGTTCGAGAACACAAAGGTATTTTACTGGAAGGGCCCGATTAAGTTGCCACGATGATGTTAAGATGTTATCATTTGATTAAGGCGCTTGTAATAACACAGGGCGGCTTATTTATGAGAAACTCCGATGAAATTGCACTAACCATTTCCAGATGCTTTATTTCTGTTGACGTGAGCAAGATCACTGTAATTTTTGTCTAGATTTACTATGACGCTGTAAGGAGTTACTTCTAGGCTCTATCCAAGAAGAATATGGTCTTTTAGATCAATTTAGACAGGTCAGGTATATAGTTTTTCCCATGGTTAATCAGGTCGGACTTGAACTAGATTTGCTATCAAAAAGAAGTTTGATTCATAACCAATAACAAAGCAGTGAATGAAAAGCAAATGAATCAGGTCAAAATCAAATATCTTTAATTTTCATTAAAATTCGTAAGGATAATTTAAAAGCGTTTTATAAGGTTACTGGAAAGACACGTCATGTACGTACACGACGTTGCGTATTTTGCTTTTCTGTGGTGTTTACGATCAATAGAACAGTATCAATGAACTGCTATCATCATCATCATCATTTCAGTTTTATGAAGAAGGCGTATCAAATTGAAGTCTGTTTTTCCAGTTTTTTAAACTTATAAATTAGTTATTCGTATGGCCCTTCTTACTAATTTAATGAAATATTTTTAAACGCTAAGGTTCCAGTGCTGTTTCTTAATAGTAACGCTTCAATGCAAGAAAATTGTACCAAAGATCAGTTCAACTAAGTATTATTAACTATTCATATCATCAATCATCATCATCAATCATCAAAATATATAAAACTCTTTTGAAGCTGACAGAGAATCAACGCACAGCCTAAACTATAAGTCCTAGAGGTATGAAATTTGGAGGGTAGTATCCATAATATAGTGTAGGGGTGCACTAAGAAAGGAATTTTGAAACGTCACACTCTAAAGGGTAGAACGCGAGCAACGCCGCGGGCGACGGCTGTTATAAATAAGAATACTTAGCAAAATAACTTTAGGATGTACAGCACAGTATTTAATTAAATACATTAGAGATAAGGTTTTTTACAAGTTCTGAATTAATTTAGTAAATTAATGTAGCTGTAACGGAAAGTTAATAAACGACTCCAAATATAATAGACCTTGATAGATCAAAGAAATAATTCATTATTCTTTATTGTACACACACATTAAAGACTTTTTTATACAGAGGTGAATTAAATAAGGTAACTTAAAATGTAAGAATATTTTTTTCTGAGAAACTAATTTGATTTTCTTCTTTCTTTGAACGTTTTTGTATAATGCTAAATTAATAATGATGGTAATTACTTGGCTTATTATGTTTCCGTATCTATTGTATGAAGCAAGTTTGAGATAATAGATTTGAAAAAGCTATGGAAAGTTTAATTATTTAATCTATTTGACTTTAGTTCTAATTTATATGGTTTTAGGTGACTTTGTGAATTTTTTTCATTTTAATTTGTGAAATATTCGTCGAAATTCATACAATGCTCTCTAGTCCCAATCTATACAACGCTTGTACTATGGGACCTAAATTAATACTAATAAATTTTTAGATAACTCAACTGTTCCATGTGTATTTTGCAATTATTGTGAATATTGTAAGTACTACTGTAGTATTAGTTTTAACATAAAGTACTTAGTATTAATACTTAAATACCAAATTTTCTTTAAAACTCACATACCGACCCACTTATAAAATAACACTTATTTATCCAACCCTGCTTCTCAAAAGTTTCATATGCTATAAAGTCTATTAAAATCTCCTAAATCTGCCAAAATAACGATATCAGGTAAAATTTTACACCGTTCAAGCTTCATAATTCGAGACAGGGTGAAATTACCGTACGAGGAGGGTAAGCTCCATGTAACATACACATTTTACATAGCCCATCTAACCTGAACGATTATATATGATTTATAGGGCATGACGCCCGGCCCTAACTTCTCAGCTTTAGGGCGCTACTGCGAAACAAAACTTCTTTGATATTCTTTTGTCGCTAAATACAAAAACATCTACAAATATGAGGAATCAACGGACAGAGAATGCTTATAAACTGACTGGAAAGAGATGACACAAACTGTCTATGTAGGTACCTACCAGTAAAGTTAAAACACTACTGCTTGAACTCTACACTAGTCTAAATTTAAAATTTATATATTTTTGTTTTTTTTTAAAGAAATGGCGCTACGTTCAAATTCTCTACTTAATGCTGAAAGAGTACCTCAGTATGCACCACCTTGGACTTCGAGCCTGGCAAATCGAATTGCGTCAAAGTCAATTTCACTATATCAAATCGTCGCCGTCATGATCGGCGATGGTGCATTGAAATAATCTAAGTATTTTACTACCACAGTGTTGTAAAGAAACATTGCTAGCAGTTTCTTCATTATGACATCAATCAATTGATCGAACATGGCACGTAGCAAAGTCAAAGTCAAAAAGCTTTTATTCAATAAAATCTCACTGATCACTTTGAATCGTCATTACGTTTTGTATGATTAGGTATGATTACAATTTCTTTTTTTTTTATTGGATGAGTTGGAGCTAGTTCGTCCCAAGCTTGTTTGTCTTCTAAATAATCTGATATTTTATAGTATGCTTTTGAAATAAGTCTTTGTTTTATTACGTTTTTGAACTTGCCAATCGACAATTGAGACACATCACTTGGGATTTTGTTAAAGAAGCGTACACATTGCCCATTGAAAGCCAGGTACTTATTACTCTTATGAGTTAAATAATGTATTCGTCAAAGACTTTCACAGTAGACCTCTGAGCCCATTCAAGCCCCACCCAGGGGGGTAACAAAGACCGTGAAATTAGTAATTAAAAGTCACGTGTGGTAGAACCAAGCTTACTTCGAATTTCATCGGTCTCAAGAGGGAAACTGTGAAGAAAAATGATAAGGAGATTTTGAGGGATCATAATTGAGTCAAAGTTAAGAGATTGATAAGAGCTTTGAATTTGTGTTTGCTTTTAGTGATAAAATTCATAGAAGACTAGCCGTCGCCCGTGGCGTTGCTCGCGTGCCAGACCCTCTAGGGTGCGACTTTTCAAAATTCCTTTCTTAGTGCACCCCTACACTATATAAGGATACTACCTTCCATATTTTATACCTCTAGGACTTATAGTTTAGGCTGTGCGTTGATTCTCTGTCAGCTTCAAAAGAGTTTTATATATATTGATGATTGATTATTTGATATTGACTCAAAGCTAAAAATGGTGTTAAAAGTAATGAACGGCAAGGTTCAAGAGTAATTTGTATTAATTTTATCAAAGGTTCATTTTGTAACTTCGGTAATTAACAGTCAATTTGAATACCGCCTCTACATACCTTCCCACGTAGTAGGTACTTTCCACCTCTAACTTTATATTCTTGATAGGTTCCTGTATTTAAATTACAGCGAGATTATTAGTACAGTCGATATCATTAGTAAATGATGATGAGTGAATATTTTTTATTGACAGCAACTTCTATTTTTTTTGCAACTATTATTTTCATTTGAGACTTCAAGCCGAAAAGCTTTAAAATTCTGTAAGTGACACAATTTTTATGCTGACTGTATCTAAACTTTTACAAGGTAGCTTGGATAAAAGAATTGCATTTCCATTGGATACGAAAACCCATAACTTAGCCATCGAACGCCAAACAAAGTACAGCCCAATTCAAGTGAACTAAAGAAGTACACAAGCTTTGTTGTTTGAACTCAGTTCACACATTTTTCCAACCAATTTGTAAATAGCACGTAACAACTTTTACTTCCAACGCCATTTGGGAAAGTAAAATGTCACAAAAACACCTTTTCCCTATACGTTTGTATCAACTGTCGCGACTACAAAGGGTTCGAAAGTCTCTAGTAGGAAAAACATTTACGTACGGGAAATTGAATATTTTATTTTCCTTATTCACTGTAAGAGGGAAGTTTTTGACCAGGGAGGCAATCGTTGTCTCACAAAAACCTGCCAGGTAAGCCTGGCAGGTTTTCTCAACTGTTTTCATGCTAAATAACAGGTATTCTGTGACTAAATAGTGACATTAGCGCGTTTCAGCGCGTTTATTGCCGTCAAAAGCTTCTTGTTTTCGTATAACTGTGGCCACGTCTTGACATTATGCTGGGCAGCGAAAGCAGTTCAGAGCTTGCGATATGAGGGCATAGTGCGATATAAATGTTCTAGTATCATATGTGAACAAATTATGTTTAGTTCGTAACTGGTTACGAACTAAACATAATTCGCTGAATAAAGCTACGGTTTCGCAGACGGCGGAAGGGGTTAAAAAATATTGTCATCTTTGCGAAACTTTAGTGTGTTTTTTTTCCTCATCCTAGATGGCAAGACTCTCGTAGAACAAGTCATTGTGCGTCCAAACCAGACGTACTGCCCCATTTGATCAGGGATTTGAAGGGGATTCCTACAAGTGGAAATGAAAAAGCACCTATTTACCAAGCGGTTTGAAGAAAAGTCAACGGTCTTTGGTAATTACGCGAGTCTATTTCTTTATTTTTTCAATTTAACGGAGAAGAGAGTTTTTCGTTTGTTTTCCGCCTTCAAAGTTTACTCAGTAAATAAGTATCCTCATTACTAATGTCATTTTGTGTTTGCAGAACTGAATTGAAATAAACTTTCATTCATTAAAGCTAGAGTGTTGAGTCAAGTTCTGACCGGATGTCTGTCGTTTTGAATATTAAAATTTGATTGTATGTCTACAGATAAAAAAAACAGCAAAAAACATTTAAAAAAAAATTACAGTGCTAAAAGTTTTATACCTCAAACAATTGAAGTTCGAAAAACAAAACACGGTGTAACTATTCCAAGCTTATACTATACATCGGAGGCCAAGGTCTAAACTGACGCATAATACCGTAAAGAATAAAGTCTGCTTCAGATTGTGGATGATGACGATTAATGTGTTTGTACCGAAGGTCTCATTATTGATAATGTATTGGGTATTATTATGGCTTTTGCGTTTAAGATGAGATCTGGTAGGTGGGTATTTCAATCGTGGTTTTCCGTGATTGCTTGCGTGGGCTTCTCCCGCGGGATAACGATTTGGGAAATAATATTTTTCAGCGCATCATTTTATGAATTCACCATCGTGCCTTGATAGCCTTGTAATTGGTAGGATTTTTTTTTCAATAAGTAACTGCCCAGTGACTGGGTTAATATTTGAAACTAAAAATATGTAGGTGTAACAATCATGCCGGTGCCGTGAGGTTTTTCATTCGATACCAATTTTTTTATAATTTTTTTTCTTCGATTTGTTTTTTTTGTACAATCATACCGTAGCACAATAATTGATAACCCAATAAATGATGTGGATTTCTGGAAAAATAAATCCAAAAATCCCCACTGATACAACGTAGCATGCTACGACGTAGTCAGTGGAGATTAGTGGAAGAAAAACTGAAATCTCTACTGATGTGGATTTCTTTATAAAGCATTTTAAAGCAAGGGAGTCTATGTAGAAAGCTTGAAGAAAATTAAGTTAATTCGCGTTTGAAGCCATAAACTATTCCTTCCGTGACGTAGCGCCATCTATCAGCTGCAAACTTCCAATCAACAAGTCATAATCGCATAAATCGCGTTATACTGACAGATACAATAAAATACTAAAACGAGCTTCGCGATCAATGGCACTACTCAACTGTGCTTGTTGGACTGTGCATTAATAATTGTACAGTTTTACTTTACTTTTAGTTTAACGTTAGAACTATGTAGGTATGTTACTAAAAAAATATGAAAAAGTCCTCGATAGTTTTTTAAGTAATTTGTACTAACACAAAAGATTCGAACTGTCAAAACATTTAGTCATTTTGGGCTTTTTTGTCAACATGCTAGTAGTTGAATTTGGAGGAGTCGAATTACATAAATAACGGCACATAACAAAAACCTTTCAAACTGTTGTCTAGTCCTTTTAATATAAAATATAGTTCTTGACCCAACAACTGCGTAAATTTCTAATTTTTATACCATAAGAATAAGGGACCAAAAAGTACCTAAAAAAATATTAATGAAATTGAAATGGTGTCAAGTTCCAGTAGGTCGAAAGACCGGTAGTCCAAAACTAGGCCCTACCTAGTCCCAGTAGTCCCGTAGTATGTCTATACTTAAATATATTAAATAAATAAATATTTACGGACACTTAACACAACGCCTTCTAGTCCCAAACTAAGCTAAGCTTGTACGATGGAAACTAGATGGCTGATTGAATATTAGGTACATACATTTTTAATTTTTTTTTGTAAATACATACTTATAATACATAGAAACACCCAGACACAGAACAAACATTTGTGTTTACAACCCACAAATGTTTGTTCTCGGTGGGGATCGAATCGACCCACAGCACGGAAGGCAGAGCTACTACCGACTGAGCCATGACGCCTGCACGGAGAGAAAATTATACTAAAAACCCACTTTTTCCAACAAAAATACGTGTAAAGCCCACGATGACAAACCGTTTCATAAAACCGACAAAGCGACTTTAGTAATATAATTTTGTATTTACAAGTAAAACCCTAGTAAAAGCGAGTAAAGTGACTTTTGTAATATCAAGTAAGTAGTGTACTAACGACACGGACTTTTACAAATAGTTTTGTAATTACTGCAAGTCTCTAGCTTAGGTCTAGGTCTTTAGGTCTTAAGGTTTTACTAATCATTTTGTAGTTTCAACAAATATTTATGTGATTCCTAGTATTCTTTCAGTGATTCCTACTTATCGTTTTGTAATTTCTGCAAGCCTACTGTAATGCCTTCCTGTGTTTTTACTAATCCTTTTGTAGTTTCAACAAATATTTATGTGATTCCTAGTATTCTTTCAGTGATTCCTACTTATCGTTTTGTAATTTCTGCAAGCCTACTGTAATGCCTTCCTGTGTTTTTACTAATCCTTTTGTAGTTTCAACAAATATTTATGTGATTCCTAGTATTCTTTCAGTGATTCCTACTTATCGTTTTGTAATTTCTGCAAGCCTACTGTAATGCCTTCCTGTGTTTTTACTAATCATTTTGTAGTTTCAACAAATATTTATGTGATTCCTAGTATTCTTTCAGTGATTCCTACTTATCGTTTTGTAATTTCTGCAAGCCTACTGTAATGCCTTCCTGTGTTTTTACTAATCCTTTTGTAGTTTCAACAAATATTTATGTGATTCCTAGTATTCTTTCAATGATTCCTACTTATCGTTTTGTAATTTCTGCAAAATAAGATGATGACTAAAAATCTCACTGGCCGCATATTGTAGATCAATAGCCTAAGTATTTTGTTGAACTACTATGTTGTGCTTTGCACTTTCTAGTTTCTTCAAGTATTTTAACACCAAAATACTTGAAGAAACTAGAGAGTACAAAGCACAACATAATAGTAGTTTAAAAAATACTTAGGCTATTGATCTACAATATGCGCCAGTGAGATTTTTAGTCATCATCTTATTTTGCAGAAATTAATCAACTGAAAATAGGAATCACTGAAAAAAAATACTAGAAATCACATGGGTATTTATGGAAACAAATACTAGGACACAATGGTTGGTTGCTTCGGTAAAACGTTATTACACAGTAAAGAATTACCAGTATTGAGGTAGGTAGGTCATATTATATAAAAATAAAAAGTATAATAATTAATAAACGAGTTTTTATTGTTCGCCTTGTACATACATCCAGGTAAATGTAGGTGCTTATTTTGATAATATAACTAAAGTAATTAATAAACGAGTTAGTAGGCCTCAAACATATGCAACTGCAACTGCTGTACGCAGCGGTTGCACTGCGGTTGTATATTAAAACTGGAACCGCGCGGTTAGCCGCGCCCGCGGTTAACCGGGCGCCGTTCACCGCCACCGCCGCCGCCGCCGACAATGGACGAGCTCACCAGAGATTTATTAATGAATTGGGGCTTGTCGGAGTACACTAACACATTTACCTAACTAAGTACCTATTCAGAATTTTGCTGCCAGAGTAATCAGAACGCAATCTGCATTTAGCAGTTGCATTCCAGTTATCTTCCACAAGATGCCATGGTTCGAGGGAGTTACGTAGCCAGTTGAGCTTTTCAGCTGTGGTTTCATCAGGATCTGTAACAAAATTCATATATTATGTAAGTTCTTTAAAAAAAAGACAAGTATCTCGGCTCAGTTGGTAGTAGCTCTGTCTTCTGCGCCGGAGGCCGTGGGTTCGATCCCCACCGAGAACAAAATATTTGTGTAGTAAACATACATGTTTGTTCTCTTTCTGGGTGTTATATTGTATTCTAAGTATGTATTGATAAACATTTATATAAGTAAATATATATAATGTATATTAGTATTATATCAGCTATCTGGTTCCCATAGTACAAGCTCTGCTTAGTTTGAAGCTAGATAGTGTTAGGTGGATTGTCCAAAATATTTATTTATTTATTGTTTTGGAAATCAGAATTCAGGTAAAAGATAAAATATAAACCGTTACATTAATAACCAGAGATAAATATGTAAAACAGTATGCTTAAAAAGTGTGACTAAATGAAAGGACAGTGACTCAAAATGACTATACTTCATCACTGTGTGACATAGACATACTTAGTATCAACAAAAGCTGCTCGTCTATAAATAAATAAATAAGCTTACCTATGTCAGCAGTGATTAGTGCGGTTGCAGGATCAGAAACTGTTGATGAAGCCCTTGAAGAGCAAGCAGGAACGAGTTTCTAGTATTCCTCGTTCTCTCAATATGCGACGTCGTGCAGTGCTTCTACCGATACTGGTAAGAGATGTGTCCAATTCATTTGCATCAAGCAGAGAAAATGAGACAATATCCTCATGCTCGTGAACCTGAAAACAATATCAAGCACTTAATATTGTAAAAAATCGTGGCACTCCGGGAATAAAAAACCGACAGAAGTGAAAACAATAAACGCACCCCTTGATTTGAAATATTGTAACGCTGTTCTGGTATGTCTAAAGATTCCACTTCACGTTTCCAGTTTTCTAAATTTGCCCGAAACCTGGCCCTGTCACCCGGTATAGGTAGCAACTGCATTATATCATCATGCGATAATAATCTTAGTGTTCCACCATCAATTTTTCCATCTATAAAGAAATATAAAACGAGTCGGATTTAGCAAAAGTAATGATAGTGTGTAGAGAAAGTGGTACATAGGTAAGCGATTTTCAAAATGGCGACCTAAGACCATGACCAATGATAAAAAAAAATAGTTTGAAGATGTGTAAAAACGTGGCCCGGAGCGAGCCGCCCCAGGCAGGCTATACAGGTTTAATGATATAGAAATCGCAAATAGGTCGGTATACTATACTACTAGATGGGGGGTGGAAGAGAGGGTTGAAAAAATTCTGAATAGGTACTATACCTCTAAATGTGTAAGTGTACTCCGACAAGCCCCAATTCATTAATAAATCTCTGGTGAGCTCGTCCATTGTCGGCGGCGGCGGCGGCGGCGGTGAACGGCGAGGATGGCGTCGTTATTAGACACAGTATTTCTTCACGTGCTTGCTACCGCATGCACACTCATGTAGCACGAAAAATATGGCGGTGGTGGCGGGGCGGCGGCGTCGGCGACACTTATCACTTTCTGTCACAGAATACCATTACTCTTTCACGCTTTCTGTACGCACACAACACAATCGAAGTTCTTCGTAAT
This sequence comes from Eulithis prunata, assembly GCA_918843925.1. NCBI lineage: Eukaryota > Metazoa > Arthropoda > Insecta > Lepidoptera > Geometridae > Eulithis > Eulithis prunata. The sequence continues at coordinate 3,214,441 of OU974019.1, read as the reverse complement.
GTAGCAAAACCAGTTTCACTTACCAGGAGTATGTACGCTCAGTTCCGCGGTTCAAACGAAATGAACGAGACAAACAAAATTACCCTGCGACCACACCCAAGTCAGTTACAAAATTGTTGTCGGAATTACAAAAAACAAACTAAAACTTACATTTGTGTTTTTAAATTTACAAAACGAATTGTCAAAAACATTTTGTATTGTTCAAATTACTAGTTCATTTGTAGAAATTAATAATGACTTGTTATGCGCCCGCCGAACCAGGTTAGCCAACTGAATGAAGTGCTAAAATTACAAAAATTTGTTACCATATTTTACAAAATAATGTGAAACCAAGTAAATGTGTGTGTTTTTGACAATACGTTTTTTTAAAATAACAATACGATTTGTCAAAAACAATTGTATTGTTGAAATTACTACACTCATTGTTGAAATTATTAAGGGCTTGCTATTGACGTGTATGAATTGTAGGGGAAACTGGGGTAGCGGTGTCCACTTTGAAAAAACATGATGTTTTTTTTCGATTCGATACATCAGAACCGTACATCGATGTCATTCGATGTATCGGGTGAATACATCGATATTTTGTAAGCATCGTACAGTACTTTTTAGGGTTCCGTACCCAAAGGGTAAAAACGGAACCCTATTACTATGATTTTGCTGTCCTATGTGTCCTCTGTGATTTGCATGATTTGCGGTTTAACTTGAATAAGAATATAATATAGAAGACGTATAAGTTTTAAGAAATAACAACTGTGTGAATCCGATTCATATACGGGGGAAAATGGGGGTGATGGTGACCCATCATCAAATAAATTAGACACGTGTCTGTGCATTCCTTTTTAATTGAACTGCCGGCAAGATACTTTGAGACATTTCAAGCCCAACACCCTCCCTCATAAAATCTGTCGTCAGTCCTCTTTTTCTACCTGAAAAAAAATGGTTAGTGTACCTATAGTTTATATATCAGAAAAACCTGATGTTATGCATTTTGTACCATTTTCTAAGACTGCCTAAGTTGCCTGCTCGTCTAAAATAAATCGTCGGAATAAATAGATGACACGATATAAACTTTAAAAAGTGGGGCATCTATCCCAGTCTACCCTTTCTTTACAATTTAAATAGTTTGATTTATTATCAGCAGCTTTCCCCACAGATGAACCTAGTTTTGGAGTAAATAATTGTTGTAGACCGGAAGGCAAAACGTAGGGCGCCCACCCACTCGATGGACCGACGACATTGTTAAGATCGCGGGAAATCGGTGGATGGAAAGGGCTCAGAACCGTTCTTCCTGGAAATGTATAGGGGATGCCTATGTCCTGCAGTGGACTTCTACAGGCTTATGATGATGATGATGATAATGAAGTGTTGTAGGTACGAGTAAGTAGGTAGGTACTTACTCAGGTTGGAAGGGAAGGGACACACCATCCAAGTAGATAGAAGAAAAATTTAGAACATTTTGAGTTACCTACCTACTTACGTGTCTTACTTATCATCACTTTTTTGAGGAGAATTCGTTTTTCTTAGCGCGTGCACACTATGCCCGGCATGAATGCCGCGATTAATTCCGGAATTATTGCCACAGCAACATCGCCAAGTTCATGCCCTAGCTCTTTGGTGAGAATAAAGGTGATGTTAAAGGCGAAGGACCGAAGGCGCGGCAGTGGCAGAGTATACCTACCATCTGCTTGGCACGTTGTCATGTTGAGTAATTTAGTAGGTAGGTACTTATAAAGTCAGGTGCAGCAACCAGTAAAATCAAGACATTTATTATGTACCTAGATATACGAAATCAGATTTTTCTGGTACCTATGCAACAGTAGGTACAGTACCTAGTATTAGTGGTATTATGCAGGTAGCTAGGTACCTATCTATAATTCCAGGTATACTAGCTGGAAACTAGGTACATTGTGTTGCTAAAATTACAAAACTGTTTATTAGGATTAAGTATTGCACCAAACGTCAGACATTAGTCATATATTTATTGTTGTATTTACAAAACCTACTACTAGAAAATAGTATTGTACAAATTGTGTTTTGTCGAAATAACTAATAGACTTGTATTGTTGGAATTACTGAACGGTTTATTAGAAAACACTATTGTATTGCTGCGATTACGAAATCAACATTTACTAAAACCGGTTTGTTGCGATTACTTCATGACCATTGTTTAAATGACTAAACACCAGTTAAAAATACTAAATTTTACTTAGAAATACATAAAAAACTATTACTAAATGAATTTGTAATTACGACACAAAATTTTCTCTCAGTGTGTCTACTAAAAACTCGCGGTTGAGTCGATCAGTTTTAACTGCAAATATGTGGCTGGTTTCGTCACCCGTTCAGTAAAAGCCAGTGTAACAAATTGCTTATGTGAAAACCCGGTGGTATCGTAAAGATTCCGTGCTTAGTTCCTTTGCAAAACTTTGGAAATGCGCTACTCTAGGGTATTAGTTTTCTTAACAGCGAAGGAATGGTTGTTTTCACACTGCCAACGACACGATACCTATGCGATATCGTGAGATAGCTAATGTCAAACTTTAGGCGCTTTCCTCCTCTCTTCATTAATGGCCTCTGTCCGTCATTTCGACAGACAATTTTGCCAATGTCAAGTGATATAATTGTAATAATATAAGTCAAGTCAAGTCATTTGTCAAGTCAGCTGTCGTTTGTTTTGAAAAGAAAATGGTGGATTTTCTCTTCAAAACATAACACGAATTTTCACATTCAGAAAAACTACTTTACACACATTTATTCCAATGGCTCACACTTTATATTATGACCTAAGTATTATTGGTTAAAATTCCACCAAAATTAAATACTCACAAGAAAAACTATTAAAATAAAAGTGCTATGTGTCGTTTCAAAAAATTTCAAAACTCGTCAATTAGGCGCTTTGACACCTTATCAGCGAAGCTGACATTGATTAGTAGTAGGTAGCCATCAAACCAGTGGTGTTCGTAGTGTTCGTTTACTCCCACCTGTTCTGTTGAGTAGTTCTGTTGACAGAGCTATTGGGATTTTTTTCCCATTAGTTCTGTGACTTAAAAGACTATGCTTTACACCTGACTTATCTCTACTATTCCCACCTGTTCTGTTGAGTACTTTAAAGGGCGTAACATTGTCATGTTTACGTCTGAAAGTGTTGGGTGCAGTAATTTTCCTCGCAGGGTACGTCCTCAGTGAACTTGCTCTGTGAGATTGCATTGTCTTAAACCGAGGTACCTATTGTCACTTTTCTTTTTAAAAAAATGATAGATAGATAGATATATTCTTTATTGCACACCAAGAAAAAAAGAAAAACAATAAAAGAGAAATAAGCTTTAAGTATGAGGTACAATGGGCAGTCTTATCGCTATAAGCGATCTCTTCCAGACAACCTATATTATATTATACGTCTCAGAGTGATGGACGCAGTGCATTGCCTTACAGGGCACGTCCTCATGGGACTTGCTCTGTGAGGTAATGCATTGTTATAGGCAGACTTTACCACTTAACACCAGGTGAGCTATGACCTTGCTCCATTACTTTTATCATTTAAAAAAAAAAAAAAAAATGGTATATTTATTCGGGCCGCGAACATAATATCAGAATCGTATCGGTAGTTACAAACGCCCGATTTGTGGAAAAATTCTTGAAACTAACGTAAAGTGTTGCCCTAAGTACGTTATTGATTTATCGTTGAATGTTGCTGCTTTTGACTCATGTTCTGAGAAACTGGATATTTGATATTTTGATATCTATTTATTTAACTATTTCGTGATATACATAACATTGGCATGTCAATTTGATACAATTTGGCAAATAGGTGATTCTTATTCTAAAGTAAAAAATCATATTGTGTGCAACTATGAAAATTACTGGAACGAAACTAGGTACAGTTTATTTGACGTTCCGTTCATAATTTGGACTTTAAATAGTCATTGTTCAGAATTTGTTTAAGAAATTAATTCAAAACATTACACAAAGTGGTTCCAAGTAATTTTTTTTTAATTAAAAAAGAAAAATATGATGCCTTTGAATGGTTCTCTTGTGGAGCGAGCGAAAAGAAACATACTTTAAGTCCACTTGTAGAATCTACCCACTCAATTAATAGTATCTTGTAACTTATTCTAAGCTAGTATGACATGTGTTTTATAAACTTTAAAAGCAGAAATATAACGCGTTTCTTTACGAAGGTAGCTGAAGTATTTTCTATGATATAATAATAATAATAGGCCTTTTACATCTATTGAAGATGATTTATACAGCGTCAGGAGGCAACCTATGTCTACACTTAACGAGACACTGTAGTGCCTGGGACAATGTTTAGATGAAGCAGCCTTGCCCAGCGCCTATACCATCCTCTCAGCCAGTCAGCCATATCCACAGGAAAGACACCGTCAATACGTGCGGAGCTGACTAAGCCAAGGGTTTCCTCACGATGTTTTCCTTCACCGTTAAAGCTCGTGTTAATGCGCATATAAATTTTCCGAACGAAAAATCCATTGATGCATTTCTACGATAGAGCGCCTGAAAAACTTTCAAAGCAGTCAAGGCATTGTGAAAGCTCCTGTGCTTTGTGTTTATAAAAAGGCACGTTGTTGGCGTTATAGTTGAACCACAGATCATATATTACTATGTTGGACGGACCTTTCAAATAAAGTCTACATTCAAGTTTTTTTTTTAATCGGTTTTAAAGGAACAACAATAAAAAGCAAAACTTCCTTCTTTTTTAAAAAGTCTGTTTAAAAAAAGAAAATAAATAATGTTATAGGTAGCAATTATTTATGTACGAGTATGTTCTTTTAATTTTTTAAACTAACCATTGTCAGTTTAAAAAATGCTGTCATCTCTTTCTTATATACCTACTGAAACAAATGGATCCATTTTTAGTAAAGTTAATTAAGTTATTTTAAAAAAGTGCAAAAAAATGTTTCAAAATTTTGATAGCCTATCAGCACTACGGTGTTGGCCAACTAAAAACTTAACCGTATCAATCCATAAGTTGAAGCGAAACCGCATCACTGCCTGTAATATTAATAAACACACTAATTATGCATTATTATGGTGCGAATTTGGCAACACTGTTGTTTTAATCAAAACCTCGCTTTTGGCAAATAGACTAACGAGGAAATATTGACATAGAAAGCTGATTACTGGCTTTTAGTCGAACTTCATGCAAATTTAAATAAAAAAGTATTCTAACGAAATTATTTATAGTTTGAGAATCTGTACATTTGAAAGTTTTTTTTATTATTTTAGCAATTGCGAAATGTCAATTAGGTAAGAAAATAGTAATAGGTAGCTAGTTTTAAGTACCTACCTAAAAATAATACTAGAGTGGGTCTCTACTTCGCTCTAGTTTATAACGGCGTAGTAAGCTGTAAAAATAGCTAAGCTAGGTTCTAAGCTATTCTAAACAGTCTAAGCTATAAACTAAGCTGTCATTAAACTAATACCGCACGGTTTTTAATACCCTAAGGAAATTAATGGTTTAAGAGTTTTAGGACTAATACTCGTAGCCGGTTTTCACCTTTGAGTATTACTTGTGAACCTATTATTTTATTTATTCTATTGGGTGAAGTAAAAATCATTCCAAGTCTTATACAAATCGGTCCAGCTGACTGACGGCATGGTTATATAACGAAAATAAAACCATTGAACTTGCGGCCGGTTTTCTGTACGGTGATCAAACCTCTGATCAACTAATTCATCTTGTCAAGTCAATAGGATTGTCAAAAATTGGGCTGCTGAAACGACTTGACGAATGTCATGACTTGACTGATAATATTTCAAATATTTCACATGACACTGGCTGAAATTGTCTGTCGAAATGACGAACAGAGGCCATTAATTAAGAGAAGAAAAAGAAGACCAATCGCATTGAAATATTTAACCTGCCAAAGTTTACGGGAGTCTTGTTACATCCAGTACCTACTTAAAAATACCGATATAAGCACCGGTAGAATGAAACCGGTAGCCTGATTTACGCGTGAATGCGGTATAACGAGGACCCTATACAAATTATGTGACGTTAACCCCAATCAGCTTCACGGATTTACTGCCAAGTGCTGCCATGTTTTTCATATTGCACGGCAATGCCGTAAAATCCTGGCAACCCTTTTTCACGACACAAGAAAGGCAACTGAAACTGTGCGTCGATCCGGTTTATTTCAGCTTTATTCTGTTAGCCTACCTTTGATAGAAGGCGATAGCTAAGGCTTCAAGTAAATAATACGTTTGCCGAATAAAGCCGCACAGAATTCAGAATTGTATTTTGCTGCTGAAAAGTAACACCTAATCGATAAAAAAATCGGTTTTGTTTCACCAAAATTTTTTTAACAAAAAAGGAATTTTTCTCACTTTTCTAACTTCTGCTACTTCTGGCCTATTGAGCAGCGATAATCAAAAACTAAAAAAAAAAAATCATAGTGAATTTAAACTTTTTTTTACCAAATCTAATAACGTGACCATAACTAAAACAAGCTACAAATTTCTTTAAAAACAAACCATTATAACAAAACCCACCTGAACCTCATTTTCCAACTAATCAAGAGGTATAGCAATTTCAAAACTCTATTATCACTCCATAACCCCTTTACGATCAATAAAGTACATGTTAATATTCAATACGAAGATTTTATAAGCAAAGTTTCCTCGTTATTGGCCAACTTCAGGGTCTTCGATACATCTAAAGTTAAGGCGAGTATGATAGTTCTTGAGACTTGAAGTAATAGCGTTAAAAGTTGGTTCTTAGAATTTTCTGTTTATTGTTGATCGTATAGTGAATAACGTTAGATAACAGAACCACACTAATCTATATCTATTTTATTGTTTATATATTTATGTGGGATTTGAACACTATTTGAAACGAATCTACACTTTATTTGACCACTTTCTTTTATTTATAAAAATCGTAAACAAAACAAAACATCTTTCTCTTTTGAGTCCTGTCAAATCTAACCTCTAAGCTCAGAACAGTGTTACCACTTTAAAAAAAATCAAACCTAATATTAAATATCCGACATTATCCGATTAAATATCCGACGTTTAACGCCATTCAGAGGAAAAGAATCGCCGCTTTTATAGACAGGGTGAATAACTGCCCCAATAACATAATCAGTAGTTTGGCGGACAGACTGATGCTGACTGCAAAGTACAGACGATGGGTGTAAATTTCCACCTAAAATTAAGTAGAATTACTACTTAAACGTTTTGTTTTTTTTGCGTCTATTTTATTTTGTTTTAATTTTTAGTTTCATGTGTGTATATTTTTGTAATGTTTATTTTGTTATAATGTAACCCTATGGACCAAGTCTGCAATAAAGAATTATTATAAAAAGTTGACTTCAATCTTTGATAAACAAGTTACCAGTTACAAATGACCCTGATGAAATTATTTGACTTTTTATTTATCTCGTTCTTGGTTACAGACAACTCGAACCTTCATACTATTGCCGTAACCCAACCTTATGCTATAAAAGTCTCGAAAGGGTATGTTTGTGAGACAATACCCAACTACCAAAATGTTCTTAGTTTAAAACAAAAACTGGTCATCGTTGAGCATGCCCAGCTGTGCTAACAGACGTTCAGTTTTTCAGCTAAAAGATACTTTAAGGTTTTTGCTACTTCAGTTGCGTTGGACGCCACAAAAACTTTAGATTGGCATCATTTTGTTTACTAAGGGTAAGACGAAATACAAATATTGTTTCTATACAAGTAGCTAAATGGACCACTAAAGTAAAGGGTTCTTTTATCTATCTACATCAAAGTTGTATTGACTAGACGTTTTGAAAAAAAAGTCAAAAGTTCGAGTAGATAAAAATAAAAGCTTAGGTATATATTTTCTTTTGAAGTTCTTTCGATACTCAAAAGTAGATTTTAAAAAAATTACTGTATTTTCTTTTGAAGTTTTTTCAAATGAATAAGCTAAAATAATGGCGTCTTGTTTAGGTACACGTGCCGTTTATTTTTTGTTATTTTCTTATAATTTTAGGGCATGAAAAGAAATCATCTTAAAAAGTAATTTCACGAGAATTATGAAACCATCAAGGGACTATGTCAGAACAGAACATTAGTGTCACCTGATCCTAAATGGAGTATTTTCCTGCCAACGCTAAACTAGGTTGGTAGTGGGTTATTAAAAGACGGTGCCCGCCATATTGACTGGGAATAGTAGGAGTCACCATTTCTTGGTGATTCTTTCTTAGTTCAAACTCTATTCCTAGATGGTCCTTTGGGTTTACCTAATAATTGTCAAAGCTCCAGACATTAATAACATACATTTTGACATGATTTTGATAACTGACGTTTTTGTGTTTTCAATTTAAAAGGCATTTATATTTTCTTTTAAACTTTTATGGCATTTTCTGATTATTGTGACGGTCTCAGTTTTTTATAAAAACCGGGTTTTAGTGAACCAAAAATATCTCCATTTGTTTATGCACAGCCATCCGTGTCAGAATCATTGTCATAGCCAGAAAATGTCGGCAAAAAAGTTGGCTATGTGAAAATGCTTTTAAATTCAAACCATTTTCACAGTAACAAAAAAGATGTCGAAAAACTTGGATGTACTAACCAGATCGCGTCAGTTCCAGATAACATAATCAAAGCTCAAATAATAAATACGATGAAGTAAGTACAAAACGAAAAAGTGTACCTACCTACCTACTCATAATTTTATTACATAAAAATCATTATAAGCAAGTACATTCCAAAACCGCCAATCGTTGGAGCAAACTAATACTCGAGTGGAGACCACGTTTAGGCAAGCGTAGTGTAGGACGCCTTCCGGCTAGGTGGGGTGACGATCTGAGACATGTAGCTGGCAAAAACTAGATGAGAAGAGCCGAAGACCGGGCTCAGTGGCGCGTCTTGGGAGAGATCTACGTCCAGCAGTGGACCGATATAGGTTGATGATGATGATGACATTCCAAAAACAAAGCTTATTTACAAAAATAAGTGAATAATAATAAATAAATAATTAATAGGTAGTAGCTAGTGCTCTACTTATATAGTAGTTTATCATTGGTTGCCTGTAAAAATAGTTTGTGAAGTGTGGTTTTACTGGATGTAGAATAAAAAAATATTGATTATACTTTACCTATACTTTTTTTTCATATAAATTGGATAACCCTCCAATGTCGCTATTTAAAAGTTCCTAGAATCTTCTACAGTTAGTATATAGCAAGTCACCATCAGACCATTTATACAATGTCAAAATATGACAGTTTTCTTATTCCTACATAAAATAAAATTACGTAAATGGATTTCCCGCATTTTATATTTCGGCTTTCAGTGAAAGGTTTAATTTTCGTAATGATATTTTAGTAGTAAAAAAAGAACATTGCTGACGTCATCAGCTTGATAGTGAGTCTGTTGTGTGTTATGCAGTACAGATATCTTTTCAACAGTTATAAAAGTGGTTTTATGACACTGTATAAAAATGAGGTTGCAAAATGAGGTTTATATGCAAACTCATGCATGACATAACCCCATTTAAATTACGAACAAAAGTAACTTCAATATAAAATAACATTCCACAACTCCTATACATATTCAAACGGTACATTAATGTATTAAAACTTTCGCCTGATCACCTACTTACAGTAATTTCAAAGAAAATTAACATAAACGAAATCCAAAACAAACTTCTTAATTACTTGTCAAGTGAAATAAATTATTCAAAACAATTAGTTCGAGAAACAGGTATCGTGGAGTTGGGAAAGAGTTTGGAAGGTTTCGCTGAAGACTCTGCTTTGATCACTCAATTGAGAAGGATTAAAAGTATTTTTGAAATTGAAGTTATCAGAATACAGACCAAAGATAAATAGAGTGCAAAATAACCAAAGGACCGTTCAAGAAAATTAGTCCAAGTCTAAGAATTAAAGTTTACATCGTGCATGGTTTTTTCTAAGCCCTTACATGAAACATGAGATGTTATAAGTTTGAAGGACCCTTGGGGTCTCAATCTGTCCATTTGGTTATCACACTACTTTGTTTCCAAGTTCTTGTTTTGTAAGAAAACTATTGTAACCCAAGCAGACATTATTCTATAGACCAACAGCGTATTATAATTTTGATTGAAAATTGTACACTTGTTCAAAACTAGAGTTCACATTCCATTAATTATTACGTACTACACGTACTTGCCTAGATGAATACCACGGGGAAAACTCAGAAAGTTTCAAGAGTTATTATAATATGGTATAGTATATACATAGTTATTGTATAGTATTATATTATGATCTGTGCCTAGAGTATTCCATAGTTATGTAAAACCACAGATCATAATACTATAATATGTAAAACTATATTAGGTAAAGGGAATATGTGTGTCGTGTGCCCACTTTATTTACTTACCCCAATTCCGTTTTCACAACTCCAGCTGAACTAGTCGTTTTAGTATGTAATGACCATACAGTAAACACATCCTATTCGTAACGAAGTGTCAAGAATTCACTATACTGGCGCTAGTATCACACCGCAAACCAATTACGAAGACGGATTACTATCCGCAATTGTACCCGGTTTTGTGGACCGATATATTTTGATACAGATCCTTATGTGCAATTTTATTTGTAATGTCTGGAGTTGGTCAGTGAAACTGAATTGGAAATTGTTATATCAAACATATTTTTTTCTTTTTTTAAAGCATTCAATCGACCTCGACTCTTCGTAGTGTATGTTTACTTTTCCTGATAAGTACCTACATCTTATGTATACGATCATAGGTGGTACTTTGGCATCAATTTGTGAATGTGGCAATTAAAAAAATTATGTAGGTATATTAGGTATTTCTATAATACAAGGCAATTTTGCCTTACAACTCGTATCATTGATCGTCGATGAGTCTTATTATTTATTCAAGGTGTATTTAAAAGAAACTATATAAATCTAGGAGGATTTTAGGGGAGGCCTACGCCGCTGAGGCGACTACTGCTGTGAAGAGGAAATAGTTTAAGATAGTAATAAGAGTAGAAATAAATGTGAAGTACCTAGTTAGTTTACCTATACCTATGTTATGTTAAGTAGTAGAAATAAAGGCTTTTTTATTTATTTATATAAATATAGCATACTTTTCTCATCATCATCATCATCATTAACCTATATCGGTCCACTGCTAGACGGAGGTCTCTCCCAAGACGCGCCACTGAGCCACTGACTATTTTTCTCATGCGTCCTAAAACCCTTTGTGTTGTGTACAATTTCGATTCACCAAAGAACTTCATCATAAAATATCTAGTTTCCGTAACAACCTAGACAGAACTAATAAAAATGGAACAGTTCATAAAGTAGATCCCCTGAACCAGCGCGATTTAAATTTGCTCTCGCAGCGTGCTCCCGACTTTTTCAAAGTCACTGCTCATAATTCATGTAAGTGCAATCTTTAGGAGAATATTTCTACGTCTGAGCTTTTTAAAATTCTTTTGGTAGATAATTAGAACCAGAGGATTTATGAATGTTTTATAATTCACTTTTAATTTTGGTGCATGTTAAAAAGAAAAAATAATCATTTTCCTCGCGCTGAAGCTCCATCTGGTTCTGAGTAACCTGGATAAGCTATAAGAAACTTTTTAGAAACCGGTACCTTCGAAAACGTTACAATATCTAGCCTATTACAATGAACAAACGAAAAAACTTTATATTGAAATTATATTGTACTAGCCGTCGCCCGCGGCGTTGCTCGCGTTCTACCCTTTAGAGTGTGACGTTTCAAAATTCCTTTCTTAGTGCGCCCCTACACTATATAAGGAACCTACCCTCCAAATTTCATACCTCTAGGACTTGTAGTTTAGGCTGTGCGTTGATTCTATGTCAGCTTCAAAAGAGTTTTATATATATTGATGATGATGATGATACCTACCTATTTTCTGAAATAAACAGCATCTGATTCACATAGTACCTAGGATATTTATAGTTGCACAACATTAATTAATATTTGCATTGCGTCGACCACATCATCGCTTACCATCAGGTGAGATTGAGGTCAAAATTTTGTCTGTTTAAAAAACAAAATTATTTTCTTCCACATTCAATTTTTGAATCTCCCAAGAACTTCTAATATTTTCTAATAGTTCCCCTATGGAGTTGAAAAACTTTCAGCTCCAGCGATTTTCAATCTAAAACCAGTGCAGTCGAGAGAATAGATTCTTTCCCAGGATGATAGACTATCATCTATTAAACTGTCACTGAGATCAGCACCGTGACGGCGCGGAAATCGGAATGGCGCATATATTATTCCAAACACTATATTTCCCACATGCATTGAACGTCGTATTTTCAACCCACAGTGACGCAAGGCTTCAGTATTTCACCAAGGAACATTCAACCCTGACGCTGCAATTTAACCTTTACAATGTTTGTCTATAAAGTGATACGGAACAGCAGAATTATTGTTGCCTATCACTCTTTGACAAACGAGTTAAAGGTGACTCGTGAAATTTATCGGGTTTTTTATGCATTTACACCCCACTTGATAAAGAGGACAACGGAAACGTTGGTTGACACTGCTGACATTTTTTGAAAATGCTAGCCAAAAACGAACACGCTTGAATTTGTATTGTTACACTTTTTGTATAAAAAAATACTGTGAAACACGCGTGACTGGATGTTGCAGCGTCAGTGCTATAAAAATAGTAGAATTGTATCCAAACATTGCAAGGGTATAGTGAATTAGGCTAGCCGAGGACCAGATTGGATCACCGCGGATTAATTGATGAATAATAAACGAATACAATTTGGTTACATTCAGAGCACGCTGCATAGTAATGTTCCTATAACTGTGGTTTTAATGGATTGCAGTATTTTACTCAATCTACGACATAATTATTCGACGTAGAAATTCGTTGGTCATTAATCAATTCTTTTGAACATGTACATATCCGTTGTTTGTCCGTAGTAATACTGATACCTAAATGCTTAATGAAGCGCACGTGGCGTAGCTTACTTAGCCAATCTTAACCGATAATCTAAGTTAAGCAACGTTCTGTGCGAACACTTTCGGATAGGTGACCGCTAGTGGCATTTAGATCTGAGCGCGTCCGTGCTTCGGAGAGTACGTTAAACAGTCGGTATCGGCTGTAGCAGTCGTCAAGCCACGATGGAGGCCTTAAAGCGGCCCAAAAACTCCGTCACCAAAGTTGGCCGCTAGCTCATACGAGCTTGCTTGCTTATATACCTAAATGCTTTATGTACCTAGATCATGTTTACAAGATTATTCGTGCTGATGTTGAACTACATATTTTGAATGGATTACGCTAAAAGCACAGCTAAATCAAGCTAAATACAGAAGATAGTGATTGCAAAACTGAAAAAAAAAAAAAAAAAAATTTAAACGCTAATACTGGGTTCCGCAAACTCAAGGCAGCCGAAAGGTTAACTTTGCGTTACCTTATACATAAATTATATTTATTACTAAACGTATTAGTTTAGTCCCTCCATTCATTCTCAGAGTGATTTTCACGCACAGAAAACGAATTCTGAAATTTCCAACTAACTTAAGATGGAAATTCTTGAATTAATGCTTAACTCTCAGGCACGTAATCTTGAGAGGGTGACGTACATAGCGCCTCGTACAATAGCTCTGTCCCTTCATATTAGGGACCGAAGGGTTACTGTCCATTGTAGCATCCGATAAATATTGTTTCCGAATATAAAAATTATAAACTAAGTGAAAATTGTTTCCTTCGCTTATTCCCATCGAGCCCACTGGCCGGCTCACTGGTGGGTCGGATCTAGAAACTAATCTGAAACATATATAAGAAGAGAGTATTTGCTGGTGACGTTGATGTACATTGTACAGCTGGACGTTTCATTTTTCCTCAACTGGTTAGTTTGCATTAACAGTCTCCCGACTACGATACCATCAAAATTTGTCAAATTACAATCAAACTGATTTGATAAAGCCATAAACCAAGAAGTTAAAGTTGACAAAATTGTTATTTTGATTGTAATTTGTCATGTTTTGATCGTATCAAAAGATATAGACAATCAGAGATTTGGTCAGATGTCCTGAAAAAAGACACTTCCTACGATTTTTAGCTTTAAAAATAATTAAAAATATTGAGTTTTGAGCCCAAGTCAGTTCAAAACTACTATCCTACATCCGCGATGGTGATTTCCGAATCGCAATAAATCAAATGATTAAAAATGATACTTCCTAACTTGATAAAAGTTTCCGACAAAAATCGGATCTTCCGGGTTGGTGCAGTGGACACAAACGTAGCTTACAGACCCTGGCTTAGGTGTATTCTGTAACGAAGGTCCTGTTTGACCTTTACGCACTCCAATGAGATGGATGGGTTAATGTATTGATTAAATGATCTTGTTATAGGAAATAGGTTTGCGGCAGGTTGTAACAGAGCTTCTTAACTTTAGTCTATTTAGTCCCGTGAAATTTGGAGGATGAACTGGGGGGCAATCGCTGTATCATAAAAACCTGGCAGGTTTTCTGAACTGTTTTCATACTAAGTCATAGGTATTCTGTGACTAAATAATGACATTACCGCGTTTCAGCGTGTTTTTTGTCGTCAAAAGCTTCTTGTTTTCCTATATCTGTGATCACATTGTTTGACATTATGCTGGACAGCGAAAGCAGTTCAGAGCTTACGATAAGGGGGCTGAAGGATACCGTAGGAAAAATATTGACAAGAATAGCTAGAGATGAAGAAGAGTAGAAGAGTTTGTAGGATAAATTAATCATAACAATTAGTAGTTAGTTTTCGATATGTACTTACATACTAAAAAACGGATACTGTACTAACACGGTTCAGGAAATTATTTCAAATTGGAACTTGCTCAGTTGGTAGTAGCTTTGCCTTCTGTGCTGTGGGTCGTGGGTTTGATGCTCCCCACTGTAAACAAACATTGATGTCTGGGAAACATAATGTAAATGTTCTATGTCTGGTTCTATTCTGTTTTATAAGTACCTATGTATTTACAAAAAAAGTAAATGAGTTTTCTATCAGCAATCTAATTCCTATATTACAAGCTTTGCTTAGTTTGGGACTAGAGGGCGTTGTGTGACATATCCATGAATTTAAATTATATTTATTTCTTAAAAAAATCACGAAAGCATTTCAACATGAAATTATATTTAACAAGCAACAAATACTCCCATTTAGTTGTACACAGAAACAGATACGTAACCACTCGCCACTAATGACGTCCGCGTAATGCCACGTTTTTCTTTTTTCACGCTAGTACAGCCGGCGAGAAAAGTAAATCAACAATATCAGATCTTTTCAGGATCCCACAAAAAAAGTGGTTGGATATATAAATGTAAGAAAATGTATTAAGAATGCCGTAAAAATGTCCGAATAGTGTGAGGTCTGTATGTATAGATTTAAGCAACTCTAATGATAAACAATAAAATTGAAAAAAAATTGTTAAAACAGAAGTGTCCATTTGTATTTTTTGTCATTTACAGTACATCCAGTCACAAAAATGCAGAGTGAGTTTGAGATAAACCAGTATAATAAAGGCTCTTTAGGCTTTATGACAGTCGTCAAACCCGTGGCACTGTTATTCTCAACGTGACGGACTTGCTCCTCTTTATGTCCATCACTCTGAGACGTAAAGATCTTGAAGTCTCATGTACGACAAGAACGGTACTTGCACTGCAGGCCAACGGGGCCAGGCAATTCTAACCCGATGTCTAGAGTGAAATGCATTTCGTGCAAAGATCACAGTTTCTTTCAGCAGTTCTCTCTTTCACTCTGTATTTGTGCAGATGAACGCTCCCTGTTGATTTTCAAAACTGGAAGTCAAACGTTCACGTTAGCCAATGAATTATTCAGGTCAGAGCGGAAACTGCGTATTTACATAAGCAAATTGGGTGCGACGACTGAACGACGACTCAAAAAGTCCGCGCGCGTCCACAATGCAACGAATTGAGTTTTGTATATTCTATCGATAAGGTAACTACCGCTGTGAGAATTTTCAAATCCTTTTAAGAAGGAGAAGAAAACATTTCCAAAATGAGAATTCCAAAGGTTTTTTAGGAGTATAGGTACCTACTGACAAGAAGGGTACCTACTAAGATTTTACGGTTTTGAGGAGCAAACCAAATCAATATTTGAGTTGTAGGTACGTTGTTTTGTTTTATTTCAGATTTGCATTTACCCGTAGAGTCTGATATCGCGAAACCTGGAGTGGAATAAATAGGCAAACCCAGATATATTCATACAGGGTACCTACGAATATAAAATAATTAGAGACTCGTTGAAAACGTGTGAAATACATACCTAACCTAACCACAACTTACATGCCTATCTATGTAGGTACTACCTATATTTACCTAATTAGGTAGGCACCTACCTGTTCCGCTAAATAAAATTATTATAACAAAAGGGTGAATCAAAATCAAGATCAATCAGATTCAACAAAACATAAATCGCCGAACAGCGTCTAATGGACGTTACTTGGAAACTTAGCAATCAGTTAAATTGTAATTACCATCGGGAAGCTCATTACGGCCTGAAAGGTGATTGACCTTGAACACTTATTTCAAAACCATCGAGGTAGGATCATAGGATCTTAGCTCGATGTTCAAAACCTAAAACCTAGTACTTGCGGCAATCGATCTTAGGCATCACCATTTTTTGGTAGTTTTTAGTTCGTCTTAGAGTGATGGGCGGCGTAGTGCGATGCCTTACAGGGCACGCATTCAGTGTATTATGTACGGTGATGCTTTTTATAGGCAAAGGTAGGCAAGAGCTACTTTCATTATTTAAAATAAAATAAACTAATTTTTTTTAACAATTTTTTTGTCATTTAGAAATTTTATACAGATCACTTGTACCACTCTAATGATTTACTTGTTTGAAGCAGAGAGTCCAATATTTACATGAGTATACCTAAAATAATTCAAGCATAAATTTTCCCTAACTTCGTTAGTAGAATACGGTAGGTAGGTAAAGCTAAAAGTAAGGTAGTTACCCGACTTTAATAAAAGCATGACATGTCACCGTCTGTTGGTATTTATGTCACTGGGGTTTCAATGTTGGATAGGTTGCTCTCATCATACATGTTCCTAGCTCTCGTAGCTTTCAACGCCTTATTACTCTTAGGTTCGCTGTCTTCTCCAATAATATCAGCCCATTTGTTTGCAAAGAAAGCCTGTTGTGTAACGCGGTATTGATTCCGGAGCTTCGCAAACACTTCAGGGCTCTGAGTCTATCTCGGTGTTGTGTTTTCTTGCTATTTTTGGCATTCGGAAACGGATTCGCAAAGTGAAAAATTTTGTATGAAAACCGGATAAGCGCCTCTAGCAGGAGATTTGGGAACTGTTTCTGCGAGTCTATAGACGTCAGATAGACTCGCAGAAACAGTTCCCAAATCTCCTGCTAGAGGCGCTTATCCGGTTTTCATACAAAATTTTTCTGGCAAAATAATGTTCCAGATTTTCCATTGATTTTCATTGATTTTTAACAATGAGTTTTGAGTTTGCCAGTCACATTATTAAAATAAGATCATCGCATAACAGCCTAGCTATGCAAGTCTACCAGAACTAGATCCAATGTGCAATAAAGACGAATCCTATTATGAAGAGTTTCCAGTAAAATTGAAAATCTGACACCTCCATATCGTGTCGAGCTTAACACGAACTTTTCAGAAACGATCTTTTAAATTGGCTCAGAAACTGATTCGAAACATCATTCGGTTTGAATATTGGTATCACGTAGACCCCTTGGGGGAAGCTATATGGGTTCAAGGCAAAATAAAATCGTACCTCACGCCTGTAATATTCCCAGACGGGGCCGATACCGGTATCTTCACCAAATTGGACCCCTTAAATAAAATACCGGTATTTTATATGCTGTTCTAGCATTTTAGTAGTAGTAAAACTGCAGTACCAGCTTTATTTGTTTCTTTGTTGGTGTGACAGTTTGTGATATATTGTTGTGCACGTACCTTTATGACATGTGAATGTTTTATGGACTGATAAAAAATCTACCTTAGTGTCTTTGTTTGATATCGAATGATTCAAGTTTTTTTATTAGTTCTCGTAAATTGCTTCAATAGTAAAAATACCTCTAGTGACGAACTGTGCCTAGAATTTATTCCCTTTGCTTTTTGAGCAAACATTAGCAGTTTCAAAAAAATTTTGGGATAGTAGATTGGTTCTAGAAATAAATTAAGTACGTACCAATTAAAATAGCGTTTGACATGAAATTTAAACTCATATATAAACTGCGTATGCACGTGATATGGCTTGACATGAGGTTTATCAAATTTAAGGTATGGGACCTTCAATCTGATAAACCTCATGTTCGTCGTTTTATTTATTTTTATGAGCTTTAGCTAAGCATTTGGCTCCCAGTACACCTGATGGTAAGTATAGCTGCAGTGTGAGGTGGAGCATGCTTATCCATAATCCACCTATTCACTCTATGTATTTGAAGACGTGTGGCTGCCATAAGCGGTCTTACGTATATTTTTACCTTTTAATGTTTTAAAAGATAGAATAAGTCTGACAGCGACAGAAACACACAATACTGATTTTATATACGTAAACATACTCTGGTACCTACTGGAGACCAGAACATTGGCCTCGGTCTTTCGTCATCGAAGTTAGCGACACTAATTATAACTTTCTGAGTGGACACAGTTCCGATCCGGTGGCAACTCCGAATAAATTCAATTAGGTGCTTAATGCCCGGTCCGTAATTATGTTTGTGTTCTGAATTAACAATTAACTAACATAGTGGCATCGCAAGAGGAATTGCTAATTATTTGTTAGGTCTTGCGTATCTTGATATACTCCGCAAGCTATGGAACTATACTCAAGCTAAATCATTGTAGCAGTAATAGAGCTTCTTGTTAAAGAGCTCGCCCGGAGAAGTACTACTATCGTACCTATTCCTGCCGCCAAACAGCGATGCTCGCGTTGCTCTGTTTCTGTTTATTTTATTTTTAAAATAATGAGTACCCTACACAGTTTTACACAACACAATTCAAGGTGCATTTAAAAGGATATGAAATTAGGTGCTCCCATAATTATAGGGTACCACATGCGTAAAGGAACAAGCAGCAACTTAAACAATAACACAGATCATACAATAGTAAACCTACATGAGACTAAACAACTTTTATGTCTTAGAGTGGTGGGCATAGTGCAATGCATTTTTGTATAAGTAGAAATTAAAAAACCACGGCAAAACTCAATAAAACGAGTATTTAGTAAACCTGGATATTCACCGTTCCTGCCTAAACACAAAAAACTCCAAGACGATGCCTCTCTCATTGTGACCAATTTGTTTATGTAAAGCGTGCCGTACCGCTGAATATTACAACACACAGTACTTCTGGAGAATCAACAGTGCTTGGTGAATTATGAATGAAATTACTGCTCTACGTGTTTCATTTCGCTTTCAAAAACCCGACTGTCGAAGTGGACTCTTATACTGAAGATAAAAATGTGGGTTTTTGTGTCAATTCTAGGTCTAGTTACACACGCACCTAGAATATCAAACTTGTCCAGTTTTTAGCGTAACAACTCAAGTTTTGGTGCTTTAAATCAAGGGGACCATCCATTTGGGGCCCTAGATAAGCCGAAGACCGAGCTTAATAGCGCGTCTTGGAAGAGATCTACGTCCAGCAGTGGAACAATATAGGTTGATGATGCTGACGATCCGTTTGCTCCATTCCTTCCAAAAAGAAGTTAAGGCGACTAAAATAAAAAAAAATCATACCTAGTTCATCAAAATAATCAAAATCTTTCACTTTCACGATGTGTTTTTCCAGAGAATTGACTTTGAAAGAAAGGTTGAGAAATAGAAATTGTTATCCATTGAAGAAAAACGTATTTATTCTTTGTTCGATGTTTAATTAATTAAGGACCCTAAAGTTTTTTGATTGCGTGGGTTTTGACTACACTCAGGAGTTATGGCTCAGTCGGTAGTAGTTTTTTCTGTGCTGTGGGTTGTGGGTTCGATCCCCACCGAGAACAAATATTTGTGTGTGGCAAACATAGATGTTTGTTCTGTGTCTGGGTGTTACTATGTTTTATAAGTTTGTATTTACAAAATTGTATGTATTCTATTAGCCATCTAGTTCCCATAGTTTTGCTTAGTTTGGGACTAGAAGGCGTTGTGTTAAATGTCCGTGAATATTTATTCATATTTTTATTGACACTCGAGTGGAGAGCTTCCGGGTATCTATGAAAACTGAAATATCTTGGAAACCAAGAATGCTAGTTTAGTGAAATTTTGCAAACAAATAATAATATGGGCAATTCGTTAAAGGCAACTATTATTAAGGAGTGAATTTTTCGTTTCAAACCTCATTGTATTGCTTTTTACAGAGAACTTGAACGCATAATGCGTGTAGCTACTTCATTAATCAAATGGCTTGAAAAGAGCCGTAAAGGCTTAAAAACCAGCCACTAAAAGACCACTGCGGAGTCTGCAGATTACCCAATCATCCGATTTCACTTGTTCCTATTGCCAGCTAAATTGGTTTCTACGAAAGACTCCATTGGATGAGAAATGCTGGGAATGAAGTACTTGCACTAGATGGTGCCTATAGTACTATAGTTTAGTATGGGATAGGGATGTTTTTTTATGTACCTACATACTTATAAAATAAAAAAAACATGATCAAAATGGTATTACATGAGAGCATAATGTACTACTTTTTCAGCTTGAAACCAAAAATGTTGGCAGAGAGACCAAAATAAATTAAAAATGTATTCTCAAGTAGTGGAAATGAAATAAACACGTATTGGTGTGTGTAATTTCAAGCTAAAAGTTATAAAAATTCAAACTTAAGAATCTAAAAAGACCATTATTGAAGGTATTTTCCGTAGCAGCTGAAAATTCTCTCTGAAAAGTGAGTTTAGTTATTCTCAGTGTTTTTGTTCATGTTCAATATGAAAGAATTTTTAATCATAGCGAATGGATTTTGTAAAGTTCTTGAATTTTTCGAGTTGGACAAAGGCCTTAATTGAAGTAAAAATATATCTCTCTATAAAACATAGATCAAACCATTAATCGCTAAAATCCCCAAAAAGCCAGCTTTTCTGGAAAAACATGATTTTTTATTACAAACCAGGACCGCCTACATAAAATAAAGCCAGAACTTAGATTTATATATTATTATCCTTTGCTGAGTTATATTATTGGTTTATCAATGTTTAAACAGGCGGTGAATTTCCTTCTTTAGTACCAGGACTGAGGGCCCAAACGAGTGAATTATTGTTTTACCGTACCGATTAAATATTGACAGAATAATGATTCTATTTATGAAAATATAAGGAAATATAGTGAAATAATAACGACAGAATGAGTTGACAAAATATCTCGCGTGCGCATCCTAGCCCCGCTGGACAAATATATTATTATTGAAATATTTTTAGAAACTTATGTTTACCTACTACAAAACCATGTAAACAATATTTTTGGGTCAGTTATGTAAATTTCCCGCTAGAGGCGCTGCCCAATCGCTATACAGAAGATAATTTCGGTACAAGAACTTTGTAGTAGATAAAACATACATACTAGACTAGACATGCTGCTAACAATCCGTAAACAATTGAAAGCCAACATCAAAGTTTCAACTATGAAATCAAGAACTCGAGTGCTGTATTGATGCATTATTCATGACTATTTATATATTGTACATTGTTAATAGGGATGTGGTAAAAATGCCGGACTAAATGTTGATCAAACTGTAAGCACTTTGGTCTTCAAAATGCATACAGCTAACTAGCATCTCTTATTCCGTCAGTATGTAACAATCCGTCAAGAAAATAATGAAAAAAAAAAACAAAATGCATGGAATATAGTGGTGACTGGTTTCGAAATGTCATTTCCATTCAATTTGACTATTTTTCTATTCACCGATTGTACGAGTAAAATATTTTGGTTAGAGGGTGCTTTTGGCTGAAGCCATTTTATAGCCGGATCGATATAAAAAGCCGGACATAAATCCTTGTCCTCGAAGATGAAGTTACCTGTGATTCCTAACTTCCGAATGTAGCTTCGTTGATATTCAAGTCGTATGGAACACTCATGCTAAATTCCACGGTCTTCTAAAAAGAGGTGTTCTAATGACGGCCGTTTATTGCCGTACCTTGTACAGCAAATTCAACTTTATAAGCAGAGGAAACCTCTGATTAATCAAAAAAAACCAGTGCGTGGAGTCCCTCCGCGCGGAAGAAGTTATACTTCGAGTGCCATTTGCGTTTCGTGGGAGTCTCCGTATGTGATCACTCTCGCTCTGTTTCTTTCTATTTCCCCTCCCCAAGAGCGTTAAACGTTTAACGCGCTAAACGCTGTCTCTTTCTATTCCTCCTTCGTTTAACTTTTAACGTTTAACGCTGTCAGTTGGAAGTCGCATTATAGAAGTATATAACTTCAAAAATTCAAATATCATACAATGAATTATCGAAGACTTCCTTTTTATCTATTTTATGCGTGCAGAGACACGTCAAAACACAAAATAAACTCAATTTTACAGCTGAATGTCTGATTTCCGGAAGACTGTTCTAAATCAATACGAGGGCTATTGAAACGGTCACCGTATTATAGAAAACTAGAACTTCAGTTGCAGACAAGATGTGGAGTAGTTTGAGTGCATCTGAAACAAACCATACAGGTACATTGCATTTAGTTTAAAATAATAATTAAAACAATTGAAACTGGTTTAGTATACAAAGAAATTAAAAAAAATGTACATATTAATTTGGACATTGAACAAAACGCTTTCTTGTCTCAAAAAACTAAATAGTTATTTTTTTAGTAAATTCATAGGTACTCTTATTACACAGTGACATTCAGATGTTTAAGAAACCTCTATGTCATTGTTTGCCACACATAAATTGAAAAATTTGTTATTTCAATACGAGTTAGCCTATTTTCAAACAGTGAACCTACTCTAATGCAATTTAATAAATGCACTTCTGAATGAATAAGTTCTTAACATAAAATTTCAAAACGACCGTCAGTTATTAAACTAAATAACTTGTCTTGTTGCGATCTCTAGAAGGCTGCAGTTGGAAACGAGCTGAGTGTCTACTGCACAAAACTTTTGGAGTATAAAACGTGTTGAGTTAGATACACTGCAAGGTAATGCAGCCTTATCGTAAGTGTCAGCACACGATATACAAGGCAGCGGCGCAGTGTACATCACAGAATATCTTCTTCTTCTCTTCAATAATGGCCTGTGTCCGTCATTTCGACAGACAATTTTGCCAATGTCAAGTGTTAAAATTGTAATAAATAAGTCAAGTCAAGTCATTTGTCAAGTCGGCTGTCGTTTGTTTTGAAAAGAAAATGGTGGATTTTCTCTTCAAAACCTAACACGAATTTTCACATTCAGAATTATTCCAATGGCTCACACTTTATGTTACGACCTGAGTATTATTGCTTGAAAATTCCACCAAAATTAAACAACAATACTCACAATAACACAAGAAAAACTATTAAAATAAAAGTGCTATGTGACATTTCACAGCACTACACGTCAAAATACTCTCATAGAATGACGCTTACTGTAAGCTTACTGCAGTGCCCTTGTGACGTACATCATATAAAATGGCTAGAATAATGTTTTGACGTTTTGTGCCGCAGTGCTGCGCCCTACCGCGCAGTGAAACTCAAATTACAATAAGCAGATATTTTTCGTAGTAGACGCCTTGGTTCTTGAAAGCTACCCAGCCTCAAGTCTGCATAAGTTTGGAGCATTTTAAAAATACCGAAATGACAAGCCACAACGTGAACCAACTTTCATTACTCATGCCACCGCCAACGTCTAAAGTTTTGGATCCCAAAACATTTGGTATGCAGAACTTAGCCAACTTATATTTAGGTAGACGGTTGATATCTTAGAGCTATATGATACACAAGTGAAATAAAGATGGCGGCGCTCGGACAGAATAGGAACGTCAAAATTTGAAAAAAAATCTAAACAAACCGTGGCTGTGACGTGTGTGAACCAAAAAGGCTGTGACGTAAGGAGGCTCACTACAACATGTAAAACAAATCGCTTCGAATGAAGCTGATCATATAATTATGATCGAACTTCACGTACAGGGTAAGTTCCTTTGATCATTAATTATGCCTAGTGATGATGCCTATTTATATTTACGAGTGCAAATGGGAATAAACTAAGGTACATCAAACTCGACACAGAAAAGAAAGTGAAATTTTACTAGGTTACTTTTTTTTTGAGATCTGTGTCGATGTCAACAGGCGTAGCTTTATTCAACTATAAAAAAGGGAAGCTCCTGTGTGGTAATATCATACTTGTTTGCTACCCTATTATATACATATATCAGTAAACACACTGAAGTATTAACATTGTTTAGATCTACGAGCATACTCTATAACCTTTATGGCTTGCTCTTTATTTCTCTAAGATTGTTATAATATTAGAAGTTTACACTATGTAGTAGGTTTACCAAACTATGAATTTGGACCTTGAATAAACATGAGTGTGTGAGCCACATGAAATTTCATATATAACGCAATACCAATATATTTATTAAAGGAATATTCAAATTTCAATATTTTTAAACGCTAGCCAAAATCACATTTAATTGGAGACTGAAATGGCTGATGGCAAATCGGCAATAATGAGGCGAAGAGCTGAAATGTAATCGATGATGGGTCAGACAAGTTTACACTGAAAGCCTACTTACTGTAAGCTTTATCAAACTTACAGGTACATAGAAAAAAAACATTAAATTTTGATGTCAAGCATTAGTTATAATTAAGACTTTCTGATTCCATCCTTTTGTACGAAGTCCTTTTCTGAAATAAATAATTTATTTATTATTATTATTATAAATTAAGCGTAGTTAAAACTAGTAAGCTTTGTTTTGGAGTTTGGGGTAAGATGGCGCTGTGTATGTGGGTATGAATAACTTTATTTAAAAAAAATCAATGAGATTATTATGTTTCCTCCAAAACTCCAGAAAACTGTTTCATAATGGGAGCTCAACCTTTATTGGTATTGCGGTAAACTGGGAGCTGGCTACTGAACGGTTTTTTTTATTTTTCATTACATGATTTATTTATCGTAACCCTACATGCATAAGATTTACTTGCACCTTGACAAAATTGTTTCAATTCCCGGTTCTTGCAACCGTTAACCTGCTTCTTATACAAACTTTTCCATTTTGTCCAAATGCGCACTAATTGAGTGGGTTTTGTCAATCAGCTGATTTAAATGAGGACTCAAATATTGGGGATCGACTAGGAAATCTCCATTGCATAAACTCATGTCAGTATTATAAAGTGACCGTGAGGGTATAAAATAGATACACCAAAGAAGGACTTCATTGGCGCAGTTTCTTGGCGCCTCTGAAAGCGACTCAATCTTGGACTAATGGCTGAAGGTTCTGAGGCTGCAAACTAAAGTGCGTTACTTTGTTTCCTTTTCCCGTGTCTTAAATCTGATTGAATGTAATTTTCTACCATGGTATAAGATACAAACTTTAGTTAGTTATCCTATTCCTTCACGGATAAGTCGTTAGACACCGCATCTGGATTATATCAAAGGTTTCCTCACAGTCAATAAGAAAGTTATGGTCATGATGGAAGTTTTCAGATCTTAAAAACTGTATCTCAAAGCCTAAGCTCATTTGAGCTTCTAGCTATCATCATCCTGACTTCACCCACTGCTGGGAATAGGTAGGGTACTGCGCTACTCTCATGGCACTAGATACCTGTGACGCCAGCAATGTCGTCAGCCCAAATAACGCGAACGGCGCGGTGTGACGGCAGGCAGTGTGTGGACAAGTGTCACTCGCGTGTTTTTTATTGCCCTGGTAGTGCATTACCGGTGCCGTGCTGAAGCCGGCGATGGTGGACAAACGGCTTTAAACGGACTATGAATTCCATCTTCATAAAAAGTAATAAACCAAGTATAATCCTTTACGAACGAGTATAGTCACACGCAAGTTTCCTCCATATTTTGCAAACTTCCTGAGTAAAGTCCGATGAGTTATGAGGGTCGGGAAATTTTTATTAATATGACTTGATACGCGCCCTGAGTCCGTAGTCTTAAGTTTTATTTTGCTGAGGTGATTCGCAATTTTTGTATGGAGAAAATGTAGTTTTCGTTTCACGATTTTTCTCCATGCGAAAATTGCGATTCGGTTTTCGTGAATTAACAAACTGAAACTCAGACTCGAGGCTCTTCGAGGGTGAGATGTTGGATTTAATATGAGTAATAATTTACGCTCTATAAAGACCTATGATCGTATAAAAACTATTTTGGGTATTAATCTGTCTATCAAATACAGTTTATAGCATTTATAGTTTCTATGATATTCGAATTTTTATGACTCCGAATGGTTGCTCTTAGCTGTATTTTTATGAAAGGCTTAAAATTCTGTACCACAAAAACATTGTTATTACAATAATACTTTAGCGAAAACCATTAAAGGCCACTTAGACAAATTAAATTCTACTTTTGCAAACAGAATATTTCACTAATTCGTTTTGCTGGTATTTTATTGTATCAGACAATTTAATTGTATTTCTAATCCAATCTCATTCTTAATCACATAGTTTCTCTCGAAGCGCTCGTTTCTAGGCTTGCTTAGTCAATCTTTACCGATTATCTAAGTTAAGCGACGTTCTGCGCGGTCACTATTTGGATGGGTGACGGTTAGTGGCATTTACATCGGAGCGTGTCCGTGCTTCGAAGGGCACGTTAAACTGTCGGTCCCGGCTCTAGCAGTCGTTAAGCCATGACGGAGGCCTTTTGGCGGCCTTAAAACTCCGTCACCAGAGTTGGCCACTAACTCATACATTGCTTGCTTTTACATAGTTTCTAATAAAATAGAAATTTTATACGAATTTGATAATTGATTCATGAAATAAATTGTACTTTTCTGAGTAAAGGTGATAATTTAGCGAGAGTGTTCGACTCAGTGTTCTTTATAAGCTAATGTGAAACCGAACCGACAGCGACCGAACCAGACTTTTCCATGAATTTGCGAAAGATACCTTCTTCTTCTTGTACTAATCTGGCTCTCTTTTACAATACTAATGTTCTATTTAGTTCCGACGATCTGTCTTCAGCTTAGATGAAACGTCCATGTGCAGCTAGATCGTTGTTCAAATTGCCTAAAAACAGGAAAACCTACGATTCAACTGCGTTTCAGTAAAAAAAAATTAAGTAGAATGACCGTTGGCTAGATTATTGAACTATTATTATTATTTAATTAGAAAAATCTATAAATGCACAATCGTATCCCAGTAGCTTTACTAGACCTGCAAGGCTCTAGACCAGCAGTTTGCTGTAAATAGCGCAGTTAATTCGCGTCGGTTTCAACGTAGCTTTTACCAAAATTCTGTAATGAATTCCGACCTTCATAAGGAAGCAGGTAGCGGGTAATTTAAGCAAAGATAATACAGTCCTAAAACAATAGAGTTTCGTTTGATTTTTGCCTTCTCTGGTCTTTGAGTAGTTTTGTTTTGGCTAGAAATAACAGTATTCACACCTGGGTATGCTATTATGTTCATTAAAATGATAGTTAACGCACTACACCATAGCCTTTTTTATTTTTTATTTTGAGCTAAGAATTTGGCTGCCAGCACACCTGATGGTAAGTGTAGCTGCAGCCTAAGGTGGAGCACGCTTAGCTAAAATCCACCTATCACACGACGGTCATACAAAAAAAGATCGTACATAACAACGCTGTGTTTTGTAGAGTCAAGCGTAAGTTTGTTGTCAGTTTTCTCATCATGAGAACGATTAATGAGAGATTTTGGAAAAGTTACTTTATTAATATGCTTTAATTTCTAAAAAGATTTATTATTACTTACTATTAGGTATAATGGTCTCATTTTGCTTGTCATTTCTCCTTTTATAGGTACTCTACGGGCTACAAGAACCATCGGAAGACTAAAAACAAAGCTTTCATTGTTACAAGAACAAAATTGAGGATTGCACGAATAAAAAAAAAATTGAAAACTCGTAATTTATATTTTTATGTTACTGCTTAATTAGTACCTACTTTATATGCTACTCTACATATAAGCGTATAATTTGTCAATGATTGTAATGGAATGACTGTATAGTACCCAGGTAAAAATACATATATTTTATCGGTCGTGACTAATAATAGCACTTTAATAGAAATGAGCTTTGTAAATAAAGAAATAAAACTTTAATTCTGCTAGGGTCCGAAAGCAATCAATCAAAAGCACACGTACATTAGATGATTTATAGCTAACAACAGCTGCATGGTAGCCGGAAACCCTTTTCTTTCGAAACTCTTTGAATAAGTGAGGTTTTGCTGCAAATTTCCGGTGGTTTTGTAGGATGACGCTGGAAAAATACTGTTTAAAAATACTACTTTGTTTCGTTTGCAAATGCAAAATTAAACTTTTTTTTATAAACTATGTCACAAACTCTTAACATTAATAATCATATCACTTATTATTTTTTATAATCCGGCATATTTAA
Source organism: Eulithis prunata (assembly GCA_918843925.1). Taxonomy (NCBI): domain Eukaryota; kingdom Metazoa; phylum Arthropoda; class Insecta; order Lepidoptera; family Geometridae; genus Eulithis; species Eulithis prunata. The sequence continues at coordinate 3,186,031 of OU974019.1, read as the reverse complement.
TAAGTATGTAAAAACGGGTTGGTTGTTTAGGTTGGAAACGCCTGAACGCAAAATATCACCACTAAGCTCAACTTCAATTCAAATGCAGTATTGTTGTGAATACTAGGTACCTTTTATGATTGGCACGCCTAGGCTTTAATATTCAGAGAAACATTATGTAGGTATCTTAGAGATATGTATGATGTAGAAAACAAGACGTGTCTGCCAAATTCTGAAAGAAACATGCCTTCGCAATTTCACTACGTCGGTATTCGCATACCATAAAAGATTCAGAATCGCTCTAACCGAACGCCAGCGAAGGAAATTTACTTTTTCAGTAAGTTCTAGTGACTTTTGAGAGGGAAGGCATCGGCCGTGTAATATGCATGAGTCACTGAACACGAAGCCAGTTGCCGGCAAAGTGGGGGTACGATGTTATACGCAGATGCACTTTGCACGAAGTCCAATTCTTAGGGTTAGGTGAATGAATTCTTTTAAGATACATTATTTTCTTTTAGCTACTTGTGAAAAGCTATCGTAAAAATCATGACCAATTGAAAATAACTGCTTATTTTTAAACTATTTAGAAAATTCTAGAGATCTATAACGCTGGATTTCAATCATTTCACGAAGATATTGTATACATTGACCTTTAAGTCGTTGATATAAGAGACAAAATTCAATGACTTATTCGTCTTTGCAAATTCCATAATCTGTTTGTGCTGGTGTTTTATACAGTATTTTTATAGAATTTATTGTCTGTTACAAGAATTTTTTTTAGTTTCCAGATATTCTGTCAGTTAAAAAATATCATATTCATCATAAAACGTCCGACAGTTTTTCGATCGAACAATAGATAACTTGGCTATAAACAAACAACACTGGCCTAAATAAAGTTGTGGGGTTAATCGAATGGATCGCTATAGAAAAGTTGACTTAAAAAAAAAATATTCTATAAATATTAGAAAATTTACATGCAAAGGTCTTACGAGTAATGACGACTCTGGCAAGCGCATCGTCAGGTTTTTTCTTGTATAGGGATATTAAGCTTTAAAACTGAAAATATCATTTCCACTCGTGTTAAGTACCTACCCAACGATGATAATATTAAGCACCTTATTTAAGAAGTAAAATAAAAAAGTATAAAAAACATTCCACACCTTACGTCCCTGACGGTTGGCAGTTTCGGGGTCGGCCGAGAAAGCGTTGGCGGGACAAACTTGACGCCTTCATAAGATGATGGTGAGATGAAGCTCAGGACAGAGAACATTGGAAGCCTTTGGCGGAGACCTTTGCCCAGCAGTGGGACGATTTAGGCTAAATAAAAAACATTTCACCTAACAATAAAAAACAATTTATTAGAGAACTCTGTTTCGCACATTAACGAAACACCATAATGTAATTAATCGTCGTAAGAAAATCGCACGTTATTTTGTTATATATCGGACGGCCCGAAGATATTGCCGCTTTCATTAATCTCAGGGATTCTTGAAGGAAATCCTGCAAAAAGCATTGTTACCTTCAGCAGGGCTGCCTCGTACATAAAAAAAGATTTTGTATAAAAGCTTTAGTAATAAAAATGGTTATCAAATCAAACAAAGTTAGGGTTTAATCATAATAATAATTTATAGCAATACCTACGTACTGATAAAACCAATAATAATTTTTATTAACAATTAATCATGATCTAATGTTTACCCGGCAAAGATTAGTAGTATTATGAAGACTGCAAATGTATCTATGTTTTTTTTTTACTGATTTATAACGATTTTACTCGTATTTAGGTACTTTGTACGTTTCTACTAAAAAAATACTTCTTATAGAGTGTTAATTGAGGCGAGGGGGTACCACATTTCGTTTACCACTAACTTGAACTTGTTCTAAACCGTTTATACAAATTCATTAATTTATTTTAAAGTAACTTTTACAGCATTCTATACTTTTTTTTTTCTTTTTCCGTGAGGAAATCCATCATTGATACCTATTGCTTGTTAGAGCAGTAGGTTATGTCAGACTGTACTGACTAAAACCTCAAAGTCCGTTGGGCACTTTTACCGGGGGGCGCGAGTTCGCGTTAGCATTCTTCCGCGAAGCATCATAGACTGATGTACAGATTATTGGGTAGACATGAGGTGAGGGATTTGGTGCTAGCAAAAATGAACTGATGCATCACACAGTCGACACCCCTAGAGATGATAAATGTCGGGTGAAGTTTTCCGTCTCTTTCAAACCATTCGCGGTTTCATTCGCAGCTGCGTTTTTGAGGTGTAATTTATCTATGATTGTTCCGGACACTTTTATCTTTCTAAGGTAAAAATTTGAGGAAGTTCTGCTGCTTTATTTCATGTCCGTACTTTGTCAGAATAAGACTAAGTGTTGGGTTTTGGAATACATTTTTATCGAATACGAAACCGTGAATCACCCTGTTGCTTTTGAAATTTAACTTGATAAATGTATCTCTTTAGAATTCCACGAAAAATAGGTTGAATTTATTAAATGCTAAAAAATATTCTCAACATAATTAGTCTGGAAGGCCGCCCATTGTACAATCTGTTTTATGTTATTTCCCGTACTTATGTAATTTATCTTTGTGTACAATAAAGTGTTTATCTATCAATCTAATTATTATACAAAAATATTAACTTGAGACTTCGACTAGACGCCCTGAAAGAATTCGACGCGTGACCCGAGGGCTGGTGATTATCTAGGCCAGCGTATCGGCATTGCTATTCAGCGCGGCAATGCAGCCAGTGTCTTGGGCACGCTTCCGATTGGTACTGATTTGGACCAGTTGAGCTATCTATAAATCGTTTGCAACGGTTTGTAGATAGCTCAACTGTTTCATGTGTATTTTGTAAATATTGTAAATATTGTAAATACTGTATTAGTTGTAATTTTCTTTGTGAATAAATAAAATTGTGACTTGAGACTCTTAAAAATTCAGCCATCATCACATCATCCTCCATTTACTTCTTTTAAAAAAATCCCTGTCTCCAAATTATCTCAGTATCCTGCCCACTCCCTTAATCACGCACCGGTGACGAGCCTCGGTCACAAGGTAGTAGAAAACAGTAAGATGAATGCGTATAAATCGTAAACACACGCTTAAAGCCCCTCAAGAAGACCAATAAGTGAATAAACACTCAGCTATCATTTTACACATACAAAATTTACTTTATTGTTAAAAAAAAGGTATTCAAAATGTACGTAAAGACTCTGATAAACCAACTCAAACTAGTCACAATGACATGTTTATTTTTATTTCCGTTTATATTTTCTATTTTTAAACTATTTGAAAAAGTTGTCTTAGAATGGGTTAAATTCTGTAAATTTTTCTAAATTAAACTGATTTGACAGCACTAAATAGATAGCTGTCTTTATCGTTTCAGTTCATGAGAAAGAGATGGCAAGAATCGGGGACAATGTCGACATGGCTTGGCTAAAGGGTGTTGGTCTACTGAAAAAGAGATTTACTGTGACTCTGCCATCTCAACGAACAATGTAGCTATTAAGTTAATCGGCACCGTTTTCCCACCGAATGAGACATTACAGATATTCTATGGGGACATAAAGTAATAATGGACTGGGAAAGTCCGTTTGTTTGTTTTAAAAAAGACTTTGTAAGAACATTATTCGTCGTAAATGTACCGTAAAAAAGTTTATCAGGGTAATTTTTTCTTGAACAATTTAATCTGTAATTATTTTAGGTACACCAACTAAGTTGGTTCATCATCATCAAAGGCAGCTTGTAGAGACCCATAGCTGGCCATAAGCCACCTCCCTCAAACGCCACTCTTGTCTATTTTAGGCCTTTTGCAACCGTATATCCCTGTACGGCAACGATATCGTCCACCCATCTGGCTGGCCAAGGCCTCTCTTTTGTCCCATAGGCCACCATTCTGTCAGGACCTAACTCCACTTGCCCGACCAAGCACGGTTTTTAAGTTTCGCCTGTTCACGTTCCTCTTGAACATTCAAACAATAGGTATCCGATACAAAAAAATGGTGTCCTACACAAAAATGTGGTATGAAAAACCGCATGTAACAGCTAGTGACATTTACAGGACAACGATTCGTTCGTGCATAAACGTGATTACAATGCATAATTTCACGTTTTGTGCGCCACACCACAAAACGAACAGGAAGGCTCCGACGATATAGTCAAAAGTTTGTAACACTAGTTCATTTTACACTGCGCTGTAACGCAGTAGCAAATCCATGTTGAGCTGTTGTCACCGCGTGTGACGCGCAATGTAACTCAAAGTATACGTACATTTTTTAGTATGCTGGAGAGTAAATCGTAGGCGGTTTTGTACCATGCTACTGAGGAAATTGTTTTCACCCTCCGTACTACGAAATATAGCGTGATATTAATAAATGGGGGCTTTTTTGTTTCTGCCGATGCATTGGGTTTTAAATAAATAAAAATACACTGCGTGGTAGTGAAGTCTCCAGTGCTAGGATACACTACGTTACTCATCATTGTACTTGTAAGTCGACTGTAATTGTATTTTTGCTATACGATTTTAGACTGTAAGTAATATTACTTGTATTTTGTAGTTTGTAATTAATACTTGGAATTAAATACCTTAATTGGTTTTCCAACCTAAAAGGATCTTTTATTATTTTCTAATGGTTTGTAGAAGTTTTTAATTTTGTAAGATCAAAGTGAAAATATTCCTAAAGGCGTTTCGATGTTAAATATTTTTAATTGCCTATCATTAAAACTTTCTGGTTTAAAACCTAGTGAGCTGGAAACTTTTCGAGGGTGAAAACACCGATTAAATTAATCGAAGTTCATAGAAAATAATTCATAACTTATTTCAACCCCCAGCTCTGAACTGTTTTCGCTGCCCAGCATAATGTCAAACGACGTGGCTACGAAAACAGTCATTGGGCACGTCCTCATTGGACTTGCTCTGTGAGGTAATGCATTGTTATAGGCAGAAGCTACCACTTTACATCAGGTGAGCTATCAGCTTGATCCATCACTTTTATAATTAAAAAAAAAAAAAAAAATGCTTTTGACGGTAAAAAAGCGCTGAAACGCGCTAATGTCACTATTTAGTCACAGAATACGTATGACTTAGTATGAAAACAGTTCAGAAAACCTTCTTCTTCAACTTCAACTTCTTGGTTTGTGGCTTTTGTGGCTAGTTGCCTTCTTCTTTTTCTCTTAATTAATGGCCTCTGTCCGTCATTTCGACAGACAATTTTGCCAATGTCAAGTGATATAATTGTAATAATATAAGTCAAGTCAAGTCATTTGTCAAGTCGGCTGTCGTTTGTTTTGAAAAGAAAATGGTGCCAGGCTTGAAGCTGGCTTTTTATGAAACAACGATTGCCCCCCAAAGCTTTATAAGGAGTGATCACGAACAAATCTGACAGTCGTTACGTTTCAAATACGTAAACATAACGTATTTGAATCGTATATTGCGCGTCAACGACAGCTTGACTGTCGAACGTTGTATCGTCACCGCGCAGTGTATATTTGATACGCTAGCGTTACGATACGTTTCCGATTGTCACATTTATTTGTGATCAAGGCACTTAAATTGGCTATTAGCTGACTTCCACATTCATAAGCGGAGAGGCGCTCCTAAAGGCGGATTCAGGCGCTGCACTAGACGAATGTTAATAGTAACGGTGTGGAGGAATGTCGAGTCTCTATTTAATTGAACTCGAAGTTAAAACTGTTGTTATCATTATATTATGTACCTAGAATATTCTTATGACTGTTTTTATTAAGGTAAACTATCATTTTGATTGTAATTACCCAGACAGATTTGACAGGCGTCATGGCTCAGTCGGTAGTAGCTCTGCCTTCCGTGCTGTGGGTCGTGGGTTCGATCCCCACCGAGAACAAAAATTTGTGTGTTGTAAACATAGATGTTTGTTCTGTGTCTGGGTGTTTCTATTTATTATAAGTATGTATTTACAAAAAAAAAATGTATGTATGTATTCTATCAGCAATCTAGTTTCCATCGTACAAGCTTTGCTTAGTTTGGGACTAGAAGGCGTTGTGTTAAGCGTCCGTGAATATTTATTATTTATTATTATTATTATTATTCTGATGGTAGCAAATCAGTAGACAATCGGGCAGCTGAAGTAATATTTACAGTGTATTCAAATTGGTTTATTTGAGAGCCGTGGTTTTATTTTATTACCCGACTGCAGCGAAGCAAAAAGGAGGGTTTATTAATATTGAATATGACATAAATATAAAAATCTAGCTGCTACCCATTGGGCGTTTTTATGGAAAGAATTTGAACAGACTCATTAAAAGCTCAACTCCTGAAGTATTCGGGAAAAAGGTACGAGTAAGTATCTAATGAAATGCTTTGACCTTTCAACGAAAAACAAATAGCTTTAAGCTCTGACGAGAAAAGCTTTTATTTATATTCGTGTTTTATTGTTAGCTAAGAAAAATACTGTTGATATTAGATATAGGAAATAAAAATATCATACTTTAATTATTATGTATTGTTTAGCGACTTTGTTCATATATTTCAAATGTAGTAGATTTTGCAAATAAGTAAGTATTTAGTTGTTATACTTTTTAAAAATAAATTATGAAAAATAGTTTACTACATAGATGCAATTTTATTTAAGCAAAAGCTACGATTTGCTACGAAAATGCTACATGAGTGCTACAAAAGTGCTATGAAGAATAAAGAAAGTGCTACGTACACAACATTATTTTGTTCTCTGATTATGTCTGGTTTGATTATCATGAATTCAACACCATTCATTATTATCGCTGCGCTACACCCACATTACATGGGGTTAGCACAAACATAAAACTATGATAGATATCAAACATCTACAAAAATATACCTAACAAATAAATAGAACATTATTTACAAAAATAAACTTTACATCACTTAATGTTATCAATATATATAAAACTCTTTTGAAGCTGACAGAGAATCAACGCACAGCCTAAACTATAAGTCCTAGAGGTATGAAATTTGGAGAAAGGAATTTTGAAAAGTCGCACTCTAAAGGATCTAGAACGCGAGCAACGCCGCGGGCGACGGCTAGTACATAAATAATCGGTTTATCAAAAACATAAATGAAATAATAAAAAGATTACGGAATAATCCTCTTTCAGCTTACATAAATAAACAAGATATTAAGGGAACATACAAACTCGGAGCTTAAGCGGTCAGTAGGTATTCATGGCTGAATATTTTGGAATCTACTACGAAAAACAATAAACCAACATTTTCAAGCAACAGTTTCTTGAGCGGTAGCTACTTGGGTTGTGTGTGGTTTCACAGTATCGCCGCGCAATGTAACCCAAAACCACGAAGCGTACGACCAGCATTTTGTATGGTGGTTTCCTTTTCAGGAATCTTCCAACTAAGAGGCTTATTAATGCTCAGAAATTTCAATGTCCTCTTTGAAAGCAGGTAGGGAAAGCCCCTTCTATGGAATAAAGCTAACTAAAACTACTCGTTATAAAATGAACCGTATTACTTTGGAATAAAAGTCATTGAATCGGTCAAACGTCACTGCGTAAAATCTCATTACTATACTCGTATCTATTCTGTGGCCCCTGCCTTGATATGAATAACAGCGTGTGACTTACTTATCATAAAATATGCTGTATCTTGTTAGAATAAAAGTCATTTGTCCTAACACATGAAGAACTATAGTTGCTTTTGACACAAGTTGACCCCAGGAAAGCACAGGAAGTACGGGGTCAAAATTTAAGGTAAATAGTTTTGAATTCGACATTTTGTACCTAGTAAATTAATACCACAGCTGTCTGCAGTGCTCTGTCTTGATGGTTTACTAAATCCTTACTAATATTATAAATGCGAAAGTAACTCTGTCTGTCTATCTGTCGCGCTTTCACGCCAAAACTACTGAACCGATTTAAATGAAATTTGGTATACAGATAGTCTAGAGCCTGAAAAAGGACATGGGAGGGGAGGTGAAAAGTTGTATTAAAATACCGTCATTATTAGAGCTAGATGCTTGAAACTTATGTTTTAGATTGTTGATTAGATATAAATAAATATGACATTCAAAGTTTGTAAACGTTTTACCCTATGCTACCCAAAGATCATATTCTACGCGGACGAAGTCGCGGGGCTCACTTAGTTTACTATAATAGTACCTAATTATTCACTTAATATGGCATTTGCACTAAAATTTCATTAGCCACTTATTTATATCAAAAAGCTTAATATAAAAATTTACTGATTTGGACCAGTTGAGCTATCTATAAATCGTTTGCAACGGTTTGCTGATAGCTCAACTGTTTCATGTGTATTTTGTAAATACTGTTTTAGTTGTAATTTTTTTTGTGTATTGGCGAATTGGACAAAAAAAACATATAAAAAGTAAATAACCCCCCCCCCCCATAATTGCAATTTTTTTTTTTTTTGACAGTTTCTATGTATGACAATAACGTATCCTAGAGCGGTTCATATAAGTGACTTACGGACTGCTTATAATTTTATTTTAATCCATTTCCTTCTAGCTCCAAGCCAGTGTAGAAGACTACAAGATAATCTGTGAGGGTTACAAAGGATCGTTTATTATATCGAAGGGTCGTCTTGTTAGCATAATAACATCGTCAAAAGCTTTCAAACCGTCATGACAAATGTTTTTTGGTTAACTTACCCCTTGTATTTTCAGCGAAGGGTTATGATTTGATTTTTAAAAGAAAACGTTGTAAATGAACAAGTAAGGGGATTTCTGGTTTTTTTTTAATTTCCCCTACCGGCAGTTGCAGGGGTCGCTAAGGAGATTATTGGACAAAAGTTCCAGAAATTCCCCACGCAGGGGACTCACGCAGGGGAAAACTGGCTACGAAGAGTAGTGCAATCTCGTTTACATAGTAATAAGTAGTGACTAGAAAATATTAAACAGTGTTAGATTTGAATTTGACAGGCATTTATAAGTAAAACTGTTAGTATACAAACACTAACAACTAAATAGCATGAAAGAACTAAAACTTCATAGTATTCATGTCTTACTTGTATTGAAACCATCCTTTGAACGTAACAAAAGGGGGATTACTTGCCAAACGCTCATTGGGGTCAACACCTAATATAGATAACCAAACTTTGGTGAGGAAATTGATGGGAAGGAAGTCAACCAGGTTAATACTGTTGACTAACGAGGTCAAAAAATTACTTTAAACTAATTTTGGATGCTTGGAATTAAATAAAAAATAAATAATTATGAACATTATACACAACGCTATTTAGTCCCAAAGTAAACAGAGACTTTACTATTTGAGTATGTCACTAGTGTATAATTACGGCGTGAAACTGCAGGCTCACTAGCGGTTCGGGGATCAATGAAAATCTGAGCAACTTTATGAGCAGTACATTTTTATGTTTTTCATGAAAGAAGTGGTCTTTATTTCAATAACATACTTCAAAAACTTCGCACACTTCTTGGTACAAGAAAACAATACAATAACATGTAATTCAATTTTAAATTCGCAATTTCTTAGTTCCAATTCATGCAGCACTACTACGTAAATTGCAAATTGCAATACCATTACTACGTAAATTGCAATTCGCGATCAAACGTTTGTCTAGAGCGTGTAGCAAGCACACCTGTCAGAATGGTCACGAATTGAATTTGGAAGGTTCTAGACATGCAAGGGTAAAATTTAGATTTATCTGAAAATAAAGCCTTGCAATGTAGATAGTAAATAAGGTTATTTTTTTAACTTAAGTAGACAAACAAGCGTGAACCACTTGATGGTAAGCGGTTACCGTAGCCATGGACGCTTGCAACACCAAAGGAACCACACGCGTGTTGCTGAATTTTAAAACACCCTTTTTGTAGTTCCTCATACCTCATAGTCACTAAGGAGAACCTCAACAAGAAGATCGTATTCACTATTAATCATGAATTAATTCCAAAGCATTTAAAAAGTTCTAGTACGAATTATATTTTTTTATTGACCAAAATGAGGCGGGAAATTATACAATAATGGTTGAGCTGTGCGTTATTTACTTATCAGTAGATCTTAAAAAGTTTCTTAGAAGAGTGATAAATCAGTAAATTGCTTGTAAGCTGTTGATTGAAGCCCTCTAATTAGTCGGGTGAGTTTCGAGTGGCCAGCGATAGTGGTCACCGCAGGCCGAATGTGTATGGCACCTACCGCAAACGGTGAGGGGATGCGGTGTAGCCAAGGTGTGGTACTATGCCATTGCTAACTATTTATATCAATTCAAAGCACATCTAAAACTAAATTAATCAAATGGCAATTAGAGGAGTTATTTTCCTTGATTGATTGAACCATAGCTAAATAAATAATAAATAAATAAATATAAACGGACACTTAACACAACGCCTTCTAGTCCCAAACTAAGGAAAGCTTGTACGATGGAAACTAGATGGCTGATAGAATACATACATACATTTTTTTTTGTAAATACATACTTACAATACATAGAAACACCTAGACACAGAACCAACATCTATATATGCTTTACAACATACAAATGTTTGTTCTCGGTGGGGATCGAATCCACGACCCACAGCACAGAAGGCAGAGCTACTACCGACTGAGCCATGACGCCTGTCAAGCTTGGCTGAAACAGAATGGAACGTTTATACCGTGTTGTAAAGTGAAACAGGCCCCTTATATTGCAGTTTACTGTCCGTGCCTACATATTTAGGTACCTTCCTAGTTATTGTATCAACCATCAACCTCTTTGTATCAACCTACGTATAATAAAAGTTTAGTCTCTGTAGGTAGGTGTATATATTCTAGCAAATGTTAGTATCTAGATAAACTGCTAAAGGATTATAAGGTGCAATATATTATATGTATCTATTACGCACTCTCGCGTGGTAGCAGTACACGCATTATTTTGTTAAAATTTTTGATCTTAATATTAGCCCTTTAGAGTGCGACTTTTCAAAATTCCTTTCTTAGTGCCCCCCTACACTATATAAGGATACTACTCCCAAATTTCATACCTCTAGGACTTATAGTTTAGGCTGTGCGTTGATTGTTAATCATAATCAGCTTCAAAAGAGTTTTATATTAAAATTTAAGAATTAAGTAGTTGTAAAAAAAAATAACCTGTACATTAGAGCATTGGTAAATAAACAAGCGTTATAAGGCAGCCAAGTACAAACCGTCTAAAAACAAAACACAAAAAATTAAAATCTCTTTGAATCCTTTCAATTAAAACATGATAAGCAAAACCATTATAAAATGAAAGATAACTTCACTTGCAGGTCAACTGAACAATGTGTTGTAAACAATGAGTAGGGCTTTGAGAACTACTTAACAGACAAAGGTTATTTTAATATAAACGTTATTAATTTGAGAATAAAGCTCATTTGAAAAGGAAGAATTCATAAAATTAACTGATTTTTTTTTTAAATCAACGGAATATTGCAGAAAAAACATTTTAGTAGCATAGTCATTCACTGCAGTTTTATACGCAAGTTCTCTGAAGTGATCGATGATTAAACAGTAATGTATAACTAAATATTGTACTGTTACCTTTTCAGGACGCTAGTACAAATAACAATATATCGTTGGCTAGTAACTAAAGTCACCGCAGAGAAAAAAGTAACAAAAAAACACAAACAAAACACAGTCTGATAGCTAAGCACTATTATTAAGCACTGTCGTCCTAAACCTTGATGTTTACAACACTGGACCCAAAAACCTAAGCATATAAGTAAATAACAATTTGATCCTTTTTAGCTGTTACTCGAAAAAGAGGTCTTGATGAAAAAACGGAAAACAAAATAACCCAATAGCAAGCAAGCAAGCTCGTATAAGTTAGTGGCCAACTCTGGTGACGGAGTTTTTAGGCTGCCTTAAAGCCTCCGTCATGGCTTAACGACTGCTAGAGCCGGGACCGATAGTTTAACGTGCCCTCCGAAGCACGGAAGCGCTCAGATGTAAGTGCCACTAACGGTCACCCATCCGAATGGCTTATTCCCACCGAGCCCACCGGGCGGCCCACTGGTGGGCCGGATGGGAAAAAAAGTCCCATCGAGCCCACTCATTTAGTAATAGTAGTCCGGTAACGCAGTCAGCAATCGTCAGACAATTAGAAAAGCATCTTAGACCGTTCGAAAAAAAAAATATCGCCAATAGTGACCGCGCATAACGTCGCTTAACTTAAATAATCGGTGAAGATTGACTAAGCAAGCTGCGCCATGAGCACTTCTAATAATCCAAATAAGAATTCTTTTTTCAAAACATTTTTACTACTGCATAACCATCAAAGAAATCTTCGATACCTACCCGTAAAGTAACCTCAAGCTGTAAAGTCGTCTACCGTATTGCCGGCGTTTCCCTTATCCCCCGTAAATACTTCCGATACTAGAATTTTCTAAGCCCCTAATACTCATTACTACAAGCAAAGACGGACTCGTAAAAGCCAAGAACTTAATTAACGTCCTACGGGCTAAAGCCAGGAGTTTTTGAGGCGGTCGCTTCCGTTTTTTGACGAGCGAACTGTCTATTTAGGGTTTGTGGGATTTAAAAGTATTTTCTAGATCAGTTTTGTCTGAAACTGGTCCGTGGTCAAATTAATCAAATGATCCGAGAATATAAAAAAATCGAGTTACGTCGCCTCTGTACCTCTATCGCAAACAAATCTGACAGTCGCCGTGCTAGCGTATTCGGGTTATATTGCGCGTCAATGCCAGCTCGACTGCCAACCGTTGTAGTGTCACCGCGCAGTGTATCTCGGATCCGCTGGCGTTACGATACGTTTGCAATTGTCCCATTTATTTGTGATCAAGGCACTGAAGTATCAACTTGGTTGTTGTCATTCAAAGCGTGACGTCAGCGTATAAAAAAAAATACTTGCTCTTTTGGTAGCAGTTCGTGTTAACAGTTTATTAAAGGTTTGATTACTTTCACAAAAATACTTCGTTTATATTTTTCTCCGTTGAAAAACCACAGTATTTTTCTCCGTCAGAACACCGCACCGCTTTTTTGGAACATCTGTCTCAACTTCACATTTATTTTGGCGCGAATTCGGTCTCGGCAATAAAAATAAACAAAGAGTGTTCAGTTCAGGTGTGCAGGCGACGTCGACCGTCGTGTACGTTTTTTATAGGAGAACCTACCAGTGTTCTAATTAAACTGAATTGCTGAGAAATGTAAAGAGTTTCTTTTAAGGTTTGATGACAAAGTGAGGCTCGTATAAGTTTGAAAAGATCAGCAGGTAGTAGAGAGACTTTTTGTAAAAGAGCTCAGCAAAGTACTTAGGTACCGGTTTCTGCAGTCAAGCAGTGATGCTTACACTAATGTCTGATTTAAAGAGTATGGGTGCCGGTACTGCTGGTGCAATTGCAAGCACATGGTACTAAAATAATAATTATGTACGTCTCAGCCGTGCAATCGTTGTCTCATAAAACTGAACTACTGTTTTCATACGTACTTAAATAGTGACATTAGCGCGTTTCATTCAGCATATTTTTTACCGTCAAAAGCTTCTTATTTTCAAGCTTGCGATATGGGGGCTGTAGCTACATCGCTTGACGTTATGCTGGGCAGCGAAAGCAGTTCAGCTAACGATCGGGGGGCTGACCCCGTATGCCGCTACAGAATTCGTTACTCAAGTATTTTGAGTAGGGATTGTTCATACAAAAACGTACGTTTAATTTCGGATCAGTGCTTGAGCAGAAAATCAGGATACGGAATCTGATGTAAAGGTCGTCTGCTTCATTAATAACTTTTTCTTTTAATTATCACAGAGGTAGTTCTTTAAAATAATAATAATAATAAATAAATATTCACCGACACTTAACACAACGCCTTCTAGTCCCAAACTAAGCAAAGCTTGTACGATGGAAACTAGATAGCTGATAGAATATACACATACATTTTGTTTTGTAAATACATACTTATAATACATAGAAACACCCAGACACAGAACAAACATCTATGTTTTTTACAACATACAATAATAAATGTTTGTTCTCGGTGGGGATCAAACCCACGACCCACAGCACGGAAGGCAGAGCTACTACCGACTGAGCCATGACGCCTGTCGTTGAATGTTAGTCAATATTATTAAATTTTAGTTGAGATGTCACATAAGTGTTACTTATTTTAATTTCACCATATTATAACAACCAACGGCTATAACACGAACGTGCAAACCTTTGATAAGTTAACTTTGCTGCATATGTACGCTCTTTTCCTCATCGTAAGCGTTGAAACGCGCCATAGCGCATTTCCACATTTTCCACACAGCCCGACACCGACACTAATGACCGTCAGTTCCTTGACCAAACATATCGGTTGGCAGCACCGACGCGGTTGTAAAAGGGCCTGGTATTAAGTGCGCTGCGCAACAAACATAAGGGCGCCATTTTATTTTATTTTGTTATTTTATTTATTAGGGAACACAAATAGTACAATAATAATTAAACATATAAAACTTTTAAAAAAACACAGAAACCAGTGAAGCTTCCACCGTAACATCAAACATACAAAGCATGTGAACAGACTTGATACAAAAAAAGCATTACCATAACCATAAGTTATGAAATGACTTAAAAATACAAAAGCGGATTAAAATTTTCAATTAATAATAATAAGAGTTTAATTTTATTAAGAATAACGCAAAAATGTTTTCAAAATGTCACAGTTTATTGGCAGTGGTATATTTGTCGTGCATTGCTGATAAGAACTATAGCCTTTTGTGTTTGATGATCGTTTATGTTATAAGCGTTCACTCCCTAATTTGAGTACAATCATATCGTTCCATTTTTGTGTCAATGCAAAGTCCAGTGTATAAAAAATGTCGTTGATTAGCTGTTAGTAGGTACAGATATTTAGCTCTTTGGCGGTATCGGTACCTGTCGTGTCGTTGGTAGTGTACAATCTGCCACAGGGGAGAGGACAGGCCTATCCAATTTTTTGAACAAACACATCCAAGTACCTTCCATGAAACGAAACGAGTTTTTAACACCGCTCACAATTTTGGAATTGGCAGCGTTGCCAAAAAACCAAAATGGCGAGAGCACTAAAATTACCTTGGTTTCAAATGTATGATTGCTAACATAGGTGATCAGTGTTATAAGGTATAGGAATTAATTTATTTGCAATCAAACTATTAAGAGATTATGCCTATCTTTGGCGTTCTTATTCAGAGAAACTATAACTCTTCGACAATTTTAGCTTATTTTAAAAAGGAAAACAGTTTAAATTATAGTCCATAGCCGTCTTGCTTTTCCCCATATAGATGGAAGTAAATATATTATGAAATCGAAAAAAAAAAGAAAGTTGGTCAACTGTTATTTGAATCATGAAGTTACACATTTTTATTGTAGTCAGTTGCTTTTTGGCAATCTTTAAAATCATGTAAAAATGTAGTATCCTCTTTTGACACCTACGTTTTAATATACTTATACGTGCTTATACAATACATATAAGTACATACGTAGTGAATAATTTAAACGCGCTTGAACGCGTTTAAATTAATAATAATAAAAAAATAATTTGTCGCTTGAACAGATTTACATCACCAAAGCCTCTAAAAACATAAAAATACATTGCGCAGAGCAAACTGTATTTAATAATATCACCAGCAAAATTCCGCAATATTCACGACAAACACATTACAGTCGCCGCAGCCATTTCGGCCGCAAAGTGACATGCTCATTTCAATCCGGTTGTTGAACGGCGCTCAAAATCAACTATTACCAGTCCGCAATGGAAATGGCCTTTGGTGCCTGCTCATGACAAACGGCGAGTATTTCTCGTGGTCGGAAAATGGTAATTATAATGAAATAAACATTGCTCTCACAAACAAATCCATCATATAATAGTAGATTATTAAACAAGGGTCTAAATTACCCATTATATACGAGGTAGTTACAATACCTCGCGCCGCACTATAGTGATGGATTGGCACTAAAGGTAGTTCACTAGTGAATATTATGTAGGTATTGAAGCAATTTCGTAATAGTTTTAGCAAAGCTACATTTTCCGGAAACCTCAAAAACTCAAACCGGAAACCAATGACTCCACAAGAACGCCTACTACATTCAACAAAGATATTAGTTGAAAGTTTCTAAATTGGCGATGAGTTTATAGCGGAAGTCAAATAACAATGTCAAAAACCCCGTCACATCAAAATTATGACAGAATGGAATAATATTTATTTCATGCGAGTTAACATTATTGATTTGAAAATCTTAAAATTATATGAGTAGGATAAAAAACAAAAAAAAACTCTAAGGTAAAAAGGTGTGTCAATAGTTGAAGAGCAAATAAAATAACATCGCAGTCCCACGTCTAATAAACCTGAATGCTCGAAGTAGTCATAATTCACGAGACAGGCAATCCAAAGCCAATATCCAAAAAAAATTGTTTATGGAGTGATTTAGACTCAAACGAGAGAGATCAAAGTGTTGTATTCCAAATCACAAAAAAAAATTCGCACTAAATGGTAGAAGTCTAAGAACACGCTTCTTAGCAACCCTGGCTTAAGATGGAAATACCTCAAATGCCGCCATACCCAGCGAAGTGATTCATAATTGCTATGCCTTTGACAGCGTAGGTATTCCACTGCATACTTGTGTACCGGCGTGTTATTATATACGAGAAGATTGTACGAGAATGGTTGTGTACTCCCCACCGTCTATTATACTCGCTGCTAAATGACTGGCAATCTAGATTGAAATACCTAGAGAAGAATTATGAAGAAACTGAGGAATCCTATGGTCAGATGATTTGACAGGCTTTATGGCTCAGTCGGTAGTAGCTCTGCCTTCCGTGCTGTGGGTCGTGGGTTCGATCCCTACCGAGAACAAACATTTGTGTGTTGTAAACATAGATGTTTGTTCTGTGTCTGGGTGTTTCTATGTATTATAAGTAATGTATTTACAAAAAATATGTATGTATGTATTCTATCAGCCATCTAGTTTCCATAGTACAAGCTTTGCTTAGTTTGGGATTAGAAGGCGTTGTGTTAAGTGTCCGAGAATTTTTATTTATTTATTTAGATAAAGCTCAAAATTAGTGGGAAAAATCGCGATGGGTAGGTTATGTTGGAAAAGTTGGTAACACAGCATACTTAGCACACGTTACTGACATAGCTAAAATGTTTAGCTGTCTTTAAAAGCAATGTTAATATTAAGTTTAGTGGTCCAAAATATAACAAAGTTAACGTAACATTGGTGTTAGTTTGATTGATACGTATTGCGCTGGCGAATACAAATAAAGTAACGAAAGAGGATAAGTCAAGATTATGTACACAAAACAAGTTGTGAGTAGGTTTGTACGACGTTGAATCCAATCTTCATCTCTTGTCCATTTGCCAATGAAATCTACAAAAAGGAGCGGAAAGCCGATCCTTTGTGTTTGATTTTCTTTCAAAATAATTGATCTTCACAAAAACGGTCAAAATAGGCCTTCACAAAGGCGAAACTACCAACAGTTTTTACAACTGCATTTATTCTGGCTTTGCATGAACTACAGCAACGGACTAAAAGGTTTTTACTGCTATAGATAAAAAAATGTGAAACACTCTGAAACCTTTCTTACATAATACATAAAATAGTTATGACGACTTACTTACATGACGCCTCTGCCTTCCGTGCTGTGGGTCGTGGGTTCGATCCCCACCGAGAACAAACATTTTTGTGTTGTAAACATAGATATTTGTTCTGTGTCTGGGTGTTTCTATGTATTTTAAGAGAGTATTTACAATTTTTTTTATAAAAAAGTATGTATGTATTCTATATGCCATCTAGTTTCCATCGTACAAGCTTTGCTTAATTTGGGACTAGAAGGCGTTGTGTTAAGTGTCCGTGAATATTTATATTTATTTATTTAATTATACGGCTGTGACCGGCGGTGGCCTAGATTTACATGTCTTCTACTCGTAAGTATTAGATGGTATTAGCAACGTCATAAAAATATTGGTTCTAATGTGACGGTAAAAAAATAATTGAATTTGTCAAACAAAAAATTTAAAGTTCGTAGTCGACCCCTGGGCGCTGGCCGCTTGTTTGGCCCCCAAAGTTCGTGTCTAGCCAAAAGTAATTTAAGGTCAAACTTTTATAATATTAAAGCTATAGGCATATTACTTTGCTTCATTTTCTTTAACAATAAAAGACATAAGTTATTGAATACTTCTGTTATTAACGAGTATTATAATCTTCCAACACGCAAACTTAATTTTATTATGATTTAGTTTTGTGGAGAAGGCATTTTATTAATGTATATTCAGATATAAACAAATCAAAGTAAAACTGAACCAGCCAATGAACAAATTGTTATATTTTCAGCCATACAAAAAAACTAATATGAACAAAATTACATCGGCCAAGGCTGTGTAAGCTATTTGGGACTCTAAGATATCTAAGGCGTAGTAAACGAAAAAAAACCAATATGATGACTTCCATTGACCTCGCCGTTTATTTGCGGCCTAGTGCTTACAGAACTGTATTGCAGAGAAGCTTTATAAAACTCAGTTGAATTTTTTGTAGTCTAAACTGCGAAATCAAATCGAATCGCTCGTTCGACCAAGCGTTGTGAGAGAATCGTTCTATAGGAGTCTACGGTGTATTTGAATTCGAAATCGTCGAAATTTAAAAAACAGTTGAAAAAATATCCTCTTTTGATGTCGGTTAATTTGTGGATGTTTTGTATGAAGTGCTCTTTGGCAAGTTGAAAAATGATATTTTTTAGACATAGATCATAAGGAAAATCTAATTTCGAGTTTGGTCTCGGCTGAACTTTCGTTCGCATTTTCGATAGGAAATCTCAAGTACAAGCTTTGCTTTGTTTGGTACTAGAAGGCGTTGCGTGAAATGTCCAAGATTTTTTTTTGCTGCATACCACCTTTGAAATGGTATCCAACTCCTAGTTTCATCGTCTTGAATCTTTGTACCTACCTTCTTTCAGTGTAAGTAAATAAGTTTTACCTTGTATTTACCTTGTCACTCGTTTCCAAACTTTGTTGACGCAGTCGATAATTTCAATAAACATTGCTTCTACGAGAGTGCTACACTATCTATTGCTACGAAAGTGCTACGGTGTAGCTACCTCTACGAAAACGCTACGAATACATTTAGTTGAAAGCAAAATTAAACTTTTTCTACTTTACGACTTCATTTGATAGATTGGTTCTAAGAATTTGAGGCACTTATTTTTTGCTTTTCGGCTAAGTTTTTAATAAGGTATAATGAAATTTAAAACTTGGATTTTCTTTCGTATAAGATTAAATTAAGGTTAAAAAAATAAAAAAACTATATTTAACAATAATTTTGTTATAGTATTTTTAAAAGATTATGAGCAAAAATGTATGGAGCCTGGTTGGAATGTCCATCACTAACGAGAATGATTTTTTTATATAAATATCACAGACGAGCACTTATCTATGCTACAACTCTCTATGTAAGTAGTACTAAAGAGTTAGAAACGTCATGTGTTTTCATGTATTCATAGTTATTTCAGTGAACATATGAATGTAGAGCATAGGTACCTTACCTAACCAGACTTGCTTGGCACTCCTTAGGACAATGGGTAAGTTACGAGCATCCTAGTTTATGTGTCCGTTTCAAAATCCTTTGGTATCAGGTCACTTCCTTTAGTTAGTATTCCCACCATTGTGTTATGATTTTCACCATGTAATTATTCAGAAGATATATTTTACAAACTCAGGTTAGGTATTATTATGAATAAAATATAGAGTTATATGAGACCAGAGAGCCTAGTACGAGTTTTGGTGTGTAAAGCTGGTGTAAAACGTCTGACGCCCAGCACACCAGTGTGCGCTGATTATGTGTGGAGACACTGAGCGGATTCTTTGAGAAGCTTGATTTCCACCACACCCGTACTCGCATGTCAAGCTTCTCTAAGAATCCGCGCGCACACTGGTGTACTAGGCGTCAGACGTTTTACACCAGCTTTACACATCAAAATTTGTACTAGGCCCTCTGGTTTTATAAAACTCAAATTTGTATTCATAGTATTACCTAACCTGAGTTTTTATATACATATATATCTTCTGAATTGTTAGTTAGATGATGAAATTGTTAGTTAGATGGTGCTAGGCGTCACGACACCAACTTTACACACCAAAACTTACACTAGGCCCACTGATTTGACTAACTTTAATAACGCTACATTTTTTTTTATACAATTAGGCAACCGTTTGACCACAATCTCACCTGATGTTAAGCAATGACGTGGTCAACGATGTAGCACGGTTACCTAGAAGATACCTATTTCTTTAGATCAAAATATTTCCGACCTTGTTTTTAACATGTTTAAAGTAGAACACATTGTAAACGATGTGACGCTATGTAAACGATTCTTGTTTTTGACAAGTTTAAAGTAGAAGGCTATGTAAACGATTTAGCTTGACGTAAGGAGTATCAACCTGCATAATAATAGGTGTGCTAAGAAAACAAGCCTCTAGCTTCGGGAATTATAAAATTGAGAGCTTGTTCAGTGAGCAAAGTTTATTTTAGAGCCGATATCATGCAGTCTTAGGGCTAGTAAAAATATATGAAAAAACTAGCTTCCGCCCGCGACTTCGTTCGCGTCCCGTTGGATCCCGTTGATTTTTCGAGGTAAAAAGTAGCCTATGTGTTAATCCAGGTCACGGACAATATATACGAGTGAGGAGAACATTGTAGGATATGTGTCCTCCTACGAAAAGGGAAGATCTTCCACGCCGAGCGACCTTTGGCTCGGGGTCCGAGGACCAATGGATGGTATTCGGTAGTATTACTTATGTTCAAACTCCGTGATAACTTCGTTTGCGCGATCTAGGATAGTTCTCATGTAGCGAGATAGATGGCGCTACACGAGTATATATTCCAAGTTTCATTCAAATCGGATCAGTAGTTTTTACGTGAAAGAGTAACAAACATCCATCCATCCATACTCACACACTTTCGCGTTTATAAAAAAATTATGGAAAACTTAATACTGGTCGTACACATCCAGAACCCTCTGTTATCTTAAACTTATCATCATCATCATTTCAGCCCGTTTGCACCGACTGCTGAGTGTAGGCCTCCTCATTAATACGCCACTTCTTTCGGTCCCTTGCGAGTCTTGTCCAGTGATTCCCAGCTCGTTGCACGATATCATTTGACCATCGGGCGAGTGGTCGGCCTCTTCATGTACGAGCTACGTATATTAGTTCTAGTTATACTTATACTTTTTCAAAAACGTGCCTGTTTTTTAATGCAAAAAACTGTCAAAAAATAATTTGCTTATATTATGTTTAAATACTTATCATTACGTATCACTAAGTACAGGCTTCAGACTAGAAAATTGATTCTAAATAACCTCAGACCAGAACAAACTTGATTAGGATTCTAAAATTGCTTGCATAGCGATCATACCAGATTAGCTATTTGTTAGTACAGACTAGTTCACAGATTAGTAGATAGTTTGTAAGAAAGACCATGATAAATTACACTATCTCGGTTGACTTCAGTAAAGCTAATAGTATTTTAAAAGGTAAACAGGGTCTAACCATTATTATGAAATGCAAAGCGGTTTACAGCGACTATTATACTGCTACATGATTATAAGCTTTAGCTCTATGTGGTAGAGTGCATTGCCGCGTGGCACTCAACTAAAAGAATCTATTCGTTGTTTGAGGGGTCGAGGGTACTTTAAGTCAGTAGAAGCCACTATTTAAAAAAAACCTAAGATTACAATTTCAAGGCAAAATGTTATTTCAACATCAAGATTCTCATTTTACGATTTGAGCACTTAAAGACAAAACACGGTGTAGCAACTATTCCAAGTATCAAGCTTATTAATAACGAGGTTGCAGATTAACGGTAAGTAATCCCTAAGTAATTTTAATTAGCTGTAAGGTGCTTAGCGAAACTTTTTAATTAGTTCTCAGATCGCGATTAAAGCAGGTAGTTGACTGTCTGCACGATTCTTGAGTTTGAAGGAACTTTTGCTTTGCAACTGCTAACAGAACAAGTATGCTTTAATAGTTGAAAATCCGTGTTTCTGAAGAATTATGCGCTGAGCCTAGCTATGCCTTTTTGTTACACTGCATAAGTGCTGCAACACACGCATATACCTACCAATTTATTTTATTGCTAGATAGTTTTAAATGTAAGTTTTTTGTGTGATTTTTTCAATTTAAAAAATAACAATTTATACGCTAAGAAACTAGAAAAACCGACTTAATTTTTCACTTGTCCATTTCATCACCAAATGATTATGATGGTGGTTCATTGGAACCGTTCTATTGATCGTAAAAACCACTGAAAAGTCAGAGGAAAGCAACTGAAAATTCACATAATTTGCAATGTCGTGTACGTGAATGACACTTTTTTTTTTAATTTTGCTGAAGTTGATATAGTTAGAGCATTAAGCCCACTTAATTGTACATTATTTGTTCATTTTGTGCAATAAAGAGATAAATACAATACAAATAAATAACAACTCATCCATCAGGTCTAATACAAAGTTATTTTACTTAATAACCTGCTGTATTTTATTTATAGTCTTTAGAAGCAGTGGAGCTCTGATATTCTTTCTACTTTTCACATATTTTATTCTACTCTGTGGTATTCAAGTTCTTGCGATATCTTAAACATGAAACTTCACGCGACATAGTTCAGTGCCGCAAGACAGAAGCACCCAGTGGTCACATTAACGATGTAGTTTATCGTACACTGTCAGAGTGCTTTTAAAAGTTACAGGTACTGAACAACACTAACTTATGCCTGTTTTCACACTGCAACCGATACGACATGATACGTACACGATATCGGAAAGTTGATCCTACATTTGTTTTTACATTTTAGCTTTTATCTGAATTAATTGAAATTGAATTGAAATTGTTCTAGATGCTTTTACACCGTTCATCATCGATATTTTTTAACAGACTTCAAAATAAGAGAAGTTTCTTAATTTGACTGTATGTTTTTTTGTACGTGTGTTACGCAATCATTCCGGCAATTAATTATGAATCTATTTCAACGTCATAACAGTGGGGATTTCTGAAAAAAAAAACTGAAATCCCCATTGGTAGAGTTTTCTTAGTGGGGATTTCTGGAAATAATTATCATTTTGATGATTATTTTTTTGTTTGGAAGATTATATTTCAAAAGTGGTCCCATATATTTATTTTTTTAAATCTGTTCAGTAGTTAGTCAGTTAAATAAGAATAACTGGAAACAACAAGTCATCCACGTACACGACGAAGTCTGTTTTATGTTACAGCAACTAATTCCATGTCGTGTACGTGTCGTGTCGGAATCGGGCAGTATGCAAACGCCCTATCTCGTCTTGCACTAAGCGTACAAGACAGCAGGCATACAAATGTTTTGCTTTAGTGTACACTCTACAAAATGAAAATGTCCTTTTTAATGTTAAAAATGCGAAAGTTTTAATGTATGGATGTTTGGAACTTGTTTGAGACTAAATCACGCTTGGGTTGATTGAGATGAAATTTGGAACGCTTTTTAAAGTATTTTTAGAGTTACATAAGTATTAGTATTTAGTATAAGTAAGTAGGTATTCTTAGAGTCTTAAAGTTAAGTATTCTCTAGTATTTTAAGTGAGTTAAGCAGTGGGTGGTCTAGCTTCTGCTTCTTTCTTTCTCTTAAACAAATGAAAAATCGAATTCGTTACATGTACTTTTAATCTTTTAACAATTTCGATCAATTCTTTGACTTTACTTTAAGAAATTGTGGTCCAAAAAGTTTGAATTATGAATTACTTTGAAATTAGTTGAGAAAAAACCTAAAATGATTTATCTAGCCCTCCATAGTTTTTTTTGTGTTATATTCAAGAAAAATAAGGGTTAATAACTTTGAAGATGGGTAACCTAAGTAAATAAATTAGGGTACTATCTCACCTTACTAAAGAAAATGGCAGGACCGAAACTACGACAATAGTAATTTCATGTTTATACAAGCTTACGTTCACCGACAAAAATACTTGCTATTTGGGGCGATGCCCACAGCAGGGATATTCTTATGCTTACCACTTAATTTGTCCCACTTGTGAAGAAAATTGAAAAAATGGGCGATCCGCTACGGAATATGGATCAGTGCGGAGGTTGGGCTTGTCCAAAGAATTGAATAGAATAGAAAATGTTTATTTTGTGCCATATAAAGAAACATGCATAGTTACAGCAAAGAAATCACAACACAAATTAAAATCTAATATATGACAACAAAATAGGTCGTCACTCAGCATAAGCTGTAGCAGCAAGTGAACTGCTACAACGCTGGTATTATGTGACGCCAATTGATCTCCCCACTACGTATAGCTGTGTACACAGTAAATAATATTGTAGGTAGAGTACTTCTGTTTATTTTCAGGCACTAAAGTCAATCAGTTCATTACGCAAAGATACCTACACTTTAGGTAATAAGTACAATTTTATGAAACTTAGAAAGGGAAAGGCTACCTATGCGTTTCTGATTGCCTGTCTTCTAACTGACATTGAATTATATCCTTAGTGTGAATATTGCCTAAACGTTTTGGATTTTTTCTCTGTTTTTCTTTTAGATTTACATAAGAAGCTGGATTAAAGGTTATAAAGTAAGGTGTGAGTTGTACAATTTACGAAGGTTTATTAAAATATTATTTCTGACGGTTTAGCACTAGATACAGCTGCAAAGGATCACTCATCTGATTATGTCAAAACAGTTATAGTGGGACAAACCAGGTGGGGAGGTTGGGAATAACCCAGCTAGGTTAGGTCGTTAGTTTTGTGGCGACGTGACCGGCCCGGCCATCACATTGCTCGTTAGGACAATATAAACGGACCCTTAGATCCTCACTAGTTTTGGTGCAGGGTTGACTGTAACTTAGTTTTTGTTATTGCTGTAAATAACTTTGAGGATGTACAGCTGAATTTTATTTGACAACCTTGCATATAAACGTTTGTTCCTAGTGGGGATCGAACCCACGACTTACACAGCACGGAAGGCAGAGCTGACTGAGGTGTGACGCCTATCTTGTGATTTATAATTTTTGTCGCAGTACGCTTTCATAGTAGCTGTGGTTCTCTATATGCCGTTGAGCTACGCCGTGTTTTGTTTCTTTGAATCGACAGTTGGGATTTCTTTCCCATAGCCCACCAGTGGGCCAGCGGGTGGGCTCAATGGGAATAACCCGTTTAAACTGTTTCCATATAGCCTTTGTCCTAAAGTGGGGCCAAAGTAAAGGGCTTTAGATTTTGATACATTGAATAATAGTTTTTACTGAATACCATCTTTTTTTTCTGACCCACTACTCACACATTGTTACTTTTTACAGCAGTGTTTATAGAAATTCCTATCTACATAGAACTGTTTTATGACGTCACATTTCACCATTAAAAATGCATATCAGTACATTCGGTACTTTTACGGTGCACGCGATGGAAACACGCCTTTGTTTGTTTCGGCTCAAGGGTGAAAGAATTTTAGAATGGAATGTGTATTATGAGTTTGAATCGTTTATTAATTTTGTTAGCGTTTGAAATATTTTTAGCTTAGCGATTGGTTGAATATATTTTTTTTGATGAAATAAATTTCAAGTGTTGCAATATATGCCTACTTAATTGTTTTTATGAACGATATCATTCAGTTAAGGATAATCAAAGCGTAGCTCATAGCTAAACAAAATATTCAGAATACAAAATATATGTTAACTGAGACACAATTCTCGTTATTCACTCAAACAAAGTAAATATTGTCAAAAGAATGTAAATAAAGTTGAGAATCAAACCAAATACTATAAGGACTTTGAGCATCGTACAAAAACGAAGATAAAAGCTTGTATAGATTAAAGCTTTTATAATAATTGTATGCTAAATTTTAAGTAAATTGCCTAGGTCCCAACTTCATAAAATATTTCCCTAAAAACCTGGAGTTTCATGGATTTGCACAGTAATAATTACGCGGACGCGGCGGCTGCGGCTTCGCTGCGGTTTAAGACACATAATTTGAAAATGCACTGGCATTTAAATACAATTTTAACATTAGGAATTCAGAAATACCCATAATATAATATTATTTTGCTAGTATTTAGTACGCTGTATTTTGAGCTTCCATAATAATAAAACAAAAGACTATTTTATTTTCATTTTACAGCTCGCTGGGAGTTTATAAAGAAAACTCAAAATTATTCTCCCTAAATATCTATAAAAAGCTAATATGTAGCTTAACTGGACACCAGCAGTTCATTCATCAGGCTAATAATGATGATGTAATTTCTCAAATTATATTTTCATAGAAATATGAAATTTATTTACCTACACTAATAAGGATTCTATGATTGCCTAACAGATGAACTAAATAGGTTAGGAAAAAAGGGTTCTAAAGAGATAAAAAAATATTTTATCTTACTTAAATTTTTGTCATTTTCCTACAAGCATTAGCCAACTACGCTCATTCCCATTAATTTCACAACTTTCGAATTATAAAAATCTAAGATCTCAGATGTTTTCGCTTTTTCAATTTTAGTTTCCTCTCACATATTCCTTTAAATACATACTCTCGCTCAAGAGGGAACTGTCTTTTCCAGCAATGTAGTGGGTTTTCAGAAATGTAGAATGAATGATACCATTTAGTTAATGTATGCATTCCTTTAAGGATTACCACGTCCCGCTTCTGTAATGGAAGCGTGCGCCATGGGCGGAATTACCTACATTTGTATTTACTTGCGAATGAAAAATTATGCTTCCGGTTTGAAAGGTATACATTATTTTAGGAAATTGGCTTCAGTTTGACTACATTCCTGCTTCATCATCAAATACTGATAGTAACCTGTCCATTGGGATTATTCTAGTGACCGTAAACATCATTGGGAAGTCAAAGGAAAGCATTTGGTCACTTGGATAGGATAACATATTTTTTCAATAAATTTTTATTGAAATCCAAACTATTGAACAGATTTAACGTTTATGAAAGATTTCCAATCTCAAAGTGTATGTCACAGGTATTCTTTCAAATTTATAACTAAAACAAGCTATCTAAGTAAATGGAATGCACTTTGCTAGATCCTACTTATAGCTACATACCTACTACCTACCTATCTAATCTATCGACTAGGTAATCGACGCTAAGACTCATGTAGCATTATTCCTATAAACCTTGTGGTTTCCTTAGTGCTATACCTAGTACAAAATAAGTTATTATGTATTTTTAAAACAATATATACCTAAATTTAAAAAAAAAATTAAAAAAAAAAAAAATTCAGTCTGCTAAATTAAAAACTCAAGTTTTGAATTGGTCAACGTAGGAAGACGTTCAACGAAGTGCACATAATAATAATAAGCACTCATAGTAGGTATTCTTACAAGTTATTACTTCATTATATACTGGTATTTCTTCTGCAAAGGGTAGTAAGAAAGCTCTATTAAGTTCGTTTAAGTACTACTACCGTACCGGTCAGTGACTGGTCAAGTACAGTTAATGAGCAAAAATATCTATTGCATAAAACATTTCAAACGATACACAACACTCAGAGTTAAAAAAAAACAATTCGTTAAAGGATGTGTGTACGAATTAGTAGGGACAGCCAATTACGGAGGACACCCCACGTACTCCAACAATCTACAGAGTGATTTCATTTTTAGCTCACTTTTTTTTTAGGTTTTAGGCAAGTGACCACAGTCTCACCTATTTGATGTGTCGATGCGATTCACACAGGTTTTTTGATACTCAGTATTTAAACTGAAAGCTGTAAAAGCTTAAGTACTTAGCTTATTATGGGTTACACGATGCATAGATAACATTTCTACAAGATGATTAATATTTGAATCGACGAAAATACAATTTTTCCATAAAATCTTCACTTATCTTGCTGAAGTAAGTACATTAATTTTTTGCTTTTTGTAGAGAGTTTGTAAAATGAAATGAAAAATCATTGTAGTGCTTAGGCAGGTACCAACCTATAAGTTAAGCTACCTGAATTGTTATGGTCATCATCATTACAATGTTTTAGTCCGGGTTCGATCAACTCCAAATAACGCTATACTCTAGATTAAAGTATTTCCGTCCTTTTTTTTGACAAATTTAAACTAGAAACAGATAATATTTTATGTGACGAATAGCGATATTTGGAGTTAGTCAAACCCTGCTTTAGTAAGGCGTTGTAGTAAAATGATCACCCTGCATATAAACAGACAGGGCATCACATTACCAGAAGAGTCTGCCTTAAATTTTAAGCTCATTAAATCACTGTCAAAGTTGTCAGTTTTTGGGTACGCCATGTGTTAAAATAATCCATGTTATATAACAGGGGTCATGAAAATGGGAAAGGAACGTGCCGTTCGCTAAATTAAAAGGGATTTCGAGTAAATTAAAGGTGTTAGGTTTTCAGAGGCGTGTTATAATGGAAGTATGAATTTGGTAAGTTGGGAGTTTTGAGTTTGGCGAATGCATGAATAGGATAATTATAATGTTTCAAAAATAGGAACGTCTGCTTTTGAGATATATTATATCGAGTATATTATAAGGGTATTTCTGATATCCTACAGAGTAACCCCCTGTCTTATAAAAACTTGATTTTATGCTATAATTTGGTCAAGACATAATATCTTACGTCACAGTTTGTCTAAAAATGCTGTTGAATGGAATATAAATAGACTGGTATTCTTTCTACGTTCATTTAACTAATAGCAATGATAATTAACGGCTTATTTTTCAGACCAACAATAACACTTAAATGACAAACCAGGCCTCGGCGACCTCATTTTAATAAATTGGCCAGCGGTGACTCGACTTTTATTTTTCTAATTAATACGAAAACTTTTTCGTAATGAAAAATGACGCTATTCATGTTTATTATGCATGGATTTTGTGAAATTGGCTTACTGCTTCATTTGGTAGATGTATTATGATAGTGTTGGGTCACCTATTTCTAATTATTTTCTATTAGATAGTTTGTAAAAGCAATAATTATTGGCGGAACTCGGAGGTTACCCGTAACCGATGACGGAAACCTTGAAGAAGCCTTGGATTTTCTATTTTTACGACTCTGTTACATAGTTTTTGATTACTAAAAGCAATAATTTATTAGTTGAACTTAGAAACCACCCGTAACCAACGTCGGAAACATTTGAGAGACCCTATCCATGTCTTACGACAAACGTTTTTAAATTTAATCAAAAAGACCAAATAATGCAATATTTTCTAATTAAACAATGTATATTATAAGCTTTTTATATTACTTTGTTTCTTAAAAGTTCCTAAAATCGTGCAAAAAAAGAAAAAACATGGCCTATAACCAAATAATAAATCTTGACAGAAAAAAGGAAATAAGTTTTGTTATAAAATCTTTATTTTCAAAACAATCTGCACCGTTGAGTACAATATAATACCTAGCGTTCATTTTAACAATAAAAAATTTCAATTAGTTACAACATGATACAATGCTTTTTAAATCAATTTAGTATTATTATTTAATTAAAACATGAAATCGACATTTTATTTACATTGAAATTTTTAGAGATTTTTGACGCTATTAACCCCCAAAAAAGATTCTTATATTAATTTATGTACATTGTAAAAGTAATTTATTATATAATAATTAAACAATTCTTAGATTTTCTATTCACAATAATATAAGACACAGTCCAAAATTTACTGTAATACAAATTCAACGAACATAATAAGCATTATACTATTATTGAACTGAATAATGAAAATTCAATGAATAAAAAATATTACATTATTTACAATTAAATTCCAAACAATACTAACTCATCATCATAACAAATTATTTGCAACTAACCTTCTCTAAAGCTTCAATTATCAATCATTCATTCAAATTGAAAATAAATTGAATGAAATTGAATGCAACAGTAAGATTTTTATAATTAATCAAAGTTATTACATTTTATTCCGTAAATATTTACAAGCCAACATAAAGTAGAAGCGTATTTACAGACTACTGAATGAGATGAGATTTTTCCAACTAAGTAGATTAAAACTTGAAATATAACTGTAAAGTAATTGGACTCAAACCAAATACAAAAGCGTAAAGTCTTTAAGATTTTTACTTAAGAAGAAATGCATGTAACATTCACACAGAAACGATATTGTTTTATTGTGTTTAATTTTACTGGATCCAGAATGCTGTCATGTGAGTGAAGTTGTATGAGTGAGTAACCATACAACTATATGCGCCATGGTTTCTACATACGTGTGCCTGCGGTGGTAACACCTTATGAAACTATAAAACGTGGCTGTCGAAAATCACCAGTGGCTGTGTACAGCGTAGCCATTTGCTACGAAATCAATAGCTACGAAGTGCTACGAAAACTTACATTACAACGCAATTTTTATTTTCAATTTAATAAATATCTTAGTTGGAAAAACTCAAAAAGCTTTTGCACACTGGCTAAAACTGAGGCCTAAGTGTGTACGTTTCACGTTTACTGCGAAGTCACGTACTATAATTTTGTTTGGAGAATCATCACTTTTGTAAACTACCAAACTACCCGCTAGATGCGCTGCTCAATCTCCATACAAAAATATAGTTTATGTGAACTTTGTGGTATACGTAAAACGAACACGCTAAGTATAATGATACCAACACGATACCAAGATGTCAATGGCTTGAACAAAAACATCGGTGCCGACACACACAGTGTGTGATAAAGCGCCCTATAATGTACTAGCCGTCGCCCGCGGCGTTGCTCGCGTTCTAGACCCTTTAAGATGCGACTTTTCAAAATTCCTTTCTTAGTGCACCTCTACACTATTATAAGGATACTACCCTCCAAATTTCATACCTCTAGGACTTATGGTTTAGGCTGTGCGTTGATTCTCTGTCAGCTTCAAAAGAGTTTTATATATATTGATGATGATTGATGATGATTTTATATATATTGATGATGATATTAATTAACAGTTACTGTTATCATACATTATAGGGCGCCATTATACTCTGCCAATATCGTGTAAATGTCGTGTCGGTAGTGTGAAATTGCCATTGAGTGGTCTAGCGTTTAGTTTTTAGAGATATATTGTCGATATGTTCCACCGGATCATTATTTACGAATTTATCTACAAATTATTTACAGTCTTTGTTTTTTCTTAGAAACTATAGCGTAATGTTTATAACTTTCTTGTATCGTTCAGTTGCTCTTCGATGTCTTTTTTGAAAATATTTTGAGTATCAGCTGTTCGATACCTGTAGAGTAATTTATTTTATTAGTAAAATGATTTGGATAAACTAAATTCAAACCAAAAAAGTCGAACTTCAATCAACATTGATGTTACAAAATAATTAGCTTCTCAAAAATCTAAATCTTTTACAAGAGTTCAAAGTTTTTTAGTAAATTTTATTTAGGTGCTCACACCTAAATGAATGAATGCCTATGCTATGAGGGTTTTATGAATACTAACTTGGATCGTTTTTTTCTTCTCACGGTATCGACAGGCGTCGCTTCCACGCAGAGTACAATCAGCTTACTACTGCAGGAATACCTAAACAAAAAAAAAAATCTCGTCTATTGCAGTAAGTGTAATGACATTTCTGTACAAAAATACACGTGACAATTTCCATAAATTTTGTAAAATGTCTATTCTCTAGTTATTGTAGCGATATGTGTAACTTTTCTAGGTACAAAACAAAACCGCGATCCAAAAGCTAGAAAACAATAAATTACTCACGTTTCCTGATCTAACAGCTTGTTAGAGCGCAGAGATGATGCCAGCCCGAACTTATCCGGACTGCTGCTGTGCCAGGCATCGCAGTATGCGTCCATTGCTGGCTCACCGTTCGGGTTAGCGCCATGCCATACTGCTTTTGTTGGCCTGACGAGAAATGCACCTATTAAGGAGGCCGTAAAAATATTTTGACGCGAAATACAAACTAAAATTAATAATAGTTTGTCTCGGTATGGTGGTAACTGTGTATAGACTGTATAGGTAGTTTTAGCTTACGGGGATATTTTTCACATCCTGTATAAACCATGTTATTTACATTCATTACATAACGTAGCCGTAAAATTATGCCATCTTGATCTTCATGTTTTTCTGTAATAACCATAGGAATATTCATGGCGTTGTCAAAGGTTAGTCCTCAATATTGGTATTTACTCAAATAACTATTCATGAATCTGGAGGTATTTATTGTGTTATCCATTTTTGGCACGGTACTCTAGTAAGCAACGGTATATCTTTTTTAAATTTTGCTTTACATACCATCAGCCCTATTTTAATGCCGTTTTGTAACGGTATCCGCTTTTTAGAATTATAGCTAAGCTCAACAACAAAATCACAATTAATAAACTAATAATAATAATAATAATAAATATTCACGGACACTTAACACAACGCCTACTAGTCCCAAACTAAGCAAAGCTTGTACAATGGAAACTAGATGGCTGATAGAATACATACATACATTTTTTTATTTTTTTTGTAAATACATACTTATAATACATAGAAACACCCAGACACAGAACAAACATCTATGTTTACAACACACAAATGTTTGTTCTCGGTGGGGATCGAACCCACGACCCACAGCTCGGAAGGCAGAGCTACTACCGACTGAGCCATGACGCCTGTCATCTAACTCTTGTTTACTTGATTATAAGTTTGCAATAAACCAGTATCTTGATAATCTTGATATTTGGTAATGGAATATTAACATTCCAAGATTAAACTTGAGCTGTCAACAAGATTCTATAGTATTTTTCTACAGATAAAGATTTAACAGCTACTTCGTATGATGATGTTTGAATTGTGGTACAACACGCTTAGTAGACTTGTATATGAGACAGGCGTCATGGCTCAGTCGGTAGTAGCTCTGCCTTCCGTGCTGTGGGTCGTGGGTTCGATCCCCACCGAGAACAAACATTTGTGTGTTATAAACATAGATGTTAGTTCTGTGTCTGGGTGTTTCTATGTATTATAAGTATGTATTTACAAAAAAAAATGTATGTATGTATTCTATCAGCCATCTAGTTTCCATCGTACAAGCTTTGCTTAGTTTGGGACTAGGCGTTGTGTTAAGTGTCCGAGAATATTTATTATTATTATTATTATTTATATTTTCAAGAAACTAGTCACACAATCAAACACTGTGAGACCAAGCGCCTGAAAGTAAAACGTGGGTTGGTTTTTTACTAAAGACATGACACCGTAGAAGATGCTGAAAGACCTACACAATACCTACTGGTTCAATAAACGCTTCGGTTTTTACTGTTAGTTTGTTGAGCATTTGTTATAAATAAATAATAAGACTTTCGGAGCCACACGATTGCTACTAAAATGGGCTATAAGAAAATAAATGATATTTTTAGCGGATTCGTTTGTATTGCTGTAGTGATGATGATGACAAATCACTTACCAAGCTGGATCTGTCAGAACATTCTGGCCACTGAAGCTGTATATTCTCGGAGCATGGGCAAAGAGGGCGCCTGATCCGTCAAACATTTCTCCCCAAGAGTTGAAGATAACTTCCCCTCTCGTGTTCACGACTGGGATCTCTCTATCCACCCAGCTGACGATGGAATCTATTGTTTGGATCCTAGAGGGAGTAGAGTTTAGTAATCAAACTTTTGCAATGCACTGACTTACTTACCATACACGGTGTAACATAATTACCCTATAAGTTCGAAAGGGGGGTATTTTAACAGGTCATGGCGAACAATGTTTGTTCTACAACTTTTGAGATTTCAAAGTTATTAATTCATGAAATGCACTCGTAACTTTCACTTAAAATGTACCTACACACAGCATGCGTGTGCGTGCGACGCGATAGGAGGTACCTACGTGTGCATGCGTGTGTATAGGTCTACGCAAATAGTAAACAAACACTTAGGCTTGTCGCAAAGTTCTAAAATAATAAAAGTTGTATTTTTGTTTGGAAATTTCAATTACTATTTGTTGACCCTTTGCACACGTCCAAGCACTCAAGCATTCGGGCTGATTATGCCCCCTTTGGGCATATAGAGTAATTACGTAACAACTTGTATATTGTCTTAAAAAAAAGCTCTCGACAAATCATGGATAGGATTAAAAATAATAATGCTCGGGTAAAAAGTAAAGGAGTTCGCAAAAATCAGAAAAGTTTTTTATCTAAAAAAGGTGGATTAAAGTCTCACCGAGAAGAGATGAAAGCTTTAAAAGTGCCGTCCATATTAGCCCGCTGAGCCTGCCGTCGACATTCGTAGTTGGAACTGCTGACGCCGTGCATATCGCCTGTGTGTGGTTCGTTCAGCGCAGCCAGTCGCAGCTGTGTACAATAAGAGTATCAAAGAAATTGGTTACTATCAACTTGCACATTTGTTATGTATCTGTTAACGGTCTGGTTATACGAGTATAAATCATTGGTTGAAGATGATGGCTGAAATTTTACAGAGACACCAGTGAGGTACTCTAAAAATTCAGTTTTTTATGATAATTTTGATCAGTTTGTTCGTTGTCAGATGATTGCCTGTTACAAAGCTTACTACTCAAATGCGCCAATGATAATGCAGTAATGTATAGATAACTACGAGTAAAGTGTGTTTTATACCGTTCCATTTTAAGGTATTAAAATAATGGGATATATCCCAGAAATCCCCACTGCTACGGCGTAGTTAGCATATCTACAGCAGTGGGGATTTCTGGATTTTTTTTTCCAGAAATCCCCAATAATGTCAATACTTAAATACTGGTTTTTAATGATGTTCTATAAATAATCTAAATGTTTCAGTTTTCCATTTGATCTTATTGTCTTTAACAACCACCTTAGCATCAAAAGAAATACTTGACAATTC
The DNA here is from genome assembly GCA_918843925.1 of Eulithis prunata. NCBI lineage: Eukaryota > Metazoa > Arthropoda > Insecta > Lepidoptera > Geometridae > Eulithis > Eulithis prunata. The sequence continues at coordinate 3,151,361 of OU974019.1, read as the reverse complement.
TACCCAAATCGTGAAACAGGGTATAAAACCAAATAAAATACACAAAGGACAAGTTAAATAAAATGCTTGTAAATTATACAAGCAGTAAATATTGAGTAAAACAAAAAGGGATCGACTTTACCGCCCTAAAGCAATACCCTTCCTCGTAAGGGATTAAGTTTCACACAAACGTTCTGAAAATAGACACCGCTGAATGTAACATCTTCTGGGCTAACAACCAGCTGCGAAATACGAGTTTTGTTTACACTGCAGTCTCGTAATTGGACTCGCTCTCTGCATGCGATGCTTTGGTGCATTCGTTTACACCAGATTTTGTGAACTGTTTTTGTCTACATACTTTTTTATAAGTTACTTTTTATTGTGTTTTGTTTTCTTGCTATTTTTTTATCATGCTGCGTATATTTTGATATTAACTACATATAAACAGTAAACACAGCTTTTTGGATTTATTTTTTGATGACGAACTTTTAATTAAAATTTGGCCTTTTATGAATTTAGTGACTAAAGCAATTAGTTAGACAGTCACAGTAATACCTAGTTGTCATCTATTGTGAACACTACGAGCATCTCACCATGAACAGTAAACACGCATCTATAGGGGTGCCGAACAGCAGCAATTTTGCTTGTACACTACGTAATTTGTCTGCTTTGTACACAAATACTTCCACTTTATGACGGCAGTGTATACGCTCGCAACTTGTTAGCAAAGAGAATCAACTCACAACACTGAAAGGGGAGATAGGTCAATGAAAAGGCTTTGTAGACATTGAGCCTCTGGGTATTGTCACAGAATAACCAGCAGTAGAAAAACAGAAGGCTCACTTCAACTACATATTTAAATAAATACCTCCTCTTGATACGACGCAATAAGGTGCAGTTTTAATCTGCAGACGGCTGAATTTTACAGATGTATGTCTCTACAGAGTGCATCCTTTTCGCGTAACGTTTATTATTCTTGTCTAATTTCCCACGTGCAACGTACGCCTTTGGCAAAATCGTGCATGTACAATCAGCCACGTAAATTTAGTTTTTAACAGACTTTGCTTAGTTTGGGACTAGGGGCGCTGTGTGATATGTTAAAGAATATTTATTCAATATATTTTAAAAATACAAATAATTGACTGCAATAACTTGTTATATATTTAATAATATCATAACGATTTAAACCATTGAAATTAAAATAACTTAAAAGTACTTAAAGTGAAGTACTTTGTACTTAAACTATTGCAAAATAAAATAAGTTATCAATTGAATAAAATAAATGTTCATGGGTCACACAATGCCCTCTAGCCCCAAACTAAGCAAAACGTTTACTAGGAACTAGATTAACAGTTACAAAACAAAAGCTCCCAAAATATAAATGGACAATCCTAAATTGTTCATCAACTTATGCTGCCGATTGTCCCTAGTTGTAGTTTCATAACTAAGATCGGAGTGCGCCAGGCGTGGTATGGATGGATAACGTTAAGGGTAGTGTTTCGTTTTGATGCTTGAGGGCAAATGTATGGGAGGTTCTGTTTGGGCAAATGGTTTTATCGTGTTGAACATTATTGTCTAGTTTCTATTCTACGTTTATGTTGCTTATGTAAGAAACTAGGGAAATGGGTAAGGCTGATAACTTTTGCCTGAAACTTTGCAATGATTTTGAAAAACCAATCTCTACTTATAAGTATAAGTTAATTAACTCGAAAAATTAATCATAGAATATATTTATGTGAGTAAAAACCTCATTTTTGTCACTATTTCTTTTTTTATAGTACAAACATGGTATTTAATCAGAAAACTCACCACAGGTCCTTCCACAGCAGGATTCTTATGATGAACCAAGCTCGAAGTTTCTAGAATGTTCTGTAGTGGTGTTCTAGTTGGCCCGCTAGATGGTGCTGTGTGGATTGCTAGTAGAGATCCCATCTATCGAAAAAAAAAACTGCTTTAAGTTTGACATCATTATCAATGAACATAATAGGTCCAACACTAGAACATGCAGGTGATTTAGTGAACTGCACACCGTACAATGACCGGACACGACTTTTTTTTACAAAGAAAAGACTATCGATAGGCACCTACGTTTTGCTTATTGTAATATTTACGTCATCTTCTGCCTAACTTGTTTGATGGGAAAGACAGCAAAAGTTTAGTTTACTCCTCCGTAGACACATTAATTGTTATCTCGCTGAATGCTGAATCCATGGAGATATAAACTCTGTCAAACCATACCTAATATTTTTTGCCAAAATATTTATTGATGAATTATCTGATAGATTTGACAGGAGCTGTCAAATGTATCAGTGGAACCATCAATCTCTTCATTATTATCCACTTACCTATAGAAAATGTTCTTCCATGTCGAAATACAAAAAATGTTTATAGAGGTGTGACCACGGCGTATCTTAGGTCCGTATGCCGATACAAAATTCGTTAATCAAGCACAAATTTGAGTACAGACTGATGTTACACTAAAATCTAAAATCAGCGTACGGGCCTTAGACAGTAAACCGAATATCTTCGACCATCTCTGAAAACTCTTTGATTCATTAATATTAATCTTAAACCCATTTTAGCAAACAGTATTTTATTATTCATGCTGTTCAGCAGTCTTTTCAAATTCTATCGCCAAGATGGTCTAGATTCAGGTTGAATCAAAAATGAACTCTACGACTCAGAGATTAAAATACAGATTTCTTCACTATATTATTATCTTTGAATACACAAATTTACAAATTATTCAGCCTGGCACACTTTTCAAATTCTATAGTCAAGATGTTCAAGCTTAAAAATTAAAGCAGTATGTAAAATGAGCTTTACGACTTTTAAAATAGAATACATTTTTGTGTTTTACCGTGAATTTTCGCTCGTCTCAAAGGAGGAGAAATAAAGTTCAATTTAAATAACTCAACTGGTACTAAAGAGGCTATTCCCAATACGGAATAAAAAGCTTTTATAGTCGGAGTCTGCTAAGTCCATAATAATTTTACAGGAAAGAAATATAAATAATCATTTTATATCTTCAATAACAAGCTAAGAGACCAATTATACGAATAAGAAAACTTCTGGTTTACATCTACTCTATTGTAAATTTGGCTGTGACTGGAAACACTAATACACACACACCTATCTATAGGAATGTGTGTATGTACATAGGAGTGGAACTCTCTGCCATCATCAGTATTTCCTGAAAGATATAACCTAGGAATTTTTTAAGAAAATAATGAATACGTAGATTACAGCGAAGCGTGCTAGACTTTAGGCTGCTGGCAATCAAATGCTTAGCTATAGCACATAAAAAATTAAAAAAAAAAACAACAGTAATGTTCATACATAAACTTTTTTTTCTGCAGTTTCCTCTAGTTATTGTTAAGCTTTGGAAGCCCGCCAGTCGCCTTATAATTTTCTTCTTTGAAATGTTGTGAAACTATACTCACCGCTACGTACTGCCATCCATTGTTGACCCTCACCAACAACGCTTGTTCTTGAATGACGTACGCCAATGTGCCCAGTGGGCTGTTTGTGCCGAGCTGCAGAATATAATCAAAATTGTAATTACATGAACAATGCCACTAGAATTGCTTTTGGAGATAGTTTTGGTAAGGAACATGTTTTGGCTGTTTTGTCTTAGATTTGACTTAATTTGAAAGTGTCTAATGATGTTTTAAAATGGCAATAAAGTTAAAAAACGTGGCTAATATCACGATTTATAACATGTAATATTTGTACACAAAAAATAAATAAGATTAAATATTCATTGATATTTTCACACAACAACATTTCTTTGCTAGATGCTAGATGGCCACTTAGGCCCTTATTTACCGGGTTCGGTAAATATGGATCATGGGTGCTACCATGCTACCAGAAGCACTTTCACACAGTATGCAAAAAATATTATGTAACAAATTTTTGAATCTAACAACAGCACATAAATTTATAGCATAAAAAAGAACTAAAAAAATCAACCAAAATATAGAATGATGTTTGTACTTCATGGATATTCAAAATCAATCATCAATTATCATCATCATCATCATCATCATCATCAATATATATAAAACTCTTTTGAAGCTGACAGAGAATCAACGCACAGCCTAAACCATAAGTCCTAGAGGTATGAAATTTGGAGGGTAGTATCCTCATATAGTGTAGAGGTGCACTAAGAAAGGAAATTTGAAAAGTCACACCCTAAAGGGTCTAGAACGCGAGCAACGCCGCGGGAGAAGGCTAGTACTAAATAAGACTTATCCAAAAGATCTAGCACATTACCCTCAGCAAAGAATCCGTGGTCTTAAACAGAATCGTGCCAACGATAGCTCTTCCATCCTCATCGTCGTCAAAGTCTGTGTTCTCACCGAGAGGATCTAATGGGTCTCTATAACCTGGAGAAATAAAACTGTCGTTATTTTAGTCTTTCTTTTGGCGGATAGTAAAGGGGTTTACGCTCACCGTAAAGATCTGGCCTGTATTGTACGAGCTGGTTTAGATTCCTGAGGATTGCTATTGCATCTCTTTGTTTACCTTGGTGAAAAAATAATTATAAATTAGCAATAAATAGTAATACCACTGAAGACACGTATTTAAAGAAGACTCTTAAAAATAGACACCACCATTTTTTAATTACAAAAAAAAAACTGGATACCAATTAACTAATAATCATCTTTTTTTTCGGATATTCTTTTTTAATATTTTTAAGTTTTGACTACTTATATGTGATCAGTAACAGACACTGAGCATAAAATGTTTTTTTTTATAATTACAAAATAGTGGTTTACTATTTAATATGTTTTTTTTTTTACACTTTTTTTTACTAGTGTGGTAGATAGAGTACGGTGGTAGATACACGGTTGTCAGAGTTCCCATTCACCATTAAACCTACATATTACTATGAGTTGATAGTTTTAATGGTAAAGCAAAGTCGCACAAAGGCATAATAAACCCACTGCTAACCAAATCAATTCCCGTCACAGAACAAATCACAAAGGCCATTATAACCTCGACAAAGCTCACATCAGCACAGCGACCACAGAATCCCATTAACTTTGTCCCGTGAAATATCAAAACAGACCACTGTGCAAATTAACCCACCTGTGCCTTCACGTCGGACTCCTGGGATATCGGTCAATGTATCGGCTGTCACTTCATTACCATACCCGGGGCCTGGAGGGCCGGGAGGGCCTGGCGCGCCCGGCACAGAGATGTATTGGATAGTGTTTGAAGGAGACCCTGGAGGGCCTGGGGGACCCATTGGTCCTTCTTTGCCGGGGACTCCGGGCGTGCCGTCAAAACCTCGATCACCTTTCTCGCCCTTTACCTAAAAAATGTTTCGGTTTGACTGTGTGTACTTCGCTTAGGGCCGAATACTAAACCGTCATTAAAATTTAAAAATCACTTATAATTGCTCTGATTCTGTTTGACATTACTCATTTGTAAAAGATGGCAATATTTTAGGTATGAACTTAATATAAGTAGCGTTTGAGTGTTCGGCTGTATGGTACTTTTTTTGCAGTTACTAATTGTATACCCATTAGGTACCCTAAATTTGGGATTTCAGAAATTATAGGTCATTGATATCATTAAAGCCTTAAGCTTTGGTGTCGCGATTGTAATGTACAACGCTGCGGTATGCGGCTCAACGCAGCGTACCGCGTTGGCTCTTCGCCGCTGGCGCATACTGCGACGGAACAAGAGACCATTCTAGACGTTTTCCATACAATTTTATGTGTCAGGCACTCAGGCACCGCATGTCGCATACCGCAGCGTTGTGCGTTACGATCGCAAGACCAAAGCTTAACGCAGAAGCTTACAGTATGAGAGTTTTACTCTTATAAATTCCATAAAAACAACTTTGAGGTCGATGATCAAACCACCACAATGCAGCCTGAAAAGCATTGGCTGTTCAGTTACGCAAACAAATTACTTACTAGAAGCAGGTATAGGTGTACTTATCAATGATTGCTTAGGCTAAAACGTTTCGTGCTTGAAAATTGGTGTTTAAAAGCGGGCTAGTCAACAATTTATTTCCTCAATTCATAACAGGTTTTATTACTTATTAGCATGGGAATACTCGATCTACTTTCCAAGGCAAGAGGCTAAGTCAAATAAGGAAGAATAATAAGGAAATAAGGATACTCCTATCTACCTGTTCATAAAATTTGGCCTTTTTAGTTTTCTACAAAAAAAAAATGTCCGCTACGTTTAAACTCGAATAAATGCATCCAAAAATTTATTCGTTTTATTGCTCCTAAAATATAAATACACAATAGTCTATCTAGATTCTCCTAAGTCGAAAAGATCATTATTACCCATCACGCGAATAAAGATCATGCAAAAATAACTCATCGGTGAGAATTGAACCCGCACATCTGGCGTTTTTAAACCAACCAACTGCTGGCAGCTATATACTGCACTACAAAGGTTTAATGCGTGCTAGGCAACCGAAGCCACCACCAACCACTGGTTCAGCCGTCTAGTGCGCATGCAGACTAAAGTAGGGCACCCAATTATCTACTCCCCAGTGGTAGGTATTACAAACGTAAAATCCCTCATTGCTATGCAAAATCTCACGTGAGACCACACCGCAAAATGAGGACTTAGAAACAAAGCATTTAAACCATGGTTTTATAAGAAACTGGGACCGCTAGTACGGCCGTTATAAAGCGGTCAGCTCTAGTTTTTGTTCGTACTACGTGTGTTTTTAATCGATGTCACAAATCTAAATTCCGTTGATAATGACATCCTCGAGGAGTCAACTGTCAATGCTGAAATAATTTTTTATATAAAAAATATATCATCAACAATCTCGTAGGGATTTCTGGAGGTGAAAATTTAATTATGTATCATAGAAATAATTATTCGAAAAGCATTTCAGCATTTTTTGGCATATTACAATGTACCTACGCCATGAACAGGGAGGGACGAAATAGGTAGGGTTATAGTTGCAAGTTCATAATTTCATGTTATATTCCACAAGTCTAACAACTTTCCTAGGTGTTAATATGAACTGCACAAAACCGTAGCTAGATTCTAAAGTACCTAAGCTTTATAAAACTTAAAAACAAAAGCAGTTAATGAACAAACCGCAACGCGAGCTTACAGGTACCTATTCTATACCTTTTGTATCTACCCCAGTGTTTGTTTAACTATGGCTAGTCGAGCGCTTAATTAACCTGCTTTGTAAGAAACTCCTTGTTTATCGTGTATCTTCTATCTTTTTGTTTCCAGCGAATCTTTGTCCGCGCTTCGTACAAAGGCTATTCTGTTTATGTTTAATCTTACTGCTCTATTTTTTTTACGAGTTTTGTCATGCATTTTCAGACGTCGAATTACGTCAACAAGTTTGGGTATCGAAGCTCTAAAAACATGCACAATGCACACCAATACAAGACGTCAGTGCAAATATTTCCCCATCTTGACATCAGGTGAGCTATCAGCTGGTTCCATTACTTTTATCATAAAAAAAAATAAAAAAATTGAGTTTGAATTGGAATTAGAGCCTCTTCTTCTTTTATTTATGGTCTATCTCCGTCATTTTGAATGTCTAGTAATTATTTTTGAAACAGTATTTAGTCAAATCCAGTCAAGCCCTATATACAGTGGTTTATTAATTTTAGTTGCCAACTCTGTTTTATTTCTAACCTGAACGGCCTAACGTATCCCAAGGCGAATAAAATGATACAAAGTAGCAATACCTCTGAGCCGACCTAACACATAACTTGCGTCACTTTTACTGCTGCCCCAAAACAATAGATTGACCAACTGTATTTTCCGTAACATAAGCGTTTAAAATTACCTTATCCAGGTCGAGAGAGCCAAGGCCAGGATCCCCTTTTTCACCTTTCTGACCCTGAGGGCCGGGCGTGCCTGCTACTCCCGGTGGACCCTGAAATTTATTATTGGAATAATATTTCCTGCAGTAATTTTTCGTCGGAATAAACCTGAAAAAATCCTGAAGTTTATAGACGTTGAGCTTTTATGGGTGATAGTTATGTTACACATGGTGAATTTTAGTACGAGTTATTTTTATAATATAATATTTCAATCTAAAAGAAAAGTGAAGTGAAGTAAAGTAAATTTAATGGGTACATTATACATAATTATTAAACAATACCTACATAACTAAACTATACTAAGCAATTTAAACATAAATTTGAATGTAGTAAGTACATTATAAACAAATGAAAGAAGCCTCAATCTATGAATTTATAGGATAACTTGGCTTAGATTCCTGTAGTTTCACAATGGTCAAAGTGAGGTTATTTTACTGAAAAAAAAAAAACCTTTTGTAAAATTATACATCAGCGCAATTCTATAAAAACGTCTAAAAGCCGCTTTATTAAGCTGCTTTGTTTTTTTCGGATTTCAACGTTTTACTAACAACTTTACAAAGCTCAATGGAAACTATGAATAACGTTTTCAACAATGTCCACTGTGTTATAATTAGGCTTTGATTACATAGCTGACCACGCATCGGTATTCACAGCAAACAATCTAACATACCAATTAAATCAGCGCTTGATTTGAAGTGTGTACATTGCATAATGTATGTATGGATCAGAGTGTTGGGCAACGAAGAAGACGGATGAAAGGAGAGTGCATGCTACTGAGATGCGAATGTTAAGATGGATGTGTGGGGTTACGAGGTTAGATAAAATAAGGAATGAGTATATCAGGGGAAGTGCGAAAGTGGCGCCTGTTATTGAAAAGATGAGGAGTGGTAGATTAGCATGGTATAGACACGTAATGAGGAGGGATGAAAGTCATATAACGAAGAGAGTTATGAATATGAGTTTGACTAGGTAGGTATGCAAGTAGAGGAAGACTGAAGAAGAAGTGGTTTGATTGTGTGAAAGAGGATATGAATGTGAGAGGAGTATATTCAGAGTTGACGAATGATAGGAGTGAGTGGAAGAAGAAAACATGTTGTGCCGACCCCACCTAGCGTGGGATAAGGGCAGGGAAATGATGATGACACTGCATAATGTTCGTAGTATTGTTGAGATCAGCTAAAAGCAGCTGGCTATGCGCTGTAAGCTTGTTAGCTAGTCAGATATGTTTATAGACGAAATGAAGACCTTGGTTTATCGACTGGTGAGCTAACCGAAACTCACTCAAGAGAGAGATATAGATAAGTGTACTCTATACAGATATAGAGTTAACTATACTTATATACACTCTTATCTAAGGTCACTTTACTGTCACGAATTCACTTTTATTACTATAACCAAAGTTTTTTTTTAGATAGATTTTTGATCGACAGATTTGATGAGTTCCTGCGTTAGTTTGTGTTACACAGAACATTTCACGTAGTTTTCTATCTAACATGTGATAACACCAAGTTTGATAGGTATATTGCAGGATAAGCAGTTAGGCACTAATCCTACTATCACAAGAATTTCGATTCAAAATCTCCTACCAGTAGGTAGGCACTATATTTGAGTGAAGCTCAGGAAATAAATGAAGGGAGACACTGAAGCGAAATGAAGAATAGTATTAAAGTGAGAAATAACTGTATAATAGGTAGGTAAAGAGACGATTTTATCTCTGGGTAAGGGTAAAAGAAAATATGCTATCCAATCCATCCCATAACCCTATTTAGGTAAGTATATTATATAATATAGGCTTTATATATTTTTTGAATTTATAGAAACCCACAGAACATTACACAGAGAAAGATTTTAAATTCACTAATGTAAATTCACGACATCGCTCGAGCACGAAGAATTCATTGTTTTCTAAATCCTGTAAGAATATTGTTTATTCATACCGTCCATCCTGGTAATCCGATATCGCCAGAGGGTCCGTTTGAGCCTGGGGTCCCTGGAGGCCCAGGGAGGCCAGGGGGGCCTCTGGGGCCCGGTGGGCCAGGGTGGCCTCTTTTACCACGTGGGCCAGAATCGCCTTTGTCGCCCTGTTGGAAAGCAAAAAAGATAGTACACCTACTATAATTAACGAACAATTTACGCCAAAGTTTTGTCCTTGGATTTGAAACAACCTTTTGTAATAAAGCCTTATTAATACAGTTACGTACTTGTTAAAATATTCTATGGAAGTTTGTATTCAATCATGAATGTGCTCTATAGTGAACTAACTAACTTACATAATATACTTACATGTAAAGCAACCTTGAACGGAACAAATAAGTCTCTGAACTAATACTCTCATAACAAACGGAGCTAGTTTACCAAAATTGTTAACCAAACTGAATTGTAGGCACTGCAGAACCTTTTCAAACTAGTGATTCATAGCTCGATACCTGAATCTTGAAGCATTGTGTTATCGAATTACTTTGAAAAGGTTCTAAAGACCCACATTTTAGATTGGCTGTGCCGTTGTACCTATAAACCATATGACTTTGAGCTAACCTTCATACAAATAAGTGGGTGGTACTAGAACGCGGGTTTTGAATCGGAAAATACGAGCACATAAAAACAAATATGAGCTCAGTGGCTTGAGCAGTGTTATTTTGTTCGGCAACTTTGTAATCTTACTTTAGATAGTAATCAGCTCTTCGGAAATGCTTAGGTTTGGGCGTTTTCACACTACCAACCAACCTACTTACACTGTGTCGCAGTGTGTCGGGCTAATCATAATTGTGCGTTTATTATAGACGCTTTCACACGTGTATGAGACTACAACGATATTTTTGTACGACCAACTGGCTTCACAATGTTGGTATCGTCACAGATCATATATAACTATACGTATCGTGTAGGTATGGTGTCGTGTCAGTGTGCAAACGTCCGTCTATTCAGAAGAAAATAAAAATATTATATTTTTTTGAATTTATTATTTCGCGTTTGATTAGTAATCGATATTCTAATGATGGCGGGAAATATATATAGAAAAGTAAAATTGTTTTTTTTCTCTCGAAAATAAGAAAGTTTAGGTTCGAGTTATTCTGGTTTCGGACTACTGGTATCTCGTTCCACTAGGACGAAACAATAACTTTCAGTTTTATTAATATTTCTATTACTGTTTCGTCCCAAGTTTATTTCAATACATATTTTTTGATAGTCATAATGATGGTAACTAAAAGTTACCTTAGTCAAGAGCAATCCTTCATCCCGCGTCACAGCCACGGGACCAGGTGGTCCAGGATCTCCCCTATCTCCTTTAGGTCCAGTGAGACCTTCTGGTCCTTGCGTACCAGGTAAGCCAGAAGGACCAATGTCCCCTCGGTCTCCTGCCTTCCCATCGTTACCTGGGAAGCCTTGAGAGCCTTCCAGACCCCGGTTGCCTTTTTCGCCCTGCACAAAAAAAATATAAAAACTATGGATTTTAAACCTGATTTTTTCAATGTTAACCTTTTTATTTTTCCGTATTCGTGAATAAAACTTGAGAAAAATAACCGCATACTTTGGCTTGGCTTTTAGAAAGAAAAATCTTTGTTCTTCTTCTTCTCTTCAATAATGGCCTGTGTCCGTCATTTCGACAGACAATTTTGCCAATGCCAAGTGTTAAAATTGTAATAAATAAGTCAAGTCAAGTCATTTGTCAAGTCGGCTGTCGTTTGTTTTGAAAAGAAAATGGTGGATTTTCTCTAAAAATCTTTGTTCTTTCCCTTACATTATAAGAACAGTGTATCGTATAAATATTGTATCACTTAGCTGTAATTTTCTTTGTGAATAAACGTTAGTCATCTGTTTTCCGATAAAATTGTATTCAAATATTCAAGTTATGAGAAGAAAATGACAAGTTAGTAACTCTACAAGTACTTGTTCTTTTTTAATAAAGAACTTCGACATACAAAAAGGCTCATTAATATTTAATTCGATCCAAACGAAAACACCTGACTACACCAAGATATTCTATGAAACATTTGAATTCTTACTAAAGCGATCTTTGCCCACAAATCAAAACCAACTTTACTACAACTAAATCATATTACGTATTATCAATAAGCCCACGCATCGAGTAAACAAAGCTATCAATCAGACGTTGAATAGAAAACCATTGAATAGATAAATCAATACCAAGCTAAGAACTGTTTTTGTTCTAGACTAGTTGAATTATTAAGGGCATGTAATATTGAATCACGTTTTATTTGATCAAAAGACTTTTCATAACGTGATATATAAATCACATGACATCAGGTGAGATTATGATCAAACGTTTGCATATTTAATGTGAAAAAGTAGTTCATGATTACGGAAATACATTCATGAATAGCAGATTGCTACACAATTATCTGGCCCCGCTACAAAAATGCGGAAACTGTCATTGATTTAGGAACATACTTTAGTTCATAGTTTTTACCAACTGGGTATCACTGTCACTAATTGGAGGCCTTAAGGCGGCCTAAAAACTCCGTCACCAGAATCGGCCACTAACTCACACGAGCTTGCTTGCTTACTGTCACGAATTACTTGGTAAGCCAAATGGACTTAGTTTGTGGCACACTATTTCTAAAGTGGCTGTGGTGGGTAACACCCTACATTTCATTAGGTATTTGTTTTATAGGCAAAGGAACGAGATAGAATGCCGCAACTAATTAGGGTTGTTAGTCAATGAATCAACTTGTTTGAGTTCTCTTCTACTAAGCTCATAACTTTTTGAACGCCGTCTTGGGAAATCTACACTTAAATGAATAAGAAATTAAAATTTGTTCCAAAGTAAGTGGTACTTACCAACTTAAGCCTTAAACCTAATTGATACCTAGAATTTTTTTCGTCTCGAATGACCTTTACCTACCTACTTTAACTTTCCCTTTTTTACCTAATTTCGATAATTTTATTCTATTTTTTTGGTCCATAGATTAAAATAAGAGGAAAACCGTCTAAAGTATTGTTCTTGGTTTAAAAACAAACATTTGAGCGTAAACTGGTTTATTTCACATGAGGAATTAATTTGAGGTTTGGGGTATGACGAGGAACTTTTTAATTTGTTCTGGTTTATTTTTGAAGGTAAACAGAACTATCTTATTTACCTTTTCGCCCGAAACACCCGGATCTCCTTTAGAGCCTTTGATCAAAGCTGCTTCTGAAATATGAAACTCCATTTTAGATTTGAACGGCTAATGAAAATACTTTCCCGTTTTCAGATTTGGTCAATATGACAAGTGAACTGCGACAAAAAAATATGCTACGAGAAAACTTTAAGTTTGTGCCATGACATACGTAAGTTATCAAGTAGGTATACCATCAACTCAGATTGTTCAATATTCTGCCTATCGAAACACTTAACGAGTCTTCTACCAATTGGTCCAAAATACAACCGGGTTAAATATTTTTAACACCTAGATAAACTTAATTTTGTGATTTTTTGTAAGTGTTTCCACTTGTTGAACCTAGGAGAGGACTGAAAGTTATACATCCTTAAGAGTCGACAAGACCTAGAAATGTAAGTAAATGAGCGTTTACATACTGACCGACACCGACTCCTATACGATAGCAATGTGTCAATGGCTCAAACACAATTACCGTTTTCAGCGCCGACACTGTGTTAAACCATTTATTTATTTATTCAATAGGCGACGCCAACAGCGCACATAGTTTACAATACAATAATCACTTTTGAAAACCTTATTCTATAAAATGTGTGCTAATTACAGGCATGCACAGCATTTGCTATAATATTAAAATGACTACCTACTGTACTAAATGTATGACAATTAGGTCGTGTAGGGGTCTTGTCGTCGGCAGTATGAACAGGCAATATCGTGATGTATTCTGATAAATGCAACATTGCCATGTTCAACAATTTATTATGTAGGTACATTATAATTTGGTCCGCTTTTGAACAATTAAATTACTCAGGTACATGACAAATTATCAATAATGTTCGGAAATAATTACACATTGATCGTCTGTGACGTGTATGTTACTAATGAGTTAAAGCGTCGGTTGATGAGTATCTGAATTTGAATCCCTAAGCATATTTGGTTCATCAATTATATCGTTCTATAATTTCAGCAGATTTTGTTTTCTAAAATACTAGTTACCTAGTCAATTTGTATGTAAAAAAAATGAAAACTACGTCTAAGGAGTTCCTAATAAACTCACCAGTACCGCGTGAAACGTCAGTTAGTACCGAATTTTCCGCTAAAGCAGTACTTGAGGGGATGGATGGAGGTCCAGGTAATCCCGGCAACCCTCGAGCACCTACGACAAAAAATACAGCTAAAAAAAGTTTCTCTAGGTAAACATTATACTTACAGAAATAAATTATAGCCTATCCAATAAAGAAATAAAAAAAAAATCCCAAGTCGATCATAAAACGAAAGAGCATTAATAAATAAGCGCGCGAGGAGCCAATCTGAAGGGTTCGGAGAAATAAAGATTTTCCAAATCGTTGCTACGGAACCCTAAAAATCTTGCAAACGTGTTCCAAGAGAATAAATATGGGTCATAGTGTTACATAAAATTTGATGGTTAAATTAAGTCTTGTTCAGGGCGCCGGTACTTCGTTCTGGGGTCAACGGTTTGTAAGGGCCAAATTACAAATTCTTTAGTACGAAAATTTTACGACTGTTGTGGGATTTGAACCCGCGCTCTTACTCGTAAAAGTTGCGTTCGGTAAACCGTCGTTGGTCCGGTTAGTACAATTGAGTTAACTGGACAAGGACTCTTCCTTGGCAATTACTTCGACAAGTAAACGAATTTGTCTGAGACGCCCCAGCTGTAAAATATTTTTTTTGTTATAATGTGTAGATATTTCCTAACCCATAATACATTATCCACATATTTCATGTGTTTTCTCGATAAAAGCTCTTCTATAAATTCTACATACATCTGGAAAACCTAACCAACTCACCTCTAAGAAAATATTAATAGAGTAGAAAGATACTGGAAAAAAAACACTTGGCTTGTGATTTATTATTGCATGTAGCTCAATTTATTACATAGAATTGAAATACATTTCTAGTAAAGTATCTACGCGTTTTTTGATGTCTGTGTAGCAAGTGTCAATCTAAAACGTTTTTTTGCCTTTCTTTACTAGCGTTTTCGTTGAAATTCATCCAACTCCCGCAACCAAGTCACTTCCTGCGATAAAAAGATTGACAGCCCTGTGTTCTCAAACTATTTGTTGTCTTGCAAAGCTACACAAGCCCTTAGTTTACCTTTCTCGCCCTTTTCCGCGGGCCGGCCGTGGGCCCCGGGCAGGCCCGCTGTCCCGTCTCGACCCGTTTGTCCTCGTTCACCCTTCGCGCCATGTGGCCCTCGCAAACCCACGTAGCCC
Source organism: Eulithis prunata (assembly GCA_918843925.1). Classification (NCBI taxonomy): domain Eukaryota; kingdom Metazoa; phylum Arthropoda; class Insecta; order Lepidoptera; family Geometridae; genus Eulithis; species Eulithis prunata. Next base: position 3,136,196 of record OU974019.1, on the reverse strand, counting down.
TGTAACATAGTTACTGGGGTCCAAACGTAACAAGGGTCAAGACGCTTATTGCGTCATGACCAAGTTTGTACTCATTTAGCGAAAGGGTTTGATTTAGTGAGTAAATAATATTCCCAAGACGTATACAGTCGCTAAAAATAGAAAACGTCAATTTCTTTTTGGAAATAGTGGTCACGTGTTTTTTTCTTCGGAAACGTTTCAGTTTTTATTTCTGTTTTTTTATTCTCTAGCGATTATATAATGTAAACTTGTGGTCCAAGAACTTAAAAGTAAGTTATTTAAAAGTATTAATAAACGCTTTATGCAAAAATGATTGCCTCGCATCATTCAATATTCATGAATGCAGGCAAAATCCATTTTATTAAATTCAGCATAAAGTTGTTACAATCATTTCAGATTATTTTCATCCCTGAAAAAGTGCTATTTTACTTTGTATAACAGATTCGTAACAGACAAAAAACTTGTACAATGTTTTTATCTATCCCAGTCCAAAATTTTTAAAATTGCATGAGGGAAGAGTTCTACACAGACGTGGACAGACCAGTCAAAACATACTTTTGTGTAGATGATAATGAAGCCTGCTATTGATCACTAAAAATCTATTTACACGCTCGTAAGTACAGTGGCAAGTTTATAGAGTTTTACAGCGCGGCAACGACTATATGACCACGGGGCGCAAGCGGGTTACTGTGCAGTGTAACTCTACCGGTTTAGCTTGCCACTGTACTTATGCATGTGTAAATTGGCTCAAACACTTGTCTTGTAAGTAACATCCATGTCCAGACATAGATCTAAAAACAGTTTACCGTACTCAAAACGATTTTGTATTCATACCCTTTCTCCTTTGTCTCCTTTAGGCCCATGTAATCCCCTCTCGCCTTTACTGCCCTGGTACCCTCTCTCGCCTTGAGGGCCTGGCATGCCCATGGGCCCTCTCTCAGCTGAGGATCCCAGTCCTGGATTACTGGACCCGTATAATCCTGATGATTCCTGTAACACACTATGATTAAGTCTTTGTGACGGGATATGTAAAATTTCTTCGTTTGAGGATGCTTTGAGTCAAATTCAAAATGCTTTTATTCAATAAAATCTTACTGATTAGGTACTTTTAATCAATCGTCTGCAAGGAGAATGTTTCTTTTTTGTCTTTTTCATCACATTGGTTCACGTAAGGACAAATAATTTACTCATAGTAGTAACATAACTACCTAACAGAAGCAGCCATATTAAGTCAGAACAAATGACAATCGTAATAGGTTAATGTAAGTTATTCAAGTTACAAAGCGCAGTAAGAACTGCTTAACAGCAAACCACTACTGAGCTACAACGCAATGTAACTGATACGCTACCTAAAAGTAGCGAACAGATAAAAATTCGTACATACTCAATGCTTTCATCTAATAATAGGCCTTTACATTTATTGAAGATGATTTATACAGCGTCAGGAGGCAACCTATGCCTGCACATAACGAGACACTGTAGTGCCTTCATCTATTACGATGTTACTTATACCCATGTAATTTAAAGTCTCCTATTCATATTATGCATTACCTTCGTTATTGTTAGTACAAATAAGGATGACGTAAATGTACAGCGCAGCAGACCCTTGCGTGACTTTATTCTCAGCGGACTGGCATGTCGTGTTTCTACTTCAAATTTACGGGTTGAATGGCAAAATAAAAGAATTTAAAACGATTGATGTTATCGCTGTGACTGTAGTGATAGAAATGTTGGAACAAGGAATGTAATATATTGGCTGCCAATGCTATAAATACTGCTGGACATACACTTAACCTCAAAAGTTAAACGCCTAATATTATACAACATAATAATAATGTATGATAGCAGTGATGCTCGCATTGCTGTGTTCCGGTTTGAAGGGTAAGGGCGCCGGTGTAATTACAGGCACATGAGACTTCTAGATCTTTACGTCTCAGAGTGATGGACGCAGTGCATTGCCTTACAGGGCACGTCCTCATTGGTTTTGCTTTGTGAGGTAATGCATAAGCAGAAGTTACTACTTAACATCAGGTAAGCTATCAGCTTGTTCCATTACTTTTATCATAAAAAATAAAATAAAAATGAAAAAACAATCTCTGAAAAATTTCATAAAATTCTGCTATAGCCGTTAATTTCATATGAGTGAAATCTTACTGATATTTTTTTTTAGGTACAAAGTTTTTAAACTAATTTATTTATTTATTTTTGGAAAATTTACAGCTCTTAAAAACATAATAAACAAACACTTAGAAACATAAGGCTAATAACAAGTTCTCACTGATAGTTAAAAACTGTAATAAATAAAAAGGTATAATGAACAATGTTTCTTTAATTCCAGTTAATAACTTTTGTTGTTGACCGTACCGGTACTTTATGGTAGTACTACTTGGAATAGAATAATAACTGGTAAATGGATTATATAAAGAGCTTTTGCAAATTAAAAAACCATTACTTACAATCTTAACATTGCCTCTGACTCTGTTTATTTTCAACTAACCTAATTTCGATAGCACTATAATTTTTCCATCTCTTTATAATGAACTGAAAGGACAATTACAGCTACCATTTTGTTTGGTTTAGAAAAATGCACCAACAGAAAGGGGTCCATTACTAAACTAACAAAAAAATATGTTCGTCTGAACTGAGACAATCTTACACGAGTTCAAAATTAAGCAATATATCGAAAAATTTCTAAAACATAAGATTTATGAGTTATAGCCAAGAAACAGGATCCCTCAATCTAGCATTTCACTAAAATGACATTCTTGGTTCTCAGAAACTATTGACTTTATAGGTATACATATGATTTATTCACTTTTGCACAAACTAAGGGTTTGTAAAATGTTCCACGTGTATTTATTTATAGTTTTCACCCCATTTCATGAGCGTATAAATATTTTACCACGGCACTTAGCATTAGTCTATGACGCCGAACTGACAGTAAAACGAAATGTCATGTAAATGACAAAAATCACGTCATACCTTGTTACGAGTATCATTTAGTACAAGCAGCAATAACTTTACTGTCATGCGATAATGAACCTTACGCTAAAATTGCTTCGTTGACAAAATTAAATAGTCGGATAACTTTTGCACAGAAACAAAAGTAACTAGTGACGAATGGATCAATTTTTAAATTCGTATCATTGATTTGAAATTACAAATTGAGAAGAGCAAGATACTTTGTTTGGTACCTACACACTACGAATTTTCTTCTTAGAGGCATATTGACAAAAAAGACTGGGTATTCTAAACGGTAATTTGTTTTACAAAGTGTCGTTCTTTTAAAAATCTAACGGTAAAACTGTGCTTAGACTAGAGAGTTACGGTTTTCATTATTCTCTATCTGCAGATAGTTACGTAGTTACCTAACTGTAATTCAGTTTGAATGGTGATAGATAAAGTATTATCATGAAATTCATAGCTTTTGAATTTATTTGGATTAAAGGCTCGTATTTGCATTTCCTGTTGAAGCACTGATCCGGGCTTTAAGATAGTTTTATATGCTTAAGTAACGCTTTATTCTGAGTGCTATATTAAAATACTAGTCCGAAACTTCATGTTAATTTTGACCATTTGCAATAAAAACAAACTAAAGTACTCCGAAAAGTTTGGAAGCTAACAGGTACGATCGATCTAGTTACGTCACTAGTTAGCGTGCTAACTTGAACTATAAATACCTTCGGATAGAAGATTGATTCTAGTGGTTTAAGCTTATTTATGTGCTACTGGTTTCATAGCTATCGGGTACATGCAAAGGCAATTATAATTATAGGATTTATATTAGCTTTCAAGGCGTATTAGTTGTGGGTGAGAAGTTTGTTTGTTTTATCAATGTAAAGTCTTGGTAGTTATATTCGTGGGTTGGTAAGTAACAGGCCTTTTGCGTTTAACATAAAGTGATTTGTCACAGACCACATTTTGATCCCCAGAGAATCACTTGCTTAGTACTTAAACTATTCTCACACTTTGATAGGTTTAAAAAAAACAATACTGCACGCTCTCAAACAGTGAATAAAATCTTCGGTGGAGAGATAACCTTGTACTGATTACTGATATAATGAAGTAGAATGTAATCATGCTCCAACATAAAAACAGCCTTATTCAAAACTGGGTAAAGAGTATTTTGGTATAAACAAAATAACGAGCATGGACTTCAAAGAGTAGTAAGTTTTTAAAGTCAAAAAAACAGCAAACCCAAAATCCAAATGCTATAGATATCACGTTTCAATTCTACTCTAATCCTTTCAAGTCTTTCTAGATTATTTACTGTTTTGCCAAACTAGAAATGGGAAGCTATTTATCTTGACGCTTATTCTTTGTTTACCTATTCTTTGTTTTGCTTGAGCCCCACTTATGCCCATCTTTCTCAACAAAGGTGGAATCGTCTGGCGCGTGACTATTGGGCTGAATTGAGTAAAGCTAGACTTACTAGACTACACTAGCTTCAAGGAATAAATATAACCTATTACCCCTCTACGTGTTTATTATGAGTTTTTTGTCCCCAAAATAATGCATGTACATACACGGCCACATATAAAATGCAAAAAATCATTGGAAAGGAAGCTCGTACGCAGCGCGTACTACACAAAAACATAACCTCCCTCTCGCCCGATTCACAATGTTTAGCTTCTAATAGTAAGTTCAAATAGTCCAGGTTGATCTGTCTTCGTTTGGGCTAAGAGTCATGGTATAAATAGATGTCTAATATTGAGAGCTTTTTATTGCCATGCACAAAATCGTGGGAAGCTAATCAAAGGTAGGTACATTTAGTATCTACTGTAGGCGCTTTCACACCCCGTGTCGGGAATAACAACACAAAGACTTTGATCGAGCTACTGACATGAAGTCACATGACACGTCGTTATCGTGCCAGTGTACAAACGCCTACTTATTGGGTTGATTTCTTATGTTACATTTTCAAGCGTCAAATTATAATATCGATGCGTAGATTCTATTTTAAAAGAGATTGTAGCTAACCTAAAAGTAGCAACAAAAATATTTCTTTGCCTTGTAATTCGTCGATTGAGTAAGTTCACGTATTCGTAGGACGTGGAGTGTTATTAAGTACGTAGGTAGCACTATTTTTAGAACGCTTTTATTATTTTTAATGATTTGTTTGGTTCTCTGGTTATTTTCAACGTATTAACTTTTTTTGTTTATTGCTTCGTAGTCACAACATAAATCAATGAAATTACATTTCAGTAGAATTTTTTTATAGGTACTTACTTCTTTATCAATAGCGAACGCCTTATATGTATCTAGTTTCACTTACAAATTAATGGTTACCTACGTCATTACTCACAAGTTTATTATAATTTTATTGTACTCGAGTATAATAAAACAATAGTCCAACTTACCATAAGAGCTGAAGTAACTGGCACACCAGGCCCAGGAGGCCCAGGTGGCCCTTGCAGCCCAGAAACTCCATCCAGACCAGGTTCCCCTTTTGGCCCCGGTTGACCTTCAGGCCCTGAAGTACCCACTTCTCCCCTTTCGCCTCGATCTCCTTTTAGGCCTTGGGGACCAGGTGGGCCAGGCTCGCCCATTTGACCCTGAACACGAACGTTTATAAGGTTGCAGTGCCTTGATCACGCATAATTGTGAAAATCGCAAACGTATCGTAATGCGAGCGTATCCGAGATACACTGCGCGGTGACACTACAACGGTTGGCAGTCGAGCGAATACGTTAACGCGGCGACTGTCAGATTTGTTCGTGATAGAGGTAGATGTATATTAGTTCAGTAATACTGGCAATATTTTCACTGCTCTTTTTGCTAGTTCTAACAATTTTTGCTGCTACTACGTAAACGTAATTAACACAGCAGTTCCAATTTCACTAATTAGCTGGAGAAAATAAATTCTTTTAGAGTCATGAAATATTCACGCCCGTTCGGCAATAATGGCGTACTTTTCTCCTTTTGTAGGTAAAATTAGTTGGCGCGGCTTGGTTTATGATTTCCCTAGATAGTATCAACACAGTTCAAAAGAAAAAAGAGCTGGTACAAGAAATACTGCCAGAAATGTGATATCGGTAGACACAAACTCCAAACGATGATGTTCTATGACGTAAAATATCTACCAGAAAAAGTACTTTATTTAATCTAGCTATTGTGTCCCACTACAGGCCAAAGGTTTCCTGCAAAATTATCTACTTATCCCGGCGGTGTTTCAGTATTCTTTCTTGTGAACGTTGAGATCGTCCTGCCAACGTCTAAGGCTCTAATAAAGGTACTAAGTAATGCTTTTAACTTTTATCGACCATGGAGCAAAATCTAGAGGTTTCTAGACGTTTTCAGGACTCTACGGTGGTGTGTTAATTCATGTGTCACATTTGAACGATTAATTCTGTTGGTTGCATTTCAAGCCAGATTTCAGCAAGCAAAATCGTCACCTGTCCAGTGCGCTCCCAAGTCAGCAGCTGCTACTTTCGGTGCCAAAAGTGGACTCAGTTCTGATTAACCACGACCTCAGATACTGAAGCCATTTACAAAGATGTGTGTGTAGTGAGAGGATTGAATAACCTGCGCCTCCGTGAGAAGGCTCTTTTCGTGCAAGTTCATGTCAAAATGACAACAATTGAGTGTATGTATAAAAAATAGTGGGATCTCTTTTGTGACCCAGCGGTTTCACCTTTGCTATGCGTCCACACCATCAGTATTGTTAGTTGTTCTGTCACGGATGTGATTAATCGTACCGTTTTCCCTGGAGCGCCGGTGGTGCCGTCAGCGCCGGTCATGCCCTGAGGGCCAGGTGGACCTTTTAGTTCCGGCATCACCTCCAGTATCTGTGAGATGTCGGTCAGACTGCATCTGCATACACCAGCCACCTGGGGAAGAAGATGATCGTTTTTATTTTTATTTATACAACTAAGTTGATAAATAAGCGTACGGATACGGTTACCGAAACCTATGGTCTTCAAAAATTTTAAAACGCCCTTGTGGATTCCAAAATGTTGCAGAAGTCAACAGATTGTATGAATTTGTGGACGAAAACCGAAATTAGTAAAAAGTTAACATACGTAGTACAAGACATTGTTCGTCTTTTGCGCGCGCGAAACAGCTACACAATTTTAACAACAAATTACTTTAATTTTTAAGTTTTCATGTGCTTTAAGGCTTAGACTGTTGTTACCTCATTATACCAATTAAGTTCAGCGGCTTCAAAATAGTTTTTCTAACGAGTTTATTAGATAAAATATATAAATTAGAGTAGAATAATAAATAAATTTGATAAAAGTTTGTTTTCTCAATAAACTATACCTACCTATACAAAAGTGTTTTGGAAAGTTACCTAGTTTACCTACTAATAATATCAAAGCGAAAACAGACCTTTATTTGGATCGCTGGCTTTTTGCAAAGGTTAACTATCAATGATATTCAAAGCAGACTACCTAAGGTTGTGATATCATCTAAGGCAAAATATCATTTTGCAATCTTCCGTTTCAACACAAAACGCTTAGGGAAATATTCAACAAAAGCTAAGTATGAGCAAGTTATCGACTGAATAGCACATGCCGAAACCCATTTCGTTGTACAAAACCCAACCTTCCCCTTGGCGCCGGAAGGCCGCTCATTTTCATCCGAACCTTTAGGACTAGGACTCTTTTCAAATCAATCACCGTTAAATGGCTGCCGAACCCACTTTTATTTCCAAGAAAAAAAATTTTTATAAAGGTTTCTCTTAAAATTAAAATTAATTTGGTAAATCATCTCTTCAATTAAATAGATTCGAAAAAATATATATTCAGGTAGTACTGATTGCATAAAAAAACACCTTAAAACTGTTTATACAAGGATCTCTCTTAAGATCCCTATTTATTTTTATACACGTTTATAATGTTCAACTATTGTTTATTTTTTTGTGTCTGTATTTGTATGCTTTTTATGGTAAAATGTGCTGGGACTATATCTATATTATTACCACGACCATTGTAACACCTTATTCTAAAAAATAAATAGTTATGAATTATTATGGTACCATTACAAAACCGACACAAAAATCACAAAACGCAAAAAAGCTCACAAATAATCGCTACGTGACGGTTACCGTTTCATAGGACACCAAAGCTTAAGCTTACGGACAATCAGCAGGAAATACTTACGTAGAAAATTGCTGAGCGTATTTCTGTAAATCTTTACCTAGTAGGTATGAGATTTCTGACTTCTAGATTACGTTTGTAATAAACGCTCAACAATATGCCATTACGTAGTCCTGCCTTGAGAAATAAGAACCGTGCGTCGTATAACCGACTAAACCGTTGATACCTACCTGTTTCTGAGACCATTAAAATATTCATTTTCATAGCCACGGAAATCCAACATACACTTCTTGCATCGTAGACAGCTAAGTCACTAACATTGACCCAATTACTACTACCAATGCATGGTCCAAAATGTAAAAAAAATTCAACTCTTTTCAAGGTCAATATAATTTATATGGTTGGATATAATAATTCAAAACGCATTTGATTCATTCTCTATTTACCCACATTATCCCACATGTCTGAACAATCCACAGACAATAAATTCAAAGGCTCAATTCGGATAAGAATCCGCGAAGAATTCTTTCCATACACATCGAGTGTGTACGTGACGCGAGTGACAAGTTCGAGTCGTCTACGGTGATATAAAGCCTTGAAAGTACCTTAAGCACCAATTTTTAAAATATTCTTACGACTGATCTAAAACAAGACGTCTTGTAAAATCTTTTGGTAAGGTTTTAATCTATTGATCCTCATTACAAGATGTCAACATGAATAAAAACCCGAATACGTCACTCTAAACACCACGACTTAAAATAGCCCTGCCTAACGCACTTATGCCGATATACAAATCGGTACTCAAGCATATCTCTAAAAATCTATGCTTGAGTAGTGAGTACGGATCAGTGCATGAGCAATAAATCAGCATATTATAAGCCTATGTTTGACATTACTTGTTAGTAAGAGATGTCATGAAGTTAATCTAAAGGTGGGCACTGACCAACGTTACGAGGTGTAATGTAATATTCGCATCGAGCGTGTACGCATCGAGCATCTTCGCTGTGTTCTAAAATCGGCTTAACGTGCTCGTCAAAACTCTGTGCTACACAAAAGATACGGTTTAAAGTGCAGAAACACAGCCGTCTCAATATTGCAATTCTACTTCTTCACTTGATAAACTTGTGGTTTTGAAAAATAAATTTTAAAGACGTTGTTACGAATAAAAAAAATTAATACCGTTCCAAACTAGTGCTAAGGACACCGACAGATCAGAATCTTGACCTAGTTAGGAGTCCCCTGTCTTTCGTTGACGAGACCAAAGTGAAAGTGATACGACCCGTTTCTATTCGCAAAAAAATCCTAATGAAAACCCTGATTTGTCACACAAAGTTAATTTCATTTAAGGGCAAAGGCTTGTATTCTGAAACAATCCTCAAGTATGATCCAAATTCAAGCCATAAGTACTATGAAAGCTTCCCTTCCTTCATCATTTTACTCATTCTCATTCATTCATTCATGTTTTAAAACTGACATATTTTAAAGAGCAAGGAAGCCCAGAGACTAGAGAGACTGCAATTTTTTTATGGAACAATTGTTGGAAGCTCTATTGTATAGAATTCGTGGTAGTCACATCCTATAAAATGTTTCGCTATTTTTCCATTGATCTGACTTGTGACATATTGGTGTAAGATGAGGGATTTTCAAGAATTCCTCAAAAGTAAATGCCAGTTATCAAACCACACCACATTCTCCCAGTTATTGCTCAGCTTTGATATAACAAGTACGCTGTCACGTCCAAGACAGCCGCTGGAAGCCAGGATCTTTCGGAAACTTGGTAAGCCAACTTAAAGGTAATTTGTTGGCGTGAGGACGAGATTCATGTTTTGTGCTATAGGAAGCTTTCTTGAAATAGCGGAGCTGCATAAAAGAGTGGATTTGAAGATTTCCTAACAACTGTAACTAATATGAGTCACGCAAAATGGCTCATATTGTCACAGTGTGACTGAAATACTCTTTACAAGTTTGAGATGAGAACGATATAAGACATGCTGTGGGTCGTGGGTTCGATCCCCACCGAGAACAAACATTTGTGTGTTGTAAAACATAGATGTTTGTTCTGTGTCTAGGTGTTTCTATGTATTATAAGTATGTATTTACAAAAAAAAATTTATGTATGTATTCTATCAGCCATCTAGTTTCCATCGTACAAGCTTTGCTTTGTTTGGGACTAGAAGGCGTTGTGTTAAGTGTCCGTGAATATATTTATATATTTAATGTTGACGGAAGCAGTACCGTAACATCAACAACGTTTTGGATTTATTATAGTGACGGATACCGCTATCTTGGGAAATTTGAGAACAACCTGGCTAAGTTGGGATAATTTAGCTAGTTATTACCCAGGTAAGTATGTGGTGAGAGTTTCGTTTTACGTTTTGTTAGACGACTTTGCTGTTTGATGGTAGTTTTGGCAAAGTATGTGCTTATTCACGAAATTTCAGCTTCATAATTTTTATAACCTTTTGAACATGCATGAGTTTGGTGAGAGTAGTATAATAAAACGGGAGCAAGTACGAGTAAATCGTTAACGGCGGGTTTGTTTTTTACAAGGGAGAAATTTAATAGTATAGAGTTACCTATTCTATATGTCAAAAATATTGAGAAAAAAATATCTTTGCCTTCTTGACTTTTACTAAATCAATGTAAGCGCGAGATTAAATTGATTTTTTTTAGTTACTACGAAATTAATTATTAACATTCTTTGAAACTTTCTGTACCTACGTAATTAGACAAGTAAATCCATATCGCTACTATCAAGCTTAGAACCTTTAAAAAACTTGAGAACTTTTGTCAAAGGTTTTCAAAAACCTTAAGATAATTAACTAAGTTGTTTTATTGTATAGTACTTACACCGTCTCCTTTATCTCCGACGAGAACTGTAAACAAAAAACAATTTAATTAAGTGCCGTTTTAACTGGAACAAAAACAATATCAAGTTTAAATTTAATTGTAAATTCTATGAGATTTTTCTGTTTAAATAAAATCGAGAACAAGAATTCCGGGTCATCATAAAAACTTGAATAGGTATAAAAGAAACCATGTATGATAGCTAAGTATATTTTTGCACACCATCTTGAGATATATTGTAATAGGCCAAATTGTATTTTAGTGTCACAAAATACAAAACAACCTGGCAAATAAATAATTTATAATTATTAGTGAAATAGACATAGACATTTATTTATTTACTACTTGGCACACAACATACAAAACATATAGATAGGTACAAATGAAACAATAATAATAAAAATAACTAAAACAGTGAATTTAAAAGGAAAAAAATACAAATATATACTAAGTAACATAAATTGGTTCCTATATGTATACCATGATGCCTGCCACAGCAGCAAATGGGTCCCAACTCAGCAATTTGCCTACTGTTTTAGCAGTAGGCGCTGTTATTGTACTAAGACCAAATAAATTGAGTTTCATAGATAATTTTTTACTTCATAGTTTATAAATTGTTACGTCGCGTCGAAGTGATGTGTAAGCGCCTTTCGGGCCATAAAGGCTTCCCAAATGCCAGTGGAGCCTTCGAACGAAGGTTAGGACTCGCGGAAAGTGTCACGAGTGTTTAATGTACTATGTACTACTTACCGTAGCCTAGTGGTAGCATGCCCGTCTTTTAATCTTAGACCATGAGTTCAAAAAAATTGTCAATAGTGAAGTATGGCTGTTTTTGAAAGTGTTTTGTTTCCTAGCGATATTTTTAACAAAATGACCTACAAAATAGATTACAAAACAACAATATTCTGTCGTTACAAATATCAAAATATAATTTTTTTTCTTTATGAACCCACTTACTCGTATTTACAGATAGATACTTACATGGAGATGAATGAGACACAACTGCCAGACGATTTTCTTCAGGATTTACCTAAAACAAAAAAAAAAAAATGATTTGAAATCATGATAAAGCATTGGCTCAACTGTTTCATGTGTATTTTGTAAATATTGTAAATACTGTATTAGTTGTATTTTTCTTTGTGAATAAATGTTTATTTCTGATAAAGCGTTATAATTATCATTTGATAAACACTTATGAGTATGTTACCACAGAACAGACAATAGGAATATTAGGTTTCATTGTAAATTCAACTTTTATTACAGTGGCTGTAGGTTCATATTTATTTTTATAACTTTATCAGTCTCGTTTCTTTTTTATTTGTTTTAGTTTTTTGCGCGGTGGCAACAAATGCACTAACTTTCGCACCACGAATGCATCGACACAAAAATAAACGTCACGACTAAATTTTTCTTTCGATTTCCATCAAGTCGAGACTGAAACGCAACTGAAACTGAAACGAAATTCATTGTAATAAAGTCCACTTTTTATTGACAAAATGATTTTCAATGACAGAGGTACATTTTAACCATCCTAAATGCTATTGGTCACGAGAACCGCTCATTAGCTGTCGATTACTACGATATAATTTTGATTGGAACTTAAGACCGTCTTACTGTGATTTATGTATGATGAAAATCGGTAAACCGTTTTTAACCGGTTTTTAACGAGTAGTACTTAATGTATTATAATATTTTCTACTAGCTATCGCTCGCGGCTCTTCTAGTGTGGTAGCAGCATACGCATTATTTGGTTCTAATTTTAGACCCTTTAGGGTGCGACTTTCCAAAATTCCTTTCTTAGTGCACCCCTACACTACATAATACTACCCTCAAAATTTTATACCTCTAGGACTTATAGTTTAGGCTGTGCTTTTGATATATATAAGAAGCTAGTTTTTCATACATTTTATGAATTACTATTTATGTTGTTATTGATCAAATTATTTTGCAAAAAAAAATTGAGCAGATTTTTTTTTTTATAAAGCATGATTTAATAGCAAGATTAATATTTTTCCGAATATTTTTTGGCATTTTAATAAATATTAGAACCAAATTTTTATACACGCTAAATTGTTTAAATGGAAATGCGTTCCTAAAAAAATACTCAGTGTTTTTCATCAAAACCTCGTACAAAATATAAACGCAATTTAACTGAAAATCTAAATATAAAATTTTCGTAACGAAAAGAGCTTTCGATTCGACAAAAATAAATCCCTATTTTATTAATTACTTCATATTTGGTCAGGGGCCGTGATCATGAATTATTAGCAGGAGGGCAATTCTCGTAATAAAAAAACAAAAGTTTTAAATCTTGCCATATTATGTCATAAAATTTATATTCAGGTACCCTAACTAACTAAGCACAGAATTAATATCTTAAATTAAAGTGAAGGTACATAGATAGAAAACTCTCTATCCGTAAATACCCCTTTTACGGAAATAATAAAATAAACACAGAGTTTATTATTCTTATACGTGAAGTACAATGGGCGGCCTTATTGCTACGAGCAATATCTTTTAGGCAACCTATAAGCGTAAAAATAGATTAAAAACATAATTAAAATTTGTTAAAAATAAAACTACCTACTAAATTAATAATATGATTATTTATAGGTACTCAAAATTAGTTGTCAGATAAATATGTGAATTACCCTGCAGATCTCGTTGATGCTCGTTTCAAAGCTTTCGGGCGAATAATTTTATGTTTACTGTGCTAATAAATTCTAAGATATGATTTTATTACTCCTAGAGGTCTTGTGGAAATGGACTAGACATTTTGTATAAGAAAAATAAATAAAAAAAATCGTTATCACTCATTATTGTTGACCTAATTTTGAAATAATGACTTGTTTTTACTGAGATTTGGTTTGTCAAATATTTTTTATTCCTCTTTTATTTAAAAATACTAAAGACAGGTGTAGTCTCATAGCACTTCGTAGTCCGTGCTACGCAGACCAGATGAAGACAAATTATAATACTTATACATTATACATTCATTGTATTTGTGGGGGTTAAAAAGAGGATAATGAATGGAAGTTACCACGACCTTCAGTTACAAGTATAACTGAAATACATAATACACATTTTTACAGAACAAAACGTTTTTCTCTGAAGAAAATAATCGTCTGTTTTGGGTAAAGGCATTTTTTATACGAAACAAGTACCTTGAAAGGGTAGGGTAATGTAATTCTGCGTGAAGCTGTTGATAGGAGTGTCGGTTAAATCCAAGAGGGTTATTTGGCCTTTGTTAAGAGGGAGTGTGTGCTTACAAAATATAGTCGAGTTTGGAAAGCGCTTGAGCTATGGTTTTTAATAGGGTTTTACAATGCAATTAAAAAAGATGGACTCCTTTAGAGGTTTTACGGCAGATTTTTAGTTGTAGGTGTACGTACTCTTAATGACAAAATGGAGTTCCGTATTTTATTTGTTTTATAAAGTAGCATTATTTTAACTCCTGTCATTTTAGTGCGGTTTTAAAAATACTCTATCATGCCAGTTGCGTGACATCGAAAAGAAATCATAACAGCTTTTAGCTAGCGTATAGCTTTATCTTAAGCAATAATATTAAAGCTACAAGTCTGTCTGGATTTACTTATCTAGTTTAGGTTATGTTTTGATGAGGTTTTGATTTTCCGTGAAAAAGAAACGAATCAACTTTGATAATAGCAAATCTACCCTGATTTTTAACGCGATATTAGGTCGATTTTTTTCTGAAATATGACTGAAATCGGGGTTCTTAATTACGTATAGGTAACCTTTGCGTTACAAGAATGGTCAAAAAGTGAAACCAAAATAGACTTGGCAAAAGGACAAGCTTCCAGTGCCAGAACAAAAAAAAGGAATTGTCAACTTTGCTTTATTTATGTTGTTATTTAGATATTTAATTAAGATTGTGGCCGATGGCCTATCTCCTAATAATAAGCGGTAACCTAAAACCTCGTTGCGTTGGTCCGATACATCCGTCTACGATGCCCTACAACTAGCCGGGGATAGAAACAAATGGCGTACCATCGTTAAGATGAGGATAATGACTGGAGGTGGTCACGACCCTCAGATATGAGGAATACGATTGAAGGAGGAGGAGGAAAACCTCGTTATTCATATCATCCAAAGTAGAGTAAGAACAATTTTAACCGAATAATAACTACCCTTGAAAACATTGCTTACGTGCTTTAAGTTGAAAATAATTGAAAGAGTTAGAACAAAGCCTACAATTTTAGAAAGAAATGTAAACATTGAAAAAACGTGTTACACTGTCGTGATTGTCGAATAGCGTGTTAGTAATAGGAAATGAGTTAATTATTCGCATCAAATTATTGTTTCCTTCTAGCGAGCGACTCGGGGAATGGTCACCCAAAAGTTGGAGAAAAGAAAAAGTTTATCACATACTGCGTCACTAGGTATATCATTATTTTTTTTGTTATTAATGAAAGTCTCTATTGAAGAGCAAAGAAAAATAATAAGGACCTGACCGGACTTGTTTGAGTATTCTGAAGGACATCGTTTAAATAATTTATGTATGTAATATGAATAAATACTTTCATAGATACGTGGAGTTTCTTAGGTCACATCTCTATAGTGGTATGGTTTCGTCCCACCCTACCCCCAGGGGTATGGCCAGGGGTATGATGGGTCCGAAGTGATCGTGTTGTATGTATATATCTAACAAGCCGTCGCCCGCGGCGTTGCTCGCGTTCTACCCTTTAGAGTGTGACTTTTCAAAATTCCTTTCTTAGTGCGTCCCTACACTATATAAGAATAAGAATAAGAATAAAAGACATTTATTTGTGACAAACAACGTAGAATACAAAGAGAACACACAACAGAAAAGAGGTAAAGAGTAGTAGAAATAGCACGGATAACAGATGAACATACAGATAACAATGATGACGGATACGGACAGAGAACCTACCCTATATAAGGAACCTACCCTCCAAATTTCATCCCTCTAGGACTTATAGTTTAGGTTGTGCGTTGATTCTCTGTCAGCTTCAAAAGAGTTTTATATATATTGATAAAAATAAAAATCAAGTGCAAGCCTAAAATAATCTGTTTTTTTCGGTGTCAAATACTGAGATCCAAAAGACTTTGCCTTAAAAAACTCAATATACACAGCGGATTGTTTCAATATACACTCCGTCTGTCTATGAATTATTTATATGTATCGCCTTTCAAACGAATCTATGGTTGAACAGCCCCGAGGCGTGACTCGACTCGACTCATGAAACGAATTTACACTGAAAGCGGATAGTGAGTTAAAACAGCGCTGATTTTTCGGTGGGGTTTAAATGCAAAATGTGGTCATGCCCTTAATTTGATTTGAATTCAAATCAAATCAAATCAAATAATGTTTATTGAACACTATAGGTAAATTAGTACAAAAACATGCCTAGCAACAATCCGTTAATTAAATAGAGATGTACTTAGCCTAGTAAGCAAGTCAACACAGTACGTACTGAGGGTACCTACCTAAACTGCTGACTTACTTTTATTATCTTTTTATAATTAATATTTAATTGATTGAATAACTTACGAGTATTTCGATTGGATACGGAAATCTAAAAGATTTCTAGGTAAATACTAATCAATTGGAATCACCTTCATTATTCACTTGGAAAAGTATATCGTAAAGTGAAAAATCAAACTGACTGACTGAATCTTAGAAACAAATAATCAATACAACAAGGTGGTTAAGTTTTACTCCTTGAGTACCTAATACTGCAGTTTGATCGTTTTTAAATGCGTGAAATCAATATATATAACTAGTCAATATATTATATAAAACTCTTTTGAAGCTGACAGAGAATCAACGCACAGCCTAAACTATAAGTCCTAGAGGTATGAAATTTGGAGGGTAGTATCCTTATATAGTGTAGGGGTGCACTAAGAAAGGAATTTTGAATCGTCACACTCTAAAGGGTCTAGAACGCGAGCAACGCCGCGGGCGACGGCTAGTTTTATATAAAAACGTTTGAAACTGGTAAGCGCAGGTAAGCGTTGAAAACCTGCTTTCTACAGTCCAGTTTCATGAAAGGGTTTCTATTGAAGTTTTCCAGTGCTTTGGTCAAAGAGGTATCCAAGGTTACTCACTGATATTGTCAAGTCGAGTTTGTGTGGGCATTGGGTATCGTTATCGTTTGAAGTTATAGAAATAATTTTAATTTTTTGTGACAAATAATATAAAGCCTGTGTTATCAAAATATTTTCTACTAAGAATGTAACGTTTGTATTTGTCTCTAGTATTTTAATACTAAGATAAAAATACAAAGAACATATTTAATCTCGCAGCGGAATGAAATCTCGCGTCTCGGTACCTAACCATACCTTATTGATGATTTCAACAACAATTTTAATAGGTGAAAACAAAATACTTCATACTCCACCTTTCCGAAACTCCACGTCCATCGGAAAACCCGCTGTCAGGTTTTCCAGCGCAATTTTAAATTCCTTTATGTTTTATGTTAATTAAAATTTGCTTTTATTCGACCGGGCTGGAGCAGATTGCGGTCAGCATACGAAATTTTAACTTTTTAAGAGGGCGCTCCACTAAAAACTAGCTCTTCGACGCTTACGATTACAAAACGTAGTTTGTGGATGATATGTGGTAACTGGTTTTATACACAACTAAAAAAAATACTGATTCGTACGTTTAATCGTACCATTTTTAGGAACTATCTAATATGCCAGAACAATTAGAAGTAACTTTGATTTTTTTTTATCGAGTAGCTATCGCCCAATTCTTTTTCTGTCTGGTAGAGTTATTCGGAATCATATGTTAATTCTTGGATATATTTTCATTTTTGTACAGCATTGGTGCATAGCGAAATTTGATTCAATCGCATTCTCCCAACGACTGTACATTTCTTTAAATTTTCTGTTGAAATTTGAACCGTATAGACCAGGGTACGAATCGGATATCATTGTATGGGATTTCAAAATTAGTTTTTATGATTTGCATAACAATAGAAGGTACGAATCCGCTATAACCCAATGAAATTACAACGCTCATCTGCAGTTTAAATTTTAGTGGAAACGCCCTCTTAAGTGTAAACTCGGGTGGGTGTTTCACTATCGTTATCCACTGTTGAGATCTGTATGTTCTTGCGTTGCCTACTTTTGTATTCGCTTTGATAATGCTTTTTAGGTCAACGATGCAAGTTTTAACTAGAAGTTATTTTGACTAGGCATGAATTTAAGCATGGTTTTTTAGTTTCAATTATCTTCTTGATAAGCGTGTTACATCGTTAACCATCACTGAGATTGCAGTCAAAAGCTTGTTGACCTATCTCGTCCCTCTGCTAGGCAACGGTCTTCAAAAAGACTTCCAATGCTCTCTATCTTGAGCTTCCTCCCACCATCTCGCAACGCTTTTTTGGCCGACCCCGAAACCGCCGATCGTCAGGTACCCAAGGTGCGGAGAAGGTCGCCCATAAGTATGTCAGATAAAGAAAAACTTACAGCTCTATGCGTCACAAAAGACGTCCTCCCTTGCAGCCTTGCGCTAACTTTTGCAGGTGTGTCCTCATCTTCTCTTCTCGGGTCAAACCACCCAAAAGCAGCGCCCACAACTAAAACCGCACCCAATATCATCAAGGCAAGGAAACCACCGATCGCGGCTTTAGTTGCCTGTGATATTACCATAGCCATTTTGGAACACTTATCACCTCATTTTGCACTCAACACATCACTAGATCAGCAAAAGGTCTGAAAGTTCGGCTAGATTTTGAGCACATCACTTTTATTCGAACATTTTTATTGGGATTTAGTTTCGCTGTCCTTCTATTTTGCGCGTATCTGTAACAAAAGGTTTAGGATTAGGATGTTTGTGTACTAAAGCACTTTTTCAAAGCTCGGGCGTAAAATACTTTTTGTCAGTACGAAGTGTCGCCAGAGGACAAAAAGGGTAGTAAATTCAAAGTAAAAAAATCACAGATAACATTTTAAAAGATAGAAAGAAGAAAGAAGAAAGAAAAATCGTTTATTGCCTTATACCATACATAAATTAGATAGAAACAATTATCAAGCAGCAGTTGTTAATATCACCCATATTTTCTTTTATTTTAGAACTAAAATAGGCATGTTAGAAGTGATACTCGTAGAATAAGTTGGTATCCCAAAACAAGTCTGTATTTATATCGGTTTGCTGTATTTTCATACCTAGGTATAGGTAGGTATACCTACATATTAGACGAGTCTCTGACTAGCTTCCCCAAACCATACTACATCTTTTATGTGCCCAAACCATCATTTTAAACGTCACAGACGTCATCATCATCATCAATCATCATCAATATATATAAAACTCTTTTGAAGCTGACAGAGAATCAACGCACAGCCTAAACCATAAGTCCTAGAGGTATAAAATTTGGAGGGTAGTATCCTTATATAGTGTAAGAAAGGAATTTTGAAAAGTCACACTCTAAAGGGAACGCGAGCAACGCCGCGGGGGACGGCTAGTTCAAAGTATAAAACTCCTTTAAAAAGACATCTACCGTGCTTATTTGCAAATAAATTATCTTTATCTTTATCTTTGGAATTCATCGTAGGCCTATATTCCATTTTCATTTTCTTTCCGAAGCTTCCGC
The DNA here is from genome assembly GCA_918843925.1 of Eulithis prunata. Classification (NCBI taxonomy): domain Eukaryota; kingdom Metazoa; phylum Arthropoda; class Insecta; order Lepidoptera; family Geometridae; genus Eulithis; species Eulithis prunata. Next base: position 3,116,722 of record OU974019.1, on the reverse strand, counting down.
GGTTAGGAACTATAATATTGTAAAGCGGGTCACGTACCTTGGCAGGTGTGTTTTATGTGTCAAATATAATACTTTCTTCACAGGATGTTCGCATAACGATGTTTTGTGGAAGCCTTTGAAATTCAACCGAAATGCAAATGAAAAATTATTGTATTTTATCCGGAGAATGGAAATTATTCAGCGCGTATCACGAAGCTTTATTATTCACATGAGTACATGGTTAATTCTGCTCAATAAATTTCTAAATAATGTTTAAAAAATATGGGTCGTACCGACCTTGTCATAAAATAAAGACAACAGAGGAGTGATCACGAAGAAATCTGAGGGTTGATCACGAACAAATCTGACAGTGACCGCGTTACATAAACGTAACGTTTTTTTTTTAATCTTATCATGTGCGTCGACGCCACCTCAACTGTACCTTGATCACGAATAAATGTGACAATCGCAAACGTATCGTAATGCGAGCGCATCAGAGATACACTGCGCGGTGACACTACAACGGTTGGCAGTCGAGCTGGCATTGACGCGCAATATAACTCGAATACGTTAACGCGGCGACTGTCAGATTCGTTCGCGATCAAGGCACTGTTGTCAATCGTAACGTCACCGCGTATCTCGAATACTTTAGCATTACGATACGTATACGACTGTCAAATTCGTGATCAAGGCACAGCAACAGACTCATACTCGAACTCGCAACTGTTGCTAAGATCACGCAGGATAGTTGTTACGTACGCGTCATCAATGACATCTATACCACGTACACAACGTATAAATTGCCTATGCAAATTGTATCTCCAACATAATATTGAATGTTCATAATATTCAATGATGTTTGGATACAAAGGTACTGTCGGAAGAGCGCCAGCGCTATTGTATAGGAACGATAACCTACATACTGGGTAGTGGGTAATTCTGCAAAGTAGGGCTTCAAAGTCAGTCTATTACAGCTTTTATGCTGAAGACACTTTCGACGTCAAAGCGATAGCACTATAGCTATAATTTACGAGAATTTTTCACTATTAAGGCAGTGACTTGGTGTAACACAAAAGGTGCATGTCGATAGTCGTAGGTAGGTCTACGTACTTGCTAACTTATTATTAATCGTTTGACATGGCTATAGATAGGTTAGTTGCTGATCTACCGAGCAAATTTAAGTCATTAGTTTTAGATATTTATAGAATAGAATAGAATAATAGAATAGAATAGAATAGAAAATGTTTATTTTGAGTCATATAAAGAAACATGCCCAGTTACAACAAAGAAATCACAATAAAAATTTAAATCTAATATATGACAACAAAATAGGTCGTCACTCAGCATAAGCTGTAGCAGCAAGTATACTGCTACAACGCTGGTATTATGTGACGCCAATGCGTACGTCAATATTTGTGGTGGATTTTAGAACGATTCTAAAATGATTAAAGTGATACTAAAAGTTTTAGGGGAAAGATTTTTCTTTGTACCTAAGATATTTTTTTTCATTAATCCTGTACTTATGTACTTGTCTAACAGAAGTTTTTTTTAATATTACCGCTGTGGTAGTAGTCTATTAAAAGATTACCTTTGTTAGCTGTAAATATAATTTGAATACTTCTTCATTTTCTTCTCACCAATAATAAAACTAAAATCAAATTCAGTTTCACTTTGAAAACTAAATACACCACCGTACTGACGTTAATTTAAAAGTACTTTATAAACCAAAATTACATTTGTTTTGGTAAAATTAATTAAAAACCCGTGTGTCACATTCGAATTTTGTAAAAACAATTTTGTATTGTTTTGAGTTAGTTGAAGGCACGTACACATTTTCAATTTTATGAATTCCCTGAGCTTCGTTATTACTCATTTAAATTAAATAATAAAACCTCTTTTTTAGTGAAATAAGCATGAATCGCTTCAAACAAAATTTCTTTAAAGTCTTTCAGGGTAGGCAACGCATCGATAATACTCCTAGTGTAGTCGGTGTTTCTCGGCGACGGTGCAGACCGCTTACTATCAGGTGGTTTGCATGCTTGTTTGTCTACTACATACATAAAAAAATCAATTGAGTAAAACAGTTTCCATATTGGATTGGCTTACTCAGCTACATACACGTGTGTATTTAAAAATGTTGGTAGGTTTGACTACCATTATTTCTAACGGTTATATAAATTTACTTTATCGCAGAACCCAACCAAATCAACAGTAAAATAAAATAGGTTTAAATAGAAAGGAGAATTCCAAAGAGATTTCTATTAGGATTATTAACCTTGGAGCGGCGCTTTACGAATAATTTAAGCGGGCAAAAGGGTTACCTGGAGGTCTACTCTACAAAAGTATAGAGGTTTAACACTAAAGTTGATGTTACATTGCGTGGTAACGCAGCAACTTTCCACGCAGCCCCACAAAAACTCAAATCGGCCGCGCAGTGTAGCTCGAATGACTGGCGAACCATCGTGTACCATTTTCAGAGTAGACCTCCTGGGCTTATTACGTATCGCACAACTGCTAATGGCAAGATGGCCTTCTATACGAAATTATTACTAAATTAAAAGACATTTTGCTAAATTGTTTCTCTTTATTTGATTAAAGACACCTCTGCCGGAATAATTTAATTAAAACCAAGTCAAATTAATTTGTTCGAGGAATACCTAAAGAAATAGGTGCAAATATTCCAGTATTTGGATGATGAATAATTGCTAAGTGCTTTGATATCATCATCATTATCAGCCTGAAAAATTATATTTTAAACTATGCCGTTTTCATTTTCTCGAGTTTTTTTAGAAGCATTTTTTCATAAAAAACTGTTTTTTTACATTAAATGATTATTTTCTTAATGCAAAATTAACAAAAAAATAAAGCTTATAACTCAGGTGATTAACTGAAGAGTGTAACACGTCTACGTAACCGTTAATCACCTCAATACATAAAGCCAAGACAAAGTGCCTGCTTACAGAGGAAAACAAATTTATCTTACTTAATCTCTTACAACTTGTACCTACACCCAGTACCCACGCATTACCAAACATGCGTTCAGCGATAAATTACAGCAAATGTTAAATAGCTAGTCCAAAACAGCTAGCTGAAGCTTTGTAAGCTGTGACTTAGCTGCAAGAACGTCAAAACTTGTTATATAAAACATAGCTATAATGACAAAGTCATGTATACCTACTTAAACAAAATAAAAATACGGGCTTGGTGTAGGTAGCTTGGTCTACCTACACTAAGCCCGTACTAGCATGTCGAGCTTCTCAAAGAATCCGTTCAGTGTCTCCATACAAATCAGCGCCCACTGGTGTGCTGGGCGTCAGACGTTTCACGCCCACACGTTACACTGAAAACTCGTACTAGGCCCTCTGTGCATTGTTTTGACTACAACGCAGGACGCCTTATTACGTAAGGCCTTTGGCACACTTGACGGAAATTCCGTCGCAGACCTTTCCCGACGGAACGTCAATACGTTATTGCATATAAATTACAAATAGCGGGCACACTACGCGGAAGATCGGTCGTCCGGCGCGGACGATCGTACGGTAAGACCTTCAGTGTGCCGAAGGCCTAACGCGCAACTACCACTAATTGCGTAACAGTTTGTCAAAGCGCACGTCAGTTCGCACGAGGCGCTGTAATTACGTTCGTTGCGAACGCTCTTTGCATTTCAATTACAATGCTGTTGGTTGAAGCAATAGATGCACGATAGCTATTTAATAGCAGCAATGTATTAGATTATCGCATGGGAAGTGGATGCGTGGTTGGAAGCTTTTATGAAAACACTAGCCGTCGACCGCGGCGTTGCTCGCGTTCTACTCTTTAGGGTGCGACTTTTCAAAATTCCTTTCTTAGTGTACCCCTACACAATAAGAATACTTACTACCTTCCAAATTTCATAGGTACTTCTAGGACTTATAGTTTAGGCTGTGCGTTGATTCTAAGTCAGCTTCAATAGAGTTTTATATATATTGATGATGATGATGATTTACTGGTTTGAAATAAATCTTGATGGTGAAGTTCAAGAAAAAATCTTGGTACTATACTTTGTCGTTTTATAGTACCTACTTAACCTAATATCACAGCTAATATACCAAAGATTATTTCCACCTTCATGTTGACGAAATGAGTTGTAGTCTAGGATCCAGTACATTTTTGGTTTTGATTAAGTAGCTAATTTTTCGTGAGTAGCTTCATTTTGATATTGGTACTAGGCAGCAGACTGCAAGTAGAGGCCTTAGAGCGCTTAAGACGTACGTTTTTTTCACCGGATAACGGACCGTCAAAAACGGCTATCCTATAATTGCCGGACCGATGTCCGGTGCATGTACACACATTCATCAGAAATCATACACCACCGCAAATCCGGCAAAAAACACGGTCCGGTATCCGGCGAAAAAAGCGGACGCCTATATACAAGCGCCCTTAGTAAGCAGAGTGATGAACAAATCACGAACAAATCTGACAGTTGCCGCATTACGATAACCTAAACCTTTCGAATCATACTGCGCGTCAAAACCAGCTCGACTGCCGAACTCTGTAGCGTCACCACGCAGTGTATTTTGGATACAGATTATAAGACACTTTAACTTGAGAATTAAACTAATCTAAGCTTTAAACCAGGTCTGAAAATATTCACACAAGTTCAGTAAAAACAAAAGCAAAAACCAAATTATTTAGACAAAACGCGCTTGTAAAAGCGAGTTTTTATGATGCAAAACAAAAACATAAGCTAGTAAAGCTCAGAGATTTTATGCAAAACAAAACCACGAGATTTATAGAATCAGTATTTCATAGTGCATACGAAAGCAGACTTTTACCACCGCTTAATAGCGTCTAGACATTTTGATAGATTGCTGGAAGGGTGAGCTGGAACCTTTTTGTCTCTGGACTCGAAAATAAATTGGGAGCGTTTGTATTAAACTAACGAATTGAAAACGATAATCGACAGTAAAATTTGCAAATATTTGAATATAATATTACAATGAATGAACTAATATCATAGGTATATAATTGTCTAGGGATATTCTATTTCGCAATGATTTGCTTACAAACTATTTGCTTTTTAGAAAAAGTTTATATATGGAATTAAACCTCTTTTGTTCCATTTTCAAAAACCGTAAAAAATAAAAAAATAGAACACAATAAACCAAAGATAGAATGGGAACTCCAATTTAAATTTAACAACGTTTATTTTTGCCTAAGTTAATTAGCTTTTATTTAATTATAAAACAGTGCTATCTAAGTCATTTTTAATTTTAACGGATCTTGTGATATTTGTTATTTCATGGAACGTCGACATTTTAAGCAGAGATGATATGATAAGAGCGATAGGCATGTTACAAGCCGGTGCTATCCAATGCGTGGTTGCCAACACCCTAAACACCAATCAAAACGTAATTTCTCGATTGTAGTCACGTTATCGTATTACTGGGGATGTGAGAGAGCGCCACACTGGAAAAAAACGAGTTACCACCCCTAGACAGGATCGTTTTCTCCAAAATTCCGCCAGGAGGGAACCCAATCTCACAGCAAAGCAGATAGTGCAAAGGCTTCAGACAGACCATCAGCTGTCAGTTAGCAACCAAACCGTCAGAAGAAGGCTACATGAAGTCGATCTTCATTCTCGTAGACCGCTTCGTGTGCCAGCTCTACGACGGGGCAATCGCGGAAGGCGACTTCTTTGGGCTCAAGAACATTTGTTATGGAACAACGGCCAATGGGCAATGGTTCTCTTTACTGATGAGTCTCGGTTTGGATTCCACCCCGATTCGCGAAGAACACGTGTTTGGAGAGTTCCTGGCAGAGAAAGTCGACTCCCACCTTGGTACGAATGGACCTCTTCAATTTGAATGGACAATCATGGTTTGGACGGGAATTCGTATGGGCGCGCGAACCGAGCTCATTTGGATAAGAGGCAGCATGACTGCACTAAAATACCGGACCGAGGTCGTCGAGCCTGTGATCATCCCTCACAGAGTCCAAATTGGCCAGGAATTTCAGCTCATGCATGATAATGCCCCTCCTCACACGGCGCGATTGGTATCGGCTGCCCTTCAGGAACATGATGTCGCGGTTTTGGACTGGCCTGCACAGTCACCCGACTTAAACCCAATTGAACACGCTTGGGACATGTTGCAGCAAAAGGATTTCAGCAATTTGCCGCCAAATTTGACCACAGAAGACCAACTTTTTTGCCATTTAAAAACAACATGGGATCGCATACCCCAGCGAGACTTTGACACCCTAATTTTGAGCATGAATAACCGGTGCAGATGTGTTGTCAACGTTAGAGGAGGCAACACCGATTATTAAATTGTAAAAATGTAATTTTATAAAGTCATGACAACGCAAAACTTGTTTTAACACAATTTATCAAACTTTATAAATTTTCAGATTTATAGTGTTTTCGTTTCTACTGTAATTTTCATTAAAAAATAATATCAAACAGTTGTATTTTATTATTATTAATAATCAACATAGAATAAAGATTCTTGCCATATCTAGTTTTCTAAGGAAATTATTTTTAGTTTTTGTAAAAATCAACAAAATGTTGAATATCCCTAGACAATGTTGAGGTGTGTAGGTATATCGAAGGTTTAAAATGAAACCGTCAAGATATTTCTGTAATAGGTAAGATGTATTATTTATTTAAACACAAAGTAATATGCCTTAATACGCAAAACACTATTGTGATAGCGATACGAGCAAATGCCAAGATGACACTTCGCTTCGTATACGAAGTCGCCAGTGTTGCCATTTGATGTCAAAAATATTGCAAAAACCAAGGTTTGTATTGTAACCAATTGTCCGATACGAGTAGGTATATTTAAGCACTAAGCAGTTGCAAAAGTAATTTGGGAGTGGTTATCTGACTAATACAAATAGAAAGGTTAGTGTCTAGTAGTTTCTATGGTTTCTGAGGAGCAAAATAACTAGATTCATAACTTCAAAGCGTAAAGGCGTAAACATTTGAACAGTGAGTTTATATGATGAAGGCTCTTGTATACCGAGGTGTGAATATTAGGGAGACACTAATATATTCACACGTCTAACTGTTTTGATAGTGTATTTTTTCTGTGTATCTTAACTCTTAATTTTCATTTAATTTTTCTAAAAAGAAATAAAGAAAATACGAATAGATTCATTTTATGTGTAGCACACAAATGAAAGGTTAAAGTTGTATTCGTGTAAAGACTTAGATCTAGAGGGCGTTGTGTGAAATGTCCGTCCAAGGATATTTATTTATTTAAAAATTTCATCTACATAGTAATAATAAAGTAATAACATCGGTTCGGTATCAGCTGTTCTTATTATTCCAACTTTTTTATCATCTACTATTTATTTTAGACACAAATGAAAAAATATTATTGCTATAGGAAAAAACAATAAGGAAGCATGTTATATTAAACTGTATGTTTTCTTTCGGAAAGTATATTTTCCTTTAGAAAAACCAACGTTGAATATTTAGGATCCTCCAAAAACATACTCCCTTCCCGTTTTTTCCAAAACCGGTTCAAGCGTGCCTGATGTGCGTATCTATCTACTTCACAAATAAATCGGGTCGGGTCAATCCCAGTTTGGGTAACAGTGAAAAATTGATGAGCCATATATTTGGACGGCGCTGACGCGGGATTATCGCCACCCTTCGCCCTGCTTTGATAAGACTCAAATCGGTTGTTGAAGGGTTAACAAGAACTTGACAACCAAGTTACAAACAAGTAGTAGTAGCCTAGATAGAATTTGCGATAACATTGAGTTACAATTCGATGCGTGGTAACAAAGCAAGTTTCTCGTTGCTACATTGTTCGATTCATAACATAACTTCCCAACAACGTCGGGAGGGTTAAAGTATCCTTCTATTGAGTATAAACATAATAAAAAATATAAACTTTTTCTATAGAGTCGCGTATTAGCTATTCTATTTGGCCTTGTCTTAGTATACCTATGTTACATATATCGCATTTTCTGTGAAGTAGCAAATATTTTTTGAGATAGCTCTGGTGTGTCCATATAGAAAACCTTTTTCATATAACTCCGAAATTTTCGGAAGTGATCTTATTACACGTTTGTGCTATCATTTGAATAAAAAAACAATTTGTTTGTTATCTATTATTGAAAATCGCTTCAAGTCATGTTCCAAATTAAAAATATCTTATTTTTCAACACACTTGCTCATAAAGTGGCTCTATGGTCACCGCAATTAGGCACATAATGACACCCATAATCAAACTGTGACTTTTTCATTGCTATAACTCACAAGTGAGTTATAGATTTTTTTTTTAAATTTTATTGGTTGAGTAGCTTTGTTACTAAAAAAGTTTTTATTCAAAAAAAAAAGATCGTGTTCAATAGAACAAATAAATGAATGTTCCTATTGCTTGCTCATTCCATGCAACTTCTTATTTAAATAGATAATTTTAACTCGTACGTGTTTAATAAATAAAACTTTCACTCAAATATAACTTTTGTTTTCTCTGTAATAAAAGAAAACTTTAAATTCCCCATTTTTACGTGGCAGAATAGGCGCAAACCCTAAGCGCGGAAAATAAATAAAAAAAAAACCTCATCCCTTTAGTCTGTGGCCGATCGCAATGCGCGCGCATAGGAAAACTGATTATTTTTTCCCGCCATAGCGAAACATTTTTCACAACGCGTTTTCACTGTTGAAATTATTGTTATTTTATTCACAAGTGTGTTGAAAAACGTCGTATGATGCACGTGTGTATTGGTGATTACCGTTCTCGGCTTTCTTAAGACCCTCGCCTACGGCTCGGGTCTCAATGGCACCTCGGCGGTAATCACCAATGTACCACACTAGTACCATAATGTACTATTACTATCGAGTCACGCATATTTTATGAGATATCGGATAGCAGAGTTTTGAGAGCCTTGGGAATATGTCGGGCTCTGATCAGATTTTTATGTTTTTTGTAACGAACTGGTTGAAACTGAGCGGAATTATTTTGATGGACTGCGAACTGTCAAACTATACCGGGTGTAATCAACTACTCCCAAATGCATCGAAGGTTAAAGTATTTATCCATAAAACAACTTTATTTAAAAAACCATCAGGGGGCCTAATACGAGTTATTTTGGTGTGTAAATCTGGTGTAAAACGTCTGGCACCCAGCACACCAGCGTGCGCTGATTTAAGTATGGAGACACTAAGCGGATTTTTTAAAAAGCTTGGTCTACACCAAGCTCGCACTCGCATATCTAGCTTCTCAAAATATCCGCTAAAAGTCTTCTAAGTTCTAAGTTAGTAATTCAATAACATGGCAAAGCTACATAAAAAAAAAGTCTAACATTTCCAATCACTTTATACTAGGTTTTTCTATCATTAAAGTCCTGAAAAAGTCAAAACCACTGTAAGTCAGTACACTTCGCTTCAAAGTCCCGAAAAGTCGACAGATTCTAATGCAAACTATACGTAGTTCTCCGTCGAAGTCACGCAGACCTAACCATAAAAGTTGTTCCTAGAAATCTGGGTACCAATATTGATTCAATGCATGTAATTTCACGTTCCGGTCTAACAAGTTGTACTTTGTTAGTTCGTCAGGAACCAATAGTTTGTTCTTGTTGGATAAACTAAAGATAGGTTGCGGATATCATATTAAACTTTTGTGTACGGCTAATACTTTAAAATATTTACAAAAAAACACGTAAAGTAAAACAATTGAGTTATCTGCAAGCCGTATTAAACGATTTATAGTAAACGCGTGTATTTGTTACAAATACAAAAATTATGTTTCAGTGTAAACCTTTGGCTTTCAATTGTTAAAAAATGTGTTTTTCCATAAAATAAATAAGTAGGTACCTAACTTTAAATATTACTATTTACCTACCTTTTTAGTCTCTGAGATTAAAGTGGTAAAATAAGGTCAGAGCGAATTGGTTACAATAAATTTCAGGCATAAGTGGGTACCTACTGTTTCTTTTTTTTACTCGTCCGGCCCGCCTGATGAGAAGATGCCTGTTTTGTTTCACAGTATCGATTTCTCATAAAATCAAGGTCAAAGATCTTTCCACTAGGCAGCCAGTTCGTTGACCCCGAGCTTATTCATCACGATGCTCATGTCAACGAGATGAGCTTAGCGTCGGAGTAAGCACGAACCAATCTGACAGTTGCCGCGTTACGTAAACCTAATGTATTCAAGTCACATTGCGCGTCAACACCAGCTCGACTTCCGAACGATGTACAGTCACCACGCAATGTATCTTGAATACCTACGCTATCCTTACGATTGTCACATTTATTCATGCTGACACCTCAGTACATTAGGTATGCCTTTTGGAACCAAAAGTGAATACGAACCGAGAACTCAAAGCTTTGCAGTTAACTTGATATTCTCAGCTGCGTATGATGTTTTAACTGCTGGAATTTATGAAGGTTAAAAAAAAGATGGCTACTGAAAGCCGGCCGTTGATTCAATTTTTAGAGAATGTAACATAGCTTTTACTTTATTGAATTGAGAATTTTAAATAGTTCAATAGTAGTTAGGTGCTTAAACGAAACATAAAACTCTATGCTTCAATAATTTTATTCGTTTATGAGTATTCTGTCGGAAAACTCGGAAGCAATGACTTTGAAAATATCATTGGTAAGATGGTGGGAGGAGGCTCGGGACAGAGAACATTGGAAGTCTATGGGGGAGACCTTTGCCCAGCAGTGGGATGATATAGGTTAACAAAAAAAAAAAAAAGTATATTTTGGTTTTATTTTTGTCTGGGAGGTAGTTACACTTATATTACGCTTAATAATATATATTAATAATCTTTCTGATTTTATGAAGATTATCATAATTAATTATATTTAAGGATCTGTTGCCAAGGGCCTTATCCTTGTATATTGTAGCGTTGATATTTTATAGTACCAATAACATTTTTTTTTATAAATTTAAGGAAATGTCGCGGGTTTGAATCCCGCTCGATTCATACATTTTGGGATGTTATGTAAATATTTGTTAATAAATTTTAAAATATTTATGTTTTATGACTGGAACACTAGGTACTTTTCATTTTCTCTTATCAACTTTGATTTAGGAGTAAAATCTGTATAAGTACCTACCTATATCTCAAAGTGGTATTTAGGTTAAGATATATTCTTAAAGCCTAACTTAAACAGTTTAGAAAATATTTATTATTTAATTTCATACATCTACAACGTTGCCTAATAATGCAGTAAATAGGTAATATCCGTTAAATAATACCTAACAATATTAGTAACGTAATCTAGATAACTTTTTAACCCCTTGTCGGCCACTTACACACACGACACGTGTATCCTGAAGTCAAAGAGGTCACACAGACCGGAAATTCATGAAAAGTGAGACACGCAAGGCTCTGTTTGTTGTGATTGAAAACCGATAAAACCATGTACTTAGTGAAAAGTTAATAATGGAGGTAAACGTAATGCAAGTAATATTAAGTGCGTCGTTTTGTAAAAATTAGTTTAAAAACTATAACCCGACTTTCTGATATCACGCTCTGAAAAGCATGAAACAAGAAAATATTCTCATCTGAAATTGCTACTTAGTGATGTTTAGAGGATAGCCGTGGTCATTATTATGTCACATATCCTAATAGCGCGTGCACACTATGCCCATGCCACTGCCGGCATGAATGCCGCGATTAATTCCGGAATTATTGCCACAGCAACATCGCCTTTATTCTTATACCGCGTTCACACATGCCCATGCCGCTGCCGGAATGATTTCCGCGATTAATTCCGGAATTATTGCCACAGCAACATCGCCAAGTTCATGCCCTAGCTCTTTGGTCAGAATAAAGGCGATGTTGCTGTGGCAATAAGTCCGCGGCATTAATGCCGGCAGCGGCAATGGCATAGTGTGAACGCGGTATAAGATCGTCGAGTAAACAAACAAGTTAAAAATTAAAATCTCTGTCCATCATTGCTGGTCATGTGGTCATCATCAGACCTTGAAGTGTGTACCAGTTCATGAAATCAAAATAAATAAATATTAGTAGGAGTCTTCTTATTCCTATTTTATTTATGGTGTCTGTCCGTTATTTTGACAGACAACTCTGTGTGTTTGTTATTTGAAATATTATTTTATGTGTTATTTTAACTTTTGTACTTTTATTTGATTGGTCTTAACTTTTAAAATTGCTTTCTGCCTGCAAAATCTGTAAAGGAATCTGAATTCCAGCGAGTAACTAGTTCTTGGAAAACTGTTTCCAATACTTACATTTTATTTTACAAAAAGTTTTTTTAAAACTTTTTTTTTGCTGGACTTAGTATGTAGGTTAACTCAATGTTTTCGCACTTATAACTTAAGCTCTAAAACTCTTAATAAACATTATTTATATACTTACTAATGTGTAAGTTAATAGGAAAGTAAGATTAGTTTTCTTTCGAATTGAGGGCTAATCTTTTCTTCCAAAGTTGGATTGGGTTTGAATAGTGAATGAGGTTTGAAAGTCCTTTGTGGCTACAAGACCACTATAATGTATTGTACGCCTTTTTGTAATTGGATTGTCTAAAAGAACCACATAAAAGTATCCAAAAATAAAACAAAACGTATACTTATTTTCTTGGCAATCTCTATCTAAAACTATGACTCAAGTAAGTAAGTACATGGTTCTTACGACCCAGATTAGGTACGTTTTAAGCATTCTGAACTTTCTGTTCTAAGCGTCCTGGCCTTATAACATATAAATCGTGTATTTATACAAAGGTATACACAGCAAGCTTTCGATGCTTTTATAAGTTAATTCTACTTATTGTAGTTTTATGAAACCAACGCAAAATAAATGAGAACCTATTTAGTAATTCAAGCTGTTTTAAAATTCATCATTATAGTACTGCAGAAACATACAAGCTCTGCTTCTAGTACACCTACAAGTCCTACAATTTCAAAAATTAATTTTGATAATTGCAGGAAGGTAAACTTAGCTCTCATCGTCGACACTCACTGTGAAGTGTCTAATAAACGGCATCACCTATGGTACTTTTATGGCAGTTAAAAAAAATCCAAATAATATTTGTTCTACATTTTATTAAGAAACTTCCCCTCAGAAGTATATTTACCTAGGTACATTTTCTACCCCCCGGTACAAGATTTCAATCGCGCAGAATGATGGCAATATTTGCAGGGCCAGAACAAACGTTTTCTTTTTTATGAAACCCACTTACAGCAAGTTTTGCTCGTTTTATTGCGGGGCCGGTCGTATGTTTCCCGTCTCCATTTTATTCTTTCCTTCATACATTTTCAGGACTGTACCAGTGCAATCAGGGTTCAGAATAAAATCTGGCTTACAGTGTGGGGTTAAGATTCAATAAAGCTTGCACAAAAACTTGGTTTGTTCGCCTATTTTGTACATGAAACTATCGTTGTTTTCTAATTTCTTGAAACAGAATACTATTATTTTGATGCTAGAATTCATTGCTTAGCATTTTTGTAAGCACTTGACTATGTCCACTGAAAGCCAGCGCTGGCACCATGCTGAGTGGTGGTAATTTTTTGGTATATGTTAGCATACAAATTTAGTTTTTTAACAGAGTACTTACCCACCTACTTAGAATGCCAAAATAAACATTCTCTATTATATTTTCCATACTATCATCCATACCTTAGAACGCATCCTGTTTTTCTTTTTTAATTGACTGTAATATCGGCTTGCAAAAATTTGCAATATATTTCTTTATATAAGCAATCGAGTGAAAAAGTTTTTACTTTTTCTCAAAAGGTTTTCTTAAAAATCGCTTTTATCACTAAAGCCCTGTCACTCGCTACCTACCGACATTTGCATCAGCCAATCCCATCTCAAACTCAAAATAACATATCCAAAACGTGAAATCGAATCGCGAGTCGGATCGGTCGGCCGATAAGCAACTAAATTATTGCCTAGTGTTGACCGAAACGACCGTGCATGTGAGCGTTTTCACATATACACCGGGATATATTCCAGAAATCCCCACCAAGAAATCCCTACCAGTGGGGATTTCAGTTTTTTTTACAGATATCCCCACTGCTACGACGTAGCATGTCTACAACGTAGCAGTGCGAACAGTATCCACGCCGATGTGAAAGCGTATAACTAAAAGTATGAGATATTCTCTCCGTCAATATCGTGTAGATATCGTGTCGGTGACAGTGTGAAAGCCAGCATCTTTTATGTGTGATAACTGTGATAAGGTTTGTTTGACGAAATCTTTTTGGTCCACAAAATGTATTCTAGTAATTGGTTTTGTGGATTGTACGATGACGAGGCAAGATTCACCCACGCGTGTCGATTTGGTCACTTAAAGGGAACCAATTTCTCTTAGATAATCTAAGGCGGTTAACATTCTGTATCGACACGGTCAAGGTGGTCAAGCTGGTAGATAAGATAATCCTTCTAGTCTTAGCACATGGTTTCACCTGACTGTGAGGAACTGTATCCGCAATGGCATTGAGAGAACCAATTTATCTAAGACAATCTAAGGCGGTTAACAGACTGTGTCGCCAATCGAATTGAAATTGAAGCCGTCAAGTTGGTTAGATACCTTCTATGCAGTAGCACATTGTATATCTCCTGATATATTTGAACTAGCTGTCGCCCGTGGCTTTGCTCGCGTGGTAGCAGCATACAAACAGTTTTGAAAAATTTTAAAAATCCTGAAACACGTGTCCAGTCAATCCTAATCCTAATTTTAGAACCTTTAGGGTGCTACTTTTCAAAATTCCTTTCTTAGTGCACCCCTACACTATGTAAGGAGGATGTATATAATAATATGTTTGTTCCTCTTTCACGCATAAACTACTGATCCAATTTGGATGAAACTTGTAATATACATTGTCCGACCTGGATTAACACATAGGTTACTTTTAATCCCGGAAAATCAACGGGATGCGGACGAAGTCGCGGGCGGAAGCGAGTAGGATAAAGTATAATAAACTTAAAGAACATTCACAAGTCACCTATATTTTTTATCCTTCTACTTCAAACTTCAGTTAGGTTCTATTCCAAAACTTAAACATTTAATTTATTGTAAGTAGGTACATTGTTACAAGCGTCTTTACAGCTAAGCACCATCATGTCCTTGAGACTTGTTGTTTCCTGGTCCTGCGGTCTGACCGCCAAGTATAATGGATATAAATCATACAAGTTTAGTTGCTATTTTTACAATAACCTTCGGTATGCCGGAACGCAGACCCACGCGAGACACAATAGATTTGGTATTATGTCTGGAATTCAGGAATACTTACTATTTAAATATTATACAGTGATTTAATTTTAATGAAGTAACCTATTTCTAAAACCAGGCGTTAGTAACTGTCCACTTGTTCAGTTTTAAATGATTTGGGTAAAACTAAGATTTTTAAAAATGACAACCAAAGTTTCTAAACTCCATTACAATGACATTGCACTTGGCAGTCAGGCTGCTGGTGAAATAAATCATGTTTTCTTCCTTCAGCTCGCAACATGGTGGGAACATTAATTATCTGTCGAGCAAGTACTTCGGCTGTTTCAGTATCATTATCCAGAAAGAGATACGGTACAAATATTTTTTAATAAAAACGTAAATAATGAACCTTGTAAAAGCGTGTTTTTTGACACAGTTTATTCAGTGGAGACGTGATATAAAGCTAGAGTTTTTGAGAATCTTTCTGAATTTTGACGACGAAGCAAAACGCCGCAAAGCAATGTTACACAAACCCGTATTATCTAAAACTCAAAAAGATTAAAATTGTACCTACTATGTCCCCATTTACGTTTAGTACTGCCAAAATAAAAAAAGGCTTACAAAATAAACTTAGGTATTTGTGCAAATTGTTGTTATACCCTAAAATTGTCCCAACACAGACAAAAGCCTTATACTTTATGGTTTTATAACATTTAGTAAAGATTTTAATTTTACTTCACTTACTCGTTTATTTTTACAAGTGTACAATAGGTAAACCATTATAGTGTAAAACCTATTATTATAATTTGCAATCTTCTATTTCTTGCGTGTTGGTTTGGACAATAACCAGAACAAACTTAAGGTTCGAATAATATTCTACTTTTTTTTTTTAACCTGTTGTGTACCACTGCTGGGGAAAGGTTTCCCCCAAAGTTTTCCACTGGTCCCGGTCGTTGGCGTTGTTCTACCACTCTCTCATGTGAACGTCGAGATCGTCCCGCAAACGTCTTCTCGGCCGGCCCGGTCGTCGCCTCCCGTTCTCAGGCACCCAAGGAGTGACGATTTTCACTTCTCATGTTGCATCCTAATATTCTAATATTCATATAATACTTAAATAAGTAGGTAATTAATGATTGTATGTCAGTTTCTCTTATATTTAATGTGTCACAAAATATATCCTATCTTCATACATCTAAAGCTTTCCGCAAAAGTAAAGTACGCATGAATCAAAGAGCCATATTCAGTGCCTCTCAAGATACAAATTGCAATTTCAATAACAAGACAATTCAAAGGAAAATACTGAGCAATATGAGAACGAAAATAGAAATGGTAGTAACACGAGTTTGTCACAGCAAATAACGTTATTATTTCAAGAGTAGCTGTTTGGACGCATTTGCATAGAAATATTATCGGCGCATATTATGATCTATGGCTGACTAGGCTGAGAGGATGGTACAGGTGCTGGGCAAGCTTAGTCCATCTATAACATTGTCCCAGGCACTTCAGTGTCCCGTTAAGTGTAAGCATAGGTTGCCTGCTGATGCTGTATAAATTATCTTCAAGATATGTGTAAGGGCCTAATTTGTTAAGCTCGATACTTTTTTTTGTGTAAGAAAAGTTTAAAAACACACAATATACCTATTCTTTAAAAATACTCTAATAAAAGTCACTCTGTCACGTAAAAATATTCAAAACTTGTCTAACTTGTCTATTTGTGGAAGAGATTGCTTATAGCGATAAGGCCGCCCATTGTACTTCACATAAGCATAATGAACTCTGTGTTTATTTTCTAATTTACGTAAAAGTAGTGCACAGTAAAGAGTTTTCTATCAATGTATTTTTAGCTCAGTGGTGTACATAAATACAAAATTGTTTATATTATTGAAGGTAGTGCGGGTCTTTGTTTAACCTGTCAATTAAAATCAAAATGATTGAAATATCAATCTAAATGCTTTGTACAAGAAAGTACTGATAATTAGCGGCAACCTGCTTTCTACGTGAACGTGTCTTTTTGTAACAAAATACAGAATTTTCAAGCGTGTGACCGAAATTGCCAATTATCCTGCCAAAAGTACTTATTTATACTTCAAATACAGAATAATGTGTTATGTAAAATTGCCTAGCGGAAGTTCATAAATAAATTAATGATATTTTTGTAATAGAAGTCAATTTTTGTTGCGTGTTACTTCGAAATAATGAAATAATTACTAAAATAATATTATTGCTTTGAATCTAAAAATTATTTGTTCAGTTTCTGATTTACATTAGCTACCTATAATAATATTAATTGTATCAATAATTATGTCGCTCTGTTTGTTTTTTTTTATTTACACTGTGTGTTGTTGATACAGAGAAAATTTATAATTTTACGAGTAGGTACCTACTAATCATACCTAGAGCTTATCCTCTATCAAAAGTTTAGAGCCAAAACCATCATTCAACGCCTACGCAACGCACCTAAGTCCAAAAGGATGACAAGTTCCCCAAAGTGACTCTCCCTCAGAAAGGTATTAGATCGATGATTGTCTCAGAATATACTATTTTGGTAATCTAAGCCTACAGTAATGTTCAACCGATAGCGATAAAAAGATCGATAATTTTGATATATTCCAGAAATCCCCACTAAAAAATCCCTACCAGTGGGATTTCAGGTTTTTTTTTCAGAAATCCCCACTGCTACGACGTAGCAATGGCCATCAAATGAAAAACTCTAAAGAAACAACTCTTTAGATGATGGTGAGTCTTGTTGAGATTCGTAAATATTGCAATGAATACTAGGGTTAGGTACTTGATGGGATAACTAAAAACGTTAAAAAATTTAAAACATACAACTATAAAAGCAGACTCATTGGACACTCGTGGTCGCACAGTGTACAAAAACGGAAAACGCGGACATTGTGAAAATGCTGGAACGTCGGATTCACACTTCTGACGACGTAGTGGTCTCCATTTTCAATTTGAACCGCGTAGTCGGACGAAATTATGAATTGTATTTTGAAAACCTCTTTGACGCAGTCAAGTCAATGACCTTGTTGAGATGCGGAAAATGGGAGTTCAATTACTGAGATGGGACAAAATCTTAGCATGATCATTTATCGTATCAGTATTTTTGTTTTTTATTTTATTTTTTACTCGTAGCTGCTGACCTATACAAGGGCTCCTAGTGGTCCCAGGGTTGATTTTTGGCTGTTTATTTTTATGATGAGTACCATAAAACAAACGATTTCAATATTCCTATTTACGTCCTCATTGGACTTGCTCTGTGAGGTAATGCATTGTTATAGGCAGAAGTTACCACTTAACATCAGGTAAGCTATCAGCTTGTTCCATTACGTTTATCATTAAAAAAAAAATATCCTCATAATAAATATAAAACCTTGATGATGTTAGAAGGCCATCTTGTATCATGGCTTAGCAACTTCAGACCCCATAGACATAACATATTGCTCAACGCAAGTAATCAAAAGTTTGCTATACTGAAGGACGAAATACTTTATTGATTAGAAATAGAATGAAAGATCTCTTAGTACCATATTTAAGTGGCATTCTCATTTAAGCTTGTGGTTCAACTGTGCAGGAGTACTTCAATATTCATCAAAACTATCAAACGATCACCAGCATTCATTTGTTCATTCAGAAAAAAACCTTTTTCGATATCCTAAATATTGAAAATATATAATAATATGTAAGAAATAATATGCCCACTCTGTAAGAAAGAAAAAAATACGGAATGCCTACTGTGCCTTAAAATGCGTAAGCTTTTTTAACTAAAATAAAAAAAAAAACATTGATTTTTGCTCTGAATGTCCGCTCTTGGTCCTGGCCCTAGCCGTTGTCGAGTCATAACGAAGGCCTAGTTAAGCATAGCCTTAAGGTGATATTAAGGCTCAAAATCGTTCAATCTGGATATCTATGAAAGAGGCCACAACTAGGGCTTTAGGTTGATACTGATGATGACGTTATTTCACTCAAAATACACTCGTCAATGTGCCTGGATCAGTTATGAATATCTGATTTCTAAAATATTAATGTAGCATCGGAACTCATTGCAGAGGATGTGAACGGGAAATGCGGAGATTGTGCCGGCGCGGCGTGCCGGAACCGACAGATTCACACTTTACCGTCGGTTCGTATTGAAATTGAAATTTTCAATTTCAAAGGAGTGGGCTTCCATGGAAACTGAGTCAAATAGTATAAAATTTGGAACGAAATTTGGAATATTACAAATATTTGATAACAAAATTACTTAGATACAACCTAGTAATAAAACTATTCACTTGCTGACAACGTAACGTACCTACATAAAAATTTACCGGAATTGATCAAATATTGGTAAATTGTTAAGAAAAATATTTATCTAGTTTAAATAGTATTCTATCGTATCACTCTGGTTTTGGAAAAAACCGCACCGAAACCAAAACAAATAAAAAGGTTAAATAGATCAATGAACGAGGTCGACTTTCAAAATGACTAATAACTAACGTTATCTTAACAGACCATTAGTTACAAGCTCCTAAGTGTAACAAATACCAAAGTACTGCACATTTTTCCACAAACTTTACCTGTTAAAAAAAGTTTTTTTTCACAACACGGCACAGTCACTATGGTAATAAATGCGGATGACGTACTACGTAAGGTAACTCGCGTATGTCTGCGTCAGACTGCGTAGCGACGTAGCGCGACGTCCGACCCGCTACGTAGCCGAGGTGGCACTGAAGCTACGCGGGCGCGTTACCAACCTCTACCACCCTCCAGTTCAGATTATTACTTGAAGCACAGATTCCACAATCAATAGCTCTACGTATAGTTAGTGTTTTTCAATAATTGAAATGTAATGAAATGTTCTATAAAATTATTTTTAATTTAAACTTGCTTCCACGCTTTTATTTTAACGTAAAGTATGTCGATATGCGAAAAGTTAAATCAGAGTTTCCGACAGTTTTATTTAATAAAATGACCTACAAACTAGAAAACTTTAGCAGCCCAAAACATACGCCTAAAAAAAGCTCAAGAGATCTACAGTCTACTTACAGTACTACTTATCTAGCTATAATAAAATATTGAGTCAAAATGTGACCAGCATCATTTGAACCATTGATTGCGTCAAATTTAAGAAAAACGTCTCAGTACTTCCGGTCGTCTGGTATCGGCCCTTATGCTGATTTACTGCTCAAGCACTGATCCGGACTCAGCATAGATTTTTGTATGAAAATCTCTACTCAAATCTATGCTTGAGGAACGATTCTGGTATCGGCATACGGATCTTAGACCGCTAAATGCGCGTGTAGCTTTAACAAAAACAAAAAAATCCTAAATATAGGTATACACCAATTTTAATAATATTATTACCACTGAGACAGAATAAAATCATTACGAGAAAGGCCACTTTGAATGAAATAAAATTAATACAGTCCCGTTCTCTGCTAAAATTCAATTTGTTCGCTAATTAAAAGGTAGAAAATGAACACAAGTCGCAGACAGGCAATCCTTTGACAAATGCTTAGAGAAAATTCAGGTGCCCTTTGAAGTTTAAAATAATAACATGGTACTTAGACTTTATTTATAACTACTACGTATACCTATTATGTACGAGTATTATTATCAAACACTTTATTTCAAAAGCTATATTTGAAGAACCTAATAGGTATATTTTGAAGAACAAAGTTTTATAACAAATTTAAGCAAAAACTGATGTTCCTGATACATAATTTACTTTCTTTTACTTATTTCATCCTCTGGCAGCCGAGTTGCATTTCATTTAGTTTTCTTTGCCGAAAACAATTAGCAAAACGCCGTATAATACGAGACTGCATCAAACTTTCCACTGTTTTCCATTTCTAGGGGCTTATTCTGACGTCACCCTTTTTTCCTTCATTGTTGGATCACACAATCCCTCTCTACCCTCTCTTCGTTGCTCCTCGTAACTAGGTGATTTTTGCATTGTTTTTTTAGATAGCTACCTACTGCGGCTTAAGAAATTTTTTACTAACGTCGGGTACTAAAATGATACTCGTAATCTGGGAATATTTACGCAATCTTTAGATGATAGACCAAGAAAATTACAAAACAAAGAAGGAAGCGTCAAATTCAAATTCCTATACTGACGTTCTCTGACATAGTCGGTCGAGCACTCGAATAAACAGTCTCATAATACCCCGAACTATGACGCTGAAACCAGCGGTGGTGTCCCATAGAACTGTTGAACAGAGTTATTGAATGAGCCATGGATGAAGAAAGTTACTTCTAACGTTATACTATCAATATAAGCCCTTTATTCTTGCGAAAAAAAGATTGAGAGTAACCCCACTGTTCTCAAGTTCTGTAAAGTTGTACCGTTTCAAATTGTTTTCCATTTGCTATTTTTAGTGGCCGTGCTTGGGAGACTAAATTGGTAGAGCTCCAAGTGAATGAGGCTGATTTTTTGGAATGTGTTTGAAAAGTATAAACCCTTCAGAAAATCGTCATTCGAGTACATCCAATTGTAAGGTAGTAAGTAGCTCAAAGAAAGAACTACTTGTATTATTAATAGATCATTATAATCATCATCATGGCTGTGGCCCGACTTTACCCCTGCTGGGCATAGGGCTCCCCAAGTTTGTGCCATCCATATTGCGTTCCTGAGCTAGTCTCCCATTTACGCCTGCGATTTTGACGAAGTCGTATGCCCATCTCGCTGCCCGACGTCTTTTATTTCTGTAGCCGGATCTTGGCCACTATTCAGTGGTTGCTTTACTCCATCTGTTATCACCACGCCTTGCAATATGTCCTGCCCAACTACATTTGAGTTGAATAAATATTATTCATATTAATATATACCGTATAGGTAATATTCAGGCTTTTGATTGTAATCTTATCAGCATTAGGAGCCACTTTTGTACCCATACCCCTATGAATCAGACGCTTTAAAGCCTGGGGCATGATTTATATAAAGGAAGCTGGCCCAGCACCTATACCATCCTCAAGTCAGACAAGTCGATTTATCCACAGGAAAGACAAGGTCAATACCTGCGTGGCTGATCTCACGTGGTCAATATCAAACAAAATTGTTCAAACAAGATTGTGGAGAAACGGTTGCCTGTATTGTATTAAAAAAAAAAAAACATGGTATCAATCGACCATTAAAAAAAATACTCCTTCAATGATAAACAATTTCATTCGTCAAACAAAACCCTTCGAACAATGTAATCTTCAATACATTTCTTACAAGTTAATAAAACTAAAACGTATCTTACCGCAAAGAATACCATGTTATTTCTGGGCCATGATATTTATGATATTAAATTCTGTCTCATGGGAATGGGGTACAACTCTTCCTGCCAAGACCTTTTCTTATATTGAAACTAGCTATTACGTTCTACCAATGTTTTTAATTTGTTTCCTTCCTGTTACATATTCGTGTCGTATTATTTTTCGATATTTTTGTACGCGGAAGACAAATTATTCTATAAGTAATTTTTTTAAGGAATAAAGAATTGAGAATAGCGTTGGAGAGATGGCTGTCTGTTGCGTGACTTTCTGTTTGTACAACTGGTTGCACAACTCGGAACTGAATTTCCCGGCTAGGGTCATGTCATATAGAAGTGTCAATACAACCTAGGTATCTACCTAGGTACCTAGGTATCAAACTTACCTTATAGTTCACCTGTTCACCTCTGACTTTATTATATTCTGAACATACAGATAGCGATTTAGAAATACCGAAATTGGATGTCTAATAATTGTCTATACCAATAAATGTCATTTTATACAAAAATTGTAAATAAACAGAGCCTTTTAAATTTATTAAATGCTGAACATAAAACTTCAAAGCAGCAACATTTAGCCAATCTTATCTTTGTTTATTTGTTTCAAGACATTTTCAAACAACAAGGGCGTATAATCGGCTATAATTTCTACTCAAGGCCAATTATTATTGCTTGATAGAAACAGTAATAACATATAGTAGAGCAGTTCTATAGTATAAACTCAGCTATTTTCTTTATTCGAATCAAGCAGGAATAACACCCGTTACCTAAACAAAATACCTTCTAGACATTCTCAGCGCTTAGTTATTTTAAGCTTTAGAAAAATACTTGTATACCAGCTTCCCTGCGTTGTGATTGTAACATTTTCGGAATAAAAAAAACATTTTAGCCTTTAGTATGCTAAAACGTAGATCTATGCGAAATGCCATTATCTATTTGTATCTGGAATCAAGATATACCTACTAAAGGTTAAATTATTTGAGTTTTCTCATTACATACTTCGTATAATTTTATACCTCGTACAGTTTTATCATTGTTAAGCTTTACTCTAAAATAAATTTTAATCCGGTGTAAAAAAAGACTGAACAGTTTTGTATTATGGTGTGTATAGTATTATATGGTCTGTGATGGTGTGTAATGTCACTTATAACCATAGAATAATAGAGCTTAATGGACATTCATAAAACTAGAAGAAAAAATTCGGTTGGTTTGCATTACTGTTCAAAAATCTACTATGTCAAGAACCAACTTTAGCGAAATTGTTTGAGAAATTATTTTAAGGAGCCAGATAAATTATTATTATTAGTTCAAATATTTAACAACTATAAATAAATTTTCATAACTATTTTAGTGATTATGTTTCAGCTATGTTATTATGAATCCGATTACTTGTTATTTCCAATTTCAAAAATTTACTAAGCACGTTCAAGGGCACGTTTTTTGTAAGTTATCAGCAATGGCTGACTAGGTTGAGATGATAGTACAGGTGCTGGGCAAGCCTACTAGGTTTACTGTCCAGGCTCCGGAGTGGAAATGTCCCGTACGTCCCGTTATGTTCATCTACGTCCTGCCAACTTTCTCCTCACGTCGACCGTATGTGGTGACCGTGATGTATGTGGTCCGTAAGACCACATAATGGTCTGTGGACTGCAGACTGCAAACCATTAATGGTCTTTGGACAGTGAACCGTCCTGCCAAGTCCACGATAAATATGAAACCTTCTCCTCACGTCCACAGCTCCAGATGGCTTAGAAAATGTACCGGCGCACAGACCACGTACAGTCTGTGGACTGGTATGGAAGTCTCTCCACAGACCGTATGTGGTCTGTGGATAGTGAACCTGCTACTCTATCTAAACATTGTCCCAGGTACTACAGTGTCCTGTTAAGTGTAGGCATAGGTTGCCTCCTGACGCTGTATAAATCACCTTCAATAGATGCATCTCAGCTATATAATTACTTTTTATAAGCTTTGTTTAGTTTGGGACTAGAGGGCGTTGTATGGAATTTCCATGATTATATATAAATATTTATAGTCCTAGTTTTTATCTGCAGTAAGAGCAGACAATATAATAAGCCAGCGATATATTGAATGTAAAATCAACGGCCTTAAATATCAATATATATTAAACTACCAATTTGGAATATCTGAGCGGTTTCAAAATCTGTCCGAAATTAATACACCACTGATTATTCTAGCAGGAAGCGATGCACGTCGAAACAGCGGTGAATACATTGCTGCGTAATAAAGAATCGATTGAGACCGCTTTACCCAATTACTTCCTTGTAATAGTAATTTTAAATTTAGGTGCGATATTTTCTAATTGTGTTACTGGAAATATTGGTCATAGTCATCATCATCCGTAATACAGGTCTCTTGCAAAACAGTATATCAATAATATCCTACCACATTATACCTTTTTTTTCTTCTTTTTTTTTACCTACACTATACGACTATACCACAGATCATATAATACTATACTAGTAACTATGCAAACTTACTCATGTCCTATTTAACCTTTTGTATTGAGAAAAATAAATGTCATCATTATTCCTTTGTCTTTGTCCCAATTTGTGTAGAGTCTGCACAACATGTGTTTTTTACGGCTTATTCCCATCGAGCCCACCGATTAGCCAACTGGTGGGCCGGACGGGAAAAAAAATTCCCATCGAGCCCACTTACCCACGCGCTTCTATCAGACGTTATCTAAGTTGGCTAGAATTAGTAACTGGTGTACCGAAAAGATCTAAATCGTAACCATAATAATTTGTTAGATGATTTTAAATAGATACCAAATCATTATTAATAGCCCTGACCCCAAAACTAGAAGGATCCTCAAATCTTTTCGCTTCTCGCCAAATTCTCGCTCACTTCATCTTACAGGTTTCAGATATTATTCCTCAAAAAATGTTCAACGTTTCAGAGCACCACTCGCCGATACATTTAAAAAAAAGTCTACCGTTACAGAGCTTAGAAAGTAGCTCTACCACGAAAAACGATAAACAGAAATTAGGTATTTCTATTTGCGTTACACTGCATGGTGGCTTTGTGCGTTGATGCGTTCTCTTGCGAAGTGACAGCGCCACTGCGCAGTGTAACACAAAACGATACTACGAATCTTTGAATATCAATTTTCGTAGTAGAGCACAGCGAGTCCTCTCAGAAGTTATGGACATCGTTGATATTCGGTCTCCGTTCTCGATTCGCCACAGGATTGAAGCACGAATACAATTGCATTCGGCTAAAACATTCATAGACAACGTGCTCTGTCAATGTAGGTTGTAAATAACTAGTGCTGTACCTCTATCACGAACAAATCTGACAGTCGCCGCGTTAGCGTATTCGAGTTATATTGCGCGTCAACGCCAGCTCGACTGCCAACCGTTGTAGTGTCACCGCGCAGTGTATCTCGGATACGCTCGCATTACGAGCGTCACATTTATTCGTGATCAAGGCACTGTATTCATCGAGTCAATGAAGCGCCGCTCGTGGCTTAGCTTGCTTAGCCAATCTTCACTGATTATCTAAGTCAAGCAACGTTCTATGCGGTCACTATTTGGATGGGTGACCGTTAGTGGCATTTACATCTGAGCGCTTCCGTGCTTCGGAGGGCACTTTAAACTGTTAGTCCCGGCTCTAGCAGTCGTTAAGCCACGATGGAGGCCTTAAGGCGGCCTAAAAACTCCGTCACCAGAGTTGACCACTAAGTCATACGAGCTTGTTTGCTTATCGAGTCAAAATAATAGAGCTTGCTCCCTTGCACAATTTTATGGGAACGAAAAGGACACACAATTTCTAAGTGACGTGAATGATCATGATTGGTCAGAGTGGGTCAAACAAATAAATTCGTGTGTCCCCAGTGACCCAACTGCTTGCACCAACTAGTAGTACCATAGAAAAAAAAAAAACTGTGGCACTATCAATAGTGTTAAGAAAAAAAAACAATAAAATAGTGAATGGGGTGAGTCAGCATCTCCCTTGAGACATTGAGGCAAGTTGTGTCATTACGATAAAACCACCCCTACACTAGTAATCGGTATAAAAAAGTTATACAAAAATTTAAGGTATTGAATTTTATAAAAAAATGGGTTAGCAATGGAGGAAAATAATTAAATATGCTTCAAGTTTCATAAAAAAAAATCGAATAATAAGTAAAAAACGACTTCTTATTTAATTTTATGAGTACGCCTTTTTGGACAACAATACTACTTTGCTACATAATTAAAAACATATAAAAATCTGTTGGGAATTTCATGTTTGTTACGTAATTCATCTCCATTAACGAACTGAACGTTTATTAATTTTAATAATTATTTAAATTTAGGTATATTAAGCTGATACTTCGCCCTAAATAATCCCAGCGGGAACCCTTCCCAATTATCACTAAATGAGGGTACCTTTCTTAATATTTTGCCTATTATTTGCATGAAGGATTTAGCGGTGCTAATAGGTTCTTAAAAAAGGATTTGTTATTTATAGTTGAACCTTGAACCAATTATAAAATCAAACGTGGCTGAAAACAACAAACATTTTAGCTTGGTTTATAAATAAAGTGACTGATTTGGGTTTAGCTACATTTTATTAAATGTAAGAATAATTTGTTATTGGTTATTTAAGTTATTTTACTTAAACTTAAAAAAGCTCTTATTATAAACTACCTACCTACAGCCAAAATAATTGCCAGTGATCGTTCACAATGTTACGACAAGAATTCACCTAGTAGCAACTGAAACCGCCCCTAGAATAGCCTCTACATCATAAAACTAGTATAAATTCGTGTGTTAAAAAAAATATTATCACTTATAAATTATTTTTATAAACAAAAAAAAATTCATACAAAAAATCATGAAACAAACTGATTTCCCGATTTTCACTTGTCAATGAATAAGGAATAAGTGATAAAAAATAACTATTCATATTTTACCAACGTCGGGTGTTTGCACATTGCCCGACACCAACATCTATACGATATTGACATCAGCTGATCCAACAAAAATATCGTTTTGGACGCCTCCGATACGATGTAAAAGCGTTTAGTACTACATACTAAGGGGTATATGCATATTGGTCTTCTAAAGCTGCGCTTGCGAAAGAGGCTGCTAAATCTGTTGTCATTTCTTTTCGCTGTCATGTAACAGAGCATTTTAAAGCCGTGCAAGCATTTTAAAATAACAGAAGTATATGAAGAATAGGGATATGATATTAGCCCTCCGACGATATCGTGTGGTAGTGTGAAACCAACTTTTCATAACAGACGGACGGACGCAAAAAAATAATTCCCAGAATTATTAACCATTTCACTGGAAGCACTTAAAAATTCATTCTGACCCAAAAAGTTTCGTAAAAAATTCACACAGAATCGGGTCAAAAAGAAATACAAGTTTTGGGGGTCAACTTCGGTACGCTTCCAACAAATTTAATAAGACAGGCTCTTATAGAGGATTTCTTTAAATATTTCAGTTAAATATGCAAATGACTGAATGGAAGTTATAATCTTTCGTTGAATAATGAAATTTTAATTAATTCGTCGTTCAATGATGAAATACGAGGCTGATTTTATGCAGCGTTCAAGTCAGTTTTTTTGCTAAAATGGCGCTTTTGGCAGTGTGCCTTCGCAATTTTTCATTTTACTAACCCTAAAAGTTAATCGTAGTAGAAATTCTGACCATGCTAAGTCTGCACTTGAAACATGACATAATTTGAAAACGTCTAAACCAACTTGATTTTCTTATAGACAAGCTATTTTCCGATGTTTTTGTCTACTAATTACATAAATAAAAATACCTATAACTACCTGTAGTTAGGGCTGTCAAACAATGTTCTACAGTTACAAAGCTGTTATGAACAGTTTTAACTCTGTGTATTCCTCTATGCGGAAAATTGCGTTGGTGTTTCATAAAAAGTACAAACTTCATTCGGAAACTGCCTGTCCCGTAGGTGTATGGAATAGAAAAGTTTCTATTTACCAACCGTGGCCTTTGTTTGTTACTTTGCACAGGCAGAAAGTGAACAAATATAATCTGGAACGGAATGGTTGCTCTTTTAAATTCAAAAGATTTGTAGTACTTTGTAGTGTAACGGTCCAGAAGGTCTGCACACGTTCTTCGGTTATCCCACAAATTATTTAGTTAATTTAACCTTGATTTAGCCAGATTCGGTTAATCTTCAGCAACCGATATCTCAGTCAAACAGCATCTGAAGCATTCGATGACTTCATAGTAATTAGTATGAATAATAATAACCAGGCGAATTAACCTGGAAAGGTTCATTAAAATAGAAAACATCGATGTTCAAAGATTAGGTAATGTTAAAGGAAAATACAATTTCAGGAACAAAGTTGTAGGTAACTTATGCCAGTAGAAAGCTTTTACATTTAGAAGTAAGTATATTTGTAGTAGGTGATCTATACTCACTGACGTTCATTATTTAGCAGTAATTCACCTAAGGGCTTGAATTACAATGGCGTTTTGGTGTTTGCTCTCATAAAAATATCAGGCGTTTTCCCTCGAGAAATATTCTATTAAATTAGTAAATCTAGATACTCCTGAGAGTTGGAAATTGAATAATATGGTAGTAGATGATTTAAACTATCTATGTTTTGAGTTTCATCTAGATTGGCTTCTTCATTGGGACGTAGTAGGGTATTTAAGATAAATACTATTTGGAAACGCATCTTAGAATGAAGGTATGATCAAGGAAAGTAGATACAGGCTATTAGTATCCCTAGGCATCGTTCAACATCATGAGAAAAGTCTAGAATCTAAAGTGACATGCAAGGAAATTACAACATCAGCGCAAGAATAACTATACCTATGAACTAACTATGTGTCTATACTTTGAGGTATATGTTAACATTATGGAAGCCGGCGAGATGATGGAGGGCACCAGATGGTTGTTTTGATACTATTTGGAACCTACCATGTGGAGGGCACCAGATGGTTGTTATGATACTATTTGGAACCTACCATGTGGAGGGCACCAGATGGTTGTTATGATACTATTTGGAACCTACCATGTGGAGGGCACCAGATGGTTGTTATGATACTATTTGGAACCTACCATGTGGAGGGCACCAGATGGTTGTTATGATACTATTTGGAACCTACCATGTGGAGGGCACCAGATGGTTGTTATGATACTATTTGGAACCTACCATGTGGAGGGCACCAGATGGTTGTTTTGATACTATTTGGAACCAACCAAATGGAGACGACGATACTAACTATTAAGTGGATGTGGCGGCGGTGACCATTTAGTACCCTGGTATAAAACGTAGAACGGGAAGTAGGAGGGCTCTCTTTGCTTGTGCGGATCTCTGATTGTAAAGTTGTAACGATTAATTATTAGATTTTTGAAGTGGTAGGAGTTCACTTATTGAAGTCAAGCAGATGCTAAAGGAGTGAGCAAGTATCAGACGGACGGTCTCGGTTGGACTTAGGTCCATTGCACATGTCTTGAGCAAAGAGGATTGCTAAATATTGTGCGGAGACTGACTGATTGATACTTTGCATTCATGAGTGAGTCAGGCAGATGCCATAGTGGAAGTGAACTTAGGAGATAGGGAGTGTCAAGTGTAAGACAAGGATGAGCAACAAGAACGAGGACAAGGATGAGCATCACGTAAACCTAGGAAGGATCAGGTCAGACCGGAGGATTAAGGTAGGGCTACATACAAGGAGCCAGGGGGCATAGATGAGATGTGGGAGATCAGGGTAAGTCTTTATGTTATAACTGTGTGTCGATTCACAATCTCTGCTAGGTAGCTTCTCAAACTATAATCTTAATAGCTTTGCTTTTACCTGTCACGGTAGGTCTAGTGCAGACTAGCTCGGCACATGTTCTAGGTAGATATCTGGTACAGGCTGTATGTATGTAATAAGTAGGCAGAGGTTTTCTAGAATAACTTTAACCTTGTTCGAACCAAGTGTTATCTTTATTCGATAAACGGTAGGTCCAGTGTACAGACTAACTCGGTACATGTTCTAGGCAGATATCTAGTACAGGCTGTATGTATGTAATAAGTAGGCAGAGGTTTTCTAGAATAACTTTAACCTTGTTCGAACCAAGTGTTATGTTTATTCGATAAACGGTAGGTCTAGTGTACAGACTAGCTCGGTACATGTTCTAGGTATATATCTAGTACAGGCCGCAAGTATTAAATAGTCACAAGGTTTCTAGGATAACGTTAACCTTGTTCGAACCAAGTGTTATGTTCATTCGAAACATTTTACTTAAGATAATTTACATAAGTACCTCCATTTTGAGAACTATTTTATAGAAGCTAGATTTTAGGTACTATTCCTTCTAGGTTCATCATAGGCCGAGGATAGTAGGTATAGGACAACTAATGATCTGAAGTCCAACGAAGACCAACATGAAGAAGGGAATCCGGGGGGTTTTCAGGTTTAAGATTTTCTAGATATGCGAACCAGAAGAAGATTCATCGTGGGATTCTCCGAGATCAGAGGTTTCTAGGATAACTTTAACCTTGTTCGATTCAAGTGTTATGTTATTCGATAGATAACCTTCACTTGAGATAATTTAGGTACCTACTTTCATTTACACAACTATTTTTAGTGAGCTAGATTTTAGGTACTAGGTATTCCTTTCTAGGACCGCTGTAAGATGAAGATTGAACGTTGTTTTTCATCGAGAGATTTTAGATTTTCAACTACCTAGATTCTGCATTGTGTCCTTTTACTGTGTGCATGTGTGTACTTCTTTATTTGATTTACTTGAGTTATTGTGTGCCATCTTTAGTGATTCTTATTACTTGTTTATTTCTCATAGTGTGTGTGATCAATTTGTATTGCGAACGGCAATGCTTAGTGAAGAATACTTTGCTCTTACTTAGGTTTCATACTTTATCTTCGTCGGTTTTAGAGTGATAGGTAGTTTGTTGATTTACATAGGTACTACACTTGTTCTTACATACCTACAACTTAGATAGTACTGTTGCTTACTTTCCTAGAAGGTTATTTACTGCCTTGGTTGTTTATCGTTACTTACTTTTATACACTAGTAGATAGCATCAATACTTAGTGATGGCTATCTTTAGTTCTACTTACTCTCGTACTACATACTTACTTATAAAGTGAACTAGAGTTAAATGAGTATATTCTACGCCTGATCTTACATACCTAACATATTTATAGTACAACTACTTACCTACCCTTTATGTGCTAATTGGTTATTACTTTAAATATCTTACAGCTTCAAGTCTTTAGAAACAGTTGCCCTTTAAAAGTTTTACAATTAGAGCGTAAGGTCTTCTAGACTTTTGAACTTTGAACTATAGGTCTTTTACACTTTAGGACTTAAGAATTTTAGGACCTTTTAACTTTTAACTTTAACTTTGAACCTTGAACCTTGAACTTGAACTTGAACTTGAACTTGAACTTGAACTTGAACTTGAACTTGAACTTGAACTTGAACTTGAACTTGAACTTAGATTTTGAACCTTGAATTTTAGACTTTGAACTCTAAAGTTAAACTTAAGCTTTTACAGCTTAATCTTCCATTACTTTATTTTACTTTTGGATATTAAGCCTGGATTGAACAGTTACCTACACTATAGAATAGATTCTCTTAGCTATCATAACATATTAATTTTATCAAATGATTTTTATTGTTCAACCTAGAATTAAATTATAGTGAAGTCACTTAATAGTAACATATTGAGACAACTTGAGTAGCTCTCTCTTATATCTTTCAAATTCAGTAAAGTAAATATTAAATTTAAAGGAACAATTATTATTCCTACTAGTTTTTAAGTCTTGCATTGACTATTTGTTTGATAGTGACATTTAGCTTCAACCTTTGTCTTTTGTTGACCTGTCTGAGTGGTTTCTTCAACCTATGTGCTTAAAGGAATAGTTATAAAGATAAGTTTGTTCTTCTATTAAGGTCCGTACTTGATATAGTTGATCTTACTCTAGAGCGCGTGTCTCGTAGTTATTCTGAACTTATGGAAAAGGGATGATAACTGCCATCAGAGAGTCATAAAGATCTATTCTATCTAGTCTGATACCTAGTAAATATCATGACGTATGTTCGGTCTAGCTAGACACTTCCGATGTCAAAGTATTCTAGGCTGATTCAAGCTAGGGTAACTTTATATAGCTACGATATGACCTTACCTACTTCATTGACTTTGTGACTTTGATTTAGGCTATCCAGAAAGACTAGTTTGAAGGAACCATGAACTAAGAAGGTTATTTAATATTAGATTCACTATATTATGTTAGAGGTGGTTTTCTAACGGCTGCTTCTTTGATTGCAGCATATTAAATCACACTTGTATGTGATTCCATGGACTGTCTTGACCTTGTGTAACATAAGTTGTTCAAAGTGAATATAGTTCCATAACCCTTTGTTATCCATAGTAGTGCTGATGTAGAATATAGATTAATGGAACAGTAAATAGAAATTACTTGTTTCTTTATTCTTATTCATACATCCGGAAAAGAATAGTGTACTATGAAGAGGAGGTTTTATTATGGTTATATGTGCATAACATATATACATAAGTCTGGTGTCGATAATCACTGGCAGGCGCGGATGGTGGTGCGTCTTCCCTAACGAAACACGTTAGCTTCATAGTACACAATGTAGTATCTTCCTAGTAACAAAGATAATGTACATTTATATTCTATGAAACTTTAGAATCATTTATATTATACTGAATATTAATTCTTGCAAGTAGTTTCTTCAGTAGGAAATATAGCTTATTATTTACATTATATTTCAACATACTTCTAACTAAGTTTATACTTGATAAAATAACTGACGTTTAAATCTTCAATTCTATATAAAATTCATGAAAGGATTCCATCATGAAAGGATCACGTTAATAACGATTCGTACTTACTTAGGATATCTTCTATCACTTCTAGTAATTTAGGATCTACATAATATGTACTTTTAATTATAATCTATTATATTTTCCTTACTAGACTACAATAGCTCGTATAACTCTCACGACTAGGTTGACATCTACTTACGGTTATTTACAATTAACAACGATCAAATAAATAATAGGATTAGGATCAATAGGAAAACGTTAATTTAGTATTAGGTAGTTTCGTACGTTAAATAGGAGATCTCAACATAATTCTCTTAAAGTATCTGAGTTACTATCGGTTCATAATAGTAGGCGTCCTAATCACAACCACTATACGATCACAAGGCCATTAGAATAAGTTAGTTGATAAGTTAGTTATAAGTCATAAGATCAAAGTAATGCAACAACAACACAACAAACAAACATAGGTAGTTAGTTAGGTAGGGTAAATAGTTATAAGTTTAGTTATAAGTTTAGTTTAGGTTTAATTTTAGTTAGTTAAGGTTATTTAAGTTAAGTTGGGGGGAAGCGTTACAATATGGAATTGCCGTGACCACGATATCGATTTTAGGTTAGTTACAGTAGTTTAAATCATGTTTATATTCAAATCATAATATCTTATTTCTATTAAATTCATATAATATTTCCATTAAATTCATATCTTGTTTGTTGCTTACTTTAATCTTGCATAGTGCGATTTTATCGCACAATTTGTTGTCGTAATAAAGGATGGGGTTTTGTGTTGAGATTTCTTAATTTTCTGTAGTTTGTAACTGTTTATTAGGTAAATAGGTAAATTTCAGTTCATTCTGTTTAGTAGTTTTATTCTAGATCTTATTCGTTCAAATTAGGCAAAACCAATTCGTATAGGTAGTAAATAGGTAGCGTATAGGTAGTAATTGAGTTTCATATTATTGCTTTGGTGAGGTAAGATTAAGTAACATCCTTAGTTGTAAATGCGTGGGGTCGTAAATAAATGACTTAGGATTTCAAAATAGTTAATAATAGATTTGTAAGAGCTAGAGAAAGGTCGTAAGTTAATAACTTCTAGTTACAAATTAGTTATTTATAGGTTCTTTTATTATATTAGCATGGGGTCGCCATCGACTGATTGAGCTTAACCCTATTTAAATTAAATAATTAATTTTACTAAAATACTAGTTGAGATAAATTAAGATAAAATTTTAGTAAAATAATTAATAGTACGTTAGGTTATAAGTATTCGATTCACTTAGAGGAATAAGTCTAGGAAAAATAGGGAAAGTTCTGAGATACCTATTGTCTGAGAATTATATTCGACTGATTTTATTGAATGCCTAGGTCTTTGGAGATTTATCTAACTACTTCCTTTACCACGAATATAATAATGTAGGTAAGTACTTCTTCACTTCTTTACAATGAGAATATTGAGTGCTTTACTTTACGGATTTTAAAAGAAGTTTATTTTATTACCCTAGTTATTTATTTTTACCTTTTCTTTAAAAATAAATACATTTTAGTAGATAGGACCAATGCTTAGTAACGGCTACTTTTATTTCCTTTTACTATCATACTTTATACTTATTTATAAAGTGGACTATAGTTAGATAAGTGCATACTTTACATCTGTTTCTACATATCTACTACATTTATAGTAGGTATAGCTACTTACTTTTCTAGAAGTTTATTTTACTATCTTGGTTATTTATTCTTTCTAACTATTACATACTCTAGTAGGTAGGATCAACACTTAGTTACGGTTACTTTTATTTCTATTTACTCTCTACTACATTCTTATTTACGAAGTGAGCTATAGGTAGATAACTACTTACTACATTGGTTCTTACATACTTGCAA
This sequence comes from Eulithis prunata, assembly GCA_918843925.1. Taxonomy (NCBI): domain Eukaryota; kingdom Metazoa; phylum Arthropoda; class Insecta; order Lepidoptera; family Geometridae; genus Eulithis; species Eulithis prunata. The sequence goes on along the minus strand of OU974019.1, from coordinate 3,081,693 downwards.
CATTGATAGTTCAGTTACTTCAGTTACCTACTTACTTTCTATTCTAAACGGTTATGACCTAGATTTAAGGAACTATTTGCATTAGATTTACTTACTTTAACATAAGAGAAGATTATTTTACTGCCATTTTATTTATTCATACTTATTTTGAACTTTTAATATTCAAGTTTGAATTAGGTTATAGTAAAGTCATATAATAATAACATACAGTTCTAATGGTAATACATATTTATTGAACCATTGAACAGTTGAGTAGCTTCCTCTTATATTTTCATATTCATTAAAGTAAATATAAAGGTAGGAGGAATATTTATTCCTACTTGGTTTGTAGTTTTGGTAGTAAGGTTACGAGTTTGGATGTTTGTATGTTTACACACTTTAGGTATAAACTTGAAATTACAGGCATTTTATTTACATTAAGTAGGTAGGTATATAAGTAAGTAGGTAGATATATAACAAATAAAAAAATATAATAAGTAAACAGGACAAAGTAGTTATTAATCTATACAGAAATAAATAACAAAAATTCGGAAAATCAATAGTATTTTTCTTCTCTTATAGTATAGTTCTTTTTCTCTTTTATTTTGGTGATTTCTTTGTTTATTGGTGGTAAGTTGTTGTTTATTTCTCCTCGCACGCTGTGACGCTCTATAATTATGGGACCTTTAGACTAATTCTTTGTTTATTATGTCATTGTGTAGACCCGTGTTGGGAGTCCTACTTAAATAAAATAAAATAAAATAAAATAAAATAAAATAAAATAAAATAAAATAAAATAAAATAAAATAAAATAAAATAAAATAAAATAAAATAAAATAAAATAAAATAAAATAAAATAAAATAAAATAAAATAAAATAAAATAAAATAAAATAAAATAAAATAAAATAAAATAAAATAAAATAAAATAAAATAAAATAAAATAAAATAAAATAAAATAAAATAAAATAAAATAAAATAAAATAAAATAAAATAAAATAAAATAAAATAAAATAAAATAAAATAAAATAAAATAAAATAAAATAAAATAAAATAAAATAAAATAAAATAAAATAAAATAAAATAAAATAAAATAAAATAAAATAAAATAAAATAAAATAAAATAAAATAAAATAAAATAAAATAAAATAAAATAAAATAAAATAAAATAAAATAAAATAAAATAAAATAAAATAAAATAAAATAAAATAAAATAAAATAAAATAAAATAAAATAAAATAAAATAAAATAAAATAAAATAAAATAAAATAAAATAAAATAAAATAAAATAAAATAAAATAAAATAAAATAAAATAAAATAAAATAAAATAAAATAAAATAAAATAAAATAAAATAAAATAAAATAAAATAAAATAAAATAAAATAAAATAAAATAAAATAAAATAAAATAAAATAAAATAAAATAAAATAAAATAAAATAAAATAGTCAATTATAATATCAGTGTCAATTATAATATCAGTGTCAATTATAATATCAGTGTCAATTATAATATCAGTGTCAATTATAATATCAGTGTCAATAAAAAATATCTGTGCGGAGATTTTGTCACAAAAAAATATAGGTAGATTACCTAGTCAGGATGTTTTTGAATCTTTAGCGTATTTTTAGCGGAATACAAGTAATTATTAATTTTTAACATTTTAATCTATTCAGATTTATATAAACGTCTACATTATATACAAAATAGTTTATTACCAAATTAATAATAATAAACAATAGTAAAAGTTAACCACTAAGCACTCACGGTTAGATTAGTTTCTTATAGGTTCGTTTAGTTTAATCTATTGAACCAGATTCACGAGATAAGTTGTTGAGACAAGTTTGTAAGATTGTTGATCTAATAGGTTGACAGAACTTATTCATGCTTGTAAATATACTATTCTAAGTTGATGGAAAATAGGAACATGTATTATTTATTTTCATTACATACTTTATCAACCAATATTAAGATTAAATAATATTACGTTTTCTCACAGATTTAAACTTAATTAGATAACTTTAAGGATTTAATTTAATTAGTCGTATTAGATATCATTACATTATCACATTCGGATATCAATTTAGACTAAGATGTGTGGGTTCGATTCCCATCTCAGTAACTATGTACCTACAGGAATGTTTTAATATAATCTAGCATACTTTAAGTTAAATTCTATGTTACCTCAGTCTGATATACTTAGGTAGATATAGAGTCTAACTAACTGGGGTCGTAAAGATATAGGTATAGTTATAAGTATAGAGTTATAGGTATCTTTATAGGTGTACATAGTTATATAGGTATAGTTGAGAAAAGTTACGTTTAGCTCTTTACATAACTAAGGGTAAGAAAGCCTAACTGCATCGGAAGTGTTTAGATTAGATATCTACAATTTTGCAATTCTAAAATACGTAGAGATAAGATCTAGGTTTCGCTCACTCTAGCTAGGATAGAAATGGATTATTGAGATGGTTATTATGTTTTCGGATTGTACATAGTTTATATTTATCTACACTAACGGTTATAGTTCATCAGTTACGAAAACAGATGTTATTGTTTATTACGTTGCCTATAATATATAAAAAGAGAGTATTACGTTATTGTTGTTTTAAGTTTTAGGGTAATTGAATTTATTGAACATGACGTAACGCTATACATAAACAACCATGTTATATTCACATAATAGATTTGGCTACGGAATTAGATCAAAACCATAAATAAGAAATAATTAAATGTTATATAGGCTATAATTTGTTTTAAATCAAAATATAATTCAAAATTAAATAAAATTAAATCATACTTTCGAAATATTATGTTGTCTAAAATTAGCTTGCTGCACATAAAATATATCGATGCCTTACAGCCAAAAGGGCGTAAGCGACACTATACAAATTTTACAGGAGAGTGGTTTAAAGTTCAAAATAAACGAAAAAAAATCATATAAATTCGGTTAATGCTTCCAAAAGCTTGAAAATTTAGCCATATAGCTTTTAACTATAACTCTACAAAATAGAATAATTAATGTAGTAAAATTCAGCCTGCTTGCACCATTTACTGTCGTTTACCCCCAAATGGTCCTGATTTTACAAACAGGAAGAACGTCGTAAATGCAAACCTTTAATTATCCACTGCCCGCCCAAATGATATAACTGCTTCTTGCGTTTTATTTAAATTGAAGCAAAATAGCACGACTGCTTGTTTTTGTTACATCAAGTCAGGGCTATATGGTATAACTGCCGATTGGATTTTAAGAGAGGGACACGGAAATTGTCATAATTTAACAATTATTGATAAAATATTCGGCCTTTTAGTAAAAAACGAAACACTGTGCCATTAAGTACTTAAAATTATCAATAAAGTTCGCGTAGTTACGTTTCAAAACCCTAGTAAATTAATAATAATGCTTTATCTGTTCAATAAGTCTTTATTTCAATGGCACACAGTTTAAGTAGGTATCTTACTTCTAAAATTGGAGATCAATGTGTTCTTACAATTTGACGATTTCAGCAAATGTAGAGCACGGTGAATTGTTTTCCTGGCGTATTATTAATTTCCTGGAAAGAAAACAGACACATGCCAATAACCCTAATTACACCAAAAAATAAAGTAGGTACCTATGTAATGTAAGTATTTTTGTTGTTTTTATGAATTCTAGCGAATCTAAAATCTGTGACATATTTTATCCATCTTAAACTCGAAAGACACATGATTGCACATCAGGATGTTTTAAATTATTAGACAATTACCTACAGATAGACAAACGAACTGACAGACAAACGGAACGACATACGATCAAACAGGATGACGTGTAGTCGACGTAGTTTGGTGATGCTTTACATAAATGTGTAGAGTTAGTACCATTGCCCAGGTACCTACCTACTTACTAATTACCCTGTTACGAACGACATTGTCAACCTTGTTCTAAAGTAAGTAAGTAACTGTACCTAATGCTTTTTTTGAGAAAAATATTTCTTAAACCTAAACGCAACTTCTACTAGTAACAAAAACCCAGTTAGATCCACGAAGGGCGTACTCTAACATAGACATTATTGAAGTCAAACAAAATTTAATTATTTCGGTTTATAGACATTTTATTCTCTTATAGACAGGATGTCTCTTACATCAGAAAATAACGAAATAGTAAGGTAAGTAGGTTAGTAGATTGTTCTTTTCAAGTAGGTTAGTAAATAGGTAAGTAGAAATTAATTCTATAGGTAGGTACCTAGGTAGAATGAGTCGGTAGTCGTGTAGGTGTTATGTTACAAGTAGGTAGGTAGGTACTCGCCTAATGCATAGGTTCCGCATATACTATACACTAAAATAAGTTTTCAGAAATGTTACAGTCACAGGTTGGGCGGCACTCTTTGTAAATGCCGCCAAAGGCGTAGACTGCGCGGGTGTCGGTAGCGTCAAAGGCACATCCCCGCAGCGCGACGCGCGGCTGTGGCGGCGTCGGCACACACTCGCTCGCACGCGCCTATTCTTCTACTAGCCCTACTGGACATGTTTGCCGAAGATACATGCCCGTTTAAACCAACTTAGATTATATTAATGGATAATTAATTATCTTTTTGTCTTACCTCATACATAATCTGTGTTGTCGAAATTAAGTTTTCTCCGAGCCTGGAAATTAATCTTCGAAACTTTCAATGCTTCTCCAATTATATGAGATGCCCGTTATTTTTGAGCCATCACGACGACGTCCTGAAAAAATAAAACTAATTCTAAAATTAAATATAACAAAACAACCCTAACAAACTTAGCTATGGTATGTAACACCATCCACTAAAACTTTATAATTTAGGCTACCATTCTAAGAGTTATTCAGTAAACTTACCTTTTTAACAGCAGCTCAAACTTCGCCAAAATGGCTCGCGCGCATGCGTGTTGTTTGTGCCGCGGTCGCCGGAGCAAAAAATCACATTAATACTCGTGATCTCCACCCAATCACGTTTGTTTTGAGCGAAAGAAACAGATAACCGACGTTTTTGTTTTTCTTGCACTAAGGTGAGCGACAAATTTCCTAACATGGAATTAGTGTTTTTCTAGCTAACCACAACACCCGATCAAATATCGGGAGGGAAAAAAAGGATTAGCGACAAATGTTAGATGAGGTTTATTTAGACATTTTGGCTTAAGTTCTGTAGATGATTGGTACAGCGACAGGTAAAAATTGACTAAGCGACAAACCATGTCGGAGAAAATTTGGCGATAATTATATTAAATGACATTTCTATTTTTCAAGGAATCCAGCAAAATGTCTCAACCGGAGTTTAATAAAGAAAAGCAAACATCCAAAATGGGATAAATGTGTCTTTGTACTAAGACTACTTTTAGCCGAAACAGGTTAACGTCCAAACTAGACAAAGTTACAAAAAGCCCAAATAACATAAGTCTCAATTCCTAAATACCATTTTAATCTAATCACCAAAACCATAAAAAAATCAAAATTTCTGTCGTTTACGACGAAGAAATAAGGTCAAAAACCACCATTTTCAAATTGCGTAAGCGACAAAAAGTGCGTCGTAGAGCCATCTTAGTTAGACCAAACGACGCAGAAAAAAAAGACGATTCCAACGATATATATAAGTCAATTTCGCAAAAAATGTCGCTTAGCCCTTTTTGGCTGTAAGGCATCGATATTATGTTTGCTTGAAATGAAATATATTTGGCCTTCGGCTTACTAAACTCATCCTCAATGTTTTATATTTATAAAAAAATAACAATAATTTCGAAATGGTAAAACAAAAAACTAAAGCATCCGTTAAAACTTTTAAACCATGCGAAAAGTTTTCCTCCCATTTTGCTATTATTATTTTATTGAGTGAGGTAGCAATAGAAACTTTACTTCGGATTTCACATTTTGGGGAAATAAGTTGCTTTAGTTATTGTAAATATGTAAAAAATTCTACATTTTATTACGAATTATCTCTCTCTTGTTCATATTTTACTTTTGGATTGGGGAATTTTGGGGATTTCACATATAATAAATCAATAACATAACTAAATGAATATAAACGAATGGTACCAATTTCTTAACAGTCTTACTTCTATACGATCTGTTGACTTTGCGGGTATAATGTATGACTATGAATGTTGAAGTTCTGAAAGAATAAATGAATCTTAGTAAAATTTGTGAGCGTGACTATGTGTGATGAACGAAAGGGAATTATGTTTATTTTTAACTGTTTGAGGGGCTCAAGATTTCAACAGAATCTTGGAAAAAGACAATTTTTTGGTTTCTAAATCTGGACAAACCCTACATTTCACAAACAATTTGTATGAAGGAGTTATTGGTGTTAGGTTAAGTCAGATGACAAATTCATCAGTTTCGGCTGATTTCATACAAATTCACACTTTACAAATTAGGACCTGTTTAAAAACACTACACATGCTCCGAATTGCAATTTTGCTGTTATTTTGAGACCGGTTTATGGTTGGATGTTTCGATCATGGCAAGTTATAGTTGCACGCCACTTAGAATCTAATTTGGATTGTGAAGGGTGATGTATGATAAACTCGGTTACGAATTGCGAGAGTCAATAGACGGGCTAGAGCTAAATACATTATTTCACTATGATTGAGTCTGGATCACAACAGACTTCCTTTACACAGTTAATAATTATTTTCGCTGCAAAAATAGCATCTCGTGATTGTATTCATTTATAGTTATAAATTGGCATCAAACTCGCAGCATTTTAGAGTTCGGTTTAAAACTTACACATCATCAAAAAAATTCATAATTTATGTGATAGCTAGCATAGATCTAATCTGTGCAAGTTATTGCAAAATATTTGTCTGGAACTAGAAATCAACAAATAAAATTTGTACCAATAATGGTTGTTCAAGAGAGAAATAATTTGTATTTATTTTAATTAATGAAATTAATTTGGGAAAGTTTTACTCCGGTTCATAAGTTAATCACCTCGTATAACTTTGGGGTCGGCTGTAACGGTTCAGAAGGTCTGCCCACGTTCTTTGGTTATCTCATAAATTATTTAGTTAATTTATGTGATAATTAGCATAGATCTAATCTATGCAAGTCATTGCAAAATATTTGTCTGGATTAGAAATAAACAAATAAAATTTTACCAATAATGGTTGTTCAAGAGAAAAATAAATTGTGTTTATTTTAATTAATGAAATTAATTTGGGAAAGTTTTACTCCGGTTCATAAGTTAATCACCTCGTATAACTTTGGGGTCGGCTGTAACGGTTCAGAAGGTCTGTCCACGTTCTTTGGTTATCTCATAAATTATTTAGTTTATTTATGTGATAACTAGCATAGATCTAATCTATGCAAGTCATTGCAAAATATTTGTCTGGAACTAGAAATAAACAAATAAAATTTTACCAATAATGGTTGTTCAAGAGAAAAATAATTTGTGTTTATTTTAATTAATGAAATTAATTTGGGAAAGTTTTACTCCGGTTCATAAGTTAATCACCTCGTATAACTTTGGGGTCGGCTGTAACGGTTCAGAAGGTCTGCCCACGTTCTTTGGTTATCTCATAAATTATTTAGTTAATTTATGTGATAGCTAGCATAGATCTAATCTATGCAAGTCATTGCAAAATATTTGTCTGGAACTAGAAATCAACAAATAAAATTTTACCAATAATGGTTGTTCAAGAGAAAAATAATTTGTGTTTATTTTAATTAATGAAATTAATTTGGGAAAGTTTTACTCCGGTTCATAAGTTAATCACCTCGTATAACTTTGGGGTCGGCTGTAACGGTCCAGAAGGTCTGCACACGTTCTTCGGTTATCCCACAAATTATTTAGTTAATTTAACCTTGATTTAGCCAGATTCGGTTAATCTTCAGCAACCGATATCTCAGTCAAACAGCATCTGAAGCATTCGATGACTTCATAGTAATTAGTATGAATAATAATAACCAGGCGAATTAACCTGGAAAGGTTCATTAAAATAGAAAACATCGATGTTCAAAGATTAGGTAATGTTAAAGGAAAATACAATTTCAGGAACAAAGTTGTAGGTAACTTATGCCAGTAGAAAGCTTTTACATTTAGAAGTAAGTATATTTGTAGTAGGTGATCTATACTCACTGACGTTCATTATTTAGCAGTAATTCACCTAAGGGCTTGAATTACAATGGCGTTTTGGTGTTTGCTCTCATAAAAATATCAGGCGTTTTCCCTCGAGAAATATTCTATTAAATTAGTAAATCTAGATACTCCTGAGAGTTGGAAATTGAATAATATGGTAGTAGATGATTTAAACTATCTATGTTTTGAGTTTCATCTAGATTGGCTTCTTCATTGGGACGTAGTAGGGTATTTAAGATAAATACTATTTGGAAACGCATCTTAGAATGAAGGTATGATCAAGGAAAGTAGATACAGGCTATTAGTATCCCTAGGCATCGTTCAACATCATGAGAAAAGTCTAGAATCTAAAGTGACATGCAAGGAAATTACAACATCAGCGCAAGAATAACTATACCTATGAACTAACTATGTGTCTATACTTTGAGGTATATGTTAACATTATGGAAGCCGGCGAGATGATGGAGGGCACCAGATGGTTGTTTTGATACTATTTGGAACCTACCATGTGGAGGGCACCAGATGGTTGTTATGATACTATTTGGAACCTACCATGTGGAGGGCACCAGATGGTTGTTATGATACTATTTGGAACCTACCATGTGGAGGGCACCAGATGGTTGTTATGATACTATTTGGAACCTACCATGTGGAGGGCACCAGATGGTTGTTTTGATACTATTTGGAACCAACCAAATGGAGACGACGATACTAACTATTAAGTGGATGTGGCGGCGGTGACCATTTAGTACCCTGGTATAAAACGTAGAACGGGAAGTAGGAGGGCTCTCTTTGCTTGTGCGGATCTCTGATTGTAAAGTTGTAACGATTAATTATTAGATTTTTGAAGTGGTAGGAGTTCACTTATTGAAGTCAAGCAGATGCTAAAGGAGTGAGCAAGTATCAGACGGACGGTCTCGGTTGGACTTAGGTCCATTGCACATGTCTTGAGCAAAGAGGATTGCTAAATATTGTGCGGAGACTGACTGATTGATACTTTGCATTCATGAGTGAGTCAGGCAGATGCCATAGTGGAAGTGAACTTAGGAGATAGGGAGTGTCAAGTGTAAGACAAGGATGAGCAACAAGAACGAGGACAAGGATGAGCATCACGTAAACCTAGGAAGGATCAGGTCAGACCGGAGGATTAAGGTAGGGCTACATACAAGGAGCCAGGGGGCATAGATGAGATGTGGGAGATCAGGGTAAGTCTTTATGTTATAACTGTGTGTCGATTCACAATCTACTAGCTCGGCACATGTTCTAGGTAGATATCTGGTACAGGCTGTATGTATGTAATAAGTAGGCAGAGGTTTTCTAGAATAACTTTAACCTTGTTCGAACCAAGTGTTATCTTTATTCGATAAACGGTAGGTCCAGTGTACAGACTAACTCGGTACATGTTCTAGGCAGATATCTAGTACAGGCTGTATGTATGTAATAAGTAGGCAGAGGTTTTCTAGAATAACTTTAACCTTGTTCGAACCAAGTGTTATGTTTATTCGATAAACGGTAGGTCTAGTGTACAGACTAGCTCGGTACATGTTCTAGGTATATATCTAGTACAGGCCGCAAGTATTAAATAGTCACAAGGTTTCTAGGATAACGTTAACCTTGTTCGAACCAAGTGTTATGTTCATTCGAAACATTTTACTTAAGATAATTTACATAAGTACCTCCATTTTGAGAACTATTTTATAGAAGCTAGATTTTAGGTACTATTCCTTCTAGGTTCATCATAGGCCGAGGATAGTAGGTATAGGACAACTAATGATCTGAAGTCCAACGAAGACCAACATGAAGAAGGGAATCCGGGGGGTTTTCAGGTTTAAGATTTTCTAGATATGCGAACCAGAAGAAGATTCATCGTGGGATTCTCCGAGATCAGAGGTTTCTAGGATAACTTTAACCTTGTTCGATTCAAGTGTTATGTTATTCGATAGATAACCTTCACTTGAGATAATTTAGGTACCTACTTTCATTTACACAACTATTTTTAGTGAGCTAGATTTTAGGTACTAGGTATTCCTTTCTAGGACCGCTGTAAGATGAAGATTGAACGTTGTTTTTCATCGAGAGATTTTAGATTTTCAACTACCTAGATTCTGCATTGTGTCCTTTTACTGTGTGCATGTGTGTACTTCTTTATTTGATTTACTTGAGTTATTGTGTGCCATCTTTAGTGATTCTTATTACTTGTTTATTTCTCATAGTGTGTGTGATCAATTTGTATTGCGAACGGCAATGCTTAGTGAAGAATACTTTGCTCTTACTTAGGTTTCATACTTTATCTTCGTCGGTTTTAGAGTGATAGGTAGTTTGTTGATTTACATAGGTACTACACTTGTTCTTACATACCTACAACTTAGATAGTACTGTTGCTTACTTTCCTAGAAGGTTATTTACTGCCTTGGTTGTTTATCGTTACTTACTTTTATACACTAGTAGATAGCATCAATACTTAGTGATGGCTATCTTTAGTTCTACTTACTCTCGTACTACATACTTACTTATAAAGTGAACTAGAGTTAAATGAGTATATTCTACGCCTGATCTTACATACCTAACATATTTATAGTACAACTACTTACCTACCCTTTATGTGCTAATTGGTTATTACTTTAAATATCTTACAGCTTCAAGTCTTTAGAAACAGTTGCCCTTTAAAAGTTTTACAATTAGAGCGTAAGGTCTTCTAGACTTTTGAACTTTGAACTATAGGTCTTTTACACTTTAGGACTTAAGAATTTTAGGACCTTTTAACTTTTAACTTTAACTTTGAACCTTGAACCTTGAACTTGAACTTGAACTTGAACTTGAACTTGAACTTGAACTTGAACTTGAACTTGAACTTAGATTTTGAACCTTGAATTTTAGACTTTGAACTCTAAAGTTAAACTTAAGCTTTTACAGCTTAATCTTCCATTACTTTATTTTACTTTTGGATATTAAGCCTGGATTGAACAGTTACCTACACTATAGAATAGATTCTCTTAGCTATCATAACATATTAATTTTATCAAATGATTTTTATTGTTCAACCTAGAATTAAATTATAGTGAAGTCACTTAATAGTAACATATTGAGACAACTTGAGTAGCTCTCTCTTATATCTTTCAAATTCAGTAAAGTAAATATTAAATTTAAAGGAACAATTATTATTCCTACTAGTTTTTAAGTCTTGCATTGACTATTTGTTTGATAGTGACATTTAGCTTCAACCTTTGTCTTTTGTTGACCTGTCTGAGTGGTTTCTTCAACCTATGTGCTTAAAGGAATAGTTATAAAGATAAGTTTGTTCTTCTATTAAGGTCCGTACTTGATATAGTTGATCTTACTCTAGAGCGCGTGTCTCGTAGTTATTCTGAACTTATGGAAAAGGGATGATAACTGCCATCAGAGAGTCATAAAGATCTATTCTATCTAGTCTGATACCTAGTAAATATCATGACGTATGTTCGGTCTAGCTAGACACTTCCGATGTCAAAGTATTCTAGGCTGATTCAAGCTAGGGTAACTTTATATAGCTACGATATGACCTTACCTACTTCATTGACTTTGTGACTTTGATTTAGGCTATCCAGAAAGACTAGTTTGAAGGAACCATGAACTAAGAAGGTTATTTAATATTAGATTCACTATATTATGTTAGAGGTGGTTTTCTAACGGCTGCTTCTTTGATTGCAGCATATTAAATCACACTTGTATGTGATTCCATGGACTGTCTTGACCTTGTGTAACATAAGTTGTTCAAAGTGAATATAGTTCCATAACCCTTTGTTATCCATAGTAGTGCTGATGTAGAATATAGATTAATGGAACAGTAAATAGAAATTACTTGTTTCTTTATTCTTATTCATACATCCGGAAAAGAATAGTGTACTATGAAGAGGAGGTTTTATTATGGTTATATGTGCATAACATATATACATAAGTCTGGTGTCGATAATCACTGGCAGGCGCGGATGGTGGTGCGTCTTCCCTAACGAAACACGTTAGCTTCATAGTACACAATGTAGTATCTTCCTAGTAACAAAGATAATGTACATTTATATTCTATGAAACTTTAGAATCATTTATATTATACTGAATATTAATTCTTGCAAGTAGTTTCTTCAGTAGGAAATATAGCTTATTATTTACATTATATTTCAACATACTTCTAACTAAGTTTATACTTGATAAAATAACTGACGTTTAAATCTTCAATTCTATATAAAATTCATGAAAGGATTCCATCATGAAAGGATCACGTTAATAACGATTCGTACTTACTTAGGATATCTTCTATCACTTCTAGTAATTTAGGATCTACATAATATGTACTTTTAATTATAATCTATTATATTTTCCTTACTAGACTACAATAGCTCGTATAACTCTCACGACTAGGTTGACATCTACTTACGGTTATTTACAATTAACAACGATCAAATAAATAATAGGATTAGGATCAATAGGAAAACGTTAATTTAGTATTAGGTAGTTTCGTACGTTAAATAGGAGATCTCAACATAATTCTCTTAAAGTATCTGAGTTACTATCGGTTCATAATAGTAGGCGTCCTAATCACAACCACTATACGATCACAAGGCCATTAGAATAAGTTAGTTGATAAGTTAGTTATAAGTCATAAGATCAAAGTAATGCAACAACAACACAACAAACAAACATAGGTAGTTAGTTAGGTAGGGTAAATAGTTATAAGTTTAGTTATAAGTTTAGTTTAGGTTTAATTTTAGTTAGTTAAGGTTATTTAAGTTAAGTTGGGGGGAAGCGTTACAGTAGCAGTAAGACTCGTTGAGGTCGCAAAGTTGCAAACACTTTAATGTTGTCTCTGGTGGTAAAGATAGCTCACAACCAATGCCTGACTTATTCATCATCATCACAATCTGTTGGAAATTATTTTATAATAATAACTTTGCACTGTAATTTTAGTTCACATTTCACAACTAGATGTCACCACAGGAAAAGTTAGATCGCGCTATCGATGCGTTTCGCGAATTATGGGGGTTTATCGCTTGTGTCAAGCATCGTGTCCCACACTTGAGTAATATATAACTTTAACATCTACATGTTGTATTATTTGCTCCCCATCCCAAATAGTATCTTGTCTGAAGATCGTTCACAATCATTGTTCCTCGTGCAGGACATCCAACAACTGATCAAAGGTATCCGCACTGTTCTACCGGATAGTTTTTAATACTTACAATTAATTAAGTTATTTGTATAACAAAAATATTCTCATTTATACAATACTCTTAATACAATAGTCTCTGGATATACTAAAAATTGGATAAAAATTAGGTAAGTTCATTTGAGTTAGTAGCCAGCTCAGTTAACGTAGTTTTTAGGCCGCCTTAAGGCCTGCGAGGTGGCTTAACGACTGCTAGAGCCGAGACTGAAAAAAAGGAGATTATTAAACATTTAACAAAATATGTTCTGATAGTAACCCTTTACCAAAATATCAAGGCCATGAACAAGGGACAAGGTATTGTCTCAAATCACCAGATGAATAATTATCTCTTTATAATAGGTAACAGGCATAAAGAGGCTTTGTTATCGGCTTCCTGCATCCTAACCCCACATCAGCTTGAACCAAACAATTTAATTACAATAGGAACAAAACATACCCTCGTATTTCATAGTAATTTATCTAACCTTTCAACCTTAAGGCTGGATTCACGTGTTTAACAGGTGAGGACTGAATACCAACGCATACTTAGCAACATTTTCAAAGTGTATTTTCATAATGATTGTGGTCAAAAAAAAGAGCTTGGTTGTAAGATTGGAATGTAATGTTGGCAGTCAAACAAAGATCCTAAGGCAGTTTAAGGTGTGCCTTGCTTTTAAAAACAAAGGCACAAACTCTACCATGGCTTTTCCCAGCAACGTACAACTTCAATTTTGAACCTTAAATTTTGAACTTTCAATTTTGATCTGTCAAATTTAAAAATAAAACTGCCGATAAAATGGATTAAACTTTATTGTATGGCATTTTGTCATTATCAGAAAAATACTTTCAAGAAGAAGTAAAAGAGTAGTTAAAGTTTTGCTGCTTTCAAAATTTCAAAACAATACGTAATAGGTAAAAAGGTACAAGGAATCTGCTTTGTACGTAAATAAGGTTTAGGATGTTAATTTGAATATACACCATCTTGCACGGCGTCGTTTGCATTATTATTGTTCTGTACATTTTGCACGAAATAAGTGAAGTAATTGTGACTTTGCACGTTGTTGTACTTTGCAATGAGTTGATATTATGATTTTGCATTCTAAAAACAATAAGGTAACTGATAATTTCGGAAATAACAGTTCCATACTTTTGTCAATTCATATTATACATAATTTTTTTTTAACCAAAAATGTTTGGGTTAGAGTAAGTAGGTTGTATATTTTTTTTTATATTTGCGATTAAAATACAAAATATTAGGTTCATAGCAAGAATACTTTTTTGCCACAGGTTACCGAATAATGGCTAAGCTTAAACTTTATCGAAGCAATTCAGTACCGAAGCAATTTTATTACTTTCACAAAATAAGGTTTTGTCAGCGGCAGGCTTGATGAGGATTTAATACCAAAATGATTTGATAGTGGAAACGTGTAACCTGAATTCGAAATGGATCTAACCTCCCCTATAAAACACCCTCGGTCGACTTCCCACAGTCAGTTTTATGGACCTTAATATATATTTTATTTTATCTGCACCCCATTCATCTCTTCTGAGTCAAGTAACGATATTAATGGAGAATTTTGGCGAAAAAATAACGTTCGGTCATTAGGCCTTATGATGGAAAAATTTCATTCAAAACTTAGCTGTCGGAACTTTTCGATTGAGAGCTTTATGGTAATTGTTTCGGTTTTATCTGATCTGGGTTTGCGGAAATTTTATTTTAAAACTAACTGTCGCCCATAGGTCTGCTCGCGTGGTAGCAGCATACTTTATTACGCATTATTTGGTTAAAATCTTTGATCCTAATTTTAGAACCTTTAGGGTACGACTTTTTAAAATTCCTTTTCAACACACTTTCTCATAAAGTGGCTCTATGGTCACCGCAATTAGGCACATAATGATACCCATAATCAAACTGTGACTTTTTCATTACTATAACTCACTAGTGAGTTATAGATTTTTTTTTAAATTTTATTGGTTGAGTAGCTTTGTTACTAAAAAAGTTTTTATTCAAAAAAAGATCGTGTTCAATAGAACAAATAAATGAATGTTCCTATTGCTTGCTCATTTCATGCAACTTCTTATTTAAATAGATAATTTTAACTCGTACGTGTTTAATAAATAAAACTTTCACTCAAATAATTTTTGTTTTCTCTGTAATAAAAGAAAACTTTAAATTCCCAATTTTTTACGTGGCAGAATAGGCGCGGAAAATAAATAAAAAAAAACCTCATCCCTTTAGTCTGTGGCCGATCGCAATGCGCGCGCATAGGAAAACTGATTAATTTTTCCCGCCATAGCGAAACATTTTTCACAACGCGTTTTCACTGTTGAAATTATACTTATTTTATTGTTATTTTATTCACAAGTGTGTTGAAAAACGTCGTATGATACACGTGTGTATTGGTGATTACCGTTCTCGGCTTTCTTAAGACCCTCGCCTACGGCTCGGGTCTCAATGGCACCTCTGCGGTAATCACCAATGTACCACACTAGTACCATAATGTACTATTATTAGTGCACTCCTACACTATACATAATAATATAAAGATACTACCCTCCAAATTCATACCTCTAGGACTTATAGTTTAGGCTGTGCGTTGATTGTCAATCAGCTTCAAAACAGTTATATATATTTAGAAGAAGATTGAAACTTAAATCTCTAAAGAAACCATTTAAAAAATTTTTTAGTAACTTTACAGCGGTTATGGCGCTACTATTCTTAAAAACCTCTAAGGGATACCGATTTCTGTTGCGAACTTTGGCTGCAAACTTTGGACCGTTTACGATAAGGTGGATATTAGTAACTAAGTTTATTTAACAGAACAAAACTTACAAAGAACATACTTCAACACATAATAGTAAGCTAGTTGCGCCCACGCAGGCGCAGGTTGCATACACGTTCTAAGTAAATGAAAAAGCGTCAAAGTACTTCACGTACATTTCCACATTTCAGAAGATATAAAATCACTGAAATTATTTATTTAAAAACGCAAACAATCAATTTGTGTGCAATAACAATGCACAAGGTTTAGCCTAAATAAAATTTGAATCCAATGTTTTCCGACCAATATTTATGTATTAATTTTTAGCGCTTTTAACAAATTTTTTCCTTGTCATTTGATAAAAAACGCCGATGTACGAGGTTTGCTCACTGCATTATTGTGTACCTGTCGTGTCAGTTTAAAAACTCCCCTACGTGCGTCATGCTAGCTGATTTCATATTTATCTAAGACCTAGTTCTAGATTTCATGCAATCAAAGTGTCAACGTTGATCCCAAATTTAGCGTAGCTCATTGATTGAGAGGCGATTCAAACTTATAAAAAGCCCGTTGTAGCGACAATATAAGTGACATTTTCACTTTGTTCATTCAATGCATCAATCATTGTCGCGCTATCGCTCAGCTGACAAGTTCTTTAAAAGTTCCTTCGAGCCTATCGGCCGGGGATTTCCCCTTCAATTATAATGGAGCGTTAACCGTTGGTGATAATATGATTGATTTCTTTTAGGGAATAAAAAACCGAGAAACAGTCGCGCTAAGAACGCGTTTGAAGATAAAAAGGGTGATAAAGACGGATAACAATAAGAGGACTTTTTGGCTTTTGCGTCCTATTCATACGAGTTTGGGGTTAAAATACAATCCGATTTTTATACTCAGCTACTAAAAAGAGATGATATTTTTGACGATTTTTAATATTGTTTGTGAAACACTTTTGGGGTTAATTAATAAAGGTAATATTTCACCCTTACTGCTGTGTTGTATTACGTTAGGTAAATAATGTTTCTGTTCGTTTGACATCCATAACCACACCAAACCTGGCATCAGCTCAAGATTGTGGTTACATTAGCGTCAGATTGATCGTTATACATGGACTCATGTTGACATTATATCGGTGATTTCCCTCACTGATTGGGCTGACTAGAGCGGTTTGGTTTAACCTTATTAAAAGCATATAGTATGGTTGACTTTTATTTTACTATTAACTTGAAAAAGTACAACAAAGTGTTGTCAAACAAAATCATCCATGTAAACTTTGTATGGATGGTTATCTGCATAAAAAACAAAGGTCTGAATGAACCGTCAGCTTCCTTAAGATGTTTTCTTTCATAGCTTGGTAAAAGTACACGCTGAACTATTTCTTCCATCTACCAATCGCAGTTTTTAGAATTTACATAGTTACGTCTGTATGTTGACAAAAAAATTGTTACTCAAGCGTAAATTTGAGTAGAGATTTTTCATATAAAAATCTATTAACGGACTTCAAGATCTTTACGTATCAGAGTGATGGACGCAGTGCATTGCCTCACAGGGCACGTCCTCATTGGACTTGCTCAGTGAGGTAATGCATTGTTATAGGCAGAAGTTACCACTTAACATCAGGTGAGCTATCAGCTTGTTCCAATACTTATATCATAAAAAAAAAAAATTATAATCTAGAGTCCGGATGAGTGATTGAGCAGTAAATCAACATATACATACATGCCTTAGGTTGGATAGTGGGATGTATCTTACGCTTCTTTCTATCCTCGATGCTACTTTTGTATTTCAAAAACCTGTAGGATTATTACCCTACAACTTTAGATGATAATTAATGATAAGATCTAAACACTTATAACTGCTTTATTGATAATATTTAATGAATACATGCGACCACGGTCAAACGCATACCTACTGATACTTTTAGCATAGGCAATCATAAAAATGCACCGCATGCAAAGGCGCTAATGTGCAAATTAAGTAAATTGTACAAACCACAAACACAAGACGCGTTTCTTCTCCAAAATTACTCATCGTATATTCATAAGTTTTTTCCTTACACATCTGTTTTTTACCACATAACTTTAAGGCATTAAGCAATACAGAATAATATTACACACACATAACACTGAGAAAGGGTCACGTAAAATAAAACGCACGACAAGAAAGAACATAATAACGGTTATGATTATGGCAAATGAAAAAAAATTGCCAGATCGTGCTGACATAAAACAGCTTGAGTGTTGTCATATAAAAATACGATTCGTGTTTTGTATCTTCAATTTTTATGGAATTTAAAACAGTGAAAGATCTCTGCGTTTTATTTCTGGGAAAGTTTTATTACTAATGGCCGGACATGGCTGATTATTATTTTATCTGGTTTTGGGGTTTACCAATATCTTTTTATATCAAATTCGGATGTACATATTTTTTTTCCAAAAGTACATTTATGTATTTAAATACCTAGTTATTTTTCTCATTGCTAGGCAAAAGGTAGTAGGTATGCGTAATCATTACAAGTTGGTGGATAAAGATGGCTAAAAATTGTTTATCCTAGAAATGCCAACAACAATCAGTATTTTATATAAATATAATAAATATAATATTTTATTCACTCAATTTTAAATAATATTTTAAAATTGAGTGACCTAAATTAATAAATGAATACAAACAAGATTGATGATATTCCAAAAGCTGTATGTAACGGTTTGAGACAAGTTAACATTGATTATGAAACACGTATACCACACAGTCTTAACTTTAGTCTAAGATTCAATACAATCAAAGTGTAACTTAGTTTAAGTTGTAGTACGGAGTTCTACACCCATGTGCGACGCATACATTCCTGGACTTCTACTCCGACAAATGATTAACAAAGATTCGATAGTAACATTTGAGTTACACTACGCGGTCGCCTTACGTATGCTCTTGCAAAGTGACTGTCACTGCGTAGAGTGACTCAAAATGATACAACAAACCTTCGAATATTGATTTTGGTAGTAGCTACTCGTTTTTATACATTCCATGTGGGACTATTAGTTTCTGGATACATTATCACGGCACGGCGCCGTACCGTGCCACGCCGCGCCGGTCAACCACTTGGTAGATGAAAAATTCACTGTATTGTCTTCAAAAAAAGTAACAGCTGTAGCTGTCGTCAGCCGCTGACTGTAGTGTACAGTGTATTAGGTATGGTTTATCTTATAAAAAGTTAGAGGAGATATTATGTCTTGTTTACCATACGTGATCAAGTCATAATGTCTACTCTATCTTTTCATAAGATAGGGGGTAATAGGTGTATTTATACGGGGTTAGCCGTGGTAAGGTACGGCGTCGTGCCGTCTTGCGGCTCTACCGTTCTGTCACACGGTGACTGTTGCGCCGCGCCGTGGTGATGGGTCCGGACCCTTAATCTTAGGTTGTCTTAGTACCTATAATCTTATAACTTTGTATATATAGCTTGTTTCTTGCTTGTTTATTTATATGACACGTGTGTAGTGATACGAGTATTCGATCTGTGTCAAAAGTTGAAACATAATAATTATTTCTTTGAAAGGGTAGCCGTAAACTTTAAAATTTATAATAATGTGAACCTTATTTTTATTCATTTAAAATCAATAAATACATAATTAAGTATACCTACAAATTGCCTTTGAAATGAATTTTTAAAAATGCACTATACAAGTACTTAATATTTTATATTTTTCAAGTTTCTTAGGTAACTACTGTACCCTAACCAAAACCTTTCTAAAAATAAATCTATTTGTATTTATTAAAAAAATATTTTGTTTGGGACCCATTCTCTCACCACGGCAGAAGAGTATCCATGAGGATTTCTCAAAGTTAAAAAAAAAAAGGCTTTCCAAGTGACCTACCACTGGTTGGTTGGCTCTAGTACACCAGAGTTGGCCACTAACTCATACGAGCTAGCTTGATTGCTTGCTTGCTTGCTTGTTACCACTGGTTTCCTAGTAAAATAACCAAGGTGCTTCCTATATCGAAGTCAGTACAAAACTTAATTATAACGACTAAAGTACAACGTCTAATGAACCTTGTCTAATTAGTAAACTTTCTATCTAGGACAGGAACAAAGTGAATGAGAAATTTAAGGAACGTGCAGATCTTTCATTGTCCGTTGTGGAAAGTTCACGAGGCTAACGCAGTATATCTTCAGTTCAAAGTGACCATTGAATTTAACGTGAATACAGTCTAAAGGCGTTGGGGCATTTCAGGTCTCGATTTTCATACATTTAGTTAATTTTTAGATTAATTTTCTTATTTATAACTTTTGTTGGTTTTATCATAATCTATTAAGCAGTAGCAGTCACGAAAACGCAAAATAAAGTAACTATTTTGACGTAAACAGCTGTAAATACGATAAACAGCATTGAAAACGATGCATTTTCCGAAGTAAAATGTCTAATAAGTAATGATTCCCACTAATTTATTATGACATTGTTACAATTTTAAAAACTGTATTGTAAGTGTATTGTAACAAACATAGTCCCATCATTGCAAGTTTAAAAAAATGTGGGACCTGGGCTCCATCTAATTTGCCCCAAACCCTTTACGTGAATACGGTTTAAATTTTACTAATACTCTTAGAAAGCAAGCAAGCTCGTATGAGTGACCAACTCTGGTGACGGAGTTTTTAAGCCGAAGGCCTTTGTCGTGGATTAACGACTGCTTGAGCCAGGACCGACAGTTTAACGTGCCCTCCGAAGCAAGGAAGCACTCAGATGTTAATGCCACTAGCGGTCACTCATCCAAATAGTGACCGCACAGAACGTCGCTTAACTTAGATAATCAGTGATGATTGACTAAGAGAGCTACGCCACGAGCGCTTCACTCTTATAATAACAATGAGATACGTAAGTATTAAAAATAAAAATAAATGATTTTTTTTCACACAACTGTATAGTAGTTAAAAAAATGGGTTTGAAAACAGTTCAATAGCTTTAAAGCACTTTAAGTTGTGTTCACAATAACTACGAAAAAAGAATAGAGCAAAAAATTTGTTCGATTTTAGTCTCCTAATACTGGCTGAAAAAGTGCAAACGTACATTAATGCAGGGCCGGATTCGGTACAACCACTTAGTTACAACTATATTTTTGTAGAGCCTCAAAACACAGAAAAGATAAAGATAAAAAGGTTTATTTCATAGTCTTAAAATATACACTACATCTTACAGTAGAAATTAGTGGACAGTGGGTAAACTAAATTGAGCTAGCCGAATCACAATAATTTAATCTTCCGCTCCAGTTGGAAATTTACAAGCATTGCGATTGTACAAAGAGGTTGAGCTTATATAGAAGAAATTAGCGATTTGCAAAGTTTATTACAACCATTGATAAATAAAAATTGTTTGGGTTTTATTAACCTCCGACCATCACGAGATCTCAGTTCGGGACGAACTACTAGTTTATTATGTTTTTTAACCAACTTCAAAATAGGAGGAGGTTCTCAATTCGGTTGTATTTTCCTGTTTGCTTGCTGCTTTTCTGTGGTGCTTACGATCAATAGAACAGTCCCAATGAACAGATATCATCATCATCATCATCATTTGATGATGAAGGCGTATCAAATTGAAGTCGGTTTTTCCAGTTTTTTTTTTTTTATAAATTACTAGCCGTCGCCCGCGGCGTTGCTCGCGTTATACCCTTTAGAGTGTGATGTTTCAAAATTCCTTTTTTAGTGCACACTATATAAGGAAACTTCCCTCCAAATTTCATACCTCTAGGACTTATAGTTTAGGCTGTGCGTTGATTCTATGTCAGCTTCAAAAGAGTTTTATATATATTGATGATGTGTTCTTAGTTAAATTCTACTCCATACGTCCACGTAGTTCAGGTTCAGTATTAGCGGCATGCCAGGATCTGAATTTACAAATGGCCAGTTCTTTTTTTTTTTTCCAGCGCAACCGAAGTCTGTAGTTTCGGTGGATAATGGCCGTGGCTATAAATCTACGTAATGGTGAAAATAAACACCAAAATGCTTGTTCGATTGTTGTTTTTAATGTTTTTGCGTTTTGAGCAGCTTATAATTTAATTTAAAGGTGATGTTGTGTAATTATGGTCAGTGGGAAAGTCGGGACGTTTCTTTTAAGTGCTTGTGATACATAGAGCTTTATTTAAATGTCTATATAGTAAGTAAGACATTTAAATAAATTAGTAGTAGTAGAGCTCTTTGTGAGAGCTCGTCCGGGGAAGTACTACCACCGTACCTATTTCTGCCGCTAAGCAGCGATGCTCGCATTGCTGTGTTCCGGTTTGAAGGGTAAGGGCGCCGGTGTAATTACAGGCACATGCGACTTCAAGTTCTTTACGTCTCAGAGTGATGGACGCAGTGCATTGCCTTACAGGGCACGTCCTCATTGGACTTGCTCTGTGAGGTAATGCATTGTTATAGGCAGAAGTTACTACTTAACATCAGGTGAGCTATCAGCTTGTTCAATTAGTTTTATCATAAAAAAAAAGTAATAACAAAATATACTCATCGTATTTAAACAGTAGGGACTCTACATGTATTAAAAAGTTGTACCCGATACGAGGTTTTTGAATTTATAACGACGTTTTTAAAAAAAAATGCGCTCATAAATAACTTTCATATATTTTTAAAATTCTTGGATCGTCGATAGTTGAGGACATGCCAGAAGAGGAAAACTGTTTATTCTCATGAAAATCTAGTAATAGATATTTGTTCTGTGTCTGGGTGTTACTATGTATAATAAGTTATGTACCTATTTACAAAAAAAAAATGTAAGTATTCAATCTGCAATCTAGTTCTTATAGTACAAGCTTTGCTTAGCTTGGGACTAAAAGCGTTGAGTTATTATGTCCAAGAATATTTATTTATTTCTTATTAATTTAATAATACCTTACGTGACTCAAGTTCACGGTTCTAAATCGGCCAAAAAACAATGGAATACGATATACAGAATAAAGGTTTGTCATACCACTTAAAAAGCAACTCATAAAAACATTTCGCCGCCGGACAAAGTTGCTCAAAATACTAGAACTCATTATGCCATGAGTCTCATCTGAACACCGAAGTTTTTCCTTTGCAGAGGCGCGTTGGACCAGCTGCAGCTTCTTGCTAAGTAATTATACGTATTTCGACTTGTAAGCCTTTGAATTCGAAAAAGTTTGGTTCACTTATATAAATCGGGTTTTTTATTGAAGCTAGTTTGAAGGGCAATAACCCTGGGGGATGGTTGAAAACTTGTTGAAAAGTTTTACATGTTTAATTCATTTTTCGAAAATCAAACTAGCTAAGCTTATTTGAATTTATAAACATAATCGTATTTTTTGCAATAATATTCATAAATATTAATTTATCTTCGAATGCCACGTTTTTCACAATTGCTATGAAGAGTTTAAAAATTAACCTGTCAGTTAACGGTTTCGAAATGTCAAAAAAAATCACCTTCCGTCAAAAATCACGGAGGCGGGGGGAAATCAAACTAGCTAAGCGTACATTATTCGAATTTATAAACATAATCGTATTTTTTGCAATAATATTCATAAATATTAATTTATCTTCGAATGCCACGTTTTTCACAATTGCTATGAAGAGTTTAAAAATTAAATTTATTTCAGTACGTGGTATATAAAAAAACGATTGTAATCGTTGAAAACTCGATTCAAATGCTTGTAAAATGATCGTATGCAAATTAGATTGCTTGTTTGAATCCTAAATTGCCTATTTAGGGCTCTAAACAAAAGTCATAAACATAATTGACTTTAAAATTGTAGCAATTCTAGATACGGTACAGCAGATAATCATCAAAATAATTTGTCGCTTGAGTGTACTAGTAAATAACTTGGTTTCAAGTTAAACTAAGTACTGTATTTTTTAGTTAAATTACACTTGAAATAAAGCTCATTCTGAGTAAGCTACTGTCATCCCTCACCAAGATTATAATAAACAGTGACAGGAATAATTTTTATCATATTTTTTGTTGGCTTAGTTACTCAATTTATGTTTTAGATACACATTTTATATTTTATGTTGTCTTTGTGTTTTTAATTACTGTGTGTATTTCATGTTTGTGCCCGTTTGTGTGTCATAAATAAATGTATTTTCTTTCTTTCTTTCTTTCAATTCATATTCAGAGTTCATAATGTGTGGCTAACAATGGGCCATACTTCGGAAACCTGAAAAAGTCCTGTTTGTAACGCCACGATATAGGAAAAAAGATTTCACGCATACACCTCCAATCTGTAGGTAATCCATTAGTAGATTGCTTTGGTAATTTTCTTCCGTATCGCCTCGTTCATCTAAACACGTGATTACAGCCCTGTGTTTCGGCTATCTTCGGTACACATCGGCAATTGTCGTCCGAAAACTGTCTAGGGAGCTTATCTGATTCGTGGAAAATGCAAGAATTGCCCCCGATAATGGTGGCAATAAATTGCGACCTCTATCAACGGTATGTTTCGTGTCATTTTTCTTTGGGGAATGGTCGAGTGTATAGCTTACATAGATATAAAAACCTATAATATTGTATTAGCTATTTAGCTAAGCTTATGTTTGGTTTTAGAGGACTAAAAACAAGTAGTAAAAAAAAGAAGCAAATAATGCAACCACTGCAGTCTGTTTGTCATTTGTGAGATGTATTCTTGCAATTCAGTGAAGTAAAAAAATCTTTGTAGGAAATTTTATTTTTGATATATTTTATTTTTGTTGCTAACTACTTAGGTACTTAAACCGTTTTTCATCATTACTTTCTTTATTCAAAAATTTAGCGCGATCTACACGCGTTCTACATTAGCAACGCCATCTAGTTATTAATTAAGTGAACTTATTTAATAATATCATTGGATAGGCTGAGTTATTCAAAGCATCACCAAAAGAACCTCACAAAACTGCCAGAAGTCACCAAAGCTAAATTCTCATTTGCACAGACACTACAGGATTCGTCCACCTCATTCTCCGCTCTGATTCCCCGTGTCAATCACAGTCCGAATTAGTCTAGCTATTATATTCCGCGTTAGTATTTCAGGCACGTGCGAGGACTGGGGTCAATTTCCTTTTAAGCTAAGAGCTCTACTGTCTAGCTTACGGGGAACAGTACTAGGTGGAATGATTAAACAGCTATGCATTTGGTAGACGTTTTCACTATTTTGGTAAAGCGGTGCACACGAGTATAGTAATAATAGTTGACTGTTTTAGTAGTCATAGATTCTACTTCAAGATTTAAACGTGTTACAAATATAATAAGTTACATTACATACATACAATTTTTTTTTATTGTAATGCTACGCTTTTTTTTTTTTATGATAAAAGTAATGGAACAAGCTGATAGCTCACCTGATGTTAAGTGGTAACTTCTGCCTATAAAAATGCATTACCTCACAGAGCAAGTACAATGAGGACGTGCCCTGTAAGGCAATGCACTGCGTCCATCAATCGTACGTTTATATTTAACATAAAAGAATAATGGTTTTAACTACAGATAATATTTACCGTTTTTTATTAATTGGCTGATTTTAGCTAAAGCAACTGTGTATCACTGGACAGGCCTAATTAACTCTAGAACTTAAATAGGACTTAGTTGATTTGTTCTTTCATGCCCTTTCTGATTACAAACGTACCCATGTGACGTAGTTTTTCAAAATAGATTTATTGGGAAAAAAGTTCTCAATAGAACCAATTGGATCTTGATCACTAGATCTACAGAGAGTAAACGAATTATTCGGCTAAAGATGCAAGCTTATTTAGGGCATGTAAGTCCCAGTCTAACACCATCAGCTGTAGACTGTTTAGCATAAATGTTTCAAAAATACCCAGCGCCAATTTTCTCTACAAGCAAATTCTGTAGTCTGCTATCACCTTAGCGTTTACGGGCGACGAATGTGTGTCAGACAGAAAAGCTGGTCTGCTGAGTAGCAAATGGCTTCGCCTTTGAGAGAATTGTGCTATTATGCAATCGTGAAATCTCATTTGATGACGTTTGAGTGAGTGCGGAATTTGTCAGGGCCTGTGAGATTGTAGGCACGTAGCTCGTGATTTCGTAGCGCAGCGTAGCGCTTTGTCTACGTAAGTCGTAGCAGCGTAGCATCAGTTCAGAGTAGATAATAATTATAGAGCCTACGAAAATCATAACCAATTTAGATGTTGTTGCTGTCTGTTTCACTAGACTAGCGTTAGTGATTTCTACGATATTCAAAGTTTTTATAAATAAGGTGCTATCAATTCTAACAATAATAATTCTTTAACATTTTCATGCCTAATTTTGAGCTTGATCTGAGTATAGGATCCTTCAATCCAGACGGAAATCGCAGTTTTTGCTTTCTACTTTTGGTTCGATGACATTTAATATTGCATTGTTAGTGGATCTTAACAACAATAACTGTGGAATATTACCAAATTACGCAAGGTTTATTAGTTAAAGGTATAGGTTACTTTATACCATTATACATTTTGTAATTATAATAAATTATAATAATATTATAATTTAATAATATAATAATATAATTTTTATAGGGCTTTATTATCTTCATATTATAAATAATATGAAGATAATAAAGCCCTATAAAAATTCTAGAAACTAAAAGTAGGTAAGGCTTCTAGTCCCAAATATTATAAAAGCGGACGACCCTTCTGAAGCAGGCTCTAAACCTCTGAATAAACAGGGGGTTCCCCGTAATTCATAAACAAATAGCGCTTAGACCGAGTTCACATGAAACCAGGAAAGCGCGTTTGGATTATTCCATTTTAGATAATTCTTGAGAAACTGTGATACTTTGAGATTTAACTCGAAATAATTCCATCTCATCTCACTAATATTATAAATGTCAAAGCTTAGATGTTTGGATGTTTGTGCTTCAATCATGCTGCAACTGCTGATCTGATTTGGATGAAACTTGGAATATTTCTAGTTCGTAGCCTGGATTAACACACTGGCTACTTTTTATCCCTGGCTCAGACTTGGTGACCATTTTATAAGGTTAATCTGCAAACTTGTGTGAATCTGAATCATGTCCACATAGCCTAAAACGGACGCGAATATAAAGCAGACAGTTTTTAATTATTTTCCCGCCCGTATTATGTATACGACGACGTCATAATTATTTATTTTTCCTGTTTTGTTTTTATTCAAGAGCTTTATGTTAAAACAACTCGTCTTTCAAAATGTTGCGGTAAAAAAGGTAATAATTATGCCGTAATTATAATATTTTTTAAAATGCTTGTTGATTTTGTTATCAAATATTTAAAATTACAGGTTCATTTGCGGCTGGCAAGCGTGAACTCACATTATAAGTATGAATCTTTATACTGGACTCTAAAACAATGATTCAAAAGTGATTTAATTTGGCAAATATAAAATTTAAACTTTAAATTCGACCTCTTGTTATCACTGGTCACTCGTTTGACCACTAAATGCATGTGTAGTGTATAGTAGGTTGCTGTAGCTAATATTACGAGTTATTTAAACTGTATTTGTTTATTTTTATTTTATTTAGAACAGCGTACATAATATGACTGACTATGTATATTAAATTGGTCAAAGTAATAGCTACTTTGACAAACTTTTCAAAGTTATTTCGTGGCTCAATTTAGCAATTAGCAAAAGTAAAACAAAGGGTGTTCCTCGAATTGCAAAACAAATAAGCACTGACTCAGGACTTCTACTCCGAAAAATTACTAACAAAGATTCTGTTATGACATTTGTGTTACACTACGCGGTCGCCTTGCGTGGTGACGCGGACTCTTGGGAAAGTGACAGGATCACTGCGCAGTGTAACTCAAAGTAATACGACAAATCTTCGAATATTTTTCGTAGTAGCCACTGAGCAATCAAATAAGCCGTTGCGTTTGAAGGAAACATCTCATTTCCAGCAATAACGTTCAAAATGGTTGCAAATTGCCATTTTGAAATTCAGGATAAGCATCCATAATTTCAGGTTAAAATTTTACTACCTCTATAATTTTATGTTTTCTTTTCAGTTGCTTGGATAAAGTTAAACGCCGTACCTACTTGTGCATAATATAATAATCTTATTACCTAACTAACAACGCCCGAATACTCAAACACTACTTACATGCTTCAATTATTGCCATCAATGAGTTAAGCAGGGCAATTTTTAGTGGTGTTTATTATTATTTAAGTGACGTTTTAGTATTCGGGATCCTTTTTTACAGTGTTTTTGTCATAACTTCAATAACTTTTGTTTTTTTAAGATAAGTGTATCTCACAGTAAAATAATGTTTTTAGTTCAATTTACTATCTTTAAGTACTAGTATTTACTATTATTAAGTAATTTTTAACGGATTCTGTCATAATAATCTTTCATTCTTTGATCTACACAATTAAATCTAGTAAAAAAAACACAAATTACTTCTTACCCAGTGAACCTTTTCAGTCGCCCTTCGGCAAGGTGGAGTGACAATCTGAGAAATGTAGCTGGCAAACACTGGATGAGAAGAGCCGAAAATCAGGCTCAGTGGCACATTTTGGGAGAGACTTACGTCCAGCAGTGGACTGACATAAGTTAATGATGATGATGATGATGATGATGAACCTTTTCAGAATATTTCTACAAAAACCGAGAGTTATAATTCTGTAAATGCCTCAAGAAAAGTTTAATATAAAATTAAACAATTCTCAAATCCTTTGTATAAAACTGAAGTAAAGCGAAAGCGCTACAAAAATATTCGCAAAGTTTTGTGATAAAAAGTTATCCAACTCGTTTTTTAACTAAACGATTCTTAGTTGAATGATAATTTTTAAAAACCACCTTTTAGTACTTGCTTACTTTTTCTTTTATTGGCAATCTATTATTTTTAGTAACAAAATACAATATTCCGAGCATCTACTCAGGTTACTAAAATAGTACATTTATATAATTACATCTACTATCAATACTCCAATCTTAAAGAATAGAGCAAAAAAGGTCAGCAAGAGTAAGGACGTCCGATATCCTTTGAAATAAACATTCAAACTGCTATTTTAAAATCCAATCCACTTTACATTTCATACGACAGTCCGTCTAGGAAAAGTTGGAACTAATTTTGCGGTTCAGTGGTGCCATTTGCGCACCGCTAACTCGGCAAACTGATTTTCTTAGAACGGCACGGGTATAACAGTTTCGTACGGTTTAGTACGTGACAGCCCTATAGGTTGCGAACGCACAATGTCGGGCAAGTCGCGCTGGTCAGGCGGCCAAAGGCGTTTTCAGGCGCCACGACCAAGCGACTGTTCCGCGCCCTTATATACCGCGTTCGCACTATGCCCATGCCGCTGCCGGCATTATTGTCGCGGATTTATTACCACAGCAACATCGCCTTTATTCTCATTTGGGAGCAAGGGCATGAATTTGGGCCGGAAGCCGGGACAGAGGCATGATCGTGTTCACGCTATGCTCGTGCCAACTTCCCTGCCCAAGTCCCTGCCGACTGCGGCATGTGTGAACGCAACACTACGCCAGAACAATCAGTGGCCGCGACCACTTTTTGTTACCTGACATACCCGTGTCTTGGCTAGTTTTATTTTTCTACAAGATACTTACAAATATCGTTAGTAAAAAAAACTTTTAATAATGAAACTGTAACCTTGACATCAAACCAGTAAAATGTGAAGGTCAAGATTTTTCTAATCTTCACACCAGTGTGACAGAGCAGTGTAAAGGTAATTTGGCTACGAAAGTGTGAAGGTAATTTGGTCCAGCTGCCGCAGCGAGCATAATTTAGAAAAAAAAGTTTCGTCGCGACTTACCCGCCGCAGTGCGTTTGCAGCCTTAGTACGTGACAGTCCTACATAGAGTCTGTTCTGGGATTAAAAAGATATTGGTTACGTTCTCTGTTGCGGTTATTGCAGCTAGTTTTGCTAATAGTTTCGAGTAATCGAATTCCGCTGAAGCAGTGTTCAGACGATTTGTACAAAAACACTACTGTTGTATTTGTTTAAATAAAAATCTAGACAAAATATTAGGTACCTATTTAAAACAGACACGTGTATCTAAACTGTTCTGTTTTCAGTTTAGTTTTTTAAACTTAAACCCTATATGCTTTACTGACCACTAAATACCGTTGTGGTGACTACTCTTTTCGTCATAATATTACACGTGATCTTAGGTTGCACGAGTTTTTAGAAACATACCTACAAGATACATTTGCTATAAGCCTATGGCACAGATGATATAAACTAAACTAGTACTACCTACCTATAGTAAACAAAAATAAGAAGGAATCATTGACAAACAAATTACAATAATAATTAAAAATGAACGATCCGTTTAGTGAAATAACGAATGATTTACAACACATAGCTTATTTAAAAAGAATTCAACAGAAAAGGATTCCCGTACCCTATCACTTCGCTACAAATTAACTGAAGCAAATTTTACGGCCTTTAAGGATTACGGTGCTTGAGCCCCGTAAAAATCATTCGCTGGATTGGGGGAGGAAATGCGATAACATTTATAACGCATCCGGATGAAATTGCTTGAATACATTGATAAATTAAAAGGTTTATTATGGTCGTATTTGATCGAGTGAGCGAAGCGAACGAATATCTTAGATTATTTTTATTTTTATGAGCTATAGTATTGGCTATATATATAGCATTTGGCTGCCAGCACACCTGGTGGTAAGTGTAGCTGCAGCCTAGGGTGGAGCACCTACCTTGTGATATCAATATAGATGACTCAATGCTCTATATTATCTCTACGTACCAAAACTATTTTTAGTTTTGTTCTAAATTAAGTCAATTTTGAGTTATAGTAAAAACAGTTAAGTTGGTAAAACCAGTACAACGTAAGCTACAATCTCCTAGGAGGTGCAATAATAACTTTGTAGGTTCAGGTAAAGTTGGAACTTCTTTATACATATTATAATATATTTACATATACCACAAAAACAGTTGTTTTGTAAGTAATTTATGACATATCATAACGAGTCTTGATCCAATAAAAATGCGCAAGGGAAAAGCACTAGTATAAGTTTTGTATCCACCGTTTACACGTACAATAGAAGACGTGAGTTTGCATAATATTATGGGAACCAAAGCAGTTACGAACTGTTCGTATAGTGTTACTCTAGACAACGCGTCGAGAACACTTTAAATAAGTAAAATACTCAGCCAGTGTTATATTTCACCAATAGTATTTCCACGGCATTTTCGTTGGAGTACTTTGTGTTGGTTGACAAATCAGTTGGTCATATAAATAGGCATTTTAGGTATAACCTAAAATGTAGAGTTATGGTTATTTGTCTTCCTTATCTAACCTATACTTTCTCACTGCTGAGCTTGGTAAGGTTTCTCTCACATGCTACCAGTTTCCTGCATCACCCGCTGCTTCTCACCAGCCTCCGTGAAATGTGTCGAGGTCAAAAATTTATTATTATTTCTGATTATATTTTACTTTTTCTTTTGAAAATCAAAACAGTACAAAAAAAACCTGATTTGCTCTCATGGTTGATAAAATTACAACTAAGCGTGTCGTAACGAAGCCTCTGTCGCATTGTTCAATGAAAACTCACACTAGACCTAATACAGCCTAAAACAAATAACTATCAATGATTTTCCCAAAGAGGGTGACCTTTAGAGGACCACCGACAAACCAGCCAGCGTAACCAAAATACAATTCCGCAGACCACCGATAGGCCTAATATACAACTGAATCGAAATCCAAAATTATTAACTTCAACATTGATTGCTTAAACAGAATCCTTTATTTATCGAACCACAATCTAAATGGACTGTCCAGGGTCCCGTATATTATTCAACTGACGCTTTTGCGACACAAAGTTGAGTTACGTAGAAAGCAGGTTACCGGTAGCAGGCACCGGCATTACATATTTACGCAAGGTGTAATTTTGTCATGATTTCAATTCCCCTTAGGTTATAAAAATTAAGTATCCTAAGAAAAATACATCTTCAATTTTGTTAACCAGAGACATTTTCACATTTTTTTTTCTATTAACTGAATTTTAGGTAGTATTTTTTTTTTATGAAGGTAAGTGACGTAAGTAGAGCAAGAAAAGGGATGTGACAACCATGATATTACCACCGGTTATGCCTACTAGAGCACGTCTACTGAGGACATGTTCTATGAGACACTGCACCCATCACTCTAAGACATAGATTGTTAAGTACGTAAATACTTAGTTCTTATTACTTAGTACCTAGTATTTTTAGCCTACGGTCGTTTTTCCACCAACGTTGCACCGGTACGGCACCGATAATGCACTACCAGGGCAATACAAAACACGTCACCACTGCCGTAGTTCATGTCTTTTTTATTTCCCTGGGTCACTACCTAGGGTAACAAAAAACCGGTGCACCGGTAATGCACTCATTACCGGTGCCGTGCCGTTGTTGGCGCCGAGTATTTTGGAAACCTGCTTTCAGCGCAACTATGGCCAATCGTGATGAAAGCTCAAAGCCCATAATCCTCACCCATTAAGCACTCATTGTGTAAACGAGAACGATCCCGCGAGCTCTTTTCAACAAATCATTTTTCGTAATTAAAAATTCTGTGTTCGGATTATCGGATAACAAGAAGACCGAGTGGTTTTTAATAAAAGCTTTAAATGATAAACCTATGCCAAAATACTAGAATTAAATTCATTAAAAAAAAAAAAACGAATTGAGAACCTCCTCCTTTTTTAAGTCGGTTAAAAATACATCGAATTGATAATTTCTTTGGTATTAACTTTTTCCGCCCTCATTGTTTTTTTGAACTCGTGATACTTAAAGGTTTTGGGTAAAAAATATCTATGTAAGTAGTTTGTAAGTAGTTTTTAACTACTTACACTTTTTAACTGTCGTTTCAGATACGAGTAATTTCAAATTTAGAACTTCTAAACTGTTATAATAAGTCGCGTAGCTAATAATTTCGCTCTGAAATCACAGTTCAATTAGATCCATCAATTTCTATTGGGATTTTATCGATCCCAATTTACGAGTGATGCCAAATGTCTAGTAATAAAGTTGAAGTACGTACATACCGGTAAAACCAACGATATTTTATAAGTAGATGCATAACACGCAAACATTATTGTGCCAAAATAGTGAAAATGTAAGGAAATTACTAGATGAAACTGTTATACTCCAATGTTGTTACTAAAAAGAGGTACAAAATACACAGTACACACCCCCAGACAATATAGTGACGTGCAGCCACTAGAATAGATAATAAAATGCACTTGTGCAGCCGCTTATTGGTGTGTAGAAGTCGGGCAGTTGCCTTAATTTTATCTTACTATTTATATATCAGTAACAGCGTATCTAAACCTATAAAAGCTTCTTGGATTAAAACCGCATGAACTGAACAGCTCAATGAAAATTGAATAACGAAATTGCTTCTGTCAGCGGTAAGTTAATATTATTTTTGATGATATTTAATATTTATCCAATATTAAATGCTAGGCTTACAATTAAAACCCTTACATTGCTTTTAATTGACTGTAAATTATTGAGTTACAAACTAGCACTGGACGTACAATGAACATCAAAAGTTGATAACTTTTTTTGAATTTCAAAATTTATTGAATTTTTTTTTTAAGAGAATTAAATGTTGCTAGTATTTAGTCTATCATATCTTTAAAATATTTTAGAACATAAGTCTCACCAATAGTTACTTCTTGAATTTTTTTAACGCACAGCCTGCTTTATCAGTTCAATCATTATTATAATAATACATTTATTTTCTTACACATAGATTTAAAAAGAATACAAGTGGAACACTCAGGCTTATAAAAAATTACATAGGCAGGTACTTAGTGAATCTAGATGTTTTAGTATGGACAAAATGCGAGAAACCTGTTTTGTGTAAGACTGGTGCCCGAGATAGGTTTTAAACTTGTGATACAAGTAAAAGGTATTATAAATACCTAAAAGAGACAGATATAATGAAGCATAAAAAACTGCAAGCCTCGTTCAAATTCAGAAAATATTGACTTGTCTAATAAAAACTGTGGAACAAAACCTTGTTACAAAGTTTTAAGACATTGGCTGAACAAAAGCTTCAAAAGAGTTCTAAAGAAATTCCAACCTACATTCACCACAAAACATTTTA
Source organism: Eulithis prunata (assembly GCA_918843925.1). NCBI lineage: Eukaryota > Metazoa > Arthropoda > Insecta > Lepidoptera > Geometridae > Eulithis > Eulithis prunata. The sequence continues at coordinate 3,047,686 of OU974019.1, read as the reverse complement.
AAAGCCAAAGATATTAAAACAAATTAAAAACGGGTAAGCGAAATATTGCAACTTCTTACATCAAAACACTATTTCATTTAAAATTCAACAATAAATAAAAGACCCAGCAATGTTTAAGAGCGTAGGCTAACACTTGAGTCTTTTCAGCTGCGAAAATTTAAAAAACCAATCTCAAGACTATGAAACAAAAGCTGTTCACTCATTGTAGTTTATAAAGCAAGATCTTCACTAGCGAGCTGCTCTTGAACGTTGCGTTCTAAAGCGTGATCTAAGGCCTTCGTTGTGGCTTCTAGATCCGGGACCAACAGTGCCCTCCGAAGCACGGAAGCGCTCAGATGTGAATACCACTAACGACCCATCCAATAGTGACCGCGATAATCGGTGAATATTGACTGAGCTGAGCAAGCTACGCCACGAGCGCTTTTTTGATCACGTCGATAATAAATTATCGTTGACTGACCAGTCAACAGTCTTAAGAGAAGAGAATAAAACTCGTGGCGTATCTTGCGCTTAGTCAATCGTCACCGATTATCTAAGTTAAGCAACGTTCTGTGTGGTCATTATTTGGATAGGTGAACGCTTGTGGCATTTACATTTGTGCGCTATCGTGCTTTAGAAGGCACGTTAAACTGTTGATCCCGGTTCTAGCAGTCGTCGTCAGCCGAGTTGCCTACCCACTCATACGAACTTACTTTTTTAGTTTTTTTTATTTGACCTATTGTGTCCCACTGCAAGGCAAAGGTCTCCCCAATATTTTTCACTGGTCCCTGGAATAAATTATTAAGTTGGTTGTCTAACATCTCTTTTACAGCTACACCAAACAATGTGCAAGTCTTAAATTGTGCTCAGTGCTCACCTATCAAAGTCAAATTACTTTTTGTTAAGCACGACACAGACCTACGATGAACATGATGCTTGTAGAGTACAGAAGGAGAACGTGTTTTGTTGCTCGCAAGTGAAAACCTAGCTTTATTAAAGTTGGGGACAATGATGCTTTGTTCCTGATTATTACCAAGAAAAATACTGGACCCTTGCAAATTACACGTAAAACAATGTTTTGAACTTTTTTAGAAAAAGTAAGATAGGTCTTTTCAGTTTAACGAAGGCGATGGGCCCATAACCTATTGCGGATGTTAACAGGTAATTATACCTAGATTCAAATATAAGATTTCACTAAAATACTGCTGATTTTGACTTTATTCTTGATAATCAAGAGAGTTCGGATATTTTTGCATGAAATCATATTTTTGCTCATACAAAAACTAGAAACTCGATTCTTTATACTTAAGATTTAAACCAAGTAAGACTCGTTATTGCAAAGTGGCTTCACTTTGAGTAAAAAGGTTTTTACTTAGATACGGATATGAAAAATGAAAATGCAGCAAAAATGAGCGCAAAAACTGAATGAAGCTGCATAAATCAAATACGCAAATGAGAAAAAACGAAAAAATCAGACATTAAGCCAGTGAGTCGGAAGATCAAGAACACGTTGATTCATGGCGGCCATTTGTTTTTACTCATAGCCATCAACTGCTTTTAAAAGGTGAGCTTCGATTTTCCTCTGTAAAAAGTACCTATACCTATAGGTAATGCACGCACAGGCCAGTTTTAGAGTCATATTAAATGTTGTTGTTCCGGGTTGTTTTAACTGCAAAGTTAAACAATTTTAAAACAAAGACTATTTATAAATAATAGCCAACTTAAATACTTACCACTGAAACTTCAAACTAAAATCCTCATTATAACCTGACATTTATGAGACGACCAATCAGGCAAGGCTCTACCGATTGCCAACAGAAGTTGCCCAACTACCTCAATATTTCTTTCAGCCATGAGACTGTATTTTTGTAATTACCAAAGTACGAGCAATTAAAACTTTTATAATTGTCGAGATGGGGGAATACTAAAATTTACTTTGCTTTGAACAATGGCCACCCGCCAGAGACAATAAAAAAGGTAACTTAGCAACTTTCCCAATTAGGAACGGAAATAGCGAAATGTTTTCCGGTTCGATGCATCACCAATGTTACAAGCTTGAGAATTTTGTTAACTGTTTGGTTGCTGGTCTGGCCGTTGACCTCTGTACTGTAGTCTAAAAACCTGGCTATCATAAAAATAATATAAGCTTTTTTTTTATAATAACTCCTTAAGGCTTACTCCAAAAATTTATCAGACAGCCTGTCCATCATGTTAGTTTGCTTTCTTTTAGAACCCAAAATTTTTTTTGCATTTTCTGCAAAAAATAACCACCTACCTATACTAAAGTAAAAACAGCTTCTTTTTTAGAAAAAAAACAAAAAACATTTAAACTAATTGAAATTCCCGGGCCTGGTTCGATCCGCACTCTCAAGACAATTCTCTGCATAGAAACAATTCTCTGCATAGATTTATGAAGGAATTAGAACTGAATCGGTACGTGACCCACTGTTGATATTCACGATTTCCTGCAAAAGACCACAGTATGCGTTCTCGGAATTTAGACCACGTACAAACAGACTGCACTTGGAGAGTCCATTTCCACAAATATTGGTCGGTGTTACTCTAGAGATTTTAATATCTATGTAGATTTGGAAACCGGTAATAGAGTCGAAAGTATAGTAACAGGAAGAAGATACAAGTAAGAAAATCAACTTAAATAGAAAAAATGATTTTTTCATAGAACATAACTGGATCAAATTACGTGCAAAGCCGAATTAAAGTTAAACGAAGGAATATTCTGAAATTAATTTTACTTCATCTTGACCTCACATACATAATTAATAAAGGAAGATAAACAGATCAAAAGAAATACTTCTTAAAAGATTTTTCCTCAACGAAATGTAATTTACATTTCATTAAAAATCACGCTCAAATTATTTTGTATTAACAGACAAACGTTTGCTTGTTTTACGCTAAATGAGGCTTGAATTTCGAGTAGCAATAAGCATCTTTATTTAGTTTCTTGTTTCCATACGTCATCGAGCTCGTGAAAACTAATTTGGACTAATTGGGTGGGGGAATAGGAATGTACGTACTTATCGATGGTAGGTAGTCATACTTTCGATCATGTGACCAGCTACAGTACTTTTCTACAGATCTCTTCATTCACTCTATGAAACAACTCTACTCAACACACTGTGCGAGTTTAGAAGAGATATGGCCGAATACTGAAACGTTACTCAAATTTAAACACTACTTAAAATTTCTGCCTCTGACATTACTCATCTGTAAGAGATGGGAATAGTTTAAGCATGAACTTAATATTATTAGCGTTTGAGTATTTGGCCGATAGGTTTCTATTTAACTATAATGAATACAGATTTATATTAAGATAGTTTTATTAAGTATAGTTTCAAGAAAGCTTATAATATAATTAGATCTTATATTATGTAAGGAGGTATCAGTAACATTTTCCTATAATATTCAGTTTTAATTCTTACTAAGTACTCCTGCAGGGCTAGGACTTCCCCCTTTTTCCTTTCGTTCTCTGCTTTCATATGTTCAGTGGCAAGTTTAGCCTGATGCAGCTCCTTCATGCATTCGATTTCAACCGCAATTTTATTTTCAGCAGCTTTTGTTTCCTGTGTTTTATCCCTAGGGTTCATCTGAAATACATTATACACTTTTATAAGTACAGAACACTAGGCAACGATTTTATGGAAGAGTACCTACACCCGTATGCTGATTTACGCTCAAGCATATATTTTTGTATGAAAATATCTACTCAAATGCATGCTTGAGTATTGTTTTCTTTATCAGCATACGGGCCTTGAACTATTTTGTTTTTTTTTTAACAAATAAATGATCGAAATAGTTTATTTTCTCTTCAGTGGAAAGAAACATTGTAAGGTACTCTTGCGACATCTACGAGATGGTAAAGTTACACTGCGTAGCAACACGGAAGCGCTCAGCAATCGAGTTGTAGTTGTCACGCAATGAAACTCACATTAGAATAGAATAGAAATTATTTATTTTACGCAAAAACACAAAGATACAACTAAATAAGCATTAAATTAAAGAGAATGATGCGTAAAAAGGGTACTCTCTCAGCAAATGCTAAAGGTGCATATTGCTAATTAGCACACGACTGTACTTATGTAAGTTCAGGTACACTTATCAAAATAACTTTAAAACGCAAGAAGTAAATACCTTCTTTTTTGTTACAGGTTTGAACGCGATTTCCGCTGCAGGCGAAGCAAGATTCTCTACAGCTGCTGCCTTTGGTTGTGTCACTTGTTCCAGCTGTTGAGGCACTGTATCATCATTATCAATCTGAAACAATATATTGCTATTATAAGTTGCAAAAAAACATTGTGATAAATAACAATAACGCTATGGAATTCTTAATCCTTTCAAAAACTTGTAAAACTGAAATTGTACCTACTCGTACAAACATTGTACATTATCCTACAAATCCCCACCAGTTTCAAGTTCTAAAAGTTAGTCCTCTTGGTAAAAATTTCCACTTGTACCTATTGCTGGAAGCATGACAAAACTACGTAAAAAAAAAAAACCTATTGCTAGGAAATTAAAACACTAGGTGTAGGTAAGTATTATGCACCAATATATACGATGCTGTTTTTTTGTGCAATTAAGTATATTCTAATATAATCTGATCCAAATTGTAAATAGCCTAAATAATTACCAGAATTATTTGATCAGAGTCTATTTCATGGTTGTCATTTGGAAGCCAAACACAAATATCTTGGTTCTCAAGGGGGTCTACGGCAGGACTACCTTCAGCCTTAGAAGGTACCTTGGATTCTGATGCTTTCTGTCTCTTGGCGTTCAGTTTAATAACGCCCCATTGATTTTTCAACTGAGAAATATCACGTGGAGACCCTTTGCACATGCAGTTGAAGCTAGAATAAAAAGAAACTAGGTACCTATTTGTGTCTTCGTTTAAAAAAAAAATAAAAATGTGGTGATTTTTATTACACCATCACTGTCGTTCATTTTAAATTCAGTCCATCCAAAGGTTGCCTGGAAGAGCTCATAGCGATAAGGCCGCCCATTGTACTCAAAGAAAAATGAACTCTGTGTCTATTATGTAATTGTCTTACCTATATTATGGTGTACAAGTGTACAGTAAAGAGTTTTCTATCCTCTAACTTAGTGAAAACTTTTTATATTCTAAAAAGAGTTTTAAAATGTATGCTTTCTTACAATTGGTATCACTATCCGTGCTTTTGTTTTCTATAATTCTGACCCGTTCTTTCACCAATACGCTTAATATTATCTAAAAAAAAAAACATATTATTGCTTCACAAAATCTCGTCAACATACAGACTGACTGATTTTCACATTACATTACATTTACATGAGTAAATGAATATAGTATTACATGATCTGTGGTATAACCTACAATATCCACAAGACGTCCTTCTGAGTATTTGGTTATCTGAGATCTCAGAATATTGAACCATTAATCTGAGTCTGAGATCTCTCTGAGATGTAAACCGTCTATGTAGTGAAATGGAAAATTCGCAGTTTTCTAGTTATGACTGTTTTTACTAACCTTGTCCTCGTCCAGCCAGTTTTCACTTCTCGGCCTTTTTTTGGCAATTTTTACTTCCATTGCGTTATTTTTGCAGTTTATCCGTAAAAAAACGCCACAACACAAAAAAATATTCAAAATTGGCTCTAATTTTTTTTGACATGACATATCAATGTCAGTTTTTTTTTATTGCCATGTCTTATTGGCCAGTCTCAAGTTATGACGACGCGATCGTGCTGCCCTCTATTCATTTATTTAAAGTATGTATAACGTGTTACACCTACTTAGTCCGAACTTTTTGTAATAAAACACAAAATAACTACCTACCCTTTTTTTTTATACTACTAAGTAGACAAACAACCTACTTGTATTTTTTTTTGTTGTTATTGGCGTCGAAAAGTGTAAAACTTGTAATTTTTAAGTAGTAGATAGTAATTTTATTGTAAGCTATATATAACAGGGCTGACATAGTCGCTAAGTGACTCAAAGTCCTTACAAAATATAAGAATTAAAAAAAAACCTACGTTTGTAAGTTAGCGTCTACCATCATAATACTATTTTATAAGCGAATTCAAATGTAACATTGGAACTGTTCGACCGAGCTTATACTTTATCCACAAGCCCGTTCAGATTTACAAGTAGCAAACCAAGAAACGCGACATAACACCCAATCTAAGACACGCCAGCTGTCTGTCTCTTCACGAGAGGGCCACTCGAGAGGTCACGCTTGAGGATCTGCGGGATTCTTTTGTTTCAAGGTTTGAAAGCTACCTGGGTACTTATCACACCAGTCTACATATTATACCTACACATTATACACAGCTGTTTATACCTAGCTGCTTTGCTTAGGATTTTAAACTATGTGAAATCCCCTTCTTAATGATGACGTCAATCTCTTCGTCTTCTTCCTGCTTTTATCCCATTAGAAGACGTTACTCTAAGAAAAAAATTAAAAGAACTTGTCCACAACTAATTCAATGCTATAGACTGATATACAATTTATTATTAATTAATTATTAAACTTGTAATTTTTGACGGATCTATGAACATGACTGATATGTCTAAAGAGAAACAAATAAATTGAATTGAATATAGAACACGAGTTTTGACATTTTTTGAAACGACACATAGCACTTTTATTTTAATAGTTTTTCTTGTGTTATTGTGAGTATTGTTGTTTAATTTTTGTGGAATTTTAACCAATAATACTTAGGTCGTAACATAAAGTGTGAGCCATTGGAATAAATGTGTGTAAAGTGGTTTTTCTGAATGTGAAAATTCGTGTTAGGTTTTGAAGAGAAAATCCACCATTTTCTTTTCAAAACAAACGACAGCCGACTTGGCAAATGACTTGACTTGACTTATATTATTACAATTATATCACTTGACATTGGCAAAATTAATTAAAGCAAACCGATTAATTAGTAAATACCAAAATGTTATTTAGTAAGGAGGAAAAAAAGTAAAAATAATAAAAAAGTCTTTAGAACAAACAGATAAATCAAAATAAAATTCAGAATGCCCATCAGTTTGTATCAAGCCGAAGACTTGTTTCTTTTTGGGGCGTTCATGAACCATAAAAATAAATTGTCAAGTCAAATCAAGTCAAATAATGATAAACTCTAAATTCAGTCTATTCATTTCACCAACTGACTATTACACAGAAACAAGCACGCCGCTGATTTTTCATTAAAACTTATCTTTTTTTACAACTTCTAAGTATTGATCTCAGCCCATCACAAAGTTACTAATAACTTTGAAAATTTGGCAAGGTTGTTGACCTATTATGATCCAAAATATTATTTGTGGTCGAGCGACCGATTCTAGGTACAATCTTAAGTTAAAAGATGATACCAGACCAGGCGTGGTAACTAACTATCATGAGCCATATTAAAAATGAATACCCTGACCAAATGAAAGCTAGAAGTTAATCAGTTGACGTGATTGATCAATCAGTAGACATCGAAGAGGTAATTACAGGCACATGAAACTTCAACATCTTTACGTCTCAGAGAGATGGACGCAGTGCATTGCCTTACAGGGCACGTCCTCATTGGACTTGCTCTGTGAGGTAATGCATTGTTATAGGCAGAAGTTACCACTTAACATCAGGTGAGCTATCAGCTTGTTCCATTACTTTTACCACAAAAAAAAAAAAATTGTTCTGAATACCGACGCGTAACATTAAAAAGTTCGCGTCGGTGTGACTGCAACTTTACTTTCTCCTCCAAAGTATCAGCATTTCATCATAACGTTAATGGCGAAAGAAGACCAATTTGCGTTGAGCTTCATCTCATTGTTTTTGATTAAAATTATTATGTTTCTTCTTTTTATTTCGAAACTTCTTTGCTTACGAATCAAGTAATTTCAGGCCGATTTTTTATAGATAAAAAGTGCCAGTAGTGGAATAAAATTCGGACATTCGACTTTATTTTCAAGGCTCATTTGAAAACGAAACACGTGTTTTTTTACGCAACTAAACGACGGAACAAGCCTATGGCCTACCTGATGTTAAGTAGCAACCACCTTATTTTGCTCAATCAGTTTACTTCCCCAAGCAAGTGAACCAATGTAGACATTTTTTTCCCATCGAGCCCACTCATTTGCATAAATCGGCCCCACCAGTGGGCCAGCCGTTGGGCTCGATGGGAATAACCCACCTATAACGATGGAATGCCTCACTAAGCACGTCCACTGAGAACGTGCACTGTGATGCACTGCACTGTGTTTAATCATTACAGTACCAACGCTATTCCACTTTTGAGCATTTTTGAGATAGGTTTTATGACCTTGTGTATGAGTAAGCCTATTCTGATTTATTTGGAAAGCTTGGTTGGACCAAAGAGATTTGAAATTTTACATTTTGAATAGCTCAGCTGATCTGAAAGGAGGTCTACCATGCTGGTAAAAAATTACAGTTGTAACCATAGGGTTACAACTGTAATTTTTTGTCTTAGAGCATACATTTACGTTACGCTCTAAGACAAAGGTCGTAAGGTTTCGCAGACGGAGTGCCGGTTCAAACTTCAAGGGTCTCTCTAAAATCTTTTCATTGTCGTATTGTGACCCTGTTTTTATAATTTAAAACCTTTTGTAAGAAACTTATTGACCTTTGTAAAAGAAATTCTGTATTGGAAAAAGACTTTCTGAAGAAACGGCGTTTAAAGGAAAGAGCTCGATAATGCGTCGCGTTGAGAAATACCTCACCGATATTGAACCTTTCAAATACTTTGAAATGTTTTTATGCGAGTTTCATCAGTTTTTATTGGAAACACAGATATTACTAATTCAGTTTTTCAAATCAGGACATTGTGGCAAAATGTGTTCTTAAGTTCGGGTTATTCGAGTTGTTAATAACCATCATCGAGTTTTGCATCTCTTTCAGACTATGTTTTTGGTCAGAGTTAATAACGAATCACAAACGAGAGGTGTTATAAGATTGAGGCCTTAGTGTGTCCTTGTCTGTCTATATCTTTGAGGTTCCATCTAAAAACTTACTATCCTGAGAAATTTCTTAGCTGTTTGAAACTTAAATAAAAAATAAATATTTTCCAGTGATGCTATAACTAAAAATCACTGGTCAAATAATTTTAAGTCTATAGGCAAAATTTTCTGCGCGATAATTTGTTAATGGCTAGCATTGACAAAGCAACTAGGCATCTATCGATCCATTCTCCAAGAACTGAGATTGAAATAGTTTTAAAAATACTCCAGACTTTTAATAGCGTTGACTAGAATAAAAGAGTTCGACTATTTCCAAGTAGGCTCCGTTTCAAAGATTATTTAGATGTAACTTCTGCCTGCGGCTTCGCTTACAAGTAAACTAACTTGAAGAAGTCCAATACTGGACATAGGTCTCTGATGTTCAAATTTAGTGTTCATTTATTTGTGTAATTAATTAGCACGTCGATGTTCTTATATTCTCTAAGTTTCTTAAAAAATATAACAACATGGTAGTTATACAAAAATCAGTTCATTGGTAAGGATTACTTAAAATCACCCTAACACAGTTCACTACATGAAGTAGTTTCAAAAAACTGTAATGGAACAACATATTGCCTTGCAACTGGGCGCCGATGACCAATTTATATCAGAAAGCTGTGACATAAAAAAAGAAGCAGAAGTGAAACCTGCACATACAAACAGACACTGCATTTAATAAACATAGAGAGCACTAACGCCAAGTATTTTATACGGAATCCGTATACTTTTAGAACAGAATCGAGCCGAACAAAATATTACCTACTTTCAATACAGTTAGGAATTCGAATTTGCTTTGTAGTTTTTTCGCTTATTTCCATTAAAATTCTCCGAGTTACGATTTGTTTTCAATTTATTCGAAAACGTTACAACTGTCGGGTCTATCCAATAAATATATTTTTGTTGGCCGCTGGAAAAGGGTTTGCTGCGAGGTTTACGGCACCTAGGACAATCACGAAACTTGAATATTTTATGATGATCGATTATTACGTATACATTCGATTTAGTAATTTAGTAAACCAGCAGGCAATGTAACTTGTAAAAATATTACAGGATAGAGTTAGAATTATAACAGTTATAAAAAGATAAAACAATACGTACACACGGCGACAGATCCACCTAGACCAAACGTGACCGAACTAAATGAATATGAAAGTATGTATTGTAAATTCCGGTGTCTTCATAGTGTTAACAAACACAATTATTGTACATCGTAAGTATGAAGGGCAGATCTGTATAATGTCATGTAACATTATAAAATAAATAATTAAAATTTGTATTTGTATTTGCTCACGGCCGACGGGCAACACTGAAAATTGTGTACGAAGCGATTTCGACGTAAACTTTGTAGAGCTGTGTAAGGAACGTTTTTAATTGAAGTTCTCCGGTAATGGAATGTAAATACAAAAATATCTTATGATATAATTTTTTCATGTCTGTTTGGATGCTTTTTGTAAGGCTGCTGGTAGAAAATCAGGTGCAAAAACAATTACAATTTCCGCAGTGAAAAAATTTTTCGTGGTCTGTTACTACTTGGACCTTTGCATCTGAGCGCTTCCGTGCTTCGGAGGGCACATTAAGCAATTGGTCCCGGTTCTAGTAGTCGTTAAGCCACGACGGAGGCATTAAGGTGGCCTAGAACGTCCGTCACCGGATTTGGTCACTAACTCATAAGAGCTTGCTTACTTATTTGGACCTTCTTATCGATTTTCAGTCGATGAGGTATCGTGGTAGGTAGTAACTACATAGTTTCTGATTCTCGCGATACAAATATACCTAAATTAATGCGTGAAATGAGCTCAGGTTCACAGAATTGTTTCTCGTCGATGAACATTTCGCCGAAAACACGCTTTGTCGAAGTTTGATGTTGAAGCTATAGGTATTTTGCCGTGTTACCAAGCACAGGCTTTGTGACACTATTTAGTCGGTCTTACTCAGAATTGCCACTCAACTTAAATACTGTTTAAGCATTGCTTATGATTCTCCATGTCACTGTCTAAACAAAACGAGATGGTTATTTAAACTTTTCACAAAAGTTAAGAGACGATTCTAAGTAAACCTTGATTCTTTATTATTCTAAGATTTACTAAAAGAATTATTTGCAGATGAGCAAATCTTGTATCATAAGATTCACTTTTGCAGATATTCAAAAGCTAAAATTGTTTTAGATTTTGCCGAGAATTGCAAAATCCTTTCGATGCTAAAAGTTTAAGTGGCATCTTGATGCGATTAGGTTCAAGAAAGAATTCCTACCGTTATAATGGAATCTGGACACTTTGATGGCTTCAATAATTTTTGAAGAGATTTTATCTGCTTCAATGAAATTTTATTTTTATTGATAGACAATTACTGGATACAATTTTCACTTTGGTTGTACATTGCTACTAAAATAAAACTACAAAGCAAAAATTTTTGTTATGCTGTTTTCATAACAAATCTACGGCAACTCTTTAAAAAAACTATTATTATACATCATCTTTCTTATCACCAAATTAGTTATGGTAACTAAATATGAAATAATGTCATATCTCTACCATTTATATAAAAACTTGGTTGAAAGTATCCTATCTTTTCCCATTATATTTTTGTACTTGAGCATTCCGACCGCAGGCTCAGAGAAGATTTTATTGCGGTATTTTCCCAAATTCTTAACAAGTTTATTTCTTGTTTGGAATAAGAAATAAGTTAAGATATGGGATGAGCAGCGATGAATTAGTTTAAGGAGTTTGTGAGTAGGCTTAGCTTTAACTGCATCGAAAGTTTGGAGGTCTTAGAAAATGTGGAACGAAAAAATAACACAAACAAAATTAAAAATATGTATACAAACCAGTAAGAAAATATACCAGATAACCAGCTGCCAAGTTAGGTGAGTCAATAGAAAACTGTTTAAGAAAAAAAAAGTAGTAATAATCTATACCTTAGTTGGGTACCCGATCTTCCTAAATCTCTAACATAATTTTGAAAATTCAGCACACTTTAAAAAATAATAAGTAAATAATGTTTTTTTTTTCATAAAGATAAGGATAATAACGACGATAAACGATTCATATGTGTTTTGATAATATCGGCAAGCTTTTTGTTTCTATAGGGCACGTCCAACTTTAAAAAGTCCAACTGCTTTAACATCAATTTTAAAATCCAAATTACAATCTGTGCTAAAACATTTCAAATAAAAACCACTTGTAACCTCTTAATACCACTAAAGACTTGTTACATGCCATCTGGCGTGACAATTCCACCAGTCAACCGGACAAATGCCTCACAAGAATGGGTGGGATATTTATGACCACCATCCGTTAACTCGGGACGGATGGCAAGAATGTCCCCGGACCTGGGGAGATAATTTACCCGTGGTCACATTCGTTTATTTGAGGGTTTTAATAAATATCTTTTGTTTTTTTTTTCGTGGTGGATAAAGAATTGCTTACAGCCTTGAAAAGGTTTTGTTTATGTTTAGTGCGGTTTAGTGAAATTCCGTCTCTTTCAGGTTTTACAAAAAATGCTATCAGAGCACAAAAAATATAGCTAACTAGCCGTCGCCCGCGGCGTTGCTCGCGTTCTACCCTTTGGAGTGTGACGTTTCAAAATTACTTTCTTAGTGCACCCCTACACTATATAAGGATACTATCCTCTAAATTTCATACCTCTAGGACTTATAGTTTAGGCTGTGCGTTGATTCTCTGTCAGCTTCAAAAGAGTTTTATTCACAAAGAATTATGACTAATACAGTGCATAACTATTAATTTTAATATTTTAAGTTCACATTATAATTGGCTGCTAAGTTTGCTACGATATGTTGACAGTTAAATTAAACATGAATACGCAAGTCGAACTAGGTGGTCAACGTGGTTGGTTGGTTGGTAATAGACGATATTTTCAATAGTTTAGCAATAGTTTAGATACAAAAACAATCGTCACAGATAAATTATTTATCACTTCGAACGAATAACTCCCTAGACTAGATAGAGCGTAGTGCTACTAATTCTACACATGTAGGTAGAGCGTGAAGTGTAGGTACATAGTGCATTCTTAAATGGAAATAGTCTCTTCCTAGAAACGGTCGGTTATGCTACGGGGCGTAGCAGTGACGTAGCATGTACGTAGTACGTACAGTTTTATACTAAACAAAATTAGCAATAATAGCAATCTCTACCTGGCAACCATTGAATGGAAATAACTAAATATGAAACGATATTTACTAATTCAAAAGTTATTTATTTATACGTTTATAATTGATTTCTATTGTGTAAGCTGTCACATGATATTTTAATTTTTTGTCATTTTTTCGCATTTGAATGTGACCATGGTTAGTAAAAACTAGCGTAATTTGGATTTAGATAAAAAAAAATCTTTTTTATCATCATCATCTTCATCCACAGCCCGACTTTACCCACTACCAGGCATCCCGAAGCTTGTGCCATCCACTGTGGTCCTGACCTAGTCTCTCTCAGTAACGGCCTGCAAATTTGACGATGTCGTCTGCCCATCTCGCTGCCAGACAGTATTGGCAAACATATTTGACCTAATCCATTTTGTATTGTTGCTTCTATTTCATCCGGTCGGAGTTAAAGCAGACCTTATCCTCTCGAGTCCTCAGGTATTCACACAGTGAATGTGCAAGCAAACGGTTAGTGTGAGGTATAAAGTGGTGATTCACGGCGATTAGGCTTCAGCTCAGAACGTGTAGTGTTGTACATCGCCGCTTCTGTTGAATTAAATTACGTATTTACCTAAGCACCTGGGCTTAGATATTTTTTCTAATTATTATATGGCGTTTAATTTTATTTTGCAGCAGATGTTTAACTTCATTCTGCTTGTTGCATTATATTTGAAACTAGCCGTCGCCCGCGGCGTTGCTCACGTTCTAGACACTTTAGATTGTGACTTTTCAAAATTCCTTTCTTAGTGCACCCCTACACTATATAAAGATACTACCCTTCAAATTTCATACCTCTAGGACTTATAGTTTAGGCTGTGCGTTGATTGTCAAAAGAGCTTCAAAAGAGTTTTATATATTTAGAAGAAGAAGATGTGTACGTGTACCTTAGAATTTTCTGTTGTGTTTTGTTCAATATTAACGGGATATTTTTATAAACTATATAAGTATATAGATTCATTGTTATTGATCCCAATCGTTCCAATATAAGTTACTTTATGGTTCCCATCATGCAGTTCATCACCATGCACATTGCGTAAGCACCCAACAAAAAAAAGACAACTGTCTTTTTCTTTTTCTATTTATGGCCTCGTCATTTCGACAAACAATTTTGCTAGTTTTAAAAAAGTCGATAGCAAAAAACGGTTGTATTTTTAACCTTTCACCGGTAGGTAGCCTACATTCTCCAAATTAAAAACACAAGAGATTAACCAGGATACCACAGACATCCAATTCACACCATGCAGCCGTCATGTTTCTAGAAACGTATAACGTCTGTTTGGAACCGAACGTTTTACTAAATGCTCCCAGTAGTTTATCGGACACGTGAGAGGAATTTGGTCTGTGGAAAATACGCTTGCCAATTCAGATGAAAACTTTAGGGAAGGATAGGGTTTCATTGTAACTTTTGAATTGGTCGAATGACAACCTGTCACATCTACTTCATGCCCCAATACGTAGAACTAATACTTACACGCATCAAATATTCTGTCACCTCAAAACTGAATGGACTGCAAAAGATTGTAGCTTTTTGCAGCAAAACATGGATAGATGGATACCCAAAATGCTGTTATGCATTTTAGGGCTTAGGTTTATCTATAGTCCTTATTTCGCAACTTCGCGGAATAAAATATACATTAATGAAGCACCATCATCATAACCCTGTAGATGTCTACCTGCTAGACAATAGGTCTTCTCCATAGATTATTTACCAATTTTAGATACCTACATTATGATTCAAAAATAATGATTTCGAGTCTTTTTCTATCCAGCGGTTATCCTCGATATTTAATTTGATCACTAAAACTGTCTTGTACTCAATGAAAGACACTTTTCTTAAGTATTAGGTATAATCAATAAGGTGGTATACAATACATGTAGGTAGGTAGACCCGCGCATATAGCAAGTAAGTGACATGTTCTCGCGGCGGTGGTTTATGAGAACTGGATGGCTGCAAGCGGCGTGTGCGCCGGACGCAGGGGGACGCCCCTTGCGTCTCACCCCGCACTCGTCAGCTGTGGCTTGGTACAAAGTATCGGCCTCAACAAAAACGAAATCGTACAAATTTAAAAAGGTCTCTTAACCTTATCCTCCTTCTTATTTAAGTCGAAGCCCAGCAATTAACGGCATGTCTGCTCTGTTTGCTTGTAAAGTCGAATGTTAATGTAATTAGCAAAAGAAATGGCTTTAGGTCAGTTTTGTAATGAATAAAATATAATGTGGAATTGGGTTTCTTGATCTAGATTGTATTTTGAATTATATCTAATAGGGTATGGGCTGAGGGTATAATTGATGTTTTGGAGTTTCTGGGCTTACGTGTCTAGAGCTTACTGTCCTTCAACGTTATAATGTTTGAAATTCTAGCCCTAACTTGAAATAGGTTCTTATCTCACATGTCATTCGTACTATATAAAGTCTTACTACGCTCAGTTAGCAATGTAATAAATGCGGTACTCAAAAAAGATTTGCAAATGGTATCTTAATTTTTTTTAAATGTGAATTTTCTTTTTTTTTCACGGAATTCACTGTAGTTCAATGACAAATCTACTTTTTTGTCGTGAGCCATTTTTTACCCAAGCTCCTACGAAAGGAACGCTGCAGTGCCCGTTACATGGTTTACATGGAGTGGGCTTTCCCAGCACCTTTTACATCTCAGCCTTGTCGGCCTCATCAACAGTTACCTCACGATGTTTTCCTTCACCACTAATGAGCACTGCACTGCGCACATTCATAAACCAAGAAGAAAAACCTATTGGTACACGACCAGATTTCAACGCACGACCTTAGTATCGAAAGGTGACATTAATGTGTTCCTACTGTGTTATTACTGTATGTGTACATTGCTGTGTTCCGGTTTGAAGGGTAAGAGCGCCGGTGTAATTACAGGCACATGAGACTTCAAGATCTTTACGTCTCAGAGTGATGGACGCAGTGCATTGCCTTACAGGGCACTGCCTCATTGGACTTGCTCTGTGAGGTAATGCGTTGTTATAGACAGAAGTTACTACTTAACATCAAGTGAGCTATCAGCTTGTTCCATTACTATTACCATATAAAAAAAAACTACCACTAAACCACCAGCGGTCATGTTACAGCCTAATGTATGAGTGCGTAAATCAGCTCTAATCGCGCAATCAATATCCGAATATGATTTGGTTTAGCCAAATTAATCAACTCATGGTACCGTCAACCAGTAAATCAAATTGTACCGTGACATGCCCTCAGTAATGTGGACAGACGGACGTATCAGCAGACTCAGTCGCTGCAATGCGTACAAGACCGTAGCACTGGGTTCCAGTACCTTAAGCACCAGTCAACCAATCAGTTGCTTGTCATCATTGAACTATAACACAAAGGAATGATCATGACAGGCGTCATGGCTCAGTCGGTAGTAGGTCTGCCTTCCGTGCTGTGAGTCGTGGGTTCGATCCCCACCGAGAACAAACATTTGTGTGTTGTAAACATAGATGTTTGTTCTGTGTCTGGGTGTTTCTATGTATTATATGTATGTATTTACAAAAAAAATGAATGTATGTATTCTATCAGCCATCTAGTTTCCATAGTACAAGCTTTGCTTAGTTTGGGACTAGAAGACGTTGTGTTAAGTGTCCGTGAATATTTATTTATTTATTTCATTGATTAATTCCAGAAGTTCCCTGCGAATTCCTTCTGTGAAGGGGATTCCGGGAGTTTTTGTCAAGAAAACCCCTTAGAATCCGTTTTGAAAAATTTGATTATTTTCGAAAGTACCTAAGTTTTTTTACGCTTGTCAGTTACATGTTTATCTTGCATTGTAAATGGCTCGAGTGATTGTTATCAAGCCTAATACTGTAAAAGTAAAAAAAATGTGATCCCGAATATAAAACTGTGTGCAATGTCAAATGCAAATAAAAAAGAACCTTAAGCCAATCTTCTGAAGTTTTAAATTGGGACGAGCTTTCTATAAGTTTTAACCGGTGCTAACCAGTGTTGACCGCAGACCGAGTGTCAGATGGATCAGTCGTCTGATGTCACGTCAATGCTTTGACTCTGGATGAGTGATTTAGGATTTAGTGTTCAGTTTCAACTCAGCAAGGTTATTTGGAACCGCTTTAACTTGAACAGATGACCAGCTGGTTCGAGAAGTAAGTTGCTCATGCAGCAAGGTGCATTAGATAATTTAACTCTAGCTGTTACCTGTGACTTCGTACACGTGTACCGATTTTTTTCGGAATCAAGTATCATTCAAGTTCTTTTATAATATTTGAGGTTTTTTTTGTGGCCGGTGGGCTTGATGGGAATAACCCATAATATTTTTGTCAACCAAGATTTTGTTAATTTGCAAACGTAGATCATTGGGTGCCATGCGTTTTTGCCAGCGCAATTCTTCTATCATTTTTGGCATCTCGTTTGCCTGTTACAACAAGGGCATCATTTTCGCTTTAAATCTAATTTGTAACTCTTCTCAAAAAACCATCATCAGCTATTGAGCCAATATTGGTTGTAGACTTCTCAAATTTATTGTAAGCCTCAAATTGTAGAGGTAAGTGTATTCAGAAATAGATTAATCCCTTAGTATTTCTAATTCAAAGCAGAACCCGAAATAAATTACGCAACTATTAATTAGAGTCACTTTGCTGCTTATTTTAAGCCTGTCACTTTGAATTAGCTGGATATTAAAAATGAGCTCTTTTTCCTTGTCAGCAAGGTAGTTATGCAAGACAAGAAACTGTATTATAGGTATATTTTTTTATTTTGTTGTGCAACGCAATGGAACATTACATAACATAATTATTATGAATGGCTATCAGTCAAGAGAAAAATTTAATAAAAATAATTAAATTAAATTATTAGCTTGTATGATTTCACTAAACTAGCATTTATGGTTTCCGAGATTGTCAAGTTTTTATGGATGACCCGGAATTCATGCACTCGAGTGCATAACAACGCAAGTAATATTTTGCATATCCGTGTACTAAAAATGTATTTAGGTAGACCAGTTTTGCATTGTAAAATGTCTTCGGTCCAAAAATAAGTTCAACTGGTGCCATTACTTCCAAAATGAAGTAAATTTGCATTAATATTCATTGATTGCTGTCTTAAATTCTTTGTACCGACTTTACCTTAAAAAGGTACAGGGAAAGTACAAATTATGAGTTTTTAAGCAACTTAATTTTTTTTTATTTAGAGTTTTACTTGAGCTTATTTAATTTTACACGAGAGGAACGCAAGAAGTTTTAACATATTTTGTGCTTCACTTGCGTTTATTTGATTTTAGGAGAAACGAGTTTGAACGTATTGAAATCAGCTACAAATATACCACATAATAATATTATTAAAACAACAACTAGGTAGGTAACTATTTTCATATTTCATAATAACTACAAGTTTATATTCAACTCATAATTTGAAAATATTGAGAGAACTATAACTATCCTTCTATCGAGCTCGTTAGCATTCACTGCTTGGATAAACATTGCCCCTGTTACGTTTCTTTCCGGTTGTTTGCTACTCTTAATAAAACGACTTTATATCGTAAAAAACTGTAATAATATCTTTACTACTATGTCATATTATAACAACTATTATTATATAAAAATAAATAGATAGAAAACTCTTTATTGTACACCACTTTTACGGAAATTATAAAATAAACACAGAGTTCATTATTGTACATGGTAGATATCCCTTATCTTCGCACAAAGCGCTTTGCTTCCACCTTCATAATGCGAACTGCCAAGGAGTGGAACTCTCTGCCATCTTCAGTATTTCCTGAAAGATACAAACTAGGAATTTTCAAGAAAAGAGTGAATAGGTGGATTATAGCTAAGCGTGCTCCATCCTAGGCTGCAGCTACACTTACCACCAGGTGTGCTGGCAGCCAAATGCTTAGCTATAGCTCATAAAAAAAAAAAAAAAAAAAAAAAAAAAAAAAAAAAAAAAAAAAGTTATGTGAGGTACAATGAGTGGCCATATCGCTGTCCTGTAGTACAAATCTTATGTGATAACCAATATTTAGATCGAATCTGAGAATAAGTCATAGATAGACTTATGCACGTTTGCTCGCTTTGGCTTAGTTGAAAGGAAATTCCGTTTATTATTTCTCGGTTGCGGACGAGTTTTCGGTACACAGTAAACTACGTACAAACTCGCGTTTTGCATAATTAGATAAACCGTCCGTTAGGGGCAATGAATTTAAAGGGCATCAATGTATACTTTCTGAGTTTCGCCCCAAAACAAACGATGTAGCCAGCTGGCCTTTCGAAAGTTTAATTTAGGTAGGTGTGTTCCTGACACTGATTATTTAGTGAGAGAATACCTTTTAATATTATATCCCAATGCAAAAAATAGTCAGGATCAGAAGTAGACGAACTTTTTCTAAATTTCAAAATTTTGTCTGTTGGCTCGAATCATATTTTTTTATCGGAATACTACTTTTAGGATAGAAATTTTACATAATGATCCTCTGCTACAATAAGCAACTATAATTATGTGATATCGTAGAGGACGTCATTGTTATTTCTTAAAAGATGGAAATCGTTGTTACCCGCCTGGCCTATTTTAACAGGACAGCCCAATGGATTGCTCCGATCAGATCCGCACCACACTCGAAAAATTCGTCTACGATGTTCTACAACTAGACGGGGATAGAAACAAATGGCGTACCATCATCAAGAAGAGGATAATGACTCGAAGTGGTCACGACCCTCAGATTTGAGGAACACGATTGAAGGAGGAGGAGGATTATAAATATTACACTTCAGTGTCACTATCATCATTATCAATCTGTAGACGTCTGAAGTTACTATGGTTCTACAAGGTAGGTATCTTTCTTATATTAAGCTGTGCAACTCAAAACATAGCATTATCTAAAGTCAAATAAAATTCATCAATTTATATAAAACTCTTTTGAAGCTGACAGAGAATCAACGCACAGCCTAAACCATAAGTCCTAGAGGTATGAAATTTGGAGGGTAGTATCCTTATATAGTGTAGGGGTGCACTAAGAAAGGAATTTTGAAACGTCACACTCTAAAGGGTAGAACGCGAGCAACGCCGCGGGCGACGGCTAGTTTGCCTATATTGCTACTGACGAGCTACCGACATGACGATCTCGTATTGATATAATCTGAAACATTTTAGTAATATGTAGACGCTTTCACATATCGTCGACAACGATATTTTTTGGACTAATCGACGCGACAATGTCGGACGACGGTATCGTGAATGTGTAGACGGTAATTCGAAGGAAAACTCTCCTATTTGCTTTGTATTACAAAGGCAGGGTACATCAAAGCATGTCAACGTGATATGGGTGAGGAGGAGACATGTCAGTTGCAGAAGTATTTTATTGAACTGCCAATTATTTACGGATAAGTTTACTGTCTAGAACAATTACTGCGATTTTGTAAGCTTTTGCTTGATTAGATCCTTGCCTAGTCTAAATAGAGCTTTTAAATAAATGTAGTATTCTTATTATAACTAATAAATAAATAAGAAACTTTACATAGTCCATCATTATTTCCGTAATTTTTCCATTGTCCGTTTTGCTATCTTGTTCATAAAGATATTGGATTTGAAAAATTACAAATACTTTTAATCTAGATAATTTATACAGCAAGCTACTTATGGGTATTTAAACAAGACGCTATAGTGCTTGAGATAGTTTTAGATGGAGTTAGACCTAGCACCTATACAATCATCTTAGCTGAGCCGTAGTACCAATCTTCAAACTTTTTGACACGACTGAAAATTTTTGTAAGTCATTTTCCGTAAACATGACAGCAGTGAAGTTGTTTCAAGAAGGCTTTATTGGGATTCGAGTTTTCACATTTTTTGAAACAACGCATAGCATTTTTATTTTAATAGTTTTTCTTTTATTATTGTGAGTATTATTGTTTAATTTTGGTGGAATTTTAACCAATAATACTTAGGTCGTAACATAAAGTGTGAGCCATTGGAATGAATGTGTGTAAAGTGGTTTTTCTGAATGTGAAAAATCGATTCAGGTTTTGTTTTGAAGAGAAAATGGTGGATTTTCTCTTCAAAACAAACGACAGCCGACTTGATGAAGACTTGACTTATATTATTTGAAATTCACCACTTGACACTGGCAAAATTGTCTGTCGAAATTACGGACACAGGCCATATAGGTTTAAAAGAAGAAGAAGGCTTGATTGCCATAAAGTAAGTTCCTAGTTCTCCAAAGCAATATCCATGCCTATTATACTAAACTGTTACAAGTAGGCCATTAATCATTTTCCCTTGTAAATTATTTACCAAAGATTTCGACAACAAACTTCATTTTGAATTCCACTCACTTATTCGTTAATTTCCGGATAGCACACCCCTAGTTATTAGGGTTGACAATAACTCGTTGATAGGTACAAAGTTCTACTGTCAGCTCGGAATTGAACATGAAAACTGTAGTGGGGTGCTATTAATATGCATAACTAGCGGATGAAAATCAAAATCCGCTTGACGCCTACCGTAGCTTATGTTGTCAATAAATACGTCATTCTTACTTGCTGTCAATACCTAGACTATGAAGTTTATTATGGATCCTTTTAGATTTAAATTCAATGTCAAGCAAATTAGGTTTCAATTTATGTTTGTTTTTCACGAAAGAATTGGTGATTAGCTACTTTACATTAAGATTAATACAGTATTTACAAAATAGGCAATATTTACAAAATATACATAAAACAGTGGAGCTATCTACCAACCGTTTCAAACGCCTTTTAGATAGCTTTACTTACTTTATTGATTTTTAACTCAAAACCATTATTTCTATCTTACCTTTTAGTGCTTCTTTAATAATGTTAGTGATTAAAAATTGTTTTCGTAGTAACAGTTTTTTTTTTGCAAGTTTCCTTTATCATGGTTGTGAAATACCTAAGCGGCGTCCGCTGCTATTTGACCGCTAGATATAAATAATGCCTAATTGAACTTGGTGAAAGTATATAAATAACACACGAAAGTGCACTTTATGCCTCGCACGGAAGAATTATGCACTGCAGGTTAACACGGATAAAATATTAGCTCTCCGTCGGAAAATATACGTTGCAAGTTTTTGGCAATTGAAAACTATCTTTTGAAAAATGACTGCGATTTTATTTCAATTCATTTAATTAGTAGATTATTTTTAATTTTTTTTGTAGTATTTTGTAGCACACAACAAAAAAATAGACCTTAAAAACTCCTTAGATTCATCTCATCATTATGGGTCATCATTAAACCCTGGAGATCTTTGAGATCTAGGTACTTGTAATTATTAATTAGATTTAGTATTTATTTATTCACAAAGAAAATTACAACTAATACAGTATTTACAATATTTACAATATTTACAAAATACACATGAAACAGTTGAGCTATCTACAAACCGTTGCAAACGATTTATAGATAGCTCAACTGGTCCAAATCAGTACCAATCGGAAGCGTGCCCAAGACACTGGCTGCATTGCCGCGCTGAAAATTAAATAATTTAATTGTTAGATTTATAAATTTTAGTACCAGACCATAAAATTTTAAACTACTTTTTGATTTCGAATGGTGGGCACTTAGTAAATGCTTTGGGTATGCATCCTAATGATGAACAATATAAATAAACGACAGGGTTCCTCATGCCAACATTTTTAAACTTTCTCCATCCACCATTTTCTTGCAACGGTTTTTTATTGGGAGTTTTATAGGTAGGTACTTCGATAAAGTACCCCAAGACGTTCTTGAATTCAAAACAACAGTTCTCAGGGGTGTTAAATCCTACTTGTTCGTAGGGTCCCCAGTGCATCACAATCTTAACAGCCGCTTCGTTCTTTAATTTGTTTCGAATGTTTTATTAGTTGGATTTACAGCTGAATAATTTAAATCCAGGACGGCGCCATTTTGTTGAGATACTTGAGAGTTATTGTTGTGCCGGAAGAAATTCAAAGTTTTGCTGGATTTATTTGGTTTTACGGAATTTCTGTCTTTTTTTATATTGACAAAATTTTATGCTGAATGTTAGTCGTCTGATGATTCTGTCACACTCGCGGCCGAATACTCAAACGCTACGTATATTATGTTCATGCTTAAATCATTGCCATCTCTTATAAATGAGTAATGTCAAACAGAGGCAGAGCAATTTAAAGTGGTGTTTTAATCTGAGTGACGTTTCAGTATTCGGCAGTCAGAGTAGTAAGTAGGTCAAGAGATAATCGACTACGCATTACGCTGCGTAGTGACTGAGCATACCGGGTGAGTTTGCTCGAGCGCGCCACGTTCTGACTTGACCGAGGATTTGCCTCGCGTGGCTGCCTCGCGAGGATGCTCGCTTAGTCAGTACGCAGCTGTACCAATGAGGAGGTAATAGCTTTATTCCAATGATCTTATTAACCGTAGTTTGAAATCACACGCGCCGAGGTGCTAATCCTTGAAGTAAATAATGCAATGAAACCTCCACCTTAACTCCCCAGTAACAAGTTTTAAAATCGGTAAACTTGTAGTACTATTTGGAAGAGGGCAAAGTTAAATTGAATCTAATTATTTCGATTTCAAAGTTGCGATTATCAAAGTGTTCATTAGTTTAATTGGTAGAAGCGATACCAGCGATTTTCAAGTCACGACTCGGTAGTTGGAACTTATATTATTATACACGGTGTTAAAAGATGAATTTTGGAAGCTGAAATAATTATGTATGGTGTCTTGCATGTTAAAAGATCGAAACCGTATCATGTCGAACATATTTTCTCTATCGCAGTATGTGAGAATAAATTTATGTTTATGTAAAAAAAACTAAACAAAGCTTACAAAAAGCTTTCATTTGAATCTGATAAGTAGACGCTATGATACTTATACGTACGCACAATTTTTTTATTGAATGTATAAGGTAGAGAATGGTACATCGATATTAAAATGGCTCTACCATTAATTGAATAACTCAATAACCGTATTACTTAGACAACAAAAAACTTAGTAAAAACACTATTTATTGATTTTAAGTGATAAGGTATACTTTACCTTACAATACTACCCATAATGGCTTTACCAATAAGTTAATGAGTAGAGTAAAGATTTTCCATAAAATCATCTGCCACTCTCACGAGACGACCGACAAAAAATATTCTTCTCCAACTAATTTCAAACGCTATCAATCACTACAATCAATCAAGCTGCTCATATAAGAGAAAAATAACGTAAGATTACCTGTTCAATCAATCTTGTTTGCTAATAGTAAAGGTGCAGTTATAAAAGAAACTATTACCGCTACTAGTAGTTCACCCCGAACTGAGATCTCGTGAGGGATGTCTAGGTACCTCCTCGTACTAAAAATAAAATCCTAAATTTAGCAAATCGCATCAATACCGCCATTTAGCAAAGTACCAGTCTTACTTGAACTACAAAACCATTGAAAGTCTAAGAAATGGTAGCTCGCGTTATACTGGTTTTGCCAACTGTATAATTTTTACAATAACTCAAAAACTATTTAACCTAGAACAAAAATAAAAACGGTTTTGAAATTTCTAAACAAAACCCTATCATATGACACTCCACTTAATATTTTGGTACGACTTTTTTTTTTACTCTCTTTGGACCCTCATAACTTCACGACCCCTTGACCGATTTACTTTATTTAACAAACCAGTAAAACTTAAGAGTACTATCCGTATACCTACCAAATTCGTTGAAGATCGGATAAGCGGTTCAAAAGATCTCGTCGAACAAACATATAAACATACAAAGCATTTATTTATTTGTCACTAAGATCTCGTTCGCTTCGCTCACTCGATCAATAAATATATCCGGAACAAAACAACAGCTCAGCGTTGTGTTTTTCCATGCAGTTGATAGAAAATAAATAGGTTGACACTGAAAGTGTCAGATATTTCTTACCCGCACTTTTTTAGTTCATCACGTCATTGCAAATGCTTTTCTAAAAACCTTATCTTAAGCCCTAACTATAGAAAAGGTTTTCTGGGCATTATGTCTAGTGGTGATATTTTTTTGGATAAGCAAATTTATCAAGTTCAATAATACTTTTTAGGGATGTGTTCGTCCTACCTATTTGATAATATAAAAAGCACTTTAGTATTAAAGCGTTGAACTATATAAATAAGTGTCATTCTATGATTTTTGTTCATAAAGGTTCGAAGTTCAAAACGCTCGAAAGCAGCGGTCGATAAAACATCATCAAAAAATTACTAATATAGTATATACCGCATACACTAATAATTGCATGGAATTCATTAGCTTTTGCTCCAAACCTGATCATTTCTTCTAATGACTATTTCATCGAACGTTTCCTAAGTCCCTCCCTAAAGGGAAATCTGTCGTGAGTTTTTTTATTCATTTTTCCTCGAAACCCATTCTGTTTTATTGATTACATCCTCGACTGAACATTAGATAGGAGTAAACGTAAACTACTTAGCCATTTTTTATCCTTAGGTATATCGTAAAACAACTTTATGGCCCAGTTATCGTTTTGGGCTTAATTTTATAGAAAATAATAAAATAAGCTTTTGAATACAAATCATTTTGTTTTATTGGAATATTTATAAGGAATTTGTTCGTCCGAATCGCAAAAATGTTATTACAGTTCTGTTTGAATCCAATTTAGACACTATTCTAAGGATTTGTTTGTGCAAATGCAAAATTTTAATTTACGTAAACATTTTAAGTTAAATGGATTAATCTTTGTTTCCACAAAAAGGGTAAAGCTGAAAGAAAATGCAGCTAAAATTTTGTATTTGAAAATTTTGTCATAGAGTATGAGCAAACCAACTAGATGTTTGTGAAGTAGGTGCATTACCCACCTATTACTTACAGACGAAGAATAACTTGAAATCATTATTGTACTGACTGTGGTGAAAGTCTTTTGCTTAATACTTAAGTATGTTTTGTTTTAAGGGTAGTGGAAAATACAACTGTTATAAAAATATTTTTTAATAAAATTTTCAAATTTGACAAGCACACACTAAAATTTTTGCAAAAACATGTTGCGCAATATTGAATCTTTCATAAATTTTGTAATATCGCCTTCTTCGTTTCAATTTTATTTTGCTTCGCAGCGCAGCCCACCGGGAGAACATCGGAAATATATTGTAAAACTGTACAACGAGCTACTTTTAAATTGTCCCACGTATTTCGTTCAAGTTTATGAAGTTTGCGATTCGTTGTATTTCATTTGCTGGTTGTTATACTGAGAACTGCAGAATTGAAGTAACGTCGCAGTTGGACCCTCGCGTGTTCTTGCTATTATTTTATTTTGAGCAATCGCGGTGGCGCCCATGCCTTGATTTCAGACACTGCTTAGTGATTTTTCTAAAATGTATGTTAAATATTTTTTATGGCTTTTTAAAATTTATGCTAAATCATTTTATAAATTAGTTAGATTTTTTTTTATATTAGAAAGCAAGTCATAAATGTTACAAAGAATACTAATAAAATAAGTCGGTACGTCGGTCACAACTCTGATCGGTCAAACTTTTTGATGAATTTAGCGCTACTGTAGAGCCAAATCTTTGGTGTTCATGAAGGCTTCCGCTTATTCTTAGTATGACCGGTAGCATTTTGCTTCAATTTAAACATTTTAGCATAAACATATTCACCATATATCTTGTTAAGCACGCTAAACACCCATAGAGACAAGTAACTTGGAATTTATGGAAGAAATTAGCTTACCGTCGACTGCAATAAATTTACATATGAAACTCATAAGTTAAGGCTGTGCCCTTGGCTTCGCCTGACTACTGGAAACGGTACCAGTCTGTAGCAATGATAGATAAATAAAACTATAGTATGAAAGTGTTGCTAAACCTTCCATCTTTTCTTATAGGAACTTAAAACCACCAAGTAGGTATGTCAGTAGGTACTAGATTTAGTACAAAAAAAGTGAACCGTAAAAAAAACAGATTATAAAAGAAAAGTGATTTGTATTAATGGGTTCATTTACTCCCCGAAGTTGACGCGCGTGGTCTCATAGACACCTTTTATATTTTAAAATCGGATCCCATAAAATACTTTAGAAATATCAAAATTATTTTTAGAAACTGTTTAAGAAACAAGACAAGTATTTATTTTTTATTTTTCGCGAATTTCGTGAACCGTTTCCAGCTAACCTTAGTTCCTCTACAGAGCCTGGACATAATTACGCTCTTCCAGGCGACGTTGCAGAGTTGTTGTCTCAGGCGCACTTTTACTAAGCGTCTATCTCTACGAAGATGTACTTTTAGTTACCCAGTCTAAACAAAGTTCAAATAAGTTGAATTACTTTTTAGCTTTACAACGTGATCGAGTAACTAGAATCCTAATTACTACAGCCGTACAAGCTAAGTTCTAAGTTCTTAAAACTAAGTTCTAATGGCCGAACTAAAACAATAAAAAATACACCTCTCGGTTTTATGAGTTTCTAACAAGATTTCTTTCGTAATGCACTTTACGATACTATAAAAATATATTTGTGTGTAAATACGTGTTTAATTGAGATTCTTTGTATCTAGTGTACATTCATATTAATACAGTTAATTAATTAGTAAATTACAGCTGTAAGAAAATCTAAGGTATCCATTACTTTTATCTGCTTGTTTCATTATTCTACTAAACGGTTTTTAATTAAAAAACCTACATATTTTAGCAAATTTTTTATAGAAGTATCAAATAATTTACGTTTCGTACTAACACTTTTCATTTATACAATCCAACTCGTAAAAGAAGAAGAAGAAGGAAAAAGAAACAAAGAAGAAGATAGAGCTATAAGGCGAAAAATAAAAGTAAGAAGGACAAAAACGGAGAATTAGTATAAAATATGTATATATGTGTGTGCGCTACACATTGGAACTGACGCTGATATTCCTTCATATTTTAAATACCTTTTTACTCTTTAGGTAGATAAGTACATACTTTGTATAATAACCACAATTACAATATTAAAAATCCAAAGCCATAGACACCATTTTATGTGACATATCGAAAGGTGTTAAGGCACCATAAATCCTCTTTACGTTCAGCTTTAAAAAGTCAAGTGAGAGGGAAAAAGTGCATGTTTCAAAAAGTTCCGATAAACGTTTTCCAACTCACCAATTTCCATTCTCTCTGTTTTTGGTTTCTAACTGTTTCAAACCTATCTGATAGGTATATAAAAATATCTTCTGTTGGTCACTGAAAACAACAGGTAGGTAAACCAAACTTTCTTAACCCTTAGAACGATGTTTTTGAAACCTTCAAACTACCTCTTGAATAAGATATCAGGCCAAAGGTGTTGAGGAAATTACCTACTTAAAACTTATAACGATCTCTTCCACCGAAATTATGAATTCATGGATCATAATAAATTTATGGCAAAGAAAATACATTACTGGTTGATATACATTATTTAAACGTCGATAGCTGTGTTCTAGACTTTATTATGATTACTCGTTTCTAAAGGTGAGTTTAGACTGGCGAGCTTTTGCTAGTATTTTCTCTTGAGTTGACTAAATGTTATTCAGCAACTTTTTACACATCAACTCAATATATTAATTAATTTTATTAAATTATTCTCTAGTAACTGTAGAATAGCTCATTCCAGATTTTCCCTGCGTCAGTCCCCTGCGTAGGAGATTTCTGGAACTATTGTCCAATAATCCCCTATGTAGAATGTCGACTTGACTAAATCTTCAAGACTTTGACTTGCAATCATTTCGAACAGCTGTGTATTTACTGTTCCGAAACCTTAGTTTAATCGAAAATCAAATTACATACTAATGCTACATCCGCTATGGGTGCTTTTATAGTTTTCCATGCAACGTCACGACACAAACGGTGTTCCCATACTGTCAGCTTTTCCATCGCTTTAGCGGTAGTAGCCCTTTGATAACATCGGTTCTGTACCGGCATTTGGTGTCTCAAATGTAGATGAATCCAGAAAACGCCAAAACTAAGGTTGTTTTTTTTTTTAATTCATGTACTGGGCATTGATACCTACGGGATGCCGTTATCGTTGACAAAACAAAGAAGCATCTCCATACAATTCCAATAAATTTTCTTTCCCATTCTACCGTGAAGGTAAATCGTGACGTACCGTGACGTTTGACGGAAGGTATAAAGCGCCCAATGGGTTTAACTTTGACAAACTCTCAGCAACTGAATTCCACAGAGCAAACAAAACTACCGATGAACTGACCACACACGGTAAAGAAACCTGTCTAAGTTCCTGAACTTTCAACTTGGATAGAGGAACAGGAAACTGGGGGCTACTGTGTAATTGGAGGATTACTTTTAAACTTGGTTCTTTGTGAAATAGTAACCGTATAAAGACGAGCGTTACCAAAGACAAGTTAATAATATGTACAGAGATAAACAAAGTTTCTGTTATTAATAAACTCGATGTAATGTTTAGATCATGCCTTTTAGATTATGCCGATATACGCGAGATAATAAACGTTAGTGCACCCCAAAAAAAGCATAACAAACCCTCTTTGAGTTTGTGTTATCCATCAAGATTTTGAATAGTAGATCCTCCATTTGCCGTGCAATAGAGGTCAACATTGAAAATGTTGAAATAACAAAATTAATACCTTAAAAACATAAAACTTTGTTATAAATAAATGTTCTGAGATAAAAGCGTCGATAGTTTGAAAAGTTCCATCTGCAGCATACTCCGTGGAACAATGCTCGCTACCAGATTGAGTGGACTGCTATTTGGGACTAACTGCGCGAAATTTATTAATTCGCTGGTAAAACTTTGTCTCTAGCACGGAAATGGGAGATTTGAGAACGGAGAGCGTCCACAGTTTCGAGTTTTGGGTTATTTTTTGACTAGTTTGTGTGAAGCTTCTGAATCATGTTAGACTGGTGGATGAAGAGGTGAGGAACTTTTTAATTTGCTATTCGTTTTACTGCTTTTGACATGAACAATTTTTCATGTACCTATTTGTAAAGTTTTTTGTATGTATTTTTACAATTTTGAAATTTCTGTTGTTCTATAATGAATGTACCTACTGGATCCTTTTTAGAGAAGATGGTTTAGGTGCTGGGCAAGTCTACTCCATCTAAACATTGTCAAAGGCACTACCGTGTCTCGTTAAGTGTAGGCATAGGTTGCCTCCTGACGCTGTATAAATCATCTTCGATAGATGTAAAGGCCTAAGATAAGATATTGCATCCTTACTCATTCCACAAGTGATTGTCATGAAGCGTATTCAAAACGTCCGATTGTGTCCTTTTGCAAGATAAAATCTCAAAATATTGTAAATCTGAGTTACTGCAACATGTCACTTAGAACGTAAGCTATGTGTTAATCCTTCAAAGGCTTTATATAGACATCTTAGGCAATACAACTTTATTTTATCGAATCTAAAATCATTATAGATATTTTTATTTCGGTTCTAAGCTATTTCACCCTCGTCAAAAATTACTCCTCAACCGTAAGACAAAATTTCATATTATTATATATCTCTATTTATAACATCTTACTTTTTTAATGTCTGCCTTGAATCTTTATTGATTAGTCTTGCAAATATCAAGTTAAGTATACGATTCAGCTGTTATTAAACTTTTCATCAAGATTTCGTCAAAACACTTGAAACTTCTGAGCAGTTGGTATAATAAAAGGTAATTAACAAGTAGCAGTAACTTGCCACTTTACTACGCTACTGTAACGATGTGATTTAAAATTTTGTCAATGTAAATAGGCAATTTGAAAGCCAATCAACATCATCATCTGGACACAGCGGGAAAACTAAGTTTTTTTAAACTGGCTGTAGGTAGGTACTTTTTTATAGCCAACATTCCAGGTGAGGAAATCAAACGGTATTTATTTCAAGCCTTCTTTTATACTTATATACATATTATATTATTTTATAGATTAGATAACGTTATTAATAAGTACCTATTAAATTCTCCTACTTTGTCAAAATAAGTATAAATAGGTACCTACTTAATCACGCTGTTACAGAACTTAGATGCTATAAGTTTCAATGGGTGTATATTTTAAAATAACCGGCATATAGGAAGGTTTTTGTCGTATGTTGATAGAAGTACTTGTATACCTATTTTATTGTTTTCTCTTTCCATACAACAATCATCGTTTTGTCAAAAACAGTTCTATTTTCAACAGTATGCTACATATTTTGCACAAAATCGAATAAACCTCAAAACTCCAAATTGCCAGCAGCATAAAAAAGACAGTAACTTCCCCGGCTACGGACCGTTGATTGTCTTTAGCGCTAATTAACTAACGAAAAACAAAGTTTCCAAGTCCAAACTACCTTCGACGTAGAATACGTAGCAGTGGGTAGTTCACAACTTGACCAAGCTCGTGGATTTATTGAAGTACGAGCGTACAATATATCCCAAGCAGCATTTGTATACCTAGTTTCATTACCTACTCTATAAGATACCTCCTTTTTTTAGAAGAAAATTGATGGAAAAATCAAATTGCCTACGCCTACTTATGTAGAAGGTTACTTCTGCCCACTGTCGACTTTGAAAAAATTCCATGTTAGACCTTCAAGGTTTGTAAGGAGACAGCCTTGAAAAACTGTCAGTCACTGAGTGGAAGTCACAGAAGAGACATCCTGTAGGAAAACTATGGTGCAGGTGAAGATTCCATAAAAAGTCACAAGGACATCAACGCCTTGAAATAGAAGCTCAGAAAAATCTCGGAATCAGTAAATTAGTTATTTCAAACAAATCAAATAAGATGGTTTTTATTTCAATTAAAATACAGTCCACCTAATTAGTAATTCTAATATGAAAATTGTTGCTAGCATTATAGGATTTTGAAAAGTTGGTATATTGAAGCAAACATTGAGCTACAAACACAACGAACTCATCACTTCATCACAAAAAAAACACCATGGCATTTTCGTACTCTGATTTTTTTTTATACGCATACTTATAGGTAAATAGTATGTTTGTTGTTCATTGCAGTTGGCGACTTTTGAAGTTTTGATCCTTGGACAAATTAACACACCGAGTTTTGTTTTGAGCCCTTCGAAATGTTTGTTAATCAAACCGTGAAAATTCCATTGTTCACAATTTTGTTAAAAGCAAACGAGCAAAGAGGAGCCAGAGAAGGTCACTAAATCTCCAATGAAGTTCGATCATAATTATATGATCAGCTTCATTCGAAGCGATTTGTACTAACCCTCCCATATAACTTACGAAAATAAGCTTTTGATCTTTCGATAGTTACTTATCCCGACCCTACAAAGTTTTTTATTTTTATATTCTACAAACAAAATGAAGTGAAGATGGCGGCGCTCGGACGGATAGGAACGTCAAAATTTAAAAAAAAAAAAAAATCTAAACAAACCGTGCAAGGCTGTGACGTAAGGAGGCTCACTACAACATGTAAAACAAATCGCTTCGAATGAAGCTGATCATATAATTATGATCGAACTTCACGTACAGGGTAAGTTCGTTTGATCATTAATTATTGCTCTAGAATCTTCATAACAGAGTGTCATATTGAACCACGCGTTCAAAGTTGTAACTTAAACCGCACTAATAAGGTTCTTGCCTGGAAGTTCCACCTAACTTGGTGAGGGTATCGGCTAGTGACGAAGTTACTAGCCTAGATTGGTTAGTGAAGCGAACCTATTATTTCAAGTTAATGCAGTCTAAAGTTACTTTCAGCTACTAAAGAGGCAGCGGTTGAGAAAAATGTGTAGGACTCTTTAAATGCCTCACTAGGTACAAGTAGGTATCATATTTTTGTCTGGTTATGAGAAAATGTAGTTTTTTTCTTTAAGTGTAGCTGCAGCCTAAGGTGGAGCACGCTTAGCTATAAACCACCTATTCACTCTTTTCTTGAAAATTCCTAGGCTATATCTTTCAGGAAATACTGATGATGGCAGAGAGTTCCACTCCTTGGCAGTTCGCATTATGAAGGTGGAAGCAAAGCGCTTTGTGCGAAGATGTATATCTACCATGTAGGGATGGTATTTATCAGTGTGCCTAGTGGTTCGGACGTGAAAGGGTGATAAGCTACAGGGTTAAGCTGTTCAATTATTGATGGTACATTAACCCCCCTAGTTTTGAGAGTGACCTTAAACACCCTGTATTTTTTTTGAAAGCAGGTACTACCTAACTAGGTCAAAAATTTTACAGTGACAAACCAGCAAGCAACAATGTCTTCGAAACACACCCCAAATGGATCAAATACCTTGAATACCAGTCGTGGAGCGAATACATAATCTTACTCTAGGTAGGTCAGTAACCAAAGCCCCATTTACATGAAAAGATTTTCACTCATTTTTACCGGTATGTTACATAATTGGCTATTTAAGTCACCTTAGAGCCCATCATAGACATCAAGCAGTAACAATGTTGCCGTAGCCGACACCGGCCAGGAAGACCTCATCACCATCATCATCATCATCATCACATACCGGTAGAAAACTTACCCTTCTGTTCATCTGTTCTCTTATAACTCCTAAAGTAGGTACTTTTAATAATTTTAGCAAATGAGGTATCGTTTGAAGTTTCTCGATTGTCCGCTGGTTATAAGGTATGTGACTTTACATTAAATTGAATATTGGGCCCTCTAGATGACACATCTTAGGAAACTAAAAAAAGTAAATTATAACCATGCCGTGTTGGTTTGATTGCCTTATTCCTCAAAATAATTGAAAATGGTTTGATCATGCCTAACCTATCCTAGGAATACTCTGTGGTAAAGTCGTCTGCAATTTTTTTTATTCATAGTTTTAAAAACTCTTTTTGCACGTTTTTTTTAGTCTATTTTGGTTCAAATCGTAGGAAGGATCACGTTAGCGAATGTGTTGCCCACTGCTTTTGTGTGGTCTCACCTCTCTACTTTTTGAAATACTAGCCGTCGCCCGCTGCGTTGCTCGCGTTCAGCCCTTTAGGGTGCGACTTTTCAAAATTCCTTTCTTAGTGCGCCCCTACACTATATAAGGAACCTACCCTCCAAATTTCATACCTCTAGGACTTGTAGTTTAGGCTGTGCGTTGATTCTATGTCAGCTTCAAAAGAGTTTTATATATATTGATGATGATGATTTCCAACGACTACCAACTAGACTATAACGACTTTTTTTTTAGTAATCGTACCTCCAAGATGAAAATCTCTCCGTGTAAATAGAATAAGTCTGCAAGTACATTGTATTTTGCACAAGAAACCAATTTTCTACATTGTATTCCCAGTCGGTAACATTTGAATAAATAGAAGTTTCTAAGAATATGTTGCTATTTGTTTTCTATGTTCTATCGTTCATTTCACTGTGTAATGGTAGACATTCTCACTAAATTTGAGAGGAAAATACATTATAATAAACACAAAGGAACAATAAAGCTCTTATCATGACTGAAGAATAGAGTCCAATTGGTTATTGGACTGTTGTTCAGGCATTATGAGGTTCTTAGATAGATAGAAAATACTTTATTAGATAAAAATTATAATTTGACGAGGTCTAGAGAAGGGAGTCCGAACACCATAATTAATAGCAAAATAAATATATTTAAAAAGATACCATTTTCGATTTTAAAGAAATGGAAATTTCTCGGTACATTTCCAGTGCCTCCAGCTAAAATGTGTCATCAAAATTCACATTTTTACAAACCAAACAAAAAACTAATCATTATGCTACCTTCTGATATAACATAACGCTTACACAATCTACCAATCAGGGGAGGGCAAATCAAAATAAATCTTCCAACATTCTGTATTCCCAATCAACAAAATTCCATTTCGGACAGTTTCGTGTTTCACGCCAAGCTCTATTAGATTTGGTAACCGGATATCAGAATTCATGTCAATGTCATGATATCATAGTAATTGTTTTTGAACATAAAAAATACTGGTACAGTAAGCATGAGTTTTGTATTGAGAAAGTACAGGCTAAGCTAGATAATAAGGTCTTTGAGTCTAACCTGGATTATATTTTAGTAGCTGGTGCCCGCGATTCAGTCTGCGCAAGATTAGAAGTGCAATTGCTATGCGAAATGTTCAAGACGTTTCGGAAGAGTACGTGTCCCGTCAGGTCCCGTTGATTTCTCGGGGTAAAAGGTACCCTTTTTTATATAGTGTTTTTAGCTTCTAGGTAAACGTGTATTGTTTGATAGCACATGTAACTGATGTTAATGGCACAGTAAAATGTTTTATACGTCAATCAAAATTGATAATTGACAGGTGCCCGGTATTCTGTAGCGTCGATTCCGATTCGAAAGGGTTAAAAATGGGCATGGAAAAGATGTCAGTATTTTTCACGTATTTATTCATGAAAACTTTTGTATCAATTTAATTTGCTGACCTAGTACGTAGGTACTACTTCTGTAAAGACTATTAAAACAAAAAATACAAATTAGCTGTTTTGTTTGAGAATATTTAGCCTGTCTTATTTAAATATTTAATTTCATATTTAAATCAGATGAATGATCCCTTATCATATTTATACAAAATGTTTTTTTTTAGTTTGTTAGGTTGTGTAACAGAATTTTCTCTCTAGGGCTGGTTTGTTGACCTCTCCTCCACTTACAGCTCAGTGCGCAATTCACATTTTGCAAACCTACGTAATGAAACTCACGTGTAGCCAAATGTTCATTAATACATGTTATCTACGGTTTTATCTTATCTACAATAACTTTCACGTCAAATCAATAGTTTACAGTCATCTATTGCCATTAAACGGACATCAATAAGGAAACCAAGCCTTAAGTGGACTTGAAATAGGCGAAAGTCGTATATCACAAATTGACTACCGTCTACACAAAGATTGAAATATCGTACTGCTGAATGTGTTAGCAATTCAACAACCCAATTTGAGTAAACTGACCGCAATTAGAACTCTATGGCATCGCAATAAAGGCTAGAAGTATTTCCTTTTCATTGCTCTGTGAAGATGTTGAATGGAACACTCAACGATTGTGGAGTTATAATCAACCAGCAAAGGATGCGGTATTTTATTATTGACGTTTAATTTATGTGGTTAAAACAAAATCTTGTAGGTGTATCATAGATTAGAAGGAATCTATCTTATTTAGTTATTTTCCGATAAGTGGAGGTACACTGATAAGATAATCAGTTGACTTTCTGAGCCCTCAATATAACCAAACAGGTGACGCAGTATCATTTAGTAGAGTCAGACTCTAGGCGACATATAGGACCTCCAAATATTTTTTATTCCATGTTTTGTATTTATTGGTAAGCAAGTTATTTGATGAAGACCCATGGTTATTATTTAATGAACCCAAAATCGGGTTAAGTTGATTGACTGGTTTTATTAAGTCGGTCGTTTTTGAGGTCACATTTCAAAATTTGATAATAATGATTTATTTGACTCGATGACATACATTTTGAAATATTTGTAAATAAAACGGGTTTTTGGACTGCCAATAAAAGAAGATGCATATTATTTAGCATTCCAATGGTATACTGGGTATAAAAGTAGCTATTTAGCCAACTAATATCTTTATTTCTGTATAATAGTTATTCTTTTTAAATTCGTCTAAATATTACTCAAGGCTCATCCAGGAATTTCTTATAACTACTTCATAAAATTCTAGGTATTTGCTAGCTCATTTCTATTAACATTTCTTTCATGCAAAGCATTGAACTCGATGACAGCTTCAATTAGTACTGAAGCCTATTTTCAAAGAATGCGCACCCGTAGCACCAGTTTTATTTCACAGGCTCTCTAATACATGCAATTTTGCTTTAAATTGCGCAGTTGACTTGTGCTAAAGCTACAGTAATTTTTTAATCACTCAACACTTAAAATTAGTTCCAAGAATCCAGACGCGTTAATTAGTTTTATGTCCATTTCGAGAATCGAGGAGTACTGAAAGGAGACAGTAACATCTTGATTAAGCTTTGTAAGCGCTAACTCTTTTAATAAAGACAGATTGGAGCACGATGAGACGCTCTTCAAGGTCTTGCTTTTGCCGCCTTAATTCTTAATTATTAGAATTAGAACAAATTGTAGCGTAAATGAACTGAAGTACGCACGTACAAACTTTTAGTATAATTTTTGAAGTTATACCTACTTCTAATGTGACTTCCAACTGACAGCGTACAAGGTTGCGTTAAACGGGAAGCGTTAGTCTCTGTCTCTTTCTATTCCCCCGAATAGAAAGAGACAGAGACTTGCATAAATACTCAATTAATTTCACATTAAACACAGAGCGAGAGTGAATGCGTGGCACTCGAAGGATAACTTCTTCCGCGCGAAGGGAGTCCACGCGCTGGTTTTTATTTTCATTATTTTCATATCTAGCTAATACTTAAAATATACTCAAGCGTCACAACCTTCACAAATAGTGTGAAGGTCAGTGAAAACATTTTCCTAACCATTACACTAGTTTTAATCTTATGAACTATTATTCCCTAACCTTTATACCAGTGTTACAGAGCAGTGTTAAAGTAAGTCTACCTGTCAGTGTTTAGAGCCTGCCTTTAGAGTTTCGCAGTATCAATGTAATATTTAAACATGTCTCTACCTAGCTCTTTTAAAAGTTGAGGCAAAATCGGAACTTCACTATTTATTATTAGATCTTTGATATGTGAAATCCTGAATCTGAAATAATGTAATCTACCATTTTCGAATTCTAAGCCCGTCCAAACAAACAAACGCTAAACACCCAATTAGAATCGGTTGCAAACAGTCCAAAACACAATCGCCATTGTCCATCTCGGCTGACCTAAGTACCACCTGAATTCCATTCCAACTTAGAGGTGTTGCATGTAGTGGAAATACGGCTGGTTCACTCAATTCTAAGCGTCAAACTCATGCGGACAAATCTTCGCGTCTGGCAGTCTGACACAAATATTTTTTTAAAAGCACGCTGTTTTGGAGCTTTTTGTTACAATATGCTTTTCCTTAAAAGCTGTTTCCGTTATAACGATGCTGAAAGCAAATTAGCTCAACTTTCCTTTAGTGGTGACTATAGCTGGTAATTTACATTTACACGCTTTTCCAGACTTAGTATCACTGCACATAGCTCATTTATTTTTTTCAGGCACCTGTGACTCGAAAAAAAGAAGAATCCAGTCAAGTCAAGACTCATCTGAAGATGAAGACTGATAGATATTAAACTATGAAGATAACTATGGAATGACATAGCTGTACATCAATGAGCTATGCAACTGCGTTAGCCACGTTGCCTACCGGAACAACCTAGTCCACCCAGACCGGTGAATTAGCATAAGCTATAAAACTTTATGCGAAACGCCACGAAATGGTACGTAGAAGTCGATGAATACAGAATTGCCAAGTTAGTCCTGTTAAGCTGAAATAAGTTTGTTTGAAATAAAATTAAGAGATAAGACTACCTTTCTAGGTACTAAGATAGATAGGTGGTCGATACTAGGGCACTGCACTGGTTTGTTTATTTGAAAAAGCTAAGGCAAATTATTCACCATACCAAAAATCAAATAAACTCACTTGTTTGCTACAAAACCCATAAAACCATATTTAAGGTGAAAAAGAATACTGTTTATTACTTTCTACATTAAAAAATACTATAGGTATACTTTATTATTAAAAAGTCTACAAATTATTTAGTTTACCTCGATAATTTTCTCTTTCAGCGCTAGTTTAATAAACCATTGAAAAATGGTGACGTAAATAATATTTTTTTGCAAAAAAACTGTATAATCTGCAAAATAACCATTCTGTTTCGTTCTATGTCTTTGGGTTGGCACTACGTATGGTATTTTAGGAAATGCATACGGATCCCGGCGAGGTGAGAAAATAGGAAATTAGAGCCGGTTACAAAATTATGAATTATTTGCACGTTTAATATTCATTGTGCTCTGTAAACTCATGTTTGTTTGTTGAATTTACTTGTGTGCACTTTACATGTAAATAATGTACGTACAGTCTGCGGTAGTATTTCGGTACTCACCCAAACAAAGCTTGATGAAAAATTAAAAAAAAAAATTTTTTTTACTATACCTAGGTATAGCAAACAAGCTCGTATGAGTCAGTCGCCAACTCTGGTGACGGAGTTTATAGGCCGCCTTAAGGCCTCCGTCATGGCTTAACGACTACTACAGCCGGAACCGACAGTTTAATGTGCCCTCCGAATTACGGAAGCGCTCAGGTGTAAATGCCACTAACGGTCACCCATCCAAAAAGTGACCGCACGGAACGTCGCTTAACTTAGATAATTGGTTACTGATTAACCAAGCTATGCTACGAGCGCTTTAATTTTTTTTACTAGTTTTCATTCATAAAATAGTTTAAATACTTATGATATTGGTTATCAAATATAATGTTGTATGTCGTAACGTTATAAATCATAGTTAATTCAATAATTTTATGTCGATAGAACAAAGAACAATGCATGACACCATCATAGTTTGGCATTGATTATGCCACGATGACATGTCATGATGTCGTCAATTATTGAGTTTAAGGTTTATATTCCTACCTACCTAGCAATGATGTGAATTCCTTAAAGTTACGACATACAATTTGATTGTACAGTGTAAAATGTAAATGCCCATTCCAAAGCTATGTTTTTGGTTTTATGAAGTGATAAAATCAATAAAGAATTGATTTATTTTATTTATATTATTTTTTGGCCCTGCCTGAAAACCAGCGCTGTTCAGCAGGGTAGAACCATCTGCCCTGTTAGACAGCAATAAGCTGAGTCGGGACCGATTTGGCTGCATACAGCGCGGAACGAGACTGGCTAGTACCCACTTATTATTATGTTAGGTTACCTATAGCTGTTGCTTAGCTATTACTAT
Source organism: Eulithis prunata (assembly GCA_918843925.1). Taxonomy (NCBI): domain Eukaryota; kingdom Metazoa; phylum Arthropoda; class Insecta; order Lepidoptera; family Geometridae; genus Eulithis; species Eulithis prunata. The sequence goes on along the minus strand of OU974019.1, from coordinate 3,007,916 downwards.
TTGTTTGTTTCTTGTACGTATCTATAAGTTTCCTATATTTTCTATGTCCGTTCTGTATTCTCTGTGTGTATGTCAAATAAACGATCTATCTATCTATCTATCTATCTATTTAATAGTAACATAGTAGTAAATAATGATGTGACAAAAAAAAAAGTAATGGTTTAGGACTGAAAACTAGGAACTTCCATTTTATTTTTCTGACTAGGTAAAATTAGTGTTTAGATAAAAAATAAGCGATTAGAGCTACCTATAAGTGAACCTAATTATTGAAGAAAATGATACGTTATCAACATTTTTGTCTTATTCTACTTTTCATAAATGAAATGCAACGCAATAAAACCATCAACATAACTAAAAATAAACTGAAGCTGTCTGATAAGTTCCATTTTCCAAAGCATAAAAGATATGTCTGTTTATTTGACCTACAATAAACAAGTTGCTTAATAGAGTACCTGTCAATCATCGAAGCAATCTGTCAAAATGTTTGCGGGGTTCCGCATCTGTTTATGATTAGTCTCTCTTCATGACCCAGTTCATGGTCCGGCTAGTACGTATAGGGTAGTATTATTATGATTTGTGGTATAGGTATGTATTATCAGCAATTTATAGTTTCTATAGATAGTTTCTATATTTCATTTCTGTTTGTATTGAAACGAATTTTGGGACGAAACCGTAATAGAAATATTAATAAAATTGAAGTTATTGTTTCGTCCCAGTGGGACGAGATAGCGGTAGTCCGAAACTAGAACAACTCGAACAGTTTTGCTTAGTTTGTGACATGAGGGCGTTTTGTAAAATTTCTGTCTTTTTTATTATTCTTCTTTATGTTGCTACACTTTGGACAGAGCTAATAAATAAAGAAACTGTATATATGCCATCCGCTGTGTCATAAATCCATTATAAAAATTGTAGAATCATTTTTATAATTGGTTAGCTGCTTTTAAATCATCTTATTGTTATGTCATGTTATCACATGTGACAAATGTCACTACATGTGACTAGCTGGCGCCTGTCTAGACATACTTACTACAACATTCATCAATAAAACTGGGAATTATTACTAGGCACCTCTGAAGGATAAATTTTTGTTTGCGAGTGTCTATGTTTTTTACCCGACTGCGGCTAAGCAGAAAGGAGGGTTGCATACGACCACAGCAGCTTTCCTCAAGTACATAACAATTTCAGACGAGACAGTTCTTTTGAGGGCGTGATTTTCAGTGTCGGGTTTTAGATTTATTGATCTTATTTTTTATATGTTAGTTTATATAATTCTCTTAGGTATGTATAGTGTATACCCACCTACTTTGTTTATAATGTTTCCTGAAATAAAACAAATTGAATTGAATAATTTTTGCTAGACCAAGACAACCTTATAAATTACCTACATAAATGAGATAATATTATTCAAGCGATAAAAATTATAATATTTTATTTCAATGGTGCAATGATTTCATAGTCATAGTCTCAGGGTGAACATGAGCATGTAAGTAGACATATTAATCACTGTGTTATTTCTTAGAACATAATTAATTAAACTAAATTAGTTCCGTGTACATTGCTGGATGCTCTTCTAGAAATCAAATTAAAATAGGCCAAGCGTATCAGATGTTTAACTAAAGCTATAAATTAACGAAGGTAGGTGGTACATAGGTACACACCATGTTATGGAAATGATTGAATTAATATTACTTCATCAATCCCTGAAACTATGACACCATATTCATCATCATCATTACAAATACCTATTTCTATTATTTTACAAAGAGCTTTCAATTCTTTCAATGCCTTTTATGTGCTTCACTAGCCGTCTCCCGCGGCGTTGCTCGCGTTAGAGTGTGACTTTTCAAAATTCCTTTCTTAGTGCACCCCTACACTAAATAAGGATACTAGGTATACCTACTCCAAATTTCATACCTCTAGGACTTATAGTTTAGGCTGTGCGTTGATTCTCTGTCAGCTTCAAAAGAGTTTTATATAGGTATATTGATTATCTAGTTACGGATTTCTCTATCTCTACAATCTGAACTACTGCCTACCGAAAGATTTCCACAGAAAAGTGTATGCCCGAAAAATTACGTGAAAAAATACAAATACAAATTACAGTATGTACACTTTCTTGAGGAAAATGTATGAAATGATAATTTTTTTTAGCAGTAATACTAATAGCGCTACAGAAAAAGTTGTTCATACAAAGTTTAAGGGAGTTAGCCCCCACTGCACGGATTCGTAACGCTTGCAATATTCGTTCAGTAAAATAGCTCCGTTTGTAATAGCCATGGACAATAGCTGCAAAGTTATTCTACTAATAGCCGTAGTCATTAACGCATTATCACTTCCAGTACACTGGAACTTACTGCACCGTTTTGTTTATCCTATTTACTTCGCGACAGGGCGTAGGAAAATATTTTTTTTACTTTCGTTTTCCACAGAGCTACGTTTTCAAAATGCCAATTTTTCAAAGATTTCGCACAGGCATTTAAAAAATATAGGTGACGTTAGGTAATAAACGGACAAGTTGAGGAGTAGTAGGTTAGCGTGGTATGGACATGTCATGCGGAGGGAAGAAAGCCATATTACGAGATGAGTGCTAGACATGAATGTGGACCGATGTAGAAGTAGAGGTAGGCCAAAGAAAAGATGGATGGACTGTGTGAAAGAAGATATGAGTAACAAAGGAGTGAACACCGAGATGACGGCTGATAAAGAAGAGTGGAAGACGAAGATATGTTGTACCGACCCCACTTAGCGTGGGACAAGGGTAGGAAGATGATGATGAGGTGACGTAAGGTAAGATTCATAAAAGTACTAGACTAATACCCAATTTGAAAATCAGATATTGGTATAATTGTTTTGGGAATCATCACACCTTTATCTCCAAAATGGGTTAGAATTGATTGACCCTATGCTGGCTTTTCCTCGATGTAGATTACCAAATAGTATGTATGCGCTAAATAAATGCCGATATTATAAATTGCTGTATGCAAAATTACACCAAAAATATCATAAATTCTAAATTTTTATCAGCCCGTTCACGCTTTGCATTGATCAACTAAATATCGCACCCTTAACACACTATTTCTACTTTTAAAATAATAATGCCAAAAATAGTTTTCTAATTAGGTGTTTTACTGGTTGCCAAAACTCCTGCCCGCCTCCGCTCCGTTGGATCGTAAGCAACTGATTAAATTCAGACCAAAGTTAACCGTGTGAAAACTCCAAATGGTGGCAATAGGGTTTACTCAGAATTTAAAATGTGCTAGGAAAAGAATAAATCATTATAAAGTAAATAATAAATAGTTATTTAGATATCTGAGGTCGATAAAGGTTTTTGAATGGAAGTTTTGTTTTTTGTACTTTTATTATAGTTTTTACATTCAAAATCTGTAATATAACGTTTAATTAATGCTAAAAAAACAATTTGGCTAAACTTTAGTCATATTTCTTGTCACGTTTCACTCGGAAGCTTTTCCAATACTCTATGATAGTGACTTAGAGCTGTCTAAGATTTGGTTTGCGTTAAGGTGGGTCCACATCCGATATTTTGTCCGTACCGTAGCTCCGTATCGTATCAGCGTCGCGATCAAAGAACGCTAGTTTGGACGCCCGTTCGGTTACGGTAAGGTGGTACGGCGGCGTCCAAACTAGCGTTCTTTGATACCGTACGGACAAAAGATCAGATGTGGACCCACCTTTATGGTAAGCATGCTCAAGAGGTGCTTGAATATCCCATTATAATTGTGTTAAAACATTGTGAAATGACCTCCAAATAAAATCACGGTAAGAATAATTGCACCTGTTTCTTGCAATTTTATAAATACACCATAACTCATCACAAAATTGGTATTTATCCAGTATGGAAAAGCTATTTATTTGCAACCATGTACTCGAGCATTAAGTATACATTGTAATTAAAATAAACCCATTGTCAAACCATACAGCACCTTGCACAAATATTTTTGTTTTCAGTAGGAATCGAACTCACAACCTACAGCTCAAAAGGCAGAACTTCTTCTTCTCTTCATCAATGGCCTCTGTCCGTCATTTCGACGGACAATTTTGCCAATGTAAAGTGATATAATTGTAATAATATAAGTCAAGTCAAGTCATTTGTCAAGTCGGCTGTCGTTTGTTTTGAAAAGAAAATGGTAGATTTTCTCCCCAAAACCTAACACGAATTTTCACACTCAGAAAAACCACTTTACACACATTTATTCCAATGGCTCACACTTTATGTTACGACCTAACTATTATTGGTTAAAATTCCACCAAAATTAAACAACAATACTCACAATAACACAAGAAAAACCATTAAAACAAAAGTGCTATGTGTCGCTTCAAAAAATTACAAAACTCGTGTCCAAAGGCAGAACTATACCAAGTGTTCTGTGAGGACTGTCAAATATCACATTATGTCAAACACACTTCACAAAAACCGGTCAGCATCAGCAATCAACATGCTTTGATCATTCCGCTTCGTAAATAGAAATGTGCAAATGAAAACGTACGGTATGTTTGAATACTAAGCTTTGCGCGTGACTTTATCCGCGCAAACTTGTAAGAAAAAAAAGTTTTCTCATTATTATTGTTACAAAATATAATTTTACTTGAATGATTCCTTTAAGTATGCCATTTCAATTAAATGATTACTTACTACTTGAATGACAATACACTCAAGTGAAATTTATTTTTAGATTAAACCGGTCTCTACCAAAGTTATTTTAAGAATATTTTATTCACAAATAAAATTACAACTAATACAGTATTTGCAATATTGAAAATATTTACAAAATATACATGAAACAGTTGAGCAATTTTATTTATTTTTCGGTATTTCGAATACTAAGAAAAACTATTGACCGAGCTTATTAATTTGTTATTTTTTGAAAAACAACACCTGTAACTAAGGAATATGATTTTAATAATTACTTACTCGTAATCACGTGCTTCTAAAATTGTAACAGACAGTCAGACTATCCTTATAATATTAGTGCGCATTGTCCTGTTTTGTATTCGTTGATAATACTTGAGAGGCAGAAATAACTTTAGTTCGGGAATGGAAATCGGGAAGTTGAATATTTGAATGCTACTCGTATTTTTGGTTTCTATATTTCAGTTTGGGTCTAAAGTTGCGTTCAAACGTAGAGCTAAGAATAATAGCAAGATAAAATTATGTACTAGAAACAAACATTGCCAGCTTTGCATAGTCAGCTGTAACTCAGTGGCTATAATAATACAGAACGGCGACGGGGCATGGCGAAATAATAGTGGCCGGTGGGACTAGCCGAAGGTTGTTTACCTGTGCTAATATTTTTTTAGCAATTCGAGTTGTTATTGCTAAAGAAATATTAGATGAAGAAATAAATAAATATTCTTGGACATTACACACATCGCCCTCTAGTCCCAAACTAAGCCGAGCTTGTACTATGGTAACTAGATTGCTGATATAATACTTATATTATACTTATTTTTTTTGTAAATACATACTTATAATACATAGTAACATCCAGGCACAGAACAAACATCTATGTTTGTCACACACAAATGTTTGTTCTCGGTGGGGATCGAACCCACGACCCACAGCACGGAAGGCAGAGCTACGACCGACTGAGCCATGACGCCTGTCAACGTCTGTACTATAAATATGAATATTTATAGTAGAATATGCAATCAAATCATCGAAATGAAATTCAGTGTTAAAACTTCTTTGACCCTAAATACACATTAATATACACAGTATTTTTTTAAACATTATATTTACTCTAGATAATTTTCTTTAAACAATAATCCGTAGATCTTTTTAATAATTACGAGTTCAAAAAATATCATCTTTAAATGAATGCATTTTTTTTTTTTTTTTTATATAATATAATAATATGATGATCTAAAAATTATGTAAGATATCGCGTGTTTGTTATTTAAAATCTAAAAATGTAATAAAGAAAATATAATATAACAATCCCGACCCTTATGTATTATCTGGAAAGGTCGGATGTCCACCTTAATAAGCAGCTCAATGTAATGAAGGTGAATTATAAGCGTCAAGGGACGGGTTACCTAAATAATAGAAGGCAAGTCATGCATAGGTTATTGTACATAATTAAGTTTACCTCGTGTTTGAAGGGCTTATATCGATGGAAGTTAATATAGTTAATATTGATCGTGTTTGATTATACAATACACTATACAACTTACTACAGAATAATTACCTACATAATTATTAAGCATAATAATAATTTTGTACATAAAATACTTAAGCACTAGATTTTGGTCCAGTGACGTCCTCATCAGATACCTACCAATTATTTAAAAAATAAATAAATATCCTTGGACATTTCACATTCCGCCTTCAAGTCGCAAACTAAGCAGAGCATGTATTATGGGAACCAGATTGCTGATAGAATACTTATATATTTTTTTTTTTGTAAGTGCATACCTACTTACAATATAGTGTCCCGTTATGTGTACCTATAGGCATAGGTTGCCTCCTGACGCTGTATAAATCATCTTCAATACGATCGATATTGTCTTACAATACATAAAATACTAGAACTAAAATGGTATTATACCGACTATACTATTATAGATATACTATACAATTTTTTTTTATGATAAAAGTAATGGAACAAGCTGATAGCTCACCTGATGTTAAGTGGTAACTTCTGCCTATAACAATGCATTACCTCACAGAGCAAGTCCAATGAGGATGTGCCCTGTAAAGCAATGCACTGCGTCCATCACTGTGAGACGTAAAGATCTTGAAGTCTCATGTTCCTGTAATTACACCGGCGCCCTTACCCTTCAAACCGGAACACAGCAATGCGACTAGGTGCAAGGCAAGCTTTTTATAAAATGTCCAACAGACACTTTGCAGCGTCCCGGTCATTACTTAGAGGCATTGGTTGAAATGCCCTCTGACGCAGTATAAACCGTCTAGATTTAAATGTATGACGAATTATGACTTTTGCGAATACATCGCATAAAAACCCCGTACCTATTCTCAAGGAATCGCCTTTTATCCTGTAACCTTCACATTATAATCAAAATAATTACGCTGAGTGTTCTATTGTAGGTTTTCCGCAATCCAGCGATAAACTCAAGAGATTAAAGACTACGGAGTCAAATGGAAGAATTTCTCGTTTGCTTGTTAGATTTTGGAAAGCCAGTCTTTGTTATTTTTATCATAAAAGCCCTTTTTGAAATTTATATTCATTTTCGTGATATAACAAATATATATCAAATTTCTAATCTAAAAATCTGATTATCTTGACGAATGCTAGTTGGATAAGCAATGCTCTCGCCAAAACGAAAATATTCACGTTTGGATGTGTCTGAAAAGGATAGCTACACATCTAAGTTCAAGAGAAAAAGAGAAAGATAATCACGGATTGCGACACCTGCGGTGAGTTCCTGAACAAACCAGGGTTTTAGCATACCAGAATAACAAACCCAAGAACTCGATTCTACATTTTACAACGGTTCACGTTATTCAGCTCCAAACTACGGTTTGTTTGATTTTCAGTTTAGCTAAAACTTGTGCAGCTAAATGGAAAACAGACTTCCTACAGTTCAGCTGCATGTGAGCTGTCAAATTTTGATAGTAGAATGCAAAATAATCTGCAAACAGGTGAAAAACTGCGGCTTAGCTGCGTCTGAGCCGAGAAGTTCGTTAGTGGAATTAGCCCTGGTCTGTTTTAGGCATAAAGCACACAGCGCCGAACCGTCGAGTGGTAAACCTATGCCGTTTGCGTAAATCAAAGGCCATGCTTTTTCCAAAAAGTCATTAAAAGTCATTAACATCGTAACTAACTAAAAAACAAGAAACAATCGTTTGTGTATTTGTGTTATAATAAATAAAATTAATCTAATTCAATAACTGCATTCTGAATCGTTGTTTATGTACCTATAGATGAAACGCAGTAACTTGCGCGGTAACAGCTTAGTTAGTTTGGCAATCGACTCACGATTGGGCAAAAAGTGATTTATTTACAGAGTCACTGCCTCCTGCCTTAGCTATCTTATCATTTTGAACCCCACGATCCTAAGATTAGAGTTTAAATTGTAACTGAATTTGATATGGTATTGACCAAGTACAAATTACGTAAATAAGATTCGTATTTTTTTTCTAAAATATCTTACGTTTCTCAAGATGAAAACTCCACCAACACATTTGATGCAATTGACACCTGGTGACGGAGTTTTTAGGCCGCCTTAAGGCCTCCGTCATGGCTTAGCCAGTTGACAAGTCGCACCTGGATAAATTTTTATGAATTTTATAACAAAATACAACAGTACAAAAAACAACATCGTAACATTGTAGCTAGCTTATTGACGCTGACTGTACAACTCTTCATTTATTCCACCATTATGTATTATTTTGTTCGCTAGAAAAGGTTTAACAAATTGAGCTTTTTTGGGATCACGTTTTAGATAACCTCTTTTCTTTGTCTGCAACCTAAGATTTAATCTTGAGTAATAGGTTTCAAATAAATAAAAACCAATCCTTAGAGCGTACATAAGGGTACAAAGAACCTTTGAGTACCATTTAATATAGGCAAAAGTAATGTACTCAACGTACCTACCGAATGGTTAATTTGTATTTAGTCTGGCAAGGACTGTATTTGCATCCGGAATCAAACATGATTTTTTTTACAGTGTTGTATCAAAATCTCTACTCAAATCTATGCTTGAGTAACACTTTCTTTAGCAGAATACGAGCCTTAGTTTGTGAGGTTTGAGTGGAAACGCGCATTTGATTCAATTTAATAAGCTTTTAATTAACTGTTTTCTTTCAACATTTTAGGAAAACAAAAGCTACAAAAAAATACAGCTGCATACAATAAAATTACATTGAATAAATATAAGATGATAAACTACTCAATAATAGTTATTTGTTATACAAGAGTGCAAAGTTGCTTTTTAACCGCGTGTTCAATTTTGATGACCGAGCAATCGAAGGATTCTAAAATTGAATCACGAGCGCAGCGAGTGATTCAAAATTAGAATCCTGAGCGTTAGCGAGGGAATCAAAAGAACACGAGGTGAAAAATCTTTGCACTCGAGTGCAACACGTAACTTTTCATTCCACCTCAGCGAGGAAATGACTAAATGCAAAAAAAGCAAATTGAAAAAAGAACACCAAGAAGGTTCCGAGTCTGAGTTTTTAACAAATTAAAAAAAAGTTGTATGATATATTCGGCACCATAGAGGTAGCAGTAAATAGGTTTAATGTTTTTTTTAATTCACAAACTTAGTGCACACGATGTTCTAAATTCAATTTACTTTATCCTCTAGAGAATAAAAACGGCTTTTCCACTCAGATATTGAAGAATAAAAATACTCTTTCCGAGATGGTGGGATGAAAAATAAATACTGTACTCAGTATCAAGACAATAATAATACTAAAACCATAATTGCTTCATTATTAATTAAGTTCCCGGTAACTAGGTTATACTACCGCTACATAAAGGTACCTACTTCCGAATCGCCCAATCCTTTCCACCTGCTCAATAATTCACGTTAAAATTGATTTTGGGTCGATCACGTTCCCAAATATTATTTTAGGTTCTAAGTAGAAAATATCGAAGATTCGAACCCGCTTAGGTAATGTGTGAAACTTGGTAAAAGGTGATAAAAATTTAAACGAGGGTGCTACCCATGTTACCCAATTGTATTGGGCTTTTGGCATGAAGGTACCAATGCAGATCAAACGATTTCTGGAACAAACAGATCATCTAAGCTCCGAACGCACTAGGCGGCCAAGTTGCAGCTGTACTGCACTCAATTGTATGAAATAAAAAAAATGTAATTAGGTATTAAATAAAACAGTCCCAAAAACGGTTATTTTAAGGGACTGTTTTCATCATATTATTATTTAATATTATGTCAAAATCTATGTTAAAGTCTAGGGTTTCGCAAACCTACGGGATCAAAACCCTAAAAAGGGTAAAAATAAACATACCTTAAACTACTTTTGCAAGCAAAAGTAAGTAATTAAAGTTCTATTATCAATATGCAAACGGTTGATTGTATTAAAGTTATGTTCATTGAATGCAAATCTTGCTAGTATCTAACTGTTTCTGTGGCAGGAAGCAATATTTCAGTTCCTAGCTGCTAATAATTAAAGCGTGGGGTGTGTGATACACTACAACCTGTTTCTTACTACTTCTATGCCTAGGCCAGATGGTGACTGGTAAGGCATTTCAATTCTATGATGCAATCGGTGCATTCGATGAAAGGTTAAATATTTGATCGTACTAGGTAGGTATACCACAGTAACCTACTAATACATACCTATTTCAACTACGTGGATTTATCTTCTACTTCGTCGTGGAGGAATAAGATCTGCACTGACGTCCCGTGTTGGGGTGTATTGTGCATTGTCCCCCTGCTGACCTCCGTCCAACCAGCCTAACTCCTTAAAGTAACTAAGAAGGACTTTGGGTTGATGACAGCAATGCTCCAGCATCCTCGATGGTGTTGTGGATGCCGAGGAGTGAGACCCGATCAGCTCCTGCAGTCCCGCGTTATTAGTAGGTAGTTTTATTATTTAGGTAAACTAAATTTGTTTTGTAGAACTCTCTTAGATCGACGAGAAAATATCGGGCAAGAAAGATGGGGTTTTCCAGAAAATAGTTTACCTATAATAGTAATATACATTGACACAGTTTTCTGTCAAGATTAATTATTATACAAACTCAATGCGCTAACAAATTGCTTCTTTTAAAATAAATAAATGCTAATTCGCTTCGGTCGCAGCATAAGTAATGTCAAGCTTGATATTGAACTATGACTCAGTGAATTAATCACTTCATTTTAATTTTATTGGTGCTAAATTACTTAATCATGATATTACGAGTTTTCATTACCAACTAGTAATTTCAGAATTTCCTACTTTTCCACTATGTAATTCATGCAAAATCAGAGATTGAGCCAATGGTCTTTATTGAGCAAATTATAATAACTCATTATGAAGTCATTATGCATCACCTAATAAGCATCCGATTATCTTCTATCTTCTTCTAAATATATAAAACTATTTTGAAGCTGACTGACAATCAACGTACAGCCTATACTATAAGTCCTAGGACTTATGGTATAGGCTGTACCTCTAGATGTATGAAATGTGGACGGTAGTATCCTCATATAGTGTAGGGATGCAATAAGAAAGGAATTTTGAAAAGCCGCACTCTAAGGGGTTTGGAATTAGTATCAAAGATTTTAACGAAATAATGCGTATGCTGCTACCACGTGTGCAAAACCGCGGGAGACAGGTAGTATCTAAATAATCCGTGGTAAACGGTTTTGGTGCCTCACATTATTGTATTTAAATTTCTGTACAATGTGTAACTACTTGTGAACCCAAATAAATAAAATTGATTGTTTATAGCTCAAACCATAGAAAAAAAACTACACTCATGGTTTTTTTATAGCGTAGTTGTAATGTTACCCTAATAATAATACGGATTTTATATAAGTTTTACTTCCAATTAAAAAAAGAAACGTTGAAAGAAACATCGCTATGCCAATAAACAACCAATGCCGCTCCAAATCACCTTATCGATGGATTTATCAAATAAATCAAATTGTCGATTCGGTAGTAACTATTAGCAAAATCATTGCTTCGCCCTAGTAAATAAATCGCGCGGCTGGGCAAATAATCTATCAGGGTTTGTCGGAGAATGAAGTGGCGTAGACGGTACAGTTAGGTAAAAAATAGAGTAGAATTGTCGACACAAATTGATAAAAAATAGAGTACAATGGTCGACACAAATTGATAAGAACCTTTTTATTGTGTTTGAATAAAGAATTGATTGTTCGTAATGAACAGGCACCTAGATTCATAGTTTTTAAAAAAGCTATTTTTTTATACAACGAAGCGATAGAACAAGTCGATGGTGCTAAGACGTGACGCCTATAACGATGCATTACCCCATTGGCCCTTGTGATTTGTTAAAAAAATCGCATAGTTATGTTATGATAAAAGTGTTTGAATAAGAAACATTTTTTATGATTCAAAAAAATATTATGACATGACGTTTGGACAAAGACTATTATTAAAATTTACTAAATTACAAAGAGGCTGGCTTGCAAAAGATCTCCCTGTGGCCAAAAATAACATACACGCTCATTTGTTTCAGTCTAACAAAACTTAATTACTAACGTCAGCCAAAATAATTATTTTGGCTTCGTAAGACAGGCTTATTTATTGTGTTTTGCCAAAATAATATAAAAATATATAAATACAGAGTGTGTCAGAAGTCTTTGAATAGTTAAAGCCTATCATCTACCAAAGCAAAGCAAAGACCTTAATTAATTTTAAAAATCTGCGTATAAATCGAGTAGGAAAACCTGGAAATACTTAATTGACTAGTTGAAAAAACACCATAATAGATAAACACCTATGCTTTGATGCTTTGATGAATATCAATCTCAACTATTACTTTTCATAACATTAAATAAGGCAAATAAGCCTTCCAAAGTCAGCGTTCAAGTATCCATATTATACTCGTATAGGTAAGTTTATAGTCGAAGCTCCTGCTCTGAAATTCATCATTGACAACGTCTTATAAAAATTCATAAAACTATAACACACTTATAGATGACGTCTTGTTTTTCTTTTCTGTATGTTATGTTTTAATAAACGGTTGCCTTCAAAAGTAGTTTAAATAGGTGCCCTGCAAGTAAAAATTAAATGGACGTTAATACGAAAATACGTCAACGTACGTGACTGACGTGACGTGAAAATAACAAAACAAATAAATAATAACAGCTGCTGAGTAATTAATATGATAACAGGCACTTTGATGTAAAATGATTACCTAGAAAGAGACCGCTCGCTGCGCTCACCATGCACTCCGTTGGAAACTCTACCTTCGCATTTCTTGTAAACATGAAAGTGTAATTTTATACATTTGTTTTCGAATTCAACGTGTTCTTTTCAACGAATTATTTTAAACTGTGTTTTATTTTCACCTAACAAAAAAAATGACTAGGAGGTCATCAACTCAACGTTATTATAAAAATATGTATTAAGTTTTACATTTGGTATATCAAATCAAAATCAGTCTACTGGTTATGTACTTAAAAACTATAACTACCTACTATCAATATATTATATTAAACTCTTTTGAAGCTGACTTAGAATCAACGCACAGCCTAAACCATAAGTCCTAAAAGGATGAAATTTAGAGGGTAGTATCCTTATATAGTGTAGGGGTGCAGTAAGAAAGGAATTTTGAAAAGTCGCACTCTAAAGGGTCTAGAACGCGAGCAACGCCGCGGGCGACGGCTAGTAAATGATAATTTACTATTTAGGCCCTCCCTAGTCATGAAGGCTTAATAAAAAGTTGTCAATATTATTATTATATATTAAAAAGTAAGTGTACTTAATATGCATACAATTTTAGTCTTTTTCTTTCATTTGTGACCTCTTTCTGTCAATAGTATACACAATTTTAGCATACCGCTATAGCTTTGGAGAACAAGAGCCTTGTATAATTTTCAAACCACCCCTTACCTAGTTAACTCAAGGAAATCACTTTTGTAATGGCGAACGTATGTGATAAGGTGAATTGGTTCTAGGGGAAAATACCTTCACGGAGATTAAACTGTATGGTATGGTTTAATTAAACCAGCAAGGGCTATGAGGTTATATTTTAGCACCCAGCCCCTAAATTATGGAAAACTAGATGTGCCCGCGACTTTGTCCGCGTGAAATAGTGTCTTTGGGTAACATCTTAAATTATTGAACCAACCGCCTAAAAAATAAGTTTCAAGCTTCTAGCTCTAAAAATGACGATACTTCCATACAACTTTCACCCCCCTCCCCCTTTCAACCCTTTACAACCCTTTTTTTCCATTAAAAAGTAACCTATGCCCTTTCTCAGGCTCTGGACTATCTGTGTACCAAATTTCATTCAAATCGGTTCAGTAGTTTTGGTGAAAGCGAGACAGACAGACAGAGTCACTTTCGCATTTATAATATTAGTATGGATTAAATTAGTAGATGCTGATCCTGTGTGAGGTTTGATGAAAATTATGACAGCCATTAAACATATTTTAATTTATTTAGCAATTTTCATAAAATACAACAAACTTTGACCCGCTGCTATTTCAAATAGGTTTTTGTAACGAAATCGATTTGAAAATGGCTAAATATGGAGATCAGTTCAACAGCGAAAGTTATTTTACACTATTATTTTATTTTCTGGTTTTTTTTTATGTGTAGGTAGGTACCTTTTCTATGTTTCATCCAAATCTATCTAACCGTTACGATGTCGCGGCGGCGTGATTGTGCCTGACACAGCATAACCTACTAATTTTCGTGGGTGTGCTACGCCTACCTATGATTCATCGTTAAAGTTGCCAAAATATATCTGGGCTAATCCCGGTTGAACGTTCTCTTATCGTAATAGTTATCGAAATGAATAGCTATGTATACCTACTATAGCTGCGTAGGTAGGCCAATCAAACTAATTATGGCTAGCTTGACTCTCCTTCAAAAACGCGATATAACTATAAAACTGATAAAGAAATTAAGTTTCGTGAGAATTGTTACTTCAAATATGTATCTTCTTTAAATATGTCATGTCAAACAAAAAAAGTAAGATTTATAAAACGTTAGTTATCTATCTCTTTATAAACTGGCAGTTTTTATGCATAAGATTTTATATAAAAAACTTTTTTATAATATTAAAAAGTCAACGACCAACCGCACTTCACATAAAGGTGACAATTTTGGCAAAAACCTTCAGAGCGTATCGAATGAATTTTAAAATTAAAAATAAATAACATTAAAATTCCTGCAATGTCATTTGACTGACAGGATGAATGACAAAATGCTTGTGCCTTTTCAAGAATTATTTTTGAAAAGATAAAATGTTTTGAATGCTTGTATTTTGGACGTGGAATGACTTGGTAAATTGACTGTAAACATGGTTTTACGTGTAATCGTCACACAGTGCATATTATTATATATTAATAAAAAAGTTCATAACTATCTTCTAGATACGGATTAAAAATGATACCAAAATACAAATAACCATATTATATAAACGATAATAATACTTAAATAACCCTTTTATGCTCTGCGCTCAAGCAAAAACATATTAACTTTTAATTAAATACCTTGTAGGGCAGAACGATAATGTATTTATAGGTACTTACCTAATATATTAATAACATTCCAACAAGATCCTTACAAACAAATTACATCATATTACGAATGGACTAAAATAGAGTTATAAACTTCGTGATGTAATTTTCGCCCAACACTAATTGACAGCTGGCAACTCAGTGCAAAAATGTAATGAAGACCTGTCAAAGTGACATGACAATGTCACGTCCTAGTTTCGGGATTGCGGATAAGTGGCAGCTCTATTAAATATTTAGAAAAATAGGTCACGGAAAGTGTTTGCGTTCTTTTGATGGTCTTCAAGGCCGTGAAATTTATAACTTTAATTACGGCATGTCGAATTGGGTGGGGCGTTCTGTTATTTGAGAGAGCCGCTTTGGGAGTCCGTGGGTTTTGATGTGGTCAACCCGTAATGAATTTAATGTAGATTTTTGTTTGCAAAATTAGCAAGCAATGGCTGAAGTCCACTGTTTGGAATTTAGGTTTTCTATAAACCTGGGTTAGCCCCAAAATCCCCTTTGAGCTATCTTCTTTCGAAAATTTAGAATCAAGGGGATTTTAATGAGTAATTAGTGGTTTATAAAAGTAGAACTTCAACATCACTCTCAGCAATACTGTCAACCTACTAAGTAACCTACTATGCTAAGTATAGCATGAACTTCAGAAACCTGTGAATGTACATAATAACTAGCAAATGCCGGAGCCATAATAATATCATACCTCATTGAACCCATAACCTTCAGCATAGGCACATTAGGCACATTTTGGAACTACCAATATAAAAAGACACAACTGAGCTCATTTCAAGCCATTTTGAAAAGTTGACACCTAACAAATTTAGTACACAGACATTTTGTCGGACAGAAAATGATAGACAGACGTCATAGATAAAAAAAGATGAAAAAAATCTAAAAATGTTGCTTTAGATTGTCAATGTAAATAACTCTTATTCATTACAACCTACGGGAAGTTTACTAAATTTTATTTCAATTAATTTTCCTAACCATCACACTTCAAACCAGACAAGTATTTCACATTTTGACGTTTTTTTTTCATGTAATTATATCAAACCTACAGAACCCAGTGCATCTAAATTTTTACGCACTGTTAATTGAATAATTGTTACATAAATAACCAATTCGTTCTCGCGTAAACACAATGGGTTGACTTAAATTCAATGAAGTGGTACGAGCAACTGAACATAGATGTGACAAAAATAAAATTTATTGCAGTTTATTTTCAACAGATGTCTTTATAGCGGATTAGACTGACGTATAAGATTACCTATGCGAAAAATATACCTATTATAAGTACTTACCTACTTACAAAAAAAATTATGAATGGAAACAGAATGGTTTTGAAAATAAACTGACGTTTTAGTTCCATAACTTGGCAGTTTTATCCCAACTTGACGAGGCAAGTTCTGAATGCTAACCTAAAAATTTCTTTTTGAAAAATAAAATCTTTTTGTAACAGGAAACGACATAAGTGAATCACCTGACGTTTTTATTAGAAAGAAATAGTAATAGCTGTGAGATGACATCAAACATTGGTTTAACAATAAACTCTTATTTATTGTTGAATAGGCCTTGAGACGAAATTCAATAAAACTCTGATTAATCAACTGTCTCAAATAAAAACTCAATACCGGTGACGCTGGAGATTGGTCTATTTTTGTGACTCCAATTGTAATAAATTGAAATCGCGCTATTTTGCGTTCTTCTTCTCTTCAGTAATGGCCTGTGTCCGTCATTTCGACAGACAATTTTGCCAATGTCAAGTGATAAAATTGTAATAAATAAGTCAAGTCAAGTCATTTGTCAAGTCGGCTGTCGTTTGTTTTGAAAAGAAAATGGTGGATTTTCTCTTCAAAACCTAACACGAATTTTCACATTCAGAAAAACCACTTTACACACATTTATTCCAATGGCTCACACTTTATGTTACGACCCAAGTATTATTGGTTAAAATTCCACCAAAATTAAACAACAATACTCACAATAACACAAGAAAAACTATTAAAATAAAAGTGCTATGTGTCGTTTCAAAAAATGTCAAAACTCGTGTCCCCTATTTTGCGTTTATTTAAAACGATCGCGGTGTGATGATGACAGAGAAGTGACGTGTGAACTAAAATAAACATTCTAGAATTCTTATGAACTATGACGGTATTGAAGATAGCGATAATTCATTTATGAATAACTAGTATCTAAGTAGAGAAGTACAATTTGGTGTAATGTAACTTTAAGATTTCCTAAACAAATATAGATAGGACTCTCAACGACATTATTATGCAGTGGATTCTGCATTACGAATATGGAACGGCAAAGTTGTGCTTGGACAAAGGTGCAAGCGCAACTACCAGAACTTTTATTACTTTTATGTATGTATAGTGTGTCCGAAATAAATGTATTCTCTTTCTTTCTTTCTTTCTCTTTCTTTCTTTTAAGGGTTAAGGTGTCAAACGGAATGCATGACAAACTATGTACTGACAAGCGTAAAACCAAACTCGTGATACGAATACGATAAGTACGTATCGTGACATTATAAAAAAAATGTACTTTTAAAATGATAGGTCTATCGTATGGTTATTTTAACCATTATTTATCCATGTTATATTCTATATTATTATGTTACTTTAATACTGTTATCCTAATAATCTAAAAGGTTATTAATATCGATGAGTACCTACCAGTTACTGAAAATGGCAAATATAACTACGTGACGAGGAAAACCATTAAATAATTTCCTGTTAGTTCTATTTTTGCAAGATTAGGTTACAAAAGCAACAGGTGTTAAAAACAATTATGAGGCTTAAAATTATTGGTTTTGCCTTGTCTTGTTCAGGTAAAAATCTAACTAAAAGGATATATTTAATTATTTTCCTCGTCGCATATATACATATTTTTGCCAATTTCAGTAGCTGGTATAGGGTACACATACAGATAGACTTTATACAGTTTAGTAGCTCCGGTGTCTACAGATAAAAATAAAAATAATAATAAAACAATAAAAATATTTATTTTCAATAAAAAAGGTTTACAAAAGCAATCTAAAAGAAGGCACTTAAATTAAGTAGGTACTTGTTTAGTTATGTAGTAGTTGCTATTAAGCTAAGCCTTTGTGGAGTCTATACATTGACTCCTCGCTCTAAGTAAAACTTGTATGTAGACGAGAGGGATCTCTGCTTCGGCGGTTTACAGCTTACAGGTATTTGCTAGGTTAACAAGATACTGAGACAAACCTAATAAGGTTTTAGTGTTCTGTAAATTAAGGTTTTTGTATCAATTTTGAATAATAAAAAACAAACAAGATCTTGAAAACTTTTTAGGTTATTAGGATTACAACGCTCGTGGCATAGCTTTCTTAGTCAATCTTCACCGATTATTTAAGTTAAGCGACGTTCTGACCGATCACTATTTGGATGGGTGACCGTTAGAGGCATTTACATAATTATGAGCGATTCCATGCTTCGGAGGGCACGTTAAACTGCCTAAAAACTCCGTCACCAGAGCTGGCCACTAACTCATACGAGCTTGCTTGCTCTTAAGACTTGCAGTCATATTAAAATAAATAATAGTTCTCGAAGTCCAAATTTTTATTTGCAAATTCTTAATTTTGTCAAAATTCCAACAAGAGACTTCTCTGCTTTCTTTGTTATAACACGTCTATGAGAAAATTTTCGTAACTAGTTTTTAGAGAAGCGCTGTCTATTTGGCACATTAGAAACGCACGCAACGAAGTACCTATGACATAGGAAGTTGTTTGGTAAGAATTTTGCTAGGCCAAATCTAGTTGTCCGGGTAAATAATAAGTACTATTTACGTGAGTATTAGGCAAAGAAACTAGTGGTAGCTGTACACATTAAGCTAACTTTTCACAAGTACGTATAATTTCAGATAAGCTCTGTCACATTGCAACCGAAACCGGCAGTCAATGATCCACCGCCGATGTGCGCGCACGCATGCGTAAACAGATAAAATATTTGGAAAATACGCGATGTGTTCAGTGAAAACGTGTCTGTGATTATGATATTGTTTGGGTTGTGATTCTAGAATAAGTAACGGAAGCAAGATGAAACCTTTTTTGTAAGTACTTAGTATACCTACAAATTTTTTACTTAAATTTTTTATAAAAAACTTTAGGTGTTTCATATTTTTCAGGTTTTAGTTTTATCTAGGTATTGATATTATAATATTAATATTATAATCTATTGATATTATTTATTAAATCTGTCAATGATGAGCTTGACAAACTTCGGCAGGAGTGGACCAGTACAGCACAAGACCGTAATGAATGGAAAAAATGGGGGGAGGCTTTTGCCCAGCAGTGGGACAGAGAAGGCTCGTAATAATAATAATAAATCTGTCAAATCATGTTATTATTATATCAAAACAAGCTACTGTGAATGTAGCTAAGCTAAGCTTATTTAAGAGTTTTGACCTTACATGACTCCAACTGCTAAGGTATAAAAAAAGTGTTTAATCGTATTCTTTCGGGAAGGTTTCCTTTCCCTACCACATCGAAAACAATACGAGAAATAAGGTTTTACTAATTCAAGTAATATGTGTTAAGTGACTCGATAATCTTTAGTGTTGTGTAAAGTGAGACTTCCGAGACTAAAATTACAGTAGGTATACCGTGTTTTGTTTATTTCGATCGAATTTGAATCTGCTTGTCAACGCGAAAGACAAAACTCGGTGTAACTCCTCCCAGCTTACATCGAGTTTAGTAATAGTCATCTTTAAAAATCTAAATATATAAAAATCTTTTGAAACTGACTGACAATCAACGCACAGCCTAAACTATAAGTCCTAGAGGTATGAAATTTGGAGGGTAGAATTCTTATTATAGTGTAGAGGTGCACTAAGAAAGGAATTTTGAAAAGTCGCAGCCTAAAAGGTCTAAAATTAAGATCAAAGGTTTTAACCAATTAATGCGTACCCGCGAACAAAGCCGCAGGTGACAGCTAGTATAGAATAAAATTAATAAATAGTCTGATCTTAGAGTAAAAATTATTTGAATAGCTCTCACTTCCACTTGAGATTCTATTAAAACTATTCCTTTTGCAATGAATTCAAATCGAAAAGAAAGTCTCCCTAAACTTTGCCAGTTCAAATACCTACGATATTTTATGAGATAAAGTAACAGATCGCGCAGATTTATCAAAAATTTACTTTTTTTAAATATAAATAAAAAAAACTGGTTTAATAAATACCTTGAAAGAATACGTATCAATTCGTAATTTATCACGTCTGCGATTCTCAAGGATTTTTCAATCCGAATTGTTTCTATTATAAATTAAAATCAACACAATACGTTATTAAAATTATAATCATAGATTATGTTGACTTCAAGCTTTTTTTAAGGCCTGTCTAGCTATTTTAGACTGCTTAATATTAATGACCGCTGACCCCGTGTAACAACATTATTATATGAAAAAGACTGGCAATTTCTTTAAATATCGTCCACAAAAAAAATATGGAAATGACAAAATTCTTATCGATAGGTCACGTGACCGTATACATACATTTTTGATATTGAATTCTATTCTGTAGCGATTGTAGAATGTAAACTTAGCCAGGGCTGTTAACTAGCTCAGTCGCATGTATAATCATCATCATCATCAATATATATAAAACTCTTTTGAAGCTGACAGAGAATCAACGCACAGCCTAAACTATAAGTCCTAGAGGTATGAAATTTGGAAGGTAGTATCCTTATATAGTGTAGGGGTGCACTAAGAAAGGAATTTTGAAACGTCACACTCTAAAGTGTAGAACGCGAGCAACGCCGCTGGCGACGGCTAGTGTATTATGTATGTATACTTAGTTTAATATTGCAAAACGTGACTTCAGCCGAATATTTTGCAAATGTACTAAAGCCCATCTTAAAACTGCACGTCATACAAAGGTATGTTTTAGCACCATTTGCACAACAGTTTTAACGGACGATTTTCGTGCCAAACTGTACATAGCCGCTTCAAATATTCTAAAACTAAAACGTTCGAGCAAAATTGAAAACAAACACTATTTTTGAATCTAAACCTATAAGCAAAGAATCTAAAATACTAAACCTATTTAAATTTAAAATTTTCAAATTCATAACTAAGACAAAATGCACTGTAACTAAGGCTTGTAAAATTGAAACTAAGTTATCACGTAACATGTAAAATTGAAATAAGTCACGTGACTAAAATATCATTCATAAAATTCAGTCATACCTACATTTAAAAAAAGTTTCTAACTCCTAGCGATTTTGGTCAATTTGGCTAAAAAAGTTATCCATAAAGATATTTCATCAAATATTTACAAAGTAAATAATATACGATCTGAGACATGTAGCTGGCAAACACTGGATGAGAAGAGCCGAAGACCGGGCTCAGTGGCGCGTCTTGGGAGAGACCTACGTCCAGCAGTAGACCGATATAGGTTGATAATGATGATGAAATAATATAACTATAACTTCAGCAGTGGATACAAATCAGAGTCAAACGGAAGTTATAACTAGGTATTCCACTGTTTGTGTTACAGCTTCATTTATTATCTCAAATACCGATTCATCAGGACTTATCGTATTACTGCACTCTACAATAATACTAAGCGGTAGAGTTCGAACAACTACTGACAACGTAGTGATGACGTATCCAAACTCTTTGGTACATTTTGAACTCAAAATCAAATCAAAATCAAAAAATGTTTATTTGCAACAGAAATACAGTGAAGAAAATAACAAAAAAAAAAGCGCGATGATAGCTACAATAGTTGTAAACTGTGTCGTAACTATCAACGCCCACCTCCAAAACGTAGGCATAGAGCGTTCCTCATTGGGAATTGTACGGAAAAAGGCTTAAAAATAAACTTATAATAAAAAAAAATATTGGGTAAACAAAAAAGAACAAAACTAATATAAAAGAGACGTGTAAGCATTTATAATGTATATTATGGGTAACTGAGCTCTACTTCATATTTTTGTTTTGATTAGATAATTATATAATTATAATTATGCCCTCCGGGTTTTCAAAATTCTTTCAGGGCGTCTAGTCGAAGCGACGCGTGACCCGAGGGCTGGTGATTATCTAGGCCAGCGTATCAGCATTGCTATTCAGCGCGGCAATGCAGCCAGTGTCTTGGGCACGCTTCCGATTGGTACTGATTTGGACCAGTTGAGCTATCTATAAATCGTTTGCAACGGTTTGTAGATAGCTCAACTGTTCCATGTGTATTTTGTAAATATTGTAAATACTGTATTAGTTGTAATTTTTTTTGTGAATAAATTATGGAGTAGAGTTTAGTTTAAATCTGAAAACTACCTCCTAAAACTCGTTTTTTTATTACCAATTTTGGTATTTTCATGTTATTTTGTTTACCTTTAAGTGGTGTACAATAAAGATTGTTTTATCTATCTAACTACAAAATTTCACAGAGCACGTCATTTTAGGTCTATTCTAGTCTATTTTTGGACCTACTAATACTACCTAAGGTAGTACTTAAATAGGTACCTGTTTGTCTATTGAATTGCCACCTGTACCTATTAATGTCGTCAAAAAATATAAAATTAATGTAAATGTATAGGTATTGTTTTAACCCTCTGCGGCTGACGTGGCTCAATTTTTACAATTGTATTGATGTGGTAGTACACGAGACACCATTTCAACAGCATATATTTTTTTATAATTAAATCATTCAGCTATTTTACTTATATTTATTAGATTCCTAGCCTTTTTTTTATGTGAAATGAACTTTAAATAAATAAAAAAAATTGTATTTTCAAAAATAATGAGGATTTATTGACTTCACACATATCCATCTATGAATCTCTACTTAATAAAAAAAAAATTGTCAACAGGAAAACTAACGAATTAATTTCTTAATAAGTACATTTCAATTAGTAATTTTATTAGTAGGTATAAGTACTTAACATAGGTACTTTAGCTGTTATATTAGAAGTGTTCAATGAAAACAATAAAAGAATTATACACAATAAAGTAAAAACAAGTAACACTTTGAAAAGTAATTTTTAACGCATCCGATTTATAAAATGGCCGAATTGATGGGATATCTCTGTTGCAACTCTATTTATAATTATTACTGAGTGAAACGTGATTAAACATATATTATTCTATGCGACATAGGCCACATTTCTCATTGTGTTTGAGTGGAATTCTTAAAAAAGCACCTTTAATAACTTTTTCTGTAATGTTTTAGTCATAAACTTTCATCTTGAAGCCCAAATCAATTTTGATAAACTCTTTTTTTTATATTATCAGTTCATATAAAGTTCACTTCAAGACCGAGGTAATCCTACTGATTCCTACTTCTATGGATGTTAGAAGTATAGGTAATGATTTATGTCATCTTCCATTATATAGTTCGTAGCCTGGAATAATACATAGGTAGTACTAACTACTTTAGGCTACTTTTGATCCCGAAAAATCTACAAGATCAAACGGGACGTGAGCAAAATCGTGGGCAAAAGCTAGTACGTTTATAAATAGAAGGTCCGAAGTATCTAACAATTTATGCACGTCGCATAAATTATAAAGATAATGAAAAGGATAAGAACATCCGTAAGAAAGAGAGAACAATAAATTATGTACTATCAACAATAACGTCATTCTTCTGAACAATACTGTCATATTATTCAATTTCTTATCTACCGTTACATATTGTTTAAATGTAAAGATTATTGTCCGAGACAATTTTTAGAGTTATCATCACTATGACCTTTTCAAGTAAATAGTCTAAAAAATATGTCACTTCCATACAAGATTAGTTTTCTAATCTTTAGCGACTATCTGTGTCAATATTGCTAATGGTTTTGAACTGTTGTCATGACAAACAAAATGTAGTTCCACCACACTGGTCATTTTAATGTTACCAAGTAGTTGCAACCTTGAGAAATATTTTACTTTATCAACTAATTCAATAAATCCTAACATTATAAAACATCGAGCCATTTAAAAACTCTTTTATTGATTAGAAAAAAGACTGCATAGTTTTTTGA
Organism: Eulithis prunata; assembly: GCA_918843925.1. Lineage (NCBI taxonomy): Eukaryota > Metazoa > Arthropoda > Insecta > Lepidoptera > Geometridae > Eulithis > Eulithis prunata. The sequence continues at coordinate 2,983,777 of OU974019.1, read as the reverse complement.
GTTTGGAATGTTATTATGACGTCATTGTTTTTGATAGAGCGGAGTTTTTTTTATAGAACAGCCTGACCGATAAGAACTTAATACCTATCATCGTCATATAAGATAAGATGAATCATATTAAAATGGGTAATTGAACTTTACTTCAACATCATCATCATAATTTGATGTAAACATCCGCTACTGAATTTAATAAAACTCAACTCGAGACCATACTAAAAATATAGGCCACATACCTAAACCATTTCAAAAACCATAAGATAAAAAAAAAATTATGCAACTAAATAATGGAACTAGTCGATGGCCAACGTGATTTCAAGTATGGTAACCACTGACTAACGATGCATTGCTTTACTGAGCACAGCAACTAAGGACGTGCCCTGTGAAGCACTGTGTCCATCACTCTGAGTCATAAAGGAGTTAAATCTCATGTGTCTGTAATTGATCTCTGTTTTTTTTAAATTCCTTTCTTATTACACCCCTACACTAAAAAGGATACCACCCTCTAAATTTCATACCTCTAGGACTTATAGTTTAGGTTGTGCGTTGATTGTCAGTCAGCTTGAAAATAATTTTATATATTTAGTTCGTTACTACATAATAATAAATAGATTAATTTAGTTCATATTTGTTACCAACTACAGTTTTTAGTTGGAAACTATTATTATAGTCATTTATTAGCAAAACATAGATAAAATAGAATATTTCCATAAATACCAAAATGTTTTATGACCTAGCAAGCACTTAAATTAGATATTATACATCAGTGTTACTCTATTTTTAATAAATTATTATAATCATATTTAAATTCCGAATCCACTAACGATTTCGAATTCGATTTACAAAATAATCTTTAACCCATAACCTGTTAAAATATCAGACTCAGGAGAGTAATAAAAACAAATTATATCGAAAGGCACAAATTATACTCACCTCTCATAAAAAAAATTGCATAGGTACCAGAGTACTATTATTTATTTATATTTATTTATAAAAATACTAAGCGTCGCCCGCGGCATCGCTCGCGTTCTAGACCCATTAGAGTGTGACTTTTCATAATTCCTTACTTAAAGCACCCCCACCACTGCAGAATTCTACCCTCTAAATTTCATACCTCTAGGACTTGTAGTTTAGGCTGTGCGTTGGTTGTCAGTCAGCTTCAAAAGAGTTTTATATATTTAGATGCATCAGTTTCTTATCCCGAAACCAATTTCATTATTTCAGTTCAAGTACCTAACCCATACGCAATAGTGCATGTTTTCTCTTTCCAATTAATTAGAACCAGCGGTCAATTGCTGGTAATACATTTGCAAGTTCTATTTATACTGGATTTTGATTCACAGAAGCTATCTAAGCTTGCTTATTTTTACTCTCAGATCTAATTTGTAAGCAACCGTCAATAACGTTGTGAGTTACACGTTTGGTGTGTCACAATAAAACAACGAAGAATTTACAAAGTCACAATTTACGATGTGACTTAGAAAACCGCTTATAATTTTAGAAATTATTTTAACATTTAGTTTTAGTGCTTCGGCCACACTTATCGCATATTCACGATAACATTCGGCGATGTATTTATATTAATATATTCATTTTTCATATTTTCATTTGACAGGCGTCATGGCTCAGTCGGTAGTAGCTCTGCCTTCCGTGCTGTGGGTCGTGGGTTCGATCCCCACCCAGAACAAACATTTGTGTGTTATAAACATAGATGTTTGTTCTGTGTCTGGGTGTTTCTATGTATTATAAGTATGTATTTACAAAAAAAAAAAAGTATGTATGTATTCTATCAGCCATCTAGTTTCCATCGTACAAGCTTTGCTTAGTTTGGGACTAGAAGGCGTTGTGTTAAGTGTCCGTGAATATTTATTATTTATTTATTTATTTATTATTTAACACTTTATTGCACCAAACATACAAAAATTACACAAATGCACGGTTGATGTTGAAGCATTATCTGGTTACTGGGTCGCGACAAAGGAAAGCTTTGCGATGATTATTAGCACGGCTGTGATAAGCATAAGACAAAAATTAACCGGTACTGTCAGCTGTAGGTAGTAAAAATACTGGCATTCAGTCACCGTGAGAGCTGTGTATTTGTTTACAATTTATAAAAATAAACAAACCGAACATCATGCGGGCACTAACGTGTTGGCGAATTTGTACCAAAAACGTAGGTAATATTTGCGGAGTTCATTCGCGTCCAGTCAATCAATCTTGCAACGTGTCGAGTTGAAAAACAAACATTTATTTTTCACTCACTTTACTCCAAACTAACCTTTAATCCTTTGGTGTAGAGTCGACATTCGAATCACGCAAGGTATCTGCTTTCTTGAGAGTTTCGTATCATTGTTGACTTGAAGATTTCTGGGACTCGGCTACCCTTTGCCTAGAAACTTAAATCAAATTGAGTTTGGTTTTGGACTGAGGCAAGATTAAAGTAAGAATCAATTCAAATAAATACACATTTGGGTGTTCGATTAATATTGGCACTTCCGAATATGATAAGAGTTCTTGATAAGCAGAGGAGTATACAAAGTTATTTCCAGCAGTTGTACTATATCTACTGAATATAAATAATAATAATAATAAATATTCACGGACACTTAACACAACGCCTTCTAGTCCCAAACTAAGCAAAGCTTGTACGATGGAAACTAGATGGCTGATAGAATACACACATACATTTTTTTTTGTAAATACATACTTATAATACACAGAAACACCCAGACACAGAACAAACATCTATGTTTACAACACACAAATGTTTGTTCTCAGTGGAGATCGAACCCACGATCCACAGCACGGAAGGCAGAGCTACTACCGACTGAGCCATGACGCCTGTCAAATGCCTACATATACTATTTTGTGTTAGAGGTACTCAAATTACTCAACACTGATTTGGAGTAGTGAAAATGACATGTCGAGCACTTATTCCTGCTATTATAAACTCAATGTAAGCTCTTAGTAGTGTTTTGTCTTGTTCGATTGAATTTGAATCTGCTTGTCAACGCAAAAGACAACCTTTTTTTTTATTTTTTTGAGTCCCCAACATCATATACACCGAATCACTGAATATAACAATAACAAAATAGAGGCATGCCAAGTGTTACAATAATTATAGGAGACAGACAACAAGCTACAAAGATTAGAGCAAGAACGAGCTAAAAGTTTTAAAACGAAATAAAAATAATTAATCACAAAAACAAAATAATTTACGTAAAAATAAAATAGAAATAGGTACGTACAGTTAAAATTTTAAGACAAAATATCAACTCTTACATCGAGTTTATTAATAACAGGAGAGTTTGTCAATCTTCACTTTATTCCGAGTATTATTTCACCAACTGTGTCTGTGACCCAAGTGATAACATCGAGCATCCCGTCCGAATGTCAACTGGTTCTATCCATATTTGCATAGGTCTTTTCATGCAGAAAACCGGTTTGAGTCAACCTTTTCACGCAGGAAACCGGGAATAGAAAAATGCGTAGGCAATGTACAAAGAGTCGTCATTTAATGTGTTAATGTTGAACTACTTGGTAGAGCCAAATCAGAGGTTATAAAAAAAAACCAATTAACTAACAGAGTACACGGAGAGAAAAAAGCTACTTACATGACCCGATTTTGTAATGTGTGTGCAACTTACTACTTAATAACGGTGTTACCTACTTAACAATGGTTCCGGCTACTTCTTAATGTTGAATCCTACGTACACGTTTATAGGCAGGGCCATTACGCATAATGGTATTACAGAAAAGTACTTATAATGGTGTCGCCTACGTATGTAACGGGGTTTCATACTTAAACAAAAGGATTAGCTGATAGCTACGTATTTTAAGTAGCCGACTCATTTAGTTAAGTACGAGGTATTTATACAACATGAAACATAGTCTGCCTACTTGTTCCATAATGTTGAAAGCTACGTATTATAAGTAACCGGCTGCATTATATCAGTATGCCGCACTCATTCGGCATTTGGCTACACTCAGTCTTTACCTTACGTATTGCGCTTACTTACATAAGGTTGATGGATAAATTGTCTAAGTAGCCGATGACATGGTATCTAAATAACTTTAAAACCTAGCTGCCTAAGTACAATGAGGTTGAAAGCTACGAGTCGTAAATAGCAGAGTAGGTAAGGTACATTAACAGTATAATAAGTACCTACAACAGCCATTACCTGCGTACAATATGGAAACAGTAACTAACCATCCTAAGTGTTCTGGCTACTAAAAACATACTATTACATGGTATACAGATACTTAGGTACATGAATGATCTTAGTGCCTTCGTACAGTAAGGTTGACAGCTACGTATTGTAAGTAGCCGGCTACATTATAATTACCGATGTAAGTAATTCGCCTACTTACGTACGCATGCAGCACACGTACAGTAATGGCTCCGACTACTTACAGCACGGTGTTTCCTACTTACGTACGGGTTCAGCCTATGTACAGTAATGGCTCCGACTACTTACAGCACGGTGTTTCCTACTTACGAACGGGTTCAGCCTACGTACAGTAATGGCTCCGACTACTTACAGCACGGTGTTTCCTACTTACGTACGGGTTCAGCCTACGTACAGTAATGGCTCCGACTACTTACAGCACGGTGTTTCCTACTTACGTACGGGTTCAGCCTACGTACAGTAATGGCTCCGACTACTTACAGCACGGTGTTTCCTACTTACGTACGGGTTCAGCGAGTAATGTCTCCGACTACTTACAACACGGTGTTTCCTACTTACGTACGCATGCAGCATACGTACAGTAATGGCTCCGACTACTTACAGCACGGTGTTTCCTACTTACGTACGGGTTCAGCCTACGTACAGTAATGTCTCCGACTACTTACAACACGGTGTTTCCTACTTACGTACGCATGCAGCATACGTACAGTAATGGCTCCGACTACTTACAGCACGGTGTTTCCTACTTACGTACGCATGCAGCATACGTACAGTAATGGCTCCGAATACTTACAGCACGGTGTTTCCTACTTACGTACGGGTTCAGCCTACGTACAGTAATGTCTCCGACTACTTACAACACGGTGTTTCCTACTTACGTACGCATGCAGCATACGTACAGTAATGTCTCCGACTACTTACAACACGGTGTTTCCTACTTACGTACGCATGCAGCATACGTACAGTAATGGCTCCGACTACTTACAGCACGGTGTTTCCTACTTACGTACGCAGGCAGCATACGTACAGTAATGGATCCGACTACTTACAAATGATAAACAATAAATGATAAACAAGGTCCATTTTCAGTGTAGGTAGGTAGTTGGTATAGATACGGAATACCTAACTACCTACGTTACGTAGTTATACTACAAAGATCACGAATAAATGTGATGACCCCCCCTCAGTTATCGTAATAAAATTGTTTTATACTTACTACCTAGGTATCTAGGCAAAATAATAGTTCCGATGGAACCTATCTCAGAAAACGTCAAATAATGTCACAAAAAGCTAAGTAGTATATTCGTAGTAAGTATCTCACCTACCAAGTATACCTAGTGTACCTACCTACCTACCTTTGCTTACCTTTTTTCTGTCCTAGGTTCTCCTAGGTACTAGGTAGGTACCTAACCTACTAGGTATCAGGTCATACCATGAAGATTGGGTATCAGTCCGATGACTTAGGTAGGTAAGGTACCTATTACCAGGTACTATTTTTATTACATCGATGATAGATACGTGACCTATCTATAGGTAGGTCGTAGGTAGGTAGGTAGTGAAGGTAGGTACCTAGATGCGTTTTTTACGCATCCAGCCGGTCAATGCACTTTACGGTCACCTGTCTATTGACCGTGAGTTTACAGGATAGTAGATAATTACAACCATGTTATTAACACGGAAGATACCTCTAGCATGATGTTAACAAAAACTGGTTAACCTACCTATAAGTAAACACATAGGTGCCTATAATATACTACCTACATCGTGCATCACGACAACGAAAGAGAGATATTACGCAGAAAACTTTGGAAGTATTTATGTAGGTTACCTACAAATACAGCTCGACCCTGCGTCTAGACATCGAACATGCACTTGCGAACATGCATGGTAGGTAGGTACACACGTTCGTACTTGCTCGAGATCGACCAAAATCATCGAACATGTACGTACCACCTACGTGTGTACCCCCACCAGAACATTTTATCTATCTATATTAATAAAACTGTAAAAAAAGCCAAAAACTAAAATTAAAGATATAGGTAGATAAACTAAATATTATGCAGATCTACTAAATAAACGATTCTGATTCCGAAAACGAGTTTGTCTGTTGGTCTGTTCGCGGATCACGCCTAAACTACTGGACCAATCTCAATGAAACTTATACCATTCAGAAGCCCTTTTTGCGGATTGAAACATAGACTATATTTTATTGAAATTAAAGACGTGGGTTCTTAGATACAGCTTGATTGAACTCTCTAAACCAAAAGCTGCCATTTGCTACGAGGTTCATCGTATGCTGGTTGACAGATATTTTGATGGAAAGATTCGAACGCGTACGAAGTCGCGGGTATCAGCTAGTAGCTACTTAATATAGGTGAAGTAATTTATTTTTATTGTTTACGTAAGTACCTATCTAGGTACTCATAATTTTTAGGCTATACCTAAGTACCTACCTACCTAAATGTGGGTACCTGTACCTTCCTATCTATAAATGTGGGCAATAAAAAGTTTTTCTTTCTTCTTTTCTTTCTAAGTATTTATTTAGTGCCCGTACCTAGGTACCTAGGTACTAAGTAGGTGCCAACTGTGGATAATCTACCAAAGTACTTAGGTATACGCAGATGATCGATTCGCAGGCGAAAGTTGAAATCTCTTTCGACCGAATACTCAAACGCCACTTAAATTAAGTTCACGCTTAAATTATTGCCATCTCTTACAAATGACTAATGTCAAACAGAGGCAGAGCAATTTTAAGTGGTGCTTAAATTTGAGTGACGTTTCAGTATTCCGGCTTTTGTCTGTTATTGCGTCACTTAGCGTCATTTCTTCCCAATCACAATACCTGATCTCTGATTGGCTGAAACAAGCTAGGTACGTATTTTAATGTTTACACGCTTACTGTTGTAGGTAGCAAGCCGCGGACGACAAAAGAGTCAGTGTTGCCAATGCTACGGCGGCAGTCCCTGATTAATTTATGATTATCAAATAAAGAAGACTCCATTCAGTCGAAAAAACAAAACTCGCTTCCTTCTTCTATTTTCAGTAAAACTTACCTTTTTTAATATAATTATTATTGAATAAAAAATTTCATTTGAAAAAACATTACAATACTAAAGATCAACAGACTACAACTAATTAAAACAAACTACCAAACTAAATTTGTGTATATTTTTTGCTCATGTTATATCTACTCGTGTTTCTTCAATTTCTCCTTTTATCTCCTTAAGTTTACTTAGGTACCTACCTACCTAAGTAAGAGAGTCGAAAAAGGTAGCCAAACCAGACTACCTGGATCTATAATTGGGCTAATGTTACTTTAAAAAAAAATATTTGGCGACTTAAGGCTATGTAGATTGCAGCTGTGGCATAGATTTAATCCATGAGCTGTAGGTACCTATCGTCAGTTTTGTGCGACTTTAATCCGGTTAGACTGTTAGATTTGGCAACACTAAGCGTCGCTCAGTCCGGTCTCGGTGGACGCCGTGACGCCATTTTCGTACCTAGCCGTTGTTGCACATGCACATTTTGATGCACATCTTTCAATATTTTGTAACTTGAGTCCACGGAGTACCTACTTTTTCTTGAGTCAGTGTTACAAACAGACGCGAGTTTTGACTACAAAAACAACAGGTACCTATATACCTACATAGGAAAATGGAAGACAAAACAGATCTTGAGTTTCTATCAGATCTAAAATTACAGTACTTGGAAGATGTTTTTCGCGGTAAGTGTAATGAATCTATTGTTCCCTCGGTTCCCTTACATACAAGTCGTACGTTCCTACGTAGGTACCTAGGTAATTATCGTCGTCGTATCGCGTCGTCGTAGTCGGGTTGTAGGTTGTAGGTAGGCGCCTCACGCATGTTTCTCTGTTAAGCTAGGTTATTTTATACCTACTGTGCTGTGACTGTGAAAAGAGCTTGTCTTACTGCTCTGTTGTAAAATTATATACCTACCTATCTACTTCCATGAAAAGAACCTGTTGGCTTCTCTAGAAGAGTCAGTAGTGAGATCATCATATCAGCCTGTTGAAATTCACTGCTGGACATAGGCCACTCCATAGATTTCTAGAAAGAGCTATTTTAAGCCTTCTACATCTATCAACTTAACACACCGTTGTATGAATGTATTCGATCCTACATTTGTGGTTTGTGGGTGCCGAAAAGTGTGAGCTTTATGATGCTGAACCTAGTCTAGGTGGAATCTATTTGGGTAACTACCTACCAGTTCCTGGCCTCAATAATAGTAAACTGCATTTACCTAATTTAAATTAAAACTTTCAGAAAATAACATCAATTGGGAAATATTAACTCTTCTGAGTGCTGAAGAACTGAAAGAACTTATCCCCAAAATAGGGGATCGAATAAAAGTTAGAAATTTTATTGAAAAGAAATCTACTGAAAAGCTTGTTTGCAGTAAGTACCTACCTAATAATTTTTATGCTTTATAACTTTATTTAATTAAAAATATCACATTGATCCAAACAAGTTTTCCAACCAAAAAACTTATACCAATGCGATAAATTAAAGTGCACATTTTTTGGTTAGAAAACTTGTTTGGATCAATATGATATTTTTATTGAACCTTTGCATTGTTATTCTCTCGACCCTGAAGCTCTGCAATTTCACATAATAACATTTAGTTAGGTATATTATATCTTCAAAAATGTTGAAATGTGCGAGCGAGAAGGTTGTCTGACTTTACCCTACCTTAACAAAACATATCAGGGTTTTAGAAACAGACATGAAAGAAAAAAATAACGGTTTTATACCTTCACATCAGCACTTACTTGGATTTCTGCTAAAACGACTCTTTAAATATTTCAGATTGTTGACCCAGATAAAATTTCATGCCATACATGGATCTGATCTGGATATATTATCGCAACCAAGCTGGTCAACCATTGGATCTAGTGTAAGTTATTTTTATAACTACATTATTAGCTGCTTCTTACCTATTCTAACTTTAATATCTATATAAATGTGAAAGTAACTCTGTCTGTCTGTCTGTTTGTCGCGCTTTCACACCAAAACTACTGAACCGATTTAAATGTAATTTGATACACAGATAGTCTATAGCCTGAGAAAGGAAGTAAGCTACTTTTTAATGTGAAATATAGGTTGTATGGGGGTGAAAAGTTGTATGGAAGTATCGTCATTTTTATAGCTAGAAGCTTGAAACTTATTTTTACCCTCAAGGGTGTAAAATAACAATAGGGAATAAGGGATGAAAGTTTGTGTGAAAATATGTAAGGTTTATGTGAATGTTTTATGAGGTTGCGACAAGAGACAAAATATTAGAGCTATTTTGATATAACATTTACAGAGTCATTAGTTACACCTAAATAATTAAAAATGCTACCCAAAGGCAATATTCCAAGCGGATGTAGTTTTTGTATTTGAACATTTGGCTGATTGTGATATTTAAAATGTGTTTGATTTTAGTGCTCCGATCCAGTTTTGGAAATAGTGAAATAAAAATATTACTATTCTTTTTGATAACAATTTATTTTTGTGCTTTCAGAGAATGACCCAGAGACACAATAAAATGTGTGTTTGAAAATTTTGTTGGCTCCAATCAACTAGGGCATGTTACCCTGAAGAATGTGCAGAGGTTCTTTCTCCAATTGGGATTCTTCGACGTAGAGACAAAGTTTGTCAAAAACTCACAGACAGTCAATTCACTGGTTGACTCACCTAGGACTTAACAATTCTGAGAATTAAAATGTTTACTTGCTACTACTGTAAAAAAAAAGTTGCGTTAAAACCATCTTTGTTAGTCACTCACATAATAAACTAATAATAATGTTGTCATTTTAAATAAGTGTTATATTTCCGATCTTGGGAATGTTGTTTTATATTGCTCAGAATAATGTAACGTAGGTTACCTGCTTATGTAACTTCTATTTCCAGTCATGGGCATAAGTTGCTTGACATTTTTTAGAACAATGCTATCATATTAATTAATTGTTATATTTCTGATCTTGGGAATAAGTTGTTTGATATTGCTTAGAATAATGTAACGTTACATATGTTATATAAATGTTCCTGCTTATGTAGTTTTGAGCCTATTTCCAGTCATGGGAATAAGTTGTTTAACATTGTTTAAATAATGTAATTGTTTAAAACAATGTAACGTTTGTATACATGAGTATATTAGTTTTTTTTTAATAAAGTAGGTAAGCCTATAGGTTGTTAGTATAATGCTATAGAGGTATAAAATAGTAGATATTCCATCGGAAAATTGTAATTTTATGTTTTGAATACAACGTTAAAGAATAAAATGTATAATTTCATTAAAATTATATTAGTTATTATTTTTATTACATATGTACTTACTGTACGGGCTCTGACCGCGTATAGTACGGTGTTTACTGTTAACGTATAGAGTGTAGTGTACGTAATGTAGGGCTCCGACTGCTTACATTACTGTGTATATTGTTTACGTACAGGTTTTAGTATACGTAATTTACGGGTTCTGACTGCTTACAGCACGGTGTTTACTGTTAACGTATAGAGTGTAGTGTACGTAATATAGGGCTCCGACTGCTTACATCACAATGTTTCCTACTTACGTACGGGTTCAGCATACGTACTTACAGTACTGTCCGTATGCTGAACCCGTACGTAAGTAGGAAACACCGTGATTTAAGTAGTCTGAGCTATTACTGTACGTATGCTGCATGCGTACGTAAGTAGGAAACACCGTGATGTAAGTAGTCGGAACCATTACTACACGTATGCTGAACCCGTACGTAAGTAGGAAACACCGTGATTTAAGTAGTCGGAGCCATTACTGTACGTATGCTGCATGCGTACGTAAGTAGGAAACACCGTGCTGTAAGTAGTCGGAGCCCATACTGTACGTATGCTGAACCCGTACGTAAGTAGGAAACACCGTGATGAAAGTAGTCGGAGCCATTACTGTACGTATGCTGCATGCGTACGTAAGTAAGAAACACCGTGTTGTAAGTAGTCGGAGACATTACTGTACGTAGGCTGAACCCGTACGTAAGTAGGAAACACCGTGCTGTAAGTAGTCAGAGCCATTACTGTACGTATGCTGCATGCGTACGTAACTAGGAAACACCGTGTTGTAAGTAGTCGGAGACATTACTGTACGTAGGCTGAACCCGTACGTAAGTAGGAAACACCGTGCTGTAAGTAGTCGGAGCCATTACTGTACGTAGGCTGAACCCGTACGTAAGTAGGAAACACCGTGCTGTAAGTAGTCGGAGCCATTACTGTACGTGTGCTGCATGCGTACGTAAGTAGGAAACACCGTGCTGTAAGTAGTCGGAGCCATTACTGTACGTAGGCTGAACCCGTACGTAAGTAGGAAACACCGTGCTGTAAGTAGTCTAAGCTATTACTGTACGTATGCTGCATGCGTACGTAAGTAGGAAACACCGTGCTGTAAGTAGTCGGAGCTATTACTGTACGTATGCTGCATGCGTACGTAAGTAGGAAACACCGTGTTGTAAGTAGTCGAAGCCATTACTGTACGTATGCTGCATGCGTACGTAAGTAGGAAACACCGTGTTGTAAGTAGTCGGAGCCATTACTGTACGTAGGCTGAACACGTACGTAAGTAGGAAACACCGTGATGTAAGTAGTCCACACCTTTACGTAAGTAGGACTCACCATGCTCTATGTAGTCTGAACAAGTACAGTACGTATACAATGAAGGGCAGGTGAAGATTGCATGCTACGTATATAAGTAGCAAAAGAACCCAGCAGGAAATTACGTAGCCCGGTCCATGACAAATTCCTGGTGCGGCCTACTTACAGCATAATACTTAAGCGACATGGTGCTGCCTACTGACGTCATGCTGGGTCGTTTTGCTACTTAGATTACGTAGCCGGGCTACGTAATTTTTTCTCAGTGTAGGTATAATTACTTAAAACGGTAAAAAAAATGGCTTATATACTAATATTTAAACTTTCTATACTAAATCTCTATCAATCTGTAACCAAGTTGATATTACACAAATATGTATGATGGGTAAAAATATAGAAAACTTATAATTTCCGGCAATGATATCTCTAAACGATAAGCCACAAGACTGATTCCATAATTTTATTAAAATCTCATTATTTCATAAACTGAATCTAAACTGTCAGTATTTTTTTTTAGCATATTTTTTATATAAATTGTGACGACTGTTATTGATGATGGTAGCAGCTGAAGCTGGGTGCCTGCTTTCTGCATAAATTTAGCTGTAGCGCTGTCCCATGTCCCATGTTTTGCCTCTTGTTTTGGTCCTACGACCCTGTCAGTCGATATGGGACTGTTTGGATTCTTTATGGTAATAATCTAAACCATATCTCACAAGATAACTTTAGTGGATTTGATACTTTTTTGTAGTTCCTTTCTTTTAAAAGATAGAATAGATTGACGGCTTATAAACTGAAAATATAAAGCGCGTAGGTTCAAAATGCTTTGAACTCTAATATCGATTTAGATGAATGTTATTTTTTTTACCAAAATAAGGAATAGATAAGACGTATTGGTTTAAAGTTGTAGGTACATGAGTGTTTTTTAATACAGGCGTTGAATAAATAAATGTACGTATTGTAATTAATTCGATAAGACTGAGGCCTGTATTAGATTTAGTGCTCAAGGACTAATGCGGATTCAAGCATACATTCTTGTGTTAAAATCTCTACTCAAATCTATGCTTAAGTAATGATTTTTTTATCTACATACCGACCTAAGTATCTTAAGATTGTAACAAAAAACTATTCAAATTATTTTACCAAATTCCAAAGAATGCAATGGATTAAAAAAACCTACACACCTTTTATGAAACGGTAAAAGAGATAATCACATTCCGATAAAACATGTCTATAGAATTTAAAATGATTACGGATTTTCCCAATGACCCATCCAACTGGTAGCGGTATACGAAATTAGCAAGTTATGCCACACAATCAACGTTGTACACGACTTGTGTGCCTAGCCTACTCTTTTTGCATCGAGTTGTCTCTTTTGGAACAGTTTTTAAACTAAACTGACACGGACAGATGTCACAATGTGACTTAAGTATTGTATGTGAATTTTTTCTTCTCGACGATGCATAAATCTTCTGATTCCTGATCCTTACCATCTATTATCCATCAGTCTCCATTTCTAGTTTCAGTGACACATCGAACAAAAAAAAGACAGACCGATTGTATTTTATCCAAGGTCTATTTCATACGAATTTGTCGACTCAGTTTAAAAAAACTACAAAACTAAGCAATTTTCAAATGACGTTTTTCCAAAAACTATGAGACTTCAAGAAACAAAAGTGAATCAAAAAGTATTTTAACTTAACCCTTCAAATGTCCTCTCAATTTATTAAACTTTTATGAAAGTCTGAATCAATTTGAAACTAACGCAACTACTAACTTGACGCATGGGAATAAAGTTGGTAAAACTAGTTATATTAGGTACGTCTCAAGTAGACCAATATAATTTAATGAATAAAATACAAAGTAGGTAAGTACAGTTACCAAGAAATGTAATTATTACCTACTAAAATTACTATAATTTTATAAAAGAAAACTCGTTGGGATCATCTGAACGAAAAACATGCTATAGACACGAATGCATTGCTCAACCAGATACATTCATTAATCTAAATTGTATAAAAATAAACTATATTTATGAGTCTATCCAGTTGTCAGAAAACGCTTGGTACCTATATATAAAAGCGACTGTAGACTGTAGCTGAAGTTTTTTTTTTCTTTTATGTTTAAACCCTTGTAAAATAATCTACTTTTATTTTTCTAAATAACGCGGAATAAAATGACTTTATTATTATTATTTTGCTCATAATATACCAATCACAACAAGACACTAATGACGACTGTACTTACGAGTATATAAGCTTAAATACCATAAAGTTACTGAGATTATCATTCAATGACTCGACTTCACCGTATAAGGCAAGTCTAGCTCTGTCTCTAACTAATGTATGAAAGATCTAACAAAATGTAAGCTTATTAAAATTTTATAGAAAATTTTCAAAGCTTTTCTACTGAATAATTCTGATTTGTAGTATTTATTATTTCTACGTAAATAATATAAATATTTGAACAGACTTGTGAATGCCGATGTCTTCGTTTCTTTCGTGATTTTTTTTATTTCTTAAATACGTCTTAAGCTTATTTCCATTATGCGCTATTTTACATTATTATAGTAGAATGTCAGTGGAATGAGCTGGAATACCTAATCTAAACTGACACTTCAATTTACCCGTTCCAGTGAGATAATCCAGTCCAGTAGTTTCTTCAACAGTTTCGAAAGACGATATAATCCAGTCCAGTACTGGAATGATACACTGGATTACTGGACTGAAATTTGAAAATTGCGCGAAGAAAGAAAATAATCACATGCCACTCAATTTTTTATAATGACTTTCTTCCCTCACTAAAACATGGCCAAACACGCTTAAGTATTTTTTTGCATGTGTGCGTAGGTGTTGCAGATTATTGTGAATAAAATTCCATACCCTATAATCAGGCGATACCTATGCCAATCTCATCAATATGCTTACCGCATCCAGTGGTCTCAATAATCCATGTATTACATCGATGATTATAATCTAACCAAATGATTTTTATCGAATCTTTTGTTCAATTTAATCTTGTCTTTTTTGTCTGGAATTTGCCTAAAAATTGTGAAAAATCTTTTGTGAAATTTCAACATTTAGAAGAGCTCTTCTATTTGGCTGGAATAAGTATTTGTTTTTACAATTTTGTAATGAAACCAAACTGCACTGCGCAAGACTACCAAAGATTGTGCAAAATTTTGTAAGAATTAGATACATGTTTGTTATTGCGGTTGACTGTACATCAAAAATATACGCTACATGCATTTTGCTTCTATAAATAAAATATTTTTTGTCCCACCATTGTGCGCATTTTGTAAAAAAACATAATGACTATGTTGACATAGATTAATTAACTAGAATGTGATTTGTTAGCAAAGAGCTTTGGAAGAAAGCCAAAATTTTGAATTGAATAATGTTGTAGAATGCGGATTAAGTGATATGGAAATAAATCAGAACGTTTAACCCAAATTGCTCGATAGATGAAGTAACCATAAATCGATTTACACTGCCATAAGTTTAACATAGTAACAGTAGTAAATAGAACTACACTGCACGGCAACACTACTTCCAGATCTCCGAGTTGAAGTTGTCGTTATCACGCTGTGTTCCTCTCGTCACTGTACTTATAGTAGGGGAGCCCAAGAGGGGAAGCACGTCTGAAAACCATATTAGGGCTTTACACATAATCTTCACAATCTAATTAGGTCTCCATAAAACTTTAGTAACTACCGATCTAGGATCTCCGGCTCCCTTACTATTACAAAAGTGTAAAGCTCTAGAAGCCTAATTGAAAAGTGTACCGCTTACAAAGCTTTGTTTCTTTGTAAAATAAAATAGTATTCCCGAGCTGAGATATTCAAATGCAAACATTACCCGAATTTTCGGGAAATCCGTCATTCCCGGGTACCTATTTGATAACGGTGGGACTCCGAAGCAGAGTCAATGCGATAATTACACACGATAGGCGTGCAGTCGTTATGCTAATGCCCATGGGGTGACCATGGGATGTGGAACGCGGAAGGCTTTATCCAAATTACAACTTTCGTGTACATGTTTGTGGTTCGGGTCCATTGATCTAGAACGTTCGTGCTCTGTTTGTTATTTTGGTTTGTTTTACTGTACAAGTGTATGGTGTTTAACGGTTTAGTCTGGCACTGTAAAGTGATTTTGTGTAAATAGTCAGTAACATGACCAAACTCAACAAAACAGATTAAAACGCTTCCAAAAAAAATTTATAAAAATAATAGTTTTTATTAGCAATTTGGGTAGACTACATCTAATGTTTTTAGCTAACTGTTTTTTTTATTTGTTATTCGATCGAAAAAAATCTGGTGCAAAAACTTTTTAGATGAAAGATGCAGTTGATTTACTTTTTTATTATACTCTGTAGGCATGACAAACGTAGAGTAGTGATCACGAATTAATCTGACAGTCACTGCGATACGTAATGAACGTAAAAGAACGTATTCGTAATCATTACATTGCGCGTCAACGCCAGCTTGACACTTTAACGTTGTAGCGTCACCGCGCAGTGTATTTGTAACACACAGATCCAAACGCGGATTTTAATTGAAAAGTATGTTAGAATGGTCACCACAGCTACCACGAAACCATTCATTGAAGTGAATTGAAGGAGCATATCTCAGCACGCCTGCTATCATTAGTCGGAGCCACTTGTCTTGTCTTTGAGCTCGTGGTTCGTAATAACCATTCACAAATTACTTGCAAAGTTGCAACTTGTAATTGCCAAGTTATTAATTGCAAATTGCTATTTTAAGACTGGTGCAAATAATTTATTTTAGTATCTAATCAGTAACTAAGCAGTTAAAAGCTAATCGAAATATATTCGTGAGAAAATGGTGTACCTACATTAATAATAACTACTTTTTTAAATAATGTTAGTAAATTATAATTTTTAGAGTTATCGTTTAATATTAGAGAATATTCCTTTATTAGTGTTTTTTTTATATTTATTAAGAAAAATAACGGTTATAATATTTATATAAGCATACCTACTCGAAATGGTTCATCTATCTGCAGGCCGTCGAAAACCGATTTATAGAGATACTCGTAGTTCTATTGATACAAAGCAACACTTGGACTCATCATCAACCTATATCGGTCCACTGCTGGACGTAGGTCTCTCCCAAGACGCGCCACTGAGCCCGGTCTTCGGCTCTTCTCATCCAATTTTTGCCAGCTACATGTCTCAGATCACTTGGACTATTAGGTATATAAATACTATATTATTATGTAACTAATTAATGTTACTAAAAGATTTAACACTTTCTCTGCTGCGAATAGGTATTTATAAAACTGGACGCTGTGGAAATAAAAGTTTTTTAAAGACTTCGGCAGTAAAATTTACGTGCAGGTTCGATACTGTTTTATATTTGAAGCACCGTAAAATTCTATTCTAAACATAAATACAGTGAAAGTTCAACGTTCTAGAATTGTTTTAGTTATTTTTGAAGGTGAGCTCAAAACATTTTAGGCTCACCTTGGTGTCTGTTTGACAGATAGACGTTAACCAACAAGACAGAGTAAAGTTGATGCGAAACCGACGCGATAATTGCTGCTGAGAATGCTAAGAATGCTGTCAGGATTCAGTGAATGTGACTAATGAAATCGCCTTCATACGTCGCACGCTTTTAGCAAAGTTTTCGTCATAGTAAGAAACGCTTTACATTTTGAGAGATCATAATAAAAGAAAGAAATCAACAGATACTCCTTTACCGCTTTACGTCTTAAAATTTTCTCAGTTCTAAAGCTTTTGTTATTTTGACAGTTAAAAAGGTGTCAGTGTCAACTAAAACAAGAACAGACTGGAATCAATTGTGTATTCGTATATGGTCTAAATAATGATGTAAGTAGGTAATATAAAATTTTTCTTCAACTATACTAAGCAAAATAAAACCTTCTATAATTACCATTTGATTAAAAATTTGACTGTTATTATAATAACCTAATCGCCTAGGTGTAAACCATGTAGGCACAGTGTACGCATCGGTGCAACCAACTCACCAGCCTAGTTCACTTAGATTGTTGATAGGGTCACGCGGTTGGCATTCTCATCTGGCAGTTGTTTTATCACGTCAGTATGAATGAAGCTTAAACTGAAAGTGGGTCAACTGACACACCCGGAAAGTGAGATTTGGCATCGGGAGGTGAATAACCTAGAGCTTTTGGATAGTTTAAAAAAAAAGTTTACTTTATGGTTAACGCTACACCTATGCGCAATTTTCCCAACACGTTTCAGGTGCTTATGGAATAAAAAAGTGTTATTAATTGCGTGTAAGAATTACTAGCCAACTTGCGTTTTTCAAGAATTCAAAACAGATAAATGGTGCTAATGTACCTATAACATCATCATTTCCCTGCTCTTCTCCCACGCTAGGTGGGGTCGTCACAACATGTTTTCTTCTTCCACTCACTCCTATCATTCGTCAACTCTGAATCTACTCCTGTCACATTCATATCCGCTTTCACGCAATCCAACCAGTTCTTCTTCAGCCTTCATCTATATTGCATATCCTAAAGTATAACAAGAAAACGAATATAATGAATAACGATATTCTTCAGAACATTTTCTTTTTATCCTGGTCCCATTATTTGCTTCGTAATGACTTGTTGCGTACTCAGGAAGCCCTACGCAGCCTATTGAAGTGACTTACTGGGGCAGAATCGATAGCAAAGCTTTCGAAACTGCGGCCCGCTTTGAATGACCTAATGCCACCCGCATTAGGGCATTCAAAGCGGACTACCAGCTTCGTCTATTTTATACTCTCTATACATCTATACTCAATGAACTTTTGCTACGAAATACCAATTACTAGCGTGGCACTAAGCTCGGTGTTCCGCTCCAATGCCAAAAAAAATTATGCCACATCGTGAGCCTGTAGGACCTTTTTTACGTCCTGCAGTGACTACAGTATGGGGCACTTCAAAAAGAGGGTTTTAAAATTCTTCAAGGGTCGGCAACGAGCGTGTGGCACCTCTGGTGTTGTAGGCATCCATAGGCTACGGTAACCGCTTCCCATCAGGCGGATCGTAGGCTTGTTTGTCTACTTTGTTGTATAAAAATAAAAAACAATAGTACGAAATAGGACCAATACTACGTAACATTAATAACAACATGAAAGTTAGTGGTTGCATTGCTGCAAAGTAATATTTTTACCGAAATGACTGTATAAAAAAGTGATCCCTGAAGAAAATGGTCCGTACACTTCGCTCAGCGGGCCGGAAGAAAATTTAGCTGGTTACTCCTGCTCGTGCATTGAGAGAGCCGTTCTTTTGTCATACTCTACATCTAAGACTAACGTTTTTCCGATACCTATATATTCAAAGTGCATTCCGTTTCCGGTTAAGGGAGCTGGATATTCTATAATGCATTCGTATTCTCATTCCAATTCCTCATACTTCACGATACAGTGATTCTTATTGCTTGTAGAAGTATTCCAGTCCAGGTAGAAAAACAGACTGGATTATTTAAAAGTTTTTAAGAGTTTTCGTTGCAATATCTGTTTTATTGTTACACAAATTATCCGTTTCAGCCTGAATTTGCAACTTTACAGGAGATTTCAGAACTTAAAGTTTTATATATATTTTAAATCATTGAAACTACATACATAGCTTACATAATTTTATTAAAATTCCTATTATTTCATAGAAATGTAAGCAATATTTTGAAAACCTCACTATCTACTAATCTCACTATAATTATTGCTGTAAATATTCCAAAGATTTTATATGAGCTGTTTAAAAATGCAGCTTCTGCAACTTCCTTTCACAATTTTGTATCGTAATCGATTTATTACTCGTTTTATGAAACAGGGCTCGGTGCGACTGCCAGTCAATCAGTCAGTTAATAACTCATATTAACCACACCGACGACGACAGTTTAAAACCCATTTATGGATACACCGTTTTGTATGATAACTATAAGTTTACGAAAGCAACTTACATTTTATTTTCTTCTTCTAAAAATATAAAACTTTTTTGAAGCTGACTGACAATCAACGCACAGCATAAACTATAAGTCCTAGAGGTATGAAATTTGTAGGGTAGTATCCTTAAATAGTCTATGAATTTTGAAAACTCGCACCCTAAAGGGTCTAAAATTAGGATTTAGGATTTAACCAAATAATGCATATGCTGCTACCACGCGGGCAAAGCCGCGGGCGACATCTAGTTAAAAATAAATTTGTTCCTCGCTATAGACTAGAGTATCAGCAATATTAAAATTGCTTTTAACTTGCATTTTAGAACTGTATTTAGATTAGGAAAGTCATCGGAAGGGAACTTCCGCAAGTCTATAAAAAAAATCACTAAATACAATGCTAAAGATAGAACATGCCTTATAAGATGATACGGTGTAAGTAACACGCTTATTTAGAAAATGCCTATTTACTCTGCTCTTCAAGAAAATAAAAATTATGAGTAAATAAACAAACGTAGCCGCCAAAAAAAGTTCGTTGGCTGTTTGTATATCAACAGTAAATTGGCAAATTGCCTATTCGAGGTGGGTGGTAAGTACGTCAACTATGCACACAATACTAGTATGTAAAATTTTTAATTGCATTTCTTTGATAAAAATAAACAAAATATCAATTATCTCCGTAGAGCTCATGAAAAACATTTTGGCTCTGAATATTTCAGTGTTTTCGCCCAAATGTAAATAAAACCTTCATTCACACACGTTCGAGTTATTTGTTCGAGAACTCATGGTACGGGTTCAGCTGGGTAAGCTACCAGCTACAAGCTGGTTACTAAATTGTAAATAGTTTATCACAAGGTGTTATTATGGATAATTAAGTGAGATAAAACTATATTTTAAATAGGTACTTGTGGCGTGAAACCCACGCCACAGTGGTAGTCATCTGTTTTTTTTTGAGGTAAGTATATAAATAAAAGACATTTTTTCCACAGTACGTAAGTTTTTTAAGAGAAAAATAGTGGAACAAGAAGTCTAAATTCTAAATTATGAAATAAATAAAAAGTAAGTTCGTATGAGCTAGTGACCCAGCTCTGGTGTGTTAGGTGACTACTAGAGCCATGACCAACAGTTTCCAAATAATGGCAGTGCCTAACGTCGCTTAACTTAGATAATTGATAGGAAAAAAAACCAAATGAGCCCACTATGCAAATGAGTGGGCTCGATGGGAATCTTTATTCCCATCTGGCCCACAGATGGACCGGCTGCTGGGCGCGATGGGAATAACCTAAAACTACGCTAAGCTAGGTACTAAATAAACTACGCGAATAGAGCTTCATCAGAAAATAAATATAACTATAAGTTGGCATACATACCTCTCACAAACGAGATATCACGGCGCCTGCGAACATAGCAACAAAGTTTATTAATGAATGGCTTGATAAGAAAAATTGTACACTTGTAAACGGTATAAGTACAATAATAATTTCTCATTATGTTTGTTAGTTTACTAAGTATTATTATTTTCAAAGTAATCACCCCCGATCTTCAGAAATTCAGTCAGAGATCAAGAGGTTATCAATCTAACACTATTATAATATCGGTGTTATCTTAACGATGTAACATAAATATATAAGTAATATCCAGAGATTAGTTAAAAAATAAGTATGACTCGTGATTTTTTTTTTTAGATACAGCTTGTACTCTCAGCCATTTGCAACGAGCTTCATCGTATGCTGGTTGACAGATATTTTTGTGGAAAGTTTCGCACGCGTTAGTAGAACTCTTATCGTAGTACGCAAGAAAATGTCTGCCTATGTATATGTATACATTTACAACTCCTAGCGAGCCTTATTACAGAAACTTGATATGAACATTCCTAATAAGGTGTTGCGTGTACATGGGATCTTTAATCTTGCCATAACAGGACGTAATAAGGTTTACATTCATAACGTCAACCAACATTAACTTAATAAATGCTTGGTTTATTAGATGACAATTCAAGATAATAATCTAACCACGCTTAGTTTGCAGCACGTAAAACATAATTAGAACTAAGAAACCTTTAGGTAGTTGAAAGCACCGTATATACTGTGAAATTGATTTAACAACCAATGATAACGATTGTTTTTTGTTTTTTTTTGTTGTAGCACTGGAGGCTTGTCCTTTTGCCAAGTCTTTTTTGATAACGATTGATATTGTGGTGAAATGATACCATAATATACAAATTGTAGGTATATGGTATTATTGGTGTACAATAAAGAGTTTTATATCTATCTATCTAAATAAAAACGCAAGCATAGCTGCTTGTCGGCAGAAATAAAAACGGTGGTAGTACATCCCCGGATGAACTCTTAAAACCTATTAGAAGAAAATATCTATACTACAGCTTAGGACAAAATTAAAGCATGCTCTATGAACAGCTTCACTTTTAACAGTCGTATAAAACTAAAGCTCTCCGTGCTCTGTTGCTCAATCAAATGCCAATTCCGCATCGGAGGATACCTACCCTCTGATTACGTGAAATGTGGTATTAGCGATAGCATTGCGAGTGCAGGAGAGGAGCGTTCTGGGAACAAATTGGTTAATTCCGATAGGTACCATTAGTTTTTTTGACAAATAGATAACAATCAATAATTGCCACATTACAATCAAAATAACAGTTTAGCAACCTGTTTATATTAATAATTACAATTTTTTTTTTGTTCGCTCCTCGGAGCATCAAAAACGGATGGTATCAAATAGTGAAACATGACATTCTCAGTATCGTCCGCTTATGTCAGTACGACATTGTCACTATCAGTAAGATGATACCATTTTTGACACTGGCAAAATTTTCTGCCAAAATGGCAGATAGAGGCCATAAATAATTGAATATTATAATGCGCGTGATAAATAATAATAATCAATGACAAATGGCAAGGTAACGATCAATATTTGACGCACAAAAAGTGATTAAAAAATTGTTGCACAATTTTTGCATATCGCAGACCTGTTGCAAGATAAACAATCACGCAACCGGTATATTCTCCAAGCTGGATCATTTGTAAGTAGGTCACTTTTATTCGCGACCCAGAATAGTTTCCCACTGTCAGCGTTTGTCGAGTACCCCGACTTTGTGTCGGATGAATGGAATTCATATTTAGACCACTTTTTTTTCTTTTTTGAAAAGTATTTTGCGTTGAGTTCTATATTCAAATGACAACCGTGAGATTGATGTGGGGACTAAACTTGACCTTCTATATTTAAATTTCAAATAACATGCTTGCCATTACTGGATTTTCGTCGCTTCGATGGATCTGTAGTGGGGTCGCTTGGCTCAAGATTGATTGGTTAGGGTCTTTTGAGAGGTACCAGGGGACTAGACTGCTTTGATATTCCACAGTATTCTTAGTCTAATCTATAGAATACTAAGCCAATCAAAATGTATGGAAGTAACATTCTGAACGTGCCGTCATCACGGACTTTCCCATTATTTTATGAAATTTTCTATAGTCAAGCGATTGTGGCATGTGAATGTTTGACTTAAAGTACTGACTTGATACTTAGATCCATTATCACGTGAGATAATGGTCAATGCGACGAGAACAAAAACACTCTTCGAAATGTAACAATAAACAGTACCTACTAACTTCTGTCTAAGAAATAATTTTACGATTTCTATATAAATAGTAACAGTCTGGCCTAGATTTGTACTAACACAGGCACAGTGTTTCGACTAATGAGATAATGTTCTAGGGAATAGTGTTTCGAGACCTTGCTAGCGAGTTTCCTTTTAATCAACAATTTCAGCGGGTTGAATGTTTATCTTTTGATACCATTGGCGTCTGTCAGAATCTGACAAATTATAATCTAAATCACAATTTACTAGTAACTGAATTGAATTTTACTAATTTGATTATGTACTTATTTCAAATTTATTAGATTGGTTAAATTCGCTCAAATTAACTTCGCTCAAATTAATATTAGTTTGCTTGTGTAAATAAAGAATAGTTAATTAAATGGTTTTATGATGATACGTAGTAAAAGTGACTTGCTCTGTGAGGTGTGCATTATTAAAGACACCAACCATCCAACACGATTTCTTAAAAAAACCAGACAAAGTTTATCGGTATGAAAACTAAAAAGTATAGCAGCAAGCTAAGGCCAAAACCACACTAATTCAGTAGGCTAGACAAATTTAAGTACTCATAACCCTTTAGAAATATTTGTGAGCCATAAAAAGTGGAAGTAATCAGCACTCCAACAAGGATTTACTAAACTCTGTGTTTCATTGTGGATTTCGCAATAAATTCAGTACTAAAGTACGAAATTTTACGAGCACTCACGCATGGTTCCTGAAGGTTTACTCTGCTTAACGATAAACCAAGGTTTAATGTTGAAATTTGAATTACATTGCGTGCCAATACTGTCACTTTCCGAGTGTCAGATAATACGCCCAAGGCCAGCAACTCAATGTAACTCTAATGACAATAGCAGACTTAAGTTTATGGTTTTGTAGAGTAGACTTCGTCCTTACGCAACGTTATCACTAGGAAGTATACTGAACTGAACAAGCTTACATTTAAATATGACACGAAAATAAATAGCACATTTTGAAATGCGCATTCGATAAGCCACGATAGAGTGTATTAAAAAGATTGAAAAAGTTTTACATCAACAACCAAAACTTTTTATGAAAACGAAAAAAAAATGGGAAAATTTTGTTTTTTATGAAAATAATTATGATCTGTAAGTTTACCGACTAAGTTTCCAGTACTTTTGTTCCACTCCAGATTTAAAAGTAGCTGCTAAGGCTTAGTCTTAGCTACAAAACATAGTAATAAACAAAGGTGAAACGAAATGAGTTCGCAGATCGCAAGCACCTCAAATTATAGCCCGCTTTTCACACCAAACCTCACGAATATCTAATTTAATTTAACATGAAAGCAATTTCGTGTATAAGTAAATTATAAACACGACGTGATACTGTTATGTAATTAGGGAGAGACACACGGCTCCATGCGACATTTGGTAACTTAGCCTTCAAGCTCATAGATTACAAAAGACAATCAAAATTACCCCCGAAAACTTCCGAATGTTTTCACCAAAGCAGTAAGAGTGATTATTTTTTTAATAAGTACCTACCTACTGTAGGTACTTATTAAATTAACTAAATTGTGTTTCATACTAATTCTTAAAATCCAAACCGATAGAAACAAATCAATCGCAAGAAAGGTAGCTTAATTATTTAATGAATTTAACTCGACACTCAACTGTGAGATCTTTGTTTGAGTTGAAGTACCTGCTTTAATGTAAATTTAATTGTTTGAAATAGATAAAAGGTTTTAGATTTTTGTGATACTTGTAGCTCCATTGATTTTATTTAAATTGTTGAGTTCTCTGTTCTTCTATTATAGTATTTTTTTATTACAGTAAATAACTTTAGTAAAATAAGAACTAAAAAAATTACAGTGAACAAATATTCATAGATATTTCACACAATGGCCAAATTCTATAGAGTTTTATACCAAATTCTATAAAGTTTTATAGTTATGCTCATACAAACAAACAACACTAATTCGCCGAATAGCTTACACTAAAATGTTCACTCGCTTCGCTCGCTCGAATTACCTTATTAAACATAACAAAAAGGTTTCATAACTCTTTACACCTAAAAGCTTCAAATGAAAAAGTTTTATTTCAGAATCAGATATTCAACTAATAAACTTGTTTCAATTTGAAACTTTACATTTTACCTAAGCATTTCCCATATTGAGCTGCGATAAAAACATGTCCGACTGGCTCATTCAAGCCTAACCCCTTACTACCACACTTGACAGTTCCAGAACTCGTGATCCCCAAAGGAATGAAAAATGGCGTATGAAACTTTTGAAATTGGAATAGTTTGTGCTAGTTTCGATGGCCGCTTCTAAAGGCCAGTAACACTCATAAATATCAACCTTTTGATACAAGACAAATGAGATTGAATTTTATTCGTTTTTAAAAAAAATATCAGAATAAATAATTTTATTAATTTTTTAATAAAACTTTCGATGTGTAAAAAATACCATTTTTACCTGCCAGTATTTAAGGTCGTTGAGAAAAAAAATATTCAGAAAAATACGAAATAGGTTCACCAAAAATATGTTTTAGAGCGTATAAAATTACGACAACATAAACAAGGAAGAATTTTCTAGAATATCAATTTCTCGAAAACCTAATAAAGAAAACCTGTATTTTACTAGTTAATAATTCAAGCTTTCTGTATAAATTATTTTATTTATTTATTTATTTATTTTTTGGCACAAACAGTCATTGAGTTATAATAATCTTAAAGTAAGAGTAAATTTAGAGACAAAACAGTGCCCAAACCTTAATTCTAATTATAATAATTACTAATTTTCGGGCAAGGTACATAGGCAGCACATGGCAGCCCTTACAGTGAGTAGGTAGTAATACTAAGAAATGACGCGGCACAAATCTATGCTATACCACCGCGAGGCCAAGTCGCGATGGAGCTCAGAGAAAAGTAATAATAAACTAAATTAAATTAAATTGCAAACATTTGGCTAAAATATCTGAACCCCACCGCCACTGAATCCCGCGGCAAAGTTGTGTACCCAGGTGTAGGTAGGTTAGGTAATTTAGGTGTTGTTCAAAACTAGTTCTATAGGTATTTAGGATAAAAAAAAAAAAAGGGTGACGTAATTTATTCTAATAGATAGCTAATTAGGAACCTACTTATTTCTAACATTATGAAAACAGAGGTATTTAGAGCAATAAAGTGGCATTAATGAACAGTATCTAATCATTAGCCGATCCTTTGCTTCAGTAAGCAGGTACACAGGTAGGCACCTATACTTACCAAGGCAAAAGATACCGAAGGTGAAATTTAGATAATTATGTAGTTAAATAATAGTGTAGAAAAACCCGCTTAGGACAGAGTTCAACTGAGTCAATGCGTACACATGCATAATATGCACTATAAATATAATTTAAGTATAGGTACATCTTAGCAATGATTATGAATGTGAATGTAAGTTTGTTTGTTACGCTTTCACGCAAAAACTACCCAACCGATCATCATGAAACTTTGTACACATATTCGAGGAGGTATTAGAAGTAACATAGGATACTTTTTGTCCCGGAAAATTAACGGGATCCAAAGGGACGCGAACGAAGTCGCGGGAGGAAGCTAGTATGATACACATATGTAATATAACGCCCTGACAAGTAAGATACATCAATGAGTAAATGAGAGTTGGTTACATTCAAAAGCTGTATGTAATTATCTATTAATAGTAAGTTGATTTCGATGAGTGGACAAAGTAGTGGTAAGTTCTAGGTAGGTATTATGGCTAGTGATAGGATTTTAATTACTTCTTAGAACTGTAAATATTTTTTGTTTCATTTTAACCAGGGTGTTATCAAAGATGTCAATATCGGTAAATTTTTTGTTGTATGTGTTGGTACTACGGTATAGAAAACTATTACGAGTGTAATTCTTATTCAAATGCGGCAATGCAAATAGTTTTTGTTTTCGTGTTGATCGAACTGGTAACCTTACCTTAGAAACAAAGTTAATTTTGGATAAAAGATAATTTGAATCTATTTGGGAGTTAAGAAGCTTAAATAAAAATATTACATCGAATTGTGTACGGCGATCGTAAAGAGGTAGTAAATGGTGTCGGTTAAGAGACTCGTTCATCCATGAAGATACCTAGATCGCGAATTGTTTTGACACGGGAAAGAGTATGTTCGTTTAAAGCATAGCTGTGTGTGAGTGGTGCTTTTCTGCGAGTGTAAGTTATAACAGAGCACTTGTCACTTGTACGTAGGTTGGTATACAAATAATCTAATATTTCTAATCCAGCCCATAGGATACAAGCAGGTACTAACGTATAATATAAGTGGTACTATTCGGTTATAAGTATATAAATTAACATAGACTTAAACTGACTTAATATTAAAAGTAAATAGATAGGTAGGTAGGTACCTACTGCCCAGAACAAAATATTACGAACTGTATATGAAAATAAGAGATAGGTGGGTAGGTACTCACGTAATGTTTGTATCATAAATCAGGGAGGCAAGTACACAACCTCCCGTAAAGAAACGTAGGTTGATAGGTATATCTTAACGTAGTTACTTATTATAAAAAGCTATTTAGAGGTAATCAGGTCCGTGTTCAATTAAGTGCTACTTAATTTTATCAAGGTCAATCTCACTCGCGATAAGGATTGCTTTCGAGTCGTCACTTTTTCGTAAAAAGATTTTACAGTCATTTAACCAAATGTATTTATATCCTAGCTCCTTTCCGAGTTTACGAGCGCGGCCGTAGATCACTTTGTTTTGCGGAGCAAGGTGATCATTCACGAACACCGGCGATGAAGGTCCGTCGATGTCCAAGTCTGCTGTTGTGAGTCCACGGCGGGCGCGGACTGCGGTCAGGAACTCTGCTTTTCGCTTACGTTGAGTGAAGCGTACAATGATGTTAGGAGCACGGGATGTCGAGCTGGAAGTAGTCTGGCCTTCCTTGTTCAGGATTGGAGCCAAGAAGCGTCGCACACGGTGCACGTAGTCGACATCAGATGACGCAAGCGCGATGCCTATTTTTTGTGCTATGCGATCTAGTAAGCTGTGTAAGTTCTCCCCCTTGGCTAGTGGGATACCAGTTATTTCTAAGTTGTTGATCCGTCCCTGTTGTTCTCTTGCCAATAACTGTGTCGAGAGAGTAACCACCTCGTTTTTGGTCTCAGTCAGCTGTTTTTCCAGAAGAGATACACGAGAGGCGGTGTTATTATTATCACGGGCGAGGTTTGTCATGTCAGTCTTGAGTTGACATTGCTCGTGTTCAAGTTGCGTGGTTACTTGTTGGATATTACACACTTGCATATGAATGCTACTTATATCCTCGCGTAGTAAAGTGATGTTCTCGTTCTGCCTATTGAATAGGGCGTCAATGGTTGCACGTGTACTTTCTCGAAACTCAGATAAGGTGTCTGCTAGTTTTAATTGAAAAGAAGACAATGTATCCGAAAGCTCCAATTGAAGGCTATCAAAGTCTTGAGTCTTCCTTTTGAGGTTAAATGAGTGGGCGAGAAAACGAGAAGATTTCTTCATGTGATCTTCGTCATCGTCCAGCTTTGTGAGGTTAGGAGACGAGAAAGATCCAGATCCGGTTCCACAGTGTGGAGGAGTGCGCTGTATACTCATACTCTCACAACTATCAAAAACGATAAAAACAAGAACCACACGTCACTACTTCACTTTATTACGTGTCCGAAGCTTTCACTTTAGGTACTATCCCACAATGGTATAGGTATAAGTAGGTAGGCTTAGTGTTTGTTTACACACTATATACCGTATTCTCAACACCAAAAAGTTTAATATTGCTAAATAACTACACCGAGAAAAAAAAATTTATGAAATAAATTAGCAGCGCATGTCTGTCTTAGGGCGAGCCCGAGCGTTGAATGAATTTTCAAACCTTATTAAATTATGAATGGTTTCGTTCAGTTAATAATGGTTTTAAGATTTAATCAGTTGGTAGCAAGCTTATTTTGATAAGCTTGTACATAATGTAGTGTTTATTAGTGGGTTATATGGTAAACATGTACTTACCTAATTAAGAGTGTAGAATGAGCTTAATGTCTTATAATTTGAAAACCGAATTTGATCCAAATTCTTTTTTAGGTATGTCCCCTGTGTAATCTGTACCAATTTGGTCAAACAAAAATATATATTACTAGCCGTCGCCCGCGGCGTTGCTCGCGTTCTAGACCCTTTAGAGTGTGACTTTTCAAAATTCCTTTCTTAGTGCACCCCTACACTATATAAGGATACTACCCTCCAAATTTCATACCTCTAGGCCTTATAGTTTAGGCTGTGCGTTGATTCTCTGTCAGCTTCAAAAGAGTTTTGTATATATTGATGATTACATTTTTGTTCCAGGTGTTTAGCAGTTATAGCAATGTTATTTGCAAGGAGTAGACAATTATCAAGTAAGTAAACTTTTATAATATGTAATACTTATCTCTAAATAAATAAGTACTTAGGTATATAAAATACTAGCCGTCGCCCGCGGCGTTGCTCGCGTTCTACCCTTTAGAGTGTGACGTTTTAAAATTCCTTTCTTAGTGCACCCCTACACTATACCTATCAGGATACTACCTTCCAAATTTCATACCTCCAGGACTTTGTAACGGTCCAAGGTCATCCACATTTTGAACCGTCAGCTCACAATTAATTGAGGTTTGAGTTGTAGGTGGATGTTTGATTGAATGGTTAAAGCGCCATCTTGTAGTTTGCAAATGCGTCATAATACGCTATGCGGGTCTATCAGCGGCAAATTGTCTTACGTGAACCGTTGTTCAATTGAAGGGATACAATGCCATCTGGTGGTTGGCAGGGATACGTTATGGAGCGCCGGCAGACTGTTTTATTGAAGCCAAAGGATTAACGAACAAAGGCGAGACCAACTATTCGCTAAGCTAGGGAAGCTAAAAAAAGGGGCGTGGGAATCGAACTGTTTCAACAAATAGAGTTGGGACAAACATTGTTTTGGTGATAATGGTAATTGTATCATTTCATTCAAATGATATCACACTATTGTATTATCTTCGAATTTCACTTAAAATGTTACAGTATTATTATTACTACTTGTGTGGTTTTGTCAGGATCAATAAACAATTTGATAATCATTACATGGATAGTGAGATTTAATATGATGACGTTAAAGTATAGAAATAATAAACTTGCTTTCTCGTTTGAATAAAGTATAGAGGTATAATTATCCGACTAAACACAGAACAGAACAAGTCGCAGTGGAAAGAAGTTATGAGCCATGAGATGTTTGGTTTGGTTGAGTAAAATGTTATGTTATCTATAGTGTGGGGTCGGGTAACATTTCATGTAATGGGTCAATAGGACATCTCTATTCGAATTCCTTCTAGAAGTTTAGGGAGGGGTTGTTTGTACACGGGTATAAAAACTGGAACATTTCGTCAAACAGGACAGTTTTATTTTGTTCCGGAAAAAGTGACAAAGTCGTAGGTACCACAAGAAGAAATCTCGGTAAGAAAACCTTCCTTATTTCCTCTCATTACGGCCAAGACACCTTTAGCCTTAAACGAATATGTGAGCCTGCTTATTCGGTAATGAGAAAATCCCAGTACCTGCATACATTGCACGACGTATGCATACCCTATATCCTACCCAATTTCCGTCTGTTGTCTTAGGTCTCATGATAACAGATATCCTTATTTATCTATATATTTCACATTATATATTCATATAGATAGGCTAGGATACACATTCATGTTAGGCATCACATATTTAGGGTGTATTTCACGACGGGTTCAGAACTGTAGATAAAATTAGGTAGATACGTCTGTATGTACTCCCGAGCGCATAAAAAGTCACTCGGCGGGTCAAATACTTAGCACTAGGAATTCTACAGTAGGTATAATTAGTTAGATACGTATAGTTTTGGTATTCCTGTGTGCACGTTAAGACACACAGAGGGTCCAGAATTGTTAAGTAGAAATGGATAAATACGATTCCTTGTATTCCCGTACGCATATAGTGTCACACGACGAATCAAGTACATAACATTAGAAATTTATACAGTAAATAGGAGTAAATAAGTAGGTATAGCTAGTTAGAAACGTTCAGATATTGTATTTCCGTGCGTATCTACATTGCGTCACACGCGTATTTAGTGCTGGCTCATTTTTATATTAGGTTTAGGTATTCCGAAGAATAAACTAAAATCAAGATATAGAATCTACGCTGTTTTCCCTAAATGAATTTGATCCAGAATGTGTATTATATTTTAAAGGAATAAGTACTTTATTAGCCTTCAGTTCTTATTGTTCATTTTCTATCGAACTCTATTGTATGTGGTTTTATCCTTTTACTTTGGATAAACTATATTAGACTATATTTATTGATTACCTAAGCTTTCTAAATATCTCCTTTTACTTCGAGTAGGCAAGAGTAGGTAGTAGATAGGTAATTCTCCACTATTATACTTTGAGAAAATTAAATTATTAGGTTTCTTTTAGAAACTTACTTCACTAACTTGGTTAATTATTTTTCCTTATTTTTAGATTCAATAGTAGATAGGATCACTAGTTAATTACGGCTACCTTTTACCCTTTTTCAACGTATTTACTTATAAAGTGATTTGTCTATACGCAAATAGGTACCTACATTTTGTTATGTCCGTTCATACATTCCTATGATTTTGATAGTACATCTACTTATTTCCCTAGAAACTTATGTTGCTACCTAGGTTGTTTAATCTTTCTTGTTTAAATACACGAGTAAATAAGTCCGATATTTACTTAGAGATGGTTACTTTCATTTATATACTACATATTTTGCAAAGTAGGTTAAAGGTAGATAACTATTTACTACACTTTCACTTACATACTTACAACCTTGATAGTTCTGTTAGTTAGTTCCGATCTAGATTAAAAGATCTATTTACATCGATTTACTTCAACATAAAGTAGTTTATTTTATTACCAAGTTTATTTATTCATTATAAGGCTTGGAACCTTAGCTTTGAACTTAAACCTTGAATTTTGAACTCTGAACCTTAGATCTAGTGTTTTACAAACCTAAGTTTTGACATTATAACTTTGAAACTTTTGAAGATCTAATAATTTTTATAACTTTCGGATATTGAGCTTGGATTGAACAAAATACTTACACAACATATAGGTAAACGTATTTCCATAACAGATTAATTTTATCAAAATGACTTTTAATAATCAACTTTGAATTAAATCATAGTTGTTCAACTATAAAAAGGTTCCGGAAACACAACTAGATGGCACCCCAAAAGTTGTACCGATTGTGGATCGCGCTGACGAAAACGCGCGGTCTACGATGGATACAAATAGAGATAATTAGTTTTAACTGAACATTAAACCGAACTGTATGTATCATTACACAGTCTCTGGGCAATAAATATATTTAGTATTGTGCCTCGGTATTTTTGATATCAGATTCCTATCCTCACTGGATCTGTATCCTGTGCGCAAGTCGTACAATAGTAAAGTCACTTAATAGATCTAATGGTAATATTTATTGTACTATCGAGACGGCCGAGTAGCTCTCTCTTATATATTACAATTTCAGTAATTTAATTATTAAAATTTTAAATGGAACTTTTATTCTTTTTGTTTAAAGTCTTATATAGACTATTTGCTTTAAAAGTGACACTTAACTTCAACCTTTGTCATTTGCTGACCTGTCTGAGTGTTTTCCTCAAACTATATATTTGAAGGAATAGCTATTAAGAAAAGTTGTAACTCTATTAAGGTCCGTATTTGATATAATTGATCTTACTCAAGAGCGTGTGTCTCGCAGTTAATCTAATCTTATGGAAAAGAGAAGTTAACTGCCTTCAACGAGTTATATAGATCTATTATATCTGGTCTGATGCCTGGTAATTATCATGACGTATGTTTGGTCTCTCTAGCTAGACAATTCTAATGTCGAAGTATCCTAGGCTGATTCAAGCTAGGGTATCTTTATATAGCTATATTTATGATCTTACCTACTTCTTTGAATTTGTAGCTATGATTCTGGCTATCTGGAAAAATTAGTTTGAGTAAACCATAAACTAAGAAGGTTGTTTAATATTAGATTCATAAATGTTAGAAGTGGCTCTAACAAGCTGTCTTTAAGAGCAGCATACGTTTAATTGCATGAGACTGCTTTGGCTTTGAGTAACTAAAGTTATTTAAAGAAAATTTAGTTTCATGATCTTTGTATCCATAGTAACACTGATGTCGGATTGGATTTAGTGAAATGGTAAAATAGATTTTACTCATTTCTCTATTTCGAATCACACATCCGATAGAGTAATGTGTGCTATGAAGAGGAGGTTATTACGATTACATGTGCATTACATGTATGCGTAGTTTGGTGACGATGACCACTGACTGGTGCGGATGGCGGGGCACATGAAGGAAGTCTTGATATAGCAATATCAACTTCATAGTACACAATTTAGTATCCTTCTAGTAACAAACTTATAATAAATTAACATTCTATGGAACTTTAGAATCATTTAAATATATTCGATAATAGTTCTCTTAAGTAGATTTCTTCTGAAGAAATATAGCATTATTATTTACACTATATTTAACTCCAACAAAATCAAATAGATTACAATTCTGATCATATTCCGCTGTTTAAAGTTTGTACTAGATAAAACAATTTACGTTTAGATCTTCAAATTATGGTTATTTACTATTAGCAACGTTCGGATAGATAAAAGAATTAGGATAAATAGGAAAGCATTAATTTAGTATTAGGTAGGTTCATGCGATAAATAAAAGAAGTCTCAACATAATTCCTTTTAAGATACTGCGCGTTACCATCGGATCACAAACGTAGGACGTCCTTTCACGAACCACTATTCGATCACAAGGCCATATATTTATTTATAATTAATTAATTTTAAGTTTAGGTATATAGTTTATATTTTATAATAGGTAAGGGGGGGGTTGTTACGATTTAGTGTTGCCGTTACCAGGATTTAGAATTTGGATTATTACGGGTTTTTTAATTTTTCCTATTAGAATCTTTTTGTTTTTCGTTTTTTTTGGTAGATTCAGATTAGTTTAGTAGTGCGAGAAATCGCACAATTTGTTGTCGTAATAAAGGATGGGGATTTATGTTGAGATTTTAGCATTTTCTTGTAGGTTCATCAGTTAAATCAGTTTTATATAGCTATTAAATTCACTATTAGAAATGTAGTTATTTTTAATGAGACTGTATAAGTTACAAACCAAGGTAGGTATGTGGTAGAACAAGTAGGTATAATAGAAGCAAGCAAATTTATTGTCACATACGGATAGACCCCTACAAAAGCCAAAACGCTTCGATAGCGCGTTCTAGGATGAGGACAATTTTAGCAGCGCCATCTAGTTCTGATTTTAGGGAAACTTAAGCACGTAACCTTTTCTAACGAATAAACACCGCACACTGGCCATGTACATGAAAATATACCGCATAACATACATAAACTTAATTTCACATCAAACAGAGACTTATAGTTAGGGTGCGTAGAGGTAAAAATATATAATGCGGTCTGTAGTTGTACATGCGGGGGGTCGAAATGAAAATTCATTAAAATAATTTTATCTAATAATATGTGGGCTGGGGGGGTCGAAAGAAGATTTTTTTTATTTATTATAATATACTAGGGTTGTGATTAAGTCTAATGAAAAAAAAAAAAAACAGAAATAGAGGTTTGGGAAAAGCCATCTATGCGTATAGATTTCATTTCAGTGGTGTAACATTAAAATTTTAAGATAATTAAAATAATAATATGAGTAATATAATAGTTATAAGCTGAGTTGAAGTTGTTATTCATAGATGGAGGGGTGTGTTGGCAGTTTAAAAAAAAAAAAAAAAAAAATTAATAGGCTTTCTTGTAAAATTTATCTAAACAGCTTTTAATTACATCCACATGTATCTATTTATATTTTATTTTTTTGATTCACTGTCTTAAATTACTAATTTTACAGATTTTGGCGGGTTGGTGAAACTTATAATGTAGTAAAAATTGCATAGCATTGCGTAATTAATAGCATTTGGCGTAAAATTTAGATTTTGCATTCAGCGTAATTGAAGTTTATCATTCTGCATCACTATAAGTAAATAATTTTGCGTTTAAGCGTCATTAATATTATACAGTTTATTTGAAAAATTGGTTTTAAGCGTAACTAGCATCTAGCATTATGCGTTTACTTGGCTTAAAGCGTCATTTTATTTCTAATATGCGTTCTGCGTTATTTTTATTTTAAGTTAATTTAAGTTAGACTAAGTAAATTCACTTTTCTAACCACAATTATTTCTCTTTTGCTCAAAATTTATTTTTTGGAATTAAAAAAATCTGGGGTTAGTTAAATAAAAAAAAATAAAAAAAATGAAGTAAATAAACTAAATTAATTAATATGGCACTAATTATTTACAGTCTTAATTCTACACGGTCTATTGAGTTTGTGAGTATAATGAATCGGTGCGAAATATTATGATGTAGGTACCATGTGAAAGTGACGTATGATAAAGTATGAGAAATTTAATAAAGAAAGATTGAGATGAAAGTAAGAAGGAGTAGAATGAATATAAGGATGAAAAGATAATAATATAATTAGTTGAGGGGCTCACAGATTTACTGGAATCTTGGAATAAGGCATTTGTTGGCTTGTAATCAAGACATACATCACACCATTTGCAATCAATTTATATGAAGGAGACTTGGTGCTAGGTTAGGTCAGATGACGTTCATCAGTGTAATCTGATTTCATATAAATTCACACTCTACCTATTAGGCCAGAACTGAGCACACTGCACACTCACCAATCTGTGAACGTGTTACTATTTTGAGGTCGATTTCGAACTGAATGTCGCTGTCATGGGGCACGTTTATACTCGGACGACTGTAACGGATTAATCTTGATTGTGAAGGGTGGTGTTGTCGTTCCCAGGACCAATTGCGGTAGTCAAAACGGACTGAAGGAATGTAACATTATACTATTAGAGTTGACTTGTCTCACAACCAAGTTCCTTTCTACAATTAAGATGGTCCCTGCGAAAGAGTGTATAACCTCATAAGAGCTTTCATTTATAGCTAAGAGATTGGAATCAGAATGGTGGCAATTTTACACATTGGTTTAAAATACACTTTCATTTATTTATCTATGATATTTATATACAACAGCAGGTTGCATACAGAGCTATGCTATTTATCACTAAATAATTTGTCTGAAATTACAAATCACCAATGAAATTTGTGCCATGATTTTGTTTAAGGGAGAAATAGTTGTTAATCTTATAGATTTAT
Source organism: Eulithis prunata (assembly GCA_918843925.1). Taxonomy (NCBI): domain Eukaryota; kingdom Metazoa; phylum Arthropoda; class Insecta; order Lepidoptera; family Geometridae; genus Eulithis; species Eulithis prunata. The sequence goes on along the minus strand of OU974019.1, from coordinate 2,947,202 downwards.
TGTTTTTAACATTCATGATAATTTTATAATTTCGGTGTTTTGTGAATTAATTGTGAATAAACTAATTTGGGGAAACTTTTACTCCAGTTCAGTAACAATTATTACTTTCACCTTGTAAAACTTTGGGGTCGATTGTAACGGTCCAAGGTCATCCACATTTTGAACCGTCAGCTCACAATTAATTGAGGTTTGAGTTGTAGGTGGATGTTTGATTGAATGGTTAAAGCGCCATCTTGTAGTTTGCAAATGCGTCATAATACGCTATGCGGGTCTATCAGCGGCAAATTGTCTTACGTGAACCGTTGTTCAATTGAAGGGATACAATGCCATCTGGTGGTTGGCAGGGATACGTTATGGAGCGCCGGCAGACTGTTTTATTGAAGCCAAAGGATTAACGAACAAAGGCGAGACCAACTATTCGCTAAGCTAGGGAAGCTAAAAAAAGGGGCGTGGGAATCGAACTGTTTCAACAAATAGAGTTGGGACAAACATTGTTTTGGTGATAATGGTAATTGTATCATTTCATTCAAATGATATCACACTATTGTATTATCTTCGAATTTCACTTAAAATGTTACAGTATTATTATTACTACTTGTGTGGTTTTGTCAGGATCAATAAACAATTTGATAATCATTACATGGATAGTGAGATTTAATATGATGACGTTAAAGTATAGAAATAATAAACTTGCTTTCTCGTTTGAATAAAGTATAGAGGTATAATTATCCGACTAAACACAGAACAGAACAAGTCGCAGTGGAAAGAAGTTATGAGCCATGAGATGTTTGGTTTGGTTGAGTAAAATGTTATGTTATCTATAGTGTGGGGTCGGGTAACATTTCATGTAATGGGTCAATAGGACATCTCTATTCGAATTCCTTCTAGAAGTTTAGGGAGGGGTTGTTTGTACACGGGTATAAAAACTGGAACATTTCGTCAAACAGGACAGTTTTATTTTGTTCCGGAAAAAGTGACAAAGTCGTAGGTACCACAAGAAGAAATCTCGGTAAGAAAACCTTCCTTATTTCCTCTCATTACGGCCAAGACACCTTTAGCCTTAAACGAATATGTGAGCCTGCTTATTCGGTAATGAGAAAATCCCAGTACCTGCATACATTGCACGACGTATGCATACCCTATATCCTACCCAATTTCCGTCTGTTGTCTTAGGTCTCATGATAACAGATATCCTTATTTATCTATATATTTCACATTATATATTCATATAGATAGGCTAGGATACACATTCATGTTAGGCATCACATATTTAGGGTGTATTTCACGACGGGTTCAGAACTGTAGATAAAATTAGGTAGATACGTCTGTATGTACTCCCGAGCGCATAAAAAGTCACTCGGCGGGTCAAATACTTAGCACTAGGAATTCTACAGTAGGTATAATTAGTTAGATACGTATAGTTTTGGTATTCCTGTGTGCACGTTAAGACACACAGAGGGTCCAGAATTGTTAAGTAGAAATGGATAAATACGATTCCTTGTATTCCCGTACGCATATAGTGTCACACGACGAATCAAGTACATAACATTAGAAATTTATACAGTAAATAGGAGTAAATAAGTAGGTATAGCTAGTTAGAAACGTTCAGATATTGTATTTCCGTGCGTATCTACATTGCGTCACACGCGTATTTAGTGCTGGCTCATTTTTATATTAGGTTTAGGTATTCCGAAGAATAAACTAAAATCAAGATATAGAATCTACGCTGTTTTCCCTAAATGAATTTGATCCAGAATGTGTATTATATTTTAAAGGAATAAGTACTTTATTAGCCTTCAGTTCTTATTGTTCATTTTCTATCGAACTCTATTGTATGTGGTTTTATCCTTTTACTTTGGATAAACTATATTAGACTATATTTATTGATTACCTAAGCTTTCTAAATATCTCCTTTTACTTCGAGTAGGCAAGAGTAGGTAGTAGATAGGTAATTCTCCACTATTATACTTTGAGAAAATTAAATTATTAGGTTTCTTTTAGAAACTTACTTCACTAACTTGGTTAATTATTTTTCCTTATTTTTAGATTCAATAGTAGATAGGATCACTAGTTAATTACGGCTACCTTTTACCCTTTTTCAACGTATTTACTTATAAAGTGATTTGTCTATACGCAAATAGGTACCTACATTTTGTTATGTCCGTTCATACATTCCTATGATTTTGATAGTACATCTACTTATTTCCCTAGAAACTTATGTTGCTACCTAGGTTGTTTAATCTTTCTTGTTTAAATACACGAGTAAATAAGTCCGATATTTACTTAGAGATGGTTACTTTCATTTATATACTACATATTTTGCAAAGTAGGTTAAAGGTAGATAACTATTTACTACACTTTCACTTACATACTTACAACCTTGATAGTTCTGTTAGTTAGTTCCGATCTAGATTAAAAGATCTATTTACATCGATTTACTTCAACATAAAGTAGTTTATTTTATTACCAAGTTTATTTATTCATTATAAGGCTTGGAACCTTAGCTTTGAACTTAAACCTTGAATTTTGAACTCTGAACCTTAGATCTAGTGTTTTACAAACCTAAGTTTTGACATTATAACTTTGAAACTTTTGAAGATCTAATAATTTTTATAACTTTCGGATATTGAGCTTGGATTGAACAAAATACTTACACAACATATAGGTAAACGTATTTCCATAACAGATTAATTTTATCAAAATGACTTTTAATAATCAACTTTGAATTAAATCATAGTTGTTCAACTATAAAAAGGTTCCGGAAACACAACTAGATGGCACCCCAAAAGTTGTACCGATTGTGGATCGCGCTGACGAAAACGCGCGGTCTACGATGGATACAAATAGAGATAATTAGTTTTAACTGAACATTAAACCGAACTGTATGTATCATTACACAGTCTCTGGGCAATAAATATATTTAGTATTGTGCCTCGGTATTTTTGATATCAGATTCCTATCCTCACTGGATCTGTATCCTGTGCGCAAGTCGTACAATAGTAAAGTCACTTAATAGATCTAATGGTAATATTTATTGTACTATCGAGACGGCCGAGTAGCTCTCTCTTATATATTACAATTTCAGTAATTTAATTATTAAAATTTTAAATGGAACTTTTATTCTTTTTGTTTAAAGTCTTATATAGACTATTTGCTTTAAAAGTGACACTTAACTTCAACCTTTGTCATTTGCTGACCTGTCTGAGTGTTTTCCTCAAACTATATATTTGAAGGAATAGCTATTAAGAAAAGTTGTAACTCTATTAAGGTCCGTATTTGATATAATTGATCTTACTCAAGAGCGTGTGTCTCGCAGTTAATCTAATCTTATGGAAAAGAGAAGTTAACTGCCTTCAACGAGTTATATAGATCTATTATATCTGGTCTGATGCCTGGTAATTATCATGACGTATGTTTGGTCTCTCTAGCTAGACAATTCTAATGTCGAAGTATCCTAGGCTGATTCAAGCTAGGGTATCTTTATATAGCTATATTTATGATCTTACCTACTTCTTTGAATTTGTAGCTATGATTCTGGCTATCTGGAAAAATTAGTTTGAGTAAACCATAAACTAAGAAGGTTGTTTAATATTAGATTCATAAATGTTAGAAGTGGCTCTAACAAGCTGTCTTTAAGAGCAGCATACGTTTAATTGCATGAGACTGCTTTGGCTTTGAGTAACTAAAGTTATTTAAAGAAAATTTAGTTTCATGATCTTTGTATCCATAGTAACACTGATGTCGGATTGGATTTAGTGAAATGGTAAAATAGATTTTACTCATTTCTCTATTTCGAATCACACATCCGATAGAGTAATGTGTGCTATGAAGAGGAGGTTATTACGATTACATGTGCATTACATGTATGCGTAGTTTGGTGACGATGACCACTGACTGGTGCGGATGGCGGGGCACATGAAGGAAGTCTTGATATAGCAATATCAACTTCATAGTACACAATTTAGTATCCTTCTAGTAACAAACTTATAATAAATTAACATTCTATGGAACTTTAGAATCATTTAAATATATTCGATAATAGTTCTCTTAAGTAGATTTCTTCTGAAGAAATATAGCATTATTATTTACACTATATTTAACTCCAACAAAATCAAATAGATTACAATTCTGATCATATTCCGCTGTTTAAAGTTTGTACTAGATAAAACAATTGACGTTTAGATCTTCAAATTATGGTTATTTACTATTAGCAACGTTCGGATAGATAAAAGAATTAGGATAAATAGGAAAGCATTAATTTAGTATTAGGTAGGTTCATGCGATAAATAAAAGAAGTCTCAACATAATTCCTTTTAAGATACTGCGCGTTACCATCGGATCACAAACGTAGGACGTCCTTTCACGAACCACTATTCGATCACAAGGCCATATATTTATTTATAATTAATTAATTTTAAGTTTAGGTATATAGTTTATATTTTATAATAGGTAAGGGGGGGGTTGTTACAACTTATAGTTTGGCTGTGCGTTGATTATCTGTCAGCTTCAAAAGAGTTTTATATATATTGATGATGATGATGATTGATGATGATGTGTATCCAAAAAATAGACTTTTTTGTAGATTTGTTTGTACTTAATACGTAGAAGTTGTTTATATTTTAGTAGCAATTTTATTTTCACCTAAAAGCTACCGTGACCGTCGCCATTACCACTCGATCAAGATTAACTAAAGCAGCTGCCACTAAATATAAGGGCGCGTCTCTGTGCCTCGTTCACACTCATGTTTTAATCACTTACACTTTCAAGTTACTAATTAACTCTCAACAACTTACGTACGTAAAAGAGTGTCTTAGACACGCTTCCAATTGGTACTGATTTGGAGCTATCTATATATCATAGCGATTTGCGGATAGCTCAACTGTTTCATGTAGGTAAATATTGTATAAATACTGTATTAGTAATTTTCTTTTCACGTGTTCGACTAAACAAAGAATTCGTTCTTCTTCTTGATTTAAACAAGTTTCAGATAAACATACAATTTTTCACTGCACGTTAAGAGTTTCATTGGTCATCTGAGTTCAGAGGCCAAATTACTAGGGTTTAGATAAACAATAAATTTTTCACTGCATGCAGAGAGAAATTTCATAGGTCATCTGAATTCATCAGAGGCAAATATTACTTGGACTGAATTACAGCCAAATAAGCAGGATTTATACAGAAATAATTAAATCTAACCTTTTTCGGCGATAAAAAAAGTTTTACTATAAATGTAAGTTACTGTGGCTGATGTGAGGCACTAGTACGAGAAAATACTTTGCTTCAAGTACTAGTGTCAATAAAACTTATTTATTTATTTTATTTATTTATTTATAGGAAAACCGACAGCACATAACATAGATTAGGTACAAAAATGGAAACAGTTGGCCAATAAAAGGTTTTCACGAGTAGAAAAGAAATAAATACAGAAAAAATGTGAACAAAACATAAAAACAATAAGGTAGTATAAGAGCAGAAAGATAAGAAAGTAAAAACATTTTGACAAAGAGTATAGAAAGGAAGAAGGTTTAGTGTTAGGTCTAGTATTTAAGAGCCTCATTATTGCGAAAAAAGTCGCTACTCAGCCGCCGCCTCACGGATTCAACACTGGAGCAAAACAGATCCAGATCAATTTGCTTTGATAGTTTATTGAAATTATCGCTAACTCGCCATAGAAACGAATTTTGACAAAAGTTAGTTCCAACTATTGATATATAGATGAGAGGGTTAAATCTAATGCGTTTACGTGGTACAGCAAGACTGATTTTACTGAGAAGATCGGGGCTATTAATTTTATTATTAGTTGATCGAGTGAGCGAAGCGAACGAGATCTTAGTGACAACTTGGACGAAAATGCTTTGTATGTTTGTATGTTTGTTCGACGAGATCTTTTGAACCGCTTATCCGATCTTCACAAAATTTGGTAGGTATACGGATAGTACTCTTAAGTTTTACTGGTTTGTTAAATGAAGTAAATCGGTCAAGGGGTCGTGAAGTTATGAGTTCCCAAAGGGAGTAAAAAAAAAAAGTCGTACAATAATATCAAGTCGGGTGTCATATGATAGGGTTTGGTTTAGACATTCCAAAACCGTTTTTATTTTGATTCTAGGTCTAATAGTTTTTGAGTTGTTGTAAAAATTATAAAATTGGCTAACCCAGTATAACGTGAGCTACCATTTCTTGGAGTTTCAATGATTTTGTAGTTCAAGTAAGACTGGTAAGCTAGGCGGCGATTTCGAAGTGATTTGCAAAGTTTATTACAACCATTGGTCAATACAAATTGTTTGGGTTTTATTAACCTCCGATCATCACGAGATCTCAGCTCGGGGCGAACTACTAGTAATTAGTAAAACTTAGTAAGTATTAGTAAAACGTAAACAAACAAGGCTCAACCAACTGATGGGGTGCCGGTAACTCAGCCATTCGTTTACTTCTACTTTGACAAACGGCCATAGATAAGAAATTCGTGTTAATGAAGTTGTTTGTGTTTAAAAGTATACAGTGATTTAGTTTTTAACTATGGTAAATCAAATAGATAGATTAGACCACACCTTTGACGCGGTTCCTATAGGTAGATAGACACACCTCTGACGCAGGTGCGGTAACTAAAGGCTGGTTTTTACAGGGTCAGTAACTGACTTTGATATCGAGACAAGTCAGCGCTGACCCGAAAAATAGCCAGTGTAAACTGATTTGAAGTCAGTAGCTGCGGCGGGAAGTCAGCGCTGACTTCAATATTCGCAGACGAATATTTTGAGGTCAGTCGGCGTCCCCCGCCACCCGCGCCCTCCCGCGCCAGTGGTAAAAACCCCGTGTAAATGGGGAAGTCAGTCACTGTCGCTGTGTTGTGGGTTGACACGGCACAGAACAAACATACATCCATCCGAGCCATCCATACGTCCTTACAAACTTTTGCGTTTATAATATTAAGTAGGATTCTTACTTTATTGAAACAGCAACTTCAAATCCAAGATCCAAAAATTACTATATACTCATAGTTACGTTTGGGAATTGAATATTGCCTGGAAGAGATCGCTATTTAGCGATAAGGCCGCCCATTGTACATTTAATGCAACCCGTTTTGTATATATCATAGGAATATGTTTAGGTGTTATTTATGTACAATAAAGCGTTTTCATTCATTCATTCATTCATTTTCATTCATTCATTCATTCATATACCAATTTTATTTTTGTTTCAGATGAGTACGATTTGTTTCCCAGAGACATGCTCTCGCTCACTATTCCGATAGACGAAAGTGGAGAATATCTGAACTTCACGAACTCATTTCAAAGTATACCAGTCAAAAAACTTGGTATTAGCAACACAAAACTCACTAGTCCATTCATCATTGAAATAAGATTCAAACTTTATGAAGAACGTTCGAGTTTTATGTTCTCTTTAGAAGATAAGAAGAAAAATCCTCAGCTTTCTCTGAAGTTCTCACCGGGAGAAGACAACGTTATGCGGATTTCTCTTCTGAAGAGGACAGATGATCCTGAAATAGCTTTTTCGCTAACAGATATAACAGGGGATTTTCACCACGTTCTTTTGTTTGTTGAAGACGACAAAGTAACGATTTACCTGAACTGCATAAAGCTAGACTCTCTTGATACAAAGAAGACAACAGTATTATTTGATGAGGATTCGAGCTTCGTCGTGGGGAAATCTGAAGTTTACGATACGGGTACTTTTCCGGTAAGTGTTGTTTTGTTTACCTATCTGTCATACCATAATTTATAAGTTTAAAAAACTAGAAAAACCAACTTCAATTTGATACACCTTCATCATCAAATGATGATGATGATAGCAGTTGATTGGGACTGTTCTAATTGATCGTAAACACCATAGAAAAGCAAAATACGCAATGTCGTGTACGTCGATGACATTTTTTTTCTAGTTACACATATTTAACTGCTAAACTACTAAAAAAATACAACCGAATTGAGAATCTCGTTCTTGTTTGAAGTAGGTTAAAAAATGAAAGATCTTGCCTCCGATACCCATAATAGACATCTTCACAGATCGTGGGCACCAAAAGGTCTGAAAATTAAGGCTCTAGCAAATTTAACATGCTAGATTTGCTATAGAGAATAATAAAAAACTGATTAGGTACATACAACATACAATGTATATTAAATGACATTTCTAAATGAAATGTCACGTGACTGTTCCGGTCAGTTTTACGGAAACCTTCTAATTTGATTGCAAACGCTAATAAAGTATGACACCTTTAATGAACCGGTTACAAGGCCTAACCTTAGTAAGTGCTTGTAAACTGTCCAATTAGTAGTAATAAATGTTCTGAGTTATAATTTAACATACCTACCTATTAAATTTGGAAACATTTTTCCAAAAATGCAGAAACCTAAACAAAGACCGTTCTTGTGTTCTGAAAAAAAGTGACGGAACAAGAAGATACCAAGTAGTAGCCGTAAATTCAATGACTCATAGGTAACCCCTACACCATTGTATTTAAGTTCATATTCCGATTGAAAATTTCACACACAGCTAAGATTATGTATAACAAAATATTTTAGTAGCAGGCCAGTCTTTGCGGTCACGGCCACAAGTGAAATGGTTCGTCATGAAAACAAATCTAAATTAAACCCACGGCATTCATGTCGCGAACATAAACACACATACGAAAACGTACTGAAAATATCTGTCACTGTGTCGGATAACTCGTGAAATTAACAAAGTTGCCTTCAAATTAATACTAGCTCACTCACGCAGCAAAATTTAATATGTTCTGAGTACTGAGTCTGAGTTTTACTCTCGGTATTTGGATCGAGAATCGAGTTCAGGGTTTAAGGCTCGTGTATATTCAAAACTTAAATGTTAGTTAAGTTTCAAGTTTTAAAGCACAGATGGTTTAATAAAATTACTCCTGAAAATGTCGGGTCACTAAGAACAATGTTTTCCTATCATTTCCCTAGAGCTTCCTGGCAGCACCCTGGATAGTTTTTGTCAATTTTCAATGTATGTATATCTGCCATTTAAACTGAAGTAAGAACAGAGTAACTGTATACATTGTATGTATAACTAGCCGTCTCCCGCGGCGTTGCTCGCGTTAGAGTATGAATTTTCAAAATTCCTTTATTAGTGCACCCCTACACTATATAAGGATACTACCCTCCAAATTTCATACCTCTAGGACTTATAGTTTAGGCTTTGCGTTGAATCTCTGTCAGCTTCAAAAGAGTTTTATATATATTGATATGTATATTATGTATTAGGTTATAGTGTAGAGTAACGATTTAATAACTTATGAAAAATAAACAAATATTCTTGGACATATCAAACACTATATAAATAATGCTAATTACTTAATTTTTTTTTCCTCTAAAAGGTTCGTATCCTTATGTAAAAAAAGTTTTCATCTCGTCCGCGCTTATAATGACTTCATACACAAACACTCGAACTCGATTCTCAATGTTTGAGAAATAAACTCAGACTCGGTACTCAGTTTTGATGACGGGATGTGCGTGTTGCCTTCCAATTTCGAAACGAAAACGTCGAGATTGTAAACTAGTAGGCGGCTGCGACTTTGTGTAGAGTTATTTGGATACTTTCGTTCATTTCTTATTTTTATATCGAAGAAGAAAATAATTATTAGTTACCTACGTAAATAATTTGAAAAGCAAATAGATGCTTACTTCTTTCCTTTAGTGTAGGTTTTAACCAAAATAACGTTTTCTATCTAAAACTTTGTATATTTTATACTTTTCAATAAAATATAATACGGCTTAGTTTAAAACAAAGTAGAGAATAGTTGATACAAACATTTTGACTTTCCTGAAAACCACAAAGACTAAAATTATAAGTGGCTACACAAAATGTATGGAGCTAATTTTACGTGCTCTAAAATCGTAGAGTATGGAAGCTCAAGGCCTTACATGGAGATGATAACTGTACAAACGATGGTTTTGATGATGATGATATAAAGGTTACCTGGACTAGATCGCTATTGAGCGATAATGCTGCCCATTGTACATTTAATGCAACCTGTTTCGTTTATTTCATACAAATATGTTTTGGTGTTTTTATGTACAATAAAGCGTTTTCATTCATTCACTCATTTATTTTATGACTAACGTCATTAGAATGAAATACTCAACCGCTTGAGACAATAAAAATAGAAGTCTTTCTCTTTACGTCTCTCTCTTACCATAGAACGAAAGGAAAACGGCACTGCCGGTTCTTTTACACTAGGATAAAAAAAAAATAGAGCCACGTGTAGAACTTTGCTAAAAAAAAAACAAAATGTTATTTTCGTACTGATTTACTGATTTGGTACGTTCCTCGCGTTCATTGCAAAAAAATCCTAGTTCCAAATTCAAAAGAGCTAAAAAAAGCTTATTTCAAATGGCGCCTTACGCATTTCTTCTATGCTCTGTGCCTCACGCCAAGTACAATGCGGCAAATTTTAGCTGCTGCCTCGTTTTGCAGAAATAATGACATGTTATTTTCTGGTTATTATTATTCGTGGAAAGATGCATAGGACAAAGAGAAAATAAGTTATTTGTATGTGTGACAACCTTAATCTACTGTTGCCAACAGTTTAATGATTCTCAATCGGCCCCCCAAGTACCGTTCTTGTCGATCGCATAATTTGACATTTAAAATCGTCAAAATTCGTTTTATCGACAGTTGCGGGTAGGTTACCAGCTTAATCGATCGGTAGACAAATTCGTGAAATTTTAACGAATTGGCAATGGTGTATTTTTACTATGTTTTGATTCTGACAAACGAAAGTGAACCTTATTTTGACGACTGTAAGGCATCGTTAAAATTTGTCGACAAGAGATCCGTACTACCATGGAACGATACGATTCGATACGTTTATCGACTTTAGCGATCGACAACTAAGCGATCGATAAGAACGGTACTTGCACTGCTGACTCACATAAAGACGTTATCTTAAAATTTAATATTACATTTCCTGAATTTCAAATGAATTTAATCTAGAAGTTCTCATAATTCAGTGCATTAAATTTTAAAACATTCTTGAATTTAAGTAAGTAATATACGTTTTATTTGGACTAGGTATACTGTGCAAAATTAAATGATCACATTCGTATTATAAATTCAGTTGATCGCGAGTTTTGCGCATATTTAATGCAATGGAAATAAATATAGAAACAGACAATTTATCTAGTATTTTTGGCACGTTGTCGACTAAATGTATTTTTTGTACAAAAAAAAAAAAAAAAGGTAGCGAACTGGCATGTCGCAGGCCACTGGTGGCTGTGGTCGGAGGCTCGTTTGCTCTCAGCCTATCGCTCCAAGCAAAAATTTCTTTTTAAAAAATCCGCACCAGATAAAACAACTTAGTAAAATTACATTTGTCCTTATTCCATTATCTACAGCTCGTATATCATCATTATGTTATAAGCACAAACTTTCTCGGCTAGAAATGAGTCAAAGTTATTTACGAAACATAATTATTGGCTGTTAGCACACTGCCACGGACACTACACCTACACGATATCGGATGGATAGCTCATTTAACGCTACATACTTTCATAGCGCGTCAGCGTGATAACAATAATCTTGTAGGGCTAAAATTCTTCCCACGCTGACGCCGGTCGCTGACCGTCGATCAATCATCAATATATATAAAACTCTTTTGAAGCTGACATAGAATCAACGCACAGCCTAAACTATAAGTCCTAGAGGTATGAAATTTGGAGGGTAGTATCCTTATATAGTGTAGGGGTGCACTAAGAAAGGAATTTTGAAATGTCACACTCTAAAGGGTAGAACGCGAGCAACGCCGCGGGCGACGGCTAGTCGTACATAAGAATGAAAATTATGTAATTACAATTCTATGAGGCACCGCACTACAACAGCTTTTCCCATTCAACGCGACGTCCCTGACCGACGTGACGTCAGCGTAGGATGAAGTTGTCGAGTCAGTGACTCAGTATCGTGTGGGTGTCGGTCTCGGTCAGTGTGCAAACGCCTATTGTGAGGAAATAGCCTCGACCGTGATAAGAGCGGACACGGTACAATAAGTTTTTATTGGCTTAGGGCGTAATGTACAGACATATAAAAAAATAGATGGAAAATTCTTTATTGTACTTGCAAATGTCGTATGCAAAGGCGAGCTTATTGATCGAGCGAGCGAAGCGAATGAAGATCTTACTGACAACTTGAGCTAAAATGCTCCCTTTGGATCCTCATATCTTTACAATCCCTCGACCGATCATGAGATCTCAGTTCGGGGCGAACTACTGTGATAAGTATAAAATAATGGTGATTAGATATTACTAATCTCCTTAGTTCTGTCAGTGCATTGCATGATACCTACTGGTAGTAACTTTGAAGTAATAATGTATAATAACGGTTGCCTATATTGTATAAAAAATAAAAATAAAAGTTTTACTTTTGAACTGGTCAATAACGCTAAGCTTCATAAAAAAACTGCAGATTTCTAAGCACAGAGTCCACTTAAAATGACAAAAGCAAATTGTATTTATATCAAAATAAGGCACTTGCTATCACCAAATTACTGTTTCATTATAACCTAGTATTCTTGCACGTGTTACGCAATTTATTGTATTTGTACTTTGGTTATTCCCTTGTTCGCTTATTAACTAAAGCCGAACACCATCTACTATTTATGGGACCTCGATATTAGGAAGCAATATCTTAAGTAGAAGGCCATAATGAGCCAGAGTATGTACCAAACAGTAAACAACACATTAAGTATTAAGAACACACGTGCGAGATACTACGCTTTCAAAACCATACTTGGAGAACATGTATCTACTAATACAGGTGCGAGCGAAAATTTCAGGTTACCTGTAATCTTGAATATCATGGAAACCCTGAATTGTAGTCTTTATTTCAATGAAAAAATAAAGACTTTTTTGGGAAGTTTAGAAAAGTATGAACACGCTTTTTCACCAAATTCGTTACATTTCGCGTTGGGCTCGATTTATCAGTAAATTTTTTTTACGGCTAAATAATAAGCAATTTGTAACTTTTCGAGAACCAACTGCTAAAATTTTAACAGCCTCTGCCAAAAACTCGAACAATTTGACTAATTATTTTCCATTTTTAGAATGAACCAACTTAGTAAAATTTTAATTGCGATCAAAACCTTGTAATTAAGGATGAAAATTTGACCGCAAAGTTGATGGTAAAATAAAGTTTAAAGTTGAAATTTTGATCTGTTCTGTAGCGTCAGTCGTTTGAATAAATTGATATTATAAAAATAATTGTTAAAACTGAAAGCAGTCGTTTTAAATAGATGGAATAAAATAACAATTACTTTTCATTCTATTTTTGGCATGTATACAAAGAACGTGCAATTAAAAAAATTGGAAGTGAAAATGTATCATATTTGAGTCAAACATTTACCTTCAAAAAGAGTTAGAATCTAGTAGATGAAATCTAAGCGCCCGAATACTGAAACGTCAATAAAAAACACCATTTAAAATTACCCTGCCTCTGTTTTACGTTAATTATTGATAAGAGATGGTAACAACTTCAGCGTTCATTAAAATCACCAGTAGCGTTTAAGTAATCGGGCGTTAGTTCGTTTTTTATCCCCATCAAATTCCCGTCAGAACTCAAAACGACTTCTTAAAAATGTTTTATGCAGCTAAAGAATTCAGAGGGGTCAGCCAAAATAAATATAACAATTGTAAACGTATCGTAAGGCGTATTTGAGATACACTGCGCGGTGATGCTGCAACGTTCGGCAGTCGAGCTAGCGTTGACGCGTAATGTGACTCGAATACGTTAGCTTTACGAAACGCTGTGTCTGAGATTTGCTCGTGGTTACCCCTCAGGTGAGCTAGTTTAGTGCGCCTGGCGCTCAGCGATAAATGTGTCATTTAGCGTTAGTACGCTAGGACTTATTTTTTGATTTTATGACTACCATTTGCATATTAAATCGGTGAAATGGCTCCTGAAACGTTTCATTTTGTATACAATAATCTGTGAGAAATAATACCTTCTACTGAAAGATATATTACTATGGTTTTATTGAAGCGATTGTGGCGTAGCTTGCTTATTAATCAATCTTCACCGATTTATCTAAGTTAAGCGATGTTCTGCGCGGTCACTATTTGGATGAGTGACCGTTAATGGCATTTCTATCTGAGCGCTTCTGTGCTTCGGAGGGCACGTTAAACTGTCGGTCCCGGCTCTAGCAGTTGTTAAGCCATTACAGAGGCCTTAAGGCGGCCTACAATCTCCGTCACCAGAGTTGGCCACTAACTCATACGAGCTTGTTTTGCTTATGGTTTTATTATAGTCCAACTCGCCTTATTATTTTAAAATGCCATTTTAACTCGGAAAAAAACTCCGTAGAATTTATTATTTGGAAAAAAAAATCGTAGACACAAAAAAATTTTTTGATTCTGCTTTTAGTTTCAATAATCTAAAGAAAAAGGATATGAACGATAAAGATTAAAATTGTAAGATGTGTGTTCATAGAAAATCCAATTTCCTTGCTTCCGATCTGTTCCTTATTTGTGGCTTGCGACTTTCAATGGGACGATATTACATACAATCTGGTCTCTCGACGTTCAATGGACGGACTTGATATTGCAATCGATCCACAGTTTCTCAAATGTACACTGTATTTTAGCTTTTATTTGTAACAGGAAAAGGTTATTTATTACATGTACCTATGTTTACTGTCTGATAGGGATGTTTTAATCTGTCTGTCGCAAAAAACTTAACCTTATTTTATTTAAAGGTTTGACTGAATAATGAGGATATTTCAATAAAATAGAGCACTTTAAATAAATATTCATTGACATTGTACACAACGCCATCTAGTTACAAACTAAGCAAAGATTTTTCAGTGCTACAAAAGCTGTTTGTTTTAGTTATTGCCCAAACTTATTTAATAGCCATTTTATTACCTTAAAAATTTATTAAAAACTATATAGAATTATGGACAAGCAAGTATCAAGAATGTGTTCGAGGAGCATGGTCAAAAAAGTTATCTTTAAAAGTATACATTATGATGAATTGGGTTACCGCAGTCACGTACAGTGGGACGGAAAAACTTGGTCCTTTACCTGTCTTAACAAAGGTACATAGCTGGAAAGTTTCAAATGTTTCGGTGGTCTAAGGTAAAAGCGATAACGGGAATGGGTTCATACGCTACGGATACTTAGTTACCATAGCTATGAACATAATTTTCGTCTATTCCCACCTGTTCTGTTGAGTAGTTCTGTCGGCAAAACTACTGGGATTTTTTTTCCCATTAGTTCTGTTCACACATCAAATGGGAAATGAATTCCCAGTACTTCTGTTGCAGACGGCACTTTCAAAATTTGTCCGGTAGGTATCTTTCACATTAGTTACTAAAAACGGAATTTATACGATGTTTTTGTGAGATTAACAAGGACAACTAAAGTCCTAACCAAGTTAAGCTTTATGATAAAAATAATTTAACATTAAACTATGACTTGCACCAAAACTTGAGAACAAACAGTGGTCGGGGTCTTTGCGAAGGATTTGAGCGGTTTCACAGAGGTCCGTTTCGTTTAGTTCCAACTTTATAAGAGCTTTGATAGAAACAATTCACTTTGACTGGTTTTTGTACCATTTAAAATAAATAACTAATGCGTAATTCATTTTTATATACGTAAGTTGAAAAAGAGAGTAGTTCGTTCGTACGAATTAGTGGCCAACTTAATGATGACAAAGTTTTTAGGCCACCTGCAGGCCTTAATCGTGGCTTAACGACTAGAGCGGACCGAGAGTTTGACGTGCCCTCCGAAGCACGGAAGTGCTCTTATGTAAATGCCACTAACGGCTAGTATAGTATTATAAATGATCTGTGCTAACGGTCACCCAAATAGTAACCGCGCAGTCCCAACAATACCTTATCTACACCTACATTATGTATTATCATTACAGCCTCATCATCATCAACCTTATTTACATGAAAAACGTGATCAGTGTGCGGTACTGTAACACAAGTTAGGTTAGACCAGCTAATATTATTATTGAAGTTAGTAAACTTGCTTTTTTGTTAATAATATTTGTACTCGGGTTCCTTAGGACGAGATTTTGTCAAAGTGTGTTATGAAACACGCTTATCCAGATTAAACAAAAATAAACTTTGAAGAGTTTTAGGTGAAAAGTATATTTTAAGAGTGATAAAGTTTCTCATCTAAGAATTCTTTTCAGCGGTAAGCTCTTTTCAAGAATATTCTCGTGAAATTCCGTAGACTCCGTTTAACTGTCTATAAAGTACAGTTTTGAAGTTTTACCTTATTTCGTCTGTTTAATAAGAAGATACAAAGCTTGCCTTTGGTAACAAAATTTAATAAGCTATAATTTCATGCCTAAAAACTATTTTTTACTAGTTCATAGAGCTTTTTTATTCATATTCTCTCGGAGTTTTTATGTTGATTTTATACATAAATCATTAAACTAACCAACCAACAGCTGATTTTATCACTTAACTATTCTCATTGCAAAACCATAAACTCATAAGAACACATTATAATTTTCGCATCAGCGCATTAGGTTCAACTACCAGAGTACTAATCTGAGTTTAGTTTTGTTGATTGAAACGCATACCGAGAAGCGACTTGCGAGATATTTTGTATGAAAACCTGATGAGCGCCTCTTGCGAGAGATTTGCAAACTATTTTTCTCCATACAAAAACTGCGAGTTTCTCGATTCTCGCTTGTCGCAAAACCACATAACAAAACTCACTACGGGGTCTGATTACGTTCCTTGCGAAGAAGCAGTCTTCGACAATCTTCAATTGTTAAATCAATACTTTAAAACACTACCAATTGACTAAGTACTATTAAATATTCATAAATAAATAAATATTCACGGACACTTAACACAACGCCTTCTAGTCCCAAACTAAGCAAAGCGATGGATGTACGATGGAAACTAGATGGCTGATAGAATAGATACATACATTTTTTTTTGTAAATACATACTTATAATACATAGAAACACCCAGACACAGAACAAACATCTATGTTTACAACACACAAATGTTTGTTCTCGGTGGGCATCGAACCCTCGACACACAGCACGGAAGGCAGAGCTACTACCGACTGAGCCATGACGCCTGTCTCACAAGTTATGGTAAAAAAATCACGAACATTTGGTCCCGTTTGTTGTTTTATGCAATTGAAAACAAGATATTATTATTCACTATGCCAAGATTGTTACTTCGATAAGCTACCCTCACAGTCGGGCTTTTTGCAATCTTGAAGCTATCTCGACAGTGCCAGGTTTATAGAAAAACTATATAACTCGTATTTTGATAGAAATCAGGCAGCACACGCTTTAGTTACCAGTATCTGAGCTGAGTCGAAACCCGTTTGCTGCTGTAGCACACAAACACTTGCCAGCTTACCTAGCTACCTACTCAATACACTCATCTCATTTTTCTTTCTGTGTAATTTTTATTTCTTTGTAGTGTTGTTAGTTTAGTTCTGCAGGTGTATTTTGTGTGTTACTTTATAAGCAAATAAATGCCTATCTATGTCTATGTATCAGAGACATTGGTGTCGATTCTACTGTTTAATTTTACTAAACTAACGTAATTTGACAGCTTTAAAATTATAGCCGTCTTGGTCGTTTTAGGTTATGAGAAAGAACGGCAAAATAAAATTAAAAAAATGTAGACTTGTCAAATTTGGTTAGTTAATAAAAAAGGCATCGTTTCTGATACTGGTACTATAAATAGACAATCATTTATTCAGAGGGAGGTAATTTTACAAAATTATTTATTTAGTTTTTTGTAGAAGATTTAGGTACGTAGGTACAAAGTGGTATATAAGCTCCGGCAACCTGTTTTTCTCGTAAATGCAAATCTTTAAGAAAAAGCGGATAATATGGATACTGACAATGGACTTCCTGCTTAGGTTTCACTTCTTCCTGTTTCATTTTCTTGCAGTTGAATAAGTAACTGCAGTCAGAATTGAATGTAGAAAGTGTTTATCGTACCAACACATCGACAGTAGGCTATGCGACAGGTCTAACTATAGCAAAACTTCTTATACCTAATCTAAAGGACCAAATTAGCCAAAAGACTGATCTTAAAATTCACGAGAAACACGACAAATACGGATTTCTCCAGTAATTCTATTATTTAGGGATTCAAAAACTACTTAACGTTCACATAATTAATATTTTGATTTAATTATCCAACCATTTTGCGCTTGAGCAGTGTTGCAAGAGATCACAAAAGCAAGATTTGAAATTCCGGTAACAAACCAATTTCTTGAGATTAACCATCAAATTGGCCACTCTGTTTCCAAACCACGTAACAATACCATTCGATAGGCGCATCTCCACACTGGAACTTCAGTGGCCGTCGTAAATTTGCCAATACCTTTAGCACCAGACACCAGTGCTTGGACCTCCCAAGACATTACCGAGTTAGTTAAAAAATAAATATTCGTAGACATATTACACAATACATTCAGTCTAAAACTAAACAGAGCTTGGACTATGAGGACTGGGTTGGTTATAGAATATTTTCGGTCGAAGTTGGTCTTCGTAAAACCGAACAACTGTATAAGTTATGTAGAACATAATATCACCCTGTAGTTATTCATTAAAACGCACCGATACTATTGAACATTTCATTAGTTTCAGTGTAGATAATTTTTTTATCGATTATTCCGTGTGATTTACGTACCTATATAATTTATCAATAGTGAAAGTGACTCTCGCAATTTGAAAGGAAAGTAAACTAGTGCTTTTGTTACTGGTATCCTTAAATTTGCCTCAGTTCTGAAGCAGAAAATCCAATGATTTACTGAGCTAAAGCCTTATCATAATCTTGCACGTCTCTCATATTTCACGGCGGGCTAGCGTTGGACCACACTGAATCGCACTCTTCTGCATCTTGATGCTGTCATTTCATGTCTAGTGTCTACTCCGTTGACAGTGACATCTCAAAGTGAATCGATCTTTCTATTTTTATGGAAATGATGATGATTATTTAAAAAAAATAGTTTATGTGTTTGGTAACCACATTGGGTAATATCTATATATTTTACAACCGTATTTTGAAAAAAAAAAAAAACACGGCACCGACTAATATATTGGTATAAATTAGGTTGTTTAAATTCTAAACGCATACGCAATTTACTGGTCGAGGTCTTAGCTGTCATAATTATTACAACTAAGAGGTACCTTTGATGGAACTACACAAACAAAAAAGGCTCAGTAACCCTCAAAAGAACCACTAAAGGACCTAGTAAGAACAGAAAAACAGGTGCGAATACGGCCGATGCTAAATCATGTAGTATAGTGTAGTATAACCCTTGTGAGCAACTGACTCGCAATTCACTATTCCCCACTATTCAAAGCTGCAGGATGAAGCTTCGGGTTTTGATAGGAACAAGCTTTTTTGATAGGCTTTTGTTTGAAGATCGTAAATGTTACTTTTGTTTTTTGCCAAATACAAGATAATAGAAACGTACAAATTCATAAACAGACATCCTACTAATATTATAAATGTGAATGTAAGTTTGTTTGTTACGCTTTCACGCGAAAACTACATAACCGATCATCATGAAACTTTGTACACATATTCTTGAAGGTATTAGAAGTAACATAGGATACTTTTTATCCCGGAAAATTAACGGGATCCAATGCTATGAAGCTAGTAGAATATACATTAACATCAATGAGAAACGAATAAATATGCATTTTCCGAAAACACATAAAATTTTAAGAAATAAAATTTTAAACATAGGTATTAGGTACCTAAAAAAATGTTTAGAACATTGCAATTTTTCGCATGTATGAAAATTTTATAAATATAATCTCTTGATGCTGTCTGTACAGGACGTAAAAGGAAGGACGAAAACTCAAGGCGCATGCTATTTTTATAACGATATAGATAGCATAGATATAATATAGATATCATGTGGTTCAAAACCGTATCGTATCTACCTACTTTCATACAGCTGATTAAACTGACCCCAGATAAGTCAAGTGCAACGGAAAAATAATTTCCGTTGAATCATTTTACATACCAGATATAATTTCATGAGTTATTAATAAATGACAGTGACCTACATTGTTTTTTTTATCACGGGATGAAACAATATACAATGTACAATATGAAAAAAAAAAACTTTATGAAACATTTTTTAAATCTTTACATAGGATAAGCTGAGTTTACATAGAAATACTTCACAAGTTTTAATCTTTGTCTAACTTGTTGGAACTTCCTTGTACTGCGGGGGCGAATGGTTGAACTTTTACAAAATAAAATTCTTTGAATTTAGGATTTTTTACTGACGACAATGCGATTTTCTACAACTAGTCTGTTATATGTCCCGTCCGCAGTATTCTTTATTTGCGAAAACTGTGCTGGTACAATTAAAAGCACATTAAGGTTTAACTATAACTAGTATAACTAGAAGAAAATCAATGCTCATCTGATTAGGACAAAAATCGTTTGTCAATTTATCTTACCAATTATTATTATTATATTCAGCCCTTTGATACCCACTGCTGAGCAAAGTCCAGCCCCCATTCTTACCACACACTCCGATCTTGGGCTACGCTTTGCCGGTCAAAAAATGGTCAAGTTCGTTCCGCCATCTTCTTTTAGGTCTGCCGCGTCGCCTTCTTTCTGGGTCAGGATGCCATCCCGACCAATAATTTTACCAATAGTGAAATTAAAAAAAATTTAAAGGACACTTTTTGTTTCCAAATGGATGCATGTTTTAAAAATGGCGTTCCAACGTGATGACCATTAATAACAGTTTGCAAAATACCCTGGATCCAACATAGATAATGGATGGTATATGCAAGGTGTCACGATGAAATATTAACTTTACAGTGTTTTGGACGATGCACTATAAACTGACTGTGCTAAATTGGCTTCTATATGGTTCAAAAATCTGATATAAAAGTGGTGTCCATTACGTTTACGAAGCGTTTCGTAACTTGCTTAGTCAATCTTCACCGAATATCTAAGTTAAGCGACGTTCTGCACGGTCACTATTTAGATGGGTGACTTTTAGTGGCATTTACATCTGAGTGTTTCCGTGCTTCGGAGGGCACGTTAAACTGTCGGTCTCGGCTCTAGCAGTCGTTAAGCCATGACGGAGGCCTTAAGGCGGCCTAAAAACTCCGTCACCAGAGTTGGCCACTAACACATACGAGCTGCTTGCTATTTCGTTTACTGTGCAGATATATTTTTTGATAACTAGGGACATCCCTAGTTTGATACCTAACAAATTAATGTCTTACAGTGATTAGACATCATAGCCACTTCACGCTTATTAGGTAGATAGGACCTCAATATTCTGATGATGGGATTTGTATAAAATATCGTCAGGTAGGCCGCATATTTGACAACATGATTTAAGAGGCATATCACACTACATCAGAGCTCAAATTTCAATATCTGAGCCTTCACACTACAACAAAGAGCATACCCACACATTGAACGCCGCTTCATGGTTGATTTTCTACATTACCTAACTAATCTTAACTAATTAAAACTAGTCACCAATCACCACGTATACTATGGTGACTTGATAATAAATTATAGTCAAATTCTAACAGGTAGCTGTCCTAAAAACGGTATAATTATAAACCTACAAACAAAAACCGTGGGTAGGTACATAAATCATCTAAAAACCCCTCGAAAAAATTCTTCTCCAATTTACTCGTTAATTTGATACAACAAGGAAAATCTATTAAGGGTATTATGAGCCTTAGTAAACAAATCCCTTGGCAAATATCGATTTTAATACTCCTAGGTATATTCTAAAGGCCCAGCCATACGTAAGGGTAGCCGCCAGCTAATTTGAAAGTGCATTTTCCCGTAAATTTTCACGCGTGAAAGTTTAAATTGAGAACGAAAAATACAAGAGCGCGTGTGTATGAATCTTTACAGTATATGAGTGAAAACAAGGTTTTTTTATCAATTACCATCGACTACTTGAGCAATTTATTTATAGAAAAGAAATGTATGTAGATACCTACAACATCATCATCATCATCTCAGCCGGGTATCATCCACTGCTGAGTATTGGCTATATACCTTCATTGACTACATAGTTAACTTAAAAAATATAATGAAAGAATAGTTTTCTATAAGTACTCAAAATTCTAAATTAATTCAATCCTTGACAGATAGAGTGTTGCCGCTTTTTCATGGAAACTCAATAATATGACTAATGTGACATCTAGTCAAACCTTATAAAGGGATTTCCCTTTATTCATATTCAACTGTCATTTTAGAGCCGCTTTAAAAAATGTTCGACGTGGACGCTCACGCAGGAGGCTGTGTACAGGATGAGAGTTGCACAGACAGCCATGGAGCGTGCCATGCTCGGCATCAAGCTTATAGACCTTGTTCCCAACGTTACGATACGAAGTCGAACAAAGGTCAAAAACGTTGGGAATCGCATAACGGAACTAAAATGGAGTTGGGCAGGACACCTGGCGAGGCGAGGTGATGATAGGTGGAGTAAGGCGCTAACTGAATGGCGTCCAAGAACCGGGCACAGAAATGTCGGTCGTCCTGCAGCAAGATGGGCAGACGATATCGCTGTCATAGCGGGCAAAAATTGGATGAGACTGGCACGGGGTCGTAAGGAGTGGTACATCAAAAGAGAGGCCTATATCCAGCAGTGGGTGAAGTCAGGCTGTGGATGATGATGAAAAAATGTTCTATCATTGTTACTACCTTATTTAGTGACATGTAAGCAATGAATAAATGAATATGTGTATGAATCTCAAGCTATCAAGCTAAACGAAGAAACCAATGTTCTTTTCATGTACATTGCTACATTTGCTACTCCACGCTGGTATTGTACGTGTAAAGTTTTACAAAAAGTAAAGCAATATATTTGAGAGATACATCACCGACTCTGACATTTAAATGCCTCGTTTCTCAAAGTGCTGCCATCTTCTTTACACTTTCCACAATTTGCAGAAACGTTTAGAAGAGCTTTTTTTGTTGTGACAACTTTTTATGTGTATAAAGTTTCATAATTTTTCGTCGTGTCCCCAAAATTACAAGCTCCTTACGCGAGGAATATTAAATACGCTATGGAAAATGTACCAAAAAATACAAGTTTATAAATACGCGTAAAATTATTTGTTGGTACACTTGGCACCTCCTACGAAGTCCTGGCCCTACTTTTGTGTCAAGCAATAAACTGACGATAATGTTTAGTAATTATAAAAGTGTAAAAAATCCAAAAACTAAAATTAATGATAAACTAAATATGCAGATCTACTAAATGAACGATTCTGATTCCGAAAATAGAGTTTGTCCGTTTGTCTGTTCGCGGATCACGCCCTAACTACTGGACCATTTTTCTATAAAACGCGGCGGAAGCTCTTTTTCCGGGTTGAAACATAGACTATATTTTATTGAAATCAAAGACGTGGATTCTGAAATACAGCTTGAATTCGCTAAACCAAAAGCAGCAATTTACTACGAGGTTCATCGTAAGCTGGTTGACAGATAATTTGGTGGAAAGTTTCGCACGCGTACGAAGTCGCGGGTATCAGCTAGTTTTTAGTAATATAAATGTCCAATGTCTATGCGTAAGTGTTGTTTTATTACTCTTCTAGACAAGGTTTACAAGTAATAAACGGCTTGCAATATTATTTTGGGACTTTTGCAAATGGGTCAATATCATCTTCTAAGAAAAACCTTGATTTACTCTACTGATGTTTGCTTTACTGTGCTATAAATTTAAGGGTGCAGTGCGATTAGGTACAATTACGTCTGAAAGTTGCACAGATTGAATAAAATTGGGTAAGTAAAGTACCTAGATCTAAATAAATAGGCAAAATACATACTCGTATTCTCCATGAAGCGACATTATTTTAAACGGCACGCCGGACGGTATATCATACAAGGTCTTTTTACTCTTCTGATGGCCGGCGACGTTCATAGCTAGACAAATGGACTGGACTGGAGTGATGCACTTATCACAAGCCAGTTTGCATTGAAAAAGAAGTTGTATCGCTCTGTAATAGGATTGAAAATCAGGATAGAACAAAACGGTCAGTTTTTGGAAAATCTCTTCGGACGTTAGTGTCCATAATTTTTTTTATACGAGTTTTTTTATTTACAAAAGCTGGTTACTTTCAATACTGAAAGTACTTGCAATACTATAATTTTATTTTCTTCTGTAGTTGTAATTTGTTTAATGACTGACGTAGCTGTTTTAATTCTAAGAAGACATACTTTAAAATACCTAGTTTTTAATATCATGTAGGTTATTTTCGCATACACGAATGTACATAATATATGTGCCTACCTTGTACAGTGTTGATGAGCATATATATATTTGTCGAACTTTTAACTTTAAAACTTTTGCAAGAGATTAGGTAGATCTCCATACCTTTTTACTCATTTCTGCTATAACTGGTATTCCATTTTGTGACTACATTTACTTAGATTTTGAAAACTCCATTTGTAATTGACTTTGCTGCCTGAACGATTTTCCCTGCCGGCAGTCACTGGGGTCGCTAAGGGGATTATTGGACAAAAGTTCCAGAAATCCCCTACGCAGGTGACTCACGCAGGGGAAAACTAGAATGAGCCAAGATTTTATTGGTTAATCAATAACGTTCGGTTCGAACGTTGACCTTCGTTCGAAGGTTGGAACCACTAAGCGGTTTAGTGGTGCTACCACTAAACCGCTTCAACAGTAGGAAGTATGATAACCATAACTGATAGAGTAGCCTCAAAGTCACGGGTTTCGTTCAGTCAGTAATATCCGCTTCGTCGTAACTTCACAGCTGCTCCGGATCTACTTCCTCTTCCACGTGAAATGAAGAAAATCCAACACGGTACTTATTATCTTCATGTTTTACAAGCCCTGTTAGGTTTATAGACCTAACAGGTTTTTATTCTTATAAAAACAAGAGTTCCTTTACAATGAGATAAAAATTGCTTAAAACTAGTAGTTCGCCCCGAACTGAGATCTCGTGATGGTCGGAGGTTAATAAAACCCAAACAATTTTTATTGATCAATGGTTGTAATAAACTATGCAAATCGCTTCGAAATCGCCGTCTAGCTATGTACCAGTCTTACTTGAACTACAGAATCATTGAAACTCCAAGAAATGGTAGCTCACGTTATACTGGTTCTGCCAATTTTATAATTTTTACAACAACTCAAAAACGATTAGACCTAGAATCAAAATAAAAACGGTTTTGGAATGTCTAAACAAAACCCTATCATATGACACCCCACTTGATATTATTGTATGACTTTTTTTTTACTGCGTTTGGACCCTCATAACTTCACCACCCCTTGACCGATTTACTTCATTTAACAAACCAGTAAAACTTAAAAGTACTATCCGTATACCTACCAAATTTTATGAAGATCGGATGAGCGGTTTAAAAGGTCTCGTCGAACAAACATACAAACATACAAAGCATTTTCGTCCGAGTTGTCACTAAGATCTCGTTCGCTTCGCTCACTCGATCAATTATTGTAAAATGTTATTTTGCCTCTTGATGGCGCTGCCTTTGGGCATAAAAACTATTAAGTGTTTTGTCCGAGTGGGACGAGATACCAATAATCCGAAATTAGAATAACTTAAAGTGCAGGTTGGAGTCCAGGACTACTCGTAAGTAAGATTCATCATCATCATCCACAGCCCGACTTCACCCACCGCTAAGCTGGGTATGGGCCTCTCTCTGTCTGAGCCACTCCTGACGGTCCTGTGCTAATCTCATCCCGGTCCTGCCCTGTAAGATTACTTACACAAAAACGAGGAATAAATATTGAGTCCTTTTAGCGGCGGAAACCTGAAACCGATTGCCTTATTCCAAATACCACGCATAATAAAGATGCAAATGGACGATAAAAGTTTTATTACAATCTTGATACAGTCGACTTCCTTCTAAATAGCCGTATATTTGACATCGGCATACGTAATGTTGGAAGCTCATCTGGAAATCAGACACGTATTCGCTTTGCAAATATATTTCACAAAGACATGGTGGGCTATTTTGAATTACAATAGCCATCCACTGGCGATTTTTTTTGCCGGAATGGATTTTTTTTATAAAATATTCTTGTACATATTATGTATAACACAGGGTACCTATATAGGTAGAAAACATTCTACGTTTATGGTTTGATTGAGTTATATAAACCCACCAGTGGGCCGGCCGGTGGGCTCGATTGGAATAAGCCGGTTATACAGAGAGATCTAAGTCTTGTCAAAAGTAATACCTATCAATTATAAAAGCATGTCAATATTTTACACTTTTCAATTTAAATGTACTAATAGTAACTCTAAACTAGGGTTGGCTCATATCAGAATACCAGAAAGACATAGAAAGAAAACTTATAACAACATAAAGTATAGGTAGGTAGGTAGACATAGACATAGACAGGCATTTATTTGCTAATAAAGTAACACACAAAATACACCACAGAACTAAACTAACAACACTACAAAGAAACAAAAATACTCAGAAAGAAAAATGAGATGAGTTGATTGAGGTACTTAATACTTAAACTTAACATAATAGCGTAGTCAATAATAACCGACTGAGATTCAAAAATCGAATTTATTTTTAATGGCTGACCAAAAGCTTTGCTTTCATCCACGACACAGAAAAATCTGAAAAAAAGTCAGATTCTTTGACAAAACTGTTGAAATATATTTCTCTGCTCTCAATATCTTCGTAGATCGTAAACAGTAACATCCCTTACCAAATCGAGGACTAGGTGCGCTGAGATCCGTTTGAAATCAAACTGCGGTAGAACTGTTTAGTACGGCTGCGAGTTGTCAGTTTAGCTAATGTATTTAGTCGTGTCGCGTGCAAGCTGCGACTGTCAACATAAATATGGTGGAGGTAAGGTTGAATTTGCATTGACAAGGGTTGCCGGTGCCCTGCATCAACGAATTCTTCAAACTAAATTCAAAATGGCTGTCGCCACTTTTGGAAAGCTTTAGAAAAGGTGGTAGATAATAATAAATTAAAATCTTAAAATAACTAAAATGTTACAAAATAAGCATTTTAAAATGAAGTATCTGTGATGGGAAAAAATAAAACACAAAATTCTTAATAATATAAAATAACAAAATCAGGGTCGTTTGTGTATCAACTTTCATTTGCTATGTTGGATAAAGTAAAACTTAGACGCTTCTAAAAAAGTAACAACTCTAACAGAGAGTCCCAACATTAAGGTCCTGTGAAGTAAAAAATGAAAGTTTAATTTTCTTAGATCTTTTCTTCAATTGCATTGAGCCTGTGGATTAGAACTTACCGGGGACTTGTAGATAACCGTTTTTCTGTGTAAATGATGCCTAAACTTCCTCAGCAAAATTAGGTGTTCCGTGTTAGTTTAAATTAGTGCTATATTTTGGAGATACCTGCTTTAAATACTTGGAATTTTAATAAGAACGCTTTAATCTTAAATTGCTTTTACTCTGCAATTTAATTTTACGGGCAATATTTTTTTTGCATAGAAAAAACTTAAATTGTGTTAAAAATAGGCATTATTGAAATAAAATGCAATCAATTTTTTTTATTTCGTCTTTGCTACGCAGTAAGCGTACTCTCAGTAGGTATGCACAGAATACACACGTATGCTATGAAGTTTTAACTAAATAAATAAAATGTTTCCAAAAAATACATGGTTTAACAATAAAATTATGTTTATGTTTTCATGAAGCTTTACCGAGAGTTATATTTTTCTAACGGATTTCTTAAATATTTGGACGTTTTCGGGCGTTTTTTTTTGTAATGTAATGTTCAGACATCCTTCAGATTAACCCCCCAAAGAACATTTTTTTTTTTAATAATTAAAATTTATACATGGTGGAATGTTCAGTTGATAAATTGTTATATTTTTTGTTCCAGGGGGCTATAGATAAAATAAAAATCTACACCGAAGCTGATGAGGACACCCAAAAAACTATTTGCAACGATGTAAGTATTGCGTGAAATAATAAATGTTTTATTGAATTTTAAAACTAAACTATTGTGTGTAGTTTTGAAAGCTTACTATCTAAAATTGTCTTCCGTCAATAATAAGTAGTGTCATTGTTATGTAGTGTCTGGGATATGAAAGGACGGCGACCTAAGTGTATGCGCTTTAAGTATACTACAAAGTTGACGTAAACTATATTTTTGTATAGAGATCGAGCAGCGCCCCCAACGGGTAGTTTACAAAACTGATGATTCTTCATACAAAATAGTTTACGTGACTTTGTAGTAAACGTCAAACGTACACACTCGGCATGCCGTTCATAAGGTTTTAGTTAAAAACTGGCCCTGTTATAATCTTGGTTTGATGCAAATACTTAATTTTTATTACATTGTTACAAAGTTTTTTTTATTTATCTTTTAAATTATGAATTTATATTTTTCAGGACTCCTCTTTACGTGATTTAGTTAGTATATTTTTTTTATTACGAACTTTGCGATGTTGCTTTCTTGCAGTTATCTCATCTGTGTCGCTTTCCTACTTTTTAATATTTGCAAACCTATTGGGCTACCAAAATTGACATCGTAGTTCCTTCACTGCTATTTTTTTTTATTTACCCGACTGCGCTGATCCTAAAAAAAGATTCTGTTTCAGTCTATTTCAAAGTTTAGAATCATTCAACTCGCATACAATGTTGGAACTACGTATTGGGAACTAATCAAAATTGGGGTTAATTGAAATAGTTTTAACCATTGGCTATTGTTATTTTTAGATTGGAATCAGCACTATATCATATTTAAATTCACACTGTGTTATTCTATTTACTTTTTTGTTTATACTGTTCTTCGTATATTCTAAGTTGTGTTATAAATCTACTATACCTAATACATTAACTATCGTTACTGTTTCTATAATCTACTTTTTATGTACAAAGTTTTTTTTTTCAAATCACCGTGTAAAATGATCCGACTCTTTCCTTGAAAGAAAAAAAGAAAAGACATTTATTTATTTATTAATACTTAATATACTTACTTAAACCTTCTTTTTTTTTAAATAAAACTATCTATTTAGCTTGTACTAGTGAAAACTGGAGTAAAATCAGAGAAAAGCCCGTAAAGAAAAAAAATGCTTTACTTACTTTACTAATTAATTATTTGTATATCAATTTCAAAAACTTTTTGAATAAAAAACTTCCGGGTATAAACAAACGCTTTATTATTATAATTTATAGTGACGTGTTTCATATTTGAAAATTGAATAAAATGATGAAACTATAAAAATATTTCATTTGTTATTCGGAAACGATTATAATAGGTTTATAAAATACATTAATAAAAAAAATCCTTTATTATATATTTTATGCACATTTTTTTTTTAAAATCATTGTAAATATTGAATGACTGCCAAAAATAGGAAGGCAGTAAATCACAATTTATACTCTCTTTTTTTTTCAAATATGAAACACGTTGTGATACAAACTAAACTATTGGCTATCATGGCTATTTGTATAATAACAAACGCATTTATTTCTTTCTTTCATAGACAGATTACAACGAAGATAGCGATTACGAAGATGTAAGTGTTTGTATGCTTTTTTGTCTCTAACTCTAGTTAAACAAAATATAACAGAATAATGGATTCAGGGTTGTATAAATACCGGCACGGTTTAGTAGCGCTAACCTTGAATTCGCAGAAGTTGAATTTTTGATCTGTTTGGCTGCGAAAAGTGCTCCTCCATTTCCCTTCCACTTTGGCCGAGCGCTATTAAATCATGGCGGGATTTATACCAGAAGGAGTACTTTTACAAACCAAAAGTACCTAAGCATCAACAGTAAATTATAATACTATAGTATCAGAATGCCGTGATTTGTTTAGTCAAATTAGCCATTTTTTGTTCAGTCTAGAGATGGTAATGTATACCTAATATACGATACAATACAGTCTAGAATACCTTAGCCTACATTTTAAAGGCTAACTTTCTCCATTTTTCCTCAGTAAATACTAATTTACTTTTGATGTGGACTGTACAACAGTTAATGACCAAAGGAAAATACATTTATTTAAATCATTAAAAAGGATTAGTTCTGAAACAAGCAGATAATTTATCGAAAGAAACTTGTGAAAATTGAATAACATTAGTTTTTCATAACTTTTGTCAATGACTGTACCGTAATAATTTTTTTTTCTAACTATTTGGGAATTTAGACACGGACTTAAATAATTTATTTACTCAAACAAATTAATGTACGTACGTTCTACTTAATTGTAATTATGGGATGGACGAACCTTTTCGCCATCGAAATAGTTCAAAAATTTAATTTTATTAACTTGTGTTCTACTAAATTAATAAATTTAATAGAAAAAATATATATGAAATATTTTTTTATAAGTGAAAAGTTCGTTTATTGGAACGGAAAATAAACATTATTAAACATGTTACAAAATGTTTGCAATCTATGACGGTTAAACGAGTAACTACTATTAGTATGTATGCTAGTTAGGTACACATAATATACCTATAGAAAAAATAATTGGGCATGTATTTTTGACATATTCTCCCATACCTCTCTTAACTATAAGCGAGTGAATGAAAGCCCTTTTTAATAAATATAATAAATATTCACGGACACTTAACACAACGCCTTCTAGTCCCAAACTAAGCAAAGCTTGTACGATGGAAACTAGATGGCTGATAGAATACATACATACATTTTTTTTTTTGTAAATACATACTTATAATACATAGAAACACCCAGACACAGAACAAACATCTATGTTTACAACACACAAATGTTTGTTCTCGGTGGGGATCGAACCCACGACCCACAGCACGGAAGGCAGAGGTACTACCGACTGAGCCATGACGCCTGCCCTTTTTAACGTTGAATTTCACAATTTTATTGGCTGATTAACAATTTCAAATTATTTTCTAGGAAATACCGCCAGAAAATATGACAGTAAGTGGAATCAAAATTTATTATTTACAATGGTGTCTTATAACGTGTATGTTGTACGTACACCCTGTATAAAGTCCACTGTACACTGAAGTTGATCGCATGAAAATGTAATATTATGTACTAGCCGTCGCCCGCGGCGTTACTCGCGTTCTACCCTTTAGAGTGTGGCCTTTCAAAATTCCTTTCTTAGTGCACCCCTACACTATATAAGGATACTACCCTCCAAATTTCATACCTCTAGGACTTATAGTTTAGGCTGTGCGTTGATTCTCAGTCAGCTTCAAAAGAGTTTTATATATATTGATTGTATAGTATAGGCTGTTTCTTAGAAACGACACTTTGGTGGATAGTGGACCTAGGGATCTACTCTGCAAAATGATAAAAAAAAATTACAATTGATTATTTGAGTTACACTGCGCGGAATCCTTGAGATAAAAACTCGACTGTGTAAGATTGCCGTGTTAGCGCGCAGTGTAAACCAAAGTTCAAAAGATCGTTCATCGCTTTGGGGAATAGATCCCTTGATTTTTTTTAATTGGCAATCGGCTTCGTTTCCACTATTGGTTGGCTTTTGCTTTTGCAATGTAAACAATAATGGTATTATTAACCTTGGACAAATAACACTAAATAATAACTGAAATTCCAAATAACCAATAACCAATTTTTATATAGTAGTATTATTCTGTTAAAAGTTTTTTTTTTACAGAGAAGGTGCGGAGGTGATTTGGACCGTAAGTCATCATTTCCGGTCGCACTCAGAGACGTGACATAAACATAAGTCTTGTACTAATACTACTTATGTGGTATTACCACAGAATATTAGTACTAGTATTACTGGGGGCAATCGTTGTCTCGTAAAAACATGCCAGGTTTTCTGAACATACTAAATCATAGATATGCTGTGACTAAATAGTGACATTAGCGCGTTTCAGCGCGTTTTTTGCCGTCAAAAGCTTCTTGTTTTCGTATATGTGTAGCCACGTCACTTGACATTATGCTGGGCAGCGAAAGCAGTTCAGAGTTTGCGATCTGGGGGCTGAAACCTAGCGGTGTCTCTGTCATTATTAATTGATATGAGATGTCTAGGTTCATAGAAAGAATCGTCTCTGAGAGCGACTGTTCATTAAAAAATACATAGAGTTTGAAGATTACTTCTAAGGTCTATAATTCTAGTCAAATAAATTAGATAGATAAGTTAAGTCACAGATAATAATATACTATGTAAGTATAGAATAGTACAGAGCCCGTAGTCTGAGTTTTGTTATGTTGATTTGCGACAAGCGAGTATCGAGAAACTCGCGGTTTTTGTATGGAGAAAAATAATTTGCAAATCTCCCGCTAGAGGCGCTTATCGGATTTTCATACAAAATATCTCGCAAGTCGCTTCTCGGTAGGCGTTTCGATCAACAAAACAAAACTCAGACTACGGGCTCAGTTGGTAATAGCTCTGCCTTGTATGCTGTCGGTCTCGGGTTCGATCCCCACCAAGAACAAACATTTTGTTGATGAACAAACCCTTTGGGAAACATAGATGTTAGTTCTATGTGTGGGTGTTACTATGTATTTAAGTATTTATAAAAAAAAACTGTCAGTAATCTAGTTTCCATAGGTTTTGCTTAGTTTGGGACTAGATGGCGTAGTGAGAAATGTGCAAGAATATTTATTTATTTATATTATTTATTTATAATCACAATCTTATTTTATTTTTAAAAGCATGCGATGAACCTGGAGATACTAAAGAAACAGAAACAACTCATATGTTAAGGGGAGAGAAAGGGGAAATCGGAAGCCCTGGTGGACTAGGAGAGAAAGGAATCAAAGGAGAAAAAGGTGAAAAAGGCACCGAAGGTAAAAAGGTAAGCAAAGTACTAAGTAGATACAGTTAACATAATTAGTAGGTAGGTTACGGCCGAATACTCAAACGCTACTTATAATAAGTTCATGCTTAAATTATTGCCATCTCTTACAAATGAGTAATGTCAAACAGGGGCAGAGCAATTTTAAGTGGTGTTGTAATTTGAGTGACGTTTCACTATTCGGCCCTAAGGTACGTAAATGATGTTGAGATAATATAAATATGAAAAGAGCAATTTTTCATTTGGTTTTTCTATCTAGACTATTTTCGCTTTCAGTAACGCTTTGTTACCGGTCTATTACAGGGAGAGCCTGGAGAGTCAATCAAAGGTCTACCAGGACCCACGGGGCCAATAGGACTTGAGGGGCCTACAGGCCCACCCGGAAAAAGAGGGGAGAAAGGCGTGAGTTGAACATAACTGAACATTATTTTCCAATAAGAGTAAACGTAACTTATTTATTTACAAAGAAAATTACAACTAATACAGTATACAGTATTTATAACATTCACAATATTTACAAAATACACATGAAACAGTTGAGCTATCTACAAACCGTTGCAAACAATTTATAGATAGCTCAACTGGTCCAAATCAGTACCAATGCGTGCAGCGTGCCAGCTGCATTGCCGCGCTGAATAGCGGTTAGCAACGTAGTATACTATTTAAGCAGATTAGTACATACCTTACAAAATGATCATTAGTAAGTCTTTTCTATTTCTTTTAGAATTGTGAATGCTCGGAAACTATGGTTTCAACCCTTCTAAGATCGATGCCTGAAATGAAGGGGCCAGCTGGAAACCCAGGACCAAGAGGAGAAGATGGAAATCCTGGAGAAGCTGGATTAACGGTATATAATCTTTAGATAAGGGCAGGGAAATGTTAATGATTGGTAAGTATTAAATGTTGTATAAAAATACTCAATCAAATTAATAAATACTCCTTAGGGTAAACCAGGGCCACAAGGTGAACGAGGTCCAGAAGGCCTACAAGGCGAAACAGGTCAAAAAGGAGATGACGGAAAACCGGGTACAGATGGTATACAGGGTTTGAAAGGAGAACCAGGTAAAGATGGCTTGCTTGGACCAACTGGACTGCAGGGACTTACAGGACCACCAGGGCCTCCTGGAAAAATGTATGTGGTGAGTAAGAAATATTTAAAACTAGCTGGTGCCCGCGCTTTCGTCTGCGCAGGACTAGAAGTGCAATTTGTTATGCGAATTCTTATAGGCTTTTCTGAAGAGTTCGCGTCCCGTTGGATCCCGTTGATTTTCTGGAATTAAAAGTAGCCTATTGTATGTGTTAATCCAGGTCACGGACAATATAATTATGTAGGTATATTTCAAGTTTCATTGAAGGATTGAATAACGACTCATTAATACAATCATTAAAAACTGCCTTTGTTTGAATTAAAGTTAAAATGATGACAAAAACTATGCAAAAACATTTCTCAGAAAGTTTTTTGATAGGAAACAGAAGAGGAGAAAAAGAGAAGACAAGTGTTTATTCCCGGAGTAAAAGGAGACATGGGACCTCAAGGACCGCCAGGACCAATAGGTCCAAGAGGATTTAAAGGCGATACCGGTGAAACAGGAGAAAAAGGGCTTATTGGAAATAAGGGTATTCCGGTTAGTTAAATACTTTAAATTATTTAAATAAATATAATAAGACCTATAGCCAATATGCTTATCCCTAAATCAAGCATAATTATAGTTTTTATGCTACAGGAGTTAAACTGAAATACTTAACGTACCTATTAAATAAACATACAGCAACCTACAGTTGTAAAAAAATATAATTCAAATGATATTTACAGGGCGACACAGGTCAAACAGGCCCGAGAGGTGAAAAGGGGGATACAGGAAATGCAGGAAAAGATGGTATACCTGGGACCCCTGGAAACCATGGAAAGCTTGGCGATAAAGGACAAAAAGGTCCACTCTAAGCTGCTAATTACAAAAATCACAAAGCAATTTTGGCGTATATTGTAGACTCAGTATTAATTCTTTATTCTTTATTGTACACAGAGAAACTTAACTTAAAACTTAAACAATGTACATATAGGCGAGCTTAACCCTAAAAAGAGTTATCTTCCAGCAAACCTTAAGATTAATAATTTATTAATTTTAATTTGAAAATAATAATTTTATAATATTCCGTATACGTGCACTAATTGGACGCGTAAACGACAAGTTTTCCGTTCCGTATGAAATTACTTACTTCAGATACACGAAAACGTTTTTAGACCTGCTTAATATTTTGCAGGTGAAAGAGGAGATAAAGGAACACCAGGATTAGCTGGACTACCAGCAAAGCTTACTGATCTACTAGACCCTGATATGGATCCACATGAAAGTAAGATAATAATAGCTTGAATATTAGTCGAACCAAATAAAACTTACATTTTCCTGTTTTATCAACACATCAGTAGTTTACAATTTAAAAAAAAAATATGAAAAGAAAGAAATTTGTTTTTTAAGTAATCGTACATGTGAGATGAAGGTAAAGGTGATAGAGTTTACTGTTAGAAAACCCAATTTTAAGATCAAATATTTGCTTTGCCATTCGAGAATCCTATCAGCAAAGTTTTTGACCTTTTAGCCGATAAAAAAGCCTAAGTAAAGATACGTATAACTCCAATCGATACAAAATTCTACCCTCATCCAAACAATTCACTGTTTATTTAGACCTCTATTCTAGTTTAGATAGATAACCTGCATAAATTTCAATATAAAACGAATCATTCTGGTCACGTAAACCTAATAACGTAAGTACGAGTATATTGAATCCCTGAACATTTTTTTGTAACATTTGCAGGTTTGTATCAGTATATACAGGTTCTCAAGATATATTCACCTGTATTGCGTGGAATTAAGGTTTATTTTGACCTGCAGTCGAACAACTTATTTAAATTACATCTGTGATATGGTGGAAGGGTTATTGCTTCTATGAAAGATAAAGCAAATATCAATGCTCCATGTTCACATCACCTAACTTGTTCCAGATGAAATGATTGTTAAAAAACTGAAAGGGCAAAAAGGAGAAAGTGGTGTAGGTGGAGAAAAGGTAAACTACAGTAAAATTAATAACGCAGAGTTTTTTTTAATAATACCCTAATTGAATGCAGCTACTATTTTTAACTCAATGTCTTATAATGTTATTTGCTAGGGCACCAAAGGTGATCGAGGCCTGACAGGGGAAACTGGGACATCCGGGAAAGATGGGCATGATGGGAAAATGGGACCACGAGGAGAGAAGGGACAAAAAGGAGATATTGGACTAATGGGTCCAAGGGGCCACAAAGGTTCACAGGGAGAAGCAGGTCTACCAGGGCAAGTGCCAGCATCAGAAATTGCTCTTTTGAAGGTAGTCCCGGTTTTTTATTATTGTGTTACACGAGGTCAAAATCCTCTGCACAAATCTAAAAACACTGTAGTGACCTAATACTGTACTGATGAAGGTGAATCTATTTTGTAGGGTTCGAAAGGTGACCGAGGAGGAATGGGAGTTAAAGGACCTCGTGGATCAAATGGAAGTAAAGGACAAAAAGGCGCTGTAGGTTCAACTGGTCCTATTGGAAAAAAAGGTGAATTGGGACCACCTGGTCCAGTGGTAAGTGTTCTTTTGTTGGTTTTTTGCCCATAAAAAGTTACGGAAGCGGGAATTTGTTTGGTAGAGATAGATAATACTGTAACTAAGTAATTTTTATTCAAATTATTTTATTCTTCAGGGGCCAATGGGACCAGCTGGCTTTAACGGAACTCATGGAACAAAAGGAGATAAAGGGGAATGTGCAATCCTTGATGGTTTTGAGGTACAAATATTTAACGTTGACATTAGAAAACCTAGTATCTATTGTATGAACACCGTAGCAAATGGCTGCTATTGGTTTAGAAAGTTCAAGCTGTAGGTATCTAATAATGTACGTCTTTGATTTCAATAAAATGTAGCCTATGTTTAAATCCGGAAAAAGAGCTTTTGAATGGTGTAAGTCTCATTGAAATTGGTTTAGTAGTTAAGGTGTGATCTGCGAACAAACAAACAGACAAACTCGATTTTATGAATTGGAATCGTTTATTTAGTAAATCTGCATAATATTTAGTTTATCCATATCTTTAAGTTTAGCTTTTAGTTTTTTTACAGTTTTAGTAGGTATAGTACTTATAGAAAATCTACTTGAATCTTTTAACATAATTTTGACAGACCAAAGTAAAAGGCGAGAAAGGGGACAAGGGTGAAGCGGGAATCCCAGGAAAGCCAGGAAAGCCAGGACCTTCAGGTCCACCAGGAAAGGATAGTACGAGTAGATTAAGTGGTCCACCTGGCCCCCCTGGTCCACCTGGACCTCCTGGTATTTCAATAACTGGTCCAAAAGGGGAACCTGGTTCATACTACTCTGCTTCAACAACGGCTCCACCGCTTAGTGACGGTAATTAATACTTTTATTTTATATTGTTTCATAGCTCTTCGTTTTCTAGACTAACGACAGTAATACATACTTCATACTATCAACATTGTAAAGAAGATTTTGGATAGTTGATGGATAGAGAATGCTCGAAACTTTTCTTCCTATACAAATCTATAGTAATGGTAATAACAAAAATCGGCTTATTGTCAAGTGAAATGGGAATGGAAATAAAAAGCTTTGCATAATATCATTTCAACGTGGAATCCTAATCACTAGACGATTTTGGCCAAGCCTATTTTTTTTACTAGACGATTCTACAAAAATGGGCTTGCCCAAAATCGTCTAGTGATTAGGACTCTACATTAAAAATTATGTCAATGCTCTCATTTTGAAAATATACATACTCGTATCAGTTGGACGACATTTGTGATGTTACGCGTGTATTTTGAAATAGTATGTTTATATTTTGACTGTGAAATGTCTTCGTTTTCAGGTTTTACAGACGAAAATGACGACGAGTATACAGTCAGCACAATCATTTTTAGAAGCCGAACTGCGTTAATAACGGTAAATGCCATTTAAAAAAAAAGTTGCTTGGATGCAATTTAAAGCTTTGGTCCCGCGATTGTAACGCACAACGTAGCGGTATGCAGCTCAACGCAGAGTACCGCGCTCTTCGCCGCTGACGCAGACTGCGACGTAACAAGAGACCATACTAGACGTTTTCCATACGATTATGTGTCCGGCGCTGCATGTTACATACCGCTGCGTCGTGCGTTACGATCGCGAGACCAATATCACAATAGAAAAAGTAGTATGGAAAACGATTTCCGAAGCTTGTGATTTTATCTTACTCATTAAAATTAAATCAGAATTGATTTGACTTTTGTTTTTCTTTTACAGCGTACTTCGACTACTCCTTTAGGTACCATAGCGTATGTTATACAAGAGGATGTTTTGTTGGTGAGGGTTCGCAGTGGATGGCGTTATGTTGAGGTTAGTTTTTGATGCAGTAAACATTTATTTTTTAAGAAAAAAGGCCTTGAGTTTTTATAGCACGTCCATGGGCTTCTAGATTCTAATTTTTTTTATTCTTTTTAAAAGTTGTTACCATTATTAAAATTTCCCCATTCAAAAAAATTTATATTAGGTTTTTCTTGTCAACCAGATAAAATAATATAATTTTTTCTTATATGATATATTTAGCTAACATTACGCTTTATCATTCTACATAATTTATTACTCTTGATTATCATTTTAGATGGGTTCAATCTTTCCTCCAAGAGAACTGCCGCATTCAGCGCCACAGCGAGAGTACCCGCTATCAACAACCACTACGAGTTCAAGCCAGCCTATATATAGAAACAAATTTGTGGGTTAATTTTACATAACACTTACTAATTACTATTTAGTCCAAAGTTACTTATTCTTGCCGCCAAGCAGTGATGCTACGTTGCTAAGGATGTGTTTGACACAGACCAATATAAAAACAAACGATATTGGTGTATTGCAAACACATACTTAGGAACTTAGCTATACTTAGGCTTCTACATCTATTGAAGATGATTTATACACCGTCAGGAGGCAGCCTATGCCTACACAACGGGACACTGTAGTGCCTGGGACAGTATTTAGATAGAGTAGGCTTGCCCCCAGCACCTATACCTACCATCCTCTCAGCTTAATCAGCCATATGTATAGGTACAGGAAAGACATCGTCAATACGTGCGGAACGTAGCTTAGCTCTGGTGGAGAAGCACCCTTATGGGTGTTGATGTAATCACAGGAACATGTGACTGAGAGATTCTCAGAGTGACGATCAATCGACCATATCGACATTATTTTTCTATCTGAAAGGGTATTCTTCCAGATTGATCCCATAAATTTTTTATCAAAATCAGTTCATTAGTTTGGCAGTTAAATAAGAATAAAAAAGAAAGAATGCGTATCAAATTAAAGTCGGTTTTCCAGTTTTTTTAACTTATAAATTATTACAGATAAGGCTAGCAGCATTGAATGATCCACACACAGGCAAAGTATATTCGTCAAAGAAGAACGGGCTTGCTGCGGCAGACTACGAGTGTAACCAGCAATCTATACGGGAAGGGTATAACGGAAACTTCCGTGCATTTCTGACCACTAGGTAAGATCAAAAGAACGTGGCAGTCTCAGTAGTTCCTCAGGAGTTACAGTGACTAAAAGGCTCGGTGGTACCTCTAAAGGAACCGTTGAAGAGACTATTGAGAACAATCGGATTTATATTATTGTCATTTAATCTTTCTATGATATCGGAATAGCACAAATTGCCCTTTCAAAGTTCACAAATGTTTTTTAGGTGAATTGAATCTGAGCCCATTTTAGTGTTTCTCTTTTGTATTTTTAGTTAGAATTGTGTTGTGTTCGTCCTCTTAATTTAGCTTGGATTCAAATTCTTCAGCGAACTATTCACTACTGGTCATTCTCTTTCGGTAAAGTCTAACAAAACGTGACATTGGCGAAATGGCGGGGAGCACTTCATACATCATCATCATCATCAACCTATATCGGTCCACTGCTGGACGAAGGTCTCTCCCAAGACGCGCCACTGAGCCCGGTCTTCGGCTCTTCTCATCCAGTGTTTACCAGCTACATGTCTCAGATCGTCACCCCACCTAGCCGGAAAGCAATACTTCATACATACACCATTCAAACAAGAATTAATATTTGCAGTGCTGTTGTAATAATAGCACTGCTTGTGTTTCAGAGTACAAGACGCTATATCAATGGTCCAACAGAGAGAGAGCCATCTTCCGGTAAGAAATCTGAAGGAAGACCTGCTGTTTCCTTCCTGGAAAAGTATATTCGATGGCGCAAGCTTCGTGCAAGGCGGCAATATTTACAGCTTTGATGGCAAAAATGTTATGACTGATCCCCATTGGTAAGTCTATGGAGATGGTAAAAAGTTTTTTTTGGTAAAAATTTACCCATTTTATTTATAAAAAAAAAGATTAGAATTTGCTTTTCTTTAAATATAATTCTTCTTCTTTTAATTTCTTTTTTTTTAAGAATTGCACAATTCCCAAATCTCCCGGTAGAGGCGCTTATCCGGTTTTTATATAAAATTTCACGCTTAGCGAATGCGTTTGCGTGTGCTAGTCGAAAGTCAAAACAAATGCACAGACTCGGGGCTCAGCATTCCAGCTTTGTTTGGGACTAGAAGGCGTTGCGTGAAATGTCCAAGAATATTTAATATTAATTAATTTTGTTGTTTGTTATTCAGGCCAAACAAAGTAGCGTGGCACGGCAGTAATTCTTCAGGGATTCGTCTTCCGGAGTCTTCCTGTGAAGAATGGTTTGACGATAGCTACTACAGCGTGGGGATGGCCTCGTCTCTACGAAAAAACAAATTATTGGGGCAGGACTTGTAAGTTTTATTTCGCCTACAGCCAAAATTACACGCTTATAACTAATAACTAGCGATAATTTTAAGAATGAAACCAGCGAGCTTAGGATGCGCTCGCGAGATATTTGTCATGTCGTTCTGTCAAAATGTAAGCATATCTCGCGAGCGCATCCTAGGCCTGCAGGAGTAGCACGTTACTATAAGTAAGACAGTTATTCACTAGGTAGGAAAGATTGGTGAAGGCCAGTTAAGATCCATAAAGAAGAATATGTTTGATGAATGACGTCACACGGTTAAAACGATCATGAATAAAAATAAATTGCAATTTTATATCCATAGCAATACCTGCTATAACTTTTTTAATTTAAATTAAAAACAATAAAATATTGCCCGTTTTAGGTAGTTGGTTTTACTACCTTCAGCCCGCGACTTCGTTCACGTTCCGTAGGATTCCGTTGATTTTCCGGGATAAAAAGTAGCGTATGTGTTAATCCAGATCACGGACAATATATATTCTAAGTTTCATCCAAATCGGATCAGTGGTTTTTGCGTGAAAGAGGAACAAACATACATCCTTACATTACCTACAAACTTTCGCGTTTATAATATTAACTGGCCGTCGCCCGCGGCGTTGCTCGCGTTCTACCTTTTAGAGTGTGACGTTTCAAAATTCCTTTCTTAGTGCACTCCTACACTATATAAGGATACTACCCTCTAAATTTCATACCTCTAGGACTTATAGTTTAGGCTGTGCGTTGATTCTAAGTCAGCTTCAAAAGAGTTTTATATATATTGACTAGCCGTCTCCCGCGGCGTTGCCCGCGTTAGAGTGTGACTTTTCAAAATTCCTTTCTTAGTGCGCCCCTACACTATATAAGGAACCTACCGTCCAAATTTCATACCTCTAGGACTTATAGTTTAGGCTTTGCGTTGATTCTCTGTCAGCTTCAAAAGAGTTTTATATATATTGATGATGATAGGATTATTAATAGTAATAGTCATAGTAGTACTTATTGTGTAATATACATTACAAGTCATAGTCATCGTACACACTATTTTATTAAACAAAATAACACTGTTTTTCTTATATTTTTCAGGTTTACATGTGATAATAAACTAATAGTTTTATGTGTGGAAATCTCAGCTGCAGAAACGCGGCGAACGAGACACTACTCGTAAGTGGTTATACATTATTTATACAAGGTATAGTTAGTCCCACTTTCAAAAATTTGGAGATTTAATGTACTCATCATTATGATTCTTTTTTTCAAAGGAACTCAAACGCTGTCATTATGAAAACTAGGGTCTGAACCCCGGTCTAGCTAAACTCGGCCTAAAGTTAGGCTCGAGTTAAAACTGAGACGTGATTATGAAAGACTTTCAACGAAGTTTTTCTAAACCCGTTTTTTATTCACTTAAAACCATCTTAAAATTGACAGTAAATTAGGTCAGAAAAGAAATTGACGGCAAAACAAGCCAAAACAAGGGATAGGTAGGGTATGTTTGAAATTCACCAATCGGAGCTATTCTTATTGGTGGATGTCAAACACATCCTCCGTAGCAACGTAGCTGCTTAGCTCTGGTGGAAAATCGCCCTAACTCTGAGATGTAAAAAAAAATACAACACTCATGTTTCTATTTTTTTTTTTCAGAAGGCGAACCAACATTCGTCGTCCTTTATACAGAAATGAAATAAGAAATACATAGTCATTATAAATGGAGACAGTAATTTATTTAAAGTGAGATAGCAGATAAGTGTTCAAAAACATCGTTTCAATGGAAATACGAAATAGAACATTGAAACCAAAGATATAGCCTTGACATAATAGTAATAAAGTTTAAGTAATATCCCTATTATTATAATGTACAGTCAGCAACATAAAGTTGATGAAAAATTTAGAAAAAAAAATTAACTGTGTTTTGTAAGCTTTTGACAAGACAGCCGAAAACAGCAACCACTTCAAAAAGGGTGTTTTAAAATTCTTCAAGGGTCGGCAATGCGAGTGTGGCACCTCTGGTGCTGCAGGCGTCCATAGGCTACGATAAGCACTTTCCATCAGGCGGGCCGTACGCTTATTTATCTACTTTGTTGTATAAAAAAAAACTCGCATCTACACTACATACAAGCTCAGACTTAGTTAGTGCGAGAAGTTCAAACCTTTGGCCTCTGATCACAATACAACTATTTTTGCCTATAGTTACTATTACTACTGTAGTATAATATATTACATTTTAAGTAATAATTAATGTACCTAAATTACCGATGTAATTGATTCACAAATAAACATTAAACATAATTTTTTTTTGAGTTTAGATAAATATTTAGGTTTACATACTTATAATTATACTTTCACTTATTATACTTTTATATCATACTTTTACTTACTGTATTTACTTGGATTTTTAAACTCAATTTGTTAATCGATTTATGCTTCTGACTGTACGTTCAATAAATTATTAATTACCTCAGTGTTTGTGTCAAGTGAACTCGTTCTATTTGTAAACGAGCGTTCATTAGTAAAGTCGTTTGATCCACGGAGATTAGAGGCTGATTACCAATCTTTGTTATAATCCGTTTTGTTTAAAATTAAGTAGTAATTATAATTACTATTTTTGACGACTTTAAGACGAAGACTATTTAGGCTAACATCAAACTTTTTCTTGCTTGTACATTTTGTTATTTTTGACACAGAATGTATAACGTCACAGAATGTAAAAAAAGCTTCCAGTCTGGAGAATAATAATGCAAATATATTAATCACTTAATATTGCTAATAAAGATTGATTATTCTGAGATAATATCACAAATAACACACATAATTATGATCAAACAGGACCTTAGTTGAATTCTAGCGGCTCTAACTTTTTATTTTTGTGTTTTTTACCGATTTTTATCACAAAACATGCATTTTATATCTTATTTTTTATGAATAATACTCGTAAGTCTTTATTTTATTGCAACGCTTGCTAAATTAAAACCTACTTAGTAATTATAAGTTTATAAATATACGAGAAATCTATGAATTTAACTCAGTAAACTCACACCCTGTAACTTTTTGTAGGTAGGTACTTACATAACTTTTTACAAATAGTAAAAAAAATCTATTTGTTTTTGTTTTGTGTCACCAAAAATGCATTGTATTTTATTTTGTAAACCATTAAAATGTAGGTACCTTAAGTATTATAATTTATTTGTCTTGCTGTCTTAATAAGTGCCATACTTTTGTTATTTCTAAGAAAATAATAATAAAAAAAGTTGTGAATAACTAACTAAAATCATTTATTGC
This sequence comes from Eulithis prunata, assembly GCA_918843925.1. Lineage (NCBI taxonomy): Eukaryota > Metazoa > Arthropoda > Insecta > Lepidoptera > Geometridae > Eulithis > Eulithis prunata. The sequence continues at coordinate 2,903,406 of OU974019.1, read as the reverse complement.
TTTGACTACACGCGTCACAGAGGTACCTAAAACGTAGCTGATTATTTTACTGGCATATTTGAAGTAATTAAAACGAGCCTTTCTTTGTTAAAAGACAGAAAAATACAGTTGAAAATTACTTTACTTTATGCTCTAACGCCCGAATACCTACTCAAACGACACTGTTTTAAACACCACTAAAAAGACAATTGCGCTGCCTTTTTTCATAATACCCATTAATAAAAGATGACAATAATTTAGGCTTCGAGCCACCGGCCGGCCCACCAGTGGGCCAGATAGGAAAAAAAAACCCCATCAAGCCCACTCATTTGCATTTAGGCACGAAATTAATATAAGTAGCGTTTCAGTATTCGAGCGTATCAGCTTTTAATTTCTATAATTTGCCTTTGGTATGAATAGCTACTTATTCTGTGTTAACTTTACAACTTACAGGGTTGTCGTTGTCACCCTAAGATGTGACATTTCAATAGCCAATTCCAACTGTAGAACAGGCCCATTCCTACATTTGGCGAGTAAGTACACCATAACTGAACTCAAGAAACCTATTAGCCAATAGGAGAGACGTAACCATAGCACTTCGAATCCACAGACGGCTCAGCACGCTCGTTACTGCCAAATTACTATAATCTCATTCTGAAATTAGGTCTTCCAATACTGTTCTTAGGATTTGCCGTAGAATATAGCGATCTGGGGGTAGAAATGAAACTTGGAGTTTGCACTCGTGGTATTTTTGATTCCATCTTGGAAAATTGAAACGAAATTGGCACTTCCGTTTCGAAGCAATATACCGCAAATATCCAAGAAAACGTGATAAAACTATTCATTTTATTTGTAACACACAAAAACTAGTCGATTATTGACTAACAGCCCTAATTGAAAGTAGTTTAATAACTATTACGTATTCATTTTAGAAAAAAGATAGACTGAAGAATAGTGTGCTCAATTTTTTTATTCCTACGCTACGCACTTTCGTTTAGCTAGACAGTTGTTTCCGATTCTAAAACTGTGCTAGATCTATGCACCGTTTAAATATAGAAACCAATATTGATATTGATTGCAACAAAGTTACTTAGTCTTATAGCGCTTGCACACTATGCCCATGCCGCTGCCGGCATGAATGCCGCGATTTTTTCCGGAATTATTGCCACAGCAATATCGCCTTTATTCTCACCAAGGAGCTAGGGCATGAACTTGGCGATGTTGCTGTGGCAATAATTCCGGAATTAATCGCGGCAATAATTCGGGCAGCGGCAATGGCATAGTGTGAACGCGGTATTAATTGGGAGACAGTAGGTTGCTACAAGTAGTAGTTTATGAAAGTAACATTTCTAGTCTCTATTGGAGTCTATGATCGTACTAGAGTAGATTATGGCATAGTCAGACAGTAGAGGCTGAAGTCGTCGCAGTCTCTAGAAACGCGGAGCTCATTTGCAATGAAAGTGGTCGCAATGAACACCGTAATACGAGTTGGCCGGAGTTGCAAAATGCAGAACGCTGGATTGCAAGCCATCTGAGTGCCGCTTCTAGAAATTTGCTAGCTCTGTTTTTTAATTGGTCCGGCATTTGACCTTTTTCTGGTTGGTTTCAAAATTCAATAGCAATAAAGCATCATCAATAAGAGTATTTACCCATTCCTCTCATTTGCAATATTGCAACAGTGCAATATCTTGAAATGAGCGCATCTTATTTACCTCCAACACAGAATAGGTATTGCTTCAACTAAGTCAATAATGTGCCGTTTCGCTAGCGATATTGCTAGCTTGAATGATACCTACTGACTGTGTTTATTCTGTGCCTTAATTGTTATAATATACCTATATGTACGAGTAGGTATGTATTTCCAAAACAAATGTAAATTAGTATATTCTATTTACAATATAGTTCGCTTAGTACAAACTCTGCTTAGTTTGGGACTAGAGGGCGTGTGACGTGTGTGACATCATGTCCAATTAAAAATAAAAATCTACTCCTGTCACAACTTGTTTTTCAAATAAGAAAATAAAAATCCTCATACCCAGGGTACCTAAAAATACCCCAAATATTTTTTCTACGGTAATTTAATTAATTAAGAATATAATTAGCCACGTTCTATACCTAATTTAAATTTTCTTACGGCCACTGTCCGTAAATGGTACGATTTGATAGTAAACTGTTGCATCTCTTATTTTATAGGTCATTTTAATAAGTACCTCACATTCCCGGAACACATTGTTATAAATATTCGTGTTTTATTAAGTAAGAAAAGTGCAATTTTATGCCTGGCTGCTCACTATTCTCGGGCTGATGAATTCACGTTATAACACCACAGTTTCTCAGAAAACGACAACTGTAACTTAACGGGAAAGGTAGTTTTTAAAAAGTCCATAAAATTCATTAACTTTGTTAATGTATATGGTTGGACTAATAGGTAGGTCTCGAAGGGGAGTGTATACAAAATACTGTTAAGTAATGTAGTGAGTCTATTTAATCAAAGTTCTACAAGTGGAGATAATTGTGCCTCCTGCCTGTCGTTTTGGTAAATAAGTTAAAACGTGTAGTTTTACTATATGTATATTATAATGATTATACCATTAGTTTTACAGGCATTAATTTATTTTATGTTTTCTTCGTGCGTAACTTGAGAATGTTCGAAGGCAATTGAAAAATGGCCGTCTTCTAGGGATGGGACACCACTTTAGGGATGTGCTTGTTGCTTGTTTGTCTTGTTTGCTTTGTTTGTTTCAATTCTTGCCAAGTTCCCCGGGTTGGAGCATTGATGGTCCAAGGTTAATGTATTCAGCGTTGAGATGGTCTATGATTTATCTTGATTTTCCACTGGGAGGGGGCATAAGCGATTGTAGGCGCGTCGAATAACTCCTCCTGTGGTCATCAAGTCAGCTACTCTTGATTTTCCATCCAATCCTGGGTGCAGGTTTGTAATTCTTCCCATTAGCCATCGGTTTGGTTGAAGACGATCATCTTTGACCAGAACTAGATCTCCAAGGTGAAGCTGGCCTCCATCTGTTCTCCATTTGTGGCGCTGCTGGAGCTCTGAAATGTATTCTTTATAGAATCTTTGCCAGAAATGAGTTGATAGAGCTCTTGCTCGTTGGTATCTTTGTAATAAGTTTATGCGGTTCTCGTCTGTGAGATGATCCTGTGGAGAAGGCAAATGGTTTATTGTTCGTCCCAATAGGAAGTGAGCAGGAGTTAGTGGGATAAGATCATTTGGATCAGATGAAAGAGCAGTGATCGGTCGGGAATTGAGGATTCCCTCGATTAGAACAAGGGTGGTGTTCATTTCTTCGTAAGTTAAATGAGCTAGTGAAAGGACTCTATATAAATGATGTTTTATGGATTTGACAGAGCTCTCAGCTAAGCCATTAAAATGGGGGCTATAAGCAGGTGCAAATCGGAACTTGATTGATTGTTCAGCCGCACACGCACCTATGTCATTACAATTTGATTTTAGGAATTTTGAAAGTTCGCTATATGCTCCGACAAAGTTAGTACCGTTATCTGAGTAAATAGTTGTGGGCCTACCTCTGCGAGCTATAAATCTACTTAATGCAGCCAGATAGGCTTGAGTTGTCATTTCAGTTACTAGTTCGATGTGGACCGCCCTCACAGCTAGACAGACAAATACACAAATGTATGATTTTATTAGTTTGCAACCTCTACCTTTTCTGTCAGCCAGAACAATAGGCCCGGCGTAATCTACTGCAGTGTTACTGAATGGATAGTCTGATTCCACTCTCTCTTTAGGCAAGTTAGCCATGATAGGCTGTATTGACCTTCCTGCGAATCTACAACATGTAACACACTCTCGTGTTATTTTTCTAGCGAGATTACGACCACCGATTGTCCAGAATTTATGTCTCATCGTTGCAAGAAGCAGCTGGGGACCCGCATGCATTAGTATTCTGTGGTAATGTTGAAATATTAGTTTTGTGATGTGATGTGATGAGTGAAGTAAGATAGGATGCTTTGTTTCATAACTGTAGTTGGAGTTCGATAATCTGCCACCTACACGAATTAAGTTTTCACTTGATAAAAAAGGATTTAGACTAATTAATGACGATTTATGATGAATTTCCTTCTTATCAAGCAAAGCTGAAAGTTCACTTGGGAACTTCTCTTCTTGAATGATTCTACATAAGGCAAAAGTAGCTGCGTTCAATTCAGCTACCTTTAGATAGGATGTATACTTATTATGAGGATTTTTAGAATTATGAGCAAAGCGAAGCGAATATGCTGTTACACGTTGTAACTTACCTAAATGAGAAAAACGAGTTGTAAAGTCATTTGATTCAGTTGTAAGATTACATACAATTTTGGTTTCTGGTAAGTCAATATTGTGAGTGTAATTTGGCTGTGTCGGCCACTGTGTTTGATGTTGTGTTAAAAATTGTGGCCCAGACCACCAAAGGTTTGAGTTTTGTAATTGAGTTGCATTGCACCCTCTAGATCCGATATCTGCAGGGTTCATGTCTGTTGGTATGTATCTCCAATGCTGTGGATCAGAATTTTCAGTTATTTCATGAATTCTGTTAAAAACAAATGTTTTTAAATTAGATTTTTTGGTTCTGATCCATCCCAGTACTATGGTAGAGTCACACCAAAATTGACACTTATTTATTTTGATTCTTAAAGCGTTTTTTACTTTTACTGCTAACCTAACGGCTAACAATGCGCCACATAGTTCCAGTCTTGGTGTGGTCATGCCTTTGAGAGGTGATACTCTACTTTTCGCTGTTATGAGATGTACCGTGGCCTGACCAGATGCTGATATTGACCTAAGGTATATACACGCTGAATATGCTAGCTGAGAGGCGTCGCTGAAGGCGTGAATTTCTACTTCTACTGGGGAGTCACACAGTACTCGCCGCGGAATTGTTACATTGCCTAAATGTACAATTGAATCTAGGAAAACTGACCAACCCTTCTGTATTTCAGATGGAAGGGCTTCATCCCAGTCTTTGGTCTCAGCCAATAGCTTCTGTAAAATTAATTTTCCATTTAATATACATGGATTTACAAGGCCTAAGGGATCAAAAACCTGCCCTATTACTGAAAGTATTAGCCGCTTAGTTAGTTTACTCTTAGGGCACACTGGGTTTACAGCAAAGTTTAATGTATCTTGCTCGCAGGACCATCGTATACCTAACGTTTTTGCATGATCGTCATTGATCAGTTTCAATAATTTATCTTTGTTAACATCCTCTTTTATGGCTTTCAGGATTGATGAACTATTTGAGCGCCATTTTCGCAAATGAAAATTTCCAGTTTTTAACTGATCGATCACGCCATGACATGTTTCTAATAATGTAGCTTCCGAATCATTGCCAGTGATTAAATCATCTACAAAAAAATCATGGATTATAGTTTCATTTACTAAGGGTTCATTACACTCTTTGCCTAATTGGACTAGACATCGTGTTGCTAAGTAAGGTGCTGCAGCTGTACCATATGTGATTGTGTTTAGTTTGTATGAGTTTAATTTTTGAGAGGGATCAGAGCGCCAAAGAATTTGCTGAAGGCATCTTTGATCTTCCTTCACCAAGCAGCATCGGTACATTTTTTCACAATCTGATGTGACTACATATTTATGTTGTCTAAAGCGAATAAGAATATTTATCAGATCATCCTGTACAACTGGACCTACCTGTTGGATATTGTTGAATGAGATTCCAGATGTGGTTTTAGCGGAAGCATCAAAAACTACTCTTAATTTTGTAGTGAGGCTAGATTCTCTGATGACCCCATGATGAGGCAAATAATAAGAATGTGGATCTGCGTTAATGTTTTCATTAAGTGACATATGACCTAGGTCTATGTATTCCTGCATAAAGGCACAGTACTGGATTTTAAATTTAGGGTCTCGGATAAACTTTCTTTCTAATGAGTGGTATCTAGTGACAGCTTGATCGTAGCTATTTCCTAAAACTTCTGGGGACTTAGTTAACGGTATTTGTACCACGAAGCGACCGTCCTCTTGACGCGTCGTCGTGTTCTTGAAGTGTTGCTCACATTCATGTTCTTCTTTTGATATTTGAGGAACTGAAGGAACAGATTCAAGTTCAAAGAATCGGTTAAGCTGACTCTGAATATCAGTTTCTACAATGCTACAATGAAAAGATTTATGAATTGAATTGTGCCTATTAAAGGTCAATGAACCTGAAACTAACCATCCTAATTTTGTGTTATTCAAAATTGGCTTATCTTTGCCTAATGAGATTTGTTCATTGCTTAGTATTGACCAAAATACGTCTGCACTTAGCAGCATATCAATTTCAGATGGTGAGTTGAATGTTGGATCGGCTAGTTTAATGTTAGCTGGTATGTTTAGTGGATTTGTGTCAAAGTGTTCGGATGGAATCATGTGTGTGATCTGCTTAATAATGAAACAGTCAATTTTTAAGGAGTACTCAAGATCAGTTCGTGAATGAATGACAACTTTAGACCGACTTGTGATAGGAGTTGCTCCACGGTTAAGACCTTCGACATTTATAGATGTTGAGTGAATCGGCAACTTTAGAGTCTTGCTGAGGTTTTCAGTTATGAAGCTTGCGGTGCTGCCATTGTCTAGCATTGCACGCACTGTGTGTGTGTCACCCTTGTAATCAACCACATTGACTAGTGCTGTAGACAATAGAACACAGCTGTGATGGGTTGAAGACAAGACCGTTTCATGATGTGAAGTTGGTGTTTCTGTGATCTTGTTCTCCTGAGCAGCTAAAACTACACATTTTTTGTCGCCTCCTGACACAGAGGTGTCAGGTGCTGGGTTGGAAGATGTGTGTTCAGATCTGTGTAAACTTGTGTTATGTTTTTTTGAACATATTCTACATGAACCCATCCAGCAGGTTCTTACGTCGTGTCCACGGCGCAAGCAATTGACACATAGTTTAAGTTTGTTAACTTTATCTAGTTTTCCCTGGATGGACAGTGACCTAAATGAGGGACATACATGTATAGCATGATCACCTTTACACAAAGGACAACTGAATGTCGAAGTAGCATTGACAGAAGGTCTGAAGTTTGCCACGAATGATCGTGGTCGAGCACTGACTGGCTCACTATGTCTGCGCTTGATTTCATTATGATTTGGATTGTTAATAGTCTCTAACAGCTCAGCGCGACCTTTTATGAAATCAAGAAAATCTTTTAAAGTTGGAAGATCTTTTGTTTTGTTTATTTCTTCCTTCCACTTCCTATCAGTAATTGGGTCTAGCTTGTTTGTAGCAATATGAATAAGAAGTAGATCCCAATTTTGTGTATCAATCTTTAAGGTATTTAATGACCTAAGATTTTTGTTGACGGTGTCAATCATGTTTCGTAATGAGAGGGATGACTCCCTGTGTATAGTGTCTATGTTGAATATCGCCTGAATGTGATTAGTAATGAGAAGTTTATTGTTGTGGTACCTATCACACAACAGGTCCCAAGCCACATCATAATTGTTTGAAGAAAAGTCTAAAGAATTGATTACATTTGCAGCTTTATCCTTTAATGATGAACGCAGATAATGAAACTTATTGATTTTTGGAATATTATCGTTTCCATGAATGAGAGAGATGAATGTGTCATGAAATTCTAACCATTTATCAGACTGTCCAGAGAAGGTAGGTAAGAGAATAGTCGGTAACTTTAGCTGTGGTTTGCCTGAGAGGACGGTACCTTCCACCGATGACTTGCTCGATGATTGGTCGAGTTGAGGCTCCGCAGAAGTATGCCCGTTCAACCAGTCCCTAGCCTTGGCAACCGTTAAGAAGTACTCGGACTCAAACTTCTCTCTGTCTGAGTACTGCACTTCACGCTCAGAATCTGAAATTTCGGTCAAGCTTTCTATTTCAAGTTGTAAGGAATCATATTCGGTGTAACATTCATCAATTTTAGCTAATCTTGCGTTTAGTTCTGCAAGTTGTACACTGCTAGGCTTATTGCAAGTAATTAAAACATTTAAATAGTTTTTAAATTGAGTAAACTTTGATTTGTATGAACTGCGTTTAATTTTTAGCTCCTTCAGCGACATGTTTATTTACAAATAGACCAGAAACAATGCAGTGCAAAGACAAATTCTTCAATCTTTATTTGTATTCGGGCAAATAAAAATTGAGAAATGCAAAGCAGAAGTTTACTTGTAGGTATTTGTGGGAGCAGATGCTATAATAACCTGAAGAAAGTTGTGCGAGTTGCAATTATGTAGCGTGGTTAATCAAAGTGTAATGACTCAGGATTAGAAAAAATATACTTAAATTTGCAAGCGTGCGTGTGCAGTGAAAGCAGATAACCCTCAAGCAAGCTCCAGGCCCTTGCAGCCGCAGTCAGCTGAGCCGTGTCAATGACCGCACGTGGCAACACACAAAATGGCCGCCGCGCGACAGGTGAACTGAAATGTAAAATTATGAGATGTGAGATGAAGAAATGACCTTTTTACGTGGATGGGCTTATTATTTTTGGTACAATGTATGAAGTTGTTGATATTCAATTATAGAACTTGATCCATTGTCAGAAATATTTGACAACGAAGATGTATCTGTTTATGGACACAGATTTATGAAATTTTTGTACAAAATAGGATATGTTTATGCCTACTTTCTACTGAAATATAATGTAACTTTGATAATAATGATCAAAGAAATATATAGAAGTAGGATAGGTTAAGACTACTGAATTTAGTAACGATCTCTCCAATAATAATGATTGGAGGATCAGGACCTGATTTCAGGATAATTATGCCTGAAAACGGGACGTATAGGGGTGATTTTTACGATGAATTATGATCGAAAAATCGATGACTTGGCACAATTTGTGGTTAGGAAATTGTGGTTACGAATGACGGACGACGTGTACGAGGTACCGGGATGTGAGAGGATTTGGAATTGGAACGAGCTCACCCAGTTCTTATGCCTCGCCACGTGTGCAGGATGACTTTCGCCGAGTTCGGGGCGATGATGACGTTGCGTTGTGGACTGTTTGATGATGTGGTTGGTTGGTGTGCGCGCCAGGGCCGTTGGTGAGGTGATCAACTTGTTGCTGATGGTGCTTGTCGTCTCCTTTTCTTCCAACAACGGGGTACCGGCGCCCACGCCTTGCCACGTTTTGTCTTCGAAGTCTGGAAAATCCGGCTCGAGATGGAGATGATTGTGCCTCCTGCCTGTCGTTTTGGTAAATAAGTTAAAACGTGTAGTTTTACTATATGTATATTATAATGATTATACCATTAGTTTTACAGGCATTAATTTATTTTATGTTTTCTTCGTGCGTAACTTGAGAATGTTCGAAGGCAATTGAAAAATGGCCGTCTTCTAGGGATGGGACACCACTTTAGGGATGTGCTTGTTGCTTGTTTGTCTTGTTTGCTTTGTTTGTTTCAATTCTTGCCAACAAGCATCACGGCCCGTTACACCAAACGCAACGCTAGCGCGTTCTACAAAGCGTACAATTTTAGCAGCGCCATCTAGTTGTGCATCGAGTACTAATGAAATAAAATAACCTTTAACAGTTAATATACCTTTTTTTAGCCTTAAACTTGTATTCAGTGTACAGTACCGTTATCAACCATGATAGATATTTGTTTAATACAAATAGGGCATTTCTTTAGCGCTTAGGAGTTAGACGGCCTTACCTATAATCTTAGTAGTTAGACGGCTTTACCTCTCAACTTCTGTCAAAAGTTAATCGCCGCTTAAAATTGCCATTTTGTGTTTTTTAGATAGTGACAGAAAACAGCAGTGTTTAAACAGTGCTTAAGATGGCCGTGCAATGCGCTCACGCATTGGCTTGTACAGCGAGGCTTCCGTCGATTGGGACCGGTAGGTATAGGGACCGCGGTCCCTTTCGCCGGATTGCTTTAATTTTATTATTTTTCTTCCGGCGAAAGGGACTGCTCTCGAAATGATCGAAAAAATCTATTGTCCAAGACAGAAAAGTACAGTCAAAGGAAAAAGTAGATAGCAAGTAATATGACAATGATTAGTTTCGTTCAAAATCGTCATCGCGTCATCTTTGATTTTTATCGTCGCATTACAAATTTCCACCAAAGAAAATGTTTACCCTGGCCGAATACAGTCACTACATAAATCGTTTGTAAAAGACGAAAAGGCCAATGTTGATGAAGTTCGAAGACTCCAAATTCTCCACCAAACATTACTTCTCACCACTGGATTCTCCATCGTGCTAAATTCTAACAAAACGTGACTGTCTAATGCAGGGAAAAGAAGAAATCCAGAATTGTGAAACAATGCGTATATATTAAAATAATTAGGTATAAGTACAGCTGGCCAGTATGGCTGCCGGGAAAAGAGGGCGAGCCGCGGTCATGAAACGCCTTTTATATGCCGGAACAGCGCCCTACAGTGGCGACTGTCCAAACTAACTAGTTAGGTAGGTTAGTATTGTATTACTCGAAAGATTATTAGATATCAACTTAGTTATTTAGTTCAGCCGTTGAAGCACAGATGGTGCATTGGCGAATCTGCGGGCAACACTGTAAAGGCCATTCAGACAAGAATTGATTGATTGAAGTTCGAAGATAGTTTTATGTAAGATTATAGGTATGTAACTAATGGCAACGCGTTACGTTGGTGGTTTCTTAAAATCTTTGAACGGAAGGTTATTGCAGCCACCAGCGAAGCTTGTCAGAAAGTAGGTGTGGCTGTCTAACAAATCTTTTTAAAGTTTGCACCACATAGTAAATTTAATGTGGTTCGGCGGTAAATAAAGGTAGAAATTCCCTGAGTATTTTAATGTGTTTCCTGTGGTTTTATTATAAAAGTAAATTTCTTCGTACTAATCGTACTAGACACTCTTGCAGTTTGAATTATCCAACTAGTGTGTGCTAGGCCTTATTGCCATTATTATCCAACTTCATGGTGTGTACTAGGCCTTAATACCTGGGACAATTATTCAAATCAGTTTTTACCCTATCATCAAATCTAAAGAAAAATTAAAAACACGGCTTTAAAACCTCCACCAATGTTTTTTTTTGTGTATGTTTTTTAAATTCTTTGGTAACAAGACGTGTCTTTTAGATAGTGCTATCAAAACTCAGGCTCGTATATATGCCGTAATAGTACGCAAGTCGAAATCAATACGAGATTTTTTGATAGCACTGAAGTGTCTGAAAAACCGAAATTATTTTCTGAGGTAGTAAATTGAATGATAAGCAATATAGTTTGTCATCTAAATACTATACCTACACGATGCCTGCCCTCATATCGCAAGCTCTGAACTGCTTTCGCTGCCCAGCACAATGTCAAGTGACGTGGCTACTGATATACTAAAACAAAAAGCTTTTGACGGCAAAAAACGCGCTAAAACGCGCCACAAAGTCACTATTTAGTCACAGAATACCTATGATTTAGCATGAAAACAGTTCAGAAAACCTGCCAGGTATAAATCTGGCACAATCACTTTTTTATGAAACAACGATTGTCCCCCAGCTTCCACAAAACTCTGTTCGGACAAAACAAATCCAACACGACCAATACGGCCATGCATTTATATTCAATACAAAAATTCAAGCGGATTTTCCGAAAGGATACAAAATACAATATTTATAGTCGGAACCCTCTAAAAGCATCTAGAATACGTCTCGCCGATCGGCAACATTAGTAATCCGAAGATTTGGCAGCGTGCCAGCCGGCAATCTCCTTACCGCTACAATACTGTGAGACACTCTTTGGTAAATAGCTGGTTCAATACCTGCTGAAACTCTCATCTGTGTTTTCAGTCATAAAAATTTGGGAAAAAACAGCAGATGGCGCAGAAGAATGAAGGTGAATGGTGAGTTCACGATTTATAGTAAAAATTATGAACTCCAGAGTTACTTGAATTGTTTTTTTCTGACACAATGTAGAGCTTTTATGCACATAAGTGAGCGAGACTGAAGACAGGCAGATTTTATTCAGAACTGTCAAAAAATGGCTGAGTTAAAGCTACGCTAAAAATGAAGAAGAAGAATTGTCGCGCCACAAAAATGATCTTCGTTTTGCATCTGGCCCAGCTTTTCTATTTGGACTGTATTCTTCAGTATTATTGCAGTAGGAAACATAAATATAAAGTTTGTAGCTATTCTTGCTGATAATGTATGGATGCTAAGTTCTTGGCTTTCAGTAAGTGGTTGTGATCTTGTGAACTAAGTTTTAGGTTCGTATTCACTGATTCGGACTCAAGCATAGATTTTTTGAGTTTTTTTATCAGAATCTCTGCTCAAATCTATGCTAACCTATTGTACTCCTTTTCTGTCTTATTCTTTTTTTTCTTCTTTCTACTTGATTTCTCTATCGAAGTTTTCAAAATGAGAGTGAATAGGTTTCTTCTTGGAAAATGTGCTGACTGCATCACAAGTTTTTATCATAAAAAAACTTTTAAGCTATTCAAAATATGAAAATAGAAAATAAGTCGAACTTTCAACCTTCCATGTTAAAGGTTAACAAGAAAACCTGAGCATAAAACACATTTTTTCAAACTTAAACTTGGTATTAAAAAGTTTCCTAATTATCGCGGCTTTGAAACTAAACTACTTACTCTGATAAAAATATTCACAAGGACATAATCACATTTCGATTTACACTTCAGTTCAAGGATTTACATACATACCCCCTATCTTATAATAAGTTAGAGTAGACATAATGTCCTGATTACGTATGGTAAACAAGACCTAATGTCTACTCTAACTTTTTATAAGATAGACCAATAGCCTATACCTATAGTTTTATATGATCTGTGCATATAATATAACGACAGACAAGATAGATAGAAAATACTTTATTGCATACCACAACTAAAAACGAAACATATACAGGAACTGTAATAACTATACTCTATGATATACAATGGGCGGTCTTATCGCTAAACGGCAATCTTTACCAGACAACCTTAAATGGAATGAACTATGTTGTAATCTACACGGTGTAAATGCGTGTAAAAGATTAGCTATTATCGTATATCGTGTCGGTGGTAGAGTGAAACCACCAAATGTTAAGTACTTACCTATTATAGCTATTTTCATAATACGGGACACGTCCAAATCTGTCGCGTTATTAAAAAACTTTTGGGTAGTAGTTTAAAAGAGTATTTTCTAAAAAAACGGCAGACTATGTTATGGCAACAAGTGTGGGCTCGATTTTGGGGTAGTAATGTTAAAATTTTGACATGATTTGCATTATATATTTTTAGAAGAACCTACTTACAAGTAGAGTCAATAGAATTCTTTAATTAAAAGTCTGGAAGAAATCGCTTTTTAAGCGATAAGACCGCCCATTGTACATGTCAGATTTTTATTTCTTTTGTAAATTTTTTTCTGTCGTAAGTTGTACTTACAATAAAATATTTTAATTATCATTCATTGATTCGTTCATGAAAAGTTAATTTAACGGATAATTATTATGGGTTAGGCCCATTCTCACCCGGTCCGTTTTACCCCGATTGGAATAAGGTTATGGTCGCCGGCTTTTTGAAAAACCAGTTTAATGTAGACTTTGGAGTTAAGCGTACAACGCCGTCCAGCACTTGATATTAATAAATAATGAGAAATGTTTCAGCCGTATTGTAGTTCCATGAAATTATTTTAGTTTTCTCTTAATATGCGCGAGAAAAGTAGCGAGTTAGTTCTTATTTTGACGAAATTAAAACATGCTTATAGTTGTCATCTCTGGACACAGTAAACATTCCTTTAGATTGATTACACCTACGTATGTACTTACATAAATGAAAAGTATGTACATACTATTTGACCAATAAACCCAATCACCCATTGGGTATGAAGAAAAAAGTTGTAGCGTTTTTTGTCTCGTTCAATCGTATTTGAATTTGCTTGTCAGTGCAAAAGAAAATCTGTAAGTATAATATTTAAAAAAATTATAGATAATCACTGCTACTCGGTGTGACCACGAGTCCGTCGTCCTAATAACATAGAGTTTATTCGTTTTTTTTTAATGATAAAAGTAATGGAACAAGCTGATAGCTGACCTGATGTTAAGTGGTAACTTCTGCCTATAACAATGCATTACCTCACAGAGCAAGTCCAATGAGGACGTGCCCTGTAAGGCAATGCACTGCATAGCAGCAGCAGTAGTAGTATAGCAGTGTTTATATAGTTGTAGAGTTATTCTGTAATTATGGTAAAATTTAAAGGTTCATTGAACTCATAAATCTAATCCTAATTACAGTTAAAACTTATTAAGACCGTATAAGCTAGCAGTATTAGCACCTACCTACAAAAAATTCTCTTGAACTGAGGGCACAGTAATAAAGAGTTTAGTAACAGTATCACTAGTTAGAAAATTAGACTACAACTGTTGAATAAACCCGGTTACTTCGCTAGTAGATGTCGACGTTACTACAAAAGTTGTCAATTACACAGTTAACGATGTGAAGTTATATTGCTTAAAATTATTCGTGGAAGATGAGATAGCATTTATTTAAGCCACCTACAAAACAAAGCAATGCAAAAATTAGTAACTACTATAAAATACTATAAACGAACTTAAAACTAAAAATAAACGAATTAAATCAATTTGGTTATCAATATGAATTATAATGATAATTATGTCGGCCATATCTTTTCGCTGTCATAATACACATGAAAATGAACAATTATTTTGTACAGTCGCTAAAATAACAGAAGATCGCCGCATGCTTGAGATTAATCTCTAGCGATCCTACTATATCGCTAGCGGCCATGTTTGCCGCAGAACCGACAATCGTTGGAGCAAACTAATACTCGAGTGGAGACCGCGTTTAGGCAAGCGTAGTGTAGGACGCCCTCCGGCTAGGTGAGGTGACGATCTGAGACATGTAGCTGGCAAAAACTGGATGAGAAGAGCCGAAGACCGGGCTCAGCGGCGCGTCTTGGGAGAGACCTACGTCCAGCAGTGGACCGATATAGGTTGATGATTATGATGATGATGATCCTACTGTTAGTAAAATGTATATTTCTGTGCACACAGACGTAGGTGTGTAACCAACCTTCAAATTAGATTCTCTCTCAATAGCTCATCTTTGAAGTGTTGCTTTGATGAAGGAGGCTGGAAGAATACCGAATTTGAATAAGTAAGATTGAAGATTTTAAGAAAACTAATAATGAACTTAGGTAATTTTTTTGTAACATTGAAACTGATGGAACTTGCCCATGATAACAAACTTCGGTATTTTTTATAGATGAGAAGCGCTCGTGGCGTAGCTTGCTTAGCCAATCTTCACTGATTATATAAGTTAAGCAACGTTCCGTGCGGTCACTATTTGGATGGGTGACCGTTAGTGGCATTTACATCTGAGCGCTTCCGTGCTTCGGAGGGCACGTTAAACTGTCGGTCCCGGCTCTAGTAGTCGTTAAGCTACGATGGAGGTCTTAAGGCGGCCTAAAAACTCCTAAGCGGAAGACCAGCGCTTAGGCATATGATGAGCTGTAGTAGGCCTCTTCACCACCACTTTGAATTCATATAGAATTATTTATTTATGCTTTTATCTAGATATAAGATATATTTATATTTTCTTAGATTTTTGTTCATACTTTTATTGTGGTGGCTGAATAAACACTATCTTATCTTATCTTATCTTATCCATTGATTCAAATGAAACTTAACACAGATTAATAAAATAAGAGATCTCTTAATAAACTCGGTGTACGCTTGGAATGGTTACACCGTCTTTTGTCTCGTTCAATCGAATATGAAACTGCTTGTCAATGCAAAAGACAAAACACGATGTGGTATAATTATAGTGCCTTCTGGTAAGATCGGCGTAATAGTCAGAGACCATAGACAGACGAGCCAAAAGGCTCATTGGTAACGATGCGTTGGTCGAGGCTAAGCTCCTGAGCCTCGAGCATCGTCGGAAAGTAGCTAGCCTGTCGGTATTTTATAAGATACATTTTGGGGAGTGTGCAATGGAACTGTTTGAGCTAGTTCCCCCTTCCCCATTCCATCACCGGACCACTAGGCGTACGGAGACGAGACACCCGTTCATGGTGGATATGCCACCTATCCGCACTAAACGCTTTGCGTCTACATTTATTATGCGGACAGCCAAAGAGTGGAACTCGTTGCCGGCGTCTGTGTTCCCGAATGACTATAATTTGGAAGTTTTCAAGAGTAGAGTGAATAGGTATCTTCTAGGTAGCCGTGCTACATCGTCGACCACATCATTGCTTAACATCAGGTGAGATTGTGGTCAAACGGCTGCCTATATTGTATAAAAAAAAAAAAAAATAGTAAGTCCGGATGCTAAGCAATTCGGCGATATTGTTAAATGATAATTGCTTAGTTACGTGATTTATCCGGACTTAACATTACGCCGATCTTACCAGAAGGCACCTTACCACAAACGACTATCTTTCTTCTTCTTCTTTTTCTTGTGGCTGCTGGTGGCTAGGGCTGCCACGAATTTGCCAATGTGAGTGTTTATTGGCGTTTACTTGTTTACTAATCTTTTAACAAAAGGCGAAGATCTGAGTAGGTGCGTTATGAACGACTATCTTTAAAGCTAAACTAACATTTTACAGTCGCTAGAATAATCATGTCAAATCTATTTTGTTTTTTTTTCGGAAGTAGAACCACTCCAGTTGTACTAAAGAAGGTTTGATCTCGTAAGGTTTCAATGCTTAAATTAACCCTTGCAAAATCGAGTAGACTAGTTAGTTGATATTATTTGTTAAGCTGCAATAGTTAAGCTATAAGCTGCTGGCAAGTTGCGGTTGAATTTGGCTTGTTTCCAACAAACGCTTACTGCTGAGACAAAAAGCAAGCCGTTCTTGTTTAAATAGTGACCAGCGAAATGTATTTCAAGTAAGATTTATGTCTTTAAGTGCACCTAGAACTTAAGCTTTGAAAAGTTTTTTATGATCTTTAAAATCTTTGATCCTAATTTTAGACCCTTTAGCGTGTGACTTTTCAAAATTCCTTTTTTAGTGCACCCCTACACTATAAAAGGATACTACCCTCCAAATTTCATACCTCTAGGACTTTTAGTATAGGTTGTGCGTTGATTGTAAGTCAGCTTTAAAAGAGTTTTATATAATACTAGCCGTCGCCCGCGGCGTTGCTCGCGTTCTAGACCCTTTAGACTGTGACTTTTCAAAATTCCTTTCTTAGTGCACCCCTACACTAATAAGGATACTACCCTCCAAACTTCATACGTCTAGGACTTATAGTTTAGGCTGTGCGTTGATTCTCATAGTCAACTTCAAAAGAGTTTTATAATATAAAATATATTGATTGATGATTTAGATTGCCTCACTGAGCATGTCCACTGATGAAGCCGTGCTCTGTGAGCTTATTGGTTTTAGCCTATATCGTCCCACTGCTAGAAGCCTTTCTCCTTCTTTTCCTTACTTCTTGATCACACACAGGTTGAGTTCCAAAAAACTGCAATACCCTTCAAACTAATCATGCTTTACGTATAATAGCTTAAAACCATTATTCGTACCATATTAAGCCTGAATATTAAAACGTCATTTAAAACATCTGCCACTGTATTACTAGTAGGTATCTATAGTATTATATGATCTGTGGTATTACTCATTTGATTAGTTTTAGGTGGTTTTAGCCACAGGTGTAGCATTAAATTAATCCAAATAAACTTTGATTCGGACAAAAGTAGGTACAATCAGCAACATAATTCAATTAACAATGACAGGTTTTCAAAAGTTTTGTAATTAAGGATTTTACAAACTCATTTAATCAGCTTATTCTGCTGACAGTACCTTATAAATTGAGAAAAATGAACAGCAGGTATTCATAATAGTTTGTAAAATACATTTCCACTTTAGATAAGAGACAGCAATTAGTGCAGACGACGTTAACAGAGTTGCAAGTTAAACTAGGCGCGGCATAGCCGAGACAATAAAACCTGGGTGTTTGTCCAGCTGCGGACCGCTATCGACTAAAGCAACGCGTGCACGAACTATCCTAATCCATCCCATACGTTTGCAGATAGACTGATAGATAAAGAAAGCAATCAGCAATTTTTAACAAACTCGAGTAACTACTTTTTTGTAACTTTTTGAAATAAGCATGATAAATATTGTTTACAAAAATACACTAGTATACTTTTTGGAGCACCGCTCGGCTGCACCGCGATGCTGGGTGCTCGCCAGTCTCAGCGATACCATTCCTTACCGGATATTAGGGCATCGCTCAATGCTGTCACAGAAACTTTGATATACGAGCACTAAGCTGCTGGAATGCTGGAGGCTTTGGCGCATTCTCGGCCCATTGGCCCGGTGTGTTGACAGAGATTGAATCTCAGTTTTTTACGACAATTCATCGATTGCATGCAATCTTTCTAAAGCGTAGGTCAATGTTCTACCGTGTTTTGGGTTAATGTATTCAATCCTAAATAACCTGTACAATATTGAACAAGGTGGACTTTAAGACGGGCAGTAAGGGCAAGTATTACCTTAACTGTTCTACTTATAGTTACAGACTAAAAGACTATTCTTAACTTTTGAAAATATTAAGAACTGCGTAACATATTCAGACTTTTCTTGTTGCTGTTGATTCTGTGATAAACAAATTAAAAATAATGAGTAATTAAAATAAATAAATATTCTTGGACATTACACACAACGCCCTTAGTCCCAAACTAAATCACATATATACATAGATCGACATTATAAAGGGAAAACTAAGAAAGTACTATGACCACCAAGCGATGCGTTAGCCACTGCGCTTACGGCCTGACGTGCCTAGGTTAGACCAAAGGTTATAATGGTTACCCGACATGAAATTAATATGGTTAGCAAGTCGCAGCAAACAATTATTTAAAAAAATATGTGATATCCATTGAGAGTAGAAATATAGGTGCTGATATTCTTTGTCACTAACGTTTTTAATACCAATTGTTTATTCGTGGTATAAAACTAAAATTAAAAATTTTATGTAAATAATCATAACTATTTTCGAGAACTAAGTACCTACGCACTGCAACCGATCGGGTTTCCACTAGGTATCCCCCATAACTCCGGGTTCAGTACATTTGATTATCATATTTTTTGTTTCCTTTCTCTTTTTATTTTACCCATGTGATTTTTGGGTACCCCCATTTACATATTGGATACCGATATACCAGTCAAGTTTATTACTTTTCCAACGTTGTTACTATGCGTAGGTAATGTTTGGTTTCTTTCTTATATTTTATTTATTGTATTGCCTAAGAGCAGATGTTCTAGAAGAATATTTTATTGTTCAATTTTATTTCATACCTGTGAGATTTGAATCCTTCAAATCGAATGAAACTTATAGAATGCAATGAATTGTTTGATTTTAAAATCTCATTTTTTTGTTTGTTCTATTTTCTTTTCTTTTATTTGGTACTAGCTAATACCCGCGACTTCGTACGCGTGCGAAACTTTCTACCAAAATATCTGTCAACCAGTATACGATGAACCTCATGTCAAAGGCGGCTTTTGGTTTAGAGAGGTCAAGCTGTATCTCAGTATCCACGTCTTTGTTTTCAATAAAATATAGCCTATGTTTCAATCCGGAAAAAGGGCTTCTGATTGGTATAAGTTTCATTGAAATTGGTCCAGTAGTTCAGGCGTGATCCGCGAACAAACAAACAGACAAACTCGATTTTTGAAATCAGAATGGTTTATTTAGTAGAACTGCATATTTAGTTTTCCCATATCTTTAGTTTTAGTTTTTGGCTTTTTTAGTTTTATGATAGTATAGATTGGTATGGTATCGTCTATATTCATTTGTCATCATTTTATGCTCAGAATAAACGAACATTTGGTTGAAACAACAGAACAATATTTCATTGTTTCATTTTTATGTTAAATATTACTAAAATAATAATGCATGTTTTTAAAATAATAAGAGTTTTTTTTTAGTTTAACATATTATGAGGAGTGTTCAAACTTGAAAGTGCCACGCAAATTTAGTCTCGACCACTTCAATGATAATAGTAATCCTTCTGTGTGTAAAATCAACAGATACAGAAGACAAAGGTAAACCTTACCAAACTATTTTGTTTACTTTGATACAGTTTCTAACAACAATCACAGTAATTGGTATCAAATTCGTTGAATTTGTTATTGAAATCGACCCTAACGAATCTTCGCATAAGTTGATAACTTAAACTTGTCCAAACTCGATCTATGTTATTCTATTTAGTCTTTATTATTGTAGAATAATTTCTAGCTTTAGATCATATCAGATCTCTCATTTTATGCTCCTCGGATAGTCGGACATAAACGGAGATCAAGGGAGACTAAGCATAAGCAATCGAACTTCAATCCTGCTCGCACCTTTATTATAAAAATTAATTGCTGTTCGTTAGTCTCGCTAAAACTCGAGAACGGCTGGACCGATTTGGCTAATTTTGGTCTTGAATTATTTGTAGAAGTCCAGAGAAGGTTTAAAAGGTGAATAATAAAGTAATAATAATACAAAAGTTTAGGTCTTTTATTTATCGATTGAGGCAGTACGAAGTCTGCCGGGTCAGCTAGTTTATCAATAATTTAATTTACTCACAATAATTTTTCCTCAGGCCAGACAGTGCGAAAAATTTTTAAGAGAGTTGTCTCCACAACTTGGATGCTGTAGGTAGACACAACTCTCCAAAAATCACATTTCACTTTACATGTAAGTTTTTTCAGAATCGTCAGGAATGCTGGTGTTTTGTCTAACAATTTTCAACAGGTTTAACGAACGTACATATTTTTATTGTGATGCAATATTTTTTACACCAATTCCTTCCATAATCACAGTCCTTTTTGGAGCTTAGTCGAAGCTTTACTAGTCGAATTCGCTATTCGGAGGGCTATCGACATCCATCTTGTGTGGACAGATCATTAACACGGGTGGAACAACTGACGACGGCTGTTAGTGAAGTTGAGCCCTAAAATGTTGCTAAGAGCATTTTATAATAAAAAAAACTGATACGTAAAAATTACTTTCAAAAACTAAAACCCGAGTACTGATATATTTCGCTCTAAAAAGTATGAAACAAGAATATCTCTCACTCAAGAATTCTCATCTCAAATTTTTATGCACTAGTGATGTTAAGAGGACAGCCATGGTCACCATATGCCAATTACTCAATATAAATGAATAAAAAAAAAAGGTATAGATCCGGAATTTATGCTCGTGAGATTATTTAGAAGCAATGTTTTGCTGTTCCAAATATCTACAAAGCGACACTACTAAAAGTGCTAAACAGAGCCAAAATAATTGTATTTTCCATATAATAAAGACTGCCTGCGGCTCGTCGACACCAAAATTGCTTTTCCTGTCGTCAAAGCTATTTTCACTGACCAAAATAATATACAAATCTAACACCAATATTTTTTGCTATGTTTTGACATGGTATTAGTAATTTTTTTGTAAAAAGCCTCCTTAGATTCTTGATTGATGATTTTCAAAAAAATAATTTTAAAAAAAACTAACATACCTACACAGCTTAAAATACCCTACAAAAACATTTTTAAAACAAATAACATTTAAAGTTACTGGGCTTTAAAATTAATATTTTAGATTTTGTTTGTTTTTTTAGATTTTTATTTAATTAAAATCGCTTATAAAACAATGCAAACTTTTACTTATCCGAGTGCTAATGGGCTAGTCGGCTAGTCCCTTGTAATTTCCCTACTAATGCTTATGCTATTAGATCTGGACGCTTTCCTATTAAACCGGTCCTTTAAGTAAACGATTCCATGTTGAACTGATGAAAATTCTATTTGAAATAGGTTAGGGTTGGAAACTTTACTGGTTTTAGAACAATGTGGTTTTAGTTACAAGTTTTTCAAATAAAATCAGTTAATACATGAGAATAAACAGAAAATAGTATTAAGCTACAGCTTTTTTTTTAATCATAAAAGTAATGGAACAAGCTGATAGCTCACCTGATGTTAAGTGGTAACTTCTGCCTATAACAATGCATTACCTCACAGAGCAAGTCCAATGAGGACTTATTAGCTTTATTTAGACTTCCGTACATATTATGCGAATCTGTATTTTAATTGTATTTCTAAATCTAAGCCTTCACTTAGTTTGTTCTTTTATGAAAAGTATGCTCGGATAGGTTTATGTTTTTGGTGTTCCTAGTTTTGGTCCATGATATTTTGCAACACATATTCCAGCTAGCATAACATTTTTTCACGTATTTTTTTGAATTTATACCAAAAAAAGGTGCGCTCCAATTCCATTTTTCAATAAAAACCACACCTTAGAAAATAGCTAAAAGCCTGGCGTGAAATTCTCCCGCGTATTGTAGGCAACGTGTGACCACGCTTCATCAATCAACGTCACGGCTCTTTGTGGACCAATACCTACTTGAGGTGTCGCCAAACGAGCGCATTCGATCTGCGCCAATTCAGACGAAGAAATTGGAGAAAACTTGGTGAATTTAAAGTATACTGCAGGTACCTACTCTCACACATTCTAGGAGCTCTAGAAAAGTTATGGTAGTTACAGCATCAGGTGAAAGATTTTTTTCTTGCTTTTATCAGATAAAATTTAGGAGTGCACTTAATTTAAGTATTTTTACATATTTATGTGTTTTATGACAATTCAGATATTCTAATTCACTAATTAGTTTTTTTATTTTATAGTACTCTTTACACAGTACATAACAAATGTAAAAAGATATTTTATTCCAGAGTCAACTTTAAATGGTTTTTCATTCAGATATTCTAATTCGCTAACTTCTTTTATTTTATTGTATTCTTTACAAAGTACAAACCACCGAGAACAAACATTTGTGTGTTGTAAAACATAGATGTTTGTTCTGTGTCTGGGTGTTTCTATGTATTATAAGCATGTATTTACAAAAAAAATATGTATGTATGTATTCTATCAGCCATCTAGTTTCCATCGTACAAGCTTTGCTTAGTTTGGGACTAGAAGGTTGTGATAAGTGTCCGTGAATATTTATTTATTTATTTATATTTACATAACCAATGCAAAAAGATGTTTTATTCCCGAGCTACGAAATACTAAGCTAAATAAGAAAAATATCATAAAAAGTTTCGATACGAAATATTGATGTTCCATTTTTAAAACTAGACATTGTGTACGTTATTAGGGTACGCGTACACTAAATTTTTAGTACACTTATTTTTTATTAAACTAACCTATATTCAAACCATAACGTAAAGAAGAGATTTTCTAGAGCGAGTTTCAAGCCTCTTTATGTTATCACTTCTACTAAAATCGCACATAAACCGAAGCACCGATATTCTGCGCTTTAAGCTGTATTACACTGTAAAATTAATACGGCGATGCACGCCGTGTGTAAAGCCCTTAATCGCACCCCACCTGCCCTAATAAATGAGATGAAGCCTCTACGCAGAACCTTGCATACTTTAGTGAAATATTACGTCATCGTAAAAAAGATTGACGTGCCGAGTTATTGACATAGAAAAATTCTAAAACGAAAGAAGATTGGTCTCTCGATCGCATAGCGCTGCGGTATGCGGCTCAGGGTATTCAAGTCTACAAATGAGTGTACTGTATTCTCCTCAAGTCACCTAAGAGTATTTAAGTCTACTAAATAGTATACTTAATTCACATAAGTGACTTAGCCCTGGTGAATTGTCGACGGCACCGGCTCAACGCGCGTACCTCGTTTGCTCTTTGCTACTGACGCATACTGCGACGAAACTAGATAGCATTCTTGACGTTTTCCATACGATTATGACATGAGTTGTTCGGCACCGCTGTTCGCATACCGCAGCGTTGTGCCTTACAAAGGCGAGACCAAAGGTTTACCTAGACAAAATAATTAATTTTTAAAAAATCCTATCCTATTAATATTATAAACGCGAAAGTTTGTAAGTATGGATGGATGGATGGATGTCTGTTACTCTTTCACATAAAAACTACTGATCCGATTTGGATGAAACTTGGAATTCATATTGTCCGTGACCTGGATTAACACATAGGCTACTTTTTATCCCGAAAAATCAACGGGATCCAACAGGACGCAAACGAAGTTGCGGTCGGCACCTAGTATAATATAACAAAGGTGCTTGAAGTACTATTTTAATGACATTGTGATAATTTTTTTTTTATTCTATTAACCAATAACACAGTTCACTCATTTACGTACACAAACCACATTGTGGTTATCCCGACGCTCTTGTTTCATTTTATTGAGAGTTTCTGTATGGTTTTAGTGACAGTGCATGGTGTGATTTCCTAGAATTTTCACCAGCAGTGAATACATAAAAGAAGTTTTTTCATATCGTAACATATTATTTTGTTATTAATTGAGGTCACCGTTTTAACATTTATTTATCGTGAATTTCGGTTTGCTTACACGCTTCGTTTAATTTATTGAGATTAATGAGTCGTCATGAATATTGAATGGTCATGATTTTAAAAAGTAAATTCAGTGTAAGTATTATAGTTGAATAAATTGTTGTATTTATTTATTTTCCGTTATTATAATGTTGGCACTGACCAAATAAGTTTATTCTACTAAAATAAGTTACAAGTTGGTAATTATTATATTTCGTAAAACTGACAACTAGCTGGAAAACCAAGGTTTTTGTCTAGCGACTACGAACTAGAAAGCAAAGTAGTGACAAGCGTCAAACAAGTTCTCGCACGCTCAATTTCTGAAGATATAAAATCACTAAAATTATTTATGAAAAATCGCAAACAATTATTATGTCGTGTGCAATAACATTAAACAAGTTTCAGCTTTAAATATCAATTTGATCCAAACAAGTTTTTCACACACACTGTGGGTATTTATATTTTATAGAGCTCCTTTATTTAGTACGATTTTATTCTATAAAAAAGTCTTCAAAAGTGCAGTCAAACAAACCATAAATAAGCAGAAAGCATTATATAAAGCAGGGTTTTGCTTGTAATTATTTAAAACTGTTTGTCCTTTTCCCTCCCGTGGTGAAACGAGCCGTGAAACAAGAAAATTGACCGTAACTTATTTTCAAAAGAATACCGCTGTAAGTAGGGTTACCAAATAAAAATTTATACGCAGGGCCAGTCTCCTAACGCTCTTGAATCTTTCTAAAGATCTACGAAGGAGGCAGAATTTTCTATATTTTTCAGTATCTAGGTATAATAATATGCTTAATATGCTTATCATAAATAAAGCAGACATTCAACAATCGCTAGAGAGAATTTATCTAAATGACATGCATATTAGCATGTCACGTGATATAATATTGTGTCATTCTATACGCTCTTATTAATAAGAGCTTTCGCCTGCGATTTTCTCCACGTCCCGTTTCCTGGTGACTTTCTGGGACAAAAAATAGCTAAATCCAGGTTACGACCTATATTATATTAAGCAAATGCAGCGTCATTGAAACACAAAGATCCAAACATGTAAACAATCAAACTTTGAGGCTTATATTATTAGTGATGAAATGGGATGGAATTTTTAAACGTACTGTTCGCCATTATTTTGCAAAACAAAACTCGCAACCATTTCGATATTTATGCTGTTACTATTACTCAAACCTAGGAATTACGACCAGCTATTTGACCATTCACCAGCTTCACGCAAACAAAGGCATGAAGATTTCGCATAAACTTGGAGCTCGTAAACGCGCCGTTTTAACGTCCTGCCCAAAGAACTCTAAAACAGCAAAAGGCGTGTTCAATTTATCTATGTCAACCCCGCAAGGCAGACACTGTGAAATGTCTACTCCATTAAAATTGTATACGTATTTACTTACACAAAAATGTTAGGGTAGCCTGAGTCAAGATTACACTCACCTTTTCGGAAAAAGAGAGGATTTATTCGAATGATTTTGGAAAAAAAAGTCTGATGTTAATACTAGCCCAAATTATTCCACCCCTGCTGTATCTAAAAAACCCCATATTTACGTATTAGCGCTGATAAGTGCTAGTTATTATCTCTTAGAATTGTCGTGGCAACACTTACCAAGAAAAAAAGATAAAAAAGGCCTTCCGTCAGGGACTAAGCTCAAGGCAGATGTCATCTCCTCTCACCACAAACAATGAAGAGTATCATCTGCTATAAAGTGACTATAAACGTAACTATTGGCTAAAAACCCAGAAAGTTTCGTCAAATATTCCAGGAATCAAACGGTTCATAATGTAGAGCAAAAATCAAATATGTAGAGTAAATAAAGTTTCATTAGCAAAAGAAGCACGATCATCTTGCACAAACGAGCTTGCAACAACGCTCCACAGATACATAAAAAAATAGAATAATGTGTTACACTACAACAACGCTTCAAAAATACATAAAAAATAGAATAACCTATTAAACGCCCCAAACACTTTGCAAAAATACAAAACGTGGTCAATAATAAACCCACTTTATTCATTACAAAGAAAATAACTGGAGAGCGAAAACAAAATGCACTCCACTTTGTATCCTCCTGGGTGAAATTTTATGTTGTCGTGAATACAAGCCATACACTGACTTATATTTACAACGACTATATCTTTATACCAAAGGATTAAGGTCCAAAGTCGTGTGGCTTACCGTGTGGAAATAAAAAGCATGAGTGGTAGTTAAGACCTCGTATCAGAATGGGCTAGATGCATTTGTGTGGTAGTTACACGGACTTCGTTAGTGCGATTTTAATCATTAGTCCAGTGAAAATAAAGGTGTTTCTACATAATAATAATATGCAACGTGAAAAACGAAAGAAAAAGTTAGCTTCAATGTGAAATATACTGTTATTTGATTACTAAAATTCCACACTAATGTGTTTGTAGTTTTTCGTCTTCTTCTTTTCATTTGCTTCTGTCATTATTGACTGCCATTTTTTCCAGTGTCAAATAATATAAATTAGAATACCTATACTAAGCAATCAAATCCTTCAAATAAATGAAAAAAAAATTGAACATTATATTTTTTTCGTACAAAACATGTCATTGTCAATAATTGTCAATGTCAAATACAAATATAGTCAATATAGTCATGTCAGTTCTGCTGTCTTGTTTTGACGAAATGAGAACATAAATAGCCGGTGGGACACGAGTTTTGACATTTTTTGAAACGACACATAGCATTTTTATTTTAATAGTTTTTCTTGTGTTATTGTGAGTATTATTGTTTAATTTTAGTGAAATTTTAACCAATAATACTTAAGTCGTAACATAAAGGGTGAGCCATTAGAATAAATGTGTGTAAAGTGGTTTTTCTGAATGTGAAAAATCGTTTCAGATGACAGCTGACTTGACAAAGACTTGACTAGACTTATATTATTTAAAATTCACCACTTGACACTGACAAAAATGAGAGACACAAGCCATATAGGGTAAAGAAGAAGAAGAAGATCAACATTTAAAAATAAATGACACCGGCTAGCATACGGCCAAAAGGTTAACTCATAATTATATTTCCCAACAAAATGTTCTTTACAAGAACAACGGCTATTAAGTTAGGGTAAACGACACAGTTCCGCAGCAGTTCAGAAGTTGTCTGAACATCTGGGGTGTAATTAATTGGGTACCTTACCTGCACCTTCCTAAGGCGGGTCTAACACGACGCCGCACGCGACGGCCGTACGAAAATATTACACATGGCACGGTTTCACGGAGAACAGATGAATTTTTATTTTATTTTATTAATTTGATGAATGCTTTGGTACAGTCGCGATTTGTGCCGCGTGATTTTAAACCGACTTCAAAAAAGGAGGAGGTTCTCAATTCAGATGTCATTTTTTGAAGTGACGTCTTCGTTGTTGGTAACAGGTAACTAAGCTAGCGAAGTTGATCGCTAGAGAATAGATGACTATAAAAAAAGGCGGGTCTCATCGCTTAGACATTACACTCACGTACATTTTCATTAGTTTTCCATTCTCTAGTAATCAAAGCTAACGATTGTGAATGTCAACATACGGCTAGGAGGCCGTTATTATCATTTTCGTAAGTGCTTAATAACATAGCATTCCATGTCATAGAATAGAACCTCCATTTTCAAATAACACACACAATGAGGGACACTTTTAAGTCACCAGAGTTGGCCACTAACTCACAAACTAACTTTGAATTAGGAGAAAAGTATAGTGTTTACACCCGTGTGTCATTACATTTCGCAAGGCCTGGCATGCGGAATGCGGTGTCGTGTGTAATGCCCCTTACATGCACCTTTATTAACAAGGTGTATAGTTTCATCTTGTCATCTGCAGGAAGTTTGTGATTGCAAAATTAATAAGTAGCTACTTGTAAGCACGTTAGACCAGTTTCCTTATTCGAATTTGAACTTCGAACAGAGTTCGCAATCTGAAAAGGAGTTTGTATAGGCACAGATCATATAATAAATTTGCGTTGCAGATTTTTTTTTAATTGAATTTAAATTTCGCACAAAATCCACAATTTGAAAAGGAGTTTCTAGTTACTTTTTTTTTTGCACTTAGTCATAGAGTTTTTTTTTTTTTTGTGTAAGTATAGTAATTTAAAATAATAAAATATTTTAAATGTGTTTTGATTAAAACCTTTATTGGAAAAGTACACAAAGACGTGTACATCATACTATTTGAGCATTAGGTATATCTACCCAAAGATTCATTGCCTGAAAAGCAAAATTTTTTTTAAATTCATATTACCTTCAGGGATAAATAAACTCTTTGCGAGCTCATTTGGCTTGTTAATTGAAAAAAGTCGAGTCTGATAATCCGTCGTGCTGCAATGCGGTGCCAGCTCTTACTGCGGCTATTATTACGAACGATAATACTAGGAAGGCTTAAAATAGTAAATGCTTATAATTCGAATGTTTTCATGAGCAAAGTGAATAGGTATCTTCTAAGCAGATGTGCTGTACCGTCGATCGCATCATCGCTTAACATTAGGTGATATTGTGGTCAAACGTTTGCCTATAACATGTATAAAAACGGTATTTCTTTTATCAGCATAATTAGGTATCTACCTAACTTGTAAAAGTCCATTATTGGACATGTTGGTTTACATGATATCTTAAAAAGATTACTAATTCACGCAGAGATTCAAGACCACAATTGGAAACCTCACACGCTGAACAATATACACGTTAATATTGTAGCTTACAATAATTTAGGTACTCTCTCAGTAATCTTCTTATGCTATACTGACTGGAAGTCGACAGTGAAGTTAAGTGGTAGCAATATACCGTTCTCATATCGTTTGCCTGCATAGCGCCAACTGGAGTCAGCTGGATTTGTGAATAAGCCACAATTCACCCTGTTCCATTTGTTGCCAGATTCGTTCTAACCACAACATTTTGAGGCTTATTATACGAAGGTATTTTGTTTTGTAAATAAAACCCAGCATCCATTAGATTTAAGATTTTGGTGCAATATTGTATCGCATATTTAAAAAAAAATTGCAATCCATGTGAATATTGATGCACCCTCAGATTACCAAAAGAGGAGTTATTCAAGTCATGGACCACTAGTATCTTTAGTAAAAATGAAGTTTTACTAGAAATACTAATATTTCTATTTCTGTTTTATCCCAAAATTTGTTTCAATATAAATAAGAGGTTTCATTATTCTGAAGATGCACCGTTACCAGTTTGCTATCTTGTCTGATCTTATCGATCATCTGTCAACTATGCCTGAGGACTTGATAATAACATGACAGGCGTCATGGCTCAGTCGGTAGTAGCTCTGCCTTCCGTGCTGTGGGTCGTGGGTTCGATCCCCACCGAGAACAAACATTTGTGTGTTGTAAACATAGATGTTTGTTCTGTGTCTGGGTGTTTCTATGTATTATAAGTATGTATTTACAAAAAAAAATGTTTGCATGTATTCTATCAGCCATCTAGTTTCCATCGTACAAGCTTTGCTTAGTTTGGGACTAGAAGGCGTTGTGTTAAGTATCCGTGAATATTTATTTATTATTATTTATTTCTTATTTATTTATTTATAACATTTCGTATTTTATTTTGTCCAAAACGACAGAGCCTTCGCCTTGGCTCTGTCTTACGTATTATAATGATCTGTGTTCTTATAAAAAAGAACAAACAAAAATACCTGTCTGTAATTTGTCACTCACAATAATATCAGCACCGTAATATCCGCAATCTCCAAGATACTTCTACATGATACACGGAGCATACGTCGTCTTCAAGCCTCGCCTAGCAATTTTCCGGGCAATTTAGGGAGATAAATTTAGAAAATGCTATTTTTGAAATTTCGCTCGTGGCTGTGATTTTTCGGCTTTACGACGCTGACGGATTCCTTTGAACTGTTCGCGTTGAGCGAAATGAGAATGGCTTGGGTTTAAGCGCATTCTTTGGTAATTGAATCTAACTTCAGGTAAGTGCAAAGGGCTGAAGTATGAATTGAGGTAAATGATGAAAGAAAATGCTGTGGAAAAACAGGTAAGGTAGTATTCATTAGTATTTTAGCAACAATCGAATATAAATACAAGTAATTATAATACCAACAACTGTAACTTTCTGTCTTACTAAAATCTGACGTGAACTTTAGTCTCTAAAAAACTGTAACGTAAACAAATTAGCTATCTTCTCATTTGTTTTCTCAATCTTAATAATTGATGATCTTGTAGCAGATAATCAAAATCGATTAACCAAACCCCAAGAAACCACAACCCTTCATTCGATAATTACTACCAAGTCAATCACCTTTGCCCCAACAAATAGGAGATGGGGCACTATTGACCTAAAGCATACACTACAAGCATATTATAAACACAAATAAGTAATAAGTCATCACTTCATGAGTCGATGAATACAACAAAGAATAAGTAGGTACCTACATTTCATTTTAAAAACTAGGCATTAGAAAATTAATTTCAAGTTTGTAGTAGGTTTCTTAGTATTTATACGTAGTTTTGGGCTCTTACCATCATCAACAGCAGCCAGAAAGCCTTCTCTACGATTTTCAAGACAAATAGTTGGAGCTATTCTGATAGGGATAGCCTGTTCTATCGGACAGATAATCGGACAGATAACAGATAACCTCTGATCTGTGGTTCTACGCTTCTTTGACTTCTGTTCGTTTTCAATAAAAAATGGAGCAAAATAGATCACACGTGTGACTTTCACTGAGATATAATCCGTTTTGCCCAGTATCCTCATTCAGCCAATCGCATGGTTTAGACAGAGTTTGGACCCTTGTAACATGTGGCGCGCAAATTGCGCGGATGACGAATGAAGTAACAAACTCAAGTGGGTAGAGCCTTTGATTGCACCCGTAGGTGCTGGTAATGCTAAACAAGGAGGTTTGAGAGGTAGGTAGGTCTAGAACTGTTCCAAATTTAATATTTTAGACACTTACATAGCTGGCAATACCTTTTTTTTGCTTTTATACAACTAAATATCGGAACAAGCCGATAGCCCACCAGCCACTGCCTATAACGATATATATGTTACCTCGATATCTTTGACTTCGAAATCGTGCTTGAGTATCTTGGACAAATATACACTTTTCGTAGGTAGAGCTGAGGTGAGCATTATTCGAGGTAACGACTATTTATTTACTACAAAATAGTATTTTTAATGTACAAATACTTCAGTTACTAAACTAAACATTCTTTTTATCTTGATTAAACAATGACTGTAGTATATTTGATGAATATTTAGTACATTTTTCCGCATAACTTGGCATACTTCTAAAAGCAAATACCCAGAACTAACATAGACTCTGCCCTGGAAAATCCCAGGTGTTCCACACAACATTATTTGCTCAAACAAAACCAGCAGAATCACGTCCAGTTTTGCCAAACTGCATCGAATTTACAGTCAAAGCACGTTCCATTCGGGATCTAAGTTCATGCGTCAGCGTAGTGCTCAATTCACACTTACCCTTTCAAATGCCCTAGAAAGGTCGAGCTCATTTGCCATCAGCAGAGCAACGGGAACGGGACGTGGATCAGGAGTCCACTTTGAAATTATTTTCCTGAACTGACATTTGCGTGATGAATGAATATGGTAGACATTTTTGTTAACTATTTAAATGTCAACCCGACTTCACCCACTGCTGAGTATAGGCCTCCCTTTGTTTGTGCCACTCCTCACGGTCCTGTGCCGATCTCATTGATCTCATGATGATGATGATGATTTAAATGTCACTTTATGTAGGTATTGAAAATATGCTCATGTAGAAAATCAAGGTATCAATAAGTTGGCTTTGTTTGGGGCTAAATTGCACAGTTTAATATAAACAAAAATGACTCAGAAAAACACATTTTTTGCTTATTTTACTCACCTATTGATTCTAGGGTCGTGGATTTTATTAGAATCAAATTAATTTCCATTATTATTAATAATTATTAATAATGGGAATAATGATGTAAGCTTTACACATTTTGGGACTAAAAGGCGTTATGTGAAATGTCCATGAATATTAATTATATTATTATTGATATTTAACTTTAGCGTACTGATTCACGAATAAGCAACAAAATTATTCAAACATATATCAAGTAACATTGAGGGAAATTCAAAGGCTGGCTCCTATACTAATGCACACACTACAAAGTGAGGCTACACACACGTTTTCTTGGTACTTCTATGTTGATTACCTACTGATTGGCTGCACTAAGCGGTCTGTGAGCGGAATACTATTTACTTCCTTGCGAAAATCATTCTAGAATACACATGGAATGTTGATAGTCGTGTTAGAGTAGTTATACTGCTCTTTTTTTACCTGACATTATGTATCGTCGTTCTTGAGCAGGGCAAAAATGTCTCCAAAAATTTATGTTTTCGGCAGTTTTATTGCCAAATCGAAAGTGCCCCCGGATCAAGGTATTTATGAATTGAATGAATGAATGATTGATCAGATTTTCATTTACATATTTTTTGCAATATTTATATACAATTTTTTGGTTTCAACTCTGCTAAAGTAAAATATTATGGGCCTATCGTATAAAAAGTTAGAGCAGACAATATGTCCTGATAACGTATAGTAACAAGACATAATATCTACTCTAATTTTTTATAAGTTAAGGTGATTTTTAACTATATTTTACTAACAATGTGACCAAGAAAAAGCCATTTAAACTGTAGAAACGAAACAATGAAACAATAATTCAGATGGAACAAATAAAGCACTTTGGGTATCCGGGAAATGTTACTCACAAAGTATGGTTCTGCCTCGATACGGTCTACGTTCTGAAAGTACAGTCAGCGACATAAGTGTGTTTAGCATAAGAAAAATATTATACGTCTAGCTACACTTGAAAGTTCAGTCATACTTTCCGCGATATTCAAGTAAACGATATTCACGACATTTTTGCACTTGACTATATGCGATGCAAGTGCAATTAGTGTATATAATTAGTGAATATATTCGTAGAGTAACTTTTTTAATGATGTTGTTATTTAAAAATAGAACAACTCCACTTTTAAACTGCAGATTAACGAACCTATGTGCATCATTAGTATTATTATTAGTTGGACTCCCGTTTCCGCATTTAGACTTAAAGTTGGTCCATTATGCGTGGGGGGTGATCTGGCTAAGCATGCAGCTAGCCTAACTCCTTCCATATGTGGATCATTAATACTAATTATATTTAAATAATAAATTAAAACCCACAAAACAATAATTATTTTCTTCACAACATTTCATCGAGACCCCTTTAGGTATATCAAAAGAGTAGCTGTTTTGATATACCTAGAGGACTATTCACCCTACCATCTCAAGTATAAACAAGTATCTCAAGTATTCATATTATAAACCTTGTGGTTTCCTTAGTGCTGTAGTACAAAATAAGTCATTATGTATTTTTAAAACAATAAATAAATAAAATAAAAAATAGTATAAGAAAACTATTATTAAAAATAAATGATGTTTAACCAGCTTATGTCGCCGATAGTACACAGGTATGTTATTTCTACAGGGCCGCGATTACGTAACAAACGTTGCCAGTTCAAAGGCTACCCGATAGAACTCATTTCTAACTGGAAATCTTGAAGTGCTTTTTGATGGAGCTAAGTTATTATTGAGTAAGTAACTACTGTTAATTGGTTTTAACGTAAATAGCTATTATTATTTATACCCACTAATATTATTAATGTGTTAGATGTTTGCATTTTTGTATTTCAATCACGCTGTGGCTAGTCCGATTTGGATGAAACTTGAAATGTATATTTCGTAATCTGAATTAACGCATCTACTTTTTATCCCGTAAAACCAATACTATTATTATCAAAAAGGGCGCAGACAAAGTCGCCATCTTGAATTGATTTTCGTGAAAGTTCGTAAAAGAACATTGGCATTACAGTCGAAAATATCATAACTTATATTTAAGACTATTATAAAAGCTCTTTGGAATATACTCGAGTCCCATCATCACCATCATCATCTTTATCAATATCATCATCAACATCTTTCATCTTCAAAGAAAAGGGATGCAGACGACCGTCTCTGACTTAATTACGAAACCTCTGCAAAACACTAAATTGAAATTAAATTTCATTTTAAATAGTTGTTCACTTTCCTAGAAATCGTTTACGTTAAATGCAATATTAAAACTCTTCCACTAGAAGACTTCAAGACTTATTGGAATATTCAATGAGATAACTTTAGTCACAGCTCATAATTGAACAGCAGGTTCACAAATTGGTTTAATATATATTTTTTTAATTGTAATAGTAAAAAAATAACAGAGATGTCCACCAAGACTGGAGCTTTGGTGCGCTGTTATGACAAGTAAATAAGATCGTCAGCGACGTTCTGAGAATTATCATAATTTTCCTGCATTTTCCACTTTTTTATGATAAGCTATCCATCAGATATAAATAATAATATATCTCTAATCGTCCCTACTTTCGACTACGCAAAAACATACAAAAATAAAACTCCGAATTAGGGTATTTTTTATTGTATTTTTTTATGTAGTGTTCAATAAATAATCATACTTTTAGTATGTTATTTCAAGACCACTTATTATTTTAAGTGTACATGCTGTTTAGATATTTTACTGCAAGGGTTTTAAATTCAAGCGGCTACATTAAGTCTAGAGAGGTAAATAAAAATAAAGCTATAAAACTGCTTAACTATTTATGGGTTAAAAGGCTATTCTTAATTTAATTCTAAACTAAAACATTGCTGAAATATCACTAAAAAAATAAACCTTACGACGCTACATCATCATCAACCTATATCAGTCCGCTGCTGGACGTACGTCTCTCCCAAGATCTCTCCCAAATCATAGGTATTCTGTGACTAAATAGTGACATTAGCGCGTATCAGCGCGTTTTTTGCCGTCAAAAGCTTCTTATTGTCGTATATCTCTTGTATATTTACAGCCACGTGACTTGACATTATACTGGGCAGCGAAAGCAGCTCAGGGCTTGCGTTATGAAGGCAGACGTTACATTTGCTTGCACAGTACTGGTTATGTGGCTATACCGTTTAGAACAACGACGAAACATAACAAGTAATTTGGTTTTAGGTCGAACGGGTAGGTACACAAAATATTTAGACTAGCGCGTCTGAATTCATTTACAACTATTTTGCATTAATGCATTATATTGAATTAATTTTAAGTAAATAACTTTAAGTAAGCTAGCTTGCTGTTTTTGGAGAGCATTTTAAATACAATTTGTTTACTTTAAAAGCTTTACTTTTACGAAATAACTAGCCGGCACCCGCGGTTTTGCTCGCACTTTCGACTTTTCTAAATTCCTTTCTTAGTGCACCCCTACACTATTTAAGGATACTAACTACCATCCAAATTTCATACCTTTAGGACTTAGGTATAGTTTAGGCTTTGCGTTGATTGTCAGTCAGCTTCAAAAGAGTTTTATGTATATTGATGATAATATTATTTTACTAAAAAGCGTCTGTTTTAAACACTTGATTGTACAATATCAAATGGCAAATTTAAACATGAAATCCTTAAAACATTTAAATTGATAGAGAAACTGAACCGGATTAGCAGACGAAACCCGGATTTGAGGATTACTGCTACTAATGTTACGGTCCGTTTTAAGACGATTAGTGAGTTGTGGATTGAAGAACTTTGTGCGCGACTGTCCAGCTAAGAGGGAGTTTGATTCCTGTGAAGTTTTTCAATGAGAAAAGTTTAGTGGTAAAGCTTTTGTGAAAAGACTCGTCTAGGGAAGACCACCATACCTACTTTTGCCACCAAGCAGTGATGCTCGCAATGCTGTGTTTTGGTTTGAAGAGTGTAGGTGCTGGTGCAACCACAGACTCTTGAGACAACATTTTTATTTTATGATGGGCGCTGTGCAATGCATCATAGGGCACGTCCGAGGACGCGCTCATCTTCTTCTGTTGTCATGCAAGTGGCAATGACAAATAAATTTCACAGCCACGATGAAATGACAAGATATCTATAAACTAAAATTAAAGAAATAGAAAAACTTAATATGCATTCTACTAAAGAAACGATTCTGATTTCAAAAATTGAGTTTGTCTGTAATTAATAAAGGCCTAGAAACCTAAATGCCATATAATATTTTAAATATAAGTACATAAAATATCCTTTGGGATTAATCCTTTATGATATTGGTAAACTAGGGATCCTAAATTATGATGTAAACTATTCATAATCGCCCGTCAGCAATCCATCTCCACAAATGAGCCGGCATCAATTCGTACATCATTACCCGCGCCATGTTGAGATAAGCCTCTTACACACACACATTAATTACACGAATCCTCTTTGGGTCTGCAGCTGAAGAACTATAGCTAGCACACTGGTTTAATTTCGCGATTAAAAAGAAAAAATAGTTCCAATTAGATCGAGAGATGGAGCTTTCTCTGCGCTGTTGTCAGAGCAAGACGTTCTTTAGCTGAGTTTGCTTTTATTTTTCTATCCACGCACATCATTCATCTGATTCGTCATAGTTTTATAAAGTATATATTTTTAAAGTGTATATAAGTATGTATATATTCGTATTTATCTGTGTATAGTATTATATTATCTTAGTAAGTAGGTATAATCATAGTATTTGTTTATTCTATTTTAATCTTGTTATTATATAAAATATTTTCCTTTCTAATAGTACACCCTAGCCGACCTTCCCATTAATACGCTCCACTCCATCCAAAGGTTGTCTGGAAGAAATCGCTCCCTAGCGATAAGACCGCCCATTGTACGTAACATAATGTAATTTAATCTGTCTCGTATATTAGTTATAAGGTGTACCTACGTACAATAAAGCATTTTCATTCATTCATTCATTCATTCATCATTGACAGGCGTCATGGCTCAGTCGGTAGTAGCTCTGCCTTCCGTGCTGTGGGTCGTGGGTTCGATCCCCACCGAAAACAAACATTTGTGTGTTGTAAACATAGATGTTTGTTCTGTGTCTGGGTGTTTCTATTTATTATAAGTATGTATTTACAAAAAAAAAATGTATGTAGGTATGTATTCCATCGTACAGGCTTTGCTTAGTTTGGGACTAGAAGGCGTTGTGTTAAGTGTCCGTGAATATTTATTTATTTCTATTTATTTATCATTATATTGATCTTTGTCGCTTTAAAATAATAAAAAGGCTATTTTTAATAATGTGTGGGTTGAAATGCCTAAACTGACATAAATGTAGGTTTTATAATTTTTTGTATTTTGAACCTAATGATCATTTACATAAAAGATCATTATTAGAACCAGTTTTGAAAATTTGTAAATTTGTATAAAATTTATATAAATGCGTCGTAAAACCAAGGAGGTTAAATATACTTTTTGAAAAACAAGTGCGTGTGTTCGGATGATTGTTTGTATTTGACCGTCTTAGCCGTAAACTAAAAATATGACTTTGTCTATCTGTTCCCTATAAGCTGTATAAGGGTGGTCGTTAACCCATACAATTTGTTAGCAGTCCACTGTTTCCACGATTAGTGTTTCTGTTTCTTTTATATGTGTGCATCAGGGAAATGGAGATGTGTGAGTAATTTATGGAGCTTACCTTTAGGTTTTATATTTTTTGTTCTTTTCACACTCGCTGAAAGTTAATGGAGCTAAATGCCGATAAATTTTACGCTATTCCTATTCAGTGTCATGAAAGCGACGTCTGTATAATAACACCAAAAATATTAAAAAAAAAAAAAAAATCTGTAAAAATCTTGCATTAGGTATTGTCTTTATTTTTTAGTTCAGCTCAGTTTTGCTTATGATGATCGGTAGTTTGAAATAAATTAATCCCATCGTTTATTTACTAAGTGTTCAAAAGGGTCTTTAGATTGACTAATAAACTTCCTTGGCAAAATTCAACCTCAAAAGCTTTTTGAATAAATGTTACGTTAAGAGTTTCATAAACCATGAAAAACTAATTTATTTAATGCCTTCAACAATCTGAGGTCCGCAAATGTAATTATGTCAGTAGATCTCGTTTAGAAAGATATACAAATCTCTTAAAAAATCGCTTGTTAGTGTGTATTATTTTAGATTTTAAGGTACATTCAATTATGCCTGAAAAAATTATCCACTTCTGTTACTGACTGTGCATTACTAGATCAATATACTTCTTCTTCTTTTGTTGCTATGGCAAATGTATCTCTAGATCAATATAAAGATTGCGCGAAATGTAAGTTCATTAAAATGTGTCAAAACCACTTCAAACCTAAAAATAAAATTAGTGTGATAGATAATTTTTGCGCTCGTTACAGGTAACTGTACTATACTATAAAAGCATCGTAATCCGATTGAAAAAAAAATGAAAAAATCGAGAGGTTTTGTGAAAATGAAACCTTTTTCATTGGTTTAAATATTATTTCTATTAGATTACGGTCGTCATATTAACGGAGCCGCTTTTAAGAAACCAAAGTAATAACAAGGTGACAATTTTCACGGATCCTCAAAAATGTTTTTGTTGAAAATTTTTGGTAAAACTCAACGACGTAAATGGAGGCTTTTACTGAGTTTTCACGGCACTACCTTGTTACGGGACGTAGTAAAATGATTTTGGGTAAACCTGATTTTCGTAACGTGAAAATAATTTGATTTTGTTTTCGTATTTTCAAGGAAATTATAGAGTTTAGCTTAGAATTTGCGGATATAACAAAAAAAAAATACATAAAACGTCATGATTATGAGAGAAAATTATTTTTTTATATTACTAACAAATTAATTATTTTTTTATTTTTATGATCACTAACACTACCTATTTGCTGGACTTATTAGTACACAGACGAAAGACTAAGTATAATGTGGTACAAAGTTAGCGTTAGTCTGTCAAAATATTTTCTAACTCTTTTACTTTGATCCATAGTTTACTCTGAACTCATCTCGTTTCCATATTAAACACTTCTGGATTATACAAGTATTTTGTTAACAACCAAAATATGTGTAGTTAAATTTTGATTTAGTACGGTCTATCCAGCCTTAATTTATGTTAGTTATATTATGGTGGTCCCATTGACGTGGTTTTGCCTCATGGCGGAGTCAGTTTTGACTTACGACTGTTATATCTTAGTAATGGCATTGGAAGGGTTAAAGGGTCGTTATAATCGTATTATTGAATGCGGATAGGCAAAGTTACACAACTTTAAAAATTATGTCAATGTTGGCACAAGATTAGTACAAGTATGCTTTCGTAGCTTACGTAGCAAGACTGCTACGCCGTAGCAAGCGTTCAAGTACTTAATTTGATTTTATGTCGTGTAGACTTCAATTTTGACATTTCAATGTGTATCTGACAACACATTTTAACTGCTACTGTGATTTGGCTAACATTGATCCGGCCAGATTTTAAGAAATTTTGATAAAAAGTGGTAAAGATGGACACAATTTCAACGTAAAATTGTTTTTGGTAAGTTAATAATACTTTAGCCCAGTGACAAAGAAAGATCCAATGTGAGACATGGGCTGGGCACTGTATACACTTGAAGGTCTAAACATAAAACATTTACGACCCATCCCTCTACTAAAGAGTTATTGACGGTGTAAAGGTCAATAGGGCATGTTGTAATTTAAATT
Source organism: Eulithis prunata (assembly GCA_918843925.1). Lineage (NCBI taxonomy): Eukaryota > Metazoa > Arthropoda > Insecta > Lepidoptera > Geometridae > Eulithis > Eulithis prunata. The sequence continues at coordinate 2,863,630 of OU974019.1, read as the reverse complement.
TTATGGGTCGTAAAAACTATTATTTAGTCCATATATGATATTAATCATAAACCAATAGGTTTATGTTTTATGCCTTCCAGATAACAACAATATGCTTTCTTATTCATTTGTAAATTTAAACGTAAACTTTCACGATGAAAACTTACGTGTATATACGCGTAAATTATCATGACAATTTACGTAAAGCCACTCATATTCAGTATATCATGTAGAAAATACACTTAGTTTTTCCAAAAGGTAGGCCAAATAGTCATAAAAAACGTCTGTATAAGTTGACTAGTAATATAGACTGGAAATCTGAGGAAATGTTGAGTAAATAATGTAGTATAATATAGAGTTAAGCTTACAGCGCCATCTAGTAAAACAGCAGTCGCACTAGTTTTTAAGAACAGGTTTTTGCAGAAAAATAATTATGTTTTCTTAAGCTCTTTATCTCATTTTATACATGCAGTACTACTACTGTAATAAATAAATAAAAATAAATAAATATTCACGGACACTTAACACAACGCCTTCTAGTCCCAAACTAAGCAAAGCTTGTACGATGGAAACTAGATGGCTGATATTATCATTCTAGCTTACTAAACCACAGATTTCGCATAAGATATTCCATTCACCGATATTTTGAAGATACTTACTCGTAAACTTTAATATTATTGAGGTATCCAGCCTACTCATAATCGATTTTAAACTTGCCCCAGATATTGCCATCGCTTCAAAACTGGATTTAATTCTTGGAACTGTTTGAAACAAACAAGAAACACTAGCGGTGGGAGCAGAAGTTCGTCAGACGGATTACTCGGTATAACTTGTACCGATTCATCGTTATTTCGTTATCAAGCGAATTTCAGGAAAATTAGTTAGCAACACTATTGTTATGACTCTAATACCGTTCACAAGCGTCACAGCTCAGTCGTTATAGCTCTTTTTAACGTGCTGTGAGTTGTGGGTTCGATTCCCACAGAGAACAAACATTTTTCTGTAACAATATGTTTGTTATTTTCACAGAACATTGTTGTTGGCGATTTTTCATAAAAAAACTTCAGTGATTTTATCATCATCATCATCATAGGCAAAGCAGGCAGCTTGTAAGTAAATGTTCGTGTGATAAGTTGTTTGACACTTGTCAGCATCCTAATAACAAAGTCTACATCGACTTCGTTAATAAAAAAATAATAATTTATTAATTTATTTATTTCCTGTCGTTTGTAAAATAATCATAACAATACATAATTATCCCAAGACAAAACAGTTTTTTTTAACTAAACACTACAACTTAACACCTACTTAACGTGATATAAAATAAATACAATACAATAATAATAATAATTTTCTTATAAATAATACAAATATTACACAAAAATCCTTAACTAGTAAATTGAGTACAAGATAAATAAAAAATAAAATAAAAATATCAAAAAAAAATACCAACTTAATGACAGGAGAGTTAAAAGTAACAAAGCATATTTTTTTGTTTATTTTTTGATTGAAAAGGACTTGATATCACAGCTATTAATTTTTAAAATGCAAATATTCATACCAAGAACTTTGCACCCTCTTCAACTTTGAACAAAGAGAAGTCGTTTGCTTCCGGTTGGATTATTTTCATTTCAAAATCAATTTCCTAACCAAAGTTATAATGAATTAAAATAAAAAAAAGAGCAGAAGATTAAACTCAACTAATAAAATATTTACAAAACTTTCCCACAGATCTAGAATGTTTGTTATTTATATTTTACGTTTATAATTAGGGCAAAATGTTAAAACAACTATATTTTGGTGTAAGCTAAATTAAACTAGTGGCAAAAATTCAATTTACATTTAGCACAAAGTAATCTTTAGGAATGTTCATGTAATATTTCTTACGGTTAAAAATAGTTACATACATTTCTTAGGTACTAATAAACAACATAATTTGAAATGCATCCATATTTTCCTATCATTCAAACAAAAGCTCTTATATATAAAACGGCACATAATGTATTTTGCAATAATTATTTTATTTTGACAGAGGTAAAACCTGAAACCTAGGTAATATTAGACTGTGGCTCACGCTACTGAAAGTACAAGCCATAGCAAAAATTCCGGGTCATCTATAAAAACTTGAGTATCGTAGAAACCATGAATAATAATAGATAGATAGATAATACTTTCTTGTACACAATAATATAATAATAATAAATATTCAGGGACATTTAACACAACGCCTTCTAGTCCCAAACTAAGCAAAGCTAGAACTAAAGCATCGCTAGCTAACTAAGCTAGCGATGGGAACTAGATGGCTGCGGGAATACTTACATACATTTTTTTTTGTAAATACATAGGTATAATACATAGAAACACCCAGACACAGAAAAAAAATCCTATCTATGTTTGCAACACACAAATGTTTGTTCTCGGTGGGGATCGAACCCACGACCCACAGCACGCCTGTCATGTGAATGCTAGTTTAGTGAAACAAATTGTGTTTGATAGACAATTTAACACTTATTTTGATTGTTTTATTTGCTTACATAATTTTACTCAGCTTGCATTCTTTGTTTCCAAGATATTCTAGTTTTTATATATAACCCGAAAGTTTTCTTCTCAAGCGCAGTTTCAAAGAGAATAATGCCAGATAATATAACCTAGTTGAATTTAGGTCTTAGTAAGCATCATTCATGTTTGATTCAGTTTCTAGTTAGCATGGGATTGATCATGATATTTGCAAGTGCGTTTCGTCGTTTCCGCCATGCGCCCGCGCCTTGCGCGTGGTATTGTAGTTGACGGTACCAGGTGCGCGTCCGGGAGTTTTCTTCTGCCTGGAATAGTTTATTGAGTGAGTATTGGTTTATCAAGAAAGTAATCAGTAGAATTTATCAAGTAAGTAATCAGTAGAATTTATCAAGCAAGTAATCAGTAGAGTTTATCAAGTAAGTAATCAGTAGAGTTTATCAAGTAAGTAATAGTTTATCAAGTGAGTAAACATGATTACATGATAAGTTGTCCCATTTATCAAGAGATTTTTTTTGGATAAACTATAGGTTGTAGTATTTTATCAAGTTAGTAATCAGAGCTTGCTAGTCAGTAAAGTTAAACAAGTAATGACAGTTTAGTAATCAAGTAATCACACACCGGCCGTAATAAGGGCATCTTTGAACGAGGATTTAGCCTCATACCAAATAGTTTTCATACTTTTTTTCCGATTGTCTATTAGTAACCTGAGAGAATGACATACCTTGAAAATATAGGAATCCTTAGACGTAATCTCGTGCACTTCGAAAAAGTGTTCAGGTTCGTGGTCCGCGGCTACAACGCACCGATCCAGGAAGAGTGGTTCTCTCTGCAGGGTGTACCGTCCTGCTTTCTCTCGCACTAGGAGTAGTGCTGCCTCCCTCACTCCGCTGCGAGCGAAGAGTTCTCCTTCCTTCTCCCTCGCTTCTTTGTCTCGTGCTTCGCGGACCTCTCGGATTTCTGTCGCCTTATGCGTGGTGGTTGGCTAAAAACCATTTTATTTATTTTTAGAATAATAAAAATAAATATTCTTGGACATTACACAACGTCCTCTAATCCCACACTAAGCAAAGCTATGGGAACTAGATTGCTCAATTTGCTGATAGAATACTCGTACTTACATACATTTTTTTGTAAATACATACTTATGATACGCATAACGCCCAGACACAGAACAAACATCTATGTTTGCCACACACAAATGTTGGTTCTCTATAGATTGATCTCTACATGTGAGCTGAATGATAATAGTTTTACGCATACAAATTATTTTTAAGCATAAAATTAGGATTACTAAAAAGAAATTAGTGCTACTTCATTCATTAATAATTTTACCTTTTAAAACTTTCTACATGGTTTTTTTTTGTGGTCAAAGTAACTTAATAACTTGGACACAACTTTCTTGACTTTAGCAATAAAACCTACAAAAGGTTCAAGTCAAGCCAAGTACTTTTCAAAGTAAATATTTGTTCAGCGACAAGTTTGCGAAAACTCTTAAAACGTTATTGAGTCTATAAATCAAACAATAAAATTGAAACTATATAAAACGCTACTTTGTACCTCTAAAAGCCGCACTCAGAAACATAACTTACACATAAGTACTTACCTACTTATTAGCATATAGAGTAATGCTTCCGATGGGTACCTACTGATTTATATCAGTTGAGCTATGTATAGATCGTTGGCAACACTCTTCAGACAACTCAATTATTTCATGTGTATTTTATAAAATATTTAAAAATGTTACTGTATTAGTCATATGCCATTAATTATCTTTTAAACTCTTATTAAGGTTAAGGTCGCCTTTGTACATATCTTTAGTTTTAACTTGTTTGCTTATATTGTTCTGTGTGCAATAAAGAATTTAAGAATCTTTTACGTCTTATGTAACGTGTTATCGTACATCTCTGAGTGCGGATGTAGAGTATACAAAGTAGAGTATCACAATTTGACTTCCACATTTAATTAAGCTTCGAGAACATTCGCTATACATTCTCTCAAAATAATAGTCTCATCAAGGCTTACCTTTCCGTTAGTTACCAAAAGAGCGTTGATGGGTGTCAGCTTTATGGTACGGCCCTTTCGCCAGTTGTTGTCGTTCGGCTGCGTGAAAAGCAGCTTCCCTTCCATTGCAAACCTTAAACACAAAAGCACATGGCTTAAAATCCCCTGGCAGTGCTTAGATTCCCTTTTGTAGGAGTAGAAACTCCGTAAAATCAATTTCGTTGGTTCTATCTATGGCGACTAACTACCAAATTCTAACTTCAGCGACGGAGTGCCTAATTTTCTCTATTTGTTCATCGGTTATTCAATTTGTGACTATTTTGAACCATTTGCATTTAGGATGGAGTTAATATTTGTTTCGGTACAAATTAAATTCTGGATTGTAGATCTTTTAGTTAATGAAAATCAATGACTATTTAATATTCTTTTTTGAGGATAAAAGTAATTGTTTTGAGAAATCTCTATTTGATCGAGACAAGGCTACAAACGCAATATTTTAGACTTTTTTTAAATATCTCTACTGATGAGTAGTTTACGAAATTATAAAATCATTTTTACTCATTATTATATTTTCTAAGGCTACATGCGCACATGGTAATCAAAATAGCGACCATTGACCAATATAATCCGTAAATGCGCTTGCAGCCTAAAAGTAGTGAACGTCGTTACGTTTATTGAACCGAAAGAGCAAATTCATAAGGAAACCATCAAAGTGAATAAAAAGATTCACTTCCTTTCTTTCCGGCCCTTGGTTCTTTTAGTTTTTCCTTTAGTTCATTTCTACCAATGCCCGCAATAACATTAAAAGCTCTGAACCAAAAAACAGTATGTAATATAATAAAGAAGTATAGTTTTACTAGCTGTCGCCCGCGGCTTTGCTCGCGTGGTAGCAGCATACAAATAGTTTTAAAGTCGCGTTAAAACGAGAGGCGAATATGAATAAAGATTTTTTTTTTAATCTTGATGAATAAGGAGTTTATTTTGTGTTTATTTAATATTTTGAGTATTTACTATCTCTGTAGACACCAAGGTTTTTAGCCTGTATGGTTTACTACACACACGAAATAAATAATTATTACCAAAATAGTAGGTACTTGCGTGTGTAAAAATAAATAATATTTCACTTTGAAAACCAGCTTACACGATCTCTTCGTAACCAAAATAAGAGCGGTACAGTCAACGACAATCTAATTTATGTCGCTGCCATAAATACTCTGAATCGTTTGCGAATTGCAAACACACTTTCTTAGGAAACATTTTTAGACCGCATAAAATAAGGGGTTGCGTGCTTAAAAAACCCTTTTAGCAATCCCGTCAATTTGACGTTTAGCACTCGTAAAATGTGTCGTTTTAATTCCAACCCCCACGGTGATTTCCGGTATTTTTATCGGATAATAACCTCTTTGATCCGTTTTAGAAATCGGATTAACGTTCTAACTACAGTAATTATTGTATTTGTTCATGGCATGTCGTAAAGGCCCCAGGGAATAGCTTGGCTTGTATTGCTTTAGTGAATGGTACTCAAGAGATGATTATCTAATAACGGTAGGTTGAGTAGCCATTATAAGTTTATTGATGGTTAGGATCTAAAGTTTGACTGTAAAACGTACCTATATTAAACTAGATGTCAAAAGTATGAAGAACCACCTAACTATTTTTGTGAGTTGGTAACATTCAGCTAAAGTAATAGCAATGGTAAAAAATTTACACAAAATGGCCATCAAAATGCTCGTATGGAACACGTTTACCAAGAGAGATGTGATATTAAACGGAGCAATAGGTATAACCTTGCAAAGATGGTTATAAAGCAATAATAATGGCGATTTCACTAGGCTCTAGGAAGGCTAGTGACCCTCTGAAGAGTTAGGTAAGTTCTAGAACTCTAAAATACTGCAAAACCTCAACTGCTACCGAAAGCGGTAAACCATACCTAGCATCATCATGATTCCAGTCCAGCACATCTACCGCCATCTTTCTCAGCCTAATGTCCGCTACATGCAGGTCATGGGCTGTCCTCCTCGCGACAGCAAGTCGTCTCCACAGCGGCACATCCCTTGCTGCAGCGGCAGCGGCCGCAGCTGCAGAGTTGATTTCTTCTAAACGGGACTCCACGCATCGTTGTGCTGCTTTGACGTCATCACGCTCGGTCGCGCATGCAGCAGTAGACCGGTAGAGGCGGTTAAGAAGGAGGGGATATTTTGTCACGCGTTGTACTGGCACCTGGAAATTGGAGGTGTTTAACAGAATCATCTAAAGAAGGTCTCGTAGATGTTTGTGAAACATTGGAAACATTATTCCAATCAAGTGAAGTGGCTTCTTTCTTGATCTGACTTTGTGTGGAGTTCCATTATCGCACACAGTCTCGTCTTTTTCTATCAAAAATGTACGGCAAAGAACGACTTGGACAACGACGTAGTGTGTTTGCTGTTTTAGTATTAGGATATTGACGAAGAGATATTTATTTATAACACTTACCATAAGAAAAGAGTTCAGATTCATCCTCCTTAATACGGCATTTTCCATCTGCGAGACGCGTAAGAATATCCTCAGGAGCTCTTTCTCCTTCTCCAATCCAGCTAGCAAGAGAGCTGCTCCGGCTTGCTTCACGCAGTATGACTGGAACGCGGTCAGCATTCCAGAGCATTCTAGAAGAATCTTCCCGACATTTACGGTCAACAGGTCCTGGAAAAAAAAATCGTAAATGATAGATTTCGTTTCCAAGTTTTGAAGGGAAAATCCACCGTTTTCTCTTCAAAACAAACGACAGCTGGCTTGACGAATGACTAGACTTGCTTGACTGATACTATTTCTTTAAATACCTCACTTGACACTGGCAAAATGGTCTGTCAAAATGACGGACAGAGGCCATAAATAAAAGAAGAAGAAGGTTCTCTAAGGTTTCTTATAAAATGGTTTCAAAAACGCAACATTGTTACGTCTGATCAATACACACGTGCTCAAACCTCGATAATAAAGTACACAACGATGTGTGATTTGATTCTAATAAACAAAATCGTAACAAGTTGACTTACCTCATCTCCTTGCTCTATAGCTATTTCGAGAGCATCTCTCAGTTTCTCAGACATGACTTGATTGTTTTCAATAAGCTCTTCCACATTCAAGAATATGGCACTGAGTTGCTCCTGTGTCAACAGTCCTGCTACAAGCATCGGTTTGTAGAACTCTTCTAGAATAATCTGTAAATCTCGACCATACTTCTCTTCTGTTTCTACAATCTCTGTTATAATTTCTTTTCTTTCGGCTCGTTTCTTGGCACATTTGCGACAAACAAGTGGTGCGTAGGTTGAACCTGTAAAATGAGAAACTAGATTATACGCATCAAATGAGGTTTAAATATTGAAATATAGCCACGACTTACCTTGTTCAGTCAATTGTGTCTCCACAGCAGTATCACAATCTTCACATAAATGTATAGGAGTATCTTTATCGTTTATCATACAAGGCAGTGTTTTCCCTTGAAGTCGACTTCTAGATGATTTACTCGTCTCTGAGCCAACACCAGAATCATTCCTTTCTATTTCAGCAGATGTCTTTTTGCACACAACTGCCTTTTCCAACGTCTCGTGGTGGATGATAAGGGAGTTGTCTTCACTTGAATCTGATGCATTAGACAACTGACTGGTGTTGCTGCTGATAGTAGTATCTATGATAACCTTCTTCAGTTTCTTTTGTTTTGATTCACCTAACGTGTGAGAAGAATCACTATCGTTGGCATAACTTGTTACATAAGTTTCTTCATCGTCGATTCCTCTCTCTTTTGCATCTACTAAGTATGATAAAATATCGTACTTTGATGCTCCTTCAAATATAGACCTTGAACCACTGCGTTTGTCGTCATCTAACATTGAAAGGGAATTCGGTGGAGGATTAACAGGCAAAGGTGGTGGCATATCTCCAATTTCTTCGTAAATAGGGTCTGCATTTAGCCTTATCGATTCGTAATGGTGGTCATCGTTCGTTATTTCAATTTCACACAACGCGGCGTCAACTAACATTTGGTAGAATTTTGATCTTGTTGAATTGGTGTCATCTTCTGTAGACAGCTCACTCGCTGAAGCGTTATAGCAGTCGGACATCGGTTCATGATCAGAAAAAACTCCTGTTGCACCGCTCTCGTACTCCATACTTTCATAGGGAGCAGAGCAGCCATTGTCTTCACTTTCTTGACTGACGTTATCTTGTCTTTTTAACTCAGCGGTTTTAGATTTACTTTGATTCTTTGGCATACTGTTTTCTTCGCCCTCTCTAGTGGAGTCCTCTTTCATGTTCTTAAGAGAGCTTTCTATTAATTTTTCAATTGTTACTTCATTGCTGTCTGTCCCTTCATGATTTTTTGTTTCCTGGAGTTTTATAAGTGAGTTTTCGATTAGCTTTTTTACTAAGCTAGAGTCCAAGCCTTCTGCTAAATGACCAAAGAAAGGATCATCAAATAGTTTCGTAACAAAGTTTTCTGGTGGAGTTTTAACAATGATACTGCTTTGTTTGATTTCAGATTTATCTTTATTTTTACCACAAACGTGAGGAATTAAGTTTCTTTTGATAGCTTCTACTGGATCTTGCAATATTGTTGAAATATCACTTGAATTATTATGAGAACTATTACTTTTGTCTACATAATATTCTTCATAGGTGTTCGCATCAACTGCTTTTTCATTTTCATCTGAGAGTACAGCTCCAATGTAGATTTGACTTTTAGACTTTTTCATTTCTTTCTGTGGAGATCCAACGCTTATAGTTACAGTCGTTCCTGTTTGATAAGTGTTACAAGCATTTCCATAATCATCGTTGACAACGACTGAAGACAAATAAATTGGTGTATCACTACTAACATTCATAGTAGAGTAACATTCATTACCGCTGATTTGAATTGATGTTTTTCTGGGCTCATTTTCTGATGATCTCATAACACCTAGAGGAGTCTTAGACTCCTCCGTATCAGAATCAAACTGTTTAACTCGTAAAATTGTTTTTTGCTCGTATTCGTTTGCATCTGACCACTCATCGCTAGTTGAACTACATGAGTTAGTTCGCACAAAACGAGTTTTGACGTAGTTATGTTTCTTTGATTTACGGTCCTTAGCTCTCCTCGGTGGTGGTTCTGGTGATTCTGAGATCCCGCGTCGCAAGTTGTCTAAAATATTTCGCGTTATATCACTACTGTCACTCAAGTTGCCTGATTCAATAGTATCATTGTACAACGTTGTTTGATGATTTTGGGCTTCGTGTGGAGTTGGACTGGACTCGTACTGATTTGGTAACATAATTTCGCTTTCATTCACTGTAGTCAAAAATACTTGACTGGTATGTCCATGTTTTGTCCTAGGTCGTAATGCCATTGTGTCTAAGAACTTTGGAGGGGCGACGGTAAGGATTGAAGTCAATCGTTCAGATTCTGACCTGCGGAGAACCGGTACTTTTGGAATGTTGTTATCTGCAAACAAAACAAGTAAAGGATTTCATATAATTTATGACTAGTTTATGATATAAAACTACTACATGTTGATTGTTGAGGTCTTACCTTCTTTAATAAAAGTGATTTTGGTGGTATTTTCATTTCTGGTGTCCTCTTTGATCAAAGGTTCTTCGATCACTTCTTCAGCTTCTTCAGGTTCTGGCTTTTCATCGGTGGCATTTAACTTGAAATTTTCTATTTCAGTTGTGTCGTTGCATTGATCTTGAGTAATCAACGCAGTGAGTTCATTAGTTTCATTGTGGTTCAAGCTCTCACTCACAATGTCACCTTCAGCAATCACTTCACCTTCTATCTGAACAATAGGATTAGGTGTTCTAACCACAGTTTGCTCAAGGTTGAACTCAGCTGTATAAATAACTTTAGTCTCTTCGTTGTTTTCTACCAAAAATTGCACTCGTTTTCTTTGTAAAATATTATGAGAGATCGTGTTTTTGTCTTTTGGCTTGGGTATATAGAACAAAGATGAGTGGATCCGCTTCTTTTCAATCAAGTCATCAGACGCTTCCATTTTGGTAGATGGCTCAACTGAATCATAAATTCTGGGTTTTTTGAGAATAGATTTAATGGTATCGTTATTTGAATTTCTGCTTTTATAAAGACGTAGTGTGTCGTTGTTTGTTTTGCGAACATTTCTTTCAGGTAGACGCTGGTTATCACTTTCACTATCATCATCAGTTTTCATATTTCTCATTCTTCGCGGTGGTCGTTTAGGAGATGCACTTTTTTGTTTTGTACGGTTTGAGGATACATTTAGTATTTTCTTACTGGAATTTTTACTAAGAGATCCAGTTTTCTTGTTCTCGTTTTTTATATTTGGTAAAGATAATGATGGAGATACTTCTTGGGATTTCAGTTCATATGTTTTGAGATCATAATTGACAGCTTCGTATGCTGAAACTTCTTCTACATTGCATGTATTAGACTCATCGGAAACTCTTATCCGTTGTCCGCCTATAGCTTTTACATTAGAATCAGACTTAGATTTGCTTATAGGTTTAAAGTTTTTCTTTTTTAGGGACTCCTGAAAAACGTCTCCAAATTCATCGTCAAACTCAAATTCAACTAGTGATTTTGAACTACCGCTCGATTTAACTAAGTCATAAGGATTGATGTCACAGGACAGAATAGATTTCTTAGAGTCACTAGAATTAGAGTCTTCTTCAACCCATACTTCATTAACTCTACTGACAGACTTACTTCGACCCTTGTTGGGAACTTCAGGGGCTTGTTTTTTAGTTTTTATTCGACATGGGCTGATGCTTTTCGCTCTGGACCTAGATGTGGCAAACTGACTTCCAATACGAGTTTCGTGTGGAGGAGCTAATCGATTCCTTCTCATTAAGTCATATGGATCTTGGTCTCCATTGTTTTTGAGGATAGTTGGTCTCGACTTCGAACCTGGAAGCCTTACAGTGCCAGATCTTAGTAAGCCAGTATCGCGATTCACCTGCGGACCTCTTACTGTCCCTCCGACCAGCAGTCGTGGACTATCAGCTATAGTTAGCGGCAAACGAGATCCCTTGCATTTCTTACAAATACTGACTTTGGTAGAGCTGGTTTTCTTTGTACCGTTTAGATACTCAGGACAGGAACATAGTATTACAGCGTAGTTGTGTGGAGTGGGCTTTTGAGGTGTGCTTATAAGCACTGGACCTGATACTTCTGGGTATGCTTGGAAGACGCTAGGTCGAGTAGGTGGGGTCTGGGTCCTCACAGACCCGTAGAGCCAGGGATCCATGTACTTCATTTGTTTCGAGAGAGATGATGCTCCCGGTCCACTGATGGTTCCATACATATACGGGCTTTCTGGTGATTTCTCCGATGATTTCGTGCTCCCCGAAGAGTTGAGCTTCAGCTTCGATGACCATTTCTTCGGCCGCGTGCTTTCTGGCGTGTCATATATCTGAAAACAAAAGAAAAATGGTTTTAAAATAACCAAAATAATATCTTAGGCCTGTGAATCTGTAAAGCATAGTTTATAATATAACTTGGCGTAAAATATACTCCTCAGTGAAAAATTTTCATAAAAAGTTTAGCATCAGTGTTAGCTCCATCTAAAAGGTATTTTGTTTACTAACTCTCGTTTGCTACGTAAAAAGCTTTTCATGCAAATATTTTTAGCCCATTTAGAAAGTCGTCTCGATACTTGACGGCTTAATCTTGTCATACAATATTTTGTATTCACCCCAAGGTCTCGGATATAAATCCACTTGAGAGTTTGGGTGTTTTTTACTTAGTAACTCGATAGCTACTTTAATTCAAGAGTTTTCGGTGTATTTCTTTATAAACGAATATTATTATTAACCTTCGAAAAAAACGTTGCGGTACGATTATGAAATTAAAATAAAATAATATTAAAATTAATTATTGGAGCTTAACCCAAATACCTTAATTTACAGGTCATTTCTACCAAGCTAGTCTGGAGCTAAGTAGCAAAAAAGTCAATGCCTGCGTAATAGGTTTTACTTTGGCTTTTTGGATCCTAATGATCTTGAAACACACATGCTGAAGGTTAATTAACTAGTTTATCTTACTTTAGCTATAGAAAATGCTTCAAACATGGCCAGATAGAAATTGCGAAGGTAAAAATACCCTAAAAAAGGCATTTTGTTGTCATAAATAGAAAAAAAATCTCCACACAATAAATTATATATTTTCCTGAAATCGACAGTTTGTGACATGTTATTAACATCAAACAAACCGTATTTTCATGGTAGAACAATCGATCTTATGGCTTTTTTACATTACCACTGACACGACAGAGATATTGCCAGACATTTATAACAATGTTACCTAATCCAATCTATCGACGTTCTTTTTAATGAATTAATATCATCTTATAGATAGATAGATAGAATATTCTTTATTGTACACCACTTATAAGTAAAAAAAATAACAAAAAAAAATACCATAATTGGGAATAATTATCAAGTTTTAGGAGGTAGGTACAATGGGCGGCCTTATTGCTTAAAGCAATCTCTTCCAGGCAACCTTTGGATGGACAGGATCTAATAGACAAAACACGGACGGGTACATAAAAATAATTTGAATTATTAAAATAAAATTAATTAATTAATATAATAAACACGCGCTAAACTTAAGAGACTTGTGAGAATCAATTCGAACACTAATGTTCAAACGACGACGCTGTAGGCGTCCTGGTAAACGCTTTCCAAGAATATAGCATCCATGTAACAATTGGATCGAACCCTCAGCGTTGACGAATGAAAAGCCTGCGTTGGGGATCTTAATCAAACCTGTTCTCTTCAAACAAGGATTGTACAAAGCACATTGAATCCAGCGTAATTAGAACCGAGCTGGACTGCCCCATAAAAGGGACAGTAGTCAGAATAAAAATTTCAAACTACTGTGGACTAATTAGATATTAAAATTCTTTAGATAAAAATCGTAGAGTACCTATTAAGTATTAAATAAGACTATATGAACTCTGATACAATAAAAATAGTTAAGTAGGTATGAATCTACAAAATCAGAGCAAACTTTGCCGATGCAAGCAGAGAATTGCGTAAAATTAATTTTGAAGACCAATGCATATAGTGTTGCAAGTGTTGCTAAGATTTTACGTAATCAAAATTTAAGCTTTGTAACTGGTTAAAAAGATTCTAAAATCAGCATGCTAAAGCTCATTTTACATTGAAAACGGATTCAGAGTGACATGCTGACTGTAGTTCGGATCCGAAGCAGGAATGTGGAACTCTGATCCGATTTGTTCGATCCTTTGTTTCGTTTTAGTTCAGTCAACATTTTTGAAGGTACACAAACAGTTTTAGTCTAAACATTTTGAGGAAAAATGTCCAAAAGTGTTTTGCATATTAGAACAACGCGTTACGATAGCTATAAGTCATGTGAGTTGTTTGAATATAAAAATATGGTTATTTAAGTCGAGAGGACATGAATAGGTCTAAGTACAATTATCTCTCACGATATCGTGTAGGCGTCGTGTCGGTGGCAATTTAATACGCCTAATATGTATAAACTGATTCGTAACAAAATCTTAGCAGTTATTTAAATATACTACCTATTATATACTACCTATTATATACTGCCTACCGCCGAAACTCACAAGCAAAATCTATTATAATAAAATTAATTGTTTCCATGAAACTATGAATTTACGAATGGAAATCTTGGGAGCGAACACACTCCCCCAAAGCTCGGAAACTTTATTCAGCAGGCAGCTTCACTGAAATAAAACAACTGAAACTTGGAATAAATATAGCGAAACTCCGGTTTGTTTTCCAGATAACAATGTTTAAATCCTTAGGGAAAGTTTAAATAATCAAAATTATGGAAATATTCGGCAAACATTTCAGTTTACGTTACTTTATTTTGAAATTCATGTTGGTTGTACATGAAAAGAGTTCATTTGCAGCACTCTAAATACTTTTATAGATAATAAATTCTAGCTATAAAAACAACCATAGACAAATGGAAAGCCATGACACCTGCAAAGCCATTCAATAGTAACCCCTTTATTCATATTCAAAAGTCATTTTAGCGCGGCTTTAAAAAATGGTCTACCATTGTCAATAGCATGACAACAAAAAGAGATGACAACAGATTTAGCAATCATTTTAGTTATCTCAGATTTAGAAGTTTTGACATTTTTTGAAACGACACATATCACTTTTATTTTAATAGTTTTTCTTGTGTTATTGTGAGTATTGTTGTTTAATTTTGGTGGAATTTTAACCAAAAATACTTAGGTCGTAACATAATGTGTGAGCCATTGGAATAAATGTGTGTAAAGTGGTTTTTCTGAATGTGAAAATTCGCGTTAGGTTTTGAAGAGAAAATCCACCATTTTCTTTTCCAAACAAACGACAGCCGACTTGACAAATGACTTGACTTGACTTATATTATTACAATTATATCACTTGACATTGGCAAAATTGTCTGTCGAAATGACGGACAGAGGCCATTAATGAAGAGAAGAAGAAGACCAATATAAATATACCCCTTAGTTTAAATAAGTTTTGAAGTTGTGCTTTTGTGCGTAGGGAGGTTTCAATATTCTGAGTGCGTAGGTAATCAAATCAGTGACAGCTAATAATTACTATATAACCTACTCTACCAAAATAGTGTTTGCTTGATACCTAAACATGTGACTGATCGGTAATTCAAGCCTCAAGCACTAAGTTCTCATGTGACTTTACCATTCGATATCTCTGGCCTTTACAGTATACTTAAGCACTTGTTATGTCCTAGGATTGACACAGATATTGAGTTTCAAGAGACACTCATGACGTCATTGAATAAGATTGTATTTCGATGAAAAAACCTTGTTACTACAAAGATCTTAATGTTCTCTGTAGTAAAGTTGACATTTGCAAATTACTATTTTCCCTCATGAAAATTGTGTACATAAACTAAGAATTTTCAATATTCCACCTAGAAAAATATCGTATCCTATATATCCTGGAAAATCAACGGGATCCAACGGGACGCGAACAAAGTCGCGGGAGGAAGCTAGTTAAAGCATAAGCGAATTAGATGTCTACGCATTAGGTACACCAGTCTCGAATGTTTTTGATCACATAGTCTTAAAACTAGTACTTCAATATCGATGCAGTTGTAGGAAAGCGTTAGGTATAAATTTTTCGTCATATTGAGTGGAAATAGGAGTAAAATTTTTACTAGACAGAATTTCAATAGATATTTTTAATAAACCTATAAAAATTCAATCAAAATAAACATAGCAGAGATTAAATAAATTTTAGTAAAACCTATTGATCTCAAATAGAAATATTTTGTAACTGCTAAAAATAATAAAGTTTCACTCGGGAATATAATAAAAATATTTAGTGCAGGTAGGTACCTATTTTATATTTGACCTATAAACTTTATCATGCGAGAATTTTTAGTTGGCATGCCAGCGCCGCGTAAATGGATGTGGATGCAATCAAAATAATACTGCCCTATGGGTATTGTAAATCAAAAAATGTGTAAATATACCTACGCATTTTGGTTCATCTGCACCTACAGTTATGCATTTACTTTTAAATAATGATTTAGGTTTTCATTCATGAAATAAGACCGAGCAAGAAATGTGTGAACACCAAATTGACAGCTGGTAGAAGAAAGTGGAAGAAAACATCTTGTACTGACCCCAACTAGCGTGGGATAAGAGTGTGACGATGATAGTCATCTCCTTTCGTTGTCATACAAGCAACAAAGACAGAGTATTTTTTAAAGCCTCGCTAAACTGAAAAGTGAATGTGATTCACACCACATAATTTACTGTTTCTATTTTTTATATGTTTATTTTATTTCACAACTGAAATAAATAATAAGATAGTGGATACAATGCAGGGACCTATCGCTAAAAGCGTATTGTCAAGTCCAGTAAAACCTTGGGATGCACTGGACTTACAAAGAACGTTACATTAGTGTAATCTAAATAATTTCCGCCAAATAGAATATTTCAATTCGATTCCGATCCGGAACCATTTTCTATGAATATGTTACCAGTAAGTCATCCGGGAAACAATAAACGGGTCACCATTCATAACGCGAACGGTCTATAAACAAGCTCCCTCACTCTCCCAGATTTCCCGGTTTTCGGGTTATACCCGGCGCTATTTATGTTTATTGGCAGTAGGAATGTCTTAGAACTACCCGTCTGTTTTATCTGTGCGAGGAATGAGCACTTTCTTTATTTTCTTGGTATATATAGAAGTTTATCATACAGTCACTATGCCACTACAAGCGAGACACAAATATATTCACAACCCTGTATATTACTTAAATTTTACGTTTCTTTATCTGTGACTTTTAAGTTTTTTTTCTAAGAAAGCTGTCTTTGCTTTACAAAAAGGTCCAAACTTCATTTATGGCATATTTTGGTTTTTGCCATAACTCGGCTTAGAATATTTTCTGCTCATCTATTTAGTTTCAGCTCCGTTTTTACGCGTTTGACCTCGTTTTAAAATAAAACTAGGCAGAAAACTGTCTGCTTTTTCCATGAAACTAGGTATCATGTTTTTCGAATTTCACCCTAAGCCGGAATGTCTCAAAATACGCGACTGATTCTCTTAATACTCATTTAGTTAAGTAAAGTTATTGTTTTTGTGAAAAACAAGTGACGTTACGAATAAAAATGTATTGCGTGCAATCGAACAAAAAATCTAACAACTTTTAAACCTAAAATAAAAAGCTTTAGTATAAAGCGTGATATACACCTGTATTTGAGCAAGTACTTTGTTTATATTTTTTCGTGCTATTTCATCCGGCGTGGTTGCAAAAAGTCGAGAGCTTGCATGAGCGAACTCCACGCGTACAATCGCAGCAGCAGATAGGCGCATCAACGCAGGTAAGCTTTAAGCGATTCTAGGAACTATTTTAACTACATAAGGTGTAAAACCCCGTGTGATAACATTTCGTTGAAAGGAAAGCCACGAAATAGGAATGATAAAATAAAGTCTGTTTTAATGTTTTCTCTGTTCGCAACAAGGTAGTATTTTCATTATGCCTTGGAATTTCATGTAGTTACAAATAGCGATATTAAACTCGGCATCGTATTCGCTAGAGTAATAAATCTTCATAAGGTAGGTATATGACGGAATTGTTTGGTAGTTTTACTTTTAGTGGAATATTATTTGCTTTCAGAATATGTCTGAAATTGTTGGTACCTACTTTTTGAAATCACGTTTTATGAAATACCTATTCAATCTTATGTTATGGAGCAATAACTTTTTATTAGTTTGACAAACGAGAATGTTACTCGTAAGTACTTTAGTAAAAGTAAGTTCGTAAGAGGGGGCCATATTTGGTGACGCAGTTTTTAGGTCACCTCAAGAACTCCGTCGCAAACCTGGGACGTGCCCCTCCGAAGCACGGCATCGCTCAGATGTAAATACACACTAGCGGTCACGCATCCAAATAGTGACCCATCAAGTTATGTCTCGAGCGCTACTTTAGTAGTAAAATATTGTAGGTAGCTACAATAAGTGATATGAATTCAATATAAGGCACTAAGGTAGAGCGGGGCAATTCCGTCGGATTTAAAGACAAAATTTTACACTTCAATGTTCTCGTCTACTATGGAGTTATATTCTGTAAAATTAATGCTATCTAGTTTTTCTTACTTTTAGTAAAAGCACAAGATTTAATAATTTTACGGTCAAAATAAAACTACTGTCAATTAAAACTTATCTATTGTAATTAAAAACATACATTTTATTGGCCTCACTTCGATACTAAGATTTTTACTGTCATCCTGTTGAAAGTGTATCGCGAATAACGGTGTGTAATTACCTCCAAGTTTAATGCAAGATGTCTAACATTCCTGAAATTCAGGCGTCAGATTAGCAGAGTGATACCTATCTAGCAACTTAGGTACATTTGACACAAATAGCTAACTAGGCGTTTCCAATGTTAATATACACACAGTCCAAAATTTATGGCGAACACAGTTTAAAAACAAAGAATCATGCAGACATTGAAAGGTAATATGCAAAAGCCAAGAAGTTGAAGTTGAATAAAAGTTAATAATAACTAGACAGTTATAAAAAAGTAATACTTAGTTTTGGATTATATAGGGTTTTTTTAAATAAATACCTACAATAGTTTTTCGCTGAATACAAAAGTAACTTATATTTTAATTTTTTATTTCTAGTTTTTCAATAAATGATTGCATATCGGTTACGTAGTATATAACTTAAGTTGTAAGCTATATAACTAACATGAATTTTCTTAAATAATCTTCTGCTTTCCTAGACCATTCAAGTAAACTTTTCCAAAAAAAAATTAAACCGGATGTATCACTACATGAATATATAAAGCTTTTGCTAATACTCCGCAATATACGCATCATAAGATAGAAACGTATTAAGATAGAAGAAAATTGGGATACGCGTTGAATAATATTCGCTCGGGAGTGAAAATGAATACAAATTTAGCTTCTGCGAAACGTATAACAAAAGCAGCTAGGCACTGAACAGTGAACATTTCATTACTGGAACTAGAGAAATTCCTGAAAAGGTTTATTGTGATTCAATATATAGGTACCAATTTCTTGGTTATTGTGCTGAGAAAGGGGCTCGCGGTGGAATCTTTAAAATGCTATCATTCTTTTTGGTTTGCGTCTGATTGCGAATATAACGACAAGTCCGCGATGAGCCGCGCAAATTGTAAGTTTCGACCAAACTGTCAGTCGATAAACCCGCAGTCTGGTTTTAGTTGACTTATATTTATTAAAATTGCGTTTATGTTTGCTTGTTTGTCAAAATCAAAACAATCCTAAAAAAAATTGATCATGATGATGAAAGTTGATTGGGATTGTTCTAGTGTCGAAACACCACGGAAAAGTCACTATTGATAAAATTTCTGAATTTTTTAATTGAATTTGAAAAAAAAAATTCTTTTAGATAAAAAAAGTCATTTTTCAATCGTGTTTTTCAAATGACAGAGTTCCGAGATAACAAACATTAAAACTAATCGAGAACCTCTTTTTTTTAAATCGCTTAAAAAGTGGCATCGTGAACCTTAAAATGCCAGATGCAATAGAAACCATAATGTTTTAAATAATATATGGCCTCAGTTTACCAACTCGCGGATAAATGCAGAAGTTTCTAGTCACGTCCATATTCCATTCTAGTTGATATCATTCATGGCATGTATTGTTGTATAAGTTATAGACCAGTTGTATAATAGACCGGGAGAATTGAATTTTTGCTGCAAACGTACGGTTTGGCAGTATTTTTTAACTTTGAAAAATACTTATATGTAGCTTAGAAATACTTGAATGCAGCTTAAAATCGATTGGTGCGTAAAGTAGAAGCGCTAAATATTGGTGCTGCAAGTAAATTTCCCGAAACTAAGATTGAATTGTTTATAAGCTTAGATGCGCTGATTCCTTCTAAATATACTGCGAAAAGAGAAGTGAGGTATCTAATCGTATTATTATTAAGTAAACGTTTGAGTCACGTATTTAGGATATTTTAAAGCGTCTTCAGAAAATACGTCTATTTTGAATCCGTATCAAACATAATTTTGAGAATCAAACTCAGAGGGGAACTTTGAGACAAACCAAACAAACAAATTGTTTGTAATCTAAGTACTTAATTAAATAGGTACCTTACTTAGTTATACCTATTATTTTCCAATTTTATCCAAATGCACTTGCTTTGATCCTTTAGTAAATCAAACCTTTTCACGTTTCAAATAAGTTTGTTCCTAAAAGAAAGTATGTACCTTCTCCCATTATTATAAGAGCTTCAAAATATTCTCAGAAAAAAATTCATCGGGTTTGCAACTCATCAACAAATGGATATTCCGGGGATAAGCACGAAAAAACCTGCCAACTGAATTTGTATCGTAACGGCGACTTACACTGCGCGGTGATAGTGCAACGCTCCTCAGTCAAACAGGCACGGACGCGCAGTGTAGCCCGATTAAGATTAGGGTGAAAATTTTCCAGATTTGTTTGTGTTAACCCTTGATCTGAGTCTGATAAGAACGGGTAAATCAATGTATTATCCGTCTGATGGGTACTTTCAAAAGAACTCTCTTTTGATTCTGAAAAGTGTTGTTTTCACAGACCAAACAGATCATATAATACTATGCTAATGATAAAATTAGCATACTATTATATGATCTGTGTCTTAAGCAACAATTTTTTTGAAAAAAATTTTTTTAATCTGATATTTGAAAAGAAAAATCTTTTTGTTCAAGGCAAGATTCGAACCAACGCCCTTAGAATCAGAAAGCGCAGTTATTCCCACTAGAGCATCCACCGATGATCTAGTAGGAATAACCTACTAAGTAGGTTTTTTGTGTAATTTGTCCTTTTTATAATTTCTAACACACCCAGATCTCGGAAGGTTCTTTGAGTAACTACGGGCTGAAATCACATCGCAAATATAGCCTGACCAAAGTAAAATGTTTATCTTGAGCGTTTCATACGCTTTCAAGCAAAATTACTGACGAATCTCATTCTGTTTGAAAGTAAATATTTCCATTCAAACATAAAGTTATCATTGGGTAATTTGAAAGCAAAATACGAAGATCTAATGTACCTCTACTATTGATACCCGTACGCTCTCTTTTCATACTAGCTTACTAGCTAATCATATTTATTTTTCTCCTTCATTTTGAGTTATATCTGACCAATATTTTTTTCTATGAAAAAATCTGTTACCATTTATTTTGAAATAAAAACCAGGGTATGTTTAATAGAAGAGGAACACTTCAATGTTTTTTTATATCAACTAAATGCTGGTGTGGTTTTTTAACACCAATATTTAACTCTATTATTTATCTGTACATAGATATTTTTAGTTTTAAGTATAATCAAGGTAAGTGCTATTAGCACTTACTGTTTGCAATCACCGGTTTTATTTAATCAAGAGAATTTTATGCTTTCTCTAAAGAATTTTATTGATCTGCTAAGCCAAATAACCCCGCAAGCCAAACCGTAAATAATGTTTAGTAACTCAAGAAATAAAAACACAGACATTCCATTAAAACTGTCAAAAAAAAAAAGTTAAAATGGCTACTAAGTTAAAAAAACCGAAACTTTTGTAGGGCTTATTTTTCGCATGTTTCCATTTGAAATCCTCGAGAGTCTAGAAAAGTTGGACTACATAGCAGCTGTTCAAACGCAAAGGGTTTTGTCGTAAATACAACTTTTTCATAAAAAAACCCGCTTTTGTCGGCAGTCGAAAATATCTTTCTTAAGATCCCTCGATTTCCTGTGACGAACTGTTAAAATTTTATTGAATGCCTCTTTTACGCACGTATGAAACCGTATAGATTCTTAGGTGTAAAAATCGGTCTACTTTTATGTACGCAGAGCCGTAACTCTGAAGTGGATTTTTTATTTGAATGACAGTTTTTCCAACTGTATCAGAGCTGGACGTGGGATACGGGGATATAAAAAGTTAAGCTATTTGTAATGAATTTTGTTTTTATTTTACGCTACTCTCTCGACTTTCGTATAGACGTTTATGGTTGTGTGAAGCGGCGGAAGTGGGTGAATGTTGTTAAAGTCGATTTCGTATTTATTGGGCCCACATCCTCGCGTGTAAGTGTAAAAGCTTTTTTATTGCAAAGTTGAAGTGTTATCAAATATCGCGTTGACGGCAAATGGCTTAGTACTAAGGTGGTTAAAGATTTCGGCTTTCCTCTTACAAATCTTTCTGAATTCTTTTTTAAAACTCAAGATGCTTTGTTGATGATGATTGATGATATTATCTCTTATACTATTTACTTTGTTCTGCAACTTACCTGCAACAAACAAAAAAATTATAAGTTTTTAGAAGAATTATGCATTGCTGTTCAAAAGTTTGAAAAGTATTCGAGAAAAGTATAGCCAAAGCACAGATGTTATCGAACTTTGTAGTGAAATACAACTTATGAGTTCTGCAACTGAATTGAGATGGCTAAAGAATACTCCAGCAAAATGAATACGAAACTACTTATGAAAACAAATGGAGTTTTGTTTCTTACAATAATATTTTTCTTTTCAGTGCTGAAGTATATTCACGTATCTATTGACTTACAGTAGTCAGAATAGTATTAAAAATAGTAATACGTTTATTTTTGGAAAAGAAACAAGTCACAAGTTAGCAAAAAACTATAAAATCAGCTAAAGTTTAAAAAACTGTGTCACGAATATCAACACCTCCTTCAGTTTATAATAATATCCAAAGTAAATAATTCAAATTATGCAATGGAACTGCCCCCGTATCGTTAGCTCTGAACTGCTTTCGCTGTCCAGCATAATGTCAAGCGACGTGGTCAAGCTTTTTGTTTTCGTACAGGTATACGAAAACAAAAAGCTTTTGTCGGCAAAAAACGCGCTGAAACACGCTAATGTCACTCTTTAGTCACAGAATACCTATGGTTTAGTATGAAAACAGTTCAGAAAACCTGCCATGCCAGGCTAAACCTGGCAGGTTTTTATGTACGACGATTGCCCCCCAGTTACTTTTCTTTTTAAATAAAATGATTAAGTTTCCTAACAAGCCCCGCTAATTAGAAAAAAAAGTCGAGCAAGAGAGACATCTGTATCGAATCAACAACGGATCAACAAATTCGCCTTCAGATCAAAGTATTTCAAGTATTACTCGTCGGGAGCCGTCTATAACAAAATTTATTCAGAAACATTTGTCACGTTTCAGACTGAGAAATCGAGTCGCGAAAAATTGTGAAGGAATTGGCAATTTGCGATGAGAGTAACAGTACAAATTAGTACAAGTAGCTGTTGAAATCGTTTGAGTTTAAACGATGTAAAATATTTTAAAACTCAACCTGGTACAGCTAACATCATAAGTATCTAAATGATTATGCAAAACTGGGACAGATGACGAGAAAAAGTTTACAAAGTTACTGAAAAACCAGCAAATTTTTATCACTACTCGTACTATGACAAACACGTACAAACTCTCGAAATAAAAAAAATTGAATTAGAAAAAGGGTACCTTATGATGCTAACTGTACCAGTAAACATTCAAAAGTGAATTGGTTTGAAAATGCAAATGAATTCATAGAATTCTATGCTAAATGTTTACCCAGTCAAGAGGGCTTTCATCTTTCCGTCGGAATGCCCTAATATCAAATTATATTTAAAATTAAATTTTACGAACATCTTAAATATTTAAATTTAATGTTGCTCCAAATACTGTTTTAAAACACCATACCTTCTTACACAACTTGTTTTTAAATACATTAACAGTATTACAGTAACAAAATTAAAGACTAATGTGAAATTTCTTAGTAAATAACTAAACCTGAAACGAAATAGCAGAGTGCTAGTTCTCTAATGAAATATAGTAAAAAAAAATATTGTCGCGATATTATAAAAGTCGGATATCATAAAATGCCAGCCAAAAAAACCCAACAAAACGAACAATGATTTTAGACTAGGTTTTATGACGAGAATTACGCCTCAGAACTCGAATAGCGTGGACGTATTCTGGATAACACGTGATTAATAGTCAGAATAGTCGCGTGAAACGTCACAACATATCAAATAACACCAAGAACATAACGATTCCATGCTGGCATACTGCAAAGAACAAAATATTATAACCTGTACTCAGACTTAGAAGTCATAGAATATGAGTGTTTTTTGCGATCGAATTTCTAGTATTCATTCTGTGTAACTCGCATATTTAACTATTGTAGTTAAATACTATTTTGACCTAGCTAGAATAAGATTAATATAAATTTTTTGTATGCCTTCTAAACAACTTTTAAATCAGCTAAATAACTGGTATTTTTTTATGGTCAATGTAAATAATTATACGAATTTGATTTGATCTACTGTAATTTTTTTGTGATAAAAGATAAAATATAACTTTTACTACATGTGACAAAATGCTTAATGTAGGTAAAAATTTTCTTCACAATATAAACACGTACGGGATTTTGACTTTAACACATGAGATGTTTTAACTTTTGGGACATGACGAACGCAATGAACGATGATCACATAAGAATCTATGTGGTAACATGGCTGTTTTGTCATCTCTTTTCGTTGTCGTGCAAGCGACAATGACAGAGCTATTTTTATAGCGCTTTTATACTAACCGTCCAACTAGGTGGACAGCGTGGTCGGTCGGTTGGTAGTAGACGTATAAATGATAGGGAAATATGAATAGAGGGATGTTTTAGTGCAATTTAATTAGAACTTAAACTCACTCCAGAGATTTTGTAGGTAAAAGAAGAAAAGTTAAATTATTGCTTCTTGTTAAACAAAAGCTTTGCTCCTTTGAAACTTGAATAAGCACTTCATTCCAACGACCCTAAAAAGATCTTCCTACAGTCGAACTTCCTATATGTTACTTTCTAGCAACGTGCGAACATCAATAGCGGTTGAATGATGAATAGCCTATAACACCCATAATTGCTGGTTTTATGAGAGAGTTCAGGAAATAGCCGCATTGAATATAGTTTACTTAAACACGGTGTTGGTTTGATGGTATTTTTATGGGTTTATAAAGTGTTTGAACGGCTACAAGTGGTAGTCGATTTTTATGATGATTTCCGGATTCGCGTGACTATGACTACTTAGTTTCAAGAGTGTCATAACAACACGTCATGTCATAACCAATCGCAATAACCTATTTTGGATATGATATACCACTAAAGACAAAAGCTGCATTACTTAGTATTCCTACTTCATTTTAACAACATTTTATTTACAAAAAAATTGTATAATTATTATTGTCCTAAAAAATGTTTTCTTACTAAAGAAAACAAAATACTTAAAACTGATCATGCGTAAAAACTTAGGGGCGTACTTAGAATCATCTCTTAACTTCTATCCAATGTAAACCATAGTTTAAAATAGTGCCATTTCGTATTGTTTAGATACAGTGGCAATATAAACACTGATTAAGTGGAGATGTGATTTTAAGTTGAGTGTAAAAATATGACGATCTAGGCTTTATCCATTCTGACAATAATTTACAAGACGTTTTTAACTATTTATTTATCAGCATTGCCATAAAATTTTCGCTTTCCCGTGGAGATATATCATAGTGTAAATTGGCAGTGAGAGTGACTGCAGCTTTCTATGGTGACAGGGCTCCCAGAACATCTAGCTATAGGTACTTAATATTATAGCTTTGTGTTTAAAAACATTTTTACTATTCTATATTGGATACTGGTATGACTTTGATGCTATAATGCCTGTAGAAACAGTAAAAAATTAATGTATGTTAAAAATGCTGACAGCTTTGAGCCATCCTAAAATCATGATTTTTAATACTTTTTTTATTTATTTTTAAAATATTAACTGTGTCAACCCTAAAGCATTGGCTAAGTGTGGCACCATATCGCGCTAGGCCCTACAACCGGTTTTGTCTGAGACTATAAAGTCAAACTCTTATCGATTGTAGTTTCTGAGACATTTTTTACCTACTACATATACCTAGATTTTTGTCTTTTAATTTTCATAAAATAATGTGAACAACGAAAAGAGGATGGTGGGAGAAAGCTCCGGACAGAGAACATTAGAAGTTTTTGAGACCTGTGCCCAGCAATTGGGACAATGTAGGTTAAATAAAAAAATAACAGCCTGTATGTATATCACTAGGTACAATTTTGACTATAAAATCCAAATATTAAGTAAGCATAGCTGTTTAAATCAAATCAACGTTTAATTTTTTTTTTTTTTTTTTTTTTTATGGCAATCGTCCAGAGTTGGACATTTCTGCCAGCGTCACGTCATTTAATATTATTTCACATCACATTCCTAACAATTTCATCACACGTTTATTACTTCAGCAACGTGCATTAATATGTGCATTTCGTGACATTCGCTTATTATCGAGTTACTCGTAGCATGCCGCGTGTTATAATACGCAATTTCATGCTTTTACTGTGATTTATTGTTTTATTTTTTTTAACTTTATAAGTGTGGTTATTCACTATTACAGTGGTAACAACCCACTACCTATTTAAGAGTCCTAAGATCGTAGGTTTGAATATGTCACATCAATAAGTGGTGAGGCATACGCTGATTTAAAACTCTTTTGCTTCTGTAGCACACGGATATTATCATAACCAGCTTATTATCATAACCTACTCAATAATAATCATAGAAGCATTGTTTTTCCAAAAAAAAATATCAACGTTAACCCCGCATTAGCTTCATCTTAAAAACCGCGCCGCCATTTTGTTATTTTCATAAAAAGCTTCCAATACTCGAGGCGCAACTAATTCTCTTATCGGAAACTGTAGTTATTCGCTTAAGTAAATCCGGTGCATTGTTTCTTTGCTTCTTTGCAGATGTCCAACTTTTGACACAGGCTAGTTGATAGAGCTGGTTCACTACATCAAGGTATTGAAAAAGACATGTTCTTAATTCGGCACATGCGTGCATGAGATAAGTTAAGATTTCGAATGACCTAAAATTTAAAAACTTGACTGAAAAATAAAAATCGAAATCTTACAAATAATTATAAAAATTCCGTTCGTAGCTTTGCTTATGCTTATAAGGTCGATTGAAAGTAAAACAGGGTTATTCCCGAGGACTGTTCAAGTAAAAAAAAATACCTACAATTAAGTTATTTTAATGTAAAGCCAATGAATGAGACTGAAATAAGGGAACTGTATCATTCTTACGTGTTCTATTATAACTATAGCGCCATATCAAGATCGTATTTTGCAATGACGCAACTTTTCATTAGAAAATTGAGTTTTAGTTATATGTTGTAGCTGTTTTCTTTACGCTGTCTTCAGCCCCGCTCCAAAGGCAAACAGAACACGGTTAAATAAGTATTATTTTGCCAGAAGGAATATTGAATTCTGTTTCATTGTAGCTTATTCAAATTTAAGGTAGCTTTGAGAGTATTAAACCCTCAACATGAGCATAGTACGGCAAAACATATGTGAGTCCAATTTTTTGCTCGTATTGAGGGGAAAAGAGCTTTCTCTACAGTCCACTGAAACAAGCCTTTGTATCTTATATCTAGATGATTTGTCAGGGATTACTATTTACCCATGCCTTAAGGCTCGAGCAGACCGGATGCGTATACGTGTATACGTCGTAGTCACGTCGCAGTCACGCGCGTAGTTACTGAGTTGTAATGTATGAAACTGTATGAGACAGGACACAGTGCTTGCGTAATGACGCGCACGTCTACGTTACGCAAGCAGTGTGTCCTGAAAGAATAGAGAACAGAAAGCTAATTAAAATGTTAAGGAATTATTGAACGATAGCCACGTGACTATTTCCATACATTCATAGGTACTCCAGTTTCTCACTCGATTCTAAAGTCAACTGTCAATGATTGTTACTTTTAAAACAATTACAAGTACAAGCATACGAGAAGTATAGCAAATAAATATAATAATATGTTTTGCTTAAAATGGGACTAAATAAAACAAAAAATATACTACTTTCAAAAATTAAAATTTCAGCAATTAGAACTCGCCTCTACAATCTTCTACAAAAGCCAAACTCAACACCAAACCCGCAACTCTATCTCGAAAAGTTAACAATGTCTGCTCGAGCAACGAGCAACTTCAATAAATTGCGGATTTATTTTTAATTACAGAAAGATAGCTAGTGGACAATGTACGCCACAATGCACGTGATCCCTGACCATCTACCACAAAACAACAAAACTCGCTGTTGCTATGGTTTACACTGCGTGGCCGCTTAGTGCATTGTGCTTCACCTCTTGCGAAGTCACCGCGTCAGCGCGCAGTGTATATCAAAATGATCAAATGAAACTTAGCTGCTTTTTGCGCAGTAACCCCCTGTACTCCCTGGTTTGTATCTCAGCACAGTCAGCACCCGAGTGAGATCATACACGTACACATTATGAACTTTATCCCTGAGCTAGTCCTGACTTTGAGAATAGGACCCTATCATGGTTTACAGGAATTGTTTTGCGACAAAGCACAAGGGTATTATGTTTGTGATATTGTTATCATATCCGACAAACAGTGGACAGTTGATGCCTTGTTATGTCTTGTCACATGCATGTCGTAACTGTTTGGAACGTGGACTGATAAATAATCTATACTATTATAAAACTGTAAAAAAGCCAAAAACTAAAATTAAAGATATGGATAAACAAATTTTTTTTTTAAATGATAAAAGTAATGGAACAAGCTGATAGCTCACCTGATGTTAGGTGGTAACTTCTGGCTATAACAATGCACAGAGCAAGTCCAATGAGGACGTGCCCTGTAAGGCAATTCGCTGCGTCCATCACTCTGAGACGTAAAGATCGTGAAGTCTCATGTGCCTGTAATTACACCGGCGCCCTTACCCTTCAAACCGACGTGGATTCTTAGATACAGCTTGACCTCTCTAAACCAAAAGCCGCCTTTGGCACGAGATTTATCGTATGCTGGTTGACAGATATTTTGGTGGAAAGTTTTCCACGCGTACGAAGTCGCGGGTATCAGCTAGTAATAAGTAAATAAATATTCAAGGACATTTCACACTCCCTCTAGTCTCAAACTAAGCAGAGCTTGTACTATGGGAACTAGAGTGCTGACAAAATATTTTGTAAATACATACTAGGTACTTACAATGCATATATCAACATGGAACAAATTTTAATAATCATGTTTGACATAACACAAATGATTGTTTTTGGTGGGGAACGAACCTACGTACCACAGCACGGAAAGCACAGCTATTATTGACTAAGCTGTGACCCGAGTAATCTGAATGTTTCCATCATATATTTATAAAATTATAGATACCAGGTATTTGATAACGACGTCTCGTCTAGTAACAATACTTATTATAATGTAAGAAGTTATAATTTTATTATGTTGTTAGGTATGTTGGTGACTTCAGATTTTATGCAAATTCGATAAATATATGATAATATTCATAATAAGTAAGCAAGTAATTAGTATAGAGTTTGATTCAAAGAAACAGTTAATTTGTAATGCTATTATTCTGAGTAGCAACATAGTTATGATAACATTAGCATTAGCATAGAATATTAGTCCTACAAGGCATTAGGTATATTTGGTATGAAAACATGATGATTAAGTATTAAGAGATACGACGAACGTTTGTGTACTATATTTGTTTATATTGATTAGAGTTAAGTTATTTTGAATTTGAATTTCAAAATTATTCGTCAAAATATTAAAGCGGTTTTTTGGTACGTTAGCATTTTTTTTTTGTGATATTCGTAATTTATTTTTTCGCAATTCAGCATGTAACAATTTTGATAGATTCTTGATACTTGAAAACTGACTTTTTTTTCTAATTTTCTTTCATATATAACTGTCACTTTTCCCTGGTTCATATAAATACTTAGGTATACTATAATACATGTATACATTGTTAGACGATTTCTAAAGGCGTGTGTACAAGACACTATTAAAGAGCAGTGCATAATACAAAGCTCATGAGAAGTCTCACATTACTAAGTAAGACCACATACCAATAAATCTGCAGAGCAATAACTCCGATGAATCTACTGCAGCAAGTCTATCCCTACCTTTCCATTTTAAGAGTTGTAGAGCTCTTTGTGAAGGGCTCGTCCGGGGAAGTACTACCACTATGCCTTTTTCTGCCACCAAGCAGCGTTGCTGTGTTTCGGTTTGAAGAGTGTGGTCACCGGTGTAATTACAGGCACATGAGGCTTAACACCTGTTTGCCTCACGTTGATGGACGCGGGGCAGTGCATCGTAGGGCACGTTTCTATCGTGCATGACTA
Organism: Eulithis prunata; assembly: GCA_918843925.1. NCBI lineage: Eukaryota > Metazoa > Arthropoda > Insecta > Lepidoptera > Geometridae > Eulithis > Eulithis prunata. The sequence goes on along the minus strand of OU974019.1, from coordinate 2,833,468 downwards.
CGAGGCAATGTTTTGCTATAGGTGATGGTTACCCCTTAACATCAGGTGGGCCACCGGCTTGTTTCATCAGATAGTAGTATAAAAATAAAAATAAACACGTGCGCTCTCAAGGAACTGGTCTGTATGTTTTCTGCTCTGTGGTAAGGCTAAGTAACATTAGTGCGGGCTAACTTGTATCGAACTTGTGGGATATTCCATTTCCAGCCAGCTAATGGAGGTTCATTGTTTGATACTGTACCAGAACGACCGTTGATTAGAAGTTACTATAAAATGTGTAATTTTATTTTATCAACACAGTGACAGCCGACACAGTGACAACCTATCACAGTGACAGCCGACAAAGTGACAACCTATCACAGTGACAGCCGACAAAGTGACAACCTAACACAGTGACAGCCGATTCAAAGTATAATAGTGATATAACAAGTTTTATGAAAGTAAAGTAAACTTTACTTTCATAAAACTCATCACAATATACTATATTACTTTGATATACTTGTTATATCACTTGTTATAGTTACTTTTAAGTAATAATGTTTTTTATTGACATAATAATGTTCGATCACAAAACTGTTGAATCCATAGGCTCCTAAGCTAGTTTTAAAAACAGTGTTAGGGGAAGATTTCGAATACATAATATTATATTTGTAAAGCTGTTGTGTTTTTCAAAAGGATGATGTATTTTTATAATAGGCCTTTACATCTATTGAAGATGATTTATACAGCGTCAGGAGACAACCTATGCCTACACTTAACGGGCCATTGTAGTGTCTGGGACAATGTTTAGATGATGAGGTTTCCAAACATCAATACTTTGTAGGTAACACAAATATTTTTCAAATATTATTTATATTTTGGTATATGTATTCTATCATTAGTATATATATATTTTAACATAGTTCAGTTAGTATTTTATTTGATTATAACTTTACGTATGTACACGGACCTACCTCTATAGTCACCTCTCTCTAGCCTCAAAGGTTTGCTGTAAGAAAACTCTTTTTAGGGTTAAGCTCGCCTTTGTACATGTTATCTATTTCTGTCTTTTGTTTATGTGTTATTTTAGTGTACAATAAAGAATTACGAATTACGAATTTTCCGGCCAACGACATTCGCAGTCTGGCTAGAACTGGTAACCCCTAAACCTAAAATATAGGTAACCTGTATGCTTACAGATCTTTAAAAATAAGTGAATCAATTTGCCAGGGCTGTAGATACAGCCTTTACGTTTTTTTTTAAATAAACAGATGTCTTTAGTATTCCTCCGGTATTGTAAGAAATACCAACACAAAAGTTGGTTTCAGCAAAATTAGCGGATGAATAAAAAAAGCCGGGCATTATTTTAAAAATTAAACCTCGGTTTTCATTCGAGAAAACACGGAAAACGGGATAAACCTTTGGATAAATAATAATATTTCGCTGTGAAAAGTATATCCCCATTTTTGCTGCTAATAGGATTTCTGTACTAGCTTTATTTGAGTTACGCGTTTGTTCGGAGATTTTGTATGCTTTTGTTAATTAGTTTGTTCGAAGTTGTAACTCACACTTCCTGTAAGTTTGTATGCGCTTGCAAAACGCTCGTGAACTTAGTTTACATCACGCTATCAAGCCATGCAACTTTTTTGAATAAAAAAAAAACAAATGCACATTTTATTTTTATTTATTTCTTCCCTTTCTAGGCGCTCAATCATCATTAAAATTACTATAAAAACGATGTAACCCATTGCCCCAATAGAAGTATCCAGGTATATTGATACACTAGCCGTCGCTCGCGGCGTTGCTCGCGTTCTACCCTTTGGAGTGTGGCGTTTCAAAATTCCTTTCTTAGTGCACCCCTACACTATATAAGGATACTACCCTCCAAATTTCATACCTCTAGACTTATAGTTTAGGCTGTGCGTTGATTCTCTATCAGCTTCAAAAGAGTTTTATATAATATATTGATGATGATGATGATGATAATGATTTTTCACCGTGAAACACAGTAGGTACTTCAACCCATACCATTCTTTATGTACTAGATTTATTTATGTATTCAGTCAGTTTCAGTTCTGTTCGCCATAGATAAAGTTTCCATACTCTGATGCCCGCTGATCTTTGGTTCAATGAATTGACTAATAGTTACTAGTGTTCGGTTTTTTTTTATGATATAAGTAATGGAACAAGGTGATAGCTCACCTGATGTTAAGTAGTAACTTCTGCCTATAACAATGCATTACCTCACAGAGCAAGTCCGATGAGGACGTGCCCTGTAAGCGAATGCACTGCGTCCATCACTCTGAGAAATAAAGATCTTGAAGTCTCATGTGCCTGTTACACGTCACGTGATCTATATTTTTAAATAGAGAAGCATCAGTTCTGTGTACTCTCCGCTAGGGGCGCTGCTGAATCTCTACAAAATATCGTTTACGTGAACTTTGTAGTAGGTAGGATACGTTTTTTTTTTTTTTTTTCCTAAGTACCTACCTACCTAAATGTGGGTACGTATCCTCCTATTTATATTATGTGTAGGCAATAAAAAGTTTTTCTTTCTTTCTAATCTATATTCTCTGTACCCAATTTGCCCTTTCAATTTGAATCGCAGTATTTTATAGCAGATATCTTGAACCATAAAATAATAATAAACGTAACCATTACATTTCAGACGTTATAAGAGACGAAATAACAATTAGAAATTACACGAAATTGCCTATTAAAGACAGTCGCTAATCGTTGGAACCCTGACACGGGTATTAGGCAGAAAATTATTTGTCGGTCGCGACTTTTTGACGCGACTTTCTACTTAACAAACAATTCATAAGTTAATTTCATCCGCTTGTTTTCATAGGTACTAGTAGCTATATTAGTTATAAAAAAAATTAGATTTATAGAATTAAAGTTAACAGCACAGATAAACTTACTTATCACACCTCATTATTCATGTAGGCGGTTTTTTAGGCTTATTTAGGAAGTTTTGTCTCAAAAATTGCATCTCAGAATCTGTCAATAGTGCAGAATCTGTGCAAGTTTTAAATACTTCAGGGATTTTTTTTATTATTGAGATAGTGACAGGAAGATTCACGCAGTGGTCAAACACAACAAACAGTGTTTAAAACTTTCAATACATAAGTTTAGAAGCTTGTATTTTTTAAATGAATATTTTTTTGACGGTTTGGGGTGTATACAGGCATAGATTGTGACGAGTTAAATTGATATAATCCTTAGTTTTGGTTGGTCAACGTCAAACAGTGGAGTAGTTACCCTTCCACGGTTTGTATGGAAAGGTGGGCGACTAGTTCCACCTTAAGAGGCCATTTTATGTAAGACCGTAAATAATGAAGTCGCGTCTCATAGTTTTTATTAAAGTCATGTCCTCAAATCCGTTTCTAGCTCTCCGGTTAGACCGCAGAATTCTAGTACTCAAGGAAAATTATCTTTCAGATTGTATCTCATTTGCGTAATTACACTTTTCGAGATTCCAAAGAGGTTGCATTACTGCAGCTTCGTTTGCATGCAATTCTATTGTAAAATTAATTAATATAAATTAATTTAATTTGCAATTTTACATTAGGTACATGTATTAATATGGCGTTTAAAATGTTTAAAAGTAATAATAATAATAATAATAATAATAAATATTCACGGACACTTAACACAACGCCTTCTAGTCCCAAACTAAGCAAAGCTTGTACTATGGGAACTAGATGGCTGATAGAATACACACATACATTTTTTTTTTTTTTTGTAAATACATACTTATAATACATAGAAACACCCAGACACAGAACAAACATCTATGTTTACAACACACAAATGTTTGTTCTCAGTGGGGATCGAACCCACGACCCACAGCACGGAAGGAATTAATATTGTAAATGTATTTGTTCATCATAATTAATTAAGTGGTACCGGAAATGAGCGTGCGTTTGAATATTAATATGATGACGTCGTTTTATATTTAATAATTAAAATAAAAACACCAATGCGAAAAATCATAAAAATAATTTGAAAAAAGGTATTTTTGTAATGCGATTTTTTTAGCATCGAATTAGTTTCAAACAAGGAACGTTTGAGTGAATTCTATCTATATTAGACGTATACCTAAGTAGGTAAAGTGCTACCACAGTAAAGCCAAAATGGTGAAGCTTTTGAGACGGAAGACTCAAAACCGGAAGGCGAAGTGTAGGATAGCCCTCCTCGATGTAAATAAACTATATTAATAAGATTGCGGGAAGGAAGGAGAAAGCTCGAACTCGTTATTTTAGAAATTTTATGGACTTCTGCAGACTGATATGATGATGATGATGATTAAATTCAAATCAACGCACAAAAAACCTATAGAAAAAATAAGATGATAAATAAAATATAAACACAGCAAAAGAATTTCCCACCTGTAAAATAATTTAGATAACAACACCATAGATCTTTAAAATGAGCGTAACAAATATTAGTTAAGGTGAAACTGGCTGCATCTAATCCTCTTTAATAATAAAGAAATATTGTAAATGGAAGTTATAATCTGACCACACTAAGTCTGCAACGCTTGCAATTTTTTGGTCAGACTGTATAATTTCGTATATACCGAAACCTTTTTATTAGTGGAAGTAACAGAACAGGGAATTCAGAAATTCCCTGGAAAAGGGCTGTTTTTAAGGCCTCATTCTTGATACAAATCAGTCAGAAATACTTTCAACTTACCTAAGAAACAGAGAAAAAGGGATTGTATAGAGAGGTCACTTTCGTTTACTTACTTGTCTTGTGTTTCGTTTTACTTACGTTTGACATTAAGAAAAATATTTCTACAAATCTTGTTTAATCTTATCTTATCTGATAAAATATTCTTTTATTTATTGAAATAAAATTAGAAGAAAGAAAACGAGGGTTTTGGTTGGAGGTTGTCTCGGCATATTGACGAAATTTTTCAGTTCAAAAACAAATACTCAAAAAAACCTGCACAGAAAAAGTAGAGTAAGTTTAGTTTCGGACTACCTCTCATCCCATTGGGACGAAACACTTGTCAATTTAAATAACATTTCGAGATATTTATTAGCTTAGGCACAGGTGCTTAGCACAGAATACAAACTAACTTTAAATTAATATTTAGACTACTCTACTCTTATTTCTTGGTTAAAAGTATATTCAAAACTGTTTTATGTTACGAAAATATAAATTATACCCTCATGTTCTGGGAGCTATAATTTATAGGTGGGCGTTGGCAATTGCGTCACGGTTTTCATTGCTATTGCAATTTGCCTTCGTTTCTCTCTACCTTTGTTTTAGTTTCTTTGATCCAATAAAATAATTTTCAATTTTGAATTTGAACAACAACTTATGTTTGTTGGAAGTTAATTGACTTTATGTAACGTCTCTATAACTGACAATGTACCAGCTCTACAGAAATTAAAACGTGAAAGGTTGCTACAGAACCTTCTTCGCACAAAAATCCAGCGCAATCTCCGTCGTCATGGCAACCGTTAAATTTATAGCAACAATAAAATGTGGGATTCCACTTCCCGCGAAAGTACCCGTTGAATTGTTTGAGGTTACGTACTCTGGAGTACGTAGCTGTTAGGGTTGTTACGGATGGATGAGCTCTGTCTCGGGCCGGGATATACCAATTATCTTCGTACGTGTAATTTACCGAAGATTCAAGAGTTAGAGGTGAATTTTTGCGATCGCAGTAAGTTTCCTTAGGAGATAAAGTCATAAAACAGAAAGACCCAACGCTAGCCAGGTAAAGAGACGAAACAGGAAGACACATTTCATACAGAGTAAGACGAAGGCTCATATTTTTAGTCATTACTTCGAATAATCCGCGACTCGACCTCAAAATCGTGCTTTGGCTAAGCACAATTTTGAGGTCGAGTCGAAATATTTTGACAACTAAAACTGTAGTACGCCCAAAATAATGTTACGTTTAGGATTTAAAATATCCTGTGGGAGAAACCCAGTGGGGAAGATAAGAAAATCCAATACGTATGGGTGCTTCCCAAGGACGAATTAGTCTATGGTGTTCTCAGTACCACTTATACTTCGTTTATGCTAAGGCTAACAACGCAAAGCTAACAAAATCATTGCTTATGGTTTGAGTTTTTGTGACTGACAAAAACTTATTACATAACATAAGATTAGGTATTTTACCGAGTCACATTACACTCGTTTTCTTATACTTTAAATACTGTAAAAGACAGTTTACACTTGACTATGAAATGTAAAAAAAGTCATTTGGACAAGCTACTGAAGTGCAGTCGTTAGGATACAGATCGTGTTTTATCGCCCGTGTGTTTACGCCTTTACCGCAAGAGTAACCCTTACTATGTGTTTACAATGAGTTTTAGTATCGAGTTTATTTCGAGCAACGTTCCAGGTGACATAAATGCTATCCTACCTAATTAAGAAGGTCTGCAACAATGCAATGATGCAATGGTAACACGTACCATGCCATATTAATCAGTTCTTCACAGTGTTAATGAACTCTAGCAGCTACTCTAGCCAAATTGATATTCTACAAAATGACAGAACGTCACGTGACTTTTTTATTCCAACACGTTTTGATTAAAGTTAATAAATATTGTTTCATCCCAGTGGGACGAGATACCAGTAGTCCGAAACTAGAATAACTCCTTTAATACCCAGGCACAGGCACAGAAAATACATCTATGATTACCACACAAATGTTTTTTTATAGAGGTTGAACCCCCGACCTACAGTGCAGAAAGCAAAATTGGGCTATGACGCTTAATACCTAGTGGTTTCTTAATACCATCACTAATCTCGATTTTTATAGAAAGTGCAAATGCTAAAGGCGTCAACGCTACCGAATAATTATTCGATTACAATTCGATAACTCGATTATTCGAACATCAGTTAGTTAGTAATGTTATGAAGCAAGTAGTAGGGGTAAAACGCGGTGGTTTTTATAGTAAGAGCACCTATCAGTAAACATTGACATTACAGTGTTTATGAAACAAGCTGATGGTATTCTTTAACGGGATTTAAACATCGAGGCTGTGTACGCCATTATCGCTTCATTATGGTAATGGGAGGTGGTGGCAATAACTCACATGAATCAGGTGTAAATACAGTAGTAGAGGTTTTAGTAGTAGTAGAACTTTTAGTAAGCTTGTGGTGAAAGAGTTCATCCAGGAACGGACTAAATGTGTAACGCGTATTCTGTAGAATGCCTGATTAATCAGGTTATACATTATCGCTGATAACATAGGTATAATTATTCAGTGCTTCCGTGCTAAGGGGCGTGGGTTCAATAAAATTTTCTAAAGAATGAAACGAAATATTATTATTACCAGTAGGTAGCTGTCGCCCGCGTGGTAGCAGTATACGCATTATTTGGTTCAAATCTTTGATCGTAATTTTAGACCCTTTAAGGTGCGACTTTTCAAAATTCCTTTCTCAGTGCACCCCTACACTATGTAAGGATACTACCCTCCAAATTTCATACTTCTAGGACTTATAGTTTAAGCTGTGCGTTGATTGTCAGTCAGCTTCAAAAGAGTTTTATATAATATATTAGTTAGTTATATTATATTCGTTTTAGAAGATTATAAGATGATTCAAAAAACTCGCCTAACAGTTTCTTTTTTTTTAATCAATTTACTAGGCACAATTACATAAAAAATAACTAATTATCAATAAAATCGACTTCAAGCTTTCAAAATAATTTCTTTCAACAGTCAATCACAATCACCACATTCAAGAGCAGGTATTTTTAAAAACATCATTATTTAAGTGCTGTACCGGAAATGATTCAACTTTCCTCGTCTGATAACTGTAATTTTGTCCATCAGAAAACCAGTATTACGGTCTTGAGAGAAACAAGAAAAGTTAATTGTCGTTTTGCTTACATCACCGTTGGCACTTAGCTCGTTTTATTACTTATGTTGGTTAGATCCTTTTAACACTTCCATACTTTTATAACTTTTTTACAACTTATTTCTATAAAATTATAAAAGCGTAGTGTAGGACACCCTCCGGCTAGGTGGGGTGACGATCTGAGACATGTAGCTGGCAAAAACTGGATGAGGAGAGCCGAATACCGGGCTCAGTGGCACGTCTTGGGAGAGACCTACGTCCAGCAGTGGACCGATATAGGTTAATGATGATGATGATGATAAAAGCTATGAAATACATAGGAATACCAGAATTAATACTCTCTTGATATGCTATTGTGAATATATTGTAAATGCTTATAAGTCGTAATTTTTTTTGTGAATAAATACCTATTCAATTTTTGCTTTTTTATAATAACTACATAACCATACAAGCCGTTTTGCTATAAGGCAAGAGTTTTGTTATGTTGATTAGCAACAAGCGAGAATCGAGAAACCCGCAGCTTTTGTATGGAGAAAAATAGTTGGCTAATCTCCCGCTAGAGGCGCTTATCGAGTTCTCATACAAAATATCTGGCAAGTCGCTTCTCGATATGCCTTTCGATCAACAAAACAAAGCTCAGACGGGCTCAGAAATAATTACGGTGATAGTACTGTCCCAAACGAGCTCTTTCACAAGTAGAAATATCTAAATACGTAACAAAGCTTTTGTAGAGTTCTAAAACCCAAGTTCAAATTGGTATAGAAACCCATCAATACTCTATCAGCACACTATTCAAAAAGTTAAGTACCTAAACATCAAACAACGGACAGATATTAAACACAAAAGGATAAAATTGGCGTTTCGGAAGCAATTACACTGGTTTCCATTCGCGTTCGTGCAAAATATCATTTTGCGAAGAACTCTATTGAAACTCTCTGCGGCAAAATATACTTTTACGCAATAATTTTAAGGTTTGTTATTGTGTGGAGGTTCTGTTAAGGGGAGAGTTAAAAGCTTATTGTTTGTGGAAATGTAAAGGCATTGTACACGCGTCGATTTGGTGAACCGGATGGTGTTTGCTATCGATTCCGAGATACGCCCTAATTGTTTATTTAAAGACTTTTGTTGGCTTTTTATTGAAACATTTTTGTAAAATAGCTTTTTATTTAAATGGCGTTGATACTTAAGTTGCTTTCGTTTGCGAAGATATTTTTTAAGCTATATATTTTTTTTAAATACTAAGTTGAATAGGAAATAAAACGCATAGTCTCTGAATATTCGCGACGAGAGTGAGTACACACACACACACACAAAACTTCCGTGATTTATAGGGTACAACATCTAAAAAAATATCTATAAGTATTCTTTTAAGTGTCGAAGAAAAGTTGAGAAAACACAAAAAAAAATAAAAAAAAAATATTATTGCTCTAATTTTATAATCAACGAATTGAGTACATTTTATTGTGAAAAAGCCTTTTTTACTATCATAATATTAGGCCGGTTAAGTAAAAAGTACAATATTTTAAATATTATCGCGCTTATTGTACCACTGAGGGAAAGACTTACCCGCTTACTTATAATCGTTGCATAACTTTACTTTGCTGTTAAAGTTAATACAAGTCATGTCAAACAGTGAAATAGCTAGATTTTAATCAACTGTTTAACAATTTTAGCTTTTATAAGTATGGCGTCTCTTCAACAACACTTTTTCATCTAGTCTCGAAGTTTCCACAAAATCATTCATCAAATAAAATCTGCTACCAAAAAAGTAGAAAGTTCGATATGCATAAGATATAATAAGAGAACGATCAATAAACACTTCAATAATGTAAAGAAGTATTCGCGGCTCAGTTGCGCAAGCGCAGCGTAACAGGTGCTTACACTACCACGCCTCTTTTTGCATAATTATGGAATTTCGTTGAGTTCGTGAACTTTTTGGTAATATGGAAGCTGGGTATTATGACTTTCTAATTAAGACGAGCATTCACACGTACTAGAACAAACTAAAGAAGTATTAAGTAGGTACCTGGTTTGAAGTAATTTGAACATAACATTATACTATTGAACATAATTTGCAATTATACGTAGGTAGGTACTATCACTTTCACTGATGTTCCAACTTATTTGTTAATGAACTTGTTTAGGGATACTTTTTGATTTTATTTTTATTGTTATATAGGTACGTAAGTTTTTATTGACTTTACAGATCGAATAGGTAGGTTTGGTTCATTATTATAAAATAATGATAATTCAAAATATTTTTTATGTATCGCGGAGATAAATTATTCACTACAAATTAATAACACAAATTATGTAAAAATAAAAGTAAGAATGTTAAACTTAAAAGAGGTACCACCTTTAATAAGATTCTTGTAAAGATACCTTTAAAAATGACAATAAATAAATAAAAAAACTCAATTATATTAGGTAACTAAATGGGTTACACTAATAAATTCTTAAAAAAAACTCAAATGACATTACTCAATAATGGGTGATAAAACGAAGTCGTAATTTTTCAGACGCTGTTATTCCAGTAGCCTATTTTATTTATCTTTTCATTCGAGTCGTGACCTAAAAAGTGTTCGTTTCAGTACAGTCAGAGAATTACTTGTTATATCAACAGAAAAATGTACAATCGCGCAGATAAGCAATAGTCCTCGAAAATAATAATCACGCCACGTCACGGTGATGACAGATTTTCCCAGCATCCGAGTTCCCAGGAATTAGGGATGTCCGTAATTAATACGATGAAACGGAAAAAATCCTTCATTCACATTCTTTTTCCTTGTATATTCGATTTGTGTATTGTAATATTGTTTGTCCAGATGGCGCTGAAGTGTCCTTTGGTGGACGTTTGTTTTTTGTCAGCTATTTTAGCGAAAACTTTTCATATGTTACTTTTGTATTGTTTAGAATATATTTATTGTTTCGATTGCTATTTTTATTTCTATCTGTGGCTTTTTACAATACTCGTATCTATACTTCTATTTAAATATTATAAAGAGGAAAGATTTGATTGTTTATTTGACAGGCGTCATGGCTCAGTCGGTAGTAGCTCTGCCTTCCGTGCTGTGGGTCGTGGGTTCGATCCCCACCGAGAACAAACATTTGTGTGTTGTAAACATAGATGTTTGTTCTGTGTCTGGGTGTTTCTATGTATTATAAGTATCTATTTACAAAAAAAAAATGTATATATGTATTCTATCAGCCATCTAGTTTCCATCGTACAAGCTTTGCTTAGTTTGGGACTAGAAGGCGTTGTGTTAAGTGTCCGTGAATATTTATTTATTTATTTATTAAATAGGCTCCTAAACCACTGACCGATTTGTAAAATTATTTTACCGTTGCGAAGCTACACTATCCCGAAGTGAGATACATACATAAAAAAATTAGGGATCCTTACTAAAACTCCAATAACGTAATCCGAGTTGTAAAAAAATTACCTATAAAACTGGATTTTTTGTTAAATACCCGTGCGAAGCCAAGACGGACCGCTAGTAATAAATAAATAAATATTCATGGACACACAGCGCCTTCTAGTTCCAATTATCCATACTACACAATGATCATTGATTAATAAGACGTGTTCAGATACGCCAATCAATGTAATTTGGTCCTCGTTAAAAATTATAACGAATCAAAATGAATTATTCGTGAGTTTATCCAAGGAAGCTCAATACAATACCTACTTATTGACTCCAAGTATCCTACTCATATAAATACATATAAACTGACTGACTGTCTGACAACTAACAAACGTCAGTGTGTGGCAAACAGATATTTGTTTTATTTCTAGGTATAAGTATTATAAGTATGTTTACAAAAAAAATTATAAGTAATTATCAGCAATCTTGTTTCCATAGCACAAAGTTGCTTAGTTTAGAATTAGAGGGCGTTGTGTGAATAGTCCGTGAATATTTAGATTTATTAGTAGTATCTTGGCGCAGGGGAGTGGGTTCGCCAAGTTTGACCAAGACGCACCGCTGTATCGAGTTACTTTTGACATTTCTATATCTCAAAAACCACAGTTCATATACAGTGCCTTCTGGTAAGATCGGCGTAATAGTAAGTCCGGATGCCAAGCAATTCGGCGATATTTTTAAATGATAATTGCTTAGTTACGTGATTTATCCGGACTTAATATTACGCCGATCTTACCAGAAGGCACCCTAATACTAACTAAGAATATTTTGCGTTCTAGTGAGATCCTTGTGGATTTATATATAACCTGAACGCACAATTCTAATAATCAACGTAATGTATCTCGGCAAAAAAGTATACTTGGGTAAGTAATAACGGACAAGTTGAGGAGTAATAGGTTAGCGTGGTATAGGCATGTCATGCGGAGGGAAGAAAGCCATATTACGAGAAGAGTGCTAGACATGAATGTGGACGGATGTAGAAGTAGAGGTGGGCCAAAGAAAAGATGGATGGACTGTCATGTGTGAAAGAAGATATGAGTAGGAAAGGAGTGAACACCGAGATGACGGCTGATAGAGGAGAGTGGAAGACGAAGACATGTTGTACCGACCCCACTTAGCGTGGGACAAGGGTAGGAAGATGATGATGGGTAAGTAGGACGCACCCGAGTATAATTTTGTAAAGTCTTTGAAATTCAACTCCTAGAGTCGTGAAAGAAACGCAAAGTCGCGGCACTCCACTAGTTTGAATTAAACTCTGACCTCATTTGAGTCGTGATGCTCAAATAAAAATACTTTTAGTACCTACACGTTCACTACCAATTTGCAGACAAAGAGTAGAAAGCCTTCAAGGAGTAAGGTTATAAAGTTAACACTAGTTTTGACGTTTTAATAATTTATAAAATAAAAAAAAACTAGAAAAACTGACTTCAATTTCAACGCCTTCATCATCAAATGATGATGATGATATCAGTTCATTGGGGCTGTTCTATTGATCGTAAACACAACAGAAAAGAAAAATACGCAATGGCGTGTACCTACGTGGATGACGTGTTGTTACACATATTTAATTGCCAAACTACAAAAAAAAAAACCACCGAATTGAAAACCTCCTCCTATTTTGAAGTCGGTTAAAAATACTGCTAAAATATAATACTTGCTATCAATGAACTGAACTGATTCATTTAAATAAAGCGTTATTTACATTGGTCTTAAATTTAATGTTGTCCATCTATTTAGCGTTTCAGAAGGCCCATGAATTTTAGCTAAACTTACATGAGTTCCAACTCGAAAAAACTCACACGGTTGCGAAGAAAACTCGTGCTAATCTTCCTGTAATCCGAGAATTGTTGAGATGCCTAATAAATGCTTTTATTTATTATTGAAAATCTCGATTGAATATTTCAAGACTTCGGCGAATTATAAGCACTGAAGAAGAAGATAAATATTATAATATTAATGAGGATAAGTCAAAGTCAACCTTTAATACTAGTTTACGTCCATGGGTTTACTTGCATGGTACCTAAAGTAAGTTAGCATTGCTGATTTTCTTATTGTTGCTGGCTCAGCAGATTCATAAGGACATACAGACAAACAATCGATCTTGTAACAATGTTATGAATAGTTTTTAAAACTGCTATTCCGAAATAGATTATTTTACTTATACCTATTCTTTTCAGTATTTTAACATTTTTATTTTAAAAAGTCTAGACTATAGAAAACCTTCAATTGTTCTGTTTAATTTATGTTTTATATATTTTACAAACAATTTTGTTATTTCAGTTAGTTTCGTCTTTGGAAATACTTAAAACTTTGAGGTTTTTCTTTCATCGTTGTGGTTAGAACTGTCAAATTAGGTTAGTTTAAAAAATGCAACAAAAGAATTGATACCAATTTAATGTAAATGGCAATCTTGTCGCATAATACGATTTCTTCCAGCCGTCTCCTATTACAGTTTCTACAAATTAATTAATGCGGTAACACACGGTAGGCGGTAAGGTAGTGTGGCCCAAGCATTATAAAACGATATTTCAATCAGCAGAATTAACGTCATTTCACATTTAATCATGAACATAATGAAAACGTTATTACTTAACATGAAACGTGTACAATTAACTTTAAAACAATCCAACCATACAAAAGCATGTTCATAATTAAATTGAATTTGGTAAATTTCCAATGTAACGTCACATCGAAAATACCTGTGCCTGATTTAAAATTTTGCATACACTGCTCGTTCACAAGCGTATCACGCATCGTGTAATTAATTAAAAGCAGAAATGTGCCTGTTAAGGTTCTCCGTCACCGTAATAAACATCTTACATTGAAGCGGCCATTTAAATATTATAGTCTATTATAGTAGACAGAGGTAAGTTTGTACTTAGTTTACTATTATTGCTTACATAAACATATAAATTAAACAAGTGATTGAAGAAGCAGAAAAGATTTTTTTTTCTTTACCTTTTGTGGTCCACTACATAACAGGACAAGGGTCTCCTCCAAAATTATCTAGACTTATCCCGGTCTTTGGCGGTGTTTCACTATTCTCTCTCTTATGAACGTCGAGGTAATCACGCCAACGCGCAATGTATAGGTATTCTCGGCCGGTCCGAGTTGTTGCCTCCTGTTCTCAGGCACCCAAAGAAAGGCCACATTTACTTAAAATTTAACATAAATTATTTTCAGTTTGACGAAATAAATCAAAATGTAAAAAGCGCCTTAAATGTAACGTGCAACGTGTTAATCATTTTAATTTTATGCGCACTGAAAAGGTTTTGCCATGTTAATTACAATGAAGATTGGAATACGTTCCACGAATTCGTGATTAAATTCTGATGATGTTTCAATAAAGTTAATAAAGTGGTCGATATAGCTCAGAGGATTAGCAAGCTGAAGTGGCAGTGGGCCGGCCATGTTTGCCGCAGAACCGACAATCGTAGTAGTATTAGATTGAGGCAAGCGTAGTGTAGGACGCCCTCCGGCTAGGTGGAGTGACGATCTGAGACATGTAGCTGGTAAACACTGGATGAGAAGAGACGAAGACCGGGCTCAGTAGCGCGTCTTGGGAGAGACCTACGTCCAGCAGTGGACCGATATAGGTTGATGATGATGATGATGAATAAAGTTGTGTGATCAGCGACGGAATTTGTAGCGTAGTTGAATCGCGAGATGTGGGTTCGATTTTTAGTGAGTCTTCAGATGGTCTTACCTAGTAGGGGAGCCGACAATAAAATATCAACGCTATCTGATACAAGGATAACACCCATGGTAACAGATCCTTAAATACATGCTAACCTTTATAAAATCAGAAAGAACAATCAGACTTGGCCGAAAGCACCGAAAAATGGCTTAAGTATAGGGTCAAAAAAGTGGTCGATTTACACCATCTGATACAAGAATGACATTGGTGGCTTCAAAAAGCAAAAATATTATAGTCGTTTTTGACTTTGCAACGACAGTTTAAGTACATTATATTATATTTAGTGAATTAACCAGAATACGCCTTGTTTATGGGGCCTAACCTTAAAGTAAGTTTCATGGTCTACTAAATATTTTGCCGGTAAACAGAAAATTATGTCTAAAGTTCACTCAACCGCAATTTACACAACAATAACCCGGAATTAATTATCTAAAATAGATGATGCTTAATTAATTAGTAATAGGTAGGAAGTCAAATTGTCATAGACAAAATATGCGGCTATTTTGTGAAAATATTAATTACAACTTCACAAATGGTTAAATTAAATTTTAATGATAATTTTACAATATTATTTTTCTTGTTATAATTAGTGTTTTACTAAAAACTGTGACAAAAAAAACAATCAAGCTCTTGCATTTCATCGAGATCGTTTTAAACAGCGTCAGGAGCCACTTTCTTTAATGAAGACTTATTTTAAAACATGCTATAAAATATTTGATAATGTAGAAGACAAACTAGCTCCAACTGATTCAAATAAAAATGTAATCATACCTAATCATACAAAACCTAATGACGATACAAAGTAATCACTGAATAACAACATTTTGACTGTTTTTTTTTGTACTTTTTACTAGCTTTGAATATGTTAAAAACCTGAGAAGGAAAGGTAAAAGATTTTCCCGTAACTAATACTGCGGACGGGAAAGTCAATTTTCATAGAAAGTAATTACCTACGTACCGCAACATGATATGAGTTTTCACTTTTCTTGCCGTATTCTTGGAGAAGGCAAGTTCACACGATGGTGTCAGAAGGTAATCTAGATCTTATAGAATGGTAACACAATGCCAGTAATTAAGGTGTTTAAAAGCAATTTTCTAAGCAAGAACTTGCGAAAAAATAAACTATTGAGATTTTCTTTGTTTGATAAGTTACACATTGATCTAATACTGTAATTATCTTGAAATATTGGACTCTGACGAGTTTACGCCCGAGTTTCTTTTAAAAAAATCGATGCAAGATGATCATCGTTGTTAATAGTCTGAGATCTCACCGATTCGATTAGCAAGTAGCAAACAGACAGCTCGACTGTGACTGTTTCCACACGCTCCGACACGACGCTTACACGATATAGGCGAAGAACGAATGTTATACAGAGCCACAGGATAGGCATAGTACTGACTGAGTAGAGCTAGGCACACTTGCAGCGAATGCTGGTTGAAACGATTTACTGTTCAAACTCAGTTTATATCTCGAAGCGCTCGTGGCGTAGCTTGCTTACTCAACCTTCGGCGACGTTCTGAGAGGTCATTATTCCGTGCTGTGGGTCGTGGGTTCGATCCCCACTGAGAACAAACATTTGTGTGTTATAAACATAGATGTTTGTTCTGTGCCTGGGTGTTTCTATGTATTATAAGTATGTATTTACAAAAAAAAATGTATGTATGTATTCTATCAGCCATCTAGTTTCCATCGTACAAGCTTTGCTTAGTTTGGGACTAGAAGGCGTTGTGTTAAGTGTCCGTGAATATTTATTATTATTATTTGGATGGTTGACCTGTTAGTGGCATTTAGATCAGCACTTCCGGTGCTTCGGAGAGCACGTTAGTCAAAGTCAAAATTATATTTATTTGCTTAATTACATTGTGTATGTAGAGGTCTTATAAGTAGCATTGAACCGTTGGTTAATGTATCTGTTCTGGCTCTAGCAGTCGTTAAGCCTCGTCAGAAGCCTTAAGGCGGCCTAAAACTCCGTTGAATTAGCCACTAACCTATACGAACTTACTTTTATGACCAGACCCTTTCACACCAACCAACATTTTTATTCGAGTCACTGATTCAGTATCGTGTAGGAGTCGTTATCGGTGAGTATGCAACCACACTATAAATCCACGACATACCTACACAAACATGCCGGATGTGTGTCTGTCCGTAATGGAAACGTAATTTGTGTTTGTCTATTATAAACAATGCCTTTTGGTCAAGAGCTTTGACACGAATCTTATCTGGGTTATGATGCTAAATATAGCTTCCGTATGTGCCCGTGCACTTACATAAAAGTTCCGACACGGCTTAATAGCGCTGATCTTGAACGGAGAGGTAAGTGGGAAGGTCTTTTGCGCAATCAAAGATATATGAAATTCGCCTTCTGCCCATTCAAGATCAGCGCTAATAAACCGTGTCGGGACTTAAACCTCCTACCATTCTTACATCGGTCTATACAACACATTACTAAAATTTTAGTCAAAAAAATCTGTAAGCTACATAAACCCATAAAGATAGTTCTCAACTATAGACTATTCTGTAAATAAAATAAAAATAAAATTATTTAGTACCTAGGAATTTTTTTTTCCAAACAAGGCCTTTTATAATTGTTTTAGTGTTTCCCTACATAATAATTTTTTTTCAGACATTTACCTATTTGCCGTGCTATTACATTTATTTAGTTTAATGTAAAAGAATTCCGTATACCGACAGAGTTTTAAAAAAATGCAAAATATAGGTACATACTCTATAATTGTTTAGTAAGTATTCCAGATAGAGCAAGGGCTCCGAGAGGTATACTAACCTCACCTTGGGTGTTCGTCAGAAGAGAGACACTATTTTGAATTCCGAACCCTTTGTACCTTCAAAGAACCTTGGAAACACGTTCCACACACGTGGGTTGCCATAACTTTAAACTAACATTTCCCTAACAAAAACATTAGATCCCAAATAATACCATAATACCTAGCATAATATTCTACTTCTCTCTCTCTGTTTGTTTTATTTACTCAAAAGTTTCTAGATACCACTTTTTAAAATATTTTTTTAGGATCTACGTCTGAATTAATATTTTTGAGGTCAATATCCTTAATCTAACCATTCTAGTAAATACTTATACTTACCTAAAAATAACATTTGTGTTTGTAAGTGCAACCGCAATGCAACATCCATAGGTAAATAGGTACGGTCTATTACTACCTACCTTACCTACCTAGAGTTCATTATTCGTTCTTAATTTCAGTTTCTTTTATCTTAATCAGAATACTTTTGTACCATAACAGATATTCATTTCAATGAGCACAAAGTCTACAAGAATAGCAAATATAAATTTACAATAGCGCCATCTGTTCAACAGCCGCGGAACTTACCCGTTGAGTGGCGTAGCAGGAGGGGTCCAAACCGCCCCCGGGGCGGAACATCGCCGCGCTGACTGCTGCCATCTGTCGGCTACCTCAGCTTACCCTTCCACCGCGACATCGCTCTGAAAAAGATGAAACTGTTTTGGTTTCTTGTTCATAGGTGGACGGGTGATACGTACTACCACAGATCATATAATACTATACGTACTACCTACATAATAAGTAGTACCTGGTACTAACGCAGAAAAAGAACCAACATTGTCAGTTTGAAGGGTATGGGTGCCGATGTAATTACAGGCACATGGGCGTAATGCAACACAGGGGATGCTCTCAGTGGATGTGCTCAGTGAGGCAACGCATCGTTATAGGCAGTGGTCATCGGCTTGTTCCATCATTTAGTTGTATTTATAAAAAAACCTACGCCCAGCATTGGGCCTAAACTATGTACAGTATGTACGTTGATGATGATGAATAAAGCTAGAATTCAAAATAGGCAATTTTTAATAACCGTGTAATGGGTAAGCTCCTAGTATTATTTTATAATCAACTTCATGGGTATGCGTCCGTTTCCCACTATTCTTCGCTTCATCACAAGTGGTAATCACTTCCATCCACTACGATTCTACAAACAGTCTCTTAGAGGCGACATACTGATTAAAGATGATGTGGGAATTTTCTACGTGGCCACAGACTTGAGCAGAACAGCTGAGTTTCTGCGTACAAATACAGCTGGTTTTAGTTTCGAGGGAAGTTGTAGGATGAAGAAAGTGTATTGGTGCTACTGGAAATTTAAGGGAGGCCTATGTTCAGTTAATTGATATACTGATGTCATCATGACTGTATTGCAAAGGAGAAAAGATATACGCCCAAGAAAATAATAATATCATCCGACATCCCGAAATTTCGTAAAATCTCTTGGCATTCAAGACCCTTGAGGATGTCGAAGAATAAGATAAGGAATGATTTTAATTACGCCACCATACGCTATCACAAAAACAAATTGAATCCTTACATTAGCAAACTAGACATTACCTACTACGTTTTACGTTTTACAGTGAGCATTGGTTGGTTGACTGGCAACCAACGCTGGTCGTCGAAGGAAGTCAAAACATTTCAATAGACATACTTGATATTCATCTTCTTGATTAATCATCATTATTTCACGATCTTACTCCAGAGTGAGAGACAACAAACTAAACCATAGATTTTCTGGTAGATTCACATTGAAAACTGAGACAAAATCCTACTCAAGACTAGAAAGAGCTAACGATTCCATTTTGCCCTTTAAAGCTTATTCATACAAGATAGGTACCTACTTTGCTAAGTGTTATTTAGTTTTATTTTCATTGTCACTGTGAACTAACTCTTTATTTTGTTGCCTATCACAAAGGTAGTGTAGGTATATGAAGTAGGAAGCGAGGTCGTTGACACCGAGTGCAGTGACGCCGTATGCGTTCGCGCATCCACTTGGTAAATAGTGTTGCAGTAAAAATAATAAAAATAAAGTGTTTATATAAAGGGCGAGCGCGTTTATGTCTTTTGTACACAGTTTTTAAATTTCAAAAAAATTTACACTTAAAGTACAGTTTTTTTGGTAGTAATACTAATGAATTCCCAAATTCATGTTTTCGTGAAAGACTATGTCTACATAGACCATGTTTTTTTTGGTATTCAAAATCATTTCGATTGACTTGCTTTCGTCAAAATCTATCGATAAAATATCATGAAACAGCCTACTTACAATGTTCTATATAATATACTGTACTACCACAAACAACTGTGATTGCATGCGGGTATGTAATGTCGTAGTACCTAATCATCATCATCATCATCAATAAAACTCTTTTGAAGTTGACAGAGAATCAACGCACAGCCTAAACTATAAGTCCTAGAGGTATGACATTTGGAGGGTAGTATCCTTATATAGTGTAGGGGCACACTTCTTCTTCTTCTTGCCCTTATCCCACTAAGTGGGGTCGGCACAACATGTTCTTTTCTTCCATTCTCCCCTATCATTCGTCATCTCAGTGTTCACTCCTTTCCTATGCATATCATCTCTTACACAATCCATCCATCTTTTCTTAGGCCTACCTCTCCTTCTATATCCTTCCACATTCATATTTAGCACTCTCCTCGTTACATGTGTAGGGGTGCACTCAGAAAGGAATTTTGAAACGTCACACTTTAAAGGGTAGAACGCGAGCAACGCCGTGGGCGACGGCTAGTAGTATTTTGTAACCTGCCTTTATTGAAAAGAATAAATAAAATCGTGAGGACCTTCAATGCATGACCACTAGGTAGTTACATTTTAGCGGACAAACTGTTTATGATTCCACTTAGCTTGAAAAAGGTTTAATGGGACCTTGCACATGCCGTAAAAGTACGTTAGCGTACGTAAAAGTAAGTATAACATGTTATTTTTCTGACAGTTGGTAACCTCAACGGGTTAGCATTGTTTGACCCTATACTTTGTCCCCGATGTAGATTACCAAATAGTATGTATGCGCTGAATAAATGCTGATACAGTTGCGAAAAAAAGTGAAAAGGACGTTATTGTAAGGTGCTCTACTTGTTTAAAATTACTATTCAGCTGTTGAATTTTCCAGTGATTGGAGAAACAAGACTTTCTTTCTATTCTACGATAGTTTTAAGTATATTTTTTTAATTAGGCTACTATTAGGTGATACTTATACCCCTTATTTTATAAAAAGTTAGAGTGGACATTATTTCATGTTTACGTATGATAAACAACACAATCATAATTTCTACTGTAACTTTTTCTAAGATTTTGGTCACTATGACAATTTTACACTTTCTCCAACCTAGTAATACTTCTAATGTCTTTTCGGTAAATAAGTGCACAAAAGTAGGTACGTCCAAATTGCACGATCACAATGATGGTTGACAAAATTACATGAGTACTGACCCCAAACGCCCAATAACAAAGATAGAGAAAGTCAAATGTGAATCGCTATGTCGAAAAGCAAAAGTAATCGGTGTACCGTTTCGCAAATTGTCAATGACTGCTTACTTCCCTTTTCGTGGGAGGTCAAACACTGAACAGACAAAAAACTAAGACACTTTTTCTATCGATAGTACTAGAACACATTACGCTTTACTGTGTCATTGTTTTGACTTGAAATACCACCAAGTTTGAATTTAGACTCAAGCCTAGTTTTTATGTCTTCTTCTTCTTTTATTTATGGATAAGGTTGCCATATTGAGTGTCAAATAAATACTTTTTCACTGTGACAGTTAGAATATCTTCGCTTAGTGTAATTAGATAAAGAATAAAGAATAAAATTTGAGTTTTTTTTTATTCTTATCAAAGGGTTGAGAAGTATTCAGTACAAAGGCACTTTACCTGCCCTTAATAGCATATAAACAACTTTGACCTAGGCATTGTGCTGCGGTCGAATGAATACGTTGATTGCTAACTGTTCATAAAAACTTGAATCACTCTTCTTAGAAATTACTAAGCAAGTTACCACTGACCTTTAGATTCCAATTAAATTGTAAAAAACTCGATTGTCTGAACAGATAAGTAGATACCTAAGTATCTGATAAAAAAGTACCAGCTTTCAACTAACGTGTGTCAAATAATTGCACGCAAGACTCACGCTCTGAGGTATCGTAACTTTAAAAGTAAATTAAATCCTTTTTTAGAGCCAAAAATAAGGCCCAAAAATTATAATTCCAAAAAGGTTTACTATATTTTAGTCTAAGGAATATTTCTTTATGCTCTTAAATTAGTATTGGCAAAAGATAATTATTGGAAGAAATACCGGAGGTATTATTGATATTTTGCAAAACATTACATATTATTTACCTTGAAAACTGTATTCAGCATGACAAAACTTTAACCTTTATCATGTCGTTCCTTACATCATCACTGATATTATGGCATGGAACGTATGTAAATGGCTTTATTATAAAAATAAAATAATCCGAAAATGCATTCACGTGGGCTTTAGAAATACATTTCTTGCTGCAACATTCTTTATTATCTTTTACAATATCAGCGCGCGCGCATGGTTCATAACCTGATTTGAATAGAGATAGTGTATTTAAAGGATGTTTGAATTCAGAACTCTACAATACACACGCGTTTGTTTTTTGTTTTCTATTATTTGATTGTCAGATTTTTGACATTTACAACAATTGTTTTCTTTACGCCTTTGTCTGGGTAACTTTTAGAACTACCAAAATACACAGTATTCAACTATGTCGCAATGTTTTGTATGATAAGTAAGTATATTCGTATCTTTTTTTAGTAGTAGAGATTGTGAAAGAATTTTGTCTGGAAAATACTTACGAACCAAAATATGTTACTAAAGTAATCGTCCTGTCAGAAAATATTTAATAGATTATATTATTATAAATAAAATGTAAGTAGTTTTTTTTAAGTTCGTGGTCTACTGAAACCATTTCAATAATTTTATGGATTCTATTGAACGAAATATTTGTAGACTCTGGTATTACTTTGAGTTCAACATAAAACAATCAATTTAAAATCAGAGCACTGCCTTAAATTGTTTTTCGAATCACGGTCACCTTGAGGGCTTCCTGTACACCGGAACCAACCAGACAATTTCTACAAAAACAGCATTAACAGTCTACATACAACAAGTGCCACTTTCTATAGAAAACGTACTACAACATGGTAATGTAAATCAAACCTGTCATATAGATCTCGCCTCTATGCCATGTACATAAAGCTCAAAAATATCAGCTTGACAGAAACGCATTAGGCAATATTAGTACCTAATACGGATATGCAAATTTTGAACTTGAACCAAGGACATAGAGTCGTAAAACGCTTGACACGTGTAGATGTTAAAGGAGCGTGGTCATATTACGCGCTTGTAGGCTTGTTCGGTCTTTATTTTATGGAATTTAAATTCAAGACATGAATTTACCTACGTTGTACGAGCAACAGCATGTTGTGTGTGGGCAATGGACATGAAACTTGTTGAATTTTCTCTGCAATCAAATTGATAACAAATATTTTATATGAAAAAATTGTTTCACTACCTAAGCTGTGAGTTTACTGTAGTTTTATATTCACAATGGTGAATTTTATAATGATTTTTATTTTCATAAAAACTCTAAGCATCCATCGTTTTACAGAGCTGTCTTGTCTAGTGTCTTGTCTATCTATGACGAGATCTACAATGTTAATTGCAGATTTCTTTTCATTCTTACTTTTTTATCGATAAAAAACAGACGGGGATTAGGTCAATGAGCCTCGTCATTCCATACATGGCTTTGACTAAGAACGTTTTGAGCCACAGTTGGCAAGTTGATTAGAAATTAGTGATTGATGTCCACTCATCAACTTGTCAACGTTTCAATCATTTGTGTCAGTGTTCTTTTGTTTTAAGCTGTCTAGTCAAGGGTCTTTCTTCTTCGTCTTTTTCATGTATGGTTTCTGTCCGTCATAATGGCTTCTCTTATATATACCTACTAGCATTAGCGAACTCGACACTGGCAGAATTGTGACAGCTAGCCACAAAAGCCATTAACCAAGAAGTTGAAGTTCTCTTTTATAGCTAAATGTCTTTCAATTTGACAGACAATATTGCTAGTGTCACGTGAAAGGTTAAAAAATATGATACGTTTTGGCAAAACGTAAGTATGTCTGGCTGTCTTGAAAACATTCACACGCGTTCAAGTCTCTTGGAGACGGCGCTAAAATGAAATCAATTTCGATAATCCCGGATGTAATTTAGACCGGAGATCTGAGATTAGGATCATCATCGTTGCCTGTGAGAAAGTTGTGAAGAAAGAGGACTTGGATACTTATTTCTTAGAAAGGATTCTCTGGGGTAAAATACTTGAAATTTGAAAGCGTCTGTGCTCGTGCTATTAATCCTCCTAAAAAATACAGACGTCCTAGAAAGCAACTCAAAAACTCCTATTAGCTTTGGCACAATTCGATAGATATGTAATTGTACTCACACACTATAAGTACTGCTTAATTATGCTGATCTAATAATATCTAAAGAATCTAGCAAACAAATAAGATTACAAGATTTCTAAACGACATTTACGACCCTAAAGGAAAAGTATCAAAGTGTATGTTACAGTGTGGCACATTAACGTCCCACGTAATGAGTTAGTAACTAAGTAACCGAGTAATCAGGTTTCGTATACGGGATGCTGGTGAAATTTCAAGATCGTCGGCCCGCGTTCCTACCGACCACAGAGTGAACATTATACTCGTACATACAGTAAAAAATCTATAAAAATTTGACTATTAATTTATCGGTTCGTTTGTATATGTACTAAATAAGTAGGTAATTCAAAACCAAAACAATAAAATATCCATACAAATACAACAAATAATTATGGGAAAAAATCACATTTGAAGTCACAACAATCAGTTGGAAACGAACTGAATAACCGACTAAACTTTAGTCGGTTATTATGACATTTAGAATGAGTGTGTTCATAAACTTACGCAAATATAATCCTTTTCTTATTGTTATCATATTTAGAATCAGATGCATTCATAAAATTCTTATCTGTTTCGTCCAAGGCTTGGACACATCAAAATTGTGACTGAAACCTGCTTGTATTATGTATACTTCAAATATCTGAGACTTCAAACAGCTGTGGCACGTCTGACTCACAGTCCCTTGATGCTTACGTAAACCAAATATCCAAATTAAGGATTGATCGTGCTTATGCTTCTGGCCACAGCTGCACTGTGACTCGCCTCTTATTTATGTCAGTGAAGAGCGTGTAGCTCGTCTGATCACGTATGGAGAGTATCACCTTATTCTGTGACTGAATGATCGATATTGGAAATGTAGGAAACGCACTGATTGACGCGTTTCTAATAGACAAGATTGCGCAGGCGCCACTTATCTTGAAATTGTTATTAATTTGACGATTGGAAAATTGTATAGGAAGGTGTAGTCACGGCAATAAAGTTTCAAATATAAAATGTGACAGAATGTCTGTGTATTTTATGGAAAAAGTAAATGGTTTTGGACCATTTTAATACGATTGATAATAATCAAAGACTGCGTGACATAAAACAAATATTAAACTATACTAAAGACAATAATTTGTATAGAAGAATCTTAGCAACTGCATAACTTACTAATAGGTGACTCTTGGTTACAACGTGCATGTTTAAAATAAAATATACCTAGTTTCAATTAAAACCTTTACGCAAAACTCATGTTCCTCATCTAACCACTGATATAGCTGATATTTAAAACCTGTGCACCACCTTGCGAAACTCCACCATTTAATTTGAATACATACAAAAATACGGCTCGTTGAGTCCGAGGTCGGCCGTGTGGAGAAAAACACAATCACGTTGACCGCGACCCAAAACGGTAGATTATGACGCAGTGCGCGCCAAAAAGTAAGTTAGTAAACGACGTGATACTTTTAGTCGTGACCACAATAAAGTCTGGCCTAAAGATGAATATGTTGCTAAACCGTACAAGAACATGGCCTAGCTTTTGGCTCGTACATTACTTCGAGGCGGAATATCATGGAACTGCGGAAGCTTAGGCAAGGCAACGTTCAACGCGATGACCACTTGAAGAGATGGGTGTCCCGTATTACGGATATTACAATCTACGTAAAGCTTCGGTCTCGCGATGCGATCGCAGCACAACGCAGCGGTATGCTACATGCAGCGCCGGACACATAATTGTATGGAAAACGTCTAGTATGGTCTTTTGTTACGTCGCAGTCGGCGTCAGCGGCGAGGAACAAACGCGGTACTCTGCGTTGAGCTGCGCACCGCAGCGTTGTGCGTTACGATCGCCGAAACGCTGCTTTAAGGCTCTCAGATGTCCTACAAACTCTGTCCAAAGCTGCACGCACATTCTTTTGGTTTATTCCACCTTACTATTTTTTTTACTCCAAATTTTACAAGCTTTAATAAAAACAATTGCGCAACAAAGTATACGTACCCAAAAAAGGGTTTCGTGTGCATCAACTTAGTAGTCGTGACTTGCACAGAAGCTTCACGTTCATCAAATGTATTACCTTAAATAGATCCACCCATCTAACTACCTTTTGACTGGTTTAATCGAAAGTTACGTAACATTTTGCTGGCAACTATAGGATTTTTTACTTTATTTTTATTTTGTAACTAACGAAATAGAGTACAAAATTCTATAGTCACTTAGAACTTTTAGATTCGTATTCTGATCATTCTGCTAAAGAACTCAGACTCATGCTACTCAGACTACTCAACTCAAGCATAAAATTTGAGTAGAGATAATAATGTAACATCTCATACACAAAACTGTAAAAAAATTATGCTTGAGTCCGGACAGAACAGTATAATATGTAAGTATGTATTTCCAAAAAATATATATATAAAGTGTTCTACCAGTAATCTGGTTTCCATACTAAAAACTTAACTTACTCGTAGGCGCTATGTGAAATGTCCATGAATATTTATTTACCTACTTATTTTTTGGCGTCAAAGACCATTAGCATAAATGAATATGGCTGACTAGGTTCTTTACCATTCTTTTGTTTTGGTAAAACCAAACTCAAACGAGATGTGTGGTCAGACTATTGTAAAGATTTCACTTATCTTATTCAAGGATAACGACAAAAAATAGAAAATCTACTTAGCCTTGTCTTGAGTACGTTAGTTTATTATTTTGCCACTACAGCATACTCTATTCTTTGACAAATAATCTAGAAAATAATAAATTAGTGTTAATGCTTAGACATTAATTTAGAACGAGTCTAAAAGCTGTTTCCCTTTCGAAAGCTCTACATGTAAGTGCTAACATATATAGTGAATTTTCTAAATTAGGGTAGAAAGCTACATTCGCTTGTTTTCATGACTTTCCCTTTTTGAGCCTATAAATGGAAACAGTATATCTGAGCGAATTTAGTAGTCGTTTCTCTTCCTTTTCTAGATTGTTCGCTGCAAAAAAATTGCGGGCACTTATGTTCAGAAAGCAGTTGTTCAATAAAAAAGAATCGTAACGAGCCGACTATGCAAATGAGTGGGCTTGATAGAATTTTTTTTCCCATCTGGCCCACCACCAGTGGGCCGGCCGTTGTTGGTGGGCTCGATGGGCATAACTCAAATTGAATATTGTAGCAAAATATGTTAGTAAACCAAACATATTTTCTTACTAGCCGTCGCCCGCGGCGATGCTCGCGTTCTACCCTTTAGAGTGTGACGTTTCAAAATTCCTTTCTTAGTGCACCCTTACACTATATAAGGATACTACCCTCCAAATTTCATACCTCTAGGACTTATAGTTTAGGCTGTGCGTTGATTCTCTGTCAGCTTCAAAAGAGTTTTATATATATTGACTAGCCGTCGCCCGCGGCGTTGCTCGCGTTCTACCCTTTAGAGTGTGACGTTTCAAAATTCCTTTCTTAGTGCACCCCTACACTATATAAGGATACTACCCTTCAAATTTCATACCTCTACGACTTATAGTTTAGGCTGTGCGTTGATTCTCTGTCAGCTTCAAAAGAGTTTTATATATATTGATAAACGATGTCTCTGATGGACGTAGTGCGATATCTCAAAGGTAGGACACGTCATTCGCAGACGTGCGCCTGGAGACAATAATATAGATTCTTATCGACAAGAGAGGTAACCGCTTAATAGATCCGATTCCATCTAATTGTTATATTACCTTTGTACTTTTTCTTATTATAAAACTGGTTTTGACAGGGTCAAGGTGTGAATGGTCAAATGGACTTGATAATATTTATTTTTTTCAGAACAAACCTCATTTACACTTTATGATTTTTTTATTATGAGCTAGTTTTGGTTCCATCGTCACTTACCATCAGGTGAGATTGTGGTCGAAGGACATTATATCGCGTATAAAAAAAATTGTTTGTACAAAATGGTATTTCCCTTTAAAATCGGATGTAACCGACGTAACGAGGCCCCATACTATTGCGCAACTCCATTGCAATTACCCGGCATAAGTGGAGTGAAACGTTCACACACAATAGGTTCACGTGCGCATGCGCAAGTTATTTAATAACTTTATTTGAAACTCCTCTATTTGGTAGTCTATGGCCTCTGACTCGGTTACATAAACATTGTTATTAGATGCGAGTTATTAAAGTTAAGCAGCGTTATGCGCGGTCAATCTTTGGATGGGTGACCGGTGGTGATGCTTGCTTCGAAAAAGAGCTCGAAGGTTATAATAGTTATAAATCTCACTAAATAGTAACACAGAATAAATATTAGTACAACCAGTAGGTACTCGTATTAGGTATATCTAGTGACTATAAGAAAGTTGAAAAAGTTGCAGCGCATAATATTTTTGACCCAGACACGAAGCTTTACCTCTTAAGTCTAATTTTTTCTTGTCTAAGCAACGATGTTAGAGTAGATCCATAATGACTTTTATAGCATCGTAATACGGTCTATTTTTATGACCGCTAAATGCTGGATACGCGGTGCTCTAAGCTTTTAATAGATCATTATACGGACTTGAGCATTGCCCTAGACTAGACAAACTATCCATCCGGGCACTAGCGGATTCAAGGGGGGTTAAGGGGCTTAAGCCTACCCCCTTAAGTCTACCTAGGGTTAAGGTAGTATTTGTCAGGAAAAATTTGAATAGAAAATTCAAGAAAAATGTAGCACCATCTAGCACGCTACATAGCTACTAGAATTACGCCCGATAGATGGCGCTATCGCTAATCGACACAGACAAATCCTAGATCGCGCAAACGGAGTTTGAGCTAAAGTAATACTACCGAATACCATCCAGTGGTCCCCGAGACAAAAGTTGCCCTTCTCTTTTCGTAAAAGGACACATTATCTTACCGTGACTTCCTCAGACCTTCTCAAACCAAAACCCTGGGTCCGGTACTGCAGACGGGCTATAAACGCTCCACATCTATTATGCGTCTCCACCACAGTGTTTATTTATACTGAGCTTCCCCGTATCGTTATAGGTCAGTGCAAAGTAGAAGCGTCCGGCAGTCACATGGAAAAAGTTCCTACGATACTTTTTGTATGAGACTGGTTTGGTACAAAATGAATGATTCCGAAAAATTTGTAAATTATTTTTATTTTAAATACCTAATTCCTGCGAGGTTTTTCTCTTGATCAAATAAAAATATCATTGATTTATTTGCATTTTAAGAATTGGTTTTTTAACTTGATTTCATTTTAGGAATTAAAAAGTCAGACAATTTTAGACCTTCTCCTTTATATCTACTTTAATTTTTTTATATAGGTGGTTAATATTATAGCTATGCCTGCTCCACCTTAGGCTGCAGCCACACTTACCATCAGGTGTGCTGGCATTTAGCTGCCAGCGCAGCTTAACTATATAGCACTAAAAAAAAGTAGGACTAAGTGTAAGTATATATCACGGTAAGTATATCTATCTGTTACATGTTGAAGTACGTGTAAAATTATTTTAATATTTTTCCGCTGACGTCTTCCCTTTGCACCAGGCCATAACAGCATGTCCTACCTACTGTGTACGGCGACCCTAATTAATGTTCTGTCTAGTCGCACGGTAGTCGGCCCTTATAGGGCCACTTTTTCTAAACAACTGTGCATACGGCATTGTTATTTAAAGCACTGTAATATAGGTAACCTAACATACGTACTGTTTTTTTTTTATTTTTGGGCAACTAACACAACGCCATCTAGTTTTAAAATAAGCAAAGCTTGTATAAATAATTATTTTGTCTACTGCACCTTGTTGTAAGTTTTTCCAGAACTCAAATGAATCGAAGCTATTATTTTACTTTGCATAGTTGTTTCTCTTATAGTGTTATACTCGTACGTACCTAATACCAACTACCTAATATTCAGAGGGCCTAGTACGAGTTTTTAGTGTATAGTGTGGGTGTGAAACGTCTGACGTCCAGCACATCAGTGGGCGCTGATTTGTATGGAGACACTGAGCGGATTCTTTGAGAAGCTCGACATGCGAGTACGGGCTTGGTGTCGACCAAGCTTCTCAAAAAATCCGCTCAGTGTCTCCATACAAATCAGCGCCCACTGGTGTGCTGGGCGTCAGACGTTTCCCGATTTACACACCAAAACTCGTACTAGGCCCTCTGTAGTACAGTAATACACAATGACATCAATGCTCCATGGCTGTGTATGTTTCAAACTTGACCAATTTATTTTCAATCGGAACATAATATACGTAAAATCTCTCACAGACTAAAAATACGTTTTTTTTTCACCTTTATGTATTATGATTTTGCTATCGTAATTCCTAACAAGAGGCAGACCACCCGCCCGATGGTCAAATGACATCGTAGAACTGACTGGGAATCAGTGGACAAGACTCGCAAGGGACCGAAAAGAATGGCGTAATAAAGAGGAGGCCTATACTCAGCAGTGGGTGCAACCGGACTGAAATGATGATGATCCTGTCACAGTGTTTGAGGTTTTGTGAGCGTGATGTATGAATGTGTGTTTGAATTATATTTATTTTAATAATTTATACCTATACGTAATTTCTGTGATGTTTATTTTTTCGTGACTTTTTTTTATTGTATTCTACCTATTGACATAGGTATTGCTATATTTGTATTTTTTGTGTAATTTTTATTTGACTTACTTAATTCTTTTATTATTGTTCTTTATTATTTAATTAATGTAATAGGTTATCCGTTTTAATTAAAGTAAAATAAATAAATGATGAACTTCTAACAAAGCGAAGGTTTTACTGGGCCTTCCAGTTACTCTCCGGTATTCGAGACACATTCATAATAAAGTATTGTTTCCCGCGCACTCCACTTGTTAATTGGAGCATGTGTACAACTTTACATATTGTATGACGATTGCGGTTTCTGATATCGCGTTACGATTCATACATACCGCATTGATAATGCAACTTGAATGTCTCATAGGTTGCAATTGCAAAGCTATCACATTTCTTTCACACGTTTGAAACAAGAAAGAAAGAGAAAGAAAGAAAGAAAAATGTTTATTTTGTTATTTTTAAAATTGACAATGGTATAAAAGTGAAACTTAAAATTAAAGTGGAATAGTTTTTCAGGGACTATCGGTACGTCGCGTCATTGTCCCACTGTGCCAGTAAGTTAAGCGCTCGTAGCGTTGCTTAGTCAATGTTCACCGATAGTTAAGAAACATTCTGCGCAGGCACTATTTAGATGGGTGACCGTTAGTGGCATTGCTTGGACTGACGACATTGATTACAGAAAACAATTGATGAAGAAGTCTCAGAATCTCTCTGTAAATCTATAGGGAAGGGACTTCTACAAGCTGGTATTATGATCATGATGATGATAATGTTACCTCTGACGCTATATAAATCAACTTAAAACAGATACAAGTCTTTACAGAAGCAAAACAATAACAGAGCGCTTTAGAATCCATTACATGATGACTCGATTGCTAGAGGCGCCTCAAAACGGCTAATTACAAGTTTTACTTTCTGTTATTATTATGTAAGTGTAGCCGCACTGCGATAACGATTAGCCTTCTTCCGTTTCATCTTGAGATTGCATGTAAAATATTGCGTAACTAGACCGAACTGACGTCTGTGGGTGCAGGCGATGCAGCAGACGAGACTATAATTACTTGTACGAGAATATTCTGTGCTGCAATACAATTTCGATTGCTGCTTATAGAACATTTTTAAAAAGTATTTTTCCCTTTCGAAGTTTACACTGGTCATCCGACAGGTGGCGTTACGGTATGCATGGTTATTGGTTATATTCAATGTTAGTTTTAGTGGTGTGGTACTTCTAGTAGTTCTAGTAACCTTTACATAAGAAACTGAAACCTAAACATAGTGTCAGCATTTTGTTCACAAGGTGACAGATCGTTTATAAAAAAAAGTTATATCTTAGACATCCTAGATCAATTTACGGCTGTTAATGGCATTTCAATTTTAGTAGATTAGTGCAATTAGTAGGACTAATTGTCAGCAATAACACAGACTTGTTATTTTTTTCTTCTTTTAACTAAACCTAAGTTGACAGCCCTGGACAAACCTCACTTCTAATTAGATCGTAATGGCTGTGCTGTTTCGCAGTGCGGGCTTGTTTTATCACAATAAAATTAATAGCATGAAAACTTTTCGTTTTGCGTTGACAGATGTAACGTTTAACGCAACAAAGAGCAGCTCGGTTATTAAATCTGTAGACATTATTATTATTTTTAATAATGTTTATTCGTATATTATTAAAGCTACTACGTTTGCGATACAGTCGCATACAAGTGAAGTGTGGTATAATATATAATTTAGTAGAGAAGAAAAATAAAAAGGTACTTTAGCAAGAACATTTTTTTCTAGCCTCTTCTCACATTTTTTTTTGTTTTATTTTCGTAGAGAAGTACAATAAAAGGGTACTTTAGCAAGTACTTTTTTTCTAGTCTGACGTCAATTTTTTTTTGTTGTTTTCTTTTATTTTTTTGTTATTATTGTGGTTTGTCTATGTGCTTATTGGCAAATACATCTAACTACTTTCTTTTTTGGGTATTTCTTGCACATGTCCAAGTGTTCCTTGTCTCCAATCTTGTAAAAACCAAACGTTCCTTATTTTAATGTAACCGGTTCTATAAAACCAACCTAACCGGTTGATACATTTATCAAATGACTGAGTAGAATAAGTAAATGCTTTCTTAATAGTCGTTTACTTAATGATAAATAAATTAAGTAAGTATAAACTAAATTATTTAAAGTAAGTTAGCCTGCAACGAAGCACAAATATTTTTTTTGGGATCGCTTCCTCACGATAGTGACGTTACTAAATAAGCATCACAAAATATTAGTTGAATGTTTTTGATAGCCTGGCGCCCGAATACTAAAACGGTACTTAGATTCAGTTCATGCTTAAATTTTTGCCACCTCTCACAGATACGGTATAAGTTGTAAGATACGCTTTAAGTTGTGTTTAAAAGAGTGACGTTATAGTGAGGCATTCCACTTTCGGCACCAAAATTTTGCGCACCAAGTTTTTCCGCACTTACGTTACACCACTTTTGTGCACCGATCGATAGTAGGTATACAACTCTGGATCAGTGATCAACATCCACTAAAAACAACTGCGTCGCAAATGACAGGCGTCATGACTCAGTCGGTAGTAGCTCTGCCTTCCGTGCTATGGGTCGTGGGTTCGATCCCCACCGAGAACAAACGTTTGTGTGTTGTAAACATAGATGTTTGTCCTGTGTCTGGGTGTTCCTATGTATTACAAGTAAGTATTTACAAAAAAAAATATATGTATTATAATATGTATTCTATCAGCCATCCAGTTTCCATCGTACAAGCTTTGCTTAGTTTGGGACTAGAAGGCGTTGTGTTAAATGTCCGTGAATATTTAGTTATTATTATTTACAACTGGATCCTTTTTACAAAGTCAATGAAAATAAAACAAGCAACTGTTCAGTTCCAAAAATAAAACAAGTGACGTAATACGTTTTATTTGTGTACCAATAAAGGCGATGCTTTGAAAAACATGAAAGTCTTATTACTTTTGACAAGAACTGTACCACTCATCAATATTCGTTCAGGTTAAAACACGTTGCATTTTGAAGCTTATGCTTCTGAGAATAGGGTTCAGTGATGTTTTATAGAGTCTCGAAAAAATCATGATAATAATATGCTAACGGTAACCAATACGCCACGCGATGTTGATCCGAAATATAAGGGTAACACTACATATTAGCGCATGCT
This sequence comes from Eulithis prunata, assembly GCA_918843925.1. Taxonomy (NCBI): domain Eukaryota; kingdom Metazoa; phylum Arthropoda; class Insecta; order Lepidoptera; family Geometridae; genus Eulithis; species Eulithis prunata. The sequence goes on along the minus strand of OU974019.1, from coordinate 2,799,545 downwards.
GTAAACATGCCTTGCTGATATCCAAAATGTAGTAAGATTTTTTGATGTCGCATGCCGTATGGATGTGATGTATAGAGTTAAATGTAGTTTGACCCGGAGTTTCTATAACTGGGTACATTCACGCAATCAATGCAATAAAACGAAACGAATGTGAAATTCATTTGTGTTATTTATGGAATACCAATTTTGTATAAGTATTGCCATTTAGAAAAAAAATCGAGAAGCATCTTTTTCTAGATAAATTGCTGATCAAAATACAAAAATACCGCAAGTTACTATGTAGATATCTAAAACGCATCTATTTTTATGACTATTCAAAATTATTTTCAAGATTCTTCTAATATATTATGTACTTAATTTCCAGTTTAAAAGCAATCAACAATGAAAACTGGAGTAGTTTTAAAAACGTGGAAAAGAATGATCAATTTCTTTAATAGTCGTAGCTCAAGACAAAGCCTAAGTACCAATAAATACTATCACAATTACATCTTCAATGCACAATAGGGTAACTTTCTCTGAGTTTGAAATTATCGTTCCAAATTCAATTTATGTTAGGTCGTGCTTGGATGGTGTTATGCAAGTCGCTTGCAGGCTAAAATTGTGCCGCTATTTTGACGATTTTTTAAGTTAGTACCTATTTATGTCGAAGCTTTCTTTTATAGAAAATGAACCTACCAGGCTACAGTTTACAGGGTTGTAAGTAATTAATTCAACCCAGATGAATTACCACTCTTTTACATATTATATTGGATCTCATACAGAAACAACGTGAATGAAACTCTTTACGTATTCGTAGCCCAACCAACCAAAGACACAGTACCAACCAAAAAAAAAGAAAATACTAAAACACCAGTATTCTATTAGACAGGTGCAAGCGTTGGCACACACCTGACGACAAGACGTCGTTGTCGTGTCCGTAGTGACATGAAAATAAATATTCTTTTAAAAATCATGCTGTCAAAAGAGGGTTATCGTTATTTTTGTCTTCATAAGCTGTTTTCGTTTGTAACGTTTATACCGTTTTGCTATAATTATAACTGATATAGCTTTTAAGAAAAAGCATATTGTAACGAAAAAGCTATTATAAAAACTTGCATTTCAAACAAATATTTATTTTCTCTCTCTAACTACACGACGCAACGTCTTGTCGTTTGATGTAGTTTGACGCTATGACTAAAGAAAGCATTTGTAAGCAAACCGCTTGGTATAAAATGTGCCCCGGGCATATCTGGCCCGTAGTATCTCAATGGGCGAACGCGGATAGCGGTACGCAGCATGGTGTGACTTATAGCATTGTTTATCTTTGAATAGCTTGGTTGGCTTCCATTCAAGCTGAATGATTGTGTAATGTTGAAAGATTATGGTCATGATCATTTTAATATTGTTCTTTAGAACTGTTTTTGGAATAAAAAATACCGTTATTAAAGTACTGGTATAGCAAATCATAGCATGAATCGCTTCAAGAAAAATATCCTTATAGAGTCCTTCAGGGTAGGCACCGACAGTGCTCCTAGTGTCGTCGGTATTTCTAGGCAACGGTGGCAGATTACTATCAGGTGGGCCAATTGGGTTACACCTATGCCTCTTTGTCAACTACTTATAATTAAAAAAAACTAGTCAAAAATGTCCATGATTTTTCACTTGATAATTTTTTTTCTAATTTTCGATGTTACTATTTTCATGCTTCTAGCCTAGAACCTATGGTCTCAAAGTTTATTACACAGATTGTTGAACTATTATTGCATGGCATAATGAACGTTAGCTTACGCGAGTTTATCGCTGTTTTACCGTTTTGCATAAAATCCCGTGACATTATTTTGGAAAGTGCACGGTCTCATGTGCACTTTCCAAAATAATGCACTATCTTTGCACTATCTTTCACATATTACATATTTGTGACAATGTAAATATAGGAGGAAATTATATTGAAGTACACTGCCAAGAATATAACGCAATACGTGGTAACACGTACCAACTCATATATTAGCAACTACCACAACACAGGCAGTCTTTCTTCATTAGCCTGACGCACACTGACACACGTCTATTTCAAATCGGAGAACAATAGGTGTAAATAGTATGCAAACAGAAGTACCTCTGTACCTACTTTGGTGAAAGCAGTGGGAACAACATTGAGATAACCGTTTTTGAACTGTAAGTACTGTAACATAGGGTTTTGGATTCATTGATGGTACAACACGCATGAGCCTCAGTGCTTTAACGATCCGAAATCGCTATCGAGCAATGCTCAGATTAACCACTACGAGTAGTGTATACCTTACGAAAAAGTCTGTAACCAGCACTAACTTTAACTGCATTCTATATTGAGAATACTTTCACTTTTATATTGCATTTATTTAAGATAAAACTTATCGGCTGTAATAGGCCCAGTCTGGTTCTTACTGATTGATCTAATTACTGGTTTGGTCTTTCACCGGCTCTTATTTGGTCGGAGCGATAGGATATTCGTGACTAACCCCTATTACCAATGCAGTAGCGTGTGTTATGTTATCTGTGTCTCTGTGCAGCTATTTCTCGTCTAATAATAATTTTATAGGTATGTAGTTATCTATAAAACTTGTAAGTCTTGGAAACCATGATAATGCAATTAAACAATTACCTACTTTTGTTTAATTAAGGAGTAATTATCTAAATAAAAACTATCTATCAAACGCAATTTATTTTAATCAACTAGCATTGTTTTTACGATATTTAAGTTTTTTAAGACCCGCAATTTTTGCTATTGACTGTATATTTTGTTGATGTCTTTGAGAATGAATCTAGTAGTGCATCAATATTATAAGTTGCCAATTAAAAAACCATAGCCATACCTACTTATCTATTACACGCAATGTCAATAGCGTAGGTGCGGAAATATTGGTGCGCAAAATTTTGGTGCGGAAAGTGGAAAACTTTTAAACTACTTTTCAAACCGTTAAATTTTATTGATAAGATACTAATATAATAATTCCATTTACACTACAATGTAGCATGCTATAACGTGGTATCTTATTTCTGAAAAAGAAATATGTTTTATCCCCTTCGGTGGGGATTACTTAGTGAGGATATCACAAAAACTACCTGAGGAAGCAGTGACCAGTAGTTCAGCAGACGGAAAAGCTTCCAACCATTCCACTAAGAAAATCTGACTAGGTAAAGTACTTCTAAGGTTGAATAAAATTTTCTCTAAGATTAAAGGCTTCACCAAATAGAACGCGTACTTACGAATTGTGTTGTACTATGAAGGTATTCTACTCTACTACTAACAAAGGAAATAACAAACTTGCAAAGAATAAACAAAAAGTTCCGAACACTTGCCCATCCAACGAGGCATCAAACACATAATGACAGGTTACAAATTGACGAAAGTACTATTGTATGAATTGAACTTCTAAACAAAGTACAGTCTTCCGCAGTTCCGTATAGGTTTACACCTCTTATAACTGGAAGACTAAAGTCCAAATTTGCAAATCACTTTGTGGTGTGGTGTATCTTGAACTGGTTTTCTTTTTTGTTGCTATTGAGTGTGACTTACTGAAGCGTAGGAGTGTAACATTTTGATGAATGAATGACGAGAAACTACCGTTTAATCTACATAAAGTAAAACGGAGCGTTTGAATGAAAATTTGTCTACTCCTGAAACTGAATTAGCCCTGAGAATTGACAGAGGAACGAATGTTCTTCTACGAAAAGGAAGGTTTTCAGCGCCAAGCGACCTTTGGCTCAGGGTCCGAGAACCAATGATTTCTCACAGACAATTTAGGCTGGATCATTTTCAAACTACTTTTGGCTGCTCTGTGTTTTAATATAATATGGTTAGATACAACATTGAAGGTCGTACATGACTCTAGTGGATATTTCTTCTAAATGCCTACAAAAACGGTTAACTCATCACTGTCTTTCTGTAATTTAAAGTTGGTTTAGTTCCATTGCGCTTTACACTGCAATGAATATAACATTAAACTGTTCATTACCCGCAATAGTAAACTCCATTAATATCAATAGCGTTCACCGTTACCTCTACAGTCTCTCAGACAGAAGATAATCAAGAATAGTATTTACATTTTCACTTCCACAACAGCAAAACCGACTAACATATGAAACTGTGGATGAATGTAAGCAATATTGACGCCTAATGTTAGACAGTGTAAGTTGAATTTCGTTTGAGAAAGTCGAACAAGCAATATCAGCTGGAAATTCAGCTTTTGGGAGTTCAAATTACATGCATCCAATGCATATTGCATTTAGATTTTGTTGTAATAAAGATTATTTTACAATGATGGTGGATCTAAGTTGAGATTGCTGATAGAATGAATGTCTACTATTATTTGCAATCACGCCTTCAAGGAATTCAATCTAGGCTAGATTTCTAAACGCTCTGAGCTAAGATGCAGACAATAAGGGGCATTATGGCTTAGCTTGTTTATGGTGCAAGTTGAGGATTGACTTCATCTTAGATGATATCGGTCTAATTGTGTCCTGTAGCCAGAATGATTGATTATCATAGCTTGTTAGAAAATATTACAACCTTTCAGAAGTAGAATATTTTTTGATCTTTTCACTTTATACCATGTCCTCATAAAATACCTAACAAGATCTGTAGAACGCTACAAAGGAATCCTGCCTACTTATATTACGCTTTACAAACACTGCCGAAAACTTCACATTGAATTTATCAGTTCTTCCAAAATCTTTTGGAGTACTTTCACAGTGTCAAGTCCTTGAAATACGTTTCTAGTTCAATTGCAATGGCTTTCTGCGTGATGTCACCTTTATTTTGCTCCAATGCGCTCCATATTGGCCCAGCCCACCACGCTATAAGCTCTTTTGAGTAGGTTTTGCATCCGGCTATGCAAAATAACGACATTATTCCTTAAATTCCATAGTGTACGTACCTAATGGTAGCTCTAGTACCTACAGTATAACATTTTTTTTCTCACTTTCTATACAATGCTGACAAATAAGATCTATCACCATTCCAAATTTCAAGTCAATAGCTTTAATAGTTTTTGAGATAATACGGTGACAGACGGACGGACGGATAAAGTCCCACCATGGGTTTCGAAACCCTATACGGGATCGTAACCCTAAAAACGTGAACATGTGCAAAACAAAATGTTTGGTATAAATTGAAAAACTTCATCATAATCATCATCCATCGCCTGATTCTTTCTTCTAATGAAGATTGGTTTTTAACTTGTACATTTTATTACTAATAACATTTTATTTCCCTTTCTATTCGCCCGCCCGCCCTTTTTACAGATCTTCTGTGTCGCTGTAATCAATCCACGATCATTTACCTACTACCAGGCCTTTCTCACCTTCTCTCTTCTCTTCTTCTCACCTTTCTCACCTTGGTCCTGTACCAATGAATCTAATGAACACCTATTACCTTCACGATATGACTATCAATTTTAAAGTGAATTTTCGTTCTACTTTAACTTGGGCCACACTTTACAAAGCCATCTGCCAAAGCAACAATTTGCCCACTTATAGGAAGTCCCTTCAACGTCTCAGTTCAGTAACTGGGACGATCTAGATTGCGCCGGAACTTCGGTTTTGGTACACTTTTGCGATGCACCTCTACAATTTTACTTACTGACAATACTCGAACTCGAACAGTACAACACTATTAACGCTGCTCGAGTATTATTTTTGTAAATTTAATTCACAAAGAATATTACAACTAATACCGTATTTACAATATTCACAAAATACACAATGAAACAGTTGAGCTATCTACAAACCGTTGCAAGCGATTTATAGATAGCGCGGCAATGCAGACAGTGTCTTGGGCACGCTCCCGACTGATACTGATTTGGACCATTTGAGCTATCTATAAATATGTAGTTTGCAACGGTTTGTAGATAGCTCAACTGTTTTATGTGTATTTTGTGAATATTGTAAATCCTAAAATCTGTTACAATTACAAGAGATATTAAATAACACGGATAAAAACTGAAAGAAACAAAAAGAAAAGAGATATTAGATTATTAGGGCGCCGGTGTAATTACAGGCACATGAGACTTCAAGATCTTTACGTCTCAGAGTGATGGACGCAGTGCATTGCCTTACAGGGCACGTCCTCATTGGACTTGCTCTATATGAGATAATGCATTGTTATAGGCAGAAGTTACCACTTAACATCAGGTGAGCTATTAGCTTGTTCCATTACTTTTAACATAAAAAAAAAAATATTATGTTGAAAGATTTCTAGCGGGGTTTGTCATTGTTTACAGTACCGGACACTGTGTTGTCAATTAGTGTAGGTCAACTGGACGAGACATGTCTGGGTTAGCGTTTGACTAGACAATGCGATGGAGAGAGCAGCCGAGAAGACAAATAAATAATACACATAGACGAACATTATTGACTAATTTTGATAATGGAAATCATGTTGACATAAAAATTAAAACCAGTTGCAAAAAATTATGTTTATTTTATACAAAACATTTATTTTATGCAGTTGGAAAACTAATTAGCAATTGAGAACTGTCGAGTAGAAAATGCATTAAGGAATGACGTGACATGTGACGTCATGCGTCACTGGTATTCTAAAACAGTGAAGGATAACATCGTGAGGTAGCAAGGTACTCTGCAAGACGATATTATTATGAACTAGCTGATACCCGCGACTTTGTACGCGTGCGAAACTTTCCACCAAAATATTTGTCAACGATGAACCTAAGTAGCAAATGGCTGCGTTCAAGCTGTATCTAAGAATCCACGTCTTTGATTTTAATAAAATATAGCCCACTAGCTTCCGCCCGCAACTTCGTTCGCGTCCCATTGGATGCCGTTAATTTTCCTTGATAAAAAATATCCTATAAACAGACAAACTCTATTTTCGGAATCAGAATCGTTTATTTAGTAGATCTGCATATTTAGTTTCTCTATATATTTAGGTAATTTTACATTTTAGCTTTTTTACAGTTTTATAATAGTTATTAAAAACAATATGGTTTATTATATCAATGGTCTAGTTTACATTAATAAACGCTTTTGACTGCCTAAAACTTCCCTTACCAAGGTTAAATGTTTTATGAGAAAAATTCCATGGGTGCGGCATCAATGGTCGTGATAGAAAAATATTGCATTAATGCCAGACATGATAGCCTTGTACCGTAGTTCATATTTAGACTTCCTACTTTTAAATTATACCTACATAATTATAACTAGATTTCAAATGCATAAATATTGATATCACAAACATTAATTATTACTTCTTTGTTTATTTTTTGCTTTCAACAAGGGTCTTTAACTTTTAACAAATCTAGTCTTTTTAAATTGCAAAATTAAATACAATAAATCATAACTTTTTCGTATTACGTGCTATCTTTAAAACAAAAAATAGGGTAAATAATGTTCAGGGATTTAGAGAACTTTAAGACTCGTTACTGATAAAGAAATCGTTACTCAAGCTTAGATTTTCATACAAATTTTTTGTTTGAGCCCGGATCAGTACTTGAACAGTAAATTAGCATGCGGCTCTTAAACTAATTATAACTTTCTGAACTATTTTTTTTGTAACTAGGCCAACAGTTTAGTTACCAACGTTCTAATTGAGATCTTATGTGAATAGAACAGAACGTATCTAACAAAAGTCGTGATAAAAGATATCTAGCTACTGTAGCTTGTAAGGTCACCGTGTTTTCACCTCCGGCATTCATGTTTTTTCTAAAGATATTACAATACAAGGTTAAATCGTATTATGGGTGTAACAATGATTGATAAATAGGAACTTAGCTTGGCTATTAGTTCAATAGGCGTGGTACAATAAAATAGCTTCATTATTAGTGTCCCGGTCTAGTTTTGGAAAAACGGAACACTAGGCCTCACTCCGGTGTCTGTCTGTGCGTCTGTCTGTCACCTAGAACCAAGGAATTCTACTTTTTCGGTTTATACTTTTTGTTTTTAGTCGAAACTCGCAGTCGCAAATATTTTTACGAATGGTAACGACTTTTCGACGAAATGCATTCTCTTTCTACTTACGAATAATGCTATTTACGGTGTGGACCTTATTACTAGTATATCAAAAGCTATAATTAATGTTACATATGGTACCTACTTTCGCCATTTAAACTTGTCTGCACTGACATACTGTCTGACCGCTCCCTGCAATTACTTTGTAATGAGGTTTATGAGTAGAGTTACTGGTGACATGATACTTGATTAGTTCATTTGGACCCTATGTGAGTGATGACTTCTGCCTAGTTTAATGATCAAACATAGATAAGTTAATTTTTGTTGATGACGTCCAGAAAAAAGGATGTATCATTCAAAACCTTAAAGGGTGCGCCTGACTGATCTAGGACAGTTACTGAGAACGTACACTCAATTTTATGAATTCAATTCGATTTTTTGAAGCACTATATTTTAAATAGGATATGAGAGATAAAAGTTCATATTTCTAAGTTTTTTTGGAAGATATTTTTAATACCATAATTATTTTCTTCAGTTACAACTTTCTTCTGCCAAAAACCAATGATTTCTCCAGATCCCAAAGAAATAAAATCAATTTCGGCAGCATCCGTTTTAACGAAGCTATTAATTCAACCTTGACAACATAATGATGACTTTATTAGAAAAGCTACGAATGTCATCAAAGGTAGAAAGCTTGGCAAAGTCTTGAGAAAACCTATAAATCATAAGGAACCTACCAACCAGTAGAGTCAGCATTGGAAAGAGAACACTCTTTCAGAATTTCAAAATTGTCTCTAATAGGCCAAAAGGAATGGGCTCGATGGGATTTTTCCCATTTGTAATCTTCGATAGATATATTCTAGGACTAGCCGTCGCCCGCGGCGTTGCTCGCGTTTTAGACCTTTTAGAGTGCGACTTTTCAAAATTCCTTTCTTATTGCACCCCTACACTACCTATATAAGGACACTACCCTCCAAATTTCATACCTCTAGGACTTATAGTTTAGGCTGTGCGTTGATTCTAAGTCAGCTTCAAAAGAGTTTTATATATATTGATTAAATGTACATTGGAACTTTTACTACCTAAGCTTTTTATATACCTTACAAATAATGATATTTTAAAATTGAAAATTGAATTCTTGGTATTTTTTTCCCATCTGGCCCACCAGTGAGCCTGCCGGTGGGTATCGATTTGAATAACTTTTAATAATATTTTTTTACTAAATACTAGAGATACAGTTTTAACTTTCATATGCAACTATTGTTTCAAGCAATCAATAATTGCCGTACTTATAAAAATTATTTTATAAAATTAATAATTTTGCTTTCTATGGAAAAAGAAAATAGGAAGTTCATATAAAAATACTAAAGCAAATACTATAGAGGCATAAAGTAGATAAAACACAGACCGTACTCCATGCATGTGCAGTGCAGTGTAATAGGTACTTTATAATTTATACGCATATTGTTCTACAAAATTAACAAACAACTTTGGCAACTTTTTTTTTTTTTAGTTCAGTATCTTCTACTAGAAGATATTTCTCACCTATCACTGAATCAAAAGATACATCAAAGCATGTAACCATTTTGATAAATGCCAACTAATAAAAAAAGTCCTTCGTATAGATACAAGAAGCTATAAATTACAAGTTTTAATCTAAAAATACATGATGATAGAACCAAATTGGACAGCATGATGAATGATGTTTATTTGAATTATAATAATTAATCAAATCGTGAATTTTAATATGAACATATAAATACAAAAACACCGAAAAAGAGTTCGCAGCAAGCCGCACCCAATCCATACAATTATTTGATTTGACATTGGACGGATTTTAAAGAAGCATTTTGTTTCGGATTTCAAAACATTTTTTGCACTAATATGTTAAAGATCACTAGTGATTTCAATAAACCGAGGTTTTTGTGTATTTCTACGTATTTCTAGTTAACAATCTAGTTTCCTTATTAGAAACTTTATTTAGCTTAGCACTAGAAGGCGTTGCGTGAAATGTCCATGAATAATTATTTATTTATAATTATTTATCTTGTATTGCCTAGCTCAGACAAGTCTTATTATCTGAGTTGCCTAGTCACGTCTATAAGTATTTCCCGCATTGGCACCCAGTGAAAAGTGTAAATATTCCGAGCCTTCATTTCGCAAAGTAGACAAAAACAAAGTTTTATCGTAAATCACGATGACGTGTGAAATGTCATTGTAATTTTTGTATGGTAGATTGATTGTTTGAGATATTTCGAAACCTTGCAAGAACAAACTGTGCCTTGATCACGAATAAATGTGACAATCGCAAACGTATCGCAACGCTAGCGTATCCGAGATACACTGCGCGGTGACACTACAACGGTTGGCAGTCGAGCTGGCATTGACGCGCAATATAACTCGAATACGCTGACGCGGCGACTGTCAGATTTGTTCGTGATAGAAGTACTTGTATCGAAGCACATACACGCATCAAAACAATCTCGTGAAGTATTGCGAACATTAAAACTGTGAGAAAAGTCAACAAAAAGAATAGATGAAAGCCACGATCGTTCCCAGACCTTTACAAAGGGGAAAAGTGTTACATAAAGTCTTAAATAATTTGAAGGCACAATTAATGATATCTTTTCGCTTTCGCGTGAGATTCATTATGAAAAAATTACGTCCATTGTGCAATGTTAGGCAACTTACGGTTCTGAAGCAACTCGTTTTATTCTAATGTTTATGGTTGTGGCGTATTAGCCTACATACTTCTTTTCATGGGTTTTTTCACACTGCCAATAGTTTTGTTTGAGTTGACAGGACATATGGTAAATATATCGTAGTATAGTATTATATGAGCTATGCCATCGTGTAGGTAATTCGTAAGAAGAGATAAAAATATATATGAATATGTTGAATATGAATATGTTGCCTTTGAATATGTTGTGTTACATTTTTGTTATACTCCTGAAAATATTTTTAAGAGGCTTGATTAATTTGTTTATGTAATTTAGCAGATGGCCCACCTGATTTTGAGCGGTTACTTAAGTAACCCAAATAATATTTGACTGCAAGACCGATATATTTAGGCAAAACATCATTATCATCATAATATTTTTTTTATGAAAAGTACATAACTATCGTTTATTCTAGGTGCGCATTGCACCTCCTTAGTCTAGAATATTGATACTTTTTTAACGTAAAGTTAAATGCATGGTGCACGACATTCATGCCAAGTAGCCAATAACTCTTTAAACTGTTTCGTTTTCAATAAACCAATCGGAATATTTTACCGTAAGTATTCCAGTAAAAATAAGTAGCAATAAAGTATTTTTCATAGCCTTCAACAATAACAAGAACAGTGATCGTAAACTTGAGATTTAGGACTCAAGAATACTGTAAATTCACTTTCACTGTAGTAAGTACACAGTATTTTTATCCTACTTCAAAAAAAGTGAAGTTTCTCAATTAGGTTGTAATATTTTTTAACGTTATCTCAGAGCTCCATCATTAAATAAACTTATTTGAACTTTTTCTTATCTGAAAGTGAATTTTATCTGATTGATCTTCCAGATGCGTCCCATAAAAATTTCATCAAAATCGGTTCAGTAGTTTGGCTTACAAGTAGGTTACTGTTGATTAACTTTTTAGCTATACAAATTATTCAAGTTTCTCGACCAAAACCCAAAGACAAATCATAAATCGTTCAATTATTTGTCTATTTCGACATAAGTACTACTAAGTACTTCAATTTAGTTTAATTGATAAATAGCAATCAATTCAATTGAATAGACTGCCGCAAGCAATTGCTTTGTATTAATTTTATTGACTGGTATCTATTGTTATTCTAAAAGCCAATCTAAGTCGTGTTTATATTGTATGGAACCTTTAGCACAGGTAGGTACCTTGAAAAGTTCGCCACTCAAAGTTGTCAAGAAAACCTAGTCTAGAGTTATTTGATGATTCGTCCCATAGTAAAATAATAGGTCTAACACATTAAGAACCAAATTAAAACTTTTAGCAGAACGAATCACCATCATATCAGCAGTTTTTTATGTAGTAGGTACGTTATAAAATAGACTCAATTGTGTGTATTCTCGAAAAGCTAATGGTATGCGCAGGCGCAAATGCCACGCTCTACTCCACCCGTTACGATATCCTAAATGTCAGAATCGTGATTTTTGACAAGAATGTTTCGCAAACCTTCGCCATATGCTTTGCTATGATTAACTTAGTAGTGGTAACCATGAAACTTGCACAATACCCCTAAAAAGGGACTGTATTGATACACTCCAAAACTGCCTACTAAAAAGTCCGTTCTGGTTCTAATTCTAATTTTTTTCCAGAAATCCTCACTGGATATTCACAAACTAGATGATACCAGTTAAAAGATCAAAAAATCTTCAGAGTTAGAGCATACAGGCAATTAAAAAACTTGCTTAGTAACTAAACAAAAACTAAATAATTTTTATTTACAAATTGATGGTAATGATTGAATTGATGATGATTTTAAAATACCTATAGATAAATTAGATACAGAAAGTCTGAAAACGATTAGAAATCCAAAGGTATAAAACTGTGCCTCAAAACTCTCAGATACCAACGAAATAAATAATATGATGAATATTGAACAAGAAGAAATGACTTAATCGTTCTTCTTAATTAATAAAACATAAAATGTTACTGTGAAGCCGAAGGGAAAAGTGCTATAAAAAGATCTCACGATCAAAATAACTATTTATGATAGTGAGAGCACATCCAACTCATCTTGGATGCAAATCCAAGGCCAGTTTCCAAGTCGGACGCAACATGTTAATGGCGAGGAATCCTGCGCAGAGCAATAACATTCGATTGAAAACGAAAGCCAAGTTCAACATCGTGGTAAAACTAGTATTAATAAAATTAGTTTTCATTGGTGCCAATATTGTTTTTGCAGAAATCTAATGCCTGATTTCAGGAGACAATACAACTATATTAGTTACATTAAACTCTCGCAAGGAACCGCAAACGATGGAAGAACCCTTTAGAAGAAAAGGTTATCAAGAAAGGTCGCGACCCTCCAGCAATGAGAAATCGACACAGAGAGAGAGAGAGAGAGAAACTCTACCGGCTTCTACATGTCATAATATAACTGTAGGTCTAAGGTAATATTTTTGATGGGCGTGAGTAATGGAAGAAGCTAAAGCCTCACGGGCATCTAAACTGACGTCTCCTCTGTGAGGCATCACACTGTAATTGCAAGGGGGCAGAAATAGGTACGGAGGTGGTTCTTTCTGGACTAGCTCTTTTACAAACAGGTCTACTAACTACCAACACTACTATTACAAACTCTACTATGATTCTTACAATACCATTTTTGTCTAAAAGAGTAATATTTTAGTCAGCCAATTAGTGTTCGAGATGTATTAAGTAATAATCGTTTTTTACGCGGTCAGGGGTTATTTGGTTCATATCTTTGCGAAAGATTCGTGCGTCACTCTATGGCTCAATTTTACTCTGAGCTTCCTGCCACACAACTAATGCACTTATAATGGTACTATTATGCTGCCAAGAGAAAGCAGGGTCATTTAAATGGAACCTAGTACATGTCATGGTTGATTCAATGGAAGAGGAGCAGCATATTATAAACAGATAACGTTTACAGTGAATTCCATTGCAATAATAATTTTCGATTAAAATGTATTTAGATGCAGCATGCACTATCCATGTAAAGTGTTTAAAGTAATGGTTCCACAACACGTCCTTAAGGTACTCTGTATAATTTTCTGAAAATGTATTCTTAGTGACCTCAACAAATCCATCCTTCTGATTTATTTTTCTAATTTCAAAGATGTTTTCTATTATGTAGAAGATCCAAAAGATTTGTGATTTTGAAGCTTTCACAGTTCAACGATCCATATAATTGGTTAAATTCAATAATAACCTTTTCCCACCTTTTTCAACGGTTGTTGTCGACCTATCAAAATGAACTTCAGTTGCAATCAATTTTCTTACGCTGAGAGATCACGATAAAATTGTTATGATCGTGATAATTGACTTATCAAGATGGTCTCTGGCTTCTAGGAATTGCCTAGCATGTAAGGAGCAAGATGTAATGGTTTAGAATATTCCGTTTATAGAATTCGCATCGGTCACGGCTGACCTCGCTTTGCGGAAGAAAGGTAAAGTCCATTTACTTCTTTTGTTTCATTGCTATCGATCAGTGGACCGACTCAGGTTTTTGCTCTACTTGTTTCATGTCTCGTTGTGGCATTTGAAGGTAAATCAAATTGTCGTGGTCGTACTTACCTACTTTTGATTCTGCTTAAATTAGGTCCTTTTCAAACGTTAGAAGAGAGCAGGTGTAAACGAGAAAAATAGCTGTACCTATGATTTAATTTTGGTGAACTCTCATCAGAATCTATGAACAAATTTTATTAGTAAAACTAAAAAAAGCTGCTTGATGTTGCAAACCTTGAAAGCATTAGCCACAATTTTGGACATTTAAAAGTATTGTTTTAAATGATTTTAAACGTTTAATAAATTATTTTGAAAATGTTAAAGCAAAAATGTTCAAATGTTAAGAACAAAATTACATAATTTGTTTGCTCAAGCTTTAACATTTTTTAAACATGAAATTCGAGCTTTTAGTTCCTGTAGCTTATGTACCCAATTGCAAAAGAACTCGATCATAACAAAGCGGAGTAGAGGCTATTTTGGTCTTTCTGTCGGTCCATTGTTTATAATATTGCTGACACGAATGACACTTCATCATGACCTTTTTCTTGGAGTTCTTCTATTTCTCGCGGTCATCTACAAGTTGAGTGACTTTAGTAACTTCTTTATTTTTCTATATCATACCTTTTTGTTCAACTCCTAACATTGCAGTCGTCAAATGATGATAATCGCTTATAAAGAATACTTTATTGACTCACCAAGTACTGAATTCCCATCAAATTTGTATGTTAACAATTTTTACCTGTAACAAACAGAATGATTAGCGATAGCACACAAATGGGTAAGTCACGTCACGCGAGGTTTTGCAAACAATATCTATTGAAACAATGTCGTTTTATAAAGATCCTTGTAATACAAAACAATGTTTAAGTTACAAATAACATTGTATACTTAGTTATTACTGAAAATATTTATGAGCGGAGGCCATAGGACTGAAATAACTTGACGATAACGATATTTTTTTATACCAAACTAAATATATCTGTTACTAGCTGTCGCCCACAGCTTTGCTCGCATGATGCATGCGCATTATTTGTTTAAAATCTTTGATCCTAATTTTAGACCCTTTGGGGTGCGACTTTTCAAAATTCCTTTCTTAGTGCACCCCTACACTATTAAGGATACTACCCTCCAAATTTCATACATGAGGACTTAAAGTTTAAGCTGTGCGTTGATTGTCAGTAAACTTCAAAAGAGTTTTATATATTAAGAAGATTACCTTCCAGTATTTCATCGATAATTATTTCTTAACATGGCTTGGTTCAGGATATAAAAGGATAAAGGAATCGATATTGCAAATGAATCAGATTTTTATGGTCCACGCAACAGTTATATCTGTTTATCCTTCGAATTAGCATCAGCTTCCTCAAAATATGTCGTGTTCCGCAAAACTTAAAAATATTTCATAAAAATTACCGTTTCGTAAATATGTAACGGTTCATCGTATATTTACATTTTTTTAACGGTTCCATCCTTGGCTTTTACTGATTGTATTAGCATTCCTTTAGGACTTGTGTGTTGTGACCAAGTTGTCCCGAACTCTAGAGTCACGAACTATTTCTTGTCTTTTAATGTATCATTTAACCTTGATATTATCTTTTATTTTCGAACGAAAGGTTGTATCGTTGTTAAGTGATATATTAGACTATAAAAAGTTATATGTGGCAGAGGCCATTTGTGAAGCAATTTGTCTTGTAAAATGTCATTCTTTTTCGGTTGTTATTACTTCATAGTTTACATTAATGTTGCTTATTTCTTATTACTGAAATCAGACAAACTTCGAAACTAAACCGCAGTTTCGTCATTGAACTTTACCTCACTTTCCTAAAGACTGTTGAGCAGTTCTTGGTTTTGTTTTGCAAAGTTTGCACCAATCAAGCCGTTGATGTATCACAGAACACGAAAGCAACAAAAGTTTTTTTCGTAAAGAGCTATAACGCCTTGAAATATGACTCTTATTACGGATACAAGTTTTCTGCATACATTTCTGACACCAATTTCAGGTTTTTTTGTAACTCTATACGGTTAGTCTCATAATCCCCTTTGCGCTGTCCCCGTCAAGGGGATTATGACACTTTTTGTATCATAATCCCCTTGATTACAAGGAGTTTGAGTTAGTCTTACTGAATATTCTTTTGATACATAGGCTTTCACCAAATCTTTTCACAGCTTTGTGTTTTATAGTGCGATACTAAAAACATTCCGAATTCATTGAGTGTAATAATGTGCGAACAGATTGACAGTAAAGTCATCAACGCAATTTATTAGAATAGAACCACGCCACTGAAGCGTGTTGAACGCTTTCTATGCGTTTGAAGTGTTGTTCTGTTACCAATTCTCTGAAACGTGATCCTCTGAAGGTTACTGGAAACTGTGGAATACGAATTCACATTCTTTATGCCTATTTATCTTAGCGACAGTTACTTCTAGAGTCAACCGCTCGTACCGTAGCTTGCTTAGTCAATCTTCACCGATTATTAAGGGATGTTCTGCGCGGTCACTATTTGGATGGGTGATCGTTAGTCTCATTTATATCTGAGCGCTTCCGTGCTTCGGAGGGTACGTTAAACTTTCGGCTATAGCAGTCGTTAAGCCATGACGGAGGCCTTATGGCGACCTAAAAAATCCGTCACCAGAATTGGCCACTAACTCATACGAGTTTGTTTGCTTTTTACTTCTAGAGTTTTGTGAACATATTATGGCTGCACGATACTGATTTATTGCAACACATCGGTGATCACTCAATATGTGAGATTCTTAGGTTATTTTTTTTAAATAGTGGAACGTTTTGCTCTCGTCAGACTTCTCTTGACTGGACAATTTTTACTAACGTTAGATTTCGTATTCCAAGAGCAGAGAACGGGAAAGATCTAGTCTAGTCTCCCTGGCGTGACATCAAACTAGTTATTCTTAATTTTGCATGCTTCTACTACGCTCTAGTTATATAAATAGCGAATCTCAAATGAAGTATCTACGTATTGGCATAAAATTAAAAGTGATTCTCTTTAGGCACGGCACGTAACGGTATTCATAGAATTGCATGTCAAAAACTGCCAGGCATAAATAATTCCGATCTTAATTTTATAGATAACTGTTCAATTTCCATCGAGGTCGGTGTCGTCGGTTCGTTCACACTTCCGACACAACACCTACACGATATCGTGGGGAGCTAATTGATTAACCAAGTAGGTAAGTCACAAGACGCTCTCCCACTGTGTCGGAGCTGCAGAGTACTGCAGAGGGCCTTATAGGCACGTCCACACAGGGTATCACTGAACATCAGCTGGATTCTTATAAAAAGAGTTTTTTTTACTTTCTAATCTTATTAGGTATAGCATCCATGAATAGCTTACAATGTTCTATGGACAATACCGCGGATGTACGGTCGGCTACCCTCATCTGAACAAGGCCTGAGGATGTACCTTCACGCTGCCTTGGCGTTTCATCATGCACGATGTTGCTGCTTTTTAATTAGTAGGAACAAGTGTCTTGGACCTTGTTGTAAGCCCGTATGCTGGTTACTGCTCAAGGACTGCTCCGGACTCAAGCATAGATTTTTGTTTGAAAATCTCTACTCAAATCTATGTTTGAGTTTGATTTTCGTAGACTTCCGCCGCCACGCTTGGTCGCCGGTCTAGTGATATGTTTTGGTCGTCAAGAGACTGATTCATTGGCGACCAATCGACACTTGTACGAACCAAAAACTCAAGCGTTGAGATTCTTCAACCTTTCCCAATGGAATCTACACGCTTCATTATTTGACTTTTACTAAGTATTCTTCACAAAGTTCCACAACTTTCAGCACATCGAATGAAAAAAACTCGTGTAAAGAGAATTTTTTTCCCCGAAACACGTGCTACTGCAGGTGTATGACAGGTGAGAAATATGCAAACGAAAATGTTACAAAAGTGTCAGACTGACAGATGTCCTTGTAACGTTGTAAGTAATAAGCGGTTACTTACTGGTGATTACAAGCATGGCCCAAGCTGTCCAAGTAAATTAATTTTAAAGTAATTTTGAATAACACACATAACTTCATGAACACTATCAATGGTTTTTTCACAGGGTCTATTGGCTGATGATTTCGACAGAATAACAGCGCCACCACCTTTGGGTGGTGAGGCATACGCTGAGTCGAAACCCGTTTGCTGCTGTAGCACACAAACACTTGCCAGCTTACCTAGCTACCTACTCAATACACTCATCTCATTTTTCTTTCAGTGTAATTTTTATTTCTTTGTAGTGTTGTTACTTTAGTTCTGTAGGTGTATTTTGTGTGTTACTTTACTTTATAAGCATATAAATGCCTGTCTATGTCTATATCTAGGTATGTCTAATAAGCTGGAGTTTCTGATCAAAGTGCTGTTGTAATAAAATAATTATACGATAATATAAAACATCACATATATCTAAGTGTAGGTTGTTTTCAGAAGAGGCTATCAGATTTGCCGATAAAGAATCTCACCAGACATTCAGACACGAACATTTTCGGCTTTCTATTGTTTTTGTCCAACACATGTGACATCTTACACCATAGAAATTTCAAGCGCTTCGGAAAATCTTTGGCGTTTTTGACCAAAAGTTAATTCCTATTTCCGATAAAATTTTCGAACGTTTCGAGTAATAAGTTGCAAACTTATTTAATTTTATTGCTGACCTAGACGACCCGACTCTTCATAATTTTAAATTAAGTTAAAAAATTGCCCGTC
Organism: Eulithis prunata; assembly: GCA_918843925.1. Classification (NCBI taxonomy): domain Eukaryota; kingdom Metazoa; phylum Arthropoda; class Insecta; order Lepidoptera; family Geometridae; genus Eulithis; species Eulithis prunata. The sequence continues at coordinate 2,780,715 of OU974019.1, read as the reverse complement.
CCCTCAACACAAAATTGGTTACAAACCTTTCTAAAGAAAGGGACCGCTTATATAAAGTAAAAAAAAAAAAAAATAGTTAAGTTACTTATTCTGAACGTTGAATAAAACCTAAAGATCGAAAAGAGCGTGTAACAGCTGGAATTACAGTTGGTGCGAAACTCAGACCAATTTCGTGGTCTGCCATAAAAGCCATAATGAGGAAATTATGCCTCGCTTCACTCACGACAGGCACGTATCGTGTTTTCATCATCTGAAGGGCCTAGTATAAACATATAAGTGAAACTCGTAAGAACGAATTTAAACTCTAGCTGATATGTTATAAAGTCAGTTGTTGCAACAAACTCTGAAGATAAAACTTTAAAGAAGTCTCAGATGAATCGATTTAAAATATCAATGTTTCAACTCGATTGCAAAACGGTAGCTTTTGTTCCATTGTTTGAAAAGTGGGTGGTCGTGTTCCAAATTCAAATTCAATTAGGTGATTTTCTTTTCATTTGCCACCACGCAATGCAATGTGCATTTAGAAAAAAAAAGTAAAGGAACTATTTGAAAATTCAATTTTAGAACAAAAAATTCACACTCTTTATCCATTTTTTTATAAACACACACACACACAAATAAAGAAATATATAACTTTAGGTGCAGAATAAATTAAAAACAAATCTAGACAAAAAAGGTGCCACATTTTGAATTTAAATGACCAAAGAGGTTTTATTTATTGGCGCCTGGGTTCTGTTTTTGTGCTACTTAGTTCAATAAGCTGGTTTATAAAAACGATACCTTGCCTGTACCTACCCACTTATCTAAAAAGAATTGATTCATTTTTGAACATGATTGATTAAATAGAAAAACATTTAGATTTTTCGTAAGTACTTGTATAATATGCAGATACGTATTAATGATGAATTATGAATAAAGTTTTTATTCCAATACCTACAGGTGTAAATAAAATCATATACCCTCCTTTTTGTTTCGCTGTAGTTGGGTAAAAAAACACTCCTAAAAACGAAGGACATAATATGCACACTAATGCATAGTGCACACTGTGCACACTACAGCCAACATACTTAAACCAAACCAGGCCTTTCACCTTTGAAAACTTGAAACAGAAAAACGAGCATTGCCCTGCTCAAGATTTTATCTTAGGTACCCAAAACAAATGTTTTACCATTTTCCACACTTCCAAAACTAGAACTCGTTGTGGACACTGTAAAATACTGTATTTTATATCCCTGGCTCACTGGTACACCGAGCTGGTTTCCACAGTCCTTCCGTCCGTGGCCGTCTCTCTCAGCTTTCTCCCCGACCCCCTTGTCTCCCACCATCACGTACGGATGACATTGACAGGTCGGGATATTGACACTGACAGTTACCTAACCACTCGTGCACATGAGACAGGGTAACGCATCTACTGAATAGATGCAAACACTACAGACACTAACTTGAATTACGCACACTACTTTATAACAGTATCACACTACCTAAAACCAGTAGGATATAACGATCTCCGACTTTGACCTCACACATGTAACCAACCGGCTCTGAAAATCGGTGCCAATGCCGTAGGTACGAAAAAGTATCGACTATATTTCTTGTTGTCAATTCGTATCACTATTTGTACCTACCTAAACAAATAAACCGGGTTAGAGCGACCTTTACTCAAATCGTTCTTTTTTTAAACGGCTTGTTTTAATCGATGATTGAAGCTTTTTTCTCCGTTTGTGGCTTTTGATATACCTACCTAAATGGTTAGTCAGGTAAGCGGATTATGAGTTGAGAGTACCAACAGACTAACTAAGTAATAGTACTTTTATTATTACTCTGTGCTAATAGGTACCTTACTACGTCATAAATACCATATTAAGCATTACCATAGTGATTTGTAAGTAATCATTTGACAGCAACTGATGCAATGAATTCCACACTTTGCACCTGGTTAATGTTTTCTACGATAATGATAATAACAATGAAATATTATAAGTACGTAACTTAAGCCAAGATTATCCCCAATTTCCTTAAGCGTGATCCATCTTAGGGTGCAGCTACACTTACCATCCAGGTGTGCTGGCAGCAAAATGCTTAGCCAAAGCACATAAAAAAAAACTTATGTTTATTAATTAAGTTCAGCTATATTGTCAGTCAGTCAGTCAAACACCCATGATTGTGACCAAATATTATTTTAATCAATGCTTGAAGTTTGATTTCAACTTGAGTTTATTTAGTGTTCAATTTTACTCCGATTCAAATGAAACTATGAAACGAACTTTAAAATTGAAACTGGCAAACATTGACGCAATCCAAGCGGTTTCCAATTACCAAGTGTCAGGGTTGCGGCTTTTTTCCACGACCTGTGATATGCGGAACCGAATACTAATAACGAGTTGTGGTTTCAGATCAAAAATTTTGTTTATTCTGCCATAGGTTTCAATTTTATAGGTATTTTTATATTTACAGTATAGATTTAACCGCTTAGATGCCTAATTTATTCAGTTAAGAATAACATTACAGAAAAATTTCAAGAGCATTAATTCTACTTAACATTAAAATTAGTACTAAAAATACGGTAATACTAACTTAGTTTATAAAAAATCACAAATACAGACTAGAGGTAAATCATCATCAATCAATATCAATATCAATATATATAGGTATAAAACTCTTTTGAAGCTGACTTAAAATCAACGCACAGCCTAAACTATAAGTCCTAGAGGTATGAAATTTTGAGGGTAGTATCCTTATTATAGTGTAGGGGTGCACTAAGAAAGGAATTTTGAAACGTCACACTCTAATCTAAAGTTAGTTATATAAGTTTCTATCTAAATGTTCCAGACACAATAGAAAATCTATGTCTCGCCAAAATCAACTGTCCGGGTTGCCAGTTAGTCGAATGAATTGAGGGAATGAGTAAAACTTTTTAGGCTGATTCTATTCAAATTCATATTTCACATTCAAATATTTATAGCAATCAACGTTTACATAGTATCAAAATTGTAATGGACTAGCTTTTATTCGCAGGGAACCTATAATTTGGCACTATTCAAAATTTTGAAACCAAGTACCTACATGAAGGAGAGTACATACCTACTTAAGTAAATAAAACACTATAATTGGTACAGTATACATTGTATACAACATCAAAGTTGTACCGAAATGTTGCAAGTGGCGCTAATAATCCTAAACGTATTCTGTTGCACAAGCTATCAAATAAACACACAACCCAATTCAGACCATAAAATAATAGACATACAGTCTAAACCCGCTATTTTTAATCTTACGGTACAATTCGTCGTAAATCAGACCGTAATTCCAAAGAGATAGAAACTAAAATTGTCAGTTGGATACACTACAGGTGTTTCTTAAGTTACTGGGTCACGAGGAGATGGAATTACAAAGTTAAACACTGCCAACTACGGAGTAAACCTTAGTATAGTTGAAATTGTGTTCTTAATTCGAATTCTTCTGTGTGGACCACAGAGCTATCTTGGTACGTAAGCATACATTTTAGAGTAGGTACATACCTAAGGCCCGTATGCCGTTGCCGATACACTTGTACAGAATTCTTTTGTTGCATTTTTGTAAACTAATTGAACGAATAAAAATATTGCCGTCCCTTTCTCATAAACTGAAACGACAAAGACCGCTATAATTTTAGATCTGTCAAATTCGGCTAGTTTAGAAAAATGCAACAAGAAAATCGATACCATCGTTACTCAAGCAAAGTCTTGAGTAGAGATTTTGGTACAAGAATCTACTCGTATGCTTGAGCTCGGAGCAGTGTTTGAGCAGTAAATCATCATACTGGACTAAGTATTCTAACATCATACCTAGCATCAGATTTTCAATCGTTTGAGTCATAAAAAAGTTCTTTAAAAAAACATTTCAAAAGTTTGAAGCAATATTTTTTTCTAAAGAAAAATACTTACATAACACAAGGTTATTTTGGAAACAAACTATAAATCAAGATCACAGTATTTTCTCTAATTATGCATGTCGTTTGACCGAGACCTAGTGTTATGCAATGTTACGCATGTTACATTGGCGAAAGCCAGCCGGTCAGGTGTGTTACCGCCTTTAGCTGGTGGGCAATTTCGAATTTCTCCGTGTAAGACCGGTTTAGCGCGATATTATCTCGATTACGATCGATTCTTACAAAATTGAATACAATAGAATTAGAGGTTCGAGGGCCAACATCTGTTGCTATCGAAGTTTGTGAAGTTAGAAGATTATATAAAAACAAAAGTTAGATGGGAAGAGCGCAAGTAGGTAGAGCGCAGTATATTTTTCACGTCATTAGGGCTTTGACAAAAATACTGTTTTTTTAGAGAATATAATTACACTTTCAAGCGTCAAATTATAATATCGATGCCTATATTCTATTTTAAAAGAGATTGTAGCTAACCTAAAAGTAGCAACAAACATATTTCTTTAGAGCGTGGTGGTAGTCCATTAAAAAAAGATAGAACGTCAAAACCGTTTAGAAATAGCGTCATTTAAATTTCGTCCCTGTCAAAAATCTCCCCATATCTTCAAATTCAATCATCTACCGCTTCTCACCGTGCTTCGTAAAAGGTATAAAGGTTGCCCATCCATCATAAATTAGTTTTTTACGCACGGGTCATTTACCTGTTCAATTGGTTAACCCTTTTCATAATCGTCATGCTAAAACAAAACTGGACAAGTCAAATCTTGAATCAAAGCGGTCGATGAACTCTGCTGACCACACCTTTATAATTACGAAATCGGTAGTTCATAGGCCTGTGTCACTTCTAAGACATATCAGACAATAGAGGAAATCTCTAGCATAATTTCGTTAAATAATCATAAAAAAGATAATTTTAATAATAATAAAAATTTCAGTCTAAATAATAATAAGAGAAATAACTTTAATAATCAATCTAGTCAGTCAAAAAGTAAATCTATCAAATTAAATAAATTAAAATATACCAGCTTGGTGCATCAGAACATTGAAGGTTTGCGTAGTAAAGAATTAGAGCTGGAACTGTACATGACCTCGAACAGCATCGACATTATTTGTGTCACAGAACACTGGCTGAAATGTCATGAGCTTATGTTTAGTTTCAGTGATCACCAGGTTGGTAGTGCTTTCTGCAGAGAACGCTTTATTCGAGGTGGCTCATTAATATTACTAAATAAACAAATAAAATTTAAAGAACGCAAAGATATTGTCCACCACTCTGTAGAAAGGCACATTGAAGTAGCATGCGTAGAGTTGGAGCAGTTCATTGTTATAAGCGCTTACAGCCCACCATCCGCCTCATTTGATATTTTTGAAAAAGCAATGGAAGAGATCTTGTATAAAATATGTAAAACAAATAAACAAATTATAATTGGCGGCGATTTCAATGTAAATCTGCTTGTTCAATGTTCCTTAAATACCAGACTAATAACTTTATTTAAATCATTTGATCTCGAAAATGTATTTCTGGAACCAACTAGGATAACAGCCACCTCGGCTACGTGTTTAGATAACATCTTTACCAACGTAAAAATAATAAGTAAAAATGTAATTAGTCACATCTCATCGGACCACCTTGGTCAACTTATTAAAATAGAAGCTCAAACTAGAAATAATGAAACAAGAAAAATTACTTTTGTCCCATTGACCATGCATCGCCTGGATAAGCTAAAGCTGGACCTTATCTCCAAGCTTCCCACATTAACTTACAGTAACTGTAATTCAAATAACTTGTATGAAACTTTCTTCTATAGATTCAATAACATCTTCAATTGTATTTTTACATCTAAGTCGATAATGGTCACTGGCAGTTCTAAATTCAGTGAGTGGGCAACAGCAGGTATTCATAAAAGCAGGCAAACATTGTACGATCTTTATAGTGAAAAACAATACAACTTCAGTGAAGAGTTCAAAGAAAAAGTTAGAAAATACTCGAAAATTTTCAAAAAAGTCTGCCGTATTGCCAAATCCCAATATATAAGCTCAAAAATCAAAACTAGTCAAGACAAAATCAAAGCAACTTGGAAAGTAATTAATAGTGAGACCGGAAGAGTCAAAACACATAACAATGTATTCAATCTAAATGTTGACGACACTATCATTAACCAAGATGATGATGTGGCCAAAGCATTTGAAACATTTTTTACCGACATTCCAGTCTCCACTACAAAGTCTTTAAACTCTTCGCACATAATCGCGGAGTCATTACTTAAAGAAAATATACCTGAGTTCAAAACATTATTTAATTTCGATTATGTGCAACCAAATGACATTGTCAAAGCTTTTAAAATGATAAATGTTAAAAAAACCACGGACCTCTGGGGCATTTCTGTTGCCGTCATAAAATCCGTAATTGATCTTATAGCACCAGATCTAGCTTTTATATTCAACCAATGCATTGATTGTGGTGAGTTCCCTGACTTAATGAAACATAGTAAAATAACACCTTTATTTAAATCAGGTAGTCATTCTGACCCTACTAACTTTCGGCCGATATCAGTGCTACCTACATTTAGTAAAATCTTTGAAAAACTTATGCTTAATCAGCTGCAAAGGCATTTTGAAATAAACAACTTACTTGACAATAAACAATTCGGTTTTACAAAGGGTCGCTCAACCACCGACGCGGGTGTTGAGTTAATATCACATATTTTTGAAAATTGGGAGCAGTCACATGACGCCTTGGGCATTTTTTGTGACCTATCTAAGGCGTTTGATTGCGTGCACCATGAAACGTTAGTCAGGAAACTTAACCACTATGGTGTGAAAGGGGTTGCTCTTGAACTTCTTAATTCTTACTTAAGTAACAGAATTCAAAGAGTTGATGTTAATGGAAAACGTTCTCCGGGGTCAGTGGTAAAAATGGGTGTACCACAAGGATCAATACTAGGACCGTTCTTGTTTTTAATTTACATTAACGATCTACCACGAGTAGTTAGAAACGATCATGAGATTGTACTGTTTGCAGATGACACTTCACTTGTATTTAAAGTGAAACGACTACAAACTAATTATGACGATGTAAATAATGCAATCTCTAAGGTTGTAAACTGGTTTAATGTAAACAATTTATTACTAAACGAAAAGAAAACGAAATGTATTCGGTTTATTCTACCAAACGTCAAACAAACAAATGCTAATGTAAAAATCAAGGAAAATAATATAGATCTCGTGGACACCACAGTATTTTTAGGCATAACTCTAGATAATAAACTTCAATGGGGCCCACACATAGATAAATTGTCGAAGAGACTTAGTTCTGCGGCATACGCAGTCAAAAAGATCCGCTTCCTTACAGATGTGGAAACCGCAAGACTAGTCTACTTCAGCTACTTTCATAGCATTATGTCGTACGGCATTTTGTTGTGGGGGAGTGCTGCAGATATAAACACCATATTTGTGTTGCAGAAGAGGGCTATTCGTGCAATTTATAACATGGGTCCCAGAGATTCACTAAGAAATAAGTTTAAAGAAATAAATATAATGACAGTACCTTGCCAGTACATCTATGAAAACTTATTGTATGTTAAAAAAAATATAAATCTATTCAACAAAAAAAGTGATAATCATAATGTTAACACTAGAAACAAAGACAAACTCGCTGTTCCCACCACTAGGCTCTCAAAAATTAGTAAATCTTTCAAAGGGCAATGTGTACGCTTCTTTAACAAAATCCCAAGTGATGTGTCTCAATTGTCGATTGGCAAGTTCAAAAACGTAATAAAACAAAGACTTATTTCAAAAGCATACTATAAAATATCAGATTATTTAGAAGACAAACAAGCTTGGGACGAACTAGCTCCAACTCATCCAATAAAAAAAAAAAATTGTAATCATACCTAATCATACAAAACGTAATGACGATTCAAAGTGATCAGTGAGATTTTATTGAATAAAAGCTTTTTGACTTTGACTTTGACTTTAAGTCAATTTTAGTTTTGTACAGCTGCATAGATACCTAGAAATGCTAAATTTTTTTGGAACAAAATTTTGGTCCATCGATAAAAACTAAACGGTCGATGCTGCTGTCATCGATATTAAGAAGTAGTTACTTAAGTAGGTAGTTAGGTACTTATCTATAGGAAAATGTAAAAGTACCGGCGACTTTGTAGCTCTAATGTTTTGGAAACATTCCTAACTCTCTCTCTTTCTATCTTACACTTTCTCTCATTCTCTGTCACTCTCTTTCTCTCTCTTTTTTTATAAAACGTCAATACTCAGCACACGTCCATTTCATTTTACAAAGCTTCCTGCAAAGATAATGACAGGCGTCATGGCTCAGTCGGTAGCAGCTCTGCCTTCCGTGCTGTGGGTCGTGGGTTCAATCCCCACCGAGAACAAACATTTGAGTTGTAAAACATAGATGTTTGTTCTGTGTCTGGGTGTTTCTATGTATTATAAGTATGTATTTACAAAAAATAATAATTTAGGTATGTATGTATTCTATCAGCCATCTAGTTTCCATCGTACAAGCTTTGCTTAGTTTGGGACTAGAAGGCGTTGTGTTAAGTGTCCATGAATATTTATTTATTATAATTGCATTTTTCGATAATCGTCATAGAGAGTGGTTGTAACTAGGCTTACTCTCCTTGGTGTAGGAATCAAGAGATGTCAAAATACTCATTACTTTTCTGAAAGTCAAGAAAGATCTAAAAATCATAAACCGCATTCAATCACTTTTCACAAGTTTCATTCCTTTGAGTTCCAAAAGTGATACGTTGGTACAAGAGCCATTATAGTCATCTGTGGCCAGATTCCTTTCTTTTCCGTAAGTATAACATTTCTTTGTTTTCGATGTCAATGACTTCATTCTCACCGAAATGTCAGAAAAAGCGAAGCTTACGTAAGCTTGTTCCATTACTTTTAGCATTTAAAAAAAAAAAAAAAAAAAAAAAAAAGTTCACAGCCTCTACCACTCAGCCAATACCACAATACACAAAATATCGTAGATCGAATTTGTGGTCGACCAAAAAAATCAATAATTTTTTTCATAAATCATTTATTGTTTGTGCTTACTTAGAAAAGTAAATTGAAATATTTCAGACTTTACCTACCTAGGTTGGTAAAAATAAGATTTACGCACCATGAAAACCGACACATAACAAAACTTACAAAATAAAGTGAGACTTAATTTAAGCTTTTATTTACGTACGTTCACAATAAATGATTATGATTATTATGAAAAAAAAACTGATAAAAAACACGTATTTTGTGTACTAATTAAATTAAATATGTAGTAAGTAATACCTTCAGTTAGCCATAATAATCTTACCATTTTACTGATACAATCAAGAATTAAGGTCACTGCGTTTACACGCAGCTTCAAATGAATGCTTACAAATTGCTTTAAATTATACACTTTTGTGTGTGCAATAAAGTAATTGTTGTAACATTTATCTTTTTGTATGAAATTTGATGGTTTATGAGAATGCATTTATAATTTATTAATGTTGACTACAGTTATAGCCACAGGTTCACGTCACTATAAACCAATAAAATGTTAGACTTTAAGGAACAATGTCATGTGACATTTCTACTTTCTAAATAAGCGTGTATAGACTCACCTGAATATTAGCGTAGCCCTTCAAAACCAAAGTGCAATCTGCAAACAAGAAAACATCAATTAGAAAACTGTACTATGCCTGTTATGAGCTTTGTCATTCAGTTGGAAAATACAGTATCGCGTCTTGGGGACGCAAACTCAGTTGAGCTATTTAGTTGTGGTTTTTTGCAACGACTCTTAGGTAGTCCAACTGTTTATTGCATAATTTGTTTATTTTGAAAGTAGCCACCTGGATTAGTTTGTTAATAGGTAACAAATGACTTTACAGACCATCGCATTAATTTACGTATTAGGTATAAACTACCTATTAGGTACCTATCAATTTTCAACTGTAGATAATATCAAATTACATAACGCTATTTAAAAGCAATGAAATATAGAGTAGGTACATGGAGTAGATATAAATATAAACAAACCGCCTACGCGGAAGTCTACGTAGATTAAAATTAAATAATATTGCTAAACGAAAGTGAAAATAACGAAAGTAAGAGGCGATCAGACGAGTCGATCGGCAGCCATCTTGACGCAGTCGCTGATGGCTTTGCAAGTCTTCAACGAACTTTAATGGAAATTGAGCTTTATAGCACGGATTTTATACTGAGTACCTACACTCCACAATCCAATGTAGAAAACCACAGTTTATAGTCTCATCAAACCCTTTGGTGAAACCAACTATTTCTTCAAGCGTATTTTCCCTATCAATGGGATTTTAATATTTTTTCCAAAAATCATCTTTGGCTACGGTCGTAGCTTGCTATGGTGTAGCAATGGGAATTTCTGGAAATTTTTACATAGGTAGGTACTCGGTACTCGAAGGTGTACATGTCGGGCACATTATGAGATTAACAAAGTTCTCAGCTCTCTACAAAACGAATAGACTGGTAATTGTTGTTCACGGCACTAGAAGACAATGGAGAAGGCTCTTTAGGTATGGTATAACCAGGCTTCTTCATTGCACGCTGCTGATCGAATAACCACTATTAATAGCTGAACGAATAAGTAGAGTCACGTTACTAAGTCCAAATATATTGAGTGTAATTTTTGTTGGGGTGTGTAATTTAGCGTATATATTTTGATTTCTACTACTGTTATTACATCAATTCCAGTTGTATGTGATTAAGATGTTCTTCTTAGAATAGTAAAAAGTGCAGTTCACACGCAATTCACAAATGAAGCCATTGTCGGTGCTTCCGGAATCCGGTGTAGACGGAAATAGTTGCGTTTTTAACATCCGTTTCGGACCGAATCAAAAGAGATACTTGCAACCTTAGATATTATTTTATTACAGTTCTTATACACTTTCACAATCTATCTAAATTTAAAATGATTTATGAAAGAAATATGGTACCGCCAAATAACGTATCTTAACTACGTACACCTAATATCGTATGCTGTAAAATTATTTTTGATACCGAGGAAAACATAACATTTACGAGAATAGTAAGTGCTCTCACACTCATAATAACCGGATACAAAACTAAAAACCAGTGATCATATCAAGTGCAAGGTACAAAAACACTAATATTATTTACATTGAGGTCAATGACATACATAACTATTATTATAATGAAACTCCGCTCACGTATGCTCATAAAAAAGAGCATAACGGCTAAGACAGTCTGTTCATGGAAAAAACTCTATTAATAAACTGAAGAAGCCATCAAACTGCACTCATTAGCACCTGTATTAATTTTCTTAAGAGTATGTTCATCACAATGCCCACTGGCACATCACTCTTTACCCATTCCCCGATGAACGAGACGCTGGCGGTGCCTGAGACATGATTTAGATGGAGTAGGCTTGCCCAGCACCTATACATCCTCTCAGCCTATAGTCGGCCTCATCCACAGTATTCCATAGGCAAGAACGTCAATACGTGCCAAGCTGACTAAGCCGCGGGTTTACCTCACGGTGTTTTCGTTCACCGTTTGAGAGCATTGTCATTGTGCACACTTTTCCGAGGTCAAATTTTAATTGAAACTAGTGCAATTTACAAGGCAGCTCAACATATAGTCAAAAAGCCGCCTTCAAGAGGTACCTACGTCATGAAATGCTCCGGGATCGTCCTCACGTCCAACGCCATTGAACTTTGAAACAACGATAATAGAATTCTAATGAGCGGACAGAGTTTTGTTCTAAATTGTTTTAACAGTTCAAAGTTGGAAAATATGAAATAAACAGTACAAGCTTTGCTTAGCCTGGAAAAAGAGGATGCTGTGTAAAAGGTAGGTACATTAATATTTTATTTATTTATAAGAACTAGTTTTTTTTTATATGGATAGGTACTGGAAATGTCGCTCTTTGATACCGTGGAAATAATCAAATTTTACGAAACCGAGAGTGCTTGACCTGATGTTAAGCCATTACTTACGAATACTAACTCTTATCATTATGTTTGATTTATTTAGTTCATTATTAAAACAAACCCAGACGTGATTCTGGTTCTACCAATGGTAGAAGTATGTAGTACAGTCTATTACAAAAATTACATCGCAAATTACATAACAAGATTAGCAGATGCAGACAAAGCAGGTGCCAAATCTGTTGCATAATGTTACAACAGATATAACTCATTGGACATAACAATTAAAATTATCAGTAAATCGTTGTGTAACCGTTCATCGACTGTCATGGACATGCTGATCGATTTATGGACTGTCTAGTTAGTATGCAAAACTATAGCAAAGACCTGCATGACATTCTGGTATACACTGCGCGGTATCGCAGCAAAACTCTGCACCAACTGGATAAAGTAAAAAGCGACCGCGCACTGTCGCGCAGTGTAACTAAAACATTAGTAACAAACCATCATATAATTTACATCGTAAATACATAATTTTTTTCTAGATTTTTTCAATGGTTAAAAAGCAATTTTCATGGTAATTTCCTAGGTTCCTTCCATACCCTCAAATTGATAATAGATAAAGTAGTCAATCGACAAAACTCATTGTAACTCTGTGACAGTTGCATCACGATTGGTTCAAGAGTTTAACCATGAAAGACGTTACAAACAAACAGACATGCAAACAAACTAGATTAAATGAAAAATAACTATTAATCATTTTAAGTAAACTAATCTGTGTCGTAATACACTGGAGTAATGATGTTATTCAGTTATGAAACCGCAGTGAATGAAAGATCGGTAATTAATGGGTGTGTTTCAGTTAATCTTGTGATGTAATGAATGAATGATAACTTTTTAGAACACATCTGACATGGGATTACTAGCGTGACATGACTAGAATAAAGTTCTACCTACTTTAATGGTGATTACAGTCTAACAGTTAGGGTTTTAGATGCTGACCCAGAAATTATTTTTTTAGTTGTCTTAAAGAAACTGCAGTGCGTGATATAAGACCGCCAATTTTAGGGCAAATTACTTACTGTAGCTCTTGTGCTAAGTGCACAGTTTAACTCCATGCAATAAAGTTTTTTTTATTGTTTATGGTGGTCATGGTCACTTTTATCATCATCAGCCAAGTATTTTCCATAGAGTCATTTTCTATTAAAAATTTATGAGATTTTGTTGAATCGTCATAGATTTTTCATGTTGTCTGTATTATTTTATTCTGAAACGTAAGTGCTCTCGCTATAAGTTGCCTGGGCAAATGGTAGCGCGAGCTTTCTTTAAAAGTATGTAAAAGATGGGTAATAGTAGGTAGGTACGAGTACTTATGTTCTACTAGCCGTGGCCCGCGGCGTTGCTCGCGTCCTAGACCCTTTAGGGTGCAACTTTTCAAAATTCCTTTCTTAGTGCACCCCTACACTATATAAGGATAATACCCTCCAAATTTCATACCTTATAGTAGGACTTATAGTTTGGGCTGTGCGTTGATTCTCTGTCAGCTTCAAAAGAGTTTTATATATATTGATGATGATGATGATGATTGATGATGATGAATGAATGAGATTATTTTTAATCGCAATCGATAGCAGCAGGAACTCACGGAAACCGGATCACAGAAGTCCAAATAATTATTTTTAGTTAAGTACCTATATATAGGTACCTATCTATAGGATCACTCGAAATTATACATATAAAATATGTTTGTAACATTGATTTTAGTTTTTCATTTTTGTACCTATACCTAAAACATTTTGTAACCACAAGTATTTATAACATTCCAAAAAATTATGAATCGAGCGGGATTCGAACCCACAACCGTCTCTATTACACTTTGTAATTTTCTTAGTGCAGGATTACAGTTTTGTTAATTCACTTACTAGTTTGTTCTATAAACGCGCCTCATATTAATTCGTCCAAGGCTTCATACCTTACCTAGCCTCGAAAAAAAGGTGTTTGTCCAAAACCTCGGCCTAACCAGAGGATGTTCAAACTAACATGCATAAAAATAATAGATTGTTGTTAAAATAACATAGACATTGTCAGTAATTAAGATTACAGCAGATAAAAAACATAATTACTTGCATTGTGTTACTGAGATGTATTTTCCTGCTTCCAGTTAAAATACATTGACGTTGAAGATTTTTTTATATTTATAACTAATGGTTTATCATACCTGATGGAATTTGAATAAGTAAAAAGTTTAAAAAAAACTTGGTTCCTATAAGTAAAGTGTTTTTTTTAAATTAAATGTGAGATAAGTAAGTCTTCAACATCTTGTGCCTTGTTTCTTTTGTTACTTTTAACTTTAGCACGATCGTTCACCAAATAGGCCGGCACCGAACGACATAATACAACATAGTGCTATCAGTTTCCCACGGCAGAAATCGGAGTAGCTAAGATATGGTGACAAGTAAATATTTCTAAAGCCAGTAGGTACTCGTATAAGACTTGCAAGCCATCGCAAAATTGTTGCATCAAATAATGCAAGCACGCTGAAAGACCGAAAAAGTTGATTCAACATTATTTCAACCGATATTTAGGGTTAATAGGTATAGCCCGTACACTAATGATTTGTTAAATCAACTATAATTTGTCACATCAAATACCACGCGTCGGTTGTTTAAACATAATTTAATGTTAGCTCAACTCTTTTATGAGTTGAGAACATTAAAGGAACCAAGAATTACAAATTCAACTATTGGGTTTTTCAGTGCACGGCTTTTAAAACAGTGTCAAATCTAATCAAAGAGTTTGTTGTAAAACCGTCGTGATTTTACTAAAGTACTTAAGTAGAGAAAGGCTTACAGCTTACTAAACTGCAGCTAAAACAACGATTTATTACATGAATAATCTATATCGATCGGGCGATCGATAAATCACGTTTATCGATTAAAACAGTATCGATTGTTTTGGAATAGAATCATGCGCTGACGCGACTACGACGTGCTGGTATGTACGGCCATTTCCTTCAGATCGTATGGTAACTTACCATACGATCATACGATCATATAGTTACCTCTTTCTGAGAGCTCACTCGATCAAAAACAGCGATTGTCATACAAATTATTTTGTTATAATTATGCATCTACCTATCATCAATATATATAAAACTCTTTTGAAGCTGACAGAGAATAAACTATAAGTCCTAGAGGTATGAAATTTGGAGGGTAGGTTCCTTATACAGTGTAGGGGCGCACTAAGAAAGGAATTTTGAAAAGTCGCACCCTAAAGGAGAACGCGAGCAACGTCGCGGGCGACGGCTAGTACTATTATAAAACTGTAAAAAAGCCAAAAACTAAAATTAAAGATATGGATAAACTAAATATGCAGATCTACTAAATAAACGATTATTATTCCGAAAATCGAGTTTGTCTGTTTGTTTGTTCACGGATCACGGCTAAACTACTGGACCAATTTCAATAAAACTTATACCATTCAGAAGCATTTTTTTTTGGATTGAAACATAGGCTATATTTTATTGAAATGAAAGACGTAGATTTTTCGATACAGCTTGACCTCTCTAAACCAAAAGCCGCCTTTGGCACGAGGTTCATCGTATGCTGGTTGACACATATTTTGGTGGAAAGTTTCGCACGCGTACGAAGTCGCGGGTATCAGCTAGTCGGAAATATTAAAGTGTCTTTATTATTGCTTAAAGTGTGTAATTATTTGCAATACATTTTCAATTAAGTGATGCAAAGTGTATTATATAATTCTAACAAAGAATATTCTCTGCGAACTTCGACTTCTTATACACGATATTCCGTTTATGTATTACAAAAACTCCGAATGAGGATTATATTCAGAATTTATTACATAATATAATTTACAAAATTATTGCTGTAAATGTGAGCCTACAAAAGTCTCGGAGTTCAACACAGATTAATCTTGAACTTTACGCATACTCGCAAGTGGCGTGTGCTGTGATGTAAGAATGACTGTTATTTTCAATTTTGGCTCATCTTCTTTGAATTAGCATACAGCGTAGACTATAATTAGTTACAGAGTATATTTTAATGAGTAAAAAATTTGTTCCGGTGTTTTTAAATGTCAACTAAAAGTCAGCCTTTCTTAGAAATGCTATGTACCTAATATTAAAATATCGTTATGTGTGTATCGTAAGACGCTGTACATGTTGTGAAAATATGAGTTGGTAATTAGGTGGTAGTGTCATTTTGTGCTGCAATATACTGTACCTACTAGTTTTATTTACAATCTGAAGGAGTATAATATATTCATATTAATTATACGCATACATACTTATATTCATATTGGTCTTCTAAAGCTGGGCTGGCTATCGTCTCTGAACATTCGTTTTGTAAATAGTAGCTGCACTTACGCATGTCAACTCGTCGCAGGAATAGAAAGTACGTGAAAAGTACATTATCGCGAATCCAATTTGGTTAAATAATCCAATGAAAGTTGTGTTTGGTTTGTTAGATAGGTAATAGATACTAAGCAATTTTAAAATTTCTTGCTTTACTTATTCTGGGATCAACTATTACTTATCTCAGAATAAGTAATTATATAATTAGAGTCGTACATCACTCAGGTAAATTCGTTTAATCATGTAATTATAAAGTTATGATAATATCTCAAAAAATATTGACCGAGTTGGAGCCCACGATTAACACCACCTTTCCACTGCTCTTAATTTAAACATGAAACGAGCAAATATAAAGGTACATGGACTATGAAATAAACTCTAAAAGGGCAGTAAAACACCACAGATAAAGTAGCGTAACTCTAGTTCACTCAGAATTTAGGCGAGACGACATTCCTAAACGGCAACCTACAGAGCTAATTAATACTCATCAAACTACTTAAAAACTCACAAAATGGCCTGCCAAACGACTTTGTACCAGTAAAACTTTCCTAAGTGGTAGTGACTCAGTGTAGCGATTCCCGACCATATAATCAAAGACTTTAGGAGTATTTTCGTGGCTTCGTAAAACGGTATCTGTTTCACATACCTATATACAAATAACGTTTTTCTCATGACCATAGTCGTACCTACTTACAAATGTGATGAATGATCGCTGGAAATCGAATGAAGCTGTACAAAACAATTCTAGACTAAGTAAAGATTTAAATTTTTTAATTGGAATTTTTAAGAACTTTGACGAGCTAGAAGCTTTAGTTCGTCAAATAAAAAGTTATGGCTTAATTCACTCTAAAAATATTAATGAACTAAATTAATAGAAACGTATCGTTATAATTTAATGGACGTAAATCAAACAGGTGGAAATTAAGTTTTGAAAGTTAATTGCTAAAATGTTTGTTTCATTAATGAGTAGGTATAGTGTGTATTTAACAAAAAAGTTACAGACAGAAAAGAATCCGTGCGCACACTAAAGTGAGTTCTACCAAATCACAAATTATAAAATGCTTACAAACCTACAAATGATAAATCATGGTGTAGTTTACTAAAGAAACAATGGAGCGAAATTAATTCCATTGTCAAAAAGGCTATGTTATAAATTAATTTAGAAATTTTTAAAAAGACTGGCTTACCTAACTACGGTCAACTACATAGAGGTTTACAAAAGGTTTGGTAGCATCACTTTCACAGTACCTATGATAATATCCAAAAGAAAGCATCAAACTTTAATACAAATCCAACGCGACACGTACAAGACCTACTTATTTATGTCATTTTACCCACAAAGATGCTCGATGATAAAGTAAAACAATCATAGACAGACCTTCAAACACAAAAAGTGTTTGGTGAAAGTCTTCCTATTCTCACGACATGACAGTTCACTGGAGACGGAAACAAGCAGATAAGTTTTTTGGCAGATGCGACGTAGTTTGCTAATCTTTCATCAGTGCGTGCCGTTTTCTGCTGATTAGGTATGTGCGTAGACATGTGAGCGTTTGGCTTTTGTTTTGATCTGTCAAATGAGCTCCGCAGCCGAAATATAGCTTTTTATTAGTTTTTAGGCTATTTCATAGGCTCTACTTGTGAAGTAAACGACGATTCAGCTGCACAGTGACGTTTCAAACAGCTAAGATCAATCGAACCATAGTTACGGAATAGAATGTTAACGATTGTAAATTAGTAGAATTTGAGCCCTTGAACTATGGGAATAAGACCCATTACCAAAACCAGCTATTTTACATTTACGTACGCACCCATTCACAAATTTTACATCTATGCGTGACTTTTTCGTCGTTCATAACTCTCTAATGGCTCTTCCATGCAGTGTATCGCTATAAAGTACCTATTAATGTATCTCTTGATCTCTGATAGTCATCTTATTTGAACGTTCGCACGCAAATCTACTTAAACAGAATGTACTACCTACTTACATAAAATTAAATACTTCTTAGAAGTTTATTAAATAAAACAGACATTTTTGTAACTTTATATACCAAAGGGACTACACCTACTGGTGAATCGATTCTAAAATAGAAATACATTGCTGTCTTGAATATTTCTTAGTTGAGGCAATGAATCTTCTTTCTAATTAATTTATTTTCTCAGTGGGTCAAGACTTTTCTAACGAAATCGATCGATATACATAATTAAGTCGATTAACTTTGTTCTCACATAAATTCATTTTAATTTCTCAAGATGGCCGTGACTTTTGAGAAAGATGATGAAATCAAACAATTAAGTTTTATCTGTTGTTTCCGATCGAAATACTAAAATTGGCAAATGGAAAATATATAACTGATCCATTTTTATTATTACGTCACCGATAATAACGTCACATATTAAATAATAGTAAAACCATAACATCAAATTATAGAAAATGGTACTTACATCAAAATAACTTTGTTCCGAAACAGTCCATTTACCATTTATGTGATTAATAATAATTACTAAAGCAACTATACTAAAAATAAACAAGAATACAATACATATTTAGTAGATGCTTTGCTCATTCGATTTTATGAATTTTTGTGTAATATTTATAAATAATTATGAAGACATTATTAATTGTTTTTGAATACAGATGTCCTACAGACAGTTATTAATGAAAAACTTGTGAAACATTCGATCGTTTTGGTATTTAATTGATAGGGCAGGCGCCAGCAGAAACTTGCCAAATTAATTGCTTAACAGCATGATATCAACCTCGCAAAGAATTAATATTAATTGGATGTTTTACGCCATATTTTGTTATCATTTACAAAATAAATTATATTTAGAATGACCCTGATTTACCTTATTAATATTATAGTTTTTTAAAACCAATTTAATATTACTTTGTTGTTTTTTTAAGCAAATAGCTAATAATTTTACTTTTATGGCTTATGTTTCACAAATCTATGTTATATACTAGTTTTATGCTTCTAACTAAAAGTAATCTTGATATATAGGACAAATAATTTATAATTTTATTACATTTCAATATTATACGAGTACTACTAGTACAATACATTACCATACTAAATAGTCAAACATATCCCTGTAACATGAGTTTGATCATCTTACCTCAGCCAACCGCCCATAACCTAAGGCGTGTTTACGATTTCTTTCCAATAAAATACAAATTTAATTTTTAAATCGCTTGGCGTGCACGACCTCGAACACACGGTCCAGTGGAGACTGTAATTAGATCTCGATGCTGTAGAAATCTGTACACCGATATCTAATGTGTCGGTTAGTTGATATCTCGACCGCTTGACTAGAGGACAGAATGTGAATGAAACCTACACTATTCCAATCTCCGTAAGTACTTAACTGAATCATTTCATTTTTATTATGATCGGTTATATCAACAGATAGTAAGTTTCAACAAAATGAAGAGGTTCTAAACTAACCTAAAAATTTTACTTGAACACCTAAGATAAATTGCAGTAAAATTCAAGTGTTATAACCTAGTTCTATTAAATCACTAGTGGCTATTAAACGCATGAGATAATTCTCATGGTACAGGACATCCTAAAGTCATGTTTTTGTTTAATTTTAACTCATAACTTATGCAGCATGCTTTAGTTTTGTGATTAATAAGTTTAAACCCTATGTGAAACATTTGAGCTAGGCTGTCTACAAAAATACCATTTTACATAAGATTTCCATCAACAATTTAAATATAATACTGGCTTTCACCTTGTTTCACCGTGACATGACATAAAAGGTAAAAATAAATTGAGCAACAGCTAATTCACCCATTATAACCAAAGTTTTATTTTATGTCCAATTAAAAGACTACCTAAATAGTAAACAATATGCACACAATCACTGACATTGACACTTGAAGCCGGATCTGAGAACGGGTATTGGTCTTGGGTCTTATTGTGGCCTAAGGTCGTTTGTTTGCATCTTTTAACGAATCAACGCACTTGCACAATGTACCTCACAAAGATACAACAAAACAAATCATCATCATCATCATCATCATCAATATATATAAAACTCTTTTGAAGCTGACAGAGAATCAACGCACAGCCTAAACTATAAGTCCTAGAGGTATGAAATTTGGAGGGTAGTATCCTTATATAGTGTAGGGGTGCACTAAGAAAGGAATTTTGAAAAATCACACTCTAAAGGGTCTTGAACGCGAGCAACGCCGCGGGCGACGGCTAGTCATCAATATATATCAAACTCTTTTGAAGCTGACAGAGAATCAACACACAGCCTAAACTATAAGTCCTAGAGGTATGAAATTTAGAGGGTAGTATCCTTATATAGTGTAGGGGTGCACTAAGAAAGGAATTTTGAAAAATCACACTCTAAAGGGTCTTGAACGCGAGCAACGCCGCGGGCGACGGCTAGTTCAGTATAATCCTCAATATCCTAAAGCTATCTAAAAAAAATTGCAGTTATTCAATAATAGTAATTAAACACGGGTAGTTATCTATATTATGCACTGTCAGCATACTTTTGCTTTCCTACAAAGTGGTTATAAAACGCTGACTATTGTTTGGTTGAAGTTGAGCTAAAGTGACAAAACTAATGTATGAGGTGAATAATATAATGAAGAATCTTTAAAAACTATTCAAATTCAAATCGTTTATTGCACATATTTTGTTTTATTGACTTTATAGGTGTTATACAAAAGGTAGTGTAGCAAACATAAACCCTGTTGAGGCACAGCAATTTGTTGAGGTATAAGTAAGCACTAGGTGGCATATTTAAGTAGCTAGTTTTAGAAATTTTAATTCTATTGGATCAGGATAATCTATTTAATTCTATTAAAAACATAACTCAGAGAAACGTTCGTTCAACAAGTCTTGTACTTGACTGCTTTTTAATTCTATATCAGTCTAACGACTTTCTTTTATTGATTTCACAATCTAGCTTTATCGTTTATTAACCTTTGTAAATATGAAAGTATCGAGCTGGTTCAGATCACTGTCAGTGCCGGCGTCTTACCCCCCTGTAGTGTAAATTGGCAATGCTTAGATTAATTTATCAGATAGTTCAGGTTAAAAAGTAATATAAAAACAAAAAAATATCTATTGCTTGAATATACCCAATCGCACTGGCGTTGAGGATTTTAACACTTTAGCGATGGTTATTTCTAGACTCACTACAACACTACGAAACCATGATAAAAGCAGAAAGTCCTCAGACAAATATTATATTTTAACTTTGAATTCGTCGCAGCCTACATTTTTTTTCTATCTAAAATTGTAATGTTGTTTTACATTCATTGCTAGATGTCTTCTTTCAATGTCACTCTCTTTTGCTTTGTTTTTATGTCGTATTTAGAAACTGTTTCTAATAGATTAACATAATGTTTTCTTTTGTTGTCTTTGTTAAGAAAATACAATAAGGAAATTATGGATAATAAATAAGTGTTTTCTTGTATTGATGATACACAAAGCACTTATGTATTCAATTACCTATTACGAGTAGGTAAAGAAAATGTCAGCAAACACGGAAATGTAATATGAAACTGAGAATTCATATTTTTACTGCAAATAATATAGAATCCTTTTTAAAACTACATTTTTCTAACTACTATGTAGTTATAACAAAAACGTTGACATAACCTACAGCTCTAACAAGCAGTAAGTATCCATGATGGATTTCCCCACGTAAAAAAAACACAAGTCAAAGAACTTATCACATGTGATCATAGCAAGCAGCAGTTAATGCCAAGCGTACAATAATAAAAGGAATAAAGATTAAACAAGTTGAATGCTCTAAAAAAGGAATTTCAAGCAAAAACACTACGTCTAAAAGTAGGCCATAGTATAATCACAAGATCTGGTTATAAGTAATGAACAACCTACACAGGACGAAGATAACTATCTGATAAATATTCCGTTCACGACGAAGGTTGAAAAAAAGATCCTTGACTGTAAGCACTGCATGTTGGAAAGGAAATAGAAAACACCAAATCCGATGCTATAGGTATTGTATGTACAATACTTTCTAGCGATAAATTTTAGCTACAGTATTCCAATCGAATAGAACTAAATACAAAATAACGGTGCCAAGAAAATCATTTGGACTTAGATTGCAGTTGGCTATCTCGGTAATCACGGATCGGTCACACCGAACGGCCAGCGACCCACCACGAAATTTAACAATTTTCCACTTGGAGAATCATTTCGAAAACATCTGGCTGTTCTGTCTTTACAACAAAGCAGCCTTTATCACTCTTATAATGATAGCAGTAAAATTCACTTTCAAATAACGCATGGTGAAGTTTTTGTATTCTCCAGGCGTGGTGCAGCCGTGGTCGGCTGACTTGTTAAACCGTTTGTTCAACAAAATTGTTAGCGTACTTTCTTGTATCTTTGGTAATTTTTACTTTTACGAATTCTATAGAAATAAAAATTTTAATTCTTGAAGTTGAATGATACAAAGGAAGTCGCAGTATGTCAAAGGTTCACGGAGATTGTATAATATGTGTGTAATATGCGTATAACTCATATATGCACTAGGATATACGAGTAAAAGTCACACATAGGCATAGAAAAGACTAGATCAGCAACTGCAAATGAGTTATAGACCAGACAAATACAAAAAATGCTGATAAATATAATTTGTGTTCACATTTTAATCTTCTTAAATGACAGTAACCTTCTCGTGTACTTAGCTTAAAAGAAATAGGTAATCAGCCTTTTTCTTTCTACCATTCTTCTGATAGATAGATAGATAGAAAATTCTTTATTGCACAACTTAAAGTAGTGTATACAGGCGAACTTAATGCTAAAATAGCATGATGATGTTCTGACTCAAAAATATTTCTATAGTTTCTAGTGAATGCACTGCCAATCAACAATTTATCACACCTTTGCCAGTCACTTTTTCAACTTTCTATATGTTTCCAATAAACCATTTACATCAATTTAACACACCATTTGAATTTTATTTGAAAAACTATGCTTTCTTATCAATCAAAGATGTTCATTATGCAAATAGTTATCACTTCTCATCCAGACGGACGGACAGCGAGGCTGTAACTGTATAATCAGTCACATCTGAATGAGCTGCCAAGGCGGGAGTCTAGATTCCATCACGGGCAAACCCCGATAGTTTTTACCGACAGTTTCTCTTTTAAATGCAATAATAGTGTTCTTTATGGTGCGGTAATTAAGACCTTTTTTGCTTGACCTGTTTGTCGACGGAACTTGTTTACTTTACGGTGAGTTTATTGGTATCAATGGCTACTTTCATAAGTTTGAGATTTATTGGTTCGACGCCTATTGGTATTCGACTGATGAAAATAGCGTGTGTGGAATTCATATCATACGTCTTGTGTATCGTTGTGTATACGTTGGTATTATGTCAGTGGACGATCTGGATCGCGTGTTCTCTGCATGCATAGTAAAGCAAATGAGCCTTTATTTATAAAAGGAAGAAAAGTAGTATAGTAAGTTTTAGTAGTAGTAGAGCTCTTTGTGAGAGCTCGTCCGGGGAAGTACTACCACCGTACCTATTTCTGCCGCTAAGCAGCGATGCTCGCATTGCTGTGTGCCGGTTTGAAGGGTAAGGGCGCCGGTGTAATTACAGGCACATGAGACTTCAAGATCTTTACGTCTGAGAGTGATGAACGCAGTGCATTGCCTTACAGGGCACGTCCTCATTGGACTTGCTCTGTGAGGTAATGCATTGTTATAGGCAAAAGTTACTACTTAACATCAGGTGAGCTATCAGCTTGTTCCACTACTTAGATCATGAAAAAAAATATATATATAATATTTTTTCTGGTCAATAGTATTCCATAAATGCGTATCTGCACTATAGCACAGATCATAACTATAGTAAGTCTGGTTGAATTAAGATACAAAATTAAAAGTGAGACATTAATAACGAAAACCTAGGTTAGTTGCAACAAAACTATTGCAGTATCTCGATAGGAATCACGATCTTGCACCATTCTAAAGAGGTTTTGCAGTTCCGAAATCATGCTCAGGATTTTGTAATTCATAACGATTATACAGATTATACAAACACATATTTATTTTTTATATAGCATGCACTTTTTGGCCTTGCATTTACAGTCAGATTATAAAAACTTTGAAAAGTCAAACCGAAAATTCAAATATGTATTTGAAACTCTATTTAACTTGATACAAACTCTATTTTAGTTCAAAACAAACAACATTTAGATTCATATCAAGTTCATTTCTATTTACAAGTAAGACTATTTTACTTCATATCACTTTATAGGTTCGTGTTAGTGTTTTAACCGCATACAATTGTGTCATTGCCGATTATCAGTTGTGCAACGGTGTCTGCGGTTCCCATAGGCAGCGCACGCTATTATAAGCTAATTGGGTACTTCTGCTTAATAAACGCTGTTGCGTCTTGGATATGGTATTGAGCTTGCAAAGAGCCTTGAACATCAAAAACTACCTATTCTCGTACTCTATCTCCATCTATTTGTTGAATGTGTATTCGTATTCTTAGTTATTAGGTTAATTGTAAAAGTTCCTAGGTATTGTTAAATAGCTCTTAAACGCTTAGATTGTCAGTTTAAGAGTACCTGAAATAAATTGTCATTAAAATTCACTGTACTTATGTATCATCCATCATTAGATACGGTCTAACCCTTTGGGGATATTTAGTGGTACCTACGAAAAGTCATGAGTTTTTATACGTACATAGTTTATGAATGGATTTCTTTTTATTACTTACCCGATACCCGAACAATCTTACCCGATATTAAGCGATTCTGTTTTGTTTTTTTATAATTTACCTGTGTATATGCAAAAAAATGCCATATCGCCTGAATCAATAGCATTCGAACATCTGCGGAACCAGTGTCTCTCCTTGAATGCTAAAAGAAATCTCACATAGCTTGCACGCGAAGTTTTCACGTAAGTACACGTCTTGTCATATACGTACATGTTTACTTTTGTATAGACGTGAAGTGCGTATACGGGCGATGGAGTTTATTGACTGCGTTTTCACAATTGGGATAAGTAGGCTTCTTATTTAAATGTGGGTTTTGTAGTAGTTAAAGTTTGACTAGATTTTTGGAGTTTTTACTTGAATATTTTAATTTTTTTGGTGTTTTTATATGGAAATAGATATTTATTAAGTGAAAAAAAATATTTTGAGTTATAACTCAGACCAGTAATATCTACATTTTAAAACAACGACACGGTACAACTAAAGTAAACCTTCTTTTCATTTAGATAAGTAAAATAATAAGTAAATATGTTATTAGAAAGATAGAGAATTCCAGATGGAATGTAATTTGCTGGTTTTTCTTAAAGCATGTTCTATTGCTATAAAACAAGTAGATTTTAATCGTGTAGCAGCACAAATTACCTACCTCCTGCTGCGTGTTTAAAAAAAACAAGAGAGTAATTATATCTCAAGTTTGTACAAGAGCATTTGCGTACAGTATTTAGATTTTGTTTGTTTATTCGGTTTTACTATGTTCTATATGTATGTATTCAAGAAGGTCAATTTCTACAACTTAAAACGTAAATGATAATTAATTACTAACATTTATCCTATAGTAGGTATTTATTTTTATGTGTGCGCCCTTATCTAATCTAACGTTCCTTTCCATCCAATAGTTGTCTGGAAAAGATCGCTTATGAAAAGACCACCCCTTGTGCTGCATATTAGTTTTTCGTTATATCTCTGATTCTTTTTTTTTGGTAGGTATACAATAAAAATATAATTTACCTAATCTTATTTATTTGCCATAAGTTCAACCTTTTGTAGTTTTGAACACGGAGTTACCTACAGAATAACTTGAATGGATCCATACCGATACAAAGTAAACAAAACTATCACGCCACCTGACGAAGTCCAACCCGCTCTGAGTTTTTTCTCTACAACAATGCCTCAACCTGTCTGCTTGACGCTTGACGAGACACTGAGGTCAAACAGTTGAACAATGTATGTCGAAATGATTGACATTACAGATGACGGTAGTGCATTTCCTGTTAATCCTACAATGTGGGTGGGTTGTACCCAATGATGATGGATATGATTAAACGAACTTGCAGAGTAAAGTTCGAGTGATATTATAAGAGTAGGTACTAGGTACATTAGGTACCTACGCTTCAAAGTAATAATTTACATTTTAAGTTTAATATTTATCAAAATAATAGCTGTAAATCTAAATAAACATATATAAATAACATAACAAATGTAAAAATATTATAACAATTTATACGCAGAAGTAAAATATTGCCTACGAGTTTAAAGTCTACATAATTTTAAAACGGCTACTCTGGATTACGTAACATTATTTCCCTATAAGTACTTTATCGGCTTTATTATAAAACAACCTACCGGATTCAGTGTAGAAAGCAAATTCGATAGATGTCGCATACTTTCGAATTTCACCGAATGTCGTAACGTAACTTACCTATAACATGGTGTTATAATGCCATGCATGTACAGAAAAGTAATAAAACTTTGACAATAAAAATACAATACCTCTAAATGACAGAAGCACACAATAAAGCTGATGGTAATTTGCAATAGGAAATATTTTTTATTTGCACAGTATTGAAATGGACACAAATATAGAAGCCTAGCTATACCTAGCTAAAGCATGTAACTAATTACTGGAAGGTTAAGTATATTGGCCCAGAATAAGTAAGAAAGACAATAGGTACCTACTTATTTTCTTCTGCGCGTAAAAAGGTGCGTTTGGGTCGATAGACTCACCTGGTTGAATTATTGAGTTAAATCGGCCAAAACATGACCTTCTAATAGTATTAGTCTCGTAGGCGGTTCAACATAGCAATGTCTAGTGCAACAACTAACAAGTGAGTATGCCGATGGACCAATATTTGACCAGACCAAACCGGTTCGCACGATGTGAAGTGTTTGAAGAAAGCATACACATGATTATGTTAATGAGACTTCCTAATTTATTGCTTCCCTAGCTTGATGTGCACATTTCTGTTCAACATAAAGTTTAAAACTGTCTAACTTCTGTTTGTCCAATCATTTTTTCTCTCACAAAACTCAGCGAAAAGCCGGCAAGTTTTCAAACTACCAAAACACGGTTAAAATATACATTTCTCACATTTTATTTGACTCTCACTATTTCATTACTGTTATAATTAACTAAAGTACCTGACTTAAGTGTTTGTGTGTCAAATAAGTGTCACTTTAAACCGAGACCTTGACTGGCATGCTTAAGAGATATTAAAGTTGAAATGTCTTGAGATTTCAAGTACGAGTAGTTACTTAATTTTGGTAAACAGGTCATACTAACGAGTATTTCTAGTAATTTGTATGTTAAAGTTCACAGTTAAGATCAGTTGCTCTATCATGTAGCAAAAGACGATGTCAAAATAATAATCTTCAACTATGGCTATAAAAGAAACATAAAATTTTACTAAGATTAAGTCTAGGCAACCAATTGATCTTAGATTTTAGAGCCTAATAAAATAACACTGACGATTTGTGGGCGATTCCACTCGCAGCAAGTTAGTTACGTGTTTGGTAGGCGTGCACGCTGCGCACTCGCTGCGTGCATTCGGCGTGCTCGCCGCGAGAGGGCGAACCTACTTTAGAACAATAAAAATCATTTACACTTTTTAGACACCCGATAAAGCTGCAAAAATTGGTACCTACATAATTATCATGTGAGTATGGTACCATTGGCTATAGTAAAAATTGACTTATGTCGTTAAGGGAAAAAGGCCCTTAGTCCTTTTAATCTACGGGGATTGGGGAAGACCCAACTAACTTACTATTATTCTGTGGCTGCGGAATCGATCAAGCTTAGATATCATTTTATGATGTCACTTATTGAAATGTACCTACATACGAATACGATTGGCCATCGATTACACACCGTTGCATAAGTCATTTCAGGAAACAATTTTAACGGTCACTTTTCATTGAAAAGTACACACGCTATGCTTACTATGTGCATTTATTCAGGCGTCATGGCTCAGTCGGTAGTAGCTCTGCCTTCCGTGCTGTGGGTCGTGGGTTCGATCCCCACCGAGAACAATCATTTGTGTGTTGTAAACATAGATGTTTGTTCTGTGTCTGGGTGTTTCTATGTATTATAAGTATGTATTTACAAAAAAAAATGTATGTATGTATTCTATCAGCCATCTAGTTTCCATCGTACAAGCTTTGCTTAGTTTGGGACTAGAAGGCGTTGTGTAAAGTGTCCGTGAATATTTATTTATTTATTTATTTATTTGCTATAGGTAGTGAAAGACTATCTACAAATTACACGTGTCCGTAAAATTGTCGCTGCATTTTCATATTCAATTTAAAAAAGAAAATTTAATGCCGTGGACTTTGAGGAACGTACCTACACCACGTTTCAGCACCGTCTCAAATCCATGGTCTGAAGCAGGTTGTAAATTAGTGTTCAACTCTCTTTTGAATTTGCAAACCTATATCGATTCATTCTGTACGTACTTAATACTACCTAGGTATCTAATCTTCTAAATAATAATAGGTAAATGAGGGGTTAAGGTTGTATTTCCACCAGAGTGCGAGGAAAAAGTCAACTTGCAAATTTCCCGCTAGAGACACTTATCGGGTTTTCATATAAAATATCTCGCAAGTTGCTTTTCGTTACTCATTTTTATCAACAAAGCAAAACTCAGACTACGGGATCTGGTGGATTTATTCCTCGTACACCGCTTAACTGCCTTGCATATCTCTGGTGGTTAACCCCAGCTTAACCCCATCGCTCTTTTGACTGACCCTCGTTCGCGTAATATTAAAACCTTTGCACTTTTAGTTAAAACATGTAACAAGGTCTGTGGGACATCACGTGCTCAACAATTTCCATACAAATTACGGTTACTTTCGAATTGCATTGAAATTCGGTGGTGTAGGCAATTTTTAACTACCATTGTGTTGGAGTGACACTTGGAATTGGTTGCGGTTTTTCAACTATTCAGCAGTCGAGCTTCTAAATACCTTTATTTATACTTGGTTAACAAAGAAAGGCAGAAATAATTGAAATCGTGGAGTTTTTTGTGAAACTTATTTCTTTAAATTATGATTTAAATACCAATTTGTACCGTTTTCTAGATCAATGAAAGAGTTTGTACACATTACAAAAATTAAAAAAAAATATTGTAGGTGAGCACAAGCAGCTACCTAAGTAATTACAAAAAGATTGCCAACATGAACTGCAAAGCTTTATCTGCAAGTTTTTGTTGAAAAGTTACAGAAAACTCAATTGGAAATCAATGATCACATCGAAATATTTTATTGAAGTATCGTGACCGAGAAAACGTATTATTCCATCCATATTTTTATTCGAAGGCACTCCAAAGCAATGGGAATCAATTACTGTCTTTCAACTTGAGCTAATAAAATAATGGTAAGCAGAGGCCCTACCACTGCCTTATTTGTAACGAGGTAGCGAGCGATCAAAATGCAATGATCTCGAGAAGATCGCGTCGCGTTATAGATTTTTTATTGAATAAAATCATTACGATTGGAAAAAAATGTTGAAAAAAATAAAAAAAAATGAAATTTGCTAGATAGGTAGTAGAACTTATAATTTCACCTAATAGAAAAACTATTTACCGACTTACAATTCAACTTGTCATGGTTTTAGAAAGTTTCAAGCGCAAAATTTGGTCCCTTGTAAAAGAAAAATACTTGTTTTGTATTCATCTCTTTAGGATCTAATCGAGATCTCAATAGGCGAGTCACAATGACCATGGTAGGGCCGAGTCAACTTTCAATTTATTCCTAGCCATGATTTGTTAGTAAATGTGGTAAATGGTAGTCCGGATAAGGCAGTGGCCCGTGACTCATCGTCCATGACGATACTTATTTTTAACACAATTATATTATGACGTTATTTTGTATTAAATTTATTTCCAACAAAAATGGAAGAGCATCATCATATTTCTATAGGTAACCTCATCATTATTCAGTAAACCAATAAATAAATAAATAGTTATGTATACATAATACTTACTTTTTATAATGATGAGTATTGGTGATTCATTTTGCTCACACAGACGCATACCAGACCATACGATCACCCTCCCCTTTCAAAGGTGTGCTTTATAGAGCTTTTCATTCATTCACCAAAATGGGTCAATGTACCTAGGTAAAGCCTATGACGTTTCTCGTGGTTATGTTTAACCTTAGTTTCATCATCATTATCAGCTTTGAGAAATCTTCTGCTGGAACTATGCCTTCCTTTTCATATATCCTTGAGGCGGGGATAGCGGCCATCTTAATTCAATACCCCAATTTATGGTAAATGAGTAAATAATAAGCTTATTATTTGCGCTATGTCACATCGATTTTAAGATGATCAGTTGCACAAAAGTTGTGTAATAAATTCAGTCATAAAAGGGATTTATTTATTACCATTTCAGTAACCGCTTTAGTCACAGTCTAGAACATTATCCTTGGCTTCAAATTAATGTATCTAAGTCATCTGACATCATCATAACAGTTCTTTAGAAAGGTCAATAGGTCTTAAATATGGAAATATGGTCAACTGACTTTATGTTTTACGATCTAAATCTAGTAACGTGATTCTGCAAACAACATACCTATTGGCATGTGTCCTTTAAGAATAATTTTAATATTTTATTATACCTAGTAAAATACTTATTTCGCGTGGTATAATACCAACGTTGCGTATACAATGGTGTAACAATATTATAATCATCTGGGACTGAACTTAGTTATACCTATTTCTAAGTCCAACTTTATGTACCTATGCAAAGTGCACTTTCCTTGAGCCCACTCGCCACTACTTGGTAATTGGCATGAAATCAGTGTAGGTTTATAGGTACCTCCTTTTCCTTAGTTAAGAATAAATTATGGAGTAACCACTTGACCATAACACTTGCCTAGTAGTACACGTAATAGGTATACAAACGAAAAATTGAAATAAAAGTGTATGAAAGTCGGTAATTGAAGGAACCCTTATTATAAGTGAAATTTTGCGTATTTGACTAAATACAAAAATATGCTTGAACGTTAGTCGTACCTTATCGAAAGAACTGGCAGAGAAGATCGCGTTCCAAAGATAATCTAGAACGAATCAAATAAAGCAATTTAAAATTCGAATTGCACCACTTTCAACGTTCCGATTTACGTAGATTTATAAAGAGTGCTGAAACACAAAAGCCTATCGTGACACGGAATATAAAAATATCTATATTTGGAGGTGATTGGTGCATTCGAGCGGTGAAGTGGTAGCGAAGTAGCGAGGTTGGCTCGAGGTCGGTGCGAGGTCCAACGCGACTGTCCGCTCCAATGCACGGATTTCAACTTTTGTAGAGCTCACGATTTTATACACCACTTATAAGTTGTACAGTCAGCTATAATACAAATCAACGTTTTCAAATGTTATCTAATTCACATTATAGTGAAGTTACTAATTAAACATCGATTAAGCCCGTTATCTGGGTCAATTAAAAAGCATTTATTATAATAGACTACTATTTTGTCAACAGATACTTAAATATTTTACAAAGTTACTAATTTAATTCTGCTGCCGTATTCATTCTACTTATTCTGTCCTTTAAAATGCTACCTACTCTCTAATTGATCATCATGTAAGAAGGTCACCTTTACTAGTCCAAATATAAGAATTTATAGCCTCATTAATACCACAACTGGACTTACGTACTTCTTATTTTAGTGCTCTATCACACTAGCGATTTGCGAGCGAGTTCGAAACGATGCGAGAACACAGCGGTTTTAATGCGTGTTCGCAGCGAGCGCGCAAGACAGACGCTATCCACTGCGAATCACAGATCGCTGCACAAGCGAAGAAAACGTTGCACACACGCGGTGTCTTCGTTCCGAGCTCGCTCCGCTCACGCTTCGCTTTGAACTCGTTCGCAAATCGCCAGTGTGATACAGCACTTAGGCCTTGGAGCCGAGTGCATATTTTATCGAATAAGTCTGTTTACTTTGAAAGTTTTTAAATTAATTGGACAAGGTGATTTAACTTATTTCTAGGTTAAGTACGTCGTGACCAAAATATGGCAGTGTGCCAGCAACTTGCAAGGTTTAAAGTACAAGTTTCAAAAGTGGATGAAATAATACTGTTTTGTGTTTGCTCAAACTTGAACTTATTTTAACATTGACATTGAAATATAAACACGAAAAGTTAACTAAGTAGGCAGATAACCTTTCACCAGAAAAAGTTATGAAATTGCATCTAAGAAATTGTGAATCAAAAAAGTATTATTCATAAAAGGCGAGAATATATTACAGAACTCATTATTTCAAAATACACACATTGCAAAATTACAACATACAATTTCGACTGGCTCACACTGGACAGTAATCAGTTGAGCACCTGCTTGATCCATCATTTTTATGTATAAAAAATTATTTTTTTGACTAATCAAACTTTATTGAGGGCGCCACTAGTAGTCGGAGAATGGACCTTTAAGTGCTTTTGCATCAGCTGTTGTAACTTAACATTTCAACAAAGAAAAGCACTGTTCCAATTACGATGCCCTTAATGCATCATGTGGGTGGACGGTGTGGGCAGCCTCACGACATGGCTTTGTACCCCGTACGACATTTCTAGGTGATCCTGTTAATTAAACATTGTTGTTACTGAGACCAAAGAAACCAAAACGAATAAGCGGTTTTCCCGTCTTCTGTCTCATGTCAGACTACGAGAAATAAAGCAAGTATTGAACGAATATCTTTGCCGGTTTATATTTAAGTTATCTAAAATGGTCGCTTTTATTTTTTAAGTTATTCTCTTGACATAAACTAGTTTCCATAAAAACTTGACTGAACTACCTTTCTTAGAACAGGTTCGCTACATTTTAAACTTTGGCCAAATTCCAAACTTAAAAGGGTAGTTATTATTTAAATTAAAAGAACTAGGAATAATATAACATTTACATGTTGTACAAAATTGGGCCAACCAAGCACCCTTGCATGAATCTATTTACATTATTTCGTGGGTATTACTAGGTTAGTTTAGACTATCTATGTATGCGGTGTTATGTAAATTGAGTTACGCGTGTTTATTTATCCCGTCGCTCCTATTAAAAACGTAAGAAAGTATTCCTAAGAACCGCAGCCAATGGAATAACAATCAAAAATAACGCATTAGCATTTTGAACCTTAATGTACAAGAAATAACGAAAACCAGTTCCATCTCAGTGATTATTACAGCCGTTCTAAGGCGGTTGCCGAGTCTAAGAAATAAGGCTATGAAAAAAATGTCAAGAACTCTGGGGTGAGATCAAATATTTGAACAGCTTGTTACTATGTAAATGTATACAAGGTTGTTTATCAGAGTAGATACAAGAAAAGCAAGGTAATAACATCACAACGTATAAATATCCTTATTGACTCACGTTTTAAAGTCACTCGTCGTGAACTCGTGTAAAGGCAAAAACTCGATAAAAACATTTGAACTTTTTTGGTGTTTTTGGGAATCCTGTTTTTAGGCACTTAGTTGCGGTTTTATGTATATTTTGAAGACGGTTATAGCGTAATGGTACAAAAAAGGCAGGAAAAACTATGTTTCATGTTCCTTTGTCTATCTAGGAAGACAATACTGGTTTTGCGAATAAGTACACACGAACAACGGGACTATCGACTGTAACTTCACTCTTTGTGGAGTTTTACCTTCCTATTTACTTTGGATAATATTACATAAGTAAGTATGTATTGTATGTTAGTTTTCTTGTAAAATTAGCGTAGAACGTGAAAGAACAAACAATCGCGTCGCTTAAAATTGATAGATCAAGATTCTGCAATTCATTCCCAAAAAAAAATGTAATTTAATAGAAAAAGTTGCAACGAGGTTGTTTTTATTTTTAAATTATTCAGATTATGCATTAGAAGAGCTGACATTTGAAAATAGACATAATTACAATCTTCGGTCTTGACCTTTCTATAATTACGAAGGTTAGACAATTTGTTGTAAAAAATATATATAAAAATTGATTGTTTACAGTGATTCGCTATTAACAAAGAATTGTAAAACTCAAAATAGGGAATACCATACCTCGTGTACTAAGCTACGTATTTACTTTTTTGTGTATGTGTCTTAACTAAGTAGGTAAATCACGAAGTAAAAAAAACTTACATCATACACGTCACCACAAGCACTATACTGGAGTCAAAGAGCAAGGTCGCAAGACTCGCAAGCGTTCAAAAGCAGCTTGTTAGATAAAGTTTAGGAGCTCAAACAGGGACGGATTTAGTAAAAAAACAAATGATCCAGTAACCATTTTATTCTGGGTTAGAATTGACTGGCTCTATTCTGGTCTGGCCCTGATGTACATTACCAATTAGTATGTAGGTATGCGCTAAATCAATGCCGGTACTATTGCGAAAAAAGGTAAAAGTGTCTTTATTGTAATTAGTGGTATAATTAGATTAATTAGTCATATTGTATAATCTTAGATAACGAGTACTTCAATAGGTAATAGAATATGACATTGTGATGTTGCAAAAAGTACCATCTCCAAACAGAACTGCCAAAACCGAAAAAAAAAATTTATACTAAAGATTTTAAGTTGTTTCGAGTCTCAAAATTTATATATGTACCTACTATTATTACTACGAACCTTAATTTTTGGACAAAAGATCGGGGTCGTGATAATTTAAATCAGAATTTCCATCGATTCGCTGCGACCGGTTACTTGGCATAAAATAACGTTTCTTGTGTTATAGGAAGAGGCGTGGCTTAAAATCCCGGTTCGGGCGAATAAAACGTTAATTTACTGTGTCCATATCCAAAATATCTATATTAAAGAAATTGCTGGGTTCAGTTTGAAATACCTACTTAGGTATGTTTCGACATGAATAATGATGTCAGTTTGAGGAGCTGATTCAAGAAAAATTGCATAATGATCAATTATTTTGTGCCTAAACCATTTACCTATAATTATATTTTTTTCTTTCATTAAGGCTTCTGTGTGACCTGAATTTGGAATGTTGCCAGAGTCAAATGTTGTGATAGATTTCTTAACAATACAAAGACGGAGGACAAAGTGAAAATTAATTTTACGTATTTTACTAAAGGAGAATTAAACGCATTTAAAATTACGTGGTTTTTATTTTAATTCAACTTCAACTTCTTGGTTTATGGCTTTTGCAACTTGTTGTTACAATTCCACCAGTGTCTGTTTACTCTAGCCATTTTATCATTTTATTTATTAGCTATTTCAGTTTTGTTTTTTTTTTAAATTCATTTGTCTGCACTAACTTTTCACAACTTTAGAACGGATACCATGTCACACGTCATGTAGTGAGAAATAAAATAGGCAGTTTGATGCAGACGACGCTGGTGTAATGTAAGGTGCATCTTAGTACGCCCCTGTGCATTCCCAGAGCTTACAGCCCCAATGTTTGCACATTCATAAACATAAAGACCTCTGCCGTGATACCTCGATGGTATGTTTATAAGATAACAACTCGTGTTATTCTTGGGATAGATAGTAGATAGTGACACGTCACTGTGATAGCGTGGAGCTTTAGAAAATGAGAATAGCTTAGTAATATCATTTTCTTTTTATTCATGTAGGAAACTTACATACCTACTCCAGAGTATTTTCAACTCAAACTCCGAACCGAGTTCCGATTAAAAAAACGAGTTCAATTGTTTTTGAGGACACGATAAGCATACGAATCGAGAACCATTTTTCGAGAAAAAAAACACTGTATAAAATTGCAAAATTAATTTACTTCAATTCTACTTATTTTATAAACGCTGCAATAAATATCTGCATGAAAATAAAACATCTCAAAGTTATCTAATGCATTTCACCTGTCCTTGTCTCTCTCGTCTAGATATAGATAATGACTATTTCTTGCTCATGTCTTTGTAGGTACAGACGAGTACAAAACTAAATCTTCTATAGGATCTGGTTTTGAAGAACCGACACCTAAAATCACCTAGTATAGAAAACAATTCTAAAATGATCTTTGTAATTCTTATTAATCACAAATTTTCTGCTACTGATTAAAAAAATTTTTTTTAAGATTTTCAATCAACCTAATAAAAACCAGAACCAGACCACGTGAAAAACAAAACGTTGAGTACGTATAGGGAGTACTAGGTACTTTTATTTTGAATAAACAAAAAGTTTAATAATTAATATGTCGGTAACCGGTAATTTAACGGTTTTTTTATAAAAACCGTATGGCATTACTTATAACCATCTAATTATAACAGATGGTTTAAACACATTTACGGTCAACCTACATTTACGGCAACTGCTCACTGATTGTTTTATTGTAAAATAGACAATAACAGTGGCTTTTAGTTATGTACTTTAAAGTAATTAATTTAGTTATATCTTTTGAGTCATTTTAGATACATAATTATATAGGTACTTTGCAGTGGGTAAAGTCAGATTTTGGATGATGTTGATTATATTTAACAACCAAATCTATGAGTTTATTTTATTTTATTTTATTTCCAGAGTTCCAGAGATCCAAACTTTTATATGATATGAATGATCTAAGGATGCACTAAGTATATCTACCCCAGTTTATATCAAGGATCTGCTCTTGTCACGTTCCTACCAAAGAAAAGAGACAAGAAAAGGATTTGTCTGAAATTTCAGCCAATAGTCTAAATATTAGAGCTTCCTTTGACTGTTTTTGACTTTCGCATTCATAATATCTGAGATTCTTTAAAATGATAAATAAAATAATAATAATTGTCTGTGGTTGCATACGACTGTACCCGTTTCATGACTGTTATGTCGTCACGCACTGTCACCGTGGAGTTGCGTAGTTTCATACGTTCACGTTACTTTTAATAATATTACTCAATTTATTTTAATGTGTTTGTTCCACACGCCGCCCTTACGCTTGCGACTATAATAGTTTTAGTCTATTTGCTTAGAGATAGCAAGTACAATGTATCTTTGCAAACGAAACCCGTGGTCTGAGTTCTAATAATATTATGTTGATTTGAGAAAAGTGAGTCTCAATTTTGGTATGGAAAAAACTACACTACACATACAAAAATGTCATAAATCAACAAACTAAAATTTATACTACGGGCTCGCCTCGATTGACGTAAAAAAATGAAGTAGTGTACTCGCAGTTCGATAAAACTCTAGCATAGTCTGAACTAACCCTTATCAATGTTGGTTGAACCTTTGAAACTCCATCGGCATGGGAAACCATCAACCAGAGACAATAATAGTTATTTGTTATACAAGAGTGCAAAGTTGCTTTTTAACCGCGTGTTCAATTTTGATGACCGAGCAATCGAAGGATTCTAAAATTGAATCACGAGCGCAGCGAGTGATTCAAAATTAGAATCCTGAGCGTTAGCGAGGGAATCAAAAGAGCACGAGGTGAAAAATCTTTGCACTCGAGTGCAACACGTAACTTTTCATTCCACCTCAGCGAGGAAATGACTAAATGCAAAAAAAGCAAATTGAAAAAAGAACACCAAGAAGGTTCCGAGTCTGAGTTTTTAACAAATTAAAAAAAAGTTGTATGATATATTCGGCACCATAGAGGTAGCAGTAAATAGGTTCAATGTTTTTTTTAATTCACAAACTTAGTGCACACGATGTTCTAAATTCAATTTACTTTATCCTCTAGAGAATAAAAACGGCTTTTCCACTCAGATATTGAAGATTAAAAATACTCTTTCCGAGATGGTGGGATGAAAAATAATTTCCACGCAGTTAACTTTTTCTTCTAGGAAGACTAAAGTCGGTGAACCAGCTGAAGTAGGTTCTACAAAGCAAAAAGTTTATAGTTACTGGCGGTAATTTCTATTCGTGCAAAACCACTTGACATTTTGCGAGACAAAAAGCGCTAAAATGTCAAACGATGAGATAATAGTGCTGCAACTTTCATGTATCGATAGAAAAACGTGAATAATTAAATTTCAAATCGATCCTTTTGTTTACTAAAACAATGCTCGTTCCGAAGGTAAATTTATTCTAAACAGAAGCTTCGGACACGAGTGTAGTGTAAGATGAGTCAGGGATCTTTTCACCCGTGCATTACTTATTCTGGACGCAAACCCGTTCCGTAGACGTTTTCCCTCACATTTTCGTTGGAGACATAAAAGCTAAGCGGTTTTTAATGAATATTCATCAACACTTCTTTGAATAATGTTTTAGAATAATATTCTATGTTGTACCATCTAATCTACCAATACTTATGCTGGAACTTGTTTTAGAATTTTAATGATACTAAACTTTAAATTCAGAGTCTATAAAAACCGTTTGAGCTTTCTAGTACAAATCACAAGATTATAAGATCATTCACACTGACAAAACATAGTCCCATGCTTATAAACTATTCGGTTTTGGTTACACGAATGCAAATAAAACATCCGGTAACAGATAAGAGTTATAAAGAAAGCTTTCTCCTTCACCAAAGTTATACAACAATCATAACTGTAAACATCTTACCTCTTCTTAGGCAAGTCCGTTAAAATTCCGGCACACTGCTTTTAATACACTAGCACTTTGATTTTAGCGAGTCGATCGACCGTCTGATCACTGCACCGTTATTCACGTCATATGTGTGTCAAAGAGAAAAATTCTCACAATCTCCGTGGGCACAAGTTATCGACAGTCGCACACAATCACAGCACTAATTATTTAGTTTTAAAAATTCACAGGCACTTTTTGAATTTGCAACGGTGCAGCCATTGCACTTGTTGGTCGGTGGTGGGTATGCGCGCGCGTCAGTTCGGATAGTTGTCGGTTGGCGCAAGCGTCGTGCGTTCGCCGCTCTCTCTCCGTGGCGACTGGCATAGCGCGGCGCCTTCACCTTTGCCGGCCCGTTTCGCAATCTCAGCGGTTTCCTTGCAGATATCTCGTTGCATGGCAACTGTTTTTGTTTTTTTATTCTATAAAAGCCGCAATAGCCGGGATGTGGTGCCTTTTATGATTAGTACTTTATTTGTGGTGTAAAATGCACATAATCAATTCTTAAAACATTAAGTTATAAAGTTGGTGAGCAACAAAGTTCCACGGACTTTCAACAAAGTTGTGTATCACTCTTTGTACTTACGTACACTTGTTTCTTACTAAGTTAAAACAATTTTTTATTCCAGTTGGTAAATGAGGGTATGAAGTTTACTATTGAACTGAACCCGGAAGAGCAGATGCGATAGGTACTGATAGGTTCCTTCTGCAGTACAACTGGTTTTCTTCATCTTACTCTGTAACAAAGGTTTTTAGAACAAAGCATTTAATTGACCTACGTCCAGCAGTGGAATTATATAGGTTGATGATAATGATGATTTAATTTATATGTAGGTACTTGTAAATGAATATAAGATTAAAATCCGCTAGTCATAAAGTTTTTACGACAAAACCTTTTCATGCTGGTACTACCTTGATAAAACACTGTAATTTTACCGGTTGTTTGACAACGCATGAAAATCAGTTTATCCGATTTGAATCTTACCTTTATTTCTTGTAGGTATTATTCTTCTCGCGACGTGAACTTCTTTTCTTTTTATTTTGATTTATTGAGTCTTGCATAAAGAAAAGGGCATTTTTACACTGCCACCGACCGACGCGACTTCTACAGGATATTGTGGGGAGCTTATCTCATACATTAGTTCATAGGGAGGTACCTACTAGATGCTTCACACCGTGCCGTGAGGCATACCTATATTCCGTGATACCGTGTCGGTGACAAAAACTATATTTTAGTTTTAGCAAGCAAGCTCGTATGAGTTATGGCCAAATACTGTCGACATGTCAGTATCGTGTCGTGCCTGTGTGCAAAGACCTTAAATGTAGTTCATATCCGAGTAAGAAAATATTCTTTTTCAATAAAGAAAATATTTTATATTTATAGGTACATCACTCGTCACATGGTCGTGACATGTCTACATAACGCAAACGTGCTTCGGCTCGCTTCGATTCACAGTTTATCGAGAATGGTGAAATGTGACGAAATTGATACCAATGTCACACATATAGCACGAAATGACGAGCTCCGTTTAATTTACACTTCGTATAAGTACTTAATTTGGATGTACAGTGATAGCTTTTATTAATATTGGTCTTCTAAAGGTACGCTATCTATAGTGACTTCATCTCGGACCTTCATCTCTTTTAGTTGACAATAATAGAGCATTTATTAAAGCCGCGCTAAAATGACAGCATAATATACTCGTCTCGTATTCTAAAACGATGCTCAAGTGTCAAGCATGTGAAGTTTTATTAAAAACTATTGAAATCTGCTCAAAGTATATTATTAGTTTTATATAAATTATTGCAATATTTCTTAGAAGCGCGTTGAAGTCTTTTGTATGGAGACTAAAATAATTTATTTTTATATATTTTATTCAGTACTTCATGAGATATGAAAATACAATGTCAAAAACTTCATTTCAGTTGCAGTTTATATAACATTATGTAGCAAAAGACATTTATAAAAATATTAGCTGTAGCAAAACCAACTGCATTACTATAGCTCTTTTTTTTAAATATTCTTTACTATTTGAATTACTTTTATTCTAATGATATTTCAGCCGAAAAATGTTGCAAAAACAGCAACAGTATTGTTGTACAGTTTACACAGTACTTAATATGATAGTAAGTGCTTTGCGTTTATTTTCTTTTTCCCATCGCGTTTACGTAAACAAATAAGTACATTATCTAACTTGTCATATTTTGCTGTATGAAATACTAGCGTTACTTAGTGTGTGTCTGAGGGTGTGTGTACCTACTAAGGGCTGATGAAAAGGGGGAGTGTAGAATTGTATCGCGTAGTAATTTTAAGTTATTTTATTCTTCATTTACAAATACATAGTCATTTTATTGTTTTTTATGCATTTCGTGGTTTACGCAAGTTCGATCGCTTTTAGAAGCGCGTACCTATGTTATTCTGCCGATTCAGTAATTAAATAAAATTTCAGATTAATTATTATAAAATCATAGACTAGGAATAGCCCAAAAGTCAAACGGAAACTAGACTCAAAAATAGTCAATAGAGATTCACAGACGTGGGCGTTTTTTTCCCCATAAAATGTTTCCCCCCTCTTCTAGTTCTGAGTCCGTCCCTACTTAGCCGGCTACTATTGAACCTAAAACGGATGTTACGTATCCAAAAGCATGTAAAATTATACACCTACAAAGTTGTAGCCTCACAGATGCCCATCTTTAGCAATACATGAGTGCATTAACGTACTCTAGGTAATATCTCTGTCATAATATTTTATTTCCAAAGTAGGGTAATTAGGGTTTCACAACGTACTTATAGGCTGACTGAGAGTATGGTGGCAACCCTGTTCTATTCATTTAAGTACTCATTTACTCATTACGTTTGTAAGTACGTATGCTAAGTTCCCAGTTTATACCTACTTTTTATTCATCTCAATATAGCTATGTTGCATAAAATTAACTATTAGGGTGCCTTCTGGTAAGATTGACGTAATATTAAGTACGGATAAATCACGTAATTAAGCAATTATCATTTAAAAATATCACCGAATTGCTTAGCATCCGGACTTCATAACTTATGATAAAAATAATACTTACTGATTACGAAAATTTTAGCAGTAGGTACGAGTGAGTATGTGTCTTCATCATCATAGAAGCGCTCGTAGCGTATTGCTTATCCAGCAACGTTCTGCGTGGTCACTATTTGGATGGGTGACCGTTAGTGGCATACATCTGAGCGCTTCCGTGCTTCGGAGTGCACGTTAAACTGTCAGTCCTGGCTCTAGTAGTCGTTAAGACATGAGGGACGCCTAAAAACTCCATCAACAGAGTTGGCCACTAACTCATACGAGCTTACTTGCTTATCATAGAATTTTACAAGTCCAACTTGTACAATTCTATGATGATGAAGTGTCTGCATAGCTACAGCTCGCGAGATATCATTGTGTGTATTCAGGTCGATCGTAACAGCGGATAGGCACGGAAACTGACGGCTCGTCAACGCATCCGTGGACGTTGGACCTGTTTGTGTCCATTACCACGCGATGACATGTTGCAATATTCACTCACGAGTAGATATAGTGGTATACAACGCGCAATAACATTACGTTACATAGTGTTCAGTGTTTTTTTAGTGAGTATGCACCTAATCTGAATCATCTCATTTTCACGTCATTCCATTGTTCTTATATTTTTACGTCAAAGTTCGACGGAATTTAATGTACTCACTTTCTTTCTAAAGACCCTCCATAAAAGGCGTAAAGGTCGAATAATAACGATCCTTTCACACTTAATACTGCTACATTATTGGCTTTCATATTGTCGAACGCAATACGCGCCATATTTTTATACTTTTACTATTTTTGATCTCTTCAAACTGCCTTTCAGGAAAAGTATGGAGTAAGTAGTAGAAGTGTAAGTAGTAGAATACCACGATATCGTTTGACAATGGAAACAAACGAATGTCTAAGTGATGGTCCATTCCCAATCACCGTTGAACCAAACAAGTGGATTCTGTGTTGCTTTAACTTACATAACTAAAATATTTTACTTCTTTTGCTTTTACCAATTACATTGCAACTATCTTATAATCATTTTACTGTTACCAGAATACCAAAAAGACCTATTCGTCATCAGCTATTCTATAAAACTGGGGTCTTGCTAAAATGGCTGGGTGTTATATCACAAAAAGTTTGGTTACAGGAAATCGAATGCAAAAGGAGTTTTTATGCTATAAGTTTTCACGGATAAAATTGATTATTTCTATCTGGTTGAAGATGTCTTTGTTAACCAGGAAGTTATGGTCTGCTGTTGATAAACTAGCCTCGAATAACTCGCTTTTTATTGTGAAGAACGTTTGTATAAGGAAACTGATTGATAGGTATCTAACTAATTTAGTGAACTTATTTTATTTAATACAGTCGTTGACTGTCATGCCTCCAATTTTTTTTTTAACAATAGCTGCATTTTGAAAATGGAATTAAGAAACTGCGCTCGTTAAAAACTTTGAACTGCCTGCATCAAATTTACTACTACATAATGTCATAGTATTATATGATCTGGTGGGTTACTCTCGACCACAGTTCCAATCCGGATTCACGGAATTTGACAGATCTCGTGTCATTTCGTACTGCAAAATGACAGGACTTCTGTCAAAATCTATGGATCCGGAGTAACCCACCTGTGCTAATGTCAAGCGTACAAACGTGATGTCATTTTTTATCCTTTGTGATGTGACATTGGCGAAATTGCGGGCAACACTGCTAAGGCCATAGACAAGAATTGAATTGAATTGAATTGAATCCTTTGTGATAGAAAATCACCGGTTCATAGGGTTTATACGTGTTGATATGGTTGATATTGCCACAAAACCTTACCACTTTTATTTCCTTTGTGAAGTGAATGAAATATCTAAGTACCTATTATTTTTAGACAGGGCGTATATAAAAGGATCCAACTAATAATTCTAAATTGTTATACGAGTAGGTAGATCTCGTAGGCAGGTAAGTGGTGAACTAAATATAAGCGTTGTTTTTGCAGATCGCCAAAGGAATGCGAGTGACCTCTCCATGGACCTCTCGAAATGGCAGCGGCCATTCGCCCACGGCTGCTGCAGCTAGCTGCCCACTATGAGGTGCTAATATAAATAACTGATGAGAAATAATGTGCATAAACATTATGTCAAATATAAAGTGTGAGCGACTGAAAACTGCTCCAATAATTTGAAGTTTACCGATTACATTGTCATATTCTTTGGTTTACCGAATACCAAATCTACTCGCAGGCTTAAATCTCTTTTTTTTTTTTTTTTTGAGCTGGAAGCCAGTTCTTTTTCTTAAATTTATTATTAACAGGATGATGACCGAGCTTATTTTAAGATTATGTATAGTAAGATTTTATAGCCGTATAAAAAACTTGAAGAAATTAATAAAAATACTTATTATGCTATTTATTGCTTTTACTGTGTCATCGTGAGACAAGATTTGAAGGACCTCATCATCAACGGCCTGTATTTAAGGGCTTACCCTGACACTCCCTGACATAATAGCCCAATGCCTTGAGTAAGATAAGGTATACCTATTTTAGGAGATTCCAAAGATATGTAGGTCTTCAAATATGTAGGTCATCCAAAGATATGTATCTTTGGAAATAACAATCGTGAGCGCATTTATTTATTCTTTTGAAAAAAGGCCGTGAAACTAAACCGCGGACCACAACTTTACTGTCTAATCGCATTGGCAATGATTGCGCAGGCGCACGACCATTTTCGTGCGTCAAATATTTTCCACAAACATTTAAACATTGTTCCGAGCCACTGTCTGTCTGTCTGTCACGCGTTTTATTGTGCAAATATGGATTATTGGAATTGAAAGCGTGGTGAATGCTTATGAAATGGAAGAATGGTTGGGAAAGTCATTCAGAAAAACGTTTTTGTATAGCTTGTCTATGTAGGTAGGTATTTATCTGTTTATTGTTTCGAACTTTACTGTTAGGCCTGGCATAAAACAACATAGTTTTAAAATTATATCCTCGTATATTTAGTGCCATTAAACATCATCAGTATTTATTTATGAACGCTAATCTCATTAGCAACCTTTTTTGACAAAAAAA
Organism: Eulithis prunata; assembly: GCA_918843925.1. Taxonomy (NCBI): domain Eukaryota; kingdom Metazoa; phylum Arthropoda; class Insecta; order Lepidoptera; family Geometridae; genus Eulithis; species Eulithis prunata. The sequence goes on along the minus strand of OU974019.1, from coordinate 2,735,994 downwards.
ACAAATACCTAGGAAAGTAACACTGGCAGGAAAGAAACCTTTTCTAGACTAAAAATAAAAAACGACGAATGCACAACATGTGTACGACTTTAAAAAAAGAGGTTCTGTTTTGTTCATGTCAATGCTGTAAGTAGTGGCAGATGGCAGATGCAGTGGTTTTGTTCTTACTAAGAACTACAACTACATAATTATTTTATGTGGTTTTTTAAAACCTAAATAAAATATCACGCGGAATCTAAACTCAATTCAGCTGATAAAATTGACACAGCGTTAATTGAACTACAAGATCGTGTCACATGCACTCAGTTAATTAATATACCTACTGCAATTAATCGTAGAGATTTCATATGCACTGCAAGGACGAAAGAAATAAGGTAGACTAGGTAATTAAAATAACTCAGATACGTGAAAATTCATGGGAACGGATATAAACGAATTTTACGACACTAAATAACATTTGTAATAAAAATCATAAAAAAAATCAAACGTTTTTTTTTGTTCTGGCACTGAAGACTTGTCCTTTTGCCAAGTCTTTTTTGGTTTTCACTTTTTGTTAATTAAACGAAAACTTGTCTTGCCTTACCAGTCTTACCACTCGAAAATGTAGAAAACCTTATTTTCCTTTTAAATAAGTATGACTTGTAGAAAATAATTTCAAATCGCTAATTCGGCCTCTCAGCGAGGATCCTAAGCCCTAAGCCTGGGAACAACTCTGACCCACCAGGATAAATTGTTAGGCCCATTATACAATGTTACTTGGCGTCAGTACACCGCTGCTGGCTGGAAGGGGCGTGTTGGGTATGCCACCTCCTTACACAAAAAATACCGCGAGTAAAAACTCTACCTTTTTGAAAGTAGACAGTTTTGTGAAAAGCGTTTTGAAAACCGAATGCCTGTCATTTGAAAATAGTTCACAATAGTTCATTTGTTTTGGTTGTGTAAAATATTTTGTGGTTGGATATTTTAAATTGTGTTTCAAATGTTATTTTTATTGTAACTGTAGTTGTGACTTGTGACATATTCGTGTAAGTATATTATTTTCAAAGTGTTAGTCATTCTTAGAGTAATGTTAACAGCTTTTTAGTAAGACTTATTCATTTATATTAAACTAGCTTCGCGACTTCGTTCGCATCCCGTTGGATCCCGTTGATTTTCCGGAATAAAAAGTAGCCTATGTGTTAATCCAGGTCACGGACAATATATTATTTCAAGTTTCATTCGAATCAGATCAGTAGTTTTTGCGTGAAAGAGGAACAAACATCCATACATTCATACATCCTCACAAGCTTTCGCGTTTATAATACTAATAGGATAGGATATAACTGCAGGCCGGTTTTATATTATCAAGAATATCGTGCCAATTTCAATACAATATTCACGTAAAACTCAACCTGTCAAACCAAAGCCACATCTCGAGACAAATGCGGTTACTTGAGCCAATTTAGCTCCGCAACCTCGTCCATTATATCTTGACCCTTCCAATTTACATTCATCATCCACTTGTTGGTGTAAAGTCAGGGACACGGGCGGCTCATTCTATGCTGGTCTGTAAATACCGGCCCACTGTATAGCGCTGACTATTATATCCGCTCGATGCCCTATGTAACCAGCCGGGATTTCAATATCGAACTGTATATGTTAAGATCAGAATTTGATTAAATAATCGCATAAGGGAATCTAATCTAACCTCGCCGGACTGGAAAGAATGATACCGAAAAGAGTGGGTTCAAACAGGCTGAAATGATGATGATGATGATGACGATGAATCCAAAAACGGATAGCGTTGTTAGTCATTTTCTAAAACTGTGTATATGACTGTATTATTCTACTGCAAATACCAAACAAACTGAAGTAAGGATATATTTCTGACTGTATTTTGCAGATAAATGAGCCCGATAGAGAAAAATGGAAGAATTATGCCAAAGAAGAAGGACCAATTTGATCTTACTTTTAATTCTATACGGAACAGCTGATGTTCGATCGAGTTTGCCCGTTGATTTGGCTGTAGAAGAAAAAGGTAAAAAATTGTCTGTAACCTAGCATTGCAACCGCATACCAAGCTTTGTAAAGTACCTATATATCTAGTGGGTTACTCTTGACCACAGGTTCCAATCTGGATCTACAAATTTTGACAGAAGTAGTGTAATTTTTCAGTACAAAATGGCACGAAATTTGTCAAAATCTGGATCCAATTTAAAACGACGGTGGTCTAGAGTAGCCCTACTGGTTTTAGTATGTGTCATCATTGCCCTTCCTCAGGAAGATCCTCTTTAAGGTTCCACCCGGTTTTAACAGTATTTTATGTATTCTGGACATCCTTATTTCTTCCGTACAACGCGCTACAAGTTATAACTACAAACTCGTCCCGTTATTATCGTACATAGTAGAGTAGTACAATGTGTAGTAAAGATAAGATGGGCTACAGCTACTCGCTAGTTAGTTGATTGTATGTTGAAACAATGCATACCTACGTCTAGTAGTGTGATGCATCACATAGGGTACGTCTTCGTTGGACGCGTTTACTAAGGCAATGCAATGTTATAGTCAAAGGTTCTCAATCAGGTGAGCAATTAGCAAAGCCATTACCTATTCTCAGAACAAAAAAAGTCTTCAATCTATCAAAACATAATGACACAGAAATCGTTACTCAGGCATAGATTTGAGTACATAGAGATCTCCATACCAAAATCTATGCTTGAGTCCGGATCAGTGCTTGAGCAGTCAGCATACAGGACTCAGACCTCAAATATACAAAATGATTCAACAAATACATCATAACCTAAAATACAAGTTACTTTCCAGTGTTGCCAGCAACAACAGTATCAATAACACCCACTATAACAACCACCACCACACCAAACATATCAACCACATACGCAACTATAATACCTCCGATACCGCCCAGTGATAGAGACCGGTTCCTCACATTTGCGGAGTCTGGTCACCATCAGACCTTCATGTTTGCAAAGGACAATACTTTTATACAATTGGATGGGGATATAATACAGAGATTTCAGTTGAGGTAAGTGTACTGCTGGGTTATGGTTAGAAAGGTGCTGATACAATTACAGGCACATGACTACACAGGCACAACATACTATTACGTCTTAATGGACGCAGTACGAACAGGCACAGGGCACGTCCTCGTGGCTTAACAACAATTGAGACATCAGTGTCCATCAGTTATTTTCAAACAAAACCCCTTAAAAAACCAGGGTCACCAAATCCAAAAAGTTTATGTAACGTATATTAATTTCATGCAATATTAGCTGCAAGGGCCCGAAAAAAACAAATTTCTTAATCTTTTCTTAACAGATTATGCAGAGAAATATCATTCAAGTTCCGCACAAGACTGCCCCATGGTTTACTAGTATACCACAATGTAAAGAACCCTGTTTTCAAGATGCAACCTTACGCTTTATATGTCATTGTAGAAAAAGGAGAATTAAAAGGTAATATTTAGTTTCTGTCTTATAAAAACCAAACAGAAATATTGGATTGAATCATATAATTTGCAAGTTAAGAATTACCTTGACAGGCGTCATGGCTCAGTCGGTAGTAGCTCTGCCTTCCGTGCTGTGGGTCGTGGGTTCGATCCCCACCGAGAACAAACATTTGTGTGTTGTAAACATAGATGTTTGTACTGTGTCTGGGTGTTTCTATGTATTATAAGTATATATTTACAAAAAAAAATGTATGTATTTATTCTATCAGCCATCTAGTTTCCATCGTACAAGCATTGCTTAGTTTGGGACTGAAGGCGTTGTGTTAAGTGTCCGTGAATATTTATTTATTTATTTATTTATATTATACAGCAAAAAATATACTTAAATGAGATTCATTTATATAAATCGTATAACAAACAAACATCTCCATGGCTGCGACAGTAGTACCATATTATTTTCTGATAGTCCAACCATCATCACAACCATAACGAATCACCTTTCTTTATATACCTACTCTAATCTGACTTGTACAAAGCTTTCACAGTGACGTTTCTTTTTCAGTGGTTCACGTGTTTGGCAAACATCTAACATCGGTTACAGTTGGGCGAGCACTGAACAGGGACCAATGGCACAGTGTTGTTGTAACTATAGATGTACACGGGGCTAGGTTAATTGCCAAAGTTGATCATTTGAAAGAAGAGGTGTATCTCAAGGTATGATCTTTGGGCCGTATTTATTTATTATGTATGCTTTTCATTGATTAACGGACAGTCTAAAATTATTTGTGCTTCCTTTTCAGGGTCTTAGTTTTGATACAAATTATGGAATTACTGATAATCTTACATCGGTCATTCTTATTGGAGGTAAGTTTATAACTTTTCGAATCTTATCTGTTAGATTCTTATATTTTATTTTATGCTTACATTTTTCTTATAAATTTCAGGGTTAAGTTCAGAAGAAAAGCTCCACGGAGTAAAATATATTATAGAATCATTTGTTGGTTGTATCAGTGATATGGTTCTTAGTTCAGGCAAAGCCGCTTCAGACTTGCTGCCAATAGTACCACTCATAGCTACAAAACATGAAAACGTAAAAGAAGGGTGCATTGATAAATGTAGAACTATGGAAAATCTTTGTTTTGAAGGATCGAGGTGTATTAACGAGTATAATGGATACAACTGTGATTGTTTTGGGACTTTGTATGAAGAACAGCTCTGTGATGTTTATAGTAAGTAAGATTTGCGAATATATTTAATTTATGGACTGGTTTAGTTACAAAAAGGTTCGCAATAAAAATGGTGACCAAATAGTTGTCATGAAAGAAAAACCAGTCCAAATGTGGAAATACGGTAAAAAATTAGCTCGAAAAAAATTTGGGGTGCCAAACTTTAAAAGCAAGAGAACGTTTACGACTGTATTAATAAAAATAAATCATAAATGAACTTTATCGCCACCAAAGATAAAAGCAATTCAATTAAATAACCACTGCCTATACCTGTAAAGTAATATTGCTTTTACATAATCTCGTAATTGAACAAATAATTACTTTGTTACGCAAATCTTTACGGGTTTTGTCATTGGTTTTTCACGGTATAATACTTTCAAAACAAAAATGTGATTACTTTATACTTTTACATTTAACTTTGAATATTTATACTTCATCAGATTGTAATTTCTTGAGACGACTATAACGTCTGAGATTATCGTTGATTCGATTAAAGCTTTTCATTACAGCCTGTGACATTTTATCAGATTGTACATCGATAAATCATCGCTTTGATAAACTAATAATAATTATCTATATTATCGATCACTAGTGACATCAATTCTATTTGAATACATTTATAATTACTACTGTAGACCATTACTATGAGACTACTGTCGAGGCATCTATCTCGATACATGAGAACTATCCTAGATCGCGCGGACGAAGTTATCACGGAGTTTGAACATAAGTAATGCTACCGAATACCATCCATTGGTCCTCGGACCCCGAGCCAAAGGTCGCTCTACGTGGAAGATCTTCCCTTTTCATAGGAGGACACATATCCTACAATGTTCTCCTCACTACTCTCTACAAAATTTACAGAAGCACGGGCGAGTGATTTTGTTTGGGAAAACTGATAAATATTAGACAAGCAGACTGAATCTTCGTCAAAAACGTACCTTGTCGATCGCATAGTTAACAGATTCATTTTTAGCTTAGTTTATAATGTCAGGTAGGAACGGTACATGCACCCTGTTAAAAAAACTTAACCTTAATTATATGTATATACCTACAAATACATAACCATCTACAGTATCATCATTGTTTAATTTAAAATTATCAACCCAATAATTGCAGCTGCTACAATTTTAACCTTAAGAGGATCGAGTTACGTGTCATATCGCATTTACGATTGGAAAGATCGAGTGCATTCAACAAACACGAGAGTCAGCTTGCATTTTAAGGTAAGCCTTATTCATAATGTTTATTGTTTTTTTATTTAGGTCATAGTGCTTTATTAGTTAATAAACCTTATTCTCTGGTCATGAAAACAGTTTATAAACCTACTTTGCTATACCTTTCGAACAGAAAATATAGAGCGTCGAATATCTAAGCAATTTAATTAACCTAGGTGTTAGTTTTAGCGTCTATTTTGCACTTCCTAATATTTATACTAACATTGCTATCCGTGAAAAGATCACATCTCACGTCTTGCACAAACGCAATTACAATATCTTTCAATAAAATATTATCAACATAACAGTCTACAATAATGGAAAACTCTCATTAGAATCTGCACACAACGAGCTTGTGTACCTAGCAATTTTACTCATAACTATTTGCAGGCATATTTACATTGCAAGTAAAGGAAAATTAAATTATGTACCATGTGTAAATAATAATTGTGTAATGTAAAGCATAATAATATGAAGTGGATTTATAAATATAATACACGTCTAGCGATATAGGCAACGCTTACTGTATAACAATGAACCTCAAAAAACAGTGATAAAATTGCCAATAACTGATTCACTTCGCTCAGATTCGACTGTCCTTTGTAATAAATATAAGATAATGATATAAGGAAATAAGTAATAAATTTGTGCTACTATTAGTAAAGAAGTTTACTTTGAGATTTTAATAATATTCAATTATACGTTTATTGATTGGGTATAAAATAGTAAAAAAAAAATTAGTATAAAAATGAGGAATCTAATTTAAAAAAAAAGCGTACGCATAACTAACATTCCAAATTTTCATGCGAATATTTTAAAACAGGTATATAATTGTAGTTTTCGTTTCGCAGTATAAAAAAACGCTTTGCATTGCATGCCATTTAGCTTAGATAAACACTCATGTACCTACAATTTTTTATGAATTTTAAATAAAACAAGTATTAAATTCACAGACAAGATTCGATGACTCAGCACTATTCTACGCGAGCGGACAAATCGACGACAAACAACATTACATCGCTCTCTCTATACACGCAGAAAAAGTAGCTATACAAATAGACTTAGGCGACGGACCGGTCGAAGACTATTTAGGCGAGAAGGTTAACAACAACAAATGGCATAATCTAACAGTGATAATACAAGAGAAAACAGTAGTGGTTTACCTAGATCACATAACAGCCACGTACGAAGTACCTGGAGACGCAAAATACGTTTGTATCGACCCAGAAATTTACATATGCGGTGGACCAGACCTACATAAAATGAAAGGATTAAAATCCTTCAACAACTTTGCTGGGAATTTGAAGTATGTTTACTACCATGACGTTTCTATACTGTACGAACTGAAGCAACATAACCCTAAGGTCCATTATATCGGAGTGTTGGACCCTGAGTTCGAAGACATAGATATTGAGGTGATACCTATAACATACCCGTTCGCAACATCCCATATTTGGTGGCCGCTGAATCAGAGTCAGAGCGTAAATTTGATATTTGAATTTAAAACTAGCAAGAATATGGCAGTCTTGGCGTATAGTCAGATTACATCTGGCCAAGGTTATTGGGAGGTAAGCTATATGATAATCAACAAACGAGTCTTGTGATCAAAGATAAAATGAAGGAGATTAGTTATTTGAATATGAAATTAAAACAAATAATTACTATGGTACTTGGTAAGTAAGGTAAAGTAGAAACTGGTATTATAAAGCGATACTGGCATAGTGTTTTTCAAGGAAATCTATAACCACTCATATAGTTACAGCATATTTTCATTGTTCCATTATATATTTTACGTGTATACTTGCAACGCGTTTGAAAGCGAAGAGTCGAAACTTTCCATAAAACATTAAAATTTTGCTTAGTAAACAATCATTTAGTTTAATAAATGCAAATCACTATGTCTAGACACTGTTTTACCTAATGTCATCCTTGCTAACGTATGACCTCATATGAAAATTTCTTCATCTGAATACTTGTAACAAAGAATGAATTTATTTCATATACAAAATATGCAAATCATTCAAGCTTTACTTTGCACCTAAAAAATCAGTGATTAGTAACTAATTTGATAGCAATGATTTTTAAATATCAAAGTTTAAAATTTCAAATGATTTCATTTCATTTTTTGATTGATGATAATCTTTACAAATAATAATCGTAAAGGAGACTGGGCAAATTTGTATAGTCTACGGACAAATAGCGATAAAATTAGCTATATATTTTTTCTCAGCTATACCTATATGTTTTCAGGTAAGAATGGTAAAAGAAGAAATTCGTTTCGAACTTGTACAGGATGTGGGAAAAAATGTCACGGTATTAAAATCTGTTAAATTTAACGTTAGTAACGATTGGCACACAGTTGAAATAGACTACAGGAAAGGAAGACTGAAACTTACTGTGGACCATCTCAACAAACATGCTCAAATGTTAGGTGAGATTTTACATATCTTTTGGACTATTTATTTATATGAACTTTTTGATCTTTTTGTTTCTAATGTATTATTTATTTTTATGCTAAATTAAAAAATATATATATAAAAAAACATTAGACACGGTGCATTTTATTAAAATCTAATACAAATGCATATTATCTTTTATTTTTTCAAGGATTCTTCTACATTATATCTAAAATTTCATTTTCCTCTATTTCTAGGCAATAAATACTAAGTCATCTTAAATGTTTGACCTTTCAGTTTTTTGTAGCGTTGCTTACTCTACCACTAAAGAATTTAAACGAAAATACCATGTTTATATCTTGTATTTAATTCTACAGGACTTGGTTTTGAACTGCAAGATAAGATCGTCATTGGCAGCGGCCTTAGGTCGGCTAACCTCGGTTTAATTGGCTGCATGAGAAATATTAAAATCAATGGTCTACTCATCGAACCAAGGTACGATAATAGGAAATATACACACAATAACATCTTGTACAAAATCTTTTCGTTTAGATTCAGGCAACACACTGGTTATGATAATTTATATTAAGCGTTATACTTCGAGTTTCTAAAGAAGCAAAAACTTGTCATCGTGGTGGGGAATGATAATATGTATTTTGTATCTCATCATGAGCATCATCAGGCTAAAGAGTCTATTAAGTATACGACTTATTTTGGACCTTATTTACCCCTGAGTCTTTCCAATCTTTGCTATGTTTGGACTTGATATGCCTTCGTACCTGCTTTTGATAAGATATTAGAAAAAATATTATTTTATGTTATTTTAACGGTCGTGGTTTTTTTGGAAAACGTAAACTAACAGCAATTATCTTTTTGCTACTTTATGACTCCTCAAAATCATTAGATAAGTATATTGTGTTTTTCTTTGTGGTATTTCGTCACATCTCAATTAGCGCCGCTGAACATCATAAACATTAATCGTTGTGACCTCATCATCTGAGGTTAAACATATTATTGATATTTAGCATGACAAAAACTCAACATAATATTTAGGCAAATATAATTTTTACACAGTAATTTTGAAGCTGCCTACAGTGGTACGTATAATTTCAATAAGCTAGGATTCATGGTCTCCAAGATATTTATGTTTTTATATGTGACCCGGAAATGCTCATTTAAAGGTTTTTCCTTGCAACAGATAAGAAACAGTTTTTTCTTTTTAGATACGTAATAAACACAGAACGAGTGGTAGGTGAAGTAGCAATAGATGACTGTAGATACGTAGACCCGTGCACCAGACCCAACACATGTGAACACGGCGGCATTTGCTCTATCAGAGAAGATAGAGTCATATGCAACTGTGATAATACTGGTAAGTGTATCTAACTAATACTCGTTAACTTAAGTATGATTGTATATGGTCTATCTATAATATATAAACTAGTTTTTAATTACCCTGCATCAAAAACTTGTTTATTGATAAACCATCTACAAATACAAAGTTTACAGGAGCACGGGTGGGTGATTTTGTTTGCCTAACTGTTAAATGTTTGCCAAGCAGACCGAATGTTCTTCAAAAAATTGCCGTTTGGTTTTTGCGCGATCTTTACACACACGTACCTCATCCCTGTTTTACAGAGAGTGGACTGATACGTGGTTATTGAAATCTGAATCATAAGTGTTACCTGGATTGAAAAGTATGGTAAAGTACGATTTTTCGTAGCACAGTGCTACGATGAGCGCGTTGATGTCTTTTGTAGTTCGACTAATCTGAGAGGATTGTACAGGTGCTGGGCAAGCCATGTCTCTTAAATCGTTCCGTTCATAGAGTATGGGTGAAAAGTGACCCCTAACGCTGTATAAACCATTTTGATGTGATGGAAATCCTGATTATTTTAACACCGATTATTATACAAACTAATATTTATGATTCTTGATTGGATAAAATTGGCTCAACTTATACACTGAATGAACTGACACTTTAGAAACTGGTATTATTCCTTAATTATTATTTTCAGCCGACATAATCTCACAGTTTCATTGATATGCCTTACTATGGATTCAGTCCCCACCATTATTTTCTATTTGGAGCTGTTCTTAGTTTGGTTCTAAACATATTATTATCCACAAATATTTTCAGGCTACATCGGTGAGAACTGCCATTTTGCCACGTTCCGTAAGACTTGCGAGGAGTTAGCTCTCTTAGGCTACACAAGAAACGACGTCTACCTCATAGACATCGATGGTAATGGCAAGTTTCCACCAGCTCACGTGAAATGCGAGTTTCAAATAGAAGCTGATTCTTCCACCACTGTTGTGGAACATAATCTGCCTAGTCAAGTTGTGAGTACTCTGATCTAAACCAGTTGAGGTATCTATAAATCGTTTGCAAAAGTCTTCATATAGTTTAACTGTTTCATGTGTAGGTATATTGTAGATACTTTAGATATTCACTTACCTACTCAGTATCTTCTGTTTTAGTAAAAAAATGTGGTAAATTATAACTAGCTAGCTAGAATTTTATTTTTGACTGTCTTAATTATGTCCACTGAGCACGTCCACTGAGGACATGCCCTGTGAGGCAACGCACTGCGTCATTCACTCAGAGATGTAATAGTGTTAAGTCTTATGTGCGTACGGTAAAGTACTTCCCTGGACGAGGTCTTTTATAAAGAGCCCTACTACCACTGAAATCAACTAATCATTTCAGGATGTGAGATCAGCAACAGGCCAAGACTTTAGCTTTTGGATAAAATACCGAGAATTCACAGCCGAAATGCTCCAAGAACTAATCTCTCATTCGTTGTACTGCCGTCAGTATATCAAGTATGATTGTATCAACGCGCCTTTGGAATTGCACAGCGCAACTTGGTTCATATCATCATCCAATGATACTGTGGATTACTTGGGCAGTGTTAAAAGGTAAAAAACTAATTTTGAAAAAAGATACGTCTCTGATGAACCTTCTGGGAGTTCAACTATGTGAATCGTATCTGAGTAAGTTTGTAATACGCTTGATATCTATTTTATCTATTTTTGTTTCGCTTTTTTTTTGTCGAAAGTATTGAGGACGAATACTAAACCGGAATATTATTTCAAAGCATGCAAACATAAATTTTTCTGTTGCAAGAATCGAACCTCTTGTGTCTTAGATATATTACAAAAGATTAGCTTAAAACCGTATTATTTTTTTTACTATTTATAATACAGGATGTGAAAGGGCCACTTTTTTCGTTTATTTACATTTTTACACCTTTTCGAATACTACTAGTACCTATGATTGACAACGATTATAGCTCAATAACAATATTGTAGGGGTTACTGCGCTTGTGGAATCAACGCAACGTGCGTAAACCCGACCCAATCCTGCAATTGCGACTCGAATGAAAAAGACAAGTGGTTGTTTGACGAAGGCACCTTCGTAGATACCAACAGTCTGGGCATAACTGAGATGTTCTTTCTGCAACAGAAGTATTTGACTGAGGAGGCTCAGGGAAGAATCACTTTGGGACCGCTGGAATGTGTTGAAACTAGTAAGTACCTAAATTATAGGTAGGTACTTGCAATAATTCTACGCATCACAATTTTGCTGAGAAATTTGATACTGGGCAGGCACACTATATGGTTAATCAAATTGTTCACGCTGTGAATTTTAAAGAAGGCAAAGATATATTTTGCCTGAATAAAAATATAATTATTTTCAAAAAAAAATATTATAAAAATCTTCAATCTCGTTTTGATTGAACTGTTTCATTTTCATCAATCTAATGGGATTGAGTAAAGTGATGTTTACAGTCTACAAGCAATAGTGCTGAAATTTAGAGTCATAAGTTTGATTTTCAAAATAAGCAGGTGTATGATATAGCTAGGGAAAACGTCCCGCATTGCTTTCTAGAAGTTATGGCAACCATAGATATTATATTATAACTGAGGAAAATACAAACATAGGTACCTACCTTCTGGTAATACTTTTGCAGTCTAAATGAATACTCGTTTAATGTTCCAGATACTCAGCGCTATGTAGTAACATTTACAACATCACAGTCATACATAGAAGTCCCGGGTTGGAGGAAAGGTGACATCGCATTCAGTTTCAGGACAACTGGCACTAGTGCTATACTACTGTTCCAACCACCAATACGACCGAATTACCCTTCATTTATGGTTGCTTTGACTAGTGGTAAGTTTTTTCACTTATTCTGTCTTCTCCTTCTACCAGTCTTCTTTCTTTGTTTGTCACTGGTTTCTTCTGTTAGGTACGTGGTATTACTACTGTATCAAACATGAATACCACCCAACTATCTTTCATTCATGGTTGTTTTGACTTGTAGTAAGTTTGCATTTACTTTCTTTGCAACTCTTGTCTCTTTCTGTTCCTTTTCTACATATTTTCGTGTCATTAGTTTTCATCACAGCATCTAATGCTTCGATTACTATGACTGGGTACATATGGAACCCAGTTATTACAAATCCAAAAACGTTTTTCTCTTTCATAGAACACGAACTAACATTTAACTTCACCCTTAACACCGGCACTACGAGAAAGCTGGTCATCAACTCTAAACGGAAGCTGAACGGTGGAGAATGGCATAAGATCTGGATAGACTACAACTTCTACCACGTCAGGTTTATGCTGAACACTGAGTATCAGATGCTGAATTTGCTGTTGGAGGAAGAGTTTGGGCCGTTTGAAGGGTCCATGTTTATTGGAGGAGCTACAGCGTAAGTATTTTAAATATCTAAGTAATTCCAATCTATACACCTGAACTCTCCAAAAATGAAAGTCACCATCAGCCATAGTTTTCTTGTAAAGATAACAACGAACTGGAAAGTAGATTCGCCGAACTTATATTTGCTGAAGTGACGTTTATAAAACTCCTCGTATTTTAGAAATCTGGAAATCATTTCAGGGAGCATTTAAAAAAATCAGCAGTAAACCAAGGACTCATAGGCTGTTTTAGAGGACTCGTTGTAAATGGAGAAGTTTTGGACATCTATAGTTACATGTCGGTTCATTTATCTGAAATCATCAAGGATTGCAAGCCATCGTGTGTTCCAAACCCATGCCAGAACAGAGCCATTTGTAAAGAGTTGTGGTCTACATACGAATGCATTTGTAAGAACCCATGGGCTCATTTAGGAACTCACTGTGACGAAAGTAAGTAGAAGAAACTAAGTAATATCTTCTTTGAATATGAAATGGAGAAGGTACTTATTAATCATTCTAATTTTACAGATATCAATGAAAAAGCATTGACCTTCCAAACGAAAGAAGCTTACCTCAAGAAGAACTATCTGGCTAATAACGAAACAGACGTAGAGAAACACAAACTAAAGAAAATGATGACTGAAAACGTATTAATGAATCTACGAACTTACGACTATAACGCCCTAGTTTTATACGCAAACGACAATCTAAACAACTTCATACATATTTTCATACATAACGGCACAAGAATATTCTATCTATTCAACGATGAAGACGAAATCATACAAATGAATGTAACATACAACAGTGCTAATAAAGGAGAAAGTGTTCAAATAGCAATAATTAGAACTGAAAATTCTACAACTTTACACGTAAATGAAAAGAATACAACTATAGAGAGAGTCGCTAAGCTATTGACTAATTACACGAACAAACCATGGGAAAATCCGGAACTAGGTAAGCATTATCAAAAATTGTACTGTTGTTGCAAAAAAACGTGTAATTTTTTGACGTGAAATATTTTCAGAGGTAATTCGTCCACAAAGGCCTCCAGCGCCTCCTACAGACTACTTCCAAATGAACCTTGGCGGTTACGATCCTTACTCCCTACATTTAGCACCAAGAGCCAACGACTTACCCCAAGGAGGTTATGTTGGATGTATCAGAGGTTTCAAAATAGCTGATCAAGTAGTTGATCTCCCAAAGAAAGTGCTAGAGAATATCGACCAAGATCTAACAGGAGTCTTACCAGAATGCAATATGAAATGTGATTCCGAACCTTGTAAGAATGGGGGAGTTTGCACTGAAGATTTTACTAATCAAGAGAGCAGCTGTGATTGTGAACTGACTAGTTACTTTGGAGAGAACTGTATGGAGGAAAAAGGAGCTGATTTCAACGGAGAAAGTATTCTGCAGAGGAAGTTTGTACTGAATGTTCCTATTACAATGGTGATTATTACCAAATTTGTATCGAATTCCTAAACATTGACCCTTGATTTTATAATAGTGAAAATAGATAGTAATTTGACAGTAAAATATGTCTTCTTTCAGGTAAAAATTAAACTCGCATTCTCTAGCAATGATCTTCGACAGAAAAACACTGTGCTGCTATTAGTTCAGACAGAAAATAAGTAAGTTTGACTAAAGTTTCCAAAACTCTCTAGTTTTTTATTAACTGTTAGTGATTTCATTGAAATATTACAGACGCAGTTACTATCTATTAGTTGCAATAACACAGGATGGATATTTAAAGTTTGAAGAAGATCGAGAAGAATCAGCTTACGGCGCAGAATTCAAGAATAGGAACTTTCTCAATGGTAATGTAGAAATAAAACGATAAAGTTGAAAAGCTGGCAACAATGAAAATCTATTAAACAATGTCAATATTCCAGGTGCGAGACACACAGTTTACTACACTAGAATAGGTCAAGAAGCAACATTGCTAATAGATCGAATAGAAGTGCCGTTAGAAAAGCTACCACCACAAGGTCTTTGGGAAGTATTCGATGTCGGTTCCAATGAGGTCCAGATCGGTGGTCTCAATACGACAGATCCTAGGTTAAAAATTTACAAAGGGTATAATGGGTGTTTATCAAGTGAGTACTAAAGTATCACTAATCATAAGGTCTGCATTTTAAAGCTAGGTAATGTAAACAACAAGAAAATAAATATAAAACTTGAACAACCAATACTGTTTCAGACATTTTTGTAGAAATAAATGACTACGAAATGAAGCCACTAGAAGAATACATGCTATTTACAAAGTCAGATGCTGAAAAGGTAAACGCAGTCAATGCTCAAGGCGTAAGAAGTGCACAATGCTCAGCTGATTTTGATGAAGCTTGGCCTGAACATGATCAGTTAGGATCAGCTCATAATGGAAGCTTATTGATTGTAAGTTTTACAAATTTTGTTAAAATTTTAATTTGTTGTAATGATTACCTTTCTACCTATAACGCAGATGGGATCGTCATCTCGATATTCACTCCTTTTTTGTTCAGTTCATACATCTTCCATACAGTTCATCCATCTTTTCTTTATCCTACCCTTATCCATATCCAATACTCGTAATAATATACCTACCTACCTTGCATGACTGACATATCCATAGCAAAATGTTGATCCTAATCTTAAGGCAAAAAATAAAACAGACTACAGAATTTGTGTCAAACGCTAAACTCATAGATCCTCCCGTTTACTGATTCAAGTACTTTGCTGGTCACCAACAGAGTGTTGACAAGGCTTGGGTAGAAGACCCACCGTCAAGGATTCCATACGATTCGATGTACCAACAGCCTGATACGGAAGAAGAAAATACTGACCAATTCTTCATAGCGCTGATCGTTGTGTCTCTCTTGGGATTGTGCTATGTTGGATATCACGTAAGTACTATAGGGTGAAATTTAAATAAAGCTCTAAACATAGGTAAGTAACGGACAGAGGACATAATAATATGGTGAGAGAGTGAAAATAATCTAAAGTTAATGATAAAAACAGTTACAAGAAGACAGCTAAAAAAATGTTTGTGGAAGATATTGTGGTGCTTATCAAAATATATCAAGACTTAAAATCGTAGTAATCGTTAGTAATAATAAGCTTGTTATAATAGCAACATTCTATTTGACAGATGTGGCGAACACATAAAACTCACAGATTGATCAAGGAAAAGGAAGCCGATGAAATGATGATGAGAAGCAAAGAGATATCAATATACCAAGAACCAACCATTTCATTCTTACAGGTAAGGAATATTTCAAACTGGTAGGTACAAAATCAAGAATAGTGAAACTAATAACCTTAGTATTTATACAGTTAAAAGAAGATGAAGATAAGAAAGAGGAACTAGAAAAGAAAATCAATGGAGTAACAATAGATGAGGCGCCCGCAGTCATAATTGAGGTGCCAGAAGAGAAAACTGTTGTCAGAAAAGGATCTTTGCGATTCAGAGGTAAAATAAACTACAAAGTATGAGTACCCATAATATTAAAACAGACAAACTAGGAAACACATCGATTTTTATGGGATCCCAAAAGTTATGAGTGGAGTGAAAATTAGTGCATTGAAACATTATGTTTAAACTAAGCCACTATCTAGCTATAATGGATACTAGAGTAGCAACTAGTAGGCACCTTCATCGAAAATATGACGTAGAAACTAAGGAACATTGTTTTAGTATCTAAAATTGATAGTTTTCCAAAAATTATTCATTCTAACGATAGACACAATCCAAAAGTCCCACGAACAACCAATAAAGAATCTACTAACTTAGGTACTTTTTTGCAGACATGGTAGAAAAAGAACGCGTATGGGAACCGTTAGTAGAAAGTGATGAAACTCTTGAGAATGGTGAAGAAACTGATGAAGCTGACGCTGACGATGAAAATGAAAGAGAAGTACATTCAATGGTAAGTAAAGATACTTATTAGCTGCACCGATTGATACTAGGTACACGATCATTGATTGGTCGATCGAAACTTTCAGAGCGCGGGGGTGCAGGTAGGAAGCTTCAAAAATTTTTATCAAAATTAGTAAATCTTTATTTTTATTGTATGTTTCTCAGAGACGTTCAGAAAGCCAAGATTTGAGAGGACTACGAACACTATCAGCGCCACTGCCTTACAAAATAGACGAAGAAGGATCCAACGAACTATTAGCATCTGCTTAGCTTGAGTATACCTACCTACCTACTAGACAATTGTTTTGTTTACGAAGAATTATACATTAAGTGATTACGAAAAAGAAAAAAGCTAATAAAACGCCCGACTTTGAAACGCCTAAAATTAGGTTCATTACTACTGTGTTGATCAACCAAAAGACTTGAGTTTAGTTATAGCTTCAGAAGCGATCGACAAGAAACGGTAGGTACGACGTAGGTAGTATAAAAAGTAGTCAGGCGGTACCTTCCTGCCATATCTGAGTATATGTGGAATGGAGGATACAGTTACTTAGGTAGGACCTAAATTGACCTAATAACAGCTTTATAGGGAGAATAATGGTAGTAGTGGAACCTATTCCAATTATACTGACCTTCACTAAAGTTAAAATTAGTTGAGTGATCGAGTAGGAAGGTTCAAAATGTGTTTTGAAGCACATTAACCTGTCCCATTTCCGGTTCCGCTAATAAAATGGCATTGTGCTTTTGGGTTCTGTCTGTAATCAAAAATTGTTATTCTGTTTATGGTTATGTGGTGTTTTGCAAGCTAGCAACACTTGTAGTTTTGACAGTCGATTTGATTTTATCTATGGATTTTGTGCACAAGTCTATGTTGTCAAATTTGTCTATGGTTTAGTCATTTTTGATTTCGGAAGGGAGTGAAATTTGTCAAAACATGGACGAGTACGAAAAAGCGAAAATAGCGGCGTTGCCTTCTCAATTACTCGTCACAACAATATGCCACCCGATGGAATATGCGAAAGTCCTCATCCAAATCGGGTACGAGCCTCTTGCTCCGCGCCGGTCGACCACCCTCTTCGGACGCCCTGCCATGATATTACCTAACGTTTTCCAATACATCAGACACATCAAGCAGCAAGACGGCTTCCTCGGCTGCTACAAGGGGCTGTCGGCAAGAGTTCTCGGACTTATTGCCTCGAGTCAACTTACCACGAAGGTTGTATACGCGGTCGGCATAAACCTCCCCGAAATCGAGGATCCTCCAAACATTATCAATGATGACGAGCCAAAGGCTGAGGAATACTTCAAGCTCAGTCGCCGCGGTATGATCCTGCACATCGCCTCCAACATTGTCGCATACCCATTCAGTGTAGTTTCAATCAGAATGATGGCCTCTTTCATCGGCAAAGAAGAAAGTTATTCATCATTATTCGGAGCAATCGCTTCCATCTACAGAGATGATGGAATTCTTGGATTTTTCCACGGATTCATACCTAGACTTCTTGGAGATTTGACCTGCATAGCTACCACCGGAGTGTTGGCTTACTATGTAAACAAACATCTGATCAAGACTAAAGATTTGCGGTATTATACAGTTCCACTGTTAACTTTTGTCACTAGCACCCTCACGTATCCCATGGTGGTTGTGTCCACTTGCATGGCTGTTGCTGGCTGCAGCCTGCAGGCGGGCAACCCTCCCATAATGCCCAAATACCCGACCTGGCATGTTTGCTGGAGGGAGCTGCTCCGGAACAAACAACACAAACGAGGTTCCTCTCTTATCTTTAGGTACTACATTGCTCCTGTGGCAGCCCTACAGTAGACTACTTGTATTATCACTGCATTTATTTGTCACATTTATTTGCTAAGTGTTGTAATGTTCCATGATCACCAAAGTAGATTGGTTTGATTCTCTAGTAGCGAGTCTAATATTTAAATGAAATGTGTATGTAAATAATTAGAATAAAATGGTGTACCATGTGAATAATTCCTTTTGCTAGATTGTTGAGTCAAGTCGTGGTTAATTGAAATAAATATATTTTATTCATCAATAATATTGTATTTTATTGATAATAAGGTTCATCATTATGATGTAGGATTTACATATTTCAATATAAAGATAAAGATTAAACTTGTTCTAATTCAATTTGTTCTATGCATGGTCTGCTTATTGATAAATTCCACAATCATCTCTGGTTTTAGCATTGCAAGGGCTCTACTGTAAATTGATTGAGTTAAAATGGGTTCACCTTTTACAATTTCAAATGCAATGTAATCATTCCAAAGACCAACATCACAGGTTCCATAGTGCACTATTGCATATTCAAAGCATTTCCTAATCTGTTTTATATTAGGCTGTTCTTGTGATATTTCAATGTTTATCATAGCAGTAATGAGAGCTAACTGTATTGGAGGAGTTCTGATCATTTCTTCATAAAGATCTCGAGCAGCCTTCAGTCCGTTTCGATCATACATTTTCAGGAGAAGGTTTGGTTTGATGGAGGATAGCAGGTTATTCTCGCAGTTTCGTAGTTTCTCCACTAGGCACTTGAGCTAAAAGAGAAAACATTTAAAGATGTCTATAAAATTATTGGGAATAATTAAACATGATTTCAGTTGGAGTAGGCTTGGCAAACTCACATAGTAACATGCCAAGCACATGGGTCAGTCATGTAGTAGCAACTCTGCTTGCCAGTCCAACCTTAGAGTCACACACACATAAGGTTCATACCTTTTGTGTTCTTGGATTTTTCTATTCTAAAAGAACCATGAAATATTATACTTACAGTCTCATTAGATTCAACATTATCAAGCAGGAACTTGTACAAATAAAGAGCATCATCTGTCTTTAAAACTTTTATTGCTCGCTGCAGCAAACCCATCATCTTATTTTCATCTGATTTGGAGAGCATTAATTTCTCTACCCAGATGCATCTAAGTTTTAAATGCTTTTCTGTTGTATTGTCTAGAATCTGCAAATAATAAATAAATCATTCCTGAACATTTTGCTACATAGTCTTTCCAGACTAAATAAAGTTTGTACCTACTATAACTAGATTGCTGATAGAATAAGGAGAAAAGATTGAATAGAAGAAAATGAAATACGTAGGTAGGTACATGCTAAAATAACTAGATTAGGTGACTAGAATACCTATCTATCTTATTTATAACCTACATTTTTATCTGCCCATAATCTATCTAGATTAATAAACTAAAGATAACTACAGCCCAGAAAATTTATGGTGTTTTTTTTTTCAATTTTGGCAGTAAGTCTGTCAAGTAGGTACTTACATTATTATGTAGAATTAAGTGGTTCTGATTTAGCCTCGAATTCATAAACACATGTCATGCTTAACAACCCAAACGGTTTCAACCAGCATTCGCCTAGCACAGCGAAAGAATCTAGGGGAGCCTCAAGAGAATTCGAGTATTAGTGCCTTGAGCAAGATTTTGATCCTTACCTCCCACAATTTCTCATCCGATGTCTCTCCTTCTAACTTTAGCAGTTCAATCCCAAAAGCGAACATATCATTTGTGAGTATGTCTTGCTCGTAGCCAGTATTCCAAGCTCGTTTTACTGCGGTTATCTTTTGATAATCATCGCACACACTGTCGTCCAATCCGAGCAGAGTGTGGATGTACTTTGTGCAGAGGTTTTCATCTGGAAACTTAATTTTATTAGTCAGTTGGGGTTTGAATCATCAATGCTTTTATTTATAATTGATTTCAGACAGAGTTGAAAGGCGATGCTAAGTAAACTAGTCAAAGGTATACACGAAGCAAGGTATCTTAAACGGTTGGTCGAAAAGGTCAAGATTTTATTCTCTCGTTTCCTACAACATTTTCCATACCGAGATTTATGGGCACATACGCCGTTATTTCGCCAATTCGACATAATAATCCTTATTTCTAGTTTACCTTTGCAAGTGCTTCTTCATAGACAGCGATACAATTGTTGACGACTTCTGGTAACTTATTACTCCTCTCAATGAATTCCTCAATCTCTTGCCAATGACATCCCTGGAATTATGATTTTCCCATTAAAAAAATCTCAGCACTGCACTATTCAATAGTGCAGAGTGTGGTCATAGTCAAAAATCTTTTATTCAGTAAAATCAGGGATAATTTAGAAGTCTGTTCTCATCACTACCCAGAGGCCGGTACAGACCCGGTAGCGGTGAGAACAGCTCAAATAATGCGTATTCCACCACGTATTTTGTATGGAGTTACGCAGTTAGAGCGAAACTAAGTTCGAAGTCAAAATATAGAATTACTGCATAATATCCCCTTGGTTTTTCTACCGCGCTGCGTAGCAAATATCACATTGAAAAGACTTTTAGGCTGCTGGTAGATTCCTAAATTCAATACATACTTCTAATTCCTTCTCAGCAATGTAAGGCCAAACTTCCTTCTGATCCCTTCTGTACCATATCTCTTGTTTGATGCAGTCTCTCATATCGCCTTTCACATCATACTTCAAAACCAGATCCAGGCAATTGAAAAGGAAGCCAACATCGTCTAGATTCTTCAAACCATTTCTCCATACAACATCAGCTCTGTCCAGTTGCTTTTCCTAAAAGTAAATAATGACAAATAATAAATAAATGACTTTAAATATATACCCACAGGAAACCAAAACAATAATAGTAATTTAGAAAGTAATGTTACTGGTCAAGTAGATAAAATTATGATTTCAACTGCTTGGGGTGATATGAACCAAAGCAGTTGAAATCCTAATTTTATTGTTAGATTAAAACTTTCAAAACCAAAATAACTTTTACAACACCAAGTTATTGTTATATTTTGTTCAATGTTTTACTTTGTGAAAGTATTCACATTATACAAGAATATACACTGTTAAAAGTATAATGGACAGAGACAGACTATTCTTTAGTTACGTAGCTAAACCAAAATGACTAACATGATGATTGCTTAGATCCGCTGACAGTATTGTAAAACTTACTTTACTTTCTTTATTGTCACTGCTAAATGTTAGCACCAACAATTCAGATTTGAACAGTTCTGTGTAAAGGATTTCTGAGTCTGAGTGTCTTTGCAGACCTTTGAGTAGGAAGGCTGTGGCAGCTTCCATATTGTTATGTTCCTCACTCTCCCATTTGCTAGCCAGTAGCCACATTTTAGGTTTATCACCGTGCATCTGAAATGACGGTAGATTAATGAAATAACTGATATTATCATACTTCCTACTTTAATATTATAAACGCGAAAGTTTGTAAGGATGTATGGATGTTTGTTACTGTCTCATGCAAAAACTACTGATCTGATTTGGATGAGACTTGGAATATTTATTTTGCATGACCTGTATTAACACACAGGCTACATTTTATCCCAAAAAATCTACACGATCCAACAGAACGAAGTCGCGGGCGGAAGCTAGTTATGTAGGTTTCTAATGTGGCCCAAACTAGCTTAAATACTACCTGTAACATTTGTCCAATGATTCCTGATGCCGCAGAATTGAAGCCAACACTTTTGCAAAACTTCAAATACTCAAAGTATATTTCCACTTCATTTTGGAATCGGTAAATGAACTGTTTGAAAACTTTATTTACTCGTTTAGCTATAGCATATTCTATATCTTTTTTCTTTTCACTCATATTGGCCAGTTTCCTTCGGTTTGATATATCTTCGAGTAGGGCTAGTTCGTAGGCAATGAATTGAGTGAAGTCTTCTTTGCTTTTTACGTGGCGTTGTAATTGGTACTCGAATTCTTTGCGTTTACGAGATATTTGCCTGTAAAATCAAAAACTATGGTTTTACAAATCTGACTCATTAGAACTACCTTGGAGGGGTACTATAGAACATAGTCAGGTACTATTGAACCAGAGTTATCACGTAATCTCAAGTAATACGGACGGAATCACCGTGCACCTCCATAGATAGGTACCTAGGTAACCCCAAAGATTATGATGAGATTCGTCACACATTGAGCATGTAAACTGTTTCTTGATAGACAATCTTCAGCTGCTTCGTGGAGAAGCAGTATTATAACATTATTCATTCAGAAAACTAGTAAAATGAGAAGTGTATTTACTTTATTTCGTCATCATTGTAAAGTGTAGTTCTACGCATCTGCTCCAACTCATTTATCATATCCTCAATACGCTGGTTCACTTGTTCTGCCATGGTTGTAGAGTTTTATATTTCACTTCCACAGAAAACAACTTTAGAACTATAGAAAACAAACAATAATACTCGTGCGAAACATGGACCGTGATGTAGTATTTTTTGAGGTTATGTGTTTTGTTTTTTTCGACCACAAGTCAAATAATGTCAAAGTCTAAATACTAAGCACGAATTTCATTGGTCCGAAATAATAGTCATCTAATGGTCAAAACCACAGATATAAAATTTGCAACGATACTTGTTGCAAAAAAGTTGGCATAAAAGTTGGTCAACGGCATCTACATTCGAGTAGCTGAGATAAAGATAAGACGTCATTTGTTATTTTTTTACTACTCATTGACAGATGGCGGTATTCAATTTTGAAAACAAAACATGAAAATCTCAACTTCTACGACTTTAGTGATTGTAAGACTCCACCATGTCACTAAATTAAACTATTAGTAAAATTCTTGTAACAGTTTTATTCAAAATAACTAAACTATGAACAGGGTAGTTTCCAGTAAATCGCTGGTTCTTCTATCGTCATCTTTTTACAAAAAGAAAATTATGCCTGCATGGCTTCTTTACAAAGCTAACTAATTATTTACCTACAGCACAATAAATAACTGTATAATCTATAACTTAACTTTACATAATATGTACCCGATTATAAAGGCTACATTTTATGATTATAAACACACCTAACACAACTAAACGAATACATGTGCGTATGGTTAGTAAGCGATTATGTAGAAAATCCTTGGACGAATATTCGTCCTAGAGAAAATCATTATAACTAGTCAAAATACATTCTGAGATTTTTTAGTTTACGTAAAAAAATATTGCTGAACTGTCTAACTTTGTGGTAATCTAAACAGTAACTGGTTTAGAAAATACAATTTAGTTAAAGTACATTAAATTTTATTAGTCAAATAGATTTTTTTATGATTTTATCCATAACCAAAAACTTACTAACAAGAGGTTGGAGTTTTAATATTGGATAATGTATCCTTCTGGCTACTAGAGAAGATTTTTTTCCGTATTGTACGTTCATACTGTTTCTATATAATTTATTCAGCAGCAAGGGTCACTCTTCACTGTGCCTAAGACAGGAATTAGAAGAAATTGAGCTGACTACTCTGACCAGCACATAAACCATCCTAGTTAACTAGGCAATACATAAAAATGACATCGTAAATATGCACTAACCCTACCAAACCAAATCACACAGTCGCACAAATTTACAACCAACCTCCTGATTACGTATCTCGCAATCAATCCGCGCGCGGCGCAACTAATTGCAGTGGCATTTGTTACACCAATGTCTTAGCGTTTGACATCAGTGATTTCCTATAGCACCTTGTAGATCGAGAGACAGAATTGTCGGAAAATACGTAATCAGAAAGAATCCTCGAATGCTGGAGCGCTCGTGGCATAGATTGCTTAGTCAATATTCACAGATTATCTAAGTTAAGCGACGTTCTACGCGATCACAATTTAGATGGGTGACCGTTAGTGTCATTTACATCTGAGCGTTTCCGTGCTTCGGAGGGCACGTTAAACTATCGGTCCCGGCTGTAGCTGTCGTTAAGCCATGACGGAGGCCTTAAGGCGGCCTAAAAACTCCGTCACCAGAGTTGGCCACTGAGTTTAATGGATATAGCACCTGTAGACCGAGAGACAGAGTTGTCGCAAAATCCGTAATCAGACAAAATCCTTATCATCTCGCAGTAAATTTAATAACACCGCCTTCACAATGTTCTATCACACCCCTCCCCTTAAAACAGTTAAGCCACGTTTTGGAAAACATTTTAAAGCTTTCCCGTTCTTGATCTGTATTAGACACTGGAGTCACGTTAATCTCAGGTATGCATCTGCCAAAGTCGATTGCGGGTAACCAGACTTGGAAGTCAGAGTCTGGGGAATACTTGAATATGTCTTGACAGCCCTCAAGGTTGATCACTGGGACAGGTGGCTGCCGTTGCAATAATTTCTTCAGAGTTATGAATGTTAGGAGATTGTTTTTGAGAGTGATCGATTGTAAGTGCTTGGCGCGACTTATACTCCTGCAAGAAACGACAAAGATTTCTATTCAAGTTAATAATGTCGTTGAAGTATTGAATATTTAATTTGCACGAGAGTCAAATCTACATAATTTTTTCACAGAAAAACCAATAAACACATGTGACTTAACATCCTTACATCTAACTTACATACACTGTGTGATGTCTCACACCACAGGGTACATCCTTAATGGACGTGCTTGGTGAGGCATTGCATTTTAACACGCTTTAGATTAGTTATATCACATAACATGAGGTAGGTCAACCAAATGTGGTGGGTGGTTAGTAAACAATTGAGTTACATTTTACTAATATTTATATTCTTCAAAAAGATTCTAATAGCTCACCTGTATATCCTCATAAATAGTCCATCAACCAATTTACAGTTGGACAGTCCGATTCTCCTCAATTTAACTTCTCTCGCCGAGTCCAGGAAGCTAGCAATACATCCCACTACATTTCCTCCCACTCCAATATTATCCAACTCCAAATCAACAATCACGTTTGGATTCAGTGATGTCATCAAACAGCTGACTACCTTTTGTTTTACTTCATTATTGCTCAGATCAAAAGACTCCACACTATCAAAGTTCAGTTGAGTATTCGTTTCTGTGATAGCATTTTCTGTTATACCACAATAGTTCATCTTTAGAACTTTTAGTCGAACAAACTGGCATAGTTTTGTTATATGTTTAAAGCCATTATCGGAGATAGGATTCGAGCTAATATCCAATTCTTCTAGCATCTGACAAACGGACCGTGTAGCCTTCTCAAACAGATTTAGTAAACTTTGCGTTCCATCACTGGTTATGTTATTTCGGCTGATATCTAAATGGGTCAAATGCTTCATTGTACAGATGCATTCAGCCAAGTACTTGAGTCCAATATCTCCTATATTGTTGTCGGATATCATGATGGCTGTGATGTGAGTTTGGTGCGTAAGCGCTCGGAATAAGGGCCGTATTTGCTTGAAAGGTAGGGTTTTAGCTCCTAGTGCTAATCGGTGGGTTGTGTGACTTCTGCCGATGGCTTGTTGGATTTCTTCTGTTGGTGCTGAAAAATGCAGATCAATTTGAGACTTCCCTATACCTATCCTAACCACAAGTCGGTGTTTTTGTCTGTTCTGTGAACCTCAAATCAAAATCAAAGTAAAAAGGTGATTGAGTCGATTTAGTGAAGATCATAATTATTCCCATCTCTTGCATGTTTTTGACCGCGCAGTCTCCTTATGTAGCCCGCGAGCCAATTTGAACTTTAATAACAGGAAGTTATGACACAAAGTAACAAGAATCACCAGTAATAGATACCTACCTTAATATTCTTTCTTATTATTTATGATTGAAGTCAAAAGTTAGCATTCCATAGATTTTGGACTAACATTGCCGCTAGAACTGCTGGCTTCATCAAGTTAACCAGCTAACAACAGCAAATACTTACAAATGCCTAAAGCATCACAGCACTCCAAGTACCGTTCTTCAGCCGGCGACGCCTTCCAGTTAGTGATGCAAGTCTTCAACTCAGGAGATGATAGGACCAGGCTGAGGGGATCATCTTCTGATAATATTGCACCGTCTGAAGTCATTAGAGAGAATACTGGACGCACGCCTGTTAGTCTGAAAGTAAAAATAATGACGATATTATAGACAGATCGATGTCTTTATTGCACACCAAGAAAAAAAAAAAGAAATGAGTTTAAATTATGAGGTCGGTCGCTATTAAGCGATCTCTTCCAGACAACCTTTGGATGGATAAAAAAAAAGAAATTGTATGCGCACTTTTTACAGTAAGTCATGAAGTTTGATACTTTCGATATACGAGTAAGTCAAAGTTCTACGCCAAGCTTACAGCGTGTAGAATATGTCACAATTTCAAAACCTATAGTTGGAAATACGTATAAAACATGTACAAATCTTTAGGGGGTAGGTATGTCTTATGTATGTCGTAGACTTTGCTTTGTATAACAATTTTTTTATACAACTAAATAATACTAATTGGTACTGATTTGGACCATTTGAGCTATCTATAAATCGTTTGCAACGGTTTGTAGATAGCTCAACTGTTCCATGTGTATTTTGTAAATATTGTAAATACTGTATTAGTTTTAATTTTCTTTGTGAATAAATAAACTTCTTAATTACTAAATGATGGAACAAGCCTATAGCGATGCATTGCGTCACTGAGCACATTCACTGATTAGCAGGGAGTACTGATAATTATTTATTTGAATGAGGTGAATATTTACGAAATAATTACTTACTTGTAATATCTAGACTTGACTTCCTCAACCAGCCAACTGATTGTCTGTCTGTTTATCATATCAAGTTTCAACGATATCATCAGTACTTTATCTTCCACCTGTACTTTGACAGCTGCTGGGGGTAGGATCTGCGTTTGCACTGACCTCCCGTTTTTAGAAGATTGTACGATGTTTATTGGTTGTATTACGTTCATTGGCTGCATTATATTGGGATTAAGGTTTTGCATTAGATTGAAGCCGTCGTTGTACGCAAAATTCTCCCCTGAAGAATGTCTTTTGAAGGTACCGAAGTTTTCGTTAGAGTTTTTTCTTGATATCGTCAGTTTTTTGCTGTAGTCTTTTCTAACAAATTCCGTGTCACTTCCACTGTTGCTAGATTGATCTAGATCTTCTCTTTTTCTTTGAAACCCAGCTTTTAGTAATGTACTCTGAGTTTTCCATTTCTTTCTCATTGATTGCCGACTATCTCTTCTAGAATCATTCAGTTCTCGAGTAATACTTTTCATAGTTTCTGAAGGGCTAATTCTTGGACACACGTTTTCGTTGCGTTGAAATTGTTCCGCGTCTGAACTATTTTCACTAATATCTATAACGTCACTGATTTTAGATTTCTTTCTAGGTTTGTTACTTTCAACTAGAGGTTCCTTTATGCTGTTCAAATTGTTGATAGTATCTTTTAAGTTTTCGTAAGATGCTTTTTTAGCTACTGTTGTGAGCGGATCACTGAGTTTTCTCTTTTTGTTTTTGCTGATTCCTAAATCATCGTCTAGCCAATCATCATCGACTTCCTCGGGTGCTAGTAATGCTGACTTTTGTTTGTTTTTCTTCACTCCTACATCATCATCATCGCATATATTTCTATTTCTCAAAGCTGAAATCGCGTTTCTATACTCTTTCACTCCTTTATCAGTTTTGGAATTATCAACCGAGTCATTCGAATCATCAGATGGGAAAGCCAATTGTTGTCTAACATGTTGCGATAGGTTTATATCATCGTCATCAGTATCATCATCGATGATATTCCTTCTTCTAAGAGCTGGTGAGTCTCTTACACTGGTTATTTTTGAGGTACTAGGCGGGGTCAAAGTCTTGTTTAATTTCACTGGGGTTTTTTTGACTTCACTATTCGTTCTGTCTATAAAGCTGTGTATTTTATTGCATATATTGGTGTATAATGTTTCTTCGTCTTTAGTGAGAATAGTTCCTGTTCGCCATTTTTGTAAGACATGCAATGGAGTCTCTCCAAAGTCGGTTTTGAGAGATGGTATTGCACCTTTTTCTAAAAGTAGTTGTACTACTTCTAAATGGCCGTTACTTGCAGCGTCGTATAATGGTGTTATACCTGCAAAGAGAACCAAACTCAAGATACAAGATGCTTATTTGCATAAATGTTCCAATTTGGTCTTAAAAGTAGGAGGCACTTTAAAACTTATTCACCTTTTTCAGGTATCGCAAATAATGTTTTGGGCGCTCAAACATAATTATTATAGTTAATAATTTTAGGTACCTACATAACTTTAGGTAAGTACTAAAAAATTATTTCTTGCTACCTAGTTCTTACTTAGGGTACTAGTTATGTTAATACTTAAATTTATTGAGAATTTGAGTCATAAAAATCTTGAAAAACACACTTTTTGAGTATTATATTAAAGTCAACTACCCTTGAGAAATCTCATACCTACACCCAAGAACAAAAAAACACGCTAAACGTATTCTTATTGTTTTTTATTTGTTAAAAAAAATTATGGGCGCAAAAGATATATCTTACCATCACAGTTAGATCCGCCTCTATCGTTGACGTTAGCACCATGGTTGATCAGCAAGTTGGCGACCTCAAGGTTACCATGGATACATGCTTCATGTAACGGCAACCAGCCTGCGTTATCTCTCACGTTGACTGGATGGCCTTTAGCGAGGAGCCTTTCAACTAGGAGTTTGTTGCCTGATATACTAGCCTGAAATCAGGTAAAAAATTTAAACATTCAAAAAGTATAAAGTATATTAGTATTTCAGATTAATACTAAGTGTTATTCTATAAAGGGAAGAAAGAACGAACGGGACGCGGATGAAGTCGCGAGTAGAAGCCAATAATTCATCGATTTTATATGTAGTTGTTTTTTTTTGTTTATAATATGAGGTAATCCGCATATAAACAAAAAAAACAACTACAATTCTAATGTTGTGTTATGTTTTATTTGCGATAATAATTCATAGTTTAATTTATGGGAGGATTGATCATTTTTGATACTTACAACATGT
Source organism: Eulithis prunata (assembly GCA_918843925.1). Taxonomy (NCBI): domain Eukaryota; kingdom Metazoa; phylum Arthropoda; class Insecta; order Lepidoptera; family Geometridae; genus Eulithis; species Eulithis prunata. The sequence continues at coordinate 2,706,402 of OU974019.1, read as the reverse complement.
AGCTGAGTTTCACCCTTCATATTCTTCTTGACAGTAAAACCTTTATTTCTTCTTCTCGATTCCCTAGTTTTACTTTCATTTACATCTTCTTCATTTGTATCCGATAAATCTTTAACAATAAAAAAATTGTTTCAAGCCATCCCAGAAATTGTTGCAGTACTCCATACTAGATTGAACATGCGCTTTGTAAATCCTTTTTAATGTCAGTACATACCTGTAAGATCGTCCAAACAGATATCATCACCAATATGAGTGTCATCATCCCCACCACCAGCCGAGCTCTGTTCGTCCTCAGAATTTTCAACATTTTCAAAGTTATCGTAACCTAACGCTTGGAGTTCAGATTTTGTGTCCTCCATTTTGTCAGTCTCGTCGTACTCTTCTTGGTACTTGAGGAGACTTTTGAGAATACGGATCTGGTACTTCTTTTTGTTCCAGTCTTTTGCCTGGGAATAGAAATAAATAGTATACTATTTTAATATTATAAACGTGAAAGTTTGTGAGGATGTATGTATATTTGTTACTCTTTCACGCAGAAACTACTGATCCGATTTGGATGAAGCGTGGAATAATATTGTCCGTGACCTGGATTAACACATAGGCTACATTTTATCCCGGAAAATCTACAGTATCCAACGGGACGGCTTCCCTTGCCTTGTACTTAGTAAGGTAGGTACTGTAAACTGTTATTCCGAGGTTTGGTTAAAACATAAAAAGTGTAAAAGACAATTCTTTGTAAATGAGTACCTACTTGTACCAAGAAGAATGATATCCAAATGACCGTGCAATTAAGCAATACTAATTAACTAATGTAATGACCTTTAACAAGTTCTTGAGCAACCCAAATCTGCTTATTACTAGTTAAATAATACTCACAGCTTTCTGTGCATCCAAACATGCTTTTTCCACTAGATCGTAGGGTTTCTTAGCGAGGAATAACGTCTCAGCGATATTGAATAGCGTCGTGTAAGCTTCTTTCGGTACATCCTTTATTAGTTCATATTCTTTGTAGTAGTAATGTAGGGCTTCGCTGTACGCGCTCATATCTTTGTAGGTTTGGTAGAGACTGAAAAAGTAGTTGTGTTTGAACTAGTCAGTATTTCAATATTTGACGTCACAATCGTCCAATTCATTTGGGTAGTTTGTTCAAAAAATACAGAAAAAATTAAATCACTTTTGATCAATAAAAATCGCTGAACATACGTGGGGGTGTGGTTATTAAGATGCCCCCGACGTGTTACACCTTTAGGCTTCTGCTTGACACTATTTATTAGGGCACTCTGTATGTCCATTACATATAATTATGTAAACATTTGTCCGCGGTGGGGATCGAACCCGCCTACAGTACACAAGGCACCGCTATACCAACTGTGAGACCCGTCAAAGTATTATTAAGTTTTACTACCGCAAAATTCCGAGGGATTAATCAAAAAGTTAATCTTACCTAACGTAAATAGGTATTAGCTGTTTGCCACTATCCCCAGCCAATTCAGCTTGGTCTAGCATTTTAAGGTAATATTCTGCGGCGCCTGCATAGTTTTTAAGATGGCAAGCACCGTCACCAAGTTTCTCGTAGAGTTTCTTAAAAGCTGTGTGGTTTGAGGGGTCGGTGGATATTAAAAGATCTTCCGTGTAGCACATCGCTGCAACTGTGAATAGTTATTATTATTATTATGAGCAAGTACGCAAGTAGAGGAAGGCTGAAGAAGTGGTTAGATTATGTAAAAGAGGATATGAATGTGAGAGGAGTAGATTCAGAGTTGACGAATGATAGGAGTGAGTGGAAGAAGAAAGCATGTTGTGCCGACCCCACCTAGTGTGGGGATAAGGGCAGGGACATGATGATGATGAGCCTTCGATGTCCCACTGCTGGGCAAAGGCCTCCCCCTCTTCTTCTTTCTTTCAACGAATATGCTGCTGTAATTGTCTGATGATTGCTGACAATGTTACTGGACTACAATTACCATTAGACCTTGGAGTTAGGACTCCAGTGAAATCTGGTGGCTTCTTGAGTTCAAAGCTGAAAAAATATCCTCATAACTTGAAAATAGCTCCACCAATTTCTTCCATACGGGTTTGAGACTAACAATGATGAAGATTTGTATTAATTTTGGATGGGAGGGTAATTTTTGTTAAATGATCTTAAAATCACACTTCTTTGGAATCATTTTGAATGTTAGTTAATAAAAGTTTCGTACCAACTCTTAAATTGGATTCAATGACATATCTTTCTTCTTCGTCAGGTGTCTTAAGCTTCCATGCCTTGAGAAGCACCTGTTTTGCACTCTGATAGTCCGACATTTTGCATAGAATATCAGCCTTTGATGCTAGGGTTTCACACATTTTCAATACCTGTGAATTGTACAATTTTTTTAAGTTTGTATCAAAAGGACTTGTAGAAAGTTTGTAAGGATGTATGTATGGATGTTTGTTACTCTTTTACGCAAAAACTACTGATCCGATTTGGATGAAACTTGGAATATATTGTCCATGACCTGCATTAACACTTAGGCCACTATATATCCTGGAAAATCGAAGGGATCCAACGGGACGCGAACGAGTATAAATACTGTAGTAGTCTTAATTTTCTTTGTGAATAAAACTTAGTACCTTATCTTCAAGTCGGCTGGCGACTTCTAAAGCCTTATTCAAACAACTTAATGCCTTAGCATAATCTTTTTTCTTGTTACAATGTATCAATGCCTCAGTTGTATAGCAGTTATGCAAGACTTCAAACAAGTCTTGACTTGTGCAGATAGATATAGCTTTGTTGATGCAGTCAATGGCCTTGTCCAGGTAGCCGAGGTGCTCTTGAACTACTCCTATGTTTAGGAGAAGACGGGCTCTCATGTCCATTAGTTCATGTTTATTTATTTTGCCGTTTAGTCTGAAAAAATTTATAACATAATTATAAAAATAAATTGTCTCAAATCAATAGAAAAATATCTTTTAAACTACAATTTTTTATTTTTTGTGTCAAAATGAGATAGATATTTATTAGAATGTTTGAAAGAAAAGAGTTCAGAAGGAACTGATGGAGATCCTCCCACCATCTTCTCCGGGGTCTACGATGACGGGGCCCGCTTTGTGGGACCCAATCAATCGGTGGCACAAAAATAGTGTGGCATACGGGCCACATGCTCATTCTCCCTCATCTCATTTTAAAAAACACAAAATATTACCTACTCTTTTATCTGACTTCATAACTAAATATTGATATCTTACTTTTCGCAAAGAACAAGACTCTTCATAAATGCCTTCTCAGCAGCCTTCAGTGAGGTTTTAGCCTCTCCATCATCGCTGGAACTCTGTCCCTGCAGAAGATAAATTCGGCCTAGAGTAGCCATTGCTCTCTGTTCTTCTACCAAATTCTTCAGTTCTTTGGCTGTGGCTAAAATCAAATTGCATAGTTAGACCAGTTCTCAGTTCAAGTTAGACCAGTTAGTCAGCCTTAATTATAAGGTTGTATATGCTCACTATGTTGCGATGGCTTTTTCATAGAAATCTTTTAGCTAAAACCAAAATAGTTCTCTGCAAGTTACTCCATCAGTAAAAGAATCAAGCTTTACATGTGACATTAAATGGAACAAGTCATTAGGACCAAATGTACATGTTTAATTGTTTATTTTACTTACCCAAATGCCGTTCTTCATACTTCAATGCCTTGTCAAACTCCGCCATAAGCATAAACATTTCCCCAATCATTCTATTGCAAGTGCCCCATTCCATTTGGAGCCCCAATTCCTTACAAATCGTAGCTTCAGCTTTGTATTCGTCCAATGCATCGCTATACCGGTTGTGTTTGTAGTAGAACGTTGCCAGATCATTGCAGGCCTCCGCGAAAGCGCGCCTGTTGCTCCCGTTCAAAGCTTTTTTCTTACGGCGAATCAATTCTGTAATGTTTTTAGTGTAAACAAAATGTACGTAAATGAAATGAGGCAAGACGTGAAGACGTGATGTGTGCTGCTTACTTTCTTCTTCCATGTTTGTTACTCAGAGCAAAACATGACAAAATGTTAACATCATCCGAAGAACAAAATTATTACGTTTTATCCTTTTGTTTTGCTGAAAAGAACGTCGTTTAGAAAGAAAAAATCAACACAATAACAAATCAACACACGAACAACGAGATGAACAGCAGAGGCAGAGCGGCGCGGCGGGCGGGCAAACGCGAAGACGTGAAGGAAGAGAGCAGAAGAGAGGTGAGGTGAGGTTGAGGTGGGCGGAAATTTTCTTCTTCGTTTTTTAAATGTCACTGTCAATTTCAGACCATTTGTAATGTCAATGAAACTGGACTGGAGAAAATCTAATTTCAGGGCTGGCAGCACTGCGATCGCGCGTCATTCGTTGTTTTCTTTTTGTTGTTGTTTTGTTTTAGTACAAAAGATTAGTTTACCTTACCAAAACTTACTGATAGTTATATTTTCTGACAGAAATAACCAAAATAATGACTTTTATTAGGGACTGTTACTATCTGTGAGTGATTTAAAACAACTCGAATACGTGTACGTGTAATGGTTTTCCGATTGTTCTTCTGTCTGCAGAGCTTGGAACTTTATGCTGTGAGTACTTACCAACCTTCTTTAGTAAGTAAGTAGGTAGGGACCTATTGATCAATCCATTCATGGCTCATTAAAATGAGGAGTTCGCGATGTATCGCTTAGCTTAGCAAAGACAAAGAACAGCTGTACTGTACCCTATGTACCTAATGTAGGTACTTACCCTACATAACATATAAGTAGGTAGGTAGGTACTTACAGATTTTTAGGTAGGTACCTACCTAGCAGGTGTGCAGTTAGAGTCTCCTTTCAAACTTCTGTATATTTAACATTAGGTAGGTCTAGGTACCTACCTATTCTATTTTCATTTAATAGCAAATATAAGTACCTACCTACAGCGGTGTACCTACTTAATCACAGGATATTGGTGTTGATTCTGTTGTTGATTTTTTTTTAAATAACAATAATCTGACAGTGCTAAAATTATAGCCGTTTTTGTCCTTACCTAAAGACTATGAGAAAGGGACGGCAACAGCGCTGTCAAATTACCTAGGTTAGTTATTATGTACCTACTAATATACCTACCTAACCTACCGTGAATTTAAAATGGGGATTAACATTCATTATTTAATTTTGACTCATAAGCTTATGTCCAGCTAAAAAACCTAAAATCACCTTTTCATTCTAGGTGTAGGTACCTACCTACCTAGTACCTACCTGTATCTTTGAGTGAATTATTTATAGTCTGTAGGTACAAGTACCTACGCATCTTTACCCATTACGAGGATGTACCTATAATCCTTGTCAATTACACTTAATTTACTTTAGAAATGGGTCACATAAGTCACATTTACTGTACTAAGTAGTACAAGCCATCTACATTCCCGACCGACTGGAACGGGTGACGCCGACCAACGACGACGACGTTCCGGCGCCACAAACGGCGCCGGGTTTTCGACCTTCATGGGACTAGCTCTATCTATAAGGTACTTCCCCTAGACTGGAGTGTCAAAGAAAGAACCTAAATATCATTGAGAACCATGCCAGTTCATCTTCTGCCTAGGTATATTCGGCACACGTCTCGTAAGATATCATGCTTACAGACCTATAACAATTTACCCAAGAGATATTGAACTCGCAGCGTTCGTCGCTAAAATAGAATTTAAGTTTCTCTAAAAATATACGGTCCCGCCTCGGAAATGTCGGTTCAAAGCAAGCATCACCTGGTGATACGAGCCTCGTTTACCGACACGAAATCGGTCGACGAACCGGCAAATCTGGGCCAAGAAACCATATTGCTAGAACGTTTTCACCCTGGGCAATTCCAGGCGCCTTGCAATTTAAAACGTTTCATTCAAATCCATACATTCATTCGAGTGGTAACGTAGAACGTATGAAATGTGCAATAAATTCCAACGTAACCATGGAGATCAGTGAAATGAGCATGACGATAGGCAATAAAATTTGCAACGATTACGGAAAGTGGTAATGCGACCGGCGATATGAGAGCTACGGTTTGCTGTTCCTGCTAACACAATCGGATGAACACGGGGTCTTTCAACAATGGATGGTCATCGATTCACGCGTCGCATTCGAATGCTGCATTCGTGGAACGCATTTTGCAGCCATGAGTTCACGAGAAGTGTCCGAACGGTACCAAAATTCCGGTTCTAATTATGGCTGCTGATGAATCAGCGGCCCGTTCGATGTTAATTTGCCTAAAATTCGCGTTCAATCTAACGGGCCGTGTGGTCGGAGGCTGCTCTTTCACTCAATCTTAACATTTTACGAGTTCACTGCGAAATGGAACAGTTTTGGAAAGCAACATTTACAATTCTGCATGAAATACCGAACACCTCGCTCGGGTATGCGGGTATTTTGAATGTCAATTTATGGCTGGTGAGCGAATGCCGCTATCTTGCTCAACCCCACGGAAGGGCGACCTATTTACCTCGTAGAGCTGCGTAATCTGCATTAATATCCTAAAATAAATGGGCGTAAACGTAAACCCACGATCGCACGCTTCGTTGCTGCCGCCGCCGTTAAGTTGTTTGAATATTCCTTAATTTATGTCTGGTTAAGTGTAGGTAAATCTGTGGTTAAATCTATTGAGTTTGAGAGCAGTGCTGCGAAGAGCTATTAAACGATACAAGTATAATCTTTCAGTACCATATAAATCAAACTTTTAAATCAACATGTAATAAAAACTCTATACCTACTTATACGCGTAGAATAAAGCTAGCGTTATAAATCTTGCGTCTACAACTGCAGTAACTGCCAGTAAAAAACCAGCCAGGACTATTCTAATTCATCCAGAATACCTTTTCGAACATATCGGAAACGCAGGATATCTCATAGCAAATTCAAAATCTCCTTCTAAAATTCCGATATCGATCCGGATAGACTTTGCGGATGAATCAGAAATAGCCCTGCAGTTCAATTCAAACCGTGGCTCAGTCACAATTTGTAAAATAACTTTCCAAAGACAGCCACGTTTAAAACTGCACTGACCTGATGGTCTCGATGTCGCTTCAGTTCAGTTACTAACTGCGAAGCTCCCAAAATATCGTTATGGATCAACGCCCGGGAAACTAAATGGTTTTATGATATAGGTAGGTAGTCCTCATCTATTATGCATTTGCCGGAGTCCAATCACAGTTCTAGTTGGTAAACGAAAATCGTTGTCGTTCACCAGATGTGGAAAATAAACAAGTTATAGGAAAGCTAAATGTTTCCGGTCGAATATAACTTTATAATTTATATAAAGAAACTAGGTAAAGTACAAAATAGTAGTGGGTAATGTACTTACAGCTTTCGAATTACTTAATTCGAAAGCTCCGTTAGGTATAGATCGGAGACGGAGTGTGGAAATCTTCATGAAATATTATTCGGACAAGAGATTAGTGATTAGAAGATTAGCTTTGCTTATTCTGTAATATGATGCTGTGGAGCGTTTTATGCTTGTCGTTAGATATCTTGAAATGTGCAGTGTAATATTTTCACTTTGATAATAATCAGAGAGACAACAACGTAAAAAGAAGAACAAATATATATATAGGCTCAGTTGAAACTTTATAGCCGCGTGGGCGCGACGCGGCCCATGGACTCATGCTTATCTACTATCTACCGGATAATTTGTTTCGAAATTTCTTATGCGAATCATCTGGTTGGTAGTTGTTCGTAATTTATTCAATGTTTCTCGAAATTCAGACGATGTGGTCCATATATTTCGAGAGGAGTCGTGCTTTGTCATTACAAATTATAATGATGGGTCAACCCACGCAGATGGTGCGTTAAACGCATGAATACTAAATTAAAATCCTCTTACAGGCTTGGTTATGCATAATATGATAGTTAAAGATACTAGTTTTACTGAATCGGTTTGAAGAAAGAATATAATTCAAGACAATTAAAGTTTCTTAGACAAAGAGTAACCGCGTAGTTGCGGTGAAGTTCTAGAGTTGATTTGAAACATCTGCGCAGATCTACAATGCATGAATTTTGCCCTGTAAATTATTCAACCAGTTAAACTTTGCCCACAAACTCGCAACTGTTTTGAATCTTTGAGCTCAAACCGTTGATCTGTTCGCGTTGAGGTCACCTCAATTCGAATCCTCTGCGCTTACCTTGGGTACAAAACTAAGAGTTATTTAATTTATTAAGGATGTTTCAAAGGCCTGCCAGGATATTGTAAAACAATGTTCTCTGTTCTCAAATACGGTGCTATGTCACGACCGGCCTTTAGGTTTAGTCTAAGTAAATTCAGACCAGCTATGCATACATAAACATGTGCCTTTACCGTACAATATTGCTTACGCAAATTGTATCTGCTCCAGTGGTTTTACGGCGATTAGGTAGGCAATGCGTAGATTACGTTTGAATAAGTAATCTCTACTGGCAAACTGGCATTTCATTGTGTTTCGAATAAAATAGAAATGGACGAAGCAAATTATGTCTCAACTGAACTAAAGCATATGTCTGAGAAACATGAAATAATTTGGCCGCATAGCTGACTCAGTACCTACTTCAGTCAGTCACTATCTCAAACGTTGTACAGAAAGCGTTTCGCCTAATACTGGTGTTTGCTTCAACACACCGGAACTATAGCGTAGTCATCTCTGAAACGAAACGGGGTTATTGGACTATTGGGTGTTGTGAACAGAGAAGCACTCTTTTGGAGTAACAGATCCGTAATGTGAATGTGCATTGTTGATCATAACGGTATTTGTACGGAAAGCTGTTGCTCAATGGCTTATTCAGCTCGATATCAGTATGCAACTTACTGGTCTGAAGTTCTTACAAAATTAAAGAATTTCAACATTGTAGTAAAGTCATCCGCAACGCAGCGAATCCGACTGTTCGCAAATTGCAATCAGCGTAACGATTCAAGCGCAGTAGAATCCTTATCTGCTAAAGCAAATTCTCCTGAAACTACCTAACTTTACATCGAAAACAGTAGATATACGTATAGCATAGGTTACGTACGATCCAGACTGCAGATAGCGTAATCCATTAACTGCTGTGCCAGTAACATCGTTATGTTTCAGTCCCAAATTTACATACCGCAGCAAATATATTTCAATTTGCTGCTAAATTGTATGCTGATTGTTTCTTTCTACCTCAATTCGTCGCGTATAAGCGAAATTTATATCTAAATCTTGGACACTTGGCGTGTCTTGTCGCTGCGTAAATAATTGACTAGGTATATTTCAAAATAATTGCATTCAGAAGAGGCGTCTAGATATGCAAAACTTAATCATCTAAATTGATTGATATATCAATTGATTACGATAGAATGATTTTTCTTCACTTGACTAGATTTAAGGTTAACGACATTTATTTTAACCTCAACTTATTATAAGCCTTAGGCATAAGTTGGCTGTGGTGGGTGTGCCGATATTTATCTCTAAAAGTAAAGTTCGCTTACCTTGTAACTTTTCCCATTATTTTAGAAACTTTTTACTATTTTGCCTCAATGTTATTCATAATTTTATTTTAAAACATCAACTCAGTTTTCGTCATTAATTTACAAGATAAATTATCAAGTTTCATACTTACGTCACTCTTAATACTGGAGGCTTACATTTTATATTCAAAAAATATTTAATCAAATCTCTGAATGCACACATGATAGACTCTTGAATGTGACAAGATCTGTCGTCAGCTTGTGGCTTGGGGCCATTAAAATCAGGTTCATTGGTTGCTCAAGGTGATTGCACTGGGTCAATGAGTTCATCACAGGTCAAGGAGCTTTGTACTGCAAATTTTCCTAGAAATTATAAATGGAATTTCGTTAAAATCTATTACATAAAATCATTCATTTCATATATTTTTGACACTGCTTAATGGCTCACGATTTTGCGTGCTCCTATTCTTCATGGATTCTACTTAGACAATTTGGGTTGATAAAATTTTAAATGCTCGCCTTTTCAAGTCGCAGTTTATGTGTCACATTCCAAACTAGTTTCTGCATAGCCTAATCTAATACTGCTACAACGAAACGAGTGAAATAGCGAATGGTGATCGTCTATTTCCAATTATAGACTGTCCCATATTACTCTGTAGTTATAGTAGTGTACTGCATGTCAATTAAGTACCTTTCTAGTTACTGAATATTGTATCGACTTAACTTGTTAATCCATTTAGACGATTGTATATGTATTAGATGTCATTATTTACGAAGCAAGGTTGTCCGCGTCCCTAAGGTATACAACTAATTACACACAGAGTCTAGACTACGAATTCATCTGTCGTGTCTCATAAATAATGAAACAAACCTCTTGCTCATACCCACCCAGACTAGCTTCACCACGCAAGCTTTCGAAATGTCGATTGATTGATATGTAGGCTATCGATTACAATAGAAAGTTCTGTAGAAAGACCTTGATACAATTATTAAAATACAGATATATCTCATTGTTTAATAAATTGTTCAATAAAATTTTGGTATGTTTTGCTTTTGTAGCCTCGATATCGGGTGTATTGTTATATCGGATGTATTGTATATGTGTATCGGGTATGTTATGTGGATTTTTTTTCCAGTCGTCGCGTTGTCTGTCTTTATGTCTGTATGGTATATTCCAAGGTATGTAATATTTTCATTCTTGCATTTCCGTCCGTAGTTTCTTAGTATTCCTATGGTTTTTGGGTCAACAAACAATGGTTTCGTTTGAGTAGTCAGACCTACGATTTTCTTGGCATAGTAGGCATGTAGACAGGCACCCATATAATGCAGCGAGCAGGTGCAGGCGAAGTTTTTGCCGGGAGCGTTGCGCACTGGGTCAACACGTTCACTCGAGTACCAGCTTGGAGCTGCAAAGTCTTTCAGCCACTTACTTAGCTTTTATAAACCACACAGCTATACAACTCTTGAAAGCATTACGCTCAATACGACTCACATTACCTACGTTCCATTTCAACCAAAAGCTTTCTGATTGTTTAAACTCTGTTCCTAGCGACTGTTGCGTTTATACAACGCATGTTTAATATGTTTATATATTGTGTCTGATCATCCAAGAATTCTGTCTGAATCTCGTTAATTATCGCTTGGCATTCTCCTACTTACCACGTCTTTGCGAAGAATGATTTCCTTTGTTTAGTTTGATGAAGTTTCGCCATTGATTTTTTTTCCTGTAGAATGTACTAAAATGGTGAGCATGGTTTAATTTTATGCAAGTTGGGCACACTGCGTTGCTCGCTCGGTGGTATTGATTTTTGTTATTTGCATCCCGTCTGCCGTTGGTACATCTGTGGGCTATTGTTGTATGGGTAACTGATACTCATTAAAATAAACCGATATTTAATCAGTATGGATAATATACATTGGTGAAGTTAAAACAGCAGCAGTCCCCATAAAAAGATTGTTGAGCTCTCTGTCTGATAAGAATTCCTTGTAGTGTGAAAACCAAGTAGGTTTTCTCCACCAGTGCCGCAGAATTCTATCCCGTACCGTACCTATCGTAACAACCGGAAGGTCTTCAAATAACCTAGTAAATCTTAAATTCGAATACCTTAAACGGATAACAATATGTATAACTAATATCATGTAAATGAAATGTAATATTACAAATATTGGCTGAACCAAAATCCACAATTCCTTGTTAGCCTGGTTGGAAGATAAACTGAAGGAGTTAGAGGAATGTAAACACCTGTAATATAGACCCAGTATAAACATTACAGTGTTTATGCCGAGGCTATTTCAAACCCCACCTGACATACCTCCCCTGTTGTTCTAAAATAGTGGTTCACGTGTGCCAGTATTTGGGTCGACTCCGCGCTTGTACAATTATCTTTGACGATGCCTCGCTTTATCGCCTGTGAAAAGCTTTTTTTAGGCGTCACTTTTTTAAGGTGTGATTTGAGTTCCAGTCTTACGATGTTGCATTTATTTCTGTGAAGTAAAATATTAGAGTTTAGATCAGATTTGCAGTACTTAATAAATTTTGGATACATTTTAGTATCTTCAAATCATTCATTTGTATCTAGATCCCCAAGAATTATTTGGATACATTTGAGTATCTTCAAATCATTCATTTGTATCTAGATCCCGAAGAAATATTTGGATACATTTGAGTATCTTCAAATCATTCATTTGTATCTAGATCCCCAAGAATTATTTGGATACATTTGAGTATCTTCAAACCTTTTTTTTTAATCTAGATCCCCAAGAATTATTTGGATACATTTGTGTATCTTCAAATCATTTATTTGTATCTAGATCATCAAAAATTAAATAACATGATAGATAAGTCGTTGCCAATTACCTTGCTATATAAACCAAGAGCTTTCATTTACCCCTTTTCGCGATTGGGTAACAGTCCATAATCTCCTTACTGGCACTTTGATGGTATCGCCTCCTGTCTTAAGTAAATTGAGAAATTACCGTCTGAGATTACTTGGCAAGTTGAGGGGCTGTATCCCTATCGATCCTGTCGACAGTGTCAACACCACTTCGTTAGTTAATTCTGTAATTACTTAACTAATATCTAACCTTATTTAACGGCTACGCGTTAGTTTTCGTTATAATTGACTGGTTATATTTAAAGCACGCGCGATATGTAGCTTCTTTTCCGTTTATTATTTAGTCGAATGATTCTTAAACTTCTAAAATAGGATTCGGCCCAAATACTTAGAAAACCTTTTATTTTTAGAAAATAACGTAATTCCGTCCTATTTTATTATTCTTTTATTTTTATATATTTATTTTAGCCTGTATCATCCCACAGCGGGGCAATACTTTTATAGTAACAAAAAATACTTTTCTAAGTATAAATAGTCTGTTTTTAGTAAATGAAATGATCCGTTCATATCTGATTAGCTGCAAGGACAAGTTCATTACTTGTTGTTTTCAGCGTTCATTGTATGGGTAGTCCAGGGTTGAACAGTTGAACAGCAACAATTCCAAGTTTTAGTGAATTGTCTAGAGTCTAGACAACAGTGTATAAGTAATATGTTCGTCCTTTTTAAGATTCGGTGGTTCAGTGCACCGTTCGACCTTTACCTTTAGTGAACGAACTAAGCACCGAGCTGTCGGATTTGCTCAAAACATCATTAACTGTATTTACTTCAGAATCTTCTAACGTTACGAACTTATCTTTTAAGATATTATTATGTTTACTTTCACACTTGACTGGCTTTAGTTTTATTTCATTTCTCATTTCTATAACTAATCTGGAACTGATTGAAAAATAACTAGGTACACTTACTTGAGTAATTGAAATTCAAACCAGCCTAATTTTTTTACTAAACCCACCTTATTATCTAAATTAAGTTTGAGCACCAAATAATATGTTAAACATCACCAAAATTTTAATTAGGCGTAAGTAAGACCCTCGGTGTTAATGAACTCGTTATCATAGATCGTGAATATCTTACAAATAGCGATTAGTAAATTTTCAAAGAAATACTGATTAGGTACCTATATTAACGGACTCGTCCCAATACCATTTGTCCAGCCGTGGAATTGGCAATAAAGCAAACTCTTTAAGAAAACCGTCACGGAGTATCATCGTATTTGAATATTTAGCTTTGTTACTTATACCACACGTTTCCTAATAAAGCGACATGTGTGATGTCATACGTACAAACAAGGCGTCTTTGAGTTTTGGAAGGGTATTTTATATATTTACATCATATTTTGATCATAATAAACTCTTTCATCGACAAAAATAGATTGTTTTTCATCTTCGCCCGTTTTAGTCGCAACTTTCAAGCTTTTCCAAAGTTCGTTAAAATTTAATATGCATTGAAAACTACTTTGAATTGAATCGTGGATTTTTTATTGTTTTACTTACGAGAGGAGGGGCTAAAAGTCAAAGAATAGCTTCGCCCTCGGTTATAGAAGCCCGTTATACACACCGTCTGCTGTCGACATCTGGTGTACAGTTTTGAAGAATGCAACTTCATTATACTTAGGTACTTTAGGGCAAACCCCCTTGAATCACGTGCCACCTTCAAAACTATATAATGTAGGTATTTTAGATACTATTACAATCTTTTTCTCACGTGAAACAATGTAAGTACCTACATTTAAATAGTGTTCGATTTCTATTCTATGCACAAAAGCTCATAAAATTTTATTCTTAGAGAACCGAGTTTAATTTGTTAGTCAGAAACAGATATTTTCGCTTGCAAATTGCCGGACGAGTACCAATTGAGGATAAGGATTGTCTTTTTATCTCGCTTTGAAGCCATTGTAGTGTTTCTTTTATTTCTGTTCTGCATGCTGTTATTTTTATGAAAAAATATACTGATACTTTTAGCGAAACAAAATATAGTTAACTTTTACTTATTATATTTAATTTTGTTGAGTTAATTAAAGTATCTAACTATTCTAAGCTTTCATTTCACCAATGACAATTTTATTCTACGTTTATATTAATGCTACCTACTTATAAAATGTCTATGTCCGTTTTTCTCTTACGCACCCGGTCCAAACAATTTGAGGTACCCATTCCCCTAATGTTATTAGCGTGTAGTGTAATCTCATTTGTTTGACCCTTTCTCTATCTTGTATTGACCCAATGTGTGTTGTATTATCGCTTACACGGATTGACCTTTCATTTTGAGAATATCATCTTTTAAAGTTAGTAGGTACTTATTTAAAATCATTGGAAAAGTATTAAATATTGCAAATCTTATTTTAATCTGATGATCAAATTCCAACCTCCAATATAGGATCGCGAACACTAAAAATCAAAGAATAGGGTAAGTTGGAAGTACCTATAGAAGATTCGTTGTTTTATAATGATGATAATATTATGTTGTACTTTACACTAAGTACATTGGTTTTTTATACTACATATTTCGAAATTAAAAAATGGAATGCAGCTAAATAACTAGGTATAATTTATAATATTGCCTGGTATAAGTCTCAAATTACACATTTTATTAGCGCAGTAGATGTCTTATTGCGTATGTATTCCGTTCTAGTGCACTAAAGAATTTTTACATCACTTTCATAAGATATGAAAGTTATGTACAATTTAACTACTTATATGAATCATAACATAACAAACCGCTATCAGCATACCAACTTTACCAACTTAAAGTAAGTATGCAATTAACGAGCGGACAGCTCTAGCGTGGGCAGATGTTATATTATACTGAGAATATGTAAACTAATCGTTTTCGTAAACTGGTTACATTACAATATGATATTTGAATGAAAAGAGCCGAAAGCTGAAGTAGGACACATGATAGAACGTTCGGCAAAGATAAAGGAACCGCCACACACGCCGATTCGCAATAAATCTTCTTTATGTTTGCTAACCAAATGTCGCTTGGAAACACAACAAGCCTTGGACGGGCGCGATCGACATGCTTGTGGCGTTCGGGCGTGGTTCTCGTATATTTTTATTAGGTCTATTGACTACTGTAAGGAACTTTCTCACATTGCACCTTAATGCAGTTCCTTCTCGTTAAACCTTACGGAACCTTTATTTTCCTGCTTATAAAATTAAAGTAGCAACGGTGTACGATTTATGTTCTCTTAGCTTGTGCTAGCTCGATATACTTAAAAGTTAAAATTAAACGATGACGAAGAGCAACAAAAGCGATGGCCGCGCTCGAGATGCCGTGCGTGGCTTAATTTATTACCGTTTCGGTACTGGAGCCAGCTGCATCAGATTTCTATTCGAGTAATGAGTGTATGTGAGTCAATAACGTTGAACGATTTACACGTCCTACTCTTCGTTATCATCGTCCTGTTGAATATCTTAATATATTATATGTTAATATATTAATTAATTAATCATTTTTAACTTTTTATTATTAAATATGTACTTTTTAGGCTCTGTACCTATTTAAAAAGTATGACGAGAGACTGATGTCGCACTAACTCTGTGAAATTAATTTTATGATTGTTATTTGTGCACATCTTTTTCGATAAAAAATGATTGTGATATCTTTTGCTTAAAGTCTATACTATTAATATTTGAGATCAATTCTTTATCTTACAAAATTAAACAAAGTTGTACAAACAAACACTATTTACAAAATTTTTGGCTCAAAGAAAATGGCAAGTTTGCTTACTAAAAACATTTGTTGGCGAATTTGTCTTATCTCTTTAACCCTTCAGAAATTGCTTGAGGACACTTGACCCTAGCTAGAGGATTTCTTTTCAATGGATATTACAATTTACAAGTGGTTTTCGCCACTTACAGTAAATACCTCACTCAAAACAATGTTCATGTTTTATTACAGGTCGATAGGGTTGCTATTCAATAAAACTGAAGTTATTATAAGAAGTGGTTTTATAACAAATCCTATGCTAATCTCACAAGTCATAATGAAGTATTGGGAAGTAAATATCAGTCTACAGATCCATACAATACTCACTATATAAACAGTTTCTTCAGTCAAGATAAACTTACGTTTGTATTAAAACAAATCTCCAATCAAGTTGAGATTAATGATCGTATGATTGCTTACGACTTACGAACTGGTAATTACGTTCCCAGTTGACTGCACTCTGATTTTACGACGGGTATGATTCAGCGACAGTGCATTCATTAAAACGGGGTCTGGGACTTCAACTCTCACATGACTAAGGAATTGTGCGTGGATGATGTTCCTTACGATGGATAACTATGGGCATGTTACCTAAAAATATGACCCTTTCATAAGAAAATTTACTGATTTTGTAGACTACGATTACATTATAAATTGTAAATAAAAAAAATTATTATTTTCTAATCAATCATCATAGGTAATCTTATAATTTTCCATTTAATTTTTTATATCTAGTGACAAAATTATACTTTTCGTTGAAAATTTAATAAACGCTGAGATTTCTTCTGCCTTCTATTGTGTACTAAATTCTTAATAAAATAATGCTTATTATTCAAAATACTAACCCCCTATCTTATAAAAAGTTGGAGTAGACATAATGTCCTGATTACGTATGTTAAACAAGACATAATGTCTACTCTAACTTTTTATAAGATAGGCCAATTATGTATATGCATTTATTTAGCTTATCATCAATTAAGTTTTAAGTATCAACTAACGTCAATTGTCAATTATCCAAAAAACATTGCTAACAATTAGCGATATTGTATGTTATATTTGTATAAAGGTTTTCCCTAACATTATGACTGGCTACTAATTTAAGAATTCATCTCTTTACTTCCTGTGAACTCATACAATTTGTAATAAACAGATGAATTCAGCATCAATATTCAATATCAATATTTCATACATGACATGTAAGTTATTTATAAATCTGTCGCCCGCGGCTTTGCTCGCGTGGTAGTAGCATACACATTATTTAATTAAAATCTTTGATCCTAATTTTAGACCCATTAGGGTGCGACTTTTCAAAATTCATTTCTTAGTGCGTCCCTAGTCCCTACACTATGTAAGGATACTACACTCCAAATTTCATACCTCTAGGACTTATAGTTTAGGCTGTGCGTTGATTCTCAGTCAGCTTCAAAGAGTTTTATAATAATTATGCTACATAATTAAGTATGTGAAAATTTGGTATGTTTACACGAAAGATCTGTCTACTATCTTGGATGGGTACAAAAATACATTCAGCAAAAGCTTTAAACGATTTATTGCCCTGCTGCTGTATAGTCACGTTTCTATGTTTATTTTTGTTAGTCTTTATGTCAATACACATCTGTTTCGGGGCGCTTTTACTGCCTTGAAGCAATGCGTTTTATTTAAATGCATTAACAATTTTATTTTACTAAGTACAATTTCTTTGTAGCATTTTTGATATCTTTCACTTATTACTACGTCTTAGGTTTCGTATACATGCGTTATCATATCAGTGACAGTGACATAGGCAAAGCTGGTTCGACGCCGATAGTTGCCTGCTAGCGCTCGACGCGCCCCCCTACTGTGCTCCCCTCTCGCCGACCGACCACCTCCTCTCCTGATGCAGTCTCTATTGAACCGTCGTCGGTCGTGGAATCCATACGTCGCTCTGTCGCGTTAAGCTTTCGTGATCGAGCTTTGTTTGATAATATCAAAAATAAGTGTTGTTTGTAATCTTTACTCGTTTGAACCGCAGCAACTGAAGTGCTCTCAGTGAATTTGGTGGTAGTTTTCGAGTTACTGCCTGCGTTGTGTTGATTAACGGTTTTTGTTGTGTCAGCATCGTTTATATTAACTAAGTTCGTGACAGTGCTTACATTAATCCACAGGATGCATCCCTCGAATTAGGATTTACTAAAATTAAGGTCTGTATTGTATACTTGTATTTTTTTAATACAAATATTTTTCGTATTTGAACCTAAATTGTCTAACGCGTGGTATTCTAAAGCTTTAGCTTCTACTAAAAAATATTTTGTTTTCAAGTTTAGCTAAATTTGGGCACAACTACTTAACAGAAACTATTGAAGGAGTTCCCTTTTTTGCAATAAATATTGGCTTTAATTAGCTTTTATGGAAATATGGAACAAACCAAACATCTCAACGGATAGATCCATACAATAAGTAGTAGTATTGGTCGTAGTTATAGAACAGTTTTGTGATGATATAAATATTTAATTATCCCACGATCTTGTACAAGGAGGGTGAGTTTGGCGTGAGAGCGAGACAACAATAACCGTTGAGAGGGGTTGCCAAGTCTACTCTACAGCCGACACTACAGTAGGGATTTCCATGCCATGTGAATGAATTTGGGTACCTATTCAATTTAAGTTTAAAACAGCTCTATTTTTGTGGAACTAACCAAACAGGTAATATAATATTAACCAAAATGGTATAATACTAACAGGAACGTATTATTTGTCTTCAGTCTTTTATCATGACGACGATAGCACAGACAGAAGCATAGTCATGTACTAACTTGTCAAGTTTTGAATGAACTTGCTATTGCTTACTTGCTCCATACTAGGCACCATATAGAATCTCTGAAAATTTAGCTATTTGTCAATTCGTTCTATCATCTACTCCGCTGCTATCCGCTACACTCATGCCCAATTAATTTTGTAGAAACGAAATTGTTTCATCTAAGAAACAATTACTTTCTCGAGGCATTCCTACTTTCATTTCACACATTCGTTTTATATCTCTTTACGAGAGCTAGCATTCTGCAAGCGTTTATTTATGAAATTTAGTTTGATAAATAAATGTGTTTATCAAATCATGTTTTTTGTTCTACATTTTTTTTTACTAGATTCTAGTATTTTATTCCATACGAAAATGAAAGAACAGGATCTTCCTATCTTCGTATTCAGAACCTCGGATCTGTTATCGCTTATACAAACATTAAGACGACCCATTTTGTAATTTAAGATACACATCGTGACATATTCGAGAATATGTGGTTGATTGTATGAAAATAATGTGCGTGCATTACCAAATTCGTGTGTTCAAATATGGTCACGAAAGCGCTTGTAAAGAGGGTGTGTTGCGACACTTGCGACATTGGTCTGTCCACAGTACTCGCACACATTTAACGAGATGGGAGCGTCCGGTGACCTAACGAGGGTCACAAACTGTCAATTCGATACAATAACTCTTTATCATCCTCGTCTGCAATTTATATCACGCACACATCGAACTCTCGTGCCAAGACACAATTATCGAGCTGCAAATCGCCTTAATTGAAAGCATTGATTGATCTAGTTAAATCAAGCTTTTAAAACTCTATACAACCTTACAAGACTCGTACGGTCAAGTGGCTTCGTGAGATAATTTAGCCAATAACGCTTTGTTATAAGTAGAACTATATGATATTGCTATCGGAGACAGTGTGTCGTTTGTTCCATAGTAATTTTCTTTATTGTTCGCCACTTATATAGCCAGGGTATAGGACAGTGAACCGGTTCCATCATTTAGTTTGATTTACGAGTACTGTGCTGACATCACTTTATCAGCATTGAATTTCCCACAATGTATGTTTGTGATTATTACATTTGTTGTCATAATAACACTAGCTGCTTTCGTCGTTGGAGCAACTCTTCTTTACGTTTCTCGTTTCATTTGAATTTGAATGTGCCCAACGCCTTGCTGTCTGCTTGGATGCCTTTTGCGTGAATCATCTTTTGATTTGAAGTTACTATTACTATCTATTACTCAAGTAGGTATGCTTTATTGAGATAATCCGGGGTCCTTTATGCGATCTGTTCTAGTCAGTTTCAACTAGCAGTTGAAGCTTAAAGAATCTGGTATAAACTGTAGGTACTAAATGCAATGTTTAACGTGAATACCTGAGCGTGATTATAGTCCTAAAATCGATTGCGGATGGCTGATGGCGAAAGTAATATTCAATCATCAAATTCAATGCTATATACGCTGCGTTCTAACTTCTTATGTAGGTACTGTAGGTAGGTGTCTTCTGAAACATAATAAATCCACTTTTACTTTCTGAAATATTAATAACAGAACTTTCACTATTAGTTTAGATACAACTATCATAGTTTCGTTTCAATAAGATGCGAATATAGATGCGCAGAATGTCGTCCGACTGGTTAGACTTGGAACGGAAAAAGATTGAGAATTTTATCTAACACCAAAATTGGATGGATGTATTTGGGTTAACGATGTTTATTGTAAAATACGAAACAGCGTTCCGAATAAGTGATTGACTTCGTGCTCATTGTAGGTCGCTCTTTCTTGCGAATTACGAGTTCTTCATTTTACGTTATACTATGTTTTATTCATAATACTTACATTCCATCTTCTCTTGAGCATTTAGCTCATTTTGTAATTACATCTGGGAAATGCACGTCTAACAATCGGATCAAAGGCCGGTGACTGACCCGTCTGCTTCACTCACCAGACTATTGAATTGTTTGTCATTAATATTTATGGGCCGCACTCTTCCATCCAGCGCTTCGGGGAAGTCACCTGAGTGTGTTTGTCCATTACACCATCCGCCTTTCTACTACAGTTCGATGCCTTTTGTCGCCGTAAAACAAGCTTTACGCATTTTGTTTTTTGAACTTTATGAACAAACTAGCTGATACCCGCGACTTCGTACGCGTCCGAAACTTTCCACCAAAATATCTGTCAACCAGCATACTGTTAACCTCGTGGCAAATGGCAGCTTTTGGTTTAGAGAGTTCAAGCTGTATCTAAGAATCCACGTTTTTGATTTCAATAAAATATAGCCTATGTTTCAATCCGAAAAAAGGGCTTCCGAATGGTATGTTTCATTGAAAATGGTCCAGTAGTTAAGGCGTGATCCGCGAACAAACAAACAGACAAACTCTTTTAAGCTTTTTACAGTTTTATAATAGTACTAGATAGATTCGTTCGGTTGTGTTTTGTGATACAAGTGCAACGATGACATGATAACTCCTATGCGTTCTTTCACTATTCTCTAGCTAGATGGTTTTGGTTATATCCCAGTTGCTGTTCCCGGGTGGCTGACATCAATCTTGTATGGAAATAGATGGTTGCGCCATGCTACGGTCTGCTTCTGTGTGCGACACTTTTCCATTTACATTTTGTTTTCCGAACTTGGGAAGGTATGATCGATGTGTCTGCTTCCGGAATAAGACGTGCAATTGCATTATAATCTTAATAAGTTGACTAACTAGCTAAAATTTTAATGGCGATGATGATATTACTGAAAAAAATGCGGTAAAAGAAATATCTGTTTAATTAAAAACATTTTACATAAGTAGGTACCTAATGTAGAATATTGATATCGCAAGGATAAAACATTAATAGGTACTATAGCGCGTAGTGTTAGTGCGACTCCTTCATCCCCTCTACCCTGCCGCCGCTCCGCGCGGGTAGCTGAGCGCCTGGCTAGCGCCAATCGCGGGGCGCCCCGCCAGTAACTAAACAGTCACGGAGCGGAACGGCCGCTCGCGCGTGCGCCGGCAAAGTTCCATTCTATACATCAATCTATAGTATCTAATTAAAGTTTTTAATGAATAAAAATAGATGTTTTATAACTGGCAGCCTAACGTGGAGCAGAATACAAAACTATTTTTTCGTCGATAGAAGTGTTTAGGAACTTACGCGTAATTTAGAGTTTATAAAAAGTGACTGTGTTGCTCGTGAATAGTTTATGTTTACATAAAAAGTGTCTCAGAACGGACTAGTACATAAAACCGAATGCCTACGTGTGTGTAGTTGTGTACTTAGGTATTTTGGTAACGGTTTTGTGAACAAGGCTTGTTCAGTGTTTTGAACAACCTTGTTTTAGTGCACAAAACTGAATACCTAAGTGCGTGTGTCTATATAGGTATTTTTGAGTGACGGTTTTGTGAACAGTGACGATCCAATTAGATTTGTTTTAGTGCATAAAACTGAATACCTAAGTGCGTGTCTCTGTATAGGTATTTTGAGTGACGGTTTTGTGAACAGTGACTGATCATATCAGATTTGTTTTAGTGCATAAAACGAAATACCTAAGTGTGTGCCTAAATAGACCTAGGTATTTTTGGTGACGTTTTATTTGAACAGTGACTGGATTAGGTATCGAATAATTATTATTACGAGATGGTGTTAACAAGATCGCGTGCCGCGAGCCCGGCTTCTGCCGGCGACTCGTCCGTAGGCGCGGCGCCGCCGCCTGTCGCGCCCGCGCCGGCGTCAGCTTCGCGCAGCGACAGCGCTGACGCTGACGCTGCGCCGCCGTCGGCCAGCGCTTACCTGCAGCCAGGGGATGCAGCCGCAGCAGCTGCTCCGGTCTCTATGACGACCGAGCAACTCTTGCTGCTGATAAACAGGCTAAGTCGCAGCGAACCTGTAAGTACACCTGCTCCTACCTATTCCGGCAATTTTGCAAAATGTACGGCACGTTTCAACGGAGAAAAGTCAAGCAATGTAGAAGCTTTTATAGACGCCGTGCAAACGTACAAAGAGTGTGTCCATGTCGAAGATCATAACGCCCTTCGGGGGTTAACGATGTTGCTAACGGGGATAGCCGCTACGTGGTGGCAGGGGGTAAAAGACACTACCCTAACCTGGCAAGCAGCTCTTGACGCGCTGAAGCAGACTTTTGGGCCTAGATTACCCCCACACCGTATTTATAGAAATATTTTTGAACGAGAGCAACGAATAGACGAATCAACGGATTTATTTGTGTGCCGCGTCAGAGCACTGTTCGCTCAGCTCCCGCCGTTGACTCTCACGGAGACCGTGCAACTGGACATGACATACGGATTGTTGCACCGCCGGCTTCGTGAGAAAGTTCCTCGTACGAGCTTCGCCAACTTTACGGGGCTGCTGACGGAGGCGCGCCGCGCCGAGGATTTGTTTGACGAGGTTAAGCGTGATATCAAACCTACATTGCCCTCGTCGGGTGCGGTTCCACGCGCGCCAACGGCGCCGAGTGCGAATGCTGTACCTACTACTGCACCTACTACTGCACCTACTAATGCGCAGACTGCTAATAAATCTAGACCGTTGTGCTATTACTGCAAACACTACGGACATCTGAAGGAGAACTGTCCGCGACTTACAAAACCGAAGGACAGCCCGGCCGAGGGCGAGTCGCGGACGTCTACGATAACGTGTTTCGGATGCGGAGCTCCCGGCGTCATACGATCAAACTGCCCGAATTGTAAGGAGAAGAAACCGGTCGCATCGGCAGTTACGTCCTTTCAATCAGTGTCCGCGAGTTCCGATAACATTGATTCGCGTGTGCGTCCAGTGTTAAGTGTAGAAATCTATGGTGAAGTAGGAAACGTGCTCATTGATACCGGCGCTAAGCACTGTATTGGTAGTGTTAGTTTAAGATCGCATTTAGTTAAGTACGGACATGAGTTCCAAAATGTATATACTGAACTTAAGTATGCAGACGGGCGGAGATGTGCACAAAATGTCGACATTGCACACATTGATGTTACGGTGCGAGGAGTCGCACTGGCTGTTACTTTTATTATGCTGCCCAACGCTACGGAAAGTTTATTGGGTATGAATTTTATTCAGGACACTGGCATGGTACTAGACTTTGATCGAGGGGTGTGGTTTGTGAGGCATGATCGGACGCCTCAGCCGATTCTTTTTGAAGATAGGCCACTACAGCCTCTAACCTGTTCGTCTGTGGGTCTCCGCGAGGACGAGGGAACCCATCTTGGTGCGGATGAACGGGAGCGACTGTCTGAACTCCTGAATGTCAACGAGGACATTTTTACTCCTGGGGGAGAACCTACCCAGTTTGCTGTGCATCGCATCGATACTGGAGATGCCGCGCCGACTGCTAGTCCACCTTATCGGGTTTCACCTGTCAAGAAGGATATAATAAAAAAAGAAATTGATAAAATGTTGGAAGACGAAATCATCGAGGAAGCAGAGTCAGAGTGGGCCTCACCTGTGGTGTTGATTCCAAAGAAGAACGGTGAGATTAGGTTCTGCGTGGACTATCGCAAGCTTAATAGCGTCACTCGGACTGATAAATACCCGCTTCCAGTGATCGATGAGCTGCTGCAGAGCACCAAACCGAATTGTGTGATGTCTACAATTGATTTGAAGGCCGGTTATTGGCAGACTATTGTAGCACCAGAAGATCGCCATAAGACTGCTTTTACCACTCCTTTTGGGACGTTTCAGTTCCGCCGTATGCCCTTTGGATTAAAGAATGCTCCGGCGACGTTTCAACGGATGATGGACCGGATGAGATCCGGCTTAAAAGATGTCTGCGTGCTGGCATATCTTGATGACCTGTTAGTCATATCGCCAAATATGGATCAGCACCTGAAGGATCTTCAACAAGTCATCGAACGCCTTCGTTTGTTCAACCTGAAAGCAAACAGAGTTAAATGTGTTTTCGCGAGAGAAAGAGTTACTTACCTGGGTCACGTCGTTTCATCACGAGGTATCGAACCGGATCCTACAAAGGTCGAAGCAGTGATGAATATGAAGCCTCCGACGAATCTGAAGGAGCTGAAGACGTTCTTGCAAACCTGCGCGTGGTTTCGCAAATTTATTCCGCGGTTTTCAGAAGTGGCGCGGTCGTTGACCGATTTGACGAAGAAAAACCGTTCCTGGCAATGGGGGGAGGACGAACAAAAAGCCTTTGAAGAGCTGAAGTCGCGGCTTTCCACTAGTCCGATTCTGCAACAGCCTAACTTCAAAGAGCCGTTCATTCTCCGAACAGATGCCAGCGCGTATGCTATAGGAGCTGTACTTATGCAAGGGGAATCTCCGGCCGAAGAAAGACCACTTGAGTACGCCAGCAGACTGTTAACGTCCGCCGAACGGAATTATCATACCACTGAGCGTGAAGCCTTAGCGGTGGTGTGGGCATTAGATAAATTCAGAGGATATGTTGAGGGAGCGCGCGTATCTGTGGCTACGGATCATCAGCCATTGAAGTGGCTCTTGGCACTGAAGACGCCAAGTGGACGATTAGCCCGTTGGGCAATGAAGATCCAATCCTACGACTTGGACATCGGGTATACACCAGGAAAGATCAACGTGGTAGCAGATACTCTTAGTCGCCCGGTGTACGACGACACCGAGAGCTCAAGTTCTGGTGTGTGTGACATTTGTCCAGTTGTTGTCGATTTACCGCAGCGAAGACCAGAAGATGTTCGTGAAGCACAACTCAATGATCCCGAAGTTAATAAAATTATAGTGAATTTCGAAGATGTAAGTAATCCAGAAGCATCTATACGCTGGACTGACAGAGGATATTATCTTTCCCAAGGCGTGTTGTACCGCTGTGATCCGGATGGAGAATCCGAAGAACCTCAGTTAGTGGTCCCAGAGTCTTTAAAGGCAGAGCTCATGAAGGAGCTCCACGATGCGCCTACTGCTGGACACTTAGGGTTGGAGCGGACCTTGAGGAAGATCAAGGAGAGATATTATTTTAAGAACATGAGATCTTATGTGGCTCAGTATCTCAAGTCCTGTGATGCCTGTCAAAAGTATAAAGCCACCAATCTTAAACCTGCAGGTCTACTCCAGACTCCAGTGCCTCAGCAACGATTCGAGGTACTAGCGATGGACCTGTTTGGTCCACTTCCCGAAGGTGATAAGGGAGAAAAGTGGATTCTTCTCGTGGAAGATACCGCAAGTCGATGGGTCGAGCTGTTTGCGCTCAAGGATGCAACCGCCGAGACATGTGCTAAAGCGCTAATTGAGGAAGTTTTTATGCGGTATGGGTTGCCTCGTCGAGTGATCTCGGACAACGGAAGCCAATTTGTGTCGGCTGTGATGCAGAAGGCCATGTTTGTGCTGGGGGTCCAGCAATCCTTGATCCCGGTGTACCATCCTGAAGCTAACCCAGCAGAACGCAAGAATCGCGAGTTGAAGCAACTTCTAGCTATTTTAGTTGGTCCTGAACATCGTCGTTGGCCGACCGTCCTCCCGACTGTGCGTTTTGCGCTGAACAGCGCTTATAATCAGGGAACTGGCAAATCTGCTGCGTACCTCACTTTCGCTCGGGAGTTACGATCTCCTATGTCAGTGCACACTGATTTCCGAGCCATAGTCGAGCAGCAAAATTTTGTTCCCCAGATAACTCCGTATTTACAGGAGTTTGCTCGCGTTTTACAAGATGTAAAGCAGCGAGTGGAAGAGCAACAAGACGTTCGAAAGAGTACCGGCGACCAACATCGTCGAGACGTTCCTCCGTATAGGGAGGGGGATCTGGTTCTTGTAGAGACTCATCTGGCGAGTAATGCGACTAAGGGTTTTACCAGTAAATTTGCGCCGAGGCGAGAAGGTCCGTATCGTGTCTCGCAAATCGTAGGTCCAACGTCTTTTGTAGTGGTGGATAGTACGGGAGTGGTTAAAGGGAAGTACCATGCCAGCGCACTGACTCCTTATGTCGGATCAGCACCAGCAATTGTTCATCAGCGCCGCCGTGGGCGACCCCAAGCCAGGTCCAAGTCCAAGTCGAGACGCACTTGTGACTTGGAGGGGGAGGTTATAGCGCGTAGTGTTAGTGCGACTCCTTCATCCCCTCTACCCTGCCGCCGCTCCGCGCGGGTAGCTGAGCGCCTGGCTAGCGCCAATCGCGGGGCGCCCCGCCAGTAACTAAACAGTCACGGAGCGGAACGGCCGCTCGCGCGTGCGCCGGCAAAGTTCCATTCTATACATCAATCTATAGTATCTAATTAAAGTTTTTAATGAATAAAAATAGATGTTTTATAGTACCTAATATATTTTTTTATACCACGAAGTATATGATGAAGCAAGCCGATGGCCCACTTGATAAAGTGGTAACCACTGCCTACAACAAAGAATTGCTCACTGAGCACGTCCACTGAGAACGTGTCCTGTGATTCATTGCACTACGTCGTCTGTGACATATAGGTGTTACGTCTCATGTGCCTGTAATTGCAATTCAACATAATTATCCTTATAACTTTGAAACAGCTCCACCAATTTTTATTAAACATGGTTAACAACTATCCCAGGTCACTCTATAAAAAAACTGCATTCAAGTGAGCCCTACTTTCAGGGCTACGAGGGCACAGACAGACAGACACAACGTCGTCAATCTAACAACACCCCTTCCGTATTTCAGTCGGGGGTAAAAAAAGACACATTCTGTTTCTATTTTTGTGTTTTACTTATCCATCTATTTAATCTCAATGGAATACACAAAACAGAAAGCCATAAGTTGTGTAGAAAGACACTACGCTTGACAGCAGCTGATAAATAAGTGCAATTAGCTAATTTTAGTCGTGACTGTCTTGAATGCGCGTACAGGAAAAGATTTTCCGTATGTTTATGTCGACGGAAGCATTGATGGTACACGAGGCGCTGCGATAACAGCCATTAGAACACCTGTTGATAGCTCGTTGATGACTTTCGGAACTGTAAGCAATTACATTGCGGTAATGTTTTTAAGTATAGTATTACGGAGGTCGTTTGTCACTCAGAACGAACGCAAACACCATCGTCCCATCCCAAGGTGTATATTATGTACCTAGTAGTACCTACTCTACCTCTACACGTACAGTCACCATCATAAGTGAATGATGATGAGACAAAGCTTCAAAAGTTATGACTGAAAACTAGGAACTTCCCATTTCCTTTTTGCCCGACTGCGACGAAGCAAATAACTACGATTAGGACGTAAAAATATACCCTAGATAAATAATTATGAGTAGAGCTAAAAGTAATCAATTGTAAAAAGGTCCTTCGGATTCAGAAAGTAAATTAATGACGTATTTATCATTTAAAAAATATACAAACTAACTGAGAAACTCTTTTATTTGGAAGTCGGTTAAAAACGATAATTATGGCTAATGCCAGTGACATTTTAAGATTTAAGAGACCAGATGGCATGAATGATATTTAAAGGTTAAGCACTTTAGTTCACAAAAAAAAGAGGGTAGCTGTAGATAGTTACGAAGTTCTTTATTTGTATTGTATTGTAAACGATCACGCGTGGAAGGAAGTGACTTCAGAATGATAATATTAATGCTTGTTTAAAAGGATTGTACAATCCTGCCTCAAATTCAATTAACCCTCGAGCGAGAACAGCCTATTTGTTAATCAGCTCAATCACCATTACACCGAGTTAAAAATAACTGCTTATACAGGATTTTTACCAATGAATGCTTTGATGCTGATGCGGGCTGAAGTTAATTATTTATCATAAGCTTTGAAAGTTCGTATCAAACATAAGTATAGGCACGTATAGGTTAGTATTATAGATCTGTGGTATAGGTATTATCGTTCTCTATATACTTTTTTAGGAATTCGTTTTTATAATATTTGGGATGTTCAAGTAAGTTCATATTTCTTGTGCTAACCCGAGTGGTTCGTTCACTTTAATCTTTTCAAAGTTCAAAGACATTGTAATGAACTGCTGTAAGTTTTATACAGTTTTTAATAAAACTTACCTTCGAATCGACACGAAAGTTATTCCACGCCACAATGCGTCATTAATGGCGCGTGACCCTACTGTCTCGATTTAAACCAAAAGCATTGACCCCTCTTTACCTTTACAATACAACTTTACAATAAGATTTTTGATAAACTCATTATCGGTAAAAACTCTACGAGCTAAACCAGTTTCCATTAAAACATCTTCAAAATTCGGCTGATTCAACATTTGCTTTGCAAGCCCTGTGGCTCTATTGGGCTTATCTTTACTGAATTTAGTAACGATATCCTGGATTATGATATTTTTAGCTTCGTGTTGTTACGCGTTAAATCTCTACTAAATGCGTTCTCTGTAACGTATGGCCACTTAGGAGACTTGTCGAAAGCATAAAACCATTACGACTTAAAAGCTAACTACCGGATCTCTGCCACGTAAAATTGTTATTTTATCCGATTTTATTATTTGTGTGTGTTTAAACTCTAAATGCAAGATAAATCAATGAATAGACGATGTTGAAAAGGGTTTACATTTCCATATATCATTTTGAGACTCACTCGTAACATCAAAGAACCAAAAGTCAGTAATTTAAAAGGGATCTCATATGACTTGGTATTAATTGATGCTGCCTGGAATAACGATGATTGAAATGTTTTTAAGGGGTCTCTATTTGAGGATATAAAATATATCATGATACCTAATATAAAGAGAAACGAAATCTTTGGAATCAGATTACAGAAACTTGCAAGTGTTGCAACTAGTCGAAACTCTCAATAGGACACGCGGCGATGTGATGACATTGTTAGCGAAAGCACAGCCATGTTTAGAGTAGTAAAACTAAAGTGGTCTCAACGGTACCTTGATAAAACACCATAAACGTGGAAAGGGTCTTCAACGTTTGTCGTCCGCATCGCTGACCTCGAGTACCCGTTAACCGAAAACTATCTTTCATCTTATTAACACAAAGAGAAGAAGTATTATCGAAAACAGTTAGCGATATCGCCGAACAATGGCCGGTCCTTAGATGCTAGTACAGTGACTTACACAATCTTTTGTGTTGGTCAAAGCTATCACAAAAGGCTATATTACTTGATCAACTGTGACTGTAAAATCTGATAACGAGGGTTTTGCAATACATTTATGAACAAATCGGTTGTCTATTGTTTTATAGTGTTTGTATCTACTGTTTGTGTTTCTTGAGACAGTGCTCTTTGAGACGCAAGAGGTGCCCGCGGGATATTTGCATGACGTGCAAATATTTTATTTCGAGTCTGAGTGTTGTGTACTCTTAGTATATTAGCTTTTTTATTAATACCCGTCATAGGCATTACAAAATAAATGTATAATAATTGAATCCCAATGTGGAGTTGTTCTGCTGTTATTCTGAATGTAAATAAAAAAGCTTACCTTATTCATCGTCACGTCATCGTCATCGATGAGACAAACATTTAGAATATTGTTTTCCTAATTCTTAGCCACACCCGCGTGCAACAGCTGACGTCGGTGGCTGAGATCAGGATAACTCTTAATGTTGCGATCAATTCTAATGATTGTAATTACTCATCTGTAGGAGAGGCATAAAATAACCTAAGAGGAGATGACCGATCAATCCGTTGCATAAAACTAGGAAAGCACACGAGCGTTCGCCGGCCGCATCGATCGTTGCCACGATTTCATGAGTCATAAAATTACCCACATGCTATGCCATATAAAACTAAATGCATTACCACTAGACTAAGATGCATATAAATTTACTTATATTAATTATTTAATTTGTTTGCTTCAGGTACGAGTTATGTAATACCAGTAGCGGTAAGTTTTTCTGTTGAAACCAGCTTGTCATATTTTGTATTCCATTGCGCCAGTAACTTCGGTTAATAAATTGCTAAAGGCTGAAGGCGTGAAACTAGTTATAGATTTACATGCAAATATTCGAGCTACGAAACAAACGTGCAATCAATTTTCATGCTTTTTTAGGCTTGCATTGAACCTAGCAATCAATAACTCCTGATTGCTTTTTGCACACAGTTTTACTAATAACGATAGGCTTGAAATTCATTATGATGTTCATATCGTTTGCTCTAAATTATATATCTCTGATTTTTTTATTGTTCATTTTACGGTCTTACTTTACTATTCTTTTAGACTCTTTCACATTATTATCTACTGCATTCTCATAGATTACATTACTCTTGCTTTCATAACTATTCACCTTTTTTCATCTACCTTCTTGCATTGACGTATTATCCCAATTTGCGAAAGTTATTCAATATCGTAGTGTTACACCTAACACTTTCACGTTGGCACTCTGTCGGTAATTAAACACTCTCGAGACGTGTCTGAATAATTGGGTTTTGAGGTGCGCTTTCAGACATATTTAAATGAAATGTGCTCAGGCTTGACTTGATAATGGTAAAATGGCATAAACCACAGGAGAAAATAACATTAAGAAGTAAAGAACAGAGTTTCTCCCAACATTTTATCCTTCTTTGGTTGTTTTAAACTTTGGTTTCTCCAGCAGATGTTATGTATATTAATTAATATATATTATGTGGCAAATTATACTTATTCCAAGTTATGGTTGGTCTGAACACTGACTTTCTGGAAGACAAAGTGAAATATCTAAATGTTTAAAATTGTAATATTTAATTATGAAAATAAAAACTTTCACGGTGTTCAACTGGTTTAACGAGCCATGAGAAATTTTATTGCCATATTTTTTTGCTAGGATTTATTTATGATACTTTCTTTGCCCACGCGTTACAGCTTGGTATTTTCATGATTTATGTTTAAAATTCTTTTTACAGCGGTCATTGTCCTCATAGCTTGGGTAGTTTTTACCTAAAACGAAAATCGTCGTCTGTTTCGGAGTCAAGAACCTAAAATTAGCCTTGAAGTCCTTGAAGCTTTACCTCCAGCTTTTATTTTGTCTAGAAATCGGATGATCTTGTCTTTATGCTAAAATGTAAATTTTCCACGGATCGATACGGCTTATTCAGCTATCGTTTAACTTAGCGACCTTGAAAGTTTTTGATCTTTACATGTTCTGGTAACTAACATATTTGTATTAACATCTTGTATACCGCCGTAGTCAACCGTGTCCGGGTTCTAACTATGTTGAGTGTATCCTTCTTTTCATACAAAGTTATATAAGACCTCATGCCAACCCCTGCGTAACGTAGACCATATGTATCGGACATACAAGAGAACATTGACCTATGTAAACATTTTACAGCCACTAAGATGGTTCTAATTCAATGTTAGGATCATTATTGACCACAGCGTTTTTGGTAATTGGCTGGTGCGGTTTCCCAGTTTTCGATAACACGTTTTTGTGGTTGGATTTTATTTGTATAGTGCGTCCGGGTCATCAGATAGGGTAGGAAGATGTTTATGTTGGTATTGGTTTATTTATATTTTCGTATATAAATGCTATAAGTAATAATAAATATCATAGGTTCTCATTGTAGGTGTTTTTAGTGGAGCTTCTATGTTTAGAAACGAAGAGTGATACTAAGTTCTAGAACTTCATGACGATCTTTATAGATATTTATTTTATTTTTTTATTTATTTTAGGAAAACTTACAGCTCTAAAAAACACAATAGAGAAGCACTTAGAAACAGATATACCTATACTATTCTACTTTTCTATCCTCATGATATAAATATCCTATAGTGGTTCAGACTTCCAGCTGAAATAGGCCAGCTATAAGTAAACTAAACAATATCGTCCCACGAAAAGCTATAGTTTCGCTCCTTGAAATGCTTGAACACAGCTTGAGGTAGCATTGTGTTTCGTCTCTTTTATATTTCAACGTACAAATTGTTTCTCGCTGCGAAAATTGGTACTGCATTCAGAGAAAGTTAAGGAGTAGTTGGATCAAAGTAGGATACCACCAAATTGTCCCTGGGCGCTCATTTAACCCTTCAAGTTCGACAATAGCCAAGGAGTCCCGCGGCTACATTTGCTGTCGAATTGCAGTTATTATGCGACTGACTGGCGTGCTATTACATCGTCAGGCCTTATGGTTATTACCCACAGCTTGTCCAAGACAGTCAGATCATTTCTTGCAAAGGGTTACATAATATTAGCTACAATTTTTTGATTCGCTGAATCTATAGCGGTCAAAACGTTTGGCGACGGATAAAAAAAAATTAATATGCGAGCGAGAAGTTTCACGTTATCCTCCAGTTAGAATCCTCTAACGTGATATAAATGAGCTTACTGGAAAGAGTCTGTAAATGAAATCATAATAATAATATAATTTAGTCTGGAAATGATTGACCTACGTAGAATTAGCTCTGAACACGATGGTAACTTATAACAGGTTGCGTAGTGCAATATCCACATAGCTTCAAAAACAATAGAGGATCTATTAGAGCACACGAGATAATATTATGAAAGCCTACTTCGAGAGTATCTCAACTGTTCGCAAATAAGCTGCGAACGGCCAGAACCCTGCTGTAGGGTTCTCACGTCTGTTACACTTCACCTAGCAATCTAACAATGTGATATGTTATTACGGAGAGGCTAGGGTCTCATGCGAGAAGCGGTTCAAAATTGCAGTTTTGTCTTGCATGAAACGGTCTCAAAGCTACGAACACCCACTGATTTACTCATTCCATGTCGTGAAGGCATGTTGGAAATTGTCTGCCCTCTTGTCATCATCATACAGAGCAGAGAGTCATGAAGTCCAAAAGACTTCATAGGACTTGTAGGACTTCATGACTCTCTGCTGGATATGGTTAGATTTCTTTTTCTCAATGTTAATCAAAACAGCCGTGTATATTCAACCTTACTTCACACTACTCTCCGAACCAGGCGGATCTAATTGAAAAACTAAACGATAACACGTAATCCTTGTAAAGAAACCAACGTAATCCAGTAAAGTTGTGTAATCCTCGGGATTACACACGAAACTCGGTCGTACCTGAACTTCTCGCATGAAAGTAGACTTACAACTTTAGTTCAGTCCATATTGACCATTATTGTTAAGTAGTGGAAATCTAAAATTCCATAATTTAGAGTTTGCGAAGTAGTAATAACGAACTACACGTGTCTCGGAAGAAAACTGCAATTACATTGCTGCAAGAGGCACAAAGCAATATTAAATTACTCCTGTGAGGACTTTCTTTGTTACCGCAAATGCTTTGCTTCGATTCTTTGTAGCTTGCTAGCGAGAAATGCGAACAAATTGAATAGGGTTTTGCTACTCGTAGAACTGGGAAACATAATCATCAGTTAGTAATTTACTACGAGTATGTAATGTTTGATGACATTTGTAACTATGAGTTTAGTACGCTTATTAGACGAAAACAAGTTACTTTTCAAGCCCTCTGTTTGCATGTTTTCTGAAACCCATAAAATCAGTAAGTACCTACTCTTATAACTGATATGATTTCTAGTAATAATTTTCCGCATGGACAATGCATTCTGATGATCATTTAATTTGCGATATTTTTTCCTGTTGTAGCTATAACATTTGAAATAAGGGAGGTCCAAAAGTCTCTGATTTTCCTTCCCATAAGAAGACTAATCTTCATACTCATTTAATAGGTAGAGTGAGACAGAAAGAAGTCAATTTATAAAGTTCCGGTCCAGTTTTGGCAAAACAGAGCATTGTCTCATTCCCTTTGCCTGTGGCGGTCTCTTCATCAGAAAGAGTCAGTGAGATGAAATATGACCTTGACCCTGCTTTGCATCAATATTCTGTCTTTGTCAAATTAGTTTTTCTTACCATCTTCAAAACTGATATTTTTTTCTGTTTCGGTATCAAACCCCTCTCTATCTACATTGCCGTACAGATGTTTTAAGTGTATAAAACTGTCGCGTTTGCTGGCCACTTCGGCCCTATAACTGGACTGAAATATTTCCCTCAAACCTTCCTGTGGCTTTCGCTCCCCGACATTCTCCGGTCTTCCAAAGTTTTAAGCACATTCGTAGTAGATAGACATTATTATAACGATTCCTTAAGAGTCTAGCAACTATCGTCACGGATGCTGACTTCGCATAATGTGAATAATAATATTAACTGTACTTTCACTGTTAGAACCAGTTTTAAACATCAATAAAATGCAAGGTATAGAAAATATCTTTATACCATTTCCCCTCTAAAAAGCTTATTTTATTCACTGAAAACAGTGAATGAAAAGCCCTTTTACTCACTGTTTTGGTGTTTGAATTTAGAACACACTAATATATTTGACCTCCATCTAATTATTGTTTTTGCGCAAGGAGGTTGTATTCTCGTAGTCATAAAGTATAGTATGCAACTCTTGATTAAAACGGATTTATACCGAGGGCCATGAACCACTCACGCCGTTCAGGATTCTAACAGTTGAATCATCATGAATCACTCCTTACGGTCGTGATTCAGTCGTTAGAATCCTTCACTTGCTCGTGAATTCATTTATGGCCCTCGCTTTAAATATGTCTCTTATTCACTAGTTGCATAATATACTATTATTTTTCGCAAAATTATTTTGAAAGTCTGTTGCTAGATAGTCTGTATTCTGCTAAGAAAGTCAGCAGTAGTATACTTTTCCGTATAGTGCAATTCGATCGGATGTCAAGCAATATCCGAAGATATCTCATACAATCGCGTGTTGACTTCGCACGGGAATTCCTCGTAAAATGAGCTGAAGAATGTCCGACGGTATAGATGAGAACGTTAGTTATTTGCAGTGATTCCAGATGCTCCTTTTGAGGAAGAAACAGAATTGTATTGGATATTGCATCCATATATTGCTGGCTCTATATTCAATGTGTTACATGTAGTTCAGTAGTTATTTTGTTGGTGCGGACTGACATCTGATTCTATTCTATTGAAGATTTATAAAGATGGCGTGGACTTTTAGTTTTACTTCAGCTTATTTCAGTTGGTGCCATCAACTAAACATAAGTTCTTCAGCTGACGAAGCAATTTCGTCCTTGCGAGCACCAGCTGCGGTCTTATTTCGTTCACCTGTTCTATTAATTTTCTCGTCGCAAGGTTTGAAAGGGTTTTTGTTAAAGTTTGTTGATAAAGCTTAGACTGGCATGCAGCAGACTGCCGTCGCAGAAGTGTGTAATTGACCGTATGAATCGTTGCGCTGACCGCCTGTGTCCACTGATCAGTGTACGGGAACATTTACAGGGTTGTCTTGCACCTTAGTGTAACATTGGTTTTTAAATACAAACTTCTTAGTCAAAGACCAAGTTAGTTGAATTTATGAAATCGTAAATTCTCTTACTAACTAAGGCTGCCTAAATACGACCAAAAATATATGGACGTTCTGCTATCGAGGTGTAAATACAGATACCATAATCTGCAATATAGTTCTTGTAAAACAATTTAATTATCAGATTGTCTTATCTGCATTAGATTGCGGCGATTAACTAAAGTGTATACGCCTGTCGCTGATCGAGCGATAGCCCTGGGACTGAAACTGAACTTACCTATAAGACATCATATAGGAGTATGTGCAGATATAATGTACCTACGTGACCACATATCACTCTGAACAACGTGTGCGGTAAATCCACAGCTGTGTCATGTGCCGACATGAAGCTGTACTACGTATGGCAAAGTATGCACAGCACGGTCAATTACACATACATACGAATTAGCAGTCATATGTTTTGATAACAACCGGTGGAACTATGCACACGTGCGAAACGATCACGTTTTAGCCGGTTTCATGGATAATTTGTGACAAAACAGTCACGATGACGGAAAAATAACCAGTCTTATAAACCTGCTTTTAGGAGCTGGTAATAAAACATCTTATACGACATGACAGCTTAATTAAAAATATCATTGAAAGAAAGGTAGAAGGAAAGAGTGGAAGGGGAAGATCACGTAAAAGCTACATGAGTCAACAGAAAGAAAAGATCGCTGTCATGTCGTATAAGGACGTCAAGGAAGCTGCACTGGAAAGGGACAAATGGCGAAAGCTGCATAATTACACCAACAAGAGCTGAGCTCTTAAGTTAGAAAGTAGAATAAAACATCTGGTCGCAACCTGGATTGGTGACTGAAACTGGAAAAAGTTTTTTGTTGTTAGAATATTTGAAATTTAAACCTTATACAAACGCAATAGGCAAGACAAGGAAGTTGAACGAAGTCGATAAACGATAAAGAGTGAAAGCTTAACCGACGATGTATCCAAGAAAACTGTGTACCCCATCGATCATGCCAGTTACTAAGCCGACGTATCGTTTGTTTGTAGTATACGGTATATTTAGTGTGATATTCTTATAGTTTTCATACCTTCCTTTCCATGCAAGAATATCTTTTTTTTTTCTTAAAATATTCAGCAGGCTGAACCCTGACACTCAAATCCTTTTTGAATAGTTACAGTAAGTATACTATTTTTTTAAAGTAGGTGCCGTTTATTGCTGTTATATTTAGTTTGTTACCCACTATCATGACGGCTTTAGTCCACTTCAAATAATCTAGACGCCTACTTACTCTTTAGTTTCTGCTATCTACTACTTATCTACTGTATTTTGTAGGGACAAAAGTACCTCGCATACCTATTAACTTGATCTGCAAAGGGACAAAGGAATTTCTTTCTCAAAAAGCCAGTACGACTATTGTTTGATAAGAATCATCGCTTTAGTAAGATTTCCTTGCTTGAAAATCGTCTAACGCAGGTGTATTCTGAATTTCTGAGTTACTTACCTCTATATAATGTTTAGAATTTATGTTGTGATATTCATATTTTTCAAGGATAAACAGTTTACATTGATAAGCAACTAATAAATGACCAATTAGCTAAGGTTTTACGCAATGATTGTCAGCAACCACGCAAAAGGTTTAATTCACTAGATTAAATTAATTATTATTCGTCATGAAAATACTTTTAGGCAATTTTTTTGTCTTGTTTGGTATCGTAATTTAAACCTGTTTTGACCATTTGCTTAGAAGATTTTATTTTATTACAAAGTCAGACCTACTTAGTTACATTATTTTGTTCTTTCAAAACTATAAGTTTTAAAATTATATATGCATCCACTACAACTGCTTGAGATATAATGTTACTAGTTTTATGTGCAATCGCACTAACAAAAGAGCTTTTTTATGTTTGCCCGAGATTTTCATTCTCTCCTACATTTTTTCATAACATGTTATTTCTTGCACAAGCCTAATCATTATCATCGTAGTTTCTGTCTGCACCTTAGTCTGTTATTAAGCGTGCAATCTTGAATTATTCTCAAGCAACACGACTTACTCGCTTGTCGTGATTATAACTTCAATTCCCGCAGTGTATGTAAAGACATACATATGATTATCGCGTGATTCGTGTGCGTCCGTGGCCCCGTGTTACTCATCGCAATCAACTGTTCTTTGGTCACGGTTTCTAACAGAACTTGACTTCGCCCTGCCTTACCATTTCCTTGCACAAGTGCTTGTTTTTCCGCATCCATTTCCTGACACCTCACCACATCAGCAATATTATTGTACGAAAGAATATTTTCAGTTAAAATTCGCTTTTTTTCGTCGATAAATATAGCTTCTGGGTCTAAAGTAGATATTCCTTGAATCTTTGTTTATGGAACGTTTGCCCTGTTATTACGTTGGTTCTATCTAAATTGATAAATCCTCTTCATTAGAAATCGTTTACTTTGAAGCAGCTGTGTAGCTCTCTCGAATTTCTCCAACATTTATTAACTTGCGATCGGATGGAATGAGGTGGTATTTCGGTAATGTAGGTAATTACGAAGCGATTGTAATTAATCTAACGTTCACCTACTCGTTACCTATTCCTCCATTCCTCCCGCCCCGAACCCGTATTGATCTAAAAAGACGGCGCCATGATAAATATCAGATTATTATATCTTCCTGCTAGAGTCAACATCAAAATTCCGTACAGGTAAATCCGTTACACAACCGTCTTACGTATATTTGATTTTTTACCTTCTCTAGCATTCTAAAGGTGTACTACTGGGGTGAATGAAATGTTCTCGAAGGCCCTCCAGTGCCCGACAATAGGGTGTTTTATGTTCAGGAACTCTATGCTAGCGAATTATATTCTTGTACAGTGGTTTATATAAAGTTGAAGCGCACTTGATAGCCTCAATATACATATTTTCAACTACAGCACGGTTGGCGAGATCACTCTATTCTATAGGAAGGGATTCGGTTAGTATATTTAGAATGTTTTCGTAGGGTTCATCTCTTCCATGCCGACATTGCCGACCTTCGTTGTATGTAGCTATTTCAAGGTAGTATTTTACGCAAACAGTTCCTCTACCATGGAGCTTTGTTAGTAGGAATATTCTTCTAGATCTGTGAGATTATTCAGTGACTTTATTTTCCTCATGTGTATTATGTTTTTTTCTCAAGGGCTATGACACGTTCCAGTTACGGTATAAAAGAGTAATTTAAGCACGCACATAAAGGTCAATAACCCTGAAAGCTATGTTTAGTTAAACGTATAGGTAGGTATACTTAACTGTAACTGTAAAGTGTTTGGGGATACAATAGTAAGTGCTTATAATTATTAGATCAGAGAGGGTGCAATTTGACACGAGAAATTATAGAAAATATCATTTCTATATTGTTCTTTTTTCTTAGTCTATCTTTTCTTAGTTCTATCTTAATCTGTATAATATGTAATGTATAGCTTATCGTTATTATCTACATCGTGAAGAATCTTCTTAATCATCATCAATATATATAAAACTCTTTTGAAGCTGACATAGAATCAACGCACAGCCTAAACTATAAGTCCTAGAGGTATGAAATTTGGAGGGTAGGTTCCTTATATAGTGTAGGGGTGCACTAAAAAAGGAATTTTGAAACGTCACACTCTAAAGGGTAGAACGCAAAATGAAATTCTTAAAAAAAACTCTTGAGTGTCTTCATCAGTCTTCAATTACTCGGACTCTGTAGAATCTTTAAAATTAGATATCCAGATATCCAAAACTTAATTAAAGCTAAAAGTAGTTCAATTAGCTAATTATAACAAGTTCTAGAGACTAACCCTACCACTAATTAAATAGTTCGTGTTTATTTAATGAAAAGGTTATTCATAAGCACCGGGTAAGGTTGACGCAGGTGTCTCAGAACGGATGGTCATGCCGCGAACCGGGATGGGTGCGGTCGGAAACAATAAATTCAAAGCTATGAAATATACCATTCAAATTATTGGACAGGTGTCCAAGCGCAATGTGAACACTAGGTTAGTTATTGCAATGCCCGCATACATTTAAAAAAGATATACCCTGCTACTAAAGCAAGCAAGCTCGTATGAGTTAGTGGCCAACTCTGGTGACGGAGTTTTTAGGCCGCTATAAGGCCTCCGTCGTGACTTAACGAATGCTACTAATAAAAGTGTTTACCCGGTTCGATAGTCAAGAAAATTTAGTGTAGATTAGTTTGAAAATATTCTAAAACCTTTTTCCAAGCAAATTAATTAGCTCCAAGTTATTTTGCTTCTCGCTTCGATACACACGTACGCTCGTACGCTGATATATTGAGCCCGAAATTGGAATGAAACTTTTTGTATGAGAACACGAATGTTCAATGTTCCATAACGTTAGATTCGGAATCAGAAATGGGATCACATTGTAAGAGCGCTGTTTCCGAATACACCACATCATCTTCATTTATCAAAGCCACGGTTAGTACTTCATTCGGACGTAGCCATAAAGCCAAGGCAGTGTTATTCTGTAGACGATTTCGAGCTTCGATTATTTGATGATAGTATTATTTTGGATACTTAAAAACTAGTGTTATCTTAGCCAATCAAAACACCAACCGCTTATCCTCGCCTGAGGTATTTCACAGCAGTAAAACCAGATAACGGAAATACCCGTACAGCCGTTTTAAGTCGTCGTGTAATCCAAACACTGCTGCGCGTGAAGCTGGAATTCGCTTCCAAAAAACTAAAAGCACTAAAAGTTTCATCCCAGCGCAGGCTGCTAGTTTATTCTACTCGTAACGAGGCTATAAATTGCAGACGACACTAGCTCCTTACCTGTAAGTTTTATTCCCCTCTACCTAATGCCTTAGCTCTCGACAGAGTCGCGAGCTAGACTATTATATATTGCTCTTAGGTGTAAAAGTATTCAGGAGTAACGCTTAACTTATTTCAAAGAATCCGAAACAAGATCTTGTAAAGGAGTCCCAATTTAAACCTAAATGTATTTTTAGACGGCACCCCTACCTTTATTGAAACGCTGTTACGTGGAAGCAAAGCGTATCCAATATCGAAAGACAGAAAGTTATTTCGCCCTAAAATATAAACGCGGCCTCATTCCCGTGATACGGCATCGAAACAGACGTTCCCCATGTGGTTCGTTATAAACCCCCGAATAGCCGCATCAAGGCGAAATAAAACTGTCTCATTTCCATGGCTGAATTCATCGGCGTCACTTTCGCACGTAAAGAGATATGTCTGTTTATACAGCAGGCTTTGTATGAAAGTGAATGTTCAAATATTACCGGAAGCTAAGCTACTTTACTCATCAGCTTGATGATATATAGTGTGGGTATACATATACAAGGCAATAGGTAAGTTATCTTCTCATTTCATGTCAAGTCAGTTGCATGTTGCATCCACTTCTAACCATATTCAAACGTTTGTACGAAACAATCAACACCGACATCAGAATTCCGCCCAACCTTCGAATAAGACTAATTTGTCAGAGCTCGTAATTGTTTATCGAAGGACCAAATAAGTAATTATTGTGCAGAGTGTTGCGTGAGCGGGTTCGGAAGTGGGCTACGCAGCCGTCAGCCGGGAAGCCCGAAGCCCTGCGGTATCGATCGCTCGCGCCCCACGCGTTATGACCATCGGCGACAGGAGGGCGCTCCCGGCTTCCCGTAAACACTCCGCTTCTACATGTGCACTCCAATCTTTATTTGGTGAAGATTAACCTTTGTAATCCAAGCTAAAAACTATCTCGAAAAACGTTAAATTGCCCAACATAGCTTTATTCAAATTACAATCTCGCTCTTTGTTTGCGAAAGAAACTCACCGGAATGACCGAAAACTGGTATCCGTTGTCTGAAACGGCTTCCTTTTGTTATCAGTGTATTTAAATAAGATTATGTAAACACCACTGCTATGCAAAGTTTTGCAAGAGCAAATTCTAAATTGCGAAATGGCTACCCCTGAATAAAACCCGCGAGATCGTCGGGAAACATCATTGTTATTACTCGGGATTCCAATTCCTTAAATTGCCGCAGCGTTTATTATAGAGCGATTTTAATAGACGCAGACAGAGGAAAATTGAACTTTGTTCGATTGGATTTCAATTTTACTAATGGAACGTTGTTTTTACGCAGAAGAAATCTTCTACAACACGGAAATCCGTGTTGTGGACAGGGATTTGCCCTAGTTGTATGTTTTCAATACAAACATTGCGTCAACGTCGCGTCGTTGCGAGATCAAACATAACATCCCGTGCAACCAGAGGAAGTGGGCTAAACAAAATTTAATCACATTGCTGTCCTATTGAGTCACTACATTTTATTAGTCACTTTGCTACCTTACTGATTATGCAAGTTGTTTATTTTTTGTTTTCTAAAGGCGTTTACATTTTGTTTATCCAACACACTACTCTCATGCGGGCTCATTGTTGTCTCGTCCCATGCACAGCCCTTTGGGTTACATATTCTAACGTCACGCATCACACGGGAGGTAAAATCAAGTGCTTTTTCAGCGAGCTCCTTGCCTTGGGGCATAATATAGTCTACCGCGGTCAACGGATATTACCCAAACTGTCGATGTTTTTCACTAAATGTTGGGTACCTAGTTCTCAAAAATGTGCTTCATTTTCATGAAGATTTACTGCGTGTGATAGAAAGCTCTCCGTGGTTATCGTTATTATTTGCTGATAAATGAGGTCGCGTTCCTGTGATCGCAGTTTGTTTATGGCTCTTGAATTTGAACGATTTTTCACAGCAGTAAGCAGTACAAACACCAAGCAGTATACTTATGATCTCGGTTATAGTGAGCAAAGGTAAAAACAGTATGCAGTGAATTGTTTCGTTTCAGCAAATAACTTTACACGTAAATGTTTACCGCCAGGCGTTTCTAAACAATTACAGAGAAACAAAACTTTGCCGGAAGCTGGTATTTCAATGGAATCCGTAATAGCACATCGTCTTAACCGTAATCTGTTCTATTGTTTCGCTAACCATTGTCACACAGCCACACTCGATATTGTATTGCGAGGAGAAACCATAGGCCATAGCCGCCAGAAGCACCAGAAGGCACCAGCGAACATAACTAATGTTTGGAACGAATTGAATTGCCTACAGACGTGAGAGACTCGTTTTAGAATTAGCCTAGGTCAAGCTAGTTCTATAACAAAAATTATGTTTTGGAATTTGCTTTTCACTTGACATTCTCGACGTTTTCGGATGACGCACTAGCATCGTTTACCATAATGGTTTTGGGCAAAGTGTCGTCCAGCAATTAGGGGGCATTACCGTTATACGATAAATCACCAAGAACAATATCCATGAGAAGAGTTACATCATCTTCGAATGCAATTGTCTCACTCACTCTTACCTCTCAGTATGTAATCAATCTATTGTATCCGATGATGTTTAACATGACGAAAGGTACACACACAACACATGTATAGCAGCGGTTTCCGGCGGATAGTGTCTGGGTATATTATTATATTGTGCTATAGTACCTTCGTACTTTGGTCTGGCTCACCAGTCTTCCCAGTTCCATCCATTCAAGCGTGCGCCGGGTTTTAATAAGGCTCATTACATGCTCAATGGATTTCGCCTCGAGCGAAAATGTGTTTTATTGAATGAAATTCTGTAGAGATCGAGAGACCAACCGAACAAATGTACTTACTGATTTTAATATTATGGAACATTTATTCATTAGACCTCGTCAAAAAACAGCGTGACGATCACTGAAGACGTATTCTGTGTTAGTTATGATAACACAGTAAAGTTGCTTATAAATATTGCTATATAAAGTGTACAGTATATGAATAGAGTTTGGTATTGTAAGTATTTACTTTTTTTTAGTGTATAATATAAATCTAAAGAGTTTTTCTTCACTAGACCTCGGGAACGTTGGCAATGCTTCCTTTGTTGTTTTGTTTACCACGGAACTCATCAGACTGGTTATTAATAATAGTAGAACTAATATTAACATTGACCATTACTTCATTTAATGACGATCTGATTAGAAGTTTCCTGCATTCATTATTTCCTCTATGTTTCCTAGCTCATCGCTAGCGTTTTCATGCTCCACTGAATTTACCAAGTAAACCTGTTCCTCCCTGCCATGTTGACATTCTACAATATTTATTGAATAGAAAACTAGTCAAAGTTTCTAGGCATCTAAATTGATATTTTGCTGATTTTTTTGGTATCGTATACAATGTTTGAAGTTCTTATACATCTGGTGTAGAAATCTATTTCTTATTTATACTTAGAACGTCCTGTTAATTATGTTGTGTGTTAAGTAGTTCAATTTATAGATATATTTTAGTGTGTTATCTATTTATTATGTTAGTGCCATTATTGATATTATTCCACAACACCTACATACCTACTTCAGATATATAAATTTATTGTTTTGGTAAAACAATAGATAGGGAAATAATATCGGCCTTCATTAATAATCACAAAATATGTACTCGTACTTATTAATAACAACTAAAATGTAAATAAATAGGTATGTAAGTACTATGTCAATACGTGCTGATTAGGCTGAGAGGATAGTATAGGTGCTGGGCAAGCCTACTCCATCTAAAAATGGTCCCAGGCACTACAGTGTCCCGTTAAGTGTAGGCACAGATTGCTTCATGACGCTGTATAAATCATCTTCATTAGATGTAAAGGCCTATTATCAAGTAATATGTAAAAACAGCAAAGTGAAACCTTTATATTTATTTGAAAACTGGTATTTCCAAATTGATTATGGCTGACGTCTAGAGTTGTTGTTTTTGTGAATGAACGTGCGCACGTAGGTAAGCACTTTACTCTGCTGTTGTTTTGTAAATTTTGTAATAAAAGTTTTCCTTTTATTCTAGGGTCTCGTGAATCTCGTGACGCAATTGTTATCATCAATACGACATCATGAGAGC
Source organism: Eulithis prunata (assembly GCA_918843925.1). Taxonomy (NCBI): domain Eukaryota; kingdom Metazoa; phylum Arthropoda; class Insecta; order Lepidoptera; family Geometridae; genus Eulithis; species Eulithis prunata. The sequence goes on along the minus strand of OU974019.1, from coordinate 2,661,641 downwards.
CTGAATATAACGTGTTAATCATAATAGCATTCAGTGCGAGCTGAAGTATAGCCATTGTCTTCACCACATCTGCGTCTGACATCGTCCTCAAAATACAAATTATGCCAAGTTCAAATGAAGTTACGTGTGGTGTGGTGTCGGTTACTTGGTGAATACCGATTTACACATTAAAGTCGATTAAAAATTTTATTGTTATGTAAGCTTTCCATTTGGAATAATAAATAATGTAGGATGTCGATTTCTCGATATAATTTCACGACCACTATTATCATCATCATCATCATCATCAATCAATATTTATAAAACTCTTTTGAAGCTGACTTAGAATCAACGCACAGCCTAAACTGCAAGTCTTAGAGGTATAAAATTTGGAGGGTAGTTCTTATATAGTGTAGAGGTGCACTAAGAAAGGAATTTTGAAACGTCACACTCTAAAGGGTAGAACGCGAGCTACGCCGCGGGCGACTGCTAGTAATCTATAGGTAGCTAAGCTATAACTAAGCATCAGTAGGTAAGTATACAACACAATAATAATGTTCCCAGAACTGCTGCTGTTATTTTTACTTTCACATAGCTTTCATTATTATGTATTGTATGATATAATAAAATTGCCGTCCAATCTACCATTTGTGAGCGTTTCAAAGTATTCATGTTCAACGATGAGCGATTCTCATGTTACTTCCTGAGCTTGTGGTTTAGCACAAGGCCTGTAAGTCTTCGCTTCGGATTAGTTGCGAATACAGAAAACTTTATAAATTTACATCTATGAGTGCAACGATTCCAAAGTAGGTATATAGTTGTAGTTTACATTGACTTCAACATATATTTTAGTAAGCACCGTCTTGAGAAATCCTACTAATATTATAAACGCGAAAGTTTGTAAGTACGGATTGATGGATGGATGGATGTTTGTTACTCTTTAACGCAAAAACTATTGATCCGATTTGGATGAAACTTGGAATACATATTGTCCGTGGCCTGGATTAACACATAGGCTACTTTTTGTCCCGAAAAATTAACGGGAACCAACGGGACGCGAACGAGGTCGCGGGCGGCACCTAGTTATTTATATGATCTAAAAAATCTGAATGATTTATTTTGCGATGGTTCTCACAGTACAAACAAACTGCATTATTTTGGGACTAAATGACGTTGTGTGAAATGTAAAAATAAATTCTATTATATTTTGGAATATTAACTATTTTTATTTATTTTGGAATAATTTTTACAAAATGCAAAGTTATGATGGAAATACTAATTTCAGACGTCATCACACCATCAACTTGATTAATTATGATATGAAGTCAATTCACCACAACAATAGAGCTTTGTTTTTACTTCGTCTTTGCTTTATGGCCGACCATTTCAACAAATCGTTTGCCAGTGATTGATAGAACCATCTGATCGTACGGTCCAATCGCAATCAGACCCTCTGCTTTCGTCTTCCAGAAATGCTTCGTAAAGAAAAGGATTTTCCACATGTGGTTCAAGTTCAAGAGCGTTTTTAGCGGTTCAAGAACCTAAGCTATGAGAGAATTAAGTTTCCCCGTGCGTGATACAATCTTCTGTAATCGCATTTGGATCTGCAGACGTCGTTTTGAGAACATAAATATACCAATCCCTATCTTCTCAATTTGGCTGCTTTATGACGTTTCGGAAATCAGATATATTTATTTTGAGTTTCGTCTGTCTTTTATATTACATTTTTTGTATTGAAGTTTCATTCTATATCCTTCAATAGTTCTTTCAATCTAAAGAGCATGCGACATAAACCTAAGCGTCCTAAACAAGCCTCAACTTCGTTCTATACATCGGATTTGAATATTTCGGGAATAACGCCGATGTTATAGTGAACAATGATGCCATGGTGTTATTGATTGGTTGCAACAGGTGGTTGGGGCGTCGCGTCCCCCTCATCCTTTGTTCTTGGGTCTTCACTTTCTTCTTTTTCCTATGCAGATCCTCATCACAGTACGGTGCTTCGCCATTTGAATTGATGAAGAGTCTTACGAACACCTGTCTTTGACATCTAATATTTCTAGACGTTATCTAAATCGTCGTGTTTTAAGTTTCTGGACAATTATCTAATATTTTTTTTGGTAACCCATACTGTCCCACTGCTGGGCAAAGGTCTCTCCCATATCCCTCCAGTTTTTACGATCGCCGGGTTTGATTATATAATTTTTAATTAAAAATTATAAGTACATATTTCAAAAATGTCTCTAAATTTTTTTATGATCAAGGCTGTTTACTAAAAGGTTCTGTTCGTGGACAAAGTCCTTATTAATAAAAGCTGGAAACAAATCTTTGAAGTAACAATAATTAAGCTCGACAGTCGACACGTAATATTTCACGCAAATAAGGATACATTTACAATTCTGATGGAGCACTCCCAACGCTTAATTAAAATCGGTGGAGAAGTTGGAACGAATTACTTGAAGGGCTGGTTGTCGTTGCTAGGTTTGTTTTGTTTTGTCTCTATAGGAACATACACCTTGCTGTAGGAACACGGATAGTCTTGCATTGAAACAGCTTCGGATTCGATTTGTTACTGTCGATTGTATTGATTGTTGCCACAATGTTCTGCAATTTATCGATAACACGGAGCTATTTATTTGAGTCCGCCACCCTTCCCTGTCGACAAGCTGCTTGGGACAAAGAAATATCGTTTGTTTACTTTCTGATTTTATTGTCACGAAAAACATATTTCGAACTTGTTTAACTGTTTCATTCCTATTATTGAAGTTATACTTCTAATGCGAATTCCAACAAGGTTGCATTAAACGCTCCTGCGGAGAGGGAATAGAAAGAGACAGAGCGAGAATGATCACATACGGAGACCCCCACAAAACGCAAAACACATCGATAGCGCGTTCTAGGATCCGACCAAACTTAGCAGCGCCATCTAGTTCTGATTTAGGCAACATGAGCATAGAACCTTTTCTACGGAGGGACTCCACGCACTATTTTTTTAGTTTTTTGAACCGGTTTTTTGTATTATTACTGTTGAGAAATGTGTATGAATTATGTCTTTCAGTTAGATAATCGAACTACCTAGTAGTAGGACTGGATTGAACAAACCTTTATATGAATCTTTATGATCATAATTTTGACTAGGAGGAATTCAAATTTGAATGAAACTTACCTGCATTGTTTTGCTACCTTTTTATGTAGTGAGTATAATTAGAATTCTCAGTATTTTGACACCATAGGATATTATTTGTAGCTGTGAATGTCAGCCGGACGTTATTGCGTATTCCACACCCGGCGATCAATTGTTGACAAAATGTCCACTGGCTTTGTTAACATTTCAATATTACGGAATTTACTAGAATAATAAACTATTGTAGAAACCACACACATTAAAGTTGTAACAGAACCTAGCGAAGTAATACGGAGATGATAATAAGAAAGCATTCGTATATATTTTGGTATTTTTCTTACTCGTGTCATCTTACGAATATGTATAGTTCATCTATATTTATTTTGATCATACCTTTTTTAATAACTATAGGTATTCCTTTAATTCACCCACTAACGGTCACTTCTCGTAATAGCTTGTCTACTCCTTCTAGATTTCTGATGTTACTCTAACTCTGTATTAATAAATAATTTCCATTTACTTACTATTGGTACTTTACTCACTCGTACTTATCGAAATTGAAAATTATACTTGTGGTAAACTGCTTACTTGTGTTAAGCCGTGTTGGCCGAGTGGGATTGCACCTCGACTTTCGATCCGAAGGTCGTGGTCCCGGCCGTGCATCAATGGATTTTTCGTTCGGAAAATTTATATGCGCATTAACACGAGCTTTACGGTGAAGGAAAACATCGTGAGGAAACCCGCGGCTTAGTCAGCTCCGCACGTATTGACCTTGTCTTTCCTGTGGATATGGCTGACTAGGCTGAGAGGATGGTATAGGCTACTTCATCTAAACATTGTCCCAGGCACTACAGTGTCCCGTTACGTGTAGGCATAGGTTGCCTCCTGACGCTGTATAAATCATCTTCAATAGATGTAAAGGCCTAAACATAAACTGTTTACTTATTATTATTAACTTTAGAAACCATTTAAAGTTTCCAGAAAGTTACTAATGTATTTTGAATAACGTTACACAAACTTGCTTTATTTCATTGGAATTCAAATAGGTTTTGAATTGTAAAGCAAATTATTCATAACAATGAACTTTTGCTACGATGAGTTAAACAAATCAATAATTGGCTGGTTCGAGACTGGGACAGAATGAATGGATTAAATTGGTCGAGTAAGTATTTAACTTGTTGAAAGTTACTTAGTCAGAAATCTCGATTGCAACTTGATTTAGGTCACTTCAATGTTTTGAGGAGCAGTATGATGAACCACGACGAGAAGTGCTTGAAAAGTAGAGCCTGTGTCTAAAATATGTGTTTATTCGTCTAACCCTTGAAACATTTACTGAAGCAAACCTTTTTCATTTTGTAATGGCTTAAACGATACAATATCGAAACGATAATGTGTATAGAATATCTTGTTGATATTTTTCGTCGCACAATTATATATGATAGCAAAATATATTTGAGTAATTAGCGCGTTTATGTTTTTATAAGATAAGCGCAGATATAACTGATACTAAACTAAGTATATGATAAGCTAATAGGCTTAGATCTTTGAACATCAAATAGGCTGTTTTCACTCTTATCATTGATATCAGTTATTTTGCCTAACGAGAATACTAATTAGCGAGTTATTAAATCCTGAAGATGTCTAGAAGAAAGTTCGACAGATCAGTGACCGGGTTATATTGCGGGTCATGTGCCTCGAGCGCTGGGCAGACAAAATGAAATTAATTCAGTTTGCCAAATGGGAATATCTCTATGCAAATGCGACCATGATCGAAAGCGTTGATGGGCACAGCTGTCAAAAAAATACATTAGAAATAGTAAACAGTCGCAGAATACGAAGTACCTCATTTTTGAGAACTGTCGATCATATTGGACGATTTGGACGTTATCTAGGTATCTATACGTGGCTTTCAGAGGGCTTAGCTAATGTTATTAGTTTCTAAACAATTTTGAAAGAGATATTTTCAAACAAAAAACTTAAAACTACTTTTAAGCTTGTAAATCGTGACACCTGGCTGTAGTACTTGTGAAAGTTGGGCGCTAACCAGACTAAGAAATATCGCTGCGTGTAGGTTCTTCAAATTTACATGTATGCCTTTTGGACTAAGTAATGCGGCATGCCAAATTCGAAGTTTGTCGACCTATCTAATCTAGGCAAGTACAATGCCCTTTATGAGGTCTAGGCATGTTCTCGCCACATCGATTCGTCACTATTATCTCCTTATGTCGTGGGAAACTGTGTTTGAACTGTGCTGTGCTGATAACCCTTCAGTACACGTCACACGGTGCGATAGGGGTGATTATAACTGATAAGACACTACAATAGGTATTGAGATGTAAGTTTGTTAGGTACCTCCGGTGACAAACCTGTGGACTAAGGCCTTTGCTAGAACTTCTCGGTAGTATCTCTCTTAGCATAGTAGTTTTGGTCATCATGACCACTATCGGGTCAGTAGTTCGCCGTCCTCTCGCCCTCTTGCAAGTCTGATTTCGTTCGGAAACACGAATGGCCTTGATTTGGTTCGTCCATCGGTGATCTACCTATAGAAAGCAATAGTGGCATTCAGGTGATTATTGTTAATCCACGAAATTAAAAAAAATACGGGTGATAAATGGATTAATAAAGTTAATTCGTTGTTATCTGGACAGATTAAGTTAATATTTAACGATAAAATAGTAGGGAACACCCAAATTACGAATTCTAGGAACACTGGAACTTTTTTCTCAAACATTAAAATATCTTGTTTTGCGCAAGTAAGCCTATGCAATGCAGTAATATCAGTCTGAAAACGAAACACCGAAGTGTAGAAGTTGCTCCCTTATTTTGATGGTTTTGCCAATTATTAGATAGATAGATAGATATATTCTTTATTGCACACCAAGAAAAGAAGAAAAACAATAAAAGAGAAATAAGTAATTATTCATACACAGTTCCCATAAAATTACTCAGTAGGTAAATAATTTAATGGTCTGATTGATAAGTATGACGCAGCTTTTTAGCCCCTCCTTTATCACGCGTACTCGCTCAGCTCATCGTGGCTATGAGTAACCGTCTACAATGTCTAATTATCTACTAAACTGTTTGAATTGACTGATATAACCTATTAGAAAACTGGCATTATAACTTAGGAGACATACCGTAGGTCCTTTTGCAAACGAATGAAATGTAAAAGCATACATTAATGTAATGTTATCTTGCGCTGATAGCTTTGTTTTTGTAACCCAATTTGATGTTTATTCTAACGTAACGGCGTGTTTATGTATGTTTAATAAACATGAGCGCTACTCTAATTAAACTTGATTCATATATCCACGTTTTAGAAAGCAGACGAACGAAATAATCCGTCACAGACACTGAGAGAGAGATTGACTTCATATCTTCTTGTGATATTTTATCAAGCTATTAGAGTAGGTTCTACAAGCAAGCAAGCTCGTAGAGTTAGTGGCCAACTCTGGTGACGGAGTTCTTAGGCCGCCTTAAGGCCTCCGTCGTGGCTCAACGACTAAAGCCGGGGCCGACAGTTTAACGTGCCCTTCGAAGCACGGAAGCGCTCAGATGTAAATGCCACTAAGTAGGTTCTAGTGACAAAACTCGAAGGACTTTTTAAGCTCCAAGGCACTTGAAACTTCGTGAAAATTTGTAACTTTGTGCCGACGGTTCTGCCAAATATTTAGTTAAATTAGATTACCCTGACAGGGTGATGGACAGCCATACAACTTAATTGATGTAGGTTTTTGGGGTCTACTTGACTTCAACCCGTCCTTAACTGACGAGCTATATCTACGCTGACTCACTTCGTAATTTCCATTAATATGTACGTATTTATTTAATAGGTTAGTATTTATTTGTATCAGTTTCATATTATATCAGTTCAGCGTATTTATATTTCTCCACACTAGCAGTGTAACCACGAGTCCGTACGTTTAAATAATTACTGTTGATCACACCGCACAGTGTGACCACGAGTAAAAGAAATTACTCGTAGTCACACTGGTGTAGCAAACCGGTGTGACCACGAGTCTGTCACCGCTACTTTTTATCACTATTGGGAACTGAACATGACTGAAGGAATATTAATAAATAAATAAATAAATAAATATTCACGGACACTTAACACAACGCCTTCTGGTCCCAAATTAAGCAAAGCTTGTACTATGGAAACTAGATGGCTGATAGTATACATACCATACATTTTTTTTTTTTGTAAATACATACTTATAATACATAGAAACACCCAGACAGAGAACAAACATCTATGTTTTTACAACACACAAATATTTGTTCTCGGTGGGGATCGAACCCACGACCCACAGCACGGAAGGCAGAGCTACTACCGACTGAGCCATGACGCCTGTCAAAATCAAGGAAAGATAGTACCATAATATTATGAGTCACTGCGCAATATTCCTCATATAGGTAGTTATTGCATGTACTACTAAGTAAGTTAGGTATGTTAAAAAATGGCTTGCATACTAAGTATAATTTTTTTGGATCTTGTAATATAAACGCCAGTTTGTAAAGGTGTAATGGATTTTTGTTACTCTTTCTTGCAAAAACTACTGATCCTATTTGGATGAAACTTGAAATATATATTGTCTGTGACCTGGATTAACACATAGGCTACTTTCTGTCGTGGAAAATCAACAAGATCCTACGGGACGCGAACGAAGTCGCGGGCGGAATCTCTTCTAGCTGCATTTGATTTGATAACATGACGTCTTTACAGTTGGCATCATAAGGTTTTACCATTTCTACTGAGGGATTCTACCAGAAACTCTACTCTGTCCTATCGGTAATCTATAGTTTGATAACGTTCTTGTTTTATTGTTACAGACGTGGCTTGGCGCGGCGTAGTCGGCGGGCCGCGCCATGGGTAACAAATGCTGCAGCCGTCGCCAGGGCACCGAAAGAAATGACCGACTCGGTGAGGATCTAGTTTTATTTACGGTGTTTCACTCCTGAATCTGTTGTCCAACTGCTGGACGTAGGTCTCTCCCAAGACGCGCCATTGAGCCCGGTCTTCGGCTCTTCTCATCCTGTACTTATCAGCTACTTATCGCAGATCGTCAATAATAGAGTTTTCTATAAGAAAAGTTAAGGTGCGCTATACAAGTGCTCTCATTCGGTGATGGCAAACATCATAAAGAGACCCGCAGCTTAGCTTTGCACGTGATAATATTTATGTATTTATAAACTTAAATGAAGGTGTGTGTTGCTGACCAAGCCAACTGTACCATATTGAAATTGCCCTAGGCGCTTATAATAAATTCTATCATCCAGAATTAGTTGCTCCAACTACGTAAGCAAACAACTTATGGGCCGGCTGGTATTAGCATAATCCTCTCTTAGTTACAGACAGTCGAGAGAAAATCCTCACAAAGGTGAGGTTCCTTAACAGAGCAAAGGGCCCTTTTCAAGAGGAAACTTTTGATGGAGTTAGCATTCCTGAACTTCTTAAAAGCTTAGGAGTTGTTATTGTTATTGAATAAAATCGCTTTGGTATGTGCTTTTTGGTGAAGTAGCTTCAGAAGTATCTTTACTATAGATAAGATAACCAACAATTATAATTGGAGGTACCTTACCTACCTAATATCTCGTATGAATTCAGCAAAACTACCTCTTTTATCGTCCTCAAAAAAGTAGGTACGTTCGTTATTTAGGTACCTACCTAATATTTCTTTAGTTTATATTTAGACATGTTTTTATAAAACTTTTTGTACAATCAACCGGAGCCATCATGCCTTGAAAATGAACGAACAATGGCATTTTATTTTTTCGCACGCAAAATTCGAGTCGCCCACTAAGTGTTATTTACCTCCATTTGTTACCCAAACCGCGCGAAGTGTTCTGAGGTCATACACATTGTTTGGAAACTGGATCTATGATTGAGCATCAATGACCGTATGAATCAAACCGAACGACCCTATTAGACCCGACAGTAACATGGAAACTAATGGTTTTGTTCACCGGTCGGCCCTTTCGACTATAATACGTCCTTGCTATCGCGCTTGGGATATAAGTGGTAAACCTAGAATGGCGTGAGTTTACTTCTTGTATCAAGCATGTGGTTTCAACCATGGCGCAGGCAGTAGAGTCTAATTCACGGAACAATATCCACAGTTAATATGCTGTAAAATTGTGACAACATGCTATGATAATGATTAAACGAACACTTGGCGCAGCTGGTAGGATCACAGCAAAAAGTCATCCAGTAGGAAAATCCTTATAATTATTTTTTTAAGTTTTAAAAAATTTATAAAATGTATTAATCATGATCTATCAACAAATACTTTACCAGATATTTTGTCAGTTTCAGTGTTTCCTCCTGGTGGCTACAAGAACGATGCTGGTTTCCCGACGTGCCCGTCATTGGACCCACGTTATACAAGCGAGCCCAACACACGAGTGACTATGCCAACGCGGGCCCCAGTCGATATTGTCAGAACACGAATACCACCAACAAAATGTAAGTATCTGATCTTCATCATAGATTTTTGTCCACTGCTCAATGAAGGTGCTAGTAGTTTTTCAATGTGACTGATCTAAAGTGATCGTTCGACCGGCAACCCATGACTTTCTACCTTTCTAGGTTGGCTATACTTCAAGTGGAGAACGAATTTTTATATGCAGCTTCTCTTAGTAAATTCCACCATAATGAAGCGCTCCATTGCAGCTGAAGCAAATACTTTGCCTCCAAGCAGTAGTGCAGCTCTGAAAGGCACTTGTATCGAGAGAATTAACTACGCGAATGAGGCTGAATAACTGTCTTGGTTTACCAACGCAAGTAATAGGTACCCTTGGTAATATAGGACTTTGTAATGTTCGTATCTAATAGGTTATGGTAGCCACTTACCAACAGGTGGACCGAATACATACGTGTTTGCTAGGAAAACAGCGTAATACTAGTTACTTACCTAGGGACCTGTCTCTTTAGAAGTCCACAGCTGGACATAGACCTCCTGTCTAGTAGTCTCTTCTTCTAAATATATAAAACTCTTTTGAAGCTGACTGATAATCAACGCACAGCCTAAACTATAAGTCCTAGAGGTATGAAATTTGGAGGGTAGTATCCTTATATAGTGTAGGGGTGCACTAAGAAAGGAATTTTGAAAAGTCGCACGCTAAAGGGTCTAAACTTGGGATCAAAGATTTTAACCAAATAATGCTGCTACCACGCGAGCAAAGCCGCGGGCGACCGCTAGTTAAAAATAAATAAACCCTCTCAATTCTAGGTCTAACAAACGGAGGCAGACGGGTAGTCATAGCATTGTGCTCTTACACCGCGCGTGCCGACTCCGATATCTCGTTCCGGAAGGGAGACAGGATGGAGGTGATCAGCGACAAGGAAACTGACTGGTGGAGGGTCCTACATCTGATCACGAGACGGGAAGGACTTGTGCCTGTCAACTTTGTGGCTGAGGAAAGCTCTGTTGAGTGTGAGGAGTGAGTAGCTTTTTGTTTCGACCTATTGGAAGTAGCGACGGGCTGATTTAACTGACTGGTGGAACTTCCTTCATCTGACGACGAGACGGGAAGTACTTGTACCTGTGAGCTTTATACCAGAGCCCCAAGTCTGTGCATTTGTCTCACTTTCGACTCGAGTATAGCACACGCAAACGCATTCGCAAAGCGAGAAATTTTGTAAGAAACCCGGATAAGCGCCTCTAGCGGAAGATTTTGGAATTATGCAATTCCCAACAAAATTTCTCGCTTTGCGAATGCGTTTGCGTGTGCTATAATCGAGTCGAAAGTAAAACAAATGCACAGACTACGGGCTCTGAGGGAAACTCGGTTGAGTGAGTAACTTTGTTTTATTAGTCATGCCGTTTTGAGGTGACGACGAGGGGCTTATACTACACGTATGCAAAAGACACATTGTGAGGTTGGATTCGGTTATGTCATACCATTTTGAAGACGATGGGTAACCAACCGGTCACGACGTATTGACTATTGTAGTACATTATCGCCTAATATGGTCAATGTTTTTGGATGTCCTATCTCTTGTAAACATCCCCACAATCGCGACAAGTGATAAATGCTGATTAAAATACCCCTCTGACTGTAGGTACTCCTCGTAGTATTTGATACCGAATCTCACTGATGGTGGAAAGTCCTATATCTGATAACCTTATAAAATACCTTCTCCAAAGGTAGGTATAGAACCCAACACGGTTTCATAGCTCTCAGCGAAAGTGCGGAATATCCTATATCTATAACGTTGCGCAAAACACACTCCCACTTCTTCTCTTTCCAAGGTCAGAGCTATTAAACCGTGTCGGGACATGTAGGTAGGCTAATGGCGTTCTTTTTCAACCATTTCTTTACAGAATAGTAACTCTACCACTAACCACAGCAGCTTCAGTCTTCAATAATAAAGGATTCCTCAAATAATGCTTTAACTAAACACGGTGGCGGTCCAAACCACCCCACTTTGTATTAATCCCACTTTTCTCTAAAGGCAACCGTCCTATTCCAGTTGGTTCTTCCCGACCGTCTCAAGAAAAGAAGCGGACAAGTTACTTCTAGCTGAGAACAATCCTCGGGGGACGTTCCTTGTGAGGCCAGCTGAACATAACCCTCACGGATTCAGTCTCAGTGTCAAAGATTGGGAGGAAGGAAGAGGGTACCATGTGAAGCATTATAAAATCAAGCCGCTGGATAATGGAGGGTTTTATATCGCGACGAATCAAACTTTTCCTAGTCTGCCTGCGCTGGTGATGTCTTATACGAGTGAGTTTTTATAGTTTGTCTCTTATAAAATAAATAATGATAATAATAATAAATATTCACGGACACTTAACACAACGCCTTCTAGTCCCAAACTAAGCAAAGCTTGTACGATGGAAACTAGATGGCTGATAGAATACACACATACTTTTTTTTTGTAAATATTTGGAAGTTTCTTACCCTCCCACGATTATAAATAATAAATGCTGGATAATGAAGAACGAAGTTTATTGCTCCAAAACTTAATACAGCTCATAAAATCAATAAAACTAACAGTGAGACGAAATCGTCGTGTCAAGGCTGTCAAAAGTAATGGCGGCGTTTTTCCCAGCGCTAGTGACGGGACACGTTCGTAGGGTTGGGAAAAACGAAGGAGGACGATGCAATCGCCACAAATACATACTTATAATACATGGAAACACCCAGACACAGAACAAACATCTATGTTTACAACACACAAATGTTTGTTCTCGGTGGGGATCGAACCCACGACCCACAGCACGGAAGGCAGAGCTACTACCGACTGAGCCATGACGCCTGAAAAAAATATCTCTTGAAATATAATTAAATGGCTTTACTTTTAACATTTGAAAACCCTTTTCAATCTATCTTCTTATAGTTAGGAATACAGTATAAAGAAGCAATAGAGTCTGATAAGTGGATATTGGGGTTATGCAAAGCCAGGGCTCTTAAATGGTGCGGGAACAAATCGTGACCCATGTCCATAGTTTTATTTTTTCATTACAAACTTTTAGCGTGGTCCTACTCTACAAGCTTGTATCCATTGTAGTAAACGCTATCTCAATAAAAGATGCTAATTCTTTTCCAGAAAATGCGTTAGGCCTCTGCCACGTGCTAGCGAGGCCCTGCCCTAAGCCCGAGCCTCAAATGTGGGATCTGGGACCGGATTTACGAGACAAATGGGAAATACCAAGAACTGAAATACAGCTGATACGGAAACTCGGACAGGGGAATTTCGGAGAGGTGTATTATGGAAAATGGCGGAATAATATTGAGGTAAGTCAACAAATTGTACTCTTATTTATATCTGAACACTTTAAAGTCGGCTTCACTGCTTAGCGTTATTTGCTATAACCATATTTATTGATTCCAGGTCGCAGTGAAAACGTTACGAGAAGGCACGATGTCGAAGCAAGCTTTCCTCCAAGAAGCGAAAATCATGAAAGACTTCAGACACGAACGTCTAGTACCACTTTATGCTGTCTGTTCACAACAAGAACCCGTATACATCGTCCAAGAGTACATGAGTAAGGGCTCCCTTCTAGAATTCCTCAGAAACGGAGAAGGGAAGTTCCTCCAGTTCGAGGATTTAGTCTACATCGCCGCACAAGTAGCTTCCGGCATGAACTACCTAGAAAGGCGAATGTTAATACACAGAGACTTAGCCGCTAGGAACGTGTTAATAGGTGAAAATAATGTTGCGAAAATATGTGATTTCGGTCTCGCGCGAGTGATCGCTGATAATGAGTACTGCCCTAAATCCGGGTCGCGATTCCCCGTTAAATGGACGGCACCGGAAGCAATCATATACGGACGATTCTCGATCAAAAGCGATGTTTGGTCGTACGGTATATTACTTATGGAACTTTTCACGTACGGACAGATCCCCTACCCCGGTCTGCATGGTAAGGACGTGATCGAACAAGTCGAAAGAGGGTATCGAATGCCCAAACCTATAGGGCATTACTTGCCGGACGATATCTACAGACTAATGTTGCAATGCTGGGACGCAATACCGGAAAAGCGACCCACATTCGACTTCCTAAATCATTACTTCGAATCGTTCACAGTTACCAGTGAGATACCGTATCGAGAAGTGCAAGACTAATGCTGTGATATATAGTGAAATAGTTATATTGTGTGTGAGAAATAGTGTAGGGTCCTCTTAGCGAATCTAAACGTGTGTGGATCTATCGTTGTGCACTGAATTATCCTCCTGTATGCCTCAATTCTACATACAATAGAAAATCTATTGACTCGCGTAGATCTGCTTTTCAGCATAGCAAAGGTTAAACGCAATTGTAATAACACTTCAAAATTAGCCTCCATTCAAATAATTCTGGAATTTGTGTCAAATGTGTTTATAAAAATGATTTATCCACACACGCAATGCGTTTTTGGTATTTTTATACTCAAAAATAACAAATAATTACAGGAATGCGTGAGCTTCTTTCTTATTGGTCGTCGGCTTTCCATTATGTTTTTGTAATTGTTGAATTTAACTGATCTAATTAGCTTGTTTGTAAGTTCAATCACAAATATGCGTAAATCTATTGAAATCTAAACCTAAGTCTTTCACTATTATTTATGTGTAGCTCTAAATTAAGCAATAAAATAAATTATTTTGCACTTTGTACAAAACGAAATTAATCGTAACGACATAAGCAATAAGGTATAAAATGGTGTAACACGATATTTTCATATTCTAAAGTGAGATGTGATAATTTTCTATCACATAAGGCCCGACTAAAATGAAGATCTCATATTTTCTCTTCTCAAGTATTCCGTGTATTTAAAACATTTTTCACGAAATATCCTGAATTCCTTTTTATAATTGTTTGTCATCATCATTACCAAAATATCATATTTGAGGCTCCTTTGCAAGAATCAAATAAGTTAAATTAATGTTAAAAATAATATTTTAATTTTATTTTGACTTCAAATCAAAGAAGTTCAATATTTATGTATCAAAGTTATGCTCAGTATATTGGCTAACAACTTTGGGACTAAGAAAATAAATGAGTTGGCTTTGGTTTAAATGCTTCTAAGCACTGCAAAGGGGCCAAACAGTGTAAAGAGACAATTAAGCTAGCTTTAGGACCATATACCAAAGAGTTATTTGTACATTAAGAGCGAATGGATACATAGCTGCTGTAGAGCGTATTTAAGTTCTAGTTTAATTAACCTTGTGACCTGTATTATATGTTAATTTGACCAATATTACCCATTTCGACAATTGTATAACAAATTATATGTAACGACTGAACATTCTAAAATATCTTTACCTTAATCTCAGTTTTTGTCGCCTAAAAGTATTAATATGCTTTAATCCTCTTTTTGTCCTAGAAATTGTAAAAGCAATGAAAATAGTGTCTTAATCAACATTCCAAGTAATCGAAAAAGTCAAATTTGGACACTTTTGTATGAAAATGTTTAGATTTTTAAGATTTTGTACATACAATGAAATAAATGTCATTGATAAAACTATTTTCATTTTATTCCATTCAACAATAGTTGTACCCCACGGACGAAACAATTTGTCCAAGTTGTACCCATATTAAAATAAAAACAAATATTGGGCTAGAAACTAGCCTGCCTACTTACAATCTAAAATAAAAAATAACAAGAATCATTCATACCTTAGGTAATTTCACTGTAATTTTTCTCATTCATTTTATACTACTTAACTTACTACTGGGGTGTATTAATTTATTTGATTCAAACAGTAGATCACTAGGTTGCGCTTTACGCTTTTTACCCATACCTACAAACACTGCAGGGTTATTAGTATAATGTTTAAATCTCAAAAACTCTCACTGAAGAATAGTAGGTCACTTATTTAACTTAATACACTGGGGTACTCATATTGATCTGATTCAAACCGTATCAGCATACATTTTAGTTTTAATCTTCAAATATTTGTACTCAGATCTGTAGAAGGAATGTAGGTAATGCCAGAAGGTTAGCACTACTGACGGTATGTAACCAGGATTCTTTTTACTGTAGTGATTTAGATATATCGCTAGGACCACGAGCATGCCCGACCACACGTATCTGGAAGAAATATGACAAAGTTAATTATCTGAATAATATTTATATAAATAAATATTCTTGGACATATCATACAACCCTCTCTAGTCCCAAACTAAGCGAAGTTTGTACTATCGGAACTAGATTGCTGATAGAATACTTATTTTTGTTAATACATACTTATAATACATAGTAACACACCCAGCTATAGAACAAAACCACAAATATTTGTTCTCAGTGGGGATCGATCCCACGAGCCACAGCATGGAAGGCAGAGCTACAAGTCTGAAGGATAAATTTGCTCAGATAGGTACCACTTAACATCAGGTAAGCCATCCATCACATTGTTCCATTACTATGTTGTAGTGGTCACCCGTCCAAATGGACTGCGCTGAACATTCCCCAACTTAGACAGTGGAGGAAAATATTGTACTACTCAGTACTATGAGTAGAAAGAGCATGTCCCTACCAGAAAGCTAATAGTTTAGATAAATAGTACTTACTGGAAGACAAACGGCTTGCTAAATAATAGGAAGGATATGATTATGGAGAGAGCTTTTCTCATAGTAGTCACTGTGACTGCGACCGCAGCACCTGATATCCTCACAAGGGTTAGAACAGCTTGTAATCCGCAATACCCACTCACACTTAGCAGGAATATATTGAAGTAGATTGATAGGGAATCCTGAAATACAGATTAATAAATAAAGCGCCATCTACTCGTGAGTAGCACAAGCACTGGTTGGTACTATTTAATGATCGTGTAGACAACTCGAAAAGCATCTTCTGACAAATCAGCGCCATCTTTTAGATATTTCTTGATAATTTTATTTTGTGCTATTCGGTAACAGATGGCGTTGTTATAAGCTACATTAAAAAATCAAGTACATATTTTAGGTATTGTAGGAACACTGGTTGTAAAAATTATTAAAAAAAGGGCATTACCTCAGAACAGTAAACAAATCCACTATACATTATTCCACTGAAGCCAGTTATAATCATCAGGTAAACAAAGGCTATGGCATAGGAGTAAAACACCACTTCGTTGTTTGAAGCTTGGTACTGTTTCATAGCTTTTTCTTGTACATTGCCGATGATAGCATCACATAGTAGCGCTAGCGATATAATTATAATTCCTATGATGTCAAAGTTAGGTGAAGTTTTCGAATCCGCTGGAAAAAAAAAAAAACTTTTTATTATGGTAACACTGCATCAAGAAACTTGATTATTTGCTCATCAGTTGTAGTTCTTACCTAGAGTGAACATTGTCAACCCAATGCACATAAAAACAGCCGCTACATAGTCTAAAAACCCGTATCTCTTATTCAATATAATAATACTGCCGATCATCACTGGTATGAGCTTACAGCTTTTAAATATCAGCTGTGTCGGATAGTTTAGGTAGCTTAGTGCTAGATTTGAGAGGGACATAGTGCCCAGTGTAAGGGCTGCTAATAATGCATAGGTTTTGAGTGGCACTCTGAAAATGAGAGATATTAGTTTGCATAGTAATTTTGGTATGGAGAACAGACCGGTGGTTGATGGACAGTAGTCACAGGTGGCTTTTGAGGTCTGAAGAATCATACTTTTTTTCTTGCTTGAAAGTACTGGCAGTGTACCCAGACTTTTTTTTATATTAGTTTTGTTCTTTAATTGATTACCTAATTTTATTATAAGTTTCTTTTTTAAGCCTTTTTCTGTACAATTCCCAATGGGGAACTCTCTATGCCTTTGTTATGAGGTGAGTGTTGATAGTTATGACACAGTTTATTACTACTGTAGCTATCAATGTTCTTAATTTCTGTTATTGTATCCATTGTATTTTGTTCGAAATAAACTATTTTTAATTTTTTAGGCCTGTTTAGGTTTTTTTAAGCATAAAAATCTTGGACATTACTAAGATTCTTAGTAACTATTGTAGGTATGTTTGTGTGTGTACTTACTTTCTTTTAATTGGATTCCTTATCAAAGATTCAACATAACTAAGAGCCATGGTAATAAAAAATTGTACCAATGTGATATACAAACTAACAGGTTTTACATCCGGCTTGGAAAATATTAGTTCTAGAAAATATCCGTACGCTAAATAGCATACAAAAACAAATGCTGTGCAACTGAGGAACTGAGTCTGGGGGCTGTAAGGTGTTAAGTTGCAGCATAGAATGTTGATTTCAGTTTTAGGCTGGTTTTCGTTCACTAGTCCGTCGATTTTTATCACAGTTTCTTTTGAAGAAGACATTTTGTAGCAGATTTATTTGTGGCCCCTTATTCTACTTGAATATCTGCAACGGAAACATAATTTTAGACAGAAGAGGTTGGTTATTAAAGTTTCTAAATATTGTATAGTTAGTTATGTGGTTAATGGTAAATCCACAGTAGGTACATAAGAAAGTTTAAAAACAAATAATCTTGGCTGAAAAAATTTTCTATAGCGTACCTACAGAGATTGACCACATACCCAACTTAGGTATTGTATTAAGTAGGTATAGTTCCTTCTAATCGAATGTATTAAGTTGAAGCTGCTATCATCGTTTTGTGTTGTATGTATTAATGTGTAAATGAAGACCTATAGTAGCTAGGATAAAAAAACATAACTTATGGTTACGCTTTACGTCCCACTGAGGTAACATATACAAAGAAAAATAAACAATTTGTGTTTATACTATGTACCTACGGTAGTGACCGTAAATTAGTAAATTAGAGCACTACCCATACCTATTAGGTACGTGTACCTACTGCTCATCACTGCGTCTAGCTCTCTATCTGGTTGTGCACGTGAAAAGCGGACCCTTATTGTACAATTTGTACATAGGTTCATTTTCAGGAATAAAACTGCTGAACGAATTATTTACGTGGCAACAGCCAAAATAGACCCTACACATTAGATAGTGAAAATAGGATAGATACCTAAGCATCTCTACATTCTCTACTCAACTTCTTGGTTTGTGGCTTTTGTGGCTAGCATCTCTACCACCGAACACTTAGATGAATCTCTACTCTACTCTCGTGAGAGTAATTAGTTTTCTGCGAGATTTCTGTTTTTTTTTTTTTAATTTTTTTTTTTTATTTTGTTCGGCAAACAGCTGACGTGTTTATTGGTGTTGCTTTTTAGTGATTCCTTTTTGATGATAGATATATTTTTTGCTCTGGCAATATTTTTTACCTAGATATTACTTACGCAAGGCAAGTTACCGCATTTTTCAGGAAACTACTTGCATTTTTATGGTTGCACTTTAAGCTAGCAAGTTTTATTATTTTGTTCGTGAAAGTAGGTATCAAAAATTGAAATCGAAAATATTCGGTGGTATCGATGTGAATAAAATATGACATGTCAGTCAGTCGTATCTCAATCTCATTAGTTCCTTTGTGCCCAACTGCAATGTACCTCCAACGAAATACGTAGCATGGTAATGTGAGGTTTGTGCATGCTCCTACCCCGAGGGGAGGAAAGTATTTAGTATTTATTTAGAAATCCTCAAAGTAACTTAACAGATAAAAGATCCGCCTTATAATATTATTGTATTCTCGGTATAATCAAAAAGTTAATCTGGTAACACAGATGCTGCGCAGCGCATGTGGAAGGTTGTCAATAGGCATGCAAAAGTGAAATAAAATATCGATATATCGATATTTGATCGAGTGACAACTTGGACAAAAATGCTTTGTATGTTTGTATGTTTGTTCGACGAGATCTTTTAAACCGCTCATCCGATCTTCATAAAATTTGGTTGGTATACGGATAGTACTCTTAAGTTTTACTGGTTTGTTAAATGAAGTATATCGGTCAAGGGGTCGTGAAGTTATGAGGGTCCAAAGGGAGTAAAAAAAAAAGTCGTACAAAAATATCAAATGGGGTGTCATACGATAGGGTTTTGTTTAGAAATTCCAAAACCGTTTTTAGTTTGATTCTAGGTCTAATAGTTTTTGAGTTGTTGTAAAAATTATAAAATTGGCAAACCCAGTATAACGTGAGCTACCACTTCTTGGAGTTTCAATGATTTTGTAGTTCAAGTAAGACTGGTACTTAGCTAGACGGCGATTTCGAAGCGAT
The DNA here is from genome assembly GCA_918843925.1 of Eulithis prunata. NCBI lineage: Eukaryota > Metazoa > Arthropoda > Insecta > Lepidoptera > Geometridae > Eulithis > Eulithis prunata. Next base: position 2,641,989 of record OU974019.1, on the reverse strand, counting down.
TTGCAAAGTTTATTACAACCATTGGTCAATAAAAATAGTTTGGGTTTTATTCACCTCCAACCATCAAGAGATCTCAGTTCGGGGCGAACTATAAAAATATCAATATCGACGTCGATATTTTTTCCTCAAAATATCGACGTCGATATTGAAACAAAAAGTCGCTTAGCTCAATAATATCAATAGTAATTTTCATACAAAATGTACATTATTTTAATGTAAAAAAATTCTGAATAAAACGATATTGAATTTTATTATGCAACATTAGTCATGTTTAGCTTTTACGGTTTTAGATTTTAGCAACTTTATTCGCTTGACCCTACCTCCTTGAGGACTTTTTTAGTTAACAACAAAAATATATCGTTGTTGATATGATTATAATATTGGATATTTTGTCTCGATATATCAGATTAAAATAAAGGCTAAAAATATCGATATATCGATACTTTTTCAACAAACAAGCCTAGCCTAGTTGTCAAACTGTGTCAAACAAAGAGCAAAGAGAAAATACTCGTCGATTTTCGTCAAGACCTAAATAAAATCGGTGGCTGAACTCCTCGATCCTCAATTTCGAGTTTTATTTTGCAGGTTTTCGTGAAACGGTGCGTGGGATTACAATACACATAGTTATATTGTCGTTTAAAAACGTTACAGTTTATTTCAATCGATTCAGTGGTGCGTCAACAGTGGTTTTCGTTTCGCAGATCGCATAATCAACCAGACAAACTGGATTGAAGACAATGATGGATTCGGAGTCCGGCGCGGACTTCTGCCGGTTTTGCCGCTCGGAGGCATCATCTGACCGACCTTTGTTCCACCCCTGCATCTGCACTGGCTCTATAAAGTGGATTCATCAAGAATGTTTAGTGCAATGGATGAGATACTCGCGGAAGGAGATATGCGAGCTGTGCGGCCACCGTTTCTCGTTCATGCCGATCTACTCGCCCGACATGCCTCGGCGACTGCCGATCCGTGACGTGGTCGGCGGCCTGGTTACGTCCGTGGCGTCCGCCGTCAAGGACTGGCTGCATTACACCCTCGTGGCCCTCGCCTGGCTCGGGATCGTGCCTCTTACCGCTTGCAGAACCTACCGATGCCTCTTCACCGACTCCCTAGACCCAGTAATCTCCCTTCCGTTCGATATTGTCTATGCTGAGAACCTCGCTAAAGATGTCTTCTCTGGTTGCTTCGTTGTAACCTGTACCCTGTTTTCATTCATCGGTCTAGTTTGGTTGAGAGAGCAAATCATGCACGGTGGAGGTCCGGACTGGATGGAGCGGGAAAACTTGCCTCCTCCTGTTCCCGAAGAAGTACCCCTTCCTGATAACAACAATGAGCAGGCAAATAATGGAGTTGTTGATGTTGATGCGGTGGATGAGGCTAACGGCCAGGGTGGGGATGACCCTTTAGTGGGAGACGAGGCTAATTGGAACCCGATGGAATGGGACCGAGCCGCCGCTGAAGAGTTAACTTGGGCGAGGCTGCTAGGCTTGGATGGCTCGATGGTGTTTCTTGAGCATGTTTTCTGGGTTGTGTCATTGAATACCCTCTTCATTGTAACCTTTGCGTATTGTCCGTACCACATTGGAAGATTTGGTTACTCAATGGCTGGGGTGCCAACTGAAGGTCCATTTGCGGGTCCTCTGACTGCGTTGGCTGGTTATGTGCTGTTTGGTGCAAACCTGGCGGTGCTGCATGCTATAGCGTCACTGGTGCGACTTCGCAGTGCTAAGAAGGCCTTAGGATTCTGCTATGTGGTCGTGAAAGTTGCCTTGCTGTCTGTTGTTGAGGTAAGATTCCAAACTATGTAAGCACACTAAGTACATTTCATTAGGTATGTTATAAGTAACATATAAATACATAACAGTCTCATACATAGGACGTACCATACAGATTCACTGGCAATTAGGATTTTTTTTATGAAACTTTGTTGGTTACCAACTCAGTCCAGAATCAAATAAATATTTGCTGAAGAAAATAAATCAATAATGCAAATGACTAAAACAATTCAACAAACTCATTTCCATTTTAAATATTGGTTCTGTTAATATTGACTTTATAACAATGTTTTTCTTCCTGGACATAAATCTTCTGTTTAACTTACTAGGTAGGTAGTTAATATTGATAACCAGTAAGAAACATTGTAACTAACTATAAACTTCCTGGATTAGGTACCTACTTTTATATTATTGCAATAAGTTACAATAAGCAATCTGCAATTAAAACTACATACTAGTATTGTATAGGTACTTATAGCTGTATTGTATCCTTGTGAACTATGTAACTATGTACCTAAAAACAGCTCTAATATTAACTTAACAAATTGGTATCAATTTAACAAAACTAGTTGTACCCAACATTTTGTTAAATCAACTAGGTTCAGCTAGACTCTATCTCTTACTATATGATCATATTATCAACACACCTTATTTTGTCAAATCATTTATGGCTTTGATGCAGATCGCTACGTAACCTTTACCGGGGTTTGTATATATGTAAAGGGTTCAGTTGTAAGTTTTACCGTGAACTGTAGAATGATTTTCTCAGTTCTACAGTATCCAATTACTTTATATAATTTACTGAGCCAATAATAACATACCAATCATATCTACAAACATTGTCTATAATTTTTTTTTATGACTTGTGAAACTCGTTTTATCAATAAAGTGTATTGTATTGTAAAACCAGAGAGAGGTTGATATTTTAAACCATTTCGTTACATACATAACATTGGCATGTCAAATGCTATTTGCAAATATAGTGTGGTTGAATATTAGAAGCGGCTATTAGCATGTGTAACTTTTTGCTTTGTCAACAGATTGGGGTAATACCGCTGGTATGCGGCTGGTGGTTAGACCTCTGCTCCCTTTCAATGTTCGACGCGACTCTGAAAGATCGAGAGTCTAGTCTGAACGCCGCTCCGTGGACGCTTATGTTCATACACTGGCTCGTCGGCATGGTCTATGTGTATTACTTCGCCTCCTTTATCCTGCTACTTCGCGAGGTTCTAAGGCCGGGAGTGCTTTGGTTCTTGAAGAACTTGAACGACCCTGACTTCAGTCCTGTGCAGGTAAATTTATTTATTTAGGTATCTAGGTAACTCACATTTATTCAGCAATAAGTATTCTCTGAAAAAAAATTTACTAAACTATAATTTGACCTCTATGACACATTATTATGTGCAAGACGAGTAGGTGCGTGTTTTTCATGCGAACGATAAAACCTATACCTACTACCTAATGAAAATCAAAATGTGTTATAAGTATGATTAAATGACTAATCAGTGGTCAAGTTCCCATTGCAATGTCCTTTATTTAAGAGACACGTAGGTACTATGTGCCAGTAGGTGGGTGTTTTTTGTACAAAACTATTCTTGAATGAAAATCTAAAAATCAATTGTCAAGTAGGTACTAATACTTTGGTGACAACGCTGATCTGGTGGAGAAGTCTGGTTTGATTATTCACACGTTTTCTATTGAACAGGAAATGATCCATCTCTCCGTATGGTGTCACCTTCGTCGGCTCATAGTCTCCGCTATGATATTCGGCACAGCGGTTCTGTTTATGCTGTGGCTGCCTATTCGCGTGATCAAAGCCGTCCTGCCTGGTTTCCTGCCTTACGCAGTGTCAGTGCATGCGGAAGCACCGGTCAATGAACTCAGTCTTGAGCTGCTGCTGTTACAGGTTAGTGGATTTAAAGCCTAGCTTAGGTCAGTATGCTGATACAGAAATCGTTATTCAAGCATAGATTTGAGTAGAGATTTTCATACAAAATCTATGCTTGAGTCCGGATTAGTGCTTGAGCAGTGACTCAGCGTACGGGCCTCTGTCGCCAAAGTCCCAAACTACAGGAACTAAGAAAAAACTAGGGGTTCTATTGGGTACCTGTATTTGTGCCTGTATGTAGATCGTAGGGTCCATATAAAATCAGACATTCGGGGGATAGCTGTAGACTGTAAAATACTCGGTGTATTTTACAGTCTACAGCTATCCCCCGAATGTCTGATTTTATATGGACCCTGGTGGTGTATTTTTCTAAATGAAGGTCAGAGCTATTAAACCGTGGCGGGACCTGTATACGTAACGTACGTTGCAAATTTTTCAAAGAATACAAATATTTGTAGGTATATATCATGTCATGTTAGTAAATAAAGTGATCTAAAGGCAATCGTTTTTCGATATTACGTTGTGTAAGAAACAAACCAATGTACAATATATTGTGACGTTTAATTCGTTGATTCTATCTTAAAGGGTGTGGTATTATTATACATATATAGCAATAAGAGCAAACTCTAATCGCTCTCGATTGACGTCACGTATGTCTCCCAACGTGAACGGTTTGACGAGCAAATGAAAATATAGTAGATAAAAGTATTTAGGTCAAGTGATATGAAAATTATTTTTGTAGCTAGGTACGTAAGTTATATCGAGTTGGTTATCGCGATATTGTAAATAAATATTCTTGGTCATTTTACACAACGCCTTCTAGTCCCAAACTAAGCAAAGCTTGTATGTACTATAGGAACTAGATTGATATGGCTATATAGTTCTTTTATAAATAGGTACATGTTTAAATAATACATATAACACACATTGCCCCACACAAAATTAAATGTTTGTTCTTGGTGGGGATCGAACCCACGACACACCCCACGACACACGCTGTGTGTCGTGGGTTCGATCGAATTGAAACTTTAAACTTGAGAAACTACTTTAGTTTGAGTGCAGTGCAATGCACGCAAAGTTAAAAACAATTAAAATTATTCACACTCACAATAACTACTTTAAATGTGACCTCTAACCAGTGGCGTAGCTAGGTAACGGGCTCTGGGGCAAGAAATAAATAGGGCCCCAACTAAACTATTTAAAATCATTTGTTCCGTATTCGTCGTGTTCCGAATTCGACGTAGACGTACTCCAGATTCGTCGTAAAACGTATAGTCGGTCAAGAAAGTGGTGTTATTGGTTTGAAAATATCTACTTAATTAGGATAGAGGGGCCCCCTGAGCTTGGGGGCCCCTCTATGCCCCGTCTAGCCCTCCGGTAGCTACGCCACCGCCTCTAACTTAAAACTTATCAAAAACCACAAACAAATAGAATAGATAATGTGAATTGAACCTCGGACGTTATTTACAAAAATATCTAGGTGATTTGATTGTCTAAGGTTAATAACACCGAATAGTAAATAGAAGGCGATAAACTCCTTCCTACAGACAATAGAGAAATCTAGGAAATTAGTCAATTGTGTATATTAACTGCTTTATCGTGTATTGAGGGCTATTGACTTAAAGCGAAACCCGGATATGAAAGGGAAGTAGCTCGTTATCTGTATTCTGTAGGTAGAAGGGTTTAATTGTTTTAACATTATATTAAATAGAGTAGGTTTGTTGGGTAGGTCAAACTCTGCGATTTTTAATGAACTGACGTCAAATCGTACTAATTATGTTATGACCATGAATATTTATTTCATATTGTATATGCAAAAATCTAAATTATATTCCTGGGTAGTCCTAGTGCAGGTTTAGAAAATATGAATTTGACGGCGAAACTTATTTACAAATTGTAGAAGACAATTTTGAAACCCTAGTATCATGAAGTCACCTCCAAACATTACCTCCGATCATCTTGAAGTTCATGAAGTCACCTCCGATTATCTTAAAGTATGCACGTAAGGAAAAAATATTGTACGGGGGCTATTGGTGTATCATCATCAACTTATATCGGTCCACTGCTGGACGTAGGTCTCTCCCAAGACGCGCCACTGAGTCCGGTCTCCGGCTCTTCTCATTCAGTGTTTGCCAGCTACATTTCGCAGATCGTCACCCCACCTAGCCGGAGGGCGTCCTACCACTACGCTTACCTAAACGCGGTCTCCACTCGGGTATTGGTGTATAAAAGCCATGTATTTCACAGCTTTACCAACAGCTATCGAATTTCAGGTGATCCTACCAGCGTTGCTTGAGCAGTCGCACACTAGGACATGGCTGAAGGCGGGGCTTCGTGCCTGGTGCATCTGCGCCGCTGGAGTCCTAGGGCTCCGGTCTTATTTACTGGGCGAAGCGAGACATAGCGAGCCTCATCCACCGCCGCACCCGCCGCATCAGCTTGGAGCTGCTCATCAGGTACTTCCACATGTTTATTTTGTGTTCGGTACTTTTTCGAGGGTACCAATTAGTGGTTTTGGTTAACCGCTACAATAATAAAAATGAAAGAGTTTTTTACATGGCCTTTATATATTTTTACATGGAATTTTGTTATGCTAAATAAGATACAGAGTGTACTGAGACGTTCAGCCAATCAGTGCATTGATCACGAATAAATGTGACAATCGTAAACGTATCGTAACGGTAGCGTATCCGAGATACACTGCAACGTTCGTCGGTCGAGCTGGCGGCGTTGACGTGCAATATGATATGATAATAATATGATTCGATTAGGTTAAGGTGGGTCCACATCTGATCTTTAGTCCGTACCGTAGCTCCGTATCGTATCAGCGTCGCGATCAAAGAACGCTAGTTTGGACGCCCGTTCGGTTACGGTACGTTGGTACGGCGGCGTCCAAACTAGCGTACGGTACGGACAAAAGATCAGATGTGGACCCACCTTTAGCTTTGCGTAACGCGGCGACTGTCAGATTTCCTTGTGATCACCCTGTATCCGGCATTTAATTCACAAATTATTAATTATTTTTATTTAAACAAATAAACAAACAAATACTCGTGGACTAACACAACGCTCTCTAGATTGCTGATAGAATGAAATTTATTGAAATAACAGCAGACATTAATATTATATTTTCAATATTGTAAATCGGTTAACAGTGTTGTGTTAACCTGGTTGGACAACATTGATACCCAAACTAGGATTAACCTGTGTTACTTAAGAATACTTATATACTTTTTTTTTGTAAATACATACTTATGATACATAATAACACTCAGTAGTAGTAGTAGTGTATTTGATGATGTTTATTTGCAGGCACTGATGAGACGCGACGGTCCGGCTGGTTTCGAGCCTTATGTCCGAGTTTCATGGTTCCCGTTACGACTATTCGGCTTGTTGGTGCTCGTTTCCATCTCCCTCGTACTTGCCAGCGCTCTCACTTTGGTACGTATCTAGCTTATATGAAATTAGTCCCACTAATATTTATTATAAACTAGCTTCCGCCAGCGACTTCGCGACGCGACTTACACATATTATTGGAGGTATTATAAGTAACATAGTCTACTTTTTATCCCGGAAAATCAACAGGATCAAACGGGACGGGGCCGAAATCGCGGGCGAAAGTTAGTTAACAAGAAAATGAAAATTTATTTGCAAATATGTAAATAATGAACAATACATTTGTAAAATTAACATCTTAATACACAATTAATTATATTCTTGCTATTTACAGGTAATACCAGTATCTATTGGTAGAAAAGTAATGGCGGTGTGGTTACCAAAAGCATCGGATGGTGTGCATGAGCTTTATACGGCAGCTGCTGGTAAGGACCCTTGTAGACTACTTTATTCTATCAGCCATCTAGTTTCCATCGTACAAGCTTTGTTTAGTTTGGGACTAGAAGGCGTTGTGTTAAATGTCGGTGAATATTAATTGATTGTATATGTGTATATATATATGTGTAGGTATGTACTTGTGTTGGGCGTTTGGTCGCGGCGGGTCGCTGGCGGCGGGCTGGGCGCGCGGCGGGCGCGGCGCGGTGTGCGCGCGCGCGGCGCTGTGGGCGCGCCGCGGGGCCAAGGCAGCCGCCGCCGCCGCCGCGCTACTCGGACTCGTGCCGCTCATGTTCGGACTACTATTAGAACTGGTAATTATATTTTACTTTTAGTTATCAATATATATAAAACTCTTTTGAAGCTGACAGAGAATCAACGCACAGCCTAAACCATAAGTCCTAGAGGTATGAAATTTGGAGGGTAGTATCCTTATATAGTGTAGGGGTGCACTAAGAAAGGAATTTTGAAAAGTCGCATCCTAAAGGGTAGAACGCGAGCAACGCCGCGGGCGACGGCTAGTAGTACAATAGTATTGCTTCCTGTTTATGTTATTAACTTTGATGTGTGTGTTTTAGTGGCAAATAAACGTATTATCTATCTATCTATCTAATTATAACATGACTAGCCGTCGCCCAAGGCGTTGCTCGCGTTCTAGTGTCACTTTTCAAAATTCCTTTCTAAGTGCACCCCTACAATACATAAGGATACTACCTTCCAAATTTCATACCTCTAGGACTTATAGTTTAGGCTGTGCGTTGATTCTCTGTCAGCTTCAAAAGAGTTTTATATAATTAACATTATATAAGGATACTACCCTCCAAATGTCATACCTATAGGACTTATAGTTTAGGCTGTGCGTTGATTCTAAGTCAGCTTCAAAAGAGTTTTATATATATTGATAAAAAAATAACTAGCCGTCAGTAGCGTTGCTCGCGTTCTACCCTTTAGAGTGTGTCGTTTCAAAAATTCCTTTCTTAGTGCGCCCCTACACTACATAAGGATACTACCTTCCAAATTTCATATCCCTAGGACTTATAGTTTAGGCTGTGCGTTGATTCTCTGTCAGTTTCAAAAGAGTTTTATATATATTGATGATGATGATGATAACTAGCCGTCGCCCGCGGCGTTGCTCGCGTTCTACCCTTTAGAGTGTGACGTTTCAAAATTCCTTTCTTAGTGCACCCCTACACTATATAAGAATACTACCTTCCAAATTTCATACCTCTAGGACTTATAGTTTAGGCTGTGCGTTGATTCTCTGTCAGCTTCAAAGAGTTTTATATATATTGATGATAAATAAATAAAATAAAAAAATATGATAAGGCCTCGAACGCACTAGCGGTTAACCGCGGGGGCGGCTAACCGGGCGTTTCCAATTTAATATGCAACCGCTTGCCAACCGCTTGTGATTGTACGCAGCGGTTGCATATTAAACTCTTATTTAATAAAAATTTAAATTTTTTTACACCTTGGGTTACATTATTGGAGTTTCAGAAAGATTCCCTAATTTTTTTGAAAATATAGCCCATGTCATCTGGGGATAGTCATAGTCATAGATATTTATTCACCATTTGGAACACAATATGGGACACTTGGCTTTGTTTATAACATTGTACTTTAGCGGCTGTACATGGGCCTTGATAGTGTAGCTTTCCAACGGTAAAATAATTTTTCAAATCGGTCCAGTAGTTTCGGAGCCTATTCAATGCAAACAATCAAATCTTTCCTCTTTATAATATTAGTTTCTGCATAGTATTATTTTTTGTTATTCTAGGTTCTAGTAATTCCCTTACGAGTGCCGTTGGAGCAATCACCCGTGCTATTCGTATGGCAAGACTGGGCGTTAGGCGTGCTGTACACTAAAATAGTGTGTGCACTCACTATGATGGGTCCAGATTGGAGTATGCGACGGGCTATAGAAAAGGCTTATAGAGACGGCATTCGGGAAATGGACTTGAAGTAAGTATAAAGCATCGACTTCTGTTAAAGCGCTCGTGGCGTAGCTTGCTTAGCCATTCTTCACTGATTATCTAAGTTAAGCAATGTTCTGTAATAAGCACTATTTGGATGGGTGACAGTTAGTGACATTTACATCTGAGCGCTTCCGTGCTTCGGAGGGTACGTTAAACTGTCCGTCCCGGCTCTAGCAGTCGTCAAGCCACGACGGAGGCCTTAAGGCGGCCTAAAAACTCAGTCACCAGAGTTGGCCACTAACTCATACGAGCTTGCTTGCTTTACTTCTGTTAAATACTACACACACTAGCACTAGCATCACCTCTGGTGTTGCAGGTGTCCATGGGCGGCGGTGACTACTTTCCATCAGGTGGCCCGCCTGCTCGTCTGCCAGTTATAACATAATAAAAAAAAATTATATAAAAACAAATTGTGTTTATTCACAGGTTCATTCTAGTATCAGTGGCTGCCCCGGTGGTGTGTTGGCTGGGCCTTGCGCTCGCAGTGCCGTATGCGTTCGCGCACAGTGTGGCGCCTCTAGCCGGAGCCACCGCCACGCAGAGGAACCTGCTCGCTCGTCGCGTCTACCCCGCGCTACTGCTGGCCGCTGCACTGGCCGCACTTGCTGTATTCCAGGTTAGTACAACTCTCTCGACCACCACCGTTCCAAGCTGGATCTAGTTTTGACAGAAATCTACTCTTAACCACCATTGTACCAACCTTGATCCAGATTTTGATAGAAATCTACTTTTAACCACTACGTTTCCAAATTGCATTTGGAAAAAGCCGGAATTTTAGAAAATGCATAATCTGTAGGGGTACCTACAGACTAAGCATGGTGTCATGGATCTAGTATGAACAGGGTGATTCAGACCATAAAAAGGAAAGGCTATAGGTAAACTACGTAAGCTAATCCACTTCCTGCAAATTTACATAGGTTAGGGTCATGTGTGCGTTGAATCGTGCTGAGAACGGACAACAATTAGTGCGTTTTTGACGAAGATTTAGTCTACTTGTCCCGTCGTACTTTTAATGAAACCACGTTCAATGTTCCATCAATTTTAACCCACAATTTCTATCCACAGATCCGTCAATTCCGGAAGCTATACGAGCACATAAAGAACGACAAGTACCTAGTCGGCCAACGGCTGGTCAACTACGACCATCGCAGGCACAAGCGCGAACAACAGAGTGTCACAGCCAACTGACTTGAGCTGTGCCATTATACGCGGCCGCCGTGATCACTACACTTACGCAAATAAACAAGAAGGTAGTGAATACAGCACTTGAATACGCCACGTCCACAAGAATATGAAACTTGAAGGTAAACTTGTCATCGACTAAATAAATAACTTGTAGTTAGTGAATACAGTACTTGATTAATACGCCACGTCTACAAGACATTGTCATAATCTATCTGTCATGTCTAAACATGAGCGAATAATAACTTGAATGTGATGAAGAATATAGAACTTGAATAAACGCGCCTTGTAAACAAGAATACAGAACTTGAATTGACGCGCCACGTCTACAAGAATAAAACTTCAAGGCCTACATAGAAACTTGTAAAACAAGTCACAAATTACTCAAATGAAATCAAACGTATTCAAAAGCGAATGAAAAGAAAAAGCCGCAGATTTGGCTCTGTTAAATCTTTAATTAATAAAACTTTACTAATCTTTAATTTAATTCTCTAAGCCAACCCGAGAGAGAAACAGCACCTGATTGGTTGATTGTAGATTTATGTGTGCGTGGCAAGCACTCGACTGTGTGTGTGTTTGTATACGCAAAACAGTGCAGACTGGGCTATATCTTGTCTGAGCGTGTGAGAGTGAAATGAACATAACTTATAATTTAGATGTTTTGGTGCGTATGAGCTACTTTCAGATTAAAAAAGAATTTTTCAAATCGGTTCATAAATGACGGAGTTCTGAGGTAACAAACATTAAAAAAAAAAATACAACCGAATTGAGAACCTCCTCCTTTCTTGAAGTCGGTTAAAAAAGTATATAACTATTCTATCGGCAACCTTTGATTGGTTTGGGACTTGAAAGCGTTGTTTGATAATATCTCGAAGAATATTTATTCATTTTAAATTCAGAGGTTTCGATTCTGATAAGTTTCTAGAGTAGGATCTAAAAAGTAGTAGATCGATTAAAACTTGTAAATAATGTGTTTCAAGATATGTATTGTGATGTAAAAAAGTATGAAAATATGTTCTTTTCCCTTATTTTTTTTTGTTGTCAAAGCTTTTGAATGAACCATCTTATGATACATTTGTTCATTGTGGTCATGTATCATACGTATTGTATATAAGAAACACAAAGCATAGTTTCATACGCGCCAAAATTAAACTTAATACATATTAAAAGTGATTTAGCATAAAAATGTTTAAAACATTTGTTGCTGCATGTGGGTTGTTCACCATGTTCATGAAATTATACCAAAACTACGTTTTAAAATTGTAAATTGAAAGACACTAAAGTGATAAAATCGTTTTTTTAATCTTTTGGCGGAGTGTGACAGCAAACCACATGTACATTATATTTTAAGATGAATATGGGCCTGTTTCACTAAACTAGGGATTTTATTCATGTCGATCTTCAACCATTAGGTGCCACCTCCACGAGCGAGGGAATCGCGTAAGGTCCGTCTGCCAAGTACGCTTACGAAGTATAAAAAAGCAAGAAAGCAAGTTCGTATGAGTTGTGGCCAACTCTGGTGACGGAGTTTTTAGGCCGCGTTAAGGCCTCCGTCGCGGCTAAACGACTGCTACAGTCGGGACCGACAGTTTAACGTGTACTCCGAAGCACGGAAGCGCTAACGGTCACCGAGTATAATAAATGCATTTCGTTCATATTTTATTAATTCATTTAAATCTAAAGACTTCGTCAAACATTTTGGTAAAATAGATTTCTTGTTGCTCAAGATTTTCATTCGATATAAGTTTGGTGTAACAGGCCCTAAATGGGTTGGTTGTTTCGATGTATAATATTTTGAATTGTATATTTTATTTCTATTAGGTATCTATGAAACGGTACCTATATTAAATTAATTACGATTATAAACATCAATTCCACTGTAAATGATCACTATTTAAGTATGTTAGCGCGTTCTTTGGTCAAAACAAAATCTAAAAAAAAAAAGAAAAAAACGGAGTAATGGAAATATCCCGTTTTTTTCTCTCGCTTTCAACACTTATTGATTTTGTAAGGATTATTAAACGCAATTATTGGTTACACATTGAACTGTAGTTTTAGAATTTTGAAACTTCCACGAGTTATTGAGCTTAAATAAGTTATCTGTATGTGCACTGTGTTTAGATAATCTTAAGCTAGCACTAAACTCACGCCGAGAATCACTTAAACCAATCTATAGAGTTTTATTTAGTTCTATAGTCTGTAAAACAACTTGTGTACATACATAGGTAACTACAATGTTTTTTTAGCGTGCCAAAATTAAATCTTGTGGGTTCAAGTCGTAAGCTATAAATTTGGAACATAATAAAATCATCAAAACCGGCGTCAGCTAATGGTATCGATTCTCTTGTTGCATTTTTCTAAAGTAACCTAATTTGACAGCACTAAAAATGTTGCCAACCCTTTCTCATAAACTGAAACGACAAAGACTGCTATAATTTGAGAGCTGTCAAATTAGATTTGTTTAGAAAAATACAACAAGAGACTCGATACCAATGATACCAATGTTCTGCCTCTATCGCGAACGAATCTGACAGTCGCCGCGTTAACGTATTCGAGTTATATTGCGCGTCAATGCCAGCTCGACTGCCAACCGTTGTAGTGTCACCGCGCAGTGTATCTCGGATACCCTAGCGTTACGATACGTTTGCGATTGTCACATTTATTCGTGATCAAGGCACAGAGCCCGTAGTCTGAATTTTGTTTTGTTGATCGAAACGCATAATCGGGAAGCGACTTGCCAGATATTTTGTATGAAAACCCGATACGCGCCACTAGCGGGAGTTTTGCAAACTATTTTTCTCCATACAAAACCTGCGAGTTTCTCGATTCCCGCTTGTCGCAAATCAACATAACAAAACGTATAGTATTATATGATCTGTGGCTAAACTCAGACCACAGGCTGAGTTTTTGGCGTGAGTTTGGATCGGGCTTCAGTTTGCCAAACTAGGAACATTTTAAAAGACTATCTACTTCTACTTTATTTTAAGGATCTCTTTTATTATTTGTTATTGTTTATTTTGTTAAATTATTTTATCATAAATTGGCGAAGGTTGACATTTGGATGTACCTAAAGCAATAATAACATTTTTGTCGTTAGTATAAATAGCAAGTAGGTCACTATGAAGTTATAGGTAAACCATTTATATGAGACCATCCCTACGATGTTTACAGAGGCTCGTTGATTTTGTTTGATAAAACTAAAACTGAGTTTTTTTTTTTACAAGCAGACTGAATTCTGTACATTTGCAGGGAGTGATCTGACTTACGTGGTTTACTTAGTAATTAGTCTTACTTAAATTGTAAAAATTACGGGCAGTATAATTTTTTTACATGAAAATCAAAGGCTTTTCTTATATTTATTACCTGTGACATTATAGTTTCTGATTTTGTATATAAATTTTTCAAATTATCTTGGTTTTTGTATTCTTTTAGCTCTTACCCCAACTTCTATAGGTTTACGATTGATGATCTGTGGTACTTAGTAGTCATTCTAGAAAAAAAGAATCTTAAGATTCTTTTCCCCCTTCCCCATTCCATGACCGGACCACTAGGCGTACGGAAACGAGACACCCGTTCATGATGGATATGCCACCTATCCGCACTAAACGCTTTGCGTCTACATTTATTATGCGGACAGCCAAAGAGTGGAACTCGTTCCCGGCGTCTGTGTTCCCGAATGACTATAATTTGGAAGTTTTCAAGAGTAGAGTGAATAGGTATCTTCTAGGTAACCGTGCTACATCGTCGACCACGTCATTGCTTAACATCAGGTGAGATTGTGGTCAAACGGTTGCCTATATTGTATAAAAAAAAGAATATCCATTTACCATGGTTAGTAGGTACCTACTATTATTTCACAGCTTATGCAAAGATTCTGTTACCGTAGTAATCGAAACGGTACCGCCAACTAAAGCCTTCTCTACAAAGCTGTCATAATGAATGTTATTTATATTTTATTAGTATTTATAGGTACCTACTTACCTAATTTATATAAACTTTCAAGATTTATTACGTGCCCGAGTAGGTACATTGAACTTCATTGATCTATTACAAAACTGTCTTCTTAATTTTTATCTCTAATCTAAGACATTTTGTCTTATTTTTTGGCGAAATACGGAAAGCAGTTCAGGACCATTATGAATTCATATCGTGTCTTGTACAAAGGTCATACAAAATTCAATATGTGGGTTTATGCCTTGATTAAAAGTTCATACAGCGAAAGCACACTATCGTAAACTTGGACGATGAGAATGTTTAGTAAGTGATGTCATTGATTACGACATTTGTATGCTCAAGGGGTATGTTCAAGGGGTTGGGGTGGGGATCTGGGTAGGTATGGTAAATTCGTCTTGCCCATAAGCTGAGTTGACCTTTTATGATGAAATTTTCCTTTATTTTCTTAGGCACTACCGCTTGGCACTACCGCTCCTAATAGTAGAGTGAACGGATACTTTCCCGTGACTACTATTCTTATTAGCTGATTCAACGTATTTAGTTGAACTCATGCTGAACTCGATGCACATTTAACATCTTGGCCTGTAACAGCGTTAAATCGCGAAGAGTGGAAGGAGGGAGTAGAGGCCTTTGCCCTGCAGTGGGAAAAAACACGGCTGAAAAATAAATAAATAATAACGTATTTAGTAGGTTTTGACCGAAATAACTCTGAAACTGCTATTTTAACACTCGCCTGCTTACTTACAACCGTTGCATAAATTTATTCAGCTGATTAGCTATTAACATCATGGTAGATTGGTAATGTCAACCATTGACAGAGCTAGATTTGAATTTATAAGTATAGCTCTTGATATTTTTAGCAGTTTCCGAATATGCTTAATATGATACCTAACCAAAAACCTTTACAGGATTGATATTATTTGACAAGACGGCCCAAATACACGTCGGCATATTACAAAAGTCCCTAGATCAATGAACTCAAATATCTTTACCTGGAAACGTCCAAATAGATCAAAGTACAATTTTCACCTTTCCTTTGTCAAGAAATCGTACTTGGATAGGTGTCAGAAGTTTGCTTAGGATTGGACAAGTAGAACTTACGCCACGGGATCAAATTATGGAACGGGCTCTTATTAATGTTAGCGGTGGCCGGTGATGAAGTTGAGCGACTTGTAAAATTAATCAGCTTTTTCTTAATTGAGTAACGTTCTTATTTCGCTCAAAATCATCAAAATTGTATACATAACCTATAGTTATTTTTTAGCTAACAAATTCAACGTCTATTCCCACATGTTCTGCTACGTAGTTCTGTTGGCAAAACTATAGCTATGTAGACGTTGCTTACATTTTAGCTAAAAAATACTTTATTTTTATGTAGGTACATATGTACGTCGAGACTATATACTGTAGCCGGTCAGCCATTAGCGAGGAGTGCTAATCTCAAGTCTCAGTCGGCTCCATTTCGGAGTCGGCGGGCGGTCGACGCCTCGTCGTCAGACTTGCCCTAGGGACTCTCTCGTTTCATGTTTTCCTCAGAGACTGCTACTTCTAATGAACTAGGTACCTATTTTACTTCCGAATAGAAGGTGTGTTACAGAACGGTCGAAATAGGTAAGTAATTCCAGGGATTTGAGCATTTATTTGTATGAATTGACGATCACAAGTCACAGGATAAAAATCATTGGTTTTGGAATGAATGAGGTCGAAAAGTACTTACCATAGTATTAAAAACACGACACCCAGCGGCGGATCCATGATTTCGATTTGGGAGGGCCCTTGACCAAGCTGTTTGGAGGTTTTCATGGCAAACCCTGGCCCACCGTCGGGTAGACCCAGAGCTTTTGGGAGGAGTCCTTTAGTCCCCTTTGATCCGCTAGAATCAACGTACATTCACCGAGATTCCTTCACGTAGACGCGCAGGCAGATTTGTCAGATTGATGGTGACCCTACTTTTCACTGCGGCTTGGCGCCGTAGAATCGAGTAGAGTATGTACTGAAGGATTACCTAGTACATTTACTTACTATAATTTCCATTTACTTATTGAATTATTTTCAACAAGCGGTCGCCCGCGGCTTTTCTCGCGTGGTAGGTAGCAGCATGCGCATTATTTTGTAATCCATTCGTTTTTATCAGCCGCAGTCCAAAGCACGTCTAATCCAAGTTTTAGCCGCGACCAAGCGAGCAAATACTAAGAAAAATTCCAGAAATCTCCACTGCTACACCGTAGACATACTAGACATGCTACATCGTAGCAGTGGGAATTTCTGGCAAAAAAAAACAAAAATCCTCACTGGTAGGGATTTCTGGAATATATCAGAGTTTCTTGTAGGTAGGTACTAAGATTCCATCACTGACATTTCAGCTCAGACTCAGCTCAAAAAAGGTGAACTATAGTGGTCCTTCATAATCTGTATGTATACCTCGAACAAATTGGACGCCCTAATCGTCAGTTTCACGTCTATCACTCAGGATTATGTGAAAAAATTGGGCACATAACGTACAATGGATTTACCTACAAAACTCGTACAAGCGGATTATATTCTTATACACCTGTTTCCGGTGCTCCTGGGTTTTGATGTTTTTTGGGCAGCGACGCTTTGGCAATAAAAAATGTTGCTACCTACGTAATTTCATGTTGATGTTGCAATTGAGTAAATTGAGTAAACTGTAATACTGATATTACCCTTACCAAGCCGCACTCAGAGACGTACCTAGATAATCGTCAAAAGTAGTGGTACATATTTTTTTTTTTTTTTTTTTTTTATACCTACGTCAAAAGATAACAAATGCGTCTATTGACATTTCTTCATTCAAGATTCAAAATCTAATCATGAGTACGTATGTAAGGATGAGACAGTTTATTAAAGTCCAATCCTAATAATGTACTAACAAAATAAAAATTACTTACCCAATAGGTAAGTAGGTCCATGTTCTAATTCTTTTTGCTCAACAAGACGACTTTAATACGTGAGTAATAACTATTCAACCACGTAAATATTAGGTGCTACTAAAATAATAATAAGTATACCTGTAGCATCTATATTAAAAAAAAATCAAGAAATGTTATGTTATGTTGTCTACTTCGGTACTCAACACACTGAGTCAGAGACACGTTCAAACATTACATTAGCTTAGACTGAACGGTTTGTTTGGGTCGACATTTTAAGATTCTCTAGTTATAGTATAGATAGATAGGCTAGAATTCACAAGAAACTTCGATTGCCTACCCGAAGTTGGGTGCGAGTTTGTGGACTTACGTAAATGGAAGTCCATGCCTATTCAACCTTTCACCTCCCTTATCGTGCGGAACGGACTCAAAGTTGCTAAACCCTTCTAACTAGTTCGGTTCAAGGGTTTATGAATCTTGCCTACGCTTAAAATAGACGTTACTCGAAATCAAGAAGGTAAGTAGTAAGTACGTTAATCGGTATGACCTACGTACCCAGGTACGTATGGTATTAAAATTTTACGTAGATGCAGCCTAGAAGATTTTATTACGTTGTAAGTACAAAATTATGATGTATTCTTAGAGATCGCTAATTCAAGCTTACATAATATATAAAAGCACTATTTATTTATATTATATTTTTTTACTATTAAATACAAATTTAGTCTAGACCAAAACGTGTTATATAAAAGCTTTAAGACACTTAAAAACTAGTGTATTTATTTTTTTTGTTCGGAAAAATTATAAAATTTTGATGCTGGCTGTACCCTTTCGGATTAAAAGCGCTTGTGATAAAAGAAAACTGAGATATAAATCACGCTTTCTCCGAGAGCCGCATGATTCTTCCGACCCTGCGCCATCTCGCCAGTCGCCACTGCAGCCAACAATTAAAAACTTCGTACGAAACTCCTCCCACGAGGACTATGCTCAAAGTTTAGTTATAATTTGCGAAAATAAGAGGCTATTTTCAAAAGCCGAAATAAAAATTGCAAAACAATGTACCCTTGTCAACCATAATTATCCATTTCATGTTTTATTCAGTCTGGTACGAGCACGCTTCAAATGTTTGTAACTTATGTAGTTTCACGAATTTTTACAAAGAAAATATAATTAAAATTACAATATTACCTATTACTTTTATATACTTTTGTCTGATGTATTAAGGTTAATAAAACGGATGGTTTATGAATATAAAAATATTCCAATTAACTTTACAAGTAAGATAATGGCACACTAGAGAGGAAAAGCATCGTATGTAATTAACTACGAGGCCTTGAACATTCATATTGTGAAACATATTACTCGGAAACATGCGACAATTGAAGATCGGTAGTTAGTTTTCACGTTTTCACTGAGAAACAACTGACATAATTAAATAAAGTATTGTACACATTACGAGTAGGTATTTATTATTGTAGTATTATATGATCTGTGGTAATTGTACTCATTCACACTACAGCGCTATACATACTACCGCTAAACAGTGCTTTGTATGAACGATTTAGAATAGTTTGAATATAAACACTTGATAAACTCAGAGCGGAGCGCTATGCAATATAATTTAATAAGCAGGCAGATTAACTAATCTTTATCAAGTCGTCCATCAGTTATAAATGTCACTATTTCTCATGAAAAACACAGCCAAGTGATGTTCGAACCCACGACCATTCTCGTTCGAAAGTTGGGATATTATAAAACAGAAATCCAGTCTCTACCCACCTTTATTTTAACAACAGTGTCACGCTTTAGTTTCCAACAACTTTTTTTCGAAAACCTATTACGAACAAAGTATTCGGATATTATCTACAAAATATATCAAAATTCCTTTGTTCAGATAGTGACAAATGGCGTGTTCATAGTAGCGATATTAATGGTTCCACTAGCTAGCGCAACAACTATCTGTTGCTGCATGCTTCTATGGGGTGGCTATTGTTTGGCATCATTCCAAGATTTAGGGTAGATACTCTGACCTCGTTATTGCAATGGTTTCTAGGAATAATTTTGTTCGTAGCGATGGTAGAGGAAAAGTTCTGAAACCTTCTGAAAACGGGGAATTCTGTTTTTTTAGTTAATGTTTGAAAACGAAGATGAGGTCTTCTCATCCCATGGGCCGACGACATTAAATAATATTAAAAAAATATCTCCAAATCTATGGTAGAGTCTAAATCTATGGTACAGTTATCTAATAACATTCAGCGTCCCATTCATTGAGGTATGGATAAAAGGTAGCACTGTATAAATAAATCATACTGATTAGATGCAAAGGCCTACGTTAGTCTTATGTTCAACAGCAGACTTCTAGAAGTTGATACGATGATGATGATGATGATGAATTAGTTTCGCGTAACTATCAATAGTATTGTGTCCTATCGCAGAATACAATAAATGATGTTATTCGTACTATATGAATTCAAATCACGTGCCTAACCAAATTGCAGAAACCAATAAATACCGCAATAAAAACCAACTTGTTAGCAACGAGTAACACTCACTATCGAAGCAGCTGTTCTAATTTACACCGTACTGTATTATTCATACGGAATAACGGGTAATTTCGGTCGCAGCTGGCATCCCTACCACATAACTGTCAGTTGTACGCGAGGAACGCGCGGCTACACCCGCGTAGCACTTTCGTAGACCACTCGTAGCTTGGTGCTACGAGCTAGCTACGAGGTTTTCCTTTTCCGGTGCAGTGAAAAAACTAAACAAAAACTTAAGTGTCGTTCAAAATGTGGTGAAACTTTAGTGCGATATGGTTTGATATTGTTTGTAACGGAATCGGGTTAAAACTTGTTTTTTATGAATTAAAAGAGGGTTAGAATAATCGGACACATAAGCTTCGGCAAGTAACAATTTTGATTTCACAATTTTTTTTATTCATAAATAAGTTTAACTATATATCTACTTACTTTCTAATAAACATTGTTGACAACAAGTACCTAAAACGCAAACCACAAAATAATATCTACATTCAAACCTACGACCCATACAAAACCATTGTCATAGTCAAACAAAGCAACATCTTCACGAAATACAACTCAAAGCGATATAAATAAAATGAAATCACGGTGTAGGCAACATTTGGGACAGGTACTTGAACAGGGTGACGGAGAACTACTCTTAAATACTGACCCCACGACGTCTTACCTGGGGTCTTATCCTCAGTTCGGCAGAGATTTTTATGTAATAGGAATGACTCGTCAAATCTCACCTATCAGATTTTTGGGGTTAATATAAAAAACTTACTCTTGAGTGAGTTCATTTTTATTTGCAATAGAACAATACAATCACCATGCAAAGCATGAAATATCAAAAACAAACAATGAAGCTTATAGAACTTCTTTAAGTTAGACCTCTTCGTCATCAGTTGTTAACTAAAGCCAACGACTGTTACTATGTTTTTCGTGATACTTTCAAAAAAATGCTTCATTGAATAGATAAACCAAAATTCAAAATTATGTTGAAACCCAAGCGTTAGGTGTATAACAAGACTCAGTTACTTCTCATTTCTATGCAGTTTGAAAGTAAAACAATAAAATATTTAAAAAACTGAAAGAAATTCTATGTAATTTTGTGAAGGTGACAAAAGTTATGTAACAAGTAGGTAGGTATTGTACACCCTATCCAAAGTACCGTAAAAACATTGAGATATTCCCCGCACCCGGTAACTTATCCCGGACTTGGGACATGGCTTACCTTTTCACGGTGTATGGAGATTTCTGACGTGGAACGTACTGGCGATGACATTGTTCAACTGTTCTATTCTATGTATTATTTTATGTAGCATGATACAATTTGAATGAACAAAATAACATTTATCTTAATCGCCATCAGTACTTGAAATTAAATGAAATCGATTTATGAGCCTGTATGGTAGAAAGTATTTTTTATGAGAATCTTCAGAAATCTCCAGAAATCCCCTTCGCATGGGGAACTCGTAGGGTATTTTAAGAATGAATCCCAATTATTACCTTGTAATTATATTGTGCATAGTTTTTAGTAGCCATAAAGTGAGAATTTCATGTGACTTTATAGATCTCTTCAATAAATTTCATGGCAAAGTACCTAAAAGTTTTTTGTCTCCGTTAAAAAATCTCTTTTACAAAAAAATTGTATCTTTTCTGTTTACTTCGAAAAATCGTTGTCTTCCTGACTAATCTGAAGTTGATAACTTTTCAGAAATAAGATATTTTTTTAGCTTACAAACATTGATGCTTACGGATTCCAATTTATTCAAATTACACAACTTTACAGCATATTAACTGGTTTTTAATTTAGAAGCGCTTAAAGCGTTAGCGTTAGGTGGGCGTGATATCTCAATGTACGTGAAATCCTACTTTTGTCCAGCCTTTTGGTTTTGCTACTGTTTTTTGTAGTGGATAGGACTAATACCATTAGTGCTATCCACTTTATAGCCTTTTCTTAGTTGATCGCCGATTTGTTTTGTATTTTTGTGGGACAATGGATAAAAGAGCCTTTTAGGTACATTAAACTATGTGACTATCTAGGAAATTATTAAATAGCAACAAATAACAGAATCAAATCGACGACAACTACAGCATTATTGTCGTTCATCGGAACAAGGCCTTTTCAATATCTAGGACAAACGATTCCAACAATACATTTTATAATTAAACTTTTATCAGCATGAAACAGAAAACCTAGTTTAAAAGTCAAAATAAGAACATTTATTGTTAAATTTATTTCATTTTACAATTTTTACGCATTTTACGATTTCGAGTTCAGAGTTGTTCGTTTGCGAAAAGTGGGTCGCAAGTTTTGTATGGAGAATACTTAGTAGTTTTCTTTTCATTATTACCAAATAAAACTAGAGGTTCAGGTGAATCCTTAGTATTCAGCTTTTTGCACGCGTTCAAAAATTGGATGACTCAGGAGTCGTAGACATATGAATATAAAAGGCGATTCTTCACACGTCAGTAACGTCACGAATACGTGGGAGCTAAAGGTAGCCAAGATATTTTCATAAAGCTGGCATAAAGTGAACATCTGATGGGAAAATTCTATCAGAAGTCGAATACATACTATTCAAAGGTATCCAATATCAAAAGTTTTGCTGCCAGTTTATTGATACGACAAAAATGTTACTTACGGTCTTTCAACTTGCTCAAAATGGCTTTTTAGTGCGCGTCAGAAGTATTTTTTTTCGTCACAAGCTCGGATTTTCTTGTGATTTTTCGTACTCTACATTGGCTATAAACAAAGATTATTTTATAGAAGATCATGGGCTATAAATGTATCGAGCATAGAGTTTTTTGTCTGTGGTTTAATCTCTTGATGTGTCAGTTGAAGAAGGAAATAACGAAACTCAAAAATAAAAATGGAACATCGTAATAAATAACTTATGAGGCAAGTAATCGAGACAGACACCAAACCCACGCAATTGTTGGCTTTTTGACTGAAATTCGCAATAATATAAAGAAAGATGTGATAGTACTAGTTACAATTCCGTCAATTCAATTCTGGTTACAAATGACATGCTCATTACTGGTAGATATTTAGAAATTTTAGTAGAACATATCTATTTACTACCCACTAAAGTCCACTCTGGCACTGTAAGTATGGACCCGGACCCCATTTCGATACCAAAAAGTCTAGATTGTACAATAGCTATAAAACTAATTACAATGTACCTATTACTTACGATACGATTATTTGTTAGAGTATAGTACCTACGTCGATTAGGTTCGAGTCGGTGGCAGTACCAGCAGTGAACTGATTGTTTTTCAATTGCCAAACTAATTTTAACTCTTAATTGAAAATATTGAAATACGTAATACGGGTTTTCAGCGCTCACACAAACATTAAATTGGTATTTTCCCTTTGCATAAATACTTGCCATTGACTGAAGTGAATGCCCAGTGGCTCAAAGGAAATAATTTCAAACATTTAATTAGCATGATCATTTGGTTCGCTTCCGGCACTTCGAATCCATAACTTATAAGTAACTTCCATATAAGTAATTTCGACTGTCTGTTTTAAAATTTATATTTTATAAAAAGTAAATACGTAATTGGCCATAGGACTGGTCTAGTATGATATTATTGAATAATATTAAGGGCTGTGGGTTTTGTTTTGTCGCGTTTTTTATAGCGAGGAGTTTCAATGACTGCCTTCCATTTTACCTTCCTTATCTCGTTTTGGTTGCCTGAAAGAGATGGCTTTTAGCAGTAACGCTGCCTAATTGTATTATTTTTTTTCAGTTATGTATTTTCTGCAGTATGTGTCATTGAACGTGTTCTATTCTACATTCATTTATCTCGCTTTGGTTGCCTGTAAGAGACTGGTCTTAGCGGTATCGCCACTTATTTTTTTAGCTATGTATGTCTTGTATGTTTTTCTGTGGTGAACAGATTTATCTATCTATAGGTCAATGCCTAATTGATGAATGTTAACTGTTAGCTATCTAAGGTTTACCACTCTGGAACCTAACAATATCAGCTCTACACCGAAAACAGACTCATTTATGCAAAGCCTTCTAAAGTGGCTTGTACTCAATGAAAATCGAATTTTGGGACGAACTTTGGGTACTCAACTCCGTGTTTTCATTGTGATAATGGGAGCACGCATCCGAAGCAGAGCATATAATCAGCTCTCCGGAAAAACTACTACTTAAGTTACTGGGAGCCCGTGGATGCCGACTCAATCAGCTGGTCTGTAAATCTATGGAATACAGTTCAGTAGTGTATAATTTTTAGAAAAACTTTTATAATAACTGATATCTCAACTACAAAAGAATTGAACGGTACTTTGCAATAACCATATTTTACAAAGATATAGCCACAAAAGAAAGCGGTAGGTATTCTAAGATAAGACTAAACGATTTTGGTCTATAGAAAATAATACTAGCGAGTAGAAACGCAACTTGTGTACAACTTTGGAAGTAAAAATTGTGTTAATCTAAATGGGCTTTTTCGTGGTCAAGTCGCAATCAATTTTAACAATGCATTAGGTACAAACTTACAATTCAACCTTTCGCAGACTGCAGACTTTCTGATCAGGATTTCAGGACTCTTATAAGTAAAGTACATTGTAAATTGAGCTTTAGTGATTTGTACGGTTCTGACAAATTGCAAAATTAGAGCACCTATAAGAGTATCACTTCTATGTAAGTAGGTACTATACCTTTTTACGCCTCGCTAGAGCACCAACCTAAAAGACTTTTCGTGGACCAACAGGGTAACTTAATACAATCCTGATTATGTAGATGGCTTAAATAAGCGAGGTTTTTACGTACCTTAAAAATCCTACAGGATTTTTAGGGATGAAAAAAGGCACCTGAGGCCCATTCGCAGAAAGGTAGAAAAGCTCTGTATTGACTGTATTTTTGTATTAAAGACTTTGTTGCCATTTGACGATGATGCGTCAGGAGACGCGCCAGAGTTGGGATATGTAAGCTTAAAGTATACTTAAAAAGCCTCTACACGTTAACAGACGCGTCTGCGAACTCTGGCAGATGCATCCGCTGATAAATTTCCACGAGCTGTCCACACGTCTGTAGGTCGATCAGTCTATGTTCTATATTCGCGCCGAAACCATTCGATGCGTGCCAAAAAACCGACAACAAACGGATTCGAGGCGGACGCATCTGCTGACGTTAAATACCTACCACAGACGCATCCGCAGATGACGTCTGCAGATATGCATCTGTTGATATATATAGAGGAGGCTCAGTTATTCAACTTGACGTCATAGTATAGTTATTTTGACGTTGTCGAGATATTATCCCTCACTGTCATCATAACTCCACAACCAACCACTTACGAAGTAACTTTAGCTTCTCCGTGCTTAAGTGTCAGCCTAAACTGTACTGCGAGACTTCATCAGAACTTGAATAAATTATTTTGATGTGCGGTTATCACTTCTTTGTTCTAGTTGTTTCGAGAAGTTTGTACATTGATATAAGTTACCAAGTATTTTCAGTTTACAGTGCTAAGTAACTGGTGAAACGATTTTTGTGGTGGGCGAAGACTAAAACATTGTGGCTTGTTTGGAAACTTAAAAAAAAAAAAGTTGCATTGAGTTTTAGTGTTACTGGGTGGATTTTGACGTGTAACTTGTTTGGGTGTCACTCGTTGGGAACCCAACGAATGACACCCATACCGTCAGTCATACTCAGGAAGATGGAAATTTGTAACGATTACTAGTAGGTACAACCTTATGCGTACGGAATAAGAAGCTAGATAATTAAATTGGATGGTGATAAGTACCCACCAACAAATAAAGTTGATAGGTACCTACTTCAATATTGTTAGTAACAAGAATTGCTTTCAATTTTATTTTGCTTTATTGAAGTAAATTGGTCTTAGAATCAAAATATTATTTTTACTAGATATTAATGAGATTGAGATATTATTAATAAATAAGAGAGCCCCTCTGACTTCACACGTCATTATGCAAACGAAATTACCTATTATCTCTCGTGTAAACTCTTGTTTAAAACGTAAAGGATCTTACCTTACCCACTTTTTATTCTAAAACGTTTCCACAAACGTTTTAGAAAACGTTTTATTCATGAGCCGATGAAAATATCATTCGCTTTTTTGGGGACGTGCGTCATGAAAGTTACAAAATTAATGATTATTATATTTTTTTTACCAAGATCCCTTAAAATGTTTTTACCTATTGTAAAAAAATCCATTTCCATTCATTTTTCCATACATTTATTTTTTACTCTTGATCAAGAGATCTTGATCTTGAAGCAAGAGTAAAATCAGAAAACTAAACACAGCTGACTGGCGTAAGTATTTTGTCCTGTAGTTAACGTTTCATAGCTCGCTAAAGAGTTGGAGAGTTCTCTTTGTTTTTCTTATGAATTTAATTACAAGTTTGTTCCGAGTGAAGACAAACAATACGTGATTTCCCACGGGATTTCCCCGACGTAAAATATTACCTACTTGGGTTCCTGGAACAGTTCTTCAATCATTTCAAGTTGCTAGAACTCGATTTACAAAACCTATGCAATGTACATAAGTAACATAGGTACACCTACGTCAAGCCCACTCATTTGCATAGTGGGCTCGATATATTCCAGAAATTTCCACTATGAAATCCCTACCAGTGGGTATTTCAGTTATTTAATTCAGAAATCCCTACTGCTATGATGTCGTTGTGATTTTTTTCTCATCGGCCCCACCAGTCGGCTAGCCGCAGTGGGCTCGATGGTAATAACCCGTAATAAACATGTACAAGATTTACAAAACTAATTCATTTACCATTCTGTAGGTAGAGCCAATGATCTTTATATAAAAAGATCATTGGGTAAAACTGTAGACGTAAAAATATAAAAGTAAAATACAATAGATACGAACATCAAAGATTTTTTAAAGTAGGTACCTACGTAAAAAGCTAAAACACGAAAAAGCGGAAACTATAGAGAGACACTTCAGTTTCTATCCAATACATAAAGTAAGATGTCAGCGAAACATTTTACGAGGCAATAAAACAGTTAGGTGCCTAGAAAAGATTTGAAAATTCATAAGGACTATATAAAAGTGTTGTAACTCGGTTATAAAGATAAAGTAAAGCTATTCATGTAAAACTGAACGATAAGATCATATTTTACATAATTCTGTGTAATAAGGATTTTTATGAACGTGCCCGAATATTCAAAGGAATATTTTGAATACCAAGAGAATCTGCGTAGTACCCAGATGTGTACTCTAAGATGGGTCAAGGTTTTTAAACACATGAATCAGATATTCCTTATGCAAAAATGCAGAATTTTGTAATATAAATATGTACCTACCTAGACCTACCTACCTAAAGAAAACACTAGAGATGTCTGTGTATAAAAGAATATCATATAGTTGATTTCACATTTTTCGCAATAGTACCAGCATTGATTTAGCGCATACATACTATTTGATAATCTACTTCGGGGTCAAGAAAATGCGGGGGCTATCAATTCCAGGCCGAAACAGATACCTACGTTGATATCTAATACATGCGAGTTATTTAAAAAACTGCCAGTAAGTTGTAAACTATATAAGTACATCGGATATAGCTAGATAATAATAGAATTTCCGAATCTAAACTAAAATCAGAACTCATCATAAATCACATTAACAACGGAATTATTAATGGTATTTTCGAGTAGGTACTCTTATCATTCCGACGTCAACAGTTTCACACGATATCGGAGACCGCGATCGGAGCGGCAGCGGCGGCTCGATAATTCGTGAAATTAAATGTTGATAGTGCCATCATCACTTGTTTGTATTTTGGTATAAACTAGGTGCAGCCACAGACCTCTGCCTAAAGTTAGTGCTTCCATTGCGAGTGGATCACTGCACACTGTCAGATTTTTTTTTGCTTTGTATTAATTAGACATAGAGATTAATTCATTTACTGATTCGTATGGGACTGCGTGCACTGTAGCTGCTTTTTTATGCCTTCATTTTTCTTACGGACATTTATAATTAAGTCTAATTTGATATAACTCACAAGTAAATCTTCACTCCGACGACATCACGACAAAAAACTATCATCTTTTCTACCATTTTGCTAAAATGTTTATAATTTACTAGCTTCCACCCGCCTTTTTGTTTGTCTTGTCAATTTTTCGGGATAAAAAGTAGCCTTTGTATCAATTCAGGTTACAAACTGTATTATATTCTGTTTCAGTACTTCAACCAAATTGGGCCAAATTAAACTTACAGATTTATAATAGGGGTAGGTTGTGACTTGTGACTACGGCATGTCGGTCGGTTTGACCTTAATTTAATTGTTTTAAGTTTTCTTCGACTTTGTTGCGCATGTTTTGAATAGAAATATCAACAAGTAGGTAGATACTTTTTGTTTAAATAGAAGTAGCTTTCAATTTAACAAAAAGCATGGAGACGTATCATAATTATAAGCTGACCTTTCAACTCCTACGGGATCGAGTTGTTTGACCCCGTCAATTGATTTCGCCATTCCACCCCAATAATACAAATTAGATTGGGTGGGATCAGAGCTCTTAATAATGAACGATTTTTTCAATACAGTGGGTCCAAAAGCATTGTGGGACTTGAAGTTTGAAAAGGTTAGATCGAAATCTGGCTTTTATTTCGGTTAGCAAACAAGCGTTATTGGACAAAGTGGCAATATCATCATAATTTGGACCAGTGTAGGCACCTAATAGTTATTACTATTAGTGTCATTTGTGTAATATCACTTTCGTAAAGCCGCGGAAACGCCACCAGCCTTTATTACACATAAGTATAATGTAAGTATGTACCCCAAATAACCCTTGTTACGTCCACGCCAATAATCGACCCCTTTATCGGACAAGGGTTTACATGATTTAACTCTTCATTTTATTACGAACAAACAATGACAAACGTTATCTTTACGACATGGGTGTTACAAATACCATCAAATATGAGTTGAAACGTGAGTTACGCCTACTGGATTTGGATTATTATAAGCCTTATGATCCAGTAGGTAGAGTTTTAATTTCTCTATATTTAGCTTTAGCTACTGGCGCTTATCAAACGATCACTCTCCTAAATTGGTTTGATATGGGAAAATTTGTTCGAAACTTTGCTGGGCATGCGTGCGCATTGCATACAAAATTAATTCCGACCCTCTTTTAATTTCAAAAGATAAGTAGGTATTTGCTAGTGCAAAACAACACGCGAGCACACAACATGTCGTTTAATTAGCAAACTATTACCAAACCGTGTTTCAATGTGGTATTTGTGACGTTCCAAAGTTGAGCTTCAATATAGAGTGAAGATAGAAGTGAAAGTGACACAATGACAACAAAGTGAATAAATCAACAATGTTGAACGGCACAACGGAACGCGGCGCGCTCTCGCTACAATCGTCGCCTGTCAAAGTGACAACGTCACCGGTGAGAGTGACGTCCAGTCCGGTGCGAGCGCCGCCATCGCCTCTCAAATCTTCATTAGCTACAGGGAGGATAAAATCACCGCGGCGTTGCCAGTTCGCTGCCCCAATTGAAGATAGTAAAGAGAAATGTGGGACATCTTGGCTTTGTCGGCGCGGAGCGGGGATTGGTGATGAGTCGGATGTAGAGCGATCGCCAGGACCGAGCACTCCATTACCGCAAGGCTGTGGTGAAGAGTCCGCGCCACCGCCAAAAAACTGTTTTCGGTTGGTGATGTTAGGGTAAGTGTTTAAAAACCACATTTGTCTGAGTTGCTTAAAAAAGTTTTTGTCGATGAATGCCAATTATGCAAATAACAATTTACTTAGTTGGACATGAAAAATCGTGAACATCTAGTCATGCAACGTCATGCTACAATGTTTTTTTTTATTTATTTGAATAATAACTAACAACATAAGCATCATAACAAAGAAACCAACTCAGCACACGCTTTGAACTCGGAAGAATAAAGCTTCGAACATGTTTGAATTAGGCAGACTATTTATAGTCTTAGAGGATGGTATAAACACCTATATACCCCTATAGTATAGGGGTATATGTGTTGGTGCTCCATCTGACTGCAGGCTCATGCACTATAGCATGCCGTAAATAGGAGCACGGGTACAAAGAAGCCCTTGACGCTGTAGAAATCAAGAATTGTAAAGGCATGTTTACTTTTTAATACGCGACCGAGTTTTTCCTTGAGAGTAGAATCGTTTGTCCGCTATGGCACTTGCGCCTTTTGCACAAGGGGGTAAGCATGACAAATTGTGACAATAGCAATCGTATCGTAACGGTATGATTTGACTGATAATATTTCACTTGACACTGGCAAAATTGCCTGTCGAGACGACGGGCAGGCGCCATATAGAAGAGAAAAAGAAGAAGAAGATTCTGAGTTATATGTGTGACAGTGACAGCTCAACTTCGGAGTGTTGCTGGCATGATATCGGTCGGTGTAGCTGCGTCTTCGCGAATCGTTTGCGATTGTCATATCTATTTGTGCTGACCCCCCAGGACTAAGGAGTAAAATCGCTTGTCGAGCTCTGGCACTTATGCCTTTTATGCCACAGTCTACAGCAACGGACGCAATGCAATACAGAGCGGCCGTGCGTGGCATACTTTATGTTCTAAGTGGTATTGCTATAATGGTCTCCCATCAGGCGAGCCATCGCTATAATAAACGCTGTCGTGATGTGGGTATGCCCTGTGTCAATAACACCTTCCATAAGGAGTAGATATGTATGTGTCGAAAGTATACCCCTTATGAAAATTAGGACGATTAATTTTTTTACATTTGTATTTATATTTAGAACCAACAGTCACAAATAACGTTTGCTGAAAAGTATGATCACTGGAAGTAATGGAAAGAAAAAAATCGAATTATGACATGTTCGTACGTTCCTCTGACTAAGTCTTAGAGTTAGCACAAGAATATGGAGAACGAGGAAAGGAAGGTTTCTTCAATGGCTGAGGAATTTGACTTTTGAAAGGTTTGTGAAACGTCTTATTTCGCAAAAACAGCCAAAAAAATCCCAGTGCGAAAATTAGAACATTTTTTCTCCAGCTCATTACTCGTGAGTCATTCGTTCACTTCCTTTTTTGTTTCTTAAACACTTCAACCGTCACATGACGCCCGTTTCTAAAATAATGGTTTGTGTAAATTTTTCTGAGTTGCAATTAATCTATTCAGTTTTCCCCAACTGGCATGGGAAGTATTATTGTTACTCCCTGCAAATGTACTTTAGCAACGATCGTTTTCTTATTTTGGGGTTAGAAAATGATTTCTGAGATCTTTAGCATTACTATAATGCTCCCACTAGGTGGGGTCGGCACAACATGTTCTTTTCTTCCATTCTCCCCCTATCATTCGTCATCTCAGTGTTCACTCCTCTCCTATGCATATCATCTTTTATACAATCCATCCATCTTTTCTTAGGCCTACCTCTTCTATATCCATCCACATTCATACTTAGCATTCTCTATTATATTACACACTCAGCATTATATTTAAATAATACTGAAAATATTATTGAAAATTGAACATTCAATGGTGAAGCCGTTTACTTAGTTTTAAAACGCCTGTCATAGTACTGTGACTACAACTAAAGAAAGCAACGCTAAGTACCTAAGACGTGAAAAACATACAGTTTACGTAATTTCTGACCTACGTTGTACGAATTCCTCGAAAAGGGTAGAGGTCATGCGAGTAACCAATGAAGATTGAGTACGCAATCACATTCATGTTTATGCTATAGGCTGGAATAAAAAAAACAATTTGAAAAGTAAACTACCTAGCTAGGTCAATAACAATACAAGCAGAGGAAATTTTTCACTCATGTCACTATTTATGCGATGCTCATGCTAAGAAAATGGTAACCAATTAATACCAATAGGGGTAACCAATTGCCGCCGCCGACGCCGCGCCGTCTCTCGATCCTAAGGTCATAGGTCGTGGGGTTAGTTTTAGGTTTTCAATTATATATATCTTCAAAACTTACAGGTAATTTTGAGTTGGTTTATAAATCTCGAAACTTTTATTTCACCTGTTTCATCCTACTATTAGGCCAAGCTTTCTCCAGATACTATCTATCATTCCCTATTTACATCGACTATCAAAAGCAAGATTGTCTCTACAAGTTTTACGAAACACTTTCTGCGAAAAAAGGAGATTACAAAGAAACATCCTAATCACAATAAAGTTGTGAAACTGGACAAACTACCGAAAATACCTCAAACGGTTTTCTATCTACTTGTTGCTATTTACAAATAAAAACAATCCCGCTTCCCAATAGTTCAGTAAGCGGGCTTCCGAACAAAACGATCCAATTTGTACGACGTCAATCGCATCTTGCAAATAACCAGGGAGCACGCGATCACTTTCTTATATCACACGGTGTAAAAAATTACACCGTGTATTTTTTTATCAGAGAACTTAGCGATTTTTTTTTAATTTTATTTATTTAACCTATTATGTACCACTGCAGGGCAAAAGCCTTCCCCGAAATTTTCCACTGGTCTCGATCGTTGGCGGTATTCCACCACTCTCTTGTGAACGTCGAGATCCTTCCGCCAACGGAAATGAAATTATTTATTTACTAACTGGGTTATTCTCGTTAAAGTAAGGATGTTCTACCCATTACGAAATTAATAAATTGTTAGTCATGGCCCAACTGACATGCATCAGGCCTAACTGACAAGGCGCATCGGTATGCAGTAACTGCAAAGCATTGTCTGTTAAAGCAAACATATTTTGTGTGTATGTTTGCTTTAGCAGTCAATGCTTTGCAGTAATCACATGTCATGTTCATAAGTGTATCTAAGATAGTACCCAATTTCAAGCACATTCAGAGAAAATAATCTTGTTTATTTTTACTTGGTAGGTTACGTAGGCAGATAAGCGTTCGGCGGCGACCCGCCTGATATAAAAGCGAATTATTTCAAGGGACTGATGGGACTCACAGACAATAAACAAGTAATGACGGACATGGCGAAACTGTAAATTCTTCCTCGGACTTCAGAACCCTATAAAATTGAAATGTCTAAAGTTTATCACTCGCAGAGCTTTTTTATAACACACCTTACGATTCGAGAAATCATTTCCAGCTCTCGGACTATTTGTTTTTATACGTTCCCAATAAAACATTGGTGCTTAGTCGTAAAATAAAACGGAACCTCATTTTATCACGGAATTGATAATAAAGCGAAATCATGCTTTTAACGTTTTTCTCATTACATTAGCCAAAGCGAAAATATTCGTGTGTAATCAACTTTATTGGATTTTGGTTGAACAATTTTGTGGGATTTTTATGAGATCGTAAACATTGATATATTCAATTACCTAGAAGTATGATTGATAAATAAGGCTCACAACTGTTGTTCTCAGGCACGGTAGATATCTTAATTCTAGACGTTCCCTTATTAGGAACTTGATGACGTTTTAAATATGTCTGAATATATGCAACTTTTCATTTTCTTTTACCAACTAAGTATAAAGCAGAAGTAAAAACTGTATTCTCTTGAAAAATTGCGGTTGCGGCAACTGAAAAACAATCGTGAAATTCTAAAAGAACTATCTATCTAAGCACTTCTGATATTAACTGTACCTATTTTTTCCCTGACCCCGATTGATGGATATGTACAGGTGAGAGAAGTTCCATCATCCAAAATGATGTCTTCCTGTCAATTTTGATGTATATCAGTCAGTGGCTCGCAGGTGCTGAGACTGTCTACGTTTCAAATCTAGATTTACGTTCCAGAACGAGATAGAGAAATCCAATTGTAGCTGAATTGGCTATTACTTATAGTATCTAAGATATTATTCAATTCGTTATTTATCGTGTACTTAGTTTTTGTTTTGTTCGCTAGATTGTCTCATCAACCATCTTTGTTACAAGTAAGTTAATCAACCGTAGGTAAGCACTCCAGTTCATCAAATCTGTTTACATTGGGATGAACTAAATGTTTCAAACTGAAATTATGCCTGAACTTCACCAACTTTCACTAAACATGAAGAACCATCCTAAATAAATTACTCGTTAGTAGTAATAGCTATTCTGTAAGCTTACATTTAATTTAAGCTTAATTTGTATTCTGTAAGTGTAAAAAATTGCAAAAAAAAATTGCTAGCGCATAAATGTTATTTAGCATTTTTGCGCACTTCAATATCAATACAGCAACAAACGTGAAAAATTCACATAATCCGTGAAGCCTATCGAGTAATCTATCAATTTCACAGTCGAATGATCAAAGGTGAACCAATAGTAACCTCACTTGTATGGCGTGCTATAGTGTGTTTGCATCAGCCCTTACTATTGTTGCTGTTTTTATTTACTTTGTATATGTAGTTGGAAGTTTGAATTAGGTACTTATTTTTTGACTTGTCTTATAAAATAGAACCTCCGTCATGGCTTAACGACTGCTAGAGCTGGGACCGATAGTTTAACGTGTCCTCCGAAACACGGAAGCCCTCAGATGTAAATTATACTAATGGTCACCCATCCAAATAGTGACCGCGCAGAACGTCACTCGGTGAAGATTGACTAAGCAAGCCTAGCCACGAGCGCTTCAACACTATTAATTAGACATAGACAGACATTTCTTTGCTTATAAAGTAACACACAAAATACACCTACAGAACTTTTTTTTTTATGATAAAAGTAATGGAACAAGCTGATAGCTCACCTGATGTTAAGTGGTAACTTCTGCCTATAACAATGCATTACCTCACAGAGCAAGTCCAATGAGGACGTGCCCTGTAAGCCAATGCACTGCGTCCATCACTCTGAGACGTAAAGATCTTGAAGTCTCATGTGCCTGTAATTACACAGGCGCCAGAACTAAACTAACAACACTACAAAGAAACAAACTGGCAAGTGTTTGTGTGCTCCAGCAGCACAAGGGTTTCGACTCAGCGTATGCCTCACCACCCAAAGGTAGTTAGGCGCTGTTATTCTGTCGAAACCATCAGCCAATAGACCCTGTGAAAACCCATTGTGTAGTGTTCATGAAGTAATGTGTGTTGAGTAATTATGTTTATGAATGTAATTATGAGAACCAAGGTGGTCGACATAGCTCAGAGGATAAGTAAGCTGAAGTGGCAGTGGGCCGGCCATGTTTGCCGCAGAACCGACAATCGTTGGAGCGAACTAATACTCGAGTGGAGACCGCGTTTAGGCAAGCGTAGTGTAGGACGCCCTCCAGCTAGGTGGGGTGACGATCTGAGACATGTATCTGGCAAACACTGGATGAGAAGAGCCGAAGACCGGGCTCAGTGGCGCATCTTGGGAGAGACCTACGTCCAGCAGTGGACCAATATAGGTTGATGATGATGATGATGTAATTATGTACGTTAGTACTGCGTGTTCGCGCTTTCCATTCGGCGACACACTCATACAGTAATCATGCACATTATCCGATCGACAAGGAATTCGCAATTTAGATATACCACAAGCACCAGTTTGCACGAATCACAACACATTGTGAAATTAAAAAGTATATTAGTAGGTAAGTAGGTACCTGCTTGGCATCTGCCCTGAGTCTTCCTCATCCATCAACTTCGCAATCTTTACAACACCGGCTGACCGAACGAGAGAAATTAAATATAGGCTTCGAGACACTTTCAACAATTAAACGGCTGTTGGTCTTCCAAAAAAAATAATTTCTTTATCCCCACTAAGAGATACAAACCGGTGAGAAGCATCAATCTAGGAGGAAGTGCTTTTCTTTGACCTCTGTTCGCCTTAATTTCACAAGCGTTGCAAATCTGATACGAGCTTGAGAATCGATAGCCCCAGAAACTGGTGCTTACCCCTTCGTCGCGACTACACTGATTTATTGCTGGATTATTTGCAAATACACAACGAAATATAGGCTATATCGCGCAATAAGCACCTTTGACACATAAAATATAGGTTTCATCATGTAGGTCGTATACAAGGTGTAAAAACTTTTTCTACAGAACCAATAGTGGTAAAGCGACAGAAAAATAAGCAGTTTCATACAATAAAAATATGCAACATGTACTTGGAAAAAAATGATGAAATAGTAGACTTTTTATCGCGCTATAACTGATATAGTTCTACAAAAGGGGTTCATATTGACAGGTCTAACCCCCTGAAGTTTCAGTGTGTTCAAGGTTGCCTGGAAGATATTGTCTTTAGTAGTGTTAATCCAAGTTACGAACTATAAATATATTCCTAGTTTCATTTAATTTGGACCAGTAGTTGCAGCGTCATTGAAACACAAACATCGAAACATCTAAAAAAAAAACAAAAAAAAAAACTAAACTTTGACATAGGATTTTTAATGATTTTAATTTTTAAACGGGCGTAAATATAAACAATATGAAATCAAGCTCGAGTCAATTATGCTTTGTGCATGCATATGCCTGTTTGGTTAACTCTTAATTAAAATTCAGCGTTTATGAATACACCTAGCGTGTAGTGTATACTAAAATGGGAACAGTGGGTGCTTTTAGCCATTTAAATATTTATATTAAGTATCTACGTACGAGCTTGTTAGCTTCATCGTGAGAGGTGAAAAAGTGTATTTTGCTGCGCGAGTATAATAAACTAGATGGATAGAAGATATATAGAAAATACTTTATTACTTTTTTTTAACCTAGGGATTACAATAAAATAAAAACAAAACTTAAATTAATTGCACAATGGGCGGTCTTATCGCTAATCAGCGATCTTTTCCAGACAACCTTGGAACTAAATGAACTACTATAATAATAGGAAAAATTGTATGAGTTAAACCTCTTTTAACGGAGTTTTTAGGCCGCCTTAAAGCCTCGTGGCTAGAGCCGGCACCAACAGTTTAACTTCGTCTCCAAAGCACGGAAGCGCTCAGATATAAATGCTACTAACGGTAACCCATCCTAATAGTGACCGCGCAGAACATCGCTTAACCTAGATAATCGGTGAATATTGACTAAGCAAACTACGCCACGAGCGCTTCTTCAGTTCGGTGTGAATAGCTCGTATGCTGGAACAACGTTCAAGTTGAATTAAGAAACATGGATGTCAATATTTAATTGTCTTCCTGCGAGAGTGGTAATATAACCGGGTTGACAGGCGTCATGGCTCAGTCGGTAGTAGCTCTGCCTTCCGTGCTGTGGCTCGTGGGTTCGATCCCCACCGAGAACAAACATTTGTGTGTTGTAAACATAGATGTTTGTTCTGTGTCTGGATGTTTCTATGTATTATAAGTATGTATTTACAAAAAAATATGTATTTATGTATTATATCAGCCATCTAGTTTCCATCGTACAAGCTTTGCTTAGTTTGGGACTAGAAGGCGTTGTGTTAAGTGTCCGTGAATATTTATTTTATTTATTTATTTATTCCGATCGAACCCACCGGCTGGCCCACCGGTGGGCTAGATGGGAAAAAGAATCCCATCGAGAACTCATTTGAGTTCCGTGAATTACCAGAACTTTTTTAGCAAAATTACTTTAATTATAGTTACGTATTGTGCCAAGCCCAGTGCAGTGTTCTACTCTTGTGGTCGACGTGGAATGGCGTGCTCTGTTTTTACGATCGTAGTGTGGTACACCGCAAAATGTGAGGCTTTTAGTGCTGCAGCCGCCATTGTGATTATTTATCATTGTTTTGAAAAGCAACATTATATTTTGCTTTGATATTTTTAGACTTAGTAGAAAAAAGGTCAAAAGTTAATAACATCGTGTTTTGTTCCGGTGTACAAGCGTCGAGTATATTCCATAAAACCCCACTAAAAATCGCTACTAGTGGAGATCCCACTGCCACACGGGTTAATTTTCCAGGGATTTCTGGAGAAAAAAAACGAAATCCCCACTAGTGGTGATTTCTTAGTAGGGGTTCTGGAATTTTTTTAATCGTGGGTGGGTCCGTCATATTTTTTTGTCCCGGAAAAAAACTGAGTATCTATTATGTAGCTTTTTGTAAAAAACATGGCAAGATATCGGGCGTAGACCGGCGTAGACGCTCTACGAGCGTAGAGGGTCTACGAGTTTAGTGAAAGTAATTTAACTACTTACTGCCTTTACTACATTATTACTGTATTTAACTACATTATTTTTCTGTATATTTTAGGTATAAAAGTAGAATCTTGTTTATACCGTAATGCTTACTAGTTACCACTTAGTTTATAACAGTATCGTGTATTTAGCTAACAAGGGAAGCCTCGTCAGTACTTCAAACAAACACTCGCTCACATGTCATTCATGTTAGAACATGATTGTAATCAATCAAACAGTCGGATCGGAGGAACATTGTGATCGGTGATCATGACATGTCGTGTTTAGTCATTGATCGAGTGTGATGCTGGACTGGACTGACCTGTACAATAGTTCTGATCGATTGATGATACAATCACTAGTTATACACGGTTTAACATAAATACTCTATAATACCAAAAAGGGGGTATTCTACAGGTCATGGCGATTAATGTTAGTTCTACGGCTTTTTAGATTTCGAAGTTTTTCATTCATGAAATGCGCTCGTAACTTTTACATAAAATTTACTTCACCTAGCATGAAGTCACCCTTATTTTGATCATTAACAGCTTTTTGTTGACCTTCTTCGAGATGAAATAAATATATAATCTGTCTATTTATACGAATACAGTGTTCTGTTCAAACGATACAGATCACTGTCTGTTGTTCCAAACTTTTAGGGTTCAGTTGATTTACTTATTTTTCACAGATTCTGTATAAGTTCAATCAAACTGAGAGTGAGCGAGTTTCTTTTAGACATCACAAAAACTCTATTTTATTGGGTTCATCCAAAACTTTGTAACCACATTGTATGAAAGCAATTTTCTATATTAGAATGAAAACAAAACTTCAGTATTGAATTGAAATATTGTTTCATATAAAACTTTATGTCAGAAAGTCAGCAGGGAGCCCCAACTTTTTAATATAGAGAAAACTTTCCGCTATGTCAAACTTCAGAAGGTAAAAGTTTTAACTACTTACCTATCTATTGAACATAAACTTCTGTTCCTACGGGAAAAATCTTTTTTTGTAAAACATGATATTTTCGCGTTCAACGCAATCCAGATTAATTACCTATTCCGATTATTTATTATACACATAAAAAGATAATACAGACTGCTATTACTAAAGATATGTGCAAGAGTTTTTTTAAGAGCAAACCTTTGAGGCTAAGGAAAAGTTAAAATAAAAGATACTTAGTATTGTGTACTATAAATAAATAGAGATACTAATGAAAACTTTATCGGAACATTAAAAATTCTTGACAATGAGAGCTACTCTTGACCACAAACCACAACCGCTCCAAAGACCCGATATCGTGTCATTTTGTATTGAACATTTACACGATTTCTGTCAAATCTATATGGATCCAAATTGGAAAGGTACTCGAGAGTAACCCTTAATCATGTAAAACCAATGCCTTTAACAATTAAAATTTTAAATTGATATCTGTAAGAAACCTGCTGCATTTCAATTATAAAAGTGTTAGCAATGCAGCGTAGAACCAACCTCTTTGAGTTATAAAGAGTATTGGTTCGCACTGACCGGCAGTGTTTGAAAATGGAAGACCCATGGATGACACGACGAGCGAGGGCAGCGAGACGTGTCAGTCGAAGAACAATGAAAAATAAGTGTGGATGTGGAAATACGAATTATTATGGAAATACTATGATTAATACACTAAAGCTCTGTTTATTACTGTTGTAGCTCAAAAAAGTACTTTAGCAGAATTTGTTGACTGAGAAATAAGTCGACCTTTATAGACCTTTCGAAGAATCTATTTAAATAGAGTCTTTGAGATAGTTTTAGAGTGCACTTTATTTATCCGAGGTTCTTCATTCAGACTGCGACTTATTTTAATATTTATTCAGCCTTTCGCCCGGACTTCCTCTGGGGTTTGTTTACATGCATCACCAGTAAGTAATAAAGTCTTACTTTTGATATCTCTTTTGCAACTTTAAAATACTATGAAATATTTATTGAAAATGTAAAATCATAAGAAGTGTATATTTTGATTCAAAATGATTATAAATAAAAAAATCATCCATTTCATCATCATATAGTGACTGAGCCCTTTGCATACTTTACATTATTTGAAAAATCCTTAAACTACAAAACTACCCCGCGGTTACCATCATTACCGCAGTTCCAGGGGATGCTAAGGGCTCAGCCCCCTTCTCGAAAAGCCCCATGTCTACCCAGAGGTGGACCAGGATTTTGCAGTAAAAAGCCTATTGTTGGGTCAAGCCCCAAATCAAACACTTGGATCCGCCACCGGCTACCATCAATGTTACATTGTTTGTATACACATAAGTAATAGCTTGTGTTTATCACTCTAAAAACCTCAAGAGAAAACGTTAAGTTTGAAAGTTCTAAAACTGCAGAGTAATCTAAGCTTTATGTCCTTCATGAAAATGGTTCAACAATGTATGTGTTTTCAATACACTTTTGTCTGGCACATTGGCCGATATTATGTAGCGTACCATACATGAGATATGAAGTATAACGTCCATACTCGTAGGTTAGGTAAGAATGTATATTAATTTCTTGCAACCAACAAAATGGATTCCATTTCGAGCAACACAATTAGAAAACAACAATTGTACAGTCACTTTTATATTTTTCTCATATTTATATTGATTTCTTGATCTAGTTTTGTAACACCCTGTACTGTACACCTGCTGGTATTCTTCAACTAGCATTAATTTAGATATATACGTTTATCTCTTCCTATCCGTTATGAGAAACGAAAGAAGTTACATCAAGGTGTGAACACAACCTTATTATACTAGAGGGAGTACTAAAACTTAAACAACCTGAACTAAACTATAAACCTTTGACAAGACAAGTGTACACACATAGTAAGACAAGAACATTTTAGACTCAAAGTTCCACCGCAGCAAACATAGTCGCTGAGGCTGCGGTCCGTCTGAGTTGTAGTACAGGAACTCGTAAGAATCTACACCGAAGACGGTGAACCTAGGAAAGAAGAAAAAGTCGCTAAATCATAAAAAAATAGCACGTGTTTCATGTGGATTGTGGATTTTTGACTAAATTCAAAGAGTATTTTGATGTGTAAAAATTTGATGTGTAACTAAATCGCGCTGTACCTAACAACTAAAAAGTTTTTATAATCTTCATTCTTTCTATGTTTAATCTCTGGTACTTACTAATGACTAAGTCTTCAAGTACTTATAGCAGAAAATTTTCAACTTATAGTTTTAGGTATTTACTTTAAAAACTAAATTTAAAAACCCTGAATAGTTAATAGGCTAAAATTGCTCGTGGAATAGGTTTTTTATTTTTATCTGAAGACTACTTTAGTAATGCCGTCCCGTGAAAAGCAAATCTTATAAATCTAAATAAAAGCCACGTCACATCCAAAGTCGACCCGGTTTCGGTGTGACCTAGCTCCTATGTGGAAACTGTAATTAGCAGTTTAGAAGACTAAACGGGTAGTTAGCTGGCTTAAAACTCCGTATCTTGGCCACGGTACATTTGAGCCCTTCTTAAGAAGCAGTGACCGCGAAAAGGGAAATTACTCGTAAAATGCTCGGCTACAACTTCAAGTGAAACAGATTTATGATGAATACCATGATACAATTTACAAATAAAAATTATAGCGAGTACAGTACAGGTGTTTACAAAATACACATGAAAAAGTTGAGCTATCTGCAAACCGTTGCAAACGATTTATAGATAACTCAACTGGTCCAAATCAGTATCAATCGGAAGCGTGCCCAAGCCACTGGCTGCATTGTCGCGCTGAATAGCAATGCTAATACGCTGGGCTAGATACTCATCAGCCCTCGGATCACTAA
Organism: Eulithis prunata; assembly: GCA_918843925.1. Taxonomy (NCBI): domain Eukaryota; kingdom Metazoa; phylum Arthropoda; class Insecta; order Lepidoptera; family Geometridae; genus Eulithis; species Eulithis prunata. The sequence continues at coordinate 2,600,239 of OU974019.1, read as the reverse complement.
TTGAAACCCAGTTGAACCATTTAATTTAGTGTGACCTTGCTAAATGAAATGGTCCTAGTTCCAAAGTATTTTGAGGCTCTAGAAAAGTTGAAATTCTACTCGGAAAAGAAATTAATATTATTATGGTCATGACATTTCAAGAAAAGTCACGTGACCACTTCCATATATTCCAACGTAAATAATTACCATATTGCGTTTCATTTCAACAGCCATATAAATAGCTATCGTCATAATGGTCACCAACTTTTACAAAGCCGATAATGCTTTAAAACTATTTTTAGATCCCAATCCGTGATGGAAAAGTTTCCAGCCTTTCCCAAAAAGCCTCATTTAAATAGAAAGGGTGTAGGAGAAAAATTCAACAGTCCATGCATACGAGATTTCCTCAGCAAACAAGTTATTAGGCATTATCTTGCAGATCTTCGCGTGTTGGTTTAGGACTGCTTGATTTCGTCTTCGAGGAACTTCGTTTGACGCTTAGTTCAGTGTGTCTGTAGACATTTACTAAATATTGACAGTGATGTTTATCTTATGATGGTAGAAGTATACTCGTTATATAACTATTTGCTTATAGGATTTAAATCTAAAATGTATCTTATCGATAGCTTCTATCGATAGCATTTCATCGTACGTCTATCTGTAGCTTTTGTACAGCACATTGACAATACAGTGTATATGGTAGTGTGCTATGAAGCGTTTCAAATTGCATGCGTGTGCGTAAAGTCTGCATGAGTAGTTATGGAAAAAAGTGGGAGTGGTTCTCATACAATAATCAAAATATCTCCGTTCTAACTCTATTAGAATATCTATTAGTAGAGTGAATAGGTATCTTCTAGGTAACTGTGTTTCATCGTCGACCACGTCATTGCTTAACATCAGCTGAGATTGTGGTCAAACGGTTGCCTATATTGTATAAAAAAAAATATATATATTAATCTCTTCTGCTTGATGTAAGTCTCATTCCTTGCATTCTCTTTGATTCCATCTTCCACTAGTCAATGCCAGGCAGGGATGTGCTATACATATATATATATATATATATAGAAAATAACTTTGCATTTTGATATTCTACAAACGCTAGAAGACAAACATTTATGGATATGAGAATTTGGAAAGCTTCGGTTAGTGGTTCAGAAATAAACATTTGCACTAAAGGAAAACATATTTCTCTTATTCTTTTTGGATATTCTCAAGGATTTTGATTACTGAGAGATCCGCCATGTCTACTGGGAACAGAGACGTGAGCATTATTATAATTTTATTGTTTTTGACATCAAGGACTTGGTTATTTTATTGTACACTTACGAATTCTGACGTTTCAATGAGCCGCATAACGACCCATGCAACGACAAATATTTTAATCCATAATTTTATAAATTATGGGTTAAAATATTAAAAAACTGGAAAAACCGACTTTGATACGCATTTATCATCAAATGATGATGATGATGATAGCAGTTCATTGGGACTGTTCTATTCATCGTAAACACCACAGAAAAGCAAAATACACAATGTCGTGTACGTGGATGACGTGTTTTTTCCAGTTACACTTATTTAACTGCCCAACTACTGAAAAAATACAACCGAATTGAGAACCTCCTCTTATTTTGAAGTGGGTTAAAAATACAGTTTGATTCAAGAGAATCAAAATTGTAAACCTGGCGGAGACTTGACCATTGATTAGAGTTTTCACATTTTTTTAAACAACACATAGCATTTTTATTTTAATAGTTTTTTTTGTGTTATTGTAAGTATTTTTGTTTAATTTTGGTGGAATTTTAACCAATAATACTTAGGTCGTACCTAACATAAAGTGTGAGCCATTGGAATAAATGTGTGTAAAGTGGTTTTTCTGAATGTGAAAATTCGTTTCAGGTTTTGAAGAGAAAATCCACCATTTTCTCTTCAAAACAAACGACAGCCGACTTGACGAAGACTTGACTTGACTTATATTAATTAAAATTCACCACTTTGACACTGGCAAAATTGTCCGTTGAAATGACGGACACAGGCCATATAGGTTTAAAAGAAGAAAAAGACTTGACTATTGATTTCTCACCTCCTGACTTTTTCACCAGATCAGCGCGCGTCGGCAAAACCTCCCTGGTCTCTCGCTTCCTCGGCACGAAGTTTGAAGACAGCTACACACCAACCATTGAGGATTTCCATCGCAAGCTGTACAGGATCAGGGGCGAGGTATACCAGCTGGACCTACTCGACACCTCGGGCAATCACCCCTTTCCTGCAATGAGAAGACTGTCATTCCTAACCGGTAAGGTCTGTTTAAGGTCTGTCTGTTTTGAATAATTTTGCAAGAGTTACTCAATTGAATATTGAGGTAGCCATTTGCTACGAGGTTCATCGTATGCTGGTTGATAGATATTTTGGTGGAAAATTTCGCACGCGTATGAAGTCGCGGGTATCAGCTAGTTGAGGTATAAGGTTGTACGACCTACGTCAAAGCCATACATTTTTTGACATAATAAAAAAAAACAGTTGATTTGTCAAAAAATACATAATATTTAATGTGACCAAGCATAGGTGTTCGGTGGACCAAGCTAAACCTAAAATCGGAGGAAAACGGTAGCGTGATATTTTCAGTATACGTTATAAACATAGATACATTCGTTCTTTAAAAGTCTTATGAAAAGGCAGGAGAAAAACACAAGCTAGCATAAATGAAGATTAAAAAGCATTAAGAAAAACGCTGTAGAAAATCTCTTTGCACAAAATAGTCATTATAGCCAGTTCTTTCATCTCCGGCTAATACCCCTGATCCAGCTAATCACTCGCCTTTGAAGGCTTGCGCGCAATTCTACAGCACACAGTGAACATTTTCAGTTTGCTTATTTTATGCGAACAATAAACGTTACCTAAAATAACAAGCTATTTTGTTATTGAAATTCAGACTTTGATTGATAAAAGCAGCCTAAAAATATAGGAATTCAGGTTATCATTCTGATTATAAAAAGTATAGGAACAAACATAACCAACAAATACAGTACTTATCTAGACAGCTATAATTACCAACTTTACTCTAAAGCAAGTTGCTTTCGCGCTGATTCCAAATTTATCAAGACTAGCTACGAAACCCTTATTTTGTCAAAACACAGAGGCGGACAGGATAGGATGAATATAGGAACTCGCGGTTTTCGATCGATCAGGTATCCAATCCAGCTGCAGCTGTCCACGTGCGAGATCCTAAAGGAGGAAGGACCTCAATAATCCACAATCAGAGAAAGCACAAAACTTCACAAAACCACCAATTTCTTTTCTTCCGAAATAATTGCGCACTCGCATCACATTAGCGTCCATTTGCATACTGGCTCGTCGGCGACATCCGAGAGCCCTCGCGAATTCTTCGTGAGTTTTTTAAGGGTAGCACAGAGATAAAAATGGGATATGTGCATTAGAGCAAAAGGGATAGGTACTCTGTGCTTTGGCCTAACCACAAGTTCTTTTTCGTGATTTCTTGGGCCTAAAAAAAGTATAGGAGAATTGAGTTTTTTAACTTCACTAAAAATTGTGAATAAGTAATATTACAAATACGCAAAATACATATAAAAAAGTTGAGCAAGAGTTTTGATAGCTTTTTATTATTTAGATTTATTTTTATGGCAAAACTTAGAAATACAAATAATTTTTTATTCACTATCATTTCACATAACGCCCTCTAGTCTCAAACTAAGCAAAGATTATACTGTACGAACTGGAAAATTTACTGAACTTTTGTAAATTGAACACTTGGACGAATTGAACTTGGTAAATTAACAAGGAAGCTATAATAAGCCTATGTTTTATTTTAAACATTTCTTTGTCTGGACAAATTCCAAACAAGTTCACGTCTCGTCCCATTTTACGTGGTATTTAACCCAAGCTTGTGGAATGGAGCTAAGGGCGGCATTACAACCCTTCCACAGTAAAGACAACACTAAAGGCTGTGCTAAAGAGCCCTTTCAGAGGCATTCGGGTTTAGTGTCCGACCTAATTAGATGTCAAAACGCGACATACTCGCATTTGTTTTCAGGGATTCTAGAATAATGTTTTTAATTACTAGCTGACTAACACTGTGTTATCTAATATGGTGTTCTTCTTCTTCTTTCTGTCCTTATCCCACTAGGTGGGGTCGGTACAACATGTTCTTTTCTTCCATTCTCCCTTATCATCCGTCATCTCAGTGTTCACTCCTCTCTTATGCATGTCATCTTTTACACAATCCATCCATCTTTTCTCGGGCCTACCTCTTCCTCTATATCCATCCACATTTATACTTAGCACTCTCGTCGTTACATGACTAATATCTATCGTTATCTAATATGGTGATGTGAAGTTTATATAGCTAGGTAGTTATTTACAATGAAGTATTTAGTAAAAGTCTATGAGCTATATGCCCCCCATAGTCAAAGTTGACTTTTACAGCCGCTAGCCTAGAGAATAGATATTCTCATAGCACAAGTTTTGCTTAGTTTGGGCACGTTTGGGGTTTCATAGTACTGACTGAAATGATTTATTAAAACTTTGCATGTGCCATTTGAAGTTTTCGGACGTGTCTTTGACTACTAAAAAAGTTTTAGGATGTAGGTACAATGGGTGGCCTTATTGCTAAATGTAATCCGTTCCAGATAGCTAGAGCATGGTGTAAAATCTAAAGTTAGAACTATACAAGTACTGCATCTGATTACGCGAATTAAAAAAAAAATATCCTTACTTTTACTACCAAAATAATAAACGCGAGAGGGTAATTTTAATTCAATGCAAACAATCTCTTTCATCAATTTATTAGAAATCGAAAAATCTGGTGGCTTGTTTAAAAAATATTTGTTCCTAGTTAGATTTCTTCGGAGTTTGTAACAAAAAAGACAAAGACCCTAACTACATTAAAAGTTGGGCGGCTCCAACGAAACTCGACCGGTCATTTCGTATTAAAAGTTTTTACTCATCTTACAAATACAGCGCATAAAGATTACTACCGAAAACTGAAACAATCCTGAAATATCTGAAGCAAACCAAAGAGAAAAAACCTTTTGTAAGCTTCTTGTTTTCGTATATCTGTAGCCACATCGCTTGACATTATGCTGGGCAGCGAAAGCAATTCAGTGCTTGCGATTAGGGGGCTGCTGATTAAACAATGATAAACAATAAACGAAGCTAATCATGGCTTTCAAAGTATTTATATCTGTTTTGTAGCTGCAAAGTAAAATTAATTGGTATTTGAACCGTGACGTTAGGTCACACAACTTTTCAATTAATTCCGAAATATATTTGAAACCTAAAGGCCACAATTATTATTGGCCTCTAAACCTTGAATTTTGGTCATTTCCGAATGAGCTTTAGATGCTTTTGGTTTGTCTCAATAAAGATCGGCTCAGGAGTAAAACTAAATGCACAAACATATTTTATTGTACATAAATGTTATAGTAGGGCCACTATAACATTTTATCACAAAATACATTCTAAAATGAAAGCAAAATAAAATAGAAACTGATACCGACCACTCACTCTACGGCGTAGACACTCTACGAGCGGAGGGGTGCTACGAGAAGTGCTACGAGCTACGAGACGAGCGGTTGTCAGTTGTTCAACGCTGTAAATTCATTTCATGGAAGCTAAATAACAGACTATTGCCCGAATACTCAAACGCCACTTAAATTAAGTTCACGTTTAAATTATTGCCATCTCTTACAAATGAGTAATGTCAAACAGAGGCAGGGCAATTTTCAGTGGTGCTTAAATTTGAGTGACGTTTCAGTATTCCGGCCTAGAATACGCATTTTATAACACAGGTTTTTAGTTTTGTATTATAGAACTAATGGAGTGTGTGCGGCCAACATATTGGTAGCAACCTCACCTCCCGATTCAAGGTTGTGGATTCAAATCCCGTACCTGGATTTTTCTATTTCTTATGTTATAAGTTTTAGTGTGTTAGGAAAGAATACCTATTAGTCAGCTTCATAATATTATGTATTGTCGTATTGTTCTTTTTTTTTCTGTGGATGGTTACCATTTGACAGTCCGCAGCGAGGTGCCAACAAAGCTGCTATTTGCATGAAAGCTCATAGTATTACTCGCTGACAAACGTACTAAAGGCTTTACATGGTAATTAATTTATTGCATCGCTGAGGTTATTGCGACTGAGAAGAATTAAATACGTGTACTTATAAAAAAACATTCAACAGTGGATTACACATTATACGTAGGTTTAAACATTAATTAAACGTAATTACTCTAGCTGAACAAATATTCATCACCTTTGCTAAGGTATTACACTCAATTCCGTTTATTTTTATTTGAGTACCTACACCCACTGTAGTATGGAAAATGTTTCATATTTTATACTACTGAAAACCAACGAGCGTGATGAATAATTGTAATCGATAGTTTCCGGTCACTGGCGTTCAATTCGGAAATCAGTGCCCGCAAGAATAATACTTGAAACTTTAATAACCACTCATAAATGTTATTAATAATTCAGTAAGTACATAAAATAACATCGGTTTTATGCTCTAAAAATAAACGAGTGATATGCACAAAATTCCCATCTATATACGAAAACGTCGATTCTAGATACAGCTTGAACTTTCTAAACCAAAAGCAGCCATCTGCTGCGAGGTTCATCGTATGCTGGTGCGAGATATTTTGGTGGGAAGTTTCGCACGCGTACGAAGTCACGAGTATCAGCTAGTTCATAAATATATTTAGTTATAAACATCTCCCTACTCCTTCAATTTATTCTGGGTAACGAGTTTAACCAACACACTACCACATGCTAACGTACAGCCTCCTTGCATCTTCATTAGTGAGATGTCGTTCGAGATGTATCGCACACTCGAGTATCGTGAATAGGATACTTTGCAATATATTCAAATTAATTAGAAATATTAGAAACTCAACGCTGTTTGATAAACCTTTGTCTTGTTATTATAAACAACATAACTAAGAACTACGAAGTATGAATCCCGTTGGCGTGGTAAGTTGCCCTATTCATATTATTATAATAAGTTAGATAGATAGAAAATTATTTATTGAATCATAAAAAGTTCTATGATTTTTTTTAGTAAAAACTTCATGGTTGGTCTTTCTTTTTAATAGACATTATTTTGACAGTCAGAGTTCGGGAAAGGTAAAAAAAAGCACGAGTTTGTAATAGCCCACATCCCGAACGCTATACGTCCCTGCAATACGCCACTTTTTGAGCAACTGTATTAAAAAAAATATTTTCTATCCAATTTAAGTGTTTTGGAAAATAAATCGCCAGAAATTTTTTAGGTTGGCTAAAAAATTTCTGTCCGGGGTATGATTTATCATGGAAAAATCACTTTTATGAAGTTCATGACACGATGTTGTATCGTGGTACAATAACGACAAAGCATCTGTCGTGAAAACAACTTTTCATAGACGCATAGACGGTTCCCCTTTGTCTGGATTAACGAGTATCATAGCCATGTATGGATGCAGAGTACCAGCTACTCGAGCATATCCATACAGAATTCTCTCCCATATTCAGATCAAGCTAACGAGCTGTGAGGGGCGTATTTTAATTGGCGAAATAACAAGGTTTGCCGATTGTCAAAAAATATCTTGTTTGTTTATCGAAATATTGAGGACTCCATCTTTTTTATAAAGTTTTTGGTATAAATGACACTAACCTAACCTATGTAGCACCTATGTAATCTACTTTTAATACAAGCACTGCCAAACAACTTCGTTAAAATACTCATTAATGAACAACTTTTTTATAGAACCAATAGTGGGAGCATGAAAAAAAAACCTACTGCGCTAAAATGGCACAGCTGATTTTATTTTCACGCTCACACGCTCTGTATAAAAATGTCGTCGACACTCACACAACAAAAGTGGAAGTGAAAATCCACTTCTTCTTCTTTTATTTTAAAGCCTCGTTCGTCATTTATACATACAACTTGCCAGTGTCAAGTAAATTATTTGAAATAATATTTAGTCAAATCGATTTGTCATGTCGGCTGTCGTTTGTTTTGAAAGTAAAATGGTGGATGTTTTGTTCAAAATTTGTAACCATACAAAAACCATACCTATGCATTTCTGACGTTTCCTATTTTCTAGCAATTGCAGAATGTAAACCTAACTACTTACTTACTGGCTTGCTAGTAGGGGAGCTCGTAAAACACTGCAGAAAACAGCAAAAACATTGCATTTTACATCCGTAACCTTTTGTACGGTTTGATTACCTCAGACTATGTTAAATTATGTACAGATATCTATCTAGGCTATTAGTCAGTGCTCATCCTACCTCAAACCAGCTGCTTACCGCTGGATAATTCAGAAACTAATTTAGACGTTAATTAAACTGTTGCACCTCGTTAAATTACATTTCGGTATGTTCCGAGCTTGCCCGTTTGACCCTAATTTAAGCTCATATCGTTAACGTTGAACTGTTGAACTTTGAGTTGTAATTCAATGTATTGCAGGGATTGTTACTAAAATAACTTTTATTTTATCTGGTTTACGACACACACAGTTATGTTAGGCTTGTATAAGTATGCGTGTTTTTATTTACGGAGGCGATAAAAGTTGTCAACAATAGCTATTGAAGGTTTATCAAACGGTTGTGAATATAGGGTGTTAGTCTTTGTTTTTTTTTCAGCAGACCTGCAATAGGTTTTATCTATTTGTTATATTAGTGTTTGTTTGTTTTTGGTCTGTGTATGTAGCGAAATTGGAAACGCGTTGGGTAAATAAGATAAAAAACAAATTGCTGAGAGATTTTCGAATAAAAATAAATGTAGCAACAACAATCGGATTGAATATCCAACTTAAAAGTATTGAGTAACACTGTATACTTACAGTATAGATAGATAGATAGAAACTAGAAAATACTTAATTGCACACCACAACTAAAAAACATACAGGAAACATAACAACCTAAGTCTATGACATACAATGGGCGGTCTTATCGATAAACAGCAGTATACCTACATACTTGCCGAGTAGGGAGAGAATGAATGTTTTTCTGAGATCCATATTATTGTTGTAAAGTACATACCAAAGTAAGTATACGCCTCTGATGGTCTGTTTGTTTTATTTTAAACGGTAAATATTTTGGTGAATGTCAAAAGTAATATTCTTCAAACAGTTGGAAAAACATAAAATTTCCCTAGAAAGCAACTTAGATATTTTATTTTCTGAAGTATCTAAGTGAGAAAAACTATTTACTGTGTTATGTCGATACAATCTTGCCCCTTTATTCATATTCAACTGTCATTTTAGCGCGGCTTATAAAAGTTCTCTATCAGTGTCACTTTCATGACAACGAAAAGAGATGACAACAGATTTAGCAATCATTTTAGTTAGCTCAGCTTTAGAACGCCAATATGAATATACCCCTTGAAATATAAATTGATTGCTTATTTCGAAGACAATGTCCAATATCACACACTACTGGTCTATAACTAACGTGTTGTATGTTATCTCTGTAACAACGCGCAATCTGTGACGAAGCATCTCAATTTGCATGTCGCAAGCCAGTGAAGGCAATTAACGTGGAATAGTACTAGTACAGTACGCGCCGTATGACTATGCACTTTCTTTTTGTAAGCAGAAGATGACAACAGTTTGAAATAGGTATTTAAAAACTGAGTAAGTTTTGACCTATCATCACCATCAGCCTGCAGAGTTCCTCTTTTGAAACAGGTTTCTGGTACGAAGCCTGCTTTACCCACTGACGTACTGATTCACATCTAAAGTACCACGGCCTCCTAACCCGCACATCTGTTAGGCTCATTCCAGTTTTCCCCCGCGTGATGCCCTTGCGTGGGGGATTTCTGGAACTTTTGTCCAATTGGGGATTCCCTTAGCGACCCCTGCGACTGCCGGCAGGGGAAATACACTGATAGAAAAAAACACTTTATTGCACACCCTAAAAGGAAATTATAGAATAAACACAGAGTTAATTATTATTACGTAAAGTACAAAGGGTGGTCGTATCGCTATGAGCATGGTGTGAAGTTTCTAATAGGTTTTAAAAGTATCGTCATATGTTACTTCGCCTGGAACGTTGCACAGTTGCAGGGATCACACTGTTCAATAATGTTGCGGTTCCTTTGGATTGGCTACATAAACTCTGCAATGCTATACGTAGGTTGCTCGAAAGGTAACACGAGTTACTCTCAGGTAATATTAAGATATCAATTGGAATCTGCGTGCAAGTTAGTTCAAATATTTTCACTTTTTCTTTGTGTTTTGACTCAAAAAAAAGAAGATGGGAGAGAGTTACACAGCAGATAGATCGCGTCTATGGCTTAAAAAAAACATTCGCTGGTTTTATCCGATATGAGTGAACCAAACCGTGTGCGTGAGTTAATCATAATGATAAACAACCGTACGTTTATCAAGTTCAGTAAAATTTGTTTTAGCCATCGAGTTGGTTCGTGTAAAACAAACAGATAGAATTGAAAGGTAGTCTTTCGTTCCAGTGGGACTCGTTGCTTCCTACAAAATGTCCACGCTCTTTAGATAACTATGCTACTTAGGGGTCTCCACATCTCATCATCTCTTTTTAATAATAGGTACTACTAAGTTTTTTTTTTTATGATAAAAGTAATGGAACAAGCTGATAGCTCACCTGATGTTAAGTAGTAACTTCTGCTTATAACAATGCATTACCTCACAGAGCAAGTCCAATGAGGACGTGCCCTGTAAGCCAATGCACTGCGTCCATCACTCTGAGACGTAAAGATCTTGAAGGCTCATGTGCCTGTAATTATTATCTGTAAGTTTAATACTAATTTGCAAAAGTATAATATGCTGTCTTTTTCGAAGGTGTATGTAAAATAGCACAACAGTTTAGTTAGTCGTCTCTCCAATCTAAACCTCGTGTGAGTCTCATCACTTTGCTGAACAAGGTTAACCCTCGAGAATGAGCTTTAAATATAATGGGAATTCCACTGAGGATATAACCGACTTACATCCGTATCTTTAGTCGTTACTCAAGAACATGCTTACTACGTTTTCATTTTCTAAATATATAAAACTCTTTTGAAGCTGACTGACAATCAACGCACAGCCTAAACTATAAGTCCTAGAGGTATGAAATGAGGGTAGTATCCTTATGCATAATAGGGGTACACTAAGAAAGGAATTTTGAAAGGTTGCCCCAAAAAATTAGGATTAAAAAAATGAGGGGTCTAAAATTACGATCAAAGATTTTTACCAAATAATGCCTATGCTGCTACCACGCGAGCAAAGCCGCGGGCGACAGCTAGTATTATATACTTTCATGCTAAATAAAGCCTGAAGAAGTACAACTTTGGGCATAGGTCTACGCCATTGGGGGTCTTTACACTGAGACTAGCACGATCCCTAAACGATCGAGACGCGATATTTTTGTTCGAGCAGCTGACACGACGAAGTGTCGGTGTCGTGCCAGTGTGCAATCTTCCGTCATTGACTTCCAGTCGTGTTTTTTCCACTGCGAGAATCAAACTCCCACCTTTACGCTTCAACCGATCACTGTACAACAAAGGTCCGTGAATATATGCAAAGCCTCAACTATAAACTATTTACAGTTAATTAAATTCAAAATTAGCATAATAAATAAGGTGAGAGCTGGCAACGTAATTGAACATCTTGGTAAAACTAGTCAGCTCTATCTATTAGAATTAGAGCATGAACGCACTAAGCGATCATGGTCGCGGCGACCAAACCTGACGCTTACTAAGTACCATTACAGCAACGCGTATCTACGACAAATTAGAGAAAGCTAATATTTCTTGGTTTATGGCGAAGGCCAGCAGTAAATTTCTTGCTATGATAAAGACTTGAACATGCAGATATTGGCCGCGTGTCGCCAGTCCAGCCGTCTAGTGCGTAAGAAATCTTATTTAATTACAATCGCACTAACTATTACTTTAAAATGTTTATTGTTTAGTTAGGCAATATACATATACAAGGCATACTATTAGCACCTACTCCCGAATACTAAAATGGGTTACCTAATAAATTAAACCATACTTCCCACAAAAGATGATTGGATGCAGGCATGTAGAGTTGAAGCCTCAGTCCGGATATTGCTCTTCCGATCAGATTTTGTACCGGAAGTTCAATGAGTATCAATCTGGATTTCCGGTAATAATTCAAAATAATTATAGCAAAAGACAAGAAATTTATTTGCTGATCTGATATAATAATTAATTGGTTATAGAAACAAGACGAATTTTTTTGTAATTTGCTTTGGACAATCTAAATTGCTCATTTTGCATTGCGCCATTTAGGCCACAAACTAACTTTTTTCATGTGTATTTTGTAAATATTGTGAATATTTATAAATACTGTATTATAGTTGTAATTTTCTTTGTGAATAAACTTATAATGTAGTTTTTTCGATTTTCTCTGTAGGTGACATCTTCGTCCTAGTATTCGCGATGGACAGTCGGGAGTCATTCGAGGAGGTGATCCGCCTCCGCGAGCAGATCCTGGAGACGAAGGCGAGTGCAGCCAGCGGCAACAGCAGGGGCAAGCGCCAGGTACCCCGAGTGCCCATGGCAATCGCAGGCAACAAATGTGATAAGGATCTTAAGTGAGTACCCAACAAAGAGTTACGTTTTTAATAAGAAGTAGTAGAAACTATTATAAATAAACAAATATTCTTGGACATTTCACACGACGCCGCCCTCTAGTCCCACAAAGCTTGTATTATGGGAACTAGATTGTTTATAGAATACTTATATACATTGTTTGGAAGTACATACTAACAGTCCATAAATATTGACAATAGCAAGCTAGCCACTGACCGGAATACAAGATTTTCTAGAATATACAAGACAGTGGGTTTAACGAGAGCATGCAATCCCTAAGGCAGCTTTCAAATGCTAAACAGCTTCTTAGTATTCCCAGTAAACATGATATTGAAGCAAACGCATTGTGAGAAAAGTATAAAAGGATATATGAAAACGTATGAACGATGCTGTCCACTGCAGTATTGTCAGTGTTCTATCTATCTAACTATTTAGCCTGTATGCGCATGGTATATGCCCACTGCTGGGTACAGGCCTTCTGTTTACTACGCCAGTCTCTCCAGTCAGTGTTGCCACAGAAAAAAATCTGTCAGTATTTTTTTTCTAGTCTAATGTTGGTTTGATTGCCATAATTTTTTCTACTTCCAGAACGGTGCAAACTGAAGAAGCATCAGCTTACTGCACATCTCAAGACACCGCTTGCGTCTTCATTGAAACCTCAGCAAAGAAAAACTACCAAGTCGAAGACCTCTTCTACGAACTCTTTGTCGTCGCCAATCTACCTCTAGAGATGGCTCCGAACCATCACAAACGAGTCAGCACTGCTTTTGGCAGCCCTTGTACACTTCCTCCCACGAGTAGCCAAAGTAACAGAAGTAAAAAGTGTACGTTGTCAATCAAAAGAAGGTTGTCAGACGCGTGTGGGGTTGTAGCCCCCAACGTCCGGAGACCAAGCATTAGAACTGATCTGATGATAATGAGGAACAAGACTTGTGCCAAAGGAGACAGCGATAGTGCGACTGGCAGCCCTAAGATTAACCTGAACCGGTTTGTGAGGTCTCCAGGACAGAGTGAAAAACGATCGTGTGTTGTTCAGTGACAGTTCCGTCGCTGTGTGAAACCGGCCTTATATCCATGTCATATCTACAAACGAGTGAAAAGCTACGTGCTATTGAAAGTATGTATTGTACGAGTTTTATCGCTTGAAATGTGTAGTGAAGTTGGGAAAGAATAAGCACGTATGGTGCCTGTTTCTTGTACTGTTCGTGTGCATGCTCGTGTAAAATAATACGATATTTTTCGCTCAAAACGTGCACTGAGCTCTCTGAATAAGCAGACTCTGCGAATGCAAACTATGAGCGTTCGACTTTCCTCTTAGCGAGTTTCTCCAGCGCGCTTCATAACGCTACCTGGTAATGATAGTAGTGACGATGAGTACTTATGTAAGGTTCAGTGTATTTTGTGCGTATAAAATAACTGTTACAAATTGTATGGCTTTTGTGTTTGACTGTGCGAGGCCTAAAGGGAGCTGGTGCTAGTGAAAGTTGAGACGTAAATTCGCCGTTTTGTTGTTGAAAACGAATGGCGAACAACCAACCGGTCAAATTCATTATTCGGCTGTATAAAACGCTGAATTTTAAATGAAATACACAAAGCAATGGAATTTTCAGCATTTCTCAAATTTTCCCGATACCCGCCCTCTATTCACAAGCGATATGAATGTAAAGAAAATGAATGCAAAGTACTCTTGACTTTGCCGAGTAATGGAATCATTTTCGAAGTGTTTGTGAACAAGGCTGCCGTTTTTAATTAATGCAAACTCAATTGGGATAAAGAAAATTATTGTGAGAGAGTGGGACTGTCACTTATATAATTTTGAATATTATCGTTCAAATAAAAAGAAGTTGCTTAGCACGTTAAAAACATGAGTCAAAATATAAATAAGTACGTGCATATGTACCTACTTCTATTTACCTAGACAGTTGATTTAGCTAAATGTACTTAGATATATCTACAATTATATCTACTTTACCTACTCCATATCAATTTATCTGAATATCTTTGAGGGAATAAAGTTTTATCATTGTTATGATGGGACCAAATCGAAATTGCTCTTTCTTTGTTGTTCAAATGCAAAAGAATATTATTTTAATTTTGCAACCCCTCTGAATCGACACTAATCTACCTTTGAATATCAACTCTGAACTCTATCACTGTGGAATAAAACATAATTTAAAAAAGTATTTTGTAAACGCTTGTAAAAAATGTGATGCCATTATGATGCCGATGCATCTCGTATTTATAAATGTTATTATGGTACTAAGATCTGTAAAACTAAATGTATGATTAATAAGAATATAATCTATGTCTACCTATTTCTCGTCTACGGATAAATAAATAATTGTTTTTTTTGTGTTTTTGTTTTATTACTTTAGCTTAAAATTATGGAAACAAGCGTTGTGCTGCGAGAATCGAACCCGCATTTGTAACGTTTGTGAATCACACAGTACTCAGTATGCTTGCCTGAAAATAATGTAACAAAAAAAACGTTTCAGCCGAGGTTGGTTACCCTTAGGATTTTTAGTAGAATGTGGTAGAATACTTTGGTAAAAATATCACCATTCCTTTTTCAAAAATTCAATTTCATTTATAGCGCGTCGAACGTCGCACAAAATAAACAAAAGTACCCAAACGACAGCGCTAAGATACCTATTTTATTTCCACAATTTCCAGTGTCAGCTCGTTCAATATAGCTTTCAATTCAATTCTACCGAAAAACATTTGACTGAAAGCGCTGGTTTTGTTGTTTTATCTTGTTTATTGGTTCTTCGTCTCTGGTTTCGATATCTACAAGCATCAGCAACAAAGGCGGCAATAATAGTTTTACAACTCAACACATAAAAAATACTATGTGAAGATCTGATAAACAAAACAAACCATTTTGGAGTTGCTTGGTGTCACTATAATTTAGGGGACTTTTCAGTTATGGCATAGATTATGAAGAATTCAAAAACTCTTAATCCGACTTTAGCAAATTAGTAGAAAACGAGGAACGTTAGGTATTGTGTAATACGAACGCTTAAGATCCGGGTTCTAAAATCTAGAGCACATTAGGTATACACAATACACATATTTGGGACCAAGCGGTGTCAATGAAATTAATTCCCTTGTTGCATTTTTCTGAACTAACATAATTTGACCGCACTAAAATTATAGCCGTCTCTGTCGTTTCAGTTTATGAGAAAGGGACGGCACCTCTTAGTGCTGTCAAATTGGGTTAGTTTAGAAAAATGCAACAAGAGATACGATACCAGTGGTAAATCAGTAAGTAGGTAAAGTTAAATATCCTTAGGGCCAGGAATCAGAGTGTTCGGTTTCATTTCGCATATGAAGGGTAGGATCCGTTCACACCACACGTCGTTCAAGAGACCAGTCCTTAGTATGCTGCCACAGTTCTCTCCTTCAGGCCCGAACTCTGTCTGGTTGAATGGGCGACCACTCGCCCAGCGGTGGAACCCAGCATTGGGAAGAGTCTCGCCTGGAATCATTTCATAGAGTTTTAGATTATTCGTGTTCTCTTAGAATATTAAAATTTAAATGAGTATACATTAGACGAAGTATGAAAGTAGTACCAGGCCGGAGAAAATGAGGAAGCGTGGTATGGGCATATTGGGCATGTCCTGCGGAGGGAAGACAGTTATGTAACGAGGAGAGTGCTAAGTATGAACGTGGATGGATATAGAAGAAGAGGTAGGCCTAAGAAAACATGGATGGATTGTGTAAAAGATGATATGCGTAGGAGAGGAGTGGACACTGAGATGATAGGAAAGATGGAAGAAAAGAACATGTTGTGCCGACTCCACCTAGTGGGATAAGGTCAGAAACAAGATATTTCTTCTAGAACAACATAGTATTATACCTCTTTTTCTTAGTCGCACCCTTAAAATAGAGTGGTCGTGGTTTTCTCACCGTGAATAGTCTTCCATGATCCACCATTACCGGCATCACGGAAGCCGATGTGGCAGATGTCAGGAGACATGGCAAATATCTCCTCACTCTTGAACTTTTCGTAGAATTCCTTTAGAACCAGCGCCTCCTGCTCGCTGTTGATGATTGCCAAGTGGCCTCCTTCGGCTGCGCAAGTCAGGTATGCTTTGGACCACCCTAGACCCCGCCGGTGGAACTTGTAGCAGCTTCCAGTGCGTAATTCAAGCTTGTACTCTGTAATTATAGTTCTTTAAAAATATAGACTCAATTTGAAGAGTCCTCGTAGATAGCAAACTTTATGGGCCGATAATTGGTTGGGTTGGGCTTAGCAATGTGTAATACATTGCTGGGCCGATAGAAACGTTGCAATATGCGCACATCACTGCATATTGACTGGTTCATTCATTCAATTTCAATTTTATACATTACGCTTAGAAATATAATTGCGTAATGAATTAGGTAGGCACTAAAACACCATCCTACAGTGGTCATATTTTTGTTCTAAAATAAAACCACTTTAGGATGGTGTTTCTAAAGAATCAGTTAGTGCATAACATATATCGTTTGGCATATTAGGATCTGTGGCTTGGCTTAGAATACTTAAAAACAAAAAACATGCCAAAACATCACGTTCTAGCCTGTTAATGGAGTTTAAAAAGTACCCTTATCGCGAGTGCCGCATTTGGAAAACTCGTTCAGCTCCGTTCGCTTCTTGAAGCAAACGTATGGAAGAGCGCTGTCGCAATTCACGTCTGCGATGGACCCCTCTCGCGTACTCATCGCCAGGCAGCTTTCGGAGTTATCGTAGTTATCTGGCTCACCTGGGAGCCAGGTGATTGGCATCCTTAGAAGTGGTATGCCTGGAACGGAGTGAGAAGTTTTTTTTTAAAGAAAGAAAATAAAATTTGCAAACTTTTACACGGAACTATAATACTTAAGCAGGTACAATAACGCCCAGTGTTGCAAACCGGACCCTGTCTCAGCATGAAGTTAGTAGCTAATAAGTTTTTAGCTTTTATAGGGGCTTGCTATGTGAGGCATTGTGAGGTGATGTGTGGCTGTCGGCAAAGGTGACCGCTTAACCAGGTAGATCATCAGCTTATTCGTTCATTTCAAATAACCAATCTGACTGATGAAATAACGCACCAACGCCCAAAGAAGAAATGTTCCGAATGAGTCACGTTTTGAGCAAAGCGTTGTAATGTAATGACTATGGTGGAAAGTCTCCCAACCTTTTTTTTAATTACTTAGCTATACCTACAAAAGCCAAAAACTTAAGCAGCGCGTAGGTAGGCGGTCACCAACGATTAGTACCTACCAGATTCCCTTACCTTCAATGGACGCGAAGTCTCCCTGAGAGTAAGCTGAGTGCACTCCAGTGAATATCATCGGGATCTGATGTGACGGAGATACGAGCTTTAATATCGCTTCTCGTCGCTGATTGGTCACTGGAGAAGCCAATACGGCTCCTGAAAATTTTTATGCAAAGATTAATTTAAAAAAACTATTAATCCTTTCAACCAAAATTCGCCTAAAGCCTTGGTCTGGCGATTGTAACGCACAACCCAGCGGTATGCAGCATGCAGCGCCGGACTTGTATGAAAAACGTCTAGTATGGTCTTTTGTTACGTCGCAGTCTGCGTCAGCGGCGAGGAACAAACGCAGTACTCTGCGTTGTGCTGCACACCGCAGCGTTGTGCGTTACGATCGTGAGATCAAGGCTTTAGACTGCCACTGAATACACCTCTACATCGTTAATAATTTCGAGGGTTGGAAGTTTACCTTCAGCGTGGCACCGAATCATGGCATCATTCCAAAGTGCAGGCACTCGGTGAAACTTCAGCCATCCGACTGCCTGCTCATTGAACGAGTAGTCAAATCTGTACCTTAAACTTGAATCTGAAAGAAGAATAACTCAATACCTCACAAAATGGTAAACAGAACATTTTTACTGAATCTTTATAATAATCTTCATGATGTCAATGGAAGTAAAAACATTGCGAAACCTATTTTTAATTCCAAAACATTTGAACCACCGAACACCTATATCCTAGCGAACACCAGAAACTTCTAAGTATTGTGGCAGGAAGAGTAACTACTATAGTTTTTCTAAACTGTCTGTAGGTTTAACTAACCTTCATCTGTTTCACCCCCAATATTCGTAACACACACCAATATAACAAAAACGACGTATTTATACATTTTTAAAACTTATTTTGACGAGACAGCTTTGAATGTAACATCAAGTGAGTATACCTACTAAGTATTTTTTAAATGTAGACAGCATTATAGAAGCACAATCTTTGGAACGTATGGAAATATTTTCCTCAACATATTTAAGGTCAAAGCCGGGCTTCAAGGTCATACAATACTGGTTATCAAATATCATTTTTTAAACGAACAATTTAGCTAAGTTACAACACCTATTAAAATATAAAATAAATAAAAATTATTATTGGTATTATTTTAAGCTAATATTTAAATACACACACACCAAAATATTTAATTATATTTTAGAGGTGACTAGTGGGACGAAAGGGAATGAAATAATACTTATTTTTTGCATTCCCATTGGCCCCACCAGTGGGACGAACGGAAAGTAAAAATATCTAGAGGTGACACTAATTTAACTTCTCGGAGAACATTTCAACTCAGGTACAAAATCTAAATTTAGGTTAAACCCTCACAAAAAGCGGGTTCCAAAAGTACTTATTCGCTTTCGTCATCCCGTGAAAGTTACACTTTCATGCTGAGCAGGTCAAGGGGCTCTAGAAAATGCACCGTTGCCGAAATTCTGGATTTCCATTGCCTTTCATTATGCTGTCTCGGGTGTACCCACTGAAACGGCTACCGCAAACAATGGATGCTTATTATTTCTATCCCCACCGAGAACAAAAATTTGTGTGTTGTGAACATAGATGTTTGTTCTGTGTCTGGGTGTTTCTATTTATTATAAGTATGTATTTACAAAAAAAATATTTATGTATGTATTCTATCAGCCATCTAGTTTCCATAGTACAAGCTTTGCTTAGTTTGGGACTAGAAGGCGTTGTGTTAAGTGTCCGTGAATATTTATTATTTATTTGCTAAGGTTGAAGAAAAATATTTTAAACTATTAGCTGTTGCCCGCGGCTTTGCTCGCGTGTGTGCAGCATACGCATTATTTGGTTAAAAGCTTTGATCCTAATTTTAGACCCTTTGGGGTGCGATTTTTCAAAATTCCTTTCTTATGGCACCCCTACACTATATAAGGATACAACCCTCCAAATTTCATACCTCTAGTGATTGTCAGTCAGCTTCAAAAGTGTTAGAAGATAGATAGAAGATAATATTTAGACAGTTTATTTTAATTCCGAGTGCTATTCTAAAAATATAATTTATTTATTTTGTTTTAGGAAGACTTATCGGTAATGTTTCGTCGATTTAACATAATCAAGGTAAGTATAGCATCAGGAGATTTAAGTATTAGTAAGTTTTACCTGGCCGAAAGAATTGAGTAATTTAGTAAGTGATGGGCCCAGTCCTGATAGACCTATTGGGCCTAAGTAGTTGAAAATATCAAAAAAACAATAACTGCGCCCACATTCGGAAGAAAGAGTATCTTGCAGTACAGTCAAAGCAGAAGATCAAGTTTTTTCAAGATTTCAAATGTTTAACTTTTTTACAACTCTAAGCTAATTATAAGCTCTAAGCTCGCAGTATATTTACAACATAGAGCTTGCAACCGTTAGACTAAACTAAACAAGTGTCCATGAATAATAAATAAGTATAATCATGAACAGTGAGTCCACCTAGCGTGGGATAAGGGCAGGGAAATGATGAACAGTGTTTTAGTTCATCGACGTCATTCGTGAAGGTTGCGCGTAACTCACGCGCGTGTTTTATTTTTACGCTAAACAAATTAAAGTGCGCTTTACAACAGCTAAATCCATTTTTAAAATGTATCAGATAAGTGTGGTTCTTCTATTGCTGTTTACAACCAAAACTGGATGCGAAAGTAAGTTTCACAAAGTGTTTTAGTCACTTCACAGTTCCTTTAACTTTCTGAAAATATCATTCTGAATAATTCTAGATAGTCCAGTCAAATTAGTCAAAATTAGGTAACAATCTCGGTAGACAACTTTTAGGATGTCGAGTTATAGCTTGGTATCTCAAATTCCGAGGTGAAATGCTAATTTGACTGGGCTAATATTGAAAATACAAAATTAGAATACAAAAAATACAGCTTAAAATTCAGGGCCTTCTTTTTTTGAAGAAGGTTCAAGGACACACGAGCCTAGTTGTATTGCGTTTCCTAGAGCAACTTCTTGGTAGGTATTTTGCTGTTTATTCGTTGTCTCATAGTTGTTATTGGTTCCTACAGATTTAATGTTCAGATTCGACTACACTTTTAGTGAGGAAGCAGACGGATGGCTGAAATTCCAACGAGTGCCGGTAAAGTGGAATGATGCTAAAGACCGATGCCAAAGTGAAGGTTAAAAAAAAACAGTTTTTTTTTCAATCCTAGTGATAGGCATGCGTCCAAAAAAAGATAGAAACAAAATAGAATCTATTACAAGTTTTTTTTTGCGTCGCACTGTTACCCGTCACTCTCTATTATTTACTTGCTTAGTTGACAATAATAACTATTTGAAATAAGAACGCAAAAAAATTATAGCCAATGAAGAAATTCTATAGGTATCAAGAACTTATATAAAACGCGTGCGTATAGGCTTTATGTATTCAGAACTTCTGTGTAAAATAGAGATGCATTGAAATTGAACCCTATTTTCAAAATTTCAGGTGCATTTTTGCGTGGTATTGTGGTATTGTGCTGAAGGAAGCGAAACATATTTTGCTAGAGATGCGTATTGACACCAAAATTATGTGTAGTAGCTACAAGCCATCGTACTTGCCCTCGTAACTACCCTACTCTACCAATATCAACTCATCTTTCATGTTTACAGGAGCTGTTTTAGCTTCTCCACTAACCATTACGCTTCGAAAAGCTATATTGAACTTCGTAGCTGACAAAAAAATCTCTACGATATTCACTGGGGTACACGCAACCTTCTCACAAGGAGACTACTCGTCAGTTGAAGGTATATCTGTACCTCTACCACGAATAAATCTGACAGTAGCCGCGCTAACGTATTTGAGTTATATTCCGCTTCAATGCCAGCTCGACTGCCAACCATTGTAGTGTCACCGCGCAGTGTATCTCGGATTCGCTAGCGTTACGATACGTTTGCGATTGTCACATTTATTCGTGATCAAAGCACTGCTTGCCTAGCCAAGTTCATTACTACAATCACTAGAGAAGTATTCTTAAAAACATTACGAGAAGTCACTTGTTTTATTCTCTAGCGATTAAAATGTCAGCTTGGCTATAAAGGGGGTGAACAGAACATAGATGAAACAAAAAAAAAGAGATGAAGAAGTTACAAATTGATTTGAAATTTAGAAAGATTATAGATCTTATTCGTCAGCATGAAAGTGAGAACAATAATTTTTTTTCCATCATCAAAAGTCAAAAATTTCAAACTGCTACACCGGATTAAGTTATATTATATCACTTCTTGGTGTTGTTTTGTAGATTCTAAGTAAGACCTTTTTTTGTTTTTTTCTAATAAGCTTAATTTTTGACTTATGATTTAAAAAGTCTTAAAAATGACCTTGTTTTAGTGCATCAGCTCATGTGTCTCAGTTAGCGGTATATAATACTACTAGCCGTCGCCAGCGGCGTTGCTCGCGTTCTAGACCCTTTAGAGTGCGACTTTTCACCTCTAGGACCACCGATACCTCTAGGACTTATAGTTTAGGCTGTGCGTTGATTCTCTGTCAGCTTCAAAAGAGTTTTATATATATTGATAATTTTATTTCTTAAGTCATGTTCTCCATTCCAGGCGTTGAATTATCATGGCTGCCGATTACCTGGGCACCAGGTGAGCCAGACAACGTGGACAACTCTGAAAGCTGCCTGGCGATGATGACGAAGGACGGAACCATGGCAGACGTGAAGTGCGACAATGCTCTACCTTACGTCTGCTTCAAGAAGCGGACAGAACTGACCATCACTCAGTGTGGCACTGACGACAAAGGTAAAATAAGCTGTGGAGGATAAACGCGAACTTTTTTGCAGTTCCATTTAGCTCAGTTCAGGCGCTTAAACAAATTGGCTTTTATGAAATCCTTGTATAAGCATAAGTATATTTATGCACTAGGTAGTATGAAGTTTCTGTTCACATCTACCATATTTGCCATATCTTTTTAAATCTTTTTTTACAGAGTATAAGTTGGACGCACGCACTGGAAGCTGTTATAAGTTCCACCGGCGAGGTCTACTCTGGTCAAAAGCATATTCGAGGTGTGCTGCCGAAGGAGCACACTTGGCGATTATAAACAGTCAGGAGGAGGCATCAATCCTTAGAGATATCTGGTCTCAGTTTACAGATGATGAGATCATGGCCAGGGATAAAGGAGCGGCCTTTGTTGGGATACGCGATTTGAGAGATGGCGGTTCTTGGTTGACTATTCATGGTGAGGTTTCACAGATAGTTCTCGACTGAATCCTGACCTCTAGAAATGTTGCTTTACAATCTCTAGAAGTCACGGATGTCAAATAATATTTAGATGTCATAGCATTGGTGGCATTGGCAACATTTTGAATACCATTTTGTGTAGTTTTCTATTAGTGACTATGTGTTTCAACTCAGTACCCAAATGGGGTGAGCCCATCCTCGATAAGTAATAGGTACCTGTACAGTGCTGTAGAATGAACCAAGGCGATGGAGACGACATACGAGGTGTCTAGCTGGCTGAGACGAAACACTTGGCAAATATTCTAGGTTTCTGACTACTACCAAGCCTGATTTGAAGTAACTTTAAGCATCTGGAGAGAGTGTTTTTTTTGTGTTTGTATTAATAACTAGCTGATACCCGCGACTTCGTACGCGTGCGAAACTTTCCTCCAAAATATCTGTCAACCAGTATACGATTAACCTCGTGCCAAAGGCTGCTTTTGGTTTAGAAATGTCAAGCTGTATCTAAGAATCCACGTCTTTAATTTCAATAAAATATAGCCTATGTTTCAATCCGAGAAAAGGGCTTCTGAATGGTATAAGTTTCATTGAAATTGGTCCAGTAGTTTAGGCGTGATCCGCGAACAAACAAACAGCCAAACAGAAACAGATAAACAGACAAACTTGATTTTCGGAATCAGAATCGTTTCTTTAGTAGAGTTTATCCGTATCTTTAATTTTAGTTTTTGTTTTTTCTACAGTTTTATAATAGTATAGAAGCTTATTTAATTTTGCAGGTCAAACATTGATACACGCTGGGTACAACCGCTGGGGTGGCAACCAGCCCGATAACTACACTGTTGTGTACCCTGAAGGTGAATCATGCGGGAGCATCTTCAAAGATGGCGTGTACAATGACGCGTGTTGCTGCGCAATTGCACCGTTCATATGCGAGAAATCGATGACTAGCCTTTTAGACTTGTAATCATCATCAATATCATCATCATCAATCAATCATCAATCAATATAATATAATATAAAACTCTTTAGAAGCTGACTTAGAATCAACGCACAGCCTAAACTACGAGTATAAGTCCTAGAGGTATGAAATTTGGAAGGTAGTTTCCTTATGTAGTGTAGGAGTGCACTAAGAAACATCAAGAAACTAAGAAACAGAAAAGGAGTAACATTTATTTTATATTCATAAGACATTTAATAATTTAAAAATAAATATCAGATGTAACAATGCTTTTGTGACCAAATAAAGGAATTTTGGCTTTTCTTTCCTGGATAACAGAAAAAAATAGCTAGAACTCATAGTTCTAAAGGTATTTAAGACTCTTGACTTATGCTCTAATAACACAAACTAAGTAAGCTAAGTGTAATCAGAAATATCATTTTAGTAATCAACAAAAGTTAAATACTTACGTAGATTTAAATACAATCAGTCATCGCTGAGACAAGTTTTTATGCAAAACCTGTTTGAGATCTTAACGCAGACGCCGATGAGGATAATGTGGAGATGCAAACCCGTTTGACAATGTTTACTTATATACACCTAAAGATACCTAAAGTTAGTACGTAGGTAAATGTAGGTACCAGAAGAACTTGAAAGTCCTACGTCGGATTCTCGATATTATGTGACTTCGATAATATCACTAGAGATTTCTAAGGAGGTTACTTACACAAATAATCACAAAATCATTTTAATATTATGATCACCTTTTAGTACCGAAGGATAACGATCACACTACCAAAACATTATACTTACCTAACCACCTAAATACAGACCGCAGTGTTGCTAGGATATAGGTGTTCTGTGGCAGTGTTCGCGCGGGACACAGACGCGCTATTTTATGTTTTATAGATTTTACTATAACCACTTGGAATCCAAAAAAGTATAGTAATAATAGATAAATAAAATGTTTAAAAAAAGTGTTTTTCCACTAGTGCTTTTTACAACGCTGATTGGATGCGAAGAAGGTGAGTTTATCTTGCTGCTAGAACTTCGATTTTTTCATGTCAAAAATCTTCCTCGGGTAATTTGAGTCCCAGGGTGGTTCGATTCAATAATACCCTCGAGTCGTAGACCACGGCTCTAATTTACTGTGTAGTTAAGCTTCAGTATTTTTTTCTGTGCTCAGCAGCCAACCTTATCGCTAGGCTAGAGCGTAGAAATAGGAATGGTCACGTGACTATATTGTTTCGAAACGTAATTTTTATACATTTCCACAGAGTTAAAGTTCAGGTTTGACTACACGTTCAGCAAGGATGCAGACGGAT
This sequence comes from Eulithis prunata, assembly GCA_918843925.1. NCBI lineage: Eukaryota > Metazoa > Arthropoda > Insecta > Lepidoptera > Geometridae > Eulithis > Eulithis prunata. The sequence continues at coordinate 2,574,981 of OU974019.1, read as the reverse complement.
GGATGAAGTTTCACCGTGTGCCGGATAGATGGAATGACGCAAGAGTTAAATGTCAGCATGAAGGTAGGTACATAATACCGGTTATCATATTTCCAAGTTATTACCAGTAAATTATCCACTGTTAAATATTGACATCTACATACAATAGTTATTTGTTATACAAGAGTGCAAAGTTGCTTTTTAACCGCGTGTTCAATTTTGATGACCGAGCAATCGAAGGATTCTAAAATTGAATCACGAGCGCAGCGAGTGATTCAAAATTAGAATCCTGAGTGTTAGCGAGGGAATCAAAAGAGCACGAGGTGAAAAATCTTTGCACTCGAGTGCAACACGTAACTTTTCATTCCACCTCAGCGAGGAAATGACTAAATGCAAAAAAAGCAAATTGAAAAAAGAACACCAAGAAGGTTCCGAGTCTGAGTTTTTAACAAATTAAAAAAAAGTTGTATGATATATTCGGCACCATAGAGGTAGCAGTAAATAGGTTTAATGTTTTTTTTAATTCACAAACTTAGTGCACACGATGTTCTAAATTCAATTTACTTTATCCTCTAGAGAATAAAAACGGCTTTTCCACTCAGATATTGAAGATTAAAAATACTCTTTCCGAGATGGTGGGATGAAAATGTTTATATTATACTCGTTTTCACAATGTCATTTTTGCTTTGTAAGAAACGAAAGTTTTCAATATAAATTAGTAGAGCTACTACTATGTTTAATTTGCGAAAAGTGGCCATTTTAAAAAAGATTTTTCCGTTCACAAAATCACACAAAATACAAAAAGCATTACAAAACACTTTGGAAATAGTGGTCCATAGTATTTTCTAATGAAATAATATAATAGCACTCGTTTTATTTGTATATTTTTAGGAGCTGTTTTAGCTTCTCCTCTGACCATTCAACGAAAAAAAGCTATATTAAAGTTTGTATCAGACGCAACAGACGAGTCAATCACACAGATATTCACCGGCGTGCACGCTACTTTCTCTCAGGGAGACTACGCATCCGTTGAAGGTAATAGCAGAATGGTTGTTTTCCACACTGTCAATGACACGACACACGATATCTTTAGAGAGCTAATGCCATTTTGTACCACGGAGCCTCAGTTTCATTATTCTGAGCACTGAGCAATCTTAGCATACCTACTAAAGCCACTACGTTTTGTACTAGACGCTTTCACACCGTCACCGGCGCCGACAACGGTAATTTCGTTCAAACTATTGACAGTAACGCCCAATCATGGATATCAACACTATGAACATTTTCTGATGGTAACCTATTCTCCAACCCAGGTCTACAATTACCATGGCTGCCTATAACCTGGGCGCCAGGCGAGCCAGACAACAAGGACAACTCCGAAAGCTGCCTAGCGATGATGACGCAAGACGGGAACATAGCAGACGTGAAGTGTGATGAACCTCTTCCTTACGTCTGCTTCAAGAAGTGGACAGAGCTGACGCTGAATGAATGTGGCACTATTGATAAAGGTGAAAGTCATGATTATCATAAGCTTACTAAAAATAAGCTTTTTAATAACAATCGTACGACTATTTAGAATTGAAGAAAAGTCCGGGGATTCGTAGGATCCTTTGTTTGAAAAAGTTCAAATTGGAATTCAAGTTTACTTGTAAAAACCATCGTGATAAAGCACACTCTTCTCTAAAAGCCAAAGAAAGAACATTGAGCAAGTACAGTGCTATGTCTATTGTAAATTATATTTATTTTACAGCATACAAGCTGGACGCACGCACTGGACACTGCTACAAGTTCCACCTACGGGGTCTGGCCTGGCCAAAAGCTTATTCAGTTTGTGCATCCGAAGGAGCGTACTTGGCGATTATGAACAGCGAAGAAGAGGCAACGCTTTTGAGGGAGCTCTTCAGCAAGTTCAAAGATGATGACTTCTTTGTTGTCAGGAATACTGGATTTGTTCATGTTGGACTGCGTGATATGAGAGACGGTGGTTCTTGGATGACTATTCACGGTATGGTTCAAAGATGCAAACACTTATTTGAATTCCCGATGCCGTTTTGTTTTCCCCCTAAAACCCTCTAAAATCTTCTCTAGCATGTGCTGTTGAATAGATTAATGGCTGGATTCTATTATACCTACCTATCAACGGTTGTATGAAAAGGATCCTTGTCCGTCCATTTGATAGGCTCTCCTTCTTCTTCTTCTCTTCTTCTTCTTCTCTTCGTTAATGGCCTCTGTCCGTCATTTCGACAGACAATTTTGCCACTTCTTCTCTTCAATAATGGCCTCTGTCCGTCATTTCGACAGACAATTTTGCCAATGTCAAGTGATATAATTGTAATAATATAAGTCAAGTCAAGTCATTTGTCAAGTCAGCTGTCGTTTGTTTTGAAAAGAAAATGGTGGATTTTCTCTTCAAAACCTAACACGCATTTTCACATTCAGAAAAACCACTTTACACACATTTATTCCAATGGCTCACACTTTATGTTACGACCTAAGTATTATTGGTTAAAATTCCACCAAAATTGAACAACAATACTCACAATAACACAAGAAAAACTATTAAAATAAAAGTGCTATGTGTCGTTTCAAAAAATGTCAAAACTCGTGTCCCATAGGCTCTCCTCTTATTGGCTTATTAACTGTCACTGTCATCAGCCATGATAATGGGCACACCACAGAGTAGCGACACAGGCCATATAGGTTTAAAAGAAGGAGAAGAACTTATGTAGAGGGGCAGACCTCGTAGAATAAGTTAGTTAGTGCCTGTAGAGTCTGGACTGGACTACGATCTCCGAGTTTTTTGTGTGCATCCACATTCTACATCTGTTCATTTATCTCAGTCCACGGTAGACCATCTTGATAATTAACATTTCATGGTTCTAGGTCAGACAATGGAAAAATCTGGATATTCTCGGTGGGGCAGCGGCCAACCCGACAACTTTACGGGAGATACCGCAGAAGGAGAATCGTGTGCTAGCGTCCTTAGAGATGGGACGTACAACGACGTATGGTGTGGAATGTCTTTGGGGTTCATATGCGAGAAAGAACTCAATAGCCTCGAATAAACATGGTTTATTTACTGCATTTTACTAATTTACTTCATTTAATCATACTGTTACATAAATAGGTAGCTATAAACTATTTTGATAAGCTGCTCTAGCCGAGTTGAAATTGTTACAATAGTTAGAGTAAAGAACATTTTAAAAATGCATTTTTTCACGTAGATAACCAAATCTTGTTTTAGAAAAATGTTATTTCCATTATATTGATTTGTTTTCAATCTAGCTGTTGTAAAACCTTACGCTGTTTTGGTTATATTTCGTAAAGAATTAAAAAGAATAATCAAATCAGCTCAAACCCGTACCTACCTAAACCCCAAGCCTGCCTAGATCTACCTAGTTTTACGAAACCTAGATGTTTGTCACATGAGGAAAATCTTCATAATATATAATCTACCTGACTGACTACCTTACAACTTTAATAGACACGTAGGTACATGCGCCCGAAACTGGTCTAAATTTTTGTATATGTTAGGTATTTAGCAATATGTGACAGATCTTCGAACTGTGAACGCAAATATGGCTCGACATACAAGTTTTGGCTTGCACGATAGCAGAGTGATAATTGTGGTGACCTCATACAAAAATGTTCCATAAAACCATACTTCTTATAATAACTTTGGGTACGAGTATTGGAGGTGAAGATGGTGAGTTTGACTTGAACTTTATAATATAACAAAAAGTCAAAGAGATGTGCCCTGGGAAAAAAAAACCAAGTAGTGGTTCCTTTTATAACATCACATATTTCACTAAACTATAGTTTTCTTGTCAACTATAAAAAGTAGTTTTAAATAACATTTTCAGATAAAAAGTTCAGATTTGACTACTCGTTCAGTGAGCAAGCAGATGGATGGCTGAAGTTCCACCGCGTGCCATCTACGTGGAATAATGCAAAAATTAGATGTTTGGCTGAAGGTATAGATATACTTAGATACATAAAATTGATTACATGGATCTTATTATACTAGTAGTTCGCCCCGAACTGAGATCTCGTGATGGTCGGAGGTTAATAAAACACAAACAATTTTTATTGACCAATGGTTGTAATTAACTTTGCAAATCGCTTCGAAATCGCCGTCTAGCTAAGTACCAGTCTTACTTGAACTACAAAATCATTGAAACTCCAAGAAATGGTAGCTCACGTTATATTGGGTTTGCCAATTTTATAATTTTTACAACAACTCAAAAACTATTAGACCTAGAATCAAAATAAAAACGGTTGGTCTAAAGAAAACCGTATCGTATGACAATGGTTGTAATTAACTTGATAACTTGATATACGACTTTTTTTTTCACTCCCTTTGGACCCTCATAACTTCACGACCCCTTGACCGATTTACTTCATTTAACCAACCAGTAAAACTTAAGAGTACTATCCGTATACTTATCAAATTCTGTGAAGATCGGATAAACGGTTCAAAAGATCTCGTCGAACAAACATACAAAGCATTTTTGTCCAAGTTGTCACTAAGATCTTCGTTCGCTTCGCTCACTCGATCAATTAGACAGCATATAGCAGCGGTGAATGTGTTGTATGAACCGCTTAGTCGACATGCTGCAATCGCCAGTGAATAGAAAACTAATCGAAAAGTATGGAAATGTAATGACTTCTATAGGATGTCGTTTTACGTCACAATTTCGTGCGATTTTTGACGTTTTCTCTACTGCGGCTGTAGTTAGAAGAGCAGATCCTAGCAGACCAAAGGTTGCAGATTTGAATAAGTAGGTATATACAATCATCCTCCACACATAAAACTATCAGCAATCTAGTTTCTCTATTATGTGTGGGACTAAAAGGCGTTGTGTGGAATGACCATAAAATATTTTATTTACTTGTGTATTTACAGGGGCAGTTCTAGCTTCTCCACTAACCAATCAGCTAAAAGAGGCGATTTTGAAGCACGTATCCAACGACCCTGTTAATGATATATTCACTGGTATACATTCACACATGTCCTATATAGACTATGCTTCAATTGAAGGTAACTTTGCAATATCTGCTTTATTTTGGTTTAGGAATCGTCACCGTGGGCATTAAAAGAGACGAAAAGAAGACCACTAGTCTCATTTTCATTTGAGCACTCCCCTGCTTCGGAGGTAAGTCTTAGCTAAATCTAAAATTGTAGCAGATGATCATGAATTTCTTCAATCTCCGGAAAAAAAATAATACCTTAAGAAAGCCATACTGATCCGGGCTATTACGACACCTGACGCGTCAGCTTACCTGATGAGGAAACTCCCTTTTTAGGTATACCGGAATCGAGACTGCCTTTAACCTGGTCGACAGGCGAGCCTAAAGGGAACACTAAGAACTGCCTGGTGATGAAAACGAAAAGTAATGGTACCATTGCAGACGTGAAGTGCAGTAATACTTTCCCATACGTCTGCTATAAGAAACGAACAGAACTAACGATTACTGAGTGCGGGACCCATGATAGAGGTATGAGATTCTCCTTTTACATAGATTCTCCTTTTACGCATTTCTTTTTATTTTTTAACATAATCTTGTGGTGTAATTTTGCAGAATATAAACTAGACTCACGCACTGGAAGCTGCTACAAGTTCCACCGGTGGGGTAAAGTATGGTCCATAGCGTACATGACCTGCATTGCCGAAGGAGGCCACCTAGCGATCATCAATAGCGTGCAGGAGCATATGGTTTTGAAGGAACTCTTTGACTCGGTTGAACCCAATGATATCTTCACAACAAATACAGGAGGTTGTTATGTGGGGTATTGTGATATGAGAAATGGTCAATACTGGATGACAATTCATGGTAAGAGTTTTTAGGTCTTCATTATATTCAGAGGCACCAATAAGTAGGTAGTAAACGAAATAAAAAATCATTTGAAAATGGTATTAGGTATCCGGCTATTAGAAGGTGCAGCAAATAAATTGTTGATTCCAGGTGAGACTCTGACACAAGCTGGATTCGATTGGTGGGGTCATAACCAGCCCGACAACGCGCGATTAGAACCTGAAGGAGAAGCGTGTGGGACAATATTAAGGAACGGTCGGCTCAACGACATATATTGTGGCCGGACTTTGGCGTTCATTTGCGAGAAGAACCCGAAGAGCCTTGAGACTTCTTATGAAATTTAATAAAATATTTTGTAAATCCTTTAATCGCTCGATAACTGTTATGGTGGATACACACGTACGTACATGCTCGATGATTTTGGTCGATCTCGAGCAAGCGCGAACGTGTGGCCATGCAAGTCTCAAGACAAATGTTCGATGCGTATACTCAAGGTCGAGGTTATGAGCTCTAGAAGACCAATAAATGAATAGACTCCGTTTGATTCGTAAATACTTAGTGTTATTTTTTACTTATAATCCCTTCTACAAGCTCCAAATTGGTGTCATTTAGACTTGCTCAGGCTTATATAATCGGAAACGCAAAGGGTGTGTTGTCATTTCCCGGTTCAATAGAGCGACAGACTGTCTGGTGACTGATAAACTGTTTAACACCCTTCGCTTAGAGACACGATGAATTATAAATATAAATAATAATAATAAATATTCACGGACACTTTAGAAGTTAATGACCTGTAGTGCAGTGGGTAAGATTTACCCCATACGGCCACTAGTGGTCAGCGACTATTTCTAAAACAGGCACAATATAGAGAGTAGCCAGTGAAGTGTATGAAGAATATCCTCTAGCCACTTGTGGTGGGTGCCACCACTTGTAACCTACAAGTAACTTGAGTATAAGAACTCTAACGTTTTAATTTGAGCTCTCACACACAGTGTCCTGTGCAGGTTCAATTCTCGGGGCGTGACCCAAACAAATGGGTTCACGATCATTGATTTAGAAAATGTTAGACGTGGTTATCACATTAACATCAGGATTTTTTTATGAAGTAGGTAAAGCAAAAAATAATAATTTGAGCTTTAAAAATAGTATTAAAACATTCCATGTACGGTAAGTAGGTACTTTTATAAAAAAAAATGAGTACCTCGTAATAAGACTTGGCTCATACAACTTTCGCAGACATTTTTGTTACGAGTGAATTATATTCATGTGCTTAGAAAAACCCGATCAGTCGTGTATTCTTCAAATTACTGTGCTCGTGTCGCAAATCGATCGTTTGATCGGAGATAGGGCACCTGCCCTTAACAGCATTATTACGATCGCGATCCACCGTTTAGGCATACAATTTAACTAAATATGCCTTACAGATTCATACAGCTTCAAAGAATTCTTTGGATTTTCGATACTACATAAATATCATCCATTTTTCCTAACTACATTAGGAATATGTGATCAGACGACGCAGCGTAGCACTTGATGTTATGACTATGAGGTAAACGATGAAGCAGGCCAGACTATTAGTATGTACTTATTTCTTAGGACGATCGCATCACCTTGAAAGCCAGTTTTTATGATCCTCGCAACCAAAACATAGCGATTCGAACCGGAGAGAACATGTTACAAGTTTTAAATGAATTGAGGAAAAAGCAATTGAAAATACAAACGTTGAAGTAGCTGTACGCATTTCTAATAAAAAAATAATGTTTAGCTATATAAACCACTTATTTTACTAGTGAAAAACTATTATTTTGTAACGTAAATCTTATTCGTTTGGTACAAGTTGGAGTTTCGTGAGTTCAAGCTTTCTGTGACAAACGTAAATAAAACAACGATGTCGTTGTTGGGTGAAACAACTATCATTTTACTATTGGTCTGCGCAGCGAAGAGTCAAGGTAAGTCTCCGGTTCTCCCGACAATAAGTGACATAAGTCACTAAGTCATAATAGCATCGTCGAAGTGCTCCTGGTAGGTGGATATGAAGTGTTGTGCACATTTTATCAGCCCCCGTATCGTAACCTCTGAGCTTTCGCTGCCCAACATAGTGTCATAAGCGATGTGGCCACAGATATACGAAAACAAGAACCTTTGAGGGCAAAAAACGCGCTAAAACGCGCTAATCACTCATCACTATTTAGACACAGAACAGATTACCTATGATTTAGTATAAAAACAGTTCAGAAAACCTGCCAGGTTTTTATGAGACAACGATTGCTCCCCTGTGTATTGTTTATTATTATATTCAAACAACTTGGTTATTATTACAAGTATTTATTCGGTGCCACGTTCTGTGCCCGTACGTTGAACCGTGTGCGCATGCGCGGAGGTCGGGGTTCTCACACCTCCCTCGGTACATTACGTCATCATTACATCATCCCCTTTTCCAAAAAAAATAATTATAACTAACTAGGTACTATGATTTCAAACATTACTACTTTGAACTAGGTACTATCTTATTTAAGTACATAAAAAGAAATAACATCTTTTAAACTAAATTAACTAAAATGAGTTAACATTGTTGTTTTATTTTATACCCTTTGAACTGCACATCCGTTTCAAATAGAAGATTTTAGCAGACACTATCCAGGTCGAACATGATAAGATGTTCTAGTGTAATTTACACCATTACGGTCTTTAATGATATAAGATCTCAAACCATTTTTCTTTTCTACCGTACCAGTTAACCATCTGTTAACAGTTGGATCTTTTAAAAAATAAACATGCTGACCAATATACATATCATTCTTAAATCTAGTATTTTTGTTATAATTATTAACATTTCTATTCTCACTCTTACTAAATTCTACTTTTACATTTGCATTTATTTTTGGCTTTAAATATGCATAACAAACTGGTAACTTTGCTTTTAGATTTCTGTTCATAGCTAATTGTGCTGGTGAAAAGTTTGTTCCACATACTGGAGACATTCTATAATGCAATAATGCTATTCTTACATCAGTTTTATCTTCAAAACATTTTTTAAATATTTTCTTTGCAATTTGCACTGCCCTTTCTGCCATTCCATTCGACTGTGGGTACCTAGGACTTGTGTAGGTAAACTTAAATCCCCATTCAGAAGCAAATTCTTTGCATTCTTTGGAGTCAAATGGAACGTGATCGGACACAATCTCATTTGGAGACCCATGAATACAGAAAATATCAATCAAAGCATTGTTAATACACTTGGCACTTTTATTAGTAATTAGTTTGATATCGAAAAGGGGATGATGTAATGATCCTACCGGCTGCGCCATGTATTGTTTATTATTATATTCAAACAACTTGGTTATTATTACAAGTATTTATTCGGTGCCACGTTCTGTGCCCGTACGTTGAACCGTGTGCGCATGCGCGGAGGTCGGGGTTCTCACACCTCCCTCGGTACATTACGTCATCATTACACCCTGAACCTTGCTGCGCAATGTACAACGTTATTCTTATTATTTTTCAGTTTTAAAGTACAGATATGACTACTCGTTTGATGAGGAAGCTGACGGATGGTTTAAGTTTCACCGAGTACCAGCTACGTGGAATGACGCTAAGCTTCGGTGTCATGCTGAAGGTATTTATCTTATATCTATCATCATCAATATATATAAAACTCTTTTGAAGCTGACAGAGAATCAACGCACAGCCTAAACTATAAGTCCTAGAGGTATGAATTTTGGAGGTTAGTATCCTTATATAGTGTAGGGGCGCACTAAGAAAGGAATTTTGAAAAGTCGCACTCTGAAGGGTCTAGGTCGCGACGGCTAGTACTGTAATATTATAAAAAGAAAAAAAAATATGGTTTGTTTGCATTGAATATGATACGAAGGTACTGGACCAATTTGAAAAAAATTTTCATCGTCGGGAAGCTACACTATCCCAGGGTGATATAGGTTATATTTTCGGAAAAATGAGGGATCCTTACTAAAACTCCAATAACGTAACCCAAGGTGTAAAAAAATGACCTTACAAAATTCGGTTTTTTCGTGCGAAGCCGGGACGGTCCGCTAGTTATCATATCAGCCTGTAGAATTCCGCTACTAAACATCCCCCAGAGCCGTTGATTTCGAGACAAAAACTATTTGGGACCAATTCCCAAGTTCGGTCTATCGTGTGAAAAAAAAAAACTCTTATTTTTTGTATCAGCGATTGTTCTTTTTTTATTTCAGGAGCTGTATTAGTTTCTCCCTTAACCGAGCAACGAAAAGAATCTATATTGAAGCAGGTATCCAATGAGCCAGTTGCCGAAATATTCACTGGAGTTCACGCTACTTTCTCTGATGGTGACTTCACTTCTATTGAAGGTAATTAAAGAGACCTATACTTAGATTGGTAGCAAAGCTTTTTGGTTCCACATGCAAAAACAACATTGCCTATGGGTTCGTTCAAAGCCACTACGTCATTTAGTTTCTTGAGCTGTCTATTATATTATACTATATTACATAGAAGTCGGAAATCTTCAGTTAGTAGATCATTTTAAAGATTGTGCGGGTGGAGAATAAATATTTCGAGAAAACCACGGATCTAGGTACATGGTATTTCATTTTATTCTCTCTGAGGTTTGTCGCAAGCAAACTGACAGAAACCAACTTGATATTTTCACAGTAGCTAGATTTTAATTAGTCCATGACAGTAGGTACATAGGTCCCGACTACTCCCGACACGGTTTAATAGCTATGACCAAATGTCAAACGAAATCAATCTTAGGCAATTTTTTCAGGTGTACCAATATCAAGGCTGCATCTGAACTGGTTAGCTGGCGAGCCCAAAGGTCTCAAAAACTGCCTCGCAATGAAAACAGAAGGCAACAACGGAAGCATGTTATACGTGAATTGTGATGAAACCTTTCCCTACCTCTGCTTCAAGAGGCGGACGGAGCTCGCGTTCACTGAGTGCGGGACTCCTGATACAGGTGATTTGCAATATATTGGAAAGCATTGATTCAATGGATAGGTCCCTGTTTTTAAATTTTTACATTTAAGTTTTACAAAACAACCTGTAACTAACTGGCTGAGATGTAAGAGAGTAGTTTCATTCTCGTGGCAGGACAAATCTGAGACAGGGAAACCTAGTGCGAAACTGTGGAGTAACCATCATTTCATTGCTTTTGGTCTTCAGTAGATACAAACATTGGTACCACTAACTTACTAAAAGCTTTCTACAGAATATAAGCTGGACACGCGTACTGGAAGCTGCTACAAACTGCACCGCCGAGAGCTTGACTGGCATAAATCATTTATGACTTGCATTGCTGAAGGTGCCCACTTAGCGGTGATTAACAGTGATCTGGAAGCATTGGTCTTGACGGAGTTGCTCGCCAAATATAAAGTCGAGAATACAAACAGACAATTAGGGTCAGGGGCGTTTATTGGAATCCGTGATATGAGAGATGGTGGATCTTGGATGACTGTTCATGGTAATAATTCCGTCTGCACATAATTTTGCGTAAGGAGATATGTTAAGGAGATAAGACACATGACCATACCATATATTTTAAGTTATAGGTTTCTAGCGATTGTAGAATAACAACTTGCCAACATGCAGAATGACAGCTGATTAAAGTTACGCAACGATTATAAGTATAGCGGTACCTTAGGAACTATTGTCAATAGTGCCTAAGGTAATAGTATTGAATAGGTAATAGTATTCAATAGTATTGAAATATTAGGTACTTTATTACATACCTATAGATTGTGCTGTTCGATTCCAGGTCAGACGCCAACTCAAGCTGGATTCAACAAGTGGATCAAAGGCCAACCTGATAACTCAACAATTCAAACCCCTAATGGAGAAGACTGTGTGTGCTTGTATAACAGCGGTCTCTTCAACGACATATGGTGCAGTTCCAAACTAATCTTCTTTTGCGAAAAGAAACCAGATAGTCTGGAAAATATAATTTCTGAATAGGAAATATATTTACGTATTTACTAGTACAACTAGTTTTAAGCTAGCTACTACCTAACAAAATGGATTGTATCATGTCAGTTAGCAATAAAAATACTTTTGATCTGCCCTCATATCGCAAGCTTTGAACTGCGTTCGCTGCCCAGCATAATGTCAAGTGACGTGGCTACAGATATACGAAAACAAGAAGCTTTTGACGGCAAAAAACGCGCTGAAACGCGCTAATGTCACTATTTAGTCACAGAATACCTATGATTTAGTATGACAACAGTTCAGAAAACCTGCCAGGCTTAAACCTCGCAGGTTTTCATTAGACAACGATAACCCCACTGATTTGATAATGTGATCGCCATACTTACCTACGAACGAACGAACCTATGAACGGTGCTTATCATCTTACTTAGAATCCGTTTGCGCAAATCATCTTGCTACAATTAGCCGTATCCTCGTATTGTATCCTATTTTTATTTATAATTTAGGCTACTATTAGTAAGAGATAGCCTAGTTGTAACTGGTGTTTAAATTATACAAATTATAAAGATTATAAAGACTATCTATATATAGACTATTTGATCTGTGCTTAGGGTTAACCAACAGCATACCTAGTCTCACCATGGCCATGGGTATGCGGGTTTTAATAATAGACTTTGATATCGAAACCCTAAAAGTACGAGATTAAAAGTTAAGAGGTACGAGTATGAGGAAAATCTGTCGAATACTAGCTTGAAACTGGTTTCCTGACTTGCTATTTTATTTGAACTCGGACGTTCAGAAGACGATGATTATGTTAGCAAAATTTATCTTAGTTACTTGTTTTTGTTTTTGTAATTCGTACGTTCGTATATTATATTATTATGTGTAGGTTAGACGCGTTCTAGTGGTAAACGTCGTTGATTTATAAAAAAAACTAATAATTAAAATGATTTGTAAAATAATCATCCTTGTGACAACATTTTGTGTAACAAATATTGGAGGCGAAGAAGGTAAGTTCGACTTTTGATTATTTTCAAAAAGTTTGATTTAACTTGGTTATTGAAAAGGTTTCTACATTATTATCAGAATTTAGGTTCATAGATTATATTAAAAAGTAGCTTCCACTCGTGATTCAGTTCGCGTCCTGTTGGATCCCGTTGATTTTCAGGGATAGCCTATGTGTTGATCCAGGTCACGGGAAATATTTATTCCAAATTTCATGCAAATCATTCAGTAGTTTTTGCATTAAAGAGTAACAAACATCCATACATCCATAAATCCTTACAAACTTGCACGTTTATAATTAGTATGATAAAATACCGAGACTGTGAGAATACCTACATACCTATTACCTACATATCGGAATTTTCTTACGAACAGTAACCTGTAATTTTTTTTGTTACTCAGAATAATTCTATTCGCGTCGTCTATATTTTGGACTTTTGGGTACCTACCTCGTATTATATCTGACGGGCAGCGTTATTTGGAGTTAAAGTAAAATCCATTCGTCCATGAAAATCCACCATACACCGGGCACGTAGATTATAATGTAGATACACATAGTTTTCAAAACTTTATTTTGATTATTTCAGGTCCATCATTCAGATTTGACTACACTTATAATGAACAAGCAGAGGGTTGGTTCAAGCTCCATCGAATACCATCTACGTGGAATAGAGCAAAGATTCGATGCCATGCTGAGGGTAAAAAAATCTACTTAGAAATAAGTAGTACTTACATGTCCACAGTGCTCGTTTACATGCTTTCGAGAGGAGTGTTGCAGTAGCCAGTTAGTGGTCAAAAATAACTTCATAACCATCTAAGTTAAGCAATAATAATTGACACGATAGGAAGAAGAAGCAGTTTAGTTTGTTCCACGAATAGAATCCAATATTTTTTTTTTCCAGGAGCCATTTTAGCATCTCTTACAACTGAACAGCAACAAAAAGGTTTATTGAATTTCGTGGCCAACGAGCAGTTCACGGAGATATTCACCGGCGTGCACTCTATTTTTTCTAACGGAGACTACTCTTCAGTTGATGGTAACTTTCCTGTAATTTATCAAGACTGGGTTTCTACCCTCCAGCTTGATTATTCTACTTTTTTTCTACTATTTTGAAAGGCGCCGAGCATGTCACAGTAGACACACTTATATGAGTTTAGATTTCTTTTTCAGGTGTGCCCTTTGAGCGACTTCCTCTAACCTGGGCAGCTGGCCAGCCAAACGGGCTCTCGAAGAACTGCTTAGCCATGCTGACGCGCGACGGCACCATGACAAACGTGAATTGCGGAGAAGGTCTCCCCTATGTCTGCTACAAGAAGAGAACAGATCTGATTAAGACGCAGTGTGGAACTCATGATCAAGGTCAGAGGCAAAGCTATTTCATTTATTTTATTTATATTAAATCCCCACCTTACCAATTTGTTCAACACTATATTAGATTCAGGACAGCTTCCGAAACAAATGTGTCACTCAAACATTGTCCTCCTTCATAAGAAAGGAGACAAAAGTAACATTGGCAACTATAGACCTATTAGCCTGGTATCACATTTGTACAAGGCTTTCATTAAAGCCATACAGAATCGCATTGCACAAACCCTTGACCAACACCAACCTCCCGAACAGGCCGGCTTTCGTCCCTGCTTCTCCACATCAGACCATTTACATACGCTTAACCAAATCATCGAAAAATATTCAGAATTCAGCAAACCTCTTTACGTAGCTTTTGTAGATTATACAAAGGCTTTTGACAGTGTGAAACATTCTGCAATATTTAGAGCGTTAATAAATCAACAAGTAGATGAAACGTATATAAAACTCCTCAAGTTAATATACAACAATAGCACAGCAAATATTAAACTAAATAATACAGGACCCACTTTTTCTATCAAAAAAGGAGTTAAGCAGGGTGATCCACTGTCACCCATACTGTTTACAGCGACTCTTCAAGAGATATTTAAAACGCTAACTATTTCATGGGCAACAAGGGGCATCGACGTCGGAGGCAAGCGCCTAACTAATTTACGTTTTGCCGACGATATTGTCCTTTTCGCACCAACAGCACAAGACCTACAGAAAATGCTTGAAGAACTAAGCGCGGCAAGTCTTGAGGTTGGACTTCAAATGAACCGGTCGAAGACACAAATAATGACCAACAGCACGAGACGTAGGGTCGAGGTAGATGGGCAGGTCATACAATATATCGATGAGTACATTTACTTGGGCCAGCTAGCGAGCTTCGAAAACAGGCAGGACAAGGAAATCGATCGCCGTATCGAGAACGCCTGGAAGAGCTTCTGGTCCATGAAGGCGCATATGAAGGGAGACCTTCCACTGTCACTGAAGCGCAAACTCATCGACACTTGTATCCTGCCCGTCCTAACCTACGGTGCACAGACGTGGTCATTGACCGAGCTGCAGAAGTCCAAACTCAAGATTTGCCAGAGAGCCATGGAACGCAGCATCCTAGGTTTCAAGAGGATCGACCGAGTGCGGAACACCATGCTGCGTTCATTAACGGGTATTGCCGATGTGGGAGAGAAGGCCGCTAGGCTTAAATGGGGCTGGGCCGGGCACGTAAGCCGGATGCCTCCTGACAGGTGGGCCAACTGCGTCACACCCTGGCTCCCCGACGGGCGTCGGTCTCGCGGTCGCCCTAAAAAGCGTTGGCGGGACGACCTCGACGCCTTTGATAGAAGTTGGTGGGAGCAGGCCCAGGAGAGAGAAAAATGGAAGATGTTGGGGGAGACCTTTGCCCAGCAGTGGGACGAAATAGGTTAGGGAAAAAAAAAAAAAAAAAAAAAAAAAAATATTAAATCATTGTAGTAGTATTTAGAGCCTTAAAAGGCACGAAAAGCTTTCCGTTTAGCTAAAAGCGTTATTCATTTTTTTTTTATATTATAATGTATCTAGTCGAACAAGGATTGTATTATTTACTGGTCAAGCACTGATCCAGACTCAAGGATAGATTTTGGTATACAAGTGAATCTTTTTTTAAATCTTGAGTGACGATTTCTTTATCAGAATACGAGCCTAGCCAAATAGTAGTAGGGTAACCAAATAAATATGGGCAATCATGTAAAGTAAAGCATGCCTATAACCAACCCCCTGTTTTTCTATCTTATGATACCATTAGAAATTGACATATCATACTCTCAATGTCAGTCTACTGTCGCTGATACGCTGAACTATATTGAGCTAGGAATTTCTTGATGTTAGATATATTTTCGAAAACATTACTTTACTATGAGGTCAAAGTCAAAGTCAAAAAGCTTTTATTCAATAAAATCTCACTGATCACTTTGAATCGTCATTACGTTTTGTATGATTAGGTATGATTACAATTTTTTATTTTTTTTATTGGATGAGATGGAGCTAGTTCGTCCCAAGCTTGTTTGTCTTCTAAATAATCTCATATTTTATAGTATGCTTTTGAAATAAGTCTTTGTTTCATTACGTTTTTGAACTTGCCAATCGACAATTGAGACACATCACTTGGGATTTTGTTAAAGAAGCGTACACATTGCCCGTTGAAAGATTTACTAATTTTTGAGAGCCTTTTTTGAGGAAATGAGGATAACCAGTTTTGCTTAATGTTGTAAAACCTCGACAGAATACAAACTAGAGTCACGCACCGGGCACTGCTACAAGTTCCACCGGAGGGCTCTGGACTGGAAGAACGCGTACCTGACATGTGTGGCCGAAGGAGGATACCTAGCGATCATCAACAGCGACCAGGAGTCGCAGGTGCTCAAAGAAATCTATGCCGGTTTTAGAGATCAAGATATAGTCTCTATAAAACCAGGTTCAAGCCACATTGGTTTCCGCGATTTGAGGGATGGTGGATCTTGGATGACAATTCACGGTAAGAACATAATTTTGAACCGTTTTTTACAAAGCTATTTTCATGTTCTGATGATCGTGTTCATAGGCAGCTTATATTGACCCACAGTGCTGGGAATATGCCTCCTTCTTTAGGCTAGTAACTGATGATGACGGTTATACAGGTGAGACTCTGCCACAAGCTGGATTTGACCGGTGGTCTGGCGGCCAGCCTGACAACTTCATGGTTTATAGCCCAGAAGGAGAGGCCTGCGGCAGTATATTCAGGAACGGCCTACTGAACGACGTCTGGTGCGAATGGGTTTGTCCGTTTTTCTGCGAGAAAAGTCCAAATAGCCTAGACGTGCTTTAAAGTTGAACAAATTAAACTGCCTTTAACATTCTACAAAAAAAATATTTGTGATATAATAATTACATTATTATTATCGAACTCCTGTACTTCTTCTGATTCTTGCAAAAGTTACTTGAAAAAAATTGTTAGTGTACCTCACAACTATGACTAAGTACATTATTGTACTAGAGTGTATTATAAGTGAATGAATAAACAATAAACGAACCACAGTTATTTTTAATCCCTAACCGAAAAACGGAAGCGGTGTTATAAGTTTGACGGTATTGTGTGCCTGTCTGTTTAACTGTGCCCTCGTAGCTGTGACAGTAGAGCTCTGATTTGGATGATAATAACCTAATTACCTAGTGTGCGTTACTCCGGCAAAGATGTGTTGAATCTGAAAATTCTAATAGGTAATGCAGATATTTAGAGCCTTTTTTTTTTTTTTTTTTTTTTTTTAACGTGAGGAAATCCATCATGGATACCTATTGCTTGTTAGAGCAGTAGGTTATGTCAGACTGTACTGACTAAAACCTCACGGTCCGTCGGGCACTTTTACCGGGGGACGCGAGTGCGCGTTAGCATTCTTCCGCGATCCCAGCCGTGTTGACTATAATGGCCCCTGCACTGTTACTCTGCCGAGTAACCCGCTATGGGCGCAGAAAAGCACCGCGTGCTCTTCTACTACGCTCACGCCGTCCACGTCGAATTGGGTCAAGCGAGAACCTCTCTCTCGCTTTCTCCGCTGCCTCCTTTAAGAGGAGAACTTCTTCACAGAAGCTTGCCACCGCTTGCCAGTTTTCCTCGTCACTTACCATAGCCTGAACTATGGCTGGCAAGGAGAGGTTTCTCCCGACCACAGCGCTTAAGTTTTGGCGCTGGTCCTCCCATGCAGGGCACGATTCCAGCGTGTGCTGGGCCGTATCTTCGGGGCAATCACAGTGATGACACTGAGGCGACCTTTCTTTCCTGGCAATACGACACAAGTACTTTCCGAAGCATCCATGTCCAGAAAGCACTTGCGTCAGTCGGAAAGTTAGTATACCGTGCTTTTTCTCCAGCCACTGTCGCAACACTGGCTGAAAAGCCTACACGACTGAAATTGTGCGCGAAGTTTTAAATTTGTGCCTATAGCTGTTTTTGAGTTATTCAAGAAATTCACTTTTTGCTAGGGTAACGTTTTTTGATGGGTCGATTTTCGCTCCTGGTGGGTCCTAGAATTTGTGCCAATCTACTTACTGGAATCCTTGCTATGTAGGTACTTAGAAGTATATTTTTGTATACCTACCTACTTATTAGTATTATGTACTCCTACTACCTACACTGTATATTCACGACGAGTGTGAGTACCCACACAAACGTTTCGTGGCTTAATATGGTATTATTATCGGTTTGTTCCATCATTTAGTTGTATAGCCAACGCTTGTTTCATTTCATTTGAAAGAAGAGTTGGATACTTATCTACGCTAATATAAATAAATAAATAATAGACCTCGAACAATACCACCTAAAATCTCATCTAAAATCGGGGAGATCGATTCGCTATTTTTTAAATCGTGGAAAATCGTTTCAAGGCGTGCTATTTACAAGACTACCCTTAACATGAGCAGAAGGTCACTCCACGGGTCTCTCGAAGAACTGCTTAGCGATGATGACGCAGAACGGCACTATTATGACAGACGTGAAGTGCAGCGAAGGTTTGTAATACCTTACGTTTGCTACAAGAAACGGACAGAGCTGGTCAAGACGCAGTGTGGTACTTACGATGAAGGTGAGAGGAGTCACATTTTTTAACTCGACCAGAGTCTTCCACTAATGTTGATTTGACGAACATTTTATAAAAAGTAGGGAATGGAATATGTACTTATAATTAAAACCCTCCGCGCCTTGAGATTCTTTGTGCATCAAGTACTCGTCGTTCATCGCGTAGGTAAAACGTGTAATATAATAACCGACCTGTATCAGCTAAAAATAGATATATCAGCAAAGACTCAGTTTTTACTAAGTAAGGATAAATAAAAAAATCCGAAAAAGCCAAAAGCTAATATGCTTTTGGGAACAAGAAGAATGCCCACCTAGGTACTTATTGTTGTTAAACTCCAGCAGAATGTAAACCAGACGAAGTTCCACGTAAGGGGTTTAGACTGGACTAAAGCATACTTGACATGCATCGCCGAAGGAGGATACTTGGCTGTCATCAGCAGCGAGCTGGAATCAAGGGTTCTGAAAGAGATCTATGCCAACTTTAGACACGAAGATATATTTTCCAAATTCCCCAAGCTATGTCGGGTTCCACGATTTGAGAGATGGATCAGCTTGAGTGACCATTCATGGTAATAACTTGAGAAACTCTATAAACTTGACAAATTACAAGTGCTAGGAAGATTGGATTTTGATTGTATTTTGCATGACTACAGGTGAGATTCTGAAAAAAGCTGGATTTCAACAATAGAAACCCACTCAGCCTGATAACGCTACGAACCCGTATATAAATCCGGAAGGAGAGGCATGTGGCAGTATATATATGTATAGAAGTGGCTGGTTGAACAACAATTGGGCGGTCACATTTCAGAGTTTTTTTGTAAAATAAGTCCGAATAGCTTGGAATAAAGAAATAAACAGGATAATAATCATCCCACACCGTGTTTTTTTTACCGCGTTACTAGGAAACCCAGCATAACCCAGTAAAAAAGACAAATATCACGGTTTCGAGCGAGAATCTTACTTACAGCCGAATACTCAAACGCTACTTATATTAAGTTCATGCTTAAATTATTGCCATCTCTTACCGATGACTAATTTCAAACAGAGCCCGAGCAATTTTCTTATTCTTCTCTTATTTAATTTAGGACTCTGTCTGTCATTTCGACAGGCAATTTTGCCCATGTCAAGTGGTGTATTTGAAACAGTATAAATCAAGTCATTCCTCAAGTCGGCTGTCGTTTATTTTGAAGAGAAAATGGTGGATTTTCTCTTCAAAACTTGAAACTAATTTCACCATTCAGAGAAACCACTTTACACACAATATATTTTATTCCAATGGCTCACACTTTATGTTACGCCTAAGTATTATTGGTTAGAATTTCACCAAAATTAAATAACAATACTCAAAATAATGCAAAAAAAAACTATTAAAATAAAAGTGCTATATTATGTTGTTCCAAAAAATTACAAAACTCGAATCCCAGAGCAGTTAAGTGCTTAAATTTGAGTGACGTTTTAGTATTCGGCCCTTAGAGTTTATATTATATGATCTGTGCTTAGGGTTAACTTAGTAAACCAGCAGCGTACCTAGTCTCGCACTAGCCATGGTATGGGGGTTTTAATAATAAACCTTGATATCGGAACCCCAAATGTACAAAGTTGAGAGGAATGAGGAAAATCTGTCGAATACTAGCTTGAAACTGGTTTCATAACTTGCTATTTTATTTGAACTTGGACGTTCAGAAGCCACAAGGATACCAAATTTATCGTACTTACTTATTTTGTGTTTTTGTAATTCCTCCGTTAGTATATTATATTATGTGTAAGTTAGACGCGTCCTAGTGGTAAACATAGTTGATTTATAAAATATATAAATAAACTAATAATTAAAATGATTTATAAAATAATTATCCTTGTGACAACATTTTGTGTAACAAATATTGGAGGCGAAGAAGGTGAGTTCGACTTCTGATTATTTTCAAAAAGTTTGATTTAACTTGGTTATTGGAAAAGGTTTCTAGATTATTATCGGAATTTAGGTTCATAAATTATATTAAAAACTAGCTTCCGCCCGTAATTCAGTTCGCGTCCCGTCATTTTTTTTTGTTAGAGTTAGTTTACGCAGAATAATGATATTCGCTTCGTCTATAGGACTTGGTAGTGGTAGTATAGGACTAAGTTTGGAGTTTTGAGTACCTACCTCGTATTTTATCTGACGGGCAGCGTTATTTGGAGTTAAAATAAAATCCATTCATCCAAGAAAATCCACCATACACCGGGCACGTAGATTATAATAGGTAGGTACACATAGTTTTCTAAACTTTATTTAGATTATTCCAGGTCCATCATTTAGATTTGACTACACATATAATGAACAAGCAGAGGGTTGGTTCAAGCTCCATCGAGTACCATCTGCGTGGAATAGAGCAAAGATTCGATGCCATGCTGAAGGTAAAAAAATCTACTTAGAAATAAGTACAGTACTTACATGACCACAGTGTTCGTTTACATGCTTTCGAGAGTAGTGTTGCAGTAGCCAGTTATGGGTCAAAAATAACTTCATAACCATCTAAGTTAAACAATAATAATTGACACGATAGGAATCAGAAGCAGTTTAGTTTGTTTCACGAATAGAAACCAAACTGTATCATTGGGTAAGAATCCAATATTTCTCTTTATTTTCCAGGAGCCATTTTAGCATCTCCTACAACTGAACAGCAACAAAAAAGTTTATTGAATTTCGTGGCCAACGAGCAGTTCCCGGAGATATTCACCGGCGTGCACTCTACTTTCTCTGACGGAGACTACTCTTCAGTTGATGGTAACTGTCCTGTAATTTATCAAAACTGGGTTTCTACCCTCCAGCTTGATTATTCTACTTTTTTTTCTACTATTTTGAAAGGCGCCGAGCATGCCGCAGTAGACACACTTATATGAGTTTAGATTTCTTATCCAGGTGTGCCCTTTGAGCGACTTCCTCTAACCTGGGCAGCTGGCCAGCCAAACGGGCTCTCGAAGAACTGCTTAGCCATGCTGACGCGCGACGGCACCATGACAAACGTGAATTGCGGAGAAGGTCTCCCCTATGTCTGCTACAAGAAGAGAACAGATCTGATTAAGACGCAGTGTGGAACTCATGATCAAGGTCAGAGGCAAAGCTATTTCATTTATTTTATTTATATTAAATCATTGTAGTAGTATTTAGAGCCTTAAAAGGCACGAAAAGCTTTCCGTTTAGCTAAAAGCGTTATTCAATTTTTTTTTATAATATAATGTATCTAGTCGAACAAGGATTGTATTATTTACTGGTCAAGCACTGATCCAGACTCAAGGATAGATTTTGGTATACAAGTGAATCTTTTTTTAAATCTTGAGTGACGATTTCTTTATCAGAATACGAGCCTAGCTAGTAGTAGGGTAACCAAATAAATATGGGCAATCATGTAAAGTAAATCATGCCTATAACAAACCCCCTGTTTTTCTATCTTATGATACCATTAGAAATTGACATATCATACTCTCAATGTCAGTCTATACTGTCGCTGATACGCTGAACTATATTGAGCTAGGAATTTCTTGATGTTAGATATTTTTTCGAAAACATTACTATGAGGAAATGAGGATAACCAGTTTTGCTTAATGTTGTAAAACCTCGACAGAATACAAACTAGAGTCACGCACCGGGCACTGCTACAAGTTCCACCGGAGGGCTCTGGACTGGAAGAACGCGTACCTGACATGTGTGGCCGAAGGAGGATACCTAGCGATCATTAACAGCGACCAGGAGTCGCAGGTGCTCAAAGAAATCTACGCCGGTTTTAGAGATCAAGATATAGTCTCTAGAAATCCAGGTACAAGCCACATTGGTTTCCGCGATTTGAGGGATGGTGGATCTTGGATGACAATTCACGGTAAGAATATATTTTGAACCTTTTTTAACAAAGCTATTTTCATGTTCTGATGATCGTCTTCATAGGCAGCTTATTTTGACCCACGACACAGTGCTGGCCTCCTTCTTTAGACTAGTAACTGATGATGACGGTAATACAGGTGAGACTCTGCTACAAGCTGGATTTAATCGGTGGGATAGCGGCCAGCCTGACGACTCCAAGGATCAGAGCCCAGAAGGAGAGGCCTGCGGCAGTATATTCAGGAACGGCCAACTGAACGACGTTTGGTGCGGGTGGATTAGTCCATTTTTCTGCGAGAAGAGTCCAAATAGCTTAGACGTGCTTTAAAGTTGAAAAAAATTATGTGATATAATAATTACATTATTATTATCGAACTCCTGTACTTCTTCTGATTCTTGCAAAAGTTCCTTGAAAAAATTTGTTAGTGTACCTCACAACTATGACTAAGTACACTATTGTACTAGAGTAGGTATATTATAAGTGAATGAATAAACAATAAACGAACCACAATTATTTTTAATCCTTAACCGAAAAACGGAAGCGATGTTATAAGTTTGACGGTATTGTGTGGCTGTCTGTTTAGTTGTGCCCTCGTAGCTGTGAATTGGATGATATATACCTAATTACCTAGTGTGCGTTACTCCAGCAAAAATGTGTTGAATCTAAAAATTCTAATAAATAATGCAGATGTTTTGAGCCTACTCTACGGTAATTGTGCGCGAAGTTTTAAAGGCGTTGGGGCATTTCAGGTCCCGATTTGCATACGTTTAGTTAATTTTTAATCGATCGAGTGAGCGAAGCGAACGTGATCTTAGTGACAACTTGGACAAAAATGCTTTGTATGTTTGTTCGACGAGATCTTTTGAACCGCTTATCCGATCTTCACAGAATTTGGTAGGTATACGGATAGTACTCTTAAGTTTTACTGGTTTGTTAAATGAAGTAAATCGGTCAAGGGCTCGTGAAGTTATGAGGTCCAAAGGGAGTAAAAAAAAAAAGTCGTACAATTATATCAAATGGGGTGTCATATGATAGGGTTTTGTTTAGACATTCCAAAACCGTTTCTATTTTGATTCTAGGTCTAACAGTTTTTGAGTTATTGTAAAAATTATAAAATTGGCAAATCCAGTATAACGTGAGCTACCATTTCTTGGAGTTTCAATGATTTTGTAGTTCAAGTAAGACTGGTACATAGCTAGACGGCGATTTCGAAGCGATTTGCAAAGTTTATTACAACCATTGGTCAATAAAAATTGTTTGGGTTTTATTAACCTCCGACCATCACGAGATCTCAGTTCGGGGCGAACTACTAGTAATATTAGTTAGGATTATTCTAAAAAAAATGATGCTCTAAGAATCACATCTTGTATTGAATTTGACCTTGAAAGTTATGAGGAAAATCCTTTAGATAATCGTCGGACAAACCATCTACCAAGTATATGTAGGTACCTATACCTACCTCTTTTTGTTTGGACAAGAACTGGTTTACCACTTCACAACACGCTAGATCGTCGAAAGTTTATCTTATGGTAGGTAGGTACATCAATATCATCGTTTATTTTAAATAAACTTCCTGTAAGAGTAGGACGCGCCAAACACAATCAAAAATACTTGCAACAATTTTTGCTTACAAACAAAATTCTTTTTTATGTATTTATTTTGATATTTGTGATTTAAATTAAAATGATTTATAAGATAATCATCCTTGTGACAACGTTTTGTGCCGCGAACATTGCAGGCGAGCAAAGTAAGTTCGATTAATATATTTGATGGTATTTTTCATTGCTTATAAAATATTTTGTTTTGGCTATGAACTGAAGCGTTTGTTCCAGCTTCTTAAGTTTCTTAACGTTCTTCATTGCTAGTATATATACTATATTTGTTTATCTATTGCAGGCCCATCGTTCAGATTTGACTACACGTTCAACGAACCGGCTGGAGGATGGCTAAAGTTCCACCGAATCCCATCAACGTGGAGTGACGCCATGATTCGTTGCCATGCTGAAGGTAAACAATATCTATGTCTAGTTATGCCTTCGCATCTGAGATAATCGCGATAGCTTCAGGAGCCATTTTTTACTTATCCCTTTAATACGAGTAGGGTCTAGTATACATTTTTATTTATGTAGGTAAATCAATTTACTTATGTTTACAGGAGCCACTTTAGCATCTCCCCTAACCATTGAACTGCATAAGGCAATAGTGGACTTCGTGTCCAATGAGCAAGACACGGAGATATTTACCGGCGTGCACGCAACTTACTCTGCAGGGGACTTCGCTTCAGTTGAAGGTGATCTAATCTAAGCAATCAATCATCTCTTACGCTCAAAAAGTCTGAAGTAGTTCAATGACTTCAAGCGTAGATTTGAGTAGAGATTTTTACAGACAACTGTTGAAAAATATATCTACTAAATTTTTTTACGTTTTCACACTGTTGGTTTCATAGAAAATGTTATAAATATGATATAGCCTCGAAGTTTCAGGGAGTGGTCTTATGCTACTCTATGGTGAAAATAATTTTACAAAAACTGTCAACTGCCCGACATCTCTTTAAGTGTAATAATAGCTATAGCTTATTATGTATTTTGTGCATTCGTTAGGCGTGCCTCTGTTGAAGTTGCCCATTACCTGGGCTGCAGACAGACCGAGAGGGAAGTCGAGAAACTGCCTCGCCATGAACACGCGTGGCGGCACCATTAAGGACAAGAGATGCAGCGATAGTCTCCCTTACGTCTGCTACAAGAACTTTACAAAACTTTTACTGACCGACTGTGGCACTTACGATACAGGTAAACAGAGTTTTACCACAATTTACAATTTTTGGTTTTGGACAACAAATTGGACGTGAATCTATCTATGTATTACTATTATAAAACTGTAAAAAAGCCAAGAAGTAAAATTAATGATATGGATAAACTAAATATGCAGATCTTCTAAATAAACGATTCTGATTCCGAAAATCGAGTTTGTCTGTTTGTTTGTTCGCGGATCACGCCTAAAGTACTGGACCAATTTCAATAAAACTTATATTAGTCAGAAGCCCTTTCTCCGGATTGAAACATAGGCTATATTTTATTGAAATCAAAGACGTGAATTCTTAGATACAGCTTGACCTCTCTAAACCAAAAGCAGCCTTTGGCACGAGGTTGACAGATATTTTTGTGGAAAGTTTCGCACGCGTACGAAGTCGCGGGTATCAGCTAGTCATTTTATATAGTTTCTTTATAATAAGCATTAAATTTTGAATAGTTCATAATAATTTACAGCGTACAAACTGGACGCACGCACCGGACACTGCTACAAGTTCCACCGACGCGGTCAGGCTTGGTCCACAGCGTACCTGACTTGCGCAGCCGAGGGAGGTTACCTGGCCATCATCAATAGCGACTTAGAAGACCACGTTTTGCGGGAACTCTATGCCACAGTTAACAATGAAGATATAATCTCCAGAAATCCCGAAACTTGCCACATCGGGTTCCGAGACTTGAGGGCTGATGGATCTTGGATGACTATACATGGTAAGAGCTTAATACTAACTCCTCAAGACTCTTAGATGCACGTTTTGAATTCATAGTGAAAAAATAGAAAAAGTTCATTTTTTTTCCACTCCAGCGTGCACACGTGCACAGCTCAGGGTAATCCTTCTATCGGGTTGTTCCATCATTTAGTTGTATAAAAAAATCATGGACGCAGTGTATTGCATCACAGGACACGTCCTCGATGGAGTTGTTCTGTGAGGTAGCAAATACGTTGCTATAAGGCATAAGTTACCTGATACAGGCAGAGGTTATTGTTTAACATCAGGTGGACCTTCAGATTGTTCCATTATTTATTTACTAGCTTTCGCCCGCAACTTTGTTCGCGTCCCGTTGGATCCCGTTGATTTTCTGGTATAAAAAGTAGTGTATGTGTTAATCCAGGTAACGGACAATATATTCCATATTGACTTCCAAGTCTCATCCATATCAGGATATAGTTTTTGCAAGAGTAACAAATATCCATCCATATATACAAACTTTCGCGTTTATAATATTAGGGAGGAAGGATAGGAAGTAGGATTCTCACAAAAAAGGCGATGAGCCAATTTTCAAAATATGATGATGGTTTTAGGTAAGACTTTGGCGCAAACAGGATTCGATCAGTGGGCTAGCGGCCAACCCGACAACTCTACAAATGCAGGGAAAGAAGGAGAGACCTGTGGAAGCATCTTTAGGAACGGCCTCTTAAATGACGTCTGGTGTGGTTGGGCTGCACCGTATATCTGCGAAAAAAGCCCGAACAGCTTGGTTAGCCTTGACATTGATTATTAATATTAAAATCAGCATCAGAAGTAATAACTTTTTCAAAATGTCAGTCAATAGAGGATATAGAGTTATTGCTTCTTAATCATAGCAGAAAGTGGAAGGTTCCTAGTTTTAAAACATAAAAAAAAAAAAAATTGTGTCATCATCATTTAACAATGATGCTACAAGAATTTTCCACCTTTATTAATCACTAGCCGTCTCCCGCGGCGTTGCTCGCGTTAGAGTGTGACTTTTCAAAATTCCTTTTTTAGTGCGCCCCTACACTATATAAGGAACCTACCCTCCAAATTTCATACCTCTAGGACTTATAGTTTAGGCTGTGCGTTGATTCTCTGTCAGCTTCAAAAGAGTTTTATATATATTGATTGATAACTCAATACGTCAATCTCAACGCAGTTATTGATCTGGTTATTTTTACATGTGTCCTTACGTTTCAGATTGGTTTACCTACCTACTTTTACGAGATTTATTTGTATGAATAAAAGCATTGTTTATTTCACATACCTTTTTTGTTTTTTCATAAATCTAATAATGGTACCACTTCATTTTATTGGAGGAAAAAGGGGATACAATATAATTTAGCAAGCACTTCGAGAACCGCGAATACAGATTTTGCTCGTAAGATGTACATAAATAATGTACGTAAATGTGGAGAAGGAAACGCACTTAGAAAGTACATAATTTGCAAGTATGTGCGCAAAATGTTATTCCCCAGATGGAAAATATACCTTCTAGTTCAAACTCAAAACTAATTTGTGTCTCTGACAGAATCCATTTCGTCAAACTAATGGGGTCAACCACTTAGTCCTATCGTTTCCCCCTACTCTGTACCTCTACTCTGTACCTCTACCCACCACATAGATAAACCTGACTAAGTATATCCCTGCCACGTCACAGAATAAGGGATCAAGATATATGAACCTGATCAAGAGGTTGCATGGATACGTCTTTAGTGAACGTGCTCTGTGAGGTAGGCAATGATATTGTTTATTGTTCTAAAATAAACTAATATTTCAAAAAGTAATCTTTATTCACAATGAAAATTACGACTAATAAAGTATTTACAAAATACACATATAAAACAGTTGAGCTATCTACAAACAGTTGCTACTTGATTTTGTTGTTTCCGTATTTCCTCCATCATCCAATTACTTCAAACAACTTTACAGTGTAGCAAGTTAGCAGTGATAATACTACAGGAAACTGGACGCTGGCTGCTGCAGCGCTGTTAGGGCGGAAACCACCCACCCGCTCTGTGGCCTAGTTGCCTCTCACGTTGAGGCACAACTAGCATTTTGTAAAACGGCCGTGTTGAATAATATTCAGAGTAGGTGCCCATTGTTGTAGAGATAAATACATAAAGTATTTAGCTGTTGGTTTTGATAAATTGACATTTACAACAGGAAATTGTGAAACACCGCCAAAGACCAGTGGAATTTTTTGGAAGGACTTACCCTGCAAATTTGAAATTAGCATAACAATGGAAGGTACGAATCAGCTATAACCCGTGGGACATTATTGAACGAAATTATTATATACGCTACGAAAATCATGCAGTTTTATAATTGCACAAAAGCTTTGATTACACAAAGTAAATAGGCACTTATTACATATTTTTCGGTAGCTATAAATTACACGTAAGTATTAGTATGAATAAAATTGAATCCAGATCGTTCTGGAGAATGTAACTATTTCTGAAAATATTTTGAGTATAGGTTCCTAGGTTAATGTGTGCAATAAAGTATTTTCTATCTATCTAACTATGCCACAAGGGCGCCCATACAAGCCCATGGCCATCAAAAAACACCTGTTTTTGAAAGTGATTGATTTTCAATTGAATTGTGTTGGTCAACATCGTCTGCGTCTCCTGCCCACTGTGCCCATAATTATCCTTTCATTATGAATTTTGTTTTAAAATTAGAAAGCTCCCTAAAATTGTAAGGAAAATTCTCAGTCTCTTCAGTATTTGTTACACCTTGCATTGTTAGATGAGTTCATACAATACATGGCAAAGTATCCACAAGTGGCAGACGTTTGACATAGTTTCCGAAGCGGTATCTGCTCGCCTCTGTTCCGCTAAATTAAACGGCTCGGATCCCGCTTTTGAGGGCCCAGTCACACTGAAGTGTAACTTATTATATTAGGTACTGTTTACACAGCAAACACACTATAAAACACACTAGGTACTCATAAAATGGGCTCCCTGACGCTGTAGAATGGCTTGCCATGAGAAAATATCCGACTAATAAGTTTTGACTGTACCTACCTACTTTTCTCATGCACAAAAACCTACCAAGAAAATAATAATGGAATGCGGGCAGATATGATTTAAAAAGTAAAGTGAGGAACCTATTTTTTTAACTAAACAGACAAAGAAAAGAGGCTGTTGAGGTGGAATACAAAATCATCAGTTGTAAAAACAAACGTTTGTAGAATTTAGTCCTAACTCCTAATAGACCTTTACATTTATTGAATATGATTTTATACAGCGCCGTCGGAGCCAACCTATGCCTACACTTTGCGGAATTTAGTTGAGTTCTATAAAATTTAGATTTTAGGTGTGAGTGTCAGCTCAGTCGGCTCCCATCGCTTCCTGTGCCTTCACCTGGCTTACCTACTGCTCTAGGTACTATATCCGTGTACCTATAGCCCGTGGAAAACGGCATGTGACGTCATCCACGGAAGCAATGCAAAGTATAGAGATTGGAATGACATCGGATTGGGAATCTTATTCACATCCGGTATTTTTCTTAGTTGTGAAAAATATCACACCTTCGATAATAAAATTATGTTGTAAATTAAGCTAGAAAAAACTGCGTCGGGTCATGCGAGCTAAGCTAAACAGTTAGCTTAGCTTTCAGTCTGCAACCTAGTTCAAAACTAACACGATTTAGGTTAGATATTTTGATCTAAGGCTCCAGGCAAACTTATGAAATTTGCCTTGCACACGCATGACACGAGATAGGTTCCTAACCTAACGTTATTGGTTCATTGAAATGTTAAAAATCAAGCTTAGTTCTTGGTTTGTTTTAAAAAAGATACCTCGCTTTTAATTTGATATGGTTTTTTCTGTTCTTCCTCTTTATCCGGTGAAATCTCATCAAACGAGGCCAGCTTCCATTTACATTTTAAACTGATACGTAAGTAGCTATAGAGGGGTTGATATAACCAAAGTTGAGTACCCGACCGACCGTTCAAACATAACAAGCTTTGAAGATAGGTGCTTAGGCCAACTTGAACCAAGCAATAGCCAAGTTCTACCTAAGTGCGAAGATTCTTAGCATACCTACTTAATACTTAAGCTTGTGCCTTGGTTTTAGAAAAGGCGGGGTTTAGTACCGTAATAAAACGGTGACGGTGGTTTTGAAAGACGAAGAAGGAGGAGAAATAAAAATAAATTGATTTGATGAATTGCTTTATGCAGGTTGGCCATGTACCTACCAAAATAAGTTGCGCTGCTAATAAAAAATTGGGAAATGCGTGAAGGTTTATATCATATTATCGTGAAAGAAGTCTGAAGGCTTAAAACCGGAAGCTTATGTCCACAAGTGGTAGTGGTTGTTATGATGGTGACTCTTAAGCGGTTTTGGTTTATTGGAAACTTAAACTCAACTTCTAAAAGCTAAAGCACATTCCGAATTAGTTAAACTTAATCGATGTGGAAGATTTTCAAGTTTCGGTTCAAGTGGGTGTGGGAGTCGATGAACACTTTGGGTAGGTACCCATCTTAATAAACAAAGTGTTGAATGATTTGAAAGCGGTCACGCATTAGCGCGTTTTATGTATTTAAAACTAAATGGTTTTTTTTAAAGACACTCCATTTTTTAGATCGATGGATAGATAATACTTTATTGTACACAAGGAATAGGTACGTACAAATTTTAAAACTAACATTGTATTGTACAATGGGATCATACATAAGTTTAAAAACCTACCCCCCTACTACAACCTCATTCATAGATAGATATAATTATAGATAGAATATTCTTTATTGTACACCACTTATAAGTAAACAAAATACACAGATGAATGGTTTAGAAATATAATTTTAACAGTTATCACAATATTAGTTTGATTGAAGTACTGTGATTACGGTCTCTCTGTGTAAACGTACCCTCAGATATAGTAACTACTTCATAGTTGTCACCGTTACTTGTCTCGATATCTCCATAATAATTGTACGGACCCACTAGTGGGCCAGATAAGAAAAAAAATCCCAACGAAACCACTATGCAAATGAGTGGGCTCGATGGGTTTTTTTTTCTTATCTGGCCCACTGGTGGGCCGGCCGGTGGGCTCGATGGGAATAACCCTTCTCTTCAAAGGTATCCCGTCGAAGCAGAAATCAAACCATTTTAAAAAGTTTTGAAGGTCGAAGCTATCAAACTCCACAAACAATGGACACCGAGCACTTCAGCCGCCTGACAACTTGGAGAGCTAATATCCGGTGTTATTGAAATTGTTTCCTGCGACGTCACTCACACTGGAGATTTGTA
Organism: Eulithis prunata; assembly: GCA_918843925.1. Lineage (NCBI taxonomy): Eukaryota > Metazoa > Arthropoda > Insecta > Lepidoptera > Geometridae > Eulithis > Eulithis prunata. The sequence goes on along the minus strand of OU974019.1, from coordinate 2,543,677 downwards.
CGCGATATTGGTAAAACCGCCTTTCTAGTTGTCCAATATGATTTTAGTGGTTAGGGATTGGAATACAGGGTGGTTTTAGTAAAAATACCATTGGGGTTTCGTTGAAATGTATTAAAACTGGATAAACAGACACCCTTCAGATTCCGTTTAGTGGTGACATAAGTAGGTACACTAAATGCCAGCACAAGAGTCTATAAAAATTAAGGCTTGAAACTTATTAAGGCTCCAAGTCGTCAATCTTACTCCTTATCGAATGAGAGCTACGGGTGAAGTTTAGCAATAAATACCACGGATCATCATGTTGGATACGGGCCAGAATACCTTGATACGATAATCTCAGTTCAGCAAACTTGAGTGCTATTTTATCACAGAGAGAACCTGCCTCTGTTATCAACGTTTTACAATCAGTACAGAATAAAACGTAACTACATTACAATAAACATTCTTTCCCAAATTAATTTCTTGAAACAAATCTAAAAATAAATGCGTATTACTCTCTCTTACTACCAGGTAATGTCAAATATTGAAAGAGCTAAATTTTAATCAACTGTTTAACTACATATTCTCCCCCCATCTTATGGAAAGTTAAAGTAGACATTAACCCCCTATCTTATAAAAAGTTAGAGTAGACACAATGTCAGCTGTTTACGTATGGTAATAAAGACATGTCTACTGTAGCTTTTTATAAAATAGATCATCTATTCTGACTATTCTACTTTCATAAGTTTGGCCCTCTATTGAAAGAGACAGAACATGGTTCTACTTCAAGCTTACATCAAGTTTAATAAAAACCGTTTTTCATTTTAAATCCAGACATGAATACAATCGTGAATAGCAAGTTTGAGCATAGAAGCTGAATTATAATGGCAATGAATAAATTTTCTGCGAGCGTACAGACGTATGCATCCAATTGAACGACCGAATAGTCACCGATTTCAAATGGAACAGATGGGTTCCATTATTTGTTTTATAATTTGAATAACAAAAACTTCATTCATTCCATCTACGCTCTAATCTCCGATAAATTTTTATTTTTTATTTACCTAATAAGCAGGACATCCGACGAAGAAAATACAATAAAAATAGAATATAATTTAGGTTATAAAGTCTTATTACTCCAATAGTCTCTTCAGTTTAATGCCACGGCATACAAGTTCAAAAGATGGTGTAGAGTTGGTAGAGTCTAGACAAGACCGAATCTTACACCGGGTAATAGCGTGCGATTAATTTTTAATTAAATACCTATACTATCTTATACCTATATACTTACTATTAGTACACTAAGTTATTCTTGTATTTTTTATAAACTTGCATCCCAGTCTGGCAAAACTGATCAATAAACTCTATCTAGCTCTACAAAATTGATTATGTATTCACAAACAAACATCGCTTGACAAAATTGGCAAAGCCGACAGCCAATCCTGTCAGTGACAGTGCACTAAATCCTTTGACGTGCATGTCCCGTCAACCGAGTCGGATGGATTCGATCGACTGCGTACAAGGATGTGCGAAGAATAGTTTGGACAGGTTTGGACCATAATAGCCAGGTTTGGACCATAATAGCCAGTAGGTACTATATCTGTTCTGTGTCTTTTTTAAAAATAGACGGCATTGCCATAACTATTTTTTAAAAAGACAAAAAGAACTAGGTAAGTACTTTTTTAAAATAAATCTATGCCATTATAAAACTGTAAAAAAGCCAAAAACTAAAATTAAAGGTATGGGAAAACTAAATTAATATGCAGTTCTACTAAGTAAACCATTCTGATTTCAAAAATCGAGTTTGTTCGCGGATCACGCCTAAACTACTGGACCAATTTCAATGAAACTTATACCATTCAGAAGCCCTTTTTCCGGATTGAAACATAGGCTATATTTTTTTGAAATGAAAGACGTGGATTTTTAGATACAGCTTGACCTCTCTAAACCAAAAGCCGTCTTTGCACGAGGTTCATCGTATGCTGGTTAACAGATATTTTGGTGGAAAGTTTCACAGGAGTACGAAGTCGCGGGTATCAGCTAGTTCCTGAATAAGATTGACAACCCGAGTTCTTCCACACAAGAGTTTTTTTCTATGTTCAACACTTTAGATGCAAAAATTGCTTCTCACTTTTTGCCAATCAACAAACTAACTACGGGCCCACTCTGTGACGTTAGTGCGTAACCTGAAACGTCATCAAAGCATCGAAAATGTTCGCAAAAACGTAATTGGGCGCGAGATAGCTGAATTTAGATCGCGCCATCCCGCGTCACTCGACACCGAAACCGAGAAGATAACGAGTTTACTCGTTTAGGCGATTTTATACTTCGCTAGTTAGATAAACCTACTCTTGAGACTGATAAAAAGGAATAGGCTTCAGTTTTAATTTAAAGTGAATTGTGATGGCAAGAAAACTTGCGTCAACGTGAAGAAAACGCGGTGGAAAAGCATTCATTTCAACATTTTCACACATTTTAACTCCTGTCCATTTTAACCATTGCACATTTCGACGTTTATAATTTTTGCCTCATAGACAGCCGGTCCGTATAGACTTTTTGACCCCTGCACATTCAAACCGTTGAACATTTTGTCACGTTAACTACCCCGGAATCGTTTGAAAGAGAATAAAATGATACATGTTGACGGTCGTTGAACAACGGTCACAACTTTGTGAAGTAGTCACCATTCCAATACAATATGAACCCCTAGAGATTCGGCACCCGTTTTCATTGTGTTTCCTAAAGAATGGTCTTCCCATATTTTGTCGTTATCATTCATTGTGAAGGGCGAAATGTTCCACATCGTTGGAATTGCCTACACATGATTGCATCTATTAAAACTTTGTCGCTGTTATCACATATTTAGAAACGTGTTTTTAAGACAAATTTTATGACTTTCAGGCTTTGGAATTTTGTCTTTTATAGACCAGTCATTTGTGCGGCTTGATAGGCATGCTAGCTATTGCCAGCGTCGCTTATTGCACTAGCGCAGGACAGTGGAAAGTGGCACACACAAAAAGGTATATAGGAAGGAACCCATTTACAGCGGGTAAAGTCGGTAAAGTGGTAGCTCCTATAAGAATAAGGGCAATGTGGAGAATGGCTGGAAAGCTTTCCATTCCCAACAGATGATGTCAACTTATGATTATCACGTATAAAACTAACACATTAACTACCTACAATCGATTCGACCTTCGCGAAAAATCCGAGATTTGAACCTCCGGCCTAAGGATCAGAGACGGCACTAGACAACGAGAGCTCCGTCTGATCGTAAGGAGGACAATGCTCCTTGAAGCTTTCATCTGGTTTCCTCATTACAGCGCTTCATATAGATGAATATCAGAGTCTACTCTCTCAGTAATTGGACTCGTGGCTTTGTTTGTGCTATTGCTGTGGTCTCATGCCAATTATTTTTTTATACGTTCTACTTGTTTAGTGCATTCAAATTAGTTCGTTTATAAAAACTAAACAACAGAGTCAGGAGCATTGAGTCTTAAAAAAAAACAATTTCTTCATGGTTTGTTAATCTCAAAACTCTTAGGTAGGTAGGTACATTCATACCTAGCTTACCTAATACCTAGGTATAAACCCGTGGCCGGCTAGCGCAGGTCTGCTGGAACGAGACCGGTCTACTCAAGGAGTACACCAAAGGCGTGACCGTTGGGGCGACGGAGTGCGCGCACTGACTGGAATCGAGCACATGATTTTCGAAACAGAAGACGTTAAACCATTGGACTCCAGTACTTGGAAATATGAGTCCTAAAATGTTTGAGCTATAGCTCTCAGGAACTGAGGGAGAGTTGAGTGAAAAGCTAAAAATACTGATGTTTGTCTTCCCTCAGCAATGCGACTAAATGAAAAACTCTCTAAGTAGAGCGTAAACGGGACTGGGGTGTTAAAATATTGTTGGAAATGACACAGATTTTATTATTATCTCTCAGTCGCAAAACGCTGGTGTAACTTGAAGATGGTTTTCAATTTATTTTGATTGAAGTTGAACGATATATTTTTTTGGCTGTTGAAAACGGTTTACCCTGTGTTATTAAGCTTGTAATGTAAGCTTGGAATAGTTACACCGTGTCAGGTCATAAGGGCACAGATAATATAATATTATATTAGTGTTTATTTATAAATAAGGATCTTCTTCAGCTGAGCTAACTTCTTCTTCTCTTCTTCTTCTTCTCTTCAGTAATGGCCTGTGTCCGTCATTTCGACAGACAATTTTGCCAATGTCAAGTGTTATAATTGTAATAAATAAGTCAAGTCAAGTCATTTGTCAAGTCGGCTGTCGTTTGTTTTTAAAAGAAAATGGTGGATTTTCTCTTCAAAACCTAACACGAATTTTCACATTCAGAAAAACCACTTTACACACATTTATTCCAATGGCTCACACTTTATGTTACGACCTAAGTATTATTGGTTAAAATTCCACCAAAATTAAACAACAATACTCACAATAACACAAGAAAAACTATTAAAATAAAAGTGCTATGTGTCGTTTCAAAAAATGTCAAAACTCGTGTCCAGCTGAGCTAACTAAAATGTTTGCTAAATCTGTTGTCTTCTCGTTGTCATGCAGGTGACAATGATAGAGCATTTTTTAAAGGCGCCCTAAAATGACAGTTGAATATGAAATTATGAATATTTTCTCTTTTGCATTGACAAGCAGATTCCAAATTCGATCGAGAGACAAAACATGGTGTCCTGTCTCTTCAATTTCAGGCTTACACCGACGTTATTATTAACAGGGATAAAGTTTAGTCACAGTTTAGTTCAACACCTACTTATAACGTTAAATTTGACAGCTGTGAATTAGGTAAGTAGGTACATAGGTAATAGTGCTAATATTATGCATTGGCCTACTGTATCGTATGAATAATTTTCCATTTCATAACTAAAACCCTCATAAAGGCTCCTCGGATGATACACCTATAGCCGTGAGAGGAAAGTCGAGGGCTTTTATGCTAGTTATTTTCCTACCACATAGAAAATTTCAGCCACACGTGCACTTGGCAGCCAAACAAGCCAGCAACAGGAATGTTTATGAAGTTTAATCTCCGTTTTGAAAATTTATTACTTTTATGACGTCATGTTGAAATTGAGTCTACATTTAGATTCATAATTTAAGCCCCGGTAATTCCCAATATTTAGGTATATTAATGTTTCATCTGAGTAAAAAAATCCACCATAATATCAATCACTTCAAGCAACGAATGAAGTGATACAATTTTTTCTTATATCGCTCATCTGCCACGTACCTACACATCTCTGGTTGCCTAAGGTTGCCTGGAAGAAATCGCTTTTAGCGATAAGGCCACCCATTGTACTATACAGTGTTAGTTTTAAGATTTTTTTGTACCTAATCATTGTGTACAATAAGGTATTATCTATCTATCTATATATCTCTGGTGGATACGCAGCTTATAGGTGGTTGGTAGATTATCAAATACTTTTGTTTAACACCTTTGTTTCACAGACGCAACTAGTTGTGTATTGTATTAATAAAACAACAGCTGAACAAAGATTTTTGATGAGTGGAATACCTTCATAGCATACTCCTAGATAATAAATGGCTATTCATTTGACCGGAAGTGTTCCCGGGCTCGCGCGTCCCATGTCCCCATTTCATTCACTCGTGAACGCGGATCGGGGAAACTGGAAGTGATAAACCCCAATATTACAGTTATATAGGTGCCTATTCGACAAAAATATATTTAAGTAGGTACCTATGTTTAAAAACACGTGTCATAATAATATTAAATCATCATCATTGCAAGCTTTGTTCCCTGTTATTTTAGCCGTAGACTTCGCCATAGCATTTCGGCAGCATCCGATCTGTTGAACAACCGGTCTTGTGCGGTCGGCACGGCACCCAGCAACTTTTATAGGTCATCTTTTTACCCAGTAGGTACCATCCTAGGCTTTCGAGTGCGATAACCTTTTAAATTATTTCTATACCTACGAAGAGGCAGAAAAAATATAATATTTTAGTAGGAATACTCCGTAGTGGGACTGATAAACTGTTGAAGTTTTTGTAGACTCTACACCGATCTGCAGTTCTGCACTATGCCCATGTCCGTCCAGAGTCATTTCCACTGGTTTGTAATCTTCGCATGTGAATGTCCCTCTCGCGACCGCAAATAACCGCCGTGAATAGATGATGCTTGTCCATCTTTGCCGTATCTATTACAACACATACACACACTACCTACTACCTACCTATGCTCATTTGGCGTCTTCTTGTCTTCTTCTAAATATGACGTGTTCTGGCCACGACTACCTACAGTACGAAAGAATGCCTAAGAATGATCTTTCACATAAAAGATTACTGGTAAAGTAAACTTACGATAGTTGAGTTTTTAGGCCACCATGGAACTGTCACGCCTTCGATAGGTTACCAACTGACAAATATTTGAATTTAGAATTTATTGATTAATAGAATTAAAATAATTCAGTGACGATGGGCAGTCTTATTTCTAAGAGCGATCACTTCATCCAGACCTTGTGGGATCGACCAGATATGATATTAACGGATACGATACATCTACCGTGCCTGAGGATTAACCACTAAGAAGACCTAGTACTGCATTTAATTTTGAAATTCACAGCTGAATAAAACCTAATGCGATGGAAAATTGCTACGCTCCATAAACAGTAACCTCTGCCACAACTTGCACCATCTACAACATTCCCGAATTGATTTACTTGAACACTTATGCCCCAGTCACTATGATTACTTATGAGTGAGTATGCGTATAAAGAGAAACCATGTAGATGCTAAATAAATAAATACAACTGTTTGTTAATAGGTAGCTCAACTGTTTCATGTGTATTTTTTAATACTCTATCAGTCGTAATTTTCTTTCAAACAAATCATCATCATCATCATCATCATCAATATATATAAAACTCTTTTGAAGCTGACTTAGAATCAACGCACAGCCTAAACTAAAAGTCCTATGAGGTATGAAAATTGGAAGGTAGTATCCTTATGTAGTGTAGGGGTGCACTAAGAAAGGAATTTTGAAACGTCACACTCTAAAGGGTAGAACGCGAGCAACGCCGCGGGCGACGGCTAGTAAAAAATAAAATCGGTAGGTAGACGCGAGGTTTTTCATGAGAATAAGAAAGTATGGATCAGGCAGATGGCCGCTTATACGGTTACAGCACAGATCGTATACGTTATAGCAAACCTCACACATCTTACAAGGATGTGCCGTATGTTACATTGCGATGCATCCAACAAGACGTAAAACGTCTCTATGCTTGCCTTTAGGTACAGAAATACACCGGCATTAAACTCATTATATATATCACTTCAAATGGGAACCCAACAGTGCGAGCATCATTACTTGGTGAAAGAAATCAGTAGAGCTCTTTGAGAAAGATTTCGTCCGAGGAAGCACAACTAGTAGTACGGGAGTAGTTTTTTTGACACGTCTAATGAAGGGTTATTTGAAGCCACCAATCTCATTTTTGTATCATAATCGACCACTTTTTTGACCCTATACTTTCGGCATTTTCTGCTGCTTTCGGCCAAAACTGATTGTTCTTTCTGATTTTATGGAGGTTAGCATATATTTAAGGATCTGTTGCCATGGGTCTCATCCTTGTATCATAGCGTTGATATTTTACTGTCGGCTCCCGAACTATAAGTACTTGCTTCCTCGGTGAAAATCTTTCACAAAGAGCTCTATTTACTACTAACTTGAATTGGTTTAGAAAATTCAACGTAGAACTTGGTTTATGCTTTTGAGCAAACCAAGCGTACATTTCTAGGTAACTGTCGCTTACACGGCGATTGCAATTAAACTTTGTATCGCTGAGGTAAGGCTCAGCAAGTAGGTACACTCATTATTTTAGTTAACAGCAGTTGAACTTTTCTTTGATAGGTTCCAAAATAAGCAACCTAAATAATTAGTTTTTTTAAAGCTCGGTGAGGGTCGTTGTATAGCGAATCCCACTTTTTAATTAAATATGTCAAAATGAGACCACATAAAAAGATCCCGTATGATATTTTTATTACGTAACATAATTTCATGTGACATATTCTCAGACACTATTCCAGCATGTATTCCAGTGATAAATGCCGTCAGGATTGTAATCTTGACTTGATTTATTTATTCTATTCAACTCGGCAGCATGTGGTTTTATTGTGGTTTTCCTCGATGGCAAATTGTGGTTGCTGTGAGGAAAGTAAGCTTTTGATTATTATGTTGGCTGTCTTGGGCTCGGTTTTATTTGTTTTATAATTTAATTTAAGCAAGGCAATAAAAAACTAAGCTAAACTCCACTCTTAGAAGATAACTGTAAACTATTGTTAATTCATATATTGCACAAGTTTTCGTGTGAGTAAAAAAGTCGTATTGAATTATGGAAAGATTTTTGTGAGTGTATGTAACGCAAGTGATATTTCTTAGCCAAATGGTACCTATTACAAGTATTACAACACGTAAACACGCTACGAAACGATGTAGCAACGCTACGAAAGCTACCCCTTAACTACGAGCGCTACGAGCGCTACTACGAGTACGTTGAACATTTTCGACAGTCAAGAGTTCGCTTTGAAACGAGTTAGGAAGGTAGAGGTAAAAAGAGTAATCGAGCATAAAATGAAAATAACATCTTAAATATTTATGGGAAACAAAATGTTAAAAGTTAAGCCGCAAAGCGTGTAATAGCCGCTTTAGAAAAGTGCGATCCGCCTTACTTTTATGGGACTTCTTGGAAAGCTTAGATTGAAAGAAAACTTTGGAAATATGAACTTTTAACTCCGGACATTATTCTTCTGTCTGTATTTTCAGGAAATGAAGATTAACGACTTAGAAAGAATTTTGTTCATGTCAACGTTGGATTTAACTGAAGGAGAGTAATTTCTGTTTCCGTTCGCTTTCAAAGAATCTTTTCAGTGCGGTTCGTGGGCGTTCCATGCCTCAACTGAGTTTAGATTTTAAAAATGTTTTGCAAACATCCAATGCTGTAAATTCTAAAAAATTTAAGTACAACTTAAGTCACTGGGGGATAACACTAGCACATCCACAAAGTAGTTAAGATACCTAATCATTTCGTAGGTAGATAGTTTCCAAACTATAGCTTTCGATGTAGGTATTTAGGTGTCACAAATATAAACAAAAGTTTAGAAGGGTAGGAGGTAAGTACTTACTAGATACTTAGATACATAACAGTAGCCACAATTTCTCTAGTAGGTACCTAAACGAATCTGGAATAGTCTTTGAGTGCCTTCTTTTGTTTCGCTTGGAAAAGACGAGTAGGCAGTCTACCTCCTTACCTTTTGTTTTCAACTCCAACCGAGCCCTAAGAGGCAATGAATGGCTGCCGCCATGACGGCAGGCATTCATTTGTTAAATGGAACAGTCGGCTACAGTACCTTCTGCTACCTACTGAGATCTCAGAGATAACAGACAAGACACGACAAGTGTTGGGATGTGAAGCATGTGACTCGTGGGGTTTTTACTATAGGTAGGTAGGTATATGTACTTAGATGTAGTTGTACGAAATGAAATATCATTTTGAAAATGAATGAACATATTAATTTTTATATGGTAGATAGGTATTTGTGACGTTCATATGTATACAGGGTGATAATAGAGTGCGACGTTCGTAAATACAGGATGTTAATTTACGAAATATAGCACTAAATTGAAGTTAACGGAACATAACAGGCGCGTTAAGTACAGTAGTACCAACCTATCGCTGTCAACCAAAACACAAGTTGTAATAAAACCACTCTGAAAATAATTTTAATTAGGTACTTACCTCCACACAGACCACTTAGGTGCCCTTACCTTGCTTGAGTAAGTTGCTCGAATGTTTTATTACCGTCCTATCCAGGGCTAGGGATTATTTGTTCAGAATAATTGCTTCCTACCCTGGGACCTGTTTCTCTAATGAAACCTATGATAACATGCATGAGGTCAAGTTGTGGATATTTGGTTTCACCTTCGAGCTTTTGGCAGAATTGTTCTGTCTTTTATGAATCCGAAAATAGTACCCTATTTAAGTCCACCTTATACCGCGTGCACAGCACACTATACCCATGCCACTGCCGGCATGAATGCCGCTTAGTGAGAATAAAGGCGATGTTGCTGTGGCAATAAGTCCGCGGCATTGATGTCGCCATACATTCCGGCAGCGGCATGGGCAATGGGCATAGTGTGCACGCGGTATTAGGTTTCAAATAAATACATCACCGTAACCTTTTGATGCATGCAACGCCCAAAGGTACCTATCACTAGCGCGATGCCGACCTACCCTATAAAAACTTTATAAGCGCCCTGTTAGTGAAGCTTCCTATATTAATAGTCACTAGAGATAACCTCAGGCTTACGACACCTCTTATAAGACAACATTATTGTTTTATTATTCAGCCGCTACTGTCCCACTGCAGGGCAGAAGCCTCCCTTCCCTCTTTCCACTCTTCGCGATTTAGCTAACATTATTGTAAACAAAATGCAGCCGAATTGACAACCTAGTTTTTTAGAAGTCGGTTAAAGATGCCTATTTCAAAAACTCTAGGCCCGTACAAATAACTCAAACATTCTTGAGTATTTTATCAGCATAAGAGCCTAAGGTTGGTAAATGGCTAGACACAAGTGATTTTCGGCACCATTTACTCGATACGATACATCATGTTGTTATCAACGCTTCACAGACGCTCCACAATAGATGTGAATCATTCAACACTGATTACAAATCATAAATCAACTGCATAATATATGTGTATTACCTACTTCAACTCTCTAGTGTAAGTTTATAAGGTAATGTAGGCATAGTTTTAGCCTTTCGGTAGTAGGTAGGTATCTAGCTAAGAAGTCCCCAAAAATATTCCGTTTCTTTACCATTGGGTCTTTCATGAAGTAGTTTTTACTTAATCATAGTCATACATTTCTACTTTAGTAAGTATCCCAAATAATATTGAGTTCCCTAAAACGTCGTATTGCACGACGTGATAGATCAAAAGTAAAATTTTTTGTTCCCAAAACTTTATTGCAAGGTATAAATACAAGATAAAAATCAATATTAATTTTCAATCGTATAACTAACAATATAATTAACAGATTTTTCTTATGAATGATAATGTAAGGCATTTCTGGCTTTCTCTATCTTACCTTATAACATAATTTTATTTTAAAATAACTGCTAATATAATAAGTAACTGATAATCACAAATCTCATAACTTGTATAATTTTAAAACATTTTAGAAGTGAATGCAAAACTTTGGAAAAATATCTTTGAACCGGCAATGTAAGTAGGTAGGTAGTTAGTAGCATTGCCGATTCAAAGTACAGATGTAGGATCGAGTCCCGCTCCGCGGTTAGCATTCAGACTAATGATTCGATTTAATCAATAAATCGATACATACTAACAATCTTATAATATGTAGCTATAATGGCAACATCAATCACCTTTTATTTTGTAAATGGTTATGGCATTAACAATTAAATTGTTTAGTATTTTCACATCAACAATCACGGTACTGTTTTATAGGTAGGTACTTATCACAATGTGCGATGTTATTAACATTGCATACAAATACAAATCTTGACCTCATTTACAAGTATGTAGGACGTACGTAGTTTATTATTTCATTTCTTATACACGAAATAACACCCTTTGATTGTTCAAAATTATAAAATTAGGATGTTAAAGGTTTGCCATACCCAGAGATGTCACTAAACTTAGGTATTAATTCAAATTAACAGTGTCTCAAGTGTTGAAGTCTGAGTGGGCAATAAAGTATTTTATCCCAGGTCATAGAAGTTGCCACTTACTGGTAAGTAAATAATAAAAAAGTTAAGAGTACCACTAACAAACAAATGAACAGAGTACATTAGGTATTCCGTGATCATAATAGGATCGACTAAAATATCAACTTTTGGCAACTATGTGAATGTTTTATTCTGAATAAAACATAATAGGTACCCCAGGAAGGGTAACACTTTAAAAAAATAAATAAGAGAAACCCAACGTACCTACAACCTACCTACAGCTAATGGAATTGCTCCTCTTGACTGTAGGTAGGTATTTAATAGGTATTACAAATGTCAAGTAGATACATAATACCCATTTTTATTTTACAGAGCAAAATTAGATCATTTCAAGTCAGACATTGCACACTCATTCAGATAAACTATTGTGGTTTCCCCTGTCGAAAACTGAGGAAAATATAAAAAAAACTGCCAACTCCTTGTTTGTGTGTGTACTGTATGTACATGCTTATTCACATCACACACCCACAAAAGACATTGAAGTCATTATAAAGATAAATAATAGCCTTATCGATTCAAACGACTTTTAACTATATAAAACTGCCTAACTAGTCATATTGCCATAATATGCAATAACGTCTCCGCTTAACCAGTTTATATGCATACTGATCAATTTTTTGAAGTGGTTATTCAAGAAGACATAAAAGAGGAATGTTTAGGTTCATTGACCTGACCAATATGAATAAACGAAGGTGTCTAAATCGGCAGTACTTATTATCTTAATTCCTTTGTTCCATTTATCCACTTACCCAAAAGTAATTGACCTTTCACATACAAAAGAAAAGTAATGATCTACCAAGTCACTCCATATTACATGCCCAATCATTTATAGTTCTTATCAGAACGATTTAGAGGCCTGATTCATCAGTTTATCCAAACAAAGCACCGCAATTCGAGCATCTTCTGTTCTTGAGAGCAAGACAGCAGAGAATTCCGAGCGGGAAGAACACAATAGCACACATAATACCTAGACATGTGAAGTCATCCTCCAACATTCCAACTCGACAGGCAGGACAGGCTCCAACGGCTATGATGGGCGGTTGGATGATGATGTTGGTAGCTCCGTAATTAGGCACATAGCCGGTTACGACTGGAGCGCCTTGTGGAGTGTACCCGGGCGGTGGGGGCGGGTATGTACCCCCCGGAGCGCTTGGTGGGTATGGATACGGCTGCTGTGTTTGCATGTAGGGTTGCGAACCTGAAATTCACATTAGGTTGTTTTTGATCCTGTCCTCATACGAGTGTAAGCCCTAGCCTGATCACGTGATAAAGTCATTTATTTGCGCAGTGAAGAGCACAAATGCTTATCTGTGATTCATTGGAGTGGAGTAAGGTTTCACCAAATATGTTGTATTTTCTTTACCTTGCGACATTGTGGCTGAGTATGGAGGTGGTTGATCTGTGATGGTCGGCTTCTCCATTGTTGTTGATTTAATTAGCTACTATACCTAATTCTAATAGTTCAGTGAAATAAAAATAAACACTTGACTTCACCGTACAGTACACCAAAAACAACAAGAAAATAAAGATGAGGGAGGGAGTGAGAGAAAAAAAAAATCATGCGCTGCTGTCACTGTCATGTCGTTTCACATGAATGTCAGCGCCAAATTTTTTTTTTAGAAGTTGTCTTTTTTTTTTTCTGGCATTGGAGGCTTGTCCTTTTGCCAAGTCTTTTTTGGTTAGTTGTGTCTTTGTCAAACAAATATTGCCATATTTGTGATAATGGTTTTCTACTACATTATATATTTTAAAACTATCATATCATATATTATTATAGGTACATCATTATAGCAATAAAGAGGTAAGGCACGCTTGTGTAGTACCATTGCCACATTCAATGAATGTCTACGGTCTTCAAGCATCATCGACCTGATTCAAGCATAAATACCTAGATAAATAGGTACAATGTTACATTATCTAGTGCCAATCTAATTCCTACGTATTTATTTTTAAATATATTAAAAATCTTCGTAAGTTCCTACTTATATGCTGACGTTGCACGTAGGCACAGGTGCTAGGTAGGTAGGGATTTGAAATGCACGTAGGCGCACGTAGACCGTGGGTAAAAAAATTTAAAAGCCATAGCATTTTAACTTTCAATATATTTTATAATATTTTCACACAACAATAACTAAGTATTCAAAAGTCAACTAACTATACCTAATGTCTCACTAAAAATATTTACAACTTTGCTCGGATATAAATCAAACTACTTTTATATAAGAATCACTATCATTATCAAGTAATAGGCAAGTGCTGCATTTACATGACAATTCATAAAAATATTCTAAATCATTATAAGGTCACAAAATATACAATAATAAACCTAAGACACGTTATTATACTGTCAGTAACCAGTAGGTACTGACTTAAAATTATAAAAAAAAATAACAATTTATATGTGGATGTTGGGAATGTCATTTTAAATTCATGTACTACACTCACGTATTATTCTCGAATAAAAAAACACAACGCCCTCTAGTCCCAAACTAAATAAACCTTGTATTATGGGAATTATATTGCTGATAGAAGTTAGGTATGTATAATTTTTGGAATAACTTTTTTATAATACATAGTAACACCCAGACAGAACAAACATCAATGTTTTCCACATACAAATGCTTGTTCTCGGTGGGGATCGAACCCACGACCCGCAGCACGGAAGGCAGAGCTATGCCAAATGTGCTGTGACGCCTGTCAATGCTTGTATTATCATAACATAAAAGAAAACATTTTAAAATACCAACATATTTATGTCTCAGAGTGATGGGCGCCTCACAGGGTACGTCCTCAGTGGACTTACTCCATGAGGTAATACATTGTGAGGTAACCGCTTCACAGCAAGTGGCCTATCTGCTTGTTCAATCACTACTGTCATAAATAGCAAGGGGGTCCGAAATATGCGTTTACAGGGTTCTAAGATTTGTGTTTAGAATCGCATGAGCTGAAAATATTCGTGTTTAGAATCGCATTGGGGTCCAACATCCGGTTTGCTCATCTCGTCGATAGTAGTGCGGCCGGTTATCCGGAAACACGGTCACAGCCGGAAACGGATGCTGCTGGATGAACTTTAGCGTCACACGGATCTGGAATAAACATAAACTGTTGCAATAAAATATTCTTTTCTCAAACATGCTTGGAAATTAAAGCAATATTTTGACAACCTTCTTCGAGATAAATCGAAAATGCAGTACTGGCCAAATATATGCGAGCAGCGGCCGGCCATAAATGTATGAAAATCCATTGCCGGCGTGTTTAGCGGCCAAATAAATTACATGCAAAACTCATATCCGTCGTGTAATTTAAAAATGGAACGATCTTTTACTCCATAACATGGAAACCAAGGAGGTAACTTATCAAAGGTTTTATTCAAATTTCGAACAGGCTTTCAAATAGAAAGCTGATTATTGAAAAAAAAACAAATGCACACTGTAACTTCGTTGTTCGTTAGTGGTTTTGAAAAGTAATTGTATTTGAGTACCATATTGTTAAAATTAAAAACTAGTTTGGATCAAAATGATATTTATGCTGAACCTTGTGCAATGTTATTGAACACAACACTGTTGTTTGCGATTTTTCATAAATCAAATGTGCAAGCGAGGAGTTGTTTGACGTTTGTCAGCGTCCATTAGAATTCGAGTTCTGTCATTGCTAGGGGAAACATTAGAACTTTTATTTTAATAGTTTTTTTTTATGTTATGGTGAGTTTGGTGGAATTTTGACTAATAATAGTTGTGATCGTAGCGCAAAGTGTGAGCCATTGGCATATATGAAGAAAAGCGGTTTCCTTAAAGTGATAAAATTCGAACATAATCCACCATTTTGCCTTGGAAACCAACTTGACTTGACCAATCAATTGGCTTGACTAATATTATCCTACTTCCTACTAATATTATAAACGCGAAAGTTTGTGAGTATGGATGGATCTTTGTTACTCTTTAACGTAAAAACTACTGATCCGATTTGGATGAAACTTGGAATATATATTGTCCGTGACCTGGATTAACACATAGGCTACTTTTTATCCCGAAAAATCAACGGGATCCAACGGGACGCGAACGAAGTCGCGGCCGGCACCTAGTTTTAAATATTTCACTTGACACTGGCAAATATTTCTGTCGAAATTTCGAGCAGAAGCCATAAATAGAAGAAGTTGAAGTTTACATTATGCACGAAATGAGGCGCTTCAACAGCCGGCGTAGTACTGAGATGCTGCAGTATAAAGTCATCAGATTGTTCGAGCCACAAGTCAGCGCCACGCAGCGGGTCGTAATTGAACGGACCTATGCGAAGCATTCCTACGCCATTGTCGTATATATCCAGAACCTGGAATGTATAAGGAATAATTATAAAACTGTAAAAAAGCAAAAAAATATTATTAACAGATATGGATAAAGTGCGAAAGTCGGCACTCCGCGCCTAAATCAACTAAATATGCAGATCTTCTAAATAAACTATTCTTATTCCGAAAATCGAGTTTGTCTATTTTTCTGTTTGCGGATGGCGCCTTAACTACTAAAGCAATTTCAATGAAACTTATACCATTCAAAAGCTCTTTTTCCGTATTGAAACGCAGGCTATATTTTATTGCAATCAAAGACGTGATAATATCTTAGATACAGGCGATATAGTTTGAACTTTCTAAACCAAAAGCAGCCATTTGCTACGAGGTTCATCGTATGCTGGTTGACAGATATTTTGGTGGGAAGTTTCGTACGTGTACGAAGCCGCGGGTATCAGCTAGTATTAATTGAACGGAGTGAGATTTACTTACTGAAACACC
This sequence comes from Eulithis prunata, assembly GCA_918843925.1. Classification (NCBI taxonomy): domain Eukaryota; kingdom Metazoa; phylum Arthropoda; class Insecta; order Lepidoptera; family Geometridae; genus Eulithis; species Eulithis prunata. Next base: position 2,527,125 of record OU974019.1, on the reverse strand, counting down.
CCAAGATTTGATACCATAGGTTAGCATAGCGTGTACTATAATGTTACCTGCGCTGAGTGCGGTCCTCCAGTGATAGTCCTGGCGCCCCTCAATGGGCACTCAGGCCCTTTATCAGGGAATGTGGCTGGGAACAGATCACCAGCTCTGATGTCCACGCCGACGCCGGTGACGAGAGGCGCAGGCGAACCCCCGCCTAGAGCCGTGTTCAGTTCGCAACAGCACGCGAGTGTTAGGTCGATCTCCACTGATAGACGGTGGAACGATACTGGAAACAAATAGGCGACACTTTAGTTTTCTGTGAAGTGATTACGTGATTTACTGCTCAAGCAAAACTCTTGAGCAACATTTTATTTAAGCCTGTCTTGGTTTGCAGATGATTTAAGTTACTTTTGGAAGACCCGCAGGGCGTAGCCCAACACAAAACACATCCGAAAGAATTCGAAATGTAAAAGCAAAAGAATACTACATGTAGTCAGTAAATCGTCACTCACTAACAAATACCTATCACATTACAGACACTTAGCAGTAGATAGACGACAATGGATCGCTCGAATCGCCCACGCCCACTTCGAATTAAAGCCATGTACACAACAATACGGACAACAGAGAATAAATTACAGAACGGTCAAGAGATGCTCAATAACTGAAAGATCACTTGGATGACTGAGCTGACGGCGATCAAGCCAGGCCAGGCAAGACTGCCACTTTTATTTGTACGCGTTTTTTTCATAATTAATAGACCATCTTTTGACTAACTTAAGCGACGATGAAGCTGATAGACATTTGCAGAGGAAATGTCTATCGGAAAACAACATTCACTTTTCATTTCAGTGCCAGCCGCGTTAATGAGTACACCGCTTTAAAATTCGAAACATTTGCTCTTTGGCAGCATGACAAGTCTTCCTGACCTTACACGTCTACTAATTTATATCCGACGTTCATTTGCGATTTTACACTAATGGATCAAAATATACTCCCTGGAACTAGTTTTATTGGACATGTAGTATAATATTGCAAGATTTTAGTGAAGACTCAATTTAAGATGTACACACGGTGACAGATCGACCTAGACTGTTAGGAATTTGAAATATTTTGTTACAAATCTTGCGAGGGACGATATGTTTTCGTGTGCGACGCGCGCCTACACTTATTGCGCTCCTTTTTCAACGAGTTTATCTGTATTGCATAGTTATATTATGTTATGGTTATATTAGATATCTAACCTGAAGAGTGGCCGTGTCTACCAGCGAAGTTTGGATTTTAGGTAAGATTTGCAGATGTTTATCAATTTTATCATCACACTTATAGAGTCTCCTAGCTCAAATATTGCGTTATTGTTCAATTGTATCTAAAAAAAAAGCGCTTGATTGAACCAAGGAAACTCTCTTGAGTGCAAGATGCGTAGTTAGCTACCACCGTCAAATCCGGGTCGAAATACCAAATAGAAAAATGATTCTGTACAAATATTCTAATCTGATGGTTTGTTTATTGTTGGACCTCACTTAACCCATGAAAAAGAGTCTTAAGATTCTTCCATCTACCGACTTTCAGAGACCTTCACCGTACGATCAGCATAGCCAGAGGTTATAAAGTGAGAAACTTACGCATAATATTAGCGAACAGCTCATCGGAGTATCTGTGAGGGTCTGTGAATCCCCCGACCAGTTGCAACTCAAGTCTTCCTTCAGGGTACCCCACGGCCAGTTGTTGGACTCTGGCTACCATGGCGGCGGCTGCTTCTGCAGTTCCAGACCCGTCTAGATGCGCTAGGGCCACTGCTCCCGACCCTGAAAGAGTTGGTTGCGTTGGAAGATAAGATTTCATCCTATAAGCCCCATAAGATGTAGAAGATATTCCCTCAAATCTTTTGGCACTGATCCTTGACGGTGTCGTAAGTCGTGTAGTGTCGTAAGTTGGCAAAAGCTTTCAGTTTCGATGGACGGGCTCGTAAGGTGTTTCCAAGTAATCCTCGTGGTTTTATTAGGTACCTACAGAATTTTTGGCTTTGACTCAGCATTCAAATATTGAGCATTTAAACAAAGTAAAACAGAATCACAGTCATTCACACTTGGGGCAGTTATTTTCCAATCAATCAATATCATGCCATAATTGTCCCGGAAAATAAAAAGCACACTTCATCGGCCTGCCAAAACACACAACTCAATATCCGCTATAATATTAGGAAAGCAATTAGTAGTGGTGTCTTACCTGAATGTCTGATTACAACTATAATACATGATGTAGCGTCGTCGGATCCGATGATGTTGACGTTTTCTGGAAAAAGAAAATTAAAAGTAGTTATTCAAAGATTCAGAGAATGGATTGTGTGAAAGATGACATGAGTAAGAAAGAAATAGCTTCAGGAATGATGGCGGATGATAGCGACGAGAGTGGAGGTAAAATACTAACATGTGATCCACGTAAAATGCGATAAGGACAAAAAGATGATGAATCAAAAGCTGAGAAATCAATTCGGTACACAGAAGATGCATTTTATTTGCACACCGCCGTTTTGGCAAAGATGAGTGAGGCAGCTAACATACACTCATTGTACAATGTTTCACTAACTTATTTTACGGTATTCTGTGCTACGACCGGAAATGACCAGTCGGACCACGGTCTAAAAAACGCACTACAACAAAGCGTTACTCTACTTCTCCAAAATCTTTGTAGCCTGGTTACGTATATTGCAGGAGATACTCACTGTCATGCGGCACGACCGCAGCTAATTCCCTCTGCGCCACATACAACAGTCCTTGTGGACCAACGACTCGCGCTGCTGCGGCCAGCAACTGAGCGGCGGCATCTCTGTAGCCGGGGTGAGCAGCCAGCAGCGCGCGGACCGACGTCGGACAGTCGTCTGCGAGCACGCCGTTCAGCACGACCACCATGCTGACGCTGAAAACAAATTAGTCGATCAAAGACTGTCTGTGTACAGTTTTATACTTCGCGGAAGCATTTGACCCATATTCGGAAACAGTATTCAATTCTGACTCAGAATAGGGCATAGATTTTAAAATATATTATTATTGATTAAAAAAAGACGAAAAACCTATGCGAATCTCCACAAGTCTAAGATTTTATTGCGAAACTCTGTACGAGCTAAAACTGCCTCGAGATGCGGTGTACTTCAGGGCACAACCCCGGGCCCACTACTGTTCCTGTTTTACACGTGTCTAATATTCCTTTGAATTCCATTAGACAATAAACAGTAGGTTATGAAAACATTCAGAAGTGACGAGGACAATGAGTGACGTTATACTTGCTCAATTGTCTGCTGTGGTGGATAATATATTCCGAATGCCGCGGGGTCATACGAATGACACCGGTAACCATTTTACACCCCAGCTACGATAGAAATAAGTATTCCTTGTGCATGTTTAGACAAATACTTCGCTCCGAAAACAAAATTAACATCAGCTTATGGCACACGACGATAATATGGTGTTGACAAAATGTGTCGTAGCTTAATTTTTTACGTTGGAATTCAGTTAAAGTTGAACGTTAAATTGTGCACAAATAAAGCTCATTTTGTATTGAATAAAAGTGTGAAATGACATAGCCAGTCCTGCTCATTTACATAGCACGGTGGCGCCTATGTAAATCTAAATCTACGTACTATGTTGACTACTGTTCGCAACTAAAAAACTTTCTTAACGTAACCTTTCTGTACATTAGAACAAAATGTTTATATAATGAAAAAATCATGGACGGATAAGTCACTGTAGGTTAGGTAAACCTGAAACAGGCGTTTTAAAAATAAAACTCAAGTTTGTAATATTAAGGAGAACATAAACATGGCGATAACAAAATCCACTAAAATGAAGTAAGATAACACTACCTACTACTAAAAGTTTCGTGGCTAAAGCGTTTTTGTTAATAAACTTTGGATTGGATGTGATAACAACTTAATTTGTAGGAATCTAAGCAAAATTCAATCAGAGAAAAAGTAACGCCATGAGCAAAAGTTTGTAGCCTGACTTCAACTTGCCATACACAACCGAGTGTGAAACAAGACAGTATCAACTAGTATTTATCGATTTAAAAAAATGGACACCAGCTATGCCAATTATTCCAAAAAAACAAGCAAGAATAATTTCTTGCTGGTACTTGCTGATTTAATGAATAACAAGTCAGTATAACGACGAAAAACATTTACAAATCAGTTCCCTGAATAGTTTTTCGTAACGATTACTACGTCAAGACTCATCAATAAAATTTACAAGTAAACAAGCAATTACAACAGCTAATGGTAAAACATAAACTCACTAACTACAATGTTAATTGAAACTGTATATTAGAATGTCGCTATAAAAAGTTGGACATAAATCACATTCATTAAAGAGCTAAGATACAAGGCTGCTTTTTACCCAACGATGGTAATAAATAAAGTGGCCAGTACCTATATAGTTTCAAGAAATTTGTGTGTCTTTACTAAACTTGGGGAAGACTCACACCTAATTGGAAATATGAATGACGCATTTGTAATAAAAATATATGTGCTGAGTTCTAAAGAGGTAATTACAGGCACATGAGACTTCAAGATCTTTACGTCTCAGAGTGATGGACGCAGTGCATTGCCTTACATTGGACTTGCTCTGTGAGGTAATGCATTGTTATAGGCAGAAGTTACTACTTAACATCAGGTGAGCTATCAGCTTGTTCCATTACTTTTACCATAAAAAAAAAGGTATAGCAAAGACGAATCTTTGTTCTCGAAGTTGTATAGATATGCGACGAGCGTTCCTATATTAGGTATGTTGAAAAAAAGAATAAAGGACTATTGTGTAAATTACTTTAAGACATGCGGTTTGTCAATAGCCATCAACTACAAGTTAAATACTTATGCAACATTAAAAAATACCAGACAAATTACAGACTACGGAGAAGTAAATAATGTAGCTATTGATTACCAGGTACAATATAATAAGGAACTTGTGGACAACGATTACAAGTGTATTAATAACACAGAATATTTGTACAAGTTAATAGTTGAATACATTCTAAGAGTGAATACACGGTCATACTTAAGTTTAAGTTAAACATTCACAGAGGTAAAGTATTTCTCGTTATATACATACTTTGTTATGCTACCTACGTTGATATCCACCGTTAAAATACCCCACAACCGTTTGAAATAATCAAGTAGGCACATAACTTAAATAAAATCACAACAAAATCAATTGTTATGTATAATTTGAAATAATTAACTAGAAATAATTACAAATAACTATAATTTAGTATCACTAAACGTGTAGAAGTATCTAACCAAGTTTCCTATGGCAGTTTTGAAATGAACACACGCCACATACAAAAGCATGCATGATTTTCGTAATCGAAAAGAATAGTCGGGAATTTTTTTAAAGACAATTGTCGTCCTTGTACAAACGTGAGGTGATTAATGACCCAACCTGCTGGGAAATCGAGACAGCATCTCAGCATTTCGAGCTAGTCACACGTAAGATCCATTCATCCGAGGAATTCAAACGAATACAGCGTTAGCTCCGAAAACTTGGAGTTGGACAGTCAATGGCAACAATAGTTTAATTATACAGTCCAAAAATAAATTACATGTACCATCAATCACTACTTTCGTATCGATACAATATCGATTTCGATCCGATCCGTATTTCTATATCGATTTATATTGACTCGCTATGATGATTATATTGTTTTTTAAGTTTGGTTTCTTCAGACCTCCTCAATCCAACTGACAAAGTAGTAAAATGGTTACTGGGTAGATTTTCCGTGTGGCTCTACCGGAAGCCCAGCGTTGGTTTGCAGTCAACCAACCTATGCTGAGTCAGGGTATGTTTTACGACACACTATCCCCCTATTTAACATACATTTGTAATGTAGTACATAAATGATTTTTATTCTTATTACTAAAATGCAAAGACCTTCAAAAGGTCGGCGATTCTCTACTTACAGATTGGCGTGCAATAAGCTGTTTCTGCAGACACAAACCAAACCAACTTCACTATTGTAAAAAAAAAATCACTGATACTGATGGAACTGAAGATATAAAACTGCCGGTTCAAATTAGAAAATGATATTTGATACGTGTTACAAATGATACGAATGGGATGTATCGTGTAAATGGAGCAACTGAGCCCGCTTGTTAGGTTATCATGAACACTTCGAATACCGTGAAGTTACTAGCTTGTTATTGTTGTGATAATGCTTATTATGTTGGAAATACTGCTCCGATAGTCGTATCTTGCGCTGGCAATTAAGAAGTACCTATACCGTCATCTTTATCACAAGCGAGCTTTTGTCCGCGACTTCGTTTACATAGAAACCTGGCCAAATGTGAGCCGGATATTTTTTTTACATTGACTTTTTTCTTACGTATGACTACGTAGGTAGATACGGTAAATTCATAAGTATTTTGTATTAGGTACCTACCTACTGTGATAGAGAAAGACTGGCCTGCGGTGTGGACAACAATATTCCTCTTGAGTTCGGAATCTGTAAACTTCTAAGGTTACCGATGTCTTTGACAATAACACACAGTAGTTTTAAAGGCGTTGTTGTTTCTTTTTAAAATTTTACATTAGAAGCACTACCATCAACTCCACACTACGCCCAGGTTAGTTGGTAGATAATGCTAAATAGCATTAAACTCGCCTCTGTACGATTTTTAAAGTGCAATAAAAAAAAATCTAATCTAATCTAATCAAACACATTCATAAGTATACAATATAATATCTAATTAATAAGAATAAAAGTGGAATACCAGTTTCCTTACATTATTATAACGCTGGCAGTAAACAAGAGAACTCTGCTCGTTGCAACGAGTACAGTAGTATGATAACTTATGATAATTGTCATTATAATCTTCCTGGAAATTCCATTAATGACATCTTATCAACTCAATTTGCAATATGATGTGAAACTGTTTATAGAACTAGGCATGAATGTGAGAACGAGGGCAGACATTGATAGAAAATGCTAGTTATTAAAATAGGAAGATAAAAGAGAAATATTGACATCACACTAGGTGAAGTTATGACAGAAATACGGACGTGGAGAAACCTCTGGCAACTTGGAAGACAAAAGACTGAGAAGAGTCCGAAAGGCTGGTCTGAGTATCCAAATAGCTGGAGACCCCCGTCAGCGTCGCTCGCTATTGAGGACGTTGTATGAAAAAAAAATACAAAAAAGCTCTACCTACATACGACGAATACAAAAGAATAGTTTTTTCAACAATAAAACCACATTCCGTAGATGGAACCTAAGTATAGAAAGGAATGTTCTGTGAATAGCTACACGTCAATTACTTTGTTGCCAATTAGGTAGTTGCAGCAAAACTTTTACAGTCAAAATCTCCAATCAAGCAATGCAGTAGACATTCACCGTTGGCGGATCAAAGGAATCCGACCATTGGTCGCTTAATTGTATTTAATTGACAGATGCTCGTACGATTCCTGTACTAAGTGGATTTACAGCTGGTGGACCGAATTGAACGATTTAGAAATTATTTAAGGGAAATCTGTGTCAAACAAGTTCTACAAAACGAGATAATTTGTTCACACTGTTCTCGTATCTATTTGTTGCACAACAATTTAGGGCGTCAAATTGTGTAAGAAGTAGGGATCACAGTCCTCACTTATCCAATAACGGCAGACTCTAATCTACGCTACTTGTGGTGAAGCGCTTGTTCAAGCAATAGCGAAGAAATAGTAGACTAAACCTCAACGGTAGTTAAAACAAACTGCCTACCAGCTAAATACACGATCGATAAACAACACTGGAAGAGAAGGGCGAGTTCCTAAGCGCAGTTAAACCATCTCCCACACGGACTATTAAATCTCACTCAGCCATTAAAACTACAATAAAATATGTTAACCGCAAGACTGCTATCTAAAATACAGAAAGATATCGTTATCGGTACGCCCCAAGATCTAGATGGGACATACTGGAACAAGGCGGGAACGGCTCCATAATTTTATAAGGCTATACAAATTCGTGACACCGAGGGGCAAAGCGCAAAGCACATCGTCTCTCCGGTTATGGAGTGCAGGCCAATAGAACTGTCCGGCGACTTATTAATGACCGCTAGACAATGACGCTAATGCTATTAAGCAGTGGCATTAGGTAGCCTCGGGTTTAAATGGTCGCGTGCGGCGTGGATGATTCGAGGAAATTACGACATGTGAATTTATGTGACACTATATTGGAAGGTCGTCCAATTTCAACCGGCTGGGTGTGAATTATTTAAAACTAGGTAGTAGTTAGAAAGGAGTTTAGGAACCTTTAGAAAATGTTATTTTCTAGGAACCACTTAAACCACCATTATTGGTTCTATGCAGTAAGTTATGCTAATTACATCTTTAGTTTCCAAATGCAAGTGGAAAGTTTAATATGGCAGTAACTTTAGTATTACGCTAAAATTATAGGCATGTAAAACTGTCTGTTTTGCCTTTAAAATTATATTTAATGAATGACGCGGAAAGATAGAGATCCGCGATATGGATAGAAAATTTACCGGTAATGCTATCTAGATAATGCTGACCGTAAAGACATTTGGCCTAATACCACAGCATTTCTGTTAGAGAAATTTTGTTCTCACGGTGTATTAATGACTAGGCAAAAGTTTAGCGGAGACTCCACTCCTTTTATGCGGACCATGTCCCATTACTTAGCTCATTTGCGGCGGAATACAAACGGCCGATTGTGGGCGAGCACAAATTTCGCGATACTATCAATGGTAAGACTTAGTAAGGGCTTGGTTATAATGATAACGGTGCAGTGGACAGGTGTTTCGGTCAAAGAGATTGTAGATGAGATCTAGAAAAAGAACTGCTTGGATGTGAAAGCGCATTGGGAGGGGAGAGCATCGTCGGTATCCTTAGCGACATGAGATTACCAGCCTTCCACTGTGCAAACCGTATAATCAGTTGCATTGTGACATTTGGACTGTGCACAACGTCTATTTAACATACATCTTAGTGAAAAATATCTACGGAATCCTCCTACTGAATACATTTACTGACGTTTAACAAAATCTTCACATGCTGAATGAACACAGCGCCTGGTTTGAATTCACGACACCCGCGAACTCGCCTGCTCCCCATTGTGACAGCGCGGTTAGGCTATAGTCTGTAAGACAATGGTTATCGTTTGAACGCGATACGGCCACAGATACGGTCAGCCCTGATGGATGCGGCACGCTCGCCGATACCATCTCTATCGTGCGCCGCCCAGTCTTATGTGCACCAATTATTATTCAATATTTCAGTTACCTGATGCTAACGATAGTACTTTAGATGGCTGATAAGATGGTAAGCAATGATGGTTATGATGCGTCATCAAAGTAGCATGGTTTTGAAATCTATTTGCTGAATCGTGAGCTTAGATTATTATTATAAGTTCTGGTCTTAGAGAGGTTGAAATTAACGTAAGCATATTTTAAAAGAGACAATACACGATGAACTATTACTCAAGAACACGTTGAACTATACAGTGTAAACAATCAAATCTTGAGAATCATCTTACACATAACCATAATACTTTTGGACAGGATAACAATGCAATCAGAGAGATCGAAGCACAGCGTATCTCTCCTATATTGGGGTTAACTTCTGATTTGATTGGGTCCGCACCGGTCAAGTGACAAGTGCCTATCGATAATTGAATAACGGCTCCTATAGTATCTATCGCTTGATTTATCATTGAATCAGCGGATGATGCATCCGATAGTGACATTTATGTGAAGATAGAAATAGGAATTGTATGCTAGGGTATATAAAATACCGTTTGCGTACGGGTTTTAATATTTTCTGATTTTTATTTGCTTTGAGTGTACATTTTTTAGTACACGATGTTATTGATGCTAAAGACATTGGCGGTATTTCACATGCGACATTTCCTGTATTTTAGGTGTTAATTTGATTGTTAGTAGATGAATGATATTATTTCTTCAGCACTGCAACTGGTGTCGCAATAAAAGCATCGCTGCCTCTGTTATTATCATTGACCCGCGATGGTGTAATTTTTATGAGCGTTCAACTTTTATCACATTTTCTAATAGTAAACTGTTAAACCATCTGAAATATGGAGGTCTCCATATTATCTATAAGCACTCACTGATACGGTTTTATATTCAGTTCGTAAATTAAGAAATCTGTTTACGAAACGTCAATATCCAGGGCAATTTTGATTCATTTCAACGAGATAAGTTATCACAGGCGTATTATTTGGTTAATAAAACTGATAGGCAATGAAAGCTGAACAATTACTCAACTTTAATAAATAAATCAGACATCAGGAAATACCTAAACAATATTACAAAAGCAATGGAATATTTCTTATGACAATACTCACGTTTAATAGGTGGAGCTGTGGATGTCAAGATCATTCAGGTCGGGCCACCTGTAACAAAAACACTGTAATTGTATTGATGGGATTATAATGAATGTATGCTAATGCTGGATGGGAATAAGTTGATTATTAGGTAGAGGCAAACGCACTACCAACCCTTCTAGACGACTCTACTATTATCATGAAATACTTTATCACTATCGTTTATGTTTCAAGACATAAAGTTTATAGTTTAACACTTTAGCGAAATTGAAACGTCATAGATGAACGTCATCTTAAGTAAGTCCACCTATTTCCGGAGGTCACTGGTGAATAGGCCAAGATTCCACAGAACAGTTACCAGCAGATAGAGAAACAGAAGCTATGTAAATAGCAGACGCACGTGGCTCGTGCGGCACGCGATCTACGGCTAAGGAGGTAGCCAACAGAGATGTGAGTGCATCTACTGCTATCGCAAGGCGCCATCTCGCACGATCCCCGACCCGTCCGCGGCACGACGAAAATTAAAATAATGCGACACTGAATTATGAGCCATGCATCCACGAGAAACAATATCGAGAACAGCGGTAATGCTAATTCAATAACGTAATATCGAAAGATAAGGTCTCTTACTCCCCGTGGTCGATCCCGAGATAGTCTACGATCGCACCGATATGGTTTTGTTCGTGATTTATTTTAGTCGCTCCCATATAAGCTGTGTACTGCAAACCGCAGCAACAATGGACTGAGTTGGATTTACGACAGTCGATTTGGTGGCGATAAAGATTTAGCTGCGTCTGCAGAAGGGTTCGAAAGCATCTAGGTATTAACGCGAGTCCGGTTTATGTGCGTTTAGAACGAAAACATTGCGCACGTCAGCGCGACCGGATTATAAAATACCTATATGTAGGAGTATAAATAAGCATGAAGTGCTGAGATAAGTGAGGAACGTTGTGTACTCGCATAAATTTTAATTAGATACAAACGAGTTGGTCATATCTCTGTTGGATGTCCTAATAAAATTTGAACGTCGCGTCGTCTTCTCATCGTCCTGTTGGTCGCTGTCGTGTCGTTGCATTATATCATTCGTAAGCTTTGGTAAAATCTTATTTTAAATACTAGGATTTATAAAAACAATACCGTATGCATCCAAACCTACCTTTATATAACTTCCTCTTGGAGTCCGAAAAACAGCTATGTAACGTTAAAACACAAATTTGAGAGAAAACAATATTAATATTCACTCCTAATTCTTAAATAATTATATTAAGAGCTATAAAAGGATTGTCATGCTGATTCAACACTACGGTGTATAATATGCATGGAAATTTTAATCTGTGAAGTCAATTTGTATTTATATAGAGTTACTAGCTTCTGTTCGTGGCTTTTTTCGCGCAGTTTCCAAAAAAAAATAGCCTTTACTCTATTATGATTAATAAAATTATGAAAGGAAAGTATACTTTGCGATTTGATCTACGGATTCTCTTCGTTTCTATTATCTCTGAAAGCTAGGTAACAAACACTTCAAGATTTATGTAAAACATGACTTTCGTTGAATAAAACATCTCTTAGATCACTTGCGCTTGCACAGCTTTCTCTACATTTCTGCGCAGTGGTGATCGGATCTGCGCAGGAGTTTATCTTACATGTCGCTTGCATTAACACAAATTGCGCTAATTATGGAAACTCGGAGAGTGGGACTTGATGGCGACACTTTTTACTTGGTTCTAGAAAGCTTACAATAGAATTGACTATACTCCTTTCGCGTCTGGTTTCTTGCTACGGCTTTCTTTGTTTTTATTGTTTTGCTTTTCATAACTAATTCGAACTTTAACTAATTATAAGGGTTGGTGGTATTGTAATTTAATAGTCGTCCAAAATTATTTAGACTGTATTTTAGTTCGTGCATATAACGAAGAGAGTTATGAATATGAGTGTGGCTGGGTATGCAAGTAGAGGAAGACCGAAGAAGAAGTGGTTTGATTGTGTGAAAGAGGATATGAATGTGAGAGGAGTAGATTCAGAGTTGACGAATGATAGGAGTGAGTGGAAAAAGAAAACATGTTGTGCCGACCCCACTTAGCGTGGGATAAGGGCAGGGAAATGATGATGATGATTTACAGTTACCTAGATGTTCGTATAACTACATCATGCTGACAAACATTTTTCCATTCGTTTAAATTGTACGAGCTTTTGCTTATTCTCAACTGAGACCAATACACAGACGCACACACTCAACACAATCAGAAAGTACTATCAATAGTTGCGTAAGTATCAAAATTGCATCACTAATCATACAATCTTGCCATGCAGACTTATCGACTCGCCCATCGAGATTCGCGTGATACCGTACCATTGCTCACAAACACAGGAAGTCCTATATATCTGTACATACAGCCTATCTCGTGACATCAGGCGACAGTACACGCGATTTTGTACGGACTCTAAATTAATACTGAGATCCTATTGCAAATAGATTAGGGTTGCTGATTAAGTGATACGAATGATAGGTATAAGATGGTAAAGTCGTAAAAATACGTTCATAAGCCCACGTTTGTTTGCATTGATCACGGAAGATATAATTGGACAGATATAAAACTTTTGAAATTTGTGTCGACAAAAAAAGGATATAAATTAAAATCTATACGGTTAAATTATAGAAACAGATTGCTAAAATATACTGAGGAGACGAAATATTACAAAAACACTATCAGAAATTGATAGCATTTTACCACAAATTTACAGTCATTGATAGTGTGAAGTGGTGAAGTTGGGTTTTAAAATGAAATCATAGGAAGTGGTAGATAAAACGAGCGATAAAAAGTAAGCTTGTACGAGTTAGTTGCCAACTCTGGTGACGTAGTTTTTATGCCGCTCGTGGCAGAACAATACATGGAAAACATTCGGAATCTGCGTAGATGCAGAAAGGATATAAATTAAAATCTGTACGATTAAATTCAAATCAAATCATTTATTTGTAAACACAGGTATGTAGACAGAATGGTGACATTTAAATTGTAAGTGTGCACTGTGTTTTGCGCTGAGGCGTACAAAGTCTTACGTATGTGCTAAATTAAAATTTAAAGCTTAAATTAAATGTACTATATTGTAAAGTAATAGTTAAAAAGAAACTACTAAAGAAACGATATTGGTCTTTATCTGATGTTTCTGTAGAATTACGTCATGAATTATGAATTATATTTGTTACTCATCCGTAATACAACTCGTCTGTTAGCATATTGCTTCCACTGTTAGGTAATATCTTTCTTAAAACGTAATTATCACTATTACTAGTACCTACATAAAGCTTCTATCAAAGTATTCGCTTCACATGAGATTAAAAATGCTTGGCAGTGTGACGTGTATTTTGTAGATTTATTTTAACTACAAAATTTTATAACCGTATTATCAATTTCACCAAGTAATTAACATTAATTATTCACATTACCAAAGATAAAGCAAAAAAAAGTTGTAATATATCCGGAAATCTTATTTTATGTATTGAATATCTTACTTGCTGATTAAACAAATATAACAAAGAAAGTCAGGTGTAAATCAGTTACTAATGAGTCTAGACACCGGAGACATAGAAAGCTGTGGAATGTCAATAATTTGTGTCTGCTTGCCAAATATTCAACAATTATTTGCATGAGTAGAACGGTATGTGCAATTATTTTGGACGCTTTCGACCGATAAGCTTTGAGCTAAAATCTCTACTCTCTAGTACCTACCTACATTTTTGAGATAAATAAAAAATAGAGCCTATCTATACATTTCAGGTTAATTGTAAGCTGCGATCATATTATGTAAAAGCAGAAAGTATTAGAATACTCGTAACGTAAATAAAAAACACATAGAGAAAAAAAATATGTAAATGAAAATATAGAGTACCTATTTAAGTATAGAGTTTAGCTGCTTCTTACGGCTTAATATAATAAATAAAATAAATAAAATAAATATTCACGGACACTTAACACAACGCCTTCTAGTCCCAAACTAAGCAAAGCTTGTACGATGGAAACCAGATGGCTGATAGAATACATACATACATTTTTTTTTTTGTAAATACATACTTATAATACATAGAAACACCCAGACACAGAACAAACATCTATGTTTACAACACACAAATGTTTGTTCTCGGTGGGGATCGAACCCACGACCCACAGCACGGAAGGCAGAGCTACTATGTTTATAAATATTGGTTAATATTCGATTACTACTTTATTATGAATTCAAAATTGATTTCTACGCGTTATAAGCCGGTCAACGGTAGTTTACATAAATTCCTTCACGCCTCAAGCATTTACAAAAACTAACAACTATATCAGAAGCCATCGAAATTCATCGATTATCATTTTGTCACGACACCATTGCTTGTCGAGCTCCGATTTCAACAAACGTTTTAAACATGCAATATTTTTTTTAATAGTAAGTTACATCACAAAGGAAATGAATGAAAATATTGATTTATAAATTATCTACCATATATTATTTAGTTTACAAAAACAAAGCAAAACATTACTAGACTTCCAAGAAAGAGTATTAAACGCTAATCGGACAAGTGAACACACGTAGCGGACCAGTCAACATGAAAGGCGAAAGCATTTAAATAGTATTTTCATTCAATTCGCCACGAGTACTGTACAGACGGCGAAAGCTTCATGTGATTCGCATAAATAGAATTTCATATTAGACCAGTACGGATAGCAAAAGTAGCTTTACAGTTTGAAGTAATTCAATAAGTTTACAATCTAAAAAGACTATCAACTGCTTTCAACTATAAATGGTTTCAAAGTCACGGCTGTGACAAGATAATTTCGTTTTTTTTACGCGCCGGGTAAAGATTATAAGTGACGTGAAGTAACGGCGTTTTCTATTTGCATTTGTGTAAATCTGTAAAGATATTTCTGGCAAGAACTGACCCTACGCTTATGAACCTGTCGAGATAAGATGGACTCATAAACTTGTAATAAGTAGATTCTAAATTGAAACACAAGCGAAGGACTAAAGGGAAATGTTAGAATTTAATCAGTCTCTTCAAACCCTAGGGCGTTCATAAGCAACAAGCTATAATAACATTCGTCGAGCCTAGGACTAGAATTAAACACAGATAAACCTATAGATGCAGGTTATACGCCGATATATAACAACCAACTAAATGTAAAAGATGTAGAGAAGTACTCGTCTAAAGAATAAACCAAATAAGCTATTAATGGGAAACTTTTAGATTACGAAATGTATCTAGTACAACAAGACCTATGCCGTGTATTAGAATGCAGTGTAGGGAGATCTATATATCCCTAACGCGTGGGAACTACCCGTTATACAAAGACCACCAGATGAAGACGATAGTAAAAAGGCACGACAAAATGCAGATGTTAAAGAGCTTTTGTTTCGAATCACACATTACTGCTGTTGTGGAAATAAACATGCTAGCAAAATGGCAAAGAATTACGACCGATGTGACCCTACAAATGAATAAAAAATCATTGACGGAAAAAAGATAGACAAAATATATTGTGCTAGGAGCTCTAGGTAAACTTAAAATAATAAGCTAAAAATAACAAGCACTTGGGCTATTTTATTACTCATTAAATTCTATGCACACCTCCACTAATAATTTTCGGGTTCTTGAACTCGACAACATGACTGTACACTAATTTTAAAAGTACCTAAATAATTTTCAAAGTAATAATGCAAAATATTATTTATGGTGGTGTTTCATAAACTTCAAATACAATTTATTTTATGAATTTAGGTTAATAGGAAGACATCATTAGAAAATCCAAGCAAAGATTAAAGTTTCAAAAACTCACAAAGTCAAATCAAATTCACTGTATGTAGCATAATAAACTACTAAAAGCACGAGAAGAGAAAATAAAGGCTAAAATATTGATGTCACAAGAAACAGAAAACATGCAAAGAAATAAAAATGACGCTATTGTTCAGAACAAAGTGTTGTATTTGTGGTATTTACTAATCCCAACAAACAAGCTATAGAGACACAGACAGAGGTCAATGTTAATTTTATAAGCTTAGTGAACGAGCGCAAGCCGACCGCGATGTATCTAAACTAAACGCGTGTCTAATCGCACACACGTCGAGTCTGAAGCGGCACCAGAGAGAATCAAACTCTAGAATACTGTGGCCGATCGTAATTACATTTATACAACCGTCAAACACAATACAGATTATAATAGAACAGCCACATCGACGATGATAATTTTTTCATAGTTTATTTGTTATAGTCGAACGAACACTTGCTTATTTCTCTTCCATCTTCCACAGTCTCAGCCTCAATACCTATACATATACCCCCTATCTTATAAAAAGTTAGAGTAGACATTATGTCCTGATTACGTATGTTAAACAAGACATAATGTCTACCCTAACTTTTTATAAAATAGGGGGATAGTCTCTTCAAGAAGAGTGTGTCTGATGTCTTCCTTAAGTCCAAGGATATATTATCTAATCTCAAAACTACCTTAGTAATTCGCAATCGTTTCGAAACAACTTTGGGTGTAGTGTCGAGTACACCACCTAATAATCTCCATCCATGTAGCATCTAAAGCTTCTCGCAGAAACTTGCAAGACCATTTCCGCTTGTAATATTATCTTACCTAATCCAATACATTTCAATTATCATTTATCAATATTAACTGGCGACTGGAAGACGTATATCATGCATATTACTATCAGGCAGCAACTTTGTCATCTAACGAGGTAAGCGAAGTTGCATCACCGTTGAGCAAGCGCACCTTATTACACACTTTAATAAACACTTTACTAACCATTAAGAAATATATCTCTATAAATAATGAGACGTTTGTTGCATTCTATATCTGATCTTAATATGACAAGTATATCTAGACCGCTTTGTCACGTATCTTAGGCGGGAGAGAGAAGGACAGACGCATCCTGGTTTAGAAATGTAATTATTGTTAATGAGTAGGTTAGTTTAGCTGCTTCTCAGAATAGCTTGTTGCATGTTACTTGTGATGGATGTTTTGTTTTGTGTGCACTTATTAGCAAACATCTCGTTTGCTAATTGGCAACAATATGTAAACGTGTAATATTGATTGAGATATAGTCTTGTTCACACGTCAGTTTTCCTGTATATTTGCCTTTGCAAAACAAAAGTGCTATCAGATATTGTTAAGTATATCTGAAAAAAAATCTAAATAATTAAAATCAATACGCGAAATAAGAGCATTCGTAAATTGGTATGAAACAATCCATTTATAAAATAGTAAAATTAATAACTTTATTATGATATGTTTGCAAATAATGATGATAACAAAAACAACTGGCTTCGCGGAAACTATAATAGAAATAATAATAGTTAGGTACTACAATAAAACTTTATGTGGTAAGTACGCCTAGTAAACATAAGTTTAGACGAAACTTAGACTGGAACAGTATTTCTATAACTTTTGATCAGCGTAATGAATCATTTTGCAAAGTGATGATAGATAAAAAAATTCAATATAATATTATCAGGCTACGAAGATTATATAACGTGCAAATTATTTTTGGTAAGCAACAGGCATTCTCTTATATAAAAGGTATGTAACAAAATAAAAAAGCAAAACAACGACTAGGTAACTAAAATTATACTCGTCTGCCGCCGGGAAACTTTTAATTATTTTGTTAATCTCAGTCTTAGTCAAGACGTTGCCTTGGGCAAATTGCTAAATTATAATTGCTGTAAATTAAGTGGGTACTTACATTTATATCACGTTGGTTTCACACGTTGCCGTTTGTATACGTATGGCGTATGATTTCTGAAACAAGGAGTTATGAAGGATAAATATATATTGAGAGATCGTTCTCTTCGTTTACATAATGAGCTAAAAATAGTACGGACCGGTATAAGAGTAGCAACCTCAAAATATTATAAGCTACCGGGTAACTTGACAAAATAAATGTTATGTTTGTTCATTACTCTTTTTATGGAACTGAATCTTTTTATGGTTTATTATGATGAAGTTACTTGAATAAATTAAAAAGAATATACCATCCACGATACTCACTCAAAAGAAAGAACATTTATCAGAAAACAGAGTTTATCTGAGATCAACAACCTCTTAAATAGTGTGTCGTTTGATAAAAAGTGATTACGGACGATTATTTATGCACGTCGGACGATGAACGGTCAACGCAGAGACTGAAGAAACGCGTGCGCACGAGGCTTAGCAAGGAAAACTAAAACTACAACAGAACTCATCTTCCTACCGATATGTTGAACATTGTATTTTTCGTTGGTTATCAGAACATATATTTCGACTAATATAATACAGTTGTTTCAAATTCTAAGGATTAATAGTAACTAGTAAATAACTAGTAAATTTAACAGCAGTAACAACAAAGAACAGCAACGAAAGAGAAACGGTATACATAAATAAGACAAGGCGCGTTCATCATAATTGCAATAAAATAGATGGGCCGATATCTTCATTACGGAGCAGAGCAGAGGAGTATCGATGCAGATAATTACTGGCTCGAGACTGCGGGAACTATGAAATTAATTCTAGACTGGAAATAGTGCAGCTCGAGAGCATTATGGATGATGCTAATGATGGAGATGGGTAAGATGTAGATAGAGGTAACCTATATTATTATGAAGGTTTGATTATTACAAGGCAAGAGAAAAGTAAAAAAAAACGATGACTAGCTAATTTCTCATGCGTGTTCGACTAATAGAACTAAGAAATGATCCCTAAAGAAAATTTTTGCAAAAGACAGCAATAGCAGTAAGCGCAATTTAAATATACCAGCTTTAATTACCGAAGATACAGCTGCATATGCATGCAATACTTGGCTGCCAGACAACGTAACAAATGTAAGAGAAATTAATCACAAGCAAAATTATGAGCTATGAACGTTCTAAAATAAAGCTGTTAATTTAAAGAGCTATAAACAACCACCTTTATCTGTAAAATGAATTTATTAAACATCACGTTAATCTCTAAATGTAGCGCCATATAAAATAGCTTATCAGCAACGGGTTATTCATGAATTTTTATTTGATAAATCGTATTAAATTGGTTGAGCATGGGATCATTATAAAAACACGTCATCGTCTGGTTCGACCGCTTATCTCAGTTCTAAGAATGGAGATTGAAAAAAGTCTGGTGACGAAAAGACGCGAGTTAAATTAATGGCAATTTTTTGTGAGTGAAATCCAGTCGGTTACGTGTGGTAGCTAAAACTTATAAGGCAAAACGCCAGTCTAGCTTACAGGAAAACGGAAGTGTGGCTACTGGTGGTTGAATACTTTGTTGCAGAAACACTTGTCTGTAACAATATTGTGAATGTAACACAAAATCATTACAACTTGTAAAGACTAAAGAACAATGATATTTTGTAGAATCAACACGGATTATTGAGTAATTGCGAGCAATCGAGTCGAGTGCTATCGATGCCTCAATGGCTCGCAAAGTTCAGAAACAAATCACAGCAATTTCGTGGGGCATTATAACAACGTTTTTGTGAAATTACATGTTGAGTTTGATACGCAACGTGTGTTTATGGAAAGTATGAGGCCGTGACTGCAATTTTGAAAAAGAAATAAGATTCGACATTCCGTGTTGATTATGATGTTGGCGTCAAAGCTGTCAACGCTTAGTGCGTTTGTATTAGAAAGTTTGCGTTGATTGTAGAGACGTTAAGTATTCAATAGATCATTAGCAATAAATGGGACAATATTGTCGATAGCTCGCTCTACCACTGTCTCTATCTCTGGTAGTCATTAATCACTCGTCACTTCTCCTAGCCGACATAAAACATTGAGATTACGCTCGTGAATGTTACATCACACTGGTGTTGCGTGCAAGATAACTCAAATCTCAAATCATTAATTTTTTTGAGCAGCATGCGAAACATCTGAGATATCACTTGTCTTCGAATAAAAAACATACTTATATAAACGATTATTCCGAATAACGAAGATGTAATCTTTTAATTTAAATAATTTTCCAATAAACATGGTTTTAAAATCGATAGACGTTGAGGTAGGCACCAATATTTTATCTGTGTCTAATCTAATAATATCTAATGCCGTTCTAAACAAGACTTCGCTTGAACTTATTATGCGGTCATTCAAGCCATTCTGACTAAATAAATACATTCGACTGAGTATAGTGAGCATGAGCGTATTTAGTTTTTTGTTATTGTTTAGTTTATGCATATCACGTTTGTCGTTAATATTCAATTCAAAGATGGACAATATCGAATCTATAAGAACCTCTTCAACAACTTTTACGATACCCTTACTAACGTTGATAGTGATAATATATTACTAAAACAAGTTCTGTCTGTTGATTAGAATACACAACGCAAGAATGATAAACTGAAATCGGAAACAACGGACAATAGCCCACTTTCGTATCTCAAGATGCGGCAAGCTAAAAGCATTCCATGACATGACGACGCCGTCGTCGCAACATTCAGATAAAATATAATAAAAATAACTTTTATTAACGAACGCATTCAATTGTGAATTCATGGCAGGCACTCGTGATGTCATTAGAGTTTAATTTGATAGCGTATGCACGAGACAAGAAAAGCGATGAGCTTTCGATGATCCATGATGATACTGATGTTCGAGGCTTCAGTAAACATGTCCCGTTCGATTCAAACACGAGAAGAAATAGGTGCTGATAATTTGAAATTACTTCATACCTCAAAGGAGTAGAGTAAGAATGAAAAACATTTGAAGATTCTCATGGAAATAAAGTACGATCGTATCTTGAAGCCACCTCTCACGAAGCTCCTCACATTCCGCGAAACACTAAGTTTCCTGGATTGGATCCGAGCTAAACAAAGTTCACGAGAGAATGCAAATAAATACCGCCATGCATGCGAGATGTTTTAAAACAATTACAGGTAAAGAGTTTGGCTATTAAGTATTCGGCCGGAGCCAGTCGGTAACCAACGCACGTGCTCAACTAAGCAGCCGAGTGGGTGGTGCGATTGCGATAAGCAACCAAGGGAGCCGAGGACCGATTGATTGGCCGATACTTTCATACTTCAAACGCCACTAGATTGATCCACGTTGTATTGAAACGTCACGCAGGAGATACCATCTGATCATCGTTAGTGAAACCTTTTTGTGAAAGACGCAGAGTTCACATTCGTTATTCAAATATGCAAAACAAACCGCACCTAGTATCAGATAGCTAAACTTAGCTTCGTATTTCCATCAATGACGCTGGTGAAAGAGAAATAACAATGGGCATTCATGACGACGTAAAATATGGTAATATTTAAACTGAAAGAGAAATATGAATGTTTAAGGAGGTCGATGGAGAATAAAGATAGATCACAATGTACGTTGTAAATGTATAAATTTGTGATCCATCAATAAGGAGAACAGTTTGTAGTGTAAGATTTAAGAGTAAGCAAATGGACTGCACCTCGGTTTCTTCAAATGGGCTCGTTACGCGTTCGCGCTTATGAATGATGGATGGCCGTGGCGGATCGGAGCGCACGCTCCAGCTTTTTCCCGACCACCTGTCTTATTCCGACGTACTAAAGCTTGAATATCTTTTACCACGGTCAAGTATAATTCTGACATGTGGAATATATCAGTGATTGACAAGTCCGTACTGATGCGATGGTATCGCCAGCCATAAATAAAAACGCCACTTCTAGTTAGTACATATTCATTGCTCTATCTTTGTTTTCATGACATGAGAGATGGATCTAGCCAGAGCAATTTTCATTATTTCTTCAATAGTTTAAGGAACCGAGAGTTTTCGCAGTTACACAAAAAGTCCTGCGAATTAAAGTTATCTTTGACAAATCGTCTGTCACGATATTCTCACGAGAAGATGACAAAAGTGTTTTAACTCTTTTAACTACCACCAATACGTATAATAAGTATGAATATCACGCAGGTTGTACTATTAACATAACTAACGCATTTTTATGCAACAGCAATATGTATGAATGCACACATATGCACATCTCGATGACAGTAGAGAGTATAAAACATGCATCGTAGAACAAATTCAATTAATTCTCAAATAAGCAGTATCAGGAGTTACATTCATTGGTACTATAAATTATGGCATTAAGGAAAGTCAACAGGTTTACGCGGATGCCGTTTCCTCTTACAATATATTAGGAGTGCACGGACGACCACCTTAGGGTCGGCGGAGGCGCAACCGTTACTTCGTGTCCAATAAATTCAAGAACAAACGACAGCAATAAGGAACATCTACCAGACATCCATCTCCTGTCAACTATCAGCCGTACTATAAAGAGCCGATGCGATAAGTCATACGAGAACGACTACACGATAAATCAAATTGGGATGTTCACAATATAGAACGAATAGGAATTACATTACTTCAATTTACATAAATTCAAGAGATGAGACGAATGAATGACGCTATTGATATAAATCTTTAGACTTTAAATCAACGGGTAGGTTATAAAGATGAATAAGGAACTAAATGGAGAATAAACCGAGAACTGTTAGTCGATGGCACTAAATAAATAGATTTCCATATTTACGATTCTACATCGAACGAGGAAGCTTGCAAAGCTTGCAGTTACAGTAAAGTTTTTTATATTATTGAAGCAATTAGCGAAGATGACATCAACTCAATAGCACAAGAAATATAAACGGTACCTAAAATTTAAATTCGACGACGCTTAAAGTATAGGTATTAATGATAAATTATTATTGAATAAACTCATATTAGTTACTTTATGTTCAATGGATCTGCACGCTCGTCAAATTAAAACTTTGACTCTAATAAATCGGTCTTTAAATCCAGCAATGACCAAGCCATAAGCTTCTCTTTGCTGTCAACAATAAAGCTTAATTTGAGGATCGAGTTGAAGTGAAACACAAGGATGTCCAATCGGTAAAGACTGTAAGGCAGATGTTCATCACCGGATGTTAGTCATGTACGATACGAATAAAATCGTAAGTGCGAATGACGGGCAATAATTAAAGACTTCCCGTCGCCGGCGAATCTTAAATTGATTTTATCTGTAATAGTTTAGTATACGAGTAAAGTACTCGTATACTAAACTATTACAGATACCATGTTCGATTAATATTAATCATAATGGTGTTTTTTTACATTAGAAATATCTAATTATATGAGACGCTGTGTATCGGTACAATATTTCTCTTGTAAAATACCTAAACATATAATTTTATATTTTTGTTTCTGAATATACTTTGATTATATAATTGGAATCGATATACACGTTTCTGTAAATGTTACGTCCATAAAAGAAAAAGGGCAATTCTAATTTATGTAACACGTTATGAAAATATTTATTATATAGCACCGATTCCGTGATTTTAATAAACTTTTTATTGACATTAAAATAAGATATCGTACATTCGTACCATTTCATTACTAGTCTTCTATAAATCGTATCTAAAAATGTTTTCTTAGGTCTTCAAGTCACTCTACATTTCAAACCTCAATATTATGATCTAGAAAGATAGTTCGAAAACAACAAATCAATGCTAGATAACTCTATCGCTCCATGACAGAGTGTTTGCAACATAATGCCATGGAGCTCCGGGCTAAATCTAAGGCCATAAAAGCAGAAAATAATATGAAATCAGCAACACATTGAGACTAGCAAATGTAGCGATTCTGGTAAGTGCCTAGTGCCTGTGTCTCTCTTAATGGGCTTTCCAAATGTACCTACTACTAGCTGATACCCGCAACTTTGTACGCGTGCGAAACTTTCCACCAAAATATCTGTCAATGTCAACCAGCTTACGATGAACCTCGTAGCTAATCGCTGCTTTTGATTTAGAGAGTTCAAGCTGTATCTAACCATCCGCGTCTTTGATTTCAATAAAATATAGCCTATGTTTCAATCCGGAAAAAAGGCTCCCGAATGGTATAAGTTTCGTTGAAATTGATCCAGTAGTTTAGGCGCGATCTTTATTTAGATATTTAAAAGATCTGCATATTCCGTTTATCCATATTTTAGTTTTGGGTTTTTTTACAGTTCTATAATAGTATAGATGTAGAATTGTAGAGGCTAAAGAGGTTCGCAAAATGAAAACTCATAAAATCACTGAAATGTTATGCCGAAATTGCTAAACTGTCACCTACCACATTTTCATTCCTAAGCTGCTATAGGAATAAACAGTTTCATCAAAGGAGTGAAACTTTAGTACCTTAGTACTATTACCTTCAACGGTAAGGGTAACTAAACAGATGAACGGTCGAGATCCGAGCTGCACATAGTCACGGTGGTGCGGCTATTAGCCGTAGTATTAAAGACTCGAAGACATGCGAGAATTGGTTACCTACAATGTCATGTGGAAAATCATTTGCGTAACATAATTGCTTGTTGTTTCTAGTGACATTGCCAAGATCATTAAACTTGATATAATGGCTAGTATAAAAACTTCCTTTATATTTTTTGTTTCTTATGCCACGCGCCCGTGATAAAAATAAAGGTAGATGCGCGTAACGGTCCACAAATTAAATTTTCAAATTACTTTAGCAAGGTCATCAATTCCCCGCCGCACCAATAACTTAACCTTCCACGTTTTGAGTCAAAAGGTGCGTATTATAGCCCATTAGCGATCATAAAACTCGTAAACATTGCGGCGGTAACCCTGGTGAGACGCCCACACTAGATAGGCACGTTAATAGGGCGCATATGACATAGTTATTGCATGTGTCGGAGAGCCAGGCACGGGTCATTGTAATTTGGATTTATTTAGAGCAGAATCCTATTCAGCCACTTCAAAACGTCAAAAAGAAGAACCCATTGTACGCCTTTGAAAGCTTACATAAATATTCAATAGTTATGGGAATGTATTATTCATATTGGTTTCAGCTTAAAAGTTGAAATGTCTATAATTACAACAAATATTACAAAATATAAAAATAATAAAAACTATTTTGATTATCATTAAAATATTTCCTGGTTCGACAGCATTATAAAACCTAAAATAAGATAACCCTGTTTTACACGTGGCAATTAAAAGAAACTATTATTAATACTATTTTGTTCGGGGACAGCTGTCGGCGACATGAAGAGATTACCATTTTCAACGCAAAAAGTGCTTTTAAATATGTAAATAAATACAAAATATTTTATGGTTAATATAATAAAGTTGATTGTCCTCAAGTTGTTGGTTTCACACAATATATAATTTGATTTAATTCTTTGAATCTACTACATAAGCATAAGCAAGCAGTAATTAATTGCATACAGTCTGGAATTTTTATCAGCTATTTTCTATACGATGTTAAATTTATTTGGAATCGAAAACGCATTAAAATACTTCTGTTATCGCTTCGTAATTATACCACGTTCATCTAATATAACAATTTATTAGTTTCGTAATATTTCTAATTTGTCACAACAGTGAATTTTCATTCAACTTCATAACCACACCAAGCGGTATGCAATTTACATTTTTGCATGAAATGAGAAAGATTTTCTGTTTATATTCATCTGTAACCGAGCCAAGAATAATATCAATAAACGCCTGATATTATTATGTAATCTCATAACAACAATGTTTATAAATATATTTTCTTTCATGAAATCTGAAAACTTGGTATGAATAGTAAAAAAATTATTTCCGCGGAAAAAGTGACAAATGCGCCTGCGTGAATAAGATTTAGTGCCAAACTCCGCCCACAACCATCATTAATCAATTAAGTTTGTACTAATTTTGCAACAAAACTTATCCGTGAATTTTATGTCAGCAACAACCATGTTGTTATACTTGTTATCACGAAAATTACGAATGACATACCTAAATAGGTACATTTATTTTATCGTAGCTGGCCGGCGGCATAATAACCGAAGTATTCCTTAAATTCATAGAATAGATAAAGAAATAACTTACTAGCTTTGTTTTCTTCAAATTTTCAATAAAACCCGGCGCCAACAAAAACAGTAACGCAAACACCAAGAGTCATTTATCACCGCGCACAGTTCATGCACTAAACTTAACGAAGGCGTCAGTGACCGCTCACTAGGACGTCTCAACGAGGAATGGTATCTTGATGATGGTGAAGCGAAAGACAAGGGCGGGAGGGGTGCGGGGTGAGAGGCAATGGGCGTGGCTTCGCAGGTGTATCACCCGAACAATGATAGATGCGCATGTTAACACTTGGATAAGAACACGCCTCACTGTCACATACCTTGAAGTCAATATTGAATTGTTCGTATGAAAGCGAAAGTGCATAATTCTGAGGAATATTAATAATAACAAACTCTTCACAGCTCAGTTTTTTAGCGTCTGTGTGTCGGAATCGACACGTGATGGGACACAAGATTATATTCTAAAAGAAAGTGACAGAGTAATTATTAAACACAATCTTATCTAGCTTCTCAGGGTGGGAAGTGATGAGAATGCGAAGAGAGTGTTGACAACTGTTTTGTGAAAGATATAAAAAACATAACAGATAATTTTAAGATAATTTATTTTAATCATACTTTGGTCGTATTTTCATGGTCGTCGAAGACATTACATATTGCTGTGATAATAAACCTAAAGAAAACTATTTCTAAAACTGTAGATATGACTGGATTCTCTTACATTTAGCACTCTTTCGTTTAGTGCAGGTTTACAGAATCTACATTGGGTTCGGATTCATCATAATCTTTTTTTTTTATCACAACTTTTTGTTTTGAACATATATTATTAAGACAAAAAGTAGCAAGACTTGTAGCGAGTAGGAATATTTTTACATTGACGATGTTTTTGGTGGGATTCAACTTATAAGTTATCCAAGTAATAAATCAGACAACGCCTAAAAGTTTTTAAAAAGTAAATGTAATTGCATGCCTGCTGAGAACTGCTTAATTAACCGATAACTCAAACGCACACCTTAGACAATCGGGGCACGAGGATGCGAAAGACAAATTACCAAGGCCAATTGGCCACTCGATGCCGCAGGGTATTGCATTTACTTCGGAGATCGAGGTCAAGTAATGGGGAACTAATCTGACATAGGATATGGTTATATGCAAAGAGTTTCCAAAACTAAGCTGAGAAACAAAAGAAAAACATAGCAAAAATGCTTCTATTAACTCAGCATCTTAGTGGCAACAACGTTATATCGCAAAGAGTGAAATGACGGAGAGGATACCTTTGCTATGTGACGATAACAGCAGAAAAATAAAAATAAAACTCAGTAAATCAAGATTAAGTTTAAACTTTGAATTATTCGTAGAAAAAACGGTATCAACATTTTCCATAACAAACCAATGTTTTAATATTCATACTAAAAACAAAATAAGAAAAGTATAGTTACAAAACGCTATTAACCCCTTTATTTATATTCATTTTAGCGCGGCTTTAAAAAGTGCTTTATCATTGTCACTTGCATGACAACGAAAAGAGATGTCAACAGATTTAGCAATCATTTTAGTTAGCTCAGCTTTAGAAGACCAATATGAATATACCTTCCCCTAAGTATAGAAAATACGACATTCCGTTTTCGTCAAACGCCAAGTAGGTAAGCGAACGGAAAGCAAAATGACAATATTCTAAATTAAATACACGGGAACTTGAACAATCGTGAAAGGTTAAGTGTGTGGAATCAGCTGATAGGACTTAAATACCAAACAATGGCACAGACATTAAATCTAAAGGTATATCCACCCACACACAACCATACGGTATCCGGGACGTGAACAAACTAACATTCTCAGGAATAAACTCTTTTGGACAAAATCTACATTCTTCGAGGACTAAACTATCCTTCAAACAGTCTAGAATTTTGGTGACAAAGTTAAAAATAACGAAGATAACGTCAACGAACAAGTCGCTAGAATAATAAGAGTTAAAATAGTTAAAACCCATAGGTATTTTAAGTTACTAAAACACCTTACATATCTTTGGGCTAAAATAACAAGTGATTGGGTCCCACAAAGCAGGCGCCGCGCGCCGTCGCGGTAGACCCCGGAGAAGATAAGATGGCGGGACGATCTCGATAGCCATGAAAATTGACTGGCCCACTGTGGCCAAAGATAGAGAAATGTGGAAAAAAAGGAGGGAGGCCTTTGCCCTGCAGTGGGATGATACAAGCTAAAATAAAATAAATAAACCACCTTGACTTATAATGCTATACCCAAATAAACATTTGCCACCGCTGATGTTGATCAAATCAGGGATGTTCATTATTATAGCTACACCTTTATTAGGTTGTGCAACGATGTTGGGGAAGCCTTGGGACAAGTAAACTAAATTGACATTTAACCCAATACTAAAATTTATCTTCGAACAGCGGAGCATTAATTTATATTTGATGCAATTTATATCATAGAGCAGAAGCCCGCTGGATATTCTGCCCGAGACATTTCGAAGTAAAATTAACAATACAATACTGCATAATAGGTCTTATTGGCCACGGTTTACATAGGGTTACTAAAGAGCTGTTAGAAGTTTGAAATGTTTTATTATCCCTCTAGTGATAATAAGCATTTATAAAAATAAGTTTCGTCAACACATTTCTGGATCTGGTAGTTACCTAATTTGAACAGGATATATTTTTATGAGATGCAAATTAAAATTGTAAAGGAATGTGATATTGAGCGCCAGAGCTACATCAATAATTTAGTAAATTACAATCCTTCAATATTTTGCAAGCACTCCGAATTCCAATACAACATGAGAACTGATGAGAATCTAAGTTTTTGCGCAATAGATGTATGATGATAAGGCCTCAAATGTATTGATGGATGAATTTTATTGAATGTCTTCTGTAAAATATAAGCAATGGTAGAATAGAGGTAACAGCTTCACCCTCCGATTCTAAGGCAGTGGATTTGAATCCAGCTGTGTTCGTCAGTTTCATGATTTACGAAAAAAAACTATGTAGTTGGGCAGCAATGGAGAAGACTCACGCAGGGCCGAAGAGACTGATTACTAAAGGGGAAGCCCATGCCCAGCGGTGGGCGCATACGAGCTAACTAAAGATGAAAATGGTTTGTTGGCCTTCTCTTTTAACAGGATTAGATTTGACTAACTACCTCCATTTACTAAGCTAATATAGCTAGCTGTTCCTATCTCCTGATAGGATAGCTACCTATGTTAGTCAAAAGACAAAAGCTACCGCACGTACACTTCACAGTACAAGAAGTAATGCCAGTGTACCATAGTTACAGTGGTGTCACGCATCCCGTTTATAATTCAACAACAATAAACAGATAGTTAATTGCGATGCTG
This sequence comes from Eulithis prunata, assembly GCA_918843925.1. Taxonomy (NCBI): domain Eukaryota; kingdom Metazoa; phylum Arthropoda; class Insecta; order Lepidoptera; family Geometridae; genus Eulithis; species Eulithis prunata. The sequence goes on along the minus strand of OU974019.1, from coordinate 2,497,625 downwards.
TCACTGGCACAGTATATGGTAATGAGCTGTAGGGATCGCGGTCGCACGGACAATATATCTCGACGGTGAAAGGTAAAATGTGGATGGTGGAAGATGTAGACGGACGACGACTTGATGCTATGAGCGATGCTGCAAATAATTCTCCGGGTTAAGATAGAAATGTTTGTAGATGCATACTTTTATATAACTCCGTAAAGCTACAAACATTTGATAAAAAACCTCACGTCGAAAAACCTTGAGTTCCTAATAGCTACAGGGTTTAGTAGCGAACTATGAACGCTCCAATAAGGGCGACAATCTGTAAGGGAAAATCCAATCTGTAAGGGAAAAACAATATCCATCATTACTGCTACAATTGATTATGATTTTGGTTAGCTCCTGGCTTTCTCTTTTGAAACGGCTTTAAGCCAGTACGATTTAAAGTGATAATTTTTAGATTGAAAATGACGATTTGAAAAGATTCAAGATCTTTGCAAATACTGCGAAACTCTTGCACGCTTAACTTGCGTCGCATCACCATAGTGTTTGCTTAGCCCATGGCCCGTGTCAGTGCGATAGGTGCAGTACATGCGCTTTCAGGTAAGCTCGGTATCTTGGAGGCTGACACCAATAGGTTTTTATCAGAACCCAATCTCTTATGAGAAAGTAACTAAACTCGTATTGTATGTGAGAGGAACCTTAGGAAAGTAACAATTGTCTATTAATATTCCTTAGGGCGGGATTCTCAGCTAGCTGTCCGGAATGCTGGAAAGCGTCGGATTATTAAACTTTGGCGTAGGGAAAATATTTATCAAGTAACTAATTGGTAATCAATCACTCAAAGTTGGAGTGATTGAAATCATGAACAGTAATATTTACTCAGCATTATTAGCATTCGGTATTGCCGTTCACGTTAAATGTATATTAAGATAGTTTAACTATGTATTGTGTATTTTGTAAATTCGTTTTCTTTTGTCTACAAGCGTATCATATTTGCAAAAAATATGTATCTAAGCGTTTCCATGGACTGAACACGTTTGCTCTCGACCTTGCTGTATGAATGTATTGACAATCGGAATCTAAAGTAAATAAGTGGTTGAAGACAAGAATAACAAAGTAATTGGCACTTACGTAATAATTATTATTGAGCTAATTAATGAAGCTTATCTTATGTAGACTAATTACTGACGCAGTGCCGTTATAGCTCAATATCTGGAATTACTTGAATACACTTGTCTTTATAGCTAAAAAATCTTGTGAATATAATCTTCATTAAATGTGGGCCTTACTTATGACAGACGAATAGTTAAGCAGTTGAATCAAAGTCTAGCTCTGTCACTCTTTGACATTACCTGTTAGTAGGTGACAGCAAAAATTTAAACAGCTTAATAAAGTTATGCGGGGACACGAGTTTTGACATTTTTTGAAACGACACATAGTACTTTTATTTTAATAGTTTTTCTTGTGTTATTGTGAGTATTGTTGTTTAATTTTGGTGGAGTTTTAACCAATAATACTTAGGTCGTAAGTGTCGTAACATAAAGTGTGAGCCATTGGAATAAGTGTGTGTAAAGTGGTTTTTCTGAATGTGAAAATTCGTGTTAGGTTTTGAAGAGAAAATCCACCATTTTCTTTTCAAAACAAACGACAGCCGACTTGACAAATGACTTGACTTGACTTATTTATTACAATTTTAACACTTGACATTGGCTAAATTGTGTGTCGAAATGACGGACACAGGCCATTACTGAAGAGAAGAAGAAGAAAGTTATGCGGCGATCGTAAGTAAAGGGGAAAATGTTGGTGTTTCGTGCTTCCTCTCATATTCAAAAACCATCTTCAAAATCATATCTCACCAGCATTGTTTCTATGTGCTGCACATTAACTCAGAAACGTTTGAAATAAAACAATTCAGAGAACAAAATTATAGTTGCAGTGGGTAAGCCATAGCATGAGAGTTGCCTCTAGTGAGCGTATGAGAAGGTCAAACTAGATTCAGGTTAATCTGATTAAAACGATGCAGGAGGGGACCATCCGGTCGAGAGAGTAGAGTGCACGGTATTTGGCACAGAATCCTGTGCGAATAGAATTACTGGCTAATTATACGAATACCGGTTGGTATCGCATCGTAAAATGTCATTTCACACTTGTATTAGACTGGTGTGTTGCCAACTAAAACGATACAAGTAATTATCATATTTCAATCTTTTATATTTAACTATACACCGCGAGAATCTCATTAAAATACGAATATTTTGTGTCTGGTCTGAGTGTTTAATGTGTATGTGTTTGATGACCAAGACAGGGAACCCGGTTGTCAGAACAGGACATTCTATGTAATTGTTTATTTGTTTTAGTAGCGACTAGAGTGCAAGATAAAAAGTAATCCGTTTTTTTGGGTGGAATTGTTGGCAGCACTTGAGTAAAGTTGGTTCTCACGAGTTTGTTCGCGATTAGTTGCCCCGCATGCGATATGGGGTTAATTTTACGAGTTACTAGCTTGTTAGAACGCGCCCTAATGAGATATGTAGGTGGTGGTAAACTTCAGTACAGGTTTCAAATTAGTTGAAAGTTTTGTAGTGCAAGATAAAATACACAAGCACGACATTGCGAAAATAGGATTAAATAGAATTGAAAGAGAAGAAATCTAAAGCAACAAGGAAATAATAACTACAGACATAGGCAAGAAGACTAAACACTATTATTATGTTTATTGTGATTTCTTTGTTATAACTGTGCATGTTTCTTTATATGACTCAAATAAACATTAGTAAAAACAAAACTATTATTAGTATAAGTATCTACTAAAGATGAAAAGCCGGCACTAGTTAAAACAAACAAAAGCAAATCAAAACAAGAAACATTAAAAACAGCAAATTCAACGAAGTTAATAGATAAAACCCACAAACAACACTGATGGTGGACAATTCCGTTGTCAATACTGCGTGGGACTGTAGATAACCAATTGTCGGTGAGTCAGTGCAAGACAGAAGTACCACTAGTCTATAGATGAATGGATCTAGTATCTATGAATGTATGTATGAACCAGACGATCCCCACCCGAATGACTGACGAAATTGTCGCGCTAAGTCGGTGGATGATGTACCTAGCCAAAAATCGTTTTTGATGGTTTTTTTTTATGATAAAAGTAATGGAACAAGCTGATAGCTCACCTGATGTTAAGTAGTAACTTCTGCCTATAACAATGCATTACCTCACAGACCAAGTCCAATGAGAACGTGCCCTGTAAGGCAATGCACTGCGTCCATCACTCTGAGACGTAAAGATCTTGAAGTCTCATGTGCCTGTAATTACACCGGCGCCCTTACCCTTCAAACCGGAACACAGCAATGCGAGCATCGCTGCTTGGCGGCAGAAATAGGTACGGTGGTAGAACCTACTTCCCCGGACGAGCTCTCACAAAGAGCTCTACTACTACTATGATATGAATGGCCTTATACTACAGGCTGATAAGATGATGATGATCAATGTATGTTTAGATATATGTGGAAAGTTAGAAGGTAAAAAACCTTTTTGCTGGAAATCAAAGGAGAGGCTTAATCTCCAGCGATGGAAGTGATAAGTCAATTTCTAGCAAACCACAATAATTTTATTGCGTACTGCAACTGCGTATTGGTTGTTTTGACGTGGCCAGTACCGGCAGTACCAGCCTGAGTAAGTGCTATACTGGCTACTTTCTCCACGTCGTTCACAAATCACAACTCTACGATTATAACATCGCGCCAATCGTCGAACATTTTGAGCTACGAACAACACGCAGTAAGGTACATACAAGTCCACTGTTTCATATAATTCTTACTAGTTTCTGCCTGTGACTTTGATCGGCTGTACCATCCAAATCGATTTAACCGTAGCAGCGTGATTGAAGTAAAAGTTTATAAACATACCATCTCTTACAAGTCTACTGTTTCATAATATATTTCTTACTAGTTTCTGCCTGAGACTTTAATCGGCTGTACCATCCAAATCGATTTAACCACAGCAGCGGGATTGAAGCAAAAGTTTATAAACATACCATCTCTTTAAGTTTATAATATTCTTAGGATTCGAATTGAAATCGGGCCGTGTACCAACTGAGACCAAACGGGAACTCATGGCGATGTGATAAGTGAAGGTTTATGTTAGGACCGGATTGCGCGTGTTGAATTATAAATAAAATACAACGATATAAAATAACTTAAACATGTGGGTGTGTTACTGTTTGATGATACTGAATGGGCTGAGGTATTATGGGTTATGGTGTCTCGTAATTATAACTTTAGAACGCAAGTTCATGCATCTTGTTTGCGCAATTCAAATTAATCATTATTTTATTCAATAGGTTTGCCAGATACCTTTTGGAATAGCAAAAGTAAAATGTTACGACACGATTTAACGAACTGTGTTAAAAACATATGAATATTCATAATACTTGTATTAGAAAATCATAGACACGAACTATCTACTACGTACAATTACAAAACCAATCGATCAGACCTACGCATGACCTGTCAAATGCTCGAGCACTCATTCAAACACCTTGTAGATTCTTGGCGTGTGACTCTAAGAATAGACTGTTTGTTGTAATTAGTTGCTAAATATAGTTGGATGCGTCCACCTAAATTTTGACGACTATTTTCTCTAATACAAAGATCACAAACATTTGAAAGAAACATAAATAAAAAAACCCTAAAGTGTAATGTGAGATTGGCACAGACGCAAAGTTGTAAAAAGTCCTTGAATCAAAGCTCAAGGCCATATTAAGTGCATCTCTAGCGTATAAATAGTCAGTAAAAGGCAAATAAAACCAAAGACCGCGTAATAAAGAGAGCTCACGAGTTGTTTGCAAAGGGAACATTCACATACATTGGAGCTCCACACATTCAGCCGACTGTCTTGAAGCGATGTCGCTAGTCCCGCGAAAGCAGCATGCCCTTAAACGTTCTGTTAAGAGATATTAACGTGGATTGTAAGGTGTGGCATTAGACGCAAATGAATGTGAGAGGCTGGAAGATTTACCACTGGTCTTGAGTTACCAATAAAAATGGAAACTCGAGACAAATCGTACACCATGTTCAATGTTCATATTAAAATTTGTTGTTTACGTAAACTAAAATTTATTATTATTTCGGATAAGAATATAACAATGTAAATTAAAGATAATGATAAAAGCAAACCATCGTTACAGGATCAAATAGACTCTTCTAACATTTTATTACAGAGATATCCAGACATGACTATCAGTTATCGCCGAGGCAGGCCGCTGGCTAGGCAATAACACTCTCTCAATGGTGTTTTGCATAAAACATTTCAATACAAATTATCACTGAAGACGGCTATTATGAACAAAAAGCTCACGGCATCCAATTTCATGCACACTAAATAAAATTAGCACCAAACTGACAGTGTAACAAAGCGGTCTCAATAATTCGCCCAAGAACGAGCTACGAACGTACGGACACACCCCATTAATCACACAACACATACCCGAGCTCAATAATAATTTAATGAAAGTAAGTACAAATTGCCAAGAGTATTCAATTCAGTTAATATGCAATAATTGCCATAAGCACCGTCGTCGTGGAGAATGGAACGTTTAGCATACGCTGAGCGCAATTACAATTCAATTTTCTTTCAATTTCTAAGTGTGCATAATGATGATCTTACAGTTCAAAGCGATGAACTGTGTAATGAGGTGGATTATTAAAGCGTAGTTGTCGATTTGCCACAATCATCTATGAATATCAGCGTGCCAAAGCAGGAAGATAAACATATCCGAATTAGGATAGGCGAAAGGTCTCGGTTCTGCTTAGAGCCGTACGCGCGCTCGATAAGATTTGCAGAGTCCAACTCACGCCTATTGAGGGTCGTTACTAGACGCTGGCGCGAGATGATCGATAATAATGGTAATTTCGACTGGAACACGTGTAGCATCGTTCCCGGTGGAGCGATCGGGATCGCACACCGACTCCGACCCTATTAGGACGTGAAAGGAGAACTGGACGACAGAATCTGCGCGCAACCTTTTAATCTCGAAAACCTCTTTCAGTTTATTCAATACAATGTTTGGCTATCGATGGTGCGGACATGAAAGATGGTGTTTGATTCGAATAATCCTGATCACGACGTTATTTGAATATTTTCTCCTAGCTAGATACAACATGGAGATACGAGTTAGAAGCTGACTGTTACTGGCGTCGCAACAGTGTGGCTGGGCATTGAGATATGGAAACGGCAGCGGAGCCTTTCTGATGTGCATTGAGAAGGTGACAAGTACGACCAGCGATGCCGGGGTATTTATGCACGTCCAGCCTTCCCGGCGACCTATAATGGCAACACAATATCACAATACGGGCATAGATTTATGCTCGGCTCTCGCACGCGGAAATCCCATAGTTATTTACCGGTTGCAAGCTAAGTGCGGCAGATTTATCGTGCTGCGCCCGCGCCTACGATCTCGTTTCAGTGCGTCCCATCCGCAAGTGCACTATGATAAATACCAGCTGATGATTCCACTATATTATGGAAGAATACAGCGTGTACGTATAAGTTCGGTTTTCGAGAACTAAGTAAGTTCCGAATGTCTTTTAGGGACTAGTCTTGCTTCTTAATCGCGTTTTGATCCGATCCTATAATATAAGCTTGTAATCTGGTCAAATGGCAAGACAACGCTGATACATATGATTTTAAATAGATTGACCTTTGAATTTAAACAATTTGAGTGTGTTGCAATGTAATAAATATTTTATGTTGATGCTCGGCGCATTCCGACGCAAATATTTAGATCGCGTTGAGGATGTCATAAACTCAATGCTCTATAATTTCATTTACATCTTCCTGTATACCATGTACCTACTGGAATGTTGACGCAAAACGGTAACGAAATAAAATCAAGCTCTTTCACTTTGTTTTATTCGATGTCTCGTCATAACACGAAAACACAACAAACGTAAAGCACAAAAACCCCAAAAAAGAACAAACAAAACCCTCAAGAGATACAATGGGTGCTCATTACACTTTTAAATGTGGGAACATCTTTATCATTTCAAGTGGTATTGACGTCTACTTTAAAAAGGATAGGGCTTTATCGACTGCAGAGCCGAATGATCACTGCAAGATAAAGTTCTGTAATATGAATTTTAAAAGTTTTACTACAATGAAGAATCCCAAGTTGTAGTGTGAAAAGCAACAGACCGTGTGATCGGAATAAGTCTAAAAAATACCTAGCTCATAGTATATGCCTGGTTTCAGTTGCACGTAATTTTGACACGTTATTGTCATTCATGATATTCGGATACGTAGAGATGTGGGAGGTCGTTCCCGAGCAGGGGGTCAAAGCAAAATATCCGCATGCGAGCTACATCGCCGAATCGAAAGTAGACTCTATCTATACCCCTTTAAAACACTAAACAAACAAAAATCAAATTCTCAAACACAAGGATCTCAAGGATACAAAAATGGAAGTTTCATCTCTCAAATTCTATAACAAACAAGAGACAAGAACACGTCCGAAAGGCTTCAAGGGTTGACCGTGATAATGCATAGCCTATAGTATTATTACTGACCCGTGTGAAATTACACGCGGTCATTTGTCAAGAGGAAAGGAGGCGCTATACTCTGTTCCACGGTTATTAATTTCATTAGCTCGCTCTTAATCAAACGTCTGCGGTGGGTGTTAACAACACGATGCCTTCTATTAGTGATTATTCACCAGCTGGTGAACACGGATTTATTTTTAAACATGACTTTACTTATGCTTCCTAGGATATGAATTATCCCAATGATAGTATAACTACTATGCTGAGCTGAGGTAACCTATAATGCCCGGTACCTGTACACACTGTAAACACAAACATATATATATGTAGGTATATGTACATACAAGAAAGAAATTGCCATACGACGGAATTTCATCACATTTCTTCAGAAGCCACAACTTCGCCAAAAACTCAGATCAAAATTCGGTATTATCATACTCCGATAATGTCAAATAGTGGAAATTAAAGTGATTGACTTATCTTATCTACTTCTTGATAAAACAGCTTAGCTATCGTATATTCCACCTCTACTGCAATAATGGCCCAGAACTCAGAGGCATTCCACTCCCACCTGATTTGGAGGCTAATTTGAGCGGGAGCCAATTCACCAGCTCATAGATCATCTCGACGGCTCCAGGCAAGCCGAGAGACTCAATTGTCGAGATTGGCATAATGACACGCGCCCCGAGCCACCGGCTAACTTACGACCGTATTACCGTCACACGTTTGACGCATGTCCAATTATTACACACAATCTGTTTCGCTGTGTTGCCCGTGTAAAATATGAATAAGGCACCGGTGACCATTAATATAAATATATCGTGTATACGACGTTAGTCACTTTGAAGGGTAGAGATAATGTTGCTTGCGTATAAATCCTAGACGCGGCGGTAACAAATGAACCGGGTAGGGAGAAATATTGCAAAAACTTTTAATATATTACCCACATTGTTAGTAACGCGATACATAATATGTTAGAACGCTGCGTATAACCAAGCGAAGCTTTTTATACATACACCTCTTTAATACTGCCTTAGACTATATCGACAAAGGATGTTTTCATATTGACTGACAAGATCATCGATGTATCATTTGCACTTGGGCCTGAAATTGGTTGAAATATACGTTTCAACAATCGGTTGAAATTGTATAAGCGCGATAAAAAAAACAATTTTAGCATCTCCAACAAGCCACCTAACGGTAATAGAACCTACATTTACGAAGATAAACATAAAGAGCATCATACATCAAGCTTGAGATTGAGATTGGCTATCTCCAGTAACCATCGGCTTCTCATCATCCGGGAATTGAAGGGTTCGCGAAAAACAATCAGCCAACACATCCTTGGAACGGCCCAATCAGCCGAAACAAATGGCCCACATTTGTCTAAAACCGCAGACGATGATATCAGGATTTTTGTTAGATACATTTGCATACTAGCTTGACTCAAAAATTTATCTTATAGGACATGTTAATTTTTCATGCTCTTTTTTTGATGAAATTGCAACTGCTTTTACTAATTAATTAACGGACAATAAAGAAGAAATTAGCGATGATGCTTTTAAAAACTATTGATTCGTTAATCATGAAAATAACCAATCTAATGATTCACTCTATGATAATGTAATCTCTATTCAATGAACCACGCCCGATAAAATTAAATGACTTAAAATAAACACACCTAATATAACACTTTGCACGTAAGGTGCTTAGAAGTAAAACCAACTGGTCGACTGCGAAGTTTTGCATTTCCTCGAAACTTGTACAAGTTTGTTGGAGGATGAGAACAATCGTATAACATTGTAGCAGCGCATGTCTGCGGGTTGACAAAATATTATTTGCAAGTGGACACCGGCCTCGATAATCTACCGACGGACGGTAATTAATGTACATTACTTAAACCGATTAGCCGGTGGACCGCCCAACGAATGAAACTACGGTACAAGTGTAAGGAGGTGGGATGATAACAAGGAAGATTGTATATCGCACATGAATATCAAATAGATCCAATGCTAGTGGAACCAAGTGGTTTCTTTGAACGCGGAGATTTTTAGTCAGCGTCGAGTTAGGTCGGGGACCGAAATTGACACAAACATAGATTTTGGCTCTGTTGTAGATTGTCGGAGCCAGGTTCAGAACCAAAAGATCTGAAATGGCATAGTAAATTCACGACGAAGTATCAAAAGATTTAAAGGCCTATTGGTATCACTTCTTTCTTCAATCTTTATAGTATTTCCTTAATGTCATAGGGCAAGTCCTTCATGTTATCATATAAATTGAACCTCGCTAACGATTACATTCTAACCTTCGAGTAGGTACCTATAGCACATACCTAATCAAAATTAAATTGTTTATTTTTCTGACTGTGATAACAACTTACAAAAAATTGGGAACTTCTGTGAGTAATACATACATGACTCAGGTATCAAACTATTGGATAAAACATTCTGTAACCTCCATACATATAAATATTAGGTACATAGTGAACAGTTCGTTCAATGGTTTTAAAATAAGTAGTTTGTACATTCAAAATGTCATTACATTACACCACACACGCACTAACTGTGCCATTTAGCACACTTACAATGTTCTCATAAAGATTATCCCATAAGATGCGAACTAAAGGGACTTTGTCCAGTTTTCCGAGATTACTGAGAGATTCGAAAACTCATCAATATTGTAATCTTGGTTTATCTAAGTAACTCGGTTGGCCATGCGAATTTATTATGCAGGTCAAAGGTTCTTGTAATTTAATTACTTAGGAGGTAATTAAGAGGAAAGTTTCTTAAGATTATTGATTTCGCTCCATTAAAATCTGCTAAGTCGTGCTTTAAATTTAATATTAATATCAAGCTATTATTTAAATATTTAATATTCACATAACCAATTATTAATTTTTGAGACCTTTGTCAAAGAACTACTGCGATGAGAATAATGTTTCAATAATCATGAAATAAAAAAAAGAAAGAAGGAAAAACTTTTTATTGACCACACATAGATATAAATAGAAAAAAAATATGTAACACTTATTTATGCAAATAAACATCTTGTATCTTGTAATAACAGTATATTTTCTAAGAATACCAGCAGCGTCCAGTGTTGTACAAATTCTCGGCAGTTGGCTTGAGGCTTTTATCCATCTTTCAAGAGAGCGTTCACGCCTTCGCGCGAGGGTCCGAGTGACCGATACAAATGGTTGACATCTGTCAGGATATCTTATTTCAGTGCCGGGATCCGGAATGGTGGACCACCTGGTACTGTAGCTGTAGCACATAATTGATATTTAGTGTAAAAATTTATCTTGTAGTGGAGTATGGTGTTTAAGATTTTTGATTCCAAAAATTTAAGTGTAAAACTGTATTGTCAATTTTGTTGATTAGTTATTTTGCTTCAACAATGTTCTTCAAAAGCTTATTAATTTTTTTATCCCAAGTCTTGTCCACTCTATATACTTACAGGTATGTTTTTTTGGTATGCGTTTCCATAGTCTTCATATTTTTATTACTTCTTACAAAATGATCTGCGAAACAAAACGAATAAGACTCTGCCGTTAGTAAAAGTTCACCAGCCAAACACGATATTGCTTCATCATAACTCACAGAAAGAAGTAAATATGGAAGTGAATGTAATGATATATAACCTGAGCGAAGAAACAGATCTAATGCTTAATAATTATAAATTATAGAACCAACACAAACCGTTTAACTAATCCCGCGAGCGCAATAAATACGGCTCATATCGAAAATAACGCTGGGAATGTCTCGGATGCGACTTCAGGTCGCAAGAACATACTGAGCTTGTTATAAATAACCATCTATGGCGCGGCAAACTAAAATTTCACTGATACGCGAATGTTGTTTCCATGGTCAACAATTATTTGGTTTCTAGTATGGGTGCTCTGAGACTAATGCTATCATAATAGCGAAGAGTCAGCATAATGTAGTGTTTTATTTATTTATTTAGACAGCATTATAAAACTACCAACCACGTGTCGTTCTAAGTTGCAACTAATATAATATTTAAACTTGAACTTCCAAAAATGTATTGTTTCGCATTTGATACCATGTTGTTTGTGGAAAGTCGCGTCTGACACTTGAAATACTAGCTTAATTCCTCGGTCGTAATCTTAATAACAAATCTGAGTTAAAAATTTTCTCGTTGGTACATTACTAATAGGTACACAGTATTTATTCGATTTAATTAGTTTTTATTAAATGGAATTTAGAAAATAATGGATAAATCTTTTACAATCAAGCTAAAGAAAAAAAAAGTTTTTTTAATAAACTGTTTAAAACAAATTTAAATCAGTAAAGAGAGAGAGATAAGAGATATTGTTAGATTTTTAAGAAGAAATAGTGATGATTCTCGATAATCTCGATATCTTAAAGTCTTGTTCAGGTAATGTTGAGAAAACTCTCAATAGACGCAAGACTCAGACAACAAAACCAAAAGGCAGTCTCAACAACTACTAATTAAATTTCTGAAAACATTATAACATTGTTCACGGTATCAGACAGATAGTCGGCAGATACGAGGGTGTGTCGACGGGCGGAGTCGGGCGCATAGCGAACAGCGCATTACTCATACCAGATATATTGAAACTAGAAATAGATTTTATTTTATTCGTACTATTCGTAAAGGAATAACTTTGTCTGATTTTTCCTGACATTCGTCAGTAAGAAATAAGAGAACCGCTATGTCAACTAATAAATAAGAGCTCTCTAATAATGTTTCAACACGTCACGATAGCTTTACAAAGATAAATTGTATAACAGAACTCGTATTTATTAGAGAGGAGTCAACAGCAACACGTACAAGACACGAGTTGAACCAATTGAATGAAATACTTACCTACTTAAGATAAAGATTCGGATTTTTTTATTATATATGTATATTAAAATTGTTTTTGACCTTTATACGGAGATTGACTATATAAGCTTCGTTATCAGGAGAATATTGAATGACATTTTGAATTTTTGTAATCATCTCTACAAAAAAATCAGAACCCAAAACTACAGACACATGTCCTTTAACCAACAACTAATTGTACAAAGGTTGAAATATCTGTCTTCAATTGCCAACCTCACCAGCGAATCGCAAAAACTTGTATGAAAAAAGATCAACGAAAGCTAGCTGGTGTGCTTAGAAACAAGAAACCACATAGTCTTAGACACATGTCCTCTGCCCAACAAACGTTGTACAGAGCTCGGAACCGCTGTCTCAAGATGCCCAACCTTGCCTGGTCGTGCCGCACGCCCGCATAATGTGAGACCTATTTTTTGCCTGTATTCCGATTCAAGTGAATTTTAAATCGAACATGTCTTTATGGAGTCGGGCGCTTCTATTTCTTGCGCCTTCATGTTACTTCTACGTGCTTCTACTACGAGTGCTTATTTCAATTCTAAAAAATAATATTTTTTTACTGGTTGAAATACATTCCATGAATGTTCTCAATAAAAAAAAGAGAAAGTACATATAACTGCGTAATCAGTTCCTTCCTGCTATCGGCAAAGAAACAAATTATTTTATAAAGAGATTCGGAGGAATTTCGACGCTATTTAGTTTTAGTCGATGCTTAGTTCTAGCTTAGTACTGACCAGTAAGCACAAAGTAGCTTTTTTGAAGTGCAAGAGAAAATCCGCAGCGCGTATATATGTATATCAGCACACGCCGTCGTAGATAGTAGAGTACATAAAGGACATTGTAACGTAGACACATACCATGTAGTGTCGGTACCTAATGAGCAGAGTGAAGATTCTAAAGTCACGCGTAGTATAACTTCAATATTTATTCTATTTTCCGAGACAGAATTACAAGTCAGACTAGCTTCAATTATAATGTGAACCGATAGATGCAAATTACACCACAATTTGATCTTTAGAAGCTTCTGATAGTCTAATTCATACATTGTCTAGTTTGACAGATTAATTACACTAACCTGACCAGTGGTACGGGCTACCGCTGATCGTACAGCCACAATAAACTTCAAGTTACAGTAAGGGATCTGTGAGCAATTGTTCTTAGCTAGAGACAGAGTATATGGATACTCGAAATGCAACTACTTATTCTAAAGAACCTAACTATCTGCTAGAAGTTAAAAAGGTAGGAAGAGGGAGGAATCAATGGATGACAGACAAAAATGGCGTAATGAATAAGAGGCTTTTAATACAGTAGGTGTAAAACCGGCTAAAGATGATGATACATATGTATAGATGTCCTCTGAAAATGCAGTCTAGACTCGACAGCAATGACGTCACACATTTAAGTGCACTGTGTCACTGTCCTCTTTCTATTCCTAGCTTTTGGCAATGGTTACATTTACATACCTATGTATGATCACGCATAAGTGAAACAACAATGTATAAACAGACTATGAACCGATTAAATCGCACAGTAGGAAGACTGTGTATCTTTAAACAGAATGTGTCGAGTAAAAAGTTACAATATTGTATGTGTATGAACACGATGGACCAAAGAAAATCGGTAGATAAAAGGAAGTGAGACAACAAAACATATAAACAGACGATGAACCGATCGCACAGAACAGAAGGATGTCAGTGCGTAAAAAGCTTCTAGAAGTGTGTGTAGAGTAAAAAAGTTACAGTACTGTATTTTTGCTGCACCGCGATGTAACGGTAGCAACCGATCGAATGAATAATCTATTGATGCGGCTTTGTTTTAGAAATTGAGAGGTTGCTTCGTGATCTTCATGCACCTCATTCTGGGACCTTTGTCTGTTTGAAAGGTAAACTGTTTAGGTTCTACGGTATTCTTGATATTGGATTAAACGCATTCAAACTACCGAACACAGGGTTCAGCATTACGGTCTAAGATGGTAACGTACTATATTACACCTACTTGTAACTGCATCTGCGCTTGTGTAGTAGGTATGGACAAAACGAATGTGAAAAGCATAGTGGATAATGTGGATAAGTACCTAAGAATACTTAAATTCGTTAAAACGGTGAAGACAATAAAACTTACCCATACATAACTGCGTAATCAGTTCCTTCCAGTTATCTGCAACCAAACAATTATTTTATAAATATCTGTTGCATCAACTTGTTGTATTTTGAAGTAAATGCGTTGATCGATTTCGTATTCGATAAAACAGGGAGTAAAGCGATTTTGAACCTGCAAGCCAAAGTTAATTACAACAGGTAACATCCAGAAAGCAATTCGAAACTAATCTCTATGCAAATACTGAGCAACAGTAACAAGGGTCTATTAAAACTATTAATCGACTTGGAAATCGATCTTAAGATGCAATGAAAAATATACAGTGTTATGAAATAAAGAGGGAACTGGGTTGCATTAATAAGCTAATATTAGAGCCAAATTAGTTGTTTACTTCAGCGTCATCTATAACATCATATTTATTTGCTTTGTTAAATACCTACAACAAATTATAAACTGTATTTTATACACCATCTCATAAGGTAAGCGCTTATCACTTTATTTATACTCCAATCGTATTTAAATAATTTCTACGGTGATTTTAATGTTCTTGTAACTTTAGCATACTGTTTATACTAGTTAATAATTCCATGTCCAATAGCATCTCCAGTCTAGACTAAGCACTGCAGACTTTTACACCATAACGAAGAGGGCAATAAATTCCGTTGACAAACAAGACAAGTCAACGTGTATTATCGATTAAATACCAGTAAATTGCCATCATAAAGAAGCCAGTAAAACTATAGAAGTAGAAAGGCATATCCCTGACATAAAACCGACAATATTTGTTACTGCCATAAACAATTTTATAAGTCAACGACACGAACTGAGCAATATCTAAGTGGAAGCTTAAGTTATGGTCATCGCCTTATTTACAGACAAAATATATTACCTACGTTACTTAATAAGCGAATACGATACTATATATCTAAATTCTTTAACATATTTTGTTAAGCGTGATTTCAAATTGAATTAAATTAAACATAATAATCCTCCTTTAAGCAAATTAGGGGGTAATAACTCAGCTGTCGAGTACCGAACGGTCAATGATGCTGTGAATGGATGTGCGTCATTTTAGATGCTTTCTTGTAATATAAACCCATTATTACGGCTTACGGTAAAGCATCGGCCTATAAAAAAGTAGTTGTGTAATAGAGCCATGTTTTATAAAAAAGTGTGCATGATGTAAATTGTAGGTGCCAGCTAGGTACATGAGCTAGGCGCAAGTGGTACAATTAAACAAATCGTTATACAATATCAGTGCTTCGCAAATAAACAAGAAACGTTATGGATGATTCAATATACATATTTATATGTGTGCCGGTTGACATCTCGGACCCATTTACCTCGATGATAAACGCAGATATCTCAATATACTTATAACTACCTGTCATTCATTAATTATAATGTGCAAAACAAATAAATAAAGATATTAAAGAGAAAAGAGACAAATACGATTCATCCGTCGAAAAGACAGGCGTACCGGTATAAAACCAAACATACCGTTAGTTTATTGAATCGCCTGAAGGCATGGATAATATTCATTTCTATTTATTTATTTTGCCGAGAGGCTCGGCTACCGCGCACGGTCTCACGACTCAATCTAATAAATAGTACTGGTATTACTGGAAAAGATATTCAGTAATAAGATATCCAGTAGCAGAGCGAATGTCGGTGGTGTTAGCGAACGATAATAGGAAATTATTGACTTCGCGGTGCGTGAGATGCAAACTTGGCGCTGAAAGAAGTTATACCAGGCAATAACTCGCAGTCTAGAGCTTTTATAACTCAAGGCTTAGAATTACCACGATTTGTATAACAAATTCCAGTAAAATCAGCGCTGCAACACGACTAGAAAGTGCTCCGATGTAACGACAGGGTGTCACGCCACTTCAGCGAGACAATGTGCCCAGTGCAACACAATCGAGTATTAATTTAGAAGAAGCCAGAGGCACGGTCACGCAGGCCGATACCGTTGAGACCCGCGGCTAGAATCCGAACAATTTCACAAACGACCCCACTCTATTTGGAACGGTAGTGAAGTCTGTCAGTAGGGCAAACACTGAAACACGCATCGTCAATTACTCGTGTTGCAGGACATCAACATAAACACGTACATTTCTATTCCCAGTTAAAATTGCAATTATAATACCATCAGCACGTAATGTGGTGGTATTATGCTAATAAGAAAATCATAACTTTCTTGGTATTGCGGAAAGCTCCGACTCACGAGCTGTATCACTTTAGTATAAAATTTAAATTGCATCGCCTACAAATTGGCATCTGTTCGTTCTAACGACTAACATCGACGCCTCCATGTAGCCTGAAGGGTATAAATAAAATTGACGTCAGATTTGAGAGCCTTTCAAAATGAATGGCTACATGGACTGCAATTTACGTTCAGGGGTGAAATGCTTTAAATATTTGGGCGACAAGACGCCCGTTGGAAGTGTATGCTACAGCCATGTTCTCAAGGAAACAGCTGGTTCTTTTCAATTCGATATCAAAGTTACTGAAGCAGGTGAATGTGGGTAAACTGTTAGCAATATATCTAAAAAAGTGGTGTCTTATTAGCTAGATATTACAGAAGTTGCGAACCACCTTTTCTGTTGGGTATTCGTGTTCTTTATGAAGGCTACTTCGGAACGACCTGGCTGTCCTATCCCCTCTGTAATATTGTCTTAGCACATTATTATCGTATCATAAACGCGTCGTTCCTGGTTTATGGCCGGATCGGGACTCACGATGGCAATTTCATAGGACGTTTATCGGAGAAAGCCGGGGACCATAGGGCTCAGGGTAAGTGAGCGATCGGTGTCGGAAAAAGTGTGACGTGTCGCGGACAATTTACTTTTCATCAAGTGGGGATCTTATGACTTTTAGCTGGACCGTCTTCGTCGTCGCCGTTAGGACGGCAGATCATATCTTTTTAACATAGGTACTTCAAAAAAAGGAGGATGTTCTCAATTCGGTTGTATTTTTTTTGGTTTTCTTATTTCGGGCGTTTTATTTATTACCGACGACTTCCCGCCTTCATAAATTAAACAAATTCCTTATTTTTCAAACCAATCAGTAACTAAAATAAAAGAATTCGAAATGTATTAAATGATTTTAAAATAATATTTGTTTTACGGCGCATTTCCTTCCAATCCACAATGGTTAAAGTCAAAAGAAGGATAATATCGAATCCATTACCATATTTAACATAATTAACATTAGCATTTTCTCAAAACTAACTTTGTATGCAAATGTCTCATTGAAATGCAGGTGCAAGGTATTTTGTACGAAAAAATGTGGGATTTAGTGATGTTTTTATAATAGGTAAGTTTTGTAAACATTTGAGTATTTTTTCGTCTATATTTATTTCATTATACTCACCTGTTTTAGTGTTAAATTTGTTTGGGAGAAACACAAAGTGTCTTTTCGCAAAGGTTTTGTTAAAAAACCACCTTTTAAACATCTGGATAAAATGACTTGGATGATTTCATTACATTCGAACTTATTGAAACAATTCAAGATAAATAAATTAATATAAACATTTATAGAAACACTGGCCGCGGGGTAGGGGCGTGCAAAACATACATTCCATATCTGCAAATCTAAACAAACCCACAATGCTTGAGCAGATCGAATTACCGAACGAATTCGCTGGAAGGCGCTTGGATGCAACAGCCTCCCATCTAAGGGTTTATTCTCAAGAGCTCCTAAAACAACCTATCACCTAATTAACTTGTCTATAGATGGAATTCAGTAAAGACGAAAGAGCTCACTGATTAACCCATTGATTGACCCACTCCGGACTCTACTTTGGACTAAAACAATAAACTAAGAATATCTCTATACCTACATATCGATCGGGTACAATATGGATTGCAATATATCAGTTCCACGAATATTTGCATAGTTTGATTTTTATCATCCAAATGCAAAATAATTCAGCGTGGAAAATAGTACATTATGGTACTAGTGTGGTACATTGGTGATTACCGCCGAGGTGCCATTGAGACCCGAGCCGTAGGCGAGGGTCTTAAGAAAGCCGAGAACGGTAATCACCAATACACACGTGTATCATACGACGTTTTTCAACACACTTGTGAATAAAATAACTATAATTTCAACAGTGAAAACGCGTTGTGAAAAATGTTTCGCTATGGCGGGAAAATTAATCAGTTTTCCTATGTGCGCGCATTGCGATCGGCCACAGACTAAAGGGATGAGGTTTTTTTTTATTTATTTTCCGCGCTTAGGGCTTGCGCCTATTCTGCCACGTAAAAAATGGGGAATTTAAAGTTTTCTTTTATTACAGAGAAAACAAAAGTTATATTTGAGTGAAAGTTTTATTTATTAAACACGTACGAGTTAAAATTATCTATTTAAATAAGAAGTTGCATGAAATGAGCAAGCAATAGGAACATTCATTTATTTGTTCTATTGAACACGATCTTTTTTTTTAATAAAAACTTTTTTAGTAACAAAGCAACTCAACCAAAAAAATTCAAAAAAAAAATCTATAACTCACTAGTGAGTTATAGCAATGAAAAAGTCACAGTTTGATTATGGGTATCATTATGTGCCTAATTGCGGTGACCATAGAGCCACTTTATGAGCAAGTGTGTTGAAAAGATATTTTCCCAAATATGTCTATAGTAGACCTGATATATTTTTCTGTGGTTATAGATGCGCCAATCTCACCTGCCAATTAGAAAAACTGCTGTCAATTGGCATACGTGGTGATGATGATCACTGGCTGTGCCTAGAATATAGGAGCGGTTGGAAAGAAGCCGTGCCAGCTAACTATAATTACGGTCTATCAATGCGGTACCGGTTTATTGAAAGCTCCGTAAGGGGCGGGGGATATTAAGATGATGGCCGGCTTGTAATTTGATGGATTAAGGAACACACCCGCAGGCAGAAGTAATCACAGTCGCCTAAAAACCAAGACACGAGGCTGCAGACGATTATTTGTAATGCGCAATACTGCAACGAACGATGCGAGTACTTCCGAGTACATAGAGGTAATGGTGATGTATCAGAATGTCTTGTCAGAATTAGAAATCTGTAATTCACAAGCTTCGCAATCAAACGAGCAATTGGGAAGCTGAATAACTTTAAGAAAATTCGATAGATAGGTATATACGTAGAGTTCTGTTGTCAGTAAAATATGAAAATATGTATTATGGTCTAACCCATTTCAATTTATTGCATGTTTACAAATAGACAGATTTAAATTGTATTCCGTACATACCAATTTGGTATGTACGGAATACAGTTTACCAACCAATGACACGAGTATAAATTGTCCAAGCAATATTGAATGCTAAAATCTAGTGGAAACGAATAATCGCGATATGGAAGATTCTAGGCTGTTTATGGAAATAAGACAGATGGTTCACGTGATAATAGCACCTATTATCCGTAGGGCGACCTAGATTTACTCATAATGTAAAATAAATTTTGAAAAATGGTATAAATGTAGTTCTAGGAAAAATATACAAATTGCTAGTAAATAGAGTGCGTGGAGATATGTATGATCTAAACTACGTTTAGTTTGTCTTTACTGAATAAAACAATAATCTACATACAGTATCTTATACAGCTCTATTCAGCTCTACTTATAAGCTATTGCTGTAAGATTCCACTCGAGTAATCAATATCATCATCATCATCAATATATATAAAACTCTTTTGAAGCTGACATAGAATCAACGCACAGCCAAAACTATAAGTCCTAGAGGTATGAAATTTGGAGGGTAGGTTCCTTATATCAATCATCAATCATCAATCATCAATATATATAAAACTCTTTTGAAGCTGACATAGAATCAACGCACAGCCAAAACTATAAGTCCTAGAGGTATGAAATTTGGAGGGTAGGTTCCTTATATAGTGTAGGGGCGCACTAAGAAAGGAATTTTGAAAAGTCACACTCTAACGCGAGCAACGCCGCGGGAGACGGCTAGTGACTCCATAAAAATATCACCGTTTGAAATTGCATTAGAAATCCATATCGCACAACATTAATATTCATTAAAAACGTACAACCTACTTCGTATACAATTCTATTAACGATCGAGTTATAGTGCAGGAAACTCAGTGATGCCAATTTTAATTGTGGTACTAAATATTTTACCACAGCGTCTAAATAATAGCTGGGTTCATTCATAATTGAACAGTCAGGCAACGTTTGGGACAAATAACCGTTTGTACAGTTGAACTGCGGCTGCGCCAAAATATATTTCATATCAGTAATTTTTTATAAGGATTAGTTAGACGATACGAATTCTTGTGACTATAATAATATGGTGTACTACCAAGTGTGTTGATGAGTCGCTTGTTAGCGTCACTGGTCATTGTTTAGTATTTTATTTGTTAGCATTTTTTTACTTTATGTCCATGTACTCTGTGTCGCCTGGATAAGTTATACCTGGGAGGTACGTCGCATTACTGCTCCCAGATACTCTCAGTGAACGCGACTTTACGCGACGATGCCGACGACAAGGTATAATGGAGCTTTACTGAGACTTAGTTGGCTGTTTACTTTACCCTGTGGTTTTACTGCCCCGATCATTTCAATTTGCACTGTGGTAATTCAGTTATTTATGAATACAATCCCAATTACACGACGAAATAGATGCTATAAAACTTATTGATTAAAATCTTAGCTCATCAAGTAAATAAGTGCAGTTTTCTGTATTTCTTGTTATTAGTATCGAATTGAACATTCGGTTTTATTGCTTTACGACTTTAGAGTGTAGAATAAATCTTGAATTGTAAGAAGACAGTAACATCTTTTAGAAATCAATAATAAAACATGTCCAAGGCAATAGAAAATAGCCTAATGACAAATTGTATTAATTTGATAAGAAATTCATCCTAAAAATGAATTCAGTATGGTTTAAGTTAAAAAACTGCATGTGAGAAAACTAGTAGGAGGTGAACGTAGGGTTATTCTAAAAGTAAAGGTTAATATAGAACGAGGTGAAATTTTGAATAGCAGATAAACTCTCAACAGATGTACCTACTTCCAAAACCTTAGCTGTAATCGACTCCTCGACAGCCACATTTCTGTATTCCTGCTTTGCGAGATGCAAAACCAACAAATGTGTATTATTCTACATAAATCTGTATGTCTAGCGTCTACCTTGCGTTGTACGTTATTCCATGCAATAGGTTATTCATTTGAGGCGGATGACAGCTGGACATGATAGGCCGGCAGGCGTGCCGGACAGCCTGCTACAAGCCAACTCCGTGAGAATATGCCGAGGTCTACAGCGTAAAACTATAAACGAAGATTCTTATTAATATTTTGAGTAACACTGTACGTTTGCGCTTGGGATAGTGCTCGTCCGCGCGGAAAGTGGCTGCGTCAGAGCGCAGTATGACTCAAATAATAGTGAAATTTTATTGTATAGTTTTACAGAGTAGAACCAAGGTGTTACGAAACTTTCGTATTTGCTGATTCTGTTGATGAAAGGTGCTGTGATACCTGACTGTATAACAAATTCAATGCATTGTCAATGCGCTCACATTCACCATTTAATCCACGAAATGTTCGTAAATAGTTTTGGTAACTGGCAATGTTAAAAACGTCACGCAAGACCAAAACTTGGGTTGGCTAAATCGGACAGTTAGATATTGAACGGCCAGTTAACTCAAATGCAAAAGGGTAAATTTTATTTCAGGATAAAATAACAGAACCTAAATACTAATCTTTTGCAAAAGCTTTTTGCGTTGCCCGGTAGTAGTTTGCTACACTACATTCTTACAACACAAGCAACTGCTACTTTCAAGTAGGTAATGCTACAAAGTATAAAGTATCGTACGACTCAATAACAAAGTAACCAATCGGATACCAATACAAAAGACCATCACTGCAGCTCGAGCTCCTCGGAGACAAAACCCAAACACGAGCGATAACTCAACTATGACACTGTTGGCGATTAAAATCCATGTAGTATGAACACAGGCGCGGCCCGTGAGAATGGTATAATAGAAACTGTTAGAAAACATAAGGGATAGTAAATTCGAGAAGGGCACAACTACTTTCGAAAAAGCGATGTGTAGCAAGTAAAGGTTTAAAAGTATTGGTTAGTTTTCCAGATTATTACCGTTGCCACAAAGTTCTAAAACCTTCAGAAAAAAGTCTCTAGAAACTGCATAGCTCACTGATTCAAGGGGTTTGAACGCAGGCATTGCCCTGAAAAACTTTGTCAAACACAATTTATTTCACTATCTAAGATAAGAATTCAAGGTTTTCACAATATTCATGTTTTTATAGATAAGACATTTGCTCCCGACTAAAATTGTAGTAGAGCTATTCTCTCTTATTCGCAAAAGTTTCAGTACTAAATTAAGTTTCATTTGAACACCAAAAACAGAAATCACAATGTGCACGACTTAAGCACTAAAAGGAAAGTTTAATTAAGTTATTCTGGTAGTCTTAACCATTTCTAAATCCTTTCAAACCTACTAAGAACCATTAAATAACCTTTGCAACCTTTTCATCTACCGAAAACCATTTAAGTAATGGTAAGCCCTAAACCACACAACACGGCAGACGCGTTTGCGGAGCGAATGCGGGACGTTTCAGTTTTATAACCCGGTTTTCGGTGAAAAGATGATGAAATAAAGCTTCCGAATTAGGTACAGAGCCCGTAGTCTGTGCATTTGTCTGACTTACGACTCGAGTATAGCACACGCCAACAAAATGACTCGCTTTGCGAATGCGTTTGCGTGTGCTATACTCGAGTCGAAAGTAAAACAAATGCAGAGACTACGGGCTCAGCATAACATATTATGTTCTGTGCTGTACAGCATTAAGGTACTGGACGTAGGTACATGGATTTCTCCAACTGAGCTGAAACTGCTGAACTGTTATTAAACTTTCAGAAAAATCTACTTCTAATCCTTCCTTATCATCATAATCTACGCCACCATTCTTAGGATACCTTTTCATCAAGGATCTGATGCAAAAAAACATCATATAGGATTACACTAGTCAAATACAACAATAATATTGGTGGATTTTTTCCTACGGTTAGCTTATTCGCACATTTTTGGTGAAAAGCAACTTTAGGCAGCTTTTGACGCACATAACATGCGGTTCCCTCGTCGCGCCTGGCAAAGGCTTTAGGTACGGCCCGCCTCATTATTCCGAGCCATTGTGCTTAGGTTTCAGGCTAGGCTGCCTGAATGGGTGGAAGATGGGCTGCAGCGATACCTTAATTGACGAGAGCTTGACTCCCCGAAACCTTAGAGCGCTGCATAATAGAGGTGCATAATCCTTTATCGTGGTTAAGGCGGTGGTCACATGGTCAAAAAAGAAAGACATTTATCAACTGGAGGACGATCTCGAACACTTTAGACGGAGGATGGTGCTGCATAAGATAGATGACAGGCGTCATGGCTCAGTCGGTAGTAGCTCTGCCTTCCGTGCTGTGGGTCGTGGGTTCGATCCCCACCGAGAACAAACATTTGTGTGTTGTAAACATAGATGTTTGTTCTGTGTCTGGGTGTTTCTATGTATTATAAGTATATATTTACAAAAAAAAATGTATGTGTGTATTCTATCAGCCATCTAGTTTCCATCGTACAAGCTTTGCTTAGTTTGGGACTAGAAGGCGTTGTGTTAAGTGTCCGTGAATATTTATTTATTATTTATTTATTTATATGGTTAGAAGAATTTGAGCCAATTGCTTGGTTGATTGACCTTCGTTATTCAGCAGAGGAAGAAAGTTGAAAAACTTTGTTTAACTAATTATTAAGATGCAAGGCAATATTGTTGAAATAAATGTACCTGCTCGAAAATAAAATAGGTCTTTGTGGAGTTTTGACTCAGTGACCCATTCAACCCAAAACTGCTCTGTCACAACAAAATTCCCACTAAGAAATGAGCGTTTTTATTAAGAGCCTTAACCTTTCGTGTGTCCTGGGAACTAAATGCTTGGAGTGTATCCTCACCTTATGCAAAGACGTTAATAGCGGTGCCCACAATACGTTAATTAAATCGTAGTATCGCGAGCCACAACGTGCATCTAACTAACGGGCAACTCGAACCTGGGACACTGGAATTGTTTAGTTTACTTTGGAAACCTATTTGTTGATCGAGTGATGGGTTTATCAAAAATGTCGATAGTTTAAAAAAAACGAATAAATACAAGTCAGTTAAATATTTTTTATCAACCGTCTACCTGACACTTTGAGGACCCTTGAGGAATCATTCTTATGGCAACATCACTGAAATATAAAACACAATTACGGGGGAAATTGTAACCTCCTCTTTTTTTATTAGACCCTCTCAGTCCCACAGACCTGGAAGATTTTGTACACTTTTGACACTACCTATCAGTAAGACCCGTAAAATCAATTATTGCGAAATCGAAATATGTAAACGAGATTGTAAGGACAAGAGAGACGTGCGAAATCATAACTATTGTCAACTTGAACGCTTACCTACATCGCTTACCTACATCTGCAACTGGTTCAGGGTGCATAAAATCTGTTACCGAAAACTGAAAATCTCTTTTTTATTTAAAGATGGCTCCTAAATTTTTTCAGTCTGTTGCTCTGTGATAGAAAGTGATATTTTTTCAGATGAGTTTATGTATGTTTAGTTGGGTACATCATTACCTCTTTTAAAACATTATAGTATCGAAAATGACAGGTACCCGGAAGGTTCCATCTATATTTTTATCTAAACCCTAAACGGTCTGAAAATTGAACATCTTACGGGGCTTTCGGACACCTTTTTGTCATGGGTTATGTTCTGAAATAC
This sequence comes from Eulithis prunata, assembly GCA_918843925.1. Lineage (NCBI taxonomy): Eukaryota > Metazoa > Arthropoda > Insecta > Lepidoptera > Geometridae > Eulithis > Eulithis prunata. Next base: position 2,472,377 of record OU974019.1, on the reverse strand, counting down.
CGTTACTTTTAAGGAGTTGTCTATTTACACCCTGTATGTAAGCGTAAGCTTGTGACCCTAAGCTACCGTGATGAAGAATATCTTATACCGCGTGCACACTATGCCAATGCCACTGTCGGCATGTATGCCGCTTAGTGAGAATAAAGGCGATGATGCTGTGGCACTACCCAATTCGAATATTAGACTAAAACTTAAACCAAAGATATCCTACCTTCTTAACTAGATTGTTGCAACGCAATTAGTGTTCAATTCCCGTTATAAGAACTACCATTGTTAAAGCTATTAATAAACGCTTGCATTGCAAACACCCATTCAACTGCAATGATTAGCTATTATTGTGCGCTTTTAAACACTAATTTGTACTATTACACCACTATTAGAAGACCATTATGCTATTTGTGGTTACTAAACTTTAACACTGTTGTAGGCACTAAGGTTTTGATGAGAAAAGCTGATGCACTCCAAGAGAAACAGAATAAGCTCACGCACGAAGACTACTTCAAAGAATATTCTTTGTATACGATACTCGGGTTCGGTAGAGATTTTAATCTAATAAGTATGACGACACGACATATCGACCGAGCAAAACAAGCAAAGCTATTTATAGTTTTGCTTTGTTTATAAACAAAATGTAAAATTGGAGTACCCTATAACATCCCTCGACCTCTTGGAATGTATCCATAGCTAGCGTCTCTATAGTGTCCATCCACAGCGAAGTCTATAAAAGAGTTACGCTGGCGAAAAATAATTTGAACTACTTCGTCAAGGGTGCTTTTAGGTTGCATTTTAGGTAATATCGAATCAGACAAATTCTTTCAGGATGGGTAAATGCTTTCAACCGTCTAAATAGCTAGCTGAATAATAATGGGTAAAGTGATGTAGCTGAATAAGAGTTGATCTATAATACCGAGCGCATAGTTATTAAACAAGATGGGATATTCGTAGAAATAGAATAAGCAGCTTGCACCGCTTGCTAACAATTTCCAATTGCTTAGCTATAACAGGAAGTCCATTTAAATACCTAAGCGACTGTAATGGAGATTAGAATTTAATGAGCGACGCCTCAGCACGATTAAATGTGACAATCGCAAACGTATCGTGACCGTAACGTATCCGAGGTACAACGCGCGGTAACGCTGCTATGTTGGGTAGTCAATCTGATCAAGTAAAGCTTCACGCACTTAAAGATCAAGCGCAGTGTGACTCGAAAATGTTAGGTTTACGCAACGCGGCGTGCTGTGTACCCCGTGGCAAAAATGGTGTCAATGAGACTCTGAAAAAGTCTACGGCGACGACGGAGCTCTTTTCTTTCAAGCTAATACAAATAAAATTATTTGATAAAGATGGTCTGTAGTCAAACCTAACAATTACCGACAGCGTTACTGTACTACTATTGCCTAGCACAACAAATCAAAAAGTTATTTTGCAACAGGCCAAGTGTTTTAATAAATACAGAAGACCCACGTTTATCTCACGACTCACGACCATGTTAATGGCGATACCAAAGAGTCCTTTGACGAGTCTATAAATCGAAAGTAATGTGACACCCGCTCCCACTTGTTCCGACAAAAGTCCTACCTACTACTATCTCCTACCTAGGCATCTTGAGCGTCTCGAGCGTAGTAAGGGTTCTACAGGGGCAGTGGAAATGTATGGACGACCTCTATGGCCAACCACTGTCCGAGCGATACGGAGAAGTGTCCTTCACGCACGCAGACTTTCCTCAAGTATGAATGTTTGCCATGTTATAATAAAAAAATCCAGGTCTGGGAACTTTTGCATGCTTTTTACATTTCAGAATAAAAAAAACTCTTAGGCATAAGTATACCTAATTCAAATAGAATCAGGGCTTAAATTGACGGATGCAACGGCCAATAAACTACTGAACCTTTACCTACCTTCTAACTAAAACATTTTGAAAACAATAACTTAATCATAAGTTTAGACGATTTTTGACATCAATTTGAAAACGTCTTTTAGTACAAAACAAAGTATAACAAGCCATGTTCCCATTGTTCCTAACTACGCTTCTGTTTATAGCCTAAACAACGATAAACCGCAGGGATGGTATCCGTTTTTATGAGCGTTTAAGTTTAGTTTTTAGTGCTAAAAGTAAATTGCAAACTGGCAATACTGCCTACTGCCATCTACTGCTAACCGACAAAGGAAAAACGGTTGAAGGTAGTATTGTATGAGAGCGTGTCGTAAAGAATGGTATTAGAATAAAACCAAGCGCCTAAAGCTTTGGTCTCGCGATCGTAACGCACAACGCTGCGGTATGCGACATGCGGCGCACTATGGTCTCTTTTTCCGTCGCAGTCTGCGTCAGCGGCGAAGAGCAAACGCGGTACACTGCGTTGAGCCGCATCGCATACCGCAACGTTGTGCGTTACGATCACGAGACCAAAGCTTAATACCTAAGTCTAATCTGTGAAACATAAACTCAAAGGGCTGAGGTAATTTGCTTATTGAATAGACAAAAAGATTCACTGACTACTGTGAATCTCTTTGTCTATATTTATGGAAGAAAGTGATTTTGTGCAAGTAGTTACATATAATATAAACATAATGTACCTACGTCGGTGAATCTAAGAATACGCCGCTTCCTCGCCTATTATGCTGCTTCCGCTTTTAGGCTGGTACGCCGCTTTTCGCATTCCAATATTACTCATATTATGTGAGAAGAGAACCCACTATTTGATTAGGAATAGACTAACTTGAAAATTTTATGCCGGTAGTTACTTTAAGTACTTATCTACCAATGATGTTTTAAGTAAAAGACCTAATTTACGACAAGCAATTACAAGGTTATTACAAGTTACCAATTAAGATGGTATTTAGAAAGCATTTGCTTAGGACTCTACTGAGATGAGCGGTTTATTATGAAACTTGATTTAAACTATGATTAATTAATTTATTTAACACTAGCAGACCATCCCGGCAAAGCACAAGTATTTAACAAAAATGTCAAATTTTTTAGGTTATTTTTTACACCTTGGGTTACATTATTGGAGTATTAGTAAGGATCCCAAAATTTTTTGAACATGTAATATGCCTATATCACTAGGGAATAGTGTAGCTTCCCAACAGTGAAAGAATTTTTCAAATCGGTCCAGTAGTTTTAGAGTCTATTCAATTCAAACAAACAATCAAATCTTTCCTCTTCATAATATTAGAATAGACAAACCTAAATTAACCTGAAAATTAACCGTAGAAGAGAACCTTGTGCTTGGTAATACCTAAAGGTATTTAATTAAGAGTATTTGGACATGTATGAGGATTTAGTGCTCAAACACTGATCCCGACTCAAGAATAGTTTTTTGTATAAAAATCTCTACTCAAATCTATGCTTGAGTAACAATTTCTTTATAATTATCTTTATATACAATTTCATAAATATCCTATTAATATTACCTATAAACGCGAAAGTTTGTGAGTATGGATGGATCTATGTTACTCTTTCACGTAAAAACTACTGATCGGATTTGGATGAAACTTGGAATATATATTGTCCGTGACCTGGATTAAAACATAGGCAACTTTTTATCCCGAAAAATCTACGGGATCCAACGGGACGCGAACGAGGTCGCGGGCGGCAGCTTGTAAATAATAACTTCATCTCAAAGGTACCTAGTTCCTACACACTATTTCTGTGTGCTACCTATAAATAAACAGTAGGCACAAAATGGGCATGCTTTAAAAATTAAATTCTTCCACATAACCAGAAAAACAGTCGATCAAGTTTTGTTTTAGAGAGCATACAATCGATCTTGGAATAAAGCAATAAACAGAAATATTAACCTAACACAAAATTTCCAAAATAAATGAAGTACCTAAATGTATCACTAATATCACTATCATTGTCACTTACTGGTCACTTACATATTATAATAGTAGAGATAGAACGATGAAAATCTTGAATAGGTGCAGTGTTTGTATACTATTCTAACAAGGTTTTTATCACTGATCACAATACACAAAAAAACTAATTATTTAGAAATAACAAAACCATGAGAGAGAGAGAGAATGAATTAAATAAACCAAAATAAACAAACAACAGCTGGCCTGTTGTTTTTTCTTCTTCTTCTTCTGGTTGTAAGCATAGAAAAAAATCTTTATACTTCGTCTATGGCCACATGATGACCACTGACAAAATGGTCATCTGTGTCTATGGCTGTAAGTAAAAAAGCAAGTCAGTTGTCATTGTCATGTCATGTCTTGATGTCTGTCAAATTTATGATGATGACATGCGGAACGTATGTACAACACAACAGCCACAGCCTGAAGCCCACACCACACACACAGACCCTTAGCCAACCATCCGACCAACGACGACGTACAGTCAGCATCAGGCTATTTATATTCCTTTTCGTGTATGAAATAAGCAAAGATTGGAAAATGCCTAAGTAGTAAATGCGCGCGGGCGGCATTTGAAATCGACATTATGTTGTTATACTTAGTTTAATTATGTATCTAGGCATAGGTAGGTATCTACCTACACATACAACTAAATGGCTAGGTACAAGTACATTAATAAGTAGGTCATAATAACTTTTTAGAGACGGGGGACTAGTGGAATCAAGTCAAGGGGGATTAGTGGAATAAGCCACAATATCACCATCATAGCATCTCGCTAGTGTTATTCTCAGGCACAAATAAAAAGTACTACCTTCTTAGGTACCTACATGAATAATAAGTAAAACGTGTTCTCGCAATCAACGCAACGCCTAGAAGAATAACATTAAATTGCATTCACAAGAAGTTTTCACTTACCAGGTCGTTGATCGTTACATTTCCGTCACAAATTGATTTTTGTATGTGCAGTAGCACGAAAATAACCGCCCGGGAGCCACTGCGTACGCGCCGTCAGTCGAGAAACAACTGTCGGGCGCCCAACCTGTCCCGCCCAAGATCACAAATACACCTCAATACGAATATTATAGCATTTGTCTAAGGAAATTTGAGTACCTATCTACTTACATGTTGACAAAGTGCGTGAAAACCAAGGATATACCGTACCTACCAAATGTGAATTTTGTGACAAAAAGTGATTGGACATTGTCCAAGTGCATTGTGCTTTATTTGAAGAAGGGCTATAGCCCTGTGTGCCTGGTAATTCTCATATTATAATTTTTATTTACCTCGTTCAGTTTCAGTGGTCTAGTTTACGTATTAAGCTGGACCACTGAAACTGAACGAGAAGAACTTTTATTCATCTAGAAACATATTGGTCATAGAAACGAGTATATCATTTTTGGATGTTACTTAGGAAGATTCAAGTAAGAATGATTAGGTATCATCATTTTCATTACAAGTGCCTACCTACTTAATAAATATTTATAACGTTTTTCTTCCTAATCAAGCATTTCCCCAATACCAGTAATCCACATAATAAGCTCGAAGTGTGCAATAAAAGATCAAAAAATTAGATAGGTAAATATTCACGGCATTTCACATAACGACCTTACTAAAGCCCAAACTAAGTATGGGTAGGTACCTACTAGGTTGCTACTTAGATATTTTTTTGTAAATCCGACACATGGAACATACATCCATGTTTGTCATACACAAAAATGTTTGTTCTTGGTGGGGATCGAACCCACAACCCACAAAACGAAATGCAGAGCTAGGTACCATCGACTGAGATGTCACGCCTGCCATACATTAACTTAGAGAGATCCCGTAACGTGTTTAATTCTACGGTTTTCCATTGTGTTACACTTTGAACGAGTGATTATTGAGAACACTTGTGATTTTTTTTAGAGCTATCCAAAATTTTTGTATTCGAGCCCCCTATTTCACAAACTGATTGTATATTGACATTTTAATCCTAAATATCGATCAAAAGAAAAGTAATTGACCTTGCAAATAATAAAAAATATTTTTCCGAGCTATCGAAATTTCTACTTTGGAGATATTAAGATCACTAAATGGTCAAGGCTGGTTCTTATATTTTCAATGTAGTTTAAATTAATGAAAGCAACAAAGAATAAACCATTGATTTACTAACGCTGGCCGGCTTGATGGTCTTACTTTTTCTTAGAGCTGATTTGATACTAGATAGGTACGTTATTCATTGATTTTTGTAAATAGGTACATACCTACCTATTGTTTTTCGTTGAGGTCTTTGACACAAGCGTTTTAAGCAAGCTCCATTCCATTACATCACTGAACAATTAAATTTGTGGCGAACTGGTACATGACGTAGCGTAACAATGACGTCGGAGGGCCGTCTGGATCTAGAGTAGACACCAGATCCTGGCGATCAGCCAAGAGCATTCACTCAACGAATTCATGAGAAATGAGGACGTTTGGGTTTTCTAACAACCGAGACCACCACGAATATGCCTATTACCTATCAGCATGAAATCTGAGGATAATGATTAGGTACATAATTTCGAAATTTTGTTTCAGCTTCTGGCATGAGGGTTCCGTAACTCATTATGAACAGTGGAAACAGGAGAGCCTTAACGGGCTCAATCCACAAGGTTCGAGAATTTGAGTTGGAAAAAGTAAGTGTTCTTGGTATTTTATAAGATTTTAACACATAATCTATTTATTAAACATACCAAACATCTTTATTTTAGCTACCTTGGTTTACTTAAGTTAATTTAGGGTAACTTACATGAGGGGGGTATGCGTAACGCATTTCCCCAGTATAAAAAAAAAGGGTAACTTACATTGTTAATACAATTTTTATATTTTAGGTGAGTTTAGTGGAAGAATTTGATATACTGCAAATCGTAGGTGAAGGATGGTTTGGCAAAATCCTACTCGTGGAACACAGAGCTTCAGATACTGAGATTGTATTAAAAGCATTGCCAAAACCATATGTTTCCATTAGAGACTTTTACAGAGAATTTCATTATAGTCTACATTTAAGTGCACATAAAAATATTGTGACAACATTTGATGTTGCTTTTGAGACTGCTGGATTTTATGTTTTTTGTCAAGAATATGCGCCCTTAGGTAAGTCTACTTGCATTAGATTGTATTTTTTTCAACGAGATTCTGTTATCAGTTCCGATACGTTTTAAATTTGGTACTATCAATACTAGTGCGTAAGCATGAAATTGTATCATCCATGTTTATCTACTCACCTGGCTACGTTTTGGTGGCTTTTTACTCAGTTGGAATTTTGCCAAAACAATCACACTTCTCAGTTTTATTTATTTCCGAAATCCTGTACTTCCGAGTAGGTTACCTATACCAACCTTGGTATGCATTAATATAAAAATCAGTGTTGCTTTATAGTTGGGACACTTTATAAAAGTTGTTAACTTTTTCAGGTGACTTAACTTCAAACATGCTGGATACGGGAATAGGAGAAATCCATACAAAGAGAGTAGCAAAACAACTGGCTGCTGCTTTAGAACATTTACATCAAAGAGAGTTAGTCCACCGAGACGTGAAACTCGATAACATTCTGATATTTAGATCTGATTTCTCCAGAATAAAGCTTTGCGACTTTGGAGAAACAAGAAAAGTGCAGTCAGCAGTCAGAAGGCGAAATGAATGGCTTCCGTATTCCCCACCCGAAGTTCTAAAATTATCCATGGACAGTAGTTACAAGTGAGCTATTTTTAGTTTCTCATCAACAGTGATTGGGCAGTTTATCGCCTGCCTTAGATTTATTATAAACTGTTTGTTTTCACTAAACATTTCTTGATTCAAATTATTTGTATGCATAACATAGATAAGTATGATTAATTATAAGAAATTTTAGAACAATAACTTATTCATGAAATATGTTTATTTTTGCTTCCAGAGCATTAATAACTCATGATGTTTGGCAATTTGGCATAGTTATTTTCATTTGCCTCACAGGGTGTTTGCCTTGGCAGAAAGCAGCTTTCGACGATCCTCGCTACACAAGGTAAAATTAAACACGAGCTCAGCAACAACTTCAAACATCTGCTCTAAATCAAACTACGGGCACCCACCTAGCTACAATAATATATTTCATTTTCAGTTATTACAGCTGGTACAACAGCTCAAACCCACTGAAAAAACAACCGAAGCTATGGAAAATGGTTTCATCGAGAGCTCAAAGAATGTTTAAAAAATTTATAGAGCCACGCGAAGAGAAAAGATCTTCTAATTTTTTAGAACTTTCCCGATATTCCGATGATCGATGGATGGCAAAAGGTTACACAGACAGAGTTGGTAAGGCAAGGAACAATTCGAAATAGTTTATTCATAGCCATTGCAAGTATTAATTTATTTACTATCGATATTTTTCATTCCAGCTGGTGGAGATATAGACGAGCTGTGTCCTTCAATGTATAGTTTTCACAGTGATCCTAATGAAAAAAATATATTATTAAAGCACTTCAGAGACAACGGCATAGAAACCACGGTTGATCGTCAGGCGAAAAAGCAAAGAATACGAGAGTGGATTCAGAATAGTGTCATAGAAGAAGCAGATGAAGAGGTAGGTACTAACCTACTTAATCAAATTAATTATAACAATGTCTTATAACGAGGTATGATACACCTCGCGGTTAAACTTCTAGTAAAGTTGTATTAGATACAATATCTGCTGTAATAACTAAAACATGATTTAATTACTTCTAGGAAGAAGAGTCTTGTGAACAAAATACCTATGAAGATAGTGACACAGAATTGGAACACAGATCGAGAAATCATCCCATTGATGAAGCACATCGAGTTACGCTGCGGTTTGATACAGAAAAGCATATAAACCCTCGAACTGGGGAAGTTATTGATGGTCACAAACAACAAACAGAAAAAAACCCTCTATCCTATGACGCTCAAAATATTGAACCAGTGGCACCTGATAATGTTTTACGAAGGTATGGAGTAAAAGAAGAAAGTTCTTCACACAGTTCCACAAAAGACAGTGCGTACGGTTCAATGGAAGCAAAAGTGAATGCAAAACCAGCCTATAAATATGACTCCAGACATGCTACAACCTCGATTGACAGTAGCATCAAAAATTCTCCAAGTCGGTCTCTTAGCGCCGTTTCAATAAACCAATCCATTCCTTCAACTATGTCCACTCATGCACAACGGATACAAAGAAGTGAAGAAGTGTTTTCTAAGGAGTTAGAAAGTATAAAAGGTAGTTCATCGACACTCCATTCCTTAGCTAATTCTTCCAGATCAAACAGTATTCAAGTTACACGAAATAGTTCTTTAGACAGCCCTTCAACAGCAAGCAATGATATACCTCCACTTAGTGAAAACAATATATCTTCGCGGCCTAACAACCCAGTTGTAACACAAAATGGCTTCAGTCCAGGCACAAAGGATAAGCCTGCAGGCCACCCTAAATACGTGTCAATGAAAAGTACCGTTTATGATAATGTCAATAGTCGTGGTGAAACAAATAATTTGACAGAAATTCCTTCTCATAATAATCAAAGCCCTTACACATCTATGATGAATATTGTACAAGGACAGATAAAAATAAGCCCACATGAAAACGAAACTAATAGAAATGTTATAAATGTATCGGTCACACCAGTTGCTCGCAATAAGAAAACATAATGCTCAAAGTAGGTAGATTATTATATTCTTTTTTAATTAAGTAGGTAGGTAGGTCATTGTATTACTTTTATATACTAGGCAACTACAAAAAACAATGGTAAGTTGTTGAATTGCTATGTATCTATGATATAAATAATGTAAAGTTCTCCACCGCATTTGATTTGTACAAATTACGGAAACCCCCCAGTTTTCAAACCAAATCAAGTCAAGTTTTGGTAAACCGTTGGAGTAATACTATTGAGTAGGTAGTTAGGTATACCCATTCCAAAATATAGGTAGCTAGACTAATCTTGTAATTTTAGTAAGTCACAGCAGTTCATTTAAAATTGTTTTTCAACTTTACCAACTATGACTTGGCAAGATATAATATATAAAAAAAACGATGTAGGTAAATATTATTAAACATCGTAGTATTTAAGCCTAGGCTCACAAAAGCTAAAAGTTAGGATAACTCAGTGGCCAAAATATTTTAGCTAATATTACGTAGGTACCCACCTACCAACCTACGAGTAGGTATAATAATATGTATAGTAACCCTATCTACATAAGTAGGCCACAGTCAAATAAGCATGTTTTTTATATGAAAAGTAGGCAGGTATATCTACCTACGTACTGCCTATTCTAAGTTTTTAATAAAATATGTATAGTACCTATTTATATGCATCCACTATTTTTGTTTTATTTATATTTCAATCATCACTTACCACAGTTACCACCTATGGTAAGTAGGTAGGTAGGTACTCTAGGTAGTGTTTTTTGGCGTCGTGTTTGCTATAACTTACCCCTGTAAGGCCCAGACTCGATGCTAGCGTTTAAAGGTAGCTGTAAGAATGATAAAAATACAGAATAAATAAAAAATAAGTAGGTAACTATACCTAGGTATAAAAAGCTGTAAGAAGGAAGAAAAAAGCTGTAAGCTGGACGAAAAAGCTGTAAGAGTAAGAGAGAAAAGGTGACAGAGGGCCACGCGCTAGTAAAATTATTCTTTAGGCCACTCACTTCTCAAACTGACCTAAGTCAAAATGTGTCACTATTTTATAGAATGAGGCCTATAGAAAGCTCCATTTACCGTGCTGACTGTCCTTTTATCCAAGAGGTCCATGAAACCACAGGTCATAGACGAAACCAACAATGAACGAAACTATGGGGTCAACGGTCAACGCCTGTCAACGCAGCGCAACGGCGACAAGTGACAATGGTGACACTATAGCAGCGATGACGAATGTCAATGTTAAGTCAAAATAATGTCGAACAAAATAAAAAAAACTTTGCTTCTATTCCGCCGCGCGATGAGCTAGGATAAAATAACGGAAAATATAAAATAAATTGAGTTTTCTTTCAACCTACTATGGCTTTGTTTAGATTAGTTTGAAAAACCTGTAAACTTTATTCAAACGTTACTTTCGTAATTATTGTAAAACTGAAACTATGCATCCTAACCTCACACGAGAGTAACTTACGGTATATTCTATCCTAATCATTTCCTCCGATTCTTTTGGAAACCACTACAATGCAGAAGCTGCAAGATAGTGTGTTTACTTTAGTAAAAACAACAAACCTTTCACCTGCAGTCTTCAGCTTTCTTCAGCCCACTGATGACTCTGTTGGTGAGTATCCATAAAATTACTAAAACATTATTTTTATCTCAGTATTTCTTTATGATGATGATCTCATGCGGTGTTTTCAGATAAGACGCCTCTTGGAGGTATTCTTAAAGACACAAAACATGGGTGGCTGGCTTTGGGTCCCAAGTTCTGTGTTGTTGATCTTAGGACTGGGATGAAAGTAGCTGCCCGGACTTTCGGAGCGACTTTGAGGTAAGTGTATTACATTACATAGAACAAATACCAAGGCTAAGTCTATGTTAGAGCTCTATGCCCTTCAGGTGTATAGCTGGTTGCAGTACACATCGTTGTCACAATAAAAAACTAAATGTTCTTCAATAATCATTTTCAGCAATAATGCAATTGTAACTAGTGTAGTAGAGTTACCGACTCCGCTCACAGAAAACTCCCAACAACTGGTCATCAGCCTGCAATGTGATGACATCAGCATTATTGTCATACTCAACATCAATGGCTCTCAAATTTTACGATGCATACAAACAGGTAAACACACTCTTGTCAGGAAGTTATGTAAATTAGTCTGTATTCTCATGCGCATAAGTATACAGATTAGTCAATTCTAAGTAAGCAGAAAAAGTACCTAGACTTGGCTTAAATTTTGCCATCATTTCCTACTGAGACCTGGCATTGAAATGTTTCGAAAAATGCAGTCTTGTTATGTGTCTTATTAGTAGAATTATTTCATTTCATTTATTCTCAAAGGGGAGGGACAGCATTAGGTCTATAACTTGGTACTATCATTTCAGATGTTGTGGTAACCCAGCTGACTATTTGTGACTATGCACCTGATAGCCTATTCACATGTTTTGATGGAGTCGTTATAGCTGGAACAAAGAGAGGAGAGATTTTTGCATTTGATTTGAACAGAGCAGCTTTGATTCAAGGTATGTAACAAAAAAATTAATTTATTTCATTTATTTATTTTTTATTTTATTTAGAATCACAAAATCTTTCTCTTCACTAATGCTACATGTTCATTGATATGACCAAGAAAACTGTTTTTTAACATTCTCTCAGGTCACAGATACTAGATAGAAAGCATATACCCAGTAATATTGTTGTACGTCAAAAACATGCAAGTTTGTCCAAATCTCTAGCTGTTTTGGCTAGATTTAAAATGGAGACATGGCACTTAGTTGCATTTGTGTTGTAACCTGGAATACTTTAAGCATTTGCAAGCTAAACACTACTAAATAATCGTAAGTCGAACTTGATCTACCAAGAAAACATAAATCATCATATTCATCATCATCATCATCATCATCCACAGCCCGACTTCACCCACTGCTGGGTATAGGCCTCCCTTTGTTTGTGCCACTCCTCACTGTCCTGTGCTGATCTCATCCATGTCTTGCCCGCGATGTTCGCAACATCGTCCGTCCATCTCGCTACTGGTCGACTGACGTTTCAGTGACCGGTTCTTGGACAACATTCAGTTAGCGCCTTACTTCACCTGTCGAAGGCGAGGTGAAAAGATAAAACTTTCTTTAAAAATTTTTTTACAGCACTGAAATACATATCCCAAGGCTATGAACACCTCGTCCAAAATGAGTTAAAGCCTACCAACTTGAGTTTCTTACCACTGGATGCAATTCACCACATTGCTGAGCAACGTAAACTGGCTTTACAAAACGACCATCATTTAGCCGTACTCCTCAATGAAAACTCCTTTATTGATGGACAGTACATATTTCGTAACCCAGATGGCACTGTACGTATGAAAGCTAAAACAGACCATATTCGAGTGACAGTTTTGGAGTATATTCCTCAAACGGTTAGTGTGGCTGTGGGCTTCAATTTTGGAGCATTTCAAATATGGAATCTAATGAATTTGGATTTGGAGTTTACATCTCAGGTCAATGTTGAGTGCTTGCCGGTCACACACTTTGGATTTCAGGTGAGTCATAAATGAGATCACGGCCAAATAATTTATTGATTGTCTTAAATTACCCTTTGTTCAGTTTTGCGCATAAGATCCATAAGCATACTTATCCAGTTCATTTGAAATGAGCTTGCTTCAAATTCTAAGTAATCTAGAGATTCGTTTTATTAGGTAAGTTCTCAAATGTGTCTTAACTTGATAAGTACTTAATAAGTTATACTATATTTTATCAAAAGACGCAATATTTGCTATGAATTTTCGTTAATGATTGCTTTACTAATAAATATCCCGACTTTAGTGAATGCTCATAATCATAATATAGTTTACTTCAAACCCAACAGTGAGCACATTATAAATACTTTTTTCAGGAGCCATGTGATGACCCAAGAGCATTCTGCTACCTTTGGGTCATATTCTCTGTGATAGATAGATACGAGGAAGAGGAATTTCCACTAGCTGTGATGTATTCCTTGACCTATCAAGGAAAACGGATGCTGTCTGACACAAAGTGTCTTTATCAGGTAGGGTTTTTTTGTAATTTATTGATCCAAAGAGTTTATACCCTTTAAATGAAACAAAGGTTGTCTGAAAGAGATTGCTTAACGATACAGCCTGTATGCTTAGCATGTGTTTAATGTAAAAACATTTGCATAACGAGTCACAACTATTTGCCACTAACCATAACTGAATTTGTCATTATAAAATCAGTTATTTTTAGAATTTTTGAACTAGGTGAGTAGCTAATATAACTAATGTGATATAAATTAGTCATATTAGCTGCTCACCTAATTCACTTCACTATTAAGTTTTCATGAAAAAGCGGAAAGAATTTTGCCTGTTTCTAGGATTGAATTAAATTATTTGCTAGGTTAGAGTACTTATAGTTTCTCATTTCTCATAAGTAGACATAACGTGGTTATGCGTGTTTGAAAATTTTTGAATTTCTTGTGTCAGGATTTCACATCAGCCACAATAAGATTCCAAGTGGAACTAAGCAATGTAAATGACGCACCACTATTAGGAGGCAAATGCATCTCCTGTCACACTTACTCCATCAAATCTACGCTCGGGGATGAGGGAGAGGACAGTAAGTTGATTTACTTCTTTTGTCAATATGTGTAGCTACCACGATACAACAAATTAAATTAAAAAAAAAAACATTTTGTTTTGTAGGCACTCGCTTCATGTTACCACAGATCACGACCCTTTGAATCATAAATATCAGAATCTACTTACTGGCTTACTTACTTTGGCCAATTCTAATTTGAACCTTTTCTAAGAGAAAATAAATGTTGTTTTTGCTTTTCTATTTTGCAGATATGCTAAACCTCTGTCAGTTGGTATGGGAGTGTTGGGCAGAGAATAGAAACTCACCAACTCAGTATGGAATGTTGCTGTTTGATTTAGACCAATGGTACAAGGATCAGATGCCTTGTAAGTACCTATTTCTATGCCATACCTTGATTTACCACTCTTCACGCAAATAAATCATACATTCATTCATTTCCACATAGTCCTACTCCTACTAATATTATAAACGCGAAAGTTTGTAAGGATGTATAGATGTTTGTTCCTCTTTCTCGCAAAAATTACTTCCGATTTGGATAAAACTTTGAATATATATTGTTCGTGACCTGGATTAACACATAGGCTACTTTTTATCCCGGAAAATCAATGGGATCCAACGGGACGCGAAAGAAGTCGCTGGCGGAGCTTGTGCCAAATAAACAGTGAAAATTTCTCCTCAGCGACATACAGAGTGGAAAGCAACGCGTTTCTCTCATCGTCATCGTGGGCTGAAATGTCCGGCGGCAGCGGAAGCGTGGCATTGCACGCGAGACTCGATCCCGCATCCGTGACTCCCTACTCGCACGCCACTAGGCTCGAGGAGCACTTCTATCCGAACTCGCTGCTGTTCAGTAAGTTGCTTTTATAAGAACCATTAGTTAACTGGAAGTTTTTTTACCTGGAAAAGCTAATTGTAACATGCCGTGGAATTGCAATGGATCAGATTGAGTTCCTTCCTTGCTCGATCTATAGCAATTGAGTAGCTCCGGAACAAAAACCGATAAGTCCTGTTTTGGTCAAACAACTTTTTTTTTCTTCTCATAGTACTCTTACATGCCATACAATTAGAAAAGTTTTGAGCATACTGTATGCTAAAAACTTTTCGCTCCTTACTAAGGCCTATATCTATAATTACAGTTGTTTTTTATTCCAGACTGCATATGCCTGAACACGTCCGAGGTTTGCGTACTAGGCACAATCGGTATCCAGCGTCAGATAATAACGTCGATAGAAGAGGCGGGTCCTACCGCGTTACTGCACCCGCCGAGACTGTACGCCGCGTGTACTGCGTGTGGACTTGCACCTTTATATGCACAGCATCACTGTATCACTCAGGTAATCTAGATTAGAAAGTAGATTATTATTCCATCGACTTTCTAAGGCCAGCAGGCCTAGGTTGCGCACGCGAGAATTTTGTCATGTCGTTCTGTCAAAATGTAAGCATTTTGCACCAGTCTTTGAAGTGTTGTATTATCTGTGGTAATACTGTCGACTAAACGCGCTAAAAATATAAGGATACTACCCTCCAAATTTCATACCTCTAGGGCTTATAGTTTAGGCTGTGTGTTTATTCTCTGTCAGCTTCAAAACAGTTTTATATATATATTGATGATGATGATGATGATGTCAATATAACTATGTACTAAAATAAGTTTTATTTCAGGAAGATCAACGCAGATATTTGCTCTCAGTTGCGCTAGAAGCCCGACTTTCGCGGTTTCTGAAGCGATGCGCTCACGACTGGGCTACTGGTACGCATAGCGGCGTCGGATGTACGCTTCCGTTCTTGGTAATTTATGGTTTATTACCTTTGTGTTATAGTTCAATATTAATTACTACATAATATGTGCGCTGGGCAGTCAGTGCGAGGTGTTGGTTAGGTAGAGTAATAAAATGTTATGCTAATATGTACGTTATTATATTTGGATTAAGGCTTAGTTTTTTAAAAGTGTTTCTTTGTGAGTGTGCACTTTTCCAGTCTTGGCAAATAGCTCTTAATTGACATTGTATTACGGTTCAATTTCAAATCTACAGTCAGTCGTATAACTTCCCTTTGTTTTCAGGTGGACTGGTGTTGGAAAAGGGCTATTGAGTTGAAAGAAAACGCGAAGGAACTGACTGCTCCTTTGTTTATTTCTTCTTCATTGCCTGATAGGTAAGTTCAAAATCATTACTTACCAAATCTTACTAATATTATAAACGCGAAAGTTTGTAAGGATGTATGCATGTCTGTTCCTCTTTCACGCAAACACTACTGATCCGATTTGGATGAAACTTGGAATATATATTGTCCGAGACCTGGATTAACACATAGGCTACTTTTTATACCGGAAAATCAACGGGACGTGAACTCTTTAGAAACGCCTAGAAGATTTCGCATAGCAAATTGCACTTCTAATCCTGCGTTAACGAAGCCGCGGGTTCCAGCTAGTTCTTTTAGTATGTTTTTTCTTTACAAGGTGACCAACATTTGAATGAACCAACAAGTTAGTTAAATTCGGCGGTTTTGTTTGCAGGAACATAGTGAGGTGTCTAGAACACTGCGTGCAGCAACTGACTCAACTCACTGGCATTATGGATGCGATCCTAACTAAATGCTGCAACTTAGTTGTTCCCGATGGTAAGCGTAATATTTTCTGTCGGCAGTCGCTGGGGTCGCTAAGGGGATTATTGGACAAAAGTTCCAGAAATCCCCTACGCAGGGGACTCACGCAGGGGAAAACTGGAATGAGCCTTATATAGGGGTATAGGGTTCCTGTCGATAACGTCTGGTATGAAAATACTTGTTTACTCTATAGATAATCTACAAGTATTTTGCTTCTATTTTTGGAGAACTATTTTTTAATGAACCATGTTTTACATTCAACTAATTTTTTTTCTAAATAATCAGATCAAGATGTACGTGTGTGACCAAATACTGTATTAGTTATAATTTTCTTTGTGAATAAAAGTTATCTTTGAAAACAGAAATATAATGTATGTTCGCTTCACAGCGCTCAGCGAAATGGAGGAAAAGCACAAAGGCATTGGGACAGTGTCTCTGTACTTTCAAGTGGTCCAATGGTTTCTTAGAGTTGGCTTGTTACCGGAGAAAGTAGAGGGCTCTGGAGCCTTGCATTACCCTGCTGGACAGCTATACGGAATTTATAATAAAAGGTAAGAAATATACGAGAAAAATTGTGTAAAGGTAAATATTTGCTTAGTTCTATACCTTCAAGTGACCCAATGGTTTCTTAGAGTTGGTTTGTTACCAGAGAAGATAGATGACTCTGAAGCCTTGCACTAGCCGCCGAGAAGAATATAAAAGTTTGTTCAAAATAATTTTTCTTGGAAATGTTTTAGGGAGGCTTAAGTCCTCTGGTTTAGTTAGACGATTAAACACTGTTTAGTAGGACGATACTACTAATATTATAAACGCAAAAGTTTGTATGTATGAATGTTTGTTACTCTTTCACGTCAAAACTACTGATCCGATTCGGATGAAACTTGGAATATATGTATATTGTTCGTGACCTGGATTTGTCCCGGAAAATCAACGGGAAGCGAACGAAGTCGCGAGTGGAAGTGTTTAATAAAGTATTATTTTACAGGCGCCTAAAATTAAACCGCATACAAGACAATGGTGCTGTAGAGCAGAATAGTGCACACAAGTCGTGTGCGTTACTCTACATTGATCAATTGTTGGAACAAGAGTTCGGTGGGGAGAGAATACATCAGTGAGTGCAATAACTCTGATAGCTTTTTTTATGTAAATAAAAATATCCTTCGACATATTACACAACGCCCTCTAGTCCCAAACTAAGCAAAGCTTGTATTATGGGAAGTAGATTGCTGATAGAATACTTATATCCATTTTTATCTCTTTATCGTTCATAATTTTACTTGTCTAACAGACAGCACAGTGAAACGTCTACTGTGCTCTGTGATGAACAAATCCTTGTTAAAAGCCCTGGTTTTATAAGTAAATAAATAAATATTCTCGGACATATCACACTACGCTCTCTAGTCCCAAACTAAGCAAAGCTAAGAACTAGATTGCTGATAGAATACTTATATATTTATTTATTGTAAATACATACTTATAATACATAGTAACACCCAGATATAGAACAAACATCTATATTAGCCACACACAAATGTTTGTTCTCGGTGGGTATCAAACCCACGACCCACAGCACAGAAGGCAGAGCTACTACCGACTGAGCCATGACGCCTGTCAAAATCATTATCTATTTGTATATAATTGTTTTTCAGAATGTGGATAAACGGAGGCAGTGAATGCCGCGGCTTATATCCGCCGCCGTCGCTATACGCTCTCCTCCGGCTTTACTTGTTGCCCGATATCGCAGAGGAACACAAGCACTCACTAGTGTTGTACCTACTTGTTGATTACTCTGTTATCTATGATGATGTGCGGTAAGATACATTTAAATGGTAGTGCTTGTTTTATTCGTCTTTTATTCGTTTTATTAGTCTTTTACTAAACATATATTTATTTTAATAATTTGTAATTTTTGTGATGTTCATTTTTTCGTGACTTTTTATTGATTATTGCTATATTTTTATTTGATTTGTGTAATTTTTTTGACCTGATTCTTTTAATATTATTCCTTCTTCTTTAATTAATGTAATAGGTTATCCGTTTTAATTAAAGTAAAATAATAAATAAATAAATAAATAAATATAAGTTGAGCTATCTACAAATCGATTGCAACGGTTTGTAGATAGCTCAACTGTTTCATGTGTATTTTGTGAATATTGTAAATACTGTATTAGTTGTAATTTTCTTTGTGAATAAATGTTCTCTAGACATGTAAGTCACAAAAATGAAAAATTAAAAGTAAAAAAAAAAAAAGGTATTCGCAATAGGGAGAGTCTACCTAGGACCGCTTCACAAAAAACATACTGAGTATTGTACTGAGAGAAAAAAACAAAAGTATTAAAAAAAATATACAAATTTTACCTGAACTCAAACGCACGATTGGTCATAATTTGAGATTATGTTGTGATTCATTTTTATACATTAATTTCTTACATGTTAGAATACTATCGAAATACCAGCCATTTAGGAAACTTTTGTATTGAATGTACTCGTAACATCATACAATTGCTTATAGATACGAAACGGTGATTCGTCGGCTAATGCAGTTCCCTACAATGTTCGGCCTCAGTAATACAGCCATCAAAGCCACGCAAGCGTTCTGGCATCTTGATCACAGGGATTTTGATGTAAGTACAATTTATCTATCTATCTATTTAGCCTGAATGTACCCACTGCTGGGTATAGGCCTTCTCTTTAGTACGCCAGTCTCTCCGGTCCTGCGCGAGTCTTCTCCATGTAAGTACAAAGTTCATTTAAAAACATTCGTTCCTGAAATACTTCATTGATCCTCTTCATCATATGCTGGTCATTAGAATCAAGAGTATAGTGGTCATTTCCACATGGAGATTCCAAATATTGCAATCGGGTGTTAAAAAGCAACTACATAAAACCTTTTTTTACAGTTCGCCCTAGACCAACTCCAATGTCTAACCGGCAACACGCTATCCGACTGGCAACACAACGTCGTTCTATCATCATTACTCGCTCAAAAGAAAACGCAAGCTGCCTTACAATACCTACACGTACGGAAACCTGCCCCCATCCAGAATATCAAAGATGGAGATTATTCTAGAATAAACGATTATGATAAGCTAGATGATTGGCAGTCGTGCTGTAATTTGTATTTGGCGAGGGGATTGGTGTATGAAGCTTTGGATGTGATAAGAATGTGCGTGCAAAATGCGGGGAGTTTGAGCGATAAGACTCAGGTGTTGAACATGTTTTTCAAAGGTTAGTGCACTTTTTATTGGCGTTTGCTCACGACTTTGTTTGATATAACTACAATAGCATAGTTTTTTTTAAAACATAGATATTTTTTTTATTAAAAGCTGATAGCTAAGATTAGAGTGACGTTTATTTATTAAAATTAAAGTTGCGGATGGTCCATCCTATTATCCTATTAATATTATAAACGCGAAAGTTTGTAAGGATGTTTGTTACTCTTTCACGTAAAAACTACTGATCCGATTTGGATGAAACTTGGAATATATATTATACGTGTCCAGGATTAACACATAGGCTACTTTTTATCCCGAAAAATTAACGGGATCCAACGGGACGCGAACGAAGTCGCGGGCGCCATCTTGTCTGTTATAAAGCAGTTACTCTGCTTGTAACAAATTACCTCACAGAGTACATCCATCGAGAAAATGCCATATTATGCGTCTGACATTACCCATTGCAACTTTTAGCTATAATATACACTACAAGCAAGCATACAAACAAACAAACTAAGCGTCCTTATAAATGTTTCAGTATCGCTAAAGATTAATGGTTATAAAAAAAAACTCGTTTCGTATCCGCCAAAGCTTATCAAGCCGTTTTTAATTTGTTTATTTCATTACTTAGCTTGCGGTTTTTTCCTTTCGTTGGAACATTTGTTCTTGTCATTCTGTTTCTCACGTCGTACGTATTTTAATTATTTAAACTCATTATTTTAAACATTTAAATCTTGATACTTCAGTCTCAAAATCCCAAATTCTTAATTCATTTTCGAAATCAAGCGGATTTTGAGACAAAAAGTCTGAGAGAAAAGGAATTTTGAGACTAACCCGTTTTTTATTCTGGCCCAAAATAAACTTTTTCTATCTATCTTAGATATTGTAACCTTATATAATATAGATTTACAATGACAATAATTAATACTCGGGATGAAATCATTTTTATCTATCCGTCTCGCTCCATATATTACATTAACCTAATGTCGTGATTTTTTGACCCCTCCCACTTATCACCTTGGATAAGAATAAGTTAGAATAGTATAAGATTTTGAAATATGACGTCACAAAACTTAGGAACCCCACCACCCCTTGTCACACAATGTCACACTTCGTCGACCCCCTCCCTCCCCCTTAACGTGTGACGTAATTTATGGATAACAAGCATAGCTGGAAGAAGTTTTACCTATTTACAGAACCAGTCTGAATCGTAAGTTGATAACGTCCTGACTATTGTGAAAAGTGTCTGTTTTTTTTCAGGTTGCCGCAATACTGGAAACTTGTCAAAAATTTTGTCAGTCTCATTCTTACCGTTTGAAGAGGAAGTCTTCATCAAGTACTTGGAGAATTGCAATGAACCTCAAACATCTGACGTTCTCATCATGTATTACTTGCAACAATCCAGGTAATTTGAATCCTACTTCCTAATAATATTATAAACGCGAAAGTTTGTAAGGATGTATGGATGGAAGTTTGTTACTCTTTCACGCAAAAACTACTGGTCCGATTTGGATGAAACTTGGAATATATATTGTCCGTGACCTGGATTAACACATAGGCTACTTTTTATCCCGGAAAATCCAACGCGAACACTTCGGAAACGCCCAGGAGATTTCGCATAGCAAATTACACGTCTAATCCTGCGTCGACGAAGTCGCGGGCACCAGCTAGTAGTGACAATAAGTATAGTAGTGGTACTTCTTGTCTTTCCTGTGGATATTGCTGAGTAGGCTGAGAGGATGGTATAGGTGCTACAAGCCTACTCCATCTAAACATTGTCCCAGGCACTAGTGTACAGTTAAGTGTAGGCATAGATTGCCTCCTGACGCTCAATAAATGATCTTCAATAAGTTCATAAGTTCTTCTACAGACCAACTCTTAAGAAAGGTGCTTTGCTACCGTTTAATGTAACTATCGTTTGATTACAGATATCTAGAAGCAGAGCGATACAACATGAAACTCCGTCACACGAAACCAAAGAGCAAGGATATCAGTGCGTCTGTTGAATCCTTGTTCGATTGCACTGACAGAGAAAGTGCAAGAGATCATTTAGTTGAAGCGATGTGCGCCGCCCTACCTACTATTGCGGAAACTGTGGCGCATTGCGCCTTCGACCAGAAGGACATAGACTGGCATGGTGAGTCAAAAGTATAATATTACTAGCTTCCGCCCGCAACTTCGTTCGCGTCCCGTTGGATCACGTTGATTTTCCGGGATAAAAGTATCCTATGTTACTTCTAATACCTCCAAGAATATGTGTACAAAGTTTCATGGTGATCGGTTAAGTAGTTTTCGCGTGAAAGCGTAACAAAAAAACTTACATTCACGTTTATAATATTATAGGATTTTATCTGCAGTAAATGGGAGAGACTAGCTCAGGACCGGGGTGGATGGCATAAACTTGCGGAGGCCTATGTCCAGCAGTGGGTAAAGTCGGGCTGTGGATGATGATGATGATGAAGTTGGGTGGAAAAAAAACTAAATATTTTATGGATATTTTACATGAATATACCCTATTTTTTTGATGAAGTTTTCCAATAAGTTACACCTCATCGACAATTAACTCTGATATAATGGCGTTGTGGCATTTCAGGTCCCGATTTGCATACATTTAGTTAATTTTGTTATTTATAACTTTTGTTAATTTGATCATAATCTATTATGCAGTAGCAGTCACGAAAACGCAAAATAACGTAATTATTTTGACGTAAAAACCTGTAAATACCATAAACAACATTGAAAAAGAAATTTTTCGAAGCAAAATGTCTAATAACTAATGATTCCCGCTGCTTTATAATACATTGTTACATTTTTAAAATTGAGTTTTATTAATTTGTTTCAGTTGACGCACCAAAACCTATGTCAGTGTATGTTCAAGCGAAAACATCGAAAACCAGCTTCACATACAAATCTTCTTTCATTCAGGTAATAAACGTACGCCACCATTTCAAAATACTCTCACATTTAGTTATACACTTCACGATGAATTTATATGTAGTTTATAGGTTTTATTTAACATTGATAAATAGATACTCCTAATATTTTCTTAGTACACAATACTACCTCTTTATTTTAATCCTCTCCTATGCTTCAAAGGTTTGCTGGAAGAAAACTCTTACTAGGGTTAAGCTTGCCTTTGTATATATCTTTAGTTTTAAATTTTTCTGTGTGTAATAAAGAATTTAAGAAGAAATGTTCGGTTCGATTTGATGAAAAACACTTGGTTTTCGAGTAAATTTTAACAGTCTGTATATATGTTACTGTGTGTGTTTTAGAACACAATACAAAATGCCAGCGAGACATGGGTGAACCGTCCTACAATCCGTAAAGGACTGAAACGGATGCTCAATATAGAAGAAACACCATTTATTTGCACTCCAAAGCTTTCCCGTTCCAGGAGGTAAGATTAAGTTATAATATTATGTGATACTTGTAATTAACGAAACGGTTTGGATAAACACCAAACCAAAATAAAGAAACAAAATCTGGTACCAAAAAGAAACAATGAAGAACTGAATAAAAACTTGCATCAAAATCGAAGCATTCGTTTTACGACGTAATTACACGTTCGTCGATCAATGCCTATTATGCTGGCCATTGCAGGTAATGTACTCTTAAGCTGTATATACTACCTAGATAAAGGTACAAGGAGGTAGTACTGTAAATTTTAAAATGCTGTGTGTTGTGTTCTATGTTAACCAGCTATTTCCCGTGCGACTTTACAAATAGATACTCCTTCTTTCTTTCTAATTTAGTTAATCTTTCAGCATATTTACCGACATGCAATCTGAATCGACGCCACCAAAACGGCCACGTCTGAATCTCACCGGAACCCCCAAAACTCCACGCAGCGCGTTCAAAGTGAGCGATAAGTTAAGCGGACAAATGGAGAAGTTACTAGATATGCCGGAAGTACAGAGCCCTGTCGGAGTTGCAAGGTTTTACGAAAGGCCTGAGACGCCGCATAGTATTCTCAAGGTTAGTAAAATAAAATAAAACTTCGAGTTAGTTCAAACCTTTTTTTCTGACATACATTTTATGTCTTCCGTCTCTTTGTGCTTGCTTTATGTATTTCATGTTTATGCCCGATTGTCTGTCACAAATAAATGTGAATAAGTCAGATACATCTCTTTATTTTCCAAGATATATATTCCAAGTTTCATTCAAATCGGATCAGTAGTTTCAGCGTGATTGAAATACAAACCTCCAAACATCTAAACTTTGACGTTTATAATATTAGTGGGATTTTTATCACAGTTACGCAGAGTATCAAGGTGTGAAGTACCCTCACCCACCGGATCCAGATACTTGGATGACACTGACGAGGAAATGGAGACGGCTAGCAACCACACCCACTACAGCGATACCACTAACAAGTATGTTTTATTTTCATTCTAGCTCCCGCCTGCGACTTTGTTCGCGTCCCGTTTGATCCTGTTGATTTTCCAGGGTAATAAGGGGTTAGTCTCATAATCCCCTTTGAGCTATCCCCTTAAAGGGGATTTTAAGACTTTGTTTCAAATTCCCTTGATTCTGAAAATTTTAAATCAAGGGGATTATAAGACTGAACAGTCAAAATCCCCTTTGAGGTCAATTTACAACGTAATAGCTAAAACTTGCTATACCCACCGACCTCAAAAAAGTGTGTTCATCTAGGTCACGAATAGTCACGATCCATTTAATGAAGTGTAATCCAAATTTCATCCAAATCGGACCAACAGTTCCTACGTGATTGAATCACAAACATCCAAACAACTAAACTTTGACCTTTATAATATTAATGGGATTAATTTTTTCTGGGCCCATAACCATGTTTGACAAAAATCCTGTCTCAAAAAATTTACTAAAATAGTCATTCTCACGTTCATTGAAACAATGAAGATGAAGCTATAAGCTATATCCCTAGCTATAAGTCTTAACAAAACTTAACCTTATTTCCAGGCATCTAAGGTTCACAATTCCAACACCAACGGAACTATGCACGGGTACAACACCGTCGCCTATACCATCCAGAAAGATGCCTACATTCGAACAGCCGAAAGAGAGGGAGCGATCAGCTTCCACCGAGCTAGAGAGAGACCAAGATATATCTACTACTGAGAGCTATGTTACCACCGCTTCTCATGTTATGGTAAGTTATTTTAATATAAGCGGCTGCGCAACTGTGTTACCTCACAGATCACGTCAACCGAGGACGTACATTATTAATGTTTTCCCTTTTACAGAATGAAAGTAACCCCTTAGAATCGCCGCCGAAGAAATTCGCAACTGAAGCAAATGTTCCTACCAAGAAGTCATACAAAGATTCCGTACGCGCTAGGTAAATATGAACTTTATTATAGTAGTTATAAGGTTTATTTTTTTATCAATAATTGATATATCTAACAAAACACAATAACAGTTGAATTTTAAACTTTATTTTAATAACATCATGATCCCTTTCAGACGATCATTCTCAATATCAGCTAACAGTAGCTTATCCGAAGATCCTAACACGTCAATAGAAAGTATCGCGGATATCCCCGTCACTCTCTTAAACCCGAAGTATACCGGAACTAGACGAAGGGGCCCATCCACTGATTCCCGAGTCTCACAAGAAAAGGCAGAGACACAAGATACAACACTCAGATATATTGGAGCGAGAGAAAGAAGTATATCCATCGAAACCAGACAAAGCGATTCCGAAGGCATCATAGACACTGAAACCTTTACACATGTTAAAGTTAAAGAGAGACGAAGTTTGTCTACTGAAAGTACTAGAGGTTCTTTCGAAACACAGAGCGAGATAGATGTAAGAGAAAGGGAGGTAGATAGATTGGAAGTGCCAATAACTCCGAGACCAAGAAGGGGTATCAGAGCCAGTGGTGAAAGTACTCCTCTAAGGTAACTACTTACATTTCCAATACAGATCCAATCAATCAATCAGGCTTTGCTTAGTTTGGGACTAGAGGGCGCTGTGTGAAATGCCTAATAATTTGTATTTATTAAGCTATCTCTTATGATAATATACTAGCTGTCTACTCGCTATGTGATAGAATATGCAGATGACAATGTATTGCCTCATTGAGCGTTTTTACTCTAAACGTCCCCTATGAGGTATTGTACTGCGTCCATCACTCTGAGACGTAAATATGTTGGTGTTGTACTTTAAAACCATTAGTAAAAGGCTCATTCTGTCTTGCAGAGGTGGATCGATAACTCCAGAAAGGCAAGACTCTCCAGCCATGACTCCATTGAGAAGTAGCAGATTATCCAGGTATATGACACAAACAATTTCTTAGTCACAAAGAAAATTACAACTAGTACAGTATTTGTCATACAATATTTTCAAAATCACATGAAACAGTTGAGCTGTCCACATACCGTTGCAAACAATTTATAGATAGCTCAACTGGTCCAAATCAGGACCAATCGGAAGCTTAGTTTTTAAACCAACGTCTTACTCAATTTTGATAGAGATCTGAATAGAAGTTTACGACTCAAATACACAAACAAACAGACAGACATTTTGGTGGAAAGTTTTGCACGCACACGTAGTCGCCGGTATCAGCTAGTTAATATTCTTTCTAAATATATAAAACTCTTTTGAAGCTGACTGAGAATCAACGCACAGCCTAAACTATAAGTCCCAGAGGTATGAAATTTGGAGGGTAGTATCGTTATATAGCGTAGGGGTGCACTAAGAAAGGCATTTTGAAACGTCACACTCTAAAGGGTAGAACGCGAGCAACGCCGCGGGCGACGGCTAGTTATGAATATTAAACGTGTACTTTTGTGAATAGGAGCCGATCTAAAACACCTGAACTAAGTCCAAGATCATCCCCGCTACCTCCTATAATGGAACAGCCGAAGCAAGAAATTGAAAGTGAACCTCGTTCTCAAAGATCTACACTTTTCGTGCCAAGAAGTTTGAGGTTAAACCTTATTTATTTATTTATTAAGATTGCCAAAGAACACATAACTTAAAAATAAACTCAAACAGAAAAATATCATGGCTCCAGACTCGAGCATAAGCTTTTGTATGAAAATCTCTACTCAAATCTATGCTTGAGTAACGATTTCTTTATAAATACATATACAGGGTGTTACCAGACTACTTCCGAAAACGAAAGGGGGAGCTACAGCACACCAAAACCCAACCAAAAAAAAATCTGTTATCCTGAAAAATAATTATAGCCGGAGAAAACAATGTTTAAAGATTTGTATTTATTTCGCCAGCCCGCAATGTACGCATTCACGTAGGTAAGGTCGAGGCGTAGTACTATTATTTATTCTGTGTCGTAAGTGCCTACTAACGTAGGTAGGTACTAACGTAGGTCGCTCGCACGTCGCGTACTTGAATGACCCGCGATGAACTCTCAGCTGTTCATGCTGTAGTAGACGTAATCTGCGTGCTGCGTGTACATTGCTGCTTTATTTATTTTATTTGTTTTTTTGCTTTTTTAAATGAGATAATTAGGTAGATATGTCTTATTATGTTGTACTGTGTGTATGTAACTAGAAAAAAAATTAAAAAGAGATAGTCAAGTAAATTTTTTTTTTCGCGATTTTTTTCGCTTAATGTTTTCAGTATCATGGTCTGATTGGAACCTCCAAGTTTTCGGAAGTGGTCTGGTAACACCCTGTATATGTTTATATATCTTTATATATTTTTTTTTATTTTTCTTGATTATTTTATACGTGCCTTAGAAGTGTAGTCTCATGTGCCTGTAATAATGGTCCATACCCTTAAAACCGGAACATAGCAATGCCAGCATCACTACTTGTCAACAGAAATAGGTACGGTGATAGTACTTTATCGAATTAACTCTTCTAACAAATGCCCTACTGCTAATGATACTATTAATATATGTGAGGTAATGCATTGTTATAGGCAGAAGTTACCATGTGAGCTATCAGCTTGTTCCATTACTTTTATCATATTAAAAATAAAACAAAATTACGTGTGTTTTCCTAGGAGTAGATCGCGTACTCCGGAACGAATGGACAAAGTGTTCAGCGAGTCACCTAAACTAGAAGCTATCAATGAATCACCAACGAAATCTGATGGGGGTACCCCGCCTGCCTCGCCCGCTCCACGAAGAATCAAGTAATTTATTTTCATTACTCCCCCACTAGGAACACACGTGTGAACAACAAGACAGGCACATTTATTCGTGATCAAGGCACTGAGTAGGTAAGTTATGAAAAATGATCATTGACTTAACAAAACTGCTAATAAAAGAAAATTCTTTCTTAGGAGCAGATCTCGTACCCCAGAACGGATGGTCTTAGAAGTCAGTGAACCTCCTCAACTAGAAACTGTTAAGGAGTCCAAGTCTGTCGGGACTTCCCCATATGCCTCGCCAGCAAGACTAAGCCTCAGGTATTTATCTTTTTCAATCATTCCATTGATCGAACGAAGATTTTACAAAGAACTTGGCTCAAATTTGTATGTTTACCGAACATAACTTTCAACCCGTCAATGCTATCCTACTATTAATATTATAAACGCGAAAGTTTGTGAGGATGTATGGATGTATGTATGTTTGTTCCTCTTTCACGAAAAACTACTGATCCGATTTGGATGAAACTTGGAATATATAGTTCGTAACCAATTGACACGGGCTACTTTTTATCCCGTAAAATCAACAAAATCAGACGGGACGCAGACGAAGTCGCAGGCGGAAGCTAGTCAAGAATATGAGTTAAATCTTCTTAAATATATAAAATTCTTTTGAAGCTGACTTAGAATCAACGCACAGCCTAAACCATAAGTTGTAGAGGTATTAAATTTGGAGGGTAGTATCCTTATATAGTGTAGGGGAGCACTAAGAAAGGAATTTTGAAAAGTCACACTCTAAAGGGTCTAGAACGCGAGCAACGCCGCGGGCGACGGCTAGTCGTTCATAAAGCTGTTGCAAATCACTTAATTTTTATATGTTTTTCCTAGAAGCAGATCTCGTACGCCAGACCGAATGGTCTTAGAAGTCAACGAGCCTAAGGAGTCTAAGTCTGTTGGGACTTCGCCACCTGCCTCGCCCGCACGTACAAGACTTAGGTATATAATTTTACCTATTACTACTAATAAAGGCCGGTATTTTGCGTTGTGGCACAAAATATAAATAGGGAAAGCGTATATACGTAAAGGAAAAAGAACCCTAGCAGCGCAATATTTAAGCGCAATCCAGCTTGACTTTTAATCTATAAACTCTTTACTTTCAGTGCTCATAGATGCCTCGTTCCTTTCGCTCGTATATTCCATTCTAAAATAGTGCTGTTACTGTATGAAAACATCGTGAGGAAACCCTTGGCTTAGTCAGCTCCGCACGTATTGAGCTTGTCTTGTCCCAAACTAAGCAAAGCTTGTACTATGGGAACTAGATGATAGGCTACTTATATATATATTTTTTGTAAAATACATACTTATGATACATAGTAACACCCAGACACAGAACAAACATCTATGTTTGCGACACACAAATGTTTGTTCTCGGTGGGGATCAAACCCACGACCCACAGCACGGAAGGAAGACCTACTAGCGATAACAATAAAAAATATTGTTTTGTAATTTTCCTAGGAGTAGATCTCGTACTCCGGACCGAATGGTCACAGAAGTGAGTGAGTCATCTGAACTAGAAGTTATCAAGGAATCTACTAATCCACCACCGGCCTCGCCCAGTCCACGAAGCCTCAGGTAAATTAGTCCTTAAGTAAATAAATACGCTTAGAAATCGCTTTCAGCGATAAGGCTGCCCATTGTACTTTATCGTATTATATAAATTACGGCCGAATACTCAAACGCCACTTAAATTAAGTTCACGCTTAAATTATAGCCATGTCTTACAAATGAGTAATGCCAAACAGAGGCAGAGCAATTTTAAGTTTAATTTGAGTGACGTTTCAGTATTCAGCCATTAGTCTCTAATATATTGTTCTTGGGTACAGTTCATTCATCGTGTCAATGATGGACACTCAAACTAGTTTTTGACAGAAAGTGGAAGCTTGTATGGCCGATCTCGACGTACAATAATGTGTTATCTTATTTACATAATTTTATTAAATTTGTTGTTATTCTCTCTCATCAAAAAATGCTAAGATGCAATCTTATTTTAGGAGTCGGTCAAGAACCCCCGAAGTAGAGGTTATCCAAGAACAAGTCATGAAACCAACTCCTCGACGCTTACGGTAATTTTTTATAATCTATTATTTTTATTTGTTATATATATATTTTGTGATGTGTTATTTTCTAATAAATGTGTCAAAATCCACCGCCTTTTGTTGTAGGAGTCGATCGAAAACACCAGAAAGACTAATGTCACCTAAAAAGGAACACTCTGTTAGGACCAAAAAGTCTCTATCGCGTTTAGTACTAGAAGCGAACACATTCGCCAAAACTAAACAAACTCTAGAACAACTCGAAGCAGAAACTTCTATTGAAGCTAAATCAGACAACACTGAAATGAAAGAAACCGCTTTAGAATGCACTCCTATGAAATCATTAAAACAAGTGCCAAGTCTAATAGACGTAACACTATCCCCTATAATCAACGAATCAATCCTACAAAGCTCAAACGATAGCGTTCTATCTGAATCACTCGATAAGCAACCTAAAGGTAGCGGTAATACAGACGTAAATCTAAAATCGTTGCCCGCTTTCGCTCCTCTGCAAGAAACCTACTTTGAAAAGTCTGTACTACGTAGCTACCAAAGCAGCGTAGGCGAGTCCTCAGTAAGCATTACTGAAGAGAAAGTTACAAAGTCGATAGATCTAAAACCTATGCCAGCGTTCACGACATTACACGAAGATTTCGGACGATCTGTACTACAAAGTTACGAAAGCAGCGTCGCTGAAAGCTCTCGAAGTGTTCAAGAAACACCTAAGAAAGAACGAAAACCATTCTCTGTAGACACCCCTATTATTACAGAATTTGGTTCAGTACTTGACAGTCAGCAAAGCTTAGATACCCAACCCCTTAACGTCTCAAGTCTTATAACCAATGACAGTGACACAGAAATGACAGAGACAGAGAACCAAGAAAGAGCAGAACAGAAGGAGAAGGAACAAATAGTGGAGATCGAGAGGGAAATACATGAAATCGAAGACATGTCTAATGAGAATGAAAGCGATGAAGACTCGAGCGATGCGTCATCGGAGCAATCAATTGAGGAAATTAATGATAGTAGTGATTTTGTACAAAGCTCAACTGATTCTGATTCGGAATCGGAAGAATCATCGCCGCCGCCGCCAGCTTTTGATAAACCGTCGCTACTCTCCACCGAAATGCTACACAAAATTATGGAAGCTAAATACCGAACTATGTCGAAGAAAACTGAAGATGATTCTAATGATTCAAGCCAATCCAAGGATGATTCTGGGTCTGAAGACTCGACTCAATCTAAGAAAATGGACACTGGATCTGACAATTCAAATCAGTATAAGAATGTAGATTCTGAAAAATCAACTAAATCGAAGAAAGTGCGTTCTAAATCTCAGAAAGTTGAATCTGATTCTGACGATTCAAGCCAGTCTAATTCTACATCAGATTCTGAGTCTGAAAGTTCTGATTCTGATCAAATTCTGGCAAAAAAGCATGATGAAACTGAACGCAAAACGCAAAAAGAAATTACGAAGAACAATGAAAACGTTTCGGTTATGACTGAAGATAATTCAGTAGTAATTGATGAGGACATTGAAATTTCAACTCCAAATCCTTTAGACCAAGCGCTAATTTCCCTTATAACTGATGATGATGGATCAATAACGGAAAACAGTAAACATTCTACCAAAAGTTTGGTTAAAACTATTCCAATTAATAAGGAAATGAAGGCTGGAGAGGAAATTCCTAAACAAATTGAAAGCAAGGATCAAGCTGAAGCTAAATCTTTCAAACACGATGAAAAACAAAGTGACAAAGCTTCTGAAGAAATCGTAACCGATCCACGCTCACATAGAGTACTCAATCCATTAGCGCAAGTGTCACTAATGACTGAAGATAATTCTCAGACGTCTGTAGAAATTAGCCTGAACTTTTCTAGTGAGGGAATCGAAATGCCTGAAGAAAAAGTTGAGCAAGGTAAAGTTTTCCAGGATTTATTCTATATGATGTATAAAAAGGGAATAATATCAGATAATACCTTCTAATAAGTAATTTATTTGAAGATGCGTAATAAAGTAGTATAATAATTCTTTTTTTTTTTACAGAAACTAAATTGCATTGTGAAATAATCGTCCAACCTGAAGCAACGGTTACTAAAGAACCATCGCCTAAAAGCATAGATGTCGTCGACTCATTTACTTCTGAAATCGAAATGAAAAAACCAGAAGCAATTACAATCGTTGCAAAAGAATCGACTGAAGAGATGGACCTTGATCCAAAATCTCAGGTTCAAAAGGCCAAACCCGATGCGATAAAAGAAACAGAAGCTAAAACTTTAAAAACATCGAAACCAGATACAGTGCAAGAAATATCAAACCCAGAGGTTACCAAAGATACAATTGAAAAGGTAGTTACTAAATCCCAAAATGTACAAGAAACAAAAATGGAATATACAAAAGTATCCGAACCCAATGTAACACAAAAAACGTCTAAACCAAAATCTAGTGATGCATCGATCAAGACTACAGTCATAGAAATGGATACTGACTCAACTAAGTCTAAAGTCCCTGAAACAGTTTTAAAACCTAAAGACATAAGAGATACTGTAGAAAAGATGGACACAGTCACTGACCCTCAAGCTTCGGAACAAGAAACAGTGAAACCAATTCATACACGAAAACGCGTAAAATCTACATCTAACGCTGAAATTGACCAAAAAGATGATGCACCAAAAACGCCTGCAACACGAAAGCGCGCTCAGTCCAGAGCAAAGTCAATTGACGTTGAAATTACAAAAGAAACTATCGAAGAGCCGACTAGCCTTTCGGAAATGGAACCAAAAACCCCTACAACAAGAAAACGGGCCCAATCTAGGGCCAAATCTGTTGATATAGACGCTAAAGAAAGTAACGAGCCTATTGATGAGCCGAAAACTCCTATTACACGCAAACGAGCAGCTAAAACCGACGAACTCCCCAAAGTCATCGAAGAAGTTATAACCTCAAACAAAACAGAAGACGAACCGAAAACACCAATCGCAAGAAAGCGAGCTCCATCCACCCAATCAGAAGAGAGTCCCGAAAACGTCACTCCATCGCGCCGTAGAACACCCAATCCCGAAGTCAGAAAGATAATCACACGTCGAATGTCTCGAGAGATGAGAGAACTCGATGAATCTAATCGATCGCTCGACGAATCATCGGCTAGTCGAAGAAATATCGATGATAATGAAAGTGTAGCGTCTGGTAGTTCAATGGCGTCGAGTGTTTTGAGTGTCGAGAAAAAAAGGGGTAGGAAATCTACTTTGGCGACTAAGCCGGACTTGTCTGTGATACCCGAGGCGATGGCAGAGGGGGAACAAAGTACTATGGACCTTCAGTATTCGGCCTCTAGGCGGTAAGTTGACTACCAGTCATCTATACAAAAATTACGAAGGAAAAAGTTTTTATTTGCACGAGAAACCGATTCTACTAAACCAATTATAAAAATTCCTTCACTGATTTTAACTTTTTTTTTATCGTGATAAAAATTGCGATCTCAATATTTACAAATTAAGTCGAAGAAACGTGTACGATGTTGCGGGCAGTTTCATCTAGTAACTTATATTTTTCAGATTAACTCGTCAGCAAGAATCATTCTTAAAATCAGTACGCGGTCGTCGTCCCAGCAATGCTTCCCGTACTTCTAGGTAAGATACACATCAAATAATTTCCATAATAATATATAGTTAAAAGTCTAGGCTTGCTTGTCAAGCATGCTTAGTCAATCTTCACCGATCATCTAAGTGGTCACTATTTGGATGGGTGACCGTTAGTGGCAATTACATGTGAGCTCTTCCGTGCTTCGGAGGGCACGTTAAACTGTCAGTCCCGGCTTCAGCAGTCGTTAAGCCACGACGGAGGCCTTAAGGCGGCCTAAAAACTCCATCACCAGAGATGGCCACTAACTCATACGAGCTTGCTTGCTGGCTAATGAATACTTTAGGTTTTAACTAATATTTTAGTCATCAACATTATATTATCAGCCAGAAGTCCAGTAATGGACATGAACATAATATAGTTCAAGAAAAAAAAACGATGTTAGGTCATTTTGTCATAAATATTAATATTGCAGATCTTCTGTGTCTGAACAAGACGAGGATGAAAGAATACCAGCTTTTGATCTACAGCCTATAGACAGGATTAGTTTACTGGAAAAAGAGTCCTATGAGGGTAAGCTTAAAGTATATACGTTATTGGAAACTAGTAGAAGAATTAACCCACTCGTTCATCTCACTTTGTATAAATTACCCATGATTTTGTCTTTGTCTCTGAATTTAAATCTGCTTCTCAATGCACAAGACGAAACACGGTGTAACTATTCCAAGCCTACATCGAGTTACATAACATGAAAAGAAACAAACGTTTTCATTTGAATTTTTATTTTTTGATGGTCTTACGTTTTACTTAGAATCATCTCTTAAACACTGCTTATGATTCTCACTATTTGCCACTAAAACAAAACGAGATAACACTAAATAGAGAGCGCTTGCACACGTAGTTATAAAGGAATCCGTTCCAATATAAGTTATCCTTCCAAAGGTTCCAGACGTGTGTATACAGGTGTTTTTAATTCCAAAGAGTGTTTCAACTCTTTCACGAATAAATATTGTGTTACGTAGTCTGACCTTGTATTTACTAAAACTTTTTTTTACGAAATACAAACTAAAAGAAAGCACAAATAATACTTAACATAATTTAGTGTTTGATCTAGAAGATGCACTGAATGGATTTTTTTTTATAAATATTCATGGATATTTCACTTAACGCCAAACTAAGCAGAGCTTGTACTATGGAATGTAGATTGTTAATATAATACTAAAGCCCGTATGCTGATGTTCTGCTCAAGCACTGATCCGGACTCAAGCATAGATTTTTGTATAAAAATCTCTCAAATCTATACTTGAGTAACGATTTCTTTATCAGCAAGCATCACATAAATGTTTTTTTGGAAATACATAGTAACACTCAGATTTTAATAGCAAAACTAAAGCTTATTAACATTGCAATTGAAGTCAAATTGAATTGAATAATCTCTGAGAATTCTTGCTAAATAAGATTCCTAGCTATGTAGTTTAGTCTGATTTAACAAAACTATGTTGCCTTGTAACTTGCACTATACTAACTTGCTTGCTTAGGCCCCCCGGATGAAGATGAGCTCAAACTAAGTAGTATGTCTCCGGAATCCATCGCCTCTGACGCTAGCCGAATGAGATGTGAGTACACTTAACGCCTAAACTGTTTTTAAACGCATGGTGGTACAGTCAGCATCAAAAGTGGACTACCTTTTCAGAAATTAAAATTTTATTATTGGCTCTTATCGTAGTTATCATTATTTTTCATATGTCTATTTGGATAAAACAAAATGAAAAGTTACTTACTAGTTGTCATTAGCATTTTTAAATTTTTTCTTGCCTTCGTTTACGTCTTACGATGTTGACTGTACCACGCCTTTAACGTAACCAAATGTACATAAAACACAGTCGCACACACAAATTAATTTGTATTATTTTCTCTTGTTTATTTCTTATACAGTCCGTTTTTATACCTATAGTTCAAATAAAGTCAGGATTCGTTTTTGCTAAAAAGTCATTGGAATTGTTTGTAGTGTTCCGCACCTCAGTACTATTTGGTTGTCATATTAGCGGTCACAATTAGCTGCGCTGCTCATCTACATAAAATTCACTTCACTATAGTTTTTTAAAAGCGGCAACACTAGTATCGATTCGCTTGTTGCATTTTTCTAAACCAACCTAATTTGACAGCTCTAAAATTATAGCCGTCCATGTCGTTTCAGTTTATGAGAAAGGGACGGCAACATTTTTAGTGCTGTCAAATTAGGTTAGTTTAAAAAAATGCAACAAGCGAATCGATACCATTATCTGTCAAAGTTTGAACATGAGCATTTGTTAGACTATAGATACCAACAACGAGGCTCTATTCATAAAAATGCTCCGCATAGTTCAGTCTGTCTGTCACAAGAAGATAAGATTACAGAATAAGTTTCATTGTGGACACTGTCCAATGTCCATGGCAAATGAACCTCCTTCAGAATGATCACACAATTAGTTACAATTTGGTCTTTATCCATAAATATAATAATAAATATCCTTGGACATTACACACAACGCCTTCTAGTCCCAAACTAAGCAGAGCCTGTATGGGAACTAGATTGCTGATATAATACTTATGGTATTTTTTCTTGTTTCTCATTGTGTACCGAACCCTATAACTGAATGGAACTTGCTCTTGGTTGGTTTTTGTAATTATTTATGTTATCTTTCAGCGCGTATGAGAGCTGCATCAGAGACAAAGGTAGTGAAAGCAGCTAAAATAAAAAGAAGGGTCGCCTCCGTGGATGTTCCCGGTACGTATTTCATTTACTTACGTATAATTTGCGTAGTGTAACAAGCATTACAGTCTCGATAATATTAAGCCCGCGTTACAGTAGCCATTTTGTTAGACTTAAAATCATTTAATCCTCCTTTTAGCTTTGCCGTAGTCGGGTAAAAATAAGTTTTTTTGTTTTGTACGTTTTTTTTTTACTGCGTTCAGAAATGCTCTCTACTTACATAAAAATATCTTATTGGAGATATTTTAGACCTCTAACGTTCCCAAATTTAGATAATTTTGGTGCAAATAAGTAGGTAATTCAATTCTGCAACTATATTATTACTTTTTTTGACAAGGTATTATCAGAAAACTGAATTTCAATATTTTGGACAAAAACGTCATAATAGGAACGATCGGAATCCCTAATTTATACTTTTAACATTGCACGCGTTGAAATTATAATGTTTACGCTCTTTGGAGATGATTGTGCCTCCTGCCTGTCGTTTTGGTAAATAAATTAAAACGTGTAGTTTTACTATCTGTATATTATTATGATTTTACCATTAGTTTTACAGGCATTAATTTATTTTATGTTTTCTTCGTGCGTAACTTGAGAATGTTCGAAGGCAATAGAAAAATGGCCGTCTTCTAGGGATGGGACACCACTTTAGGGATGTGCTTGTTGCTTGTTTGTCTTGTTTGCTTTGTTTGTTTCAATTCTTGCCAAGTTCCCCGGGTTGGAGCATTGATGGTCCAAGGTTAATGTATTCAGCGTTGAGATGGTCTATGATTTATCTTGATTTTCCACTGGGAGGGGGCATAAGCGATTGTAGGCGCGTCGAATAACTCCTCCTGTGGTCATCAAGTCAGCTACTCTTGATTTTCCATCCAATCCTGGGTGCAGGTTTGTAATTCTTCCCATTAGCCATCGGTTTGGTTGAAGACGATCATCTTTGACCAGAACTAGATCTCCAAGGTGAAGCTGGCCTCCATCTGTTCTCCATTTGTGGCGCTGCTGGAGCTCTGAAATGTATTCTTTATAGAATCTTTGCCAGAAATGAGTTGATAGAGCTCTTGCTCGTTGGTATCTTTGTAATAAGTTTATGCGGTTCTCGTCTGTGAGATGATCCTGTGGAGAAGGCAAATGGTTTATTGTTCGTCCCAATAGGAAGTGAGCAGGAGTTAGTGGGATAAGATCATTTGGATCAGATGAAAGAGCAGTGATCGGTCGGGAATTGAGGATTCCCTCGATTAGAACAAGGGTGGTGTTCATTTCTTCGTAAGTTAAATGAGCTAGTGAAAGGACTCTATATAAATGATGTTTTATGGATTTGACAGAGCTCTCAGCTAAGCCATTAAAATGGGGGCTATAAGCAGGTGCAAATCGGAACTTGATTGATTGTTCAGCCGCACACGCACCTATGTCATTACAATTTGATTTTAAGAATTTTGAAAGTTCGCTATATGCTCCGACAAAGTTAGTACCGTTATCTGAGTAAATAGTTGTGGGCCTACCTCTGCGAGCTATAAATCTACTTAATGCAGCCAGATAGGCTTGAGTTGTCATTTCAGTTACTAGTTCGATGTGGACCGCCCTCACAGCTAGACAGACAAATACACAAATGTATGATTTTATTAGTTTGCAACCTCTACCTTTTCTGTCAGCCAGAACAATAGGCCCGGCGTAATCTACTGCAGTGTTACTGAATGGATAGTCTGATTCCACTCTCTCTTTAGGCAAGTTAGCCATGATAGGCTGTATTGACCTTCCTGCGAATCTACAACATGTAACACACTCTCGTGTTATTTTTCTAGCGAGATTACGACCACCGATTGTCCAGAATTTATGTCTCATCGTTGCAAGAAGCAGCTGGGGACCCGCATGCATTAGTATTCTGTGGTAATGTTGAAATATTAGTTTTGTGATGTGATGTGATGAGTGAAGTAAGATAGGATGCTTTGTTTCATAACTGTAGTTGGAGTTCGATAATCTGCCACCTACACGAATTAAGTTTTCACTTGATAAAAAAGGATTTAGACTAATTAATGACGATTTATGATGAATTTCCTTCTTATCAAGCAAAGCTGAAAGTTCACTTGGGAACTTCTCTTCTTGAATGATTCTACATAAGGCAAAAGTAGCTGCGTTCAATTCAGCTACCTTTAGATAGGATGTATACTTATTATGAGGATTTTTAGAATTATGAGCAAAGCGAAGCGAATATGCTGTTACACGTTGTAACTTACCTAAATGAGAAAAACGAGTTGTAAAGTCATTTGATTCAGTTGTAAGATTACATACAATTTTGGTTTCTGGTAAGTCAATATTGTGAGTGTAATTTGGCTGTGTCGGCCACTGTGTTTGATGTTGTGTTAAAAATTGTGGCCCAGACCACCAAAGGTTTGAGTTTTGTAATTGAGTTGCATTGCACCCTCTAGATCCGATATCTGCAGGGTTCATGTCTGTTGGTATGTATCTCCAATGCTGTGGATCAGAATTTTCAGTTATTTCATGAATTCTGTTAAAAACAAATGTTTTTAAATTAGATTTTTTGGTTCTGATCCATCCCAGTACTATGGTAGAGTCACACCAAAATTGACACTTATTTATTTTGATTCTTAAAGCGTTTTTTGTTTTTACTGCTAACCTAACGGCTAACAATGCGCCACATAGTTCCAGTCTTGGTGTGGTCATGCCTTTGAGAGGTGATACTCTACTTTTCGCTGTTATGAGATGTACCGTGGCCTGACCAGATGCTGATATTGACCTAAGGTATATACACGCTGAATATGCTAGCTGAGAGGCGTCGCTGAAGGCGTGAATTTCTACTTCTACTGGGGAGTCACACAGTACTCGCCGCGGAATTGTTACATTGCCTAAATGTACAATTGAATCTAAGAAAACTGACCAACCCTTCTGTATTTCAGATGGAAGGGCTTCATCCCAGTCTTTGGTCTCAGCCCATAGCTTCTGTAAAATTAATTTTCCATTTAATATACATGGATTTACAAGGCCTAAGGGATCAAAAACCTGCCCTATTACTGAAAGTATTAGCCGCTTAGTTAGTTTACTCTTAGGGCACACTGGGTTTACAGCAAAGTTTAATGTATCTTGCTCGCAGGACCATCGTATACCTAATGTTTTTGCATGATCGTCATTGATCAGTTTCAATAATTTATCTTTGTTAACATCCTCTTTTATGGCTTCCAGGATTGATGAACTATTTGAGCGCCATTTTCGCAAATGAAAATTACCAGTTTTTAACTGATCGATCACGCCATGACATGTTTCTAATAATGTAGCTTCCGAATCATTGCCAGTGATTAAATCATCTACAAAAAAATCATGGATTATGGTTTCATTTACTAAGGGTTCATTACACTCTTTGCCTAATTGGACTAGACATCGTGTTGCTAAGTAAGGTGCTGCAGCTGTACCATATGTGATTGTGTTTAGTTTGTATGAGTTTAATTTTTGAGAGGGATCAGAGCGCCAAAGAATTTGCTGAAGGCATCTTTGATCTTCCTTCACCAAGCAGCATCGGTACATTTTTTCACAATCTGATGTGACTACATATTTATGTTGTCTAAAGCGAATAAGAATATTTATCAGATCATCCTGTACAACTGGACCTACCTGTTGGATATTGTTGAATGAGATTCCAGATGTGGTTTTAGCGGAAGCATCAAAAACTACTCTTAATTTTGTAGTGAGGCTAGATTCTCTGATGACCCCATGATGAGGCAAATAATAAGAATGTGGATCTGCGTTAATGTTTTCATTAAGTGACATATGACCTAGGTCTATGTATTCCTGCATAAAGGCACAGTACTGGATTTTAAATTTAGGGTCTCGGATAAACTTTCTTTCTAATGAGTGGTATCTAGTGACAGCTTGATCGTAGCTATTTCCTAAAACTTCTGGGGACTTAGTTAACGGTATTTGTACCACGAAGCGACCGTCCTCTTGACGCGTCGTCGTGTTCTTGAAGTGTTGCTCACATTCATGTTCTTCTTTTGATATTTGAGGAACTGAAGGAACAGATTCAAGTTCAAAGAATCGGTTAAGCTGACTCTGAATATCAGTTTCTACAATGCTACAATGAAAAGATTTATGAATTGAATTGTGCCTATTAAAGGTCAATGAACCTGAAACTAACCATCCTAATTTTGTGTTATTCAAAATTGGCTTATCTTTGCCTAATGAGATTTGTTCATTGCTTAGTATTGACCAAAATACGTCTGCACTTAGCAGCATATCAATTTCAGATGGTGAGTTGAATGTTGGATCGGCTAGTTTAATGTTAGCTGGTATGTTCAGTGGATTTGTGTCAAAGTGTTCGGATGGAATCATGTGTGTGATCTGCTTAATAATGAAACAGTCAATTTTTAAGGAGTACTCAAGATCAGTTCGTGAATGAATGACAACTTTAGACCGACTTGTGATAGGAGTTGCTCCACGGTTAAGACCTTCGACATTTATAGATGTTGAGTGAATCGGCAACTTTAGAGTCTTACTGAGGTTTTCAGTTATGAAGCTTGCGGTGCTGCCATTGTCTAGCATTGCACGCACTGTGTGTGTGTCACCCTTGTAATCAACCACATTGACTAGTGCTGTAGACAATAGAACACAGCTGTGATGGGTTGAAGACAAGACCGTTTCATGATGTGAAGTTGGTGTTTCTGTGATCTTGTTCT
Source organism: Eulithis prunata (assembly GCA_918843925.1). NCBI lineage: Eukaryota > Metazoa > Arthropoda > Insecta > Lepidoptera > Geometridae > Eulithis > Eulithis prunata. Next base: position 2,431,320 of record OU974019.1, on the reverse strand, counting down.
CCTGGGCAGCTAAAACTACACATTATTTGTCGCCTCCTGACACAGAGGTGTCAGGTGCTGGGTTGGAAGATGTGTGTTCAGATCTGTGTAAACTTGTGTTATGTTTTTTTGAACATATTCTACATGAACCCATCCAGCAGGTTCTTACGTCGTGTCCACGGCGCAAGCAATTGACGCATAGTTTAAGTTTGTTAACTTTATCTAGTTTTCCCTGGATGGACAGTGACCTAAATGAGGGACATACATGTATAGCATGATCACCTTTACACAAAGGACAACTGAATGTCGAAGTAGCATTGACAGAAGGTCTGAAGTTTGCCACGAATGATCGTGGTCGAGCACTGACTGGCTCACTATGTCTGCGCTTGATTTCATTATGATTTGGATTGTTAATAGTCTCTAACAGCTCAGCGCGACCTTTTATGAAATCAAGAAAATCTTTTAAAGTTGGAAGATCTTTTGTTTTGTTTATTTCTTCCTTCCACTTCCTATCAGTAATTGGGTCTAGCTTGTTTGTAGCAATATGAATAAGAAGTAGATCCCAATTTTGTGTATCAATCTTTAAGGTATTTAATGACCTAAGATTTTTGTTGACGGTGTCAATCATGTTTCGTAATGAGAGGGATGACTCCCTGTGTATAGTGTCTATGTTGAATATCGCCTGAATGTGATTAGTAATGAGAAGTTTATTGTTGTGGTACCTATCACACAACAGGTCCCAAGCCACATCATAATTGTTTGAAGAAAAGTCTAAAGAATTGATTACATTTGCAGCTTTATCTTTTAATGATGAACGCAGATAATGAAACTTATTGATTTTTGGAATATTATCGTTTCCATGAATGAGAGAGATGAATGTGTCATGAAATTCTAACCATTTATCAGACTGTCCAGAGAAGGTAGGTAAGAGAATAGTCGGTAACTTTAGCTGTGGTTTGCCTGAGAGGACGGTACCTTCCACCGATGACTTGCTCGACGATTGGTCGAGTTGAGGCTCCGCAGAAGTATGCCCGTTCAACCAGTCCCTAGCCTTGGCAACCGTTAAGAAGTACTCGGACTCAAACTTCTCTCTGTCTGAGTACTGCACTTCACGCTCAGAATCTGAAATTTCGGTCAAGCTTTCTATTTCAAGTTGTAAGGAATCATATTCGGTGTAACATTCATCAATTTTAGCTAATCTTGCGTTTAGTTCTGCAAGTTGTACACTGCTAGGCTTATTGCAAGTAATTAAAACATTTAAATAGTTTTTAAATTGAGTAAACTTTGATTTGTATGAACTGCGTTTAATTTTTAGCTCCTTCAGCGACATGTTTATTTACAAATAGACCAGAAACAATGCAGTGCAAAGACAAATTCTTCAATCTTTATTTGTATTCGGGCAAATAAAAATTGAGAAATGCAAAGCAGAAGTTTACTTGTAGGTATTTGTGGGAGCAGATGCTATAATAACCTGAAGAAAGTTGTGCGAGTTGCAATTATGTAGCGTGGTTAATCAAAGTGTAATGACTCAGGATTAGAAAAAAATATACTTAAATTTGCAAGCGTGCGTGTGCAGTGAAAGCAGATAACCCTCAAGCAAGCTCCAGGCCCTTGCAGCCGCAGTCAGCTGAGCCGTGTCAATGACCGCACGTGGCAACACACAAAATGGCCGCCGCGCGACAGGTGAACTGAAATTTAAAATTATGGGATGTGAGATGAAGAAATGACCTTTTTACGTGGATGGGCTTATTATTTTTGGTACAATGTATGAAGTTGTTGATATTCAATTATAGAACTTGATCCATTGTCAGAAATATTTGACAACGAAGATGTATCTGTTTATGGACACAGATTTATGAAATTTTTGTACAAAATAGGATATGTTTATGCCTACTTTCTACTGAAATATAATGTAACTTTGATAATAATGATCAAAGAAATATATAGAAGTAGGATAGGTTAAGACTACTGAATTTAGTAACGATCTCTCCAATAATAATGATTGGAGGATCAGGACCTGATTTCAGGATAATTATGCCTGAAAACGGGACGTATAGGGGTGATTTTTACGATGAATTATGATCGAAAAATCGATGACTTGGCACAATTTGTGGTTAGGAAATTGTGGTTACGAATGACGGACGACGTGTACGAGGTACCGGGATGTGAGAGGATTTGGAATTGGAACGAGCTCACCCAGTTCTTATGCCTCGCCACGTGTGCAGGATGACTTTCGCCGAGTTCGGGGCGATGATGACGTTGCGTTGTGGACTGTTTGATGATGTGGTTGGTTGGTGTGCGCGCCAGGGCCGTTGGTGAGGTGATCAACTTGTTGCTGATGGTACTTGTCGTCTCCTTTTCTTCCAACAACGGGGTACCAGCGCCCACGCCTTGCCACGTTTTGTCTTCGAAGTCTGGAAAATCCGGCTCGAGATGGAGATGATTGTGCCTCCTGCCTGTCGTTTTGGTAAATAAATTAAAACGTGTAGTTTTACTATCTGTATATTATTATGATTTTACCATTAGTTTTACAGGCATTAATTTATTTTATGTTTTCTTCGTGCGTAACTTGAGAATGTTCGAAGGCAATAGAAAAATGGCCGTCTTCTAGGGATGGGACACCACTTTAGGGATGTGCTTGTTGCTTGTTTGTCTTGTTTGCTTTGTTTGTTTCAATTCTTGCCACTCTTCATGTAGTTTTTGTAAATGTTTCAGATGCGAGTCCATTTGGTTCGCCGTCTCAAAGCACTGATAGTCCGGGCCGCAGCCGTCGTGCCTCATTCAACCGAGCCATCGAAGCTTTGCACACGCCGAAAGGCAGACGATTGTCTACCGATTCACGGGTACTTATTGACGTGAAGGCCTTCTATTATAGAATTAAATTGTGAAGCATGATGGTATTCAACTAAAGGACCATCCCATGGATTTTTAAAGCGATAATTTTGACCAGTACTTCTATCACGAACAAATCTGACAGTCGCCGCATTAACGTATTCGAGTTATATTGCGCCTCAATGCCAGCTCGACTGCCAACCGTTGTAGTGTCACCGCGCAGTGTATCTTGGATACGCTAGCGTTACGATACGTTTGCGATTGTCACATTTATCCGTGATCAAGGCACTGTACCCAGCAACCTAAACTAGTAATTATAAATTAAAACTAGCCGTCTCCCGCGGCGTTGCTCACGTTAGAGTGTGACTTTTCAAAATTCCTTTCTTAGTGCGCCCCTACACTATATAAGGAACCTACCCTTCAAATTTCATACCTCTAAGACTTATAGTTTAGGCTGTGCGTTGATTCTCTGTCAGCTTCAAAAGAGTTTTATATATATTGACTAGCCGTCTCCCGCGGCGTTGCTCGCGTTAGAGTGTGACTTTTCAAAATTCCTTTCTTAGTGCGCCCCTACACTATATAAGGAACCTACCCACCAAATTTCATACCTCTAGGACTTATAGTTTAGGCTGTGCGTTGATTCTATGTCAGCTTCAAAAGAGTTTTATATATATTGATGATGATAAATATTCATGGACATTTCACAAACCAATTCAAATCTCCTATGAGGACTACATTGCTGATAGTATACCTATATACTATTTTCTTGTCCTTACGGAAAACGACCTACGCGTCGCATTCTCTGAAGCATGGTCTTACCTCATACATGCCCCAGTGGCCGTTTGATCTCAGAGTTAAATGCCCCATGACACGTCGGGCCGGTCACTTGATAGACGGGTCCAAATTACATCATCATCTCATACCCTTGTCCCACGCTAAGTGGGGTCGGTACAACATCGTTTTCCACTCTCCTCTATCAGCCGTCATCTCGGTTTTCACTCCTTTCATACTCATATCTTCTTTCACAAAGTCCATCCATCTATTCTTTGGCCTACCTCTACTTCTACATCCGTCCACATTCGTGTCTAGCACTCTTCTCGTAATATGGCTTTCTTCCCTCCGCAATGGTTTCAAAGTAATCGTTAATATCTTATTATAGAAAAGTGATGCCGGAAGTCCAGCAGGGTCTCCGACGACATCCGAAGCGGGTGCTTCGACGACTCCACGTCGAGGTCGCCGCCCGTCCACCGCCAGCCAAACTGGCAGGACCAGGTGAATAATCACCATAGACCTTCATTCTGGTTTGTCTCACTGGTGGGACGGATGGGAATGCAAAAAATAAGTATTATTTTATTCCCGTTCGTCCCATTGAACATGTTTTTTTTTTCCAGATCCAAGAAAATGCCCGTTTTGGAAGAAGATTGAGAAACTAAGTAATTTATTAATTTTAAGTTGTATAAAATAGTGAATTTAAGTTAAAAAGCTTGCATTTACCTACTAATAATAATATAGTCTTGCATAATCGTTATTAATTTATTTTGTTTTATTTATTTTCTACTCGATTATTAAAAATAGGCATCCAGTAATTATGTTATAAGCCTGCTTGTAAAAATCTTGTTATTATGTAATATAGGCTACTAAAAAATAGACTACGTAATATGTTTAGATATTTTTATCTCTTAAAATATAAAAAATACATCTTTGAGATCACACATAATTTCATGCTGAAAATGCACGGAAGAATAGTTCAAAAAGTTTCTGCTGGATAACACTTAACTATGGCATAGTAATAATAATACATTAATCAACAATAAATACATGCACTTACAATAAAAATCACTTTTTATCAATATCTTTTTCATTTTCATCATAATTCTTCAGAGATCTACCAACGTGCAATACATCTAAATTCACTCTGGATAATTCATTGTTGAAATTCACCTCTGGTAGGATGTTTTGGTTATTTTCATTTGAAAGAAGACTCGCGCATATTCTTACATCAGCTGGGTTCAAATACATAGTTTTTGTGCAATCAACTACCTCTCTTTTCTGTCTTGGTGCGTTTCTAGAAGCATCTATACTTTCTTGATTCTCAAAATCCTTCGAAGCGTCGTGAAGATGTTTCATAGCTAAAGGCATTGGTATGTTTTGATTTAATTTGTTTTCATTTTGTGCGTCCTCTCCTTCTTTGTAAGACTTAGGTTCGTCTGGTGAATGAGAATGATTCTTTATTGGGGGACTTTTTGCGTTACTTTCTTTGATTTCTGCATGAGCTTCCTTTTCAGTATCTTGTTTGGGTTTATTATTCACGTATTCAACAACTTGTTGGGGACTTGGCTTAGGAATGTTCCGATTAATGATTTGCTCAATACCCTCTGGTTTAGCTTTGACTGAATCTTTGTCGTTTTCGCCAGGATTTTGTTTAATTTCTTTGATAGCTTCGATAGTTTCGACAGCTTTTTTGGCTATCTGCTCAACGGCTTCGTTCGTTAATTTTTGTAAGCGTTCAGCATTTTTATCCACGTCTTCAGCCTTTTTTTCTACGACTGGTTTCTCTGACACACCCCCTATGCTTCTAATCGCCATATTGGCGATCTGTTTAATACTTTCTACGGCAATTTTCTTAGCTTGATTGCTGTCAACTTCCTTGTTTCGCTCAAACTCTTCCTTTGTTTTTATAATCTCTTTTAGAATTTCTTTCTGTTCTTTTCCGTGCTTTTCTATACTTTCCATCAACTTCTGTTCGTTGTTTGCTTTTGGGACCTTTGACGGTTCAATTTTAGGTTCAGAAGATGGCTCTATTTTTGGTTTTTCTTCTTCCTTATTTTTGATGATTTCAGCCATAATTTCCTTTTGCTCTTGCATCAATTCCTTTTGCTCTTCGCCGTGTTGTTTCATAGTTTCTATAAGTTCTTGTTGCTTCTTTAGGTTAATCTTCTCATCTTTGACTTCCTCAATTATTTTTGCGTCTGTTTTTTCTGGTTCTTTGTTATCTGTGTTTCCGTATATTAGTTTTGCTTCGTCCATCCTACCTTTTACATTTCTAGGATGTGTTTCTGATACTTTATCGGCCGCTTCGTCTTCTTTAACTTTCTCTGGTAACAAATCTTCGTTTAGTAACTTATCTTTGTTAACTATATGGTTACTTGTATCAAGGTTTTTAATTTCATTAGAGTTGGACTCGGGCGGTACTGGGTTAGGAGGCTGTACCTCTGAATCTTTAATAATTTTTTTGTTCGGTTTGTGCGATTCCATCTTGATTGGTTCTGCATTTGGAAGTTGCTTTGTATTTGGCTCTGAAACAGAACACCTATCTTAGTATCTAGAGACGAGAGAAACTGATTCCCGTATTCGCATTCACTGCGCAATCACTGTTCCAGACTAAGGCGTCGATTTTTGTATGAAAATCTTCTCAAATCTATGCTTGAGTAATGATTTCTTTATCAGAATACAAGCCTGAGAAGTGAAAGACTAAGTAGAATTGAGTATCAATCCATCTAAATTAAGTCTTCTTGACTCGAATTTAAGTAACTCGAGTTGTCCTATTTACTCGTAAGTTAACAAGTGATTTTGCCATCATCGACAGGATGATGATGAAAATCATCATCATCCAGTCAAGTAAAGTCAAATACTGGACATAGACGATTTAGGGACAATTAAAATAAAATTTGAAGTAATTTACCGTCAATTTTTTCTCCCCTCTTCTCAAAGAAGTCTTCAACAATCTTATCAATGCGTTCCTGAGTTATGTACCGTTCGTCGTATTTGTCCAGTTTGTCTTCAGCCGCCTGTAGATTAGCGTATGTACCCAACACCATTATTATCAAGCCCAGTACTAAAACTGTCTGAAACAACAAAATACTCGTGTAAAAAACTATAATTATGCAAATACAGGTTAAAGAGATGAAATAGATTGAAATATTTCGATCGATCAGAACTTAAAATTCGTGAGATAGCCCTCTTAACTTAAATAGGCTGGATTTTAGTAAATCAGAGTTTCAGACAAAATATTTGAATAGAATAGTGTTATTTGTGTTTTAAGTTGGTAAAATCCATCTTTTACTATAAGGCCCTTAAATCCCAAACTAAGCAAAGCTTGTACTATGGGAACTAAATTGCTGATTTTTTTTGTAAAAACATAATATTAATAACATCCAGATATAGAACAAACATCTCTATTTGCCACACACAAATGTTGCATTGGGGATCGAACCCACGGCCCACAGCACAGAAAGCAGAGCTATTATCAATTATTATTGATCTGTGACGTCAATCAAACGCTGTCTGTGAAAGAGTTCGTCCACAAAGTATGTACCACCTACTATATTTCATCCACCAAGTAGTGATGTTTATATTTCTATGTTTAACTCGACAAAATCTAGAAGGCACTCAACTCACCTTAGCCAATACCCGTTCATTGGTATTCTTAAACGTCACATTAACAAAGCAAGCTGTTGGAAACACCACGCATATCAGAACTCCTATAGTGGAGCCAACTAATCCTAAAACCAGTTCAATATCTGGGATAAGTAGACTGATGAACAGGGCCACTGCGATTATGGCGACTGTGATGCAACGAAATGTGGTCTCAGGAATGGAGTGGTTAATTATATGGTCGTGCTGAGATGAGTGAACCTGAAAGAATAGAATTTGATAAAAAAAAAAACAAGAGACAACATAGGTAGCAACTTTGTCTTTTTAATCGACTTCAAAAAAAGGAGGTTCTCAATTCGTTTGTATTTTTAATTTTTTTGTAATGGCGTTTACCTCAGAACTACGTCATTTAAAACCAAATTGAAAAAAATATATCTGAAAGGGCATGTACATTCCCTTTAAGTTTTTTTTATCAAAATCGGTTCAGTTGTTTGGGAGTTAAATAATAATAACTGAAAACACGTCATAGCGTATATTGCTTTCTTGTGACTTTTCTGTAGTGTTTACGCTAAATAGAACAATCCCAATGAACTGCCATCATCATCATCGTGATGAAGCCGGAACGTCAATGAAGTCGGTTATTATAACTCATAAATCCCACTAATATTAAAAATGTCAAAGTATAGATGTTTGGATGTTTGTGTTTTAATCACGTTGTAACTACTGATCCGATTTGGATGAAACTTGGGATATATATTGTCCGTGACCTGGATTAACACATGGGCTAGTTTTTATCCCGGAAAATCAACGAGATCGGACGCGAACGCAGTCGCGGGCGGAAGCTAGTATTTTCATACAAAAAGTATGTTTTTAGTACACTTACTTTCTTGTAAAGCAGTGAATAAAGACTAGCTCGGCAAGGGAATATGATGAGCGGGAAACTGAACGCTAAAGACATGACGAAGCCGAGCTTTATGACGTCACTCGCCATCGTAGGACTTAGGCTCATTAGGATGTTACCTGCAACAATATTTGGGTTAAATATGAATTTATTAAAAATAATAATGGTAAAAATAAAATTGTAAGTATCAATTTGGAACCGGAACGGAACCCGAAGGACTGACGACATTGTTAGGTTATCTTTTTTTAGCCAACTTCATAAAAAGAGTAGGTTCTCCATACGGTTGTATTATTTTTTTAATGTTTGTTACAATTAATTCCGTCATTTATGAACTTATTAGCCGTCGCCCGCGGCGTTACTCGCGTTCTAGACCCTTTAGAATGTGACTTTTCAAAATTCCTTTCTTAGTGCACCCCTACACTATATAAGGATACTATCCTCCAAATTTCATACCTCTAGGACTTACCCCCTATCTTATAAAAAGTTAGAGCAGACATTATGTCCTGATTACGTATGTTAAACAAGACATAATGTCTACTCGAACTTTTTATAAGATAGACCATTATAGTTTAGGATGTGCGTTGATTGTCAGTCAGCTTCAAAAGAGTTTTATATATTAAGAAGATTTGAACCAACGATGCTTCACAAAGAACTTACCAGATATTTGGTGCGAGCAAAACGCAATGTATCCAAACACGCCGAGCGTGAAATAAACGCATGTGCAAATATTTATCGCGTTTTTGGTAACAACATTCATCTTTTCTAGCGATAGGGACGGAAGAGACTCGAAGATTTCAAATAACTGTCTGGAAATAATAAAACAAGTAAGTACAGTAAAAGAAAGTACACAAGGTACCTAGCCGTTTACCATAAATAGTAATAAATAAATGAATATGAATACAAATAAATAAATAAATAGATCCCATAATTAATATTATAAGCGCGTAAGTTTGTGAGGATGTATGTATGTTTGTTACTCTTTCACGCAAAAACTACTGATCCGATTTGGATGAAACTTGGAATATATATTGTCCGTAACTTGGATTAACACAAAGGCTCCTTTTTATCCCGGAAAATCAACGGGATCCAACGGAACGCGAAAGAAGTCGCGGGCGGAAGCTACTCCTTACAACACCCTCGATTTAAGCCACTTACGTCTGACAGAACAGCGCCATAGAAAATATGGGTACACATTGGAGCACCCCGGCCGGCCTCCACAACTCCATTTTATGGTGCCACGCGCCTGACGGGAGCTGGGAGGTCGCTTCAACTATCACCTGCAATATATAACAACAATTGCATTTGGTATTAACTTCCTACAGTTTTTTTTTATGAGCTAGCTAAGCCTTTGGCTTCCAGCACACCTGATGGTAAGTGTAGGTACAGCCTAAGGTGGAGCACGCTTAGCCATAATCCACCTATTCACTCTTTTCTTGATAATTCCTAGGTTTCAGGGAATACTGATGATGGCAGAGAGTTCCACTCCTTGGCAGTTCGCATTATGAAGGTGGAAGCAAAGCGCTTTATATCTACCATGTAGGGATGGAACTTATCAGTGCGCCTAGTAGTGAGGTGAAAGGGTGATGGAGGAATCAGATCATGTAGTTCCTGGTCAATGCCAGTAACGGTAACCCATCCAAATAGTGACCGCGCAGAAAATCGTAGTAGTAGAGCTCTTTGTGAGATCTCGTCTGACCTATTTCTGCCGCCAAGCAGCGATGCTCGCATTGCTGTGTTCCGGTTTGAAGGGTAAGGGCGCCGGTGTAATTACAGGCACATGAGACTTCAAGATCTTTACATCTCAGAGTGATGGACACAGTGCATTGCCTTACAGGGCACGTCCTCATTGGACTTGCTCAGCGAGGTAATGCATTGTTATAGGCAGAAGTTACTACTTAACAGGTGAGCTATTAGATTGTTCCATTACTTTTATCATTAAAAAAAAATCGCTTAACTAAGATAATCGGTGAAGATTGACTAACCAAGCTACGCCACAAGCGTTTCAAACATAACATACCTTTATAACCAGGCAGAAGTAAAAACATATAGTAGCAGCACTGACGTTGCTGAGACTGTCCACATTCCTCAGGAGACCCAGGGGAAGCACGCACACTAACGATACTATCACCATTATTGATGTCCTACAACAATTACATATCATTTGTGAAAAATCGAATTCTAATTCTGATTCGTCGTGGGGGAATGAGATCTGCACTGACGTACCGCATTGTGCATTGTCCCCTGCCTGATCTCACACCAACGAGCCCAACTCCTTAAAGTAACGGAGAAGGACTCTGGGTTGATGACAGCAATGTTCCAGCATGCCCAGTGGTGTTGTGGACCCAATACAATGTTACAGCACAGTTACGGAGGGCCTCGTACGAGTTTTGATGTGTAAATCCTACTGATATTATAAACGCGAAAGTTTGTAAGGATGTGTGGATGTTTGTTAATCTTTCACGCAAAAACTACTGATCCGATTTGGATAAAACTTGGAATACATATTGTCGGCGACCTGGATTAACACATAGACTACTTTTTATCCCGGAATATCTACGGGATCTAACGGGACGCTATGATAAGTACTTTCAAATATTATATTCTCCACTATCAGGAAAACATGTATACATAATACTTATCTGTCAAAATAATAATATTACGAATGTTTTTCAAATCTATTTCGGTAACAAGGAAATCACTAATTTTAACTTACCGCAGTATATCACTCTGGTTAATATTAAACATTTTGGAAACTATTTGCGGGCCGAGGTCTCCGACCACCACAAAGTAGGCAATGCAAGTGCCCATTAGGAAACCAATTATACCGAGCTCTACAGCTAACTTGCCAGCAGACCCAAATACATGAAATGCTGGAAAAAAAATATACAAGCTATTATTATAGGGCCTACTTTACTATGTATTTTAAACACCTTTTGTGTCCCACTGCTGAGCAAAGGCCTCCCTCCATTCCTCCTTCAGTCCTGTGAGATGTAAATCCTTTGAGGGTCATTGAATGATATTAGTAACCATTTATTTGAAGTATGTCTACAAGGCACTATAAATAAATTGGCACCTGTTTAAATAGATCTACAAAAAGAATACCTCTACTTACCTATGGTACCTACATTACATTTTATCATTATAGTCTTACCGAGAAACTCAAAATTCCGCCTTCTTGCTATGTGAGCGGATTTTAAAAGGAAGTAGCAACATAGTCTAGATATTAGACCCATTAGTATTAATATTAGACCAGCTAGTAGGACACCACACTGGAAAAGAGAAATAAAGTATGCACCTATTAGAAATACACAGGAATTGAACTTTGCTGGCTAAAGAGAAGCTTAGTGCTACTTTTCTGAACCTTATAGCTTTATCTAGTATTGGTTCAGTTAGTCATTTTATCTAGAAAAGTAACTTTTGGTAAACTTACTTGTTGAAAGCAAAATGGCATAGCCAAAATTCCAACACCGATGATGCTGTTGGCCAACGTTATAGATTGGCCGGTGGTGCCCATGTTTACTTATGTTTTACGTATCGATATTGTTAAGAAAACTCCCCGTAAATTGTATTTTTTCTTCAAATCTAATCATCACCCACCACATCAACACTGCTGCATTGTTTTTGAAATAGGAATATTTTGTTTCGTTCTCAGATACAAGATTGTAGCATTATGGAAATTGTTTTTCTCTTTCACTCTTATTGAGAAAGACAAAGACCACACCAGTCACACGCTAAAGAATATTCACATTGATTGACTGCAACATTGAACTCTGAAGAAATGTCAGATTTTAATTGACAGTAGGTACAGCTCATCACCATCAGCCCGTAGTCCAATGCTGGACATTAGGCCTCCTATAGTAAAAACTAACCCTCTGATGCCTCTGTGGCAATCTAAGATAGGAGGCCTATAAATTAAATTAAGGGCGGAAAATGAGCCTTCTTCCAGACACGAACCGGTACATAGCAATTTTCTAAGTTATGATATGTCGAACTAAACTATGAACTACATAGATATCTAGATTTGTCTGAAAATTACATAGGTACCTGAATAGGATAAAAATTAAAAGCCATATTCACATGATAAATAATATTTTATTACACACGTTTTTCTTTGGTAGGTACCTACTTCTGGCCAGCTCTCCTACAATGTTACGAGTAGTATGTCCTATATAATTTTTTCTAAATAGAATATCCAGCGTTATAGGCAATGATTTGTCTACCGAAGAGCAGATTAAAACTATTTCTGGATGGTTAAACAAGCTAGAGACAACATTTGGTTCACTTCTTTTCGATGGAGAGAAAAATTGTCTACAGTGTTCAATTCTTTGTGTAGGTACTGAATAACACCTTAATATAGGTACCTTACCTATCTAAGTATATTGCCTACTGGCCTTTAAGTGACGTCATTCTTACTTGACTAAATAAACTGAACAGAGGCGGGTCACAAATGTAACAATACACAATTTCTTTGGCTACCCACAATTTAAATCTATTTTTGGACGTAGTTCACAATTTTCTTAATATTTAACGTACCATTATCAAGACATTCATGAATTATTTAAAAAATAATTATACACCATGAAAAACAAATAACTTTAAAAAATAAGTCACAATCTAAAAAGCACCTAAATAAAATAAAACTTAAACAATATAAAATATTATAATATAAAAAAAAGTAATCACTCAACAGTCACATACCTACCTACTTACTCTACACTAAGACCTACTTACTTATAGCTTCTAACCCACACTTTGATAACTTTGCATGCATTGTGGATATCAAAAAGTATGAGTAAATCTTACCTACCATGTACTACACAAACATTTTTATTTTAACAAATTCTCAATTTAAAATAAATAAAATTGAGCTCTCACAAACAAACATGGCACTGGAAATTCTGTTGGTATGATTCAATTTTGCTATAAAGATATTCTAAGACTCTCACCGAGTAGGACAGAGAGATTATTGTAAAACTTTAAAGTGCTCTTTATCATAATTATTATTACACATCAATGTATAAAAATCTATGCATAAGATATCCACATAAGTTTAATAGTTAACCAGTATCAAAATGTAAGCTTAAAAATAAAATCTAAAATAATAACAATTAAATCCATATAAATAAAAATAAAAGATAAACTTAATCAAACACCCAACAACATGGCACAATCATTCTCTCCCGGAATGGTATAAATAACATTAGAACAACTAATATAAATATTAAAATAAAATGCAATAAAATTATATCTTTGGACTGATCACTTTGATATAATGGCAAGCTTCATCACTATTGTTTAAAATATTTCGACATTCCAAGATTTCACACATTCATGATATTGCGCAATTATTGCTATAGTTAAAACTCCTAAATTACTTACATTTCCACAAAATTCTAGGCTCGTATTCTCACTTCCGATTCTCATCGTTACTCAAGCAGATTTAAGTAGAGATACTCATACAAAAATGTATGCTTGAATCTAAATCAGTGCATCAAGCAAAAAAAGCTCTTGCAGTGATTAAAACTTCTCAAGTGAATTTGTTTCTTATTAAAGCAGAAAATGAGGTTTAGCATTCTATTTACACATTTTGAGGGCTGTCCATGTCCACCAGCATTGATCGATTTTTAATACAAACCAGTTCGCGCAAAATATTTCTGTAGTTATTTACCTACATTTAACACACGTACACGTCATAATTTACAAAACATACAAATAAGTTTTCTAAATACGATTACAACACAGAAGTGAAATGATAAAATTATTTGCATCATTTTGATAGAGAATAGTATTGATTATGTAAAGTTTTAAAACGTCAAGTAATTGAATAATGTGATTGGTTTTACACTAACTTACATTTACTTAGAAACTAGGTTAGCTATTTGGGTAGCTTTACTATATTAGTAGGTACTTAGATATTTAGATTTTTTCAGGTCAAGCTTTCGCATATATTCTTACTACCTACCTATATCTAACGTATGATTTCTGTTATTTTTTTATAGTTGAACAGTGTTTTATTACTCTCTGCATACACCTGTTTGTTGGGCTGTGTAAAACAGATCGCAATTGAATAACTTGTTTATAACCAAGTCAACATAATTGAAAATATTATTTGCACAATCCCTTTTAATTGTTTCCATGAACTAAACTTACTCAAAAACCTCAAATATTCTTCTTCTCGTCTGTCAAGATCTCGAGGATCTCTTCCGTAGTCTTGTGCTCCTTCTTAAACTTCTCCATTTGGTACGAAGGCACGGTTCCGTCTAGTAACAATCGAATGTTGGTTTTGAGCCGTACTATAGGCGTAAGAGATTCGTCCTTACACGGCGTTTGACCAATAGCTTCAATCGACTCCAAGAGTAGTTCTTCAATCGGGCGTTTGTTGAACCCTGAAGAAGGGAGTGTATTAGAATCTTAAAAACGCAAGTACTGACTACTGAGGCGAATAAGCGGTTGTCACTATTTACATGACTTTGGACGTTATTACGTAGTAGTTTGTATGTTTACACAAGTTTCAGTTCACACCTATGTTTCCGCATTCCTAAGGCCAATATTACAGCATCGCTAAGTTGAAGTCGAATATTTCAGCCAGTTTCATTACTAATAAAATGCGAAAGCTCAGGATATTTACAGATCGAAGCTTATATTAAAAGAAACTAGCTCCATTCCACCACCCGTAGTCTTTTCAAAAGAAAAGCGTCCGAATCCACCTTAAAATAAGTACCATTTCCCTATCCCGTCACCGGCCGACACCAATTAAAAACACAATGAACGAACTCACTCATCGAAACAATACCATGTCGCTGGAACGCCCTCGCCTTAGGACTAGAATGTTCGCTAAAATAAAAACCATGATGATAATAATATAAGCTCTGTAATGGATACGTGCTACGTCACACAAGCAGAATACACTCATACACAAAACACACGTAGTATTTCACGCCCCAGAGTATAGGTAATAATAAACAGTGCTCGGTTTTAGAACAGACCGCGCTTGCATTTGTAATAATGACACAGCGCATCGTTTGTTATTGATTAACCTTGTTCCACCCATTAAATCAATGACCTCAGATAATGCTCGTAGGTACATGGAGCGCGTTGATGTCTTATGTATGAAGGAAATAATACTGTAACAGATTGTGAGTGTTTCGTAAATGACTATGAGACGTGTGGGGGAATTTAGACTCCCGTTATTGGCGCACACACAGGAAGCAATGTTCCACACGAAAACTGTGCTAGAATTATGAGTGTGGGTATTTAAAAAATTACGCACCTAGAAACTTCAGGCTCTTTTTGTTGGCCACCATCGTCAGTAGAAGGGCGATTAGATACCGCATCCGAGATAGAGACATCGGGTTTTCGACCACGATCTCCTCGTACTGCACTGAGGCTTGGATCTTCTCCTCAAAAGTGAGCTCTCGCTCGCCGACTTTACAGTTCTTTTCATGAAGCACCACTTGCTTTTTCATCTTGAAAAACGCTTGGCATTTCTGGCATTTATAAGGAGTGTCTTGCTTATGGATTTTTATTAAGTGTGTTTTCATGTGGGGAAGTTGCGAGAAGGATAGTGGGCAGACGGTGCACTGAAAAGGTTTCTCTCCTGTATGACGGCGGATATGTAGCACGAGGGAGTTAGAGTGGGTGAAGTGTCGGTGGCATATCTTGCAGCCGAACGGTCTCTCTCCCGTGTGACACCGTTTGTGCACCGTCAGTTGCGTGGACTGCGTGAAACGCTGACCACACTGATCGCACTCGTGAGGGCGCGCTTGCTTATGAGTCCTCATATGCTCCGTCAAATGCCCCTTCAACTTCTTCTTACAAACGGGACACTGAAGCCTGTGACCACTGTGGCATATCTGTACGTGCCTTCTCAATGAGTTCATTCTCAAGAACTCCTTTCCACAGTGCTGGCAGATGTAATCTTTGATCTTAAGATGGGTTTTCATATGGAATTTCAAGCGGTTGATTGAATCAAAACTGAGCTGACAGACCGAGCACTGGTACTTTCCGGTGAGAAGGTGCTGTTTCTCATGCTGTGTCAGAAGTAAGTGGTATGAAAACTTTTTGTCACAGAAGACACATTTGAATGAGTTTTCATTTTTGATATGGGTGGATAGATGGAGCTCTAGATTTTCTTGTAGCAGGAATTCTTTGTCACATATTTGGCACAGCATTGGTTGGAAGTTGTTTATATCTTTGTGGTGTTTGCTGACGTGGTTGTGTAAGTGCATTTTGTAGCGGAATTTCTTTGAGCACAATTTGCAACGGTGCTGCTCCAACTTGAGATGAATGTACATGTGCCTGCGTAATGATGCTTTACTGCTAAACATTTTCTGGCAGTAGTCGCACTGGAAGAGTGCTAGAGTGAGCACTAAGCCATTACTCAGAGTAACCTGTTTTGTTTTAACCGCTTTATCACTTTGTTTATTCTGTCTGATTATTTTCTGTTCCTCGTTTTTAAGGTTGATTTTTTTGTTTCTTTTTAAATTAGAATTTTTGGTTTTAGATTTTCTAGCTGGTCTTTTCATGATTTCATTTTTAATTGGTAGTAATACTTTACTTCTTGTTTGAATACCAAGTTGATTGTTATTTTCAGCAAGGATTGTTGGTTTCATTTTATTTTTAACTTGTGGTTTAATCTTTTTTTCATCAGCGAGCTGAGGGATGGGTAAACTAAATGTGCCATTCTGGTCACTTATTCCCATTTCATTATTATTGGTTACGGTTGCAACCGCTGCTTTTTCTATGACCTTTGTTGGCAGTTCTATTTCTATCATTAGTTCTCCCTTTAGAATATTGTCAATCATCTTTATGCCTTCTGTGCCTTCTTTGGTCTTTCTGGGCGCAAGCTGTCCACTTTGCGTATAAAGTCTTGGGAGTCTTTCTATTTGCGATATTCTGTCGCTTCTTTTCAGATTTGTTTTTTGTGGTTTGTTTAGTTTCAGAAGTTTTTCAGTGCACTTATTAAAGTCAATTGATTCATTTTGCATCAAAACTTGTTGTAATGCTGTTAGATCTCCCGCTTTTCTTGGACCACTATTTTCTTTCACATTCTTTGCTGATTGTGAAGCGTTTTTCTGACCTGTCAAGGATTGTTTTGAATTACCGCGGCCCCTCCTATTGATGCCACTTTTGCGTGCTTTTACTCTACCTTTAACATTAGCCATGACTGTTTATACTTTAGTAGATAGAAAAGAGGCATAGGGACCGCTCTAAATTATATAATTGCTATCTAACAAGCGATAGTAGCCCGCCACCAGTTAGTATGCATCTGCGTTGTAAATGAAACTTTCAACGGAGGTAGGTAACACTTTTGTACTTACTTGCAGTGTGTAAACATCATTAGCATAGCCATAATCACCTCTAAATGTACTCGGCGTGTAGATAAGAGGCTTGTTTGCACAACGATGCTCTACTAATGTGTGAAGGACGAGCCTTTTGTCTCATCATAACAAGAACGTCTTCAGTTACCTTGCCGATCCATCCGATGGTAATATTATACCTATCCATTACAATAACACACGTAAGGATTATTTGAATAGCACATTATGTAGCACACACGTCAAGGTACACAATTTATATTCACAAGGCAGCTGGAAACCTTGAAACTTTATGAAAATCCATTAAAAGCCAGTCCAAATTCGCTTTTGTGAAATAGAAATAGAATCATAAAAAAAACTCTATGACATGAAAATGAATGAATGAATGGAATGATTAAAGTTGATCAAGGTAGTGCGGAGGAGAGAGATGGGACAAATAATGCTGTCAAAAAAATGGTGTTTACCGAGTTTACTTTCGATGGTATACGTTTGGTTTACGTCGTCGATATCGTTGTCGGGAGTCGACCATCGTAGAGGGAGATAGCCAGTTCTTCCTACGTCAATTTTATTGTTTCCGTTGTTTACAGCGACATCTGTGAACAAAAGCTACACTAAGGCTTTAGTTTTCCTTTTTGCAAGAAAATGTACCCTGCTCTAAAATACACTAGGTACCTACCTACCAACTACTGCTACCACTTGACTTATCGCTACCAACTAATATTTTGTCTCTAGTTTCTACTATGTAGGTATTGTAGGTATCCCTGACTTCGACGTAGCCGCGAGCGTAAAAAGTAGAGCCATTGTTTATTAGGTAGGTAGTAAATGGTTGGTTCATGGTAGAGCATAGTAGGTACTAGGTACTGTGTTGTGTAGGAAGCAACAGCATTGGTTCGCTATACGGAACATTGTGAGCGTTTTCTTGATCACATTAGAAGTATGTATACCTACGAGCTACGTAGCGTTGCAACGTAGCCCCGCTAGCTACGATACCCCAATTACGCGTAAAACGAACGCGTTCATATCTTTTGAATGACATTTGCGTTTTCATTGAAAAGAGTTCAACGAGACGCATTTGATGCTTGTCGTTTTTTTTTATTGCCTTTCATTATACCGTATTATAATAGGTAGTAGCTAGGCGGGTAAATTTATTAACATCTGGCGGATTCCGTCTGGCCTCTGAAGAAAAATCTTAGGGCGTACATGAATCAAGACTGCATAATATGCATAACATACATAACTAGGTAGTAGGTAATTTAGGTGGGTACTTACGTAAAAATCAATATACATAGGTACTTACTTATAGTTAAGTAAGTATTGATTTGGAATAAATAAATATTCATGGACACACAACGCCCTCATGTCTCAAACTAAGCAAAGCTCGTACAAGCATAATTATATTTTTAGCACGTACACAAATGTTTATTCTCTCAGTAGGGATCGATCGAACCCATACCACGACCGACAGCACGGAAAGCAGAGCAGAGATACTAGTATAGTATTAAATTATCTGTGGCAGAGATATACCTACTGAGCTGTGACGCCTGGCGAGCCTCGATGGTTTTTGAATATGGCGGCGGGCTCGTGCGGTAAGTAGAGCTCTTGTAATCGTAAACAATCACACACACACCCTCACACATAGGTACGTATCTAATTTAATAGCAATATTGGCCAGAGTGGAGAAACCTGCACCCTACAGAAAAAGTCTGAGTCTCGATTGTTTCTACATACCTACGATCTCGTTTATGGCTTAGAATATTGGAAATACTGGAGTAAACAATGTTCATTGTCCAAGATAGCCTAAAATGCGAACAATTCTAGATACGCATTAGAACTAGACCTATAGCTTCCTACGGCCCCAAAGCCGGAGTGGACGTGCTTTCCCCATTGTTTGGGTACAATGCCGCGTTGCTTGCACCATCGGATGGAGCGTGGACAGGACGTACCTAGTCAGTGCTCGTTTAAATGTTTTTTTTTTAAATATTTATTCAAAGGGTTTTATTGCAAAGCGATTACATTACCTAGGTACCTACATCAGTAAACATAACAACTAACAAAACGCCTGCAAGTGTATAACTAGGAGCAAACACGTCTTTAGCACAGAAGTCGCTCCTAAAACAACGTTGGTTCCTCTACTGTTTGTACCTACCATAGCGAAGTAATCTGACCTAAAGACCTTAGCTTATCATAATGGTGTTGCGTGGGGCATAAATAGAAATCATCGTAGTTCCTGCCTAAACATCATGACAAAAGTGCCCCCTTTTCCCCTAACTCCGTCAGTGAACTTCTCTTGCACAATTTAATACAATGACATTGCTAGTGTATGACCCTCATGTGGGACTTGACGATCAGTTATGCTTGTTATGGTTTGGTTAACTGGTTTTTAGGAGCTTTGTCCGTTCAACCAATGAACTCAGAGCCTGGTACCTATTAGGTAGAATAGGTAGGTACTATTAAAGAAAGGGAGCTCTACTTAGGTACTGAGACTAAAAATAAGACTTATTCTAAAACATAACATCCGGCTGTGCGTGTCATCTAGAAAATGTTTAAACGGGTTCGGTCTTTACCTAAGTTAGGTAGAGTTTCAGAGTTTCTTCTTCCACTTCTACATGTATCAGTAGAACATCCCACGTCTCGTCTGTATGTAGCTATAACACATACACGTGTGTGTGTGTTATACCTCTGGCTTGAATGCGTTAGGTATGTCTCTTGCGTCAAATCTTCTATTTCACGGAAATTTCATAAGAAAAATGTAACACAAAATAACAATAGCATCCACGATTACACAAAATGTCTCTTACTATTATAATGAAACGCTGAACAATGGACAAACGAATGTTTGGCTTCAGCCTACACAGCGACGGGGTCGATTCCCATACAAAATATTTCTTTCAAAACACCATTGAGACTATCTAACTATCTTGAGGTAAACCTCAATTTAAAACTGTGTGGCTAGGAGATATTTTATAGTAAAAAAATTCAAAAATATCAAATACCATATCAAAAAGGGTCATGTCTCTGGCTACCCCCTTGAGAGATCAAGTCCTAAAGGTTGGTTTCCGAGTACAAGGTCTGAGCTGAGAACATTCTTATGGTAAATAAGTACCTATGATAAGGCTATGGTAGGTTGTTACGCTTAATCCTTCAGATAACGTGCCCATAAAGCCAGCGAGTTCATTGCCCTCGTTTACCATAGAACGACTCAACCTAATTTCTTTTCATAATAGAGTCACAGTCTACTTGCAATCATAACCCGGCTGCGGGCTAATGTCCCATCAGATAATAATTAAGTTAAAATAATGATAGGTAGGGGACTATAGTAGGTACCTGTGCAGAGATTGAAGATAATAGGTAGGTACCTACTTAGTACCTAGGACATAATGGTGTGTTTGTAGCCGGAGATATCCTCAACCAGTAAGGTTCGCAGTTACCCTCATTCTAAGGGAGACCCATCCTAATTAGTTGCCATATTGCCATATACTAAGCCAAATTGGTACAGGTACTTAGGTAAGTAGTGTAGGTTAGGCACCTACCTAAGTACTAAACTAACCTAGATTTTAGAACAACCATCTCTTTATCTTGGAGACATTGCAAGCATCTCTTCGGTCTAATAACTGCAACTCGCCATCATCGGCTCTGCTGGCACCTGTCGTGTCGCGATCGCGCATTGCTTTGCTTCCATCAAAGCGGGGATTTTTCCAAAGGCTGCATCTTGTCTTACCTTTCTTACTTTATTCGACGATCCAGTCTCGCGCAGACCGGCCATTTTGTATTTTGTTTTTTTTTGCGGTATCGTTCGCGCGCAAATTAAATTGATTCTATTCAGCCAGTGGTAATTTTTTCATGATTTGTTGTGATGAAAATGAACAGATTTTGGTGGATGTTTTTATTATTTGCGAAAACGGCGTCGGCTAACGGAAATGAGCTTCCAAGTGCAGAGCCAGAAAAAGGTATGACCTAGCGGGTAACAAAAGATTCACTTGTATCATGCGAGTTTACAAGAAGTTGGTTCTATTCTGTTTTTTGTAAGGTCCTACACCTAGGTCGGCTGATGACTATGTATAGAAGGTACTGTAATGTACATTCTAGGTACATACATGCCCAACATGCTTCGTCCAGTTGTTCATAATAGGTATGTTGTCGTTAAGAGTTAGGTAGAGTGGTAGAGCCAAGAGCTTTAAGTTTAGTAGATACGTTGCTTACATTTTGAGTTATCAATATTTCTTGGTCCTTTAGTTGTTTTAGGCCTGTATGCTGATAAAATCGATACTCAAGCATAGATTTGAGTAATGTACCTTCTAGAGATTTTAATAGGTACAAAAATCTTTGCTTGGGTCTGGATTAGGTAGTGGTTGAGCAGTAAATCAGCATAGGTACGGGTCCTATAGTAAACCTATAGATATAGGTGATTAGGTAGGTTACTAGTTTTCATATTGACATGCCAAAAACCGACAAGAGTGGATTAAGTAGGTATTGGATAGAGTTTATCGGGCGCCGACTGGCAACATAGTCAAACAATTCGTTTGCCTTTCGCGATAATAAAGTTACTTTCTCCTAAATCATCCTTTGTTTCTTTAATTACTTTTATAATTTACAGTTGGTAAATACTTATTGCACGACTGGAATAGACATGGGTAGATTCACGACGATTTTACGGTGCTGAGCATCAAACAATAGAAGTGAAAACTGTGGGGCCGCTTGCAAAATAATTACCTGCCGGTTAACTTTCAATTTATTTTTTAAATTTTACTTTATTTGGATAATATCTAGGTACTTGAACAGTAGAGTATTTATATTTAGCCAATCAAGAAACTATTGTAAGATTATAATCAAGAAATCTGGATCGAAAACCGAAGGTACACAATACAGAATAGTTTTTCAGAATCCACTATTGGACTGTAAAGAGTTATTAGGTAGGTATCTAGGTTATTTTCACCAAAATGGCTTTCCACTATTGCGTTGAAAATCGAAAATTGTCGTCAAATTCTGTACCTATGTTCCTTACATCTCGATTTCAGAATCCAGATATCTTCCACTGTTCGAGGTGAAGCGGTTTGACAGCAGGCCTGGGTCTATCGGTGGTGGACTGCCTCCACTGACTAATGTGCCCATCGCTGGAGAAAGATGTTCCGCCCGCCTTGAATCAGCGCTTGACCAGCTGAAGCGGCGCAAGCGGACACAGCCTAAGAATCTGGACACGCCTTTGGTGAGAAGACAAGTACCTACCTAAATAGACACTTAGATTTAGTACTTAAATAATTTAATTTCAAATTCGAATAAAAGATTTGAACGCGCTTCCTACATATAAGGAGCGCGTTTATATCTTTTATACTGAAAAAATGTCAATAAATCGATTTTCACTACCTACCATTGTCGGTAGGTCAGGCAGGTACCGATGTATAATACAATGTGTAAAAAGTAGGTGGTAGGTACCTAATAGGATTTTTGAGAGATTTTCACAGGAAGTGACTCTTTTTATTCAAAACGAACCGTGAGAAAATGAAAAAGAAATATTTTTTGTTACAGAGTCAAAGTATAGAGCTCGACGGCTACAGTTTGTACCAGCAAATGAGGTCAGCTCCCGTGGACATGTACGTCACACGAATGCGGGTCCGCCTGCCACAAAACTCCAACTGGGTCCGCGTGGAGAAATGCTACTTCGACCCAAGAAACGTTTCTCTGGACACCATGCTACTCTTCCACGATTTGACAATCAGCGGCAACGTCGACCTTTACAACACCAACGATTTAGATAGGACGATTCCTCAAAGCAGGAGATTGAGGAGGCATTACGCTGAATCGAGGTCGTACGACTATCCTGAAGAGTCTTATCGTCGACGAGGAGACGGCTGCAACATGATACTGCGACTAAGAAAAGCAGGAATTGGTTTCCACACCCGACCTTTGAACCAACACCCTGGGAAGTTCAATGTGAAAACAGACTCTGAATTCGTTGAACCAGGTTTCATAAGCGTCTACGCTTATGGATGTGAAAAATACATAAATAAAAAGTCTTCAAGAAATAAGGACTTACCGCTGAGAAGAAAACGAAGATCTGACGAATTCTCGTTCAACTCCGACGTGATGGATTCAGATTTTGATAGGTTTGAAGGAAGATCAGATGATAAGAATTGGGATGTGTATGAGCCGCGGTCTAGGATCAATTACGAACGTAGCAAGCTGTTCCGACCTGAAGATGAATTGGAAGATATAGAGGATATCTCGAGAGAAATGGAGGATATCTTCACGAAAGGCATCAGGACGCTGCTGACGACTTACATGAAGAAGGAACTGCAGCCTGCGATCAAAGATACCCTAATGAGGAATATGGGTTATGTGATATCTTATGGTTAGAACTTAGCTACCTATAGGTAAAATTTCCATATAGGTAGGTAGTTTTTTTATTTGACAGCGTTAATATTCACTCAATGGATAAGCACATCAATGTGTTAAAACAAGAACTATTAAAAATGTATCTGCCCATATTTTTATCTGTTAGTACCTAGGTAGGTATAGATATTAGACTACTAACTGCTCAGTTGATTTATTTGTAAATGGTGGAAGAGATCAGTTTAATCATATATATTGTTAGTTTAATACTGTGGTAAACTATCTATTGTATTGTAAGCCCTAAATTAGTCATTATGTTTTTAAAATATAGGAATATTTTTAAATAAATTTAATAGGTACACATAAATCAAATCCTTAGAAACTACAACTACTCATAATATCACAGTATAGTGGGCAAAATCCAAACAACATGAGAAGTTCTAATGATACACGCTCAGAAAAAAGATCAGATTCAATACAACCGATTAGATTAGGCTCTAAATTATAAATGCTTAGTTTTGCAGCCTTGAAAATAAATGCTTGACTTCATCATAAACAGCAAAATGTAACGCTGAGACTAAAACAGCTTTGAGAACACTTGGCCAGTAGCCTTTATACATTGAAAGAAATCCTTCTTCAGTAATAATTAGCTTTATACAATGAAGAGATCCATTACAGTACATTTGCTTGCCAAAACTCTTCCTATGCTGCTGGAACCCTTGAATCTGCAGTCTCTTCTTGACCAAATCAAACGGGTATATGGCAGTTTTAGACACAAACCCTGCTATAGACCCAGCAAATAAATTCGCCATCATTGTTGATTCTATTGTAGATGTGAGACTGATCGGTCTTTGGAAAAACTCAAAGCTGTTGAATATATTCTCTGTGAAGAGTTTATAGATGGCAAACTGTATGCCCGAATGTGGAGCTATCTGGCATACAGTGGGTACTAGACCTTTGAATAAAGCAGCAGGCCCTTCACTTTTAACCATCAATGAAAATGCATGAATGAACCCCTTGTAAGCCTTATCTCTTTTCTGCTCGGCAATTAGTCTTGTCCTCACCGTGTCAAAGGGAAAAGATACCATTGTAGCAATAGTAGCGGCTACTGCTCCATTAGAGAAGTTAATCCAATGCTTTTGTTCTTTGTAAAACATAGGATCCGTAGTTTGGCACACCTGTGTCAATTTCTCAAAGGTTGAAAATTGAATGATACCATACGTGATTGACAAGAGCTGCGCCGGAACGTGACCGCTCCAAAGGGTCGTAATCCCTTCCTCCTTTATAATGGA
This sequence comes from Eulithis prunata, assembly GCA_918843925.1. Lineage (NCBI taxonomy): Eukaryota > Metazoa > Arthropoda > Insecta > Lepidoptera > Geometridae > Eulithis > Eulithis prunata. The sequence continues at coordinate 2,406,298 of OU974019.1, read as the reverse complement.
ACTAGATGCTTGGAGAATAGAACTGTATTTGGATCCTGATTTGATAGGCTCTAGTTGTAGTTGAAATCGAATCTTCAGGACATCGAGAGGCTGTGCTACTGCTCTGGTAAAAGATCCCGCAAAGGCACCGGCAAAAGCCGACTGCAAAACTGTGGTCTTTGATTCAGAATTCTGTATTAGAGCCATTTTCATCATGTTGCAGTGATGAACAGAATCACTTTAGGTGCTGGTCGTTTATTGACATTAGGTAGCTATAAAAACCACCTACTGTACCAACCTACTGCTTCAGAATAAAATTATAGAAAATACGAAAACCATCGAATACACATTATCAATAGAAAATAGCAAGAAAATAGATGGACAAACCACAAACAAGCAAAGCAATAGTATAACCTCAAATTCTTCTTCTTCTTTTAAACCTATATGGCCTGTGTCCGTCATTTCGACAGACCATTTTACCAGTGTCAAGTGATGAATTTGACATAATATAAGTCAAGTCAAGTCGGCTGTCGTTATAATTTTAAACAGCTGTTTGATTAGGTTGAATTCATCTTCCTCTTCTTTTTAAAAAAGAAGCGAGAATGTCAACAAGATGTCAACACAACGCGTTGCCCGAAATAACACTCGAGTCAATTCAACTCGTTCCGCACATGTATGCAAGTGGATAAAGAAAAAAAATTGATACTAGTTATAACCCCAGCCTATTTTTCATTATTCGATTCGAGTCAAACTCGACCCATAAGCAGAAGTATGTTGGTACCTAAGGACAGAGAAAAACCCAATTTTAAATTATATTTTGCTGACATTTCGTGGCATTGAGAGCAATAAGTTCGTGTATTGGGTCAACACAAGTTACTGAAAATTATACTAGAGTTGGCGCATGTTTGTAACCTGAATAAGTTAAACGAGTTGATATAAAAACGACTTTTTTGTTCGAGACTCGAGGTAACTCACTCAACTCAACTCGCACGTCACTATTCGAGCTATTCGACGATTTTGATTTTTGTAGGCACTTTTGTTTGTTTGTTTTTATTTCGTTTCATCCTTGCGTTGCATCGTTCAAGCATCCATCCTAGTAATTTGTGAGTGATCATTCATAAAATAAAATAAGTAGGTAGGTAAAAAATTTAAAGTACAAACCACAAAACGTAAACATGTCTTCGCCCCTGGAAAATCTAGAAACACAGCTGGAAATGTTCATTGAAAACGTGAGACAGATTCGAATCATCGTCAGTGACTTCCAACCACAAGGGCAAAGTGTTTTGAACCAAAAAATGTAAGTTTCAATAGGCCTACTTCTTATGTAGAACATCAGTGCAGACCTTATATACCTTAAAAATTATGCTCATTCCAGACAGTCACTTGTGACTGGGTTGCAGGAAGTGGACAAACTCAAGTCTCAAGTCCATGACATCCATGTACCGACTGAGGTGTTCGAGTAAGTTTGTACCTGTTAATAAAAAAACTATACCTTAATCAGTCCAACCTTCATGCTTCCTCTAAAGCCTATGAATCAGCAGAGTAAGTTCAAATAAATGAAACAGTCACTGCATTATGTGAACCTAACATATTTGAGTCACACAAACCCCAGCTCACCTGGTGAGGGTCACCAAGCGAGCAGAATATTTTGAATACCTTATCATTACAATATGTTTTTATTCATGCTGAACCCTCTGGAGCCTTATTCTTTAGGCTGCTTAGAGTTCTTATCAATTCTTCAACAAATTATTGTATTGTACAATAGTAGCAGAAAAGAACACTCATTAGAATTCTTTTTTTAATAATTTTTTTAAGAACTTTAGTCTGTTACCGACTGTGCCAGTTCCATTGTGCCTTCCTAATATTAGAATTCTAAAGTAAATCATATTTTCCTTTCAGCTACATAGACCAAGGTAGAAACCCTCAATTGTACACCAAAGACTGCATCGATAAGGCTCTAGCCAAGAATGAGGAGGTGAAGGGAAAGATTGACTCATACAAGCGATTCAAGAATGGACTAGTGTCTGAACTGTCAAAGTCATTCCCAAATGAAATTGCCAAGTACAAAGCTGTCAGGGGTGGTGAATAGATATTTTAAGATAGTTTAGGTGGAAATATGTCTAGAATTTAAGTTTCTATTAGTGTTCTGTTATTGCACTTTTCAAAACTAACCAAATTAACAGCACTGAAGTTATAGCTGTCTTTGTTGTTTCAGTATAAGAGGACGGCAATATTTTTAGTGCTGTCGAATTAGGTTAGTTTAGAAAAATAATGTCCATGACACTTAATGTTGGTGAACATAAAAAATATGGAATAAAAAATAAAAAAAACTATCTGGCTAAAAAATTTTAATTACATAATAAATTAATACAAATTCATTAACAATAAAAATCAAATCAAAGTAGACCGAAAAGTAAAAATAACAATAAAATTGAAAATATTTTGAGAATAAGTTCATTGAAAGAAAAGAAGAGAGCAATGAAAAGAGATGGGATATAAAATTGTATAAAGATAGAAGAAACACTTTTCTTCTAAAAAGCAGTTTCGAAATTAATTCGTTTTGAAATAAAGGCAAATTAAATTAGAAATTGAAAATAAAAAAGGCAGATTGCCGACCTCGATTTATAAATTAACAACAGTAAAAAAATAAGTCTGGGTTTTAAAATTATAAATTAAAATTCATTGAAACAGGGCATGTTTGGGCAAAACATTTGTAAACATGATTAGTATATCAATTTACACTATGTACACTTCTGGAGTAGAAACAGTTTCTCTGAAAGGTTCAAGAACTTCCGTTACCTTCACTGCTGAACTACAAGAATCTGTCTCACTATCCTCTGTTGAGTCTCGGTCACAGCTATTGATGTCAATACATTCATTCCACATCTGATGAAACTCTCTTTTGACAGGGTCAACAAGCTGTGACTTAGTTGTAATGTACACGTAATTCCAATGATCTGATGAGCGATCATTGCCCCAGTTTAGTGTGCCCGTCATAAGCACTTTATTGTCCACCAGGCAGAACTTGTGTTGCATTTTATGATGGTTGGTGCTACATTTGATTTCTGCTCCTGAGAAATAAAAAAATTTGCTAAGTAGGTCAACGTTTTTTATCTCGTGGGTACCTAAACCTAACCTACCTTCTAGTACCTACTACCCTACCACCTAGGTTTTTAGGTACCTACTGTAAATACAAATGAATGCCAATATTGTTAGGTGATAGTTAGGTAAGTATGCATAGTAAAAATTGGTGAAAGTCTGTTGGTAGGTAATGTTAGGTCTTCTTTTTCAAAATCGAACGCTCCGCCTAATCCAACACTCGCCACCAAGCTGATACCTACAACCCTGTGTTGCTGTCCGTGCTATGGTGGTCATCATCAGAACTAGGAGTAAGGATGTCATTCCGAAGAATCCTATTATCTTCAACCTATATCGGTCCACACTGCTGGACATAATAATGTCTCTCCCAAGACGCGCCAGTGAGCCCGGTCTTCGGCTGTTTTCATCCATTGCTTGCCAGCCACATTTCGCAGATCGTTACTCCACCTAGTCGGAGGGCGTCCTACGCTACGCTTACCTAATCCTATGGTTGGTAGGTACATAATATAAACCAAAGGATTCAAGGCTTGTTGCATTTAAGTTACTGATCAACATACCGGCATCGACAAGTTCCTTGATAAAAAAGTCATTATTTTCGTTGTATCCAGAGCGATCAATTAAAATGCAGACTTTGACTTTTTTTTCCATTAGGACCTTTACCAATCGTCCTTGGATCGCTGGATTCTGTATCCCAGGCATACACACGTTCACACTCTCCTTAGCCGCTTCCACGTAGCTCATCAGTTTATCAAAACAGTTGTGAGCGTTGAATTGTAGCTTGCAAAACACCATCACTTCGTTTACACCTGTGTTTCGGCTTTTGTAAAAGTACGCGGCAGCTGTAACTGCACAAGTGAGAGCTATGGCTGCTGCTGATGACACCACGCGAGGATTAAATCGCATTTTTAAGTGATTTCGTACATAAATGCTAGTGTTTATCAGCGAGAACAAACTTGTGAGCTAGGAAGAGACCAAGGCAACTTTGGTGCTACGGCCCGAAATTATTTGTTGACTACCCGCAGCGTTTTTGCGATATTTTGTCTGTGTAAACATCAAAAAAATTAACAAGAAGTGACCTGATAAATACGTATCTACAGATATTAGTAGTCAGAGGCACGTCCAACCAATAACACGTCACGTCATACTTTTCACGGATCTGCGTCTGCAGCAGAAACCGTGCCTTACCCGGTAAAGTGTTGAATCTGAAATTTCTTAAAACTACAGATACTTATTACGTACATGGTAGGTGCAATTTTATTGATTTATGTTGTAGTACCGTTTGTACAAAAATTCAACAATTTATAACCAAATCACACTTCGTAAATGCGTTTTACTCGCGAAACGAAAGGGCGCCAATATTGTTCTGACTGACAACTCTACTGACAGACAAGTGACATTTTAATTTAATAAAACAAGTTAAACTGAGGAAAACGATTGCAAAGTTTAGTTTAGTTTCATGTATAATTTCTTTCTTTCTTGTTTATCAAGCTTTATAAAGCACTAATGAATTCACTAAAGGTATTCCCGCTAAAGCTGCCGTAGTTCTCTGTATAAAAAAGTTTTGCAAAAACAATAAATCATGGGTATCACTGGTTTACTGCCTTTCATCGAAAAGGCTTCGAGGCGGACCAATATTAGTGAATTCAGTGGATGCACAGTGGCTATAGATTCATACTGCTGGCTTCACAAAGGTGCCTTTGCTTGTGCCGACAAGCTGGTCCGAGGTGAGGAGACTGTTATGTGAGTATCAAGAGCTTTTATTACCAGCTGTCTTTTGTTTACTTAACACTTCTTTTGACTTTTTTAGTAAAACAATTGACTGTAGGTACTTTTCTTCTAAAATAAAGTATACCTACATGTAAGAAATGTTGTACAAAGGAAGTACAAAATCTGTTTGTCTGTCCTGGTCTGAAAGTATAAAGATTCTATACCTATTATAAAGTATGTTTATTTTTATTAACCAACCACCATTCTTTTAATCTAAATAATTCACATTTCAGACATATAAAATACTGCTTGAAATATGTAAATATGCTGCTATCGAAGAATGTGAAGCCCATTTTAGTGTTCGATGGAAGACACTTGCCGGCCAAAGCTATGACTGAGAGTAAAAGAAGAGAGTAAGTAATAATTAGTACCTACCTATTTTAAATATAAAGTTTTATGAAGTACTATTAACTTCCACCAGCGACTTAGTTCGCGTCCCGTGGGATCCCATTGAGTTTAAGGGATAAAAGTAGCCTATGTGTTAATCCAGGTCACGGACAATATATATTCCAAGTTTCATCCAAATTGGATCAGTAGTTTTTGCATGAAGGAGTAACAAACATACATACAAACTTTCGCGTTTATAATAGTATATAGGATATAATAGGATAGGATAGGGTGTTAAAGTAAACTGAATAACTTTTTGTTAAAAAAAAAAGTTAAAAGAAAGAACAGATATCTTAAAAGATTTTTGTTATTGCAACCCATTTTTGCTAAAGTAATAAATAAAATGTATTGTAATGTCACAGTCGTATAATTAATATTTAAAAGTTATATTGGTTATTTTTAGGTCCCGAAGTATATCAAAGAAAAGAGCAGCTGAGTTATTAAGTCTGGGAAAGGTATGTCATTCAACTATGTAACTTTAAAATGTATGTTCAATGACTAGATCAATAACGTTACATAATTCTTGAGACCACTTTATCTAACACCATTTATAGAGTAGGACTTCATGATGATGAGAAAACAAATGATTCTAGAGGTGCATGTTTACAGTGTGAAAAAGTATCAAAAAAGGTTTTATGTCTAAAACCTAGAATCGGTTTGTAATGAATGAATAAATGAATGGTTTAATGAGTTTTTTTAGGCCGCATTAAGGCATCCGTGGTTTAACGACTTTCTAAACCTGGGGCTAACAATTTAACGTGCCCTCCGAGGCACGGAAGATCTCAGATGTAAATGTCACTGGCGGGCAAATAAACCCATCCAAATAGTAACTGCATAGAAAATAACTTCATATATCTTAAAAGTAGTAGGTATTATGATAAAAAACTGTGATTAGAACTTTAGCAGTTTTAAACTACTTTAAAATATGAAAAAGTAATTTACTGCTGATGCTAACTGTACCTTTGTGTCTTTGCACATTTCCACAGATTGAAGAAGCTCGTTCGTACATGCGACGCAGTGTCGATATCACTCACGAGATGGCGCTAAGCTTAATCCAGGAATGTCGGAAGCGGAACGTCGACTGCATTGTTGCACCGTACGAAGCAGATTCTCAACTTGCGTATCTAAATATCAAGAATATCGCACATGTTGTGATCACTGAGGATTCTGATCTTATATTGTTTGGATGTACTAAGGTAAATCTAAGGGGTTCTAAGGTCGGTTGGCAGCTATCATGCTGTACCGGTCCAGGCACAAGCTGGTCTATGAGTAGGTCAATGAGTGGGTAGAAATCAATATGGGACCGACATGGTTGTGGGACGACTCAACATCCCTAAAAAAAAGAAAGATCGGCAAATTACTACTTACAAGTCTAGGGCCTGTATGTTGATTTACTGCTTAAACACTGATCCGGACTCAAGCATAGATTGTTGTATGAGAATCTTTACTAAAATCTATGCTTGTGAGGAGAACACGGTAGGATATGTATTCTCCTACGAAAAGGGAGGGTCTTCCACGCCGAGCGACCTTTGTCTCGCGGTCCGAGGACAAATGGATGGTATTCGATAGTATTACTTATTAGATTCCGCCCGCGACTTTCGTCCGTGTCCCTCTTACGAAATTCTTACATTAGATCTAGGATAGTTCTCATGTAGCGCGCTAGATGGCTCTACACTTGAGTAACGATTGTACCAGCATGCGGGCCTAAATGATCTATTCTCGGCGGCTCATTGTAGCCTCGCCTATATGCTAGGGTTAAGTCGGCGAGCATCTGAGTAAAAACTTTAACCGCAAAACTTCTTTCAGGTGCTTTTCAAAATGGATCTCGACGGTACAGGCACTCTGGTTGAAACCGCCAAGCTACCCCTAGTAATGAAATGTCCTATCGAACACTACTCGTTCGATAAGTTCCGTCAAATGTGTGTGATGTCTGGCTGTGACTATCTCGCGTCGTTGCCGGGAATCGGCCTGGCTAAAGCGAGGCAGTTTGTTACTGCTACGCAGGACCCTAATTTTGCTAATGTAAGTGGCTTTATAAACATTTCTACCATCAATCCAAAAAAAATCTCCGTTAAGGGTTCTTCCTCTCGATATTCGACGGGGATCGATAAACGGAAGTGATGTTATAAGATTGACGGCGTTGTGTCTGTCTGTTTGTTTGATTCCGATTCATATGCGGTTTTTTTGTAAGAAAGGTGATTTATTTGGGATGGTTCTTAGCCATGTTTGGTGAAAATTTATGAAGCCGTTTTTTAAGATATGAATATAATCAACAGCTCTGAAAATTAGTTTTGAGAAGGCGTAATTGTACTTAGTTGTAACATTTAATTCAACTCCACTCAAAGATTTGATAAATTGAAGTTCATAAGTATTTCAAAGTCTCATGATGACCAGCAATGATGAAGAGGATAACGATAAAAAAGCTCATCTAGAGGCAGATACAGGCGCTGCGCTAGGCGAATGCTGGTTAAAACGGTTTGGCGGACCATTCAGCCTCTGTCTATAAATTCGGGGGTTAAACTTAATAATTTTTCACAGGCTCTTAAAAAGCTGCCCGGTTTCTTCAACCGTTCAAATCTAACAGTGACAGATGAGTATCGAGCGAACTTCTTAAAAGCCGAAGCCACCTTCAAACATCAGTATGTTTATGACCCCTTGGAGAGGAACATGGTGCGGTTGACTGAACCTGATGATGAAGGTACCTATGAAAAATAAATATTTTATGTGTTACGTCTGCACCGAGAACAAACATTTGTGTGTGGCAAACATTTTTTTTTTTTTTTTTTTTTTTTTTTTCTCTAATTAATCTGCAATCGGCTACTTAGCCATAATCAGATTCGTTCTTGATGTTGGATGTTCTGGTGAGGCTCCAGCGAGCGACACCATTTGGTGTTAAGAACCGTCTACGTTCTCTGGTCCAGGTCCAGTATTTGCCATCTCTTGAGGCGTTTTACATTGTCTTGTGTGTTAAGAAGGTTCCTAGCCAGTTCATTTTTGTGATGTTCGAGTCTCTCTTTGTATTTCATGTTGTATCTGGCAACTTCCTCCTTAACAGTTGGCATTTCCAGGTGTTCATGTATTTCAGTATTTCTTACAAACCAGTGTGCGCTTGAGATTGTTCTTAGAGCAATATTTTGAAATCTTTGGAGAATTTCCACGTTAGAATTGCTAGCTGAGCCCCACAATTCGATTCCATAGGTCCAGATGGGTTTTATGATTGCCTTGTAGACAAGTAGTTTGTTGCTTAAGGATAACTGAGATTGGCGGCCCAGTAGCCAGGATAGCCCCTTGTACTGTATAGTGGCTTCAGTTTTTTTTGCTTTGACATGGTTAGACCAAGTTAGTCTTCTATCGAGGTGTAGGCCCAGGTATTTTACAGTATTTTGGCTTGGAAGCGGTTTATTTTCCATGTATATGGGTGGACACTCGCCTTTTCTGAGTGTGTACGTTACCTGCGTAGATTTAGTTATGCTAGGTTTAATTCTCCATTTTTTTAGCCACACGTCTACTTTGTTTATTTGTTCTTGTAGTTTTAGTGAAGCCACATGTGGGTCCTTGTCGCTTGCCAGACACGCCGTGTCATCTGCGTATGTTGCGGTTACAACATCTTCTGTTTCAGGCAGGTCTGCTGTATATATAGAGTAGAGTACCGGACCAAGCACCGATCCTTGTGGAACTGAGGCAGTGATGTAATGAAGGTTTGAGAGATCTTCTTCATATTTCACTTGGAATCTTCTGTTGTCTAAATAAGATTTTAGGATCATGTAGAATGAGTTTGGTAAGAGGGTTTTTAGTTTAAATAGCAGTCCTTTGTGCCATACTTTGTCGAATGCTTGTTGAATATCTAGAAACACTGCTGAGCAGTACTCTTTTTTTTCAAGTGACTGTCTGATTTTGTGAACCACTCGATGCACTTGTTCCACTGTCGCATGTTTTTCTCGGAATCCAAATTGATGGTCAGGTATGACTTTGTTCTCTGCTAGGACTGGTTTAAGCCTTACTAAAAATATCTTTTCAAATAGCTTGGAGAGTATCGGGAGAAGGCTTATGGGTCTGTATGAGCTAGGTTCTGTCGGTGGTTTCCCCGGTTTTGCAATCATGCATATTTGTGATATTTTCCACAGCTTTGGAAAGTAGTGTATTCTAAGGACGGCGTTAAATAGCATCGTTATGAATACTATGGCTTTTTTGGGCAATCTCTTCAGGATTTCACCTGTTATTAGGTCGAACCCGGGGGCTTTTTTGTTTTCTAGGTTGTGGATTGTTCTTATTAACTCTCTTGGGGTGACGAGTGCAAGTGGTAGGGATAGTTGTTGATCGCTATTGATAACTGTATCTATTTCCTCTTCAAACACTGTCATAGGTGAATCATTTGGTGTGAAGACTTTGCTAAGGTGTGTGGCAAACATAGATTAGATTAGATTACGAAATTCTTTATTGCACTTTTAAAAAAATCGTACAGAGGCGTAACATAGGCGTTTGTTCTGTGTCTTGGTATTACTATGAATTTTACAAAAAAAAATGTTTGTAAGTATTCTATCAACAATCTAGTTCCCCATAATACAAGCTTTGCTTAGTTTGGAGCGGTGTGTGTAACGTCCAAGAATATTTATTTCTTTATTCATGTTTCTACAAACAGAAAAAAACTAAGCAATAACTTAAAAAAAATTATTAACCTGGTGAAAAATTATGTTTCAGATATAGAGAAAGCCTTGTGTGTCAACGCAGGAGAGCTATTAGATCCTAAGGTAGCTTTCCAACTGGCGCTGGGCAACTTAGACCCGTTCACACTGAGGAAAATGGATGATTGGCATCCCGACCATCGCCCTACAGAAGTAAGCTGATAACCTACTAATTCACAGTCGAGAGTTATACAGAGGAGGAATAACACCTCTAGAAAGAGGACCTCCCAAAGTTCCACCAACTTAAAAGAGCCTCAAGAGGACATACAAACGTAATACTAAATCACTTTTGATTCAAGCATACATAGTACATACTGTGTTATTTTATTTTTTTTATGACAAAAGTAATGGAACAAGCTGATAGCTCTCCTGATGTTAAGTGGTAACTTCTGCCTATAACAATGCATTACATCACAGAGCGAGTCCAATGAGGACGTATTTAGACGGAGTATTTACAATATTTACAAAATACACATGAAACAGTTGTAAGTATAAAAACTTCAATATCGTGGAAATTATGAATGCTAACTTAAATAAATTGTGTTTGATTGACAGTTTAATACTCTTTGATTGAATAAAAGTAATTGTTTAATTTCATTATTAGTTCATCACGCAAAAAGGGTCCCTTGCTGGCCTAATTCAATCATTATGTACCTAGCCTTGCTAGTTAGGTGGGTGAATAGCTCGTAAATTCATTTATATCGTAGAATTTTGTTAATTTTCTTTGAAACATATTAAATGTTAAATATTTATCTATCAATGCTCTGTCCATTTCAGAATGGCCACATAAAAACCAGTAACTGGAAAGAGAAAGCCGTCGCGAACCACCCGAGTATATGGAGTTCAGCCTTCATACCATATCTTCAAGAATCATGTCCGTGGAAGAAGAAAACTACTGCTACTACTAGCCTCGGTACCATCACTCGCAGGCCGACGCGGAAAGTGGTCAACTTGGTCAGTAAAGTGGTGCCGGAGACACAGGATCAAGATGAAAGGTATAAAATGTAAAGGTGTTGGGGCGTTTCAGGTCCTGATTTGCATGCATTTGGTTAATTTTTAGATTAATTTTGTTATTTATAGCTTTTATTGGTTTTATCATAATCATGCAGTAGCAGTCACGAAAACGCAAGGTAAAGTAATTATTTTGACGTAAACACCTGTAAATACGATAAACAACATTAAAAAAGACGCATTTTTCGAAGTAAAATGTCTAATAACTAATGATTCTCGCTGCTCTATAATGAATGACATTGTTACATTTTTTAAAACTGCATTGTAAGTGTATTGTAACAAACAAAGTTACATCATTGCAAGTTTAATAAAATGTGGGACCTGGGCTCCATGCAATTTGCCCCAGACCCTTTTAAACAAATAGTTAATTTGGGAAAAACTAAAATCCAACCAGCAGTAGGCTGATGTCATTTTTAGTGAGTACTTCTAGTTAGCACAACTATTAAATTACCGTGCGACCGAATACCACTGGTTTTATGCAAAACGTGGTTAATTTTCGTTTATTATATTTTTCAGCCTATCAATACAATCTCTAAGCAACATGTATTGTGTAGAACCGTCCACGAAACGACAGAAAACTGATCCATTGAATAAACGCTTAGCTGATACCGAAATCCTCAGCGAAATTAAGAAGGAAAAATCACCATCCCCCATCCTAGAAAACAAAGAACGATCCTTTAGAAAATGTATGAAAAATGGCAGCTTTAGCTTACTGAAAAGACTGAGTAGGTTTCCAAGAACAGTTATAGACGAGAATGTCGTTGAAAGTAAATTTTTCTCAACCTCAAATTGCTCAACAACCGAAAATGACAAATCTGATGAAAAAAGCAGAAACCCTTTCAAAAAGTCTGAAAGCACGTGCTTAGAGTACACAAATAACAATATGTGTGAAGCGAAGAGATCTAATATAAGTATAGTTATAGAAGAATCACCCGAGAAAAGCAGAAATCCCTTCAAAAAGTCTGTAGATAGCAATGAAAGTGAAAGTACATCAAATAACAGTATTATAACAGTATCTCCAATGAAATGTAACTTACAAAATAGTGAAATGTACACAGATTTGGATAGTTCTCAGAAAGAAAATTCACCCTGCAATAGTCCTATGAAAACTAGTCCGATTCTAGAAGCAAGTCCAAGAACAAGGAATGGTTATAATGTTGTGAAGAGGTTGGATAAAAGCTGGAGTGAAGATACGGTTATTGAGAATACCTATCCGATGGAAACGTTGGTCACACCCGTTGATTCTCAGGTATCTCAATTGTGTTATTTTTAGACTGCAACACTTTTATAAATAAAAGTACGAAGTCGCGGGCGGAAGCTAGTATTAAAATACTAGCTTCCGCCCGCGACTTCGTTCGCGTCCCGTTGGATCCCGTTGTTTTTCCGGGATAAAAAGTAGCCTATGTGTTAATCTAGGTCACGGACAATATGTATTCCAAGTTTCATTCAAATCTGATCAGTAGTTTTTGCGTGAAAGAGGAACAAACATACATACATACATCCGTACATCCTCACAAACTTTCGCGTTTATAATATTATGCCTAAATAAATGCGTTCTAAAACAATACCTAGTTGAGTTTTTAATTAATATATATTTTGAATTAGTGTTATATATAGTTTTATAATACCTAATTTTAATGAAAGAGGAGGTTTTCGGTTTAGCTGTATTTAGTAGTAGCTTACTCCCGCGACTTCGTTCGCGTCCCGTTCATCCCGTTCAGGTTAACGAACGATATGTAATCTAGGTTACGAATTATTTTTATTTGCTGATAGTAAAATTGGCAAATATAGTAATAGAAATGTAGGTACAATAAACTATTTCTCTTCCCAGGAGTCGTTCGGCCAATCACCACCTAAACCCGTCTTCTGGGGCAGCCAATCAGAACGCTTACCGTCAAGTCAACCAATCAGAAATGCGAAGCGAGCTACGTGCAGGGTTCCTGGCTTAAAGCGAACCATCTCTTTGCCAAGCAACCAACCTACTTTGATAAGCAAGTTCGGATTTCAAAGAAAGTAAGTTTTTAAAGTAAACTAGCTGATAACCGCGAGTCCGTACGCGTGCGAAACTTTCCACCAAAATATCTGTCAACCAGCATACGATGAACCTCGTACCAAATGTCTGATTTGGTTCAGAGAGTTCAAGCTGTATCTAAGAATCCACGTCTTTGATTTCTATAAAATATAGCCTATGTTTAAATCGGGAAAACGGGCTTCTGAATGGTATATTGTATTCAATGCTGAACTATTTGCCCGAATAATCCTATATTGGCGTTGTAGTTGTTATTGCAACAATATTATATTTTTCTACCTACCTACTACCTAATATTACACTATATTATGATATCGACACTCCCTACGTACAGTTGTGTATCTGCAAAACACAAATTTTACAGGAGAGCGTTTTAAAGATTTGAAAACGTTGAAATTGCTATAACTTTAGCCCTTTTTGAGATATTGCTGTGAAAATTGGTGAGAGGCTCTTACTGTATATCAAGTTTAAGATGGATACTATGTTTTATTTTAATATTTACTGGTTTAGATTTTATTACACGTACATATTTTTACGTGGTGCTGAGGACGTCGTATGTGGCACATACATACTTTTTCGTGGGAGCTTAATAGAACGGCAATATCGTAACTGCCCGTTACACGGATATACTTCGTAGATCTATTCTGTTTAATTGGTACTTACATGTTTTAACGTTGAAAACATATAATCTTATAATATACTTTTACATGTGTTTCGACAATTAGGGCCAGGTGACCTGTATTACAGGTCACCAGGCCCTAATTCTCTCACTTGCTTACGAAATTAAGCTTATTTTTAGCTCTTAAATGTTGGTTTGTTCAATGAAGTAAATCGGTTAAGGGGTTGTAAAGTTATGAGGGTCCTAAGGGAGTAAAAAAATTAAAGGCATATAAAAATATCATGTGGGGTGTCATATGATTAGGCTTTGTTTGGACATTCCAAAAAACAGTTTTTATTTTTGTTCTAGGTCAAATAGTTTTTGAGTTGTTATATTTTGGGCATCTAGTCGTCCGCGTCCGTAGGAGGATATCCTATGAAACCCTACACGTGGCCCCTGGGTAGTGCAAAGAAGATGACATAATGGTGGAAGGCTGTGGCCGTAGTTACGGTTTATTCCATTAGTGACCACCCACCTGTCAAAAACGCAACGCCAAACGACTTTGTCGTGTTTCGTCGCGGTGGCCGGTGACACCAGCAGGAAAGAACGTATAGTTGACGGCTGCTCGTCTGATCACTTGGCAATTAATGCTGGAGTCCCCCAGGGCTCAGTTCTCTCAGCAACACTTTTTCCTGCTACACATTAATGATCTCCTTAGGCCCGGTATCATTGGGTACGCAGATGATTGCCCAGTTGTTGAGAGATACATACCCGCGGCACGATCCAGTGAATCACAAATCCAGTCACACAGAGAGGCCATGGTGGATCAGTTGAACTTAACCCTAAAAGCCGTTGACGATTGGGGCGATGCCAACCTTGTCAAGTTAAATGCTTCAAAAACCCAGGCGGGTCTGTTCACCGCAAAGAAGAGTCAACTTCAACTAACTCCTACTTTCCAAGGTGTATCCGTACCGATCTCCGACCAGCTTGAGCTTTAAAGGTTTCTCGCTCACACCTAAGCTAAATTTTGGCTCGTTCATTGAGTCCAAGGCCAAGGTAGCTTCAAAAAAGCTAGCCATCATGTCGAAGGTGAGGAAGTTTTTCACACGGGACAGCTTCTTATTTTGTACCAAGCGCAAGTCGGATCGTGTATGGAGTACTGCTCTCACCTTTGGGATAACTCTGCTAAATACCAGCTTGAGGCCTTGGGGACCATAGACAGACGAGGCTTATAAGTAATGAAGCGCTGGTAAAGGCTAAACTCCTGAGCCTCGAGCATCGGCGAAAAGTTGCCAGTCTTTCGGTTTTCTACCGGATACATTTTGGAGAGTGTGCGATGGAGCTCTATGAGCTAGTTCCGCCATCATCGGACCACCAGGCGTACGGAAACGCGGACACCCATATCTACATGGTTGACATGCCACCTCCGCATTAAGCGCTTTGCCTCAACTTTCATCTTGAGGATCGCCAAGGAGTGGAACTTCTTGCCAGCGCAGCGTCTGTATTTCCGAATACTTATATATAATTTGCATGTTTTCAAGAGGAGAGTGAATAGGTATCTTTTCGGCAAATGTGCTACACCGTCGACCGCATCATCGCTTAACATCAGGTGATATTGTGGTCAAACGTTTGCCTATACTATGCAAAAAAAAGTTCATCATATTATGCTGGTGACAGATATTTTGGTAGAAAGTTCGCATGCGGACGAAGTCGTGGATATCAACTAGTCTGAAAAATTAATAAAGTAGTTGTTTATTTTACTAAAATAACATGAAGAAACAAACGCAGAACTATGTAAGTGCATGGGTGTCTACAAATTTAATTGAATATCTTTCCGATGTAAAATTATGTAAAAGTAAGTTACCGAATTATGATTTAACATCTTTTCGAAGCATAACTGTGTAAGTGCCTATATACACTTCATGATCATACTGAATCCCGATGTATAAATATGCAAGTGCGTAGTTACATATTTATACGTAGATAATCAAAATAAAATATGAACTTATCAAAAATATATGTTCACTGGTCATAGTTGAGACAATAAAATATTTTTGAATCGCACACGCATTGTACTCGCTGCCCGCGCAAGAACTGTGCAAGAGGCAATTACCCGCCACCCGCACCTCATCCTCCCCGCGTCAAAGTGTGTATGAGGCAGATAGAACATTGTCTATCGGGCAAATTATGAAGTTGGACAGTTATACGATCAAGAAAAAGGTACTTAGAGTAGACTTTTTATTTTTTTTAAATTTTATTATGATAGATTGACATGTGTAGATGCCAAAAATGCATAAAACGTATAAGTGTGTATCTGGCACTTAGGCAAAGATACGTAGGGAGTGTCGATATACTGGTGTTTCTATGTATTATAAGTATGTATTTACAAAAAAAAAATGTATGTGTGTATTCTATCAGCCATCTAGTTCCCATAGTACAAGCTTTGCTTAGTTTGGGACTAGAAGGCGTTGTGTTAAGTGTCCGTGAATATTTATTTATTTATTTATTATTTATACTTATACCTACTCGTAGTCCCTATTTTGTTTATTAACTTCTTTTTTTTACTACCAACTTAATTGTATCTTTTTGTTTGACTTATGTTTGATTATTGATTTATGTTTGTTTATTGGTTTTTTTTTGTTTGCTAATTTAATTGTATCTTTTGTTTTACTTATGGATTTGCTCTTTTAATTTGATAATTTCTTTGATTATTAGTGGTAAGTTGTGGAGATGATTGTGCCTCCTGCCTGTCTTTGGTAAATAAGTTAAAACGTGTAGTTTTATTATATGTATATTATTATGATTATACCATTAGTTTTACAGGCAAATTAATTTATTTTATGTTTTCTTCGTGCGTAACTTGAGAATGTTCGAAGGCAATGGAAAAAATGGCCGTCTTCTAGGGATGGGACACCACTTTAGGGCTGTGCTTGTTGCTTGTTTGTCTTGTTTGCTTTGTTTGTTTCAATTCTTGCCAAGTTCCCCGGGTTGGAGCATTGATGGTCCAAGGTTAATGTATTCAGCGTTGAGATGGTCTATGATTTATCTTGATTTTCCACTGGGAGGGGGCATAAGCGATTGTAGGCGCGTCGAATAACTCCTCCTGTGGTCATCAAGTCAGCTACTCTTGATTTTCCATCCAATCCTGGGTGCAGGTTTGTAATTCTTCCCATTAGCCATCGGTTTGGTTGAAGACGATCATCTTTGACCAGAACTAGATCTCCAAGGTGAAGCTGGCCTCCATCTGTTCTCCATTTGTGGCGCTGCTGGAGCTCTGAAATGTATTCTTTATAGAATCTTTGCCAGAAATGAGTTGATAGAGCTCTTGCTCGTTGGTATCTTTGTAATAAGTTTATGCGGTTCTCGTCTGTGAGATGATCCTGTGGAGAAGGCAAATGGTTTATTGTTCGTCCCAATAGGAAGTGAGCAGGAGTTAGTGGGATAAGATCATTTGGATCAGATGAAAGAGCAGTGATCGGTCGGGAATTGAGGATTCCCTCGATTAGAACAAGGGTGGTGTTCATTTCTTCGTAAGTTAAATGAGCTAGTGAAAGGACTCTATATAAATGATGTTTTATGGATTTGACAGAGCTCTCAGCTAAGCCATTAAAATGGGGGCTATAAGCAGGTGCAAATCGGAACTTGATTGATTGTTCAGCCGCACACGCACCTATGTCATTACAATTTGATTTTAAGAATTTTGAAAGTTCGCTATATGCTCCGACAAAGTTAGTACCGTTATCTGAGTAAATAGTTGTGGGCCTACCTCTGCGAGCTATAAATCTACTTAATGCAGCCAGATAGGCTTGAGTTGTCATTTCAGTTACCAGTTCGATGTGGACCGCCCTCACAGCTAGACAGACAAATACACAAATGTATGATTTTATTAGTTTGCAACCTCTACCTTTTCTGTCAGCCAGAACAATAGGCCCGGCGTAATCTACTGCAGTGTTACTGAATGGATAGTCTGATTCCACTCTCTCTTTAGGCAAGTTAGCCATGATAGGCTGTATTGACCTTCCTGCGAATCTACAACATGTAACACACTCTCGTGTTATTTTTCTAGCGAGATTACGACCACCGATTGTCCAGAATTTATGTCTCATCGTTGCAAGAAGCAGCTGGGGACCCGCATGCATTAGTATTCTGTGGTAATGTTGAAATATTAGTTTTGTGATGTGATGTGATGAGTGAAGTAAGATAGGATGCTTTGTTTCATAACTGTAGTTGGAGTTCGATAATCTGCCACCTACACGAATTAAGTTTTCACTTGATAAAAAAGGATTTAGACTAATTAATGACGATTTATGATGAATTTCCTTCTTATCAAGCAAAGCTGAAAGTTCACTTGGGAACTTCTCTTCTTGAATGATTCTACATAAGGCAAAAGTAGCTGCGTTCAATTCAGCTACCTTTAGATAGGATGTATACTTATTATGAGGATTTTTAGAATTATGAGCAAAGCGAAGCGAATATGCTGTTATACGTTGTAACTTACCTAAATGAGAAAAACGAGTTGTAAAGTCATTTGATTCAGTTGTAAGATTACATACAATTTTGGTTTCTGGTAAGTCAATATTGTGAGTGTAATTTGGCTGTGTCGGCCACTGTGTTTGATGTTGTGTTAAAAATTGTGGCCCAGACCACCAAAGGTTTGAGTTTTGTAATTGAGTTGCATTGCACCCTCTAGATCCGATATCTGCAGGGTTCATGTCTGTTGGTATGTATCTCCAATGCTGTGGATCAGAATTTTCAGTTATTTCATGAATTCTGTTAAAAACAAATGTTTTTAAATTAGATTTTTTGGTTCTGATCCATCCCAGTACTATGGTAGAGTCACACCAAAATTGACACTTATTTATTTTGATTCTTAAAGCGTTTTTTGTTTTTACTGCTAACCTAACGGCTAACAATGCGCCACATAGTTCCAGTCTTGGTGTGGTCATGCCTTTGAGAGGTGATACTCTACTTTTCGCTGTTATGAGATGTACCGTGGCCTGACCAGATGCTGATATTGACCTAAGGTATATACACGCTGAATATGCTAGCTGAGAGGCGTCGCTGAAGGCGTGAATTTCTACTTCTACTGGGGAGTCACACAGTACTCGCCGCGGAATTGTTACATTGCCTAAATGTACAATTGAATCTAAGAAAACTGACCAACCCTTCTGTATTTCAGATGGAAGGGCTTCATCCCAGTCTTTGGTCTCAGCCCATAGCTTCTGTAAAATTAATTTTCCATTTAATATACATGGATTTACAAGGCCTAAGGGATCAAAAACCTGCCCTATTACTGAAAGTATTAGCCGCTTAGTTAGTTTACTCTTAGGGCACACTGGATTTACAGCAAAGTTTAATGTATCTTGCTCGCATGACCATCGTATACCTAACGTTTTGGCATGATCGTCATTGATCAGTTTCAATAATTTATCTTTGTTAACATCCTCTTTTATGGCTTCCAGGATTGATGAACTATTTGAGCGCCATTTTCGCAAATGAAAATTACCAGTTTTTAACTGATCGATGACGCCATGACATGTTTCTAATAATGTAGCTTCCGAATCATTGCCAGTGATTAAATCATCTACAAAAAAATCATGGATTATGGTTTCATTTACTAAGGGTTCATTACACTCTTTGCCTAATTGGACTAGACATCGTGTTGCTAAGTAAGGTGCTGCAGCTGTACCATATGTGATTGTGTTTAGTTTGTATGAGTTTAATTTTTGAGAGGGATCAGAGCGCCAAAGAATTTGCTGAAGGCATCTTTGATCTTCCTTCACCAAGCAGCATCGGTACATTTTTTCACAATCTGATGTGACTACATATTTATGTTGTCTAAAGCGAATAAGAATATTTATCAGATCATCCTGTACAACTGGACCTACCTGTTGGATATTGTTGAATGAGATTCCAGATGTGGTTTTAGCGGAAGCATCAAAAACTACTCTTAATTTTGTAGTGAGGCTAGATTCTCTGATGACCCCATGATGAGGCAAATAATAAGAATGTGGATCTGCGTTAATGTTTTCATTAAGTGACATATGACCTAGGTCTATGTATTCCTGCATAAAGGCACAGTACTGGATTTTAAATTTAGGGTCTCGGATAAACTTTCTTTCTAATGAGTGGTATCTAGTGACAGCTTGATCATAGCTATTTCCTAAAACTTCTGGGGACTTAGTTAACGGTATTTGTACCACGAAGCGACCGTCCTCTTGACGCGTCGTCGTGTTCTTGAAGTGTTGCTCACATTCATGTTCTTCTTTTGATATTTGAGGAACTGAAGGAACAGATTCAAGTTCAAAGAATCGGTTAAGCTGACTCTGAATATCAGTTTCTACAATGCTACAATGAAAAGATTTATGAATTGAATTGTGCCTATTAAAGGTCAATGAACCTGAAACTAACCATCCTAATTTTGTGTTATTCAAAATTGGCTTATCTTTGCCTAATGAGATTTGTTCATTGCTTAGTATTGACCAAAATACGTCTGCACTTAGCAGCATATCAATTTCAGATGGTGAGTTGAATGTTGGATCGGCTAGTTTAATGTTAGCTGGTATGTTCAGTGGATTTGTGTCAAAGTGTTCGGATGGAATCATGTGTGTGATCTGCTTAATAATGAAACAGTCAATTTTTAAGGAGTACTCAAGATCAGTTCGTGAATGAATGACAACTTTAGACCGACTTGTGATAGGAGTTGCTCCACGGTTAAGACCTTCGACATTTATAGATGTTGAGTGAATCGGCAACTTTAGAGTCTTGCTGAGGTTTTCAGTTATGAAGCTTGCGGTGCTGCCATTGTCTAGCATTGCACGCACTGTGTGTGTGTCACCCTTGTAATCAACCACATTGACTAGTGCTGTAGACAATAGAACACAGCTGTGATGGGTTGAAGACAAGACCGTTTCATGATGTGAAGTTGGTGTTTCTGTGATCTTGTTCTCCTGAGCAGCTAAAACTACACATTTTTTGTCGCCTCCTGACACAGAGGTGTCAGGTGCTGGGTTGGAAGATGTGTGTTCAGATCTGTGTAAACTTGTGTTATGTTTTTTTGAACATATTCTACATGAACCCATCCAGCAGGTTCTTACGTCGTGTCCACGGCGTAAGCAATTGACACATAGTTTAAGTTTGTTAACTTTATCTAGTTTTCCCTGGATGGACAGTGACCTAAATGAGGGGCATACATGTATAGCATGATCACCTTTACACAAAGGACAACTGAATGTCGAAGTAGCATTGACAGAAGGTCTGAAGTTTGCCACGAATGATCGTGGTCGAGCACTGACTGGCTCACTATGTCTGCGCTTGATTTCATTATGATTTGGATTGTTAATAGTCTCTAACAGCTCAGCGCGACCTTTTATGAAATCAAGAAAATCTTTTAAAGTTGGAAGATCTTTTGTTTTGTTTATTTCTTCCTTCCACTTCCTATCAGTAATTGGGTCTAGCTTGTTTGTAGCAATATGAATAAGAAGTAGATCCCAATTTTGTGTATCAATCTTTAAGGTATTTAATGACCTAAGATTTTTGTTGACGGTGTCAATCATGTTTCGTAATGAGAGGGATGACTCCCTGTGTATAGTGTCTATGTTGAATATCGCCTGAATGTGATTAGTAATGAGAAGTTTATTGTTGTGGTACCTATCACACAACAGGTCCCAAGCCACATCATAATTGTTTGAAGAAAAGTCTAAAGAATTGATTACATTTGCAGCTTTATCTTTTAATGATGAACGCAGATAATGAAACTTATTGATTTTTGGAATATTATCGTTTCCATGAATGAGAGAGATGAATGTGTCATGAAATTCTAACCATTTATCAGACTGTCCAGAGAAGGTAGGTAAGAGAATAGTCGGTAACTTTAGCTGTGGTTTGCCTGAGAGGACGGTACCTTCCACCGATGACTTGCTCGACGATTGGTCGAGTTGAGGCTCCGCAGAAGTATGCCCGTTCAACCAGTCCCTAGCCTTGGCAACCGTTAAGAAGTACTCGGACTCAAACTTCTCTCTGTCTGAGTACTGCACTTCACGCTCAGAATCTGAAATTTCGGTCAAGCTTTCTATTTCAAGTTGTAAGGAATCATATTCGGTGTAACATTCATCAATTTTAGCTAATCTTGCGTTTAGTTCTGCAAGTTGTACACTGCTAGGCTTATTGCAAGTAATTAAAACATTTAAATAGTTTTTAAATTGAGTAAACTTTGATTTGTATGAACTGCGTTTAATTTTTAGCTCCTTCAGCGACATGTTTATTTACAAATAGACCAGAAACAATGCAGTGCAAAGACAAATTCTTCAATCTTTATTTGTATTTGGGCAAATAAAAATTGAGAAATGCAAAGCAGAAGTTTACTTGTAGGTATTTGTGGGAGCAGATGCTATAATAACCTGAAGAAAGTTGTGCGAGTTGCAATTATGTAGCGTGGTTAATCAAAGTGTAATGACTCAGGATTAGAAAAAATATACTTAAATTTGCAAGCGTGCGTGTGCAGTGAAAGCAGATAACCCTCAAGCAAGCTCCAGGCCCTTGCAGCCGCAGTCAGCTGAGCCGTGTCAATGACCGCACGTGGCAACACACAAAATGGCCGCCGCGCGACAGGTGAACTGAAATGTAAAATTATGAGATGTGAGATGAAGAAATGACCTTTTTACGTGGATGGGCTTATTATTTTTGGTACAATGTATGAAGTTGTTGATATTCAATTATAGAACTTGATCCATTGTCAGAAATATTTGACAACGAAGATGTATCTGTTTATGGACACAGATTTATGAAATTTTTGTACAAAATAGGATATGTTTATGCCTACTTTCTACTGAAATATAATGTAACTTTGATAATAATGATCAAAGAAATATATAGAAGTAGGATAGGTTAAGACTACTGAATTTAGTAACGATCTCTCCAATAATAATGATTGGAGGATCAGGACCTGATTTCAGGATAATTATGCCTGAAAACGGGACGTATAGGGGTGATTTTTACGATGAATTATGATCGAAAAATCGATGACTTGGCACAATTTGTGGTTAGGAAATTGTGGTTACGAATGACGGACGACGTGTACGAGGTACCGGGATGTGAGAGGATTTGGAATTGGAACGAGCTCACCCAGTTCTTATGCCTCGCCACGTGTGCAGGATGACTTTCGCCGAGTTTGGGGCGATGATGACGTTGCGTTGTGGACTGTTTGATGATGTGGTTGGTTAGTGTGCGCGCCAGGGCCGTTGGTGAGGTGATCAACTTGTTGCTGATGGTGCTTGTCGTCTCCTTTTCTTCCAACAACGGGGTACCAGCGCCCACGCCTTGCCACGTTTTGTCTTCGAAGTCTGGAAAATCCGGTTCGAGATGGAGATGATTGTGCCTCCTGCCTGTCTTTGGTAAATAAGTTAAAACGTGTAGTTTTATTATATGTATATTATTATGATTATACCATTAGTTTTACAGGCAAATTAATTTATTTTATGTTTTCTTCGTGCGTAACTTGAGAATGTTCGAAGGCAATGGAAAAAATGGCCGTCTTCTAGGGATGGGACACCACTTTAGGGCTGTGCTTGTTGCTTGTTTGTCTTGTTTGCTTTGTTTGTTTCAATTCTTGCCAGTTGTTGTTTATTTCTCCTCGCACGCTGTGACGCCCTATAATTATGGGAACACTATACTATGTTACCATTAGACTAATTCCTTGTTTATTATGTGTAAACCCGTGTTGGGTGTCCTATTTTAATAAAATAAAAATAAAAAAAATAAAATAAAATAAGTTTCCTAAACTTTTTTTCTTTTTCAGACCTGCATTGAAGCGATGACCACCGAACAGTGATATTACTGCATTTATTATATTTAATACGTAGACAGAACATTTCTAAGCATTTAACGATATAAGTCAAATAAGTAATGTGATGATGATTTGCCTGCGACAAGTTATTGTTGATTGTACTAATTTAATTATGTTAATATTACAAAACCAATTTCATTTACTTGTGATCTTTTTTATCCCGTACTCATTTGTATTTAAAAGTTTTGACAATTTAGGAGAGACATTTTTTACAGAACCGCTTGCTTTTATATCACTTATTTAAACTCTTCTGATATCGAGGTCCATATTGCACTCTAGATCCATTAAAAAGATGTCTGGGCGTTGGTTTTGACCGGTGATCAATTTGAATCACTTTGCAGTAGCTTAGAATGTAACTTCTAAACTCCAAAATAAAAAAGTATGGAAAAAAAAGAGGATATTTCATATCATATTTCGTATCATATCAAAATCTAACCTCCATCTAATCTAAGTCCCTATGGTTTAAAATAAATATGAATATGATACTATTTTCATATTTATATTAACCTATTCATATTTTTCGGATTACAATGTTTTTCGTTAGCCAGTAGGTATAGTAGGTACCTACTGGCTAACGAAAAACATTGTAATCCGACCTAATATAAGTCATAAATACATTAAATACCACCCTACATCAGTGGATTCGACAAAATATAACCGGAAAACTTTTCCACTAAACAAAACCCCTGAGTCTATTTTCTCATTTCGTTCCACAAAAGTTCATACAAACGGGAAGACGGATTTTCATTTGGTGCTCATTTCACTCTTACTTTTCTTGCAATGTTAATAAAACTCCATAAAGCGGGGTATAAGATTCAGTATGCCAAAAGGGCTTCTAAATCTTACACAAAAAATATCTAGCAAGTGCTATCAAAGTTGGCCTTGATAGTTGCGATAATTATGGCCGAATGCTTAAATTAAGTTCACGCTTAAATTATTGCTATCTCTTACAAATGTTAGTGTCAATTTGTTGCCTAATTCGATGAGCTCATTGAAACAACAATTCAAACATTTGAAGCAACCAGCCTTCAGCACGGTTCTAAGATTGTCTAATCCTATTATTTTTTTGTTGCATTTTTCAAAACTAACCTAATTTGACAGCTCTAAAATAAAATGATAGTCGTCCTTGTCGTTTCAGTTCGACAAGGACGACTATCATTTTGAGAAAGGAACGGCAACATTTTTGGTGCTGACAAAATAGGTTAACTTAGAAAAATGCAACTAGCGAATCGATACCAATGTCATGGTCATGTAATTCGCTTGTTATCTAATCTTATCTAATCTTGTTAGATAATCAGCCTTTGAGAGCCAGTGAAACACCGAAAGATAACTGCTAAATCTTCCGGACCTCCATCAATAGGATTCGCTCAATTTCATTTACATATGGCATAGGGGTGGGATAAATTAATTTTTCAGTCACAGAGGGTGTAGGTACTTTTAAGGTTTATTGACTGAATATCTTTGGAAATGTGTAATAAGATTTATTCTGGTGCTGTGTGTGGGAAAAGGATTATTTTACAGTACGAGGTAGGTACACTACACTACATTTGAGAAAAGATAAAAAATTAAAATGTCTATTTTTGAACTTATTTTTCCACTCACGTCATTAGGTTTAAAAATATTTAGAATTAGGTACCTAGGTAAGTAGAAAGAAATTAATGAATGATCACTATGAAGAAAACTTTGCAGTTTGAAAAATAATCTACTTATCTAAATTCGATAGCGTTGAACAAAGAGGCGGTTAGACTGTCGGAATGTGCATATCTGGTAGCTTGTAGCATAGCTGGTGCTACAGCCAAACAATGGCGACCAATCTCACGGGGCACGTCTCAGATATTATAATTAACGTTCAGCATACGTATTCATTGAGCCAATTTGGGGTCCAACAATATTTGGTAACCGGATTATTCTAGTACAATTCGAGGGAAGTGGAAGGTGTTGACTGAATAGTAATGCAAAGTGCGATTAGAGGAAAGTGGAATGATTTCTTGAGAGAATGCGAATAATTTAGTTGAATTGGTATTAGCCGAAAACACTAACCTCGCTCGCGTCTACGTAGAAGCTAAGGTTTCGTTAGTACGAGAAGTTTAAACCTTTGGCCTCCGGTCTGAATACACAATACTTGTTTACGCTAAGTAAGTAACTAGATCCAAGGTAAATAAGTATAACTCAAACTGTTGTTTCAATAAACGTTTTATTCGGACCAACTTAGGTATAACCTACTAGGTACTTAGATACTTAGGACTCTAATTTCAAAGTTTATATTATCTGTGCCTATAGATATCTAGCCCCTTTGTATGCTGGCTTTGTACCTACTTCTTGCTATCGACGACATGTCGAACTAATAAAATCTACGTACTTAGGAGGTGAAGTGTGAGCCCTCTATAACATTGAGTTACTCTGGGTGTGAGGGCCACTCTGTTGAAAATCGTCCCGTTTCGGTGTGATAGTGTCATGTTAGTACTCTCTTCTCTTGTTTTGCTTACCTAGCGGTCTAAGTATTGGGTGGGCTTCATTTAAAAATAATAAGATATAGAATAATGGTCTCACATAAATTTATTTCTTCATATACATTATGTATAATTTGCGAATCCACTGTGCCCGAGACGCAGCGCGGGTATTTTACAAAATAATTATAATATTCGTCTACAAACACCTACATACACACTCCCGCCAAAACTGCGTCCGCCGTTTTAATTGCACTAAATTAATTACAAATTTAAAGCTAGGGCGATTAATTGCCAGTTTTTGATTCAAAAATATGCAAATTATATTCGCTACGCTAAATGGCGAGTTGATTCAAAACTTCACAAAGGTTAGGTTTATGTTTATAGGTACCTATATACCTAACAGATTCTAACTGGTAATTTCACATTTCTCCATGGATTACTCGGACCATTATCGGGCTATTTCCAAATTATAAAATAACTGTATAAAAATATTTTTACACAACAAATTACAATAAATGATGCCATTTACAACAAATACAACTTAATCCATCAATTCATTAATTCAAATAACACGAAAAATCTAAAACCGATAATAGTACATAAAAAATTATCGGTATATAAATCAACTGTGAAAATCAGTCTTTTAAAACACTCAACGGATGGGATGATTGTTAACAATGAAAATGATTGTGAAAAATCATTTGAAAATCACAACAGCACCATATGGCATGGAAATTAATTATTAATGCAATTAAAAATATCTGTTATCAATAAACTAAGCTAGGCAGAATAGATTACTAAGCTTTTGAAAATCTGTACAAGAGATCGTAATGTGCGTTCGGAATCATTAAAAAATATAACACGCCTCAAGAGTATAAAACAAAATATTAAAAACAAAAAGGAATGATTGTAAATTATTGTAAAGCTTAATTTAAATAAGGAGGTAAGTTTACGAGCTGCGTTTAGCTGAATAAAGCTGCCTATACACTAGCCTGTAGCGTCAGCTTCCGCTAAATAGATATTCATTAACGATTATTAAATTTTACTATCCTCCAATATAACAATTATTTTCTTTAAATCTACTTCTCGTATTTTATCTTTATTTTTGCAATCTTCTAAACGAATTGGCAGTAACATCGACCGCACATTATATTTTCAAGATGAGTTTAATATAGGTAATTGTTTGCAATAACTACAGTTAACATTTTAAAACAGCGTATTACTTCCTAAATTACATACAAGCTCAAATTTAACTTATACGTAAGTTAGATTAATACAAGTATAGGTATAGTTGTATAAAACGAGTGAAAAACCTAAAGTCCTTAGTTTTTACTATGCAAGGATATTATTGTAAAATATTAAAGTATAAGGTAAGTACCTACTACACTTAAAGATAGCTTACAGTAGTGTGAATAAGTCCTGGCAGTCGAAATGTTTAATTTCTTTCCTTTCTCAATTCAATTCATAGGTAATAAAAAAACATGACTTCAAAAAAGTCGAGTTTGAAAGCAAAACATCATCGTCCAAGAAAATTCATACAATTTAGTTACGAAATACGAAATAGGTAAACCGATTCGTATTTTCCATTTCATTACATAGATATTCACACAGACAAGAACATTTTCTTCTACCTACAAATAGATATGTCATCGAATCACGATTCCTAAAAGCAAGCGGTGATTATAAAACTTAAATTATATTCTTAATTTATTAATTACAAAATGAATTCATACAAACCTATCCAATACATGATTCTGATTGAAAAACTTAAAATTGATATAAAATATAGCTGGATTTCTTCAAGCTGGGTCAATAAACTGGGCAAGAAAATTCTAAATGCATATAACACAACATTAGGTTTTACGATATCATGGAAATATAAATTATTTACATAATGTTATGTAGGTACTACGCACACATAGGACTGACACAAATATAATTCACACGACACAGCCGATTCGTCTAAGAGTTCCGTAATATTGCAATAATGAAACTTGTTACCACAAATTTACACTACTTAAACATATTTCAACACTCGATATGAAAAATAAACTTCTAATTACAGCTGTAATAACTATTTATACATTTTACAATTATATGTCTGTATATTTGATCAGAATTGAATATCATATAATCGCATAAGTTTAGTCTAAGCGCACTGATTCCTCTAGATTAAATTTATATCGATAGCAAATTATTGAGATTATTGACCGATATCATAGAAAGTTTCATTAAACGCATCTAATTATCAACCGTTTATGGATTTTAACACTGAACTGTTCGATTTAAGAGAAAAATAGCGTGAACAGCTGCTTTATCGACTATCATAAGGTCATAGGATAATATACTCTATTATTATTACCCTTTCGACTCACAATCAAGATTTTTATGGTCACAATAGTAAATTTATCATAAGTAGCGTTCGTAGGCACTCGTTAGTTTAGCCTCATGTGGCCGACATCGCGATGTGAGGTATGGTGGGATTTTGGGTGGAGATTATCCAGACTAAAATCCTTCCTCCGCAGCGTTTTGTTTACGCACAGATTTAAAATAATCGGTACTGCTATTCAGCGCGGCAATGAAGCAACATTGCCGCGCTGAATACCAATACTGATACTAGGTAATACATGCCTACTGATACATGGCTAGCTAGTCAGTATCTTGGGCAAGCTTCCGATTAGTAGGTACTGATTTGGACTATTTTGGATCAGTTGAGCTATTTATAAATCGTTTGCAACGGTTTGTAGATAGCTCAACTGTTTGTATATATTGTGAATGTTGTAAATGCTGTATTAGTCTTAATTTTTTTTGTGAATAAAATAATCATTATTTATTATGTTTATAATAAAATTGTACGTTGAATAAGAGGGCGTGCAGTTTTAGATTGGATAATCTCTACATCGCTTTGGGACTCCATATCGTTCAGTCTACCTGAATATTTGGTACGGGACAAAGGATTCAATCCAAAGTGACTGTTATCGCTAGAAAATAGGAAACATAAAAAAAATCTTGGTCTCAGTTCGGCCTTGGCTCACATGGAGCATAAAAAAACATACCTACATTTATTAAATAATTAAATTTAGAGAGGTGGTAGCAGTGATTGGTAAGCCTATATTATTTTGTATAATATTTGAAAAACATTATTGTCTTTGATTTGGATTAGTGTAGTGTGGACAGATTCTTGATATTGCATTAAATGTAGGTACCTAACTGCACTTGTATATCTAGCAAATTATAAATAAATTGCAATTAAAAAAAAAAGTGGTACCGATTGACCCGCCTGCACCGGTCAAATATAGGTAGGTATGCAAAAAAAAAAACGGATTGAATTCAATCTATAGCGTCAGTATTGTGTCATTCGAGACTCAAGATACTTTTTTTATTATTATTCTTGAGTACCTACGTACCTAGGTATTATTTTTCGTTAGTCTGTATTAACTAATAGTGCTCAGCTCAAGTCTGACCAAGGAGGGAACTCTATAAAAAATCTTTGCTTGAGACTTGAGAGTTACTTTGAAAGTACCCAATGGAGTTTTATTGTAACCTGTGCGCAAACGACGCGATATTGATTTTTAATTTGCCTTTTGTAATTTAACCCGTGCGTAACTAAAGCAGTATTTTTTTAATGAAATGTTCAGTCAAAAGTTTTATTTTTATACATCCTTTGTCCCGTACCGCGTTCCGTGTTAATATTTAAGTACATAAAGGAGTCCCGCGCAGGCGCGTTTAGACGAGCCGGTCTCAGCGACAATTCGTGTAGTGGTCAAACGAGCCGAGGTACTCCAAAGCGGCGCGGTAACAGAATTCATACTGGTCCTGTTGAAAAAAAAAAAAAAATTGTAAAACAAAGAAAAACAAAACAAAGTGCGGATAACACGCAAAGTAGGCACTTGTGTGCGTTACCCAATTTCCCCTTACATTACCCAATAATTATCCCCTCTGCGATACCAATGTTTAGCCCCAGCGGTTACACAAACTTGCCTCTCTGCAGTATAGCTGTGCCTGCAGTGTATCCCTAGCATTATCAAAATTTTTACTATAACGTTACCCAAATGTTGTCCCTACCCAAGTTTATTTACATATATTTTTTCTGGTTGCCCCCGCGTTACCCAAATTTTGTGCTCATGCGTTACCCAAATTGTCTTCCCTGCGTGACCCAATTTCCCCCTGTGTTACTCAAGTTTTGTTTTTGCATTGCCCTGCGTTACCTCAGTTTGCAGCATGGCGGGGCGTTGCGTGCGAAGTGTGCGCACAGTTTGGAAAACATCGACTACTCCTTCGTACTGCATTCGCTCCAACACGGTTGACAGAGTTATGAATACCCCTGTGCGACCGACACCCGCACTGCGAAACAAAAGAAATATAATTAATAATTTATCTAAAAGAGCTAAAAATTGGTAAGACGAAGGAATAAAGTTATGTGAAAAACAAGAAATTTGTAAATTGAAATGTACCTTCTATGAATAGAATTAAATGCAGATCTTCGAAATTTTGTAGCACCTTTGCAACAAGATTTCGTAGCACTGCTACGAAATATATCATGTCGCTACGGCGTAGACTGAATGTTGCTGTAGCGGTGTCTACATCGTAGCAGTAAATATATCCGAATACTGCGAATACTCATCGGATTAATTACAAAACCGGATTTTGAATGATGTGCTCTTAAAATTAGGCTAACGTTATGGTAAAATTTCCTTTCAACCTGGTTTTGACCAGGTAGAAGAGACTTGCGTTTGAAAAAGTAAAACAAATATATATTATGCCAAATAACCTACTATAAATTTTTTCCTGAAACTGCAGGTCCTTTAATATCTCACCTGCAATGCACAGTGATCGGTCCATCCTGTCCAAACTGCTCTTTAGTCTTGTGCACCTGTCCCAGGAAGTCAATGAACCCTTCGCCGCTCTTGGGTACGCCTTGCTCCGGCCAGTCGGTGAATTGGAACTGACGGACGGTGCGGGATGCACCGTCACGAGCGTCTGTTACCTGCAGGAATAATAGAACTCAGTAAAGAAGGCATTGTTCTTCCATGTCGATCGATTTGTACAAGCCGGTGAGAGCCAGTACAATTAATAACAGGCCTTTACATCTATTGAAGATGATTTATAAAGCGTCAGGAGGCCACCTATGCCTACACTTAAAGGGACACTGTAGTGCCTGGGACAATGTTTAGATGTAGGTACAATTACAGGCACATAAATCAAGACCTGGCGCAGTACAATGCCATACAGAGCACATCTTATGGACGTGCGTGGCAAATACTAAGTCAAGGTAAGAAGAGTCTAAGTAAAAATCTAACTTTGACGATAACAACATATTTTTTGATATCGCACCTACTGCCTGTAAGTTAAACTAACCTTGAATTCCCTCAAGATGTACTGAGGCATGTTGTATTCAGCGATTGGGTCGACCACGAAGCATTGGTAGCGAACGGAGCGGTCCGACGGCCAGTACTGATGGCATTTCTCCTAAAAATGTAATGAAATGGTTACTTAAATGTCTAATGAAGGAAAAAAATTCGCAATAGAATATTATAACAATCCACTTGGAATAGGTACAGTTCGTAATTTAGAAGGCTACTTTTTAACTGGATACCAAGGAAGTAACAGGTTTTTTAAGTTGGTTTATAATAGAATACTTCACAGTATAATTACGTTGCAACTCACCCGTCCCATTTCTTTCAATTTGGTCAGCATCACGATTATGGTAGAGTTGTGCTCCCAAAGCATGCGCCAGAAGTCATCCGTAGTGTCCGCCAGAGGTCCTTGAGTAGCGATGTACGCAGCTCGGTACCGATACCCGTCCACAAACGAAGCGTTTATATAGTCAGACCCATCGCGGGGTGACAGGCAAACTCGCGACGACTCGTAAGGAAGAATGTGAACGAGCCTGTTCTTATGCTTGTTACACGGCAGACTGGCCGACACGAATCTGTTTGAATCAGCCTTCATGTTCGCTAGCTTCTTGAACTCCAACTCCATGCCAGTTATATTCTCAATTGTGTCGATACGCATCAGCTTCTGGATGTGAGCGTGGAGATTGCGAGCGGGCACTTCAGTATCTCCACAGACAACAGCCTCGAGCAAAGCGTCGTGGATGAAGATGTATTGGTCCTCGGTTTGGACCATATAGTTACGTTGCGCTCTGAGGCACGTGACGTGTCCGTAGATGTCAACTGTGCGCTCATGTCTGGCGCGTTCCAGCATGGAGTCGATGACGATGAAGCAGCCCGTGCGACCTACTCCCGCGGAGCAATGCACGACTAGCGGCCCGGCGTCGGGGGGGTTCAGAGCCCTGACCCGACGAAGGAACTGCAAGAACGGCGCTGGATGATCCGGCACTCCATGGTCAGGCCAAGCCGTGAACTGCAGCTGCTTGATTTCCCGCCGCTCGACGTTATTCTCCTTCGTCAGCTGGAATGTTCTGATGCAGTAAGTTGCCAGTTCTTGAACTTCAGCAATAGCAACGTTCATGTTCCCGTAGGTTTCGTTCCCGCGGCTGGGCCAGTACTGGTCGCACTTAATCCTCGTCCGCTCCTCCAATTTCGTCATCATTACTATCGTGTTCGTCCGCAATTCCCAACACATCCGCCAGAAATCGGCAAACGTTTCCTGCAAGGGCCCCTGAGTGGCGACATAAGCGTTATGTTTACGATAACCGTCGCAGTAATTGGCGTTGATGTAGTCGCTCCCGAGCACCCCGTCCATCGGCTGGAGTATTACGCGGCTGTGGTCGTAAGCAATTACATTAGCATAACGGTTCTTGGGTTTGTTTATTTCCATATTGGAGTGGTCCCACGTGAACTGTTGACCAGGCTCGATACTTTCGTATTCCTGGGAAAATTTCATGTTGTCGTTTGCCTTCAGTCTGTCGATGTGATCGCACAACTCGGAAATTGGAATAGGTGGATGAGAGATCATTGCTGGAGTTTGGAAGTTTAGTCGTCTCATCTCCACAGGGTCTGATGGTGCTCCAAATCCAACATCAGCTGACATCAGCGGTCTCGTAACTGCTGCTTGGTCAGGAGTCTTACAGGGCTGTCTTCGTCTCTTTACGATAAATAAAAGTACCAATAGTAACGAAAGCATCAATGCAGCAATGATGGGACCAATCACCCAGATCATGCCTGCTTCTTTTCTGTTCTCTTCTATCCTAATCTCGGGGTCCCCATTGATGTCCTTTGGGTCAGGTCTGCTGGGTTCCTCGCCCGGGGGCGCTTCTCGCATATCCAGCGACAAGTACTCCGAAAAGGGGCTTGAAGTGTATAGATGCTTTTGAGGAGTGTCCACAACCGCTCTCACAAACACCCGATACTTGATTCCAGGGTTTAATTTCCTATTTGAGAAGCCTTCGTACATCTCGTCATTTCCCAAATGGAATGTGTACAAAATATTTCTCTGTAAGAACTTAGCAGCAATATATGGGGCGTTTTCATCGTCTGTTCTAGCGTTATTCTTAATTAAATCTTCGGTTAGGAACTGATCGGGGTTCTTATGATTATGGGCCTTATCATCGGGCACTACAACTAAATAATAATGTGAAATAGGTCCGTATTCTTCGGAGGCTTGAGGTAGAATGACGAGAATTTCGTTTTCATAGACGCCATAGAAGTCGGGCTTTACCATCGGTTTGGGAGCTGCCATTTGAGTGGTAACAGTGATTTTCGTTGGCGGTCTGTACGAGTCGTCATTAGGTATGGCACTTACGTTTACGTTGTACGTTGTGAACGGTGAGAGATCGTTTATGGAGTACGCCGTCCGCTCATGCTTCACAATGATTTCCCTTCTCGGGATTTCTTGCGTTTGGGTCATTCCAAGCGAATCGACGAACTCCTTAATTGCGTTGTAGGATATCTTATAGCTTACAGGGTTTAATCGCAACGGGGGCGACCATGACAATGTCATGGAATGCGTGGATACGTCTTGAGCTCTCAAGTTCAAAGGCACTTCTTCTGGCTTTACTTTCACAGTAACCTTTTCAGATAACCGCCCTAATCCATCTGCCGTCTTAGCAGCCACAGCGATAGCATATTCTGCAAACTTTTCTAAGTTTTCCAAGTCTGCGGAATGTGTTACGTGGATGTTCTTCTGTTGCCATTCGTCCAAGTCTTCTACAGGAGTCATTGTGTAAAATATGACGTAACCTATGATCTTCTTTCGCGATCTGAAGGTTTCCCACCATACTTCGACACCTGACTCAGATGTAGCGACGGCTTTGACTGACATCGGCGCTCTGCCTATATCTCTTTCGGTGTGCGCCGTGATGTCTTTGCTATAAGGCCCAGCTCCCTGGTCCGTATACGCTCGCACTTTGAAGATGTAGTGAGCATCTTCTTCCAATCCGGTGAACACGGCTTTCATTGTTTCCAATGTTTTCTCAACAAGGGAAGATTGGTCTCCCCTTTTGTAGAATTGTATATCGTACTTCTTTATCTGGCCGCTTCTGTCTTCTCGGATTGGAGGCTCCCACCTCACGCTGATGATATCCGGTGTTTGGAAATGGTACG
This sequence comes from Eulithis prunata, assembly GCA_918843925.1. NCBI lineage: Eukaryota > Metazoa > Arthropoda > Insecta > Lepidoptera > Geometridae > Eulithis > Eulithis prunata. The sequence continues at coordinate 2,371,945 of OU974019.1, read as the reverse complement.
TCACGTTTGTTGGAGGTCCTTTTGGCGCGCCTTCTGGAGTCAACCAGTATTTGATAGCCTCTTGTCCAACGCCTATGTGATTTTTGCCTGCTATCCTAAACTCATATTGAACTCCTCTTTCAAGGTCTGTAATCTTATGATTGGCAGTTTTGGGAGGGAAATTGATTTCTTCGGTGAGTTTGTGGTCTTTGTTGCCATACCTCAACCGATAGCCGAGTAAATCTCCGTACGTTTGAGTTGGTTTTATCCATTCTAATTCTATCGAGACTATTGGTTCTCTCTCCAAAACCCTGTAAAAAAGCAGCAGATTACCAAAATATTTTTTGGAATCAAAGTATTGTTTTAAAACTGCTGAAGAGTTAATAAACTTACTTGAGGGTGACGACAGGCCTGTTTGGTACACCGCCAGGAGTCTTTATCATGGTTGGCGGACTTCTATCTCCATCTCCTTTCCTTGTAAGAGCAGCAACTTGCACGCTGTACTTCGTATCAGGCTGGAGTGCGGTCACGTTCAGCTCCATGATCGTTTCGTCCATTACATTGAAACGCATCGGCTCGTTCAGAAGACCCTTACCCTGAGGCAATGATTTCTTAAATTAAACGTAACCTTACTATTGCATATCATGAAACTAGTTATAAAATACCTACCTCGTCTCTTAGTTCTTGAACGTGAACGTGGTAGCCCCTTATGATGCCGTTTTTCTCTTTCTCTAGCGGCGGTTTCCACGCTACATGGATGGAGGTGGAGTTGATGATAGTTATCTTCACGTCTTGGGGCTCGCCGGGCACTGTGAGCACACATATAGAGTGTAAGACATCTGAGCCGAACCTGTTCGAACTGACTTAAATGCCCTATCAGCATCTATGGGAGCACTAGAAAATCTACCTTAAGCGTTAAGTTTAAAGGGTCTAAATTTGGAGTAAAGCTTCAAAAGAATCTGGGAAGCATAGTGCGGTCGGTAATCCCGTCGGTGATGCTGATAGAGTATTTCGGTCAAAGGCGAGTGACTACACACGCCTCAGCATCTCGATCGGGCATTTGAATACCAACACACACTGAGACATAATCATAAACGCCCTTTCACATCACCATTACCAATTAAAAACCATTACCTTCCAATCCACATCATAGAACAACTAAATCGTCAAGCTTTACAAAGAGTCAAACATTTAGTAAAGTCATCTATAGTTATCCAAGCGGCGTGTCTATATCTAAGAACATCGTTATTCACACACTGCAAGGGATCATGCTTCGGGACGTTAAACTTGGGAGCGTAAAATCGAAAGTGAATACCACACCAAGTCTTTAAACTCTTAAAAATACGTCTACGGAGACATGCTTGTCAGATAACCGCTTGCAGTTTGTTTGAGAAGTTAGAGTATTACTAGGAAGATACTACATTAAGCATAGGCACAAGCACAAACGCACACCAATACAAGCACTAAAGTAATGTATACTCACTCTTTATAGCTGTACGGGTTACCGGCAGCCCATACAAAGTCAGTGACGAGAGAAAAAAGAGAAAAACGCATTCAAATACATTTAAGACAAATTGTGCGAACATTGCAGGGCGAACGGAACTACTAAGTGAGAGATTACGAGTAGAACGCTTGTCGGCAAAATAGGGGCACTCTTATTTTACTTCCTCGTATATTTTGAGCTCTTTAGGAGGCGCATTCGTTTAAGCCGCTTGGGGCGGCGCCGGTCTACGTTCGCGTGCATTGCCTTTTTCTGTTCCCAGTGCACAAATGGGAAATTCATTTCGTGAATGGGTTGAAAATGCTTGCGCGAGCTTTCTTCGTAGAATCCTTAAATACGAAAACAGCTCGTGAAAACACTTAGTAACAATTTAAAGCGTACAGAGGGAACAGAGCAAGGCGAATGCCAACGCATCTATTCCATGCCCCGCAGAGCAGACACTCACACGCACATGTATTGATTAACGCGACGGCCGCTTTGCAGTCTTTGTGTGTGTGCTTCTTTGTGTCTTGTTGTCAATGTGAGCCCACCGTTGCCTCTGTGTGTGTGTTGACTCGTACCTCGTGTTATCCTCTGTGATGTTAGTTTACTGTGTGTGTCCTTTTGCTCTTCGAATATACTGTTTCGGTAAGTAAGATAGTAGTACTTAACAGGAGTGATCGGAGCCTGCCGGTGTGACGATGCGTGCATTCCCCGCCAGTCGATCAGTAACGGCAATTAGCGCACTTTAGGCAATAGTATTCTGTATATGTCACAATTATCTAGTGTGCATGCACGATAGTCTGATAGAGATACGGAAGAAAGAAGAGAGACTGAAACCGCTACTGCCAAGAAGTTGTAGCACAAGAGCAAGTGATAGACAGAGAGACAGAGAAAGATAGAGGTAGCGCGTAGTCTAGTACCGAGCATCGGGGGTACGGGCGAAGGTAGTCGGTTCGAATCCGTCGGATCCGTGTGCGGCCAATGAGTTCGGTGGAATTTAGTGGATCGTCGGGACTCGGCTTCGACCCGGACGCGCCCGCTAATAGTAGATAGGTAGTAGTAGAGTATAGTGAGTAGAAGTAGGTAGGTAGGTAGTTGTGAGTTGCATGCGCGCGTGTGGTGTGGGGACGGTATTGGTATTCAAATGCGGCGCTCGGGGCGTAGTGGTGCGTGTGCGCCGGGTGCGTGAGGCCTGCCTCGAGCCCGAGCCACGCACTCGCTCTCTCACCTCGCGTCGTCGCTATGTGCTGTGCTGAGTGCTCCTAAAGGTGCATCGCGTGCGGCCCGCAACCGGACCGGAGCCCTAGTTGCGACCCGCATGCTACCTAACCGGTGCCCGGTGATAAATTGAACGAAAACGGTGCGGTGTCGTAAGAAAGCATGCAAAATTGTGTCCATCGCTAAATACTCAACATGTGCGCCAAAATCAAATAACGGTGCTTTTGACACTAGACCAGGTGCATTATAAAGTTTGCAGTTCAGTGAGTGCCATCTTAGCGAGTCGACGTAATCATCGGAATGAAATCATTACATGTGACAGTGAGTGGAAATATCGACTCTATGCCGCTAGTGTAGCGGCTAAGATACAGTGAAACCAAAATTGTGATGATAAATACATAATTTCCAGCAAGCATAGTAAACGTTACGAGAATTGACCTCCTTGTTTAGAATCCTGCTATGTGCTCACAAAAAGAAACAAAAGAAAAGAATGATATTAGTATTTTGGTAATAACTGCGTTTCATATAAGATAATGACCTGAACCGTTGCAGACATTTTTACCATCACCAGTTGCATTATCATTTGTATTTACAGTCGAAATGGATCGTTTATTTGTGACTCTAATTTTTATTACAAATAATTTACAGAAAATCAAATAATATTTTCCATTTCGACTGTTACCTCCACCGATAAAATCATCCATATCAATTACACAGACAATTACAGTTAATGGATGATTTTAGATTTGTATACCACCACTGTGTTCCGAGAATTCATGTAAATTATTAATTTATTAGTTAATGAATTTATTTTTCAATATTGTTAAACGAAATGTAATATCAAAGGATGATCGATCATTCATTTAATTTTTTTCAACAATGTATTTTTAAGTCTTACAAAAAACGTTTTAACTGTTTGTTTTTAATGTAACTCCTTTGATATTACATAGTCAAAGAATGTAGTTAATTCAACTGATTATTTAGGTAAATAAATGAATTTCATTGTTAGGAAACTATTTCTTTGACTCAAAAACGCTCGATATTGTGATTTATTTGTATCAAGTTACTCAGGATTATGTATCTAATCCCAAAAGACATGAGTAGAATGATGAAATTATGAATTGCAAAATGGTTATTAGAATCGAATTATGTATTCATGAGTGTTTTTAGCGGTGACACCAAAAGTTATCCAAAAAATCAAGAAAAAACTGTAGATAAACTGAAAAATTTATTAAAAATTATAAAAAAACTCCTTATTTATATTGTACGTATATTTTGAAAACATCTGGTAACAATTAACTAGACACTCGACTATCATAAGGTTGTACGTAAAACAAAATCTCAAAATTATTCCTTTTCAAAACATCAAGGGTGTTATTACAAAAAATCTCGTTAGTCCAGGTTTAAACCAGGACTATGTAGTCTAGGTTTAGAGTCATCAAAAGATCGAGCGTCACTAACAGTATAACAGTTGAACGTTCGTCCAAGACACGTACCGTCTTCGTGAGTGCGCACAGTGACGGGATACGAAGCCGGGCCGTCGCCCACGCTGGTGCCGGCCAGCACCCAGATCCGGTACTCCGTCCAACGTCTCAACTCATCGAGAAGGAACGACGTCTGGTTCAGTTTCACCACCGTCGCCTCAGAGTCTCCTCGTCCAGACTCCACGCAAAGTAGCTTGTAGTACGCAATTCTTCCGTTCGCTCGCTCAGCGGGCGGTGGGTGCCAAGCCACCCGAATAGACGTAGGCGAAGCCGCAACAGCCGTAACATTCATCGGAGGTGCTCCAGGAACTAAAATATCTCATCATTAAGTATCCGCGCAATCTGAAACTCAAAACCTTTACCCTATCCGATGCAATCACTGAATGCGAAAATGTGCTGTAAAATAAACGCATGCAAGTTGATCCGCTCGCCCATACATCTCTTTTTCTCATCACTCTCTCCTGCAAAAAATACGCCGTTTGCTCGCGACACGAAACTTTTTTACTAAAGAAACTGAGTTTAATTCAATACGGAAACGCGATGCTCTTCACGTCGCGAGCAAATTGGTAAAAATAATTCAAACTCGAGGTGAAAACCTCATTAAAAGTGACCTAAGTACAACATTAAGCGACTACTAAGGTACCGTGTACGCTTCGCTCGGGACTTGGGACTTGCGTACACATTACCGTTTCGACAATAACGATTACAAAACACATATTGTGATATAAAAACTTGGTGCTTTGTGCTTTTATTACTGGCGGCGTGCCGGGCAGGTGCTCAATGTGAATTATTTTAGGAAATTACCTTAGAATCCTTACGGACTCACATTCACACTCCACAAAGCATCGGGGAAGAGATTCATCCAAGAACTTGATCTAGTTTGAACATTTACGCGGTATTTTGCAAAGTCGAAAAGTTAAAAGCATTTCTCATAAATTGTTTACTGTTCTCAGGATTCAACTGGGAAGCTGTTAAATAGGAGCCGTGTAAAGTGGATTTAAATGTCGAGTCAAGTCGGGGGTAATTTAACCTCGTAGTAAAAACAAGTGATACTTTTAGTGGAAGTGTAAACCTACTTACATTTTACACTAGGCGACTTTTGAGATGGGTTGACGTTTTCAGAATGTTACTCTAAAGGTTTTATAACTCAAAGGGGTACTTTTATTTACGTAACGACCGGGAAATGTTTTGCTTGGGACAACTGTTTACGTTTGAGTTTTGTCGGCTTTGCAGTAAATATAAAGACGTTTACTAACTTCTGTGAAATACATTATTATTCCCTTAAATTTTACCCTACCATACGATAACTTTTATGTTATCTCAAGCTATCTTATTTAACTTTTTTAGCCGATGAAAAATACGCCACTTGACCTACACATTACTTTCACGCTTACAAAGTTAATAAAACTAAAGCTTATTCTCATGATTGATGACTATAATTCTAAAGGGTATTCAATCTTCAACGTCAGATCAAGTCTAGTTCACTATATAAAAAAGTGTACAAAATACAGAAAAAATTGAAAAGTCTTCAATAGTAAAATACTTTTCTCTTCGACTTTACAGGTACCAATTACAATAAAAACTCTTCGATCAAGTTCTTGTACGAGCCTCCCCTACCACAGTCATGACCCCTTCAGCACATACCATACTGCTTCGTCCGGACGGCAATAGGCGGGGTGGTAGCTCCCTCCCCGCGTTGCGACCTCGCAGCCAGCCAAATGTAGTACAACGTGTTGGGGTATAGACCGTTGAGAGTGTATGTTTCGGTTATTGGTATCCGCCTATGATGAAAAACGGCATCAAAAACCTTGTAATTTTATTTATATTGATCGCTGAGGGCTAGGTAAAACTGCCGATAAATCTGTTGTTATGACAGTGGAAGTTTTGAAAGTGAATATTAAATAGAGCCGGTATAAAATGACCGGTGATTATAAATATTCAGAGCCTTATATATTATCAAAGAGAATCAAGTCTAAGTAAAATAAAATACAATACATTTATGAGTTTTTTTCGTGCCAATAAAAATTATAAAAGTATCAAAATGACTTTAGAGCTATTACAACCATCCCAGACTTTGACTCCGTATTGCAATATCGAGTGGACTTTTGCATATTGAGATGAAAGTGCTGCTAAGTCGAAAAACCTTCAATTTTAGTACAACTATTGACTAGGCTATCGAATTAGGACCCCTGTTAGTTGTAAGAATGATAAATAAATAAATAACTCACTTCCTATGATGCTCCTTAGCGTAAGTATCGTTCCAGTATAGTTCGTACGAGACAATGTTGTCTCCAGCGTGCGCTGGCCGTCTCCAAGACAGTGTCACTGACGTCTCGCCTGCCTCCACGGATACTAAGTTTGAAGGTTGGGAAGGTACACCTGATGGAAGAAAGTTTAATATTATGCAAGACATCTAAATAATGCCAGAAATATATATTACAAGAATAGAATCAGCTATCAGCAATGTAGTTCCCAAAATAAAAGCTTTGCTTAGTTTGGGACTAGAAGGCGTTGAAAGTGTCGAAAGCCTTCAAAAACTTTAAAAAAGAGAATAAGTATGTGTCAACTTTATTTAATTTCGTTTTTCATTGCCACACTTCAAAGATATTCAGCACTAGGTACTTTTAAAATGTATCCTGGCACGAGCCGGATTTCCGAATACAAGTTATTTCGTACTTACAAGGAGACTTTCAACACTGGTAATATTATTATCTTTTGGAAACAATAAAAGCATCCGATTGTATTTATATTTGAGACTAGCCGTCGCCCGCGGCGTTGCTCGCGTTCTAGACCCTTTAGAGTGCGACTTTTCAAAATTCCTTTCTTAGTGCGCCCCTACACTATATAAGGATCTTACCTTCCAAATTTCATACCTCTAGAACTTATAGTTTAGGCTGTGCGTTGATTCTCTGTCAGGTTCAAAAGAGTTTTATATATATTGATGATGATTTTCAGCTACACTTTTCACTTCTACCCGACAGATTGCATAGTCACACTTACCTTGCTGAGTTTTGACCTGTACAGGCGCAGAAATGGGTCCGGGGCCCACAGAAGTGAACGCCTGAACCCGTATCGTGTAAACCGTGTGGGGCGTTAGCTCGCTTATCGTTGTCAGATGACTGTTGTCCACCTAAAATAATTAGAGCCGTGATAAAAAAAAATCTTCTAAACAATTGACAATCGGCTTAACATGAGCCAATTTATATTCACACATCCTAAGGCCTCAAACGCACTAGCGGTGAACCGCGGGGGCGGCTAACCGCGCGTTCACAGTTTAATAATAATATGCAACCGCTTGTGATTGTACGCAGCGGTTGCATATTAAACTGGAAACGCGCGGTTAGCCGCCCCCACGGTTAACCGCTAGTGCGTTTGAGGCCTAAAACGCGAAAGTTTGTATGAATGTTTGTTACTCTTTCACGCAAAAAGTACTGATTCGATTTGGATGACACATGGAATATGTATTGTTTGTGACACACAGGCTACTTTTTATCCCGGTAAGACTACGGGATCCAACGGGACGCGAACGAAGTCGCGGGCGGATGCTAGTACAGAATAATAATAAGTTCAATGCTCGTGACTAATGAAGTGGATACTATTGGTTGATTTCTTCGTCGCACACCGCACATTTTCCTCACACATATTTGGTAGAACAGCAGCCTTATTCTATGCACTTACACTTACACTTGACATTAGCAAGATAAATGGCGGACAGAATATGTCATAGACAAATGAAAATGCTTGGTATTTATGCTTTACATTGATGATAATGAAGTAACAAAATTAACGTTCTAAAAATACATATATAAAGTACAAACCTTTTGTGAAAGCCAGGACTGAAGGGGTTGTGATGGATCCGTTGTAAAGTAGATTTTGTAAAGCTGTAAAAAAAACATTGAGTTAATCTTCTGAGAGAAGGTATTTTTAATTCTTTATCTACTTGGGTACTTGTGTACGAAATTTTGAACGCGTTGTGTGTTTATAAGTGTTTGACTAAAACTAGATACTTAAAAAAAAATTGTCCTTTTACTGCCTGAAATTAGCCATGGTAAGAAATATCAATAATCAAAATCAATTTGTAGGTACAAGTTTTATACGTAAGCTATTTTCTTTGTAAGAATAATCATACAAAAAACATAGCAAGACTATAAAAGCTCTTACAAAGGAAAGTTTTCTTACCGTTACTTGACCGTTGGGCGTCTCAGGCTCATCCCATTGAATTACCATGGTGCTGGAGCTTAGGGGTCGAACCTGGACATTCCTTGGCGCTGAACCCGGTTCTGCAAAAAATAAGTATGATTAGTACACAGAACTACCTTTTCAAGGTAAGTTATTTTTATTTAAGTTATTTACAATATAAATATATATACGAACTACGTTTTTACTAGTAAAATACATAGGTAATAAAAGTATACCAGACACGTGTAAAGGTGACCAAGTAAACATTTGTTCTAGAGCTATGATGGGTTTTCTAATAATGGAATCGGTTTGAACACAGAACACTAAGTCTCGCGTGGGTTCGAAACAGTATAAAACAATTTTTTGCTACTAAAGGTAGAAGTTTTACAATAAGTATAAACATTTCAGCAAAAGTAGCAAATATATCTTCAAATACACGTGGCGACGATATAATAATGAAAGAAAACAACAATACACCCTTTGATATTAATTCCAATGAAATCCTTTAAACGCCTACGTTATATCACAAAAGCAATAACGCAAACAGCGCTACATCAAATAAAAGAGTAGAAACGCGTCTCAATTACGTACAAAATGAAAATAAAAATAATGGGACAATAAGAGCCGTGGGCACAATAGCCATTCTAATAGGATTTGTAATCGCAAGCCTTAACATGATGAAATGGGGCGCCAGCGTCACTCAATGAAAAATTTCTTCTTCATGATACAACCGAAACAATAAAAGTTCCAGGAGACGATGAAATATTAAAACGCGATAATCTCATTCCGAGGCGAAAATCCGGGTCGCTGGCTAACTTTCCCTTTATTAGAAACGTAAAGAAAGATAAAAAAATGTCCGCAATTTTATATGACCACGTTTTCATTACTCTCTCGACTTTTACTCCTGCAATTTTCGTTATTTGTGGTGAACGTTTCGGAATGTTGAAAGTAATATTTTAAATTAGTTGATAGCTCTTTGATATTGTGAGGTATTTACAGTTGGTGGGGTAATTTTATGTTATTTAATTATGAAGGGGAAGATCAGGAACCGAGTATGGAGTAAGTTATTAAGCGTATTGTGGTTGTTAATAATAACCAGATTAGAACCGCAATGATATTTGACGATCAAGATACAAAGAGTTACACTGCGCAGTACAGATGGTGATATGGCGTGTTGTTTTATAACAGAGACTATAAAAATCTATGTAACTCGAACTTCAAGTAAGTACCCACTTCAGCAAAGTCATTCTGCAAACACACTTCGAATCTCGAACGATTTAGATTCGCTCGTCTTTTCAAAAGAAAGAAAGCACTGAACATGTTTTCCTAGAAGTTACGCAAATCTAGGTGATGTGCATAACTTCTAGAAACAGATTAAACTTGTAGGTATATAGTTTTTTACCACAAAGGTCGAATATTAGCAAAATTGCATGCAATGAAATACCCATTTTACGCATCCCAAATTATTAACAAAACAGCTAATATTAATGGGTTTACTTACTTGCTCCTTCATTAAAGTGATCCACTGCAGACGAACGCAAAAACAAATACAATATTAGTAATCGGTTGCCGTACGGGACTTCACACAAAGGTGCTATATTGTAAAACTGTGTGTACTATTTTAAAACTGTGTGTACTATTTCTAGTTTCCGTGCTAGAAGCAAAATACCATTCTCAATGTTACAATCTCCATTTTACTCAAAACATATAGCAATAACGTTATTTTGACAAACGAAAACACTCATTATTTCTTCTCAGATATAACATAGTATAATATAGCTGTTTAATTTCTTGTTATCCAGCTGTCATCGACAATTAAACTAGCTACTTCTAGCACGGAAAACCTACTTAATACCACAATACTCAATTGATTGTCACAGGAGAAAAAAAACACCGGGAAGTGTCTCTCGAAATTGGCTGAAAAATCCAAAAATTACCTAATACACTGTGAAAAACAATAGTTAACCTAACACGTATAAAAACGTAGTGGTGCATGAGAAAACAAAACGAAAACCACGCACTACAACTACTACTAAAAATGAAAGAAACAGTGCAAAATAAACAATAAAAAATGTTAAACTCAAGCGAAACTTACATGAAAGCGACCCACGTACGTCGTATATACGTAGCATGTAAAAACGATCAAAGGAAACACCTAGTTAAAGAATGCTGGGCAAAAGTAAGTAATCGGCAAAAAACGCATTCAGTTTTGTAATGATTTGTGAGAGATTGAATTACATTGATTTTTTTTTATATTTTGTCAACACAAACGTTCACTAACGTTAATATAAAGAGAAGACAAGTTAATATAAAGGAGTAGAACTGATTCTAAAAATTTGCTACAAAAATGGAAAACAAACTATGATTATTATTATGACTGACAAAGCAATGTTATGTAGGTGACGTAACATAATACATTATTACCATATATTATAAGAAGACACATTCAATTTGCAGGAACTGATTCTATATTTGATAAAGTATGTGACATTTCTGGTAGCGTATTTTGCCTAAGGCCAGCAGCAGATAGTATTATTTTATAATAAGACAGAGTTCAATAGAATAAATAAAAATCTATGTACCCAACTCCAAAAGCAAGGAAATTAAACTTAAGATGTCAGAGAGTCTGAAGCAATGTAAAATTAAACGATAAAGCTAATGTATGGATGTCATCATAATTATGAGCATTTAAAACGGCATTCTATACTTGTAAAAAATATTACACAGAAATTGTTTTGTCTTTCACGATGAATAAATCTTTAGCCTTAGGAACTAAAGAATCCACTATGTATGGATTTTATTCCAAGAAGTTCATATCTCTTTTCAAAGTCCAAATTTTACTTTTTAACGTTTTTTTAAACTAAAGAGTCGTAAAAGTACAAACAGGCAAATTAAACTCGAAATATCAATAATACAGTGGTTGTTTGAGTTTATTGAAGTTTAATTATCTCTGAGATCTAAATAGGCCAAAAAAGCGGCGCATCTTGGGAAGGCTGGTGGAAAGCGATGGGCGATCGAGTAGAAAGGAAGGGATATGGGGACAGGGGAAGAATAAGGGGTACTTTGAAAGCGCTGGTGGAAAACGGTGATCAAGTTAAAATGAAAGAATATGGGATGATTACATTTGAAGAGTTAACTTTGAATTCCTGCAGGTATAGCAAAACCAGGACTGGCCGACAAACCTTGGAAGGCTGGTGCAAAGCCAAAGATTGGAAATATTTGGATTGGAGGGGTTAATTTCAAAAGTTTTCAGGGCCAATTAAAACATGACATATTTTGGAAGACTGGTCAAAAGCTGGTGATGGAAGAAAATTATGTATGATTCTTCTAAATAAATACGTATTGACTTTGAAATTGAAAGATAGAAACGATGAAATATACATAATGATGAAAGAAATAGGAAAGAAGAAAGTATAAAATAACGTACCAGTTTCTCCAGTGGTGATAACAGCAGGCGATGACGGAGGTCCTCGTCCGATATTGTTGACAGCGATCACAAACATCTCATATTCTGTGTACGGAGAGAGGTTTGTAACGGAGTAGTACTGAGTGATCACTCCTGAGATCTCGCTGAATGCCTGAGGGAACAGACGGATTTAATTTAACTTGTTTCTAATGACAGCGAAGCGATTGCAAATATTCAAATTGCTTTTAAGTCATCCTGACTTCTCTTTTTTCTGATATTATTTTGCTAGATTGCAAAACTATAATAACGGAGTGTTTTTGACCTGAAATAAAGTTACTAATTGTTTCGCAAGGTTAGTTAGATATCGCTGTAATGAATTAAATACAACCCTCTGCATTTTTTTCTAATATCGGTTCGCCGCGATGAGCAAAAATCTCAAAATCTCAAAGAGGTACGTTACGTACATCCAATTAATTTACACTGTGACAGTAGGAAATATCCTTACAAGTCACACTGTAACTTTTATATTTGAAGTTTTAGTAGTGTAGAACTTGTCTCACTAAGTGTACTGTGTGCCTGGTTTGTGTGTAACTCGTAGGGAACTCACCCTAACATCTGTTACGGAGGTTGAGTTCATAATTCTTACCTGATTAGCGTATTTTGGCTTGTACTGAATAACATAGTACTGAGGCTCTTCAGGGCCGGTGTACGTCCATGCCAGTCGGACGGTGGTAGCCGTCACCTCTGAAGGTCGCACTTCTGTCGGTGGTCCAGGTAGTGCTGGAAGAAATAAGATTGTTTAGGCAACCGAATATATTTGTGCGGTTGTATGGGACGATATATTAGATAGCTCTACAGAATCCATTCAGTATTCGGGAGATCATATAGGATATAGGTGTTCGGTGGATCATATACCTCGTGTAGGTATAATATGATCCACCGAACATCTTTGTGAATATAGTAAATAGAACAAATCGAAAAAAAAAACAGTTTAACTCCAAGTCTTCTTCTTCTTTTTTCATTTGCCTGCCCGCCATTTAAACAGACACGCCATCTATTTATTAAAATAATTTGAATACCGAACCCGTCAAATCAACCAGTGGACAAATCGATTGCCATTTGTTTTAGAAAAAATATAAAGAACTGTTGAGGTTTGATGCCAGCACCAAAAAGGTTATCAAAATAAGATACCGAACTCATTTAACGAAAAGAGGCGCCATAACTGAACGACTATTTGAAATGGAGGTGGCCTTCAGTAACCATGAACAAGTAAAGAGTTGTAAAGTAGAGTCTGACAATGTTTGGAATGAAATCAAAGATTTGTAAGTACCTATATAGGTAGTGTCATCTTTAAACTTTCATAGGTTTAAAGCATTTTTTCGGTACAGTCGATGTTTCCAGCTAAGTATTGGTTTTCCAATTTTGCCATTACTAAGCACTTCAAACTTAACATGGTCGGACTCTAGTAACTTTTGTGCATTTTTCGACTAAATATATCTACTGGTCCCTGCACGATCGGGAGAAACCCACGTATGTATAAATTGCGGGTATAAAGCTTACAATTCCAACCACACAACATGTTGAACTTTGACCAAAACCAAATTCCGCAAGTCCTGGGAGTGTTTGGCAAGTTAATTGTATACCCTCTCGGTTTCTGAGTACCTTAAGGTTAGCCTCCGACCACATTTGCAATCGTGCATTCTTTTCTCTATCTGCCATCGACAACAAAAAACAAACAAACCAGAGGATTTCACAAAACACATGAACAGTTTGTTTGTTGGCTCCCTCGCTGGCACTTTGGCCATGTGTTTGTATGGTATTTCCCAGTTCATTTGCTTACCTACTTTCTTATTCGTCAATACGAGTACCTACTTCATCCTACTCGGACTAACGTCTGCTGCACTCAGGGGTATATTTATATTGGTCTTCTAAACCTGAGCTAACTCTTCTTCTTTTATTTATGGCCCTGTCCGTCAATTCGTCAGACAATTTTGCCACTGAGCTAACTAAAATGATTGCTTAATTTGTTGTCATCTCTTTCCGTTGTCATGCAAGTGACAATCATAGAGCATTTTTTTTTTTTTTTTGGATTCGAGTTTTCACATTTTTTGAAACAACACATAGCATTTTTATTTTAATAGTTTTTCTTGTGTTATTGTGAGTATTATTGTTTAATTATGGTGGAATTTTAACCAATAATACTTAGGTCGTAACATAAAGTGTGAGCCATTGGAATAAATGTGTGTAAAGTGGTTTCTCTGAATGTGAAAAGTCGTTTCAGGTTTTGAAGAGAAAATCCACCATTTTCTTTTCAAAACAAACGACAGCCGACTTGACAAATGACTTGACTTGACTTATTTATTACAATTTTAACACTTGACATTGGCAAAATTGTCTGTCGAAATGACGGACACAGGCCATTAATGAAGAGAAGAAGAAGAAGAGCATTTTTTTAAAGCCACGCCATTAATAAAGAGGTTAGTGTTTACGCAGTGTTTATGGCGTATTTTTTTAAATACATTTTATGAAAATGTGCATTTTTTCTCTAGTCTAGGCGTTTTATTGTACTTCTTAAAAGTAGTGATCGCTAACGTAAGCGATCCCATACCAAAAACGGTGCTTATGTATAAAATAATAACCACTAATGTAAAAAGCATGCTTACACTAGGGTTCGAAGCGCTCTCTTTCGGTCCAAGGAGGGCATCGAGCATTTCCTGCACTCACCTAACTGTAGGAACTGTGTGGGTAAAGTTACGTAGGTAGAATACATCTCTTACTTACATACAAGTCCCTAGAAGTAAAGTACAGTCAAGAGAAAACATTCCGGGTCATCTATAAAAACTTGAATATCGTAAAAACTATGAATGCTAGTTTAGTGAAATAAATTGGGTTTCATAGACAGTTTTTTACTTAATTTATAAAAATAAAATCTTGTTTAGATATATTTGGTAGCTATGTCAGCCGCGACAATTTTGAATGAGTCTTTTTTGCATCAATTACAAAACTTGCCCGATTACCCTGTTTACAAGCTTCCTTGTAATTCCGGAAAACGAGGTTTTCCCCTAAGATTAGCCTGCAACAGGTCCCCCATCCCTTAGGATACTTATCTCTGCCTGTTCAAACTAGATATGATAATACACGTCTTATTAAAGTAACCTTAGGTGTTGGCAAACCTTATTTTGTGAAATAGCCGAAGGTGGTTAAGCCGAGGTCTTCTAACCCACATTTATTGGTGTAAAAAGAAAGGATACTAATTTTTTTATACACCGATGACGTAACTTTATCAGCATGGTATAATAAAGTTGGTATGACCGTTAATTGCGTTATATGCATGGGAAACTTCACTTCACTCACAAATAATACCAATACTAGTAATGACTAATGCGACGCGTCCACTGCGTCGGAATTGGAGCGTACAGAGCCCGTAGTCTGTGCATTTGTTTTACTTTCGACTCGATTATAGCACACGCAAACGCATTCGCAAAGCGAGAAATTTTGTATGAAATTGCACAATTCCAAAATCTTCCGCTAGAGGCGCTTATCCGGGTTTCATACAAAATTTCTGGCTTTGCGAATGCGTTTGCGTGTGCTATATTCGACTCGAAAGTAAAACAAATGCACAGACTTGGGGCTCTGAGCCCCGAGTCTGTGCATTTGTTTTGACTTTCGACTCGAGTGTAGCACGCGCAAACGCATTCGCAAAGCGAGACATTTTGTTGGGAGTTGCATAATTCCCAAATCTCCCGCTAGAGGCGCTTATCCGGTTTTCATACAAAATGTCTCACTTTGCGAATGCGTTTGCGTGTGCTATAATCGAGTCGAAAGTCAAAACAAATGCACAGACTTGGGGCTCAGAGCCCCAAGTCTGTGCATTTGTTTTACTTTCGAGTCGAGTGTAGCACGCGCAAACGCATTCGCAAAGCGAGACATTTTGTTGGGAGTTGCATAATTCCCAAATCTCCCGCTAGAGGCGCTTATCCGGTTTTCATACAAAATGTCTCACTTTGCGAATGCGTTTGCGTGTGCTATAATCGAGTCGAAAGTCAAAACAAATGCACAGACTTGGGGCTCAGAGCGTTTGTTGCTTTGTAATGATTTCTACAGCGTGCACTAGATTGGCATATTTGCGCAAGTATATTGTAAATACGCATAGTATGCTCCGTACGCTCCGATGCAGTGGACGCGTATCTTAAAAGGGTAGCCAGGAGCAAATAACTATTATTGAGATATAGTCAAGGTTAAATGAAATTATAGCGTTCAAGCCATAAATCACTATTTAGCCAATGTAAGAACCACACATCGCCTTGATGAGACTATCCGTGGTTAGTGGCACATAGAGACGTATATTCTCATCAGTTATAGAACTGGTTGATGATAATTATGACATTGATGATACATTGTTTTGGTTGCCTTCATGTCTGGAAGCTCAATTACTCACTCAGGGACTCAACAAATGAAATTATACTCATAATTTCTTAGGATAACTGTTGCAAATTTATGGTAATAACTTCTCCGCGAAAGAGGGATTTACGAAAATCAATTTGATAAATTGTAAGACGGGCCCATCCATTATGAATTAGTGTTAGAAATTATATTTGAAAGGGTTGCAAAGTTGCGCGGTGCTCGGGGACAAACGGATGTCGCCTGATTAATGATTAATTTTAGATGAAATTGACCTTGTTTGATGAAATAAAAGCTTATCTTGACAAAATAAATATTACTAAAATGTTATCGCATCGCTGACGTTGGCGAAAAGTCTGCTTAGATAATGTGGGATTGGGTGGAACACATCAGCCGAATGCATGAGGACAGGTGGGCAACAGTCGTCACACAATGGGTGCCTGCAGATGGGCGACAAAGCCGGGGTAGAGCGAAGAAGCTTTGGCGTGACGACCTCATCGGAAGAACTGGAGGGATATGGAGAAGACCTTTGCCCAGCAGTGGGACAGTATGGATTAATAAAAAAAATAAAAAATAATAATGAAATGAAAAATATGAAGAATAATATAGTAATAAAAAGAAGAAGAAGAAGAAGAATAATGTAGTAAGAGAAATAATAAACGTTTTGACTTTCCTGTCGTGTGTATCGATGTAATTATGTCGCAGGTATGATAAATAATGTCCTTATTTTCTCATCTTTTGTTAGGGATAGACAGCTAAAGAAAATACTCACATTGAACTTTGACTTCAGCCATGGTCTCTATAACTCCTAGCACGCTCGCAGCCTCACAAGTGTAGTTCGCAGACTCCCTGATATCTTCCAGTTTTAGAGTGTTAAGGCCGAAGGGGGGGTTGTCTTCTGGTGTAAGCCATTTTGCTAATCCTGTGAGAAAACGAATAATGCATTTAGATTTGATGAAGATCTCTTGATCTTTGCAGATTTTTTTTTTATGGTTTCAACCCCGCAGGGTTTTTTTTATAAATTTCGGTCGGTTTTTGATATTGATTGCTGCGTGTATATTGTTTTTACTTATAGAACAAGGGTCTAGTATTTATGTGATCCATAACCTTGAGTGTCCTAATAGCCAAAGTGGGAAAGACCCTAAGTGACCTTTGACTCAGAGTGACTTTTGACCTCTGATAAATGTGACCTTTCATATTATTAGCTCTGAAATTTTGCACGAATCCGTGTGGGCCTTCGG
Source organism: Eulithis prunata (assembly GCA_918843925.1). Taxonomy (NCBI): domain Eukaryota; kingdom Metazoa; phylum Arthropoda; class Insecta; order Lepidoptera; family Geometridae; genus Eulithis; species Eulithis prunata. The sequence continues at coordinate 2,354,554 of OU974019.1, read as the reverse complement.
AAGTTTTAATCTAAGGTCATTTCTTAGTGTCGTTCGGCCGTAATCGACCTTTTACTCCTTACCTTGTCTCCATTTGACCGTAGGCATAGGGGATCCAAACGCCACACATTTCAACGTCAGGTTGCCTCCAAGCATGACTTCGGATCGAGCTGGAGGCGGAATAGAGAATTGTGGCGCCACTCGTCTCACTGCAAACAATAAATAAAGTTAGGATTGCATTTTTCTTCTTCTTTTATTTGAGGCCATCACTTGTAGGGCTACATTTTTCTTCTTTTTGCGACCTTTGAGACGTACAATGGCTATGAATTATCAAAAAAAAAAATGCCATTTACGTCGAATATACTTTTACTTTGACGTTGTTATAAAATTGCGATCCTATTTTCTTTTGTAAGTGTAATTTCATCGCTTTAGACTCGTCTTAAGCTACAACAAAATTATGTAGTGCTCGCAATATATAAATCTGAACCCAAACTAAGCAGAGCTTGTACTATTAGAACTAGATTGCTGATACTAATGTTTAAAATGTGCTCTCAAACACACAACAAATAGCGCGCCAATCGTATTGCTGTCCAATCACGAAGTGTTTAGACAGCCTTGCAATGGAGTTGCGGTTCTATACGAAAAATATCGGTTCAGTGCCTTGTGCTCTATACTTTTGTGCCAGTGTATAGGTCGGGCACCATCCGGTCGATAGCTTTGCAAAGAAGCCGACCATTCAATGTTGTAATTACATTTTGTTTTACTAATGTGTTCCTGCCTTTAGGGTCTTGTAATAGCTGTAATGGGGTAAGGGTAGCATTGAATGTAGATAAGTAGGTATTTATCACAAGATCTTGTATTTATTAGTATTTTGGTAAAATAGTGTGTTTATGTATATCATATAAGTCACTGACAAATAGCCTCGTTTATCTTTAAGTAGGTATTTTATCAACAATCTAGTTCCCACTGAGAGTTTCCATAGCATTTTCGTAGTTTAGACCATAATGCCTACAAACAATGAGTTTTTATTCCATTAACACGCTGACAGCTGTCGATCAACTTCTCGCTCGCAAATTTCAACATTTCTCACGAGTTTTGACATTTTTTAAAACGACACATAGCACTTTTATTTTAATAGTTTTTCTTGTGTTATTGTGAGTATTGTTGTTTAATTTTGGTGGAATTTCAACCAATAAAACTTAGATCGTAACATAAAGTGTGAGCCATTGGAATAAATGTGTGTAAAGTGGTTTTTCTGAATGTTAAAATTCGTGTTAGGTTTTGAAGAGAAAATCCACCATTTTCTTTTCAAAACAAACGACAGCCGTCTTGACGGACAGAGGCCATTAATGAAGAGAAGAAGAAGATATAAAATAACTGAAGTTATTTATGAAAAATCGCAATCAACAGAGTTGTGTGCAATAACATTGCACAAAGTTCAGCGAGAAGTTGATCGACGGCTGTCAGCGTCTTAACAAAGGAAACAACAATAAAACACGATCTTTTAATCAATTCGGAAATACGGAACGCCCTTAGTTTTTTTATTATTTTTAATCAAACAAACGACTTATTAAGGCAAAATTATCCCTGTTTTCTGGACAGTTCATTAAGGGTAAGCTTCAGTTCTACCCTCTTTTAATTAAGGTGAGACGTGGACAGAGTTGGCGTTCGTGAGACATCCTTTAGATCTGCGGTGGCTATTCTTCACTGACGCGATGGATGAGGAGCGGTCCCAAGTCATACACTTTTGAATAAGCGGGTTTCGTACACAATTCTTACACAATAAAATTTGTCCCGTGGAATAAGCGCCTAGATAAAGATAAAGATAAAGATAATTTATTTGCAAAAACATGTGTAAATATGGATGTTGTAGGTAATTTGGTGACACAACATGTCTTACCGATTTTGGCGTGCAAATAGAGATGACTCAAAATGTCGAAGTAATCCGAAAAGAGAAATACATATTATAACTAACTACCTATATCTTAGTCAACAGTTAAATTACAAATTAACATAATCAAATAAAAAAAAATCTATTATAATTTATCGTTTAGGAACTCGTCAATATGGTAGTAACATTTCTCAGTTAATATTTTTTTCAATTTGTTTTTAAATTTATTTACATTTAAATCTCTAATACAATTGGGTATTTTGTTAAAAAGGATCGGAGCCATACAAATGATACTTTTTCGCAGTAATGCTGTTTTAGAAACTAGATTCACATATGTAGTTTATTTTTACGCATCTTGGTAAATTGTAGTGTATTTTAATTGTACTTACCAGTAAATTCAATGATTTCGTTTAAATCATTGAATTTACTGGTAAGTATTGTTTTGATTATGAGCTTTACTGCTTTTCAATAAGTACAAAATGCTACACTGAAAGCTTCGATTTCTTATAAAAAGCATAGGTATTGATTAGTCTGCAGATCTATACGATCAACACAATGTATGCAACAATGCAGAGACGTGATATACATAAAAAAAAAATGTCAGAGATTATCAACATGCAAATACCTGTCTTATAAAAACCTTTTTTTAAGAAAGATTAAAAAGCTCTACTACTCTTGGACCACACAGCCATAGCTGCAAGGAAAGTTATTATTCTTTTATTCAAAAACGGTTCCGGTGTTCTTCCACTTTGTTTTCGCGATTAATTAAAATTAGTTCCACGGAGAGGTCCTTTAATTTGCTTTTTTTCTTAATTAAATTGGTGTTTTAGGAGTTCAAATGTTATTACTGTCGTGTTTTAATCCCAACTGAACTTTGAATAATGCTGGAAAAACTAACTAGGTAGGTACGTATTTTTAAAAAACATAAACCCGAAGTGGAAGTTAAAACATGTTTTGTGGTATTTTGTTGTGGGATTTAGGATCGCTATTTTTGTGAGAGTGAAGACTCTATCAGTGGGTAACATGCATAACTACTTTGAAAACATTTGAACAGCTATTCCTGTGGTAAAAGAGCAGGCGAAGAAAGACGTAAATCTCGTTTCAGCATTATTTTGGTAGTGACGACGGAAATCTGAGGTTGACCAAATTGTCTCTCAGAAAATACACTTCTTCTGTATATTTCTTTCTATATTAACGAGGAAAATTACACAGCTTTTTACTGTAAAAACACTGAGGATTCATTAGCAAAATGGCATAGAAAAATGTCGTGTAAAAGAGACAGCGATTTATATTACCAGGAAGCTTTTGTAAGGAAACTAGGAATTGGCAGACATCCAGTTTGATAAGCGGTTTATGTTATACCTAGAACATACAATAACTATCCACTATTATATAAAATTATATATTTACCAATATAATTTAGACTAAAAATTTTTTAGTAAGAGGTTGTAAAAACTAAACATTAAGCTACACTTTTCTTCTTCTTTTATTCATGGCCTTTTTTCGTCATTTCGAAAGCTCCACTGTATTAATCTGTAAGTTCACTCGGGCACCTATCAAATAATGATATGAGAAAGACAAACGAAACTGACGGCTATCGTTGCCAGCCAGCGGTCTAGCCCAGCCGATGTTGAACTTTGGGAATTGGACTAATGGCTGAAGTTTTGCAATATCAATAACAAGCGGCTAAACTATCTATTTGATAGACAGTTCACATTCAAAGCGTTGTTGTGGCGTAGTTGTCCTCCACAAAAATAATGAGATGGTCAAAACAGGGTTGTATGCACATCGGAAAGTAACTATACCTTTTTTTCACTATATCTATATTTTTTTACAATAAATAATAGCAATCTAGTTCCCATGACCTTTGCTTAGTATGGAACTTTGGAACTAGAGGGCGTTATATGAAATGTACATAAAATATTTGGTTATGTTTGTATGCTATATAGGTAGCTCCATTTTCTAATGCACAAAGTTAGCATTCACGCCGGCGGGGGCGACACTATCGCGAGAGATATATTGTGAATATTACGTCCGTCCGTCCGTTCCAGCCTACTTTCTGTAATGTGGACCACTTAGGGAGGCGAGAAGGGGAGGTGTTTTATTTTGTGCGGCATTTGTTTACATTTTGTTAGAAATTGTTTTATTTTGACTGTTTAGAAAATAAGAATTACAGCATTCATTTAAAGTTACTTCGTAATTTATAAACAATGTAAAGGCTACTCTAGAGGCGGATGCAGACGCTGCGCAAGGCGAATGCTGGTTAAAATCGTTTGGTGGACTGTTTAGCCTCCGTTTATGAATTCGGAGGTAAGTTATTTCGCTACATAATTCTTCTAGCTTTGGCGCGGGTTTGAGCGATGGCCACGTCACGGTTAATCAAGAAATTTTAGTATTTGGATGGCTGTAACACTTTTACGACCGCATATTTAAGCGGAAAACTCATAAACGGGATATATGGGATTTTTCGTCACAGGGGCCCAAAATGGTCCAATTTGGCGCGCTATACCTAAATTACTACCTCGAAGGCACATAATAATCCCAATTTAGTTTATGCCTTCTTTTAGAGTTTATTATTTTTATTAAAATACTAGCCTTTTGGTCTTATTCATAATCCTGCCTTATGGGCTTTTTGGTAAGTCAGCAAATTACTTACCGGTCATCTTTACTTTAGTTTTAGGAGTCTTGAATACTTGAAGAATTGCATGTGTAAGTTCTTCAGTGCAATAAATATTCAATCTACAGGTCACTTAATGTCAAGTTTCTGATTTTTTTGTTGCTGCTACTGAACACTATTGCCTCTTCAAACGTTCAAAGCTCAACTTGACACTGTTTTAAGTTACACATACCTTTGACATAAAGCAGGGTCGGTTTCGAAAACTCTGTACCGATGGAATTTTCTGCGACGCACTCAAACTTCCCATGGTCATCCTCCTCACTCTTCACTATTTGCAGGGTACCTGAAAGAGACAAGAGTATTTTAATTATCGTGTTTTCAAAGGTGATGCTTGAAACGAAGTTTCTTTGAGATACGGTTTTATTCGCCGGAGCTCTCGTATTTACGCTATTGACACATTTGACACCACACACTGAAAAGATTGTGATAAGCCAAGGAATTTACTTATTTAAGGTAAGTATAAGAAGGTAAGTATAAGTACATTCTACTCCTGCATGTAAATACCTAAACTATAAATTAGATTCAGTTTAGTTGTGTATTATTTCTATTTGTTCTTGTTAATCTTTTCTCTTGATTGTAGTTTGTTTTTTCTATTAGTTTTAACATTTTACCAACACAAACATTTTAGTTTGTTCGGTGAATTGATACCGAAACATGTTGTAAGCATCAAAATGACAGTTATGAGTGGTAAATTGGTGATTAAAAAACGAAACCGACAAAAAATCACCTAAGCTTGAAGTGGAAAATACCGCGTTGAAAAATTCCTTTGGGAATCAGTGACAGTGGTTAGTATTCTGACGTACCCTGACGAAGGTCCGGCACGACATTTATTTGTAAGCATTTTTTAAGTGAAATAATCTGCTTTATTCGTGTGGCTTTTGTTAAAGTTCAGGCAAAATATTCAGAAGTTTAGATAAGAAACCATATAATACTTATTTGGGAGTTTATCTGATCAAATCGCTCTACAATATTTTGAAGCCACAAAACCACTACGGAATATGTGGCTCTCTTTGTTTTGTCAGTTACTAGCTTCGAAATTCTTAGGAGTAGAGTAGGTATTTTGGTATATAGGGAAAATAAACAAATACCTTTTGAATATTATCTAATAATATTATTAACAAATAACAAACTATGATGAATGTTTAGATTTTTCTTGTTTTTTTTTATTTAGTATGCTATTTTTTTAATTTAAATTTATCTTCAAAATTCTAATTTGTAATTTCTTGTAGTTTATTTATCTGTGGAAACTTTTAATTGGCCTTCAGTGTACTGTCTGTATTATGTTTATCTTCCTACTGTATAAATACCTAGCTGTTAATTTTCCAAAAATTATTAAAACAAAATAAAATAAAATACTTAGGTACCTAATTGGTTTGGCACAGTATGCAAACATATTTATACAAATAATAATTGAAGGAATTAATGAATGGTCATTTTATTCATTCATTCATTTATAATAAAGAGTTGATTATGTACATTTTTACACATAAACAAATTTCCACAGTACTCATCTAGTTCTTATAAATTCAATTAAGCAAGTACATCTAACTAAGCACTATTGATCCAAGGAGCCTATCAGCTCGTAACACTTCGAGCCGGATTCTACGTTTCAATTCCATTCACGAATTGTCTATTACACTTTCGGTTCACGAGGATTCGAGAAGTTAACGAGTTTTGATACAGAACTCGAGAATAAGATCCTAATGACATAAAGCAGACTTTTATCTACGTTGATAATGATCATATACAATAATATACATAGTATAAAAACCTCTAATTAGAAAAAAAACAAATTTAAAGGTTTATTCATAGTGTATGTCGCTCTGTGACATTTTTGCAGGTCGTAACTCTACGTAACTTCCAAAAAAAATGGCTTATTACAACTGAATTGTTAACCTCCACCTTTTTTGAAGTCGGTTAAAAATGCAATAAGAATAGAAAGTCTTCTAAACACCGTTCATCAAGACGCAGTCATGGCACCTTCATTTAGCAATGTATGATTTATGGATGCTACTAAAAATCTCGTAATTACCATAACTCTTGCAGAATTTAGAAGCGGTAAGAGACAATAACATTACTTATTTATTCTGGTCCTTAAAAATAAAAGAAATCTAACAGTCAATACTCCACTCCATGCTAATACAAACACTTATCAACGTTGCCGATTTTCCCTCTTTACCCTACTTAACAAATAAATAAAGGTAAATTGGAATAAATCTGTATTAGCGGCACTTTGGATTCTATGGAGCGGACAACCCTACTCATGAAAGATTTGAAATAATACCCGTCTAGGACCCAGAATAGGGCTGAGCTCAGGGTGGCTCAGGGTGGCTCAGGCCAGTTTATAGGTATCCTACGTGACTGGAATTCGTTAGAAATGGGCTTGTGGTTCCAGTTGAATTTTATTGTAAAATAAGATGTATTTTAATTTTATGAATTTAAATTATACCATCCAGTTTGTGGTTTTAGCCTGTAGTAGTGGTCCGTGTTGTAGTAGATTTCGCTCGTGCTTGCGCTATTTTTGGTCGCTACCTATCAGACTTGCTAATAGGTACTTTCTAGACAAATAAAATTACAAGAATTTGTTTTAAGATATATGATAACAGTATAATAATATATGAATTATAGCTATACATGAACCCTTGTTTGAAAACCACAAAATATTTAAAAAAATAAAAATGAATTTTTGCAAGAGGTCAGGTTTAAATCCACGAACAAAGCGTCGGAAAAGTGAATGGCGTAGATCAGCACCGAGTACACTAATCATCTAAAATATTTCGTCAATATTAGTATTAGTTATTAGTTTTTACAATATTAGTCGTAATTTTCTTTGTGATTAATACTTTATCTTCTAAAAGCACCGACAGGGATAATGTAGCCTTCAGTTTAGCGAATACAATTTTGTGATAAACTTAAGGCTATGTTTCACACCACGATGTAGATGAAATGCCCAATAAAGGGTTTATGAAAGCGTAACAGGTGTAGGGCAAAGATATGAGACCCACGTGTCGGTTTTAGGCTAAGATATTTTGAGCAACAAATTAGTTTCAGACAGTTTCTTACACGCTGGTTTGGGGCGTAGAAATATTATTTTTAGACATAAACTTCGGATTAAAATATTGAGATATCACAAAAAGCCTTAAGGCGTTATTTGTATATGTTAGGTTAGTAAGCTTAATAAAAAAAGCAAATATTGTAAAACGTTTTATTTTATTAGTTTGTAAAGCGATATTGTTTTAGCTATTGACAACGAAAAAAGCTTTGTAAGTGCTTTTTTTGAAAATCCAACAATTTTCTAAACGAAAAAACTTAACGGCCGTTGAATGTGTACTCATCTGAAAAAAGCGTGCAATGTGCACGTGCCTTAAGAAAACGCGTCAACAGACACCGAGGGGGTCGTAATTAAAAGAAATATAAGCGCTATTCATAAACGCCCGACGGAATAGCTCGGCCGTTATAACCGCCATTGTAACCTGACCTCGCACTACCTTCTAAGTCATACCACAGACATGTCAAGTTATATTGGTGGAGGGTTTATTACGTAGGTCCGTTTAATCTAGCTCTTAGAACAGGACGTGTTAAGGACATCAACCACTATAGCATAACTACTGGTTATTATGAGTTTATTATGGGTTTCATAATAGTTAAAAGCGTATAGTAAAAAATATTTAAAATAAAATTAAAATCAAATTTCTAGAATTTCGGCTCTTCAAAGAATCTAACGTAACTACTGAAACGCTCTCATTGACCGCGCCTATTGAAAATGTTTATATCCTGTTTGATAATGGTTTAGTGGACAGTGTCCCTGAGTTTACTTGCCTGAGGTTGATTAAACGATATAAGATGCTCATATTTTCTGCAGACACTTATGATAACATTTTCCTGTCTTAGGCTGTCTCGTAAAGCACGGTTATAGGGGATATTGGTTTCGTGGGGGATTAGGGAGTAATCCAGTTATACTACTGCGATTGTTTTGCTCTGTGACCATCCTTGACCCAAAAATAGAAATGGTATAATTATGTGATTTATAGAACCAGTAGCTATAGCTTCGTAATTAAGGAATATTGGTTTTAATAAAAAAAAGTAAAAACAATTGAGCCAAAATGCAGATATACTGAAAAATACACAGCCGATGCAAATTTTTATTAAAACGAACACAAAATATTGAAAGTTGCCGGTTAAATTCATTGTCTGACTTTCAATATAAAACCAAATAACGGTAGAGAAATAACGACTTTACTCGGCGCAATAAAGATAATAATTCTGTAAACTACTTTTTGAAGCGTACGCTGAAGTCAAAGTAAAGTAAAATGCAGTAAGTATTAATGGTAACACTTTGTGTGAACCGCCACTAACGTGTCTAGAGGATTAGTTTAATATAGTAAAAATAAAATTGAATGTACAAAACAACACAAAAAAGCTCATCTGCTAAATAGTTTGTTTGCCCATCCCTATAAGTTTAAAATACATTTTAAATATAATAGAATTAAATAGAAAACAATAGAATAGAGATTCTTTATTCTGTACTCGAAGTTTGCAACTAGAAACTTGCAATAAAGCAGATTGTGCATGTACATTGCTGATAAACAACGAAGTTACAGAAAAACGGAAAGTTTGGGAAATGCACAATGTCGGATTTTGTATGGCGCGATGGATAAAGTTACAATGTTATTCGTTTACTAAGTACAAAAAATGTTTGGCCTTCTAACTTTATTTTATTAACACATCCTTCAAAACAGAGTACAGTACATCTAAATATCGAAGAATTTAACGTATACATAAAATCTCTGAGCAAGTAAATACGATAAAAAATAAGAAAACGATTTCTGTTAGTATAATAATAATTGTAACTGTGCATAAAAATTGTTAAGATTCTTTACTCACACTGAGAGAGTATGAGAGCCAAGTGATACGAGTACGACGATAGGTTGAAATGCTAAGATTCCCACGAATAAAACTGTTTTACTTATAATCGATTGCCCCGGTCACTATCTAAACAAAACGAGATAGCGAACGGTGATTAACTTTTGACAGAATTGAGTGACGTTTTTATGTGGAGGGGATAATGATTATCATCTTATAACACGAACTACAACAAATACATTACAAACAAAGAAGGAAAAATTACGCTCTGTAAGTGACAAGAGGCGGCACACCTAACCCAACCTTAATCAACGCCCAAGTCCGTTATTGTTGTTCGAATTAAACCCCGCTTTTTGCTAGAACAACAGTCAACCATGGCGTCCCATTCAAAGTTGGAAGGTTCCAGCATTTGTATGTAAATGAATCGTAATTTTGCTTGGGCGCAATCACACCGTGTATCTATCCCGTGCGTAGAATAAATAACAGTGGGGAAGGTACACAGTATCACTTCTATGTCACTTTTGCGTTAGCTTAGCTAAAATTACGTTATACGTAATGACATTTACTTTTACTCTGCGTATAACAATGCATTTGATTCACCGAGCGTGTCCACTGAGAACATCCCCTGCGAGCATCACACTGCATCTATCAATCTGAGACATAAGACAGGCGTCATGGCTCAGTCGGTAGTAGCTCTGCCTTCCGTGCTGTGGGTCGTGGGTTCGATCCCCACCGAGAACAAACATTTGTGTGTTGTAAACAAAGATGTTTGTTCTGTGTCTGGGTGTTTCTATGTATTATATTTACAAAAAAAATGAATGTATGTATTATATCAGCCATCTAGTTTCCATCGTACAAGCTTTGCGTAGTTTGGGACTAGAAGGCGTTGTGTTAAGTGTCCGTGAATATTTATATTTATATTTATATGTATTTTTATCTAATGCTATATTTCGCTGACTACCATCGCTTTACAAATAACACTCGTTCAGTTTTAATACCTTTTAAATAGTAATGCCATTCAAACATAAACTAAAAACACCAAATTTAGATAGATAGATAATACTTTATTGTACACAAGGGTAAGGTACGTACAAATCTTAAAAATAACTTTGTATAGTACAATGGGCGGCCTTATCGCTGAAAGCGATTTCTGAAAGCGAAGCGATTTAATGGAAGTTTATGAAGGTAAAATAGTAAATCTAAACTCCATCGTATAAATACTTTGCAACGGTTTGTAGATAGCTCAACTGTTTCATGTGTATTTTGTAAATATTGTAAATACTGTATTAGTTGTAATTTTCTTTGTGAATAAAATTTTAGGAGATTGTAAAATAAAATGTCCCATCATTGCAAGTTTAAAAAAAATGTGGAACCTGAGCGCCATCCATCCAGACTCTTTCTTTCTACAAAAAAAAAAACTCCACCGGAAAAAGTTGCAAGTGGTAGTGACACAGGCGTGTTTGTAGTATCTTCACAAACACGTAATAATCTAATTTTTTTTATTGTCTTCTTATTGTGTAATTATTTTACTGTGTTGTACCTGTGTTGTGTTGTGTGCCAAATAAATGTTTCTCTATCTCTATGTATCTTGGGACACACACACACATATAAACCTCTACATGTTTTAAAACTGCGTACACAATCAGTCTTTAACCTTTAAACACCTATAAAGAATTTTACGAACCATATTACTGCTGTGAAGTTAGTATATTTTAGCAGTTTATTACTTACTTTCATAGCATAATAGCGAATTACCATATTTGGTACATTATAATAATTTTCGCGTTTAAGAGCAGCTTTTTCAGTAGCAATATAGATAGCAGTTATTTTTGATATTATATCTAGGATTATTTGGAATTATGAGGTGATAGTGTTAGTTTTTTATTAAATTTAGTATTAGTTTATCAACCCTTTAAAATAGTAAAATATTATATTTATATTGCTGAATATTTCTGAGTATTTTTGTTGTCATAATATTTGTAACAGAAATACTCGGCTGATAAAATAACGATTTTTATGCTAATTTTCATTCATTCAACTAATTTTAATTTGTATATATCGCTAAAATATCGTAACTTAGATACTCTCAGTTTCTGATACTTGAAGAATATCGTAATATGTGTTATATACAATGATATTCTATTATACACATAAAATCTTTAAATTCTGAAAATCTTTTGTGTCTGGAACCTCCATTCAGCTACAGTTTAAGTCTAGAAACCTAAAAGGTTCTAGTTGAAAGGCTTGTTTGAATACAACTCTGCTAGTTAATTCACAGAATCTTATGCTATTCGTACTGAATAATGTCTAGTAAGTTAAAATAATGTATTCTCAAGCGAATGCAAACAACCAAATGCTAGTCTCGGTTAAATAAATAGCCAAGTTGTTGGAACACTATTTTAACGTTAATTTAAATCAAGTACTATTCCTAAACTTTGGTTACAAGATACAACGCATGTAACACAATGTGGTTTAATTCTACACGGATCTGGATGAATTAACTAATTCGTCCGTACGTTCTTTTAGCTATTTATTTTTATGGTCTAAATCACCCTGTTCAGACCTAACCTAGTTTCGGGACACCTGTAGATATTTATTTAGTTTTTATAGATATTTTATCATTATATTTAGCATGAACTTCATAATCGAAGTTAACTCCAGACTGACAAATGGGATAGGCGTGGAAGGCGTCGACCCTCGCATCAGATTAACAGCAGTATTGATGACTCCATATATTAAGGAATCAGTTTCGGAGTGTTACTATAAGATTATCCCTTTAGTTTGGCCACCGATCAGTGACACTAGCTATTATTAGTTTGTAAGATTTATCTATTCCATCACTACTGCGAAGAAACCAGTTGGTATATCCAGCATGTTGGTAATGCAATGCAACTATAGGGCATACTTTGGTATAGTATTATATGATCTGTGCTTTGATGGACGTGCCCTGAAAAAGCACTTTTATAGGTACAAGTTAACCTCCCATGTTGCTGGTTCCGCCGTTGTTTTTAGTAAAAACACACGCTGTCAATGCAAGACCGATTTGGATAAAACTTAAAATTGATATAGCTCGTGATCTGAAATAGCATATTGGTTAGTTTTATTCAGGAACTTACTATATGAGCAATCAGCAGGCGTTAAGTACCTAAGTATATATATTTTTTAGAAAATGTAACTTTATGTAGGCACATTGTAATGTACAAAGTACATTTTAACAGAGAGAGTAAGTCAAAATTACGAAATTAGAAAGAAAAACTAAAAATATAAACACAAAAAATGTGAGGTCGTACGTATACTACGTTATTATGTCTAGATATTGGTGCGTGGGGTCAAATCAGTCAACTGCTTGGAATGGTCGATGCCTCCGACGATATCACAAAACTCCCTGAAAATCCTTTGTTTCAAGATAATATACTAAAGCGGTGCGTGACGGGAAATGGGATCTTCCTTATAATCTAAGAAATAAAAAAGTTTAACACGAAGAAGGTCCAACATTACTGTATCTAGGTATACCTATCTACTAGTATCTACTGACCCTGTTATTAATAAACCCGATGCAGGCTTGGAACATTTACATCGTGTTTTATCTCTTTTCATTGAATCACCTGTCAGACGATTCTAAATGATACTTGTAAGATTATTGTGTAACATTAATCTATGTATTATATACTGATATTTATCTACTGATATGTTTATATTCGAAAACTAGGGTTATAATGACAACGTGATAACAATTATCTTAGATTTCCTCGTTAAGTTAAACGCGGTGAAGGTAAACTTTTTTAAGCGACGAAAAATGTTACGCCAATATTCGTCAGTGAAATCCAACTTCCGTCTTTGTTCGGGCGCCTCGTAAACCTTTCATTGATCAGTGGTCGCCTTAACAATAACTTCACTCCACTTCACAAACAAAAGTTGGAAAGGACTTCTATTGTAGGAGACAATAATAAAATTCTCGAAATATCGAAGGCAGAATAATCTACTCGAATAAATTAAAATGAGATTATAAAAGTTCAAGAGATTAGGGTCGGGTTACACGAGGATAGTGCTCGCTGAAGGTACATTTATTTTTATTGTGACAGTGAAAAGTATTTGGTTCTAAAGGCCATTTACAATTATTTTTTTTAAATTTCCCATCGAGCTCACCTGCCGGCCCACTGGCACTGGTGTGAATTTTGGGTTAATGATTTAACATTTTTCAAAATCACATCTTGAGGATCCAATATTCGGAGCTTGAAAGATGAATGAACACGCTGCAATATAGCTAGTATTTATTTTTATTTTTAAATGAATGGATACCCAACACTGGTTTACACATCACAAATCAAAGTACATATAAAAGGAAATAAAACAAGGTGCTCCCATAATTATAGGGTTCCACATCATGCGCATAGGAACAAGCAAGTACTAGTAGAGGTACTAGTACTTGCTTCGTATGAACTGAATCTAAATTACCTTCCCACCTCTTGTGAAGTGCATAATGGTATTAAAATTGAGAAATATTAACATTTTGGGGGCGGACCGCGGGTTTAATTGTTTGCCGCAAACTTTTGGGTTAATTAATTTGGGCTATGGTGAGATGCTACAGTTTATAAGTCAGTGCTGGAAAAAATGCTAAGCTCTTAAGAGGCTTTGGGACTTATTTTGTTATTGTTTCAAAATAGTTTAATTGTTTTTATTTGTATTGTTCTCTGGTTACGGATTTGTCTGCTTTTGTCATGCCATCTTAATGGACCTCTATAAAATCACACAGACAAAAAAAACATCTTTAAATACAAAAATATTTGTTCCCGGTCAGGATCGAACCAGCAACCTACAGCACAGAAGGTAATGCTTCTACTGTGTGAGGTAATTCAGAGTTGATATTTGAATGTGATCCTTTTGTAATTGATAATAGGGGCCTACCCTAAAAGGCTCTTATCACAAACTCAATCACAAGACTACGTGAGTTAAGAAATGAGGGTAAGGGCAGTCAAGTGAAATCCTGATAAATATAGACCGCGAAGCAAATATCAACCTTATGACAGATATTTATAAAGACTATGCGCGTTTCTCTAGCCGTAACACAGTATTCTTGACGATAATTAAATAGTTCTATGGTGGGTATTATTTTTAACCATCGACCAAAAAAAAGAAGGGGTGTTATAAGTTTTGTCTGATTGTCCTTGGCCTCGCTTCTCTGAAAGTAGGGTATTTGGATGGTTTTTTGTAAGAAAGCTTGATCTACGATTTAGCCATGTTTAGTAAAAATAGGTGCAGCCGTTTCCGAGTTAGATATTTATCAGCTCTGAAAACCACTTTTGATGAGTCTGAAACATTGAAGCGGAGTCCAGATTAAGATCTGATGATGATCAGCCTAATAATATGATGAAGAGGATCTTGGAAGGGTTTGCCGACTCGGGGTTTGCAAAATGAACTTGTTAAATTCAGTTTCCTAGACATTTTAGTATATTTTAGCATAAACTACTAATAGATTTATTATTCATAGTTTAAAGTAAGTGTTCAAAGTTCCTTAACGTTTGCAAATTAAATTCCTCGCTACGGGAAGCCTCTCTTAATTATACTTAATTTTATGTGCAAATTTAAACTTCCATTTTTATTTTTAAGCTATTATTGTAACCCAAAACAACGGACGTATATCGATTTAACAGCCTAGTGCTTATAAAACGCAAGTACTAGTACCACGAAAGCTCTAGAGAAACATGGAGGCAATCGTTGCCTCATAAAAACCTGCCACGTTTAAGCCTGGCAGGTTTTCTGAACTGTTTTAATAGATCATAGATATACTGTGACGAAATAGTGGCATTAGCGCGTTTTATTTAGCGCATTTTTTGCCGTCAAAAGTTTCTTCTTTTCGTATGTCTGTGGTCACATCGCTTGACATTATGGTGGGCAGCGAAAGCAGTTCAGAGGATTCGAGGTTTCACATTTGAAACAACACATATAGCATTTTTATTTTAATAGTTTTTCTTGTGTTATTGTTTAATTTTGGTGGAATTTTAAGCAATAATACTTAGGTCGTAACATAAAGTGTGAGCCATTGGAATAAATGTGTGTAAAGTGGTTTTTCTGAATGTGAAAAACCGTTTCAGGTTTTGAAGAGAAAATCCACCATTTTCTCTTCATAACAAACGACAGCCAACTTGACAAATCACCACTTGACACTGGCAAAATTGTCTGCGGGACACGGCCATATAGGTTTAAAAGAAAAAGAAGAAGCAGTTTAGAGCTTACGATACGGGGGCATGACTATAAAAAAAATAGCGATTGGTTATAAAGTTTGTGCCACTAACACGCGTGGTTGCCGCGCATCGTAATGTAAACCACACAAATCGTCTTCTATAATCTCTACATCTGTATCCTATGTACTCACTATGTATTTGCTCCCGATTCGAAATCTCTTGGTTAGGCCCGGTCACAATAAAATCACTACATAGTTTCTCGCTGTCTGTCTGTTCCTATGAATGCTTAGATCCTTTAAAACTACGCAACGGATTTTGATGCGGTTTTGTAATAGATATAGTGATTTAAGAGGAAGGGAATGTATAATACATGCATAATCTAATAGAGAAAAACAAATTTTAGAGGTTTCTAATGTGAATGACATTTTTTGCGCTTACATTGCAAACGCTGGCTGAACCCTACGAGATTGCACCCATGCGAAGCCGAGTCGCTAGTAGAAAAAAAAGGAAAAAAAAAAGGTTTTTGCATTTGGAACAATATAAAACTCACGCAACTTAGCCTAAGCCTCTATATTATTAATGCATTATTTCAAAGGGTTAGCTCTCAACTAATTGGGTATATAGAACTAATTGGGTATATGAATTTCAGACTTATTTTAAGACTTTCAGAATTTACTTTGACATACTCGAAGTATCGAATCGACTGTGTTCGAGTCGGGGGACTAGCTCACGCTCGTAGATAAGTTAGTGAGACAATATTGTTTGTACATATTGAGTTTATCGGACGTGGAACAAAAACTAAGTTATGTACAGTTGTATTTAATGGACGAAGTAACTTCTACATGTGTACAGTTTGTAGATAACTCTGTATTGAAACAGGATATTGAATAATAACTATTGACTTGATGCTGTTACTTCATTGTATTCTCTTTGATGGTTTGAAGCTTAAGAAGTACCATCAAAAACCAAGCGCTCGTGCCTGGGCTTGCTTAGTCAATCTTCACCGATTATCTAGGTTAAGCGACGTTCTGTGCAGTCACTATTTGGATGGGTGACCGTTAGTGGCATTTACATCTGAGCGCTTTCGTGCTTCGGAGGGCACGTTAAACTGTCGGTCCCGGCTCTAGCAGTCGTTAAACCATGACGGAGGCCTTAAGGTGGCCGAAAAACTCCGTCACCAGAGTTGGCCACTGACTCATACGAGCTTGCTTGCTTATCAAAAACCAAATCATGTAAATATAAGTGGTTTAGTATGCTTAGTGTGTTCGTTTTATGTATACTACTCTAGTATGGTGTGTGTTTGATGTAAAGTAATAAGAATGTTGACCCTTTAAAAGGAAAACTTGGGTATTCTGTGTTAGTATTGAACAGTACCAGTGTGTTTTGATTTCGTTATGAAAAAGTGTTGGAATATCTGACCGAAAGAAGTAACTCCGTGATGGTTGGAGAAATGTGCTGGATCCTCTACTAGTTTTCCATTTGTAGGTCGATAAACTAATCATTTGCCTTCCTCTTTCATCATCAATTGATGCCTCGTAGTATAATTTCGAATGAAAGAGCACACATTCCTACCATTGTTCTCCTCACGACTCATTACTATTTTCGCTTATACTAGAGTTTAGTATATTATGTTACATTTTAAGTAATAGTAATAATAGTATTAAGTATCCAAATGTGGGCATACATTAAAACAAATTGACTTGATTTGATTTGATTTGACTTGGAGTCGGAGCATGCCTCACGGGATTACAAGTAGAGTAGGTAGGTCCCTATGTATTTTTACTTTGGAAAACAGTCCATCGTCCACAAAAAGAATTCACGGCCTAGAATCATCGCGTCAACTTTATCCTAGGTAAGCTACGAGCACAGTAGGTCGTTTCTAAACGCCTGTTTATACAATGTCACAAGAAATCTCTAGAAATGAAGACACTTCTTGAAATATAAAACTTATTTCGTCAAACCATTCGCAGAAATATAATGAAAACTCCGTTTATTTGTTTGGCTTTTGGTATAATTGGATAAACAGATTTTAATCTCGAGTTAGGGGTACGCTTTGTAAACCTTATCTTTTGTAAGGGATTAAATTTTTATTATCTAGATATTGAATGATTTCTAAAATTCAAATATTTTACAACTGAGTATGTCTTTATATAGTGCCCCAATGTGTTTGACTACATGGTATTTAAAAAAAAATATACAACCGAATTGAGAACCTCCTCCTTTTTTGAAGTCAATTAAAAATTGTTTTTTTTTATAATTTTGACGTAAAAACTGTGAGAATATATACTGTAAGTCTTCCGCCATCAGATAATAAGTAATGATCGCAACGTGTCATTGGCCAACTTATGTATTTATTAATTCTTATTTACCTTGTTTTTTCATTTCCCAATTCTGTTGTTTTATTTTGCTAAACAATATAAAACAAACAAAGAACAGACAAATACGGCTATCATTTATAGCTGTCAAATTAGTTTAGAAAAATGCACCAACAGAATTTCCCGCCAGTAAACATAATAATATCTAAAACTTACCATGCATTTTATCATTCAGCAGCGCGTATCTCGGGTTAGCAGCCACATCCAGAGGCAGCGAGTTCCAAAGCCATCGAATCTTTGGTGTGGGGTTACCACCAGCCTGGCACGGCAGTGTGGCTGTGTGTCCCACTTCCACCACCATCGTGGTGGGAGGCGGCGCGATGGTGGGGAAGCCTGGTGGGGTTTTGTCAGCTGGAACAAACGTCAAAATTAATCTCGAGTGATAAATCCACATTTCCTTGAACAACAGCTCCTCTTGCAGCCTACCAAACTCATCATTCATAAAACTCGTAGAGCATCTACGCCGTAGCAATCGTCACTATAGCATCTACGGCGTAGATGATCTACAAGGTCTTGAGAGTCATTGATCATCAAGTTCAAGTACAATAAACATTATTCAAGGATCACTCTGACGTCTCACAACACATGGTGAATCGATGTGCCTTGTTTTAGTATTCACAAGAAGATTCAATTGGATCATAGAAGGCAAAATTAAATCACTGATGCAATCAGTCGCAGCTACAAATCCCCGAATTCCCTACAATAAATCAGGTAGTGGAAAGGTTCCTTTGTATACCGTATCTTCAAACAATCTCGAAACATCCGGGATATTTTGCAAATAGTGAAATGTTAATTTACTAAATTAAATTCTTCGGCCGAAGATTAAGTTTAGATGTCATTAGATTTACTAGTGGGTTGCCCGTGACATTACGACTATTATTACAATAATTAGAAAATACACATAAAATAGCCATGAAATGCCATGGCATTGCACTGCGTCTGTCAATCCGAGCCATAAAGGCCTGTAATGTAGCAATATGAGATTTAGTAGCATGATGCCTACTATCGGACTTAAATATGAGCCCCCGAATTCATGAACAGAGGCTGAACAGTCTGCCAAACAGTTTTAACCACCATCCGCCTATCGCAGCGCCTAAATCCACCTCTAGGAGTGCCTCTCCATCATTTATGAATTCGATGTTAAGAAAACTGGATGTACGATGATTACGAGTAAATCACGTGGTGATTTCATAATATATTTTCCCTCCCATCAGTTCCATAACTGTATAAAAGAGATAGCAGATACAGATTGCTTTTCTGAAGTTAAATGGGCCTCATTGTTCGGTAGGCCCTCGATTAATTAGATAAACAGACTCTTGGTTAGATGATATAACTCTAAAGTAGGCTCTTCGACGATATTGAAATATTAAATTGTTTTTGTGGTGTGCTGCTAGGAATCACTTCGCGATAAGGCTGTTTGAAGTACTATAAAATAAGGGGTATATTCATATTGGTCTTCTAAAGCTGAGCTAACTAAAATGATTGCTAAATCCGTTGTCATGTAAGTGACAATGATAGTGCATTTTTTAAACCGCGCTAAAATGGCAGTTGAATAACAATATAGGATAAATCTTTAGTAAGTAGATATTAAGAAACAAAGTGTTAGAAACAAAGACAAACAAACGTGACATGATAGGTAATGGTTGATCGTGCCTTTGACTACTCCTCTAAGCCTAAAATCTTCATTCTGAGACGATTCGCATTTTCTGCTCAAGCACTGATCAAGCATACATTTTTGTATGAGAATCTCTACTCAAATCAATGCTTGAGTATCGATTTCTTTATCAAAATACGAGTCTAAGTCTCATGTGCCTGCACTCAGCAAAGCATCACAGAAATAGATACGGTGGTAGTACTTAGCTCTTTCACAAGAAGCTGTATTACTTACCTGCGTACAATAAGAATTAGGATCATGATAACTTAAGATTATCTTAGGGTCTTGCAGTTTATGTTATAACTTAATCTGGGTGTGGTATACCACACCCGTGAAATTCCCCGGGTCCCTCACGTTAGTAATAATTACGGTGTAACTGAATTATAGTGTAAGTGGCTTATGTTTCAGTAGAGTACTGTCGGCGACTCAAGTTTATTAATTTTCTGAAATAAAGTACAGTTGGACGCCCAAGTTTATGAAAGACATGAAAGAAGATTGATTTTTCAGTAGTGAAAGAGTTGTTTTCACTAGTTTTATCGCAAAGAAAAGCCACCGAGCTGGACTTAAAGGATGGGTCATCAATACAGCTCAAGGTACTGTGATTCCTTAGCTCCAAGGTCCTCTGGGTGCAATCGAAGATATGAAGCTTTGGCTGGTCTAGACTTGAGAAAAGTACTTTCCGGAACGATGGTCCAATCACCAACTGTGCGTTTAGAACCTTTGAGATAGGACGATAAACCAATTGCTTTGATGTGATTTGTGTTTTTAAATAAAAAAATATATAACTTTTTACTATTGCCCCCGGAAAAGGGTATCAAAGCGAGTCTAATATAGGATCAAAGTCCTAACTGACTCATAACTGACAGATAACGCACAGCCTAAACCTTTGATCCTAGAGACTTGTCCTGGGAAAGTGTGTTCCTGGTAATAAAACAAAAAGCAAAAATAGGTTTAGTAAATGGGTCGTCTGTTCTTTTGTATACACGGGCAAATATAATTAGTACCGTACCTACAACAGGAAAACTAGTACACGCGGACGAAGTCGCGAGCATTCTGTAATACACAATATTTTCCCTCAAACATTCGAGTAAAGGCAACTAAGTTATCCCGATTTCCGCCCGCAGATACAGATGTCCATTTGTATCAAATCGTATTTGCGGAGTAACATTCCCTCTCGGACAATTAAGTTCTGGTTTTCGTAAAGTATGTTACTTTCTTGACTTGTAAGCAATTATTGGAGTTTCGTAAGTGAATCGAGTCAACAATGTTGGGGTATAGTTATTATGTCGTAAGATTCCTTTGTTACTTCTATTTATGAATAACTAGCTTCCGCCCGCGACTTCGTTCGCATCCCGTTGGATCCAAATGATTTTCCGGGACAAAAAGTATCCTACGTTACTTCTAATACCTAAAAAAATATGTGTACAAAGTTTCATGATGATCGGTTAAGTAGTTTTCGCGTGAAAGCGTAACAAACAAACATACAATCACATTTATAATATTAAGTAGGGATTATGAAAAATAACCATTCCTAGGAGTTATTTGGCGAGTTTCGGGTCGGGTGGCGCATCCCCGTATAATCTGGTCTGTTACCTGAATTTTAAGTCAAATAAATATTTCATTCATTCAAGGAAAAGATCATGGGTTCGGAGCCCGCTCGACTCGACTTTTGGGATGTTATCAGATCTTGATTTTTTGTAACATACATATTTTTTTGGAAAATATAATGGTCTCAAAATCGCGTTTAGAATGTTTGAGGACTAGTATTTATTTATATTTAGTTGCTTACTGCAGTTACACGCACAGTAAGCCAGCTTATTAACTACACAATATTATACGGGTAATTCAAAACTGTGTGTTGTGTGTTTACGGTCTTACTAAGATAATAGTTACAGTTGTAAACGTAGGACTTTTTGATATTTTGGTGCTCAAAACCCGTCTAGCGGGGTAGTCACAGACGCGTCTTAAACTTCTATGGGGCACAACCATAATCACATTATGAAGGTTCGCATAAAACCAGCTAAGTGTGTACCTTCCGTACAGGTATCGTAAGCCCATGAAGCCTTTTGATATTTCAGCAGCTTTCAGCGCGTTATTTAATTGCTTTTTCACCAATAAAGGAGTGCGTATACGTGTATCTTTAATTAAAATATAGAAAGCTCTTTGCTCGCTATTTGCAAGTTATAATAAACAAAAATATGTTAGCTTTCGGTTATAGGTTTCAAAGTGGGTACATGGCCTTTTAGCGTGTTTGATTTAAAACATCTGGTAAGTATAAACAAGCTAATTTTACAAAAATTAATTAACCCCGATATTTCTTAAGATCCTATTCATCATTGCTGGCATCTCAATACTTTGTGATGAACTAAATATTACAAACTGCAATTACGAGTGATTCCTCAAAACTGGTTTTCAGACGAAATTTGCGCACGTTATCTAGAGCGCTCTTTACGCATAAACCTCGCAGATGCAGGGATAGAAGTTCGAAAAAATGTTGGTAACGTAACTAGTTCCCCTAGACATCTTTTATGAAAATGACATTTAAGTTACATCGCACGGAAACGCGTCACAGATGAGACATCGTCGTTGCCACGGCACGCAGTGTAATCCAAACGTAAAAATGTTACAAAAATGTACCGAACAGCATTCATTTTTGGTAAGTATTCAACTATAGGGAATTCAAGTAATAAATGTATCTATCTATCTATTTAGCCTGTATTGACCCACTGCTGGGTATAGGCCTCCTCTTTAGTACGCCAGTCTCTCCGGTCCTGCGGGAGTCTTCTTCAATAATAAAGTATCTCATAGTAAATAAATAAACTATATTCAATCTTCATCCCAGACTTCTCTCAGCCCGATGAAAAGGAGTCAGATGACTCGTTGTTGGATTATGAGTGTTACTCGTCTTACTCGTCTACGCGACACCGAGTAACCAGACGCTACTCGGGACTGGTTGGTGTATACTCTACATCTACTTATATGTACAATTGTACAGGCCTTATACAGATTTAGGGCCCACTTTTTAATCTATAGCTCTAGAACTGTGCTTTGATCACGAATAAATGTGACAATCGCAAACGTATCGTAACGCTAGCGTATCCGAGATACATTGCGCGGTGACACTACAACGGTTGGCAGTCGAGCTGGTATTGACGCGCAATATAACTCGAATACGCTAGCGCGGCGACTGTCAGATTTGTTCGTGATAGAGGTACTGAACGCGTATAGTCTGAGTTTTATTTTGTTAACACCTTCTATGTCAAGAAAAAAAATAAAAGAAGGAGCTCAGAATGGTAGAAAAGTGAGAATTGAGAAAACGATCGACAATCGAACTTCAACAATATTGCTACGTTTATCCGAGAATAGTATTATATGATCTGTGTCCGAGAAAAGGCACAAATATACCGTTGCCATGCCATGCCTTGCAAAAAGTGATTTTGTCAAAGTAAAATTCTTCTTTTTTATACCTAAAGTCAAAATTTATACCATTTAAAGAACTCGCTCTCAAGTCTCGCTTAGCTAAGATGGTTTACTATCCTAAAATAACATTGCAGTTGAGAGTCTCATCAAATATGAACACGGCGAAACTTGGGATTAATATGTGCAGTGTAGTCAGCACCAGTCGCTCACTCCGACGTGTGACATAAACGATATCTATTACATGTTTGTATACATAGATTTAGGGTCAACTTCTTTATCTATACCTCTGAATCTGAATCTATCTATGCTATTATAAAACTGTAAGAAAGCCAAAAACTAAAATTAAAGATATGGATAAACGAAATATGCAGATCTACTAAATAAAAGATTCTGATTCCAAAAAACCGAGTTTGTCTGTTTAGCTGTTTGTTTGTTCGCGGATCACGCCTTAACTACTGGACCAATTTCAACAAAACTTATACCATTCGGAAGTATTTTTTTGGATTGAAACATATGCTATATTTTATTCAAATCAAACACGTGGATTCTTAGATACAGCTTGAACTCTCTAAACCAAAAGCAGCCATTTGCTACGGGGTTCATCGTATGCTGATATATCTAAGAGTAGCTCAATATTTTGTATGGAACTCTGGAGTGAGCTAGTTACAATGTTTTGGACTGCGGTCACCCACTAGTTAATGGTGCGATTATGAACCGAAATAATGTAGTTCTGTTTAATATTTAACTAGAAAGGTTTCGGTAGTAAAGTATTATTAGGATAGTTTGTGGTATTGCGATATATTCCAGAAATACCTACTAAGAACCTACTAAGAAATCTCTATCAGTGGAGTTTTTTGCGTGCTACGACGACTCGTAGCATGCTACGACGTAGCGGTGAGAATTACTTGAAGTATTACCTACTACTTATTACGTACTAGGTGCCGCCCGCGACTTCGTGCGCGTCCCGTTGGATCCCGTTGATTTTTTCGGAATAAAAAGTAGCCTATGTGTTAATCCAGGTCACGGACAATATATATTCCAAGTTTCATCCAAATCGGATCAGTAGTTTTTACGTGAAAGAGTAACAAACATCCATCCATCCATACTTACAAACTTTCGTGTACTTACAAACTTTTGCGCTTATAGTATTAGTAGGATTACTACGACACATTACTTGTAGGCTACTTTTTATCCCAGAAAATGAACAGGATCAAACAGGACGCGGACGAAGTCGCAGGCGGAAGCTAGTATTGAACTAAAATCTCACGTAAAATGCGACAGAAAACACGCCAATACAAATACGCTCGCAAGTCTTTATTTTATTCATGACACCTAAAGTCACGTGTCATACCATAAGAGGCACTTAGTAACTCGTAACATGACCCCTAAGCGCAACAATCCATCACGCTGACGAGAGGGATCCTCAGAAATTTCAACACGTTTCTCAGTTATTGTGGAGATTTTGAACTACCAGCTACTGTGTGGAATGACCTCTTGGCTTATATTGTGCTGCGTTGGAACGGTTTGGTGACAAATCTGTCTTATTCTTCATTTTGGTTCTTCTTTGTTATTTCAAAGGATTTTATGAAATAATGGAAAATTATTATAGTTATTTCCACTGACAAGTTATTTTAAATTGTTTCTAATTATTTTTTTAAGTGATTATTATTTAAAAAAAATTGTCTTGTTTTGTATAATTTTACTTGTTATTTTATGCGTTGGTTTTATTAATTTTATTAATGTACTACCGAGTGTGACGTTTCAAAATTCCTTTCTTAGTGCACCCCTACACTATATAAGGATACTACCCTCCAAATTTCATACCTCTAGGACTTATAGTTTAGACTGTGCGTTGATTCTCAGTCAGCTTCAAAAGAGTTTTATATATATTGATGATGATTGATGATGATTGTTATTCGATATTTTCTTTGTTGCCCGCTGAAATTATCTTTCTATACCAAGCTGTCTTCGCCTGTAAGAGTGGTGGCATTTGATCTGATACCTTTTTAACTTTATCTTTTGAATTGTAACGATGTACACTATGTTGGTGATAAATAAATAAATAAAATTAATCTGGTCGTCGTCTGTACATGTAATAAGTTATAGGCTAGCTTACACCTTGTAAGTTTTACTCACTTAAGCTTATGTAACTGATTTGGCCTTGCACTTGTAAGCTTTAGTCACGTAACCTGCTTTGTACTTATGTAACTTACTATTCAAACTTACAAATGTGAAGACGGACTTAGAAGTATAAAATATCATACTTAACACAGAATCAATTTTATTTACGAGTACACATCGGATATATTCGTAATGGATCAAAAACACAATGTCAATACTTGTTGAAGTGTGCACTTTTGTGTATCCAGTGCACGCCAATGCATACTATCTTTCTTTACACATTATACAACTAGATAGTGGGCCGAGTAGCTCTCCCGTCTAAACGGAGCTTAAAAGAAAACGCAAATGGTCGGACTCGGTACACGTGTCGTGTCGCGAAGCCACTTTTTACCGTCGCCGCTAATGGTCCCACACTTGTGTTACATTTGTTGAACGCGAGTTCTTTTGTTGGGCGTTGGAATGCTAAGACGTCTAGAGAGGGCTTTGTGTCGACGTAATTTGATTTTACTTTTTGTTGTCTGGTACGGTGTTTGTCACACCTGGGTTATGGTCAGGAAGATTCAGGTTATATTATGTACTAGACGCCGCCCGCGGCGTTGCTCGCGTTCTAGACCCTTTAGAGTGTGACTTATCAAAATTCCTTTCTTAGTGCGCCCCTACACTATATAAGGATACTACGCTCCAAATTTCATACCTCTAGGACTTATAGTTTAGACTGTGCGTTGATTCTAAGTCAGCTTGAAAAGAGTTTTATATATATTGATGACTGATAATATTTTGCTGGTAGCTTGTATGGCTGTTGCATTTTATTGTTATTTACCTTTACCTACTACAAATTGTTTGGCTGTTCGAAGATAATTTTGTAATTACTGTAAGTAACTGTTTCTCAATTAGTGAAATGTAAATTTATTCTGAGAAATAAATAATCTTTAACCAAAAAAATAAAATAATATCATCATCTCAGCCCGGCATCACCCACTGCTGGGTATAGGCCTCCTTCATGTTATGCCAGCCTCCTCTGTCTTGTGTTTTTTTTTTCGAAATCTGACGGAAATAATAATAATAATAATAATAAATATTCACGGACACTTAACACAACGCCTTCTAGTCCCAAACTAAGCAAAGCTTGTACGATGGAAACTAGATGGCTGATAGAATACATACATACATTTTTTTTTTGTAAATACATACTTATAATAAATAGAAACACCCAGACACAGAACAAACATCTATGTTTACAACACGCAAATTTTTGTTCTCGGTGGGGATCGAACCCACGACCCACAGCACGGAAGGCAGAGCTACTACCGACTGAGCCATGACGCCTGTCAAATAAAATATAGCTTTTTGCGCTATCGTCGTAGTGTGTAAAATTATGGGATTTAATTCACTCAGATAATGGTTATTTTGGAATATTTCCTCTTGATAGGATGACGAAGAATCCCACCGTGAGTTTTCTGCTAGTGTTGTCTTTGACGTGATCGAAATTCAGAAAAAGCAGCTGAAAATTTCAATTCTTGATACAATATTGTACAGAAGTTTCTACTAAAATTTGAAAGGTTATCATAATTCTGATAACTCTAGTTTGAATCCTAATCTAGCAATAACTTCTGTTTATACTTCAACGATAGAAACCCTAGTTTGAAACCGTAAAGTTCGAGCCTAACGTAAATATATTCTTACGTAATCAAAGGCTTGTTTGTTACAAAACAGGCCCACAGCTGTACGTAATTTAAAAGTCTCTTAATATTTGCAAAAACTTTCTATATTACATAATCTGGTCTTATGAAAATTCCTTGAGAAAATGTTGCGAATTTTCCGTATCTCATACAAGATCTTTGCCGAGATGTAGCATTCGCCCATTGAAGCCCATCTAATCTCGTAAGACCTCGTCTACACTGTATGTTAATACAAAGTTAATTATACGTTTTGCGTGCGTGAAATAAGCCGTGGTTGTATCCCGCAGCTGGGAGATTGCGTACTCGGATTTGAATGTATGAATTCAAAGTGAGACTGCGACTTAAACGTATGTCTTTATTTGAATTCCCATTATTCTCATACGACTTAATGCCTGATTGTTGTAAGTATACATTGAGTAACCGAATTTAAAAATAGAATGCTAATTGTAAAGGCTGAGTTAACTAAAATAGCTCTCTCGTAAAGGTTAAGTTTTACACACTAATTTTATTAAGTATAATCATTACTTTTTAAATGAAAAAGTTGTTTTTTAAAACCCGTCTCGTTCTTCTCTTGAACCTATCCTACTTGCTATAATAAATGTGAAGATTAATCACGCTGCAAATACCGATTTGGCTGTAACTTTGAATTGGATTAACAAATAGCCTACACTCTATCCCAAAAAATTGACAGGACGAACAGGACGCGGACGAAGTTGCAGGCGTAGGCTTATGTATGCCCAAAGACATAAAAATCCAATGTTCATCTCAACTGAATACGTTATAATTACGTTCTACCATATTGTTGTCAGTTTATCATTCATGTTTTTAGAGGTATTCATCATATCCCGAGTAAGTATGTGTGTAAACACAAAGCATTGATTCAGCACCTTATCGTTACAAAAGCACAATTTTGGCTCATATTTAGTGAACAATACTCTACACCTTCAAATTCTCTATTATATTAAACCTCCCGACCTTCAACGCAAAGAATACACTTTTTGTAACAATAAATGTTTGAGTTCATTGTATAGTTCAAACAAAGCCAACCAATTTCACCCTCTATATCCATAAGATAGAGTTCTAAATAGAACGTACACATTGTAAAGCTAGTATACGTATCGCACAAGGGCACCTTTTGAAATGGCCAAGGGCTCAGACAACCTACAATAAAGCTTAGTCTGAAAATCGTAGGCACAAATAATAAACATTTGAATAATAAAAAATATTTGAAAGATCCTAGTAATGGTATAGGTGCTGGGCAAGCCTACTCCATTTAAACATTGTCCCAGGCACTACAGTGTGTCGTTAAGTGAAGGCATAGGTTGCCTCCTGACGTTGTATAAATCATCTTCAATAGATGTAAAAAGACCTAAGTTCAAGTAATGGTTGAGGATTATCATTGTGCGGTGGAATAGAGTTTTCACTGAGTGAACTGACGGAGGATACCGGCATAGGTACACTAAGTGTACAAGGGTAAATAAATCAGTAGTCAACTAGCATACTACGCCAATGAACTAAAATTTTACAACCGCTAGAAGAATAGCTAGAAGAATATAATTATTTAGACATTTTCGAACGACAACTTGACTAAAGAGCTTGAATTGTTATAAGTTGTAGGTAATATTCTATTTCTGCCGCCAAGCAGCGATGCTCGCATTTCTGTGTTCCGGTTTGAAGGGTAAGCGCGCCGGTGTAATTACAGGCACATGAGACTTCACGATCTTTACGTCTCAGAGTGATGGACGCTGTGCATTGCCTTAAAGGGCACGTCCTCATTGGACTTGCTCTGTGAGGTAATGCATTGTTATAGGCAGAAGTTACCACTTAACACCAGGTGAGCTATCAGCTTGTTCCATTACTTTTAAGATAAAAAAAAAAAACTGAGAACCACCTGATACCAAAACATACTGAAACGCTTAGGGCTTCTCAGCATTTTTGTATGATCTTTCTTACACGAATCTGTGCGATTTGAAAGGATCCATTACTCTCTCACAGTCAACATATTGTAAACAAACCACAATAATAATGTTTGGAGGCAAACACAGTTACCACAAAAGGAAACACATTTAGGGATGTGTGATGTTTTCGTCTTAATAACTCGATTTGTCGTCGCCAATGGCGTGTCTCATTGGCTTGCTTTGTACAATTCTGATAAAAACAATTCGATATTACGATGTTTCTTCTACAATCGTAAGAAAAAAAATAGTAGGTATTTGCATTTATCAAGACCGAGACGATTTATAAAACGTCAAGGGCCAATTTTTCCCATGCCCTACGAAAAGGAGGCTCGTTCTAGTTTCCCCTGCGTGTTCCCCCCGCGCAGAGGATTTCTTGCCTGGGACATGTAGGCCTCCCATCAGACCTACCATCCTCTCATCAGTCTAGGCATCCTTATTCACAAAAATAAATATGGTCAATACGTGTGGAGCTATGTCTCAGGTTTTCTTTAGCCTTGCGCACATATATTTTTCAGATATAAAAGTACATCGATGCACGATCAGTTTTGAGCCCACGACTTCAAGGCGGGGTTGCTACCACTAGTCTACTTATGCTGTCCTTATACAAAGTAGGTACCTATTAGGTACAAGTTTAGCTTTCAAAGTTAGTTCCAACAGTTTAACCTGCCTATCTACCAAGTGTAAACTAATATGTAAACTAACAGCTGAATTCTATGAAACTGCAACGTGGTTGCAACTATGTTGAATCTGGGTTTCAAAATTACCTACATTCATTGAAAACTACACCTTTTACATGGCCTCACAGTGTTTTTAATCCTATGATCATTGTGTTTGATATGTGGCGTGTTTCAAAAATACAAACGCTTTACAAACCAAAATAAAAACATGAAAGCTAAGCCCGATACCATGACCTACGCAAAACCTCATCCATCATACTGTGATATTCAAGTCCCGGCTTCGCAAAAACAGACACATTCTATAAATAAAATTTCAAAAAAGTGAAACCTGACATAATACATTTTACATGTGGAAACAACAGGAAAAAATGTTTTCCCTCGCTGTTTATATTTGATTACCTTACGCAAGGAGTTCTGGGAAGTGGGATGAGCATGAGGCAGGGGTGACAAACTATTTACATACTCATCCATTTATTCACACAATTTATGGAGCAAAACTGGTTGTATAAAAACGGAAGATATTAAAATTGCGGGACATACCATACACTAACCCACCACTCCAATCAGCTCTCTACATCCTATAAGTTTGCTGGAAGAAAATTCTATTCAAGGTTTAGCTCGCCTTTATGTAAAAACTGCCTTTATTATGTCTGTACAATAAAAAAAAAATAGACTTTATTTGTTTTAGGATAACAAAAAAATTAGCAAAATTGTATTGAAGAGTAATCAAATCACAAACATTTTTCGCAGAAATTTTCTTTCGTTGATTATTTATGAAAATGTTTTATTCCCACTCGCACAAAAAGGTTTACCTTCCCTTAGGAAGTAGATACGAGCTGAGAGCGTATGTATGTCTGCAAATAGGCTTAGCATTACCTGGCTATGGGATGTACAGTATTGTACAGCCACCGCCGGAAAGATATTTATTTCTTTACGTCTTGGTTTTCTTTCTCCAGGTTTTCCTGGTGATAAAACTCTTAGGCTAGCGTTACGCGGTAACTATCGAACTATTATGAAATCACTATGAAATGTTAATGAAAAGCAGAAAGCCGGTATTCAGCTAACAAATAACTTTTATGGTTTGAATATAAATGTCTGTTCCATTTAGGGCACGTTAAACTGTCGGCCCCGGCTCTAGTAGTCGTTAATCCACGACGGGGGCCTTAAGGCGGCCTAAGAACTTAGTCACCAGAGTTGGCCACTAACTCTTACGAGCTTGCTTGCTTATTTTGGTACACGCGACATAATATTTTCAGATTATTGCTACACGTATCTCCCTCTCCTTATATTTATTTATCTATGTATCTATCCGACCGTGAAGTACCCGAGGTAGATTTGCCAGAAAATGTATGCTGTTATTGTTATCTGATGGCGACGGCTCATTGGTTTACTTCCGCCGGCGAGATCCGATTTACAAGAGCCCGAATATTGCCAAGACTTGGAATATTGTCAACATTTTCCGACTGAATTCTGGCTCGAGGTTGAAAGGACTGAATTTTGCATGTTTGAATAAGATTTGTTTATTTTTTTAATTTAAGACAGTCATGTAATAACATCAGGCTATGCAAGTATGCGCATCATCACTGAGATTGTGTTCAAACATTTGCCTATAATGTGTAAAAAAAAAACCAAACCTTTACTTATAATAAACAAATTTTTTTAGGTAGGTACTTAAGTATGTTATGTTTTATATAAATTTATTACATTGAATATTTTTAGATACAAATATAAGATGTTATTCAAAAATTCCTAAAACTTTTCATTAAAAATAAAGCACATTTGCGTAGTTTAAAGTTAAAGTTAAACAGACAAAAATGTCAAGTTCTAACAAAACTTACTGAAACTACGTGACACGAATTTATACTTTTACGAATTTTACTTTACACTGTCCAAGTTTTGATATAACTTTAAAGTTAGTAGCTGTAAGCATAAGAAATAAACTACTGAAGTCTTGTTCCAAGTTCCAAGTTGTAGGTTTTTAGGCATTATTTCACATCCTAACTTGCAACACTATTTCTTTAAAAAAAAATTACGACTAATAGGTACAATACGTATAAACAAATTACACATGGAACAGCTGAGCTATCAGAAGACCATTTTAAATGATGTAATAGATGGAATATTTGCTATAGTTATGGTTTTTTTTAAATTATTTGCTTTGAGAATTTTTAAAAAATCTGAGATTCTTTTTTCTGGTTTGATGGTGTTGTGTTGTCATTCGCAATTTCTTTATGGTACACTTACACTTTAGAGAAAAATATGATTAAGGTTTTTAGATTGTACAGTTTTGCAAAAAAGTATTTCAGGTTTAAACCAAGAGACCTTTCCACTTCTGTCAATTCAGCATTCGGATTCTAGATTTCCCCCGAGCATTAAATTTTTTCTTTTTTCACTGCAAACTAAGGTAATACAAGCTGTACCGGAGACAGTGACTGTACCTTTCATTACCCATGAGACGGGATATGTACAACCACGTAGAAATGTGAAGTAGTTTTGAGTCCTGGATCCAGATATCTTAGATCCAAAGAAGTTTTTGGAAAATATAAAATCGGCAAACAATTTACATCATAACATTTTTTTTCGTCAAAAAACATGCAAATGAAACTCTTAATAAACGTAAGAAGCTCTAAAATTGTAGTCGTGAAAGTAGGAATTCTTAAAAATATCTAGACAGAAAAAGACCGTGTGTTAAATCGGTGAAAGTCACAGGCGTTGCACTAGTATAATAGGCTACTCATCAGTTTATGAACTTATTTTACTAGCATTTAAAATATGAACCCAATGCTTCATTCTTTAGATATTATTTTAAAACAAAGTTCAGTTTTACAATAAATAAAAAAAGTTTTAAAAGTTCTCTAGTTCTTTCTGAGCTGGAAAGTCTGGAACAGTGTAAAAATCTCCAATGACACGTCTGGAGTGTAAGATAGTGCTAACTACCGTGGTCCAAGACGTCGAAAAAAAAACGAGTGCACCCAGCGCCAAGTCTGTGGATTCCATTAAAATCTATTGCCTAACGGGACCACTCGTTGTAAGTTGAAGCTAATAAAATAATGAGAAAATTGTAGTAAAACCGGTTCTTGGATTATTCGTTTATGGTTAGGGCCACGCGTCATATAATACTATAGGCCAAACCTAACATTTAGTTCTCGGTAAAAATACAGAATATTAGTATAAAAAAGTGGTAACTACGTCGTGATTACAGATAAAAAAAAGATTTTTTGATAATTTAATTTTTTCTACACCATTTTCATGGAACGTTGACATGTTCAAATAGGAGCCAGTGTTGAACTACTCTTATTAATGGTTTTAATTGATTTTTTTCCATGTATGGACGATACTCTACAAACTCGTGTGAGCGTGTAATTCCCAAGAGTATGGCTGCTTTCACACTCCCGCGACACGACACACACACGATATCAGCGGATACTTATGTTTGAGCCGGTGTCGTGTAGATGTCGGTATTGGCCAGTGTGCAATCACACTATAAGGGGCTTATTATGCCCAGACAGGTCCAATTATGAGATCAAAAAGTTGGCTCAGTTACAAAAGGGGTGTTAGAACTGTCGGCAAGCGGTCTCTCGAGGGCCCTCCACGACGTGGCCAGAGTACTCAGCGCTCAGATTTTGAACAAAATATGCTTGATTTTCTACAAAAAGAGTGTGTCTACTTTAATTTATTTTAACACCGAATGTTTAATTTTTTTTTATGAAAAAAGTTGACGGAGCAAATATTTAGCTAAACGAAATGTTGAACAGATCCTGAGATAATATGGATGAACCTAATCTAAACACATTATTGTCATTCGTATTGTAGTCGCTTCTTGATGGCAGAAACCCAGTATACTTATCTTCATTATACACCTTCCTCTGGCCACGATCGCATTTATATTGAGATCTCAAGGAATATCCTACTATGCCTGAGAATCACAGCCATAAAATCCATACGCTTACTTCATTTAATAGTCCAAACACAATAACTTCCTCATAGCTCATAGCTGACTACCCTCTTGGTGATACTTTGGGAAAGGACGAAGCCGAAAACAAATACTAGTCAATAAATTACATTCGTAGATGGGACGTGGACTGACGAACATCTCCCACGGGTCAATGGGCGTTTGCACACTAGCCGACACCTACACGATACCGAAGTCCGACATGTTGGTGGCTAGAACGTCGGTGTCGGCGCCGACACGTGTGAAAGTGTTGTAATAAATATCATCTAAATATGCTGTTCTCCGCCAATATCGTGTAGGTGTCGTATCGGTGACAGTGTGAACACAGCCAATGGCAGGGCCGGCCTGCTGGGGCCTTAATGTATTGCACCTATTTACTAAATGGGACATAAACGGATAAATAATTGGAGGCCATACACCATGGAAATGAGAATAAATCTTACGAAGTCACGCTTGATCACGGGACATGTTTCGGAGATAATTATTGTTGCTTCATTTTAACCTTCATTTTAACATGAAAACATCATTGAGTCATATCATAGATAGAGAAATTAATCAATCCAGTTATGTTATGTTATATTATGTTATGTGGTAGCACATGTCAGCATATACCGATCTGAATGCCCTTTCACCATCACTACAATCATACATTGTTGCTTTGTAAATATTTCGTACGCTTACTTGCGCTTATGTATTAGTTTTAGATTTTCTTTTGTTTTTCATGTAATTTAAGTAGTGGTTTGAATAAATGGTTTTTCTTTCTTTCTTTCAGTTTCCGTGGCCAATCATTGAGTTCTCCTAATTAAAAACAGCCAATCTTCGAGCAGCAAATGTCAGAAGCTTGCCGATAGGGAATGGTATTAGAGCTCGCCTCTCAACGCAAACTGCCGTAATCACAAACAATTCCAAAGAAGTAGATTGCCGCGACTCGCTATATTGTTGTTTCTGGTCTCAGTTACAAGAGATAGCGAAACGCGAGGTTATTGAAGAACTTGTAATTATTGTCTTATTTCCAAGGAAATCTTCGAAATTAAATTTCGAAATTAAAGTACATGTAAGCAATAAATAAATTAAATTAAATTTCTTTGTGCATATTTTCGCGGGTTTGTAGTATTGCAATATTTTTAGTAGTCATTTTGCACTCCACTAATTTACTAACTCTTTTCGATACCATTAGTAAAATAATTAAACACTGCAGTAGCTAAAATGGCTGATAAACCTGTAGTCATATATTTCGATACCATAAAAAAAAAATTATATGAATGTTAAAAATATATAAATTTGGTTTTAAGGGTTATCCCAATACGCTCAAAACTTAATCGAAACTTTTGCCGAAATGAAAGCACTTGGACCAAACAATGACTTATAAGTAAACGAAGGGATCTCCAAAAGTGAAAATACAGATTGCGACTTAACAAAATGTGTATGATCTTATAGCACCAGTGTCTGACGCTTAAAATCACTATTGAGTCCTCAAAGTCTGTAACCCTCATCTATTAGATGAACATTTTAATCAGATCTTTTGACATACAAGAGAGTCAGATGTACATCCAAACTCTACCGACATAATATGTCGATGTGACATACTAATACTATTGTGTTGATCATCATCATCATCATCATCAACCTAAATCGGTCCACTGCTGGACGTAGGTCTCTCCCAAGACGCGCCACTGAGCCCGGTCTTCGGCTCTTCTCATCCAGTGTTTGCCAGCTACATGTCTCAGATCGTCTCCCCTAGCCGGAGGGCGTCCTACACTACGCTTGCCTATTGTGATGATATACTAATACTATTAGTATGAGTAATGATACAAAAATAGATAGAAACCTACGTCTAATATGGATATAAAGCCTAAAACACACAGAAAGCGTGGATTTGTATGTGCTTCAACCGACCCACAACCAACACGGATGCGTGTTGCAGTCCATACAATATCAACGCCGAGCATAAGATCCTTCAGTTCTGACGCAGATAATAAACGCGCACCAAAATAGCGACTCAAATGTATCAGAAAACGAATGCTCAAGGCACCGTCAAAGTTTGCTTGTCGATGGTATAAGGCGTATAGCCTGGGGCTTACTTCGGTATTGTTTTAATTCGGGTTAATTTGGCTCGGTAGGCACTAATTAGTCATATTATAGGTACAGAAAGTTCAAAGAGTTCAGGCTAATGAGCACGCTGAAAAATTAATAGATTAATGAGAGAGGCGGGTGAATAATCTCTTATGTGAAACTCAACTTTGATGAAATTAGGGATAAATTGTTTCTTATTTATTCAATTTTTTTCAGTTACATTTCATTTCACACGCCTCATTTTAAGGACTACATAAATAAAGTTGCTCAATTGACTAAAATACCAACCAACCGACTTTGTACTCTATTGAATATATAATTAATCCTTATCTTTGTGTGACAGTAGGTAACCCAAATTCATTCATCAGTCAGAATTAGAATAACATTGAAGACGAATTAGAATACGTTTTGAATTCAAATTCAGAACGAGTTCACAGAAACGCCTCGGGCACATTGATTTAGAATTAAAACCCCATTTTCTAACTCAACGAGTTATTGTTCTAGTGCAACGAGACAGAGTAATTAAACCGTAGAATTCAATTAAAATTGTACACATCTAAAGGTTGAGTTTTAGTAGGCAATAGCAAACAAACTTCCACAGAATACCAAAGAAGACTACAGTGAGGAACCAGGTTTGTATTGACATTTTGTGTTACATTGCGCGCTACAACAACTAACTTAAAATTACACTTACTTATTAGACCTGGGGTCATGTAATATCTTTAATTTCGCAAATGCAGACTCAATATTTAGAACACTGAAGTAAATACTTGGTTTTTTTGTGAAGAATGCGGGTAGTTTTAGTTAAAACAGCAATAATAATAATGGGCATGAAATTCACTTAGTTACATTTAGTTTCCAATTGAGAAGGATAAAGTGCAAAAAATACAGTAAAACCCACAATTACTTAAAGCAATAAGACCGTGTACGAGATTTTCCCAAAACTCAATATCCTGCACCAGTTACAATCGAACTTACATTCGTTCAAATCTCAACCTTTCTGCATCGGGATAGAGTTCACAAATTGCAGATGACCGCCACACTATCAAAAGCCTTTCAGACGCGACACGTTTCGCCGAATTTAGTACCATTACCCCACAAAAGCTGCCGGAAAAAATATGGCGCCGTTTGAGCTCGCATTACAAGGGCTCCGAGATATTAGCTAGTGCAAGGCACAAGCTGATTTATTATTTACTTTTTTTACGTAATACACAAACTATAGCTCGCGACAGAAACGCGACAGCAACAATCACTTGATTACGAGCAAGCAAATAACTCGCCACAGGCAACTTTTTATTTCCAAAAAAGTTGTTAGACGAAGGTATTCCACAATCAACACCTATTGCAAGTAGAATAAAACCAGGCAAGCAGGCAAGAAACCAGGTGTAGGAGGCAAATACCAACTTTGAGTCGTTGCTCTACCTTACATAAGGAAGTAACTTCTTGCAAAGTTTTTGCACCTACATAAGCAAATAAGCAAAGCATCATAATGAAAGCGTAAATGAATTTGTAATCTCAATGATAATCAATCGATGACGGCATAATTGTTTTCACTAGTAGCGCGACAAGTCGCGAGTTACGTAATCAGGAAGCGAATCGCCAACACTGTATCTCATAACTTGCGCCGAACCACAAGGCTTTGTTTCAAGTGGTCGCATTTATTCTCCCCGTGTCCGAGTCCACTTTAATTATGGATAATTTATATTCAGATTAAGCTGGCAGGTGAGGGCGTGGTCCGTGGTCTATAGTCTATGGTCTGTGCCATGTGACAGTAATACGCTATTTATATTCACGTGAGTTATTATCCACTATCAGTGTTATGAACTGATTTTGTATTTGGTTTTATGTTATGAATTTATGATCGGTGTAAATGTAACGATCAATATCTAAATATAAAAAATAAAGATTTGCGACAGGTTTGCGACAAGCACAAACTGGTAGCGAGGAACTGCCTTGTGATTTTATCGAATACCTATTTGAATTTGTCAAACACCACTGTTTTGTGTTTTTTTTTATGATAAAAGTAATGGAACAAGCTGATAGCTCACCTGATGTTAAGTGGTAACTTCTGCCTATAACAATGCATTACCACACAGAGCGAGTCCAATAAGGACGTGCCCTGTAAGGCAATGCACTGCGTCCATCACTCTGAGACGTAAAGATCTTGAAGTCTCATGTGCCTGTAATTACACTCAGTCTCAAGTCTCAGTGTTAAAGTCTCAGAAAGTTAATCTGCCATTTTCTTGACAGCTACTATTACTAAAATATCTTTTGATATAAACACTGTGAAACATAATGTCGGTCGCTATAACCAAAACTGCAAAATAACTTGGTCGAGAACGATATCTTAATAGACAATAATATTTAACCAATAGTTGGTTTCTAGTTTCAGGAAGTTTGCAACCAAATATCATGAGATATGGGGGTTAAGTTGGGGTTCCGGTAGATACTGAGATTCATGTGATAATTACCCTAACGTTTTCACACTGCTAACGACACGATACCTACACGATATTGACGATGTCATACATTTAGTACGCTTTCATTTCGTGTCGGCGCTGTAACAATATTTTTTGTACGAGCCACTGACACATCAAAACATTGACAAGCTTTACTTAGTTTGGGAGTAGAGGGCGCTGTGTAAAATGTCCATGAATATTTATTTATATCGATATCGTCTCGGTGTTGGGAAGTGTGCAAACGCCAACCGAGGCTAGATTTGTAAGGTCGAAGATTGAACTACGATGTAACTAAATTCGAGTAGGTAAACCGAACAGTCATTATTATCGTGCTAGTTTTCCGATACTAATTCCGGGTATCCGGATTCAACCAGAGTATGAATCTGAGTTTTGTTTGGTTGATCGAAACGCAGATCGAGAAGCGACTTGCCAGATATTTTTTATGAAAACCCGATAAGCGCCTCTAGCGGGAGATTTGAAAACTACTTTTCTCCATAAAAAAAACTGCGAGTTTCTCGATTCTCGCTTGTTGCAATTCAACATAACAAAACTCAGACTACAGGCTCAGTACCTATCAAAATACTGGCTTCACAGCTCAGTAGAGATTTGCCTTCTGTGCTCATCAAAAAAGCGACGCTCTGATGGTGATAAAGATTACACCAGAATTTAAATAAAAATCTAGAAATAGTGAGATATCCGGCATTTGACACCCACCCTTGTGCTTACTTACTGCTCAAGCATGATCCGGACAAAAACATAGATGTTTGTATGAAAATCTCTACTCAAATCTTATTGAGATATCAAAACTAGATCCGTGTAGGATGCCCTTATATTTCTAATCTGTGGACCGATCGTATGAACGTTGAGTATTTTTATGACTATGTAAATTTGTCTGTGCTCGCTCTCTGCTAATAACAATGAAGTATGGATAGACGTGTTTCAATTTCAATAATAAAAATTAATAAATCTATGCTTGAGTAACGATTTCTGTATCGGCATAATATGGGAACAGATCGAAGCAGAAAATGATCACAGAATACTCATCATTATTTTGATAACAGCTTCCAATAAAAATAAGAAGATTTCTAAAATGATAGATACAAAGAGGTGTAGGTATGTGTATTCTATAAAGGACTGTTACAATGAACTGCCATTCACGGTGGCACGATTCATTCCTCTCAAGTATAAATCTCGTTAATTGCGGAGCTGATTTCTGTTTAATGAAAAGCTACAATACGTTCAAGGCAATACCACATTGATTTCAGTATCGTTGATTTACGCGGTGCGAATATAAATCGTAACGGTAATGTATGTAAGTTACAATGCGCGGTGACGCTGAAACTTTTGACAGTCAAACTGTCGTAGTCGCGCAATGTAAGTCCAATACGCTAGATTTACTTAACGAAAGAACGCTACTAATCGCTAGACACTGATGTTATCTTCTTAAATCTCCTGTGTATCAAAAATCATCGAATATGTCTGAATGTTTTAAAGATTAGAATTTTTTTAAAATAGAATTTGTTCTATTTTCACTCAAGAAGGTTCACGTGTCAAGAAGGTATCTATCATAATAACCTAACCTAAAACTGAAGTCGTCGCCTCTCCAGTCTCCACCGTATTTTATTCTTTGACGCACAGCCAGATA
This sequence comes from Eulithis prunata, assembly GCA_918843925.1. Classification (NCBI taxonomy): domain Eukaryota; kingdom Metazoa; phylum Arthropoda; class Insecta; order Lepidoptera; family Geometridae; genus Eulithis; species Eulithis prunata. The sequence goes on along the minus strand of OU974019.1, from coordinate 2,314,949 downwards.
TTTCAATATGAACCTCGTACGTAATAGATATAAGTATCATTTTACTTTGAACAACATAGCATTCAGTTTCAGATTGGACAATCTACCGTTCTGCCTCAATCAGCGCGAATATATATGACAATCGTGAACGTATCATATCGGTAGAGAATCTGAGATACACTGCGCGGTAACGCTACTACGTCCACAAGTTGAGCTGGCGTTGACGCGCAATACGACTCGAATACGTTAGCATTACGTAATGCGGCGACTGTCAGACTTTTTCGTGTTTACCCTCCGATATCATTATTCATCGAAGGTTTTCGGTTCATTAATTTACACGCACTCCGACGTGTGTTCCGATTGTTTTTTTTTGTTTCAGTTGCGGGTAATTACACCTTTCATTCAGAATGTGTGTGGAAGCAAAGAGTTTTCAATTGATGTAGACAAAAATAATGAAGCGTAACAGTGACTTTTTAGAACTTTTTTTTGTGGCATCTGCAAAAGTCTAGAAGCAAAAGTTGGACACGAGTTTTGACATTTTTTGAAACGACACATAGCACTTTTATTTTAATAGTTTTTCTTGTGTTATTGTGAGTATTGTTGTTTAATTTTGGTGGAATTTTAACCAATAATACTTAGGTCGTAACATAAAGTGTGAGCCGTTGGAATAAATGTGTGTAAAGTGGTTTTTCTGAATGTGAAAATTCGTGTTAGGTTTTGAAGAGAAAATCCACCATTTTCTTTTCAAAATAAACGACAGCCGACTTGACAAATGACTTGACTTGACTTATATTATTACAATAATATCACTTGACATTGGAAAAATTGTCTGTCGAAATGACGGACAGAGGTCATTAATGAAGAGAAGAAGAAGAAGCAAAAGTTTTAGAATAAACATATGGTTCATTATTCTTACGTAAAGTAGTCACCTTTGACTGTATACATATAAAGCTCACATGCAGATCTCTAGAACTTACGCAAGCGTCAATGTTATTAGAGAGATTATTTACAGCCCGGCGAAACTCTCGCACTAGACTCGTACTTTCCAAAAACGAACAATGTATGAAACGGAGGTCAAAAGATGCAAGTTTCATACAAAACGAGATTTTCAGCTTGTGATTTTGGTAGAATGGGAGTCCAGCTTCTTAAAACGTAGTGTTACATATTCTTCATTTATTTGAATGAAATGAATACCATGCTGGGCGTAGCTTTAAAGGCTCGAGCAGACCGGATGCGTATACGTGCATACGTCGTAGTCACGTCGCAGTCACGCGCGTAGTTACTGTGTAACTACGCGCGAGACTGCCTCGTATACACGTATACGCATCCGGTCTGCTCGTGCCTTTACAAGACTTCAGAAAGATCAAAAAAATTACGCCAAGAGAGTTTAAAACTTACAAAGAACAGCATATCCTTGGAAATGATCCAAAAAGATTTCCACACCATCCCACCATAATGTAATTGATTCTTTCGTATCCAAGAAGCCAATCTACGCACTGAAAGCGAAACTTCATGTTACTTGATACTTTGTTTAAGAGAACAAGTTTGGATGCCTCGGGCTTGTAGGCCTGTGTCGGGGAAATTGTATTCAGAGTTTCAGTGATCTTGGGTTTCAATTCACGTGCATAGTGATAACGTGTTTTTTGTTAGAGAATTGTAAATTCAATACCAAAGTACCTAACTTGTATGATTTTTTTCTACCCAATGGTCGTAAAGAGCGTTTTTATACTGAACTAGCTGATACCCGCGACTTCGTACGCGTGCGAAACTTTCCACCAAAATATCTGTCAACCAGCATACGATGAACCTCGCGCCAAAGGCTGCTTTTGGTTTAAAGAGTTCAAGCTGTATCTTAGAATCCAAGTCTTTGATTTCGTTAATATATAGCCTGTTTCAATCCGGAAAATGGGCTTCTGAATGGTAGAAGTTTCATTGAAATTGGTCCAGTAGTTTAGGCGTGAACAAACAAACAGACAAACTCGATTTTGGGAATCAGAATCGTTTATTTAGTAGATCTGCATATTTAGTTTATCTATATCTTTAATTTTAGTTTTTGGGTTTTTTAACAGTAGATAGAGTACCTTTTACACTGTCGACGATTTTTGTTTGATCACACGACATTGCCGGCGTAGCAGATCCCTGCCTTCCGATCCTAATATAAAGTCGTAAAGTCTGGGTTTCGGAGTTATTTGTATAGCTTTCGTTTTAACTAATCTAACTACTAGATATTCTAGTCCTTTCACTATGAAACAAATCCCAGACTACCTTCACAATTAAAATAAAACTTCTTACAAATTTAAATTCGTACTGATTCATACGCATGAAGTCTACATGTCAACCTACACTGTGCAATTTAGCTCTTATTACGAGAGCATAGGGTCTGGTATCCGACCTGTCAGACTGTCGTATCACATCCCAGTCCCTAAGGAGTCGCCGTAAAATTGCGTAGGGACATCTGACCGCACTCGTGTGGCATGTTAAATAAAACAGGAGTTAAGAGGTAATTTGTAGGCGTACGTGAAATTCCCGTTTTTATGTATGTGATTTTTCTGTGATTTTAACCATGTCGCCTTTATGTAACCTGCGTTAGAGATTTGTAAAAGGATTGCATTTTTCGCATAATGCAAAAGTCGATATATTTCAGAAAGTAGTAGGTACCTATGTAACTAGTCATACACCAACAACTGTTTTTGCATTTCGGTCCCCGACGAAGTGTTTGAGAGTAGGTATAAAACGTTCAATCATAATAAGCGTACCTAATTTTATTACATGCATTATAATTTATAGGTAAAGCACAATTTAAAAATTAATTTGTTTTCTAATTTACTGTAAAACTCGGCACTGCGATGATAACTAAAAAGCTATAATACGAGTATTTAACTAGCTCCACTGTTTCATGTGTATTTGGAAATATTATAAATACTGCATTATTTGTAATTTTCTTTGTGAATAAATAATATTACGAACTTTTTCTTAGCATTTAACTTAAAACAGATTAAGATATAAATTAATCAATAAAACATACCTACCTACTTGAATAGTTTCGAATATAACACGATGTGTGTTAGTTTAGACTCAAATCAAATGTAACCTATTAGTTTAGTGATAATTTGACTCAGGTTTAGGTATGTGTCAGACAACCACAGTCACACCCACAATGTTGAAATGTATTAATGATCCAATCCTACTAATATTATATGTGAATGTAATTTTGTTTGTTACGCTTTCACGCGAAAACTACTTAACCGATCATCATGAAACTTTGTACTCATATTCTTGGAGGTATTAGAAGTAACATAGGATACTTTTTATTCCGGAAAATTAACGGGATCCAATGGAACGCGAACGAAGACGCGGGCGGAAACTAAGTATACTAAAAGTATATTCAAGGTATATTCATGCACACATACATGTTGAAAAGATGTTAATTAATATACAGCGTATCAATGTATTCTGATTATAACTAGGCGTGCAATAATCCAAACTAATTTATAGAATTTTATCCGCTTTTTTACTTCTTTTGAGTTACGAGTCTCCAGTAGCGTATATTCTTTATACCTAAGGGTACGTATAAAGCTGTCATTCGAGTCTATAACACGCTTTGACGTGGCTTATTTAGTAGAGCCATGAATTAGGTGTCTGGACACGAGTTTTGACATTTTTTGAAACGACACATAGCACTTTTATTTTAATAGTTTTTCTTGTGTTATTATGAGTATTGTTGTTTAATTTTGGTGGAATTTTAACCGATAATACTTAGGTCGTAACATAAAGTGTGAGCCATTGGAATAAATGTGTGTAAGGTGGTTTTTCTGAATGTGAAAATTCGTGTTAGGTTTTGAAGAGAAAATCCACCATTTTCTTTTCAAAACAAACGACAGCCGACTTGACAACAAATGACTTGACTTATTTATTACAATTTTAACACTTGACATTGGCAAAATTGTGTGTCGAAATGACGGACACAGGCCATTATTGAAGAGAAGAAGAAGAAGAATTAGGTGTCAGTGGTTGTAAAGAGGTTATATTATAATGTGACTAATCCAGTACATATTACTCAAGGAAATAGGAAGGTAACTTAAGGTTCCGGCAAGCTCCCGGTGACGATCTGAGAAATGTAGCTGGCAAATACTGGATGAGAAAAGCCGAAGACCGGGCTCAGTGGCGCTTCTTGGGAGAGACCTACGTCCAGCAGTGGACTGATATAGGTTGATGATGATGATAATGATGATGAGATACTTAAAATCAATCATTACTGTTAGTCTATTTCGGTCTGACTGAGTCTATTTGCATAACCATTATACGTTATGCGAAACGATAAATCCCGTGTATAACAAGAAACAGATATGCCTATTGTACGTCAAATGTCTAATTTATTCCCAAAACGGTTCAAGTTGTCTTCGTAAGTGATGCCAACATGTATAATGCATGTTCTGTGTAAATTAGAAATTTTGTTTGTCGTATGTGTTGTATGTTTTGCGAGTCTTCGGTACTTATTAGCCGTTTTCTTTACTGTATATTTTCCGATTAATTTTCCGATTGGAAATATCAGGACAGCACTTCTGAAAAATCCACCAAAATTACTAATTTTAACCACCCCAGCAGTGGGGCACAATAGGTTAAATAAAAAAAAAAGTAACTCGATATAAAATATTCTCTCTCAGGTTTAAAAGGATCGAGTATTGCTCTGATTGTAAAAGCCTTGCATTTTTAGTTTTTATTTGAGTGAGAGAGTTTTTACTGTGCGATAGCCTCTGTTGGCTTAAAATAACTCGAATAAAATGATAACTAGAAATAAACTCTGTAAAAACGTACAATTTGGCACAACTTTATAATCCAAAGTTGTGCTCGCGTGGAGCATTATTATGAAAATATTCATGTGAAATAATGAGACCACAACTTTTTGGCAACTCGTCGTCGGCTTTCTGTTAAAAAAAGTTTGGACTGTCTACGCATATTGTTTTATACTTTAGACAACCCTCTGAGTTTCACTGTAGCGAAAGTGGATGAAATTAAGTTTGGCAAATAAAAAGAAATGAGCCAAATCAAATCAGGTTTTTCTTTTTTATCAACGGCGCCGCAAAGTACCAGACCATAAAGTTTGATACAACTGCTACAAGTCTCATACACTTCTAAAATATTGATTTTCAATTTTAGACAAAGTCTTACACCACATTAGGTAATTGTAGTTACTTTTGTTCGAATAGAGTTTAAGGTTTAGACCATGGTTGTTTTTTATTATTTTAATTCACAATCCAACAGTCACATACGTACTGACGACCCCACAAAATCCATATGTCAAGCAAGCATATCGCTAGCATTATTTGGTATACAGCGTAGCGTAGTAAAATTTAGAAAATTTATAACCACGTATTCATAGTACGTAACTCCACAGATCTACAGAGTAATTACACACTAATTTAACTTCTAAGTCGCGAGTTATCGTGATAACTTCCCCGATTCACGGCGGAACTGCGGCGCGCAAATAGATGCTTAAATTGCGATAATTATATCATAACTCTGAACCGGGACATTTGCTCCTTTGGATATTATTTGGGAGATTTAACTTGTGGTATGGTGATACTGTGAACGAATGTTCAAATTACGAGTATGGGTGTTTTCACACTGCCACGAGAGCAAATGTCATACGTTTTAGTAGTAGACTAGACGCATTTACATCGTGTTCACCGATATTTTTGTTCGAGAATTTGATGTGTCACTATCGTGTTGGTGTATTCTTGGCCAGTGCAAACGCCTTATGGCTAAATGTACTTAACACGATGTGTCAAAAGTTTTTTAGGGTTTTTAAATATGAAGTAACTATGTCTAAAAAGTATTTATGTGATGACAAAATTCTGATAGATCTAATAAGAATGTTGTATGAATGAGCACATTTTTAAGCAAATGTAATCATTTAAGATAGCTTTCATTTTACATTTTTTATAAGTAGTACTAGATTGATGTTAAAATTAAACATTTAATTTCAAACTACAAACGTGTCCCAGTTAAATAGTTCCACGATAAGTTCTGAAAACAAGCAAAAATACAACTCTTTCCAATTGCATTACACAGTAAAGTTACTCTTTCGCTTACAATTTTAGAATTCAACTGAAACGCTATATAAATTCGGACTGTGGCGCCCCCTATCGGACACGGTCGTTTTAATGCTTATTTATTGAAAGGCCAGTGTCTTCGAGTATTTCGGAGAGCATTTCCAGGATCAGAATGTCGCGACCGATCTACTTTATGTGCCCGAAGGTCGTTAAGACCCCCCTTTAATGGGAATTGGGACGGTTAAAAAAGCATGAAACGAACTTAGCGGGTTGTTTTGATTTTCGAATTTCTCACACGTTCTTGTTGGTGATAACCGTTTATTCGCTCTTTTATTTTTATTTGGCGGTTTGAGAAAAACAAGTGCAAAGGTTAGAGCACGTTTGGGTTGTTAAATAAAACTAAAACCGATATGTATGGGTAGTTGTTATATATTTTAGTAGGTTGTGTTCGCAGTGAAAGAACCATATGATATGTAATTTCTAGAACCGACAGTCACTGATAAGAGTGATATGAAAAGATTCTTGTAGAATAAGGAACGAAAAAGTTAAGACGAGCTTTCAATTCTATGGACGCCATCGAAAAATTGATCTAGAATTTTTTTAATATTAAATGGTTTGTCTTTTGTCTTCAATCTCACCTGATGGTAAGCAACGATGAAGCTGGCAGTTAGATTAGATTAGAAAACTCTGCATTGCGCTTGTAAAAAAAACCGTACAGAGGTGAGTTAATGCTATTTAGCATTTCAGCAACTAACCTGAGCCCCGAGTCTGTGCATTTGTTTTGACTTTCGACTCGAGTATAGCACACGCAAACGCATTTGCAAAGCGAGACATTTGGTTGGGAATTGCACAATTCCCAAATCTCCCGGTAGAGCATACAAAATATATCATATATATTTATTTATAGTAATAGTATTTTCATTCAATCTCCAGGCTGTTGAAACACTTACCTTCAAACACAGTGAGTGTAGCGACAGCAGTGACAGCATCCCCCACTCCGTTTTCAGCCACACACTCGTAGGTGGCGTCGTCTCTTTGTGCGCGGACCGGTTCGATTCGGAGAACAGCACCGTTGGCACCGATGCCGGCGGTGGCCTCCATGCCGGACACTTGGTATCTTGACTGCATGCCTGTTGAAGAAGGTACTTGTTAGTATGCTAATACGTAGAAAATACAACACAGATTTACGTAGCTGCTTTTAGTTCATTATAGCGCTCCATATCTACAAATGCTACGGCGTAGCCTTTTGCTACGTCGTAGCACTGTGCTACAGTCATCTGTAAAGGCGGTAAACACTCTTGTGACGTCATAGTAAATTGAATACGTATGTGATGAGAGAGAGGTTTCTTATAACATTATACCTAGTCATACAAAAAAACACACATGTTATGAAATTAAGTAAATATCACAAAAAAACACATGTGGTTGAGCAGCGAGGAAGAAGCTGTTATGAAATCAAATAAATGTCAAAAAATAATAAACTCTACACAAATAATTCAATGTCGTAAATACATTTATATCGTCTTGATATTCCGTTAAAATGAGTTTGATCGCGCAATACGCTTCTTAGAGGTTTTCTCTAAGGTACAAATCGACTAGCAAATAACTGTACTATTCATCGTAGCGTACTACGTTTTCCACGGAATTCGGGTAAATCTCACGAGCGAAGTCACGTAGGGGACGATTTAGAACGCAGTGGTAGAAGTAATAGCAACTCACGTAACGTTCAGTTACCGAGGTAATATACCACACTGCGTAAAATAAGTTATGAAAAAGAAAATATACATTTTATGGACACAAAATGTAACTCCCTATGATAGCCCCTAGATACCAAATAGAGTGATTTTTACACAACTTTATGGTTAAAATAGATAGCGTTGCACTATACTATACAATATACATCCGAATTCATAAACAAAAGCTAAATAGCGTCTGAATCCTTCTCTAAAAGAGCCTCTACATTGTGTAAAAGTCCAAGGATTACTTATTTATTTATATAAATTCGAGGGTAAGACTAATACCTAGGGCATACTTATGAGCTTAAGTTATTTAAAGATAAAGAAGTATAGATTACTCAGAGGTACGTCTAAATATACAAACTTTCCTACACAAGAATTTACGATAACCCTTCATAAATGTATGTATGAAAAACCCACCCTTAGGGAGCTTTTCCATCGAAGCTAAGCTAAGTTACGTGGCTACGGATGTGTTTGAATCCACCAATAGAGGTCGTTTGTTTTAATATTGAATGATTCCTATTATTGGATGTCAAACACATCCGTGGCAACGTAGCTTAGCTTAGCTCTAGTGGAAAAGCACCCTTACTTAGTCATTGTTATCCTTTCATCTTTAGTCTACGCCAACTTCGATATTTTTAACGAGGATCATAAAATCCTAAATTAAAAAGAAACCACGTTCTTCCTTTAAAAAACTCGTTATTAATACACTGCTCTCGCCGCACATTCTTACACTTTGCATTTTTCTACGAAGATTGCAACATAAAAAGTACGACGCTATCCAGCTAACCGTGATTCTTATCTCCGCGGAGTAAAGTTTAAATTGCCGTGCAGTTTACGTGGCGGTGTCCGACGTAGCTAAATCGCTTCTGTTGGTAAGTGCCAGGAAAATGTATTCCACAACAAGTGAGAATAATTGTTGTCTTTCTGCGAACGCGGAGTCTTACTCGTAACGGGTTTTTGTATGATTATGGCGATGTGTTGCACGACAAGTGGTTGCATTTTAATAAGGGTTATTCCCATCGAGCCCACCGGCTGGCCCACTGGTAGGGCCGATGGGAAAAAAAATCCCAACGAGTCCACTATGCAAATGAGGGGGCTCGATGGGATTTAGATTGTAACCATTCATAAAAAAGCAAGAAGAAGCTTCTATGTACAAAAGTTCAAAAATTTACTTTCAAGTTATACTAAGATACTACTGAAAACGATAAAGTACTTATTCTGATCGAAAGCATTTGAAATTCGTATAAAATCTCTACTAGAGTTGGCCACTAGTTTGTAACAGGCTTATTCTGACCTTTTAAATCTCATATCAAGTTACCCGGTGGTCTAACCAGGCTACGAAAATCATATTACATTAGATACTTACTCGTACACTTTTTACGAGTATTATTTACTTTCTTCATCACGCTCCGGTTATAAAACGCGTAGCACAGTCTACTTTCCATAATAAATCCTTCAGGTGACTACAAACTTGATTCAATACAAAACTCAAGTATTTTTTCACTGCAGCGTATATGGAACACTAAAACCATACAGTAAAATACGTGTGAACCCTAGTGACTTCCCCATACTTGAACTCTATTCTATGGAGATAGGGCTGAAATTGGAATGAGCTGGAAGTATGTGAGTAAACAAAAGGGAGTTTTGGTGGGGCTGTAAAAAATATGACTGTCATGAAGTAATATCAGATTCACGTGTCTTGACTGCTAGAGAATTTCGGCGGCGACGAATAGACCTAGTATACGTTTAATTCAGAATGTTTTCTGTTCTGTTACTCAATATGCTTCAGATTCTTTTGATTTAAGTTTCAATCAATATCGATCGTTTTGTAGATACTTGAAGCTTTTTAGAAGTATATCACTTCTACAAAGCTTCAAGTATCTATTTATAACCTTTAATATTAAAAAAACAAAGCATAAAAGCAAGATTTTTTCTCAATAATTATATTTAAGAGCATTGCAAGAATTAAAAAAAAAATTATATGGATTGCAACCCTAACACAACCCTAGGGTTGTCATCCATCACGGAGAGCGTTGACGCGATCCGTGATTGTCAATCTAGCGTGCGACAAGTCGCGACAGCTCCGCACGGGTGGTGTTACATTACTCATTTTGTTGGCGAATTCACTGAGAAATTGTACACTTACAAATGAATGTTGCGGAAAATTGTTTTACAAACACATTCCTTTCCGGGATTTTATAAGCCAATTCAACTCAAGTCACTTTTGTCACTACTCTAGCACATAAGGTTAAGTAAGACACCTAACTGTACTGATTTGGACCCGTTGAGCTATCTATAAATCTTTTGCTACGGATTGTAGAATAGCTCAACTGTTTCATGTGCATTTTGTAAATATTGTGAATATTGTAAATACAGTATTAGTTGTAATTTTCTTTGTGAATAAAATTAATTTCAATCCTAACTGTTAGTTTTTCTGTCTATGGAAAAATTTTAGCTGTTAATTCTAAAAATTCTATGGATAAAGTCTACAATATAGACAGTCTTGATAAATAAGAAAACTGCACGATTATTGTCTAAAACTATCAAAAGAAATATAGTAGGTCACGTACAGAAGTGTCAAAGTGTCGCGTAGACAATAACAATAAATTCAAGTTGACACAAATAAAAATGTGTTTATGTACAGTTCACGCAGTGTTTCCTGGTTTTATTCAAACGAGACTTTTGTGGCTTTGTAATATCGATTTACTATAGAACTTTTAGAAGATGGTAACATCATTATTTCATCACTACGATCATACTACCTACCATTATGAAATAATCCATAATTATTTAAAAATATTTCTATACTATTATAAAAGTGTAAAAAAGCCAAAAACTAAAATTAAAGATATGGGAAAACTAAATATGCAGTTCTACTAAATAAACCATTTTGATTTCAAAAATCGCGTTTGTCTGTTTGTCTGTCTGTTTGTTTGTTTGCTGATCACGCCTAAACTACTACACCAATTTCAATGAAACTTAGGTTACCATTCAGAAGCCCTTTTTCCGGATTGAAACAGGCTATATTTTATTGAAATGAAAGACGTGGATTCTTAGATACAGCTTGACCTCTCTAAACCAAAAGCCGCCTTTGGCACGAGGTTCATCGTATGCTGGTTGACAGATATTTTGGTGGAAAGTTTCGCACGCGTATGAAGTTGCGGGTATCAGCTAGTTCAAGAATATAATAAACCGATATTATTAAAGACCGATTACATATTAATAACTGAGATTAATATTTAATGGCGATAATGTTAGAATGTTATTTTGACGTCGTAAATATAAAAAAAAATTGATAATCGATACGTTTTGCTAGCCGATTATTGGGTTACCAAGTGCACGCTCCACTTAAGTTTCGACTTACTTCACAACAATACATAAAATATTTCTTTAGCGTCCCATCATGGGACCCATAGTGGTCGATTGGGACAAATAGTGATCGGATCAGTCACATGGAATATGAAATCAGATACGCCGCGACTCCACGATCATCGCTCTTTTATGTCCGGCCAAATGATGTACGATTACATTTTTCATGAAAACGAGAACTATCCGAAGCTATTTGTATAGTTATAGAAAGGGTTGCCAGCGATGTGGATTTATCTTTGTTAACTTTTTTTAGGAAAATATTTAGAAACAGAGGCCAAAAACAGATCACTACAGTTTCTTATTTTTGTGATATTCTTTTACAAGCAATAAATAGTAACAACATTTTTATACATATTGAAATACTTCTAATAATTTGAGACTCAATATTCTTACAAAAAATTGAATATTTTCTGTCTACCGTGTATTGTGTGGTATGTATCTATGTACGTGTTTGAGCCAAGAATGTTTGTTTGTTTGTATGCTACTCAGTCAGAAAGTATTTTTTTTAGTTTTTTTCGTAATATTTATCTACAAATAATAGTAAGCTCATTGTAATACAGACTGGCAGGCGTCATAGCTCAGTCGGTAGTAGCTCTGCCTTCCGTGCTGTGGGTCGTGGGTTCGATCCCCACCGAGAGCAAACATTTGTGTGTTGTAAACATAGATGTTTGTTCTGTGTCTGCATGGGTGTTTCTATGTATTATAAGTATGTATTTACAAAAAAAATATGTATGTATGTATTCTAACAGCCATCTAGTTTCCATAGTACAAGCTTTGCTTAGTTTGGGACTAGAAGGCGTTGTGTTAAGTGTCCGTGAATATTTAAAAAAAATAATTAAAAAATAAGCTACTAAAAAATAAAATGAGGATTGTCTGTCAAAAGTTTGTGTTCCAAAACTGGTAACCCAGTTGGACGGTCAGCTGCCAAAGTTTTCAGCTCATTGCTCCGGCCCTATGGAAGTCATTACCGGTCCCGTATATTTATGTGCGAAAACCGAAGCTTTACATTTCAATCACGGAGACTCTTTATCGATCATTCTCCATTTTTCTCGACTTTTGTTTCGATTCATTGGATTTTTCCGGGTTTCCTATTTTTACCGAATTCAACCGAGGTACATAGTTAGTTCGAGCTACAATAAAAGTGAGCTACAATCGTGTAGTAACGTTAGCGTAATTAAGTTACTCCTGTGCATGTTTCTTTATATTATGACTCAAAATAAACATATTCTATTCTATTCTATTCTATTTTATTGCGTGGTGTCGATAGTTCGACTTCGTCAACGCGCAGTGGAGCTCGGATACGCTTTTAATTTTATTTTAATTATAAATTGTGATCGTAGTTGCTATCCTACTGAGTCCTGTTATTTTTTTCATACCTACTGAATCCTGTATTTTATTTTCGCGGAGGCTCCTGATTGGCTGATTGAAACCGAAAATTAATGTTTGCATTACGATTGTTAAGCGATTTTACCGGCCGGAGTTTAATTTTAATTTATTTTGAATCGGTTTTTTGTTCGATTAAACGATAATGAAGCTATTAATATAAACGTTTTACTCTTTAATCTGAGCGGTAGAATAGCTGGTATAATTAAGAGTGCGTATTTTTAAAAATCAGGTGATTATCGGTAGGTAACATAACTGTACAGTCAATGTACATTTTTACACTTAATAAATAAATCAGTTCAAACGCTACAGCGGACTCGGGTGGTCGTTTCTTTCATCCTTATCACTTATCAATTTATATCATGAAATGTAGGAAGTCACCTTACAATAACTTAGGCCTTTACATCTATTGAAGATGATTTATACAGCGTCAGGAGGCAACCTATGCCTACACTTAACGGGACACTGTAGTGCCTGGGACAATGTTTAGATGGAGTAGGCTTGCCCAGCACCTATACCATCCTCTCAGCCTAGTCAGCCACATCCACATACAAAGTGTTTTTTTATTTTACATTGTTTGGTGCGAGCTGTTTATCAAGAGGCTTCGCTGTGTTCGCTTTTGCCGTATCTGTAGCGACCTGAACTCGATCGCAGAAAGTATTTGCCATGACACCGTGGTTCCATTTCCGGGCACTTCACAGATTGCTCGCGCATTTACTCAAACCTTGTCTCGTTTAAACATAAGTGCCCAAATAACAAAAGTTCCTTCGAACTGAGTTCGTGGCCAAGAACAATGTCTACTTACTTGAGACTCGTTTCCCGTTCTTCCTCCACTGAATGTTAGGGATGGGGTCACCTCGGGCAGCACAGAAGAACGCTGCGATGCCGCTGGCGCGAACTTGTAGGTTTCGAGGCCGGATCGTTATCTCGGGCGGATCTGTACACACAAACAAGGGGAATTCATTAGTAGAAGGGCATAAGGTGGTTTTCAGATGCACAAGGCTTTGCATTGGCAATTTATTTAGGCAATAGAAGTTAGATCAAGTAACATGAACTTTAGTATCCGTCTGAAAGATAATGTAACAGGTTTTATCTCACTAAATAAAACGAATTGACCGTAAGGCCTCGAATGAATAGTAATCTGTAGTTATTTGCATGCTCTGTGATAGGTAAGTAATCTAATAAAAAACTTATCCCTTCACCCAAAATGCAAATGTGCGAGGTCCCTTAACCAGTTGCGGCCGCTGTAACTAATCCGACAGCCGGACAAAGTTGCTATTATGAATTATGTATGTGCGGAGACCATCGGTCCACTTTTACGAGCTCTTAGCCACTCATTCCCGCATTCGCTTCATGCCGATCCAATTTTAGGCGATGAATAAATTAACAACATCTCGGAGAAGCAAGGCACTCTGCAGAATCACCCTTACGTAACCTGAGCCGCTCAGCCAAACGCGTTTAACTTCTTACGCCGGAAAGTCAACCTAAGAAAGTTACCGCAAACTTTCCAGGTTCGTGTGACACACGAACTGAATTCCCCAGAATTGTTTTCCACCAAATTACACAGGCAGAGGACGCTGGAGCGGTACATTTTCATTACGCCGAGCGAGATTAATGGCATTATCTTGTGGAAAAATGCGCGCTCAGCGACGAAACAATTATGTGTACGAAACGTGAATTGTGAAGTTCCTAGCCGCGGCACGAGCCGCGCGCCGCTGCCAAACGAACCGAAATATCTAGAGGGAGCCATCTCGAAAAGAACATTGGATGCACGCCGCGGGAGCGTTTGATTCCTGAACTAGAAAATGAAATCCCATTTAGCTGTGTACGTAAAGGTCGTCCCTCGGGCGGCCATCTGGCGATCGATGCCACATTAATAAACGAATGCGAGTAACGTATTTTTCGAGGATGTCACATAGGAGTTAAAATATTCATGGAGCGGACCCCGTTGCGCAGAGCTCGCGGGCGAGATTAGAGATATCTGGATAGCATATATCGGATTTGATATAAGCCAGTGGGAGCGTGAAACAATCGCCCATTCCCGAGAGTATCGGAATTACAGAGGAGGGTTCGGCCGCAAATAAAAACGACATCTAATTCACCGGCCGATACCCGAGGACTTAATGACCGCTCTCCATGTCCAATTACAGGATGATGGTGATTCCGATTGCGCGAATTGTCGGGATTCACATATTTGCTTTTGAATTAACCCTCTTGTTGCAAAAAAAGTGTGACGGATATGTTTATTCCTAACGGAGCAGGTGAACGGTCACGTTTTATGTGCGCGGGTACAAAAAGGGGCTCGGGACGTGCCGCGCGGACACGCACTCCAATAAAAAGTTTTGCCAAGCCCGCTCTTGATTTGTTTTCAGTTTTGCTGCTATTCGCTTGACACCAATCAAAACGAAATGCTCGTTAGGTTCCATACTAAAAGAGGGCTGTCTGTCAATATGTTAATGGCAACACGGCTATTTAATTTACTAATATGAAACAAGTTGATTCCCAAAGTACGTTGTATTTATTATTTACAACAAAATATGTGTTTTATATAGTACGGACTCGCGCAGTCAGGATTCTGTGGTTCCCGACTCATTTTCAAAGCTTACCATACATCCTGTAAAATCGCAAAGCAACGAAGTATACGGAGAGAGCTATAACACCGCCAAATTGTTCTTCAGGAATTTTCCATCTAGTTTCATTCGCACAGTACAAAAAAACCGGTCTAGAATTTTCTCGATTTATTCGGAACTATTCCGAAAATCTCGTTCCATTTTTGTGGTTATTCCCCTGATAGGATTTCGTAGCTTACTTACTATGTTGCTACCGTCGTGGTTAGTTCGAAAATTGAATGCGTTTCCGTTTTCCTCATATGCTTCGTCTATCGTATAAATTGTAAATGGCACATTCAAAGAAAACATAACTATTTATTTATGTGTAGAACTGTTTTCTTACGTTACATAAACAGTTAAACACATTTATCTACAAGCATCTTGAAATAGTCTGCTGTCTGTTTCCGTAGACCACAACTTTGTACAATCGACGCACATACTATGTTTCTTTATGGAAAGAGTATGTTTTGAAATGATCTTGTGTTAAAAAAAGTTTATTTGGCGTTCATCGAAAACGTTACCGAAATATTTACTGTAAAAACAATAAAAAAATCGTAAACTCACTGAAATTGGTCATCCATGCATTTATTTCTATACTATTATAAAAGTAAAAAAAGCCAAAAACTAAAATTAAAGATGTGGATAAACTAAATATGCAGATCTACTAAATAAACGATACTGATTCCGAAAATCGAGTTTGTCTGTTTCTTTGTTCGCGGATCACGCCTAAACTACTGGACCAATTTTAATGAAACTTATACCATTCAAAGCTCTTTTTCCGGATTGAAACATAGGCCATATTTCATTGAAATCAAAGACGTGGATTCTTAGATACAGCTTGAACTCTCTAGCCATTTGCTACGAGGTTCATCGTATTCTGGTTGACAGATATTTTGGTGGAAAGTTTCTCACGCGTACGAAGTCGCGGGTATCAGCTAGTTATATTATAAAATAGCATCGGACGCCTGTAAATTCTCGCTTTGCAAAATAAACGCAACAAAGAGCGATATTTCGTTCAATTAACGTCGAGTATTCATTAGTCAGCGATGCGAAATCGTTTCGTTATCGCGATGTCGAATGTTTTTGCGCAATAATTTGTAAAGCGGTTGTCGACTGACCGGCTGACTACGTGCACTGCGACAGGGGTCCGCGAAGTCTATAAGTACAAAGCTTCTGATTGTTCTATTTCCAGAAATAAGAGCATCTCAATATCTTGTACTTACAGGTAGGTCTTCGTTGTATAATACGTAGTTTCTGATTTCAGAAAACTAGGAATTTATAGTTTGAATTGTACTGGGACTATTACTACCTATAGTATTATCACCACCATTGTAACACCTTCATTCTAGCAAGTAAATGATTATTAAAAGGCGTTCACTAAATGTGGTGAATCACACGTGACTTGACCAAAATCGAGTGATGTGTTAGTATTTTTTCATTTGAGTGCGATGGTAAGCGCCGATACGCTGTAGCCTGCCTTCTACGTATGATCTACGTGTATCTCGCTGGCATCGAAATTTTGCCAGTTCGACAAAAACTAAGGCACCTATAGAATAAACAACAATTGGTAAAATATACGCCGCGATTGGAAACGGTTGAAAATGGGTCAATTAATGGTGACCTTTTTCGCTTTTAACTGACTGCCTGTCTGAATTTTTAGTTGAGGTCTGACAAGAAAATAATATTTGGACCTTCAATATCAAAAAGACTTTGGATCAAAGAGTCTAACGCCCGATTTACACTGACATAAGTACAGTGCTGGCCAATGTACTTAACGTTAGCAAGTTGAGCTCACTACGCTTTGTACGCTGAATTTGCCTTGCTGCTGTAACTGGATTTTAAAACTTCCACTTTACTCATGCAAGTGCAAATCGAGCATAACGCCTTTATTAATCAACCAAATCTCTATATGTAGTTCCATTTGTAACAAAAATATCACAAAATATTGAAATCACAAAAAACATCATTGTTTTGCATAAATTCAATAACCGAATATCCGAAATTCGGATATCCACTTTCAGACGAAATTATTACATGTCGTAATCGATTTACGCTCTCGTCGGATTTAACTTTATTGTGCAGGGGCACATTTCATTACGAGGCCCAATAGAGTTAATCGAAAGGTGCATACGCCGACATCAGCATAACCCCATTTACGTGTAAACCAGGCTGCGCTGACCTAAAATACCCCTTAATACTCATGTTTTTTGTTAGTACTAGACCTTGGGAGTATGGTTGTCTCATAAAATCATAGGTATTCTGTGACTAAATAGTGACATTAGCGCATTTCAGCGCGTTTTTTTTCCGTCAAAAGCTTCTTGTTTTCGTATATCTGTAGCCGTATATATCTGTTCGCTTGACATTATGCTGGACAGCGAAAGCAGTTCAGAGGTTGAGATACGGGGGCTGATGATAAGAAGTCATTGTTGCCTAGAAACACCGACAATAACTAGGAGCACTGTCGCTGCGTTGCCTAACCAGAACGACTCTAAGGACATTTTTTTGCCAGTTTTCGCAAACTATTGGCGGTACACTAAAAACCTTGAATATTTTGGAAACCCTGAATAGTAGCTAATCAAAGTGCAAGTAAACAATTACTTTTTCATCCCACCATCTCGGAAAGAGTATTTTTAATCTTCAATATCTGAGTGGAAAAGCCGTTTTTATTCTCTAGAGGATAAAGTAAATTGAATTTAGAACATCGTGTGCACTAAGTTTGTGAATTAAAAAAAACATTAAACCTATTTACTGCTACCTCTATGGTGCCGAATATATCATACAACTTTTTTTTAATTTGTTAAAAACTCAGAGTCGGAACCTTCTTGGTGTTCTTTTTTCAATTTGCTTTTTTTGCATTTAGTCATTTCCTCGCTGAGGTGGAATGAAAAGTTACGTGTTGCACTCGAGTGCAAAGATTTTTCACCTCGTGCTCTTTTGATTCCCTCGCTAACACTCAGGATTCTAATTTTGAATCACTCGCTGCGCTCGTGATTCAATTTTAGAATCCTTCGATTGCTCGGTCATCAAAATTGAACACGCGGTTAAAAAGCAACTTTGCACTCTTGTATAACAAATAACTATTAATTTCATAAATGTTTTCTTATTTAGTCAAAGAGTAAAAACTGTATATATCAAACACAATTTATTTCACTAAGCTTGCATTCATGGTTTCCACAATACTTAGTCGAGTTTTTATAATGACCGGGAATTTTTGCTTTCAACTGTAGTTACTACAGTATAATAGATAGCGCAGAAGGCGCTTCGCCAGTACACATTTGATAGTTTTTTTTAAAGTGACAAAAAGACCACCGAAAACTATCGAAAACATTGTCGCAAAAGTTACAAAAATCGTAGTGTGCACTGCGAATAAATGAGTGAAGTCGGACAGTCTTCGGAAGTAACCGGTTTTATGCATGGACCCTCCCTTATGTTTGTACGTGCGTACGGGCAATTTATGACAATAATCTCACCGTATCCGCCCATAACCGGTTTTGCGGATAAATAGAAGTGTATTCCGATTTAAACAGAACGCAATTTATTATTTTACAGTGCGGATGTGGCTATTAATTGGGATTGGTCGCGGGGAACGTTTTAGTGTAATCTTTGTAAATTACGACTGTGTGGCAATAGCATTATTTATTTGATATTTGAATTCAATTTTTCCGTTTGCGGTTGTAACTCAATAAGGCCGTTTATCCCCAGTTTTTCTAAAGCATTGTTTAAATAAAGAATATTTTTTTCAAACTGGAAAATACAGGCAGACTATGATAAAACCTTGTTACATTAACTCACTGTTTTTGTAATGAATCTCTTTGACATATTGCCAATGCAATGTTCAAGCGTTGTTACGTAAAATTGCACTAAATAAAAACCAGCTTTTCTCCAACCTGAAACAGAAAAACACATATTATTATTTAGCACCCCAACTTACGTGTCAAATATCGTATAAAAAGGCTGGAAGAACTGTCGTTGACTGGCACGTCCGGGATCGGCGGCACAACCGGAGAAAAAGACCCCGTAACCGGAGGTCTCACGTCCGGATTCGTTTTCACAATATTCGGATAGTTGTACGGCCTGTCTGGGGTTAATTTGTCTATAGGTGGGGTTAACCCGTCAATGTGCGGAGGTAAATCTGTATCTGAATCCTCAGTCTCGGTCGGTTTCTGGTAGTTCAGTTCTGGATTGTAGATTATGTGAGAGGATCCCCCGTATATGTGGGGCGTTTTATCGTCTGCGGAGCTGTCTGGGGGCAGCTCGTCTTCTTCCGAGGGTAGTTCTTCTGAAGAACTTCCTGGTTGGAATGTCGTTGATGTAGAACTCGGTTCGGTTTCTTCAAGTTCCCCCAAGTCTTCGTCTGGAGAAGAGTTTTTGGTTGGTACGCGAGCGGTTGTCGTATTTTCGCGAATTTAGTTTTTTATTTTTATTTTGTGGCTTTTTTACATAGTTTTGTTTGCGTACCTATACTTAAACTATAAATTAAACTACTTACAGGTACCTACATATATAATTTAAAGTAGTAAAAGGCAAATTCGATTGCATAATGTGTAGCAACAAACCAATCAGAACAACATAAAGTACACAATAAAAAAACGGAGCAACAAAGTTTTTATTAAAATTCTAAGTGCCTTGGATTCTAATTCCCACAGATAGAATCCCAAGGTTAAAAAAATGCACATTCGTTTCAAAATACGCATTTTTTTCACGTAAACTGCACATAAACAATGGAACACACTACACGCCGGGTTCATATTAATTCGCGCTATTAGCCAGCGCGCTCAAACTCCCCGAGCGATAGAAAACCGATTTAAACAAGTATCAGAATGATATATCGCTCTCGCGTGCTCTTTGCACTGTGATCGCACCCTTACCGAGCACCGATATATCAACAGAACGAACATTTTTGCATTGAATGGGGAACATTTTTGTATGTTAAAATAATGTTGGTAAAAACCCCACTCAATAGACTGATACTGCTCAGAACGTCGGAAGCCTTTGTTGATGAAGTTCTTTTTTCCTTTTTTTTTATTAGGAACTTTATAAACGACTAGCCGTCGCCCGCGGCTTTGCTCGCATGGTAGCTTTGATCCTAATTTTGGACCCTTTAGGGTGCGACACTACATAAGGCTGTACGTTGATTCTAAGTCAGCTTCAAAAGAGTTTTATATAATATTGATGATAATGTTGGTTAAAACCCCACTCTATAGACTGATACTACTCAGAACGTCGGGACTTTGAAGATATATTTGATAAAGTTAGTTTTTTTCTTTTTCGAAATATTTTTATTAGGAACTTATAAACGATTGATACTAAAATAACAATATAATATTCAGATACCTAAAAAAAAAAAGCTTCTTAAGGAAATACGATTTTCTTTACAAACTTTCGTTCTCTGGATATTTATTATCGTTTATTTTAATCGTAATCTTTCAGAATTACTTGGGGTCGGGAATAATTTTCAGTAAATTCTCCGGATTCCTTCAGGAAGGTCAGGCTTAGTTACAAAGTATTGGATGTACTTTTAGAAAATTTCTAGAAGACTCGAAGTTCCTAAGAAATTAAATTTCGGAATAAAAACGAAATAAGATCTCTTATGTTATTGATCAAACGACTATCTGTGAAAAATGAAGTTTTTAAAATGAGATAAAAGAGTCTAGTTCCATTTCCTGCCACACATTTTACACATTCATCTTTACGAACAACAAAAACACTAAATTCAAAATAATTGACAATAGAGGGCAGAACCAGGATCAAAAACAAAACTAAGGTCAAAACATTTGTCGGAAAGATATGATAGTGATGAAAAGTTACCCGACCCATTCATATTTACCCTACATTAAACGCATAACAAAAGCATAACATACATCTCAACTTCGGAAGCAGGGTAGGTGCGGAACTACTAAATCATTCTTTGTTATTACAGAGAAAAAAGCTTCGGCCGATATCTCGATACTTCGATACTAGCAATAAATAAATATCGGAGCTACATCGATTATTGAGAGATTTATATCTCAGCACACTAACGGCCGATTTACATAAGTATAGTGGCGAGTTAAAAAGTGATAGAGCTGTACTTCTATCACGAACAAATCTGACGGTCGAGTCTTAACGTATTCGAGTTATATTGCGCGTCAATGCCAGCTTGACTGCCAACCGTTGTAGTGTCACCGCGCAGTGTATCTCGGATACGCTAGCGTTACGATACGTTTGCGATAGTCACATTAATTCGTGATCAAGGCACAGTGGCACGGGTGTAGTAGCAAAGTCTCTAAAGCGAATGAACAAACTGGAATGCGCAATGCTGCTACCGCGCAGTAACTACACTACGTAACTCGTCACTTACGTACTTATGAGTGTGTAAATCGGCTATAATGTATTATATCGACATTATTCTTAGACTATTGTGTGAAGAGGTAAGACTGTCACTTCTGTGGGTAAGTAGCAATTTTAGAGTGAGGTTTAGATTATTTAAAGTACAACTTGCTATTTTCTGCAAAATTTCGTAGCAGAAAAAAATTACCAGCCAATTCCTACTAATAGACTACTAAATGATGAAACAAGCCATTGTCCTACATAATGTTTAGTGGTAACCACTGCCTACAGCGGAAATACCTACGCTTGCTAAGAAAATTACAGTATTGCTAGTCTAAACCTAGCTTAAAGTTATAGTACTCAAAAATTGTATTATAAATATTTACTTTGTGTCAAAGTATCATGGCTATGCAATGTAAACATCGTCATGCCAAAGGTTTATAACCCACCTTCAGTCCATAAAAGCACTATAAAACTGTTTACATTGTACCAAAAAGTATTCAAGCTATTTCATACGAGAGATTGGACCATAACTCTGGGCGGGGCACAGCTTAGCTGGAATAAACTGGTCCACCTTGATATGATGATCTCTTGGACCGGCGACGGCAGAGTCGATCATACTCAATTGTTCAATAAAAGCTCATTATTGGATAGCTAAGATTTTCAGTAGGTAGATAAATAAAGTAGGTATGTTTTGCCATTAAAATAATTGTTGAAACTACTACCAGTATCTCGTTCTACAGGGACGAAACAACACTTTAATTTTATTAATATTTGCATTACAGTTTGGTGCCAAATTCTGTTTGTTTTATACCAAGCTAGTTTATGTATCTATCACAGAATATTCTGGATATAATTTAACCAGCTGTTTCCCCCTAAGCTGCACTATCAGGAACTAATAGAGCCTTCCTTAGGGGCCATTAAGCGCGTTTCATATTCCACTCAATATCCTGTAATATTACTAAACGAGTATATTTCACTTTTTATTACAGCGAGCCAACCCGCGAGTGTTTGCAATGTGCAGGGAAGTACATAATTCATTTGTGGGTAGAAGGGAGTAGAATTACATTAGCTGTTACTTGTGGTTTTTGAAATTCGTAACTCTTAACTGCTAAAGTAATGAATATAATGGATATTTTTTTACGGTCATGAAATATCGAATTTTCCAAGCTCCAGAGGATCTTAGGTTATTTTTTTCTCTTTACAAAGTGCTTATAAAGTAGGTACACATAATTACGTAGACGAAAAACATTTGTGTAAAATATAAAAAAAAAACTATAGCATTAATTATTCGAAATAAATACTCCATAGTAATCCATTAAAAACAATAATGAAACCCATTAATTTTAAAGCCGTTTGACAGCGGATTAAAAAGGACCCTGGAGTAAACGTATGAAGCGCCAGAAAGAGCATAATACTTGATTTATTAAACACAATAATGAAAATAGATTAAATAAATCAAATTAAATAAATTATTTATTTCTTTTATTTTGGGAGAATAACTGAATAACTCACTGCAGACGAAAATATGAAACAGAAACGTATGGAATCTTCTTTTAGATTTCTTGACATTGGTATGATTTTTTTGTTGCATTTTTCTTAATAGCATTAAAAAGGTTGCCGTCCCTTTCTCATAGAACTGAAACGATAAAGACGGCTATAGTTTTAGTGCTGTCAAAGCAGGTTACTTTAGAAAAATGGAACAAAAAGAATCGATATCAGAATCGCGGAAACTAGATACCTATATATATGGGTTTTGAGGTTTTTAATAATATAGGTATCTGTAAACAAAATTCACATGAAAAAATAAGGCACTAACATATTTTCATTCATAATATGAAACTTATTAAAATTCATAAAAAAAACACCATGAAAATTGCATATTCCATGCTAATAATGTTATCAAATATTCAGTAACTTTTTCTTCATAAAGATAAAACCTTACCTATTTCGGGCTATAGCGAGACCACGCTGCAGTTTATGTGCCATAAACACTGGCAAGGTAATGGAGCTACGTCATTCTAGGCAGAGTGGGGTTTCTAGCAACGCGACAGGCGACAGGCGACCGCGACTTCGCTTTTATACCGCGTGCACACTATGCCCATGCCGCTGCCGGCATGAATGCCGCTTAGTGAGAATAAAGGCTATGTTGCTGTGGCAATAAGTCCGCGGCATTAATGCCGCCATACATTCCGGCAGCGGCATGGGCATAGTGTGCACGCGGTATTACGAGAAAACGACTGAATACCTACTCAAGCGCTTCTTTGTATAGTTAGTTCATTTATTTAAAAATTTTACACAAACAAGCAATGATAGGAGGACTTAATGCTAAGAGCATTGTCTACCAGTTCATGTTTAAATTATTGCTATCTCTTACCAATGAGTAATGTCAGGGTCAGGGCAATTTTAAGTGGTATTTTTTGAGTGACGTTTCAGTGTTCGAGCAAAAGTGAACAAGTAAGAGGGTCTTATAAAAAGTGTTGACAAAAGGAGATGGCTCAACTGATGTTAAGCGGTAACTTCGACCAAGAACAATGCATTGACACAACTCACATCCGTGTAGGACTTGCCTTGTGAGGCATCGCGCTGCGACTATCACTCTGTTTTCGTTTTACGTAAACTTACTACGAAGCTCACATTATAGAGATATCGATTCTGGTTTTTTTTACTTACATAAGGTTCAGTGACAGCGCGTCAGATTTTTGTGTCGCAGTCGCATGTCGCTGTTATATGTCGCATGGTTTGAAAATCCACTTTAATGCACGGTGCAGGTATACAGACCAACTTTGATGTACAGCGAATGATGCTCTCAAACATTCACCATTCACCCAAGTGCTTGGGAAGAACTATTCCTAAGTTGTTTGTTTACTAAAAGTAAACATGAACTTGCTACTTTTGATTTCGGGGCGAGGATTCCGGAATTTAGTATTATTTTGTTTATGTAGATGTTTTCCTCAACCCAGAATAAACAGATAAAGCAATATTTACACGGTACCTGCTACATTACTGCCTAAACTATAGTCTGTACAATATATTATAGGCAATGCGATATACATCGTCTATCTATAACGTGTGTATGAGGCAACTCAAAAACTTTAATTGCCAACGGCTAACAAAAAAATATGCAAAGAAATGTCAATTGCCCCGTGTAAACTTGCTTTTAAATCATGAATGACAATAATATTGCTACAATTAAGGCCCGTTTACATAATAACAGTTTCTTGTACATACAAGAGCAATAATTGAAGAGTAATAAATGACTTCCGCGAATTGTAAGCAACTGTTTAGACGCGCAAAAATTAATCAAGAATTGCTGTTTAGACAAAGGAAAGTTTTAAAGCACAAGTTATATAACAGATCCAGAATTTTACATATTGTTTGGACCATGCAAGTCATTTATTGCTTCAATTTAGTTGTATGCAACAGGCATGATACTTGCATCATGTAAATGAGCCTTTACTGCCGTTTTTTATTCAAGAAACTTGTATAATGTAAATATAGCAAAATGTAAAGAGAGGTATACTTTTAAGTGCTCTTACGAAAGTGCCTTTTACTACCAATCGACTTAAGTTACATACATTTTACAAGGTATACTTAAATTATTAAGTAAGTAGGGGAGACTGGGTACGGGTGAAACAAAGGACGCTTAAAACAGGGGCAATATCTGTGAATAGTTAGATCTACGCCGCCGCCGCGGGATGCAGCGGAAGAAAGGAGGGGTATGTGTGAAAAAAATTGTTTCCAGCGTACTCAGTCTCCCCTATAGAAACTATACATAGGTATGTGTTATTATTTAGTTAGTATACAAACTATTTATACAAAACATAGATAATATTAGGTACGAAGTATAAAATGACGAAGTAACGACACCACACACTAAAGTTTTAAACAAAAAATCTCGCGTCGAAACTTATAGGTTACAGTTAGGAAGAATCAGTTTCTAAATGTCGGAGAAATAGAACACAGCAACGTGAACATTACTGCTTCGCAACAGAAATGCAAATAACCGGTGCACTAGTAATTCCTTAGATGAATAGCCACACAAACTCTACTATAACCTACCCTATTTCGTACAACGTCGCAACAATAACTACTTCTGTGCTACGTCGTATCTTTCTGAGATTTGCAAACTTATCCAACAGAATACAGCTGCACGTAAGCACGTACTGTATATGTTATAAAACCATCTCAGTCTATGAACGTACGAGTACGTACGAGCTGAATAAAGCCTCGACAAGATTTTCTGCTTACCATAAACAATATTACTTGAGAATTCCTTCGCGGACGTACAGTTGGCGCAAGTTACGTCTGTGTTGTCATTGTTTACACAATGCGACTTTTTGCAGCGACACAAACGTGTGTTTGTCTCGCTTGTGTGATGTAGCGACATAGCGACGTACATAACACTTTATTTGTAGAGCAATATTTATAATTATTTACAAATATATCATTGCGTCAAACTACATCAGAAGGCAAGACGTCGCGTCATGTAGCTAGGGAGAGAAAATCAATAATTTTTTTGAAAAGCAAGTTGTTATAAGAGCTTTTTCGTTACAATATGCTTTTTCTTAAAAGCTATTTTAGTTATAGCGACAGCAAATCAGTATAAAAGTTACAAACGAAAACAGCGTATGAAGAAAAACACCTCTTTTGACAGCATGCTTTTTAAAAGAATATTTAAATTCATGTCACTACGGACACGATAACGACGTCTTGTCGTCAGGCGTGCGCCAACGCTAACATGGATTATTTTATTACTTACTTTCATAAAAAAAACAATTCTACAATCGCTAGTATAATATGAAATCGGAATAGCCACGTGATTTTCCATACAAAAATATAATTATAAAAAAATATAATTCAGCCATAATATTCAAAAATATCATGTCTAGAAATTACGACCGGGCCGGGTATAAGTTTTCCACTGAACTGTACATCGCAACCTCTATTCATTGTATCTATATCAACGTACCTATATAACGTGTACGTACATCAACACATGTATCCAACGCGATTTGCATAAAACGGAACCGAGCCAGCTCACGTGGTTCCCTAGAAAATGTGCGAGAGATTTAAAATGGAAGAAGCCACTGGAGTCTTGGTTCCGATGTTAGAGCTGAATATTGCAACAAAATGTAGAAAAGTTTGTAAAGTGAACCTACAGGGGGGCAATCCTTGTCTCACAAAAACCTGCCAGGTTTAAGACTGACAGGTTTTCTGAACTGTTTTCATACTAAATAATAGGTATTCTGTGACTATTTAGTCACATTAGCGCGTAACAGCGGGTTTTTTGCCGTCGAAAGCTTCTTGTTTTCGTATAGCTGTGACCACATCGCTTGACATTACGCTGGGCAGTGAAAGCAGTTCAGAGCTTGCGATATAGGGGCAGTATCTGTATTTTTGCAGTCGAGTCCACACGTACGTCATAGCAAGGCTTATTCGCAAGTTTTCACCACGTCATTTCGTAGTGAATGCAGCAGATTGGCTAGGCTGAGGAGATGGTATTCCATAACGGAGCATCCCGTATCGTAACGGTTAAAATTGTCTTGAATTAATGCAGTATCTTTTTAGCAACATACTGATATAGAGCTATTTTTTTTCGGTGGGTTCTATTCGCAGCAAAAACAAACATTTGTGTGATGACAACATCTATGATGTTCTTATATGTCTAGGTGTTACTAGGTTACGTTACACTGTCGGACCCGGCTCTAGCAGTCGTTAAACCACGACGGAGGCCTTAAGGCGGCCTAAAAACTCCGTCACCAGAGTTGGCCACTAACTCATACGAGCTTGCTTGCTTACTAGGTTCTAAAGTTTGTATTTCAAAAAAATATGTATGTATTCTATCAGCAATCTAGTTGGCATAGTACAAGCTTGCTTTGTTTCGGACTAGAGGGCGCTGTGTAATGTCCAATGTCCATGAATATTTATTTGTTATTGTTAATAGTGTAGAGTACATAGAGTAGGCATAGATACACAATGGTTTTTTTTTTTAAATAATTTGCGCTGTTTTTTTTTGTAATTATTCCCAAAACATAAGGCTCACTGCAAATGAAAGATATCAGTCGCCACCACAATATTAAGCAGCTCGATAACAGCTCGCAATCTTCATTCCAGCTCGTTTCCTTCAAGGAAACTCCTTGAAAATGATGAAGAATGATTTATGGTCCCCACACGTTTTTCCCAGTATAATTAGATGGCGGAGTAAACACCTTCTGGTATCAGGTGGCTCTATAAGGGTGCGTGCAGAAGCCAAGTGTCTACATCGAAAAACTGCGTCATGTTGTACAAAAGATCCGCCGCCGTGTCATGCTGGGATATATGGACATATAACTTTTTCAAGGGTTCAAAAACCTATAAGTATCTTCTTTTTTCTTACGTTTTTTAGCAAGATAAGGCTAGAGACACAAACATTTTTATAAACTCTCTGGTTTTCTTAGTGCTATAGCTTTTAAAATAGTAAATAACTTAAAAAAAACAGATATATTTCTTTCGGCGTTATTTTTATTTTTTATTTATTACTAGAGTTCTACTCTTCAAAACGGAGAATAGAGTCCGAGGATTTTGGAAAAAAGTTCTCAACACCCTCGCTAGGGATGCTTGTTGTGACTTCATACGAAAATTTGTAGGATTGATAAAGGTGGATGCGCCCTTAGAGCGTGAACAAAATAACGAATACATAATAACTTCGTTTGAAGAGAGGCTTCATGCGACGCTGCTTATACGTGTTTTGTGGCATCTAGCGTAGTTTATTGCCAACTAAAAGGAAGTGCAAAAAAGCACGTAGCGCCATTTTTACGTTGTTTTATCGCTGTGCGCTTTAAATAACTTAAGAGCTACTACAAAAGCGTCTTGGCGTAAGCTGATCGCTATGTTGCCTCCTTATTCCTTATTGCCCTAGATTCTAGTAAATACTGGTTCAAACTACGCTAGTATTTTAGTCCAGTAGCGAGTCCACACCTACAGCCACTCTTCTCAAGATGAAAAATAAATGATTCAACCGACCACACGCTGGCTGCTGAGATACTAACAAAATACTTGCTGTTGTTGTACCCTTCATTTAGTGGGATAAAAACAGCAAAATGTGTAAACTGTCAACTAAACCATAGATCATATAATACTCTAAACTAAAATACTATCGCGCTTCAAACGAACCTTTAGTGCTTTCGTCTTGCGTGTCGAGTTGTGGTTTTATAAAGACGTACGATCGCACTGTAGACGAACTGACGAAGACGAATGGGAGAACGAGACGATTCTAAGGGAATATACTGATCTGATGGATTGTCAGGGATTAGTTCTACTCGAAATACTAATTTTAGATTGAAACGTTTGAGTATGAGATGGATATCTCACGTTGATTGAATTCTTACATTTCTTAGAATACTGTTTTGTGTCGAAGCATCACAAATCAGAACGGTTTATGGCTAATCCTTTTCATCCCTAAACTAAGAATTATAAATGAGTACTAATTTTGACAATCGTAAGTTAAAACATGTTAGAGTCATAATGCGCGGTAACTACGCTTGACCGCGAAGGTCTGCAGTCTCACCATGCAGTGTAAATCAGAAGAAAGATACGCTACGATCGTACGATTACAACCATCAAGTTACCGGAGGTTGTCTGGAAGAGATCGCTGCATAGCGATAAGACCGCCCATTGTACAATTAATTTAAGTTTTGTTTTTTATTTTATTGTAATTCCTAGGTTAAGGTGTGCAATAAAGTATTTTCTATCTATCTATCTACCGGACCTCTTGTCAAAATTTGTGTGTGTTTGGAATCGTCGCAGTCTAGACGCTTTTAAAATATCAATCACCCCAATGCACCTGGTCGAAGTGGTCGCCAAACTACCTCCTCTCCCTGAACATTGACGATGAACATGCATTGCAAGATTATGTAAATTACCAAGAATTTGGCGCTGAAACTTGAAGAGGTGAAACTTTT
The DNA here is from genome assembly GCA_918843925.1 of Eulithis prunata. Lineage (NCBI taxonomy): Eukaryota > Metazoa > Arthropoda > Insecta > Lepidoptera > Geometridae > Eulithis > Eulithis prunata. Next base: position 2,285,565 of record OU974019.1, on the reverse strand, counting down.
CAGCACTTTTTGAAGTGAAAACTTGAAAACTCTTTTGCATCGTTGTGATTTGAAAGTCGATGAAACGAAAAAGCGACAGTTCGACCCCCACAAAAAGCAAAACACTTCGATAGCGCGTTCTAGGATCCGACCAAACTTAGCAACTAACTATATAAGTACTGCATATTGGTTTTTGAAGGTTTTTGACAGGCGTCATGGCTCAGTCGGTAGTAGCTCTGCCTTCCGTGCTGTGGGTCGTGGGTTCGATCCCCACCGAGAACAAACATTTGTGTGTTGTAAACATAGATGTTTGTTCTGTGTCTGGGTGTTTCTATGTATTATAAGTATGTATTTACAAAAAAAAAATGTATGTATGTATTCTATCAGCCATCTAGTTTCCATCGTACAAGCTTTGCTTAGTTTGGGACTAGAAGGCGTTGCGTTAAGTGTCCAAGAATATTTATTTATTTATTTAACTTCTACCACGTGTGAATTGCACACATGTTTTTTTTGTTAGGAGCACCGCAACGGCAATTATTGTCGGCCATCTTGCCACTTTATAATAGTTTCAATTTGGTTTAGTTTAGTCATCATGGGAGTCGAAGGAAAGAGCCATGCTACTTCTTTTAAAAAAAGTAAAAAAGGAAGTATCTAATGTTATCTCCGTCTATATACCATTTTATTTTGCATCCCAAATAATTATAGTAGGTATAAGTATCTATGTAAAGTCTAAATTGTTTATTATTTAGACGTATTTACTTGTCACCCTTACTTAATACAGACCATAAATAGATGGATGCATTAAGATCATACTAGAATCTAATATGAGCGTTTATGGCCCGCGTTATGGACCATAAGCTAGAATATGTATGTACATACATATGTATACATCAGCTGATAGTGTGACAGTACATATCTGACGGAGCCAACTGGCACAATGGGGCCATCTGCAATAGTTTATTGGATATCACTAATTAACTACTAAGTTAAAGCACCTAGCCAAGATTTAGAAAATCTTTCTATTATTTAGTGTGATATTTTTGCACCATTGATTTGCCCCATTAATGGTGCAGATGTGAGTGTATGTAAAGCATTGAAAACTGATCCCTCTTTCAGAATTACAAAATTGTTTTGGAAAATAAAAAGAGGATAAAATTATTGCCTAAAACATTTCCGAAACTTTGACTCATGATCACTAACTAATGTATGTATAACTACACCTACTAATTTTTTTCAAAAAAAAAATCTCAATTATGGTCTAACCTTCCTCCATGATTGGCCCTCGTCGCTTACTTTAGTAATAACCAAAATTAAAAAATACTTCACAATAGGTGAGTCAATATAATTGGTTACGCCAACAGCACGTTTGCGTGAAATTCAAATCGATTTATATTTTGACGTTGTATGGTTAAAAATACCTATAGGTTAAAAAAGGTTGGTTTACCTCTCTGGTAATTCTATATAATCTAATATATGGGGTTTCCCGCAATACTGTCGTATTGACGCGGGCAATCATCAGTGTGAACTTCTTACGAGACGCTAAGTTCATGCTTTCGCATCGCGCGCCTACATTCACTCTAATGTTTTGGCGCTGCCACTGTCATCTGCCCTTCGCGCCGTGTGGATCGTTCTCGTGGTCTTCTCGAAGATCTTCCTCGGACTCCCGCGTTCTCCAGCTAAGTTATTGCTGTCGAGATCAACCGCATCGTGAACGATATACCTATCATCGTTCCATCGCAAGGATTTCAATTGTCAGTGTAGAAATACAAACTTCTCTGTGCTGTGAATTTGGATTGCAGTGCATCAGTATAGACCCCCCTTCAGACTGGATTGTTGGCGTTGCTGGTGAGTAAACCTTCCTACAATACCTAGGGTTTTTAGCTCTTGCAACGTCATAGGTCACCGCATTTCTAGATTTTCATTCTTTTACATTTGAACCAGCGCACCCGCATCGTACCTTTGGCGGCGAATTATTAATTATTTATCGCGTGCTGATGGTTACGTTCCATTTGGTCCTTACGAACCGGATAGTATTTGTCCTATAATCTATAAAAATCTAGATTTTTAATTACGTGTAATTGCATATCGTTATAGGAAACTCGTCCTTATTGCGTTGTACGTAAGGTCTATATTGGTCTGCTTTCTTTATCGCAGTCCCGTTACGTTTAGTGAATTTAAGTTACTAATTCACCCTTTAACTTACTAAATCATAACAAAGGTCTATTAGTTATTAATAACTACAGTGATTTATGTCGTAAAATAGGTGTTTTTCAAGAACTACGCATATAAAAACCATCATCGCATATAGGTACCTATTGCGGGTAGATTCGTGCAAGTGGTTTCGTGTTCATCGAAAAACGTGGTTGGGGTTCTCACAGTCACGTCGTCGGTTTACGTTACGTTGGTTGGTAAACGTTTGTCGTAGCACCCATTGAGGATTACCTACCAACAACGAATGTCCCGGGATTGCATTCCTGACCGGTCATTGAACTTTTGTTAGGTATCTTGATTTAGGAGAAGTTTTGTACCTACGTGATTGTAATTCTATTTCGTCTCCTCGTATTGTACGAGAAATAAATCGCAATACAGTCCACGCCGCATTTGATTAAATTACTGCAATTTAATCGAAATATTCGTATTCAATTCTCTATAGAATTTGTCTAGGTATACCTATACCTATGTAGGTAGGTAGCCTTGTTAGGTAATTTTACCACCGCACCTACACTTACGCTACGGTTGTAAGATCGGATAAGTTATTTCCGTATCTTCACCTAGTTAGTGTTAGCGTTCCGCCTGGTTGGATATTGTCTCCATACCTATAAAAACATTGTGTTATTCATAATACTTGTCTTGCGAATTTCCTATAAGTTAGTTAGGGTTCATGTGGTTTACGGGAAAGTACAGCTACTTTCATACCCATACCATACTGAATTTGTAATTCGCATCGCATCGCATCGCATCGCATCGCATCCTCTTGCTTGTATTACATAATATTTGTTTATTTGCATTTGGGTTGTAAGTATAATAGAAGCGTTCGTTTGGTATAAGTTATTTACCTACGGAAAGTGCTTCCGTTCTTACAAATTGTACCTATTGTAGGTTTTGCCTTCACTAAGTTGTTGTGATAGGTCCCGCATCACGGTCGGGAAAATAATCCTGTACCTATAATTTTTTTTTTTTTGTTATTTTTATAATAATTTTGTTGATCCTGTTGTTGTGCGTTCCGTCAGGGTTCTGCGCGCTAGGGAGTCGCGTGTACGGAAAATTGGTTCTGTACACATTTTATTTAGAAGATAATTTATATTCAAATTGTATAATTCTTCTAACGCACCTAGTTTCTAAAATTTGGTACTAGGGCTCCATAGGTAAGGAAAAGTGGTTCCGTACTTATTTGATTATTTTTATCACATCAAACATTTTTGTATGATACGCATTTTTTGCACTAGCTTGTTAGGATTCCGTCATCAGATACATAAGTTGAGTTCCGAATCCGTACATTTTTTGTATATTTCTAAATCATTTCATTTGCTAAAAATATTTTGCATTTAGAATGGAGGATTTACAAAATAAGTTAAAGTTATATGAAGGCAAACGTGCCGCTTATTTTGCTCGCATACAAAAATTGTATGATACGATCGCGTATGTTGATGATGAAAAATCGCGGAACACTTTTATTGCGCAAGCTAAAACAATAGATATTATTCGTAACGAGTTTATCTCTACGATCGATAATATAAATATTCTTTCAATGAAGCTTAACCCCAAGTACGAGGTTAATTATGAATCATTGTCTGCCTTTGATGATCTTTCGTGCGAAATCAAAAATGTTTTGAGTTCTTTATCCGCAACAATAAATTCTGCAGCTAGTTCGACAAATAAGTCAAGTGGTCAGCATATTAAAATACCTCGCATTGAACTACCTACCTTTGATGGTGACATTCAGAATTTCCCGTTCTTTTATGAAACATTCAAACGTGTTATTCACTTAAATTCCGATCTTACTGATTCGGACCGCATCCATTACTTGTTGGGTCACCTCAAAGGCAAAGCGAAAGGCGTGGCAGCCGGCATTGTGCCTGCTGCAGAAAACTATCGTGTTATCTGGGATGCGCTTATCGCTAAATATCAAGATACGCGCGCGTTAGCCGTAAACTACTTGAATCAATTGTTTTCTTTGAAGTCAGCTGGTTCCTCGCCCGCTAATGTTGAAAAGGTGTTTGATAAATTTACTGCAATTGTTGCTGGACTCAAGCAATTAAAAATAGATAATATGTCTGATTTTATATTTATGTACGCGGGTCTTAAGTTAATAGATTCCGACATTGCAAAACAATACGAAATGTCGCTTCGCAATATGAAAGATCGTCAAAGCGTGGACTATGATTATTTCGTTAAGTTCGTTCGAGAACAAGTAAAGATATTGTATCGCACCGCGCCGCAGCGGCCTGAGCGGTCGACTAGCACCAGCGCTAATGCGACTACTGCAGCACCCTCTAGGGTCTCGCAGGTGTACGTAGCTACGTCACCTAAATGCTCGCTTTGTCATTCGACGCATCCCAACTTATATAAGTGTGGTGCCTTTCTAAAATTAAATGCGACTGACAAATTTAAACATGTAAAGGACAATCGTATGTGCGGTAATTGCCTTAGTAGTCAACACACTGTATCTAAATGTCAATCAACGATTACATGTAAGAAATGCAATGGTAAACATTATTCCCTTTTACATTTTGATGAACCGCTGTCGTCATCACCGAAGAAACAACAACCTGCAGATGGCACTGCGCTTTCTGTTGCTACTGTAGTTCCGACCTCAGATGAGGAACGTGTCTCTTTATGTACTCATGCGGCCATGGCTCAAACCAGTACTCGCACCACGGAAGTTTTAGCTACTGCGAAAGTGTTGGTGGTAGGTAGGAAAGGGAAGGATGTAGTCGTTCGCTGTCTTTTGGACCCAGGTTCTCAGAAGAACTATATTACCCTTCGGTGTTGCCGTATGTTAGGGTTACCTATTCGTGACGATTCTGTAGTCACTGTTAAGGGCATCGGGGGTACTTCTCAGTCGGTTCGTGGTTCCGTTGACTTCACTTTTAGCTCGCGCCTTCGTGCGCAACCTAAGTACACTATTAATGCTCTGGTGCTCGACGAGATAACAGGACAGCTTCCATTGTGTTCGATAGATGTCGCTGATCTCAGTAATATTGATTCGCAGTTACTAGCTGATGATACTTGGGGTGTGCCGGGGAATATTGACATCCTGCTTGGAGTGAAACTGTTTGCTAAGTTATTGCAACCTAGAAAGGTTACTTCTACAGCTGGAGGTCCAGACGCACTGGAGACTGTGCTAGGCTACATATTTATGGGAGACGCCCCTATTTTGGAGCCTCCTACCGCTACGATGTCTTTTTGTGCTACGTCGTCTTTGGAAAGCTGCGACTTGCGCAAATTTTGGGAAATAGAAGAAGTTCAGGCTCCTTCCATCACTAGCGTGGATGATAAGCACTGTGAGCAGTTTTATTGTTCCACTACTACTCGTACTCCAAGTGGCAAGTACGTAGTTGCTTTGCCACTGAAGATGAATGTCTCGGCGTTAGGAAATTCTTTCGAAATCGCTCGTCGTAGGTTTCTTAGCCTCGAACGAAAATTAAAATCTAACCCCCACATAAAAATTCTTTACGATGACGTCATTAAAGAGTATCTGAAAAATAACTATATATCTCTAGTGGAAGGAATTGTACCCGGTGAAGTTTCGTTCTATATTCCACACCACGCTGTCATTCGCGAAGACAAGACTACCACCAAGTTACGCGTGGTGCTTGATGCAAGTGCGAAGACGGATAATGGAACGTCTTTAAATGACATTCTTTACGCTGGTCCCATTCTTCAATCGGACCTTCTCAATATTCTATTGAATTTGAGACTCTTCGCTGTGGCTATAACTTCTGATGTTAAAGCCATGTATCTCAAAATAGCAGTGCGTCCTGAAGATCGTTCTCTTCAGCGTATTCTCTATCGCTTTCATGATGACGAAGAAATACAGATGTTTCAGTTTTCAGTGCTCCCGTTCGGACTTAAGTGTTCACCATTTGTCGCCATTCGCACAATTCAACAATTGTGTAAGGATGAAGGTCATCGTTTTCCTCTCGCCAGTGAAATACTAAGCCGAGATATATACATGGACGATATCGTCAGCTCTACTCCCAAGGTCGAGCGAGCAATAGAGTCTTCTCACCAACTGATCAAGATATTTTCACTTGGTGATTTTGAATTGACCAAATGGTCAAGTAATAGTTCTGAAGTTCTTCAAGCTATTCCTGAGTCATTGCGACTCTCGCACAGTGTCGATCTAAGTAAGGATCCGACACTGAAAATTCTCGGTCTACGTTGGTTTCCCGACGATGACTATTTCGCATTCCAGGTCAATCCTGATGAACGCCCTTGCACAAAAAGGAATATCCTATCGTCTATCGCTCGCCTTTTTGATGTCTTGGGTCTAGTCGCACCTATGATTTTGTATGCCAAGCTGCTGATCAAGGATCTGTGGCTAGTCAAAAGTGGATGGGATGATGTCCCACCAAATCGCATTGTTCGCCTTTGGGAACAATTTCAAGTGGAGTTACCTGATATCGCGCAATTGAAGTTCGCCCGTCATATTGGCGTTATTGAAAATTGTCAACTTGTAATAGTTGGATTCGCAGACGCCAGTGAGAAGGCTTATGGTGGTGCAGTTTATGCTCACATTATTAAGCCAGACGGTGAAATTGTAGTCGCACTAATATGCGCGAAATCTAAGGTCGCTCCTCTTAAAGTTGTTTCGTTAGCTCGGTTAGAGCTATGTGCCGCACTCCTTTTATCAATTTTGATTAAAAGAGTTTTCGATCTCTATTCCGCTCGATATGCCATTGAGGCTGTCGTAGCTTTTTCAGATTCAACTGTAACTTTGAGTTGGATTCACTCATCGCCACATCGCTGGCATACCTACGTGGCCAATCGCATCGCTAAAATTCAAGAAAACCTTTCGGCGGAGCACTTCTTTCATGTGAAAGGGTCTGAGAATCCGAGTGATTGTCTTTCTCGCGGCTTGACACCTGCTCAACTAATCCATCATCCACTGTGGTTGAATGGACCGTTGTGGTTGAGAAAACCCCGGCAAGACTGGCCAATAAAGCCATTTGTCTCGGGGGAAACTCAAGAGATGCCAGAACTGAAGCCTATTGCTCTACCTTCAGTTACGCTGGATAGTTCTAAGTCAGAAGGTCTTGTAACAGAAGATATTCTGATCGATTGCGCCAAACGGTTTTCCTCTTGGATGAAATATTTAAGGACGGTTTGTTTTGTTTACAAATTTGTCAGACGTCTCCCTAAAGGGCCCGTCACCGCATCGGATTTGGAGTTTGCAGAACGGGTCGTGTGGCGCTCTATTCAGCGCATCTATTTCGAATCAGATCTTGATCGTTTAAACCGCAAACAATTATGTTCCAAGCCATTGCAGAAACTTAGTCCATTTCTGCATAATGGGCTTATTCGCGTTGGTGGACGTTTAGGCAACTCTGAGCTAGACTTTGACTCGCGTCACCAAATATTACTTCCTCGACAAGACTACATTGTGGAACTTCTTGTTTCCCACTATCATATAAAAAACTTTCATACAGGTCCAAACCTACTCCTCTCTCTTTTGAGGCAGAGGTATTGGATTTTGTCCGCACGACGTATTGTTCGTCACATAACGTTTAATTGCAATATTTGCTTTCGAGCTAAGCCACGACAGGTTTTTCCAATCATGGCTGATCTGCCGCAGTCTCGTGTTGAGGTTGCTCCTAAAGCATTTTCACACACTGGGTGTGATTACGCTGGCCCGCTCATGATAACGTCGGTACGCGGCCGAGGCCAAAAGAGTCGTAAGGCTTATATTTGTCTCTTTACGTGCTTGACAACGCGTGCTCTGCATCTGGAAGTTGCCTCAGATCTCAGCACCGCGAGTTTTATGTCCGCACTAAAACGCTTCATCTCTCGCCGTGGTCCAATTGAGTGTCTGTATACGGACAATGCCACCAACTTTGTTGGGGCTAGGTCGTATCTTCGCGATCTCTACCAATTTTTATCGGTAGAATATCGCCCTTATTGGGAAAAGGAATTGTCCGACCATAAAATCACGCTCAAAACCATTCCGTGTAGAGCTCCCCACTTTGGTGGATGTTGGGAAAGTGAGGTGAAGAGTGTCAAGACGCATCTTCTTAAAGTTGTCGGTCAACAAATTCTCACCTTCGATGAGCTTAACACTATGTTAGCCCAAGTTGAAGCCTTGTTAAACTCCCGACCACTTTATGCACTTAGCTCAGATCCATCAGAACCCACCGCACTAACACCGGCGCATTTCCTTAGTACGAAACCGCTTGTGTTTTTACCCGCTCGAGAAGTTACTGAAACGCGTTTACACCTTATTTCACGATATGAATTAACTGATCAACTTGTACAGTCTTTCTGGAAGCGGTGGCGAAACGAGTATTTGCACACCCTTCAATCCAGACAAAAATGGAACACTCCTTCCAACCCAGTACGTGTTGGTATGGTTGTAGTTTCCATGCAGGATAACGTCATGCCCTTGCATTGGCCGTTAGGTTTAATTAGTGAAATCTATCCGGACAAGAATGGGATATGTAGAGTCGCATCGGTTAAAGTGCAAGGTGGAATGCTTCAGAGCAGACCGATTGTAAAACTGTGCCCTCTTCCAACTCAGTAAATAATTATTTGAATTAATTGCCATAGTTTATTTAGGTTAAGAGTTAACAGTTTTATTATTTAGTATAATTTCTTTTAAAAGTAACTTAGCATAATCTATTTGTTTTGTTACATCGCTTATAACGTAGAGTTTGCGACGATATGCAATTATTCTAGTTTTCACATTCTTTGTGTTTTGAAAGTAGGATCTTTCAAGCCGGGGAAAATGGTTACGCCAACAGCACGTTTGCGTGAAATTCAAATCGATTTATATTTTGACGTTGTATGGTTAAAAATACCTATAGGTTAAAAAAGGTTGGTTTACCTCTCTGGTAATTCTATATAATCTAATATATGGGGTTTCCCGCAATACTGTCGTATTGACGCGGGCAATCATCAGTGTGAACTTCTTACGAGACGCTAAGTTCATGCTTTCGCATCGCGCGCCTACATTCACTCTAATGTTTTGGCGCTGCCACTGTCATCTGCCCTTCGCGCCGTGTGGATCGTTCTCGTGGTCTTCTCGAAGATCTTCCTCGGACTCCCGCGTTCTCCAGCTAAGTTATTGCTGTCGAGATCAACCGCATCGTGAACGATATACCTATCATCGTTCCATCGCAAGGATTTCAATTGTCAGTGTAGAAATACAAACTTCTCTGTGCTGTGAATTTGGATTGCAGTGCATCAGTATAGACCCCCCTTCAGACTGGATTGTTGGCGTTGCTGGTGAGTAAACCTTCCTACAATACCTAGGGTTTTTAGCTCTTGCAACGTCATAGGTCACCGCATTTCTAGATTTTCATTCTTTTACATTTGAACCAGCGCACCCGCATCGTACCTTTGGCGGCGAATTATTAATTATTTATCGCGTGCTGATGGTTACGTTCCAATAATTATCAACAATTTTTCATAGTCTAGGTCTATAGCGTCTAAGTCATAGTCTATTCAGGTTTTTTCTTGTCTTAGAAATCATGAAGCATTTCTCCAGATGGCAGATACGTTAAATTTTGCGAGAATTTGGATAATTATGATTCGTCCCAATCAGTCGCAAAATGCAATACTATAAGATTCAACCCGGTTTAAAAATCGATCAAAAACCGATTCCAAACAGAGAATGCAAACACATTACGGGTACCTTTGTTAAAAAGGTTTTATCGAACGCAATTACCTTCAGACAATGAACGGTACCGTTTGCAGAGGAAGTGTCTGAGGACAGATAACAAATAAAAGCTGGAGGTATTTAATACGAGGAATAATTAAAATTCTAGCTTCTAGTATTTTTCTTGTATTCGATTGTAATGAACTGAGAAATTTCCACTTATATTTTTTACAAAATATAGTCATGTTCTTAACTGCCCCCGTATCGCAAGCTCTGAACTTCTTTCGCTGCCCAGCATAATGTCAAGTGACGTGGCTACTGATATACGAAAACAAGAAGCTTTTGACTGCAAAAAACGCGCTGAAACGCGCTAATGTCACTATTTAGTCACAGAATGCTTAGTATGAAATGAGATAAGATTGCCCCCATTGTTCTATTATTTCCGCTTATTTTCTAACAACCGAGTATAATATCGATAAAAAAAATATACATTGATTTTCAAAGTTATCAAAGCACCAAAGATCGTATTATTTCGCCAAAGTCATTCATAATCAAGAACCCCAATTTACGAATCGCTCTTTTCTCTTTCCGGGTACGGTCAGAAGCAAAAGCGCTAACTTGCCTATTAATATTCAGCGGATAGCGACCTCGTCTAATGAAATTACCACAACAAAGCCCCAGCCTGCTGCAAAGGATTGTTGTGCAAATATAAACATCGAATCTGACGATAGCAGCGAACCAGATAGGTAAGTCACGGAATGTTAAAGGGAAGTGAAAGTAAGCAAAGGGTAAAGCAAGCTATTCTTTATTGTACACAAAAAGTAATGACTAACGGGAACTTCAATATAGGTCATGTACAAATGTGAGCTTAACCCTAAAGAGAGTTCTCTGCCAGAAAACCTTCCACGATAGAGAGGAGAAATAAATTATGATGGTGGGTGCGTGTACTCAGAGGTTATTACTTAAAAAAAAAAATATATATATATACCAGAGTAAGCTAAAAACACAGTTATGATTACATACATTAATATAAAAAAATATATATACTTCATAGAACATACCTACATACAATACATACATACAAGCTATGAACGGAGTTTATGCCAATCAGAGCGTCATCATCAAAAGTTCATTTGAAGATATGAAGAATAATGTAAAACAGCTTAGAACTACATAATTTGTATGTTTAAAAACTTGAAAAACCGACTTCAATGTGATACAGCTTCATCATCAGATGATAATGGTAGTTCATTGGGATTCTATTGATCGTAAACACCATTGAAAAGTCACAGGTAAGCAAAATACGCGTGGATAACGTGTTTTTTCTAGTTATTCTTATTTAACTGCTGAACTAATGAACCAATTTAAATAAATTTTTTATGGGACCAATTTGAAAATATACCCTTTTAGATACAAAAAGAAACGGTTCATAACGGACAGAGTTCTGAGGTAACAAACATAAAAAAAATACATTCTAACTGAGAACCTCCTCCTTTTTTTTTTTTTTAATACAATATAGGCAGCCGTTTGACCACAATCTCACCTGATGTTAAGCAATGATGTGGTCGACGATGTAGCACGGTTACCTAGAAGATACCTATTCACTCTACTCTTGAAAACTTCCAAATTATAGTCATTCGGGAACACAGACGCCGGCAACGAGTTCCACTCTTTGGCTGTCCGCATAATAAATGTAGACGCAATAAATGTAGTCCTTTTTTGAAGTCGGTTAAAAAAAGATGCAAAATTCCAACACGATAGAAAGTTCAATAAACATTTTATTTATGTTATCTTCAGAATAAAATGAACGCTATTATACACGTTGAGATTCAAAAGAAAACAGATTTTTATTTTTCCATGCAAAAAGTTGAGCCATTCAAAGTGCTAACCGAAGTTCGGACTCAAAACCTTTTGGTTAGAACGAAAGCGAATAAGCAAATTGAAGAATAAACGTTTGGATACAATCATCCTCATCACAGTAATGTTATAGTTAATCTACTAAATATGCTTTCACCAACACAGAATACGTAAAACAATAGAATGGACACAGTGACGTAACAGAATACTTTGAAAATTCTGTTACGTCACTGTGTCCATTCTTCCGAAGGTCTACTCTGCAAATGCAAGAACAGCGAGATACATCGCGCGGTAACACAGAAACCCTGCCTGTAGAATTGTGCGCATGCCATGCAGTGCAACTCAAAATGTGAATTTAAACCTCAGTATTAGTAACCATTAACAAATAAGTGCGTATAAAATTTAAACATTTTTTAAACAGTCATAAATTAATCTAAAAGAATATAATTACTTTAGGGTACCCAGCATTAAAAAGTGGAATTTAGTTGAGTCATAAATGTCACAGCGCAATATTTTTATTATTTGTTAATTTAACCTACTGTGTCCCGCAGCCCGCTGCAAGGCAAAGGTCTCCACCAAAATTTTCTGAATTCCAAAATATTACTTTCACTAGATTTTATTTAGATCTCTGATGACGATGGGCATCTATTTCACAAGTAAATTGATAGATAGACAGATAGATAGATAGAAAATTCTTTATTGCACAACTTAAAGTAGTGTATACAGGCGAACTTAATGCTAAAATAGCATTCTCTACCAGCTAACCTTTGGGTAGTGAGGATAACAATTTATTAGGGTAGTGCGCATAGGGATATATTACTAGACAATTTAGCCAAAACTTACATGAACCTATCTTAATCTTAAATAAACATAAATACGAAGGTACATAAACTACATAAACTAATACATATAATATATAGGTATATATATATCTACTATAACTTAAACTCGCTTTTTTGTGCCAGGAATTGAGGTAGCAGAGCAAACCCCCTCTTAATAATAACAAGGAAACGTCTTCAATCAACGATAAAAATAAAGTATCACTGTAAAAGCGAATCGGATTCAAATCACGCGCACTTTTAATTCAAGTAAGTAAATTAAAATGCGGCAGCGCTGCTTGAATACAAATGGTTTATTGAAGCAAACGCTTTCCCTTCTAACTCATTACCGTTGGACTATCCAAAGCGCCAAAGTTATTTATTACAACATTTTTAGGATTCAAGAAAAACATTTCTACTCCCTCCGGTTAACATCAATATCATCAACAATATCAATATATACTAGTCAATATATATAAAACTCTTTTGAAGCTGACTGACAATCAACGCGCAACCTAAACTATAAGTCTAGAGGTATGAAATTTGGAGGGTAGTATCCCTATATAGTGTAGGGGTGCACTAAGAAAGGAATTTTGAAAAGTCACACTCTGAAGGGTCTAGAACGCGAGTAATGCTGCGGGCGACGGCTAGTTATCTTTAGAGCACTGAGCTGAACCAAACTAAAAACTGATTCGTCTGCGTCAAAATGCGGATTTTATGCCTAATTTCTATTCCAGTCACGATCGCACAGTTTGGCGCTAGGAGACTGACACCTGACACAAAAACAAAAGGAAAGTCAACTCTAATTATTTTAAAACTAAAACTTGAGGATTATACGGAACCCTCAGGGCGCGTGTCCCACTCGGCTTGGCCCAATTTATTTTATTTATTGCCAAAAGGGTGTCTTGATTAGATTATACTTTTTCGCGCAATCCGGAGATATTAAAATGTCTTCGTTTGAACCTCGAATATAAATCGTGATCCCTTTTTGTAATCTGGAAGATAATATCCACCTTTTTTCCGTTCAATCTTTTTGTCAACGTAATAAGTGTGAATATAATAGCTGGAGGAATTTGAGGATCAATTTTAGGAGTGGAGAGGGCAGAGACCGTTGGAGATCGAAATTAGGAATTGAATTTGTAAAATGATATCGGATAAAAATGAGATGCGATTTTCCTGTTATTTTAAAAGCAATAACAAGGGAATGCCAATAAGGCAGGACTTTTGTTTATGGTTTCATTGATTATTACTTTTCTGTAGAGTCGGGAGTGATGAAGACAGGAAGATAATGATTGCGTTGTGCTTTGTATTCAATAAAACAGAGTAAATATATTCGAATGAATCTTATTATTTTAATTATTCAGATCCAAATTCTTTAGTTCACAGAAGCGTCGAAGCGGTAGTGGCGTGAGCGGATTTTACATTACATTAAAACGTGACATAGGTATTAACCGTCCATGAGCTCTATTCCCGACACAGACACAATACAGATATTCTAGACTCTATCACATCGTTATCGTGTCTGTGTCGAGCCACGATATTTTTGTTCGAGTCTCTAGCAGCTAGAGACAAACAGCACTGACACGGTGTGGAAAATCTAGATGTCGTGTCGTTAGTGTGAAAACTGTCAATAAGCGTATAACGAGAGATTGCAGGTTGGCCCTACGCCAGGAAAATGCCAATTCTTTTATACTATTCAACAAAATATCAATTTTAGTTCGCCTGCTAAAAAATTCTAATTTAAAAAAGTAAACTATCATGCTGAGGGAATTTATTACAAGATACATTTATTAATTTTATTAGATTTGATTGCAGTCACGAATCCATTATTCATTTATCATTATTTTGCACTAAATTTGACTTCTAGGGAGCTTTTAGGTAAAGAAAAGGATGAAGTATATGCTATATCTATTCTGTGGCCAAAGTAAGCAAATGCCTGGAGACCATTGTACGTACACTGACGTACCTATAGTCGTGAACTAATTTCATACCAGTTTTTCATTTTGACATTAACCAATTAAATAACACGTCAAAGGCAGAACTTATTCCAGTGTTTAAAAATAACATGAACTTTAGAATTCACGTGTCACATCACAACATGTTAATTTATTTTATTTACGTTCTCTGCATTGTAATCAATGGAATACAATGTTTTGAAACAAAAACATCAATTTCGGGGTGAAAAACACTGCGTCAGAATAGAGGCAAAAATGTAATAAGCCTCAAAATTGAGTCATCAATTCTCGCCGATCCATAAAGTGGGATGAACTCATTAGCTTCTGTGTCAGATTTCGACGCCGCCATTTTGTCACTTGTCACCCGAACTGTGACGTCATTCGATCGGTGACGTCATTTGATAGGCTTTTGTCATAAACGGCGAGGGAAACAGCTATTCGACTGCTGCAACCGGTTTACTAAACAATGTGGACTTTTCCAAATCTTATTGAGACATTGCAGGGATAAAAAGTTCACAGCTTATTCAAAATCTACACTTGCCAAATTAGATACAAAATAATGTATTTTTAATGAGGGTGGTGATTTTGTTAGAAGAAAAGTTTGCCTTTTTTACTTGATTGTACCATCTTAATTCATAATCGACTGTCATTTTACCGCGGCTTGTAAATGTCATTGTAACTGCAAGACAAACAAAAAATTAAGCCATTTTATCTAGCATAGCTTTAAAGACCAATCTATAAGATAAATAGACGCAAGGGAGAGTTTCTTTATAGACAGGTAAAAAAACTGCACACAGAAGTCGTTCCCAAAACCCGCAGATATCTGAGCCATAAGCTACCCAAATGAACCTACATCATGCGCAATCAGAACAAAATACTGCCGACCAGATGCCCTAATGTTACAACGGTATAAATTCAACAAGTAAATTATATCAGGGTTTTAATTCTGTGGCTCTTGCCCGACAATGGCGACCGTTTATCAATGCTGGCAACCCTGATATTAAACCGGCTAACATTCAGAAAAATTACTGTGTTGCCAACAAAATTACTTGAAAGAAAACCTTTAAAGTTGGTAAGTTACGAGCGAATAAGCGAGGAAATGTGGAGGTACACAGGTATTATCATACTTATGAGCTGACGTTTTACGATATAAAGGTTTTTATGTTTAGTTTTAGTTTACAGGGTTCAATATACTTACGTTATTTATATTTCCCTACATTTTTACACAGATATATAGATAATACTTTATTGTACACAAGGATAAGGTCCGTACAAATCTTAAAACTAACTTTGTATAGTACAATGGGTGGCCTTATCACTGAAAGCGATTTCTTCCAGGCAAAAAAGTCTTTTATAACCTTTTTGATACATCAATCATGTTTAATTTAATAAAAGATTTTATAAGTTGGTAAAATAGGAATGAAAGATATTTTAAGTAAGAACCAAGAGCTAAAACGTTTTTTTTTAATAATATAAAAACAACAAAAATCTCCGCAAAAAAATACTCACGGTAGGTAATTTGGTTTATACACTCTGATATTTTCAAACGATTCGAAAGATGGGCATCCGAAAAAAATTGGTTAGCGTAAGTCAATATTTCCCCAGTACGGCAATACCATCTTTACCCACCTGTAAAAGGAAGTGGTTATATCTCCCCATAAACTGTTTCACATGCTACCCCTGAATTGGAGGGCCGTTTGGTTTTACACCTTTTGTTTGGTATCGCATCTGCGGCTCCGAATTTGGACGACATTTCTTGTTGGAACATGAAAAAATGTTGTGGATATTCTATGGCGAATACACTGAAACATATATTTACTCGTATCTATCTATTTAGCCTGTATGCACTCACTGCATTTCATTTCATTACATAATATAACTTTGGCATGTCCAACTAATACAAATTATTTATTTAATTTTATACTAATTTTAACACATATACCTACTATTATATTAACATTCACTACTTATTTATGTACCTATTCTATCAGCCTTGCTGTCTGGACCAGAAGGGACTGTGAAATGTCCATAGACACTGTACCTGTATATTATCTATACATTATATATATTTATTTCACACTGCGGTGGACGCTACCTACTCCTGCAAATCGGAAAAGGAACAACTCATGTACTCTCTCACTGCTGCCTAAAACTGAAACATCAGTAAATTTAAATAAATTATTTAAGATTTAGCTTGAATATTGTGGCTTTTTTCTAAGAATACCAGGTCAGTTCCCCACTGACAGTAACACAACAAAAGCGTCATACTTAGTAATGGAGTACAATCGTATTCGGTTCGTCGGTTTTCTTTACAATACTCTCGAAGTTGGTGAGTGCTTCCGAGTGTTTCAGAGCTGTCAAATTTGAAAGAAAACATAACCGAGATATAACCACTTGTGTTCATTTACATCTCATTGAAGTTAGCCCTTCTATATTATGATGAAAAGATGTTTATATTGGGGCGTAAACTTTTCGTAAGCGCCTTACTTGAAACCTACAAAGTTCTTGATAAAGTTTTGTGACAATAATCACGGTACATTGAAATAAATAAACACGAAAATCTTCTAAATATATATAACTCTTTTGAAGCTGACTAACAATCAACGCACAGCCTAAACTATAAGTCCTAGAGGTACGAAATTTGGAGGTTAGTATCCTTATATAGTGTAGGAGTGCACTTTGAGAGGAATTTTGAAAAGTCACACTCTAAAGGGTCTAGAAGGTAAGCTACGCCGCAGGCGACGGCTAGTCCTACTATCCTACTTCCTATTAATATTATAAACGCGAAAGTTTGTGAGTATGGATGGATCTTTGTTACTCTTTCACGTTAAAACTACTGATGCGATTTGGATGAAACTTGGAATATATATTGTCCGTGACATAGGCTACTTTTTATCCCGAAAAATCTATATAAAAATAAGAAAGAAAATAAAATCTATACGAAAATAAGATAAGACTTCTTAAGAAGTGTTCTCTACGAATTTAAAGGTCAAAATGTTCGAGAGATATTTTTACTTTGGTATTTACTTCAAAAGATTTCCCTCCCATTGTAAAATCTCTTCCTCTACGTTGGAAATATTGGAATCTATATTTCTTAAATTTGATAAATGAACCGCAGTTTCAATCCCGCATTCCTAAAACGCATTACCTCAAAACAGTTCAGCAAAATGCAGTACTATGCCGAATTATACCAACTCGCATTTTCTATATACTCTGCCGACGCAATATCAGAAGTATTTGGAATCCATCTACTGTAGAACTATTCCCATGCACACTGCATTTGTACAAAAAGCAGGTTGACGCTGGCAGTCGTAAAAAAATTGGAGAATATACCTTCTCTAGCAAAGTTCACATGCTACAAACTAGAGAATAAAAAACGTAAATAATAGATGATAATTGTCACAGGAATATACTATTTCTACCCATTATCAAGGAAAATAAAGGGAGAAAATCATTTTCTTATTTTCGATAATAAAAAGCGTCGTCTCGCTCATGCTAAGCGGCTCGTAGCCAAATAGGTAGAAAATAGAAAACGACCAAAATATGGTATATTCCAGAAACCCTTACCAAGAAATACCCATCAGTGGGGTTAGGAATGGTCACGTGACTTTTCATTCGTAAACTTTTGATTAGTTTTGTATTTTCTACTGACTGTAGACTATCAACTTTACAAGAGCCTTACTAGGTGAAGCCTGTTTCATGCGCAATTGCGCTTATATAGGCATGACGCAAAACTATTGGACCGACTCTAGTTTTATTCGGGTTTTGGTTTTCCATTTTCAGGTTTGAATAAATTTTGGTATTGTTTTTAGATAACAGAACAAAATACCATCAAAAAGCTGCCTATTACTTATCTGTGTTGAATACCTTTAGTCAGTTGTAAATGCAAGTTTTATATGTACTCTTTTGATTTTTTTTTTTAGCAAGTGAAACAATATACACCAATCAACATCATATATTCCGACGCACTTCATAACGCACCACGAGAATGAATTTTACGCCTCATGCATAAGGACTACTTTGGTACTTTAAGTAGCTCTCTAGAGTCGTCCACAAAGTCGATTGCCAAATTCAGTCTTATTTACTGGATGTTACGATCTAGTTTCGCGTCTAGAAGGAAGCGTTCCCTAATAAACGGTAATAAGTATTTTTCCAACGTCAGGAACTCCCGCCTGACGTGAAAGATTGATGCCAGGAAGCCCAGAGGAAACTCCATGGAGGTTATATATGGAGTCATATAACTCGTGTGCATCAATCATAAAAATGCGAAGATAAAAGCGATTGGACGATTCATTAGGTTTTTTATAACGTCCAATAGTTACAAGGAACGAGGAAAATGGTCTACATCTCTACGATAAGGTACCTACATTATCCGTGATAGTAAAACTTGATGAAAAATGCTCAGCTTTTTATGAATCTGTAATTGAAATGCATGAATTTGAATTGATAATTATATGTAACTTTTTACTTCTTGGCTTTTACAGTTGGGCTTGTATAGTTAAGTAACACACGTTAGTTATAGTTAGTATAATTAGTTAATTAGTTATTAGTAAGTTAGCAGCGTTAGTTTTTCAAAATTAAATATAGGAAAAGGTTTTTCATAAAATATGTCAATTGAATTTAATTTTATTTTATTACGTTTGTATTTTATTTAAATAATTAATTACTAATGAAGACCACCTGGTTCGAGACTATTTTCTAAGCGCACAATGCTAGAGCATTATAAAATTGTCCGCTGAGAAATCGGACGACTCATTTGTAAGTCAGCATTTTCAAAGAACAGTGGAAAGAATCCTGAATGGAAAGGAAGAATTTTTTTGTTCTTGAAGAGCGTTTACACAAAAAATAAATAAGTAGGTAAGAGGGCGACAGACCAAAATGAAATAATTATTTCTTACATGAAATCTTAGAATGGAACCTTGTTCTTTATTCCAAAATTACATGCATTAAATAAAAACATATTGTTTATCATTTGGAAATAATTTGGAAGTTTTCAAGAGTAGAGTGAATAGGTATCTTCTAGGTAACCGTGCTACATCGTCGACCACGTCATTGCTTAACAGCAGGTGAGATTGTGGTCAAACGGTTGCCTATATTGTATAAAAAAAAAAAATTAAAAAAAAAAACTACAAAAGTGTGATAATATTTTTTCTTTTTCTACGTTAGTCAATGGCTATTAAATTGACACTCAAAATCACTGTAAATTGCAAATAATATCTCATTAAAACAGCTTATTGCTTTTGTAATTTTAAGACTTTAAAGATGATTGTCACAAACCACTTCCATTTATTCACTCCGTTACACAGAAAATTGATCACGATTGGGACACTGATTAAAAATTCCCGAATAAACGGCCGAAATAATTAGTCCGAGTTCCGGAAAGTTCCGAACTTCGGGAGTAAATGTTGACAATTGCGTGTCGGGACTTGAAACTCCAGCGAGTGCTATTTTTAGAACCCCAGTTCAAGAAGTAAGGTATATTGAGTGTACATTTTATTAACATAACCCGCCGCCCGTACTGTTAACGAAAGAATCATTTTCATACAGATTTTTAACATTTCTCATGAATTTGTGTGGAGTTTTTTTTATTGAGCAAACATGTATACGGCCCCTTACCGGGTATGGTACCTACCTGATTTATCTTAGAACTAAAATGTTTTTAGGGATTAAAAAGCCTAAATTAGCCTATACAGGCTGTAACAAGACCACTTCCGAAAACTTTGGGAGAATAAGGTACCCATCAATTAATTGTATAATTGTTTATTGTGTAATTGATTGTGTGTGACCGTTCTAATTAAATAAATAAACATATAAAAGAAATCAACAAGTAGTATGCAAGTAGAGGAAGACCGAAGAAGAAGTGGTTTGATTGTGTGAAAGAGGATATGAATGTGAGAGGAGTAGATTCAGAGTTGACGAATGATAGGAGTGAGTGGAAGAAGAAAACATTTTGTGCCGACCCCACCTAGCGTGGGATAAAGGCAGGGAAATGATGAATGATGATAAAAGAAATCAACGTATCCACCGAATGCAAGATATTATTGAGACAAGTGCAACTAGTTTTTTGTTAAAACAATACAAACATTGAGACACAACGATAAGCAGTCGTACCCTCGTCGTACCGCGTAACGCACGTTTCACATTAATACGATATCGTAGACCTTTGAAGCAATTCGACTCTGAAGCATCAAATACAAATACAAATACAAAACGTTTATTTGCAACTTAATAAATAAACTTAATAAAATACATTGTACATTTTAACTAAACACGTTTTAGGAATTGTGCCTAAATATACAGTGTTGCAAAATGGCCCCATCTCAGCATGTGCAGGTTTTACAACCTGCGCTGATCTTCCGCTGGGGCCGCGAGAACTTAGCAAGTTAAACTAAATAAATCAATATTAAACTAAGTGGACGTAGTTACTTATATAAGTAAGATTCATTAGAACCAGTACACTGTGATACTAAGAACGACGGTATAGTAGACAAATAAAAAAGCCAGATACAAAAACAGTGTAAATAAATTTCACAACTGATCTACATCAAGATTACTCGTTGAAATAAAACCCAGAAAAAAGGATATCGATTCTATTCTTCATAAACTACTAGTTTCCTCAGTCCCTCACTCTACTTCAAGAATAAGTCCCAATTCATTACATCGATAAAATACCATATTTCAACAGCATAAGAGATATTTTATCTTGACAGATACACAAAAGGCGAAGCAAAAATCGAAACCATACAGGCCAAGGAGCTTTTATACACATTAAAAGTTACCAGCAAACTTGGAGAGCCCTTTGTGAGAGAATAAAGAAAAAACTTCGATAAATATAACTAAGCGATAACAGATCGGGTGAGTGTTTATGGCAACACCGAGTATGGGAATATTGAATACGTGAATAATGCTCTTTTGTGGCTTTTTTCAATAAACTATCCTGTTATTTTTGGCGGTGGTGCAAAAATGAAACGTTTTATAAAAGAAAAAAATGTTTATTTATTAAGTAAGTGCCGATACGATAGATGGCGTGGCAATCAATCATGTCATATTATTTTAAAATGTCATGTTTTTTTATGTTTACAGCGCCATCTAGTAACCGCTTTTAAACGGAGCATGCCAAACTAGATTTTTCAAAACAGGTAATTTGTATAGTGTTATGTTTTCCAAAAATGTACCGGAACACTTAAAAACAAATGTCTAATAAGTTTTTTTTGTCCCCGAAAGGTAAATACCACCCAAAAGTCTCATTTTCATTGCATCAAAAGAAATTGTTCACTCGAAACCCCACTTTCCCTTCAGGGACAAACTTTTAACATGACTTTTAATTATTTCAAAAAGTAATCGCAAAGTAATTATTTGAATAATACCATGTATTTAAGAAGATTGTGATATAAAATTCTGAAGCGATGCCGGAGGCGTATTCTGAATAATAATAACTTTTGCTTTTTTTATTGGAACACGCTGTTTTCACTGTTTTGTTATTCAGAACAATTTTATGAGCTCAGCTGACAAATAGACGTTCAAATAATGTTGAATACACACGGAAAATATTTATTATTTTGGGGCTAAATAACAAAAACAATCACTGGTTTTGAATGCTACCTTTTCTTTATCAAAGTTTTGTATAAAACCTAAGGTACACTGTCTTTAAATAAAAATCTGATCTTATTAGTGGTGTTTACAAACTATTATTTTGTATATATTTGGTTTGAGCAGCGCCCCTAGCGGAAAGTTTACATGACTGATGATTCTTTACACAAAAATATAGTTTTCGTGAATTTTGTAGTATATAAAATATACTCACTAGCCTCATTACGGCATAGCGGAACTAACCCGGGGCTGAGGGAATGTCAATCGAAATGACAGGCGTCATGGCTCAGTCGGTAGTAGCTCTGCCTTCCGTGCTGTGGGTCGTGGGTTCGATCCCCACCGAGAACAAATATTTGTGTGTTGTAAACATAGATGTTTGTTCTGTGTCTGGGTGTTTCTATGTATTATAAGTATGTATTTACAAAAAAAAATATAAAAATATATGTATGTATTCTATCAGCCATCTAGTTTCCATCGTACAAGCTTTGCTTAGTTTGGGACTAGAAGGCGTTGTGTTAAGTGTCCGTGAATATTTATTTATTTATTATTATAATGTGATCACATGACCACACCAGCTACCTTAACTATCTTTTTTTTTTTCAAATAGGTGTTGGTTTACCAACACCTCTTTGGTGTAAAAGAAGTTTGTTGTGTTCACTACATTCACCAAAAAGGTTAGAAACGTTTGTGATTTTAAAAAAAATCTTGTATACTTTTGCATTTGGTAAACTTCCGAAACCTTATTGTAACTCGAGTTGATTATGCTTTTTGTTTGTTTTGATCTTTCACATTTCTTTGTCTTCTTTTCATATTTTTGTTGGGTTTTTAATTTGTTTTGTTATTAAGTAGGGTTATTTGCAATGCTACCCGGAAAATCTCGTAATTTTTGGTATTAGTCATGACTTTCAACTATGCACTTTTTGTCAAAGATAAACAATGCTTGAACTGTGTGAGAACACAGTGACAGTGTTTTTAATTGTGTTCTAAAGCAATTTTTTAATACTAATGTATAGCCACGAAAGCAAAAATTATAATATTTAAAAAAGTATTCAGTCGACAGTCAACTATATTAGAGCTATAAGCCTGTCCACGCCAAGCCTGCAATGAAATAAATGGGCAACCCAAAATGATCGAATCATCTTTAACTAGGTAGTAACTTTTTCGGACGTTCGGCGCACAAACGGTGTTTCCAACAATAAGTTTTCAAATTCTGCCATATATCCTCCTAACTCTGACTGTATTAACATGCATGAAACTATTTTTATTTATGATTTAATTACATTAATATGGTTAACAATGTTTAATGATGTTTTTAATATTTTTTTCCCTTTTTGATATGATTGGTAGTACCATAGTGACACTGAATCGATCTTCATTATCGAAATTGGTTCGTAATGAAGTGCTTTCAGGTACCTACTTTCAGCACTCAGAATAATGAAGTGTAGGTACACCACACCTATTTACGATGGACAGGCAGTGATAATTATTTTGTTCAACGTGATGCTTTTATTTGCAAGGGTTAATATATTCATTTCACATAGCGCCCTCTAGTTCCACAATAAGCAAAGCTTGTACTATGGGCGGTAGATTGCTGTATAATTTTTTCTTAAAATCCTATATCAACGTATTATAATTAACTAAAATTCACAGCACAGATCATATAATACTATACGCTTGAGTAACGATTTCTTTATCAGCACACTGGCCTAAGGTTAGGTGGTTATTCTAGTGCATCCACGTTATGTACGTGAACTTAGTAACAATTGTTATAACTTCCAACTTTCAAACAACGGTTTCAAGTTTCAAAGCATTTCAAGTTACTCGTCATAACTCAAGTTTCAAAAATCTTAAGTCTTATGCAAGTCTTGATTGCTTAAACTAAAAAAGAATTTACTGAAGATTTTTGTCAAACATTTTTGCCAACGCCAATTCTAGTTCCAAGCGCATTGCACTGATTTCTGACATTTGGTCTGGGGTATAGTATTATATTCTTAGGTAGGTCCTAGGATCAGGAGCGGTTTAAGAAAACAAAAGGAACATCCACCTAAGTTTATTTTAGTACAGCGAACAAAGCTCTTATAAAGAAACAAAACTATCACCAGAACGAAACAGATAACTTTACCTATCACTATTTATCACACAGAATCGAATTCCACTTAAATCAATCAACCTATTCCACAAGAAAGATGGCTCACGTGCCCTTTAAACAAAATAATGTTCTCTTCAATGATATTCTTTCAAGATGTTTCCTTGTCCAATGTCAAGCTGCAAAGAGGGTCTACCGTCAGCCTGCACTCGCTTATAAAGAAGCGATGACGCTATGTCGTCTATTGTTTCGTCACGTGACTCTGTCAATCATGACTCTGTCAACAATATAATATGATCTGTGGTCTGGGTTTATTCTCCTAGTCAAATACTAAATTCCGCTTCCGTCTATATAACGGAAAAGTTTATTTGTCTAAAGTTCTTTCAACGGAAACTACGAATGTAATGAGATAGAAAAGTCCGCACAAATGTCTGATCTAATTAAAGTTAAAAACTAGTTGAAGTCGCTGCTGACCCCAGTTTTAATTTAACCAGCGCCTTACAATTTGACAACCGATGAGAACGCAAATATTCTCGATTCTCGATTATGTCGACCATGAACTGAGCCCCGAGTCTGTGCATTTGTTTGACTTTTGAATCGAGTATATTATACGCAAACGCATTCGCAAAGCAAGAAATTTTGTTGGGAATTGAACAATTCCCAAATCTCCCGCTAGAGGCGCTTATCCGGTTTTCATACAAAATTTCTTGCTTTGCGAATGCGTTTGCGTGTGCTATACTCGATTCGAAAGTCAAACAAATGCACAGACTCGGGGCTCTGGCAGACGTAGTACGCCCCCCTTCCATTGGACTGACGACATTGTTCGAGAAACCAGTAGAGGGAATATTACCTACTGGTCAAATATAATAGAAGCTAGACGAAGTTTAGGTATTAAAAACTAAATAAGTTTATTAAAGTCACCTTAATTTATGTTTAAATAAATTTCAAAACTTTCAGCAACGATAAAAGGACAAAACTCCCCTATTTTTGGAGTGCTAGTTAAAAATTCACGAACGTATTTAGACTTCATCTACTTAGACGCAATTTGTGTAAATAACTCAGTATATTTTAGAAAGCTGTCTAGCTTAGGTAAACATACAAAAGTAGAGATACAGTCCGACCACGCCAACTTTGCTATCTACAGCTGGAAACGTCGTCTGCACCGCGGTAACGATTTGACAGCCTGTCTCTGAAAGTTACTATGTAAATTATAAAGATGTCCAAATCTTTTTGGTGTTGCCCAATTGCCTATTTGAAAACATAGCGTGGTCGGACTATGCCTTTGTAATTATGTTTACCAACGCTAGAGAGCTTTCTAAAATTACTGAATGATACAGCTCTGCTTTTTTTTCACTTTGACACACACCAGGTTGTTTCAAAATTATCCTTATACAGGACGTAGACAAACCATTTCCAAAAACGTTGAGGGGTTATAATTTAGTATTTATTTATTTTTGTCAAGTAGGAATATCTTTTTTTTTTCACGCTATTTCTGAATGATGGTCTTACACAAAAATTTGTTAGTACTTAAACCCCCCGATGTTTTCGATCTTGCTACTTTTAATACGGGTATAGAAATGAGTTAGGTACATTTTACGGTTGTGAAAGTAAAATATCTTTTATATGTAGTACAATCAAAATAAGCTTTTTTTACTAAAGAAATTAGAAAAGATAATTTTACTTGAAGTCGTTTAGTTAGTTGATTAAACGGCCTCTATTTTTCTGGACAAACTGTTGCTCACAAACTATTCTATCAAATCAAATCAAACTCGAATTTTGATTTTGTCCTCTATCTATTGATAGAGTAGTTTGTGAACAACAGTTTAGATATTTGACTAGATATATTTTAGGGTAGATCTTTTGTCCACACTTCAATTCGGAACGTCGTCGTCGGTGGCTTACTTCTTGCTTTTATTGGCTACACTACTGTAGCTGATACTTGGATAGCTAGTACAGTATTCAAAACGAACTTAAACTTTGTAACATGCTCAGAACATTGGCATTCTTCTAAAGTTATCGGTCAAAACCAGCTGTTGATCAATTCTTTGCTGTTTCAAAATAACTGTTAATTATTTATCACAATACTTCGAGTATTTTTATTCTCAAGTAACTTTTTATTCATCCTTGAAAAAATAATCTAAAGAACTGATTTTCAGTTAACTTACCTAAGTTCTACTTGCTGACTGCACTCATAGAGGAAATAAACTGTCAACGACTCAGTTCACTAGGTCTACGTTTTTGCGCCTAATAGTAGGCTTTTACATCTATTGAAGATGATTTATACAGCGTCAGAAGGCAACCTACTACATTTAACGGGACACTGTAGTGCCTGCGACACTGTTTAGATACTATCCTCGCAGTCTAGTTAGCCATATCCACAGGAAAGACGAGGTATGCCTAATAAAGCACAAAAATAAAATATGATCCAGCTGCTACCCCCATAAGCCAGCATCCAGCACACAGCTCAGCCAAATTAAAGGTAAACTAATTCCTGAAATGGAACCCTGCCTGAGGGATAGACTTGACGTTTAATTAATAAACTGTCGTCTTTTATTTTGGGATTACTCTTCCGTTGTGATGGCGGCCTGGTACTCTTGTTGGACTTTTGCGTGAAGGTTTTGTATAACATTTTTCATTTGGTATAGTTTATACTGTTGAGTTGTCTTTATGCACCCTAAAAATCAGAAAACGGGATTTTTAGACTATAATAATAATTGTACTTTTCGAACAGGTGAAAGATATGTGAGATAGAATAAGGTTTTTTTTAAAATAATTATTGAGCACGTAAATTCTACCTACAAGTTATGCTTAAGTATTCTAAATGTATATTATTTATTATATATTATGCCAGAATAACGAAACTATTGATTTCATTCATATTAGACCAGCCATTGCGAAATTGGGCCCCATTCTGTTGGTGTATTTTTCTATACTAAGTAATTTGACAACACTAAAATGATGTCTTTGTTGTTTGGGAATGCGATGGCAATAATTTTACTGCTGTCAAATTAGATTAGTGTAGGAAAAACAGCAAAAACGGGGCCATTATCAAATATGAAATGAAATAACATAAGTACTTATTTGTAAAACGAGGACTGTAGTATCAAAAGGAGCGGTAGTAGATAGTGCTATCTAACACATTGACAAATCGTTTTGCTCGCCTGCTCTCGTGAGCTCTGCTATATTTCACGTAGATAAATGTACCAGATTTGGTTACCTAGCTTTTATTAAGATGACTATGAACTCTGCTGATATAGAGGTTAGTTTTCTCTTTGTTAATTTTGTGTCGAATGGAGTTCAAATCCACTCATCATTGTAGTCATAGGACGTCCTATCTTCTATCATCAATATATATAAAACTCTTTTGAAGCTGACAGAGAATCAACGCACAGCCTAAACTATAAGTCCTAGAGGTATGAAATTTGGAGGGTAGTATCCTTATATAGTGTAGGGGTACACTCTCGGGGAGGATTTCTCGGTATAGGCCAATTGATTTACATCAAGTTCATAAAGTCATAAGCGGGGAGTAGTTTTGACGTGCGTTTTTGATACTAGAAGTTATGAGCGACTGATAAGAAACTTAACCAAAGAACAGGCATGGTTCGCAAACCGCGAGACTCGTAGTAAAAATTTTTTTTATTTGAATGAAGTCCAACTGCATAATTTGCTAGTTTTGTTTAACTTGTTATGAACACAAAATAGTCATCATTAATTTGATGATAGCAATCGCTATGTGAAAATTTACTGCCTCAAATATTGGAAAAACTGTATTTTCAATCACTGGGCATTGAATGAACACAAACAAAACAATAAACATTCACTGAGTTTTAGCTCAGTCAGTAATAAAATAGACTATTTATCTGACCGAATATTTAAATCAGATTTGACTAAAATTTAGGAATTCGGCAAAATGGTAATAACAAATAATAAATACACGTTATGTCTTTGTGTAATTGTGTTATAAGTCGTCTCAGCTACACGACGACGCGTCGGTGGAAACGCACTCTAAATCAAGGCTTAGGAATAAAAACTAGCTAGCGTTTCGCGTAGGTACAATACAACCAAGTGTAAAGTACTACGCAGTGTTTGATAAGTATAAAGAGAGCTCTGACTCTTTACGAAAAACCTGTCTTGTGTAATGAGCGCTACCAAGTTGAGTTTATATTGAACTAGCTGTCGCCCGTTTCAAAATTCCTTTCTTAGTGCACCCCTACACTATATAAGGATACTACCCTCCCAATTTCATGCCTCTAGGATTTATAGTTTAGGCTGTGCGTTGATGGGCAGTCAGCTTCAAAAGAGTTATATATTTAGAAGATAGAAGAACATGATTTATTATTATTATTATAGAAGAAGATGGGACATAAACATGTCGCGGGTCTTAGTCGCCGTTTCAAAAACGTTCCTTAACAAAACACTCGATTTGCTATTTTGATACAATAATAACATAACCGGATGACTGAACATTGAACGATAGTAAAATTTGCACGTAAACCAAAGTACTATTAAATATTTTGCGAATGCATTTTGCGGTTTGAAAAATATTATTTGCATCGAATTCAGGTGGATTTGTTTTGCTACATCGAATTTGTATTGATTATGATACATACTCACTCACGTAGCACTGCTGTGTTTATTGTTAAAACCAAATGTATGTCGTGTAAACTTTTGGCTCGTGTAGAGTTGGACGCTCTCGCAATCCGATTGGCCATTCGTTTGGTCGTCAAACAACAACAGACTCTATCTAGACGCTCTCATCTAGAATCTAGATCAACCCGGTCATTATGGCTGATTAAGTAATTAAGACTCGGGTCTTAGCTTCGAAAACAAAAAGTTTTTATATCACAAGTATCGCAACAACAATAATTCACTCGTTTGAAATTAGAAAACAGTGTGGGGTCTTCAGCCATTTCAATCAAGCAAGCAAGCAAGGAAGCAAGCAAGCATGCTTGCTAGCCTTTTCACTTGCTTATACACTTTTTAAGGTTACCTAAGTTTTTTTTAAAGATAAAAGTAATGGAACAAGCTGATAGCTCACCTGATGTTAAGTAGTAACTTCTGCCTATAACAATGCATTACCTCACAGAGCAAGTCCAATGAGGACGTGTCCTGTAAGGCGATGCACTGCGTCCATCACTCTGAGACGTAAAGATCTAGAAGTCTCATGTGCCCGTAATTTTACTGTTTTACTAGCTGGCAGGCAAAAGATTTTTTTTTAGAGGTTTTCAGCTGCGCTTAGTTAGTTGTTTTTTTTTTTCCAATTCCTGTTCATTAGTCCTGAGAATTCTTTTGCTGCACATATACATATCCATAGATTTTTTTTTTATGTATTTACAAAATCGAATTTCTTGAGATTTTTTTCCCGGCGAAAAATCAAAACAAAAGAATAATCGGAACCTCCAAAACTACTTGCACGCATCTCAGGTGGTTCACGATACCTCTATTAGGGCTATTAGCCTAATTACCGGATTCAAAACGCCCGAGGTCTCGGGTCTCGTTAGGGCCCGGGAAGGCCGGTTCAGGGTTGCCACTTGGGAGTTGACGGGAATTTTCAATTGGCTGCGATGCGTGAGTATTGTTGAGTAGTGTTGATGATGGTGTTTGGTTAAAAAAGAAACATTTTGACACTGTTTCTTACTAAACGTGGACAGGACAACATAGATGATAATTTACACTACGTCATTTATTCCTAAACTACATTAAACTCTTGTATTATGTAAATAATGTTAATATAGTATTCATGATCTCAATCTATGTCAATAAAGTATTCATAATTATCTAACCTTGTAAAGTCAACATCTTCAGTAAATGATGATGAGTCAGATTCGAAAATGTTCTACGACTGAAAAAAACTTTTAAATTAAAAAAAAACAACAGATTATGATGCCAACATTACTATAATGATGAGAGCTACCATTCATTTCTTCCAAGATATTAAATTTTTTATAGATGACTCGGAATTTTTGATCTCGTGTGTAGTGAAATAAATGTATCCAAAACACATAACTAACACAGAAAAGCCATTAATAACGAGATACGCTGGCAAATCAAATATTCTAGACCCGTCTATTGTCTAGACTAGAACATACAAACCCTAATATTATTAGTCTAGCTACTAGATTATTTAATAAGTCCTTTATTACATTTTCTAGGCTGACGTCAAATATGCTTATTGTAAGAATTGTGTACACATACTTAATTTGTACGTATATTTTTATAGCATATGTTTGCTATAAAAATAATCAGTATGTGTACAATAGAACGATATCTCTTACAAGGTTATTTATTTGAAGAAAAGGATGAAAAATAACAATTGACATCTGAATAACCATTTAAATTAGTATTGTGTGGAATTGTCATTGTTTTAAAGACTTACCTACTTTAATTTGCTAAAGACTTAACGGTACACTACAGTGTCTCGTTAAGTGTAGGCATAGATTGCCTCCTGACGCTATATAAATCATCTTCAATAGATAAAAGTAAAGGCCTATTATAATTAAGTGTTTGTGAAATCTTTGCAAAACATACTCGTAGTTTTGTCAACAATTTTTGGTTTTTCCCACACACTGCCTGCGATCTTAACAGTGTCATCGGTTCATCAGAAGTACTACGCTTCAGCTTCCAGTTCGTAAACACATAATTAGTCTCATAAAAAGAAAGGTCCAAACCGAAAATAGGGTAGTTACTCCACCGCTGTTCTCGTAACATTATATTTATTATTCTGTACGCTTTGACGCCAGGTAAAAGGTTTTTTAGATTAACCGTTGCAGCCTAATGAAGACAAAGGGGTGACTAATGGTGTCTATGGGGTAAGGGTAAAAGAAAACTGTAAAGTTTAACGCCCGGCCGAGTAATTGGCCGGTGAATCTGGCCCCAGCCTGATTTATAGTGTTATTACTCATTGTTACGTGCTTACTTGCTTAGGCCGTGCACTGTATGTTATTTTTCAACCGACTTTAAAAAAAGGAGGAGGTTCTCAATTCGACTGTATGTCTTTTTTTTGTATGTATATTACGCGATTATTCGGCCAAATTATGAATCAATTGTGATGATTTTTCTTTGTCTGATAGATCATACTTCTGAGATGGTCTAATATAAATTTTATCAATTTAACCAAAACTCTAAAGAAACTCTTCATCCGCGTACGCGACATAGCGTATTTTGCTTTCCTGTGACTTTTCGGTGGTGTTTACGATCAATAGAACAATTGTAGTGAACTGTCATCATCATCTGATGATGAAGCTCTAAGATAAACAATTGAAGTCGGTTTTCCGTAACGGTAAATGAAAAAATTGACGATTTACAGTTTCAAATTAATCTCGCAAAAAAGAATATCTATTGTTCAGTCAGCCATATCCACAGGAAAGACAAGGTCAATAGGCTGAGAGGATGGTATAGGTGTTGGGCTAGTCTACTCCATCTAAATATTGTCCCAGGCACTACAGTGTCCCGTTAGTGTAGGCATAGGTTGCCTCCTGACGCTGTATAAATCATCTTCAATAGATGTAAAAGCCTAAGCAGTAGTATTGTTCAGTCAGAACGTTATGAATACTCTCTACTGTCGATAACTGTCGCGGCCAGCAATAGAACGCCTATAATTACAATAAACTATTAAATTTCAATCTCGTGTGCACAACGGGGTATTAATTAGTAAGGGAGGCGATTACACGAATTAATTGGGTAATCCAATATGAATTTACCGACATTTCCGTACATTCTTGTATTATACAGTGTGTCTCACTCGTAATGGTAAAAGTTTTATGACAGCCATTTTTAAGTTCTTCTTCTTCTCTTCCATAATGGCCTGTGTCCGTCATTTCGACAGACAATTTTGCCAATGTCAAGTGTTAAAATTGTAATAAATAAGTCAAGTCAAGTCAGTTGTCAAGTCGGCTGTCGTTTGTTTTGAAAAGAAAATGGTGGATTTTCTCTTCAAAACCTAACACGAATTTTCACATTCAGAAAAACCACTTTACACACATTTATTCCAATGGCTCACACTTTACGTTACGACCTAAGTATTATTGGTTAAAATTCCACCAAAATTAAACAACAATACTCACAATAACACAAGAAAAACTATTATAATAAAAGTGCTATGTGTCGTTTCAAAAAATGTCAAAACTCGTGTCCACTTATATTATTACAATTATGTATATCTCTTGACATTGGCAAAATTGTCTGTCGAAATGACGGACAGAGGCCATTAATGAAGAGAAGACGAAGCCGACTTGACAAATGACTTGACTTATATTATTACAATTATATCAGTTGACATTGGCAAAATTGACTGTCGAAATGACGGACAGAGGCCACTAACGAAAAGAAGAAGAAGAAGAAATACTCATTATGACAGATATCTCCGGCATGGTAAGGTAAACTAAACATCCCATCAGATTCTTATCAAATAAAATAATTTCTAATCTTCTTTGGCACTTGATTGATCAAAGTAATTTTTGAAGTGAATAAATAATTTTGAATTCGGTATCCTTTAAACATTACAGGCCACTTAGCCTCATTTTGCTATGGTAAGTACGAAAAAAATGCAAATCTTTAAACCTGTTTGTTTTTTGTTTTCTTGGTTTCAAAAAAGAAAAATACTTTGTTTTTTTCGGGACTAATTTAGTAGAATGCACGTTAAAATCTCGTTTACAGTTTAACTGAGCAAACAATAAAGTTTTAGTAGCCTAGATAACAATATTTTTCAATTGTTTTGTTTTAAAAGTAATTGTCGAAATGCTTTAAAATGAAGTCTACTGTTTAAATGGAATTTGTCATTAGAAGTGCTTTTGCAGTGAAATCACTGTACTTGTAATGGAAAAGCTTTTTTTTTATAAAAGAGTAAAAAATAACTACATCCGTACCAGTTTATGTCACCAAGCAGCAATGCTCGCATTGTTGTGTTCCGGTTTGGAAGATACAGAGCCCGTAGTCTGTGCATTTGTTTTAATTTCGACTCGATTATAGCACACGCAAACGCATTCGCAAAGCGAGAAATTTTGTTGGGAAATGCACAATTCCAAAATCTTCCGCTAGAGGCGCTTATCCGGGTTTTATACAAAATTTCTCGATTTGCGAATGCGTTTTTGTGAGCTATACTCGACTCGATAGTAAAACAAATGCACAGACTTGGGGCTCAGGTGTTGGTAGAGGCTCTCGAGTTAGTATCAGTGGTATTTTAAATAGCCTTGGATATATCACACAACGCTCTCTAGTCTCAAACTAAGCAAAGCTTGTACTATGAGAACTAGATTGCTGATACAATACTTATTTTATATACATTTTTGTAAATACATACTTATGATACACTAGCCGTCGCTCGCGGCGTTGCTCGCGTTCTACCCTTTAGGGTGCGACTTTTCAAAATTCCTTTCTTAGTGCGCCCCTACACTATATAAGGAACCTACCCTCCAAATTTCATACCTCTAGGACTTGTAGTTTAGGCTGTGCGTTGATTCTATGTCAGCTTCAAAAGAGTTTTATATATATTGATTGATGATGATGATGATAGTAACACCCAGACACAGAACAAACATCTATGTCTGTCCTACCACACACAAATGTTTTTCCTCGGTGGGGATCGAATCCATGACCCACAGCACGGAAGGGAGAGCTACTACCGACTGAGCCATGGCGCCTGTCATTTTCATTTCAGACTATTATAATGTTCCACCCTGTACTTAAGGTCCTGTGAAAATTCACCAATGCCCATTGTTTTTTCCGGTCTTATGATGGTACTAATTAATTTAAATTGACGTTCAAATTTGTTTTTTGGCGGAAGCCGGATTAATTTTTGGGATGAATACTTCATGATATCCGGTTCACGTTTGGGCGGGAGCTAGCATGGGTTCTTGTTTACATCATTATTCTTATATAAATAATAGATATATTCTTACCTTGTTAGTAGAAAACCTGCTGTAAGCTCTTTTAACAGACTTAAAAAAAAGAGGAGGTTCTCAATTCGATTGTATTTTTTTATACCTACTTACTTTAGAAATCGCAACATCTCAGTTATGCTTATAAATATTACATAGTTACTAAAATCTAGAGATAACCTAAATAACGAAAAAACCATTCAATAATGGGTAGTTTAACCTCTGGAATAACACATCTACTGATATTTTTTCAAAGTAGAATAAAACTTTTTTTATTATTCGCCGCTATTAATTTATAATTATAATGTTTAAAATATACTTCGAGTCAAAGAAATGCATTTTCTTTGACTCGAAGTAGGTATACTTTAAACACTGGTTTTTTGCGAGACTTAAAATCGTTTTAATAATATTATTACCAAGCGTCAAATTACCTTACAAATGACCTATCGAATACATCTATTCATCAAATACATCTGACCTTGGTCAAACTAAACAGTTACGTTCACAACACTAAGTTACTTAAACCAGTGGTTATATTATACCTCTTTCCATACCACAACTTGAACCAAAACATGACAATATAACTAGCAATAAATCCGATCTTTGAACGTAAGAATATTAAAATAATGGCCAAGTCTGGTCCAAGGTGATTTCATTAAGAATTTAACCATCGCTCATAAACTTGGACTTGTAAAAGACACAGCTCAGTAGGAAACGGCTACATTACTCTGTTGGCAACGTAGCACTTGTTACGTCTTCTACGGCGTAGCACTCGCTACGCCATTTAGGAAATACTTGACAATGATTTCACAGCGCTTGTCAGCACAAAGGTGCAAACTGTTTTCGTACAATAAAATAGTGTATTTTTCTTGGTTCAGTAGGTAGATGTAAATATAAAAACAAAATGCTCACAACTTAAACGATGGCTAACAGCGCCCGTGCTAGTTTTTATCACTATATAATATATTTATAACTGTATTTTTCTTTTTTTTTAATAAATATTTTTGGACATCACACACAACGCCCTCTAGTCCCAAACTAAGCAAAGCTTGTACTATGGGAACTAGATTGCTGATATAATACTTATATACATTTTTTTTGTAAATACATACTTATAATACATAGTAACACCCAGACATAGAACAAACATCTATGTTGCCACACACAAATGTTTGTTCTTAGTGGGGATCGAACCCACGACCCACAGCACGGAAGGCAGAGCTACTACCGACTGAGCCATGACGCCTTAGAATAAAGATATAGAATATATTATTATGAACGTGTATACATATCATTATTCCAAGAGAATTTAGCCAGTTTTCGACAAAATTCGACATCCCAGTTATCAAATAAGATAAACATTCATTTATGTAGTGACCTAGATGTTTCATGCTAGACTGTGGAGTAGATAATTTGGAAGCATTTCAAGGTTCTGGGAATCTAAGGTTTGTTTCACCAAAGTGATATTTAACGTCAGTCACTTAGCAAATTATCGCGAACTTCGTAAAATTAGACGCGAAAGCCAACTGATGTTTTTAAATTAACAAAATAATGTTTTGAAATTAATTTCGACATTTAACATCTTAAAAGACACTTTCGCGCTTTTATGTTGGTGAATTAACTGAAAAGATCTTTATCTGTAATACAATACAACAGCGTATTAGTACTAATTATTTTTATATAAACGTGGTTAGATGGAAAATAATATATAGGTATATATATATTACATTTTTGGCGTTACCGTATAGCACGTTTATTGAAACTATGGTGAACCGATATTTTTAATCCATTTTCTGCGACTCAGTATTCCACTCTGTTTCAAATTTTATTCTTTTTTACATATATATTTTAGTTTTCACAATACTCTAAGTCTGACTATATCGCTTCCTAACACCGAAGCGTGGTTACTCAATATTCAAACCACCACAAGCCAAAGTAAACTATACCTTAAACTAACGGAATAAAAACCAAACTTGCATGAAACTTGCAAGCACAGAACGTTCTAAGCAGAAAACTGTACCTTAGATCAACATCGTAGAATTCAAAGTTGGGTGTAGTTCTAGGATTATGTGTGATTCTGGATTCTTGAGGAGTGCGGTATTCCTCCGAGAATCAACGTTCGACGGTTTAAAAGCTTGTCCGTCAATCGAGTTTTTCTTTATAAAAACTATATTGAAGTTAGCTGGATAGAAAGTATTACAGACTAAATAAATATCGTAAATAATCTCGCCCTAATTTCAAAATGTAGAAGTAGTGATCAATATTATTATTCAAAGGATGAAGTAAAAAGACAATCTATTATCAACCGTGCATAAGAAGTATAAAGTTCATCTTTGCTTGCGTCGCACGTTCGAAAGAAATTTAAAGAATTTCAATTCAATGCGGGCTGTCTCAAGTCCTTTGAGTTTGCAGACGTTTGGATGTTTCAGCTGTTTGAATTAAAGATTATTGTTTTTTGCAACATGCATTAAGTTGCAAAGGAATCTACTCTTTGTTTGAGAAATTCACAGAATCTATACTAACGATATCATCATGATGTTTTATGTCTGGGTGTTGCTATGTACTATAAGTATGTATTTACAAAAAGTCTATAATATTCTATAGTATTCTATCAGGAATGAAGTTCCCATAGTACAAGCTTTGTTTAGTTCGGGACTAGAGGGCGTTGTGTGAAATGCCCAGAAATATTTATTAATTTATTTTTCACTCCAGAACTATTGGTGCACAATAACCCTAAAGATGTCAATGGGTGCCCCCTGTCTTAGCATGCTTTTTTCATTTGGCATAGAAAGATTTGAATTTAGACTGCGATTTGGTATAACTTCTTGACCACGAAGGGTTTATTGACATGGTTAATTTATAGCTAGAAGCCACTAGGGCTCCGCCATTAGTAACAGTGATATATCAAAACGAGATCGAGAGCATTCCACGACGAAAAAAATAATAAAATTCAATTAACTCCGTATATTCAGCGAAGCTTAAGTTACAACTGATTTTAATCCCGCGAACGTATTAATAAACTACGCCAATAAATACCCCGCAAAGTCGACAAACGTCCTCAAAAATCGGGAAAGAAACCAAGGCTGGCGAGTGATTGGTGCGAATCGCCGCCGAAATTGAAACAAATTGCACAAGAGTGGAGTGAGTTTAACGTATTTACTGGGAACCACCTTGGGGAAAGCGGTTTTCCTTGAAGCAACAGTAACTACCGGTCGTATATTTGCGCTTTCGCTAAGGAAAGTACTCTAAAAACATAAGTAATTGGGTATTACTTCAAATAACACTTTTCAAGTCGAGTGTACTTTTTTATCCCCGACCGAAAAACGAAATTAGTGTTATAAGATTCACCGCGCTGTGTGTCGGTCTTTTTGTTTGTTTGTCTGGCCCTCGCAGCTCTGAAAGAAAAGCTCCGTTTTTGAATGCGGTTTTTTAGTACGATATGCGATTTATCTGGCATAGTTCTTAGCAATGTTTGGTGAAAATTGGTGGAGCCGTTTCCAATTTATGAGGATATTCCTTAGCTCTGAAAATCTCGGATATAGCTTCAGTATTGTAACATTTGGTTCATCTCAAGGCTCTTGACAAACCGGAGTTCATATACGGTCTACAAAAATAAATTAAAACAAAAAATACGTCACGTCGTACGTCACCTGGCGAAATTGCGCGTTGTGTGCAATTCAATTGTCAATTTTCAAACGTCAATTGTTGCAGAGTGAATACAAATAAATATTTAATCAATCTAATTACTTCAAAGTTAGCAAACAAACAAAGGTTAAGTTAAACATCATTAAATCCTTTGTGGTGGCGAAGGTACATTCAATTTCCTAGTATACTAAATCATTCAAGATCCTTAGCTTGCTGGTAAACATACATTTACTGCACATAGCTCCACTTATGTGGATCAAAGTATCTTTAATCTGAAAACTAAAGAAATTCCTTAGACGGAAACGTGCCACGGTTAATGGTGCTCACGATTCTACTGTTTCTATCCCAATAAAAGCAGATGTATCCACTATTGTTAAATGCATACACTGTATATTATTTGCTTTTATTTCTGACCTTTCCATCATTTTGCAATTTTCCAACGAAAAACAATATTGCCAGTGTGAAGTTTGTGTACTATGGGAACTAGATTGTAAATACAAACGTATTATCATCATCAATCATCAATATATATAAAACTCTTTTGAAGCTGACAGAGAATCAACGCACAGCCTAAACTAAAAGTCCTAGAGGTATGAAATTTGGAGGGTAGTATCCTTATAAAGTGTAGGGGCGCACTAAGAAAGGAATTTTGAAAAGTCACACTCTAACGCGAGCAACGCCGAGGGAGACGGCTAGTAATACATAAAACACCAAGACATAAAACAAACATCTATGTTTGTCACACACAAATGTTTGTTTTAGTGGGGATCGAACCCACGAGACACACTACGGAAGGCACATACCTAGCTATTACCGACTGAGCTGTGACGCCTGTTTGCAATAACCAGAAAGCCTGATACGATTACCATCATTTCAAATCAAACTAGAACATTCATAATGCTTGTACGTATTTAAAACCAATTAATTTGCCGTATCATATCAGCTCAAAGTATATTAATTATTCTGGATTTGTTTAATAGCCGGTAGACCGTAAAATTATTAGGCTCCCCCGACATCAATTAACAGTGTCTGCAAATAATTTTAACGATTACGCCCGATCCCGTTAATGGATAACTGTTAAAATATTTACTGAAGCGATTCAGTCAATACAAATACTATTGTGCGCGATTTATTTATCAGCACTTCTGATGGATGAGAAATCGTGAAGTGTAAGTTATTCAGTGGGTCATAAATCAGAGAGACATCTGCGATCGGCACAGAGGCTAGATATAAATGGAAGAGTACGGGTTAGCACTATAAATATAAAAATCCGCCATAGTGAGAAGCTTTTTACGATGTATTTAAAAAAAAAATTATTTACCTAAGTATATTCTGTTAAGAAAAGAATATGTTGTGCCGACCCCACCCAGTGGACAGGAAGAAGATTTTAGTATTCTATTAGCAATCTTGTTCCCACATTAGCAAGCTTTTCTTAGTTTAAGACTAGATGGCGTTGTGTTAAATGTCCATGATTATATATTTATTTTGCTTTTTAAAACTCCTGAAAACCACGTATGATGGAGGTGGCTTTCGAAACCGATGCACCGATGACGTCATTAAGATATATTATGATAAGTGCTCGAAATCGTTGAAGTTTCTGAAAAAGGCCCATGTTTATAGGCCTTATGCTCACTCTAACACTGCAGATATTTTAATCTAATGATGACGTCATATCTCGGTCGAAATTTGTTTACCCACTGGTCAACGTCATCTTAACGTCATCCCAACTAGAGTAATATCTGCTGAAGTGAGCATAAGGACCCTGAGCCCGTAGTCTGAGTTTTGTTTTTTTGATCGAAACGCATATCGAGAAGCGACTTGCCAGATATTTTGTATGAAAATCCGATAAGCGCCTCTAGCGGGATATTTGTAAAATATTTTATCCATACAAAAACTGCGAGTTTCTCGATTCTCTTTTGTCGTAAATCAACATAACACAACTTAAACTACGGGCTCAGAAAACTTTTTATGGTGCCGAAATCCATGCTAAACGATTGAAAATATGTCTGTTTTGGTCACTGCAATGTCCCGTTTGTATATTGATTCATGGTCACATTGGTCACCGAAGGACCAAGTAATGTAAAAGCTAAGTAATAATACGCATGATACATCGTGTATCACGAAGACAATTCCGTGTTATTTATCGACGTGTATCGGAACCTTTTGTCGTATAAGTTTTTACACTACTACACGAGACCGACACGATATCGGAGAAACTAATCTCATATATTTAGTACTGGCACTGACAACCGTCGAACAACTTCTCGCTCGCACATTTCAACGTTTCTGAAGATATAAAATCTGAAGTTATTTATGAAAAATCACAAACAACAGTGTTGTGGGCAATAACATTGCACAAGGTGCAGCATAAATATAATTTTAATATAAACAAGTTTTCTGACCAAACATGATTCTTAGTGTTTTTCAGAAATGTTGAAATGTGCGAGCGAGGTAGTTAGACGGCTGACAGCGTGTGGGCGCCGACAAAGACAATTCATGCTTGAAGAATTGATTTCGGTATCGGACAGTGTACGAACGCCCTATGAGAACCTTTTTTGTAGCATCTGTACTTTGCCCTCGGGTCCACGGTATCAATAAGTAAACTATGGAGTTGGGTGCAAACTTTTCTGCGGGTCTGTTCGATACGGACAAATATTTTTGTTCTGTCAATTTGCTATTTAAAAACTTGTCTCACTGTATTGATATTTGTCTGCAAGTAAGCAAGCTCGTATGAGTTAGTGGCCAACTCTGGTGACGGAGTTTTTAGGCCGCCTTAAGGCCTCCCTCATAGCTTAACACAGTCTGCAAGTCTTAACATGTACCCTAAAAACAATTCCTAAAAAGCTAGATATAAAATTTTACGTCTAGCAAAAAATATTCAATGTAAAAATGCTTTTGGAGTCTCCAACATTCTCATCCTCACTGAACCAACTTCGGTTAAAGCGACGTACACTTTGAAGTTTGAAAGTTCGCTAACGATAACAAACACCACAAATCCGGTATAAAACTGAGAATTGGTGAAAAATATGCTACCACTAATCCCGACTCCGCTTGAGTTGCAGACGATATAGCAGTAACAATGTGGGCGTTTCACTACAACTGGTAGTTACACTACGCGGCAAGGCAACAGCGCTCTGCCGTCGCGGCGTGCTTGTCGCGTAGTGTATGTAACTCTACCATTTGCTTTAGCCTCGCTTCTGTCACAAAATTACAACCGTATCACAACCACATAAGAGTCATTACATCTGTCAAACGAAATCCGTTCAGCGATTTGGATTTGAAATGCAGTACGAGGCAATAATAACGGTCGACTACGTAATAATCAGCAAAGTCACCAATCTGTAGGGAGTTACAATTGAGTGGTGCTCGCTTACACTCACAGTTTTGGTTCTCGAGCCAACTCAATTTATGTCCGTATACATCGATGCCTCACTTGGCATGACCAATAACTACCTACGATGTACACACGCATGTGATATCTTGGAGCAGTCAAGCAGAAGAACTTACATTCAAGCGATATTCAATCCCAATACACTGAGATACAGTGTATATTTCATTGGAAGCAAAGTGCAGAGACTCGGGTACTGCTACACAGTAAATTGAGAATTTAGCACGGCCACCGCGGGATTAGTCGATGAAAAGTTTGTCGGGAGCCTCTGCTGAAGTTTTCATCTCTTGTTGATGTTGGTCAGCAAAACGGATGTAGGATTATAAAATAAATAGCACAGTAGAATCGTTGCAATGGAATTAATAGAATAACTAGATTATTCTGTAGTATATTGCGAGTATATTGTAAATTTGCCTGATGAAATAACTTTGAATCCTCGTTAACGCTTCCTATTTTTCTCTTGTCCTGTGAATTGATAGTGTTGAGTTAGGTAGGTGGATAGGTACAGTCCCCGTATCGTAAGCTCTGAACTGCTTTCGCTGCCCAGCATAATGTCAAGC
Organism: Eulithis prunata; assembly: GCA_918843925.1. Taxonomy (NCBI): domain Eukaryota; kingdom Metazoa; phylum Arthropoda; class Insecta; order Lepidoptera; family Geometridae; genus Eulithis; species Eulithis prunata. The sequence goes on along the minus strand of OU974019.1, from coordinate 2,243,995 downwards.
GACGTGGCTACAGATAAACGAAAACAAGAAGCTTTTGACGGCAAAAAACGCCCTGAATCGCGCTAATGTCACTATTTAGTCACAGAATAACCTATGATTTAGTATGAAAACAGTTCAGAAAACGTGCCAGGCTTAAACCGGCAGGTTTTTATGAGAAAACGGTTGTCCCTGCCCTATGAAAACTTTTAATCCTCGTCCACGCTTCCTATCATAGGTACCATTTTTCTCTTGTTCTATGAATTGATAGCGATTGAGATTACATATGTGCATAGGTTTTTATCATACTAGAAAACGTCGATAAAGCTTCGTTAGAAGATAGCATCTATAGGATGCAAATGGGTGTTGTGTCGTCATATTTTATAACCACACAGTGCAAGTGTGTTATTGTAACAATGAACTTAATTTAATTTTATGTCTGATGTTTTCTTTTGTTAAAATAAATGATTTGGACGAGTTGAGCTATCTATAAATCGTTTGCAACGGTTTGTAAATAGCTCAACTGTTACTGTTTCATGTGTATTTTGTAAATATTGTGAACTAGCCGTCGCCCGTGGCGTTGCTCGCGTTCTACTCTTTAGAGTGTGACGTTTCAAAATTCCTTTCTTAGTGCACCCCTACACTATATAAGGATACTATAACCCTCCAAATTTCATACCTCTAGGACTTATAGTTTAGGCTGTGCGTTGATTCTCTGTCAGCTTCAAAAGAGTTTTATATATATTGATGATGATTGATGTTGTAAATGCTGTATTAGTCTGAATAACAACCCATTTTTTGTAGTTTAGAAAAAAATATATTCAGACATGTTTTTACTATGGGTATTTCTGGAATAAAATGGTTTATCTTTAAAAGATAAACCGTAGAATCGTAGATATCAATATCCAACCGAATGCCCACACAACTTGATCTATTTTGACAAAGTTCTATACAAAGTGAATGAAATTGGACCACAAAGGTCGGCCTGGAACTTCCGCAAAGGAAATCTGATTTATTTCTGGCACTGAATCAGATAGTACGTCTTCGGGAATGTTGAAATATCGAGACGGATACTTTGCGGATATTATTCACATAAATATGCTGTACTTTGAAGGGATAGTTCGTCGAAGTAATATATTGTATCCACTATCTAGATATTACACAGTAGCTAGTAAAAAATTTCGCCATCCTTAGCTAGATAATAACTTACATTGAGATTGAAATCAAAAGATGGTCTATTCATGTGTACGAATTGTGTAGACATTTTAATTGAACAGAAAAACTACAAAATCACCCCTATCACTTAACCTAAATGAGAGTCGAGGTACATTGATGATTAGTTACCCTGCCAGTGTCAAACGGTGAAGGAAAACATCTGTTTATATTTTGAAAATATTACCAGAAGGTGTTCCTAAACCTAATGGACCTTCATAAAACAATCGTAAACAGCAAGTAAGGAGGTTATAACACATTTTTATCATCTGTGTTACGCGCAGTGCACATTCATGACGTCACACCACGGTTTTATGATATGACACGTAATTCCGTAGTCATAGAAAATGGATGGATACATACATTCATAAGCTTTTACTCTGTTCCTACTGGAAAGCCTATAGAGCAATTCAAAAGACATCTATCAACCAACCTAATTATGCTATCTACTTGTTTATGTTATTTTTATTTCAATTCAAGACAGGCGTCATGGCTCAGTCGGTAGTAGCTCTGCCTTCCGTGCTGTGGGTCGTGGGTTCGATCCCCACCGAGAACAAACATTTGTGTGTTGTCTAAACATAGATGTTTGTTCTGTGTCTGGGTGTTTCTATGTATTTTATAAGTATGTATATATTTACAACCAAAAAAATGTATGTATGTATTCTATCAGCCATCTAGTTTCCATCGTACAAGCTTTGCTTAGTTTGGGACTAGAAGGCGTTGTGTTAAGTGTCAGTGAATATTTATTTATTTATTTATTTAATTATTGGTATAATAGAATACTGAAATGGTACTTGTGATTAAATGAATAATTATCATCTCTTACCAATTAGTAATAGCAAAAAAGACAAGGCAATTTTAGGTGGTGTCGTAGCATTCAGGCGTAAGTCACAAAAATAGTCTCAATATTATTGAAGTAACTCCTTACTACAAAGTTAGAGTACTAAGTTACCCTGTTCAGCATTCTAAGTAGCTCTATGGGGAATGAGCTGTGGCCCTACATCACGACGAGTTATGAATTCCAACGCGAATAGAAGTGAAAAAGATGTGAAATACGATGCGGGGCGAGACGCATCCCTCTCTTATCGCTAAAGGAAAATTCTGATAGTATTGAGAGGATGTGGGAATCATAAAGAGTATGGTCGATGACAAATATAAGTACTTAGTACTCGTAGTAGAAGGATACAATAAGTAGAAGTTTTAAAAAGTTTTAATGTAAAATTTTACTGTTGAATAGAATAGAATAGAAAATGTTTACTTTGTGCCATAAAAATGTATTGCGATCGTATGTACTAAGAGTATTAATAATATTGAAGGTTAATAATAATTCAGGAAAATATAGACACGCTGGTTTGCATTTTGGATCCGAAAAGTGACGAAAGACTTGCGTGGGCCTATTTATATTTTAATCCGAGCCGAGCCAATTTGTGTTCAAACAAGACTAGTCAAATAATTTTATGTATGTTAGGATAGGTACCTCATTGAGAGTTTAATTAAATATTACAAACAATGAGTCAGCGTACAGATTCGGAGTACTGGGGTTACCTAAAATCACGGTGTATTTTTACACAGACATCAAAATATTCAAAGAAGCCATTTTATACACTCACAGCTTATGCAAAACACCAATAAACGTTAAAAATATTGCCGAGCAAACGTTGCGAGCCAAAACGTTCTTCTAATGTATTCCAAAAAGTTATTTTATAACCTATAAAAATATAACAGAGCAGTGGATGTTCAAATTTGCGTCCGTATCGATGTAAAAGCAGTATAAAAGACTTACTCGGCGAATGAAAGTCCGGGTTGAAGCCTACTTTAATATTGTGGACCCATTTTTTGGACCATTACGAAGTGTACGAGAGTTCCAAACGACTGCATAATCTGGCCGGTTTATATAAGTTACTCCGTTTCGGCTTATCATAATCTTTTGGTTGTTAGAGTTCAGGATTAACGAGTTTGGTTATGATTTCGCCGAGATGAAAAGGTCGTGCTGCTCGCTCTCACCAAATACTAATGCTGTGCCGAGTTAAGAGAGCCTATTACTATTTATAAAACCGTAAAAAAAACCAAAAACTAAAATTAAAGATAAACTAAATATGCAGATCTACTAAATAAACGATACTGATTCCGAAAATAGAATTTGTCTGTTTATCCGTTCGCAGATCACGCCTTAACTACTGGACCAATTTCAATGAAACTTATACCATTCGGAAGCCCTTTTTTATTGACATCAAAGACGTGGATTCTTAGATACAGCTTGAACTCTCTCAACCAAAAGCACCCATTTGCTACGAGGTTCATCGTAAGCTGGTTGACAGATATATTTTGGCAAAAAGTTTCGCACGCGTACGAAGTCGTAGATATCTGCTAGTTATTCATAAAAGAGCATCCGGAAGTGACTTTTATTTATAGCGAAGAGCGACTTTTGTTTCAAGTCCTTCAAAGTGATTTCTCTAAAACCCGACTCAAGAGAGTGTTTTGGATGAAACATAGCAATAAAGAAAATAAACAGCGCTCTAAACTCACAAATGGTACACTCTTGAGGTAAATGCCCCGAGCACAGTCAGTTTCAGCTGACAACTGTGTCATATAAATCGCCAAGACCGGCCATCCGTCCCCGATGCGAATAAAAGGAAAATTTTATCGTGCCTCGTTTTCTATGCGAGGTTTTATGTCTCTCATGTGAGCCCGTTCGAATCTGTATGAACAGATTCGTTGTTCCGCAAACACTCGTAAATCCGCCATCTCTTATCCACTCTATAGTTTCATAAAAAAGATACAACCATGCAGCATTGTTTGCGGTTTACGTGATTTTTATCAATAAAATGTTCATTCCGCCAATTGGTATGCCAGTTGTACCTCAAAATCGAGGATCTAGTTCGGCGAACCGAAATATGAATATTGTTAAGTTGAAGCAAGCATGGAAGGCTTTGTATTATTTTTTATTCCTCTTCATAAATATTGAAAAGGGTCGTAAGGGTAATTGCAGCCGAACGGCCGAGTCATTTGATACAGGGAATTTGTATTTTATTTTTTATTAAAAAACCCTAACGCTAACCCTATACGCAAAATTACAATACGTTTTATTACGAGGCAATTGAGTGTAATGCCCTTAGCTTAACCTCGTTAACAAAAAAAGCAAAGGCCGCACGAGCTTAAACGTTTCAGTCCGAGAACCGTTTTTGAACTGAATTATCGTTAAATGAGCTCACATAACGTCAATTCCCGTCACTTTGTGCCTTTATAAAACAAAGATGCGAATTAATGGCTCTCATTCGGAAAGGTCTATTGTGAAAGCCGGTCCCATGGGTGTACCCTTCCATTTCCTAGAATTGGACGTCCATCGCGACCAATTTATCGAGATCCCCTGCGTTTCCCGCAAATCATATCGATATCGGATAACGAGGGGCTGCGGTCACACGTGCTGGGGCTCTCATTCTGCTGGATGTGTAAAAACAAACGGGATGGATACGGGCTACGTTTATTAGATTCGTCGCTTTTTTTCTTTACCTTTGACTGAGAGGTTTGTATTGTCTTTTGAAGAGGCTGTATGGTTTGACGCGTACTTACCGCTCCGTCGAAACGGAAATGGAATGTCTTATACATCGAATGTCGTTTTTTGCGCTTGCTATCGAATTTCGACATTTTATCGTGCGAAACATATTAGGTGCGTGCCGAATATAGATCGTGAGTGGCGGCTCGGATCATTTCATATTATTCATAATTCATAACACATTTTTATGTCTTCAGTTTGTGTAGCAACACTGCTGCGTGAGGCGTATTGCGGTGACTGAAGGCAGTTGGTACTGTTTTCGTATTTTATATTAAGTCAGACAGGGCGACAGCTTTAATGAAGACAAACACCGCAATGTTTATTGTTTAATGCCTTCGAGTAATATTTCTAATTCCAAGTCGCGTGAAATTATTAACTTGTTAGAACGAAATGAGGAACTACCTGTTTTTGAACAGAGTGGTATAAAAATGTAGGTAATAAAGAAGGTGGGATGGAGTGAGCATGAAATGCCGGCCACGACTGAAACACACATTCGACATATTTCAATAGCAGTTTTATTAGAAACAGTAAAATAATATAACAATTGCTCGTAAAGCAGTAAAATACGCACAAAGTGGAACAACTGATTCAATTGTTTAACAAAACCGATTACGTGGATTATTTTTAAGAAATATATTTGCTTCTAGTACCTTTTGTTATTAGCTATAGCTAGCGGCTTCGTTCGTCTAGTGTAATAAAATAATTCTCGAGGTTTAGTTATAAAAATTCAAATATAAATTTTGAATAAAATTTACTTTTATGCTAATCAATTTGATCCTAGCGATGATAAATGATACGATAATGCAATTCTATCAAATCAAAGATTGTCCAACAACAGGCGCAGAAAAAATATCGGATATGAATTTATTTAAAAGCCGAATATTTCACCTAAATTTTTTCGCCCCACGTCGGGCGCCATAATTGAAATTCTCCAACAACCTTCCATCCACTAAACAATTAGCTGTTGTTAATTAACTATCGCTTTATTCACTGCACAAAGCCTAACATACTCCAATATATTTTGCGCAGTGTAAATATATATACACTGATTACAAAGCGTATGTACCTACGTTGAACAATGTTTGAAACATTGAACACGACAAAGTAAACCACACTGTTCGCTACCATTCATTAGGATAATTGAAAGTTAAACATGCATTGAATGAGCCGTTTAGATATTATTATTGCTCTATTTTAGCTCATTGGTCAAACAAGACTTAAAATAAAAAAAAACTGCGTATGTACCAGAGAGTATATTAATCCGTGCAAGACCCAGAACACCTATAGCCCTATCCAAGATCACGCGCGGACAACTTGTATGCACCCACTGCTGGGTATAGGCCTCCTCTTTAGTACGCCAGTCTCTCCGGACCTACGCGAGTCTTCTCCACTGCTGCCCAACTACAGCGGCAATAGCATTGGACCTTTGTATGTCAGATGGTTAATATTAACCGAATAAATTACAAAGGTCATCTGTTATTACCTGTGCATTTCTTGTCTTTTTTTAGAGTTCTTTTGTTTTATAATAAAACATGACTCTCATTTAAAGTTTTACACACAAATAAATAGGAGTAACCGGGTTATATTATTCAAGTTTGCTTTTCCAAGAATGTCTGAAACACTCAAAGAGTACAAATATACTCCAAGTATGTGCGTTGGGGTCCCGAATTTATTTAAAACTTTCCAACTTTTCCCTCGACAATTTTGACTGATGTCTTCCTTTGAGCAAAAAGGTCATTCCGCTTTGAAACTAATTCAATAAACTCTTCAGACGAAAGTTTTATGATACTATCAAATGTATTGGGACTATAGAAGGCAGTTCAAGTGATATAGTTTTGTAGAAATAAGGTCGGGTTTTCCATGTCAGGATGATCACATTTTTCGTGTTATTCTTTTTGTTTTTTTTAGGTCAACTTGTGATACGAGCTTTGAGCTTTGCATTTGATTGCAATAATGTATGTATTATGTGACATTATTTAATTCAAATTCAAATCATTTAATGCACTTATGTTGTTTTAAAGATGTTATACAAAAGTTAGTGTACCAAACATAAACCCTGTTAGGGCACAGCAATTTGTTGAGGTGTACATAATATGCACTAGGTGGCATATTTCAGTAGGTATCTAAGATACAAGATGTTTAATTATTAACATCTTGTAATTAAACCTTAATTAAATCTTAATTACTTTTAATTACTTATGCATTTAATAAAGTGCTCTGTTGCTTAGACTAAACTTTTTCTACTAGAAACATAATAAAAATAAAACTTATATAAGTATTTTGTCAGCAATCTAGTTCCCATAGTACAAGCTTTGCTTAGTTTGGGACCAGAGAGCGTTGTGTGATATGTCCAAGGATATATTAAGATATATTTATAAAACATTTTTTTGGAAAGAGTAATTTAATCAATATGTATAAAACTCTTTTGAAGCTGACAGAGAATCAACGCACAGCCTAAACTATAAGTCCTAGAGGTATGAAATTTGGAGGGTAGTATCCTTATATAGTGTAGGGGTGCACTAAGAAAAGAATTTTGAAACGTCACACTCTAAAGGGTAGAACGCGAGTAACGCCGCGGGCGACGGCTAGTTATATAATATAAATAAATAAATATTCACGGACACTTAACACAACGCCTTCTAGTCCCAAACTAAGCAAAGCTTGTACGATGGAAACTAGATGGCTGATAGAATACATACATACTTTTTTTTTGTAAATACATACTTATAATACATAAATAATTATAGTTAATTATATAAAAACGGGTATTTTAAAATCAATGGCTAAATTAATAAAATGTCCTACAAATAGGGGTTTTTAGGCAGATACAAGTATTTATAAAAACAAATGCCTATGTATACAAGATCACTTACGAGTAAAATTTAATAATCCTTTATTTGCCAGAAGATACCAGATAACCTATAGTCAGTAGATATGTTGTAAGCATTTTTTGCTTCCCTCTTATATCTCCAGTATTTTATCCAATAACGGATGATCTCAAAACAAAAAGGAAAGTCAAATGTAATATAGAACTTGATTGCTCGTCTATAAAGTGCCTAATGGATTCGACAGGGGATCCCAAGGGAGCAAAGTATCTTTCTAACGCAAATTGATTCGATGGATCTCGATGGTGACCGCTAGGCTAATCTTTGGTGATTTTGATTTCTGAACTATCTATATGGTAAACTGATTATTTCTTTTTTTAATGTTATTACAATGCTATCCATATATTTTTCACAAAGCGACTATGAATATTCTATTAATAAAAATAACATAGCAATATTTACAATAGATTATGATGGTCACCGATCTTTTTGAAGAACAGTCTAGGTATCTATAAATATAACCCTTTGCTATAGAATTTACAATAGACTTTTATCATTACCGATCTTTAAAAAAAACAACTACTTATACGTAATTCCCAGCTGTTGTAAAGATACAACGCTTGCAAAAGCTATTATTTTAAAAAGAAAAACAATGTGAATTTATGGAACTACGAAAACTTGCTTGATCGCGTATAAAACCTTAAGCTTACTTCAAAACGACATAAATCACCAGTCAGCTTTTCTAATCATGTTTTTATTTTTAAAAAGTTAGCTATTAAATTGGACTGACATGTGGTAAAAGTGTTTGCAGGCCTCTTGAATACAACAGCCATAACTCACTCCGAATGAACAAAAAGCACTTTTAAAGTTGCATGTACCGCACTCTAGTTTTTCTCTTTGGTATTAATCACTGTAACTTGTTCTGTTTATTTTCTAGCGAAAAACATTCAGTCCAAAATGAAATTTTTGGCTCAAAAGTTGTAATGTTGGTTTTATAATACTAACGGTCCAACTAGGTGGACACTGGACAGGTTTGTCCGTTGGTACTAGACGAGTTTGACGTAATTGTGTATATGAACCTGATGGTAAGCATGTACGTACGTACGTGTGTCATCATCATCATCTTCCTACCCTTGTCCCACACTAAGTGGGGTCGGTACAACATGTCTTCGTCTTCCACTCTCCTCTATCAGCCGTCATCTCGGTGTTCACTCCCTTCTTACTCATATCTTCTTTCACACAATCCATCCATCTTTTCTCTGGCCTACCAATGTACGTACGTGTGTATCCACCGTAAAACTTTATTTCCACCATTTTCCATTCAAAGAAACGACAGCCGACTTGACGAATGACTTGACTTATATTATTTCAAATATATAATTTGAAACTGTCAAAATTATTGCAAAACAATACACACGAGACGATAGAATTCGCGCTGAATATTAAAATAACAGTATTTACGTAATCATTCCTAAATACTGTATTGCGTGCAATCTCTTGTTTTCATTGAAAACCACGTACAGTCAGAATTATTAGTAAATAATGGGCCAAAGTTTCAAAATTTGTTCATTAACTCCTAGTACAATAATTTATAACTTTAAAAACTGGAAAAACCTACTTCAATTTAATACGTTAATTGGGACTATTCTATTGATCGTAAACATCACAGAAAAGTCACAGGATAGCAAAATACGCAATGTCGTGTATGTGTATGCCGTGTTTTTTCCAGTTATTTTTATTTAACTGCAAAACTATACTGAACCGATTATAATAAAAAATTTATGGGACCAATCTGCAAGTTTTAGATTTTCAGATAAAAAAGGATTTTTCAAATCGAATTGAGAACTTTCTCCTTTTTTCAAAGATAAACAAAGCAGTAAAGACTTGCATAAGCAATTTTGAAATTCTGAAAACTTATCTAGCTACTTTTGATGTTGACTGTACAGAGTATATCATTACGACATTGAATTATTTATTTGCGTTACCAAAATCGTGAAATGAATAACGATCCGTACATTCCGTACTTACCGCTTTCTTAAGCTATGGATTAATAAAACTCATCTCAATAACTTCTCATGAAATCTTACCAATACTCTGGATAATGGATCTATGTAGAGAGGCTTTTGTCCTACTACCCTCTTTTCTATACTACCTATAGAAAAGAGCTTTACCAATAAACCAGCTCCCGATTGTTTATCTTTTGATACCATAAAAATCTGACAAATTACAAACTTATGTCAAAATTTTCAGCGAATCAGCGACCGGTAGACAGACATTTTGATTGTAATTTGTCAGAGATGGTGTCAAAAGAAACACACTCAAAGGACAGATATTTCACTTGGACTGATGATGATGATGTCCTCCATGGCGTATTCGCCAATGGCAAACCCTGCTATCTCCGGACATTTTTTTTTTATGATAAAAGTAATGGAACGAGGTGCGAATATAACTTGCAAAGCCAAACTTGCTCCAATCGCCTATATGTGCAAAGTGATAGCTAAAAACCGGACACACCGTGGCCTGTATTCCCACAACCATCGCCATAGAGCTTTCACTCGTAGTTCGAAGTCTTGCCAAGGTTCCATGAATATTTATTTATTTATATGTCCGACATATCCGACGGCCAACTGAACTTTTTTTGATACATTGACATAATGGAAGTAAAAATACGTTTTTATACGAACATAATTGCAGGTTAGTCTTGAAAATCCCCTAGATTTTGTAAGAATGAAGGGGATTTTGAGACTTTTCAGTCTAGAAATCGCCTTTGGTTAAAATTACACCGTAACTGGTGCTGAACTATCCACTTCAATTATCAAAGTATTTTTTGCAGTTATAGTACATAGTTTATAAAAGGAGAACCTCAGCATTGCGATGTAAGTTTATAAAAACGCAAAGCCTACTAAACTATTCTATATCTACCCAGATACTAGCAACTAAACTAGTCTTCTCAGATAGAAATCGACTAAAACATTGTAATCCGTAGAACAGAGAAGGCGGCTAAGCTTAGTGTTACTTTACTGCCCCTCGTTACACCAACCGCCAAGATAAGTAGGTTCGGTTAAACGGCTGAAACAATTGCTTTAGAGAGTTTACAAATAGAAAAACACACCACAGTTTGTAAAGTCTAGCTAACCTGTTTAAAAAGTTACACTTTTTGGGCAATATAACCTGTACTTTTCTCATGCAAGCCAATCTCGAGAATTGCGAGCATGACGTCACCAAAGTTATCTTCTTGAACAGTTTGACATCAATAAAAAACCTTACCAGCGGCCGAAAACTAAAACGCTACTTATATGTGTTCATGCTTAAATTAATGCCATGTCTTACAAATGAGTTAATGTCAAACAAAGGCAGAGCCATTTTAAGTGGTGTTAAACTTGAGTAACGTTTCAGTGTTCGACCCTAGGACTGATATTATTGTGTTATATACTTATTTCAGTGTTTTTGGTTTCTTGGAGAGCCTTTTTCTTCTGAAGAAGTAGCTACGTTTAAACAGAAAATTATGACTATCAAAATTTTCAACATCTATCAAACTATATGACAAATACGTTGTTTGTTTATGACAAATACGTTGTTTGTTTATGAAAAATACGTTGTTTATTTATGACAAATACGTTGTTTATGACAAATACGTTGTTTGTTTACGACAAATAAGTTTTTTTTATGACAAATACTTTGTTTGTTTACATGTTTAGTTTAAAACCCCGGAGAGTAGGTACTATAATCGACAGTTAACCGCCCCATAACACGATTCCAGCTGCGAATCCTGACAAAAAAAACTTCAGCAGCGTTCGATTTCCCAACTGAATCGGAAATGCAGGCCATCGGGCCCCAACTAGCGCCGTTAGTACCATACAGCTGGATAACTTTCATATTTTTCACAACGATAAATCTAGGGATAAATATTAATTGCGTGGAATACAGTATTTCTATTGATACCATAATTATATTAGTTCTGTGACGTGAGGAGATTTATCTGGAATAATATTTTTTTTAAATGGATACCTATTGGCGCTTTGAAAATGCAACAGTACAATCATGCTGAGATGAGGGCGTGAGCACATTTCTTTGTAATACAGCGGCTTGATCAACGATTACTTTCAAGAGCGATTATACACGGTTAATACGCTAATCTGCAATCCACGATAAACATTCTAATGCCAAGCGTAAAAACATGACATTTAGAAAGTGTCTTTGGAGTTTTTCATTTTATTGTATTTGTATTGACTGAACTAGCTTTTTGCAGTAAGCTAGCCGTAGCACGCTAGACTCGGACTGCCATTGGTTTTTATGGCCGTCTATAAAGGCCACGGAGGAAAAAATCAAACGAACGAACTATATGTTAATTTGATTCGCTAGAGATTTTCCAAAACGGATTATAAAACGATTTGGATTAAAGTTTTTTTTCTCATCGATAGAAGATCGGTTTACGCATTTGAACGTCATTAATGATGACTTTGTTTCATTTTATTCGTATACGCACAAACATCAGACACCATAGTATGAGCACAGATCATATAATTTATACTGGTATGAGCAAATTAAACCCGAAGGTCGTGGGTTCAAATCCCGGCCGTGCATCAATGGATTTTTCGTTCGGAAAATTTATATGCGCTGCGCATTAACACGAGCTTTACGGTGAAGGAAAACATCGTGAGGAAACCCGCGGCTTAGTTAGCTCCGCACGTATTGACCTTGTCTTTCCTGTGTATATGGCTGACTAGGCTGAGAGGATGGTATAGGTGCTGGGAAGCCTACTCCATCTAAACATTGTCCCAGGCACTAGTGTCCCGTTATGTGTAGGCATAGGTTGCCCCCTGACGCTGTATAAATCTTCAATAGAGCAAATTAAGTGTTCTTCCATGGAATTAACCAAGTACTGGACCTACTTAGACCGCCAAGTAAGGCTTTTACTGCTGTTTTCCGTTTTTTTTTTTTAATACAATATAGGCAACCCTTTGACCACAATCCTACCGATTTGACGGGCATAGCCGCCAGGGCAATTACTGATACGCGTACATAAGAGGTAGCAAACATAGATGTTTGTTCTGTGTCTGGGTGTTACCATGTATCATAAGTATGTATTTACAAAAAAATGTATACTTACAAGTATTCTGTCAGCAATCTAGTTCCCATAGTACGAGTACAAGCTTTGTCTTAGTTTGGGACTAGAAAGCGTTGTATGATTATGTCCAAGGCTATTTATTTATCTTCGTCACTTTTTCTTCAGATGCGTTGATTCCGAATCAGAAAATTTTAATTGGTTTCATAAGCTAGTAAAGAATGGTCGTTACAAACGTCAAAGAACTCAGGACCCGCAGCAGATGATAATTTAAGCGCAAAACGCGGTAACAATATCCGAGCAGCATAAAAAGTTGAACGCCTGAAGCTGGAATAACGAATGGCTTCCAATTTAAGCTGGCACTATTGTTTCTGTATTTTATAGAAGGGTTTAAAGGTAATAGTGATTGTAAGTGGAAACGATTATGACGTCACTTAGAACTGCTGTTATCATAGAATTTGATCGCCAAAAGCTAGGCAGAAAGGCTGTCGAGTGACTACATATTTGAAAGCGCAGTGAAAGTCCCCCACTAGATGGAACGACGACAGTAAAGTTCAAAATCGTCGAGGAAATGTTGACTGGTATCTGTCCTTGCCTACTTTTCGAAGAATATTTTAGTACAAAAGATCGATCGGTGAGAGACGGCACACTCAACACGTTTGAATAATATATTCTCAACCGAATACAACCAACGACATCTAATCACACACAATAACATAAAACCGATAAGCAACGTAACACGAAGCGTTCGACAACAAAGGGGCGAGATCGCATTCGAGTCACGGCCCCCTAATCTACGATAGTTACAGATTATTAAGCAACTGTTGCCCATTCTGTATGGGCACAAAGGTAGCAAAGAGCCGAAAAACGGACGTGGCGCGCGAACAAATAATTAAACAAGTGGGAATTGCTTGGAATCGTACCAAGTGGGAGGTAATCAAGGCTTGCGGAGCTATTTATGAAACTATTTCGTGTTTACATTAGAACGAATGTCTAAGCGCTGGGGTACTGGAGCAGAAACGTTATGCAAAACCAATTGTAGCTGGTAATGTAGCTAGCTGTTCCAGGCTTTTAATATAGTTTCAAAGTTATGAGTTCACTGTTCCAATGACTAAACATACACCCAAGCTTGGAACAGATACACCGTGTTTTGTTCTAAATTCTATCAAAAAATACAAAGTAACTACAACGTGCGACGTTACAACGCGTTTATTAATCACAGGGACAGTGTATTTAATAAAATAACAATTTTAGCTCATAGCGAGACTAATAAAAAGCCCACAGAATTGACGAGGTTTCCGATTAGGTTAAAGTTAAGTTGGAAATCGTCAGAAAGTATTTTACGGCCTATAGGGAGTTTTTTTTTTTATGATAACAGTAATGGTACAATCTAATAGCTCACCTGTTAAGTAGTAACTTCTGCCTATAACAATGCATTACCTCGCTGAGCAAGTCCAATGAGGACGTGCCCTGTAAGGCAATCCACTGCATCCATCACTCTGAGACGTAAAGATCTTGAAGTCTCATGTGCCAGGTGCCTGTAATTACACCGGCGCCCTTACCCTTCAAACCGGAACACAGCAATGCGAGCATCGCTGTTTGGCGGCAGAAATAGGTACGGTGGTAGTACTTCCCCGGACGAGCTCTCACAAAGAGCTCTACTACTACTACGTAGATATGAAACTACGGTGCTATTACTAATCAGCGGTGAAATATACCGGGATGGTAGCAAGCAAGCAAGCTCGTATGAGTCAGTGGCTAACTCTGGTGACAGTTTTTAGGCCGCCTTAAGGCCGTATGTGTGAAGACTACTAAAGGAAATATGAATGTACTACTAGAAAATTGGGACACTACAAACAAGCAAGCACTACATTTTATAATCATAATTTGAAACAAAATTAATACGAATGAAATTATTATTAACCATAGAAGTAAAACTATTTCTTAATATGAAGAGGTTTCTTCCAAGAACCCGAAAGGCGCTGAAATATATATTTCGACAAAATCCTCAAAGCTTAAGAGAATAAAACGTTTCTGCTAATGCCAGAACATTTTTCAGCCACCAAATAAATACGTTAAGCTCGGCTCATCCCCAATAATAATTTCAAATCACGTACTAACTTATGAATATTTTCGAACGAAACGTATTTGTTTCATTTCTTATCGGGTCGAGAAAATATTGTAGTTTCAAGATATGTTTCTGTGAATTGATAAAGTGGTCTGTATGGAGGGTATTTTATTTAGTTTGCAACTCTTCTTATTGAAAGATAATTTATGTCATAGTTTTTCTTTGCGGTTTTTTATTGAGAAAATGATAACCAGAGTTGGCCACTGACTCATACGAGCTTGCTTGCTTGAGAAAATGATGGAAAAAACCGATGGTCTAACAGATGGTAGGCGTTTGCACACTGGCCGTTAACGACACGTAAATGATATGGCGACATGTCAGTTAGTCGAAGAAAATATAGTTTGATCACTCCTATCGCTAGCTGTCTTTAATTTCATAATACTACTAACGGGAGTGGAAATTCGGAGGTATTATTATGAATTCTGTGGCGCGGTTATAGTTTGGAAGCGGTAACTATTATTTATTCTGTATTATAATGAGAGAACGTTTGTATTCAGCATTTGAATCGAGGCCGTTGCCAATTCATAATAAGCATTTGGTACGTTGAATACGTTTGTTATTTCCATATTTTAGGAATAGATTGCATGAATTCGTCAGTGTATTTTGGTCACTGGGTCTGTTGTAGTAATGACAGATTTCTTCACACACGACCGTCCAAATGGGTAGTTCTAAAGAAGTTACTTTGTAGAAAAATGCCTTATGGAAACGAAAAGTCACGAGTAGTAACACGGTTAATTTACATGTATGGACTCAAGCAGCTATCAAAAATGGTAGTGTCACGTGAGAGAAAAAATCTTATCACGCGACTGGTAGCCAGTAGTGTCACGGGGATAAACGTACATTTTTGACGTTTTCTACTACGACTGTAGTCTACTTGGCTATACGGGGCATTGAAGACAATACGGTTACTAAACGTATCTTCAGCATCCATTATCCAGGACAAGCGTTTAATTATACATCTCGCAAACGAATCTACGCTGGGTACGATTCCATTCAGAATTAATCAAGAAAACAATTATGTTCTTGTTACTTTTCTTTTATTTGGGCGTTTTAAAAAGCGCTTTATACGAGCGATTTTAGTGGAGCAACTTTTTGCGAAAAAGTCTAGAAGAAAGAGCAAGAAACTACGGCTTTGTTCGTAGCGTTTTTTTATGATCCTTCTCACAAAGAAATATACTTAAATGCTTATGTTCCAGTGTATTTTGACTAAGTTTTTTTGTTTCAAAATTTAATGCATATCCAATCTTTAAATGCTAAAGGCACAAACTTTGTAACACTATTAAGTTTTAGTGGTTGATTATATATATAGGCACTTGAGGCATAGTTTCTAATATTTGCAGCTATCATCGTACCCAATATAAATATACCTGGTCTTTTTGTTACTAAAGGAATAAAATTTCATATTCTAATATATAGTGGAACTTTTAAAGCAACACAACACATTGCTGTAAAATTGCTCGTCTGCAAAAATCTCAACAAACGTTCATTATGTTAAAAATACAAGAAACTTTGTCCAAGCTCAAAAAGAGCTCTTTGTATTTTTAAGTTTTGATTGCGAGATTGTGAGTCGGTAAGAAATTAATTGGAACAAATCTGTGTCTTGGGTTTTTCAAGATGAGGGCCAAGTGGAGAATTACCCATTTGATAATAAGGGTCTTTTTCTGTTTTACAAACAATCTCGTGTTTTGAATTTTTTTGCGCGAATTTATAAAAAGAGGGTTGACAAATTGTCCATGTTTTATCTGTTTGTTGATTAATCTAAGTCTGATCTCACAGAAGTTTCGTATGAAATTCGTAATTGTGAAGTTGAATTTTACACGAAATAACGATTTTTCGATATGAATATTTTGTTCATTTTTCAACATTTTTACTATTTTTTTTTGTTAATACGTCTGACGTGCTTCAGAATATAGTACGTTGAGTTTGAAAAGCATAAGGGTTGGTGTACCTACTCGTAAGTTGGTATAATAATTTCATAGGCCTGAGTTACTCATAGATTTAAACCAACCAGAAGGTCACTGGCTCATACAAAGTTACATATTTTAGTTTTCGTTTACTCAATCCTATTATTACGGTGGTTGCACAAGAAATGGGTTTAACTTTGTACAAACGTTAAAAATCAACAGACGCTAAAGAAAATATCCATTAGTAAAGTAAACTCCAGCGAATTGATTTCATTTTGAGATGTATTTTGGAGTAAAACATTTAAATTGGGGTTCGGTGTGCGATGTTCATACAAGGTGTGATCCATTGTAACTGACTGATTCAACTTTATGAGCATTTTAAAGCATTTTCAATACTTAATTTAACCTATAGAATGGTTTACATTTTAATAGGAAACATCTGGTAAACGATAATTCCGAAGTTTAGTTTTAGACTCAAGCATTTTTCTTGTCAAAACATCTGTGGAAAATCTATGCTTTGTGAAGTATTCTGAGTGAGTGTTGTTTTAGCATATTTATTATCCTTAGAACGGGGTAAAAACGACACTAGCTGTAGACTTTATTAGCTAATATATTACGTAGCCTGTGGTTTTACTACAAAGCCGATATACATGTTTAGGACAAACTACGAATAAGTAGAGAACAACATTCCAAAATGTAATAATCCCAGCAATTTCAGATAAACGCAACAATTCCGTAATTCAATATCTCCAATCGATCATCGATGGTCTTTTGACATCACAAATGCCCTATTTTCGTCTAAAGCCTGTCTTCTCCACTTTTGCACTTGTAGAAAACCATAAAAATAAATAAAAAAGAAAGAATGTGGTCATACAATCCGCGTAAAACACATCAATTGCGAATGTAACAATCGATTGCATTGACAACTGTGATCGAATGGGCTTATCGACTGATTGATGTACAAGGCTTTGCTTCAACACATTGGGACATTTGAAACGCCTGGTTTGTATCGGCTTTGTGGCAATGGATTTTGTGAATTAGTAAAACTATGCGCTACATTTTAATGAACGATAAGGATATAAATACGTCATTACTATAAAGCTTATTTACCTGAAATCCTGCAGAAGAGCCTGCAACGCTAGTTGACAATTTAGGACCATACCTAATAACCATAAGTAAACAAATTGTTCATTTTTACATGACTCGATTGGGGTTTGCTTCAATTTTATAAAAACAACTCGATAAAAAATCTGTTACTTATAAAAAATCAAAATGAAAAACCTCACCAAAACAAACACACTTCAACCGTAAAAATACAAAAATTCCACAAAAGTAAAAACTGAAAATAATGGCTGCAACTAAAATAACTTTTAAAAACTAATAACAGAGGTGGACGTCAAAGTTTCCCGCCATGCGCCGGGTTAAATACTGGCGGAAACTATGTGGTGGTAATATCGTTCAAACTGTTTATGAGCTGTGGGTGGTTTAGTGCACAGGGAATGGACTAAGGAGCTTGAAGAAAAGCTTGGAGAGAAAGACGTGGATGAGATCGGCACAGGACCGTGAGGAGTGGCACAAACCAAGGGAGGCCTATACTCAGCAGTGGGTGAAGTCGGGCTGTGGATGATGATGATGATGAAAACTGTTTCGTTTAAGAGCTCCACACAGTTTGCAAAGGACTTACGGTGGTGACATGTGTGACTACAGCAAAAAATGGATTGTATTGTGACAAGCGATTTCTCGCTAGTATCGATTCACTAGCGCAATCATACCTATGCAGTCGTCCTATGAATCGAGGTAGAGGAATAGATCGTTAGCGATTACAGCTTGAGAAAAAAAAGGTGCAGAAGAAAGAAAAAAAGTGGCAAAATCAAAATTTGATAGAAGAATATATAATAACCCATATAAAAAAAAATACAACCGAATTGAGAACCTTCTGCTTTTTTGAAGTCGGTTAATAACTACGTATCAACTGCGTTTCAGCTGACGAGATGGTTAGTGGAATTAACCCCCAGGCCTTTACTTGTCTAACCACTTTGATTCTTTGTTATTGTTATGGGTATCACGAAAATACAGAATAATTTTGTCGCTATCATCATCATCAATCATCAATATCTATAAAACTCTTTTGAAGCTGACTTAAAATCAACGCACAGCCTAAACCATAATTCCTAGAGGTATGAAATTTGGAGGGTAGTATCCTTATATAGCGTAAGGGTGCACTAAGAAAGGAATTTTGAAAAGTCGCATCCTAAAGGGTAGCAAGCTACGCAAGCAACGCCGCGGGCGACGGCTAGTAAAGAATAAGCTTCTTTTGCAAAGTTTACCTACGTGATACCTACCGACTCGTAATTATGTATATTTTTTCCTTAAAATGCCTAATACTACTAATAAGCAGGAACATTATCAAATTTATTTCTATTTCAAACACTTCTAGACATACTAATAAAAATGTTTTTTTATTTATACAAAAACTGTTGAACTTCGTAAGTTACAAAATCGTCTATAGCTCAGACTATGATCACTTCGAACTACTACGTTATTCTTTCAGTAAACGAAATGTATTTTTCTTTTTAGAAGATAGTAAGAAATATAAATTGGTTTATTTGCCCAACAATACTAAAACTGAGCAGGTAATAAAGAGAAACAATAAAAAAGCACGAAAATAGAGGTACGTTAATAGGTACTTAGGTATAATGTTATGTGTGTGGTAATGAGTCTCTGTGTTTTAAAACTAAACTAAAAAAAAAAAAAAGTTTGTATGAATTATTAACCAATTCTCCTCACATAATTTTTAGGCCACCTGCTAAAGCCGGGACTGACACTTTAATATAATATGCCCTCTGAAGCACAGAAGCACTCATAAAACGCTACTAGCGGTCACCCATCCAAATAGTGACCGCACAGAACGTCGCTTTTAGATAACCGGTAAAGATTGACTAAGAAAGCTATTCCACTAGCGCTTCGAAAAGTAACATTACCTGCGACTATGGTAAGACCTCTAGTCTTAGTTTACTACAGAATTGACTCACCATTTCCAAACACATTTTACAGAATTGAGTTAGTATATGTACATGGACTCAGTTATCTGAGTGTATAAGATTGTCAGCCTAACCATAAGGTTTAGGCGATTTTAGTTCATATTATAATAATATAATAGAAACTAAAATCGCCCCTGGACAAGCCGTCACTAAGTTCAAGAACGCAGCCAGGCGCAAGGCAAGATGTCCTATGTCTTTGTTTACTTAAAAATTTACTTACAATATTTCAAACTCAGTTTACAGAATCGACTTAGTATAAGGAGTCATTTATAGTAAGCTTCCCAATAGCGTAAGCTCTTAACTGCTCTCTACGTCAAGCGACGTGGCTACAGATATACGAAAACAAGAAGCTTTTGACGGCAAAAAGCGCGCTGAAACGCGCTAATGTCACTATTTAGTCACAAAATACCTATGATTTAGTATGAAAACAGTTCAGACCACGATTGCCCCCCTTGTCTGCCTAACCTTATTGGAATAAGAACTAAAATCGGCCCTGCACTAGCCATAACTAAGTTCAAGATAGCAGCCGGCAGGTTGGTTAACCTATGGAGGGCATATCTAATCGGCTAGCGTCTAACTTAGGTTGGTAAAATTGTTGGGATAACCGGCCTGGTGTCAGTTGTGCAAGGAAATATGGAAACCACGTGCTGACTCAAAGGTATTTTTGTTTTGGCCAAGAAATTTAGTATTTTCTTTAAAACATTTTTTGTCCAATCCTTATCTACCTACTACTTATTAGTTTGTAAGGTGTACCTACGTACAATAAAGTATTTTCATTCATTCATTCATTCATACTTGGCGAAGGCCTCCCTCAAGGACATCCAGTTCTCTGTTCTCGGACATATTGTTACCATCTCCTTACCCAATAATATTAAATCTGTTAAGCAAAAACAAATTCTAAAGCCATTAGATCAAATAACTATTTTACACATTGCACGACGAGGTGTTTTAATTAAATCTGACGTATTTATATGACTTGACAAATCGCTAAATACGTTTAGCGACTGTGGTGCAAGTTTTCTTTACTATACTAGAGTGTCAAACTGACATGATATTCTACTAACAAACGTACAAACGTTTGTTTTTTTTTTTATAGGTATAATAAAATAAACAGTAAATTATAGATCATTCGTTAAATCAATGCCATCATCTAACAACTTGCGGAATCGCGAACACAAAACCCAATGATCTACACTAATTCCGGGACAACTCAGTCTTTGTCTTATAAATTGATACGTCAGAGTCCGATCTCTGTAGGGGCTGCATCTATCAGCCGTAAGCCTACATTCATTTGAGAAACTGTTTTCTTGTGTGTAAGTATCTGCTTGACGTACACCGACATACTGGTATTTTTATTCTCACTGAAATTATTTTTGACTAGCCGTCGCCCACGGCTTTGCTCGCGTGGTAGCAGCATACAAACAGTTTTGAATTTTTTTTTATATCCTGATCACGTGTCTAGTCAATTTATTTGAGGAATCTATATACCAATTTTGAAGGGTCTTCGGGTGCGACTTTTCAAAATTCCTTTCTTATGGCACCTCTACACTACATTATCATAAGGATACTACCCTCCAAATTTCATACCTCTACGGCTTATAGTTTACGCTGTGCGTTGATTGACAGTCAGCTTCAAAAGAGTTTTATATATTTAAAAGGTCACGTTAGTCATATTAGCTGCTAATCTAATTCACTTCACTAATATGTTTCATGAAAAAGCGGTTACACTCTGTCTGTCAAGGTTTGAATATGATTATTCGCATGAGTATAACTCTAGTTGATCTTTATGAGTGAAATTCCTGTGACTAAAATTATGATAAGTCATAGAAAGTCGCCTACTAGCAG
Organism: Eulithis prunata; assembly: GCA_918843925.1. Lineage (NCBI taxonomy): Eukaryota > Metazoa > Arthropoda > Insecta > Lepidoptera > Geometridae > Eulithis > Eulithis prunata. The sequence continues at coordinate 2,222,446 of OU974019.1, read as the reverse complement.
TACCCGACCTTCTATGTGAATGTGACCTGATGATTGATGGCTATCGACTGACCGGCCATGGGTTCTGACCTTCGTCTTACATGGGGTAAAAAAGATGCGTCGAGGCAGAATAAGAGCGATAGGCGATGGCTATTTTGTGAAATCAACTAGGTTTACGATTTGAAATCATAAAAATAATAAATTACTGGTAGTAGGTACCATAATATATGTTAGCTATGGATAGTACGCGCACAATAAAATAGGTAGGTACACAGAGTATGTGAATAGTAAAAAAGTATGACTTTCGAATCGGTAGAGAATTAAAACCGTCAAAAATGTATAGGAATGGTTAGGTTATATTTCAGTTCCATACATTTTGATTAGTTTTCTATGTCATCAGCTTTTCATATGTTAGGTTAGATAGTAACTTTTCGTTCAGAAATGTCAGATAAAATGTATGAACATTTTGATTAGTTTTTAGTTCCATCAGATCAATATCATCATCATCAATATATATAAAACTCTTTTGAAGCTGACTTAGAATCAACGCACAGCCTAAACCATAAGTCCTAGACGTATGAAATTTGGAGGGTAGTAAGTATCCTTATGTAGTGTAGGGGTGCACTAAGAAAGGAATTTTGAAAAGACGCACTCTAAAGGGTAGAACGCGAGCAACGCCGCGGGGACGGCTAGTTTTCTCATAAAAACGCAACTTTTAGTTATAATGCTTCAAATTTCTGAAGCTACGAATCATAACAGAACAGTTATCATGAAGTTGCGACTTCTGGCGCTCATCCAATCCAGTTTGCAGCGGAATAGTAGGCATGTCAGCGTAATTAATGCGGCTTAAACGCTGTGTAATGTTTGTATATCCGACGGCTCGGAAATATTTTAGATGAAAAACTGTTTTGATGTTATCTGTACAGAAATTTATTTTTAATAGGTCATTTGTAAAATGTTAGCTACTTAAGGCACATATCGGTTATGTTACAGGTTTGTTTACCTATCCCCCTTAAGCCAGTTGAGATTTCACAATCGCAAACCTCAGAAATGTAATAGTAATGGTCACGTGACTTTTCGTTCAGAAATGTTATTGCTGTACATTTTGACTGACTCTAGCGATCACACACAAATGTATAGACATTATAGTACATACAAGAGCGGAGTAATCCTTTAGCTTGTACGGTGAGCATTATAAGTAAATTGTTTATTCAGAATTTCACAATTTATTCACGAATAATATTTATCATCAATAATAATTATCACTAATAATTTTTATATTCATCGTACAAGCTTTGCTTAGTTTGGGACTAGAAGACGTTGTGTTAAGTGTCCGTGAATATTTATTTATTTTATTTATTTGTTTAATAAATAATACTTTTACGATATACCTTTACCTAAGTCATAGTTGGAAGAAATAAAATACGAAAAGTTCCGAACCATCATTTTTTTTTATCGTCATTTACTAATGATGCTGACTGTACCAAGATTATTATAATCCATTTCAATCTGTTATAATGTTCCGTCAATACAGCGATAAATCGTCGGATTCCGACATCAAATTATTATGGCTCTTATTAATAACATGCCCTTATTCCTTAGGGATTTTCTTTTTTCTTCTGCGGAAGGAACAATAATAAATTCTCGTAATTTGCATCTCATTTTAGGTTAATTTCTCGGTTGGCCTACAGATACTCTCTAGATTTAGTGACGCTTTCGTTTTGCATCAAATTATGTGCTGTTAAATATTTCGAGGAATAATAAAAACTTCAGGATATTTTCTTACGTTAGTACCTAACACAATTTAAATATTTATTATTAACCTTACGTACCTAACCTAATTATCAAGTCTTATCAGCCCTCATATCTCTCAAAAACCACTACATTGTACACTTTTAATTTGTTAAAATCAACACATTTCATTTTGTGATGACTGGTTATTAATAATTCCTGAATCGGGATGCAATCACTTTCATATTTATGAAAATACCACGGCAAAGTGGTATAACTCGGCTACATAACGTATCTGACCGACACACTACTGAGGCAAAATGTTATTGAAAATTGGTACGTAGATAATAATAATAAATAATAATTATAAACATTCACTGATACTTAACACAACGCCTTCTAGTCCCAAACTAAGCAAAGCTTGTACGGTGTAAACTAGATGTCTGATAGAATACATACATACATTTATTTTTTGTAAATACATACTTATAATACATAGAAACACCCAGACACAGAACAAACATCTATGTTTACAACACACAAATTAATGTTTGTTCTCGGTGGGGATCGAACCCACGACCCACAGCACGGAAGGCAGAGCTACTACCGACTGAGCCATTGACGCCTGTCCACATAACCATAGATGACCACATAACTGTTGTTGAAAACGTGTACCTACTCAAAGTAAATGCGACACTGGGTTAAAAGCGCGTGTGCTGATCTCTCGCCTAGTTTCCAAGTAATATAGATACCGCTTCCAAGGCTTGGTTTGTTCCCTGTTATACTGTATTCCTCATGTGTAGTAAACTTCTAACATGGATGTTTTATGCTTCAGGTAATATTAACATACAATGGCCTGATAGGCTCAATACTCGTATATATTTACAAAAAACTGTATATAAGTATTCCATTAGTAACCTAGTTATTTTGGGAGAGTTATTACTACAAAGCGTTGTGTAAAATTTCCAAAAAAATCATTGAAAATCCATCTTAATAATGAGAACTTTACTATGCTAATCCAACTTAATTTATCCTTAAAGCTTTTCCAATCACTAAATTAGTTTCTTACACCCAATTCAATTTCAGAGAATTTACAAAATTCAATCTAAGCTTACGAACCACACCGAGGAACAAAAAGGCTAAAACAAAGAAAATAATCTTCTAATAAGGGTGGCAAACAAAACACAATATACGTATAATAAATATGGACAGAACAAGGGTCTTATCTCATTTCTTATAACAGTAATAGGTCGAGACACAGTCAAAGCGAAAAGGGAGCAAACAAACGAACACCACAGATATTAAAACAGTACTGAAGGACTACAGTTTCACTTCAAATAATACACACTTAGTAAAAGTCACAATTTTACCTACAAGACACACCTGTCCTCTGACGCAAGTTATTTAGGAGACATTCTGCGCGATCACTTTTTGGATGTGCGATCGTTTAGTGTAATTTCTGAGCTTTTGTGCGTGAAAGTCATGCATCATGCTGTCAGGAGGATATAGTATTTTTATAGAAAAAAAGTGATATTAGAAGAAGTAGTTATATCAAGACAAAGACCCTAGGTCTGTCTAAGAACTCCACTAATGCCGCTTATAGAGTTCTTTAGAACTTATGTTTATTCACGCAAGTAAATTTACACTCTGCAGCAACGTAATACGACTCCGAAATAATAGTCGTCATGAATTACTGATAAAACCATGATAGACAGATAGCAAGTGGCGTTGGGTCCATATTTTTTTGAATAAAATTACCCGCGTCAGAATAATTTGAGATCTTAAGTATAATCAAATAAAGCTTACTTTACAACGAAAATAGATGCAGTGACGTAGGCATTTGACGAGAAAGGGAAAAGTGCAAAAAGGGATCATTACGGGCGCCTTGCACTGTTGTACGCCAGATACGGCTGTGGCTAACAAGCGAATATTTTATACTCAAGAATAGTCATTACTAACGCTGTTTAGAAATATTAGTTTTTACCATTCCTCCAATTATATGGACATGTAATGAGGGATGAAAGTCATATTACGAAAAGAGTGATGAATATGAGTGTGGCTGGGTATGCAAGTAGAGGAAGGCCGAAGAAGAAGTGGTTAGATCGTGTGATAGAGGATATAAATGTGAGATGAGTAGATTCAGAATTGACGGATGATAGGAGTGAGTGGAAGAAGAAAACATGTGCCGACCACATCTAGCGTGGGATAAGGGCAAGGGAATGGTGATGACCATTCCCGCTTTAAAAACCACTTTAACCCCTATTTGGTGTTTGAATTTAGAACACACCAATATATTCGACCTTCATCTCAATGCTATACAACCTCATAGCGCTAAAAATAGTCATAAAAGTCTGTAGTTTCCAGCTCAATACGAGCTGTAACAAATGTTTAGAAATAAGAGTAGGATAGGCATGTAAGAGCTTTTTTTATTAACTTAGTGTCCATTTTCGTAGGTCACATTATTTTATCTGGATATAAATTATCCGTCAAGACTAATTATATAACGCGACGGTCTCTTAAGAGCATCTAAGGTTTAACGAGTGTCTACATTTACCCTCGTCCACTGGTATATTTATAATATTTTTTTACTGTATTTTTACATAAAATACTTTTATTAATACCATTTATTTTCCACTGCGAATACCCTTCTTTTTTAGTATTCCTGCAAGCCAAAAATAATTGTGTTAATAGTTGTCTGATGCAGGGGAACAATCTTATCTATTTTTAAGGTTCTGACCAATGAGGTATTTTTTTTTGGTTTTGGGTTACTTTTATGATTTTTTAGACCGCCTATAGTCTCTTCTTTCCACTGTACAAAGCACACAGACCGCGGTCGTCTAGAAGCGAGACAAAAACAGTCAGAGAGTATGCAGATCATAATGACAGGTACGCTTATTAATATCTAAAGTGAACGTAACAGAACGACCTACATTTTACACTGATTATACTGTAGATGGAAATCTTAATCGATCCACAGGTGGACTTTATAAGACCACAAAAACTTCCACACATCAAAATTACTCGTAATCACGCGCTGCGTAAATCATCCGAGAGAGGGCGCTATCGTGGCTCGGTAATTTTATCGCTCGTAAAGGAATATTGCGTTTGCCGGCTTAAGAGGGCGCATCCACTGAAACGGCCACCGCATATTATCATTCTATGGGTGTTTACAAATGTTGAACGAAATCCGAAAGTATGCGTTAGATAAAAACACATTTATAGAAAATCTCAAAACTAACCTCAAACTTTTCGAAATTTTAGCTAATTTTTAGAAAATGATGCATAGTATTGTGTTGAAAATTAGATGAATAAAACCAACTATAGCTTGAGCGACGCGACTTCTAGAGGTTTTTATAAAGTTGGTATCGAAATATCACCAAAAAAACTTGCGAGACTCGCATATTACCAGAAAAGTATGGTTACCAAAGTAAACGGCACTGCGCTGCATAGCGCGTGCTAATTGCAACCCTATTTCAATGATCATATGACCGCGTTTGAATTTGCACGTGCCACGTCTCTAATTTTTAGTGAAGCGCCCTCTTAAGCACTTCCGTGGTGAGGTTGTGTTATAATTTACGCGTATTTGTGTACTATAATCAGTATGTGGTTTCCTCGGTTATAAGGTGAGATAATTCAAAATAAAGCGGTGAGAGAGGAATGGAATTTATTGGAGCTTTGGGAGCCAGTTAGTGGTCACAGTATTCACATTTTTAGTTATCGGTACACTATTTTCATATTCTGTGAGTAAACCCAAAACAATCGCTATAGAATAATTTATTTAGGTCTTTTGATTCTGAACTTTCTTAATTTGGAAAACGAGGCGCCACTTATCCTGTTTGTTTATTTAAACGTGTGTCCTGTTAATTTTCATTATAAAAAGTAGCCTGTGTGTTATTCTAGGTTACGAACTATTATATATTCCATGTTTCATACAAATTTGTTGAGATCATATCATAAATATTACTGTACTTTAGTCTTAACTAAACTATCGTAGGATAGATGTAGAATGCCAACTTGGCATAGGTATAGGCTTTGGGTCACTAGACAATAATAATAATTCTTTGAATCGCTAACGAGAAGAGCTCCTTATGCATGCGAAGCTTTTAATGGAACACAATAAAGTGCTTATTATGCCAATACTACGCTTTAATTGAATTCGATCGGTCTTATTCCAGAACGGGGACTAAAGAAAGTCAAGGTTTACCTTGACCTAAACCTTGACTTTCTTTAGTCTTCGTTTTGGCATAAGACCGGATTGGTTTACTTTTCCTACAGTTTCAAACACTGACAATGAAATAAATAAATATAAATTAATGGACATTACAAACTAAGCAAAGCTTGTACTATGGAAACTAGATTGCTAATTATGATACTTACTATACTTTTTTAGTAAATACATAGTGCCACACGTACAGTTGATCTATTTCACGAAGGCTGTTGGTCTATGTTTGTGTGTATCAGTTCCGCAGCACTCAGACGTAAAAGACGGGGTTTACGATTGGTATATGTGCATATTGTGCATACACCACTACAAACATAGCTAAACCGCCTACCTGAAATAGAAGAACTGTACCACACAGACAATACAAACATCTATGTTTGCACTTTTTTTTTTGGTCGCAATGTGTTCGAACCTTTCACAAAACAAGAAAAACACTCGTTCGGAGTTCATCCAACATCACGAACACTTATTTACCAATTTAACACAGCTGCCCTGTTTGCGATTGTAGGAGACATTCTCACCTGTTGTGAACTTTTACGACCTCCTCGAGTTTTATAGTCTCCTGGTACTTTCGGTGTTGCTGATCGTTAAAATATTCTCCTGCATGGATTATATTTGCATAATGCGTGTCTGTTTGTTAAGTAAATACATCGTTGCTTTGGTTAGAATTTCGCGTTTGTATGGAAATTATTTGATACTTTCACACGGGTTTGTTCTGTGTCCTTTAACTAACTGTAAAATATCGAACATGACTCTGGCTACTTATTTTAGATACAACCAAGTCATTAAAGTTGGTAAGTACCTAGTAAGTATCAACAAGATAGTATTATATAATCTGTGTTATCAAGTGATAACTAGTAAAACGATATTGTATAGACGTTTGAGCAGCGCCCCTAGCGGGAAGTTTACATAACTTATGATTCTCCATCTCCATATAAAAATATTAGTTTACGTGAACTTTGAGCATACGTAAAACCATGTCAAACGTACACACTAGGACAGCTGATGAAGTACGTGGAAAAACAACAATATTCCTATCATTGTAAATCATAAATGAGTAGAGTTTACTCATAACAACACTTTAAACTTTTCAACTATATTTAAAGCAAAAACTCGGCAACAATTTTCCTAGTAAAGTGATTTATCGGACACGCTGCAGCGTAATTGCAAGCACCTGTGACGTATGGTGGCGTAAATCGGTGTACTATACACACTGCACGTTATTTTGCTCCAAACTGGAGCGTTTCACTGTATTTTTTAAGGGAGCTGTGTTTCAAAGGAGTTGCTCTACCATGGTTACAAAGTAAAGTGAAATTCTTTATGTAAAAAAGATTCTTATTTATAAGAGCACAAAGATCATAATTGAAACACTCGTCAAAAAATCGTAGCGGAAAGGAGCGTCGTCAAAGCTCTACGAAAAAAACTCTACGGCGTAGCAGCAAGCTACAGAAAAATCAATGCTACGAAATACGCCTAAGCAATGACGTACCCACAAAATACAAGGCTACAAAATATGAATCATTCGACCGAAATTATTTTTGTGTGGCTTAATTTAGTATCTCGTTTTAGTCACGTGAATTGAATTAGTGCTTTTGAGGTTCTAAACAACTTTGAGGTTTCTAGGTCACCTGCCGTGGTTACTATTAATATAGTGTTAATGCTCGTATATTGTTTGGTCGAGTGTTGATTACAAAAAATTTGCCTGTAAAAGTAATTACTTGTCGTTATTAGCGGGTCCCTAGTGAATAATGAATTGGAATAAAATATAAGTATAACTAGACTGTATCAGAACTGTCAATAAAAATGGCAAACAATAACAGTATATTCAATTTAGTACACGAATGTACAAATAGAACGTGTACAATCGTGTACTGAAGTCTAGCTCTATGTAATTGACTCAGATGGGTAAAGGAGATGATATAATATGAACCCAATAAAATAATATTAGTATTTATAAGTTTGCTTTTATTATCTGAAACCACAACTCAATATTTTTGATCTTCGGTTTGTAGGACGCTGGTCTGTAATTCTAGAACAGTTGAATTGGATAGCCTTATTTCTTATGTGTTTTGTTAAAATCTTTTGTTTCAGTTGATAAATCGGTAGCAAGCCGTATTTATTTCCAATAGTAATTAGGATTATTTAACTTGAAGCTTAGACAAATGAGAGTAGATCTATTTTCCTAAACTGCCCCCGTATCGTAAGCTCTGAACTGCTTTCACTGCTCAGCATAATGTCAAGCGATGTGGCTATAGATATACGAAAACAAGAAGCTTTTGACGGCAAAAAGCGCGCTGAAACGCGTTCATGTCACTATTTAGTCACAGAATATCTATGATTTAATATAATATTAAAACAGCTCAGAAAACCTGACAGGTTTAAACCTGGCTAGTTTTTATAAGATAACTATTGGGGGGCAATAGTTATCTTATAAAAACAATGGAGGGCAATCTGGGTCTATTAAATAAGAGGTTTTTAAACACTAATCTACCAATATTATTAGAAATTAAAACGTGTTCTCTCATTAACAACAAAAATGTTCAGTCCAAATATGAATAGAATGGGCAAAAACATAGTAAGTACGTGTTCCTTTCGCCGTTCGATTACAAATTACAAAAAAAGCGGTAGGTACCATCATTATTCGATACAAAGCACACAGTGTAAGTAAACAGTAGTTGCAAACCAACATACACCACTCGATATACGATGAGGCGATACCGGACAAGACAAACAGAACCGCTGAGTTTACGATCAGTAATCGGTCAATGCGGCAGCAGGTTCGAAATGTGCTGCAGTAATATTAACGAGCTAGTAGGGTTATTTTACTACCCTATAAACTTAGGCAACCATTGTTGGGTCAAAAGTTGTACGAGCGATTGAACTTCTCTTTTGAATTGATTTAAAATTTTAGGTTGACTTACTTTCCTGGGTGCAATCGTTATCTCATAAAAACCTGCCAGTTTTCATACTAAATCATTAGTATTCTGTGACTAAATAGTGACATTAGCGCGTTTTAGCGCGTTTTTGCAGTCAAAAGCTTCTTGTTTTCGTACCTGTAGCCACCTCGCTTGACATTATGCTGGGCAGCGAAAGCAGTTCAGAGCTTGCGATATGGGGACATGCATGTTTAGCAGTTAATTTATATTTAGTGAGTTATCAAGTCATATAAATACGTCAGATTTAAATAAAATGTGTCAATAAATACGTTTAGCGATTGTGGTGTAGGTCGTTATAGTCTGCCCGTAACCAATAAGGTAATGCAGTTAGTAAACAAAACAATGTTATTTTTGGGGTCAAAGGTCACAAAAACGTTTGAACCGATATAAAATAAATGTCAACTTACTACGTCATATTTATAAGCATTTCATTTACTACATTTGAACCAAAGTTTAGATGAAGAAGTTTAAAAGAAAACGCGAGTAGGTACCCTTTGTACGCATTCAGCCCACAAAAAGTATGAGGTCAAATGATTTTATAATTAAAGGCGGTACTACACCTGCGCCAAGTTTAGCCAAAAACGGCATGGATGCATGTATTTTTTCCCCCAAAAAGGACAATGGGAAAAATCGTACTGGTTAGAGCCCAGGTTAAACCTTATTTGCATAGATTCAACGCGATGCGCGATGGTAAAATGAACAGATTCCAAAAACAACTGTGAAATAGTGTGAAATGGTTTATTTTTCTAGGCTTCTTTGACTGAATGAGAATTATTACAATAATATGAAAAGTTCTTTTGTAAAATTGTATGTTACGAAACGAGTATGTATCGTTATATTCAAGTCAGTATCATTACGTTGAACGTTTGTTTTTTCATTTGTAGTAATAAAAAAAATCTGTTGTAGCAATTAACTGTGGAATTACAGCAAGTTTCTATACAAAATTAATGCTCCACCTGGCGAAAGCCACGCGTGTCGACGTTTTTCCCCGATCTCCCCGAACCTCGTAAAAAGTAATAAAGCTTTTTTTAAAAATCACGTGTGGTAAAAACTTATAAAGAAACCATGTTTTTCTTGTTTTATATTTTATGACTGTACAAAGAAGTTTTTTTTTTTTTAAATATAACCTTTATAAGACAAAATACTGATTTAATTAATTGTAAACTCTTTATCTCAGATAAATTTAGTAATTCTATAGATTTCATAGAAACAATTTGACTTGGTATATTCCAGCAAGAAGTAAAAAGCAAAGAAACTATAATTATGACTGTATTTCAGTAAGTACCTACTATTTTGTTAAGTTACCCACTACCTATGTTCTGCTTACTATTACCTGTAATTATTCTTTATAAGTATTAGGAGTGGAAACCTGATGTACTTGGTCATCATCATCATCATCATCAATATATATAAAACTCTTTTGAAGCTGACATAGAATCAACGCACAGCCTAAACTATAAGTCCTAGAGGTATGAAATTTGGAGGGTAGGTTCCTTATATAGTGTAGGGGCGCACTAAGAAAGGAATTTTGAAACGTCACACTCTAAAGGGTAGAACGCGAGCGACGCCGCGGGCGACGGCTAGTACCCTATGTATCCAAAACATTTTAATATCAACAATAATCAAACATCAACTATAATTACGTTAATGGCGCTCTTACTTGCAAATTGTGTGCAAGAATCTTCAAATCCAAAATTGGCTATTCAAGTCACCTTAGAGCCCATCATAGGCATCAAGCAGCAACAATGTCACCGTAGCCAAAACCGGCCAGGAAGACATCATCATCATCATCATCATCCAATTTTTTTAAATTAAGTACCATTTGTATCGCTTTTGCTTTCACAATAAATAAATCAATATATATAAAACTCATTTGAAGCTGGCAGAGAATCAACGCACAGCCTAAACTATGAGTCCTAGAGGTATGAAATTAGGAGGGTAGATTTCTTATATAGTGTAAGGGCGCACTAAGAAAGGAATTTTGAAAAGTTTCACTCTAAAGGGTCTAGAACGCGAGCAACGCCGCGGGCGACGGCTAGTAAGTAATATGATACCAGAAGCACTGTCTACATGCCTACCTATGTGTATAATACACATAGGTAGGTATAAGTCAGAATAATAAAGTACCGTGGTACCATTGGTCACGAAGAGAACACATCCACAAATCAAAAGTACGCTCACGTTCACATTTCCTAATTTCACCTCTATTCCCAAGGCACTTGCAACTTAAAATGTAAATGAACAAACACGCCTAAACAACACATAAATAATTACACGGGCGGTGAGCAGTGGGACACTGGCGAATTATGGCGCTAAGCGGCAACGCCATCTAGTAGAACAGTAGAAGTATTTACATTTCTGTCTTTTAACTAGACTATTCTAGCTGCGCTTATTCAAACTTAATTCTTTGTTCTAAGTCCAGTCAAATTAGCGATCAAACTCGGAATGAGAGTTATTTTTATAATAGAAAACAATGCGAGCTATAGAAATCGAGATAATCACGAAAATGTTTTTAGTCTAATTCATAGAAATTGCCAGTTGATGCAACCATACGTAAGTAGGTAAGTAAGTAAATCATTTATGTTTGATGTTTGTTCTGTGTCTGGGTGTTTCTATGTATCATAAGTATGTATTTACAAAAAAAAATGTATGTATGTATTCTATCAGCCATCTGGTTTCCATCGTACAAGCTTTGCTTAGTTTGGGACTAGAAAGGCGTTGTGTTAAGTGTCCGTGAATATTTATTATTTATTTGCAACACACATAAAATTACAAGCATGGGTTTACATAGATATAACATTGTAAAGTTTAAAAAATAACAAAATAAATATTTTTCTTTCTTCTTTCTTTCTTTCTAGATATAACTTATAAAGTAACTGTGCAGTGGTGCTTACGTAGGTTTGGGCTTAGCGACATCCCTATGCCTCTAGATCCCAGATAAATAGCGACACCTAGCGGTAAATATGCAAACTTGTGTTGCTTACCCATCTAGGTTAATTAGGGTAAGAGATAAGGAGACGGTCGAGATGGGAGTTCTTGTATCATCTGTACTCTGAGACTTAGCTATTTACTTACACGGGAGTATACAGAAGAGAGACCACACTCTTTGTAACATTATAAAGAAACTTTTTTTTTTGTAAAATTTAATGGCGTTTCTAATAAAAAGAGAGAGAGAGGAAAAAAATGAGTCATTTAATAAAGATCATAATAATTATGTCAAACTAGCTTCCGCCCGGGACTTCGTTCGCATCCCGTTGATTTTCCGGGATAAAAAGTAGCCTATGTGTTAATCCAGGTCACGGAAAATATATATTCCAAGTTTCAACCAAATCGGATCAGTAGTTTTTGCGTGAAAGAGTAACAAACAACCATACATACATCCTTACAAACTTTCGCGTTTATAATATTAGTAGGATTGTATTGCCTGTGGTTTGTTGGTTTAAATTCGACAGTTTGAGGCATTACCTGACTGAAACCTCAGACAGAAACTAGTTAAGACAGGCGTCATGGCTCAGTTGGTAGTAGCTCTGCCTTCCGTGCCGTGGGACGTGGGTTCGATCCCCACCGAGAACAAAAATTTGTGTGTTGTAAACATAGATGTTTGTTCTGTGTCTGGGTGTTTCCATGTATTTACAAAAAAAATGTAGGTATGTATTCTATCAGCCATCTAGTTTCCATCGTACAAGCTTTGCTTAGTTTGGGACGAGAAGGCGTTGTGTTAAGTGTCCGTGAATATTTATATTTATTTATTTAGTTAATATTTATATATATTTAGCCAGTGTTTTGGGCACGCTTCCGATTGGTACTGATTTGGACCAGTTGAGCTATCTATAAATCGTTTGCAACGGTTTGTAGATGGCTCAAATGTTCCATGTGTATTTTGTAAATATTGTAAATATTATAAATAATGTATTAGTTGTAATTTTCTTTGTGAATAAATTTAGTTAATCATTAAAAATGAATTTTAGTAGTAAAGCATTATGACTGTTGTAGATAACGCAAAACCTAAGCTAGGTGGGCCATAACATTTACGGTTAAGCCATTAAAACTATACAACACATAAAAACTTAATATAAAAAGCAAGGTTGATGACAGGGTCAATGACATGTTTACATTTTGTTCTATCCTATCCTACTAATTTTTTCGTTCGGAAAATTTATATGCGCATTAACACGAGCTTTACGGAAGGAAAACATCGTGAGGAAACGCGCGGCTTAGTTAGCTCCGCACGTATTGAGCTTGTCTTTCCTGTGGATATGGCTGACTAGGCGGAGAGGATGGTATAGGTGCTGGGCAAGCCTACTCCATCTAAACATTGTGCCAGGCACTACAGTGTCCCGTTAAGTGTAGGCCTAGGTTGCCTCCTGACGCTGTATAAATCTTCTTCAATAGATGTAAAGGCCTATTATTATCCTAATAATATTATAAACGCGAAAGTTTGTAAGTATGGATGGATGGATGGATGTTTGTTACTCTTTCACGTAAAAACTACTGATCCGATTCAGATGAAACTTGGAATATATATTGTCCGTGACCTGCATTAACACATAGGCTACTTTTTATCCCGAAAAATTAACGGGATCCAACGGGACGGGTGTGTTTCAGTACAAAAGTTTCGCACAAAAAAGAGGTATATATTAAACTGCGATAGTAACAATCACATACGCGAATAGTCCGTTGTTTTCCTTCATTGGAACATTGCGTGCGAGCTAACGTGACGTAAAGTACAAGGAGCCAGCATTGACTTACATTATTCTTTGACAGGTGCGATTTTGTTCACCTTAGCGTACATATTGCTAACACTGTAAGAATATATTTTTATAAACTTCGTAATCCCCGCTTTTCTTTCAAAATAAAAAAAGAACATTGATTTTAATTCAAACCTATTTTTTAAGCGGCAATATCCTAACCAAATATTCCAAGTATTCTGTTAAAGTCTTCAAATAAATATTTGAACAATACGGAAGCCGCGTGTGGTCCTATCCCATATTTCCTACGAACAATGGCGGGTATAAAAAGCAACTCAGGTAACCAAAACTTTCCCTAATCCGTACCGGGGAAGAGCCCAGCGTAAAGTATGACTCTGGAATACGAAGGCTGGTGTCGAGTTGTTTCAACGAATGAAAGATATGAATGATTCATGTCAGGAACTGGATCAATCACTTGCTTCCAAAATAGATATCAAGACTTATTGAAAAAAAAAGTGGTTTACTCATTTTATAAAAATAAAGAGATGTAATATTGTGCAACAAACAGTAAGTCTATTTTTGGAAATAAATAAGATGATTATCTTATTTTAGAATTTTTGATATATATATTACTAGCCGTCGCCCGCGGCGTTGCTCGCTTTCTACCCTTTAGAGTGTGACGTTTCAAAATTCCTTTCTTAGTGCACCCCTACACTATATAAGGCTAATACCACCATCCAAATTTTATACCTCTAGGACTTATGGTTTAGGCTGTGCGTTGATTCTCTGTCAGCTTCAAAAGAGTTTTATATATATTTATGATAAATATATGTTACTTTTCCACCTTTTAAGTCTCAACTAGCAATGTGAAATAGGAAACGATAGATAGATAGATAGATAGATAGATAATACTTTATTGTACACAAGGGTAAGGTACGTACAAATCTTAAAAATAACTTTGTATAGTACAATGGGCGGCCTTATCGCTGAAAGCGATTTCTTCCAGGCAACCGTAGCATGGAAAGTAACGAGCGGAGCGGTAACGGAAGGCGGTGCACAAACAATGTAACAATAAAAGCTAAATTATAACGCAATAAAATATACTACATAAAACTTACATAAATAAAAAATATAATATACTAATACATACCTAAAGTACTTTAATATTGAAAACGATATACTCCAAGGAAAAATAATTGAAACTAAAAGTCTTAATTATTTTTATTAAAAGTACGAATTATTTTAGGAAATTTTAAAGCTTATGTAAAATAGAAGTAGATTTTCCTTTCAATGCTGACTAAGAAGATACATCAATAACAAGAAAAGATTCGTTACTTTCACGAAAAATGCACAACTCCACGCAAGGAAGGTTCGACTCGACCCGAAAATTGACCGACTTAAATGACCGGACGACCCAAGGCGGTAATAACAGTCACACGATATCTGTGAGTTAATAAAAACCCCGTGCGGTGTGATTGAAACACCCTGCTACTAGTACATTGACCCGTTGTATCGTTTCACGCCGGGCTTTGAGAATTTCCAGTCATGCGCGTATCTTTTTTGAAGAATTCTATATGCTGAGTAGAACACGTGATTTAGCCACATTTTTTAGATTTAGCTCAATTTATGGAACCTCAATGATCTCCTTAAATTTTGCAGTTACAGAAAAGTAGAGATTTTCCAAATGAACTTTTTGTGAACTGATATTTTTATGAGTAAGATTTATTTTTATGTAACAGTCATAAAATGTCTAGACACTAAATTGCTTTTTCTTGTATAATTAGAAAAAAACTGTTTCAAACTGCTCCATTTTTTATACTAATATGTCTGTCTATGTAAGTACCTATGTAACCTTTGTAATTTGTACTGTTAGTGTATTTAAATATAAAAGCTCATATTTTACTTTTGTATCAAACATGTGATTTTATTGACGCACGATACCAAGGTTATTTATTTATACTGAACTATAAAAGAGTGTTTATTTTCACTTAATTATTTTTTAATAAGTACTGTAGCCACGATATATTTATTATTAGCTTTCTCCTTCGACTCCGTTCGTGTTTCGTTCTTCCTAATAGTTTTCGGGGCTAAAAAGTAGCCTATCTGTTAATCCAGGTTACGAACCATAATATATTTCCAGTTCCTTCCAAATTGGCTCACTAGTTGTAGCGTGATTGAAACACAAACCAAAGATCTAAGCTTTCACATTTATGTAGTAGGATTTAATCGACAAAAAAATATAAGTACCTAAACGAACGATCAGTAAATACAATTAGAAATCATTGAAGCAAACAAACTGGTAACCATCAGCAAAACAAAGTACATGAGTTTTTTAACAAGAATAAAAAACAAATGCTTGCGATAACACCGAAAGGCTGCCAAATCTAGCAAGCAGTTGCTGATGAGAGCACATAATGCATTCACACGCTCCGTAACCCACTTATCTTAAAAACAAAACGTCTTCTCATGCATATCGTGAGCAAAAACAAACATCCTTGCAACTCTTAAACGGGGTAGATAAAACCCCGCTTTCAAGCCGACTTCCATTAACTTTGGTAAGCAAAGGCGGTTAAACTATAAAGGTATCATGTGTACATCTCCTTTCAGCCTTAGCTGGCCACCGTTCACACTAGTTAGCATTCACTAAAGAAATGAAAAATGTACCCTCAAAGGTGTACAAACATTAGAGATGGTATCTATAGAGGGGCGCGAATTCGATCTCTTTTGAAACAAACCTTTTCAAGACTGGCCTAAAAATTAAATATCTATCAAAGCAGTATAATAAATAAAGTATCGCTTTGAGGTATTTACAGTACAAAGGGCGTTTTGAGCGGGATCGGTCTTTCTGTAACCCTATCTTCGTCCATTAGTTAGTAGGAGGTTAATATGTTTCTTTGATGGCGGTGCTACGCTTTTACAATTTCGCCGGTGAATACTTATCTCCGGCGTTGTTTGCTCGCCCCAGCGAGGCCGAGCTCTATGCATTTCCAGGCCAATTTTTGCAACGCTCTCAGAAATTACGCACGATCCTTCGAGATAATTTACCTCCTGTTTTAGGAACTACTTAGCAGCCATCCTGTAAGTATCCTTTTAGTGCTGAAAACGTTATTAAATATTTTATGAGTTTCTTAATTACTGTGGTGTACGGAACGTAAGCTTCGTTATAATAAACAATTTTTACAGCATTCTGTCTAATTAAAAGCTACGAGATACAAAGAAAACATTGAAGCGCAACTTACGATCATCATAAAATATTTATGATCTTTTCACACACTTTATTTGTAAGAATATCGGGTCGAAATTGATAGTGTTGCTAATAAAGTCATCGCTCAGTACTAAAGGCAGTAAAAGTAAAATATGCGAAGGCAATCGGTTTTTCCTGCATAATAGTAAGTTATCGAGAGAATTTTCGTCTCTCAAAATTCGTCGTAGAGCCCTTCAATAAATAAATAAATAAATAAATAAATATTCACGGACACTTAACACAACGCCTTCTAGTCCCAAACTAAGCAAAGCTTGTACGATGGGAACTAGATGGCTGATAGAATACATACATACATTTTTTTTTGTAAATACATACTTATAATACATAGAAACACCCAGACACAGAACAAACATCTATGTTTACAACACACAAATGTTTGTACTCGGTGGGGATCGAACCCACGACCCACAGCACGGAAGGCAGAGCTACTACCGACTGAGCCATGACGCCTGTCAAATAGTTCAATAGTTTGTTCAATAGTCGATTTAGGGGCAAAATGGAAAATTAATGGCATGGAAGTGAAATTCTTGGGGTAACCTGGAGACAATAGACTTAGACGGTCGTTCTTGAGCTTAAATAAAGACATTCAGAGCTATCAGCAGTGGAAACGGAAAATGTTAAAAATACCTACCGTTTTTGGCTCGAGCAAAGTAATTCAATTTAACAAAACGGTCAAACTTTATCCGGGATAGACTTTTAACGGGTCCGTGCGATTTTTTTATGTACAGAACTTACCACCGAGTTTCATCGTAACGTTTCATACAAGAATCCACTGATATTACGGCTACTGTTTAGTGTAAGGTAAGATTCAACCAATAACCAGATTACCGAAAAGCAAAACAATTGCATGACTGACAAATTCTTAAACAAAAGAAAATCGCGCACAAATACTTTTTTCACAAGGACGAATAATTTTTTTCACTCCAGAACGTGATTTTCTTTTGCTAAAACAATTTTAGAGCAAATAAACACCCCAGTGGTCAAAACGCCTCGAAATATAATGGAAATTCTAAGACAAATCTGGTAACACGTGGTTGCCAGGACATAATCTAAATGCTAATATATCTCCGTCACGATACGGCGGGATTTGACGCCACGTTTTACCTTGTATCGGACGGGCTTACTTTGAATATCGCTGGAGAATAACTAGTAGAATTTCACAACTTTCAAGATAACTATGGAATAAAGTAAAATATAAATGTTTCGAGATGGGCAGACGACATCGTCAAAATAGCAGGCCGTGAATGGGAAAGACTAGCACAGGACCGCGGTGGATGGCACAAACTTGGGGAGGCCTATGCCCAGCAGTAGGTAAGGTCGTGCTGTGGATGATGATGATGATGATGATAAATGTTTCAAGCGGACGATCCTGATACGATGAAGGTATTTTTTTTTTTAGTAAAGTAGTTACAATAAGGCTTGGTTTAACTACAGCCACAGATCATAATAATACTATACTATAGCACATAGGGCATTCTTCTCAACGATTGCAATGTGATTATAACGAATTTAAAAGGTAAATCAAAAATCTCCTAGAAAAAACTCAATACTCGAGAAAATTAAAAATAATGTTTTTAATCAAAGTACCTATATTTTCTTGTAGGATTACTTGAATACACCAAAAGGAATATTAAACACTAGATCATTTCATATATTGTGTTCGTGCGGTCTAGTCTGTGTATTCAAGTTTAGTGTAATCAAATATATCTTAATTTTAACCACAGTATAATAAATCTTGTAGATATATCATCCGACATTGAATTCGAGCACATACAGCAATATATCTACGGCATACCACATGCATATTTATGAACGATAACTACTCTTAAAGATAACAGTTATTGTTTTGAATACTACCTCCTTCGATTTTCCGCTGCGAGTTTCCGAAGGGAAAATAATTATGTGGACTTTGCCGATTTAACACAGCGTATTTTGAGCATTTTAAAATAAACATAGAGAGCTGTATAGAATGAAATAAAAAAAAAATCTCTGATGTGTCAAAATTTGGCTCATTCCAGTTTTCCCCTGCGTAAGGGATTTCTGGAATTTTTGTCCAATAATCCCCTTAGCGACCCCTTGGAGTAAAAGTACAGAAATCCCCTTAGGAGTTCATTTACACCATTTTCTTTTATAAGTCAAATTAAACAAAAACGCAGCTTATAGCCCGTTCTTCACGTACCTATTGACCTTGGTTTTCTTGTAGATAAGACCGACCAAGCTAAGAGGAATAATAAGTACTATATTTACTATATTTATACAACTTTTTAGGTAATTTTTTGAAGTTTCTTTGGCAGATTTTTGATCTAAATATCGTGAGTTTGTATTTGCGTTTTGTTTTCGGGATAATTGAGGAAGTTGCTCCTCTCGAAGTCGGCAAATAAACAAATGCAGCATTTGTTCACTTTGTCAGAGATTTAACTTTAATAAGGATGATGTCAAAATGACATCAATAACTTGATTCACCAATGGATGAAGCGATTCTTCACTCGAGAAAGCTAACTATTCATTTATCGCATACTACGTAGCTTTGCAAATAAATGGTGTGAGAAAACGACTATAGCAGCGCACAAAGCGCTTATTTAGTACTTAGCTGGGTAAGTTCGAATGTGATCATTAATATTATTTAAGAGCCCGTTGACTGTGGAAACGTGCGGAATTGAATTTCCATCGAAATGGAATATTTTCTTCGATATTGATTCGGTGAAGTGACTCCGTTCGAATGGCTCAAGTTTCATATGTTTGGAATTTGTTCAGTCGTCTTTACTTACGGATATTAAAAAGGGTTTGCAACGAACGTAGATTACGCGAGGGAAACGTTCTACGTTTATGATCCTTTTTGAAAAGCCCTTTTCTATAGCTCCGTGAAAACGAACTTCAAAAGTCAATTTCGGGTATTAAAACGTGTGTAGCTAGACTGATATTTTTGCCGATAAATATAGCGGTAATATAATATCAAGCTGTTAGACCGGGGTTCAATGTACTGGCAGTTTTTTTTCCGCACACAAAGCACACGCGTTTCAATATAAACACTGATGTGTGCACCAATAACCGATAACCAATAAAAAACAAAAGGAGTCCGCTAACCACAAAGGTTCACAAAATTCCCATCTTCAACCGTCGGCGCTCGCTTAGATATTAATCCCGGTCCAATAATCGCTTCTGATAAGAGATTTCCTTTCGATCCTTGGTAATAGGAAGTTTCTGCATCGCCGAGCATCTATTTAAGTTTAATAACGTTTCGCGTCGGATCGCCATTGTGAACAACGTGACCACACTGCAATGTTTTTAGGGTACAGAAATCCGACAGAGCTTTTGGTATCATAATGTTCTTTATCCAACCGTTCTACTCACATACCTTTTTTGCACGAACACACAAACTCATTTTTAGAAAAAAAAAACACTGTTCAAACAAACAAATATTATTATGTAGCTTACCTGAATAAGATTTTACACTGTCTGTTAAACTAACACGTCTAGGTGACTAAAATTTAAAACCACGTGCAGCTAAAATATATCAGTTGCACTTTATTTTCCGCTTCGGGCTTTAGCTCTATAACATCCGACAGGACAAATTCCAAACAACTTTGGAAAGGACTAAGAAAAGTTAGATAAGAGCGGCACGTAAGACGGATGGGTTACAAAACGAACTCTGATATCACCCGACCAAATTGAATTTGCGCCAGAGCCCGATAACTCTTTGTATTGCTGAATTTTATCATCTCCCATCCGCGAGTTGACATAAAACTCAAATAAAGGTGGAAAAAACCTTCGTATTTTCTCATTCTGCCCTCGATAAGTCAGGCTGGCGATCGATTGTTTGGTGACTGCGGCACACGTCTGCTCAACATGATCACAATATGACAGGTTCGTTCCGTTATCCCCTTGTGCATATTAAAATGCAAATCAAAACCGGTTTTTTCCGCGCACATCGATCCGACATTCGCAATCGAATGGTCCCGTCTTCCTGGGTGTCGTTAGGGCCATGTGGAGACGTAAAATATTTTTTTACGAGAGCTATAAAATTCTTCGAATATTAATAATAAAAAAACTGGTTGCGGAACAAAAGTGTGTAATTAGGTTGTTTGTATCATTTGGTTCATTAATTGCGTTCATAAGTTCGACGGTTGGCTTTATGGACGACGCAGCCGCCCCATGCAAATGAGCGCGCCGCGTGCGCCTAACGTCTACATTATAACAATTTAAGAAGTAAAACAACAATAAGTGTATCTAATAACTGTAAATTGTAACCTACTTCATCTTCAGCATATGATATTTTATGTTTTACGACGCACGCAGTGAAGACCTTTCATAAAGCAGAACGTGTGTGTTTTGTAAAACCGGCTTTAAAAGCTTAGAGTGCGCCACTACGCATATAAAGTAGCCACATTTTGCGAATCTGTCTTTCGGGAGTGTGGAAAACAACAGTTTATTATGGAGTCGTTTTATTTTAATGTTTCAGACCGTTTTTATGTCTCATTTTCATGAAGCGAGGTGTAATTATGCTAGAAAGTAGGTACACCCGAGAGCCGGGTGAGATTTTTGTCTGAGTTTTATGTAAATGTGAGTATACCTCTCCCCTTTATGCTAATTAGCGAATATGAACCGTATTTGTAATAAAACCACTATTTAACCTGCCTTCCTTCTGTTACCAAACGTAAACTGAAACTCAACTCATACAACTGGAAAATCTAGTTTTATGTAGTAGGTACACATAGACTTTATAAATTGTTCTAATAACAAACTCTATTATTTTACTGAATAATAAATGTAATGTTTTCATCCTTCAAATAGGTTCTAATTATTTATAAGGTACTCTAAAGGACTAGACTTTGGTTTTTGACCTACCCTTTAATCCATTTTTTTTAATTACAACTAAATATAGAGCCAACATTACCTCTGAGAGGTATTTTCATAAAAACATTGTATTAAGCCCCGACAGTGTCGAATAAGAATTTTGATTAAGCCGAAAGTAGAATGGTAGACCAAGTTTTAATTTTCCTAATTAAGGCCTACTGAATCTTTAATACAAGCTCATCAGGGCTTCGTAATTTTTTATATTCCCTCATTATGACATACCAAGTCACAAAATCGATTTCATTTTTAATTATACGTCTCGTATCACGTTGATGAATATGCTTTTATATCACTGTGAGCTTTATATTATTTTATTTTAGTAATAATTGTGCGTCTAAAACTTACCTTTAGACTAGACCAACGCAAAGTATTCTAATTCCTATAGGTTTCACATGTACCTACTCGCTCACATAGACGCACACATAGACGAGTGTACGAGTACTCGTAATAACGTCAGTGAAAAGTTCGAGCGGAAGGAGGTATAATAATAGAGCTACTTGTAGTTGTTTTCATAAAATATTCAATTCCACCTTAAGTAATTACAGCCTGACCTCTTAGCAATTGTTGCTGCGTATTTCAATGTCGTTACTTCGTCATACGTCTAACAATTTTAATTAAATAATTCATGTTGAACTTTCATTTGTAGTTATTGACTGCGACACTTCATATCACTTATGTTCGATTTATTAATGAGGCTTTTATAGCCCAGTCTGCTCACAATAATGGGCACGCAATAAAAGATGCAAATGAAGGTCCAAATACCAGATTATTATTATAGGACTTACCAGCAGCGTCGACTTGGCAGTTCAGGGTGAGAAGGCAGGCAAACAGCAGAACGACGATAGTGCGGTTGTGCGCGATGCGCCGCTCTCTCATCTTACCGGCGCCGTGCCGCGCCTGCGCCAAATAACACGTGACAACGCACCGCTCGCACACGCAACATCGGCGGCGACAATGGCGGACCACCTCAAAATGGCCGACCTTCACAAAATGGCCGACCTCCACAAAATGGCCGGCAGTTTTGACGGCACCTTACTTACGATACAACTTAACTATACACATCACAACCGAGTTTTGCCACTTATTACCTATCTTTAAAATTTTTATTAATTAATTGATACGACTTTGTATATCACTAAAATACGACAACCGCTTCGATGAAAAAACTTCAAAATATTAAAAAGTTATAAACACGTAGACCACGATTAAGAGTTAAATTTAAATATCTATATTTACAACAATTTTTGTCTATTCTAATTTAGGTTTTCGTTTGATTTTTTGCGATTTAGGCTTCGTTTTGTTCACTGCGTGCTATTATTTTAGGAAGCACAGTTTGGGCGTGGGAAACTGAGTTCAACCATATTCCATTGTTATACGGCACAGTTTTGTTATTCTCATCAACTGAAATATTTTTGAGCACTGCACTGGCACGTTCGCCCGATTTCACGAGAGACACTCGATTTCTTCGAAATCAAACACATTTTTTATCGTTTAGTGTAGGAATCATATGTTGCTCCTCTGCTCTCGGACCTAGAAGAATATCAAGAACATGTTGTAGACTAGCATGATCTTAATATCATGCTAATTAACAACAATTCAGATGTCCTTAGGACATCTTACAAACGAAATTGGAATGCGCATTTGTTTCCCTAGCGGGTCCTTATTTCTACAGTTACGTGGAAATATATCTGTACAGTAACCAAAACACTAACATAAAAAAATCAAAAAAAATCCCAAACAAGAAGCTTGGAAAGAAAAATTTAGTATAACTTAGAAAATCAATTATCTACATTTATGTTGACGCAAAAGATAAAATACCTAAGTCGAGTAATGTACTGCAAACCACTTCACAACCATTACGACCTACCTAGTACCTACCTTTAATTAACTACACCAGAAGGTCAAACCTAATTGACGCCTGTATTTTATACTCTGTTTTTTTATATTTCGACGAAATACTAATTTGGCTTTGGCAAAAAATATTGGGCCTTGATTTCTTTTAGAAACACGATATCGTAAAACAAAAATCTTATTAACTAAAGGGTGGTAACCTAAATAATGTTGTTTTACATTTCAAACCGAATTCAAAAGTGAAATATCACCAACCACTTTCAGAAATGATAACTCATTGAATATTAACCATCAAAATCTATATTCAAACTCCTGTTATATGGATGTCTCTCAAATTTCAATAACCGTAGACAGAGACAAATGTATAAGTAGCTTGGAGAGCGAGTGAGACAGAGTGAGCCAGTTTGCACAACTTATAACTTCAATAAGGCTGGACCAGGTGTGACCGTTGATGTTAGGAATAAGCTATTTGCATAGTTCTAGGAAATATGCTCTGGAGACATCGGACCTATCTCTTCTAAGATATATGTTTTTAAATTTATAATGATATCTCTGAAGTCTAAACTTAAGATTTGCCAACGGGCAATGGAACGCAGTGTTCTCGGCCTAAAACACATCGACCGGGTGCGGAATACAATGCTGCGTTCGATGACTGGCATTGCCGACGTAGGCAGAAAATCAGCGAAGCTCAAGTGGGAGTGGGCGGGCCACGTATGTCGGATGCAACCTGAGAAGTGGGCGAAAATCGTCACTCCTTAGGTGCCTGAGAACGGGAGGCGACGACCGGGCCGGCAGAGAAGACGTTGGCGGGACGATCTCCACGTTCACATGAGAGAGTGGTGGAACAACGCCAACGACCGGGACCAGTGGAAAACTTTGGGGGAGACCTTTGCCCAGCAGTGGGACACAATAGGTTAAATAAAAAAAAATGATATCTCATCTCAAGCGCAATAGTTTTAGTATTTCGTCGCTTATTCTAGAAAACTCTACAGATTTCTGAATAAGATTGATCAAGGGTTTCGATCGGATTCTAGTATTGAAAAAATAGTCTTTACTTTATTTACAACATTTGTGACTTCTTCAGTTTTATTGTTAAAACTCACGAGAGTCACTAGACTTTCTAGACTCTAGAAACTCTAGTAACTCTCGTTTATAACTCTAGAATCTAGAGTTACAAAGTTTTATTGATAGGGATAAAATGGGATAATCTTCTTTAGGCTGCCGCAATGACTTATTTATAAATCCGAAATACTTAAAATTCCGAGGCCGTCCCAGAGTTATTAGAGCGTAGTAAGTTTCGTTGCCTTTCTGGATACGCTGGAGAGTTGCTGAATAATTTGATTAACGTACTTTTGTTCTTAGTTTATTTAGTCGGTTCCAAGTGGGTGAGTTCTGTTCCTTTTGAGAAGCAAAAGAAGGTGAACCGAGCGTGGAAGTCTTGGAATGTAAACTGCCCATGTCAATTTAGCAGAGTTCATTCCAGTCAAAAAACATTCGGACAGGTTTGCCATCTTTTTATCAAGAAAACCTAATAAGCCAAAAAAGTGAGCCATTACGCTGCAGTTTTCACTTTAGTAGGTAAATTATTGCAAATGTGAATAAGTGATCGCTAAAATCTAAAAAGCCATAAACACCTAATAAATCTAAACAGCCTAAACATTTAACATAAAACATTTTTTGCAATTTCTACTTCAAGAGATAAATACTTTGGTTGATACATTATTGCAGTTGTGAAAAACTGAATGTTAAAATCGAATAAGCCAAAAAAGTGTGGAAAGTTTCGCACGCGTACGAAGTCGCGGGTATCAGCTAGTCAGCAGATAAATTATTACAGATGCGTACAAGTGATAGTTAAATTACTAATCGTACTTCGCGATACGAAGACGTAGACCGCACTTATCATAGAGCGTTGTATCTTTCAATCGTAATTAACTTACTAATTATTAGTCAAGTTTGCGACAACTACTCAATATTTGTAGGTTAACTTTATGTTTAACCTAAAAAAGGAATATAATTTTTTGTTACAATTTATGTATCTACTTTGAAGTATTTATTTATTTATATTATTTTAAGCCATATTTGCCAACGTGTATACAAATACTTTTAAATACTTACCTACATACTGATAAAACCTATACCTACCAATACCTAGACATATTTTTTATAAGGAGGCGACATTGAACCTTTTTTATTTGTGCTAGCCAGCCAGTATTCAGTTGGAGCATATAAAAAAAAACAAAAGCTCGCGACGCAAACGCGTACCTAATCAATATGAACTTCGTGAAATTGAGTGCTGGGCCGACGAATCGCTGACTACTTCCACCGCACCCATAGATAGCGTAGCAGTTAGTATAGTCAGAGCCATAGATAACGTAGCAGTTAGTATTAAAGTACAGATAGTGCAGAAGTTGTACGCTATTCGATGATTTGATGACGATGAGGACGTGTCGGCACTCAAATCAATTAATTCATCGATTGAACTAGCTTTGGCGGGGTTCAACGTACGGTTTATAAATAGCTATGATACTATATTTTAGTAGATTTTTCTGCGTCCTAAATTAGGACCGATTTGCAGTTTATTCGTATAATCGGTACGGCCTACAGGCAGACGTTGCCGATTCGGTAAGTTAGGTCTACATCTTGGAAGAGGTTGTTTTCACACTGATACCGATATCTGCACGGAATCGGCGAAGAGCTAATGATAAACATTTTGTGATACACTTTCACACCTTGTTGGCGACGACATTTTTGTTCGAACCACAGAAGAGATAAATTCGGTATTCTGTGGTTCGAACAACTGCGTCAGCCATTGTGCAAACATCTATTTATAATTTTTGGCACAATTTTCTTTACAGTTGCAAATTTTCCTCTAAAGAAACCTTCAAATGAACGTGTCACCAGCATTTTGCAAAAACTTTACATAATCGGATTCGTGGTAAAGCGAAATAATATTCTAGTACAATCAAGCGAGAAAACCAAAAAATAATCTATGGCACAATGATTACTGGACAAAATAAAAACGGAAACGGAATTCCAGTTATTATATTTCAAGTCACACGATATGAAACTTTGTTAGGGCATAGAATAAATAAAATACGTAGGTGCAGTCAGAGTTAATAAGATGTCTACAAATAAAAAGTTGCAAAAATATCTCAAGTCTTTCATCGGAAATATTTTTATATAAAATCTTGTACGGTAATCATTGAAAAAATAAATAAATAAATAAATATTCTTGGACATTACACACAACGCCCTCTAGTCCCAAACTAAGCAGAGCTTGTACTATGGAAACTAGATTGCTGATATAATACTTATATACTTTTTTTTTGTAAATACATAATTATAATACATAGTAACACCCAGACACAGAACAAACATCTATGTTTGTCACACACAAATGTTTGTTCACGGTGGGGATCGAACCCACGACCCACAGCACGGAAGGCAGAGCTACTACCGACTGAGCCATGACGCCTGTATTAAATTAATTTGTAGACGCTATAATTTTTTTTAAAACTAAAACACTGTTTATTGGCTCATATATTATTAGCATAATAATACTTTTCAGTACTCATACAGCGTTTGGGGTGTAATGAAATAATAAATAAATAAATATTCACGGATACTTAACAAAACGCCTTCTAGTCCCAAACTAAGCAAAGCTTGTACGATGGAAACTAGATAACACAACGCCTTCTAGTCCCAAACTAAGCAAAGCTTGTACGATGGAAACTAGATGGCTGATAGAATACATACATACATTTTTTTTGTAAATAGATACTTATAATACATAGAAACACCCAGACACAGAACAAACATCTATGTTTATAACACAAAATATGTCTAAGATTGAGTTTTTCCTTCCTAAAAGTCGGTTTTAATGTCAAGTTGCTAGTTTTCAGTCGTTATACGTTTCTGAAACTTTCACTCATCATCATTTACAAACATTTAACGTTGAATGTACTACTTCAGGTAGCAAACTTTTTGGATAGATATCCTTTTTAATCTCTGTTTTAATGAAACTATTTGTTGAATAAAAGTTCAACTGTTTCTGAGTCGGAACGGAACGTTGCACGAAATGTGATATTGATTAAACTTTACTGCAAACACTGTTTGAAAAAAGGTCTAGTCTCAAAACGATCTTTTATACACGGTCTCTACAAACCAAAGTGTCATTCAACTTGTTTTAGCCATTGACTCAGAATATATCAGGCGTCCATGGGCTACGGTAACCGCTTACCATCATGTGGGCCGTACGCTAGTTTGCCTACTTAGTTGTATAAAAACTGTGTCTGAGTGTTATTATTATACATACTTTGCAACTTTAAGGCACTATTTATAATACTTATAATATGCGTATTTTTATAAAAAAAACTGTTGACTACGACAGCAAATGATATAATGAGATTTCAAGTATTTAAAAAAAAAATACGTTTTGTATTTTAGCATCTATGGCTTTAGAGCACGCGTCGAAATAATTATAGAAACCAGCAGAAACCTAAAAAAAGCATTAGATGATATTCTAACCCTACTTTTGTTTCTATCATCATAGGTTTTACCTAAAGCTTTACGTTTGTACAAAGGTACAAAATGAGTCAAAGCCCGGCCAATAAAACTGTATTTATAAACAAAAGTTGGTAATTCCATTCGTGAGTTATCTTCAGGCGACAGAAAAGATAGCTTTATGAAGTACATTTGGAAAATTATTCCATTACAGTTGATGAAACCTTCAGGCTGGGTTGCCAGCTTGGAAAAATGAAATCTTTTTTGTAACAAATCTGCATGTTTTATTTACGAACGTGTTGTTAATGTTTATGTTCAGACAGCTATGTCTAATTTTTTATTTATTTAAGGTATAGTCTGCTGGGCAGGTCTCTTCCATTCCTTCTTTTGAGCGTCATAATTACATTTTCATGTACCTAAACTATTTTATGGTTGGACCAAATATTTGATGAATTTATGACAACCCTGTTTAATTTAGTATCGATATTTCACATTTTGGACTCAATTTAAATATTTTAACGACAATTTTTAAAATAAGCTATATTTCTATAGGTAGGTATATATACGCTAGGGTAAGCAGAGTTTTGAAGCTCCCTAAGAATCGGGCAAACAACATCCCCTTCCCCCATAATAAAATAACAGTTTGCATGTAATGACGTATTTGGCGAACGTCATTACCATGAATAGTTTCAGATTAAAAGTGAATGTGTACAATAACATGTTAAAGCCGCATAAAACGTAAGCGTTTCTCGATAAACGTAAAGCTATGTATTCAGTGTTGTGGTGTAATTGGGCCGGTGTGATAGGAGGCCATAAAAATAAATATTGGTAAAATGTTTAAAAAAGTTGATATTCCGATGCACCTTGAGGTGTGTGCCTTGACATTACTTATCAGGACACCTGTAAAAAACTCACCTTCGATTACCTAGAACTTCATAACTTTACTAGCCGCCGCCCGCGCTGTTGCTCGCGTTCTAGACCCTTTAGAGTGCGACTTTTCAAAATTCCTTTCTTAGTGCACCCCTACACTATTAAGGATAATACCCTCCAAATTTCATGCCTCTAGGACTTATAGTTTAGGCTGTGCGTTGATTCTCTGTCAGCTTCAAAAGAGTTTTACATATATTGATGATGATGATGATGATAAAAGTGAAAACAAAGAATACAGTTACACATTTTTTTTTAAATTCTATTTACAGTTATAAAAATTTGTACATACAATCATCGTCATCATATCCGCCTGTAGACGTCCACAAGGGCCTTGCCAATGCTAACTATTAAAGAACAATTTAGAGCCCTTTTTATCTACTGAATTCCTTCGATTAAAATGTTTTTTTTTGTATTTATAGAATTAGAGTTCGAGAGAATTAGAAATTAGAGAGGGTGTAAGGGGTTCCAAACAACATCATTCGGAATCCAAGTCAACCTCACCGGCCCGTGGTACACCCTGCCGATCAACGAACGAGGCTCTGGCGCTCCACCCACCAACACGCACCGGACCAGCGTGGTGGGTTATGGTCCAACCCTCCCCCCCCAATATGATGATACGAAACATACAACGGCCCCAAGTGCCCGGCGGACCCGGGGTTGGCGATGTCGGCGACGGTAGACTGAACCACCCTGGGACCAGGGGTGCTAGGAATCTCCGGGCGAGGTCGATTACCCGTCAAACGACTCAGGCTAAACGCAAAACGGACTCTGATTGCATTTTGAATATATTAAGCTATAATGTCTGCACACTTAAATCTGACGATAGATTACTGGAGTTAGAAAATGCCTTGAAAGATCTAAAGTGGGACATTGTAGGATTGTGCGAAGTACGCCGTCTGGGAGAAGGCACCATTGAACGCGAAAATACCATCTTCTATTACTATGGTTCAACAGGAAGCTTGTATGGGGTCGGATTCTTGGTCGCAAAAAAATGGAAAAACAATATTTTAGAATTTCTTGCTTATTCGGAGAGGATAGCTGTTTTAAAGTTTAATTTAGGTAACAACAAGAAATTAACGGTAATCCAGGCCCATGCTCCTACATCAACACATCCAGATGACGAGGTAGAAGAGTTTTATGACCAGCTGAATAGGGCATGCAGCGAGCACAGAGGCACCTGGAATATAGTTATGGGAGATTTTAATGCCAAGGTCGGCGTAAGACAGGAACTGGATAACGACAATATTATAGGGCCACACGGACTAGGTGATCGTAACGAACGCGGGGCACGTCTTATTCAATTTGCTTTTGGGCAGAACTACCGCATTAATAACACCTTTTACAACAAAAAACCTGAACGACGTTGGACGTGGCTTTCACCAGGCGGTAGATTTAAAAACGAGATAGATTATATTCTTTCTCCCAAACAAACAAACGTGACAAACGTCCAGGCTTTAAATAGAATTAAATTCAGTTCTGACCATAGACCTATTAGAGCTACGGTTCATTTCAATTATAAAATCCAACGTCATAAAATGATCAAAAACAACATAAAAAGAATATCTCGAGAATCATTAATAGTGTGTAAAGAAGAATTTAACTTAGAACTTCAAAATAATTTTGACTTATTACAAACAGATGTAGAAGACGCGCAAATAGAATTTAATATTATAGAAAAATGTATAAGAATTGCTAGTGGTAAGATTAAACAAACTAAAAATAAATACCAAAAATTATCAGAAACATCAATAAAACTAATAGAACAAAGACTGAACTTAAGAATGCAAAGCGCGGAATATAGAGCTAAAGATAAACAAACTAAGCGGAGTATAAGAAAAGACGTAAGAAACTATAATACGAAATTATTCCAGATTGCCCTAGAAAGAAATACATCGTTAAAAGTAGCCAAGCAAGGAAGCTCAACAGGCAAATCTTGGGTCACTAGCTTAAGAGATGAACATGGAATCAAACATCAATGTAGGGAGAAAGTAATGAATATATGCACACAGTTTTATAGAACACTATATTCAGGTCCTCAGCAGATAGAAGAAGATGTTCCTTACGCTTGTCCAGACTCCATCCCACCGATAACAGGACTAGAAGTTCATAAAGTTCTTGCGAGTATGAAATATAACAGATCACCCGGTGAGGATGGAATTACAACGGAAGCACTGAAAATAGGCGAACAGATTCTTCTACCGCATGTAACGAATTTCTTTAACACCATACTTCAAACAGGCATTCTCCCAGGTAGTTTCTGCCATTCCAATATTATTCTTTTGCACAAAAAAGGGGATAAATCTGACATCAATAACTTTCGCCCCATAAGTCTAGTATCTCACTTATACAAAGCATTTATAAAAATTATAGATAATCGAATCTCAGGAAACCTGGACTTAGAACAACCACCCGAGCAAGCAGGCTTCCGTAGAGGGCTCTCCACGACTGACCATCTTCAAGCAATCAACCAAATAATAGAAAAATACCAAGAACACAATATGCCTCTATACCTAGCCTTCGTAGATTATACGAAGGCATTTGATAGCATCATTCATACAGCCATTTTTGAAGCCCTTAAAAATCATAATATAGACAGCACGTACATAAATCTAATCAAAATAATTTATAAACATAGCACCGCCGCAATAAAACTTAACTTCACAGGTCCATCTTTTAAAATCAATAAAGGAGTAAAACAGGGAGATCCCCTTTCGCCCAAGCTATTTAATTGTACTCTCGAAGAGGTGTTTAGGAAGCTGGCAGCCCAATGGGAACATAAGGGTGTTGACATCGGCGAAGCGAAGCTGACAAACCTCCGTTTCGCCGATGACATCGTCCTGTTTTCATCTTCACCTTCAGAACTACAGACGATGCTACAAGAGCTCAGCTCCGCCAGCCTTGAGGTTGGACTCCGGATGAATAGGACAAAGACTCAGGTCATGACTAATCGCGTTAAGACCAGGATAACGGTGGATGGCGAACAACTTGCATACGTCCAGGAGTACATCTACCTAGGCCAAATAGTTTCCTTTAACGCCAGGCAAGATAAGGAGATCGCTCGGCGAACCGAAAATGCCTGGAGAAGCTATTGGTCTATGGGAGATTTGATGAAAGGTGAGCTCCCCTTATCGCTCAAGCGTAAGCTCATGGACGTATGCATCCTCCCCGTTCTGACCTATGGTGCGCAAACCTGGTCTTTGACCAACATCCAAAAGTCCAAGCTCAAAGTATGCCAGCGTGCGATGGAGCGTAGTATTCTGGGCGTACGGTTAATTGACCGAGTTCGCAACACAGAACTACGCTCGCGAACTCAGATCGCAGACATAGCAACCAAAGCTGCCAAGCTTAAGTGGGAATGGGCCGGCCACGTCTGCCGCATGCCAAACGAGCTCTGGGCCAGACTAACCACAGAGTGGCGCCCACAAGAACCAAGACGCCGCGGCAGACCAAGAACAAGGTGGCGGGATGAACTAGACCAATATCAGCCCGAATGGATCATCACAGCATTGGATCGCACAGCGTGGAGGGAAGGGGGGGAGGCCTTTGCCCAGCAGTGGGACATCGAAGGCTCATAATAATAATAATAATAAAGAATTAGAGTAAATACTTTTTCAGACGAAAAAAAATTCGAGGCAGAATGAACATGTCATTTCACATTAAGCAAGCAAGCTCGTACGTGTTAGTGGCCAACTCTGGTGACGGACTTTGTTTTTTTTTATTCCCTATTTAAAAGTATGTTACTTATAAAAACAACTGTTTCATTAATTTCCTTTCAAGAAAACGGAACGTTTTAATATAAAAGTAAATAAAACAATTTAAAGCAACAAACGCTATGAAAATTCAATATCCGTTGTAGGTCTCGAGAAATGCAGCGCAACAATGAATTGTGGATTTATTCTATGAATCGAATGATTTCAAATGAATTTACGAGCAGGTAGCGCAAGCAAACTGTTTTAAACATTTTTACAATTTGAAAAAAGAACAAGAAAAAAAAAGTCAGATGTAGCCGATGTAGGTAATGATGTCGGGAGGTTTGACACAGTCATGTCTGAATATTCTTAACTTGCAATGTCTCACTGAATTTTTGATTGAAATCCAACCACTTCTTCTTCGGTCTTTCTCTACTTGCATACCCACCCAGTCACACTCATATTCATAACTCTCTTCGTTATATGACTTTCATCTTTTTAATGGCATTTAATTAAAAAGATGAAAGTCATATAATTTAGGTAGGCCAAGTGTCTATTTTCTTAACCCCTGTATTTTCTTAGGGAATACGATGTTATTTAACCGCGGTATCTATTACATAGAACGGCAGAGAAATCTAGAGAAACGCTCCAACTATTATACGATTCCATCTGGATGTAAATTCAGCAGCTCGCTCCAATGGGCGCATGTTAATCAGCAAACACAATGATTAATTAAGTCTGGAGCTGAGATCTTTGTCATTAAAATGAGTTGTCTCTCTCGAACGACTTGGGTTTGCTAAACGTAGATGTGATTTGGTTTATTACAATATTATTTTGGCCTTCGTGGTCTTTATAGTTTGAGATAAAGCAGAAGGTGAAGATGGATTATAAGATCTTTTGAGAATAAGTAAAATGTTTTTTCTGAAGACAATTGCGTTGGCGAAATATTTATATTAGTGATCGAACGAATCATTAAGTGACAAGAAAACTAACACAAAAACTTGTATTTTGTTTGTGTTAAGATCTGAAAAATAGAAGATGTTTTTGAAAATTTTGCGTAAAATAATTTCAGTTATGAATTTTTAGGTATATTTGAGGGTACAGCAGTGTCCCACCAGGTCAAGCAGCGCAGCCAAATTATACAGTCAAAAACATTAGTCGATGAACAATTTAAGATTGTCCAAGTACCTTAACTTTTGCAAGAGGTTAGGTAAATCTTTTTATCTTATACGAAATATGACAGAAACTTATAAAACTGAACTTGGATTCAAACTCTATTTGTTAATCGACTTAAGTTTCAGGCTGCATTTATCCCGAATTAATATTCTTCATCCAATGATAACACAGTGGGTACTTAGACCACAAGCAGATAACCAGCACTCTTTTCTTCAGCCCTAAGACCCGAAGACCTTAACCAATTACACCGTCAACCTCTCAGTATAGTTGCACGTAAACAAGCCAAGTTTAATTGGTTCACAGTGAAACGTTGATAAGCCTGAATGACGTTAACCGCAGCCTACGTAGATAATGGATTTCACAGGAACACCTGGACAAGAGTATTTAACGCTAGTTTAAATGAGGAAGCAGCTTAGAAAACAATAAGAATCAGCGGGTATAGGTAAGACCACGAACCAAAAAGCAAGTGTTGGACGGTCTGATAGACCGACGACATTGTCAAGACCGATACAAATAATTAGAAGGTTAATAAATTTAAAAAGGTAAAGTCTATTTAATAGTACCTGGGGGGCAATCGGTGTTTGATAAAAACCTGCCAGGTTTACGCCTGGCAGGTTTTCTGAACTGTTTTTATACTAGATCATAGGTATTCTGCGACTAAATAGTGTCATTAGCGGTCTGATAGACGGACGGATTGGACGGTCTGATAGACCGCCGACATTGTCAAGACCGATACAAATATTTAAAAGGTT
This sequence comes from Eulithis prunata, assembly GCA_918843925.1. Lineage (NCBI taxonomy): Eukaryota > Metazoa > Arthropoda > Insecta > Lepidoptera > Geometridae > Eulithis > Eulithis prunata. The sequence goes on along the minus strand of OU974019.1, from coordinate 2,187,870 downwards.
ATTAAAGTTAAAAAGGTAAAATCATTATTTTTTATGTGATTGTTGTGCAGGCTCAGATTCTTTACTCTGAGTGCATTGCGTTGTGTACGTAAATAAAAAATAAAAATATTCATAGACATTTCACACAGCGTCGTCTAGCCCCAAACTAAGCAAAGCTTGTACTATGGGAGCTAGATTACGGATACATAACCTAAATACGGTTTTAGTAAATACATGCATACCTACTTAGAATTGAGTTATAATACATAGTTACACCTATAGGTAAGTAATGATAACAGGAAAAGAGCTCAATAGCTTTTCAATACCACTCAAACAAAACCCCACATGAACAATCCGTACCTAACAACTGAGTAAACATAACCACTATCAGCTGTCATTGATAGTTTTTGAATTCAAAACAAAGTAGAAACCATTATGTTGTATCGAGTGTCTACCAAAGGTCATTGCTTGGCCTCGAGTTCCAAAACATTAGTGGAAATGGTGGCTGCAGGCTTATAGCGTTTAGATACTGCTATTTAGTAAGTTCCCAGCATAATGTCTTTTCAACTTCGTGTTGTTACGACGTGGTTGTATCCGTAATACGAAATGTTGCAAATAAACATTGTTATTTGAGTAAGCCTAATGATGACAAGAGCAATTTAAAAATAATCTTTTCGTAAAAGTTTTAAGGTTAACTATTTCAGGATGTCGGGAAATATGAGGGATTAAAAGTAGTTTTTTTAAATCACTTTAGTTTTTTTTCTATTTTCGCTTAAGTTATATCGCTAGATAAAAAAAAATGTATGGAAATATATATAATGACGTGTTATTTAGTAATTTCTACTATACAATCGGTTTCTTTGTTTTATTGTGTTCAACAGATTGCAAGTGTTGAGAGGTAAGTTAATGATAATTTGCAAACGTATTTCAGTATCTTACTCAAACTAAATACACCAACACCGAATCCAGCTCAATAACAAATCACCAAACTCGGAACGCGGGCCATTCTTCACACACGTTATTCCCACAAAGTTTGTTTAACATAAGGCAGAGTTCGGGTCGCGCGCGCAACTTCGACAATTAATGGGAACTACTGCGAGTTTTGAGAATAGTCGTTTAGTTTTAGTTCGATATGCTATGGAGTCAACAGCGTATCATCCGGAGATGAGCTTAATCCAGTTAGTTTACAAAACGAAAGCTGAAAAAAAATTTTTTGGTTACAAAACTCGTTCGTATCAAATCAATATTTTTTCTGAACTATTGTATTGTTATACTTGCGATTTTTCATGAATTCAGAGATTTTTTATATTCAAAAATGTTGAAACGTGCGAGCGAAAAGTTATTTGACGTTTGTTAGAGTTTTCAAATATCGTCGGTCTATTGGACTTCGTACTTCGTTGGACTTCTTCGTACTCTACTACACTATGCTCTTCAGTTCGTCTTACCAGCAGAACCTTTATTTACCAGCGGTTATCAGTTTTACGAGCTATACGGTTGCCCATTACCACTTGAACTTACTAATTCTGAAAGCTTATACTGCAGTGAATTGGGCACGAAATGCAAGTTATAGTCAATACTGCTGCATTCGAACGGTTATTTGCTTCCCCGGACAAAGTAACTGTTACCTTGTGGCACAGCTGTGAGACAGGATAATTTCTTCAATCAATATGCAACACTATGAAACAAGCTTCAAGGTGCATAATGAAGAGATGATCAGTTTAAAAGCCGTAGTTCAAAGGAAAATTGCGTTTGATGTAAACGAATAAAGTTGCAAATTATACTCTTATCCATTATTAGTTCTGTGAACTATATTTTGTGTGATAAAAACTAAGCATGTACTATATAAGCACTATGTAGATTGCTGATGGAATACTTATATTTTTTTGGTACTTATATATTTACATAGTAATACCATGGACTAATTTAGTCCATGGTATTACCAAGACATGGAACAAACCTCCATACCTATTTACATTAAAGTTTGTTTTTGGTGCGGGTCGAACCTACTTAGCTGTGACGCTTGTCAAAATGTTGCATAACTTTTGTCCCTGACTCAGACCTCATTTTCTAGTTTCCTGGAACTTCAAAGTCTTAGAGGGTAGTCAGAGATAAGCGAGCAATCTTACATCGATGTCGTAGTTTCTACAGTGAGTACTGTCACGCAAGAAACTTATTTCAAGTTGGTATACTGAATGCTCGTAACGCTGTACAGTGGTAACAAAAAGTTTCACTAGCAACGTCTAATGCCGTTAAGATAATGAAAGATACCAAAAACCAAATTACACGAGCGAAATTCAAATTGAACGCATAAATCATAAGTGAGCAAGTGAGTTGCATACGTGCTCGCCGGGTGATTTACTCACAGCGTGCTTCTTCGCTAGTTTGTTTGATAACAGGAACTAGTAACGAGTTTCCAGCAAGAAATAGATGTCTTTGTCGTGGCATCTTGCAAGTTTACGGATTATGCTCTATTGTGTTTTTAGTTTAGCGATATGTAACTTGTTCTAGTCGAACTATAAATCTACTGTCTCACTAGTGAATACAGTTTTTTATGGACGGTCCTTGTGGTAACTAACTTAAGTGGATGGTATTATGCAGTAAGCACCTTCGTAAAAACCTTTCTTTGGTTCATTAATTTATTTTGAAATCTCTAGTTTAGTGTTTAAAATAGGCAAAATCAGTTTATTGTACAAACAAAGCTTATTCGGCAAAAACAATTAATGTACCACATACGACCGCGTCCCTTGCTCAGCAAAAACGGACTTTTACACAGAACAGAGTGAACAGCTTGTTTAATTCATACAAATACATCTGTACGTAAAATAACCACTTGCCTCCTATGTAAATGATAATGATGTCGAATCTTTGGTACTAACTAAAAGTATTTATGTAGTTCGGCGATAGCACTTTTGCTGCTATTGAACAATAAACTCTATTGCGTACCTTGATGTACCACAATCGATTGGTTCATTTCAGACCACAGGGTAAGTTATATTTTTGGCACTCTTGTATGCCTTTATGTGAAAAAGGAAATGTGTTATAAGTATGTCTATAATGGTATCGATTCACTTGTTGCATTTTTCTAAACTAACCTAATGTGACAGCTCTAAAATTATAGCCGTCCTTGTCGTTTCAGTTTCAGAGAAAGGGACGGCAACATTTTTTGTGCCGTCAAATTATATTAGTTCTGAAAAATGCAACTAGCGAATCGATACCATTGTCTATTGAAGATTATTAGAAAATAAGCTTCATATAGCCTCTATCATCGGTATAATAACGAATGCATCAGCTGTATCTACCAAACTGTGGCAGTACAGAACAAAACCAACAAACTATAATCAAATTAAAGGTAAAGTTTTTGTTGTTTCCTACGAGTTCAAATTAATTGGTGGCACAAAAAGCTTAAATTGAAATTCACGTATAATATTTAAGCTTCCTACGGAGAATGTGACCCGATTTTTATGGCTTGCGGTAGCACTAAGTTTTAGACTGGCACATTTAAACAAATATTTATAAAAAAAAATACTAGGTAGTTTGCTAGATTTTAACCCAGTATCATAAAAATGATACAAATTAAAATCGTTTATTGCACTTATGTTGTTTTAAAGATGTTGTACAAAAGGTAGTGTAGCAAACTTAAACCCTGTTAGGGAATATCAATCTGTTGAGGTGTATATAATAGGCACTAGGTGGCATGTATGTGGCTATCGGTGTTCTTTTTTTGAATTTTCAGTATTTATTACAGGAATACTGAATATCAAGAAATCTAAAGGGACTATAATGTCTGGGAACTGCCGTGAACCAAAGTATTTCAAATTCTATTGAATTCGACTCAATAATGTTTCCAGTTTCATGAGAGAGTATAAGCGCAAATGAGTCTAAATTTTTAATGTGCCAAGCTAAAGTAGATTTTCTGTGCCATACATCTGATATTAGAGGCAACATTGTAATAAAGAAAATAATTGAATTTTAGTGAGATAGTAAGCTCATATCAAATACTGCCAAAGGTATGAGAAAATTATGCAAAGCTGATTGCCTACCCTCAGTAGTTGGAGTGGAATTCATATTTTGGTAATACAGTAAATTTTTCGATGAAAATATTTTGAGACTGTCAGATAAATAAGTTCATGAACCTCAAATTACACGAAGTTCTGAGAACTAATCATTTTCGGTAATCTCCAAAAGGAAATTGCAATAAATGCTATAGCAATAAAACTCAAGAGCACGTTCCAGAAGTAATAAAGACGTAAGCCTTAACGGCTTCAGTGCAATATAACTGAGGTGTAGAAATTAAATTCCGACCGCATCTGCAAGTGCTCATTACTGTATAATACCGACCCTCACCTGATGGCGTGGAACTCAGCCAAATTTTAACCAAGTTATGAATCTTAGAAATAAATCTTTTTTATACGAGATAGAATGTCCTTTGTCCTGAATCTCACCAGAGCCCAGAAGTCTGTACATTTGTTTTGACTTTCGACTCGGGTTCGACGCATTCGCACAAATTTTGTTGGGAATTGCACAATTCCCAAATCTCCCGCAAGAGGCGCTTATTCGGTTTTATAAAAAAAAACTCGTTTCTCGCGTTTGCGGGTGCTATACTCGAGTTGAAAGAAAACCACTTCAATTCACAATGGAAATTACAACTAATACAGTATTTACAATATTTACAAAATACACTGAAATAGTCGAGCTATCTACAAACCGTTGCAAACGATTTATAGATAGCTTCAATTTGACTGAGATTCAGTGCAGCTCGACGGTGCCACTTTTCGCAAGTCGTTTTGTAAGTCATCATAAACCTAAAAGTATTCATCTACGCAAACGTTTTGAAGCCAATTCATTCTTAATTGAAGACTTAAACCGTCTATAGGGAGTTTCAAAATTTTATCACCCTCAGAATTCTGTTATAAAATCGAGTTTCCGAATTAATAGGTGCGATAATTCGAAAGGAGCGTTTGGCTCAAGAATGGTTCGAAATCATAAGATTGAGAGTGTGGGCCAATATTATTCTGTGAACGAGCCAATTTTTAATAGGAAACTTAGATAATAAACCTATTGGCGATTTTCTTTTCGATCTGCTTCCTTCGCCTAGTTTGTATTCTACAGTCGTTGGAGAATAGAAAACTTTAAAAATGTATGGGAACAGTCTCGTTACTTTGCTTTGTTTTGTGACTTCGTTTGGGCGTGTCGTTTCCATACATTTTTATTATTTGTAGAATGTCGTCTTGGATAATGTAAATAAAAAGCAGCGCGTTTTATTTACATTAATACGTGGATAATCTGATATAGTACTAAAACTCAAATATTTAAATTGTTTGCAAGTGCACAATTTCTGAGTAAATACATTGTATTTCCCTGTACAGAATCACTAATTTTCGTATAAAAAGCAAAACTTGTACGGCATAACTGGCTTATTATCAAAGTTACAAACCCTCATATATCACACAGAGTTATAATATAAACACAGTACATAACTGAATTAAAACTTATTTGGAAAACTTGGAACGGAGTCGAATTCCAAGTTTCGCGAATTCACGATGTAGAGCCAGTGAGAGCTTTACTGCATTTATGTTATGAGTTTTACGATAAAATAACTATAATAATATTTGTATTTGAAGGTTTGCTGCAAAAGTATGAAAATATAACCTAAATATTTATTATCTCAACGAAAAATATAGAATACTAGCTTCCGCCCGCGACTTCGTTCGCGTCCCGTTGGATCCCGTTGATTTTCCGGGATAAAAAGTATCCTATGTTACTTCTAATACCTCCAAGAATATGTGTACAATGTTTCATGATGATCGGTTAAGTAGTTTTCGCGTGAAAGCGTTACAAAGAAACTTACATTCACATTTATAATATTAGTATGATATTGCTATGATTGAAAAATCCGCCATGTGAAAATATATCAAAAGATTCCTAAAACTGTCGACGTTTATTTTTAAAAACATTTTTAAACAAACTAATACTAAAAACGGCAGAAGTTGACGGAAACGCAAAACAAAACAAACCCGAGCTCAACGAACACAAATTAAATAAACAAACACAACAATCCGAAACACTTACAAAACTACAATCTGTTAACAGCGCCCACAAAAAAGCAACCCCGAAGACAACAACAGTTCGAAACCGAATGTAAATAAAGGACACGAGGAAGACAAACATATTACCAAACTTAGGAATCTGCAATTCAAATCGCTAACAAAAACCATGGTACGGAACCTTTAGAGCATGAACCTTGACGTAGCAGACAGCTGGCAAACTCTAGGAAAAGTAAAAAGATTGAAAAACAAACAAACACCGGAGAAAAAATTGTGTTCAACTTTAAAATAACTTATAACTAACGAGAAACAAACGTCAAAGAAAAAATAAGTATTCCAAGAGTTACAACTTTAGAATATCTTTGTTAACAAAGGTTATCAAAATGAGTATAAACTTATGTCTACGATTATACTCAGGTCAGCTTTGTCCGCTTTGATTCGTTTATTGGCTAACTTTAGTCGAAATTGTTTACACATAAGTTTTTCTCTTAGCTTTTATTCTTGACTGTCGAACAATAGAAGGTAGAGCGAGAGTTATGACGCGCCTTCGAAGTAAACCAGTTATTCCATTCAGCTGCGACCATTTCTGAAGGAACAGATTCAGAAGTCTTTTCAAGTAGCATCGATAAATCCGCCAGCTATCTGAACTAGAAAGTCGCAATACAACTTTGCCTATGCGAGGCATTGGCACGAATTACTCCGTTCCTTCTGGCAGTAGTTGCTGTAAGAATAAGTTTCGAGAAACGCCACGTAAGCGTACCTTTAACCCCGTATGAAAATACTGTTGGAAATAATTTGGGAATCTATGGTATTTACGGAGAAGCAAATGTGTGATCAAATAGACCTGTCTTCCAAAATTAACACAATTAAATAAATAGTTCATGAGTTTACGAAGCCTGTCTCGCCTGATATACCTACTTGCTGCACTAATTTGAATAATACTTCTAATAGATATAATAATACAAGGCATGAAACAGCTGCTTTGAAACCGAGGTTATAGCACGCGAGCAAAATGGGAGAACTATAAAATACTTGTAAATATCGTTTAAATATATCCCCAGATAAAGAAGACACATCAACAAGATAGAGGCTGCCACCGTTGAGATGAGAAACTGAGAACAGCGCCACATATCCGCACTACACATCGGTAGCTTTGCCAAACGGCTTTAGCGATTGCCGTTGCTTTTTATGTACCCTTTGGTTCCTGATAGACTCCATGGAAAACTTTGTATCCAAAGTGTCCTGGTTTTGAGGAAAGCCATGGACAATGTAGAAAAAATCTAAAACTTGAATACGGTTTTATATGACGACATCAAACATTCTACGATTTTTGTATCGTCAAATAACTTCTGACTGACTATTTTCCACAGAATGTGGCAGCACTGATTGTCAGTTTCAAGGCTGACTGAGAATTGTTCCAGCTTCAGGTTTAGACTATAATAAACTCTAGCGTGTTCGCTACAGAGTTGGTAAGACTTCCGAGAAATTCATACTCCGATAAAAAAATAAGAGAAATATATAGAAACTAGCGGTCGCCCGCGGCTTTGCTCGCGTGGTAGCAGCATACGCATTATTTGGTTACATTCTTTGATCCTAACTTTAAACCCTGTAGGATACTACCCTCCACATTTCATACCTCTAGGACTTATAGTTTAGGCTGTACGTTGATTGTCAGCAAACGAGTTTTTTATATTTAAAAAGATATTTCAAAATACACATCGAACAATTGCGTTTTAATGCTACAGAAGGAGCTATAAAGCAGAGATCATTAAAATAAAAGGCTTCATCAATTCCATTTTATTGTAGCCCTCAAAAGTAACTTATGGTCTCGGAATGTTGTCCATTCGTGCATTAACTCCAGACCGGACTAATTAGGGTAAAGATGACCACTTCTTGGAGGGTTCTCTGCGGAGTATTGGCCGTGTGTATGTAATTACCCAGAATAAACCAACGTAATGAACTTAAATAATAAGTCTATCATCATCATCATCATCATCTCAGCCCGGTATCACCCACTGCTGGGTATAGGCCTCCTTCATGTTATGCCAGCCTCCTCTGTCTTGTGCGTGCCGCAACCAGGTGTTTCCTGCTACCTTTACGATGTCGTCGACCCATCGCGCTTCAGATTCCCAGACGACCCAGATTCCTTCGGCCTGATTTCGGCCACCATTCCGTCAAGGCTTTACTCCACCGGCCATCACCACGTCTAGCCAGGTGTCTAATAAGTCTATAGCATATATGCAAAATATATTTATTTATTACGTTTTGTCAGTTTGATTGCTTTCCGTTTCTATTCTAGTTGGATTAGTTCTTATGTAGAGACTAGCCGTCGCCCGCGGCGTTGCTCGCGTTCTACCCTTTAAAGTGTGACGTTTCAAAATTACTTTCTTAGTGCACCCCTACACTATATAAGGAACCTACCCTCCAAATTTGATACCTCTAGGACTTATAGTTTAGGCTGTGCGTTGATTCTCTGTCAGCTTCAAAAGAGTTTTATATATATTGATGATGATGATGATGATGATTTAAGCCATCAAATAAAACAACACTAAACTCCATCCAATAAGGATATTGTCAACTCAAGATGTTAAACAAATCGCTATAATAAATACAAAACTTTGCTAATTTACGTCAGTTAACCGACGACGACGCAAAATTATAAACCATGATTAAATTAAAACATTAGTTATGAAGTTTAAAAGAAATTGCGATTCCGGTTTGTCGCGAAACTTGAAGGGAATTTAATTACGGTGAACTTAGAAACTTGCGTATCGTGGGACGTATTAGGGTTGGCCCTCCATATAATGTAAACGTTCGTCTTTTTTGTCTCCACATTACAATACTAATAGAATATTAACGGCCGCCACTGAATACCAGCGTCTATGGGCAGGGTACTAACATATCCTGCCTGGCACCATGTTGAGTGGTGGCCATTTTTGTTATTTTGAAATATAGTTTTTAGAATTTTGTAATACATAACCACTGTAAAATAAGAAAATAAAATTATTAAAAAAAAAATGTAAATTAAATAAATGTTCTATTTTGTATTAACCTAATCACAGATCATATAATACTACTAGCCGTCACCCGCGGCGTTGCTCGCGTTCGTGACACTTTAGAGTGCGACTTTTCAAAAATCCTTTCTTAGTGCGCCCCTACACTATATAAGGATACTACCCTCCAAATTTCATACCTCTAGGACTTATAATTTAGGCTGTGCGTTGATTCTAAGTCAGCTTCAAAAGAGTTTTATATATATTGATAATAGTACCTCCACTCTGCACCACGCAAAACACAATAGTGCAATGTAAATCAAATCTCTTTTTTTTTTACAATATAGGCAACCGTTTGACCACAATCTCACCTGATGTTAAGCAATCATGAGGTCGAAGATGTAGCACGGTTACCTAGAAAATACCTATTCACTCTACTCTTGAAAACTTCCAACTTATCTCACTAGCGAATTTTTTTTACATAAGCACAGTTGTTTAAGTAGATTATTCCACTTTGCGCACCAAGCTTAAAATCGATTGGTGCCCAAAGTGGAAGGTGCGAAGTTCTTGGTACGCAAAAGTGAAATGCTTCGATCGTCCGTTGTTTCCACCCGTGTTTGAATCCGTTTAAAAAGCATTACTTAAAAGCCGTTTTGGTTTCCGTAAAACCAATCAAAACGACTTTTAAAGTGGTCTATCGAAGACCAATTTACCCAAAGGGTAACAAACTTTTTAATTCAATTAAACGTAGCTGAAATTGTCGAAGAACCACGCAATTTTATTATCCTAAGAACTTGGATTGGAGAGTAATATGTTTCTAATTGTTATAATATTGTAGAACTAGCCGTCGCCCGCGGCGTTACTCGCGTTCTACCCTTTAGAGTGTAACGCTTCAAAATTCCTTTCTTAGTGCACCCCTACACTATATAAGGATACTACCCCCCAAATTTCATACCTCTAGGACTTACAGTTTAGGCTGTGCGTTGATTCTCAATCAGCTTCAAAAGAGTTTTATATACTCGTATATTGATGATGATGATTGTACAATTATGGGAAGAGTTATGGTGGCTTTGATAACACTTAGGTTGTGGAATGATCTTCCTGCTGAGGTTTTCTCTAGTGACTACACTATGGGGCACGTCAAAAAAATGTTTTAAAATTCTTCAAGGATCGGCAAAGCGCGTGTGCAGGCGTCCATAAGCTACGGTAACCGCTTCCCATCAGGCGGGCCGTACGCTTGTTTGTCTACTTTGTTGTAAAAAAAAATATTACATCTACCTATATGATGGGATAAGCCAATAGTCTAGCTGATGTTAAGTGTACCGTGTAGTGGTAACCACTGTCTATAACGAGTCGCCTAACTGAGCACGTCCACTGCGAACGTGCCTTATGATGCATTGCACTGCGCCCATGCCTCTGCGATATAAATTATTGACATATTGAGCCTAGTCGCCCTAAAATTTACGCCACAGCGTACTAAATAAAGCCTAAACCAATGCAGGAAATTCTAAATAAAAAAAATCTAATGTGTTATGTACTCGGAAGAACCAAAACTCCGATCGACCAAGGGTTAATATAAAGGTATACCTAATGATGATGAACGATTGGGATAGTCAGAAAGGGTTAAATAACAAGTTATGAGCTTGATCATCGTGATTTCTGTATTCTTAGATCTGTAACATTACCGCGAAGCTAAATTGTAATGAAAACGTTCTATAACGAAAACATATAGAAATTGTCACGTGACTTTTCTTTCAGTAATGTTATTTTTTCTAGCAATGGCAGAATATCAACTAGGCAAGTTCTCTAGCACTAAGTTCCTAATCCCTCTTCAAATGATACATTTTTTAGCTGAGAATCCACATTTACTGGAGAAGTCTCTGATCTCAGGGAGTCTTCTCTAAGTCAATTTAAGAAACCCCGCAAAATACATACGAAAATAGGGGCGCGGAAGCTCTCAAGTTTGAAGAGCATAACTTCTTAAATACGGGAATTTTGGGATGAAATTCGAGCGTCGATATACAAAACAATGGGATCATATTACTATTTTAAGACTTCAAACTACTTCTTACAATCCACTACCAGAGGTTGTGTGTTTGAATTTATGATGAAGGAATTATAAATTACTAGCCGTCTCCCGCGGCGTTGCTCGCGTTAGAGTGTGACTTTTCAAAATTCCTTTCTTAGTGCACCCCTGCACTATATAAAGAAACTACCCTCCAAATTTCATACCTCTATGACTTATAGTTTAGGCTGTGCGTTGATTCTCTGTCAGCTTCAAAAGAGTTTTATATATATTGATGATGATGATGATTGTAGAAACTGTTTTAAAATTCAACACTTGCTGTGTCTAAAAATTGGCACAATTTTTCAGGCTACCGCATTTTTAGGATCATAAAATACTGTGAATCTTAGCCTCATATACTTCCACTAACTACCATTCCTCTAGATCTTGTCCTCAGGGGCTAACCTACAAAAAAAAAAAAAAAAAAAAAAAAAAAAAAAAAAAAAAAAAAAAAAAAAAAAAAAAAAAAAAAAAAAAAAAAAGGCTAACCTACACCCTTTTCGACTAGAAGCCGTTGTGTAAAAATGTCCATGAATATTAATTTATTTAGTAAATCATTAGATTTACTAAGCCCTTAAGAAAAGTAGTAACCCTAGTGTCTAATTCTTAGTAAAATATCTTTGCTATTTCGGACTGTCATAAAACTCACAGGTCAAATAAAATCTCAATTATATTTTTACTACATTTTATTAAGACATTACCCTTTTATTGCTAGAAAATCATTGGGCTACCTAAATTGATGGTGTACTTATTCATTTCCGTCACCAATGTTGCTCAAAACAAATCTCACTCAAGACTCTAGATAAAGCAATCATAAAAAACAAACGAGTTGAACTCATAATTTGTGATGACGATTGTTTGTCGTAAAAGTAAAATATTTCACGATTTCCAATAAGCAATCGCAACTTTGCAAGCTGTGTCTTTACGTAACCAATCTCCAGAGTCATTTCAGGTGGAATTTTTGTACTAAACCTTGAAAATACTTTTCCTGTGTGCCAGTTTTCTGGGCAAATGCTACCGGTTTTTGACGGCAACAAAAAAGAGGTACCTAATGTACCTAAGATGTATGTGTGTAAGATGTTTGTTATGTGTCTGGGTGTTTCTATGTATTATAAGTATGTATTTACAAAAAAAAAAAATGTATGTATGTATTCTATCAGCCATCTAGTTTCCAATATACAAGCTTTGCTTAGTTTGGGACTAGAAGGCGTTGTGTTAAGTGTCCGTGAATATTTATTTATTATTATTATTATTATTACCTACTAAGATATTAGGTTAGGCGTACGGCGAGCAATGGCATGTAATTTCCATAGTACCTACCTATTGCAAATGAATTATAATGATTTGTATATTTTCAGCCGTTGTTATCTGTTGAGCAAAAGCATCGTCCTTCAATGATAATATCAATTAAAGTAACTATTTACAATAAAACATAGTCATCATCCACAGCCCGGATTAATTGCTAGACATCTTCTACTACTACCTACATACCACTTTGACACTACATTACATATTCGTCAAGATTCGTCAGGAGATTAGGTCTCATAATATACAAGCTTTGTTTAGTATTAGACTTTAGGACTAGAGGGCGTCGTGTAAAATGGTCAAGAATATTTATTTATAATTACAAACTAACCACTTCACCGCTATCTTACCACCGTCATAAGATCGCTGGTAAGCCCTCACGCGCTCTCTAAGCTTGTAATAAATAGTTTCAGTTTCGTAAAGAGTTCTTGTAATTAAAACTTGAGATTACCTAAGTTTTAATTGGGTCTGGGGAGAGTGTAAGTCGCGGATATGTAAAGCCACTTCAGCCGAACCCTTTCCGATTTCGCATAGATAAGTAGAAGGGAATGTCCCCGTACCATGCAACGATAGGAATCTGGGATAATGATCACCGAAGATTCTGTAGTTATGCGTATGTTACACTGCGGAGTGGTGCTGTCATTTCAAAGGAGCCTGCGTCATCCTACTAGGCGGCCGTGCAGTGTAACACAATCGTCACTACAGTAGAGGCACTGTGGTCGAACGATAAGCGATGGTTCGTTAGTGACATTTGAGTTACATCGCGTGCCGCATTTTACGCTATGCATGGTCGCCTTACGAAGAGCTGCCATGTTTATTTGTTTATAGGAAAACCGACAGCACATAACATAGATTAGGTACAAAAATGGAAACAGTTGGCCAATAAAAGGTTTTCACGAGTAGAAAAGGAATGTTATCGCGTAAATTGACCAATAATTTCAATTTTGCAACCGTTTGTAAATAACTCAGCAGTTTGTTGCAGTAGGTAAACTTATTATTTTATTAAATGGTTAAAAAACACAGATTATTTTATTACGATCTCTACGTTCAATCTATACCATTATTGCTTTCACTTTTAGTACAATATGTATAGGTACTTCATCTATTAAACCAAAAATCGCATCTCAAATTGCACATTTTGAAATGAACCCTTACATCTTAATTTCTCTAATAATAACACCTCTAGAACGAAAACACTAATGTGGAACTGGACCAAACCCCATTAGGAACTACCTCGCGAAGCACATTATACGACACTGAATGAAAGCTAAGTGGACTGGCGATTTACTAAAAAACTGCAAACGTCATATGGCATACTGTAATATAACATGATATTTGGACATAAATATTAACAAATATGTGTGATGTAACAGGAAATGGAATTACAGACTTCATCTCACTCTATCTCATGGTGAAAACTTAATTAGGAAATATTCGGCTCAAGACAAAGCCGGTAGGTAGGACATGAGATGTCATATATGCTCTAAATTCAAAAACAAATAACTCATATTCGTGAACATTTGACACTTGCTGTCAGTTGATGTCATTTGTTTCGTAATAATTTTAAAAAAAGTTAAAAAGTATCAGCTGAACTGAACAGATAATAAAATTGCAGTTATATTACGACCGCTTTCTCAGTTTGCAGTTTCTTAGCAATCAAAGAGTAGTCATTCGGAGCACGTTCAAACGGCCAGACGCTCGAAAAACATAGAGATACGAAAATAATTTACGGAGTCGCTACTAGGACGAAATTACGTAGAAAACTGGTTTGTATTTGTTACACCTGTTATCGGTGCAAACTTGTACATGATGGTACAGTTTCATTAAAGTCGGTTGACTAAATGTTGTAGATCCAGAAGTAGCAGCAAGGCACACTTTACAAAAATTTGAATACCTGCGACTATAAAAATCTTCTTAGACCCTCTTCATTATTGCTGATCATCATTAGACATCAAGATAAACTTCAGTTTATCAACTCTCAATCCTATGAGGAGAACTAAATGTGCCTGCAATTATGCCTGGTTTTCGGAGGTGATGAATATCCTTATAATTTGGAAACGACTCCACCAATTTCCACCAAACATGGCTAAGGACCATCCCAGATAAATCATATTCAAAGCCCAACTTTTAGAGCTACTAAGGCACAAACAGACAGACAGGCAACGCCGTAATTTTATAACACCGCATTCGTTTGTGTCTCAGTAAAAAATTACTTATCATGTTTGAAAGCAGGAACGGTTTATTTTTGTCTAATAAAGGGCCTGTGGACGACTGAATCTGTTTTAACCGTAAACGCAGCCATTGGCGCCAACATCCTTACCATTGATTCAATAATTGATATTTTTCCATTTGAATTCAGGTTGTGTTTGGACCCTGGAGCTTTTAGGGCGCATAAAGGGGGTCGTTAAGGACCTCACAAAGAACGATTCAATCGAACTCAGTCTGTGTATCTTATGGCACTGGCGTGGGAGCAAATGTTTGCGTATGTACATCCGACGACAAAAGTAACTAACAAACAGAAAATAAGTTTGTTCATGGAATCGCAACACATGCTATCGCACTGCTAAAACATGGCTTTACTACGATATTATAGAACTGTTATGTATTGCTATGATTGCTGTATTGCTTTAGAGAGAGCTTTAGTATTAAATTGCTTAGAAACGTAAACGCCGTAAAACGTGAGAATTCTCTGCACCTGTTTTCAAATATTTCACACATCACTGTGGATGTAAATCCAGGCGAGTGCACCGAGTGAAGCCGTAATATGTACGGTAAAGTTGGTTTATGGATATTTATTTATTACTAGCCGTCGCCCGCGGCGTTGCTCGCGTTCTACCCTTTAGAGTGTGACGTTTCAAAATTTATTTCTTAGTGCACTCCTACACTATATAAGGATACTACCCTCCAAATTTCATACCTCTAGGACTTATAGTTTAGGCTGTGCGTTGATTCTCAGTCAGCTTCAAAAGAGTTTTATATATTTAGAAGAAAGATTTTGGAGAAAATAAATGTTAGTTTCTTTTCTGGGATTATGATTTGCCAACCAAATAATAATTAGTTCTCTAATGTATTAATCCATACTACCTATATAATCTAATCTAAGTAGTATGCATGCATGCATGCAGCTGTTATTACTCGCGTCGACGAGTATAGTAATGGCTTTTAGCCACTTCCTCACAAGTTGTCTTATGCCTTCAAAACAGCAATAAATAGCACAATTTCGTTGAGTGTCTTGTCTCGTCGACTGTACTCCCAGTGGGACATTTTAGTGCTCCGTTTGTTAGCAGTATTTATGGTGTGTAAACGCACTTAATTCTAGAGCTGATTGGAGATAAGGGGTTTCGAATAAAGTAGACTTCTACTTACTTGTAGAGTGGACTGGTTTTCGCAACTCAAGCGGATCCTTTTTAACCCTTGAATTGAAAAAAACTACCACTAGTACTACCACCGTACCTATTTCTGCCGCCAAGCAGTGATGCTCGCATTGCTGTGTTCCGGTTTGAAGGGTAAGGGCGCCGGTGTAATTACAGGCACATGAGACTTCAAGATCTTTACGTCTCAGAGTGATGGACGCAGTGCATTGCCTTACAAGGCACGTCCTCATTGGACTTGCTCTGTGAGGTAATGCATTGTTATAGGAAGAAGTTACTACTTAGCATCAGGTGAGCTATCAGCTTTCCATTACTTTTATCATAAAAAAAATCCTTATTAACCCTTGAAAAAAACAACGGTATTATTGTGAGTATTCCTGTGGCCTTGTAGCTCGGAAAGCATTGCTATCCGATTGTGATGTGAATTCTAAGAGCAAATTGTTCTGGGATGGCTTTGGCCACGTTTGGTAAAAAGAATAACTCAAAATTGGTGCAGCTGTTTCCAAGTTATGATCATATTTATCAGCGGTGAACCCCAGTCTTGAAGGGATTTCAGGCATACAAATAATCACAATGCATTTGCATTTGACAAACTGTTATCCAATCTCCTGATGATGACCAGCATATTATTAAGATGAAGAGGATCTATGAAGTTTATAAGTAGTAGTCGAGAATTTATACATTAAAAAAAAAACCAGTGCGTGGAGTCCCTCCGCCCGGAAGAAGTTATACTTCGAGTGCCACGCTTTCACTCTCGCTGTGTTTAATGTGAAATTAATTTAGTATTTATTTTTATGTACATAACCAATATGCAGTACCTATTTAGTTAGAAAAGGTTCTATGCTCATGTTGCGTAAATCAGAACTAGATGGCGCTGCTAAGTTTGTCCGGATCCTAGAAGGCGCTATCGAAGTGTTTTGGGTTTTGTGGGGGTCGACCTATGTGATCACTCTCGCTAGTCTGCTCTGTCTCTTTATATTCGGGGGAATAGAAAGAGACAGAGCTTCCCGTTTAACGCAACCTTGTACGCTGTCAGTTGGAAGTCGCATTAGAAGTATAACTTAAATAAACTTAATTGTGAGTTGAAAAGGCACACCAAGCTGTCAAACACATGCATTTAATCGCTTGATGTGTGTCCAGCACTAGCAGATTAGCCGGTCGATACGTGCCTCCTCAAACAATGATCTGCAAACATGGCGGGTAAACTAATGTGGTGCATTGCATTAGGGGTTATGTAGGCCGTAAATTATGTGAGATTGACGTTCTAGATGAAGAGCTTCTGCTTATATGGTAGGTATTTGGACGTAAAACCACTCAAAGAGATTCTACTTTCAATGAAGTAAGCAAGAAAGCTCGTACGAGTTATTGGCCAACTCTGGTGATGGAGTTTTTAGGCCGCCTTAAGACCACCGTCATGGCTTAACGACTGCTAGAGCCGGGACCGACAGTTTAACGTGCCCTCCGAATCACGGAAGCGCTCAGATGTAAATGCGACTAACGGTCACCCATCCAAATAGTGACCGCGCAGAGCGTCGCTTAACTTAGATAGTCGGTGAAGATTGACTAAGCAAGCCTAGCCACGAGCGCTTCATTGAAGTAGAACCAGATTACCCTTAGGACCCAGTTTGGTGATCCAATTCCGGCTATTCAGAGCACACACCTAGTTCGCAGTTCGCGGAACGAACGTGATAAGTGAATCGAAACTTAGAACACGTGGATCGCACTCGGCAATCGGATGTGTAGGTTTTGGAATTGCGCACCTTGCGAGATTCCACTCGAGAGAGTTCAAAGTATGTAGGAGTAAAAATTGTGCAGAGAAAAAAGTCTACGACTGCACAAATGACACTAATCTCTTGCTTATATTAGGCTCCTATGCTAACAGTGTCCTGAAGTCTGAATCGAGTTTTTGAGTCTCCTCGTCATCTTTGAGAGAGTATTAACATACTTTTGAACATACATATAGTTGTTGGCTTGACATACAAGCAAAAACTACATTACTATAATGTAAATAGATCTTTTTTGGCAGTGCGCAGCACGCGAGAGATCGTTAACAGGTTCAAACCTATTGAATGGAACTTTGAATAAAAAAATAACTTGCTCGATTTTGGTGTTCAAAATTATATCGTAGTAATCATATTAGTAGTATATTGTATTTACCTCCAAAGGATGTGAAAATGACCCTGAACTCAATACGACCCCGCGATAATATCGGTAATTTCGCTAAGTATGAATCAGCTATTTTTACAAACTTACATTACGCGGTGACAAGCTATTTTGAGTCATAATCAATCTGAGCTAAAGTCTTATATTCCGTAGCATGTACTAGGTGATGTTACATGTGCGGTACATGTTCAAAGGATTTTGAACTCTGCTGTTAGTTTGTAAGACCTAAAGTAGAAAAGCATTGGTGATGTAACGGGGTATTTAATTGCCCGCCTTGAAGTTATCAGTTCTTGAAGTAGGTAAGTGTACGAGTCTACGAGTCTACGAGAAATTAAGGAAAATTTATTATTTTTCTCGTACAATTGAATATTGTTTATTCATTTATTAAGCGGATAGCCAAAGAGTGGAACTCGTTGCCGGCGTCTGTGTTCCCGAATGACTATAATTTGGAAGTTCGTCGACCACATCATCGCTTAACATCAGGTGAGATTGTGGTCAAACGGTTACCTACCTAAATTGTATTTAAAAAATAAACTAAATATTTACAAAACACTCATGAAACAGTTAACCTATCTACAACCCGTTGCAAACGAATTAAAGATAGATTTATTGATATACCTATTCATAACCAATGTTATTGGTTACCTCACATTTGATATTGATTAACCACAGTTATATTGGTAATGCAATAGCCAATGACCCAAGTGTTTGTTCCGTCACTATTTCTCATCAAAAATACCTAAATTACAGTTTACGGACGTACCAATTATCATATTATGTTTTTAATTGCATACTTACCTACTATTTTTATATAATTCGACAGTGGTACATGGGAAAGAAAATCTGGGTCACCACCTTTCGTTTTACCTTTCAGTTTCAAAACGGTTTTTCGAATAGTTCTAAATACAAATAGCTAACTAGGCCTTTACATCTATTGAAGATGATTTATACAGCGTCAGGAGGCAACCTACGCCTACACTTAACGGGACACTGTAGTGCCTGGGACAATGTTTTAGATGGAGTAGGCTTGCCCAGCACCTATACCATCCTCTCAGCCTAGTCAAGTCAGCCATATCCACAGGAAAGACAAGGTAAAAATAGAAATCACTACAAAAAAACGGACCAATTTTGAGATACCCAATATGTAAACTCTATCTATTATCGAAATAATATTTTTATAGTAAAAGTTTTATATGACATCACAAATTCTAATTTAGATTTAATATATTTTTTAATATCTAAAATAGAGGGTTGAAAGTTTTGCAATAACGCGTCAGTAACCGCTTGTTTGGTCACACTTAACTATTTATATTGAAGTGTAAATAGCGTGCTCTAGAGATTCGTTGCTAATTAGCACGCTTTTAAATAAATAAGCACGCTTTTGTCGGTTATTTTTGTTTAATTTATCCGTTTTGTATAATTGAGGTGACACGGCTTATTACAAAAACGTTTATTAGATTGAAACTTATACCATAAAGCCTTAGTGTCTAAGGATTGAAGTAAGTACGAGTAAAATATTATTATGACAGGCGTCATGGCTCAGTCGGTAGTACCTCTGCCTTCCGTGCTGTGGGTCGTGGGTTCGATCCCCACCGAGAACAAACATTTGTGTGTTGTAAACATAGATGTTTGTTCTGTATCTGGGTGTTTCTATATATTATAAGTATGTATTTACAAAAAAAAATGTACGTATGTATTCTATCAGCCATCTAGTTTCCATCGTACAAGCTTTGCTTAGTTTGGGACTAGAAGGCGATGTGTTAAGTGTCCGTGAATATTGATTTATTTATTCAATAAGTAATTAAACAGCTACAATTTATTGTTATTGCTATTTCGAAGAAGTTCTCTGATTATAAATGAAGTAATGGTGATGGTATTAATAAAACCAATAAAATATAACACCAATAATACAAAAAAGAAATCTGTTAGCCGAAATTAAATAAAACGCCAGCAGTAACAAACCAGAAAAGTATATTTGAACTTACAATAATAGCAAACTAAACATTTTAGCATATTTATATACCCTTTCCTGAACTTTAACCGACAAAAGAATAGCATCCATATTCATGAACATTATTCATGTATGCAACTTGGTTCCGTACTTAAGCGTTTTGATAGCAAAGATAGGTATAATTATGTGGGAATTCTTTATACAGGATGTAACGAAACCGCTTTCGAAAACTTCAAGGGGTTAGAGGGCCTATCAATATGAACAACTTTTGTTATAGAAGAAATAGTCTAAGCGCTAAATAAATGGCATCTGTACCTCTATCACGAACAAATCTGACAGTCGCCGCGTTACGTATTCGAGTTATATTGCGCGTCAATGCCAGCTTGACTGCCAACCGCTGTATTGTCACCGCGCAGTGTATCTCGGATACGCTAGCGTTTTTGCGATTGTCACATTTATTCGTGATCAAGGCACTGATCCCGGATTAGAATGAAGTAGAAACCGATCCCGAATGGATCCATTTCCAATATAAAATAATCCATGCATTTTTGTCAAGTTTATGGGTAACCTGACAGGCGTCATGGCTCAGTCGGTAGTAGCTCTGCCTTCCGTGCTGTGGGTCGTGGGTTCGATCCCCACTGAGAACAAACATTTGTGTGTTGTAAACATAGATGTTTGTTCTGTGTCTGGGTGTTTCTATGTATTATAAGTATGTATTTACAAAAAAAAAATGTATGTGTGTATTCTATCAGCCATCTAGTTCCCATAGTACAAGCTTTGCTTAGTTTGGGACTAGAAGGCGTTGTGTTAAGTGTCCGTGAATATTTATATATATTTATATTTATAACCTGAAGCCCCGCGCGGGGGACTTTAATGTACTAGAAACCTACGAGTGTCTATGTACCAACATGAAACATTAATGGTCTATCTTATAAAAAGTTAGAGAAGACATTATGTCTTGTTTATCATACGTAATCAGGACATAATGTCTACTCTAACTTTTTATAAAATAGGGGGTATATGTTTGTACCCTCTGTTGTTTTCAGGAGCCTATACTCGGTAGAAAAAAACTTGTAAGTTGGTATCACTTTGTTTGTATAGAATTAAGTGGGTATACCCTAATTTGCATATGAAATGAATTTCGCAATCAGAGACATTCCGTTTACCTCAATTTTAATAACGTTTTTGTTTATTGAGTATCTACTACCTACTTAAAAAGAGAAACCTACAAGAATATTAAAATGAACAAAATATGAGTGGTATTCTTTAATTCAAGATAAGTTCACAAATACTTGAGCAAGTAATAATCTTCAGTTTATTTATTTCAAAATGCAGACGCTCAAGTTTCTCTTTGATATAATGTAAACATTCTTTCGACTCGAGTCTGGGGGTCTACCCCCCAAACCAATAAGCAGAAATTCACTCACATTTGAGTTCCGCTGCGCGGCCGCCTTATGCGTTGTGGGCGAACTCTTACGGAAATGCCGTATCACCGAGCAGTGTAAATCTAAACCATTATAAAAGATCTTAATTATTGGTTCGCAGAGTAGACACCCACGTAGACACAAAGTCTGATAAATGAAAAAGTTTCCAGTTCAGAATAATTTATGAAGGAATGAGTTTTCTATACTAATCTGACTCACTGAATTAAGTACACTGTGGTTTATAGGATGATTTACACTGTGGTCATAGGGTGATTTATTTGCACTGTAGTATACAGGGTGGTATTGGTTACAAGTAATATTTATAGTCAGGTAAAAGAGGCACATTCTACACAATAATATAGGTACGTATTTTTCATTCTAAAACTTATTTTCATGAAAAAACACTGAAACTATGATTCTCCAGTGAGTGAGTTTTCAGCCGCGATTATAAAGTCACACCTATTAGAGTAAAACCTCTGCTGAACTGAGCATAAGGCCTCTGTTCTCTTACATAACAAACAAGGTTCCCTCAATATCTACGCGTTGCGATGTATAAATTATCCGTAAACAAAAGCTCCGTTATTATGTTTCGTAAAGAACTTGTAGGTTTTCCAATAAAATGTTTCATGAAACTTCTACGTAATTTTATGTTTCAAAGACCACGATTGAGCTTTTGCACACAGGCCGATAACGGAATTGACTCCAAAAAATTCAAATTATTTCATAACGTTACATGGCATTCTTATTAAGTATTAGCCGTCGCCCGCAGCGTTGCTCGCGTTCTACCCTCTAGAGTGTGACGTTTCAAAATTTCTTTCTTAGTGCACCCCTACACTATGTAAGGATACTACCCTCCAAATTTGATACCTCTAGGACTTATAGTTTAAGCTGTGCGTTGATTCTCTGTCAGCTTCAAAAGAGTTTCAATATATATAAAACTCTTTTGAAGCTGACAGAGAATCAACGCACAGCCTAAACCATAAGTCCTAGAGGTATGAAATTTGGAGGGTAGGTTCCTTATATAGTGTAGGGGCGCACTAAGAAAGGAATTTTGAAAAGTCACACTCTAACGCGAGCAACGCCGCGGGAGACGGCTAGTTATATATATTGATGATATTAATGATGATGATGATGATGATTTACCACTGTTTCCTGGGTTGGTTTACACTGTTTGACTGTGTTGCAGAAAAGCAGTTAGTAGTAGCCTCTACCTCTAACTAGCTTCCGCCAGCGACTTTGTCCGCGTCCCGTTGATTCCTATTGATTTTCCGGGAAAATAAGTAGCATAATGTTACGAACCAGTCCGATTTAGATGAAACTTTGAATATATTTTATTCCTAGTTTGTATACAGTGTGTACAAACTCCGGAAAACTTCGGGGGGTTAAAGGACCAATAATGTTAATGGAATAGGACCACATGTCAGTCAGTGTCTCGAGTAAAAACAGTGTCAGCGAAAACACAGTCTGAATGTATGCGATTTCTCCGTCGATATCGTGTAGGTGTCGTGTCGGTGGCAGTGTAAAACCCCCCATAGTCGATGTCGTGTACACAAGCTAATTAATTACCTAATTGACTAATTGAATACGGTGTAATTAACTTAGCTTGTTTGATGGTGCCCGAATCATTATTGAATAATAAATACAAAGATTACATGAATTTCATAACAGAGGCATAATTATGTAAAAAAAACCAGGTGTATAAGACCACTCCCGGAAACTTTGAGGGGTTAAAGTACACATCAATATGAAATACTTCTTCTATTGAGGGGTTAAAGAAAACATCAATATGAACAACTTCTTCTATTGAATCAAGTGTGAACGTAAAAAAAATAGTTCCGTTGAAATAGCAAACAAAAAATACATTTTGGTTTTAAGTATACAGGGTGTTACCAGACCACTTCCGAAAACGAAAGGGGGAGCTACAGCACACCAAAAACCAACCAAAAAAAAATCAGTTATCCTGAAAAATAATTATAGCCGGAGAAAACAATGTTTAAAGATTTGTATTTATTTCGCCAGCCCGCAATGTACGCATTCACGTAGGTAAGGTCGAGGCGTAGTACTATTATTTATTCTGTGTCGTAAGTGCCTACTAACGTAGGTAGGTACTAACGTAGGTCGCTCGCACGTCGCGTACTTGAATGACCCGCGATGAACTCTCAGCTGTTCATGCTGTAGTAGACGTAATCTGCGTGCTGCGTGTACATTGCTGCTTTATTTATTTTATTTGTTTTTTTGCTTTTTTAAATGAGATAATTAGGTAGATATGTCTTATTATGTTGTACTGTGTGTATGTAACTAGAAAAAAAGTTAAAAAGAGATAGTCAAGTCAATTTTTTTTTTCGCGATTTTTTTCGCTTAATGTTTTTAGTATCATGGTCTGATTGGAACCTCCAAGTTTTCGGAAGAGGTCTGGTAACACCCTGTATAAAAAAAGTTTATCTATTGGTACTTTAACCCCCCGAAGTTTTCTGGAGTAAGTACACACTGTATACAAACTATAAATAGTTAAGAATATTCTGTTTACAACGCTTTATAATACTGTCTATACTCAACTTCAGACTGACTCCACAATCAAAGGCCATCTTTGATTACCTACGTAGAATCCATTACATGAATGATTTAACCAAATTGGTTATTTCACCGCTGGTCGAAGCATTTTAAGGAACACTATTGACTCGCGCACTTCCGGGCACGAAATCAATACCTTCTTTGGTGCTAGGTACGCGTTTGTATTTCTGATTTAAAATATGGATTGATTGTTCATTCTTTTTTAAAACATAGACACATCATATTTTACTAGCTGTATTGAAGTCATATGTTTAATTTTTATGATCTAAATGAAAACAATGAAATGAAATACATTTATTCAACCCATTGGGTACATACACACAGATACAAAAGAGAAAAAAAGTATGTCAGACAAGAAGGAGCAAACAGAGTAAGTAGTAGGAACGTTAGGTACAAAGGAATAGCAAATATATAATATCAGAAAAGTATACAATAAAAAATAATGCTAGTTAGTCCTGTCCTGTTCTGTAGGTACCCTTGCGTGGTTGAAATGGTTTATCTCAGCATATGCTGAGAAAAAAGTTTTCAGATCTACAATTTTGAATTTGAATTTGAGATTTTAACAAGGTACAATTAAAGTACCCTCTTAAAACTATATTCTTATAGCATAGTGCTATAATTTCTAGAAATAGAAGAGATAGAATATAGAGAAATAGAATAGAAGCTCATAAAAAAATTATTATATAACCTACGGCTAACCAAAACAGAAAGGACTGCTTACTGTTTACCCGACTACGGCGAAGCAAAAAGGAGGGTATACTTTATTTCTCTGGTCATAATAGTCACAGCTTTCTCTACACCCCAAGTTATTTCCGGGCTTCTAAAAATCCGGCTAGAACATCACTTAAGTTTGGCTCAGCACTAAACCTTTCCTGCACTCCACTGCAGGAAACGGACAAGAGGAGCACGCGAGGATTTCGCAACGCGAGTGGTTTGGATTTCAATACATTGTCAGGTTTGTGAGATGCATTTTCTAGGTTTACATTGTACCGCTAGAAAATGCATCCGTACCTCCATCTTTAAGTGATGTTCAAAGCATAAGTCTTGACCTTGCAGGCGTATTACCTAACAAGCAGTACCGATAGCAGTGCAACTGCAGTATCAGGGATCAGGCTTTCAGATTATTTAGTGCACTGCCTACTGAACTAACAAAATAAAATAACAACTGCTACTAATGTACTGATGTAATGTATGTAATGTACTAATGTATTGGACTTGCTCTGTGAGTTAATGCATTGTTATAGGCAGAAGTTACCACTTAACATCAGGTGAGCTATCAGTTTGTTCCATTACTTTTAGCATAAAAAAAAAGGAAATGATTGTTTCTACTCAATTGGCAATTTTCTGAATAATTGTAATTTAATGTCTGCCCCCGTATCGCAAGCTCTGAACTGCGTTGATATACGAAAACAAGAAGCTTTTGACCACTGTACCTACTTGTTTACCTATAACTATTTACATTCTCTAATTTATGCACCTATTTATTTGTAAATTTCTTTTTTAGATTAAGTATTTGAGACACAATTATTATTGCAAATTGTTATTGAACAAAAATGTTAAATATTATGATACTGATTAAACTTGAGTTTCAAATACTTTGAGAGAATGTGGTAGAGTAGAAGCCGTTACCAGTAAAATTGAATGGTAAAAAAAATTGGGTATAACAATTAAATTCTCGCACACCCCACTAATCCCTGCAAAATCTCTCTCAAATAACCGATGCACAATAAAATCCACGTTTTTGTGAACATAAAAACGTACGCCATGTTTGACAGGACCCCTTGCTTGTGATTGTGACCCCATTGTCCGTCCGTCTTTTGTGTTTCGTAAAGGTATGATTCCGTACTGGGAAAAATGTCCATCTCCGGACGATTGCCATAAAAAAAAAATGATTCCGTAGCCGACAGACAACAGCAGCAGGCGACATGTCGCCGCGACATGTTATACCTTCCGAAGTCAGCGACATGTCGCATGGGGTACGGGCAGGCGACGACATTATGCGGCGACACGTCACCTGACGCTGCTGTCTCCTGCAGCCGGGTACGGAATCATACCTTTATCATGAGAGTTGTGTGTTGTACGAGTGCGTTGCTACATAGGTGTTTGGTTTTCTGCTATTTCAGTTAGAAAATAGGCTCAACTACATTGTATTCGATTTGAAACATAAGCTAAGCTTAATAAGCTTATGCTTTAATGCTTAATTGCTTATGCTTATGAGTTGTGTTATTTTGAAACAGCCTACTCTTTCTTACTGCTTTTAATTAGTTTTTTGTCTCTTTTTAACAATAGTTCTTGTTAAGATTGCTGTTCGAATGATTGAAGGTATGTGTAAACATTAGGTAACTGCGTTTAGAAAACCGTCCTACAGTTATTTGATCTTAATGAAAGTTGGCGGAAAAAGTATGGTAATTAATATTTTTGATAAATCTTACAATAAGACATGAATATTTTTATTGGTCACCCAGAAACTCCCAGCATCATTTTTCATCCGTATTATTATTTATTCTGTCTTCGGTTTGTTTCGAAACCACTGAGTGAAAAAGCCATTTGTTAAAAAATCTCTTATTCTTTGTGACCGTAAAAGTATTGTTTACTATACGAAAGCCTCTTATAGTCCCTAAAATGGCACATAAAGGTCTATTCCGTCCGTTTTCACGCACACAAACGACTAATATAATTCACTCGGTCTGCGGCTCCAGAAAAAATGACCCAATAACAAAACTCCGCGGAGCTGAAACAAAAACAAGAAGGATGGACAAATTTTCGCTTAGTGACTTATTTATCTCAACCGGCAGTAATTAACGGAATTCCTTCCTTCCGAACAGCCACAGATTTCTTTTCGATTTTTCTTTCGGAAATTTAGGCGGAGACCCGAGCTGCTCTAATATTCATTAACGGCATGACAGGCAAGAAATACTCTCTAATTATTCATCGGCAGCGTCGCAAGATCGTCAGCCGACCCCTCTTTTTAATGGAGAAGAAAATAAAGAAACTTTTCGAACAACAAGTGAGGCGTGTCGCACCCGTAAGTTATTCATGAGCCTCTAAAAAACTTCCGCGGACCCGACATTTTTGATTACCCCGCTCTATGTATGAACACGGAACTAGGTACAGCCAACGCCAAAATAATCTAAATATATAAAACACTTTTGAAGCTGACTGATAATCAACGCACAGCCTAAACTAGAAGTCCTAGAGGTGTAAAATTTGGAGGGTAGGTATCCTTATATAGTAGGGGTGCACTAAGAAAGGAATTTTGAAAAGTCACACTCCAAAGGGTCTAGAACGCGAGCAACGCCGCGGGCGACGGCGAGTCAACAATAAAACCGTACTCTAAGTAAAACGAACCCTGCAGTATAAACGAGACTCAAGCACATGTTTTTGTTAAATTCTCATTAAATGACAAAACTTTTTAGAAAAGTTTCTACTTCTCTCTTCTTTCGTTTCTTTTATATGGTTAGCATGTTTTTTATAACACTTCTGCGTTCAAAATTGTGAGTACTTACCAGTTTGTGATCAGCTAGAGAATTTTGGGTTTGACTGTACCGTAATTTTGTTTGTCACGTCACTGGTTTTCTTTGTCAGAATTATCCGGTTTATGTCGCAAAGTGAGCCTTGTGATTGGGTAAAAAAAAACTTTTATTTTTAACGGAATTCCCTTGAGTAGTAATCCACATCCTTTATGTAGCTCTGTATGATTTCTAAGATCTGTATTCGATTTTTTTTTTTTTCTAAAAATCTTTTTTTGTATAGCGGCTTTATAAAATGCTCTGTCAATATCACTTGCCTGACAACTGTAAAGAGATGGTAAGAGACATAACAGCCGACAAATTGTCCATATAGGTATATGAGAAGAAGAAGAAGAGATGGCAAGAGACGGGGTATATTCATATTGGCCTTCTAAATCTGGGCTAACTGGGATTTGCGGAATAAGCCACTAAATGATTGCTAAATCTGTTGTCATCTCTTTTCGTTGTCATGCAAGTGAGAATGACAGAGCATTTTTTTTAAGCTAATGACAGTTGATTATGAATAAAGGGGGATTAGTTCACTTTAGCTAGACTCTAAACGACCAATATAAGTAAGAGGTTAGTGTAGTATATAATTTCTTAGTAACAAAGCAACAGATTTGAGCAAAACTTGTTGTTAGGTTGCAAAGCGAGGCAGGTTAAACTTGGATATTGCTTAGATCATCGTTAGCACTCGGCAGTGAGTTTTAGAAACTAATTAATTAGTTCGCGAGAAGAAATATTCACAAATTTAATACACTTTTGCTGGTTGTTTAACTTCGTTTTGCTTTTAGAGAGCTCTTTAAGTAATAGGACTGTCATGTTTCGAGTTAATATTTTAATAAAATTGTATTAACCTTTTGCGCAGACGAAAATAAACATTAAAAGCATCTCGTGTTTATTTCTTGGGATAGTTCTCCATTCCCGTGATGAATTAATGCAAGTTGAAGTTGTCTCGGAGAGCTTTGCGAGTAAAGTTAGATTAAACGCTGTACATCGACGCATATTAGGCGGGTGTTTTAGTGCGGTTGCGGGATTGTCCCGCATTGTATTGCAAATTAGTTTTCCGGGACATGTTGAGAGCAAAGTTCCATCAGTTTTTGGCCAATATCCGCAAAAACTTTACAAGGGAAAATATTGAAAAGGTTTTTATACGGGGTTGATGAAAGCAAATAGAATTTGAATTGAATGATGGCAATTCGCAGATATAACGCGAGAGTATTTAGGCGTTTTAGTCGCATGCGTAGTAATACATGTGCCTTACCAGTTGAGCCCGTATAGTCTGAGTTTTGTAATGTAATTTTCGACAAGCGAGAATCGAGAAACTCGCAGTTTTTGTATAGAGGAAAATAGTTTGCAAATCTCCCGCCAGTCGCTTCTCGACATGCGTTTCGATCAACCAAACAAAACTCAGACTACGGGATCTGGTAATCTCTTTCTACATCATTTGCTATTGTGTTGTTGTAATTTTTGTATGGGTTCGATGTATGGTCTTCGTTTATTACTAAACCAAGTCAGAAGTCATGAATACGTATAATCTCAAGGCTTTCTGAGACATGATTTTTTCGACTAGCGATTCTGTATTTCATTTTCTGTATTTATTATCAACTTAGTTTAATTTAGGTAAAAAAAAAGCAAAAACAAAGTAAGAATAGATACGATGTCATTTGTTTTTTCTATATTACTTTTTTTTATACAATATAGGTAACCGTTTGACTACAATCTCACCTGATGTAAGCGATGATGTGGTCGACTTCAGTAATACTTCAACATTATAATACTAACCGTCCAACTAGGTGGACAACGTGGTTGGTCGGTTGGTAATAGACGTAATAATCGGTTTCATTACTTGAATAGAAATCAGTTTTTGAATCTCAAAATAAAACGCTCAACAAAGAGTATTTTTATATTTATAAAAGCTGATGCTCGAAAATAGATAAAGTTATGACTATAAAAGCGAGCTGGGTATTCTTTTTTCGCCGCGGGCATCAAAAGCTCTTTGAACCGAACCACCAAGTTTTTATTCCAATAACAAAACATGCCCAAAAATAAACAACAACAATAGCCAACTTTGCTACAATAACAATAATAATTTAAATTATTGCTAGAATATGTGGAAACTACGTTTTTATTGCGTTTAAAAATGATTCTTGTATGAATAAAAATTAGTAACATTTCACATTGAATGACTAATCATTGTTGGGGCAACCCTTTACCCAAATTACATTGCATTATGGTCGTAATATGACGGTAACCGATTCTTAGAATACTATAGCTTATGGCTTTATTCTCTGTGCATAGCAAGTACTGAGTCTTAGGTCTCACTTAAGCAGTTCGTTAAACTGAGACTTAGTTCTCAAGTTTGACGCATATTTTACATAATAAGCACAACACGAGTCACTTAACACAATTGTAACAAGCTTTGTTTCCCCACTTACTTCGTACTAAGTTTCCGTAGTGGCTACTAATATTGCAGTAACAGTGCACAGAAACTTGGAAGCCATATCGCGGTAGCACTCCGCGGCTAGAGATCTTTACTTTTCCCTTCATGTCTCATCCGGTGAGTGCTGGATCTAGCGCAGGACCAAGGAAAGTGGTACAATCAAAAGGAGGCCTAGGCCCAGCAGTGGGTGAAGTCAAGCTGCGGGTGATGATGATGATGATGATGAATGTCAGTCACCGTCAGCCGGGCGGTCAAATGTCAGGCAGTAAGAACTGTCAGAAACAGTTCGCGAACGCTTTGCCGCTAATAGGGGGCAATCGTCATCTCATAAAAAGTTTAAGCCTGGCAGGTTTTCTGAACTATTTTCATACTAGATCATAGGTAATCTGTGACAAAATAGTGACATTAGCGCGTTTTTTGCCGTCAAAAGCTTCTTGTTTTCGTATATCTGTAGCCACGTCGCTTGACATTATGCTGGGCAGCAAAAGCAGTTCAGAGCTAGCGATATGAGTGTCGACTGGCGTAAAGTACCTACTAGAAATTACCTTAGTACGAGAAATGCAGACATATCTGCGACATAAAGGGCACTTTCAAGAAGACCTCAGAATTCAAAGTAATATTACTTCATAGTTACGAGCGTCAAAAAGGATATTATAACTGAAGTTGAAGAAAATTGAAATAGCCCACAGTGTAATACTCAAAAGCGAAATTTGCATCGTTCATGCGAAATGCGGTTGCACAGTTCTATGTGGCGTTCAGTTTAAATTACTTAGTAAACATGAAAAAGTACGCTTACCTTAGGCATTGGCTCATATGCCGATGTAAAACAGCTTTATTATAACGGCATTCGTTTTAAAATCACCATTCGGCCAATCGCTATTAGGTATGTATAGATTAGTTGATGTCCGAAAATGTGTGTACTAAACGTATCTACCTAAGTAGAGATTTTCATATAGGCTTTTTCCTGGATTATTTGTCTTCATGACGTTTGAAACTCATACAAAATATGGCGTATAAATCATTTTTTGTGTCTGACTGAAAACTGAGTCAGGGAAACGAGCTCAATCGAAAAAGTTCTAAGAGTTGACACGCTACGGAATCCATCGGTATGATGCTGTAGTTTCAAACAAAAACCGCGTTGATGTCATCACACCATGGAGACAGAGAGAATTGCTAAATAATAGAACTGCTTTGCCTTTTTAATGAGAGTTGAACACAGGGTAATGTGATTGCGAGTACAATTCAGTTTTTAACCATCTGTTCAACGTTATGCGTTTTAGATGAAAAAAATTATGAAAATGAAAAATAAAGTTATATGAAAAATGAAATGAAAATTATTGATTAATTGCTAAAGCAGAATACATTAACAGTACTTAAAACTAACATTGTTAATTGGCGTTAGTATCTCGTAATTTATACAAGTAGAGAAAAAGGGGGAGAAGCTTGATGAAGGGTATTCTATACCACTTGGGAACTTTGAACCAGTATTTTGTAAATATTGTAAATACTGTATTAGCACAGATCATATAATACTATTTATTAGTCTTAATTTCCTTAGTGATTTTTTTGTAAAAAAAAGTTTTTATTTAGGATTATATACTAGCGAATACTGTATCTGTTACAAGGTTGAATGGGATCGTTGTGACCATGGAAATAAAAGCCCAGCTGTTACTTTTCCGGTAGACTTTACATAATCTCATTACAAACTTTATTTTACCCTTTTTGTTTCTATTTCCCAAAAAAGCTTTACAGGTGTGAATATTGAAATTCGTCGGTATTATATTTAAAACTTGTCTCCAAATAAACATTTCCAATAGAAAAAGGGTCGAAAGGAAACCATCAATCCTATGGATGTCTTGCGCAAACAAATTGCAGACAAGGGTAATACGGTGAGATGAGCGAACAACCCGCAATCAGCGAGCGAAACGAGGCCACACTTGAAAAGAAACAAATTAGATCCGTCTGAAGAACTGGCCTTTCAAACGCGGGGGTAAAAAAATCCCGCGTTACTAATGAAGGGTTAGTGGCACTGAGCGCGGGGACTACTTTTTGATCGTTATGTAGCCTTTGTTAGTTTGTATAATACTAGGTTTAGAAACTCAAGAGAAATAAAACAGAACTCAAGCAAGCAAGCTCGTATGAGTTAGTGGCCAACTCTGGTGACGGAGTTTTTAGACTGCTAGAGCCGGGACCAACAGTTTAACGTGCTTCGGCACGAAAGCGCTCAGATGTAAATGCCACTAACGGTCACTCATCCAAATAGTGACTGCGCAGAACTTAGATAATCGGTGTAAATTGACTAAGCAAGCTACGCCGCGAGTTGTTATTGTGAGTCATGAACATCTGAGAGAAGCCAGTTCGAACCTACACAAAGTCTTTGACATCACAGTACCTACTGCTGAACTATGGAGGAGTTACTTACAATTTTTTTGAATTTACAGCCTTATGTAATTTTAAGTTTTCCAATGCAAGTCATGTTGAAACAAGCCCCGAAACAGATTTCCCAGTGGTGAAATAACCCCTGAATTATAATTTTTATCTGGCGTTTATTATAACGGAAACCAAATTTATGGTTTCGAGGAAACTTATCTTTATAAAAACCAGGTCGGGGGAGGGGTAATTGGTACAATATTGAAATTAATCTGTATTCTGGAGGTCAGCTCGGACCTAACGCTCGCACTGTACATAGTTTGATAAGGGTAAATGAAGAGGTGTCATGTCATGACCCAAGATTGAAATCCATCGTAACTGCGTCGACTATGGATAGAATTTTCAATCGTATACCACATTTTAGTTTAGAAGAACCGTTACAAAGTAAGTTGGTAGTAAGTAAGTAAGTAAGCGGTATTTCAAACGCTTATTAAAACCCGAATCTTGAGCCAACATAAAACATGCCCATACACTTAGGTAACTAATAATCAACAAGGTAGTCCTAAACTCCGAATCAGTTTACCAAAGGTAATGTTTTGCGAGCATTTCTAAAAGCTTCTATGTAGCAAGTAAACTCAAAAACTGGATACGACCAAAAAAATCACGTACGTCGAACCCAATCTTACATTGCGTAACCAGGCGTAATACACGCGATGTCCGTATATACCCGGAGATAGCAATTTATCACGTGTCCCTATCGGTCGGCTTGCTAATCCGCCCGAGGTGGCCGGCAACGAACCAGGAAATACCTCTAAACGCTTACGAAGTTTTAGATTTCAGATTGTGGAGACAGGATATAGGGGTTGATCGGAAATGGTATTCATAACTGGATTCTTTGAAATAAATTTTTGACTTTTTGTCTGCGCAAGAGTAACACGGAGCACGGCCCCAGATTTTGCAAGATAGAAATATGACTATAGGTTGATGGGAGCTGTTGGGTGCCCTACAACAGGATGTATGAGGCAGCAGTGAATGTCTTACGGCTGAAGTCATGATAGCGATGGGCTGGATGGGGCTGGTAGAGTCTGGAAGAGGAACAAGCAATTATAGATTTTATCACCATAGTAAGCTTAAAATAAAAGCATGTTTTTTCAATTTTCTGAAAAACAGGACGATGTCACATGATCTTTTTGTCCCAAACAAATGCAAGCCCTTCAGTTTCCCTCCAAACGGTTTACCTAGACAAATACTCACCTTTAACCGCTTTGACGACTCGTTACGAATTCTGTCTGTCAAAGAAACTTTGGCGCAGTTTAGTAACAAGTTTAAACTTACGTTGGCTCCCGCAGCCAAGCTCGGTTTACCTTTGAAAATTAGATAGGTACGTAGAAAGCCTAGCTAGAGGCCACGCTAAGCACGGACTAATTTACTCATTTACACTGACTTTGGAGCTTAGATGGATGGCTTTTCGACATTAGCCTTTCTTCAGTCTCCGTAAAGTTCAAACGTAACATTGCCTCGAAATATTAAGCTCATTTGAAGATAATCATATTACGTTCTTGGTTAGAAAACGTGGAGCTGCTAACTCTTCAAATGAGAATATGTGAGAACTTTAAAGAGAGAAAACGGTGAAGTTGGAAGACAAGTAAATAAAATATAAGACCGCAATCTTTTGAAGAGTCACGAGCCAGCTCTTGACCAACCCGAAACAGATATGAAAGAATTAGGTCAAAAAGAAAAGCAAAATATTTCCATCCTGCAGATGCTTCCATCTTTTCAATAATTCAGAGCTAAGTCGGGTCCGGTCGAGATCAAAAGCCCGCAGATATAGAGCTCAAAAAACTATAAAAGTAAAGTTGTAAGACCGTCTTGGAAACTGTTATTGAACCAGATTTATTGGGGATAACGGGGACTAATCCCAGTTATGGGCCGAGAGCGGACTTTAAGAGGCCATGGGACCTTCGATGGAGAGGTGAAGGTTCGATGGCAGAGTGTATAAAACAGATTACAGGCACGTTATGTTATGGATACGGCCGGAATACCTAATGGACTAAGGTTTACTGCGGGCATTGATGTCTCACTAGAGTTTACTAACCTGCGCTGAATTTCGGCGAGGGATCGATTCAATAATAGTATTTTGATGCGAGTTCTGGCTTTCTTTTACCTGCCTACGTACTACCAAAATATAAGGACGGGTATACCAGGTGGTACTTAAACTACATCGATGTATTAACTGGATAGAGTGACTGGAAAACAGGGTTAGATTTTTTTTACATAAAACGAATGCGACACTGAAACTAATATCTCAACGCTTCCAGCGTACACAGAATCCCAACTGCGTCCAAAACTAATCGCAATACAAATATCTCTGTCAATCAAAACCTCGTGCTTAGGCCCCGACAAACGGGGCATAAACACCGCACATTTGTACTCGAGTCACGCGCGATCATCCGTAACCAACAAAGGACGGGGACGGTGGGGACAAAAGCGGCTCGCGGTTTGAGTAATAAGCGAACGACGATGCCGGTGTGGGGTTAACTTGCTGCTAATTGTATACTGTGGTATTCGGTAATGATTGTACAAGAAGTGTACAATGTGTACATATTTCAATAGTAACAACTTGTTTGTGTGCCTTATTGTACAGGTTTCAGACAATATTTTTCAAAAAAAATCGAATCTAAGATAAAACTTTGATGAATTTCTAGTTGAAGTTGCAATTTTGAAGGTATTTCTAATTAATTTTCTTACGATGCGGTATCTATAGATGTAAGGTAATGTCTGAATTCAAGAATTTCAAGTTTGCAAGTTAATTTAATTACGAACCTAGCTTAGATTTCCCGTGGGATAAATTCTTTGGAACTCAGGATAAATTATATGGAACAGAAAGTCAGGATTTCATGTGTGTAGCTGATTTCACACTGCCACCGACACGGTACCGACACGATATCAACGGAGTTGAATGTCATACTTTTAGCAACTCTTTCAAACCGTGGCACTGACACTGATATTTGAACAACTGACATGTCGGTATAGTTGGTACATGTTGGTATTCTGTTAAGTGTCGGAGTCGGCCAGTGTTCAAACACCTTATGTTGAGTTAAATGAGTTGTGATGTTTAGTACGTTGTAACTGCTAATTTGACAACAGGGACATGTCTTATGAGATATGTTCTACATTCTGAAGACTGGCAAACATAATTAGGTACCTAGGTATGGGAGATTTATTACATCCGCAGAAAAATTACACCTTTAAATACAATCATAAAGTTTATCTATTACTAGCCGTCGCCCGCGGCGTTGCTCGCGTTCTACCCTTTAGAGTGTGACGTTTCAAAATTCCTTTCTTAGTGCACTCCTACACTATATAAGGACACTACCCTCTAAATTTCATACCTCTAGGACTTATAGTTTAGGCTGTGCGTTGATTCTCTGTCAGCTTTAAAAGAGTTTTATGTATATTGATTGCAATAGGTATTAGCGATCTATACGAAAACTTCTGAAAAACCAAGTAATTTACATTTAAATCCGTGCAGCCAATCGTGTAGAAGTGCAGTTTAAACATACATACATACATATTCACGGACACTTAACACAACGCCTTCTAGTCCCAAACTAAGCAAAGCTTGTACGATGGAAACTAGATGGCTGATAGAATACATACATACATTTTTTTTTTGTAAATACATACTTATAATACATAGAAACACCCAGACACAGAACAAACATCTATGTTTACAACACACAAATGTTTGTTCTCGGTGGGGATCGAACCTACGACCCACAGCACGGAAGGCAGAGGTACTACCGACTGAGCCATGACGCCTGTCATGGCTCAGTCAGTTTAAACATGTCAGTCAAGTACGTGTGTTAGCACCCTAACAGTGTTCGTTTAGGCCATGCATAGTTATAAGCAATGGTATATCAGTCAGGCCATCAGCTTGTTTCATCATTTAAAACAAAAAACTGATATTAAAAAGTCTAAAATATATTTTCATGTAATTTCGATATTAGTTAAAAAAACGCGAGTCGCGTGTTGTTTGTCCACGAGTGTGTCAGCCCTGACGGACGTTTTTCAACCAAACATCGTCACAGTACGGACACATCAAGTCGTACCAGTCACAGCTAAAATAAAGTACCTAGTTCACTGATTATTTGCTCAAAGATTTTTTATTATTAAATTAATCAACCAACTTCATAAAAAAATGTAGGTGGACATACAAAGTGCCATTTCACCATCTTATGATTACGCTATTTGTCAGATATAAATATGTCCGTCTCTACTTTCGACTAGTCAAAAACAAAGACAGAATCATTTTATGGATGGTGAAAAAGACTATAAACGTGTCATTAATAAAAGATTTTTATGAAACTTCTCAATAAAAACCAGCTAAAAAATCTATACTTGATTCTCAATTAAGAATGTTTCAGCATATTTCAGCATAGCAGCTGTAGCTGTGATGTCATCCACTCTCAGGTTCTGACCGAAAACCAGCGCCGCTTTGCTTCTGCAGAGCTGCATTAAGCTGCCCTGCCTCAGCGGAGGACGGCACACGGGGGGGTTTTTAGTGGGTTCGAGTCCCACATACTCCCTTCCGTCACCCCCGTGGCGGAAGGGAAGTGCGAGGGCATTTTCCCCCCACTAAAAAAAAAAAAAAGGACCTTTTTGGATCATATCAGCGCTGGTCAGCACCCACAAACATAGAACTACCTAGTAGAGTTAATATTACGTATTCTGTGCTATTCTGTTCTATTTTTTTTTATTTTCCAAATCATTTTGTATTGTTTTCTTATTGTGTAATTATTTTACTGTGTTGTGTTGTGTGCCAAATAAATATTTCTCTATCTCTATCTATCTATCTCTCTATCTCATACGAGCACGATGGTACACGTGATTTCTCGACTAGCGAGTGACATGCATTTAGAAAAAAAGTAAACACATTTATTTTGAGCACACTATACAATATAGACACATTTCGAGAAAGTTCGACACGCATACACTTCCGCAGCTGTTACAAAACTCTGCTACGGCATGTCCATCGCGCCCGCGTTGTCACTGCACTATCGCCTGCATTATCCTAATTGTCAGCCCATGGGACGCACAGATAGCGTTTCGGAACTAGGTAGCCATTAGTATAATGGTTAATAGAGCGTTTAATTAACTAGCGACAGTAATTTATTAGGTTTATAGCGCTCCTCTGAGATGTAACTTTGTGAGGTTCGGCTGAAAGCTACTACCTACAGGGAGGCAATTGTTGTCTCATAAAAACCTGCCAGGTTTAAGCCTGGCAGATTTTCTGAACTGTTTTCATACCAAATCTTAGGTATTCTGTGACTAAATAGTGACATTAGTTTTTTGCCGTCAAAAGCTTCTTTTTCGTATATCTGTGGCCACGTCGCTTGACATTATGCTGGGCAGCGGAAGCAGTTCAGAGCTTGCAATATGGGGGCTGGGTCTTTTAGACTTTTATAAGTTCACATACATTTTTTTCTATGAAAAGATAATGATTGAACCATAAAACCAGTTGACAATCTATTCAGTCCCAATTGTTTTGAATTTTTTTTTATACAATCTAATCAATCGTTTTGGTTTGGTTCGATCGATCTGCAACTTAGCTGACACGACACTGTGCAATTGGATGAAATGGCCTAAAAACAGATGGAAAGTTACGGTTCAGCTGCGTTGCAGCTTTAAAAGTTTGATTGTGATGAGAAGCTACGGTTCAGCTCGGTTTCACCTGACAAGTATGCTAGTGAAATTAGCCTCCAGCGATCTATGCTGTTCCTGCGTCGATATCACACTCGATTTTTTTAAGAAATCGTCCGTGACTTCTTAAAATCACAAACCAAAGTAATTTAACCACAAAAACGATGATTGATCCACATTGAACCTTCTGATTCAATCAATAAAATTATTGACTTTCGCGTAATGCTAATAACCTTTACCAGGCGAATAATCCTAAGAGGGGCGTCGGCGTGTTCTGCCCGATCGAGCGATTAATCGCTTCACCGGATAGTCTGACATTTGATACGTTCCAGCGGCGTATTAAACTATCTTATGTTGATCTTACGCCGTTGTGCACACAGCTTACGAACATGCTCAACAAATTAAGGCCGAGTTTCTTGACGGTAAAACATAGATTATAACTCTGCCTTAGGCTTCGCCTTTAAGGAAAGCGTTTAGTACACAAATAAACGTAATAGTCTGCTATGATAACAGATCATGAAAAGATATTTTGAATTGTCTGCAGGGCTGTGAAGCGAAATGTAATACAGTTATGCAACATTTCGTATGAGTTAGTGACTAGCCCTGACTAGTTTACGACGCCTTAAGGTATCCGTGACTAAGCAACTGTAACAGCCGCAACCGCAAGTTGAACGTACCTATCCAAAGCACAGAATCAACGGAGATAACAACCTCTTAGTATATTCCAGTAAATTATGGCACCGTAACCCAAACCAAACTCATTTGGTAACCAGTAAACCAAAACACAAGATCTCGAAAATTTTCCGTTCCGCGCGAATAATTCGAGCTCGCTCACAACAAAGAAAGCTATCTACCGACGAGAATGGTTCTCGAATTTCGAACCAGCCCTAGCGAGACAGGTGCGCCCGAGTTCAAGCCAAATCGTTAAGCTTGAACTGCTCGAAATAATAAGTAGTTCCACCATTTGAGCTGCGGAAAACGTCTTTGGCAACCCTATTGAAAGGCCGAATGAAGATAAATGGTGTAGTCGACTCCATAACGAGGCAAAGTCGACTGTTTTCAATTTGCCCGCTCCGGCTTCAAGTTCGATTTAGTGTAAATTCTGAGAAATGTATTTTTATAACTCTTGGCTCGTGCTCTTAGATTTATACTGTCTATAAGCCGTATCGTTTTCAATTCTTGTGATGGCCGGCTCGAAGTGGTTTTACTTGTTTCAGTGTCGATTTGTAAGCCGAATGTTTCTAAGATTTACTCACATCGACGTGTGCTCCATACCTTTTCGAGAAGCACATTTTTACAACCCAGCTATATGTTTTATGTAAAAATGTACAGTAGCTTTTAGAACACGTAAAATGTGAGCAATTTCAAGACTTGCGCGATTTTGTAGGTCTATTACATTCGAAACATCGTATTATTTTCAAAAGACATAATTATTACACTCGAACCGTATTATTTAGTTTCGCGCCTTAAATACATGTTCTCATAAAGGGAGGTTACAATACTTACACGTAGACGATTATTAAACATTATTGGAACCGGTGACTACGAA
The DNA here is from genome assembly GCA_918843925.1 of Eulithis prunata. Classification (NCBI taxonomy): domain Eukaryota; kingdom Metazoa; phylum Arthropoda; class Insecta; order Lepidoptera; family Geometridae; genus Eulithis; species Eulithis prunata. Next base: position 2,148,430 of record OU974019.1, on the reverse strand, counting down.
GACTGATTTTATTTATTTATACGTACTGACACCTAAATTCGTAGATCGAATTGAATCAAGCAGATGTTGATTTCCGTGTCATAAAATTTGCTTCAACCCAATAAGTACCAACTCAGTACCTACGTAGTTACCATCAGTCCAGAAATTCAATCTTTGATGGCTTACAAAGAAAGGATACCTTCCCAAGCAATAGAAGGCATAATAAAAGTTTTTTTTTTCTTTATTTTTTTATTTACGATTAGCTTCCGCCCGCTACTTCACTCGCGTCCAGTTGGATGCCGTTGATTTTCCGGGATAAAAAGTAGCCTATGTGCTAATTCAGATCACGGACAATATAATATTTCAAGTTTCATCCAAATCGGATTAGTAGTTTTTACATGAAAGAGTTTACAAGGGTTTACACCTGCCACCTGCTTGAAGCAAATGCTTGAATTTAATTTAATTAATTCATAATTCAAAGCTCTGATACGCGCTTCACTAGCTCCACACGCGGCTGAATAGCGGATGTCGCTAACGAGAGTTTTTAACCATTTCTAGGCGAGTGCTACAGTGCGACACAACTCAACGATCCACTTTTCAATTATAAACCACGTAGATTTTTTTACGTTACAATTTTACTCTACACTACAATACAATTGATGATAAAGCAAACGTGCACAAAATCCTGAAGCCGAGGTTAAAACTCAAAACTTCGACGCGAAAGCAAATATCGTCGACTATTTGGTTAGGACTACCCTCCAGCTTCCGCAAATAGGTTATACCCTGGGTATAACAACAGTGTCAGGACCTTCGAATCGAAAGATACACTCGGGAAACTGTTACATGCGTGAGTTTTAGTTTTACATGGTTTCACCATAAAATATGTGCTTGAAACTAAACCCATGAAATAACCTACTTGGCTCCCTACTCTACCTATACTCTTTTGTTCATTTGCTTCATAATATCGTTCATAAATCGCCTGTGTGATAATACCGCCAATTGTAGAGCTAAATGTAACGGTTGCCTATACGCGGAGTGTATTATGTTATGTAACTATTTTCTTTGATCAACAATAAAAGACATTTGTTTATTACAAGCCGTTGCCCGCGGTATTGCTCGCGTTCTAGACCCTTTAGGGTGCGACTTTTCAAAATTCCCTTTTTAGTGCACCTCTACACTATATAAGGATACTACCCTCCAAATTTCATACCTCTAGGACCTATGGTTTAGGCTGTGCGTTGATTCTCTGTCAGCTTCAAAAGAGTTTTATATAATATTGATTGATTGATTGATTGATTGATGATGATGATTGATGATTTATTTCAAATTAGCGAAACACATGCGAAACAAAAGGTTGGAATAACTACAACGTGTATTCAAATCTATTTCTCAAACTCAATTACTATCAAAGTAGAGGTTTTATCATTATAATAGAGATGATTTTTACTTGAGTAAACAGCTGAAGATGTGATTAATCTGAGGGTATCAATCTTTTCGTTTGTCTAAATTCGAGCAAGGAATCGATGACATTATCATTTCTCATTTAAAAAGGCGACTGAAAGATGGGGAAATTACTCAATTCGGTGAGATCGTTCACAGTTCATTAATCCCCCAGATTGAGGCCTTCCCGGTTTTAAAGCGCGCTACACCAAAAAGTTGCTTCGTCGCATGCGATTTCAAATAACGGTCATGAGATTGTTGTAATAAGATTCAAAACAGCACGCAGTATGCCATGGCACTTAGGACCACCGCGACATCTAACAAAGTCGCGTAGTTTTTCAAAGGTCAAAAATCTTTATACTATATAACCTAAATATATAAAACTCTTTTGAAACTGACTGACAGTCAACGCACAGCCTAAACTATTAGTTCTAGAGGTATGAAATTTGGAGGGCAGTATCCTTATATAGTGTAGGGGTGCACTAAGAAAGGAATTTTGAAAAGTCGCACCCTAAAGGTATTAAAATTATGATCAAAGATTTAAACGAAATAATGCGTATGCTGCTACCACGCGAACAAAGCCGCGGACGACAGCTGGTCTAAATTAAATCTTGAATCAATCAGTCGAGAAAAAATTTCTCAATAACATTTATACCCCCGCAGATATTTTTATATATTGTTTTATTTTTGTATTTATGCTAAAAATGCTAATTTGCAGTCGCCATTTTGCAGACGCGCACCCTTAAATTCATAGCTTTCTATAAATAGGAGCGGAACTTAAGGGCGAAGTCAGGCAATAATATATCGGTCTGCTTCTCGGAAGTTAGTGAACTTATCTCTGTATTTTTGCGGATTTTCTCGGTGTCGACACTGGATGAACTTTTGTGATAAATCTCTGAACATGAAGCACCTTGGTGTCTTCGTTTCTTGAGAAACGGCATTATTTAATAGCGACAAAATTTTGAAAACTGACACATTTATCTCATCTCGCCTAAAAACTCTCTTCACAGTAAAACTAGTCTTGGTACATATCTGCTATTGTTAAGCCACGAGGAAACTGGAAATTTAGTTCATCTCAAACTTTTCAGATTTGATGACTAGGACTCCAGTCTGATGATGAACAGCAATGATGAAAAGTATGTAAGGAGATTATCAGGTCGGGATTGTATTATATTTCAATGAAAGACAAATCATATAATTATAATGTGTATAAAACCACCTACATTTATGAATTTAATAGATAAATATATTATTTCGTTCAAACCGTTTTTACAATAATAACCTCACAGCCACACCGTGCCTAATATCAAACCAAAACTGTTTTTATTTCTTGCAAAGCACCTATATTACGCACACATAAAAACGCACAGGGTAGTTCGAACCCTCCTGTTATCGGAACTATTTGTTATGTGCCGCGATGATGGCATAATTTGTGTTATTGTAAAAATATCCATGAATTTATAAGACACAGAAAATAGTCTATCTACAGAATTTAGTGCCAGTTCTGAACAAACACTGTATAATAAAATCATTTGACAAAGATTTGTATAGCTAAAGTACCTATTAATAGACCAAAAAAATTCCACGACTTTCTGACAAAGATATTTAAAAAGACCAGATATGTACTGCTTCGCCATCGGTTTCCATCAGAAAGACTACTTTCGCTAACACTATCTAAAAGTGCACGAGAACGCTTCAGCAGTTTTTTGCCAACTAGCGTTCACTTTTTCTTTTTCAATTTAGTTCTAGACACACAACTAAGCACGCAAGTTTCGTCAGTACACGGCTTAGACATTTTGGTCAGATCGTGTCAATTTCAAGCCCTCCTTCTACACCTTATAGTCTTACTCTAAGGTGCTTTAAGTATTAGGATAGGGTCACAGGCGTGATAACGGGAGGTAGCACGCGATAGTAAACGGAGCAAGAATGCGACACGCCACCGTTTTTTCATCGAAGGATAATTTTTGCTGTTTTTTTGGTCTAAAAATGCAGGTAAAATACAGTAGCAAAAAGTACTGTACATTTTTTTTTTACTGAATTTGCTGGCGTAGCCCAACCTACGCTTATCTGTCGTGAATTGGCTAGCTACTTCTAGGAGGCTTTGGTCTGTGCTATCTAAGTGATAAAACTGGTGATTGTACCAAGAGAAATTTAATTTAAGTTAAAATTTAATTTGAAATAAAATTCAATTTAAGTTAAAATTTAATTTGAAATAAAATTTAATTTAAGTTAAAATTTAATTTGAAATAAAATTTAATTTAATTTCAAATAAAATTTTATTTCAAATAAAATTTAATTTAATTTTAAATAAAATTTAATTTAGATAAAAGTTAATTTTAGGAAAGCATCTAGTAGGTCAGGTGAGATAGAGTAATGAGAGAACGAGTGTTGATTGCAACGTGGACAGCTACAATTTCGAGTCAGAGGCAAAAGATTTTATTGAAAAACGAGATAAAAGAATAATTTAACATTATACTACCCGAATTTCTGATATAGGTAATTATTATTTTTTTAAATGTACTAAATTTATTCACAAAGAAAATTACAATTAATACAGTATTTACAATATTCACAATATTTACAAAATACACATGAAACAGTTGAGCCACCTACAAACCGTTGCAAACGATTTATAGATAGCTCAACTGGTCCAAATCAGTACCAATCGGTAAATGTTTGAACTTTGAAAGTTTGAGTTGAAAAATATTATGTTTCCGATACTAGTTCGGAGCTTGGAAAGTTTGAGAAAATTAAAGGCAACGAAATATTGTATTTCAAAACTCAAAACACTAAAATCGTGTACTAAGTTCGAATGCGAAACCTGGGAAAGACAAGATTTTCTAAGATCGACTCCGTAAAATAATGTAGTGGAAATTCCGACTCATTTATTCCTTGATATAAAGTAGATAGCATATATCAGCAGTGCCGTTTTGGAAACTATAACCTGACCATGTTCTTAGGAACATGAAAGAAATATGACGAAAGAAATAAGCTAATTCCTATTTGTTTTCAAGAATGTTTATACGATTATTTTGATTTTTATAAATAAAACATTATTGATGTGATGATTCACCAAGTGTTGGATTTCATTGTCTTTCAAGTTTCCTTTCCTTTGTTAAAACATGTCTTACAAAGTATTAACAAAGGATATAGTGTAAAGGATAAGGTGTATTTAACAAAGGAAACTTGAAAGATTCTTCGCAATATATGGATTACAAGTGAAAAACGAAAACATCGTTCCTCAACATTTACAGGTAAAGCATCGCGTGCTTGAGCAAGTATCGACCGAAGTTTGCTACCTTTCAGTTTACGAAAACTACATTTTAATGGAAAACACAATTTATTGCAATAGTGTAGGACTCATTTTGTCAAACTACTTTTGAGGATATCGAGCCGCCTACAAACTCTAAAAGCATAATAACGTTACTAGAACTAGAACCACAAAAGAAATAAGTACTGGTATAATGGTGCTAGTAGGCAGGTAAGTTACCTATTTAAGTCACTAAGTTTTAGAGACTAAGGGCATATACACACAACGCGCACGACGCGCAACGCTAAAGGTCGTCTTTGAGAAATCGTATCAAGCGATAAGACCGCCGTTTGCAGGACTTTTGCCTGTCCTTACGTAACTGTAAGTTGTACCTGTCCTCAAATTTTTTTTTTTTATTTAACCTCGACGTTAGTTAATAGGCTGGGGAAAAAAAAACGCGTCGTTTACGACGAAGAAAGAACGCGTTCCGTACGCAACTTATATGGCTTAGATTTTGACACGCTACTGGGTATTTGAGTTAAACCAAAGATCTTTTATTCAGCAAAATGACAGTGATCATTTAGAATCGTCTAATTCGTTATTAACGCGCGTTCACCGCGCGTCGAAGACTCGCCTCGTGAAAAAGTTCTTAAATCTATCTATCTAAATATATAAAACTCTTTTGAAGCTGACTGAGAATCAACGCACAGCCTAAACTAGAAGTCCTAGAGGTATGAAATTTGGAGGGTAGTATCCTTATATAGTGTAGGGGTGCACTAAAAAAGAAATTTTGAAAAATCACACTCTAAAGGGTAAAACGCGAGCAACGCCGCTGGCGACGGCTAGTAAGCATGTAAGTTTTCAGTAAAAACAACATCCCAGATAGAATAAAGAATATAAGAATAGAAAATACTTTATTTACACACCACACCGCAATTAAAATCTAAACATACATGAAACTTAATAACTTAACTCTATCATATAAGATAATAAATGAGACAGTAACAGTACATACTCGTATATACGGGTCAATGTTTTTGCTCAAAAATTTACTTTACTGTTTTCTCCAATATTAAATTATCTCTTATTATTTTCCTATCATCACAGATCAAACGATCCCGATCTTTTCGTCTGATTGAATTTAACAAGCTCGCGTCTGTGCCTTCAAACAACGTACTTGAAATGTATTTTTATATCTTGCTAGGCGTCTTACCTAACTTTGCACAAGAAAAAATACTTGTGTAAAATCTGTATGTACCTAGATTGTAGTCAGTTTTGCAGATGAAGACTAACATTGCCCCCGATCCTGTTGTTGAATACAATAATTCCTACAATTAAAAATAAAATTGTGTTAACTATAGAAACGTTATTCTCGAATAAAGCATTAAAGGACTAAAAACACGTTTTAAAATACCGATTTTTCATTTGCCTCTCAGATTTGGTAAAACTAATATATCTTAAAAAGTCTATAGGAAGTAGTCTGAACCTAGTCTTATTATTATTACGAGTGCATTAATTTAATATTCAATAGGTACCTCAATGAAAACCTTCTTTTATCGTTTATAAATAAGTACAGAAATAACTTTGTTATAACAGACAATAAGCAAGTTATCTTCAAGTTTGACAGCGATTCAAACGCTCCTCTCCTAATTCTTTCCTTACATCTAATAAGTTATTTTTATATACCGTTCTAAGGACCACATATTTTAAAATACCGTTACTTTTTAACCCTCCATGCGCATTCCAATTCCATTTGCAAAACACAAGCACATACATGACACTTCACAGCACTTATTCGACTCGCTACGGCGTAGCAGCGTAGCTACGCGGGCGGTCTACGCGACGAGCGTCGTAGCACTGGCGTAGCGAGAGAACCGGCCTGCGTTTTCAATTAGCTGCTTTGTTGCCTCTGTGTCGCGGAGGCCGATTTGACGCTCTTCATATTTTTAATGGAATTTTATATGCGTCACTCAATGGGATTGATGTACTTGTTCACAATATTGGCTTTTGACTATGCCACAGATCACGTAATACTATACTAACTATGCGAATATACTTGAGGCTTTCTCCTAATTCGTGTTGTATCGTAAAAAAAAGTTCAATTTAAATAAAAACTTTGGTAGTAGGAAATTTTACCCTTTTTTGTGTATACCCATTGAATAAATTAAATTCCATGACCTTGACCATTTAAATACTGAGATAGTTTAATATGTCTAAATATTATTCTTAGCATTCAGTCGATAGCAAGAAATACAGAAAAATTGTGTTAAATTGGTTAAAAATAAAAGTTCATGTGACCATTTTCAGAGTGGAATAGAAATAGAACAAAAACATATCGAATGGGTATTTTCAGTAGTTTTTTTTTCAATTTTAGTTTTTTTTTTCATTGTTCCTATTTCAAAGCGTTAATTGTACACGGGACAAAAATATATTAAAGTACACTCGCAATCAAAACTGGGTCATCTATAAAAACTTCGATATCTTGGAAATCATAAATGCTAGCTTAGTTTTAAAAAACCTGTCCAAAAGTCAAGGCATTGAGTCAAATAAAATGTGCGTTTATCACATCAATTTTGAACATTTACAAAAATTTTGCTATAATAATATGCCTTTACATCTATTAAAGATGATTTATATAGCTTCAGGAGTCAGTAGGGAACCTATGCCTACACTTAACGGCACACTGTAGTGCCTGGGACAATGTTTAGACGGAGTAGGCTTGCCCAGCGACTATACCATCCTCTCTGCCTAGTCAGCCATATCCACAGGAATGACGAGGTCTATACGTGCGGAGCTGACCAAGCCGCGAGTTTCCTCACGATGATTTCCTTCACCGTTTGCTATACATGAGTGATTAAAAAGTAGGTATGGAAATTAAAATACTATGTAACAATCCAAATAGTAAATTGCTAAGACCTAAGACAATCTGACTATACATTCTAGATTTTTGTTAACGAAAATGTATTCTACACATTAAAACAATAAGGAATGAAATCGCAGCACAATTTAAGAGGATATTGTTTATTAATGATTTATAAAGAGGGATCAGTTACGTCAGGGAGTTTTCCCTCGTTTCCCTGGATTTTCCGAAAAGCCGCTTTACAAAAACAGATATAAAGAAAGAGACAAATAACGCGGACAGAGGATTTTTTTTGTTTTTTTTTTTTCCGGCAACGAATAAATATTAAAAAGGTTCGCTTGGTTTTTATAGACACTCATTATTATTGTCAGGGTTTTATTAAATTAATAATGGCGTCTCTCTGGGCATGCGGTCAAGAGAAGTGCAAAGAAAAAAGAAGGGGATTGTATTATTAGATTGCTATTTCAGAAACCCCTTTCTACTTTGTAAAGTCATTTGAAAAAGTTAGTTTAATTGACAGTATGAAAAATTCAGATTAGTTTCATTATATAAACGAAAATCTTATGCAGCTTAGTTGAGTTATAATATTATGCATGTTGTGGTATCCTTTAATAAAAGAAACACCTAGATTTAATATCTTCGATTATCTTTCTTGTATTTTAATGTGTTATCTCTGCTTAAAACAAAATAAAATAAAAAATTACTTTCGAATCTGTGTTTTGTAATACTTAATATAGAAGCTAATAACCTGCATCGACGCGACGTCTCAATCAGTTACTTTCCCGATTCTGTCAGTGTCATCTTTAGTTACCTAGGTGCCTACCCACGAGCCCACTATGCAAATGAGTGGTCTCGAGGGTTTTTTTTCCCCTCTGGCCCACCGGTGGGCCGGCCGTCCGGCGGTCTCGATAGGAATAACCCAGTTTTTGTTATATCCACTTATAATTAAAATTACTCTGTCATCAGTTGAGCTGTGAACAGTTCATTTCTTCAAACCTGCTTTTGTTTTTTAGGATAAAGAGAGAGAGAGAGTATATCCGCAGCAAATTAACTCTAAACAAATGTATACGATCCGTCAAAAGTACATTCACACAAATTCTTACTCGAAATTGCACAACAAGTCATTATGATTGTAAATGATGCCGAATTAGCTGGACTCGTGTTATTAATTTGACTCAGGTGTTACAGAGTCTTGATTAACTGAGCTGTGAGTTGCTTGATAGGGTTTGTTTTGTGTCGCGACGTTTGTATGAGATCTTATTTAAAAGATAATAAAGTCAACAGGCGTCAGTAAAAATGAAGAAGCTTTGCGTTAGAGCAAAATATACTATTCAGTATGGGAATAAAACTGAACGGAAAGTCACATAAATATTTCCATACATTTTTGTCGTGCTTCTTCTTTTATTTATAACCCCTATCCGCCATTTCAACAGACAATTTTGCAAGTCGAGTGCATTATTTGAAATTAGTATTTAGTCAAGTCATTCGTCAAGTCGGCTGTCGTTTGTTTTGTTGTGTCAAAACTAGGAAACGAATTCCATCATAAAAGAAAGCGCTTACGGAAACAGTAAGTAATTCGACGTAGCCAGTGGGGACTTCTGGAAAAAATTTGCAATCTCCACTGATGGGGTCTTCTCAGTGAAGATATCTGGAATATATACATATATAAAATTTGCAGAAACTTATGTAGCTAAGAAATGAATTCGAAAATTTTGTACCGATGATATCAAGTAGGTAATTTCGTTGCGCGCCTATCTAAATTATAACACTTGTACAAACTATGAGAAATTATGAATAGATAGACATTAAAGATAGCAGCAAGTTTTTCGGGCAGTGAGCACGAAACAAGTAATAAATATTATAATTTTTTTGTACTGTCGCCACCAAAAGTGGTTTTGTAATATTATTGCGCATTTGTAAAACAAACAAAAATATGAAATGAGCTTATGATTGACCATTTTCAAGCACAGTAAATATTCTTTATAGATACCTAAACGTAGGATATATGTGTGAGGGTAATCAGAAGCACGTCCCAGAAATTACGTTTAACAACACAAAATTGGTGTAATTCTTCACAATAGACGTGTTCAAAGCCAGTTTCCCGCACCAGAGCCACAGAAAAGAGTGGAAATACAAACGTTAGACGTGCACTGCACAGCACACGTTACTTTTGCACGAACTTTTTCGTGTCAAAAGCGTCTGTGTAAAGTAACGCCTATCACAGACAAAGTTGAATGAGAATGTCGTCTTTTTTGGTTGATTTTTTGACAGAGCTTGTTTTGAATATACCTCTACTTAGGCTCTGTCCAGATGAGGCGTTTTACGCGCGAGTTCACACGCGCGTTGACACTCGCGCGTTCTCGAGATACTATAACTACATACGAGTATATCGCGTCCAAAACCTGCCGCGCGTTTCTTCATACAATAAATTGAAACGCCCGCGTGGATTCGCGCGTAAAACGCCCCATCTTTTGTGATTGTGATCTTTTTGATTTTGTGTCAAAAACCTCTATCAAGGGCTTTAGGGCATCTGATATTACGATCAGATTCGAGTAGAAACCGGTCACAGAATATTTAGTCATCGGATCTCGAGAGCTGTTTCCAAAAATACCAACCGAATTAAACTTGTAAAGACATGTTATTAATCAAACATGTAGCTGACAAAACGTACAAAAATAAATGTCTGATTTTGAATTTGGTAGCTGATTTGGGTATTTTATCATGATTTCCCATTTGAGATCACCTAGCACTTTTGACATTTATGTGAAAGAATGTACAAAATGGTAAAAAGCTTATCGACTACCAACTTGTGTCGTCGATTGTACCAAAGACATGCCGATGCATAAATAATGCTGACTCCAAGTAATAATCGCGGTGAAACGAATCGTGAAATAATGTTTTGCAAATTGGCGTGTCACAACTGGTTTAGTCTATTTACAGAATAGATATTACTGTATGTGTAACAAAGTTCTATAACATATATTATGTGGTTTAGTTATACTTTACAACTTACAAGTCAATGTAACTTCAATCATCATGCCAGAAGTACACTGCTGAACATTATGCTGCCTGTATAGACTAGGAAGAAGATTCAGAGCTCTTTCAGTCTACTTATCACTCGCAGCTTTAAGTACTAGGCAGGTATAAAATTTTTTTTTTCAAAACCAAACCTCAAATATTGTTTCAGATTGCAATACAATGCTGTACAAAAACTGATGGGCCGATGACATTGTTACGGCGGAAAGTCAGTGGATAGCTCAAAGCCTTTATCAGGGAGGCATGTCGAACAATGGGCTTCTTCGGGTAGTAAGAAAATGTTGATGCAAGTCACGCGCATTCGTAGAACAATCAATAATAGATTGAAATCTGACATTTGATTGAACGGCGAACAACAGAGAATGATAGAGCACATAGTAGCTTCCACATGTTCATTCAAATAAAGAACACAAGTCAACTCAATGGTGTTCGGTATCGGCAGGCATATCTTAATGGCGTGTGCAGTCAAGCCTTGTTTGCTCCGTACGCCCGCACGCTTATTATGAATGCCACGTTACCCGGTCAAATCGAATAGCCATCCTGCTTGAGCGGCTTGTATGAAACCGACGAGCTACCACGCTCGGCCGGTTATTACGTTTCGTGCTATGAACAATGCATTATTGAAGGCAATCATGAGCACCAGCCAGGTGGCTGTTTACTTCGATTTGCTGATCAATTATTGCCGGTAGATTTTTTCGCAGTGTTCTATTTCAACCGGCCAGCACTTTTAGACTTGGAGGCATGAAGTTTTATTTTCGAAGTTCGATAAACCCGGCAGCGAAGAAAACCTTTTTCTTTTCGTTTTATTGGTCACCTTTCGCCTAAAAGGTAAAAGTCTACCCCAAATCTATTCACTTTAACCCCACTTTGGGCCGTCAACAACCAGCCATGTAGAAATACTGAAAATCGCATTTATTTGAATGCTTCTCTGGCAATTCGAAACAAACCTACAGAAGGCACAATCGATTGTTTGTCTAATGAAAGCGAAACAAGGGTCGCAGATAATGTTCCTACAATAAAAGGCACAAGTTTTACAACTCGTAACATTAGGGGCCCAAACCTAATTAAGATTTCGTCCGACTCCCATTCACGTACTTATTACACAGATGGTAATCACTTTTGTTAGGAAGTCTTCCTTTTGTGCAGAACCCAAACAACGGATGATAAATGGCTTCAGGTATCATTGCTTGATTAAAACTCTATCCACCTATTATAGAAGTGCCCATTTAAACGTTATAGACGAAATTATATATTAATATTACATATAAGCTAATACCTGTGACTTAGTACGCGTGCGAAACTTTCAATCAAAAATCAGTTTATATAGAACTCTATATTTAGTTTTTCCATATCTTTAATTTTAGTTTTGGGCTTTTTTACAGTTTTATAATAGTACTAGCCGTCGCCCGCGGCGTTGCTCGCGTTCTACCCTTTAGGATGCGACTTTTCAAAATTCCTCTCTTAGTGCCAAATTTCATACCACTAGGACTTATGATTTAGGCTGTGCGTTGATTCTAAGTCAGCTTCAAAAGAGTTTTATATATTGATGATAGATACATAAAATATATTAGGTACCTACACAAAAAATATTTAAGACTTATTATTCAAATATTGCTGAAAGCTTAAAAACGCATTATTGGAAAATTTTGAAAAATGAGGTCACGAAAAACTGAAGCCATTTGAGGTCAATCGTATAAATACACGATACTCAGTGATCACTTAAAAGAAGTTCTATTTTTGTTTTCTTTCATGAATTTATTCATTCACTGTGTTATTTTTGGCGATACAAATAAACGGGTCACGCAAAAGAAACAGGTGAGTAAAGGAAAAGAAAGTATATAAGTAATGTTAGAGGTTACGCGAATTTCGTCCTTATTGGAATACAATTATTACAGAAGGATGTATTCTGGAAAATTACGGACAAGACGTGGGGCGAACAAGGCACATATGTACCATAGTACTTTATTAGTATTGTAAAATAATGTTTGTATATAAGGAGGACAAACAACGACCGATTTTTGTAGATTCTAGTTTATTTTTTATTTCACAATAGGAGCATTATGATCTTTCAGATGTACCTCCTCGTTAATTCAAAACAATAAAGTAACAGGATCCCATCCCACTAATATTAAATGTCAAAGTTTAGTTGTTTGGATATTTGGATGATTGGATGTTTGTGTTTCAATGTATTTCATCTCGCTGAAACTACTGGTCCGATTTAGATGAAGCTTGGAATATATATAGTTCGTATACTGGATTAACACATAAGCTACTTTTTGTTCCACAAAATCAACAGGATTGAACGGGACGGGCGGAAGCTAGTAATATATGAATTCCACTCTACAAGTTAGATGTTCATCAAAAAAGGCCTAATATGTAGCTCGTACTCCTTCACTTGTCTTAACCACAGATCATATATAATACTTTACTAGTCTTAAGTATTCAGTGATGCTTATACTATTAAAAGAGACGTCGTCAGCTGCAGCCGTTTTCAAAGGCGTTTAATTGACGATTCAATTGGAAAGACAAACTTCTGAAAAGCTGCGGGCTGCGGCAGAACAACCCAGTGCTACCGCAGGCACAGAATACGTTACTGCTGGTCTCAGAATATCGAAGCTCTGATAATCTGAGCTGTTAGTATAGAACGTTCAATCTAGCATTGCAAAATGAACTTTAGATTTAGATCGTTAAACTCAATTTGGAGATGAATATTTCTGTTCTCAAATGTATTGTTGATTGTGAAAGCCGTAAAACCACTTGGTGTCTCGAAAAAAAAAGAATTAGTAATACTAGAAATAAGAAAGTTACTGAAAAACAACTTTCATAGGAGTATTTCACATACCTACTCATATTCATACCTATTGATACAAAGAAAGGGAGGAACGTAACACCACAAAACGCACTTTAGAGAAGGCATATCATGAGATTCCAATCTGTACTTTCTGTAAACGCAATATTGAATCTTACTACCACGGAACACGGTTGTTTTTTAGTTGAAATTCGGTGTGGGAGTGATACTAGCTGCCCCAGAGTAAATAGTGACTTCGGTAGACAGAGTTCGGGTATAAATTAATAGTTGAAAGTACATTGGTTGAATGGTTAGTTAGCAAATAGCTGGAATATATGTTTAAGTTGTCTTACCGTGGGTACATAGTACTACATTATAATTGTTGGGTTGGAAGCACAAGAATAAAAATGATTGATTACGAATGTTTACAGGCTTCTCTATCGAAAATAGGCTCACGTATAAAATTACCAGGCACGGTCGACATTTTTTTAATTTATTTACTTGATCGCTTCATAGTTGAGACTCCTGTTCAACTTTTCTAGGTATTCTATTGGCATCCTAGATTCTTCCGTAGAGCTACTGTTTTGATCAATAAATAGCAGTAGGAAAACGAGAAATATATTTTTTGTGGATCTACTGACTGAGATATATTTGTAGCATAATGAATAAAAAAGATAAAATGGGTAAAATGCACCAGAGTAGGTAAATCAATAAAAAATATATTATGGATATTTCACACAACGCCCTCTAGTCCCAAACTAAGCAAGATTTGTGGATTGCTGATAGAAAATTAATGATACTTACTTAATCACTTTCTTGTAAATACATAGGTAGTTATAATACATAGTAACACCCAGACAAACTAAAACCAAGTACCTAAAAACATAAATAAATAAAAAATACATTGACAGGCAAAAAGCCACTTTAAGTTAAAAGGAAAATAATGATCAAGACATCGTTATAATTTCTCGTTACACGACTCACCCTTTTAATAAACAAGAATATTACCGTCTTGTAAAATGGAAGTGTCAAATCACAAGGGTGGTGGGTAACTGTCAGTTTGACGTGCTAAGCGCAAATTGTTTGCCTCGATGGCAATATCGAATAATGTTGGACTAAGTGGCGCTGAGTGTACCTAATGGCGTTCTTCTTTGGTCTCCGTTTACAAAGAACGATGTTTTGACTACCTTTATTATAAATTTAAAAAAAAAACGATAAATGTGCTTCAAAAATTTAAAGTCGCTTTTACTGCATATTTTTCTTCTAGCTAAGCTGTTACATCGCATCATCACTTAATACCGCGTGCACACTATGCCCATACCGCCGCCGGCATCTTAGTGTGAATAAAGACGATGTTGCTGTGGCAATAAGTCCGCAGCATTCATGCCACAGCAACATCGCCTTTATTTTCACTAAGCGGCATGGGCATAATGTACACGCGGTATCTGGTGAGATCGAGCTCAAACAATTGCCAATAACTTGTAAAAAAATTGCAAAGCGAATTGAGCGCTATACAGAACACAGACAGGTCATGTAACCTATCAGCTGTCAATGTCATGTTATCCGAATGTCAGACATATGTCAAATATATTATTTTTATGCTCTCATCATTCACGTGCTCTTTTTACGAGGCCACACGTTCGAAAAAAATATATCTAACGAACCCAATATATTCTACAAACGTAGATCGAGTAATACGATATGCAGCAAAAACGACTTGTGAACTTTTAAGCCCACTTTCAAAGGCATTTATCAAAATATCAGCTATCAAAAGTGCGAAGCCTCTATTGTTCTCTTTATGAATAGGGCTGCTACGTCTTGTAGGTGAATAGGTCATGAACGTTTGCAGAGGTAGGTAGTAGAAGGTACATCAAAATAAAGTACATAATATTATTCTTGGCCATCACAAATGTTATCAAAATATAATACCTAGTCGTAGTAATGTTGAAAAGTAGTTTAACTCTAATTTGCATAATTACTAGAACTAGGTACAATTTTTAAAAACATTTTTTTATGTAAAAATAGGAAGAGGTTTTTAATTCGGTTAAAGGTCGCTGCATAGCGATAAGACCGCCCATTGTACTATTAATTTAAGTTTTGTTTTTTTATTTTCTTGTAATTCCTAGGTTAAGGTGTGCAATAAAGTATTTTCTATCTTCTATCTATCTAAAGGTGTCGTTTTTTACCATAGTTTGTGTTAGTTTTTTGTAAGAAATAAAGGGAATAATCCATTTTCTATAGTAGGTACGGGTATGTAGATGTGCCTAGTGCCTACCTAAGTCTTATCAAGAACGTGAATATTGAGAAATTTAAGACCAGTCCGTTTTTTTTAAGTAAGAAGAACTTATTACGTAGTTTTCAAAACATTATACCTACTAACATACACAAACCTACTACGTTAATTCCGAGATTTCTTTTGGACTCAACTTCACACCTCTTTCGAGGAATGCGGCAAGTTAGTGTGAGATGACCGACTCGTCGACTCACTAAACCAGCCTCGATGCTTGACAACCCTGGACCCCGGGTCCTCGAACCACGCCAGAGCCCTCACCACATATCGTCTATAAAAAGCACGTTATGGAGAACATCACACCCCTATCCAGCTTATACAGTGCCGTGACGAATACGATTTGCATATGAAACTGAGCTGAAACATCACTTTGCCTCACGCCTCTAGTTGAGTTATGCTTTCCTGGTACAGACAAAGACGATGTGTTGAGTACTTGGGCGTTAGCACGCAAGAGATATGAGGCCGGTCTTCATAGCCTAGAATGGGTGAATGAAAATTAAAACATATGAGAACCACTGTAGGTTGGAAATTAGATGGAGTAGACTTTAGGTACGTATTTACATTCTACATTCAAGAGTGTTCGTTGAAATAAAGAACACATCAGAGTTACAAAAGAGTTATTTATTTGACAGGATGTAGGTATTCTTGAAATAAAAACCAAACGTCGATAACCCTTTTGTAGCTTCTTCTTCTTTAGTATTTTTTCATACATAGTTTTAGTGCTGAATCTCGATTGTTTCATTTTTTTTATTTATCATGACGCCTTCGAAAGAGGATGGTGGGAGGAAGCTTGGGACAGAAAATATTGGAAGTCTTTGGGGGAGACCTTTGCCCAGCAGTGGCAGGATTTAGGTTAAATAAAAAAAGAATAATATTATGTATCATATTGTCTCGCATGTTAGTGATGCATGCATTCGTTTTTAAGAGTACCTACTATACAACAGCCAGCTGGGTCGTTTTAAGTGTCCCAGAATACATAGTAGTGACTATGACTCCCAAAACAGTGAAGACCGTCAAAGAGCACCAATATATTTAAGAAATACCTACTTCATACATTTTTATTCTATTATTCATAAGTACCCACTATATATTTTTATTATATTCTTTGAAGTTCTGAATTATTGTAACTATAATGTAAACTGTTGGTTAACTTATATAAGCCTTACTAATCAAATAATTTCTCAGCCATACCTAATAGTTTTACGAGTTTGTTACGGTGGTTGTCACCATTAAGCTCTTTATTAATTTCACTCTCTCGTCTATTTTTTTTAATTAGCCTTTTCTGTCCCACTTCTGGGCAAAGGCCTCTTCCCCTTCTGTCTATTACCGCTAATAATTTCCAACATAACATAATGTACGTACGAAAAACAGCGGCCACCGCATTATTAGAGAAGAAACAAAAGCTCTAAAACGGAGTGCGACACAGCAGTTTCAAAGGTAGCAGACGGGTTCTAAACATTAATATCTAATGAGCAGTAATGGAACTCGTCTGCGCTATAATATCTCGCGTAATGACGGATTTATTGCGTAGTGTGGTAGTATGCTGTGGACGGTGAGTGACGTCATCGATTGCGGTAGGTTCGTTTCAGACTTTGGCAAACGGCCATTACGGATTTAAATAAAATGGCGTACATAAAATTAGGATGCCTTGGATATTGCCTTTTTGTCTTATATGGCTTTCTGTAGGGGTATCTTTTTCTTATGAAAACCTGCCAGGTTTAAGCCTGGCAGGTTTTCTGAACTGTTTTTATACTAAATCATTGGTATTCTGTGACTAAATAGTGACATTAACGCGTTTCAGCGCGTTTTTTGCCGTCAAAAGCTTCTTGTTTTCGTATATCTGCAGCCGTATATATCTGTACGTCACTTGACACTATGCTGGGCAGCGAACGCAGTTCAGAGCTTGCGATACGGGGGCTGTCGTTTATAGTGAATATTCTATTGCTACGTATATTTTAGCAATCAAATCTTTATTTTGAGCTATTAATACTTCTTAGGTATAAATAGAAAAAACATTCGAAAAAGAAGAATGGTAGCTAAATCAAGACTCCCGCCTTTTCGATCATAATTTTTTTTTTCATATTACCTACTGCTCCTTAGTTATCCAAGGAGAAGTAATATAAAAAAAAATCATCCACCAATAGGAATCGTTTAATATAAAAAGCACAACACAACGATCCCTATTGGTGCATTTCAAACCACATTCTTATAAACGTAACTTAAGCTTAGCTCTGATGGAAAACCACCCTTAAAGTTAGTAATACACCTTACGGTATCATTAGACATGTCAACACTAATTCTCTGTAATTCCTACGTCATTATCTCGCCACAGGCGGCCAGAGCCAAGTGGCGACACTAACTAACGAAATAACAGGCCCTTGGCCAAATTGAAGTCTGTTACGTGCCAACCAAGCCTTATTTCCAACTTGAAGGCAAGATTGCCGGCAATGGAACGTCTTCATAATATTGGAAGCGATAAGAACATTTAGCTATATTTTATGGGTTTGAAATTTAGATTGTGCACGAAATAATTTAACTATGGTCCATCGTGCTCTTGCTATTCTGTTGAGAATAATTCTTTATGCCGATAAATCAGCATTAAACCTCCTTTGAAATAAGTTCTCATAAGTTTATACAAAATGCATTTTTTTTTCTAATACGGTAATAATTAATTTATTAGAGTTTAGAGACATTTATCTCAATGTAATTTCTTTGAAAGTGCCTCTAAACATTGGTAATAGCAGCGTTTTCAATCATTTTAATAGGTACCTACAGTCGTACAATTGGTACTCAAGGGTTGTTTCAACAAATTTCTTGAAAGCTGTGTTTGTTTTAGAAACTACTGGCATAGGTACCAAAATGGAGGATAGCGAATGCTGACACAGAGTTCATTATATTAGTTCGTATTTGTGAGATTAATACGACCTAGTTAGTAGATATTATTATAACTTTATACAGGTTGTCCCAGAACTAGTTTTGTCTGAGCACGTGTTTTACTATAGGGTGTACACAATGGCCGATATAGCCACCGGCACGGTCCTGACATGTCAGTGGAACAAAAATGTCGACGACGACACGGTTAACTGTCTAGTACCTACTAAATGTACTAGAGATATCGTGTAGGTGTCGTATCGGCGTTGTAAAAAAGGCAAAACCTCGCGAAAATGAAATTTCTGTCTGAATATCTTCGTTATAACGTAGACCATTCATAATGGATGTTCGTCGAAGTTCCGAACTAAGTTTCGTATCAATTAAACGCTGACTTATATCCTGTTACATGAAAGCTTAAATGGAGAAGGCAAAGTTGGACTTCAAAACTCAAAATATACAATCCATTTACAGAAAAAGAAAACGATTATTTATTCAAGCCAAGTGAAACAGACAAAAAAAGATATTAAAACAAAGCAGTCATCCTCACGCCTTCAAAAACAATTCTTATTTTAATAAGCTAAAAGCTAACGAACTTTTAATACGACATTTCATTTAAAAAAGATTACCACGTAAAAATAATAAAACATATTTTTTTGGTTGGTGGTTGACCTTTACATAGACTGCGTTGCGTAGGTGGTTTCTGACCACAGACTTACAATAATATTTTTAGTCTGTGGTCATAAACCTACTACTTCATTACAACCGTTACCAAACGCGATAGATCGCCTCAACCACACATAGCTCTTGTGAAAATACTTCTTCAATAGTGAAACTTTGTTAGTGTAGTGTTGAAAAACAACATAAATCCCCCGGAATAAGCCGACGTGTAATCCGCTCCGGCTTGTCACCATGTTGTTAGCGCCTACGGTAATATTGTAGCAAATAATTTCATTTGGGGTTTGAGAGCGCAATTCGCTGTTTTGTGACAAACAGAGCCTATTTAGAAAGCTCAAAAACATCTGGTATAAATCATCATAGCATAACATACGACTTTGACTTTGCGTACGTGTCTGATTCTACAAATCGGATTTTCAATCCCATCCCTGCTTTTAAAGTAGTTGTATAACTAGTTGTATAACTAGTTGATGGTCAATAAATGTTGTTAAGCGGTTACTTCTGCCGATAACAATCACCTTAAAAGATTTCGTGACCCTTTCATTTTTACCAGTTATGGAGTTGGTACTCAATACTCATAACCGAAAAAACACACGGTTCGTGGTGCACCTCGTTGTACCGGGGCACAGAGCACAGAGTCTGTGTATTTGTTTTGACATTCGACTCGATTATACCTCACGCAAACGCATTCGCAAAGCGACAAATTTTGTATGAAACCCGGATAAGCGTCTTTAGCAGGCGATTTGGGATTTGTACAATTCCCAACAAAATTTGAAAGAATGCGTTTGCGTGAACTACGCTCGAGTCACAAGTCAAAACAAATGCACAGCCTTGGGGCTCTGATCATATACTACACCGGGGGCAACTTATTCTTCCCATGATCCGCCATCTACCTCTCCAAACTCCATTCGCACATCGCATCCAGTCACCTAATGATATACTTACGTACACTGCGGTTTGTCTGCTACAAACTTTCAGCAGACGATCCGCAATTCGTTTCTCGTCTATTCATCGCATTGATTTCGTTTCAGCTCCAGGCTCTTAATGTTGGAGCCTTGAAATCAGCGGAAGCTGTGGCTTAAGGGCTGATAAACGTCTAACAACTTCTCACTCGCACATTAGGTATCTGACACATCAATATTTATGAAGATATAAAATCACTGAAATGTTATATGAAAAATCGCAAATAACCATGTTGTGTGCAATAATATTGCACAAGGTTCAGCATAAATATAATTTTGATCCAACCAAATTTTCCGACCAAATGATAATTTTTTTGTATTTTTACTTTTAGCTTATTTTCCACTTTCCAATTGTAAAATTTGTTTGGATTGTGGTACTATTATTGTTTTGGTTTTCAGAACATCACAATTACAATACGTGCAAGTTAAAAAATATAAATGCATATTTAAGTTTTATACTGTAGCTTCTTTTATTTCTCAGTCAATGGACAATCTAAGAAAGTACTAGTGTCATAGCGTATACGCTAGTTTTCTACCCTCGCTTACCAGAGTGGTGGCACTAACTCAATTACAGATATCCAGCTTGTTGAGGCCCGATCGAATGACTCTCAAGGTTTTCTTTCAACCGACTACTCCGATCGAATCATCATAATTACTGGTGCATTATGCGCAAGACGGTGAATTATTCAGAATTTGGGTTACGGTAACCCGAAGCGATGAACCCGTTTGCAAGGACCCAAAACCGATTGCGCAATAGTCACTAAGCCACCGACGGCTAAGAGAAACTGAAATAGATTAAGAAATTACTCGTCACTGGAGAACTAATAAAATGGTTATTGGTTGAGACAACTGACTTCACAAAATTTTATGCCATTTTGTGATTTTTACTACATCGCGAACAAAACCCAATGAAATGTTTAAATAGATTTTATTAAGAGAACTAGCCGTCGCCCGCGGCTTTGCTCGTAGTAGCAGCATACGCATTATTTGGTTTAAATTTTTTGCGACTTTTCAAAATTCCTTTCATAGTGCACCCCTACACTACATAAGGATACTATCTTCCAAATTTCATACCTCTAGGGTTTATGGTTTAGGCTGTGCGTTGATTGTCAGTCAGCTTCAAAGGAGTTTAATATATTTTTTGCAATACTGAAAATGAAAAGAGGTAATTGTGCGAGCATAAGCACACTCTTCCAATATTCATTACTATAGACTTTTAAGAGATGCTTCCAAGAGGTTTTCTTTTCTAAAAATAAATAAAACGTCACTGATAAATTAAATTTTTAGAAAAATGTCGTTATTTTAGCGTACCGTCTGAAGGTAACATAAAGAGCGACCTCGGCCTACATCCAGTGAATACCTACGTAAGTAGGCTGGCCTTACAAATAAACGAATTAAATTCCTTTGAAACGATAAACCTATCTACTATCTTGTAGCGGATCTATGTTGAAATTCGCTAAATTCACGTCAACATGAATAAAACTAGCTAGCTAGACAAATGTAGCTTTCGTCCGCGCCTTCGCTCGGGTCGTAACTCTGATCAACATAACCGAGCATCAAAAGTACTATATTTCGCTATTTTTTCAATGTACATAATTATACTGGCAAATTGCTATTTGAAATAAGTATTTACCCTCATTGTTTAGTTAGGCAATATTAAATACTACCCGTCGCCCGCGGCGTTGTTCGCGTTCCAAACCCTTTAGAGTGTGACTTTTCAAAATTCATTTCTTAGTGCACCTCTGCACTATATAAGGATACTACCCTCCAAATTTCATACCTCTAGGACTTATAGTTTAGGCTGTGCGTTGATTCTAAGTCAGCTTCAAAAGAGTTTTTACAATATTTTACAATAATATAGATATTTAGAAGATTTACAATTCTACAAATTGTCTACACTAGTATTTAGCACAATAACAATTTCCTTTAAAATCTTCTTTTACATAATGGTTTAAAAAATAACTTAAAGAACTATCGGGTTTAGCCTTATCTTAATAGTTCGTATAGATTTACGTATCTTCACACATGACACCCTTTTCTAGTCTACCGCCCTTTCAAAGAGCCCATAACTAAGGGGCAGGGAAGTAGTTTATGAAGTAGAAATTTGATAGGGCTGAAATTCAAGTCTTATACCCCTTTTCACATGACCCGGTTGCCGGATAGCCGGTGCTAGGTACCCGGCGGGTGGGTATTATACCTTTTTTTGTTAAGCAAGGGCATGCCTCATAGCGCAGTTAATAGCGCACGTGATGTATGCCCAATAATGCCCATAACGCATGCATTATTGAGAGTTAAAGGCCTACTAGTTCAACCTATATCTGATAACAAAGTTACTAAGGTGGGCTCCAAAGCTACGTGCAGACAAAGTTTCATGAAAATATTATTATTTATGGTGCCTGATTTTGCTGTCTGTTTGACTACAGTCAATAACAGAAGTTGAGACTTTCAAAAATAAAGATATATTAACGACATACGTCGCGTCAGTATTGACCTGCTCCAAATGTGTGACATCTCGAACATGCTTTTACATTTTACGAAATTTGGTGGGATGCCTACACCTACTAAATCCTGATAGAATACACTGTTAGAACAACGAAGCCGTTTAAACTCGCTCGAGCAAAAAAAATCAGTGGTCAGCCGAAGTAGACATTATAAGTAAACTTACCTACCTACAGGCCACGTATCGTAAGCTCTGAACTGCTTTCGCTGCCCAGCATAATGTCATGTGACGTGGCTGAGGGTTAGTTCCGCTATGCACGAGTCCCGCTTTGCTCGGATTCTAAAATACCTAAATAAAAGTGCCGCTATGGCCGCTATGCTCGGAATCAGATTCTCGGACTGTAGAAAAGAAAAAATATACAACAACAACAACTTCTTGGTTTGTGACTTTTGTGGCTAGTTGTCACAATTCTACCAGTGTCGAGTTTGCTAATGCTAGTATCTTAAACAAGAGGGGAGTGCGGATAAGAATATGGTCAGTGTTCAAAGGGAAAAAATGTGGAACGCTTCACGATTCTGCGTGTCATCCTTGCGCAGGGGCCATGCTAATCTTCTCTGTATCGTCCCATTTTTAGTATGCACCGCCGAAGCTAGTACGAAAAAATATACGAAAACTAGAAGCGTTTGACGGCAAAAGACGCGCTGAAATGCTCTAATGTCACTATTTAGTCACAGAATACCTATGATTTAGTATGAAAATAGTTCAGAAAACCTGCCATGCTTAAGCAAGGCAGCACACCGATAGCGCCGCTGGTACTAAGTAATACCCCCCAAGGCATCAAGCAGCAACAATGTTGCCGTAGCCGAAACCGGGCAGGAAGAAATCATCATCATCACTAAGTAATATTTATTGATAAGACATTTAGTAAATCGTCATCATGCTATGATGTCGACTGTACTAGCACAGTTCTGGATAGTTCTACCCTTCAAGCTAGACGTGACTTGGAGTTTGCTCGTTCAAGGTCTCCGTGTACGCCTATAGGCTGATACAAGCAAAAGTTACTGAACCATTTAGTACACACACTAGGTTTAGTCTGTAGCTTCCCTTGCGTCACTCTGATTTTGTTAGGTGTTTGGTAATTTTCAGTATACTTCTTTGTAAGCAGGATCATACAAAAAGTGCAAGGAATAAGGCTGTAGTTTTTGGGCGTTCGTCTAGGCTCTGAGCGCCGAGTCTGTGCCTTTGTTTTGACTTTCGGCTCGAGTATAGCACACGCAAACGCATTCGCAAAGCGAGAAATTTTGCATGAAAACCGGATAGGCGCCTCTAGCGGGAGATTCGGGAATTGTGCAATTCCCAAATGTCGCGCTTTGCAAATGCTTTTGCGTGAGCTATACTCGAGCTGAAAGTCAAAACAAATGCACGGACTCGAGGCTCTGGTCGCGAGGAACTGGCACCGAAACCTCTAGTTTATTAGACAAAATAATCCGTGCGATTTTACTAAATAAAAAATATTTGACTTTGTAAACTTATAAAACCAATTTTAATGTTTCTGAATTTCTTGCAAGAAAATAATTTCTAGGCTGAATAGCTGGATAATAATTGCATCGCCTCGCACACCAGTTTTATCCGGTTCCATCCAGTCTTATCAGGCCAGCCCCGAGCGATGAGGTCGGTACGCGCGCACCACTGCGTATTGGATTGACATGTAATTTTGTGATCGCACTGCATCCGAACATCACTATTTCTATACAGATGGAAAAAAAATACGGTCCGCGTTTTCTGTGGCTTTGTTTTAAAAATGCAGCTGTGATTTTTGGGCGAGTAAGCGATTTTCCGAACTGTTTGTTTATTAGACGAGGCTCGGGTGAAGTCGATGATGATGATGATCGTCGAATATCGAAGCGGTAAATCTAAGAATATTTTTTATGGACTAAATGCTGACGTTCGCATGACGACTCTACCGAACAGATTTGAGAATGTACTAATAAGCATGTGTTTGAAGTTAATGTCGTCTATAAATTCTTAACCTGTATGCGACTTATCGAAAAGAACTGAAATACGTAACTATTTACTTTGACTAACTATTTTCTACTACAGCAAAAGCATTTTAAAGAATTAGCAATTTTAAATGTAGAAAAACTTCTAAATCTAGAGTCACAATAAAATGAATGTTTGCAATTAGACATAAAACAGATTTTAATGTAACAAAAAGTAAGACAATGTTTAAATCTACTCCCTCGCACTCTGGTATTAAGCACCGGGAGCAATTTCCCATTTTCTTCAGTAGAGCCGTGTACTAGCTGCACTAAAGTACTATCTTCTACCATTTGTTCTCACTACTAACTCACTTTTCTTTTAAACAACTGGTATTTAGTATTAATTTATCCTCAAAATAATATTACAGACAATTGTACTATATAAATTGTTTGCAACGGTGTGTAGATCGCTCAACTGTATTATGTAAATTATGTAAATTGTACTAAGGTAGTAGGTACAACATCTAAAGCGTCACTCTTTCTAGATACAGTTTAAACCGAAATTAAAGACGCACTATGACGCGCATGTTTCATGCACTATCCAAAACTAAGCATTTTGTCACGAGCTTTTGTAAGATAAGCTAAAGTGGTCGTACTGTTTGACTTTTCTGGCGAGTTATTGTTCTATTTTAGCTCGTTGGCGCTTCAGAGTTTGAACAAGAAGGTATTAAGTTTTGAGTACTCTGAATAACCCTCAAGAAGGAAAATTGTTTCTTTTTTTCCGAACGAACGTCCCGAGATCTTCGAGAACCGATAGTAGCGGTCAAGCATTAGGTGGATTACACGGGCCGCGCCCCGACGCGCGAAATGACAACTTAAGCACCTGCTCATCGTCTTAATGTCGAGGTGAAAAGATATACAGTCGGGATGATAGAGTACTATCGGAGATTATCAAACGAACAGCTGTTTACGCTGGGAATAACCTGTTACGGTGATCAGAGGATGGACCGGTATAAAACACATTATTGATTTATTTACCCACTACGTACTACCAGATCCACTTTTTAACGGACCTCAAAAAAGGAGGTTCTCAATTCGGTTGTATTTTTTTTAAATGTTATCTCAAAACTCCGTCATTTATAAACCGATTTGAAAAATTATTTTTTTATCTGAACTACCAGATTGATCTCATAAATTTATCAAAATCG
Source organism: Eulithis prunata (assembly GCA_918843925.1). Lineage (NCBI taxonomy): Eukaryota > Metazoa > Arthropoda > Insecta > Lepidoptera > Geometridae > Eulithis > Eulithis prunata. The sequence goes on along the minus strand of OU974019.1, from coordinate 2,122,652 downwards.
GTTCAGTAGTTTGGCAGTTAATAAGAATAACTGGAAAAAACACGTACACGATAGTATGAATAGTAGTAGAGCTCTTTGTGAGAGCTCGTCCGGGGAAGTACTAGCACCGTACCTATTTCTGCCGCCAAGCAGCGATGTTCGCATTGCTGTGTTCCGGTTTGAAGGGTAAGGGCGCCGGTGTAATTACAGGCACATGAGACTTCAACATCTTTACGTCTCAGAGTGATGGACGCAGTGCATTACCTTACAGGGCACGTCCTCATTGGACTTGCTCTGTGAGGTAATGCATTGTTATAGGCAGAAGTTACCACTTAACATCAGGTGAGCTATCAGCTTGTTTCATTACTTTTACCATAAAAAAAATAACAACTTTGCTTATTTTGCTTTCCTGTGACTTTTTAGTGGTGCTTACGTTACTTAAGTCAAAACATAGTCAAATTGATGTTGGTTTTTCGAGTTTTCGAGGATCTAGCGCCTATATGGCTATCGAGTTGCCTTAGTACGAGTAAGAAACAAATAATCATGAATCTCTTTGGAAATATTTAAATGAAAATAACTTGAAAGGAATGCGTGATAGCAGCCCTCAGTAATAAATACAAGTTGAGTTCTAAGCCCGAGTGTGCGCGTCTACTAAAAATGCAAAAAGCGTTCCATGAAGCGTACATAACTCGAACACAAAAGCGTGCATCAAGGTTTTTTACATGTCGTCTCACAGAAACACCCCGTGTGAGACTGTTGCTTTATAAAATCGCACTCGGTGTGACTTTTAAATAAGATCGCGTTACAGAACAAGATATTTTAGAGTTGAACCGAGCGCTTTATCTAAATGTAAATAAAGCCTAGTTTGCTTTGAAACGTTGAGAAAAATTTAGATATTTTTTGTTTGAGTTTTCAGCTGTGATTTTAACGGTACTCTGTGTTAAGTGTTTGAAAAGGAGCTTGGCAGTAAAACTCTACTTGTCATTGAGCTTTTTAAACAAGCTTAAAAAAAGGTGAAGTAAAGAACTCGTTCTACTCCTAATTTAATATGTCTAACTAACTTTCAAAATAGGAGGATTTTATTAAACTTAGTACGTCTTTTTTACTTTTTATGTATCTTTTATCTATGGCTAATATCAATGTCGTGAACGTTCTCTAAACGTTTCATTTGTGAAGGGGTAGTTTTGTATAGTACATAAAACCGAGCAAAAGTTAATTCAACACAATCTCAAATAGGTAGATAGTAAAACACCAGCAATGGTTAAAAGGACCTAATATTTTTGTTACAATTTTTGAAGTTTTGTAAAATTAACTGGGGGGCAATCGTTGTCCTTTAAAAGCCTAGCAGGTTTTCTGAACTGTTTTCATACTAAATGATAGGTATTCTGTGACTAAATAGTGACATTAGCGTGTTTCAGCGCGTTTTTTACCGGCAAAAGCTTCTTGTTTTCGTATATCTGTGGCCGCATCGCTAGACATTATGCTGGGCAGCGAAAGCAGTTCAGAGCTTACGATATGAGGGCTGGTTATTGCAACTTGTAAACGAATTAAACCTACCTAATGTAAGGCTATTGACGCTAAGAGTATCCTTATAAACCTTGTGGTTTCCTTAGTGCTATAGTACAATATAAGTTATGTGTTCTTTTTTTATGTTTCCATCGAACAAGCTTTGCTTAGTTTGGGACTAAAAGGAGTTGTGTTAAGTGTCCGTGGATATTATTATTATTATTATAATGATAAATGAATTAAAAATAAAATTTGTTCCTCAATCAGCGGTTACTTACCATTATTTCCTTTGCAAGGATCATTTCTTTCGGCAGTTTAGATTAAACAGTTTAAGTGCTGGTAATTTACTTTAGTGGTTATAATTAACCTTGTTTCCAATGGGTTTCTTTTAGTAATGGGTTGCCTGCAACGTCATAAAGGTATTGCATGCAGTGCATTGTAATTGCTTCCACAATGCAGGCAGGCAACCGGGATTGGCTTTGTTATTCAAGAGAGCCTTGTTAAGCCTCCTTCTGCCTTTTGTACGTCTCTCGTACTCCAAAGCTTCATTTGACTAAGAAATTACTAAAATAGATAGATAGATAGAAAACTCTTTATTGTACACCACTTTTATAGAACCAACTAGCCGTCTCCCGCGGCGTTGCTCGCGTTAGAGTGTGACTTTCCAAAATTCCTTTCTTAGTGCGCCCCTACACTATATAAGGAACCTACCCTCCAAATTTCATACCTCTAGGACTTATAGTTTAGACAGTGCGTTGATTCTCTGTCAGCTTCAAAAGAGTTTTATATATATTGATGATAATTGAATCGAGAAACAATTTTGTTGTTTTTTAATTCAATAATAACACGCATTCTTCATATGTATTTTTTACTGCGGGTATTATGATCAAATAAATAGTACAAGAATACTGTCACAGTTCAAATTCAGTTGATTGTAAAAAGAAGACCTATAGGTACCCCCATATCGTAATCTCTGAACTGGTTTCGCTGGGTAGCATAATGTCAAACAACGTGGCTACAGATAGGTATACGAAAACAAGAAGCTTTTGACGGCGAAAAACGCGCTGAAACGGGGTAATGTCACAATTTAGTCACAAAAAATATATAAAGTAACTATTCAACCCACGAAAAACAAACATTATCTTATACATAAAAAACTCAGTACTGGTCTATTGCTGGTCAATATCTTTTAGTCACTAGATATTGAGTAATATCTGATACACTAGATTCTAGTGTATCAAATATTACTTCCACAGCTGACCGACTCAGCATTGGATGCATTTTAGATCTCTTGTTTGGTTGTGATTGGCTGATCTACCATTGACTGACTCAGGACCCCTGAGACAAAGCAGACAAAGTGCTCAAATGGCTGTTCTGACCAAGCCTGGCTTTGAACAAACGCTAATTGAATATTCACGGCCAAACGCCAGTGATGTGATTTCGACCGTAAACCACTTTGCTGTCACCAAATTACTGCTCATTGTTTGACTTCGGTAAATATTGTAAACTAGCTGTCGCCCGCGGCTTTGCTCGCATAGTAGCAGCATACGCATTATTTGGTTAAAATATTTGATCCTAATCTTAGACCCCTAAGGGCGCGACTTTTCAAAATTCCTTTCTTAGAGCACTATATAAGGATACTACCCTCCAAATTTCATACCTCTAGGACTTATAGTCTAGGCTGTGCCGATCTGTGGTAAAAATACCACTAATATTGTTTTTTAGGTTAATTTTTTTTCATATTTCGTGAGTATTTCTTATTTCAGAGAAAAACTGACCATATATGAAGCAGTAACACACGCAAGGTTATTATGTTAACGAAAGGAAAAGATTTATTCAACTGTATCGATTGTCAGTTTATTTCGGAAGGCCCATCGGGCTTCGCTAACTTCGGGGTCTACATTTTGTATGAGACTATTTGTATTCTGGCCATACGGTAATTGGTATTAGTTATTTTAAGTAAATTGGTATCGGTTATTTTAAGTAATTAATACCTTAAGTGTACTCAATTATAGATAACTACAGAACGTAGTAAGTGTATTCAGTTATATATTTCATGATATTAATAATAATCGTTCGAATAACAAAACCACGATAACATTTAAATCGAATTTATTGCGTGATTTTTTTTTCTAGTACAAAATAACGAATAACACCTGAGTCTGTAATGGGTTATTCCTGTTTCGGACTACCGATCTCTCGTCCCACTGGGCCGAAACAGCCAAACCTTTCAATTTTAAAATAGGTCTACTATCATTCCCATTAGGTAAACGAGCTTTTTGGCGCTCCATTGATCTATAATAATCATAAATAAAAAATAACCTTGGACACAACACTCTCTAGTCCCAAATTAAGCAAAGCTTGTACTTTCTTATGTTCCACGATTTACGTTCATATGTAGTTGGCGACTAAAACAAAATAAAAAAAAGAATGACTTTATTCTATGGCATTTCAGTACCATTCATTGGAATCTCACCATCACATTGTTTAAAGATAAATTACCTATTGTACGTATACCTTTCCACCTGGACATAGAGTTCAAATCGCGACTTCACAGCTGTTTGGATTTGGGTTCCATTTACCTTGATTCAGCAGTCGGATTGACCTCTGCGGCATTGTGATACGGTGCATAATTGCATGAATTCGGTTTGTAAGCCGGATCGATTGCAGCCGCAGCTATTTCAGGCCTGGCCACCGACGCAGACTGCAGACAGAATCAATGTCAGCCTTAATTGGGAAACACGGCGGAGACATTTTTGTTCGAGATCAATAGCTAAATCCGGAACTGCTCTGCCGGTTGTGGATTACGTAGTAAAGTAGAGTATAACTAAACAAGTAGAGATCAACATCAACTAATATAAAACTAAACGTCCTTGCAAAGCGTTGACCACAAGGTTGTGACTTGTGAAACTATCCTCGTACGTATTTATATAAACATAAGCAACAGAATAATGCAGTTTACCTAGTCGCGAGAATCTGGCACCTAGGAATTATCTAGTTAATAAGATTCTAATGATCTTTGTGATTTTACTTAATAAAAGAATGAATGAATGAATGGAAATACTTTATTGTACTTAGGTACACCTTACAAACTAATATGTGAGACAAATTATATTACACTACGTACAATGGGCGGTCTTATCGCTAGGGAGCGATTTCTTCCAGACAACCTCAAAGTCAAAAGATTTTTGACTTTGACTTCACGTTAGTTTGTAGATGGCGTTTGGGCATTTGCACACTGGCCAAGTGGCCATACGGAACCGATTGGCATCCACACGAAATGCATTTCAGTGACTCGAAAGTAAAAATATCGGTTTTAGCATCGATATTAGTATTAGTACCTGTTTACTCTACTTTTGTTTTTTTTTGTTTAATCTGGAGGGTGAGACTAACATTACGAGTACAAGTAGGTATGTTTAAGTATTTTGCTATTGGGCGTTCACAACTTACTGGTGTAGGTGTTCTGCGAAAACAGACGTAAATAATATTAAAAAATATTTTAACCAACTTCATCATCACTCACGTTATATTAGCAATGAATACACATTATATTAATAGAGTAATTTTACAGCTAAAACAACACTTAAAACCTTTATAATATAATTTTAACAATAACTCACTGTAACCAAGCGCAATCAGTTAATTACTTACGAAACATTAATTTAGTAAATCTCTGTTCCATTTTATTGTAATTAGCTTTATTTATTTTGTAACAGAACATAAATAACTTTAGTTGTATAGGTTTAAAAATATAAACAAATAAAATAAATTAATAAACAGCCAAGTGACCCCACACCTCAACATACACCTCACGAGAACAATGAGTGCTTTCACACTGCTACCGACACGACACCTACACGATATCGTCGGGACTAATCAAATTTAGTACTACATCACTAGTACTAAACGCTTTCACATCAACCAACACAGATATTTTGATTGCAGCCAATGATATATCGGTATCGGCGAGCCAAAATTACAATGAAGTTTGTCTAACTTAACACTCATTAGTTACCTTCATTGTGACGGCCTATTCACAGTATCCACCCGTCCCATCATAATCATCAACTACCTACCACCTTGTAACCAGAGAAGCTCTCAGGCTGAAAGTTGATGGTTTAGATAGATAGATAGATAGATATATCCTTTATTGCACACCAAGAAAAGAAGAAAAACCATAAAAGAGAAATAATTTTGGAGTATGAGGTACAATGGGCGGTCTTATCGCTATAAGCGATCTCTTCCAGACAACCTTTGGATGGACAGAAGCATGTCGATTAGGTAAGAACGGGGCGCACATAAAAATAAATACTTACGTAAAAAATGTTAATAATTTATCAGTAATATATACCTATATAATATACATAATACATAAATATTATTTTTAGTTTAGTTATTAAGTTTACAATTGAAGACTAGCTCGGACACTCCATATCAATTCTACATCAATTTCCGGACTGGTTGGTAATTTTTCAGCGCGGCCGCCGCCGGCCCGACTTGGCACCTAATTTATGGCACTACGGCCACCGGGAAGGAAGCAGAATTAACATACAACGTCCGAGACCGACAAAGAAACCACAAAGTGCTTGCTTCCTAGCGATAGCGATGCAGTGCCGCACGCTCGTCATAATATCGCAATCATTGCCTATTGATATGCTGATCCCAAAGTACAATACGCATTTGTATGTGTGCGTATTCTTTTCAGCCAAAATACGCAAAAAAGCAGTACTCATCGTATGGATATTGTCACACTGTTACCGACACGACAACTATAGACGATATCGGAAGAAAACTCATCTCACCCATTTTTAGCACTAAACGCTTGCACGTTTCGTGTCTACGCCAACTGCAATATTCGTATTGGAGCAACTAACATTATAAGTGAGTAAATCGTGCGTTTGCAACACACATGAAAACATGAGCTTATAAGTAAAGAAATACAGCTAACAATGTAACTGTATCGTGTGGGTGTCGATATGGGTGAGTGTGCAAATACTCGATATGCGTTGTCTTCTTTAAAACTGGGAGAATAGAGTACATTTTCCAACGTCATAATTTCCTGGGTTGCAGCATCTGAATGCAAAAAGCTCTCAATGTCATCGACACTGGATAGTCTGGATACGTCTTGAATAAACATTTCGTAGACACTTTCTAAGAAATATGTAAGTTTTCTCAGAAAATGTGGGTACTTTGAAATAACTTTTTCCCTATCCTCTGATACGGCTAGACGGGAGAATGTATTTCATTTGAAACTTACTCAACTTATGTTATTGTTGTAATATCTAGAAGAATTGGCACAGTTGAGTAAAACAGAAACAAAACTCGATGAATCGATTTAGTAAAAGCAAGAGATAGTGAACATTTTTCTCTGTAAAGCAAAGTTTCTGAGTAAAGACAGCGGAATTACTGTAAGCCACTTTTTTCCCTCGCCTACAACAATCTAAAAACTGAAGTTTCAAGCAACAAGCTGCCGGAGACTTCATAAACATTAAATAAAAGGTATCCGGGAGCTTTCGTCTTTTAAACTATGAAATATTGCTCGTATAAAGCTCTTAGCGAACACTTTTTCTGCGAGTTTCTTAAAGTTTAGCGAGTGCTGGCACTTTACGTATTTTTTCTGTTCGTTTATCATAAGCATCAATGTGTGGCTCTTTCATGGCTTTGTTTGGCCAAAGTTATGCGAGGGTAGAACCCGTTCTTTTTTCTCACACTTAATGATATCGTCAGTTTATGTCCAGTTTTCTACGAAAATTATTTTCAACTAGCTGATACCCGCGACTTCGTACGCGTGCGTAACTTTCCAACAAAAAATATCTGTCAACCAGCATACGATGAACCTCGTGTCAAAGGCTACTTTTGGTTTAGAGAGGTCAGGCTGTATTTAAGAATTCACGTCTTTAATTTCAATAAAATATAGCCTATGTTTCAATCCGGAAAAAAGGCTTCTGAATGGTAAGTTTCATTGAAATTGGTCCAGTAGTTTAGGCTTGATCCGCGAACAAACAAACAGACAAACTCGATATTTGAAATCAGAATCGTTTATTTAGTAAAACTGCATATTTAGTTTTCCCATATCTTTAATTTTAATTTTTGGCTTTTTACAAATTTATAATAGTATAGATATGTACGTACACTCAGCTTGACAACAACCTACGAGTGAGATTTTCAGACGTGTATTTTTTTCGGACTAACTTTTATAGGGCAAGCACTAAGCAGTAACAAAATCGTAAGTAAACCACAACATAACCACGCAAGACTGAAAAAAGTCGTTTCCAGTAAGTATTTACAAACGATAATATTATTTCAGTTTAAAGTTTCACGTTTATCCGATCCATTTCCCCGAAGCTTCGGATATTCAAATAAGATATTTTCACCGCATTTGCCAATTCTGACGGTTTTATGGACTCTATCCCTATAGACATAGAGGTGATGAAGATTGGGGTCGAACGTGGGAGGCTATCGATGATTTTTGTTTTATTTTTGCATGTTATAGCTTCTGGAAGATGGCTGCGACACAGATGTAAAGCTGACCCTCTGAATAATTCCTAAAATATATTCCATTTAAAGAAACGCGTGGGTTTTTTTGAAATACTAACACGACGTGATGGAATACATACACAGGTAGGTATTTTATTTTACCCAGCTGATTAAAAAAATGAGGTTACCTTATAATTTGAAAGCAGATAACAATAAACAAGAGCTTTCATACTTCTTTGTATATTTTGATAAAATCTAAATATAAAGCTGACTTAGAATCAACGCACAGCCTAAACTATAAGTCCTAGAGGTATGAAATTTGGAGGGTAGTATCCTTACATAAGAAAGGAATTTTTAAACGTCACACTCTAAAGGGTAGAACGCGAGCAACGCCCCGGGCGACGGCTAGTACAAAATATTAACATAGAGCTCAGCCTAAGTGCTCACACACGAACTAAATTCCAATCTTATCCTAATAGTTCTATCCTAACTCACATTGCAATGAACGTACAAAACAGTATATCTATTAGGTAAACGAGTGTTCAGTTTGGCAAAAATTTAGTTAATTAACTTAGTCTCACTTTAAAAGAAACAGTCAGAGCAAAATAATTGTTCTATGCAAACAGAATCACCAGTTTCTAGTTTAATAGAACAGTCCCAGTACGGATTCGACGCATACCGCGGACAAAAGCTCATACTTAAGCCAGACTAAGCCACCGGGTAATGTTTGTTCAGAAGGCAATAATGGTGCATGTCACTCCCAACATTTGACTGGGCAAAGTGGGCAAACTGGAATTCCGGAACCACTTGTCGGGATTCCGGGGTTTAACTTAGGATCTTACAATAGTGTGACTTTGCATTCTGCTGATTTAGTTCGCATTTTATTGTAATAGTGGACGAAACTAGCCATTATATTATTAAAATTTATATTGTCTTTCTTTTCTAGTTTTTATGGTGCTCTGTATCTTCTACAGAAGGTTTTTTTTACTTTTAGATATACATGAAGCCGGTACGTGATAAATTATATCAAACATAGGTACATATTTCTAGCCAAAAAGCAATAGAGTATGATTTTAACAGCTTGATTTTTTTTTACATAATATCTATAGATGAAATGTGGCTAAGTTACTAGGGTCCACACAGCAAAATTATTATTTAAATACCTATGAATCAATATTTCAACAACCCTCAAAAGAGAATTGAAAGACCCTTCTCATAATGAGATAAGGGTATTCTGAATAAGCAATAACTAACAAAATACCAATTAAACGATCGAACCGCGAATACATTCCACTACAACAAAGGACGTAGTAGACCCTGTTTATCCGTTTATCTGAGGACAATGACGACGTGTGACTTCGCAAATGAAGGGTCTAGGAGACTACGCAAAACAATACGTTAAAGTTCGTTTTGTTCTTTTGAAGTACACTGCGCGACGACACGGCTAACCTACAGAACACCGCGCACGGCGCAAAAAGCGGCCGCGCAGTGTAACTCTGACAATAACATATCCTCGTTTATAGTTCATAGTAGACGCCAAGGCGTTGGTGAACTAATTTATTGTGGCCCAATTGAATCTTCATTTGACAATTGCCCAGCCTCTTTGTTTGAGGTTCGGAATTTCGAGTAAGATTTGTTTCATTATGCCTCCTACCGACTTAATGGGTATTTGTTATCTTGAGCAAATCGGTGTCAAAAGTTCGGGGTGTAATTTGCGTAGATGGATTCTGTATAGGAATTTACTCACAATCTATTTTACACATCAGGTGGGGCACCGGCTTGTCCAATCATTTATTTTATTTGATTTCAATAAAATATAGCCTATGTTTCAATCCGGGAAAAGGGCTTCTGAATGGTATAAGTTTCATTGAAATTGGTCCAGTAGTTTAGGCGTGATCCAACAAACAAACAGATAAACAGACAAGCACACAAACTCGATTTTCGGAATCGTTTATTTAGTAGATCTGCATATTTAGTTCGTCCATATCTTTAATTTTAGTGTTTGGCTTTTTTACAGTTTTTTAGTAGGAAAATAAACAATAGATAGAAAAAAAATAGAGATACTAATCTTAGCAGCATTTACCAAAAGCCGTAAAAGTGCCGTACCTATCCATTAAAGTAAATCTGCTTAATCTAAGCGAAACTTTGAAAGGAAGTCTTTCTACTACAGTTTCATCGTAGAATGTCCATTATGAACAGCGCCGGTTCCAATGTCCCATTGGGGAGACATTAAACTACGTCCGAACCATGAATATGATTCACGTTCAGCTAGAACTAAGTTTTAATTAAAACTAGAAATATTTCTAGCAAAAATCCGGCTGCCAAGTTGGATATGAGCGGTTTTTACACTGATACGACCACTACACGATATTGACGGAGAGCTCATCTAATACATTTAATACAAGCAGTATTAGAAACACCGTGTCGGCTCCGACACTGATATTTTTCACGATATCATCTCACACACTTAGTAGGTACTTGACACACCGTGTCCGGTACCGATATTTTTGTTCAGGCAACTGATATGTCAGTGTCGTGTCAATGTCGGTGTCGGCCAGTGTGTATGAGCCAAGCTGGACTCGTATTTGACTTGCAGAAATACACGGTCTTATAGTAAAGCTAAGGGAAATCGACTGGAATAAGAGGGTAGTTTTAGCATTATTATTTAATTTAAAAGCGCAGAGCATCGCGGAATGTGTTTTCATTTAAAAGTGGTTTTGCGTAATTTTGTTACAGAAAAATTTTAATTGTATCAAATCGTACCAAGGGAAATAATCAAGCGTGTGTTTGCTGCTTTGTAATTAAACTTTTGTTATCTCTCTTACTATCTTAATCTTATTTTAGTTTCGTATTTACACGAAAAAATGTTTTACCTATTTTAAATTACATTTTAAGTCTGTTGAAATTATTTAGCTTTTTTGCGGGACTTCTAGATACTAAAGGAGATCTTCTTCCTGCAATATCTCGCTTTATAAAATTCCCAAAGCGAAAACAAAGCCATATGTCATATTCAGAATGGAATCCCACTAGACTAGGCGGCTAGACAGACGACTGTCTAGGCTCTAGGCATTTCTAATAAAAACATCAGATGGCTGCGTATGAAGAACTTGGTATATCCGTGACTTTGCTCGCAATATTTTTTTTATTATCGCTGATTCTTGCATTTTGTGATCTGTATTTTTTATGGAAATAGGTGATGGAACAGGCAGACAACCCACCCAATGTTAAGTGGTAACCAATGCCAATAATAACACAGGGCCTCATTGACGGCGTGCTCTATAACGCATCGCACTGCGTCCATCACTTTGAGACGTATCTCCTGTAATTGCATTAGGATCTTCAAATCGAAACATAGCAATATGAGCGTCACTGCTTCGTTCGTCAGGTAGGTATCATCATCATCATCATCAATATATATAAAACTCTTTTGAAGCTGACTTAGAATCAACGCACAGCCTAAACTATAAGTCCTAGAGGTATGAAATTTTGAGGGTAGTATTCTTATTAGTGTAGGGGTGCACTAAGAAAGGAATTTTGAAACGCCACACTCTTAAGGGCAGAACGCGAGCAACGCCGCGGGCGACGGCTAGATTATATAAAACTCTTTTGAAGCCGACTTAGAATCAACGCACAGCCCAAACTAGAAGTCCTAGAGGTATGGAATTTTGAGGGTAGTATCCTTATATAGTGTAGGGGTGCACTAAGAAAAGAGTTTCGAAACGTCACACTAAAGGGTAGAACGCGAGCAACGCCGCGGGCGACGTCTAGTGTATAATGAAAAGTTCGTCCTACGGTATGATTATATCACCAGAAAAACAAATACTTATAATGATAAGTATTTGTTTTCTGTAGAAACGCCTACGCGTAGACAAGCTCGTGAAAACTAAACCATATTAAAAAGTCTATCCTAATCCCACTAATGCCGGGTAAGCCGTAAGGACGCCTTAAACCTGCAGTTGAGGAAAGAAAATAGCCACGTTTATGAGTAGGCGAAGCTCTAATGACTTGTACGTACCTACGGAACTACCAATTTACGTTAACCTACTTGGAAAATTCTGTTCAAATCTTCTACATAACTGAAGTAGAAGATTTGTCTGTTCTTTGAATGAAACATCTAGCACTCATGCTAAACAAAATATAGTAAAAATAATCGTAGTAGGTACGAATAATGACAGGCGTCATGGCTCAGTCGGTAGTAGCTCTGCCTTCCGTGCTGTGGGTCGTGGTTTCGATCCCCATCGAAAACAAACATTTGTGTGTCGCAAACATAGATGTTTGTTCTGTGTCTGGGTGTTACTATGTATTATACGTACGTATTTACAAAAAAAAATTGATATAAAGCAATCCAGTTCCCATAGTATCTACAAGCTTTACTTAGTTTGAGACTAGAAGCCGTTGTGTGAAATGTCCATGAACATTAATTCATTTATTTCATTTCTTTTTGACCAGTTAAGCTCTATATAAATCGTTTGCAACGGTTTGAAGATGGCTCAACTGTTTCATGTGTATTTTGTAAATATACTGTATTCGCTGTAATTTTCTTTGTGAATAAAGTATATCTTGGTAATTTTAATTTCTAACTTTGTACTCAAAATATTTAATCATGGCAGAAAGTCATTATCGGTGTGCATAACCTATAATGGTACTAATGTGCTTAGACTATAAACGTACTAGTGTGCCTAAGCAATAACCATACCGGAAATGTTAACCACCACCGATTCAGAGAACTGAACCAACTTAGTGATGGTGATTATGTTGCTTTTAGGTAACTGCAGTCGGTAGAGCCAAATCATAAGCATGCCTACTAAGCTGGTATTCGGTAGGTACATACATAACAAAATTAAATGTTAGTTTCCTATTTTCATTGTATCCTATTAATGAATAACGCTTTATAATCATAACAATAAAAATATAGAAAAACCTATAGCTTCAGGGATATTCTTTGCAAAGCTATACAAAAATAAATGTGTGTGTACTAAACTAAAAGAAGTCAGGAAAATAGTGAATATAATAAAATTAAAGTTTTATAAAACAAATGTTTTATTACGTATTAAGCGCAAAGACTGTTTGGGAAAGGCCTTTGCCCAGCTGTGGGACGACTTAGGCTAGACAAGAAAGAACCCGAATACCTACCTGACTTTATTTTGGACGTGCTAAAATGCTATCGTTGTAGTTTAGGGAGAGAGGTTGGTTTACAACAGTCAAGGAAAAAAATACAATTGAATTGAGAACCTTCTCTTTTCTGAAGTCGGTTAAAGATAGGGATAAAAATAAAAGAAATCTCAACCAATAACATCTTGGCCATAACCCTAACAGATAAGAAAGTCCATGTCCCAAAGCGTTAACTGAATAAAACTTGTGACGCCCTCTTCGGAACTTCTTAATGTGGGTTTCGTATCCATTTCTTGCAAAACTTCTTGCATCTGAGGAAATACCGATCGACCGATGCAAGTTGGAAACACTGCTGAAGCTATTATGCTTTTGTATTGGTACATCTCGCTATCGATGTAATATTGTTTTGCAACTATTTATAAAATCTTCTACCAGTTATTTCTCAAATGCAAAATGTATACAAAGTTGAGCAAGACCGAAGAAGTGGTTAGATTGTGTAAAAGATGATATGAACGTGATAGGAGTAGATTCAGAGTTGACGAATGATAGGAGTGAGTGGAAGAAGAAAACATGTTGTGCCGACCCCACCTAACATGGGATTAAGACAGGGAAATGATGACAATGATGATGCAAAATGAAAACATATAAATGTTTGGATGTTGGTATCACAATTTTAACCGTACATCATTTGAAAGGACTTCCGAATACAAAGCGAGTGGAGTCGCGGAACGGAGCTAGTTTTATGACAAACGCTAGGTACTTTATACCTTTGAATCAACTTAAAATGAAACTAAGTAACACTAAATACCGTTATACCTACAAGTTTATTAAATGCAATAAAGCTGTAATCAAGAAATTTAACTTTACAAGGCTTAATGAACCTACTTTGTGCTTTGTGCCTTTATGAGCCACAGCAGGTAAGGGTTATTGAACAAATAGGGGTTAGATTAGGGAGATTATTTTATGCCAGTTAATAACCAGTGGGGATTAAATTGAGTTGATTGATTAATGGGATGAGAATTTTAAAGCACATAATAGAGTTTGGCTAAGCCTGTTCGAAACTGGTGCGTGGCTACAGAGTTTGTAATATGAGGCAGATTATAGACGATTAATAGGAAGGTAATGTTCATCTATCCAAACTCAGTTACAACGCTTTTATTCAATAAGAATCTCATTTTTCTAAGCTGGGTTGTCTTCTAAATAATCAGATATTTCATAGTATGCTTTTAAGGAAATTTTTGTTTTATAACGTTTTTAAACTTGCCAGTAGTCAACGGAGACACATCGAACCCTTTGAAAGATTTGCTAACTTTGGTGTGGATAGTGGTGGGATACTTACGTGTTAAAATTCCACTTTGATAAGGATGAATTTCTGGTCAAGACTCAACAGAATAAAATAGAGAAATAACAAACAAAAACCACAGAGTAAGCTAACTGAAACAAAACACCCCTCTTCCTTGTGTTGAGTACGAATTAGCGTAATGTGTTCACGCCGAGAATAATTGAGAAAAATTTACACGCTGCAACTATCCTTTTCTATGTTTATGTAAGAGAGGGAAGAAGTTTGCAGCAAGCGTTCTAAGCAACACAAGTATTTCTTTTATTCTGTTCAGCAATATGTGATTTATGTCGTACCTTTGTGAACCTCACTGTATCACTATTTCACTGAATAATTTGTAATTCCTTTGTTTATAATATATCCCAGACGATTGTATACTGACGAAAAAAGAACGGAAAACTTTGGAATTATAATATTTTGTTACTATTTTTATATCTTCCCATGTCCAACTGTCAAATTGTAACAACAGACGGTACGTGTTGTACCTACTAGACAACAATAAACTAGCATGACACTACAAATATCTCATGAATCATGTCAATAACCTCACAGCCTCGCAGTGAAATTAATTTGTTGAGGTCACAGTATTGACCTAACAGCAACATCTGACCTAGAAGCACTAACACGCTTGCAACCTCTCTGGCTTCTGCCTTCTATACCCTCACGGTGCCTCAGGGCAATCGTTTCTTGAGTTTATGAGAGGTTTAAATTTAGAATCGAATTGGCTTCGTGTAAGGTTTAGACGTTCCGAACGGCTTAAGCAATGCGCTCCATGTTTGTTCGAGAAAACAGTTTGGACAAACAAGAATATTAGAATACTTGTAGGCAGCAAGAAAGTTATAAGAAAAGTAATAAGCTCGGGGTGAATTTTTGAGTAGGTAAAGTAAAGAGAAGGATAATATTACCCAGCAATGAAAGCTATGGATGATGATGAAGGTAAAGAGAGTACATCTAGATATTGAGATAACAAAGACATTATTATTGAGATATAAGAGTTCAAAGCTAAAATGAGAAATAGTCAAACAATAAAGTAACATTTATCAACCTTTTGAACCGTTATTTATCTTCATAAAATAGTGAATAAATTACACAAATGCAAAAGGCTCTTTGTATCTCCAATCAAGTATGGAAAACACACAATTTTTAAAATTCAAACATTATATATATTCTGTAAAAACAGAATTCCCGCAGCACTCTCCTATCAATATCTAAATTACTAATCAATATATGGAGGGGTCTCGCAGGGACTCGTACAAAATGTATAAAAAACACAGAATTGACTAATGTATATTTTAGAACGTATAAAATAGAGCCGTAAAAGTCGTATCGAATATTATGTCGAACATCGGGATAAGATATTGGTGAAATAGTTTGAAATACTCCCCCTGGAAACCCAGGAATGTAAGTGTATTTGAGGAGAGTACTAGATAAACATTAAAAGTGTTTGGTTTTTATTTTATCCTATTGGCGTAATTGGAATACGAAGCAAGATAGTAGGGTACCTTAATAATATATTTCTTCAATTAATGTTAATATAATCTGGTGTCAATTGTATAGTTCTGCAGATTCTACTGGTTCATTATGGATTTGGAATTATAAACTTTCTTTACTTTGTTTTTATTCAAGATCAATTTTCTTTAATTAAATTCACTATACGTCGGTCTGTATTTATAAGGCTGTCAACACAAAACAAAAGTATCGTTTCTCTATATAATTAACTAAGTGACATCTACTTTAGCATCCTCGTCCCGAATTTCCGATACCTACCAATACATTACGGTCATGTCCCAGCTATACATCGGCACCAGGTGTGTCGCTGCATTTACCCTAAACGGTTTTACCCCACGTGTGTCGTTAACCGAACTAACCTATTGAGCTTAGTGAATTTAAAGAGGTTATTCTATTTAATATTTCTTGTTAGTGTACCTTTTGGACGGGGTGCAACACCTGCTAACACACCAGATTTTAGATAGAAGACAAGGTGTGGAATGGAATTTAAATCTGCAAATAGTACCATAATTTTAAGAACCCTATTCATGTCCTAGGTGATCTTGAGGTCCAATGAGGGTATATCTGAAGACTAATAAAATGGGAGGAACATATACTTGGTGCAGTGCACATACTTGCCTGAGCCTTAAGTGCCTGCAGCTGTTACACTTTATATGACAATCAATATTTGGCCAGTTGCTTAACGGGATGCTACAGCATATTAATTACCCACATTACTCCCTGTCATACAGAAAAGAAAGGCTTTTCTCTATAATGAACAACACAAAAGTGGATCTCGCAACTAATTGATTGAATCCCACTTTAATAAGTCTCAGCGCTACGTAGCTCTAAGTAACAGTGACGTCGAAAAGGGAAACAATTAAAGGACAAAGCATTACTTAGCCAATAAACTGAGGGTATCAGCCGATCTCCATACAACGGGTTGTTTTATTGGGAGACGATCGGCCTAAGCCTGGGGTGGCAATGCGGTCGGAGGCCGAGGGATTCGGTCTTACGGATCTGGGGAGCTTTTGACGGTCGGGGGAAATTTTCGCCAATTTACTGACATTGCTTGGATGGAAGCGATGTCTTGTTAATAAGATTGTTTTATATTTTTCTTGTGTTCACGATACAAAACGTAATTGTATTTTAATTGAAGCATGCATTTTTATGCATGAATCATTAGGTTAGTAGGAAAGAGATTGTTAGAAAAAAGTCCGTAAGTACATATAAAGTGAAATATGTTCACATCTAAAACTAAAGGTTGTAAAGATTCAGAGTCGATTATCCCAGATATCAGTGACAAGGGAGCGAGGCACTTGTTTATCCTGGCCCCTGATGGGCTCCTGTTTTACTCGATTGCGATCAAATTGGAATGGAGACCGTTAGCCTTTTCATTGAGTAGGGAATCAAGTAAATGAAAAAAGTTAGTACCTCTTGCGCTAGTCAACGCAAATAAAATGAGTACGAAACTTTTTATTTGTGACCAGTGGTAAGGTTTTATTTAGTTTTGGAAAATAAAAAAGTATTAACAATTTATTTGATTGAAATCAATTAATAACAACCCGAGGGCTGGTGATTATTTAGGCCAGCGTATCAGAATTGCTATTCAGCGCGGCAGTGCAGCCAGTGTCTTGGGCACGCTTCCGATTGGTACTGATTTGGACCAGTTGAGCTATCTATAAATCGTTTGCAACGGTTTGTAGATAGCTCAACTGTTTCATGTGTATTTTGTAAATACTGCATTAGTTGTAATTTTATTTGTGAATAAATTCAGTAGAATGAAGTATTCATTACATCCATATCCATATTCATTACATCCATCCGTAGCTACATAAATTACATCCATATATTTATGTAGCTACGATAAATATTTTGAAAATAATCTTTACCTTATTGCAAGGGTCACTTTAAAAATAAATTATGGATCTCTACTGAACAATAAATATTAATAATAATTCTAATATATCTTAACGTTCTCATAATAATTTATCACATGAATAAAGTTGGAGCAGGTCGCAAATCACAATAACTTGTAATTAGTGGTCGCGGCAACTCGTAAAGCGGTGGCTATTTGTTGCATAGTTGTGAACACACCGCACTTTATGTTTGCAACACCTTCAGTATTCGGGCATCAGGTGAAATTGCATAGAATTTAATAACTAAAGGATATGTAGATACCAAAAAGAAAAAGGTAATAAACTAAGAACAAATTTTGAGTTGCGATATATTCGTTTGAATCAGCTAAGGCCATGACAGGCGTCATGGCTCAGTCGGTAGTAGCTCTGCCTTCCGTGCTGTGGGTCGTGGGTTCGATCCCCACCGAGAACAAATATTTGTGTGTTGTAAAAACATAGATGTTTGTTCTCTGTCTGGGTGTTTCTATGTATTATAAGAATGTATTTACAAAAAAAAAAAATTACGTATTCTACCAGCCATCTAGTTTCCATCGTACAAGCTTTGCTTAGTTTGGGACTAGAAGGCGTTGTGTTAAGTGTCCGTGAATATTTATTTATTTATTTAAGTGTTCGATGGATTTATATTAGTGTGGATACCAGATTATAATCAAAGCAGTCACATCGAAATATTGGAACAATCAGATTTTACAAAACAAGGACTAGCTATATGAATTTGGAGAAATTATCTACGTAAAAAAGTTGGAAGAAATCAGATAAAAGATAAATATTTTAATAATAAAAACAAACGATAATTGCAGGATATGTTTTTCTTCCTAATGGTAGTATAACAGGTAAAGCACTCCACGCGAGCAGGAAAATGGGAGTGGAAAGAGAATAAATTCTCATAATCTAATACAATGAGAGAGCAAAGTAAACACGTGGAAATTAACGAATGCCGGGTCTTACCGAGTGTCACACGAGCACATCGCTTCGAGAACCCGGAAGCTCCAGCAGAATGTGTGAGGAATTGTGTTATTTTACTAGCTGGCGGGTAAACGTTCTATGATAATTGTATTTTCATTACACAGCACTTTGAACACACTACCAACTTCATGGACTACCTACCTTCGAATTCATAGACGATTTTACCAGAACTTCTTTTTCAGTCACAGTTTAGTGACTTATTAAAACATTTAGATTATTATTAACATATTTCTAAAGTAGGTTGATATTAGCGTCTACAACTACTTCAAGACCATATTTCTTAGTTACTCGCATATCATTGTGCTACCCATTTTTTATGATATGTTTTTTTTTAATTTATTAATTGTTTTAAAAATTCATAATAACTTATTTTGTACTATAGCACTAAGGAAACCACAAGGTTTATAGGAATAATGCTATATGAGTCTTAGCGTCGATAGCGAAGTCGATAGATAGATAGGTAGGTAGGTAGCTATAAGTAGGATCTAGCAAAGTGCATTCCATTTACTTAGGTAGCTTGTTTTAGTTATAAATTTGTTTCCTGTACTGTTTCTGTGGTGAATTATAAAAGAGTTTTCTATCTTCTTTCTATCAGTTACACATGGGATAGTTATAAGATGTTTAAGTCAGTAGTAATCTAAATAACATTTTCTATCGAGTTGACTCCAAGATTGTAAATTAGATAGCACCGTCGCGTCAAATTGCACCGTTGTCCAGAACTCGTCCGTCCGGTGCAGACCCTCACTACTGACTCACGATGTAAACTCACCAACTTAGAACGATCTAGACATCGAACTATTATAAAACAAGTTCTCCTCACCGGCGTCGGTATTCCCGAATACTCTTAATTTAAAAGTTTTCAAGAGTAAATAGGTTTCTTATATGTAAATAACATTGTCAACCTCAGAAGATATTGATTCCTTTGCCTATAATGTTTAAAATGTAATGTGTGCAAATTCTAGTCCTAGCTTTGATAGGTACGTCAAAATATTCATCTACAGAATTTATAGTTTCAAATATAATTTTCAAGATTATTCAAACTTATTATTACCCTGTGCCTTGATGTAATTTTTATGGTGTGCTCAATGTTTTTCTATCTCAATATATCTAGACTGGAGATTTTAGTCAACTTATTGAGAGGTTTTCATACTCAAACGATCTACCGAGCGTTTGCGAATCAACATTCACTGCATTTTGTTTTCAAAATTATAGCATAGCTTAATAGAATCACGTCGGAACTGAGAATAATTGGATACCCGACAAATAGTATGGGTATTCAGAATGAATGCGAAACGCCCCATTTCTTCGTCGCCCACTAATTTGCTTCTTGACAAACTTTCCGTCGTCGAAATGACCGAATTTGCGGGTTAGCTGGAAGTTGTCTATTGTGAAAATGCTTTATGCAGTTGTTATTCTATATTTGAACATTTATTTAGTTCCTGATGTTCAGTGATCTGACTCCTCTTTCAATAAAATTTGGCACTTTGATGATGTTGTCTTTTCTAGTTTCAAATGCTTTATTTTTCTCTTCCAGTGCCCGTATGCTCTAGCACTAATCCAGGCTCAATCATAGATTTTTGTATGAAGATCTCTACTCAAATATAATACTTTAGTGACGATTGTATCGGCTTACGGGCCTTAGACTTAACACGTTCCCTGTCCCCATACAAAATGATTTGACAACTTCATACGTCCAAGTGTGGTGGTTCCACACATTGTGTGGCCATTGAAGTTGTGAACCTATTGTGGAAGCACTGACTCCTGAAAAAAAGCTTCATGGTCCCACATTGGGGGCACCTGGACAGGGAACGTGTTAAACAACTACTACGACTATGGCAGTTCTTTCCATGAAACTTTTCCGAAACTTTTTTTTTAAATTAATCAAGGGTTTTCACGCTAGGCTTGAGCGAGCACATCCAAAGTATGAGGTGAAGCAAGAGCGTCTACATTATTATGCATGTCGAATCAACCGCAACAGTCATGAAGCGTTCGTTACGAAAGTAAATCTGCAAAGAAAGGTCAATGAATGAATGAATGAAATATTTATTTGACTTAAAATTTAGGTAACACAGTTAACATTTCTAGGTACACAGTCAGATTATAGTAGGTTAGTGCCTATAGTACCTAATGAATTTATATTTTTGTTTTTTTTTATAACTAGAAAACCAGTTCTTTCAAAGCGTACATACTGGGAACGTTCAAACAGAAAAATAAACCGACTTAACTTGACATGGACAACGTTTTCTATGCCCGTCCGTCCGTTCGCAACGAGACGTGACCGGTACGGAATTAACTCGGACTACAATCTAAGGCAACCGCAACCTTCCGCTGCAATTCACAACCTTATGCCTTTCAGTTAAGTCTTGCACACCCGCATCGATAAGTTTGTAGGTAGATCTGCAGGCAGCGACAGAAATGCCGCAGGTTTAGGCAAAAATGGATCGAGTTACGTCCGGATAAAGCTCAAAGCGAGTGTAATAGGATTTGTTTTCGTACGCAACTAAAGCGTTGTCAAGAGGCATGAAAGCAGAAACGTCCTCGTCTTCAGGCCGCAGTTCTGTCCGGACACCAATTTGTCTCTTAGATTTATGTTTTCCATTATTGCTGTACGGAATAACATGCTATTTCTAATTTATAACGTTTTTAAACGCGCAGTCCCGTGCAAGCGAATACGTTTGGTTAGACGTTTATTGCTGAATTGTGGAGTTGTTCTGTTAGTCTGGTAGAAACTAAATACGGAAACCTTAAATTTGCCGATAAAATTAAATTGCAATTGTTTTAGATGAAGTTGGCTAGATGAGAATCCTTTATAATTTCTGGTTTGCATATCGTGTTTCTCTTATTTAAACAACATAATTAAAGTGAACTTTGTTATAAGAGTAAAAACTCTTTACTTCAAAGGCATCATTATATTCAATCTTTAATCTATATATCAACCTGCAGATCACCGACCCTCAAAATCTATGGTTTTGAGACATCTTCATCGACTAACTTCTAGTGATCTTCACAATATGGCAATTCATGGGCGTCTTCCACTTGGTCTTTCGATTCGTAGTTCATTCGAGAAACTTCCGATTCCGTCTTGAATTTTCCTTATCGATATATCTAGTAACTAATAAACAAAGATTAGGTCTGGGTTGTGGCCAAGACAAAAAAGTCGTTTACCGCCCGGCTCCGCAGTCGTGGTCGTCACGTAGGTACTTAACTGCAATATTGTACAATACTGAGACGCTTCTAGAAGTTATATTGAAGGATTGTCTGGAAGTTACTGGCTATATTCCGGGAATATAATTGAATTGAAGAGTATGGGGCAAGAAAGGACACGATAAAAACGTAAGAACACACAGACTGCTACAGACAAGTTCGGTAGTACGTTACTTAACTCTAGCCGAAAGGAGTAGAATAATGATGTTTTAAAATTCACATTAGTTTCAACGTAATATAAATATACCTAGTAGGTAATACACAAACATATGCGCGGGCAAAACTATTAGGAGACTATATCAGAGAGAACGTAAGCTTAGTTTTAATTAAAGCTTAACCGAACATCATTAAAATGGGTAACTTTTGCGTTAGAAATGCATTCAGTTTCAGTGAAATCCGGATTTGGGAAGGATTCCCCGAAATCCGGGCAAATCTCGCGGAACGTGCGAACCCGTCTGCAAATCCCAAACCAAGAAACGACAGACAGATTGCTTAAACAATGCCATATTTTGTTATAATAACAAATATAAATAACTAGCCATCGCCCGCGGCGTTGCTCGCGTTCTAGACCCTTTAGGGTGCGACTTTTCAAAATTCCTTTCTACCCCTACACTATATAAGGATACTACCCTCCAAATTTCATACCTCTAAGACTTATGGTTTAGGCTGTGCGTTGATTCTCTGTCAGCTTCAAAAGATTTTTATATATATTGATGATGATGATGATTCTATCTACGGGCAATAGGCATGGCTTCTAGAACATTATTCGTAGATAAATGCGAATTTTTTGTTAGCCTATGTCATCCCACTTGACAAAAGAGAGCTAAAACAAGAAGCAAGCAGTGATGAGCCAAGCTATTAATTTCTCCAGTATCCATTTATCAACAATTAGTAACTGTAGTATCATGAACTCATGTAAACTTTTCAGTTTATGAGCTTTCTGTCCCTAATTCAGTCCCTTTTCTGCTGCAGTTTCTCCCGGAAATAGTATACCGTCCGTTATCAGAGATAGATTAGGCACAAAACAGTGGGGACAAGAGACATCCTACCCTCAGTTGCGCAACTCGTTAAACCGGTAACTTTACCGGTTTTGTTTAAATTAAAGCTAGTCCTATCTGTAAAGGGAAGCTAAACCGGTTTTATAGATTTTTACGGCTATATTTTTACCGGCTTTTTGTCTGCCTTACCCCCGAACTCATAAACAGAGGCTGAATAGGCGGCCAAGCCGTTTCGACCGGCATTCGTATAGCGAAGCGCCTCCAGAGCCCCTACATTGTTTATGAATTCGGGGGATATAGTAATCTTTATGCAAGACAACAATAGATCGCATTTTAGTGGGGACGAACCCTGAGTCAATGCCAAATCGCGCAACATGTTCACCAAGGTGAGTAATTGTGTACTGTGCAGTATGCAGATGCTTAGATTACGTGTATTGGTTATTTTTTGATAAGTTCCGACCTTCTGACAATTGTATCTAAATAGTCGGACACGTTTCTTGGGGTTTCTTCTATCCGTCTTTCCAGATTTGTCACACAGCACTACTCCTACCCGAGCGTATACATCGCCCAAATTGAATTTCCTACTCGACAATGTCTACGGAATTTTAAACAAACCGAGCGCCTTAGGTGTCTTGAAAACAAATACACAGTGCATTCAATTACTCGGTGAAACTTTGCGTGAGTAGGCACGTTGATTTTTACCTAGAAACGTAGAAAAGCGAAAAGTACGACCATCATATCCCTTTTTGTAGAATTATAGGTGTTTTATCAAACTATGAGAGATATCAAATAGGAACCTGTACTTAGTATAAATGAAACAAAAGAAATTAAAGGTTGACCAAGGTAGCTGTGAATCAATGGATGCCCATTAATTCACAACTTACCTTGGTCAACGCTTTGGCATCGCTGTGTTCCCTTCAGCTATGTCTGCTGAAGCTGCTCTTATCAAGTTTTTACTAAAAGATGGAGAGAAATCAAAAAAACTAGTTTCTTGATATTCAGGTACCTACGCATTTCAATTCTGAAAAAGTAAGTCCAGTCATTAAGGTTATTATTTATCGTACGACCGAACTATCTTCTAACTGTCACAAAAAAAAAACAGTCGTCTCATAAACCAAATACAGACAGCCATTCCTTATAAGTGTAACGTGAAATAAGAGGAACAATCAGGAAAGTGAAGCGTTATTGTGCAGCTGCGCCAGATACAGTACAACGATACCAATACAATACTTTACTGGAAGAACTAAAGCAGAAATAAACACTTATTAAAGATTTCGAAAAGTTTTCACTATTTTTGGAGCAGTTTCTTCAAACATATAACTATATGCTTACCACGTAATTATTATGAGAAATCACTGCCAAAAAATATGGAACAAAATTTTTGGAATAAATTTTATTTTATTATGAGCCTTCGATATCCCACTGCTGGGCAAAGGCCTCCCCCCGTTCCCTCCACGCTGTGCGATCCAATGCTGTGATGATCCATTCGGGCTGGTATTGAAATAAATTAATAAAATTAAAAATTTTAGGAATCTAATCAGTTGAAACGGCATTCGCGGTATATCTCAGACACAGAGGTTTTCAAAGGGGTCACCACGCACAGGAAAGCACAGCATAGCACAGAAGGACGACCTAATAAAGGTTAAGCCATTGGGTGCGTGCTGCATCGGTCGCTTTGTGGACGTCTTACTTATTTATATGTCTTACGAATTTTATTATGAACCTACTCATTGATTTCTCCTGACTGTGCTGTACCTAGTGTACCAATCTTATAGCTTAAACGATGATGATGATGATAAGTGTCTCCAATGTGAACAACTCTTAACTTGTTTTTAATAAACGATGGGAAACCGAGCTTGCATTCATCTTACAATCCTAAAGCCAGTGCAAGCAATTTTAAAGGTAGAGAAATTCGTAATCTCACTGAAGAATCTTACAACTTAGATTCATAGAAACATTTTAAATTATTATATCCATTCAAGGTCTATTTTAATAACATGGGCCCTTGGTTTATAGGTAACTATATATTTAGTTATTTATTTCTTTTTCATCCTCGAACACGTTTAAAGGCTTGGTTATAAAACGGCAGTGTATGACAAACTCTCGAGGGTCTCCGACGGGTGTATTTTCAAAACTGTCAAAATACGAGTAGCATGATAGGTCTGTCATTTTTTTAACGTAGCTAAATAATGGAACAAGCCGATGGTCCACCTGGTGTTAGCAAAAAATATTTATTTATAGCATTGTACTTTTAGTACAAACTAATACTTGACCCAAAAACCATATAAAAAACATCAGATAGCACTAAAACCGTGATTTTCGAAGCTTTATATGCATTCTGAGCTGGAGGACGTGTTGAGGTAATTACACGACCCAGGTGGCGATTCTAACGCAACTAGCTGAATTATCTGCTTAGGGTTTTACAGTGGGAGTTAAGGCACTGGAAGAGTTTGGTCAAAACATCATTTAAGAGTTTTTATCAATGACTCTAGAAAAAAAAATAGATAAACGTTGTCAGCAAGGGTTAAATAATTTTATTATAATAGCAATTAGGACCATCCAAAAAATTATAAAATTATTATCACCTCTACGCTTGACACAATAGCTCTGTGAAAGAAAATTTATTGATTAGATATTTATTCCGAAACATGTAAGAATTTACCTAGGATCTCTAGCTCCGGAAATGTGAGTGGAACCTAGCCACTACCTATTATTATAATATGATCTGTGCCAGAACACAATTGTACACCTATGTAAACATTTTCTTATTTGACATTGCCTACTTTTCTGCACCTAATTTCTGTTCACTCAAAATAGTTCGTACTGTGGTCATACTGAACCTTTTTTCTAAATATTTTTCATTACGTATTACACAAGTCGTTTCCAGCAACTTTATCACTCAAGTTTATGTGTCGCCCGGTAAGTGGCCTCCGGTGAAGGGGTTGTAAACAGCCCCGCTAAGTTTAAAAGTCAACCCTTGCGAGACGTCAGAAATTATTACGGTATTTTTGACCCGTACACGTGACTCGTGTTGTCAAATAGCGGGTTCAGTAAATAGAAGGGCTCAAAGTTGGTTGGTATGAAATACTACCAGTTTTTTAGGATTGCGACTTTCAATTATGGAATTCTGTATCGTTTGTTGATTGTAAAAGTTAGGTAATTGGTTAATTTATTTAAATTAAATAATCTCTTTAAAGAATGTTAATCGCAATTTGATTACTTAATAGTACAGAGTCCCGAGACTGTGCATTTGTTTTACTTTCGACTCGATTATAGCACACGCAAACGCATTCGCAAAGCGAGAAATTTTGTTGGGGATTGCACAATTCCAAAATCTTCCGCTAGAGGCGCTTATCCGGGTTTCATACAAAATTTCTCGCTTTGCGAATGCGTTTGCGTGTGCTATAATCGAGTCGAAAGTAAAACAAATGCACAGACTTGGGGCTCAGGTGCGCCCTCAACAATGTGTCTAATACGAGTAGTTTTGATTAATTATTAAGAGTCGTAAGTCGTATTAAGAGCGACTAGAGTATTTTTTTTTTACAATCCCGACCGAATTTTGTTTTAGGTACCTACATATTCTCTGTATTTAATGTTCCTACACGTTATATCTCACAAATCGGTCGTAATTTTTCCGGGAGCACACATCAGCACTCAACACCTTTTTTATCGAATGTTTTTTCGTTGATCGGGCATCCCTCTTCAAAGGTGTCACTCCTCGGTCCATGTAGGTACCTACCGTCATGTCATCCTAACTGTCACCCTTTCTGTTACCGTTACAAATCACACCCACTCTGTCAACACCTAGCACACACTGCAGGGTTAAATATGAATATGCTACTACTTTTGAAGGGTTATCCTGACATATCTGATTGGGTCTAGCGCGTGTACCTTGCGATATAACACGTCGTCCTGAAAGCAGTGGTTTGCGTTTGAAACCAACAAATTTTGCAATTTTTTTTTAATCTGATTTATTTCCGCACTTAAAATTTGATTTAAAAATAAACCTATTTATGTAAAAATACGTACTACCGCGGCCATTATGTTACTAAACAAAGAAAACCCCCTTATTGGACAAACAAAGACCCCTGAAGGTAACCCCTTTGTGTAAAGTCGGTTAAAAATGTACCTACACTCGTGACGCGCCGCACGCAGAGCCGATTTACACTCCCATGAGTAAATACAGTGTAGCAGGTCAAATTCCACAGCGCAGCCAACCACATCTCAACTCTACTGCAGCGTAGCAGGTAGAGTCACATTACAGCATAACGCGACAGCACCGAAAGATACGAAAACCTGTTTTATATGAGACAGGTGCCTAAGAGAGGTGGTGTAAGCAGTCGAGTTGGTTGTTACGCAGTGTAACTCTACTCAATACTGTATGGAGGTGTACATCGTCCATTAACGCTCTCGCATGATCCGACGCGGGGCGGATTTGTGCGCGCCGGCGAATTGCAACATGATCGATGGCGCCAGATGTCGACGTGATTAGCTACGGACTAAGCGTTTTAAATGACGATGGGCTTTTGTTGAAGGTAGCTAAATACGAAGTACTAAATTACTAAGATTGCTAAGTAATTATAAAGCGCATTTTTTAGTGAAACCAAATGTTAATTTAGTAGTAGCCTTTGGTAACTGATGGATGAATGCGATCGGTATAAATATACTGGCCATTATTTTATTCAAACCAAAAACTTAGGGTAAAACGATAAACGTGGCGTCGAGACAACTGATCAACAAAGTTATCGATGTTATCAATGTTATCGACACCTGGGCCTCTGTGAACCTCTGTTTGTGCCACTCACCACGGTCCTGACACTACTAATAGTTATGATG
Organism: Eulithis prunata; assembly: GCA_918843925.1. Classification (NCBI taxonomy): domain Eukaryota; kingdom Metazoa; phylum Arthropoda; class Insecta; order Lepidoptera; family Geometridae; genus Eulithis; species Eulithis prunata. The sequence continues at coordinate 2,094,831 of OU974019.1, read as the reverse complement.
AATGACTATCACACGACTGTTGTGGAAACAGTCGAAACAGCACATTCAACCAAATGCTTATTGCATCAAACAAGCACCTCGTGATTAGCATCGGCAATTATCAGCGAGCAGGGCAATCAAGGATCTACGGCGACCATAGGCTTAGTGCTCTATCACACTGGCGATTCGCGAGCGAGTTCAATTCAAAGCGAAGTGGAGCGCATTGTGAACGCCTATGCAGCGATTCGCGATCCGTGTCCGCGATTCGCTGTGAGCACGTTGCACACTCGGTGCGAGCGAACAAGCGACGCTGCTGCGCTTTTAAATCGCCAGTGTGATAGACCGCATTTAGTATTTACACAGAAACGCCAATCACGTGATAAACACGGTGCAATGCCCGAGGTACATTATGGTAATGCGATTGTGCCGTTTTGGGGTAGGGCTGTCAACAATTTATTGTGGTCATGGTTGCTTGGCCGCTTCTGACCAATCAACTATTAGGCGACGTGCAACTTGAGGCATAGTGGCAAACAGTTTGCTTGTGGTTGTTGCCCGATTCTCGTTCAGGATTGTCATATTATTTAGACGGCGATGTACTAGAGGCAACTTCACATGAGTTATACACATCTTTTACAATTTTCCGTTGGTATGTAGAATATATTAGCGCAGGTTATTACAACCTGCACATGCTGAGTTGAAACCAGTTTGCAACTGTCTATTTATTTATTTTGTCAATATTATATATGTACTTACTCTAAGTGATAAGTATATCATGTTAATTACTTAGTTGCAAATAAACTCTTTGATTTGATTTGATTTGATTTGATTTATAGGTAAATAACCAGATAAACTACCTCTCTATTAGATTTTTCTTTATCATTGGCTTCGCTAAAGAAAAATACTAAGCTACGCCACAATGACTTTCTACTTCGATACCTATGGAGGTTCGGGGATATTATTCGTTTGTCTAAGCCTCACAATATATTATCAAAAATAGAAGCACTTAGTAGAGCATAAAGTTCCTCGAGTGCCACATTAAATAGCGTAATTTCCAAGGAATTACAACTCGTACCAACAAGCCAGACCAGTTCAAATTGTCTATAGCGAGTCAAGGAAAAAGTTTTGAAATGAATTTCAGTAAATAACTGGGAAACTACCCCCATCTTCGTTTGAGCGTCCACACCCTACTCTATGCTAGGGGTTTATAAGGTTCTTTATAAGTATGTCAAAGGGAAAACTTTCTTCTAACTATAATCGAATAATAAAACAGTTGTCGAGCACTGAGAAGTAGCTAACGCGAATAAGACGAAGCAACATATTATTATATTTCCTTTATAGAAGTCGCGGTCTGCCGTTATTGCATTTTACAAAAAACATTTCAAAGGACATTTTACCAGCCAAAGGGCGACCGCGGCAATTCTGCAAGTTACTGAACGACCGAGTTTTATTGCTATACATTTTATTGTTATCAAAGAGATACATAAAGTAAACTGTTATTAAATTGGACGTTTTATTCTATTACTGGGGCCACTAACTTTCGGGATATTTATATTAATGTCTATTTAACGATGGTTTTGAAAACTGATGGAAAGAAACAATACTGCCTTCGACCTAAATATTAAACCAACACACATTCTTAGAACTTTGTACTTTCCTTAATGACTATAAGCACTAATTAAACTTTCTGCTTCAGAAATAAAGTAAATAAATAAACGAAAAACAGTTTGTATATTTACCAAATTGCACTTTTATTTATTTATTTATTGAGGAAAGTTATTTCACTAGACCGTATTTCGTAACTTACGTATTCAATTTGCAGTTATAACGTAACAAACGTTTATAGGCAATAAACAATATAGCAATAACGAAGGCTGTATTATCTACTAAGGGAATTCCCTCGACTTTGCTCGTCACAATATCTTTTACAACCTTGAACCACGCACTCTTCGGAAATTCCTTTTTTAGATTACAAAAGATACTCTCAAAATTCCAAGCTTATAAGTAAGACTGCCTAAATAGTCAGCCAGTCACGTAAAGGTTTTATATATTAAGAAGAAGATTACGATACACTATGAGCCAGAAATATGAGAAAAAGTATCAAGACAACTCGCGACATTTAAGTTGGTTATATGATTTGGGACAAGTCATAGCAATAAGCGTTTATTGTATTTTAAGCTTTTAGAAAGCTTTTTTCTGGTTCTTTGTTTGTAAAGTAAACAGTACGATAAGCTTGTGTAAGATTTCGCAAAACGCAATGGATCTGACTATATCAGCTGGTTCCTTAAAATCCAGAGGATTTTATTTAGTATTTGAGTCATTCCGATCTCCTAGACTTAAAAATGCGCCTGAAAAAGGTATACCTAGGTACCTTACCTAGTTAGAAAGTACTATGGATGTACAATGTACATCAATGGAGTGGAGGGGGTAAATCACTATTAAAATCTACAGCGTCAGCTGAGTCTACTAACTAACAGTTATATTTATCAATCTACTACGTGCCCGCGACTTCGTTCGCGTCTCGTTGGATCCCGTTGATTTTTCGGAATTAAAAGTAGCCTATGTGTTAATCCAGGTCACGGACAATATATATTCAAAGTTTCATCCAAATCGGATCAGTAGTTTTTACGTGAAAGAGTAACAAACATCCACCCATCCATCCATCCATACTTACAAACTTTCGCGTTTGTAATATTAGAAGGAAGTAGGATAGGATTGTCTCCTTTATAAATACAAGCTATGATATACTTTAAGTTTATGACTTTACTGATAAAATGTCTGAGATTTGTCCTCGGACGACGGTAATCTTATAAGCAACCTTCACGAACTTTTAAGAAACAATTTAACATCGAGCAGTCGCTTGGAGACAAGACAAACGGTCGAATAAGAGTCACAAGTCACAACGTCGTCGTTTCGGCGATATTCTTTAATATTTTTATTGTAATTTACTAGCAACTACCCTGAGAGATTCTTCAAAGTGAATGTTTTCCCGATATAATTTTATTTTTGTCAAGCAAGTACCTAACTTTTTTGGCCGATTGGCAAAGTGTGGCCCAAGATCGGAGTGTGTGGAAGGAATGGGGGGAGGCCTTTGCTCAGCAGTGGGACACAAATGGCTGAATATAATAATAAGTACCTAACTTACCTATTCAATACGCAGATGGCTACCAATACCGTTCTCAGAAGTCCCCTACCTTGATAGTACGTGGTTCGGCAAATTTAAATAAGTAAAGTACCTACTTGTAAAGTACATACTTAATTCTCAAATGTTTGAGGATCATTATAAGGCAATTTGGAACAAAAGTTTTCATAGCAGAATGAAAATAATAGCAATTACATGCTTGAGTTCTAGGAGCCGCTCGATTCAAGTTCGTGACGCATAAAGAGGCGAAATTAAAGTCAACACAAAGGTACAACTTTAATTTGTGACACACTCGAACGAATAATTGATTTATTAGACTGCGGTTATCATTTGACGATTTTAAAAAGAGTTACATAAATCTTAAATGGCTCATATAGATGACTCTTGACTTCTTGAGTGTACATATTGCACGACTGTAAAAGAATTGAAGATCAAAGTTACACTGGAAAGACAAAACTAAGAAAAATGTCGTAATTACGTCTTTTGTGGTACTTTTCACTCGCAAAAATTAAAATAAGTTGTCAGTTATATGTGAACTGCCTCACTGGAGTGAATACTGTGGCGCGACCGTGGCCGAGAATACAAAAACGAATGAAATGATTTAGCACTCTCGCTCAAGTACCTCCGTCGATCCATTAATAAACCACACATAACAAAAAAGGCTTATATTTGAGAGGGCTTAGTACTGAGAGTGAATTATCGTACAGCTCTCGAAAATAATGGCGAACTCTTTATCAGTAATACTAGAACAATGAAAAATACTGGTAAGCTTTTCGAACCCCAAGAAAAGTAAAGACGAAAAGAAAAGAAAGAAAAGAGTAGCGAGAAAAACCTGTGATCAAGAATCGAAACGCACATAGAACCAGATGTTATTATGATCATAATGGAAGTATAAAAAAATAACACTTTAGTCTGCAAGTCTTTATGGAAACGTATAGCGTATAACCCACTTGCTTATAACCTACTTTTAAGAAGAAAAGTTGGTATAAATATCGTCAGTTTTCGGCCAATCGAATGTAGTGACCCAGTTACTTCGTTATACAATGTGTCGAGACGTGTTACTCGTTCTCAGCTCGTGAGGACAGTGTTATTGGATTGAGAAGTGGATTCTGGATCAGTGAAGCTCTTTGAGGAATTTCATTGCCTCGCTCGTGAGCTCTTTAAAACGTGCTAGTGTTATATCGGGTGTCCAGTTCAATTAGAAATGTGCGCGAAATGAAGAAACATAGAATGATACTATTAATTATACTATTAACCACAGATCATATAACTATACCTATTAACTATGAATTTCACCATCGTCATCTATACTTACTTTAATTACGTTGTATTAAAAACTAAAAAGCTTATTGAAAAAAAAAAATTTTAAAAAATGAAATGAAATGTAAATAATTGTTTTTTAAAACCAAAATAAAGTCTTCTTTCAGTAAAATGTTCTATCGACATTATTTAAGATACTTTCCCTCCATGTGGCATGGCCGTGGAACGCCCTGTATATTATATGATCTGTGACAATACTAATAAACTCATTCATTTCATTCATCACCACCCCGTTTCCCCGATCATTCATTATAAATCAGCTATTGCACAGGCAATTCCACTGCACCAGCTCGAGATATGAAACGATTGAGCCAACTCGAGTAACTATTCGTATATGGCGACGTTACGCTCAATTCATTCGGTGTTGGGGGGCACCTTATTGCAGTGGAAAAAAAAACGGCTAGGTTAATCCGTGTAAACAGCAGTATTTCTAGAGTAAACAGATACTGGCAGAATTGTAACAACAAGTTGCAAAAGTCATAAACCAAGAAGTTGAAGTTGAAAACAGCTGTGTTTTGAGTTCCAAAATGTGAGCAGGTAGCCAATGTTAAGGAAAACTAAAAATTAAAACATTTAAATCTAATAAACTCATCGTATTAAGTGTGTTAGGTAATCAGCGTCATACCTATATTTTTTTTATTGTGCTCACACCTCGCTCATTACATGGGCAGAACTGTGGCAGCTGATTCTTTCAGGTGTAGTAATCTTAGTCTTCTGTTGAGTGCTTCCTCAACAGAAACTGAAACTAAAAACGCAGAGTACTAGAAGAGTGAGCAAGCTGTCTTGGAAGCCTGTGCCCGGGTCTGGCAAATGTGCCATTTGTTCGGCGAATAGGGCTGTTACCTTGCCATTATCGGTTGCGGATTATGATTTTCTATTCTGATTGCGGACATTCGGGCTATAGTTAGGCATCTGATTACGGATACGCCTCGCTGCTATGAGCGATATTGTCCGAACAGCGCGCGAATGTATTCAAACAAAGCCAGGCTTATCAACAGTGGCATTAGTGCTCTTAGGATAGAGGTATGCTGTTTTTTTGAAATATTTTACAGTTGACAGTTTGATACTTTTATTACGAGCTAAAATTGCAGAGCAATATCGCATGATCCTCGATCTGACATAGGCATAAATCAAACGCCGTCAAAATGTATCTGATCGGTTACGTACAATCGTGCAGCAACCCTAATCCAAAGTACCCATGGATCACCATGTCTGAGGGACACTTAGAAAAAATAAAAAAAATAAAAATAAAAAAAGTACCCATGGAGAGACCCCCTGTTTCAAAATCTATTATTTTGTTACTGCTCGAACAGAAACTCAAATAACTTTTTTTAGGTATGTGTAACTAGTCTGAGTTTTACAACAATGACGTCACAAAGTGAAGCTCCTGCACATTTAAGTCGCTGAAGCTGTGAAAACACAAAAGTGATTTAGCACGTGTAACTTACTCGCTTACTGTGCAATGAGCCGGTGCCTTTGTTCGACAACCAGCAATGGATGTTAGCTTCCAGTTTTGTTCGCGGAGAATGAGATTGTAGAGTTTGCGTTTAAATTTTGAAATGAGTGCTCCTATTAGCTAAGTTTAACGTATAAACTTGAATTGCAGATAAGTTGAATGCTAGCTTATTAATGAGTAGGTACATTAAAATGAAATTTCATACAACGGTTCACAAAATATTTAACTTTATGCCTTGCATGGTCTACAAATGCCGTCTTTAGGATTGAAGGAATTGTTATTGGATGCGACTATCTGTTACGAACCGATAAGACATTACACATAACACAGGTGAATATTTTCATAATATAAACTCGTTACTCTGACTGAAGTCATCAAACAATATGACACTTCATGATTAAAACAGGCATAAAACATTCAGTAGGTACGAACGACTCCAACGGCCGAATACTCAAACGCCACTTAAATTAAGTTCACGCTTAAATTATTGCCATCTCTTACAAATGAGTAACGTCAAACAGAAGCAGAGCTATTTTAAGTGGTGGTTAAATTTGAGTGACGTTTCAGTATTCCGAACCCATAAATTATAGAATGAGAAAAAATTCAGAGGACTAAGATTTTCCTCTCATTTTTTGCCGGAAAATAAACACAAAAACACATTACCCAAATGAAAAATAAGCGTTGAGAAATAGGGCGCAGAGTAATAACTCCAACAAATTGCCTTTAATATCGACAATTACCGTTTTGCTATAAATTGTCGTATTTCGGTTATTTCAGTTTTCGGTTGCCAAATTATTTTTAACTAAAACTTGCATTGCATAAATATTAATGTATAAATTTATTATTAATTATTATTAATTTATTATTATGATTAATTGATTATTATTATATATTATTAATAAACATTAATTAATGTACGGCAGCTGAATATGCTAAATACGTTTTAAAATTTTGGCCTGTCACTGTTTGTTATAACACATTAGAAAGAGCTAGCAATTATTTAATTAGATGGTTTTAAAAAAAAAATTGTCATCATTACCTATGTAAATTTTTACCTAAGAACAATTAAAATATGATAAGTTAAACTTAAACGTAAGTAACATTTACTGCAGATGTAGGTATCTCTTCAATACTATTAAGTATTTTTTTAATTCGCGTAGGTTTTGTCGATAAATTTTAAGCACCAATAAAGTTTTCGTTGGAAATCTTAAGTTGGCAACTAAATGAAACAGTACTTAACCGTGAGCGATAAATTTGGAAATCGACTTAGCGAGCTCTGCAGAACACTGTCACCGAGTTGTGACAAGTTGATTCAGTTAGCCGTTTTTAACCCGACATTTATGCAAAGTTCTGACTGTGGATCAGTTTTTATTAGTGGTTCTTGGGTTTCGTCATAATTTGACATATGAATTTCATCACATCTATAATAAATAGACTAGTTTTTTTGGGAAATTGCTTGTTAGTGTCAAAAGTTATGGTAGTTCTTGTAAAAAAAAATAATAATAGACAAAACATTGTGAGCTACAATAAATGGTTGTAAAATTTTATATACTAACGCGTAATATTGTGAGGCATACGATAAACTAAGCACTGACTGACTCATACACTTTTACGGCCGCATCAGCATACAAAATATTATCATTTACGGAAAATATGCTCACATTTTCGACAAGCCATACTTTTCTATGCCCCATTAAATAAATTAAAGCGCGTGATAAAATGCCTCCTCCGCGTTTTCCTTATTCCGCGTCCATCCGTGCGTTATCTGAAGTACCGAGCGCAAAAACGTTTCACCATAATAAATCAGATAAATCATTTGTCGTCTGTACACAAAACAGTGCTTTACAGTCGTTAAATTAGCTTTGATGGTCATAATGGACAATGTAATAGCTATTTAGAATTATCTTTCTGGTTTCATGTAACAAATAATTTTCGTCAAAACTTTTTGAAGTGAAAATTAACTTCTCTAGCATCGTTGTGATTTGAAAGTCGATGAAGCGAAAAAGCGATGAAACGAAAAAGCGACAGTTCGACCCCCACAAAACGCAAAACACTTCGATAGCGTGTTCTAGGATCCGACCAAACTTAGCAGCGCCATCTAGTTCTGATTGAGGCAACATGATCATAGAACTTTTTCTAACTAAATAAGTACTGCATATTGGTTTTTGAAGGTTTCACTTCTACCACATGTGAATGGCACACATGTTTTTTTTATTTAACATCTCAGTTGCGTGGTTGCAGTTTAGCTGTTAAAAAAAATTACACTACATTTCAAGGGTTAAATCATAATTTATTTTTACAAGGATTATCTTTCAATCCGTCAATTTTCACAATATAGACCATATTATTGGTAATCATAGAAATTCCACTTACAACAAACATGTTCAGAAGATCCCCAGTTTCTCATCAAAGTTTATTTCTACCAAAAATATAAATATTATTCTTCCACAACAACGACAATGGATGCCACCAAAGATTATCTGTGGCCAGAACAAACAGCCCGGGGGTTTGAGATGAAAGGTTCCTCTTAACTGAATGTGAACTTTGTTGGCGTTGTTGGCAAGCTTTTCATTGCCTTTTTATCTTTGGTAGGTACCTAAGTAACTGACGTATTTATTAACACTCATTTAAAACTACTAGGTACACAACAAAACAAACTTGAAATAGTTTTAATTTGCTATACAAATGGATGGTTTTAATTTTATAAATTAGCTAACACGAAACTACAAGAAAACCAACGCAGATATGTCCAATATGGCCATGTCGTACGTAGAGACGAGAGCTACATGACGCAGAAGAGTCTACCTATGAAAGCGGGCAAAGAAGACCGGCAGACCCGCGACTTCTTGGCTTGGAACAATCCAGGTCCAAGCCAAGCTTAAGACGATGGACTTGGACACAGATATGACGTAAAAACGCACTGCATGACGCATGAGAACAAGGAGGGCTGACCCCAAAAGAAATGGGACATAAGGCCACGACAAAAAAGAAGAAGAAATTCCACAGATTAGTTATTAGTATAGGTATGTTAATTTAGGTATGGGTTGTGGAAGCACTTCGTGCCAGTTTCTGAGGTTTGCTGTTTCGTCGTTCAGTTTGTAAGGATGTTGTCGGTGCAATTGCAGACTCAAATTATACTCGTACCTCTCAGAGTGGTATTAAGAGTATATTTTATTTTGATAGTCTCTATGTTCATAAATGGAAACACTTTGAAATAACTACCAGACAGATGATTAGGCAGGGCATAGTTTCAAAATCGATTAAAATTTAACACAATTTAGGTACTCGATCAAAATCGATTAATCACTAAGTTCAATTAATAAACTAAGCCTGATTACCGTTATGAACTAAGCGCAATATCGCTTTAACGAGGACCATCAGATCTCCAATAGCCCTATAATTGATAGCATCATTAAATTTAGTTTGAGATAAATTGGTATAGTCCTTAGGGAAAAGAGCCGTCAACTACATCTGTTACGTGATCCTTAATATTGTCACTTTATTAAGAGTATTTATAATAATAGGTGTTTTTTAAGAGACCATTATTTTGTTTTTAAATGTCCCTACATCTAGATTCTATTCAGTAATAGAAATATCATCATCATCATCATCATCATCAACCTATATCGGTCCACTGCTGGACGTAGGTCTCTCCCAAGACGCGCCACTGAGCCCGGTCTTCGGCTCTTCTCATCCAGTTTTTGCCAGCTACATGTCTCAGATCGTCACCCCACCTAGCCGGAGGGCGTCCTACACTACGCTATAGAAATATCATTAAAGTTGAAAGGTACGTAGACTGAAACTAAAATAACTCTTTATTTATCTACTTACAATAATGTCCCAGATATTTGGTTTCTCAAATAATATGCCTTGCCTACTTATTAAATGTTAAAACACTTTTGTTTTTAAAGAAATAATCTGTTATTAAAGAAAATTACAACTAATATAGTATTTACAATAAACAAAATACACATGAAATAGTTGAGCTATCTACAAACCGTTGCAAACGATTTATAGATAGCTCAACTAGGCCAAATCAGTATTAAGTTATTGCCTACTTATGCAATACCAAGTACCTAGATAGGTAGGTGTTCTTTGTAATGATGGTCCGTATCATTTTCAAATATTAATTAATATCTATAACTTCCCCTACCTGTTCCATAAATTGTAACAACCAAGTGTAAGATTAACTAGAATTGAACCAAAGGAATATAAACATTGACGACCGTCGAATTTCGTCGCCAAGAAACTTGACTGCGATTTAATATTTCGATATTAATCCAGCTTCTGAAATAACAGCCTCACGACCCGATATCGAACACGTGGCACTTGAATTATTCTTGCACTGGAAAATGGGTTTTAACACTCTTAAATTAAGATCGTAACGGAATTTGTCAGCTTTGGGAATTTAAGGTAAACTTGGCAGCAAAAATAAGGATGTGCCACAGTGGATTTGAATTTGTCAAATGGAATGGAGACTCTGGTTACTAAGCATAAGTTTCATAATTGCTTGTAGTCCACAGATTCAGGCAGCGTCAGTTATCGTGACGTCATAGCTAGGCTCCGTTCCTGTTATTTTATCTGTGCCGATACTCCGTGGGCCGAACCCGCAAATTATAATTTTAAATCAGCTACTTATAAAGTCAGCTCACATTGTATATGCATTTCATATGAGTTTTCCTACACACTCTGAATTCGTCTGAAACCCAGAACGGACCAAACAAATTCGGAAATATTTTGTTTGAGTAAACTTGTATTTAAATTCTAATTTGAATAGGTTGGATGTAGTTTATAAAGTGGGGTATTTGCTGGTAGAAACAACATTACATAGTCAAATGTTTCAGAACATGTGTTGTAATTGTAACGCTGTAAAAGGGTCAGGAAATTGAACATTTGTATAAGCAGAATTCAAATGAAAGCTCATTTATTTAGACAGATGCAGGTTATTAACAATGGAGATAACCTACTGGTTTTAAAGTTATCAAATTGAATTAAAAAGAAAACTGTAGCAAAATGGGTAAAACGCACAAACTTGCTCGAACACATCAAGTATTAAGCCCACCTATTTGTACATTTTGTGCAATAAAGAGTTAAATCGTTTATACTAAACAACCAAGCGGATTTTGATAATTGAAACACCTATTAATTAACCTTCAGTTTGAATAGTAGGTATTTGAAGTAGGCATTGGTGAAATATTACGTATTTACTACGCCTTATTAAACCCCAATCACGTTCTAGGTTTTAGGTCTATGGTAAATATTGAACAAATTCAATCAAGTCACATTAGTGCCAGAACATACCCTGACACGTCACGTTATTTACACGACAAATAACCGATGTTACTACCGATGTAGACACTACACAGTAGGTACAATAGACATACAACTGAGCAATTCACTAATCTAATTGGTTCAGTTGAATTCATTGTTTTGCCGCGACAGTAATCAGCCTGAGTGACAATGCATGTGTGTATGTGTACGTATGTATTTGTGTATGTGTTTAGTTCTTATCAGGGTTGTGGTCTAATACCACTTTACATTTCATTACTCGATTTTGATGGAATTATAAGTGTTCCTACTTCTAATTACCCTACTTCAGTTATAAAAACGTATATTTTAATATACAAACTTACTTTTTTATATTTAAAACATACATTTTAAATAATGTTCTGATATGTACTTATAACCAACATTTATAAAACAACAGGACGTGAAAAAAATAAATAGGCTTGACGCAAACATCGGGAAATTGCGTAAATTTCACACACGCTTTACGTCGTCTAACGACGGAAATCTTTCATTCAACCGTCGCGTGACATAGTAAATTATGACACGACGACTGTTAAAATATTACAACTCAGGTGTCAAATTAATTACATATGTGGGAGACTGGGAGATTTCACTTTTGGGAGGCATTTTGTTCGCAGGGATTTATGCCGCGCGCTCGCGAGGTCGCGCACTGCCTCGTCAATCACAATTCTGTGTAAATCACAAAGAATCAAGCTAAAAACAAAATAATATAATTTCGCCAGAACAATTTAAAGTTGTTGCGATTTGTGAGAATTCTCGTGGGGTAACTAGTTTTAATTCTAACGAGCACTACACACGAAAGATTTCACTGAAAATATTTTTGATATAATTTTACTTGGTGCAAAGCGAAATTATGCCCCTATAATGTAGAAGTAAATCGAAGTCATATCGAATGTAATACAGGGTATTTTGGAATCGTAAACGTATCGTATCGCTAGCGTATCGAGATACACGGCGCGGTGACGCTATAGGTAGGTAGGTAATGTTCGGTACATTTGTTCGTGATCTCAGTTATACACACATCCTACATTATGGACATTTTATGTTCAGTATTCATTTTGTTATTCTGGGTACATTAAAAAGGCACAGGTTTTCATTACACGGAGTGACGAACAATGATATTAAAAGTAAACAACGCCTACAGGGTTTTGGCCTCAGAACACCGAGTGGTTTTGGGTATAGTAAGGTGCGAAACGAGAGAGCGCATTGATACCTACGCTATTTCAAAATCATCCATCCAGCCGCAGCTGTGACGTGAATCTGTGGAGAAACATGGAGATCGGGTATATCCGGACAGTTCCGGACGGTCCCGGACGGTCCGGACAGGCGGCGCCGCAGACACTGGACCGATTAAGCAGGTGATGACTTGTGTCGTGGTTTCTCCGGTATTGACTGACATACGAGTAGCTAACACTAGAGCTGTCAGTGTTCGAAATTCAATTTTAGCACCGATATAGTAGAAACCGCTAGCCAGATAGTTGGTTTCAGTTCCAGAGTATGAAAGGTTAATGTTTGTGAGAAGTCAAAACCCCCTATATCACCTAAAAGAATACATGAATATTAAATCAGAAATAACTTGAATAGATCCAAAATAGACCATATCTAGGTCTCGATCGGTGTCTTTATTTTACAAGTCACCTTTATTTAGAATCAGAACAATAATCTTATTCTAAAAGTAACGCAGTTTGTGGGTTACTGGCCTACTTTCTTTTTAGAATTTTAATTTTAAACATTTATTATTATTTAGCCTAAAATATTTGTGCTCTGCTTAATATATTAGAATTGGTACCTATATTATAGATATAAATACAGACCCATTTTCACGACTTCACATTAAAAGGAAAAGAATAAACCTTTTTACGGTCCCATAAAATCTCGACGCGCGGAAAATTGGGTTTAATTACATTAAATTGATTCAAAGAACCCAACTCACCTAATGAATTGCCCCAAAACTTTATTTAAAATCAATTCGATCTGATCTCTAGAATTATCACAGAATCAACAGGTACAATATCGATGCTATTCTGACTTGGCCAAAGAGGAAACGACTGTTTTTTTTCCACGTCCAGAATACAAAGTGGGAAACAGGACGGACACAGCGCTATGGGACAACAGTAGGACATTTGACACAGACACAAAACAAAATGTAACTAGCTTTTGTTAGTTCAGTTGAAGTTGGTCGAAAACAAAAGAGAAACGGTTCGCATTGATCGACACTAGACTTTCTGGTTACAAAAGCATTGGTTCTGTACGTTTTTGGCCGAGACAGCCAGTTTTGTACAAATTTTCGTGCTACACGGAATACAAGATCACTGTATTTTATTGTAATGTAGATAGTGTATAATTTTTCGTAGGTATCGTCGGTTATGTAGTTACGCAAAAAGTATTTACCTAGATTGGTCCGTAGTGTTCTTATTGACATTCGAAAAGCGACGGACAAAATACTAATACCGGCACTTATATACAGCTAAACTAAAGGGACTCTGTGATCTTATGTGTAACGTATTAAGTAGGATTCTGGGAAAATCATAATCTATTGAGTAAGCGTTCTTGAAATTGGAGTTTCTTTAGGACGTGTTTCGGTGTGCTTGTAAGAAATATTTTTAGAATAATGAAAAATATGTCTTTGTAGAAAGTAAGTAATAAAGGAAGATATAGCGTTGACATACCCATACAATTTTATATCGTACTAGCTGACCCGACAGACGTTGTCCTGTCATTCAAACTCTTACTGTCAAACAACAGACAGTTATTTAAAATGTGACATTAAAAAAGTTTTCACAAAAAAGGTTAAGGAACTTCCCCCCCCCCCCCCCCCCCCGTTTAACACAACCCTTTTTACGCATAAATAAAGTAGCCTATGTTTTTTCTCAGGCTCTAGACTATTTGTGTACCAAATTTCATTCCAATCGGTTCAGTAGTTTTGGCGTGAAAGCGAGACAGACAGATAGACAGAGTTACTTTCACATTAATAATATTAGTATGGATGTATCGGGCTGTATATCTCATATCGCTAACTAAAATTAGTTCTAGGCAATATATGAGCCATCTACCAGCCACGTTATGGTAAGTATCACTAACTTATCGGTTTAGTAGACGAAAGAAAAATAACGCCATTTTATTTCGCTTCGCTTTTTTTTATTTCACAATGATGCCACTATTATTAGTTCAGCGTGGTTCGGCTCAAAAGTCAACTGTCAAAAACATAGAAAAAGTTTGCGCCTGTAAAAGCAATGGTCAAAGGATGTCTAATAAAAACGCGTAACTTCTGACACGTTATGAAAAACGGTTAACTTCAGACGTGTCACGGACGATTAACCCTACTTCATACAGTTCATTAATCAAAGGTTATTTATTGTAGAGGGGTGTGTTCGTATTGTCTCAGCAAAACGGGTTCAGCGGCCAAAAAAATATGGACATCAGCTTTAAGAAATAATGACAGCTTCAGATGTGAACACATGGTATGTTCAATCGGCATCAGTTATAAATAACTATTGTATAGTCTACGACATCAAAATAAATAAAAATTGTTCTTCTCGATCGATATAATATCTACCCCTACAACGTTTGTCATAGTTTGCATTCACAGAGTGTGGTTTAAACAAGTTGGAGTGGTAGAGAATAAATCGGAGAGCAAACATGGGATCAACGCGCAACACATTGAAGATCTCTGCCACCCCACTTTGCTTAATCCATTGTAACTGATCACCCTGTATGGTTTCGTTACGTAAATCAAAAACACCACCATTTCATATTGATCGTTGCGATTTTCTGGCGAAATGACGGACAGAGGCCATAAATAAAAGAAGAAGCCCTAGTATTTAGCTATTTATTAAATAGTGCGCTGATGAACAACATAAAAAACTAGAAATAAAAACAATGAAAATTTCATAGAATATCTGTTTCTGTGGGCTAGGAAGATGTAAAGGCACGTGTACAATGGACGGCTGCGGTTGTCCCGACCGCGTCTGTCCCGACCACACCGCAAGCCGCCATGACATCCGCACCGCCTACTCCTAATAAAGTTTTTGTCGGTCGGCCCCGGCCGTTGTTCTTTGCCCGATTACAGTTTATTTTGTGTTACATGTTTTACTTTGGGCAGCAAACTCGCCTCCATATTTGTGTGAATAGGATTTCTATAGAAATTACGTTTCAATTTGTATACGACGGATTTTGAACTTTTTCATCTTGAATCACCTCATCATTCTCAACTGGAATAATGGATGGTGAAGGGAAAAGTGTATTGCATTAATTAATTTAAAATATTACGATAAAAACAAAAATTAATTCAAATTCAAGTATAATCAAATTATTTTTACCCGTCGACAATGGCTGGCACCCACTTAATGGGATATCTACTAAACAAATCGATTGTAAAATGGGGTCGGGCTTTCACAACAAATTCGTGTCAAAAATTAATTAAGTCCATCAAGGGTCGCATGGGCGTAGGTGCTAATGCCATTAGGGGCACTTATTTTTTAACGAAGGTACCTTTGTTCCCTCAATCAATTTCTGAAGACACTCATGGCAGAGACTATAAGGTTTTTGTAATGAATTTGTAAGTTCACGATAATAATTCTGGACTATCTAATAAAACTATCATTACTTTCCCAGCCTCGGTTTGGTATAAACTGAGATTGCCAACCGCTAAAGTGCAAAGCAAACAAATTGTTGAAGGAGCAAAGATTACAAAAATTTGGCTTTACATTTTCTTAAAAACATAGCACGTTTTTCACTGGCTATCAGAAAAAAGTACTTTGATATACAGCGTAAACATATTTTGGTGTTTTTCTGGGCGGTGTATCAATGTTTACTTGATGTAATTTAATAAAATGTTTTCGAATTTTTTCCGGAACAAACAGCTATAAATTTCCCGCTCGTTTGCACCCAGCCTTAAAGGTAAACTGAGTTTCGTGTAAATTCTTCTGTAAAAATACCATTTTAATTGGAGATTTTTAATCGTTCGGAAATGAAGTGGGAATCCTCTCGACATAGATTGATTAATGATTCAATTAGAACTGAATTTTGTTTTAATTAATGAAGCTTTAATTGTCGGACCCTTGCCTCTCATTCGAAATAACGCTATAAAACGTAGTTAAAATTCTCATGTTATTTTCTTAAAACATACTAGGTACCTATGACAATGATCCTTTAGATTTAGACAGCTCTATGCCGAATTTTAAACCCGTCTGGAGGCTTCTTAATCTTCCAAAAGGCCGGTTCATTTTGTAAGCCTTTAGCCTTGTATGTATGTATATCCTTACTCTATTATTTGTTTTAAAGTAGCTTTATTAATACGTTATACTTTAATTATAGTCGGCTCTCCCCTGTTACTCATTTTCGAGTCAACTTTCCGGCGTAGAGATTAAAAATTAATAAGTAATGATAAGATCCGAGATCGTCGTAAATTCAACACTTTAGTCACTTTCGGGGGTTTTTATCAACTCTGTTTAAGAATTTTAATTTTATCACCTAATTTTTAAAATAACCTGCCTAATTACCACATTTTTGTCAATAATTAGTACCTATGTAAATATTTGCACTCGATCTGGTGATTTTATCATCAGGTTAGGGATGAGAAACGTTTTTTCAAAGTGCATCTCTTCAAGGAAAGAAAGATACCCTCCTAGATGCCTCCAACCGAGACTTCTGACTTCCTTAGATTGCCCGTTGATAATCCAGTAGGGGGACTGACTGATGGTTTACTTAAGGCAGTTCTCATATTTGTACGTCAACAAAGCTTTTTTAAATTCACGAGCTCGACAGTCTATTCATCACATTCCGGAGTCAATCCCTCATTCAAACTGAACCAGTAAAAATATTCAACCGTTATTCTATTATTCAACTATCACTGGCTCAAAGCCAATTCACACATTCACAGGATTCCGACACAGTCCACAAACCGCTTTATGTACCTACCTACCTACGGTTCTACAGAATTTGATATTTTATACTGTTTGTTCGTTCGAGTGGGTCCTATTAAGGAGAGTGCGTTTAAGGGCCTCGCTCTACCTAGAATTTCTGTACGCGGTAAAATAATTATGAGCAGGTTCGTCTGTTTGTAGCTAAGCTTAGTGTAAATTTACCGTCAGATGGTACCTGAAGTGAAATTATATTGCAAGAGTGATGATAATTGCGAGCAAAATTATTTCAGAAAATACGAACTCCATGTCACTAAACATGTTACATACAAAATTAAAAGTTACACCGTCTTTTGTTTCTTTCGATCGAATTTGAATCTTCTTGTCAATGCAAATGACAAACCACAGTGTAACTATTCCAAGCTTATATTTTTTTTAACAATTCAGTTTTTTTAGAGTTTTTTTTTAACAAAAGTAACTACCTAACTTAAATTATTTAAATAATTTTAGGACATTCATGCAAGACGTGTGCTCTACCTAGAGCACAAAAAAGATATACATAGTTCTTAATACCTAGTTACCAACTAGAGTGAAGTTTTGACGAGTGAAACCGCCGACAGTAGTCAGTCGCGCTATGAAATGCCAGCACGGATGGGTGCGTCGGCATTAATCATTTCAAGATGGCTTAAAGCATTCCGCGAATAGCTGTTACTTAAGGACTAATACGAGGATTGTTATTTGATGGCTGCTTCCATGTTTAAGCGGGATTAAATGTTCACTTTTGTTTTATTGCTGTATCTACCAACAGTATCTTGTATTTTTGGTTGGCGACTTCTGCTTCTACTGATCAATTAAACAAGTGTATAATATGGTTCAATAATGTAGGATGCTAACTCGGTGGATATAAAGTAATTTAAATATTATAGGAGCAGGTAGGTAGCAGTTTTAACGTCAGGTGGGGTAAGTGGGTACATATACTAGAAATATTTTTTTAACATAAAAAATTGATAACCTAGGTCTCTGGATGGAGGATATCTGTAGATGATATAACGCAGTGTATTTATTACCTGCGTGTTCTAAGCATGTGTAGGACTCTCATGAGACTGGCGTACCAGGAGAACCCTCCTTCACACATTCTACACAAATCACACACACACACCCTCGCCCACATTCCAACACCATGCCTTAACACACCCTGGGGGGGTTTCTTCTCTATAACCAGACTCTCCAGAGACTGGCGTACCAGAAGAACCTTCCAGACACATATTTATTTATTTATTTATTTAATAACAGCGCCTAACTACCTTTGGGTGGTGAGGCATACGCTGAGTCGAAACCCGTTTGCTGCTGTAGCACACAAACACTTGCCAGCTTACCTAGCTACCTACCTACTCAATCCACTCATCTCATTTTTCTTTCTGTGTAACTTTTATTTCTTTGTAGTGTTGTTAGTTTAGTTCTGTAGGTGTATTTTGTGTGTTACTTTATAAGCAAATAAATGTCTGTCTATGTCTATGTCTATGTATTCTATGTCTACATAGATCATTGTAGCTCACTCAAAAGACGCCTCTATTTTATTTATTTGAAATACAAACGTAGCACGAACTTCTTTCTGGATTGGCATAACGCCTCATTCAACGCCTCCCATCATATTCCACCACAAACGTTTATATTCCAGCTCGAAGTCCGTAAAGAATCATTGCAATCCACTTTGCTGGTGGCGTTAAATTTTAAAAGCAGCGCAATTTACCGCGCTCCGGCCGACTCCTCGACGTCATGAATCTTGTTCCCGTAACCGAAGGAAATTGCTTGCTAAAAGTTTGCCGATTTATTGCGTATTTGTACGTCCGAGGTCTACAGTACGGATTAGAGCCATGCCAGCTACCCACCTACGGATAATATCGGATACTAGACGCCGTGACTTTGTACCTATTACAAGTCCACGCTCTTAGGGAATTTTTTACTGAAATCCTGAAATTGGCTTTGTGTAGCGACTGAATCAAACATTAAAATTTACTAAGCAGCGCATATTGAAAGTATTGAACCTCCTTATTTCGTCGCATTCGTAGCATTTCCGTAGCATGTGTAGCAGCTACGAGCTCGATCTACGTTTAACAAAGAAAAATACAGCTAGATACATCAGTTCACCAAGACTTGTGCAACACAACTTTTGTTTGAGTAAGTCAGAGGGCAACATAGTCTCCTTAGTTTTATCACGATTGTTCACAACACCTGAACAATGTACAAAGCACGCGATTAGCCCTAAAACCCTAACTCTATTTACAAGAACACGTTGAATCGGGTTACTGGTTCGTTCTTGTTCGAGATTTCTCGGAGACAATTCAAATTGTGGCTATTTGTTGTAAGTACGACCGACGTAGGTACACGGACTACAATGCCTACATTTCTTAATGAAACAGAGTACCATATACCTGAGAACAATACAATAGCAAGGGGATGGTTAAGGTAAATGTACCGGCTTTATGAAAACGGAATATATTAGTAGCTTACAATAAATATACTTACTTACCTAGGTATTTTTTAGATTAATCTATAAATACCATACTTACAAAATTACATAAAAGATATCCACGAAGATAGATACGATCTATCTATCTATCTATCTATCCAACGTTTCAAAAAGTACAGAATCCTGTTGATTCTCGTCCAATACACAAGTACGGTCCACTAAAAACACAAAAGTCACACTAGCGTAACAGTTGTTTCCATTAGAGTACGAAGAACATTCCCATGTTAGCAGGGCACCATAACTCAGGCCGGGTTTATCTGAGGGCCTGAGTGAATTCACCCCATATTTCAGTACAAGCCGCAATTTACATAATTAACTAACTTCCTTGCGACTTTTGAATCAACCGCCATGCGCCACTTTATGTTTATTCGGTGTAAAATGTTTGTACTTTTTTTGGAACACGTATTTTGGACCTCGTGGGACCTTAAGATTTTTATGCGCGATTCTCATAAATCTTTTTAGATTGGACGTTGATGTCGCTACTGAGAATACCCCAATTTAAAAACTCTGTAAAAACTGTAACTTTACTTGGCTGGCATTTGTAATGTGGCAGTCAAATTACCTAACCTGTGTATTACTAATTCCATGCCATAACGCCCAGGACCATCGAGTACATTCCCGAGACAATACCACTAGCTACACCTATAACCATAGATTAGAGTAGGCGAGTACTTATAGCTAATGTAGGTACTGAATGTCGCAGGTTACACGTATCTTGACAAGGTACGCTACGATAGATACGGTTTGTTTACTGACTATTGGAGGCTTCGGAGGATAGCGCACGTAGGGCTGTCACATTTGCTTGCCGATCGTTGAACTTGTAGTATAGAGGCCTAACATTTCATAACTTAAAATCCGACATCGGTGTGAGACTGAGTCGACTGAAAGGAGCACTGGAGTCTGCCTAATAGTGAACAGAACAGCCTACCTAAACAAAAACTAAAATACTTTGATTGTCCAATGGAATGACAATCAAAAAAGCATCATATTATTGTTTGTTTATATTGTGGCTTAGTAATCTGTGATTAGATAGATAACAGGTTTAGATAATTTACTGCATAATTTGATAATCTTGCTTTGATAAGATGCCGAGATATAGGTACCAACATTTATCATTGCAATGATAATGAAATGCAGATTGCAAGTAAATTAGTGTATTTGTTATCTAAATCATATCAGTATCAAAATACCATCTGATAAGCAGATACAATTATGGAAACCATCCATATATGCCTATGAATTCATGTAGGTAGGTACGTACACAAATGGGTTTAGTTGTTACCTAGTAACCATAAGCACACTTTGGATTTCAACATTTCTAAAAACCGCTCTATTCCTGCTGGACTTTGAACTCAGATTCGCTTAGGAAATAATGTTTAAAAGTTCGTACTTTGCAGACGACAATCGAATACAAAACTTTATGAGGCATTTTCAGAGTTTGCGGAATTTTGCGGTGCAGTTCCGCCCTGCCGCTTGCAGCCGTAATCATTAGAAATTCCGCAATCTTCGCCATCGCAGAAGGCAATGGCCATCCAAGAAGCAGTACAAAGCAAATGTAGCACAGTTTACTGTGTCAGCTTGCGTGTGGTGCAGCCATTATGTGGTGTTTCGCTTTTTACCGTCAACAACAATTAGCCTATATCCCGGCGACTCCTTGTTACAATCCCTGCTGCAACCTTTTAATCCTAAGATTACGTCATGTTTCTTCCTCGGCTCAAATTATACACAAATGTCATACGCTAAAGTGCTATGTCGCTATACACTTCAAATACAAGTCTATAAATAATAACGACTACAGGACGTTGCAATAGCAAATGAGGTTGTATTTCTATGATAGGTAGCGTATTGAAGAGTTCTGAAAGTTTAAAAATACGAATAAATAAATAGAAGTTCAAAGCAAATTAGAAAGGCTTTGATGTCAAAAAAATTCGAATCCATTTCAACACTGGTTTGATGTCAAAGTCCATGCTTACTAATTGAGTCCACAGACAAATCAGGCTCTTATAAAACAAGTGTCTGTAAACGAACCAAAGCCGGAAAGTGTCATCACAATGTAATAAAAACAACGTGGCTACATCCTGCGGACCTA
The DNA here is from genome assembly GCA_918843925.1 of Eulithis prunata. NCBI lineage: Eukaryota > Metazoa > Arthropoda > Insecta > Lepidoptera > Geometridae > Eulithis > Eulithis prunata. The sequence continues at coordinate 2,073,147 of OU974019.1, read as the reverse complement.
AGTCAATTATCTGAACAAAACATGTCATCCAAATAGCAGCACAAAAGCTTGCCAGTGCAGACACAGAATAAGTGTTTGTGCGGATACAGATGTTTCACTTTGACCAAACTATGTATATTTACATGAGTCGTACGCGGATGTATCCAATTTACTCGACCTACAATCTATACTCATCTCATACATTAATATCTTTAAATTGAAAAAGTGGCTGTAAACATCGATTGTATTGAGAAAACGTGCAAACATCTGAAAAATATGTGGAATGTTTCTTCTGTAGGTAGGTGTTGCGTCGAGAAAGTTTTTTTTTAATCACAAAATAATTGAACTTACGAACATAAGGCTTATTTTACAATAAAGAATATGTAGTGACACAGGCGTATGTAGGAGGGTCGCAGACTAGCTTGGTACATAGCACGAGTGGACGTACGCAGGGTTTCCCAAGGACAAAAGGCTGAGGATATCATCCAGTCTCCCTATCAGTTTATGATACCTAGTTTAAGTATTACAACCACTTAGTTTGATGGCTATGCTGCCGCAGCTCTTATGAGTGGATGTTTAGAGGGCTCATCAATATATTAAGGGGAGCGTATTCTTTTCTTTATGCCATAATAATGTCTTCCATCGTACGTAGGAATTTGGTTCTTATGCCATCCAAGAATTAAATACAAGTTATTGTAGCGAAAGCTGTGGTTTTTTTGTTTTTCTAGCTTCTGTGGGACTTCCTCATAGTATCTAAAAAACTGTGTTTTTGCGGCTGGTATGGTGATATATCTAGCAGAAACGATTATGGTCTTGCTATCTGCAACTTATGGAATACCTACAATCAATACTGTACAATGTGGGCGCGTGCCAAATGTATTGTATCGTGCTCTTAGCATCCCCAATGATAGTTGATACCAATTAATATTTCAAGCCTAGCAGATTTCAATCGTCGGTCAAGTGAGGTTACAATTTTCTTCTTTCTTTCCTTTATGTCATACCTTCAGGTAGGATAGCACCTCTGAATGCGCACCAGCGACACACAACATAGACCACTGCACATATTTTTATGTTGTAACGTCGCTACGCCTCATCACGATAATGGACACTTCAATACAAACATTGCAGGTATTTTGAGCTCCCGTGACGTACGAATTTCGTACTAGAATGGAATTCCATACTATTATTTAATGCATTGGGATATTTTTCGATCATGGCAAGCGAAATTCAAAGTGAATAACCCTGACTAAATTTATTTTTTACAGTTTTATGCTAACAAAATGTTTCGCAATAACTGAGGTCCAATACAGATAGGTAAATACCTATAATATATAGGTTTCTTTTTGGAAACAAATTCAGGGACAGACTAATTACTTAGATAAAGAATACCGTTATAGGTACTTAGTCGTGAACACAAATTACTCAGGCTATAGATAGGTACCATCTTTAATTAAAGTAAGAGAAGGTCAAACTAGGTAGCCTAAATTAGTACCTCGTAAATTATGTTCTTTGAAGTTGTATCTACAAAGGTCAGTATCTAATCTACAGGCCTAATTCGGACAAGTTGGCCCTATTTCTTAATTAGATACTTAACTAGTCCTAATTTCGACCCTCAATGGACCTACAACGTTTGACGTGTTTCAAAACGTTTGGATATCAGACGTGGGTTGCATAATTAAATGCAAACAAAAACTTTCAATATTAAAATAATATTTAAGCGCCAATATTTGTACAGCACCTTTCTTACCCAAAGGGTGCCAACAACCCTGTTATATCTACGTTGCTATCGTGTCGGTCCATCCATCTGTTATATCACACACACAAAACTCTTCTGTGACCGATAAACTCGATATAAACTTGGAATAGTATAAGTAGATTCAAATACAATCGAAAGATACAAAACACTATCGAGTTTATTGATAACCCCCAATATTTTTAGCAAAAATGACTTGCAGTTAGAAGGTTATAAATAGGTATATTTCCTACAAACTTATTTGAGGTACCAGAGATATCCCAATACCTAGTATGACTATGGAGTTACAAATTATTCTCATTGAACGCTAAACCCGACCAAACAGTTTTACTACATAGTTATTTAAACTAAACAGAGTTCCGTACCTAATAAAACATTGGCACAGACCCGAGGATTAATGGTCTTGCCGGCGGTCCAGATTATCCCAATCCAATTTCGATTCAAGAGTGCCCAGTTAGAGGGGGCCAATCAAAAATGATTATAAAGGGATGACAGACGGTTGCATAATTGATGAGCTCCATACTCCACTTTTATTACCCGCCGATGTGTAGATCGTTAGAGCTTCAGTACACGTGGAAATTCATTAGTGTGTAGTGAACGAGCTTTTAATGCCTAGTTACTTATAGTTTTTCAGTCTTTTTGTTAATTTCGAAAGGTGCTGTAGGGTGACCCAGGGTCAATTAGGTAATGGGGGACACAAGGTCGTCAATAGATTTAATAAAAAAAATATATTTATAATTATTTAGCTGCTGTCCTAAGCTTTGCTTTCCTGTCTAGTATTTCTAGTTTGTACGACAGGCGTAGCTCAGTCAGTATTAGCCCTGCCTGCCGTGCTGTGGGTCGTGGGTTCGATCCCCACCAAGAACAAATTTTGTGTGTTGGCAAATATAGATCCAGTTCTCATAGGTCAAGCTTTGCTTAGTTTGGGACTAGAGGGCGTTGTGTGAAATGCCCATGAATATTTATTTATCAAAATGTAATCAAAAAGCCTTACAACATGAGGTTAAAAACCCGACAATTAGTCGTAGGTAGGTAAGCAATGCAGACAACATTGCGTGCTTAGAAGCCTACACTAATTAATTCAACGTTTCCTACAAAACTTTTAGTGTTAATTGCCTTTACCATTTACTATCTGTCTCTTTCATAACGTGAGTTTTCAAAAGGAAAAGTCAGAGTACTGTGCGTGTACGACGAAAAGCAGGGTTTCTCTGGCGACATTTAAGCTACACTGCTCGGTCGCTTAGTACGTTATTCGCGGGGAGTCCGCGTCGGCACGCAATGTAACTCAAAAAGACAAAACAACCTTCGTTAATAATTTTTCGTAGTAGACACCCAAGCTACCAGTTGCTCAGAGAACAGTCGCCGTAAAAGAGTTTTAGTGGTCGTAAATATTCCTGCGGAATTTGCATATGAATTTGTAGATATCGGTGTTGAAAGAACAATAAAAAATATAACTTTTGTTCGTAAACCTGTTTATTCGCGACAGTAGAGGATACACTGGCAGATAAATAGCAAAATAGTGCCAAAGAGAAAATATTTATGGAATAAAACCAGTGGAAAACTTTGGGGGAGACCTTCGCCCTGCGGTGAGACACAATAGGTTAGGTAAATAAAGAAAAAAAACAGATGTAAATGGAAAGAAACACGAATAGACGCACTACAAAGTTCGCTTCAAACCGTCATAGTTCTCATGTGGGTTAGGTATGCAACGTACATCCCTCAAGCGAGTAATTTTCTCAAGAAAAGTTATAAGGTCTCGAGAATAGCGTGCGAGGAGCGAGTACGAGGCGTAAATCACGCGACGTCATCCAATCTGCATCGGGTGGCGTATTAAGTGCTGGAGCGTTCTCGAGGGTTGTGCACTAGCTCTTAATTATATTTCCTGTAAAACCCATTATCATTATTGTTGTTTTGCATTCAAATTAAATTTCGATTCATCATTCTATGCTCTTACATTCAAATTCAAAATTTTATAAAAATACAAGGGTATTTGCACGTCAAGTTTTCGAATAATCAGTGGTAGGTACTAAGGTATGCTCCAAGCGAACTTGCCTAAAAAAACTGTCAAAAAACGTACCTCTGCTTTAGCAGCATTCCATCATAACAAAAAGCAGTATCATCGGCCTACAATTTACACTATAAGCACGTAGCAAGTTACGTGACGTATTTAAAACTCATTGTTCGTTTAGTTCCTTCTTTTTCTGGTAGAGTCAGTAGGTAACTTCAACCAGGCATCTCCGACAGGTGTTAGCTCTCGCTACCTAGCTTTCGCTCGGTTATTCCACACTTTATTCATACGACTGGGTGCGTCGTCTATTACTCGCAAACAACAGCAAGGGGTACCTACAGCGCACACAATGCCTTCAGGGGATATTATATCCTGACAGCGCTAGACGGATGCTTCAATGTAATGACTATGATGTTTTTATGAGAATGTCAGGAAGCTTTTTAATTTTACTAATTCACAACGGTTGACGCTCTATTCAGCTCAGCAGCTTGATCGAAATTGCCTAAAACAGATGAAAAGCGGTTCAGCTGTCATTGTTTGATAGTGGAATACTAAATAACCTAAAACAGATGAAAAACTACAAGACTGGAGAAAAGTACTAAGTGGAATTGAGCCCCTGGGACAATATCAGTTTGCAGCGATGCCTACATGAAATAAGACTTATTTATAACCAGCTTGAATGAATAGATCATTCTCAAAACGTTATAAATAAAGCTTTGCTACTTCATTAGCCTGCAGTCCCAAGGGCGCCAACAAAAACAATACCTTTATTGAATCGTAAGCCTATATACGAAACAATATTTATACACCCTCTTGTCCCCAGAGCAGTGCTGCCACATAATTCCATGTTGAACTTATTAAGGCGTGTTGAATCCCGTGAAGTTTGTAATATTAATCGATGGAGTTCAACTTTTATATTTACTGGCAATAAAATACGGACAGCGTTAAATTGAGAAGTTTGAAGGCTGAACGACGGGATGCTCAACTTGAACATAATTTTGAAAGTAGATACAAGTATCTTAACATTGTTTTGATATTACTTAATATTGAAGGCTAAGCAGAAACTTATAAATATACTTTGAGAAAAAGGGGCCGTGGAAATGGATTATAAACATAATTAAACTTTTAATAGATTCCCGTGTTTGAACCTTTGAGGGTCTATCTAATATCCAATCTTGAAAATAGAAAATTCTGCTTTAGTATAGAGATGTTTTATTTGAGCTTAGAAAGCTATACATAGTCAATATGATCGTAATAGGAACTGAAACTGAAATATAACACTGGAATGCTGTAGAAATGGTCAAGTAAATAATTTAATTAAAAACTTGCGAGTCCACGACGTACGCAGGTCTCGACGGCGATAAATAAAATTTCGCAGAGCAACAAAAAATCTGACTGCACCGTACTTCAGCATGAAATGGAAACAGTCCTTTTTTGCGGTCTGCGCCGAGTAACAACTCCGGATGAAAACATTATTTGTAATTAAATACTGGAGCCATCAGCAGAGGGTACGCGTTTGTTTGTATCCAGCGAAACTCGATTCATTCTCGCCCGCTATAATTTTGCAAACTCGGTTTGGTTCGGCAACTAGGGACCGTCGTTTTGGGATGGACGGAAACTGCGTTCAGGTAAACATAGCTTAGTTTCGCCAACCCAACTCGTTATGTGAGAAGTTATCGAGTCTACTATCTGGAGCTATAATCCCGTGCACAGCCATTGTTACGAAGCTTTAACTTGGCAAAAAAGAGTGCAATCTGCAAATAGGGGGAACGAGACCGTCTCAATTCCACGACGCTAGATAACAGCCATAAACGCGGTCGCCGAGCGCATCGGAGCCGCAGCCGACAACAGCTGGAAGCGACAAAAGGCGCAATTAATAGTAAACAAGCGTACAACGGAACGGGCGGTAAGTAAAGTTCTGCGTCCATTAGCGAGCTGAGTAAAAAACCCTTTAAACCACCCCCTACCACTTTTACAAAACGACCAAACTATTCCGCGGCAATCCCTGAACGCGGAACGTGTTAACGCCGCTGATTTAACTTTATTTCTGCACACAGTTCGCGAATAGAAACGATTATTCCAGGTTTTGTTTTTGCTACTATTTGATATAACACGAAAATTATATGCGAAGTGTTTTGACAATGACTAATGTTGAGTTGTGCGGCGGAAAACAATAGTCGGACAGACGTGAGTTTTCGCTTATAAGCGCACGTTTTAAATGCACAGTTAAAGCCCTCTTAGCTGTCTGCCGCTGCATAATACAATTTTAAAAGCATCCTGCATTATAGCGTTTTATGCGGAGATAAAAGTGGTGTCTCGATAAGTATAAAATAAGAGTTAAGAGCCGGGAACCCTCGTGCCTCGCACGCCCGACATTATTTATTCGTTCACTCGGTAGTCCACAGAAGCATAATTCTTCTGCGAGACCTATCAATTTTTAATGGCCATCACGGATATTACACAGCCAATAATTTTATTATAGCACTAGCCGTCGCCCACGGCGTTGCTCGCGTTCTACCCTTTGGAGTGTGAGGTTTCAAAATTCCTTTCTTAGTGCACCCCTACACTATATAAGGATACTACCCTTCAAATTTCATACCTCTAGGACTTATAGTTTAGGCTGTGCGTTGATTCTCTGTCAGCTTCAAAAGAGTTTTATATATTGATGATGATGATGATGATGATGATGATTATTAGTTACTTTCTTATGCGCTGTTTCAATATCAAGGCCAGATAAAGGCCCAAAGTAAGTTCTAACTGATTTGCAAAATTAGTATCTGCATAATAGTTGAAATAAAAAATACCCTTGTTTTAGGACATCAGCTTTCATCAATAATTATGTTTTTGAAAAGATCATTCGTACGCCAAACACTGGAAACATAAGCATGATTCAAATAACCACAAATCTGCAAATAGAATTGGCTACAACCAAATAAAATCTGTGCATGAGTGCACACGCAAAACATATTCGCCGCTGTTTTCAGGATATGCAAGCAATAAGTTAGATGTTTCACAATAATGAAATTTATTCCAAGCGGAATTTCGGTTGAAAATATTACGTCTGGGGTGTTGCGTGTCCATCATCATTGACGCTATCGCTTTATGAAATAAAAATGTTTATAAAAATGTCCATTACTGTAATACATTCCGCTATCAACGATGTGAATCAAATAGATACGAAGTAATCAGTTTAACTTGTGTAACATGAGCTCGCTATGAATAACTGCTATACCGTTCAACAATCTGCAGAGTTTAACTAACTGTGAAAAGTGCCCGTAACAATATTCCGTGTCAGTTAATGGACGATTGCTGGAAATAATGTGTTTTGAGCTTTGTTTGCAAAATGTTATATACAACATTTGAAAAAAAAATGGTTTTAAATTCTCATCTGAAGCAGGATTAAGATCAGTAATACTTTCTCGTTCCATTTCTCAATGTACAAAAAACTTCACACGAAGATCACTTCCCAGAATAAATGTGAGAATAATAAATCACAAAAAGATACGGAGAGCTTCCAGCGTCCATAAATAACTCCGAATCACCGTGACATTGATTTCAACCCCAATGCAGTATAAGCGCGACACATTTTTAGCTGACAAGGGTCATTCTGTGCAATTTGCAAAAATAAAATATAGAAGGTAGATCGATCAACCGTCCGCTAGCTCACACCGTTATTCCATTACGAGGGGGTAACACCACGGAATATGGAATGAGAATTGACCCTTATATTTTCTAACCCGTCAATTGACAAAGATAATTGGACGATGAATTTCAATGGTCCCGCGAATGGGGTGATGATAATTGTTGATATACGTTGGCCCCTCTGACTTATTTGTTTGTTTTACGAAAAATTAAATTAAACATTAAGTTACGAGTACAGTACATTTCCTTGTCGATGTGATTACGAGATGATTCGTTACATCCAAAACCCTTGGGAATTTGCAGTGTTAACTTTTCAATTAGAAAAAAACCTCCCATTTTTTTTCCAATCTTATCGTACCTATTGTTGCCCTGCAGCAAAGTATTTACCACGTTCCTCGATTTTTATTATGCATTATATTTTTATCCCACGTTAGCAGTTAATTACCTCAAAAAATGCGCATATTTCAGCACCGATACAGCGATGTAAACGATTCGAGCATTTTGCACCGGAGATGGATAGTGAAATAGCGCATTGTTTACCCGCCGTGTTTGCAGTTCATTGCGAGGGAATGAAACTGGCAAATATTTTCTATTTTCGTCTAACTCTAAAAACTGCCACTTGACTGCTGTCTCGTCAAAGTAGCAACTATTGCTCTTTTCTGCTACCATACACCACCATCAGACTATCAGACACAGTGATTTCCCAAGGCTGCGGAAATAACTATTGTATATTGATTCGAAAAATTAATACTGATGTATTACAGTAACTGCAGAGTGCTTGTTTAGCACGAAAATTAATAATTATTCAATGAAAAAAAACTGTTTCAGCAAGTCATCACTATCCTTAATTTGATTGCTCAATGGGCAGTCCCCACAAATTGAGCTACCCTCAAAGTCAAGTTGATTACATAAATGAAAACTATTTAGGCAAGTATTTTGCGAGTCACCTCGTCACAGCACTTCAAATTCATACTACGTAAGCAATTTTGATCGTGACTCTTGTGATATTGTAACATCCTCATTTTTGTAGTGTCATCTTACTAAATAGGCTGTTTAGAAATCTCTTGAATAGTATTTTGACTCCTTGACGATTCTTTATATCGTGACGAACAGAAGATCTAGTTTATAAGTCGATCATAATCCTTATTTAAATAACTAAGAACATTTGAGTTTGAGTTGGATGTAATAAAAGCCTGTAAGAAAGCTATTATTCGCGCAGAAAGCCGAGGATGCGGCGAGTAATTTTTCAAATAAAACCAAGTGGGTGCGGTTTCCGCAGAGCAATTAACCGGATAAATGGTAATTAAATCGGCGGCACATTACCGTTCCGGCAGCGGTTGGAATGGAGGCAATCCGAATACCCGCGAGGCGCAGACACTGCGAGCCGCGACCCAGCACAAATGCATGCTGCAGAGTGCCGAAAGCATTCATCCTGTTTTAGATCTCTGATCATCACCCACTTTTGGACAAATATATCCTGCAATTGTGACATTCACTCATATTGCAAAACTAACTTTACACGAGATGAATGATCGGTAAAAATGGTTTTGAAAGTTGAAATAGAAAAATACGTATGCACAGTATTTTTAGAAATAACGTCAAATTATACTTTTATGAAGATAACATATGCCCGTATGCAGGATATTTCAACCCTATTCCCGACAGAGTGTCTTAGTAAACATTGTTACCTCCTGTGTGGTCTGTTTTTTGTTTCCATGCAAAACCTTCAATGCGTAAATGATCTAAGAGAAACCGAGTTTCTGCCTCTATCTCGTTCCAATGTATCATTAACGTGTACATCTCCCTCGAGTCAGTCTCAGCGTCTTAACGAATCAATTCAGTTTGTAGCAACCGCAGTCGGTTGCGGTTTTCCCCGGGAACAAATCCCGCTATGTCAAACTAGCTGAAAGCAAATGTCCCATCGGTAATCCTATTTACGATTGGAACGTAACATTCACGTTTACGTTGCGGTACTTCGCTTTAACGAACGTCGAACGACACTGATGCTGCTGAAATGACTCCTGATTTTGCGGCCATTTTTAGCTTTAAGATAAATGTAACAGAGTTAATAAAAGTGAAACCTTATTCAAAACGGGATTACAGGGCTGAACGAAGTTTACACTTTGCTAATGCCTTAATTCCGCCAACGTTAATAGCCAGTGCTTCATCACTATCTTAGCTATCCGCAGTGGCCATAAGCCCTGGATCACTAGAGACGCAGGTGTATCCGGCTCCTGCCCGGTTAAACCGATCATTTTACTCAACTTACAGCTTACGGACGAAACTCGACGTTTTGGTATAAGCCGAAGGACCTTCAGATTAACATTTTAGAATTTGATAAATTATAGGTATATTTCAATAGGTCAATCAGTACAGTACCTACAAATAGTCCTGCAGTAGGGTAGAGCATGGCAGAGCTTCATCTTCGCATCGCAGTCATTTCGAAATCGTGCATTTTTCATCAAATATCGAGCGTTAGTTTGAATATTCAATGTGATGTGCGCAACGAATCTACAAAAATTGACTTTAGGCGTTTTGATCCCCATTTGTTTTGGTTTAGTTTTATGGGCCTGCGCTGCGCCATCGGCAGAGCCTGCAGTATTGAAAATCGTATTTTTAGCGGTTTTTGTTCTTTATCCACGAAACGTTATGATGTAAAGTTTCATATTGCACGTTTGTGCTGTAAAAACAAAAGTTTGCTCGATTCTAAATGAATTCCATAAAATGGTCCCGGTAGTAATGAAACAAAATGAAAATGTATAATTAATTTTAATTTTTCCCCGTGTTACAAAACTGACCGGTGCACAAAAACAATGCATTTTCTGCAACCACGTTTCCCGTTGCTTTCGTATCCTAAAAAACTGGTTTATTCGCATTATGAGGAGGTCGGCTAGGCGTTGCCTTTGTGTGCGGGTAGATTGATAAATGCTCGGAAGCACTCGGCGCCTAATGAATGGGGTGTGGCACGCACGCCGCATGCCATTGCAGTATCTGCAATCCTTGCTAACTGCTCCGCCATGGCGTAGTGTGTACTATATTTACGGTTTTCACGCTACCCCAGCCGCAAACACAGTTGCATCTGATGAAAGGACCCAATGCGGAATGCTCCACGACCCGATACAGCTCTTTGGTGTGCTATCCATTAGATTTGGTCACATTTACATCAGTGTGGTGCATAAATATTTTAGGAATTCTGTGATTCAACTGCGCTGACTGAAAGTTGGAATTAGAAACGCATACCAGTGATGAATTTGTACTTCCAACTACATATTTTAGTGCAACTGCTTTATTGTGTTCTTCTTTAAATTCATCAAGAGTTAATTATTAACATAACACAAATACATGTAGGTTTCTTTCGTATGGTCTAAAAGTTTTATTCAGGGTAATGTGGTGAGGGATGCATGCAGGAATCTGAAAAATAAAGGATATGGTTAGGAAAGGTTCGCAAATTAAGAATATTAGAGTTAGTTCGGTAGAGAGAATATAAATATTTCACCAATATTGCGTGTAACATTTTCTTAGGTTCTAGGGTATTCTTATGTTCTTATTTTCATGTGGAATTGAAATTCCAAGAGGGGCAGCCATCTGGAAAATAAATATGACCTGTCAGGTACCTAATAAGGATTTTAATTGCGCGCCTAGTGAGATAGTGGAGATAACATCAGTACATTCAGTATCTCTAACACACGTGAATGTGGCGCGGCATCTCGATACCTCGGTCATTTTAAAGGAAAGCAATTTCGCGAGGCCAACACTTGCTGCGCTCCCATTCCGCTAGGCGATTCATTTCCCTGATGGCCACCCATTACACCGGTCAAGATGAATGGATAAATAGACTGGCAATTACACGATAAACACAGCGACAATCGAATTGAAAAAGCCACACGCAAATCGATTTATTTAAGAGCACTATATGAAATGAAAGTCAGACTATGGCATGGCGTGACATGACGGCTGATATATTAACTCCATTGACTTTACGAGCGGTGGTGACGTTTATTAATCTAGCGGACCACCTCAATACTCCTATATGAGTAGGTATATTAATCGAGTAGTTTACCGGGTGGACGCATTATGCAAATGAATCGACGGTTCTGACAATCCCAAGTTTAGCATTTCAATTTGGTACGAGCTGCTTTGGTTTGAGTTCTTACTTGTAGAGTGAAATTACTAAAGGATTCATTCAAGTTAAGAATAATTCATAAGAATTAAACAAGATAAGAATGATACTAAGAATACAATGGCAAAACCGTCAGCAGAGATAAAAGTATTATAAAAAATACCACGTTTGGGTAAAAACTAAAGCGATAATGGAGAAATAAGCGCGTCCACGTCACTTGGCAAAGAATCCTAATCATAATAACTCAAGATCGTATCGCTGGTGGAAGGCGATGAACAAAAGGCGGCGGAGCAACAATGGCGCCCAACACGGGGCCCGAGAGGCGCTCTAACAAATTACCAACCCGCAGATAACTAAGCAATATTAAATCATAGTAATTTGTGGTTGCAAGACGTAGCCCCTTTTCCGACAAGTTATCTTTCTAGTCGCTTTGCTTAGATGTTTTTTCGCCTCTTCTTCAGAGATCTTATAATAAGCTGAAGAGGAGACATGTTAATGCACCAATCTAATAAAACAATTTAGGCGAGCGTGTAAAATTTGAGTTATTACAGATAGAAGAAGTATTTAAATCATCCTGAGCCGTAACATCCAGCTGTAGTTGGCAACTCGGCGTGAAACTGCAATTTCGTCGCTCATAAAACAGGAAACCGGAGGAGTCGGGTGGTTTTCGGTGCAATCGCATCTTTTCACTCGGCTCCCTCCTTGGGCGGTGCATTAGCAATTCTAACCGTCTCGCAATAGTTGCTCGGAAATTGTAATATTTAGTCTTAATAAAGCCATTCGTAACGTGAATATCCGGAACAGGCGTGAGCTTGCGACGCGACGAGCCCGAGGCGGAGTTCTCTACAGGTTCAATTTATGACGGAGCTTATTCACTGAAATGTGAGGTAGGTTTTTTCATGAAGACGCTATTAACTCGCTTCAACTGTATCTTACTCATCTGTCACTTCAGTAATCGTACTTTTGTAGGACGAATTTTACGTACAAATAGAACGGTTTCTTCGAGATTTATCTATGCTATGTGCTCGAATTTAATTAAAATAACAATTGCCCGAAACGAATATGTGTTCAAAATTCGAACCGTTATAAATTTTGCGCTCGAACAATTCGAAAACGGTTTGCGGCTTTTGTATTGTATGGTGCGACAACAGGATATAGTTTATTAATGAACCGATAGCCAGCAATATGAGCCACCAAACGGCTCATATAAATTAGCAGAATGTAGGTTCGCGGACAATGAATGCTGCTGCAGCGGGCGAGTGCTACGCGTAATCTTTTGAAATATTTTAAAAGCGATGTTTCCCGTGCCAAAATGTGTTAATTCGACACTTATGTAGCGTAGCTCATGCCGGTGAAATTGTTGGAAAAAGGTAGCGCGCGCACAAGTCCACAGTAGTCCACACAGCATTAAATTAGGTTCAAATTCAACCTGCCTTTTGGAGTGAATTTTTAAAATCATAACACGAACAAGCTTTCACTGAGCTATTATGTGACGCAATGCAAAGTGTACAATTAATTGCCGCGTGAAAAACTAGCAACATAATGAATTGGACGCGCGTCGGATGCAAAACAGTGCATTTTAATGAAGGCTCTGTCTTGTTGTGGAATTAACTCTTGTCATTTGTTTTGTTTTGTATTTTATTTAAACAACGTTTATGCTTTTAACTAATTTTGTTTTTCTTTTATTACTGTAGTTGTACTAATAGGATATGTGTAATGAATGACACATTGTTTAAATTAAGGTGATTAGGAGATTAGATTTCTCAGAACCCTTCACTTACTTTAATTATTAATTTAATTTTTATTAATTAATTTTTAATTAATTTTTATCTTCCAACTTAATAAAAGTAGTACAGATTAAAAATGGCTGCTAAATTTGCTGTCATACAAATGACATTATCAGAGCATTATTTTTAAGGCGAATTTGAATAACAGGGTAGAGTAAGAACTTATTGGTTTCATGGGTAAGACTAGTGATGCCTTTAGTATTTAAATTTTACTCGACCACTCCCTCTAGCGGAGGGTGGAAGAACCAAACAACGAAGCACGGGATGGAAGATACGCCTTCGTTTCGAACAAAGCTTTGTTTGAAAACCGAACCACGAATTCAACGCCATCTACCGCAACGCCCTATGATCAATTCAAAGCCTTTAGTTCCTAGGGTAGAGAACGCCACCTAGTTTAGCCTGTTGAAACTATGCAACGCGCAGACGCGTATCCTGCAGGAACTTGTTGTTGTCGCATTGAATGGCCAATAGATGGCGTTATAATAAATTTGGCAAAACTCGGCTGTGAAGAATTTGTACAATAATTTTACGTAAGATTTTGTAAATAATTCTAGGTACTTACGGGTGTGGTTTCAGGCTCCATCGCGAGAGCTCTTCGGACCGGAACTAAAATTGTCTGAAAACAAAAAAAAATATTTATAGTTTTATCTTTCGCATCTCCCAACTCCTAATGAGCTTAATAAAATTCTAGTAGATTGTAAGATTACAACTTAAATTCTAGATAAACTAAATCACGTCTAGCTCAAAATGTGATTGCGGTCGATATCATGGCAATGACCTTCACTAAAAATTTTACAAGTCTGGCTTTCGTCTGTTGATACGGTTTTATCACGAGGCTAGTCGAAATTTCAGTCACGTATCCAGAGACCAATTCTTTTGGCCGCGGAAAGTTCATGAAATCTGTCTGAAATGATTGAGTCAAAGGGGAATAAGTCGAGAATTTATGAACCCGTCGTTATTATCTCGGTAGGCATACTTTTCGCTGGTTACTAAAGGGCATCGCCTTGTAGAGCGACGCAGGTTAAGAATAGTTTTATTACCTACGCAGTATTGGTAATCAATGTTACCAATATAGAGCTGTAAAGAGTATTGAGACGCCTAGATATTAAGAGAATCAACGGCCTACTTTGAGTGACGGAAGTTTTTTTGGTACGATTTTCCACAAATAGGGGAGAATGGAAGAAAAGAACATGTTGTGCCGACCCCACCTAGAGGGATAAGGGCAGGGAGAAAAAGAAGATTTCCCACAAGCGATCACCCATCCTAAAGCTGACCGCACTGTACTTTGCTTAACTTTAGAAAAGCATAAGCCCAGAAGGCTTCGAGGTAAATAACTGAACCATAGCTAAATAAATAATTAGTATTATTAGGTAACCGTCTTAGTAACTTTCCTGTATTCTGTGACTCTATTTAGAGAGCTCACCGCATGTTCGTTGCGTCAGTTGCGTGAGCTGCGACACAGATTACGTTACAGTTTCTATGTAGAAGGTTTAATAAGGGTTGACTTGTAAATAACCTGCATCTCATTGTAAAGTTATAACTTAAACCTTAATGAAAACCTTAATAAATAAGGGTAGTTTCCGGTAAAGTAGGACCAAGAGATAATAGATGTGACAGTTTTAAAAGAACCATTATTCACCGATTATCTAAGTTAAGCAACGTTCTGCGCAGCCACTATTTGGATGGGTGACCGTTAGTGAGCGCTTCTGTGCTTTGGAGGGCACGTTAAACTGTCGGTCCTGGCTCTAGCAGTCGTTAAGCCATGACGGAGGCCTTAAGGCGGTCTAAAAACTCTGTCACCAGAGTTGGCCATTAACTCATACGAGCTTGCTTGCTAATAGAACTAGAAATTGGAACTAATAAGTACTTAACGATAGGGAGTATGTATGTTCGTATGAATGAGTTACTCGCTGGATTGTTTGTTCTCCATCGTATATCAATAGGCAGATGAAACGCCAATTTTAAGAGCACTTTGAGTATCCAATCGCATCAGAATACGGAAATTATATTAAACTTAATAATGTAGGTCCACCGATGGCATAATAAACAGTAACGTCATTATTAACAGGAGAGCAGAGTTTCCATCAAGCGGGAAACAATGTTATAAAACATAAAGCTGGTTTTCCAATGGAAGATATTATTCACATATTTATTTCATATATCTTCATTTAAGTTTTTTTACAACATACTATATAAAAATAAACATATACCCACTATAAAAAAAACTTGAAAACTAGAATGCCGCCAGCAGCGAGGCAGAACCCAAGCTACCGGTGGTCAGGGCTACATATTATTCATATTATTAATTTTGTGATACTGTATTGCAGAATATTTGTACTTATGAGTATATTCTCTAGTATACTTTAGGCCTAGATACCATCGTTCAATATAGCTTTACGCCCCGTATTCCAATAGCTAGCAGTGTGCAACATGGTTTAATAAGCTCTCCCAATAATTGAGTTAAACCATACTACACGAACTTTACAGCGGACCACACAATAGCGGCAATTCGCGATAACTTTAACAGCTCTATGAACTACACTTGATCACGGACTTCAGTACCTCTATCACGAACAAATCTGACAGTCGCCGCGTTAACGTATTCGAGTTATATTGCGCGTCAATGCCAGCTCGACTGTCAACCGTTGTAGTGTCACTGAGCAGTGTACGAGTATCTCGGATACGCTAGCGTTACGTTACGTTTACGATTGTCACATTTATTCATGATCAAGGCACAGTTTCCATTTCAGTGCCCGTGACGTAGGTACCTTGGTAGTTCATCACAGCAGAGGTGTAACAGTCATTGCTTTACGTACACGTAAGTAACGTATTGAATTTACACAGATTTCGCTACCTAATCCCCGTTTTATAACATGATCAGTAATTTCTGAACGATGTAACCTAGGAATTTTCAAGATGGTGGGTGGATTATGGCAAAGCGTGCTCCACCTTAAGCTTTGGTCTCGCGATCGTAACGCACAACGCTGCGGTATGCAGCTCAACGCAGCGTACCGCAGACTGCGACGGAACAAGAGACCATACTAGTCGTTTTCCATACGATTATGTGTCCGGCGCCGCATGTCGCATACCGCAGCGTTGTGCGTTACGGTCGCGAGACCAAAGCTTTTAGGCTGCAGCTACACTTACCATCGGGTGTGCTGGCAGCCAAATGCTTAGCTATAGCTAATAAAAAAATATTAGATGAAGACGTAGTTAATTTATTGCGGCGATATTTTTGTCAGACCAACAAGCCCAAAAATAACTGCGACCATGCGCCGTTTTTATCAATGATCTTTGAGAACACTAGGGCCTGAAGGGATGTTTATGCCCGGGGATTTCAATGGTGAACTCATTTCATATTTCAGTAAGAATTTTTAATTAATTATCTGCGTACATTACTTTTTCTCGTGGGACTAAAATATTAACTTCTAACTGAAAAAAAGTATACAGATTCCGTTTAATCATAGGATTACTAGTCGAGAGACTAATTACTAACGTGTACGAGATAACCGGATGCGTACGTAACGACAATCTAGGTTACTACTTGACTATGTTAATACACGCCATAATGAGTTCGTTGGCGCCTCGGTGACGCAGGTGTAACCAGGTAATTAGTGGTCCCACACATGCATTACCTTAGCTTCCTAGTTATTTAAGATGACGGAGACTACGTTCGAATACTAAAACGTCACTCAAAAACACCACTTAGAATTGCCCTCCCTCTTTTTGCCTTCCGTAAGTGATGGCAATGATTTAAGCATGAAATTAATCCAAGCATCTTTTCAGTATCCGGTCGTGGACCTATTGATCTAGTAATACTAGTATTTAAGTGTCAAATCACTCGCAGAAACTTGACTAAAGCTTTGGTCTCGCGATCGTAACGCACAACGCAGCGGTATGCAGCATGCAGCGCCGGACACATAATTGTATGGAAAACGTCTAGCATGGTCTTTTGTTACGTCGCAGTCTGCGTCAGCGGCGAGGAGCACGCGGTACTCTGCGTTGAGCTGAACACCGCAGCGTTGTGCGTTACAATCGCGAGACCAAAGATTCACAGCCTTACTCAAAGTCCGAGTAAAAAATATTTCGGTAAAATCACAATGATCTCAAAGATCGCTCCAAGACGTATGCCAAAAGATAAATCAATGATTAGTTGGTCTATTGATACGAAAGTAATGACGAAAAGAGACAACGCTATTTTTAAGTGGGTAGCGTGGGTACCTAGACTATACTTAAATGATGTTATTGAGTGCCGCTGTTATCCTAGGTAGATAAATAGTGGTTACATCACATACCCATTTTTTTTTGTTTTGTGTACAGAGTATATCTGTTTAACCTTTTTATTGCAAAAATTGTTTGAGTTCTTGATAAGTACAGTCAAACTGAAGTCAAGAAGTTATTGATATCTTTCAACAGGTATGAATGTACCTTCCATTGTTTAAGGTAGAACTGAGAAATTCGTAGCATAGCGGCACTTTTATTTAGGTATTTTAGAATCCGAGCAAAGCGGGACTCGTGCATAGCGGAACTAACCCGAAATATCCAATAGGTATGAAAGATCTGATGACCAATAATGGAAGTTATCTTATCACCACAACTAAACTTAGAATGACTTGAAGGACCTTTAAACATGTCTCTTCCTCGCTAAGATAGCAATTAAATACAGTTAGTAACACGTCAGTGAGTCCATTATTAGATAAGGTTGTATGTAAAGGTGAACGATGCAAGACGTCTTTCCATTTGTAGGGTGATTATCTTACCATGCGTACCACTCGTGTCATGTAAACCTTAATGTTTTCTTTTTCATTCAAGTAGGTAAAAAAAAGCAAGCTCGTATGAGTTTGTGGCCAACTCTGGTGACGGAGTTTTTAGGCCGCCTTAAGGCTTCCGTCGTGGCTTAACGACTGCTAGAGCCGGGACCGACAGTTTAACGTGCCCTCCGAAGCACGGAAGCGCTCAGATGTAAATGAAACTAACGGTCACCCATCCAAATAGTGACAGCGCAGAACGTCGCTTAATGAATTGTTTATTGTTTATTTAACATAGATGTTATCATGGCAGATAATCGGTTAAGATTGACTAAGCAAGCTACGCTACGAGCGCTTTAGTAGTAGGTGAAATAATATCGCAGAAATCAAACAGTCGCATGCAAATCACCTCAC
Source organism: Eulithis prunata (assembly GCA_918843925.1). NCBI lineage: Eukaryota > Metazoa > Arthropoda > Insecta > Lepidoptera > Geometridae > Eulithis > Eulithis prunata. Next base: position 2,054,696 of record OU974019.1, on the reverse strand, counting down.
ACACGATATAGAAACGAATGTTTTATTGTTAAACTATGCCGGTCATTTTGCTATTCTTTCCCACGATGATGGACACAAGAACGTTATAGCTATTAGGAAAGCATCAATAAAATTAAACCGGCAGAAAATCACGTCAATAGTTCAATCTAATTAATTCATCCATAACCTGAGTTTTCGGTTTAAGCTCAAGCAAGTAAACAGGTGTCTTAAGTTTAATAAATTAACCTACTTGGAAAATAACTTTGCCTTTGCCGCGGGGAACTTTATTTGCCTTGGCAATTTAATCATTTATCCTTGCCAAGTTCCCTGAGAAATTACTCGGCTAGTTTACTTATCTCGAGACTTAGAATCCACACATGTTTGCTTAAGCATTTCCGAGAAGGAAGACAATAAAACCTTCAATAGAATTTCAGCGACGGTTTCATATTTGCCTCACTGATTTCAGTTTTAAATCCACGTTCATTTTCGCTCGATTTAAGCGCATTACAAATCACTTAGCGTGCTCGAAAGTATCATCAGTCGGCACGGTACGAAATCGAGTACTGAAACAAAACTGCCCGTACTATAGCAACTTGTAGTGAAGATAATCTTTGGTCCTTCGAGCCTTGATAAATATTGTAATTATGTCACGTAGAATTTTAGGGCCGCATGGGAACGAGCCAATAATTTCAAAGTTACGATTGCCTGTGTCAAAGTTATTCAGAGTTGTGACATACAATCGAGATTGTAAATTTGAGGTTCCTAGGTTAGAGGACGTTTTACATCGGTTCTCGGTTCTCAAAGTATCGGTTTCCGACCGAAACGCTTTTATGACTATAATCAACCCTTGACGGATATTGAAGTACGTGGAAGCGTTTTCATCTTTGTACGTACAGTACATGTCGTGAAAATGAAATAGGTTCACAAGTACCAACTATAGTCCGAAGTCTCAGTAGACAACACGTAGAGGTACAGGTTATCGACGACGATTGCTTGTTTCCTACCAATTCCAGGAGTGTTCAATACTCAGACCACAAAATTGGATACAATATAAACAAACACTTGGCCACTGCACCGTAATATTTTAAACGTAAGTGACAAAATCCGATGGAGGTCGGAAAGGCTCAGCGCTGTGAAATTGAAAATATCGGGATTCTGATGCCGGTAGGTTGCGGCGACCTAATAAAAAGTTGCCTCGTTTATTATCCACATCTGAGCTCGCTCACATTGTTACTCAAGCCACGGAATAAATAGCAGATGATAGCCAAGTTTCAGCTTGAGACAGTCATGCCGAAGACTTTGACAGTCTCGTCGTAATACCGGTCCGTTTGATCGTGAGTTCAAATCCAGTCGTGCAGGATTATTTTCAGTGCTCTCATACAGTGAAGTAAATAATCTACTATTCTAGAAGACGCGTTATCTTTAGTTTGAGTTATTGAGATATTTGCAGAGAAGCGATCTTGAAGAAAACGGGCATTGCCAAATGAAATATTTGCCTCAACAATTATTTCTGTCACGCACTACAAAAAATTGTACATTGTGTATCTGAAGGTTTCCCAAAAAAAACGGGTCTTCACCACGGGAATTTAAGTTAGAGACTACGGGACTAGTCAACCAGCGTCTGTCACACACACCGAGCAATCCGAACATAAAATCTTTTTACAGCTGATGAAAAACTGCTTCGAAGTGGTACAGGCACAGCAAAACCCCTTATACGTTCCGGGAGCTATAATAAAATGCGCCGTTGCAAGTAGGCTACGTAAATAAAACACAACCATGACCCGGCTCTCTTCCGGGCTCAGTCGTAGACCTCTAAATAGGATTACACAGCTGAGATGCTCTTGCGTTTCAGAGGCTTGGTATTCAGCTCGGTATCGTGTGTGCGTGCGGATTCCAAATGAAAGGATTACTAGCCTCCACCCACTCCAGCTCGTTTGATAACCTCACAAAAAGCATCCCATTTCTGTTTTACACGATCTAGCTAGTCCCACTGTAATTGAAATAAATATGAAACCATACTTTTTCTAGCTCTATCTACTCTAGTATTCCTAGCTGCAGTGGACCAGTTTAGTATATAGACAGATTACAATTTCTATCACTTCAGATAAGTCCATATAGCCCATTCTAACAACTGCATTATCATCAAAACACAGTACACTGATCGATTCGATTCAATTATAAATTGCTTGTTTGTTCACAGTTTTCTATTCAACCCTAACACGCGTTGACATACCGGTTAAGTAAGCTGGCATAGATAGCTGATTATAATACGAAATCTGTTCGCTAAATGATTCCACCCACATACTCAAAGTATACAACTTTCGGTTACTGATACAAGCCATCTGTGCCTACAATCCTCACATTTAGAAGAAACAAACAACTTGGCTCTTATTTGGCTGCCAGCCACTGTTACAGTTGAGTGCGCTTCTTTCTTTTATACCAGGCATCCTTTGTTAGACATTCATACCTTAGCAGACAATGAGTCCAGGCAAAAAATGTTTGCAAATCCGATCATTGATTCGTGACTCCCCGAGCGGCAACCGGTCGAGAGACATAACGTGATTTCAGATGCCTTGGAAATATTATCTGGAACTCAATAGTAATGTCCTAATAATGGACTCTGTTCTGCTTAACTGGCACAAAACAGATTTACTTAGCTAGGTATTTACATAATTTAAATGGAAGGTATTTCTAGATGCTGCGGGATCGATTAAATTGTAATGGGTTTTGTGGCTGTACTTACCCAAACTTTCAAGAATCCAGACACAATAGACTTTCCATTGATTTTGACAAAGCAGACAGAACAGGTAAAATTCATGAAAAAGATTAAATAAGTATACAGGTACAAATAAAATAATGTAGCTAAATCGTAGCAGGATAAAATGTACAATACAAAATCCCTCGAGACTGCTACCAAAATCCACATTACCCAATAAAACATCGCAAGATAGAGCAGACGAAAAAAATATTGACCGTTCCCGATATTCGTCAAGCTCAAGGCTATAACTATCTTATGGTTATAGCGCTGAGTTATTCCACGTTCCCTCTGATTACGAGATGAGGGCAACGACACCGCCTGGTGATTTGATTACACGCCAGATAAGATACACATATCTCGTCGATCTGCCGAGCAAAGTTAGTGAATACCGTTGTATTGTTGGATAAAATGCCACGCAGTTACGCATTTATCTATAAGAGATGCTTGGCTATTTATCGCTTGTTACAACTAGGTAGGTTTGATGCAAGATCATTTCTACCAATACCTACCTCGCATCATCTGCATCATTTGATGCAGTATCTATCCTTGTATCTTTTGCAAGATAAATCGTACAAACTATAAAACTAAGGCGACAAAAAACTAGGTTACTCTTTCGTGACTGTGAGTGCATACAGCACAGATAGTGACCGCTTACGCATTTTGTAATCAAATGTCTTGCTAGGCTAGATGACAGTATGAACTTTGCTTATTGAGCATACATTACGCTCAGTCTGATCTTAGATATGAATGATCTGCAGAAAAATACTAACTGGTATTTTAACTAGAGAAGGCGACCTAGTAAAGGTTTCCGGGAGCCTTTCTGTGCAGGTGCAAGATCGGTCGATCTGAAAATCTTTACGGATCAACATTGGACATCCCATTCCTGAAATTGATGACTATGTAGGTTCGGTAATGATGACATGCAATTTGATAAACATTTTGTCGGCAGTGGTCGCTTCAAGGATTCATTCATTTATTTGCGACAAGAACCTTACCTACATGTTAAAAAATAACAATTTAGGTCTTACATAAAGCTAACAAAAGTTGTGCCGGTTCTAACCTTTAATTAGGTAGACTCCCAGGAGTAAATAAACTTTAGAAAACATTTTTGTCGGTCGCGTACAAACTTCTTTGCAAAGTATAATAATACCTAAGAGGTCACTCTGCTTGATTACGTAGGTATGAGGTCGTTAAAATGGAAAAATGAACAGTATGTTTTTGATTGTTATAATAACAATTGTATTTAACCATTTCACACGCGAGTGTACGCGGTTAGGATACTGTTTACAAACATAGTGATTGATTTAATTTGTCTGGAGGTCAAGCACGATTTAATCAATAGCACAGTAACATTGAAGTGATTTTTGTAACATTAAATTCAGACGTTTTGTAGGAATGTATTTTGGGTAGAAGTAGAATCCAAGGTCTTTTCTATATAGTTCTAATCGAGCTAGATTACTAAGCACTTAGGTATTTTCATAAAAGATCTATTGACGGCCGGTGAGTAAAATATTTATTTCAAGTTTATAATTTATAGTTGCCATCAGTTTTCCCATGACCAATTAATTAATTTAAAAAAGGTACCTACTAAGAGTACGAAACCGCCTCCCTTGTACACTTTTCGACGTCTACATAATTTTCTAAAAAACGGTATCGAAGGCCGTAGGCGGAATGTTTTTATGATAAAATTCATCTCAGTTTTGTAGCACGGAACCCATAAAACAATAGAAATAATGCTTTCAAAATTACCTCCTTACCCGTTGTAAAAGACGATCACACAGATAATTAGGCGTAGAATTAGATGATAGCGAGCATTAACATAACGATAACACCATCCTTAATTAACTAGAAGAGGTCTACAATGTCAGCTTGGGCACGTAAGGATGTTATACGTGAAATTGCGCTAATAGAAATGCTTATGGCAAATAAGGTTACGGGCACTGAAAGGTTAAAAGCGTTCTAGAAATGTGTTTGCAACGCAGAATATTTTAAGAAACATGAACACTTTCAGTCTGAATACGACCACCTTAAGGGTTAACTGGAGTTAACAGCAATAGGTAACCACTTAATACCAGTAAGGTTCCAATTTTTTTTCTATAATTTTGTCGAAGAAAAATTCTTCAATCAATCAAATCTTGAATCGGTGAAAAGGTTGAGGGTAACCTAAGGGTTTCTCTCTATCATTATGCCCTTAACAATAAGTTCTAGATTAACCTGCCAGTTTTAAAAGTTTACGCCAGAAACACGCCTAGAAAAATTTCTGACGCGACTTGCAACTTTTCGCTTTTGTTTTTCTAATAGCCTCAAAGTTTTTGGGGAATGCATAAAGTCACAATATTAGGTAGGTAATGTTCATAAAACGTTACCCGTCACATTAAACGGTAATATGGCGTATGTTATAAATAAATTGATTATCTGATTATCTGTGACCAAGCTTTTAGATCCTCGTACCTGCCTACTCAGACAAAGCGCAAAACTAAGAAATTGAAGAAGATGCTTTTATAAAGATTTTTTTCTAATTGAGTGAATTAATGTTCGGTTATTTTCCAGACATTGGGTTGGTTAGCAGCCCTACACTACGATTTTTCATCGAATAACCTTTCATCATCTCGGTAGCTGCTGGATACCCGAGCAAACCGGAGCTAAAATTACATAGATAACCGCTCATTGAGTTCAAAGTCGCGCGACCGAATCGCTTACCAAGGCATGTCGCGTCCGAGAAAATGGTTTCTAACTCTTCGTGCATGCTAATCGCCTATTATTCTAGTAATTTTCATGAACAAATGGATCACAATATTCACAATGTCAATAGCTCAAGGCCGAAAGCTCTTGAAGGGTACCCAACACTTACCTAATTAGCGAAAAGGCATAAACGCATCACAACAAGCGCGTAATTACTTGGCACCATGACGAAGTGTTTAATTTGAATTTTAAAAGGGACTTGGCCAGTTTCTTAATGTCCTTTTTAGCCGACTTACGGTCATTTGTACTTTCACAAGCATGCAAGGTAAGAAGGTACCTTCCTTGAAGGTACTTTCCTATATACTGATAAAACCACAAGGATCCTGTTTTAAAGTAAATAGGTAAATTACTACACTAATAATACAATACAGACCCCAAATTCGTGGGAGAATAAGATCGGCACCGACGTCCCTCCCGCGTCGGGGTGTATTATGCATCGTGCAGCTATACCTCTATGAATAGGATGCTACAGTCTAAATTTTAGATGGAATAGGCTTGCACAGCACCTGTACTGTATAATCCTTTCAGCCTAGCCTAGAACCTAAACAGGAACTACAGTATTTACACTAGGACTACCACAGAATATTTGATACATATACCTAATACAATTAAGGTTGAAAACTTGTACCATTTTTTTTTCAAATCTACAAAATAAATCACAATATTAATCATTGAAAGTGAGAGGATCATAAAATGACTGAACTGATTAACTTGTCCCACTTCAATAAAAAAGTAATCACAGAGCCATAATCATTTAGTATTCATAAGTAGACTGGTTTTGGTTTCACTCGGCTGACCCATTTCAGTTATCGAAGACAGGTGTTTAAAACTAGTCTAGGAGATTCCAGACACACCAAGCTTTTTGGAAAGATGCTGTTACAAGAGTAGACCCCAAGCATGGTAAAAATAACCTTTCGTTAAATCAACAGCCTAGTCAAGATCTTTTGTGGTTTTTTCAGACATCTGAGACACAACAAAACTGATACCAAAAGAGTAATTGCTGTGAGCATCTGATAACTGGACATCATTAACCTCTAGTAGGTATTCCTGAATTCCATACACAATATAAAGTCTAAAGCATCTCTTGCGTTCCGGTATACCAAAGGTTAATAAACCTGGAAGAGGTTTTGAACTTATACTGCTTATGCAACTATTTCTACTGGCTGATATTAAAAAAGTGTAAGAAGCCAGATTTGTAATAACATAGTAATTAGTAATAATAAAATTATGTAAAAGATCTGATACCTAATTTATTGTTCACACACATCAATCATCATTAAAGTGTTAGTTGTCAGATGGATATATTAAATAATTCAGCTGTTACATGATTAATATTCCATCTGCATGAATGACAAGTTTTTATACATTTTATAAGCTGCTATTCGCAACAGATGTCTTGTGATTCACGGGCATAACACATGTGCCCAATTTGTAAACAGTATGTGACTGGACCAGTGGAACGTGAGTAGTGATAGTATTGTTTGTTTCTTTAAGTCAGCTTCCATACTGGTAGAGAGATTACAAATAATGTGTATAATTGCTATGTAGTGTTTGGAGCTTGATGAGCTTTCTAGGACTTTATTATTATTATTTATTTAATCAAATACTTGGAATTATCCAGGAATCCAAAGTTAGGGCATGTTTCTATGTATATTTCTTTTTTAGAAAAACTGAAACATTGCATTTGTTTCAGTTAATAAGCAAGCAGTCTACATATACATGCAAAATCAGTTTGGATTACTAAAACTTCTAAAATGGTAAGTGCAGTGCGAATTCTGAATTGGAACTTACTTATCAAACGTTTTCTCACAAGTCTCGATTCGCACTTTTGCTAATTGAGACACTATGAATGCTCAACATACCACTAAAATAATGAGAAGCTATCATCTGGCGATAACCTCAGCGAAAGATGAAGCAGTGCACTAGTACCAATCTATCTTTCATTTTATCAAGTTTGCCACAGAAACACGACACGAAACTTCGCGAAGTTATTTCTTACATCAACACTGAAATGCCTACCAACTCCTAGCTTATTTGGGCCCTAGGATGGTTCAGAAATCCTAAAAAGCATAGAGTTACCAAAAATTCGTACATACCCAAAGTACGATGAAGATAAAAAGTTATCCAAAAGTCCGGTGGTGCAAAACATTATCACATAAATAACACACAAATCACATGTTCCACTAACACATAATAGTTAATAATTGTTTGTCCCACACCCGCGCAAAATAATAAAAATCAGTTTCTGTATTGACATAAACACAAACTGAGCGTCCGCCATATGCAAGCAGATACGTTCCGTAGATGTGCAAAGGAAATATTGTAACTTTATTGTTATCCAAACTTTTTTTTTAAATATATTTTTACTACCTGAATACCTGCGTTGTTCATTTGTTTATTAAGTCACTGGTACAATAAACATTCATAAAATGCGTACTTTCAAACAAATAAAAAACAACAAAGCTTGGTTGAGAAATTATTTAGTAAATTAATCGGCTGTCACGAGTTCCAAAATACATTGGCTTTTAGTTTCCGAACGCACCATATCCTGTCGCCACCTTCACACTCGTCTTGATTCGCGCGAACTTCAGCGTACTCAATCCCGACGAGCTTTGATTTCGATTTACGGAAGAGTGCGGCTGCGAGAGAAAGAGCTAGCATGCGTTCGTAGTAGTCAACGGCCTCTGTGGAGATACTGCGTGATCGTAGCTATGTGCTACGCTATGGCATTCCTCGTAGCATTTCGTAGACCCCGGCTCGGTTTGTATTTGTATCGAAGTAATGCCCCACTTTTTCAGAAATTCAAAGATTAGGGGCTTACAAGAAAATTATGGAGATCGGATTATGCAATATTGAAAGAGTTTTCTCAGGTAGAATCAATATAACAGTACCGGTAAGTAGGTATTCCTTCACCGGATAAGTACTGTGGATAGGTAATGTAGATAGGTTTCTTTACTTACTTTTACCTAAGTAGGTAAAAAAACATACTATTATATTACCTATTATTTATTAGAAAGCAAAACCTATGAAACTTTTTAGACGTTTACACCTATACCTATACTACCTACTACGTTGGTACCTATACCGAAGGGGATAGACTTTTTATTGAATCTTTTTATATCCGCAATAAGCAGTAGGTAGGTCTAGATAGCGTAAACCAACCTATTCTCTAGCCATGCCGTCGCGTAGGTAGCCTTGACCCAACGCAAACCGGAAAATTAAAGGAACACTTCGTTATAGCAATGTCAACCATGCCGACGCGACAGCCAAGCGTTCCAACCAATAAAAAGTAAAATATCCAGCACCCTTCATAATGCCGAGCCATTTATTATAACTAGCTTCTGCTTGCGAATTTGCTCGTGTGGTATTCGAGACGGTCAAAAATATGTTGGGTGAAACAATCGGTACCACACATTTGAACTACCTGCAAGCTAGACGTACAATTTAAAATGTATGTTCCATCTTACTTTTGATGTCAAGAGATGCCTCTTTAACTTAAAAGTAATTACGGAAACTCTACCTACCTAACTCCTATGGGGGTTGTTGGTGGAACTCTACTCTCGCACAAGTAACTACGAAGATAAAAAAACACATTTTACTGGTTTAGAAGAATAGGTACCTAATTGTTTTTTACAAATACAAAATAGAATAAACAAATTGAAACTTTCATTCGCAGTTTATAACCGACATGTGGTGGCGCCGCGTGCAAATAATAATATTTTGTAGAGCTAATTTTAGTTGGCATCCGTTTATTTTATAAACCAACCTATTTTACGCCAATTTATATTTAGAATACAGTGATATATTGAAACTTTGTTTATTTTAATCATGTTGGTAATGAGAAAATGAGACCTCTAAATATGCTCTATCAATACTACTATAATAGGTGCCTACGAGTGTCAGGGTCAAGGTATCAACGGGAAAATTTCTATAATGCTAGGTACTTACAAGGAATTAGGGATAAAGGGTACTTGTTTACATCTTTTTGTTTTCATAAGTGGATTCGATCAACCAATCGAATCACACCCATATCACGTCATCATCCACCAACCAACCAAACGTTCTATCATTTGAATATTATTTCAAACGCTTCATTGCGAACAAACCTCATTAGTAGAGACCTTTCACTTTTATTTTATTGTTTGAGATGAACGGCATCTTTCAGACCCTGACCTTACTAATATTCAAGGCATCACGTAATTAATTATTACGACGCTCTACTCTACCAATTCCCTATTCAGACTTTCTTTTTATTGCATTAGTAGGTAGGTACCTACACCTACTTATGGACGCAAACTGTGCTCAAAAGTAAGGAGTTTCTTGCTTTGTAACCACACTAGTAATTTGTGCATCGATCATTGTTTGAGGAGGGTAACGAACAATAATAAAATGTAACACACATTACTTATAATCCACACAGAACACTGTGCTACATTTATATCAGTTTCATATAAACCTATATTTAGGTATACATAACTAGATATCCATACCCACTTGTAAAGTTTGCGTTCTCATAGAAGTTATGACCGTCATTGATACTGAATGTCCCGGAACTAGAATACTTATTATCATCCCGAGCAGGAACGATTCTAGACACTTACGTACATGAAGAACAAATGCTATACGACTTAAGCGAATTCCCAGTATAATCATATTTTTTTAATACTAATGCGTGAAAGAGCAACGACGTGAAAATTCAAAGCTCTTAAACATCGCCCACCGCTACATTACATCCGTTTTTTCGCATTACGGAAACCAGACTTTATGTGCATCGTTCCCCTCCGGATACACCATGCGTTATTGCATTTATGGAGCCCATGGGAAATTCCGTGCACTCGATAGCTCTACAATGCCTGTGATGAGCTCCTCACATGAGTTGAATGCTCCATACATATTACCTAAAGTATAGGCAGGCATCTGCCAGTACCTAAGGTAGAGAATGAACTTACATTGGGCAGTGGACTTCTAATGCAGCCATGGTTATTATAATGATGGTGAGTTAGAGACAGTCTAATCTAAATCTTAATCTTTGCTGAACAAACCTCCACCGTGTTTCGATAATTCGATCACGTTGACGTGGCTGAACGGCTACGTGATCAAAACACGTTCAATCAAACGTTCAAACTAGAATTCATAGAGACGGCAGGCACTACTTTAAGTGAATGCTGGAAGGAACGGTTTGGCGGACTGTTCGTTCTATAAATGAATTCGGGGGTGGGTGGGTACCTACATTGTGTTTCTTTTTGCCGGCGAGAAGGCTATACATACCCTGGCTATTATTTTTGTTTGACAGAAAAAGTAAAGTAGGTGGGCAAGTAGTTTTTTTCTACTACTTCGGAAACAAATCTCTGCCACATGTGCTCATAAAACCTAAAGCTTTTCATTTTACCTTTTTTTTTAGAAAAAGCGCGGGATCCATTTTACCTTTATAAATTTCATTTATGCTCCGTGTCATATTTAACAACATTTTCCGCTAAACAAAGCTCGATCGAGGGGTAAGCGCCGAGCAGGTCACTGCTTCATAATTGCATGAAGGCCCCTCCTGCCAATATTGTCGTCGTGCCGTTTATTTATTGCTGCCATATTGTGTGGTGCATTCATAGTTTGTGTTGAATGGAAAATGGGTGAATGCAATAGAAGCCTGGTAAATATCTATTGCTCCTATTTCCGCTGCATTTATACTCGTATCTATTTACGCTTTAGCTTGTTCCATTACCATCAGAACCTTTTAAAAATGTACCTAAAGCCAGACCATCAGAGCAGAGGATAGCCTAAAAACTTCATGGTCATAGTGATGGTGATACTCGTAGCAACTAATTTTTTGTTGAGAAGTTCAGCCACTTGTTCTAATATTTCCATTACGAAAAACATTATAAGTACCTACGTAGTTAGTATAGGTAATGCCTATTAAAGTACCTACCTACAATGTTCCAATTTATCAATAAGCCCCACTCAACTTCCAGCTTTTCAAGTAAGTGCCTACCTCTTTACTGGGAATGATGCAAAATTTTCCTTTCATTTTATTACTGGATAAAACCGACTTGTTTTCATTAAAACCTACTCCAGTCGTATTTTGTTTTTTTCCGTAGCCTCATCAGTGAAAAGTGCATAAGTAGCTTAACTTCGTTTAACCACAGTAAAGAGTTCTAGGAGTTTGTTTTGAAATTGGTTTTGTTTTCCAGGGTTCACTGAAGAGAAAGGAATTAATATAAAAATAACTCGACCACTTTTTTTAATATAGACACTGCCTTTGGTGCATAGACCGCAAAGATCGAACGTATAAACCTCCGTGAGTTTTTTTTTTCTCAATAAACTCTGATATAATTTTATTGAGGTATCTCAGTAGTTAGTTATATTAGTAAATCCCTTACCTATCTACCTATTGAGTGAATCAGAGTTTATTCACGGACTTTATCCCCATCACACTCCATTTCACGCATTTGTTGCAAGTGGAATGCATAAAGAGCAGGATAAACCAATAGTAATAGCATCTGTTACCGATTCGTTGACATACATAGACGATCGCATTGAAAATGTTTACCATCTCTTATGTCATTATTAAATAAAATGTAGGCACAGTGTTGTTTAGCAAAATAAAAACATATTTTTTAACTTTTTTTCTTCTCACAGTTACTGGCAGTCATGTTGGGTCACAACTATTTGTGTTGCAATAAGGTTTTATTGCCCTTATTTATCACTGGCACTAATGGCCAGAAAAACAGAAGAAAAAGAAACGAAACTTTGTTCTTTATTCAAACTGCTTTTCTCACGTTTTCAGACGATTATGTGAGGGCTCCTAAATATTTTTTTTTCATAAGTTCGTTAGGATTAGGACATTATTTTACCCAACAACATAAATACGTATTGTGATATGTTGCATTGCATCGTTTTTGCATTGTTAATGCCTTTTCACGGAGTTTCTAATAATTTCTAATAGTTTCAAACGATGGAGTTTCAAAAGTTTCCTGAAATTCAAGAAGCAACTTTCAGAACTGAAAATTTCTAATCCACATCGGAAATGTATTTTGGTGAGTTTATTATTTGAAATTACTCACATAGAAACTTAATACAATAATAGCTTAATATAACTTAATACAATAATACACATAATAATAATAATGGGAAGGCCTTTGGTGTGGGACGCTACTTGCGTCGATACCCTTGCTCCTTCACATCTGCCTAGGACTTCCGTTGAGGCTGGTGCGGCGGCAGATTTGGCCGAGGACCACAAGAGGCGCAAGTATGCAGGTCTTGATAGGGCCTACACATTTGTGGCTCTTGGGGTCGAGACTCTAGGTCCGTGGGGTACCGAGGCCCTCCGGGTTTTCAAAATTCTTTCAGGGCGTCTAGTCGAAGCGACGCGTGACCCGAGGGCTGGTGATTATCTAGGCCAGCGTATCAGCATTGCTATTCAGCGCGGCAATGCAGCCAGTGTCTTGGGCACGCTTCCGATTGGTACTGATTTGGACCAGTTGAGCTATCTATAAATCGTTTGCAACGGTTTGTAGATAGCTCAACTGTTTCATGTGTATTTTGTAAATATTGTAAATACTGTATTAGTTGTAATTTTCTTTGTGAATAAATAAATAAATTTTATAATACACATAATAGCTACCAAATATAATAGTTTAAAACTGAGATAAAAAAGCATCATAGAGAGATCGATTTTTTAAATAAGAGAGTAGAAAAATAGTTAAGTAAATACCTATTTTTCTACTAGTTTTCATAGGGACATTGGTCCTTTTTCTCGCTTAGTTTGTAACGAGCAGAATGGCAAGGGAAAAGGTCGACAATTTATAGGTTGTAATGTGACATTAGGATAATTAAAATAATGTAAACCCATTACCGATGCGATAAAACTCTAACTAAGGGGGGCCCACGCCAGTGTTCAAACTGAAAATGGTGTAGAATTTCCGTACCTATACATTTTTCATCCAAGATGTTGGTACAATTGTTCCGAAAAAATATTCTTGCACCTTGAATAAACTAAATACAATGCGGTAGATGTAGGCAATTGTGAAGTTAGCCGTTTGTGATGCGCCAAAACAGTTTAGTTCGAAAAAGCTCCAGAAACAGCTAACTTCGCGTTTGTCTAGATCCGCTGACCGCTGTACTTAGTTTATCCAAGTTGGGTACCACGGTAGTCAGAGTTAGGTAGAGTCATTACTTATCAGAAGTTCAATACTTTATCAGACTATTTCATTATTTATTAGACTACGTGGAATTTTATACGTACCAGAATTTATTTGTCATTACTATAGTACATAGGTACTACTAGGTACAATATGGAAAACATAGAAACATTCTGATCTCCCTCCTTGATGGGCAAGAATAATGTCTGGTCATATGTATCTTAAGTACCTATACGTATAAATTTACAAAAAAAATGTGTATAAGTATTATATCAACAATCTAGTTCCCATTAGCTCTGCTTAGTTAGGGACTGGCGACTGAGAGGGCGTTGTGTGTAATGTCCAACGATGTATTTATTTATTTATATAATATATAGGCAGTAGGTACTCACTTTTATAAGAGATTTTTTTAACTTTTTAATCGTACAAAAATGAGTGGTTGATATGACCCCTCTTCATTCCCGCCGGGTTAGGTTCACTTCACAACACTTCAGAGTGACACAGCCACGCATTTTCATTTTACTACCTCTGAGTCATTACCAGCATAAAGCTTCCTCAACGCTTACAAATTAAATAATTACACGTCCCGACATATTTATACCTACCTTCCTACCTACTGTTTAGGCAGGTACGGGGTAGGTACCGTTTTAATTTCACACTCAACTGATTTGCATTTTAGGCGTACCTACCTATTCATAAAGAGAATGGGAGCGAAAGAAAAGGCGGGAATGGTAAAAATTAGGTCAGGTCCAGCCGAGCTCGCGATCACACCACGCAGCTAGGGTAGCGTTTTCTGAAAAAAAAGCTTTGTTATTTTTAAATAAATATACGAGGAAATATTTTTTAAAAAGATATTTGTATGGGGAACAAAATGTATGAAATGGATTATTTTATTTAAGTTCTTTAAACTAACTAAGAAAATAGATGTTATTAAAATATAATTAGTTTAGGTACAATAATAATCGCAATATTCTGGCCTACCTACTAAAAAATATAAAAGTTTTTGGTTTTACTAAGCAACTTAACTGAAAACATACGACCTGGAGTTTTCTGTGGAAAAAAACACCTAAAATACATACACTTTACTACACTTTTTAAAATTAATTGTTTAATTTTTTTATAATACTTATTCACGTGATCAACGTAGTGTCCACCAACAAAAAGTTTTTCCAATGAATTAGGTCGACAATGTATTCCTCGATTCGGCAGTGTTCCAAGCACCATTTTCTGACGTTATCACACTGAGAAATAGCTGCATCATCGCATTCATCGTAGAAACGTTAATTATTTAATAAGTATGATATACCTACTTACAATTATTAATACACAAAAAAAAAATTATCTAGGTACAATGCAGTTGGCGAATCTAGGTAGGTAGACTATTCAATCATATACACAACGTCGTAAAGGCACGCTCATTCCGTGAATCATAAATCGTCAAGTACGATAAACTCAATCGATAATAGCATTGAAAACTGGTGCTGAGGGCACAAAACAGCTTAATCAACACTCGGCTTTACGCAGTAACGCGTCTACTAATCTTGTGATACCAATTAGTTACAAGTAAACCACTTTACTGAAATTCGAATCAAATAAATCTATTGTTTTTGGACGATGGCTCTCAAAGTTTATTTTACAACCAGTTTTAGTACAACTTTGGGCAATTTTTTGGGCATAATCATCATCATCATCAATATATATATAAAACTCTTTTGAAGCTGACATAGAATCAACGCACAGCCTAAACTACAAGTCCTAGAGGTATGAAATTTGGAGGGTAGGTTCCTTATACAGGGTGTTACCAGACCACTTCCGAAAACGAAAGGGGGAGCTACAGCACACCAAAACCCAACCAAAAAAAATCAGTTATCCTTAAAAATAATTATAGCCGGAGAAAACAATGTTTAAAGATTTGTATTTATTTCGCCAGCCCGCAATGTACGCATTCACGTAGGTAAGGTCGAGGCGTAGTACTATTATTTATTCTGTGTCGTAAGTGCCTACTAACGTAGGTAGGTACTAACGTAGGTCGCTCGCACGTCGCGTACTTGAATGACCCGCGATGAACTCTCAGCTGTTCATGCTGTAGTAGACGTAATCTGCGTGCTGCGTGTACATTGCTGCTTTATTTATTTTATTTGTTTTTTTGCTTTTTTAAATGAGATAATTAGGTAGATATGTCTTATTATGTTGTACTGTGTGTATGTAACTAGAAATAAAGTTAAAAAGAGATAGTCAAGTCAATTTTTTTTTCGCGATTTTTTTCGCTTAATGTTTTCAGTATCATGGTCTGATTGGAACCTCCAAGTTTTCGGAAGTGGTCTGGTAACACCCTGTATAGCGTAGGGGCGCACTAAGAAAGGAATTTTGAAAGGTAACAGTCTAACGCGAACAACGCCGCGGGAGACGGCTAGTAGGCCTATAAATCTATTGAAGATGATTTATACAGCATCAGGAGGGCAACCTATGCCCCTACTTCATGGGACACTGTAGTTTTGGACATGCTGGTATTATAAGACTATCCGAATTATTTATAAGAGTAGAGTAGAATATATAAGAGAAGAGTTGAATTTTATACAAATACACGACGGAATCGTACCAATGCGATAAAAAAAAGCAAAACACAGCAACGCCTTATGTCACCATCAGCGATATAACCTCGTGATATGTGTAAATAAGTAGACACGAGGGCACTCCTTAAAAGCCTCTGACACTCGCCGGGACATCCTGTTTTGTCATACAGTTTGTGACGTGACGTGACACATCGCCCTCTTGATAGTGCAGGGTTGGTACAAAAGTTACAGTCAAAGCTCTTTCGAAACTTTTACGGAAGTAGACCGGTAACGCTGTCAGCAATCGTCAGACGATTACAACAGCATTTTAGTTGGGTCGTAAAAAAAAATTGTAAAGAACTTTTTTCAATGTCGTAAGAATGAGTCTGAAATAGATTAAAAAAACAGTGACTTAGTAAAATAACCAGATCCACAAATTAAAAAAATTATAAGTGAAAACTTTTCTCCAAGCTAATATTAATTGGTCTCAAATATAAGTTTTTTAATTTTCTTGAAGATCGAAAGCTCTGGCAAACTTACACATAAAATTGACTCAGGCTTCATGTTTATAAAAGTTCTTAATTAATTTTGATCAAAATTTATCTAAGTACTAATAAAAGTAGTTTTCTTCAGCGACTATTACTCAAAAGCTGATGATGACAGCCCTGCTGAGAGTTGAAAGCACTCTATTTTGAACTCCATTTCGTTAGTGTTAGAACTGAATTTATATTTGCGATAACGTGAGTCAGAAGTGGTCGGAAGTTCAGCTTATTTTAGACGTCTTTCGTTCAGCATTCCAAAGCTATTAGAAGTCAGGATGTGAGAAAAATATTTGTTAACTCTTCGTATAGAATCTCCAAACTGAAACATATCAAAATCCTGAAAATCTTTTTAGTATAGAATATCACTCAAACCAAATACCAAAAAGCGGGATTTTTGAGAAACCTTCCTCATGCGGATGTCTCACCATTATTTGTGGTCGGGCATCTCCGAAACGAAATGAAGGCTGGTCATTGAAGTTCGTGCAGCCAGTTCAAGATATTCTCTTTTCGTAGCTGGTTATGAATTTCTAGTTATGGAATACCTGAAGAGAAATGCCTACTCGTGGCATTTCTCTAGCTTTTCAGGTTTGTTTGTTTAGGTAAAACTTAAGTATTCAAAAAAATATTACACAGAATAGTTTTACCTAATACCCCGAACTTGGTAGGTGGGTAGGTAATGGGTCTTGTAGTCTATTTTCAAACCGCGGCGGTTTACAAAAGGCGTTTTCACAACGAGTGTCATTCGACGATGCGAGCGACGCGGAATTGATTCTGAGTGTGATGGAACAATGCAGATGTGTTCACGGAAAGTGCTTTGAGCATTGGTGATGTCGCTTTCATAATTTCACTCTGGTTTTAGCAAACATTTTGAGAATTTAATCTTTCCCTAACAAGATTCATTTGTAAAAATGACGTTAGCTATATTATAGAATAGAATAGAAAACGTTTATTTAGTGCCATAAAAAGAAACATGCATACATGCATGGGTACAACAAAAAGATAAAAATCAAATTAGAATCTAATATATGACAACAAAATAGGTAGTCACTCAGCAACTTAACATCAGGTGGGCCATCTGCTTGTTTCATTAGCTAGTAGTATAAAAAAAAGCAACTACAACTACAACTTATGTAGTAGCAAGCATGTGCACTGGTACAACGCTGGTATTCTGACCCAATGCGTACGCCGGCAGCAACGGCGCATTGCTGGGACTAACCCGGCGGTACGGGTCGGCGGTATTATGGTGATCTCTACCGAAAAGAGCCGGAACTAAGTATTTCATTACTAAGCAATTTTCTGTTAGGGTGCACCAAAGGACTGAGCTTTTTTTTAAATTTTTATTGAAATAACAAAAAAATAAAAATAAAACACATTCGTTACGTGTCAAATAGAATAATAGAATTTTTTCTCGATAATTTTCTCTAGATCTCCATAATAGCCTGAGCACGCGAGTTAAAATTCGTAGAATGTGGAGCAAAACGCCTCTCTCTCACAAGCTAGTGCCTACTTACGTACCTAAGCAAACTTTCAATCACAAAAATTTTCTCTCTTAGTCTCGTGTGAGTTTGCAATATGGGTCAATCTGAGATGTTGTATTGTTATTAATATAACGCTTTAAGTTGGTTGACCTATCCATATTCCCATGTGTCCCGTTCATATTCCAAACATGTCCGTGTATTTCCCATCAGTTCAGCCATTCCAACTTCGAGACGTCTACATTCCAGGAACAATTTCAATGTGTGTAGACTGTGTAGAGCCCTTTTGTGGTCCTTTAGCTGGGAACTGTGGGTATCCGACATGGATATCCAAATGTAATTACTAACTAGGTACCTACTCATAAGCACTGGGCATTTTTGTGAGTTTTATGCTCGTTGTATAATACATTCGCAATGGAGCTTTTTCGAACAAAATTCTGTTCTTTACAATTGCCTAGATCCGTATTGTAATGTAACACGTGCGATTTTATAAGCGTCAAACCAAACATGCGCTTACGCATCCCAAAAACGCTCGATCAGACTTAAAGCTGAATGAAATAGAGTTATTGGCTACAATCAAACTATACTTAGCTTAATTGCCTTTCAGTTCGGTGAACCGAAATCGTTAAAGAAGATACGTTTAAATAAAAAAAAATTATCCCAATCTGAAGGATTTCGGGGGATCACATCAGACTTTATACTCTGTGCAATTAACTATTTAAGAGTCTCTATCGCACCAATGAAATTAATGTCACTGCTAACTTTGCACTAATGGACAACAGCCAATGGAGCAGGTGGGCTCTTTGTAAAAACCGTGCATTTATTTTGAGCGAAATACAAACAAAATGTTTATCGCTGTTATCCCTAATTACCCGAAACTCTTTGAGAGCGATCTCAAACAATGGCGGCGCAGACAAAGGTATCTAGAGCTCGCGTTTTCAAAGTTATGAACATCAATGACGATCATAATACAGCGAAGTGTTTTTTTATATCTCAAAACGCACTCTTCGTATTATAAGAAGGTATGCTGCATGAAAAATAAAATAATCACACGCCTTCATCAAATACACTAACAGACACTTGAAAACCGGTAAAATTTTAAAACCTAGCTAGGCCTTATTGCTACAGCTTAGAAAAAAACCTTGGCTTAATCATGATACCTACTGAAAAGCACCGAGTAGACATTTTAACTTAACTTTACTTCTAACTTCTTGAGACTAATGGTCCTCGAAGCACTTATCTTGTTCCTTCTGGGTCTTCGGATTGCATCTTGGGAATTCAGATTTATTTTTGGATTATATCCGTCATATGACGGATCCTGGCTTCCAAGGAAACCAGATCCTCAGAGGGGTGAGACCGTCACGGCCTAACGGGTGGTAAATCATCTCGCCGCGTCCCATTTACAAATTGCTCTGAGCACGCTCGATGAAAGCGTGCCGAAGAACTTGGAGTTAGTAGAATAGCTTGCTTCAAAAAAAGAGGACCTAGGACATACTATTGTTTTGTTTTATGTCATCTTTGGCAAGATTACTAGGTATGTACAGTTGACTGAATGCAGGAGACATTTAATTTAAATGAAGGCGCGACTCTAGTTTGTAGTAGGTAAGTATTACCACTATGGTATTACAATAGTACATTATGGTACTAGTGTGGTACATTGGTGATTACCGCCGAGGTGCCATTGAGACCCGAGCCGTAGGCGAGGGTCTTAAGAGAGCCGAGGACGGTAATCATCAATACACACGTGTATCATACGACGTTTTTCAACACACTTGTGAATAAAATAACAATAAAATAACTATAATTTCAACAGTGAAAACGAGGTGTGAAAAATGTTTCGCTATGGCGGGAATAACTAATCAGTTTTCCTATGCGCGCGCATTGCGATCGGCCACAGACTAAAGAGATAAGGTTTTTTTTTAATTTTCCGCGCTTACGGTTTGCGCCTATTCTGCCACGTACAAAATGGGGAATTTAAAGTTTTTTTTTATTACAAAGAAAACAAAAGTTATATTTGAGTGAAAGTTTTATTTATTAAACACGTACGAGTTAAAATTATCTATTTAAATAAGAAGTTGCATGAAATGAGCAAGCAATAGGAACATTAATTTATTTGTTCTATTGAACACGATCTTTTTTTGAATAAAAACTTTTTTAAGGACAAAGCAACTCAACCAATAAAATAAAGAAAAAAATGTATAACTCACTAGGGAGTTATAGATTGATTATATCACAGTTTGATTATGGGTGTCATTATGTGCCTAATTGCGGTGACAAAAGAGCCACTTTATGAGCAAGTGTGTTGAAAACCTATTTTCTACACAAACGAGACATATTTGAATCTGCGAAAAGTACACATTGAAATGTTGATGCAGGAGTTGCACGTGCCTTTATTGGCTTGGCTGTAAAGATTTTAATAAGAAGCTCATTTAATTTTTCAGTCATTCTGCCTTCGAACTTTCTGTGCAAAGAATCGTGTGCTTGTATAAATTTGAATAAATGGAACTTCGAGATGGGAATACTGCACCGTTTTCGACGGTCACTATGCAGTTTTCACGAGATGAGCATTTGCAAAAATGCACTAGTGGGAGCTTAATCTCTCTGGTTCATTTTCTTTTGTGAAATTAGACTGCGGATCAGACCTATTTTAAATTACTTTTTGACTAAGAAAAAAGAGATTATCAAACGAAGACATATGGGTTCTATAAGCACTAGGTACATAATGCGAGTTACTTTTACAAATAACTCCAGTTATGCTTATTTAGGGCTTTCCTGTTTTCCGTCGGATTAAAGACAGTGCCTCCAAGCTTCACAATCTTGCAGACCGAGACCGAGCAACCATATTCAAAAAGAAGCAGTTGGCTTTCAAACGGATGATTAATGAAAGGTGATCCCGTGACAAAGTGTGATCTTTGAGTGTACTCACTTTTTGTAGATATACAGACATACAGAAGCCAACCCTTGGTTTTCGGTATGATATTACAGATATTTTTCAGCATTTCACTTGAGGTATAATGCCTAGACGCAGGTGCGGCGAGTGTACTATAATTCCAGCTTTCTTGGCCCATTTTGTTTTGTAGCGAATTTTGCCCTTCTAAAATTCTCTGCGCTGGACTTCGTCACGACCTTGACGTAACGTCTTAGAGAATAAGGAAGCCGGCGTCGAGAAGCAACGCTTCATAAATTCATGTCGCTCATATATCGCGCGCCAAGCTGTGTACAGTACATAATTGGTTCTGTGCGGTGCGGCAACTTGGCACACGTGAGCCTAGACCGCTGAAATCAGGGATGGCAACTACTAAACGAGAGAACGACCTTCAACTTCTTGCTAGGAAGTGTGAGTACTAATGTTCAACTGTGGAGAGTTTGTGGTAAGGCTTTCCTAATAAATCCTTCGTCACCTGACTCGGCCAAGCTGATACTTCTGTAGGTAAATCCATAGGGTCAGTATGATTTATAATGCTGCAAGTTCATGCAATTTTAGACCTAAATTGGCATCGAATTAAGATTCGGTTTCCTATTTTCTTTTATAACCTTCCGGAAACCAAAGATGGAATCAAAGTCAAATTACTTGCCTCAGTAATCCCAGCAGGTGCTCTGGCAACTTTGATTGATGTTATTATTTGTTTGTAGCGAAGTTCAATATTATTCTAACAAAATCTGGCGGAGTTTGTAAAAGCAACTTATTCAGGAGTTCACTGAAAATTCTTGGAAATTCGGAATTTTCGGAATATTTTTAAGTAGAATATGAGTTGATGATTGATGATTTTTTTCTTATAAGTAGGTAAAATAGGTAGGTATATATTTTTTGCAAAGACGTGACTCAAGCTACATGATAATCTTTAGATAATCTTTAGTATGTTGGACACTTCCCTCCAATTAAGTAGGATTTATTATAATATATGCCTATCTCCCTATAATGTGTAAATAAACGAACGGAAAATACTCTAGACCAGTCTTACGAACCCCTCTACTTATCCCCACTTCCCCCAGACCAGACGTCTACATGACCTATATTGATAAAAACTGGGCAATAAATCGTGACTGAAGCTTCTTTCGTCTCTTTTCTCACATATATATTATCCTCTGTCTCTGTCTACCATTTCGAGTCGATTAACTGGTAATAAGCTGAATTCCAAGCACGTAGGTCCACAGAAGGAATAATAGTAGATACTGATGGTCCATGTGTTTCACTCGTTAACCTTTCTAAGTTGGTAGTCACCCAATTTAACCGCTCACCATACTTTTTTTTAATTACTTCTCTACCACTGCTTTTTGAGGGAAAAAACTTTACTCAAAACCACTCGGTTGTTTGAGTTTGACATTTGGTTATGAGAGTCATTTGAAGAACTGGTTATGATTTGAGTCGATGTTCTCATACCAAACTGTCAACGAATCTAGCAGTAAATGCAAATACGGGTCTAAAACTACTGTAACAAAGCTCAATTTGAATTGACAGTCCCTATAAAGTGAGAAGCACGTAGAGCGACCATGACGGGTGGATTCCTGCTGCCTCTAACCACAATCCCGTAGTTAATGAGGTTGAATAATGCATAGGTATACATATAACAGTCACATTAGGGATGATTTGATCGAACTACTCTTAATTTGAAAACTAGGCGTTAATGATTTTTTTTTCTGATAAGTAGGTAATCGAGTTGGGTATTCATCCTTTGAACCAGGCAGTAGTGTCACGGGGGATAAGCGGAAGAAACTCCATAGCTTGCGAGTAACTTTGAACTGAGATTTTCTTGAAGTAATTTGGACATCCGCTGCAAAAATTTTCAATGAAGCGTATTTAAAAAAATTTACAGCGAATGTTTGACATAGATTGAACTCACTAGGCATGTCCTTCTCTGAGATTCGATCAACGTCCATATTGGTTTCTTATTCTCTGTCTAATCCTGTGTTTTAGGCCCTGTTTTTTCAGCCTAGAGTACCTAAATAATATTGAAAGATAGGAACTTATTAAAAGCATTGCCCGAGAAGCTCATTACTTCAGCTCGTAGCCAGTTACTGCAGTCGGCTCAAATTGATTGGGTTCATCTGTCACGTACAGACTCTGCTCAGCTTGGTTATGGCTGTTGTAGTTCACCAATAAGTTTTGGCTGAAAAATTCTACTTAATAATGTAAAAGTGAGATCATTTCTTAGTTACGCCACTAGAATATCTCGATCGTGTAATGGTTTTAGCACAGACGTATTATGCATAAAAGAATCAAGCACATTTCTGGATTTTGCGCAATGGTAAAACCGAAAGTACCTAGCAAATAAATACAAATACAATCTAACCTAACCTACCAGGCCTACTTTAAATTTCAAATACCGAAGCCTAAACACAGAATCTACAACATTTACAAAATCATCCGCAAAATGCCAATATTCTTATCGATATCATCGTATTTATTGCTAAGAAATATATCACAATCTAGGCTTGCTAAATGGTTAATTTTATAAACTCACCAATCTCATAGGTGCTCCACATTCACAATAAACTTTGAGTTATAATAACGAATCAACGGAGCAGCCAGAGAAATGGAAAATGGTACGAAGCTCTCAGAAATCGATCTACAATCCCGTGCAGAGTGTGAATCGAGCCTCGATCACAACTGGACCGGAAGCCAATGCTGCTGACCGGAAAATCGTGAACAAGAATAATGGCGACTGGGTTTAAAGTAGGTAAGGTTTATTACGTACTCTTACCACAAAAGGTTTCGAATTGATTAAAAAAAAACAAATGATACACCATTTGATTAGCTTTACCTACCTGCGCAACTCGCAGATTTTTTTATCCGAATGAAACTCTATTTTTCCCGGAAAAATCATTTACTGAGGTAAAATTAAATAACTATCATAGATAAACCAAAAAGATCTGAAAACCAAGGATAATGTTATCGCATCGTCTGAAAACGTCGGCCGAAGTTCGTTTTTGCATGATTATATTTTTATCTTCCTCAGGTTTAAAACAGGATCCGATTAAAAGTTTTTACAAGTAAGATTCATTGCTTCGAGCGCTCTCCATTTCCCTAGTAAAAAATAAAATCACTCCCCGTAAAACAGATTGAGAACAAATGGCGGTTCACGCTTGACCAAATAAATAAGAAGCTTTACTATTTTATTGAATTAAGGAATTAACTGGCACGCACGATGAACGATATAAAAGTGTCCCACCGAGCAAGACAGGCACAAGTGAGAAGCGACTTCTATGTCGGACTACTCACTTCGTCATACAGTTTTAAACCATAGAAAAACCATAGTTCAAAATACAAACCAATCAATGTTACAATAGTGTACAAAGTTTAGAGTATTTTTGACGCCATTTTGTGAATAAACGTCCCACAAAATGGCGGACAACTACACAGATGCCATTGGCCCTATGGCCTACCCTCTGCAAATGTAAGTACCTACCTACTCGTAATAACCGCCTGTTTAGCTTACGAAATTTTTTTGGGATAGAAATTACCATGCTGTAAAATACCGAGGTCTCGTGGCACTCTGTCCGTAGACCTGTTGGGAAAATCACCGTGAATTCAAATTCCAAAATCATTCAATTCTCCAGGGTATCAAAAGAGGTAGTCGAGCACATGCTCGGATGGAACATCCCGGAAGAGCACCAAGACTTGGTCCATGAACACTGGCGCAACTTCCCAGCAGTCAGCAAGTATTGGCACTACTGCCTCGCTCTCATTTACACGATGCTCATGCTGGCTTCCCTCACTGGCAACGGGATTGTCATCTGGATATTTAGCACGTAAGTAAAATCCAACTTCTGTTTTGAGTTCAATATTTTTATGTGGCCTCTTCAAAGCCAGTGAAAGATTAAGATCTTTCATTTTAACGGTACTTTTGTTTACGCTCTATGCCGCAAAATGGACGAGCCACCCATATTTAAGCATGGAGTCGCATTTAGGGGTGCTGGTGTTCGTATTAAAGCATGGTTTTTATTGGAAGAACCTGTTAACTATAGGGTATATTGCTTATCTCCGCAGTCTGAACAACTAGATTCCAAACAATACATATCAATAAGAAAATGCCAAGACTAAAAAAAATTTAAGAACATCAGTCTTTACTTCTTTAGAAACCACCTCTAACTCTAAGATAATGTCGATCAAGTATATTCTTAAAACTTTTCCAACTTAATTTACCTTTCATGAGCTTTCAATCAATCTGGTTTTCACCAGATTAATTTACTAAGCAGTTTCCTTAAAACTCTTTTAAATTTAAAAGAGGTTTTGGTTAATAATGTGGAAATCATTGACGAACAGATTATGTGGCATTGACTGCTTTCACTTTGCTCTGATTTAATTAAGTTCAAACGCACTGAGACAGGGCTGGCTTCTACCATTGACCTAAAATCTATGCCTTCTCTAAAAAAATTCAAAGCCCATTTTGTAAAAATCTCGTATATATTTGAAGGAGTATTGACAAAACATCAACTTGGAAAAAAAACATTTGAAGATTTTTCAAAGCGAGTTCTAAGATTTCACCATCTAAGTATATTCTAAGTCATAACATTTGTGCAACATTATATTCTCTTTATAAGAAGTACCTATATCACGGTTGAAAATGTTCAACGCCTAAAGATATGGGTTTCTTCCGAACTTAGCTAGTACTCTCTCGAGATTTAATTTAAGTTTAGTCCATTAACTTTCGATTCGGAAACTCCAAGTTGGGCCCAGGCTCCGTCTAGAGCGCTCCATCGCGTCGTCTACCGGAAGACCCTTGACAAACAACTGCGAAACTAACTTATCTTGTAATTACTCACAACGATTCTTAAATGTAGAGCTGGTAGAGGGCTTTAAACAGTTTTTAACTATCTATAAAAATATAAGTTTAATTCGTTGAGAAAAGTTTGAACTCTGATTTTCTGAACATCTATACATTTTTACCCACTCTAACAAATAAATATTATTTATAAACAACTTGTGTTGTTTTGCTCTGGGATTTAGTAACAGACAGACGCTGAAGCGAGGCCGCACAACTATTCCATTTCTCCAAACTTGTACATGAACACTGCAAATAAAACAGTATACCCACGTCACAAGCGCTTCATAAAAGCGTATAAAAATATACCCACATCCTCGACGCAAACGAGTGTCAAGAACAAAGTTCTAAACCACCGCCCGCAAGCGAGCTGCGAAAAACGCTTCCGATGTCGTTGCGAAGCTTTTTTACGCTTTTATTTATCTTTTTGCTGGATAGATAGACTCGATTTGAGCTCAAATGCTCACACTTGAAGGAGATGTCTTGTATACGATAATGTTACGATGAGCATTGCGATCTGTTTCGAAAAAATATAGCTCACAAGAGTACAAATTCACGATTCACGCTTTCGAAATTTGACATGGGTAGTGAAATTGCTATGAAAGAAATAACTTTGAATGTTAGCTACCAAAACGGGTGAGGTTAAACACCAACTTAGATAATTATCTTTCGATTGTTCCACGGGACGTT
Source organism: Eulithis prunata (assembly GCA_918843925.1). Taxonomy (NCBI): domain Eukaryota; kingdom Metazoa; phylum Arthropoda; class Insecta; order Lepidoptera; family Geometridae; genus Eulithis; species Eulithis prunata. The sequence goes on along the minus strand of OU974019.1, from coordinate 2,028,063 downwards.
GTTACGAATTTCTCAGTCAAACTTGTTAACTCTTTCACAGTAAAAATCAAATGTAGCAGAAGTTGAAAACTCCTAAGTTCTGATTGTGTGACTTGGTGGAAACTTGTGCGGGATTCAGGATAAATTTACATGTTCTCAAACTGGGACAGTAGGTACCAATGTCTGATTTATACTGTTTCAAGATTTCAAGCTCAATTATTCTCATCCACAGAGAGTTTCTCTTTGCTCCAGCCAGTATTTTTATACGTCATTGAGCAGTCACATACTCTTGAACACGTACAAGTTTTCCTTGTAAACATCGTGTTCCAACATTACTTCACAGTTCCAAATCTCTCCGAAGCCCGAGCAACATGTTCGTGATAAACCTGGCAGTGTTCGACCTGATGATGATGTTGGAGATGCCACTGCTGATCACCAACTCTTTCTACCAACGGCTGGTGGGCTACCAGCTTGGCTGCGATATTTACGCAGTGCTGGGATCCCTTGCTGGCATTGGTGGTGCCATCACAAATGCTGTTATTGCATTTGACAGATATAAGTAAGATTCTACTGCCCAATACTTTCGATCTCACTATCATTTAGGGGGTGCGTTATATTTTTATCATCTTTCCTTAGCATTTGTTTTGATATACCTACTCAATCACTGGATGAGTGGAACTGAAGACCGGGCTTAGTGGCGCGTCTTTAGAGACCTACGTCTAGCAGTAGGATATGGTTCATGATGTAACGATAGATGAGGGTTCTGTTTCTTGGATATTGCGTACCCATACCATTAAAAACCTCAATAGACGATTGTGTATCTGTACAGGACGATATCAAGCCCACTAGATGGGCGGATAAACAAAGTGCAGGCGGGCCTGCTCATAGTGTTCACTTGGTTTTGGTCGCTCCCCTTTACGGTGCTGCCAGCGATGAAGATATGGGGGAAATTTGTGCCAGGTAAGCGGTTAGGGCATTGAAAATTCTCAGCCAAGATCTGGAGACGCGCACACACGCACATGAGTGGCTGAATCTTGTTACCAGAAGCTTCAGCAGTCATAAATTAGGAATTTAACAATCTTGTGGTCTGCAAAACCCGTGCTTTGAGTTCTAATAGGGTTTTTATTAGCACAGACTTTAAAAGGCTAATAAATATTGCGCTGCAACTCTTGAAGTCCATACCGATGAACTCTGAACTGACTCATTCAACAAGCACATTATCAGAGCACTTACCATACTAAACAGGTGCTTAAAATTAATAATGTGCCCTGAAATGAAGACGTAAATCAAACGCTATTAAGAGACGCTGTTTTCAGAAATTTGTCTGGTAACTTTATTTTGGTCTGCACTGTACTTAGTACAGCTTCGTTTTAACCGAAGCTACATTCACGGTACTAGGTAAATCAACTAAGGCCTACTTACTAAGGATTTCTTCTAAAAGATTTTGTTTGAGCTAGCGGACCTAAGCCGTAGTGAAGAATTTCTTAAAAGAACGAATGTATTTATTATAAACCGTCTGGCACTGGACTTCTCCACGCTTATAGGTATTACAGTGGAGAAGGTATATAAGTAAGACCACAGGATTGACAACCTGTAGCTTCCGATAACCCTAACAATAAATCCACAGAAGATTCACTAAAACATGATTTGTCGACGCATTAGCGAGTGATTAACAGCACCAATTGTGTGACAAATTGACGACGTCCGCTTATAACAGATAATTTGTCTTCATAACAGACACGGCAGTAATGATTACCGCTGAGTTACGGTCAAAGTAAATCTACAATCACGTTTAATCCACTCGCTTTCAATGTCTTTTTATGGGATTTCATCAGAGCTCGACGTAATACAAAGGAAACCCAAGAGATGAAGAGAGAAGCCAAGTCTTTTTCGCACTATACCATGAGATTATGTAGATCACATGACAAGGCAGCCCTAATGGCTCCAAGTTTTCTCAAGAGTAGAAGACCCAGTGTAAGAAGCTTATAACATTATCTCTGTGTATTTATGTAGATTGTAGTCCACATGACTAGACTGAGGCTCTTAAAAGGATGTTTATGGAGTCTAATCTGAATTTTGACAAAGCCGCATGTTTTCTTTTTCTTCCAAACATAAATGATTACGAACTCGTAGGCGTAGAGACAATTTTGATAGTCTTTCCTCGCATTGTTTTGTCCTGAGGTTTTGTCAAAGTCCGTGCAAAGATCAGCCGAAACTGAGATTCAATTCAGCCCATCTAGAGAATAGGAAGCGGCAAAAATTTACGGAAATGGTCACTTGATTTTTTTTGTATATACATTTTGATTAATTTTACATTCTCTAGCGTTTGTAGGATGTCAAATTGACGAATTAATAGGGACGGTTTTTATTATTCTTCAACTAAACAGATTTCATTTGTTTTCACAGAGGGTTTCCTCACGACATGTTCCTTCGACTACTTCACGGACGACCAGGATACGAAGGTGTTTGTAGCGTGTATCTTCGTATGGAGTTACTGCATCCCGATGTCGCTCATCTGCTACTTTTACTCGCAGCTCTTTAGTGCCGTGAGTATTTACATGAACACACAAAAGAACATGTTTTGGACTATAATTTGATGAACAAGCAGTGCTGATGAGACTATGTTGGCTATATCATTGACAAACACAAAAAAAAATAGTTTGGGCCTTGTAGCATAACCCAGTTTCGTAATACTGTTCTACAACTTACTTAGATACAATGGTATCTAATTAAGTTGTAGGACAAAGGGAGGTAGTGTCACTGAACAACAAGTGTGGGGGAAAGGAACTGAAATCATACAAAGCCTGTGAATATTCTATCATGTTTATTGATATCAAGATAACCATCAAAACTCTATTTGATATTTTAATTTTCTTCAACCAGCGCAGTAACTCAAATATAAGTTTTTATCAGCCTAAATACTTTCGTGAAAAATTCCAACTCATTCCGCATTGTAGTCGACATCTCCGGTATTTACTAGGCTTCGTAATTCCTGCCCAAACCACAGATGAAATACTGCTTACGTAAACCAATTTCACTTTCACTAAAAACTTTTAGCAAAATGTAAATGGGCAGTATGTCGCAAATCGACGTAACCCGATACATGTAAAAAATATACGCTCGAAAATCGTAACACAGGAAATCTCAGCAGAACGATAAAAGTATAACCAGTTTGATGTCCATTTATAAAAGGTTGGGCAGTAAATCCGACAGTGGGCAAGACGCAAAAATGGAGCAGAGAAAACTTTATGGCATCAGGATATTATCGGCCTTGGCTTCATGCATATTTCATAAACCATGTGACAAAACTAGACTAACAGCGCCGGCAGACACCGATACACTAGTTTCTCATCTCTGTACGCACAAGCTGTATTGAACCAAAAGCCAACGTCATAAAACTTATTTTGCATTGAAGACGGATCGTGGATGATACAGGTTTCGTGGGAAACCAACTAGTGGAAATAGGACAGATAATCTTGGCAAAATATTCCTCGGCCCAATTCTTATTGATGTAAAAGCTGAGATTACCTACTCATGCAGAATTAGTTTTTGCTTACGATGGAACAGTGCGAGCTCTTCGGTTTTGTAGTTACGGCTCTTGTGCACGGGTTCGTTTGATCGGTATTCAAGAGAAAAACTGAAGTTTTTTTTAAATAAATTATTGAGTATTTTAAACACATTTAGATACCAAAGTTGCGTACTACAAAAATAGTTTTTTTATGAATTAGATTGATAATACTGTAATTTTTATGGTACAAGGCTCTTTACGGCGGTGTAGCAACACTGGCAACGCTATTGTGCTGACTCCACGTGCGCACTAAATAAAAATAATGTTACCGTTATTTGAACAGAATTCCCCATCCAATACACCGCTCTCTACTCCCAAGTCAGTCCAATACTAGTTCGAATTCCGTTTCAACTCTTATAACATTCCGGGAACATTTCTTGGAATCTTGCTCGCTCAATACAAATAAATGCAGTTATTAGGGTTCCTGCCGGAAAAGCGGAAAGCTCATCAAAGATTTTATGATAATTCCTATCTCAAAAGTTATCGACGGAATGGTTACTACAACTTTTAAAATCGCCATTGAAAAATCTTTGTATATTTTTAAGTTATAGGTACTCTGAACGTATGGCTTTAAGACAATAGATCATGATACCACCAACCTACAGTTGGGTAGAGAAAAAATAACCATTTAAAGAAAGGCCTCCCAAAAATTTACGCATACACAACATTTGACAAGGTAGAGCAGTATTAAACAAAATAGTTTTAAAAAGAAAGGGAGCCATTGCCCAGGCTCAGATTATTACGTCATCAAATATGGCGGCTGTAGGCGGTTACTTTATTAAATAGGATACAAACAGAGATAAATCAATGTTACTTTATATTTTGGTCCCATCAGCTACGGTTCAGCGGAAAGTCTAAGGTCGTAAAAAACTAGCACTGCATAAAACGAAATCGCTGGTATTACAATAGCCATATTACGAGATGTGTACTTAATGTCACAGATCGCTTCTTATAAAACCGAGCCTTAAGCTTTAACGTGTCCGATTCCCGGTTAAGGAAAAGCGAAGGAAGAGGAAATCAGTTTTAATTATCACCCTCGCGGCCTCGTTAAATCATTTCGGGGAAAGAAAGGTGTTTTTGTTCGACCTTTTTGAAGATCAATCACAAATAGGGATTGAAGATAAAATTGCGTCGAATAAACGACGCAACTAAAAAGAAACCTTTTAAAAGTATTAAAGTTATCTAGTTCGTAGGTAAATGTTCCTGTGAGCAACTAAATATCTACATTGATGCGTAAAAAAGGTGTACCTATAGAATCACAATTATTAGAGGTAATTCTTGACGATATTCATAAAAAAATAACTAGGTAGGTTCACCATTCGTATAGGTATCTAATTGATTTGGTAGTTCAACCAAGGAAATTCTCGCTGCTAAGCACAATTCGGATTCGCGGAAGGCCTGTGGTTGTAGAGCCAGAACATCGTGGTTACGGCACATAGGTACTTCACTAGTTACTAATAAGGTACATAACAAGAAAATTAGGCACTAAAACCACAAAACCATGGCCCATCAGTACAATCAAGCAAAACGGATCATTTTAAATTTGTTCATTGAAATTAACAAGTCACTGATCGTGGTGACATCCAAGCTTAAATAATCAGTTGGGAAAATAATTTTATTTGCAAACATTTAAACCTAATAACACTCCCGTCCATCCGCAAAATTAAGTCTGACATTTTCGGTTTGTTTAAAATTGATAATTATGTCCAAGTGTCTCCGAAGTTTGGACCCGTCCATTACCAGCTTATCCATAAAGTCCTGATGTTATAATATCCGGCAACCGGAAGATAACGACCGTAATGTGTTCTTAGGAGCTTTTGTGGTGAGATTTGTAATCCATCTACAATAATCTACATGATCATTTCGTGTATCTTGAGTCATACACAGTTGGTTAGACAAAGAACAAAAGTGATAAGTGCCAGTAAAATTACTAGACTACTGCCAAAGTAAGCCCAGAACCAAAACAAATATTCGCAGATCATGCAAAAACTTCTCTGCTGTAAAAATAAAACCATTGCAACAGATCTCGTCAATAAACACAGTAACGGAGACCGTGACTTATCCTCAAACATTTTGAGAGGTGACGAAGTTTTAAGCGAACTCTCGCAGAGTTCAAACTCAAGTTTTTGAACTAAGATGTTTGGGCTAAGTATTTTCTTTGCGAATTTATGTTTGACTAGCCGTCGCCCGCGGCGTTGCTCGCGTTCTAGACCCTTTAGAGTGCGACTTTTCAAAATTCCTTTCTTAGTGCGCCCCTACACTATATAAGGATACTACTCTCCAAATTTCATACCTCTAGGACTTATATGCGTTGATTCTCTGTCAGTTTCAAAAGAGTTTGAAATATATTGATGATGATGATGTTCACGACTTCGATTGTGTCCCGTTATACTATAAAGCTACATCCCAATTGATGTGACAAACCAATTAGATGCTATAAAGCTACAGCCCAACTAACGTGACTAACGTGACAAAACTTAAGCGACGATCGACGACATGGGAAATACACTATTGGGCGGTAATCGCTGCTTAGCCTGTTGAACGGTCTATTTCCCACGCACCTGCTCTCCAGTCGCTTGTACGGACAGGACATAGCTTTATTGAATCGCGTTTTTACAAATCTAACAAAACTACTATTTGATAGAAAAATAAGTTGGTGTATTTAGTAGTGCATGCTCTAGCTGGACTTTATTCAACCGGGCATAAAGTTGAAACTCCAATACTGCAAGATATTGTAGTTGAGTGCATGTTTTGTGTTAGAACAGTTGCGAAGAAACAATAAAATGCAATATGGTTGGTGCCGTTTGTTTGACCGCGACTTCTAATAACTTCACGAAAGTTCTGGAGCACAGGCATAAATCAAACTAGGCCAAATAAAGCTTCGGTCACACGTAGCTCTGATAGATCGCTAGTATAAAAGCAACATGTGAAGAGCAAACTATGTTGCTCTTCGCTGCTTACGAAAAATCTGAGTGTGATCAAAACTTATGGTGCTTTTGAGACGTCAGACTGCATGCAGATTGAAAATTCATCACAAGATACAACTGATTACAAAATCTTAATTTTCGACAATTTATTGCCACATCAGCTTTGGTCCGGTAGGTACTGTAAGCCTAAATTGTATTTTAAATAAATAAATAAATCAGGGGTGCCTAGTCTGTACCCGACACTATATCGGTAACATGCCAATGTCATGAGTTCAATTCAATCTCATCATACAAATGTATGCACAAGCACTCAGCCTACCCTGGTTCTATTGTTTTATTATTTTTCCATGGATTCTTATAAAGCTCGGTATTTTTCACGCCACTGCTCTACACAACTTAGAGGCGGATGATCGGCCTTATCCTACAAACGCAGCAGCAATCCATACTGTGGAACATTTATTTTCAAATGTTACACAAAATAAAAGAGGACGGTCGGCGGTAAGCCACAGAAATAATTTATTTCTTCGTAAACCCACGGCTCTGATGGTCGGCGTCGCTGTTCTAACGTTCAATATTATGGACCGTTTACACCATCAAACTGTACTAACCATTACCTATGTCAAATAGAATAAAGAATACAGAATCTAAATTGAAATAAGTCTTGTATTATATGTGTGTCAATTTATTTGGGCGCACTTTGCGATATCGATTTTAAAGTTCGCGATTAACCATCACAATTGTAGAGATTACGCAAAATCAATGCAAATTGGTTTTATTCTCTGACTTGATGAAATATCTAATAACTTTACTATGAAAATAGTGACAGATACAAAATGTTGATAGTCTGTATCGAGCTTTATAAAAAACGACGCAAAATAAAGTAATGGCATCTTTTTATTAGGTTCTTAATGGTTCCATCTCCTTGGCGAAATAATGTTTCACGAATCCTATTTATTTAGATAATTAATTATATTTTGACCCAATAGCTTAGAACCTACTTACGTCGTATTTACCTACTTACCTACTATACAAGAAACTTTTAATTGATTCAAATTGTCTGATAATCTTGCAAAATGATACTATGTAATAGAAATAGAAATTATTTATTTTACGCAAAAACACAAAGATACAACTAAATAAGCATTAAATTAAAGAGAATGATGCGTAAAAAGGGTACTCGCTCAGCAAATGCTAAAGGTGCATGGTGGCTCCTTTAGCGCTGGTTTTCAGGAGTGCCTAGAATGAAGGGGCGTGGCGCACAGCTTCTGCGACACGCGTATGTAGGCACGTAGGTGACCCATCTCGTCTTCATATGAACGTTCATCTTTAATAAATCGTATTTGTATTGTAATACTTGTATCCTACTGCATGACTGAAATCATAAAATTGGAATTTGCAAAAGAAATATATTACCGGATTTAAAACTTAGTTCCCTGAGCTGTGGGTAGGTTATCTACTAAATTCTCATAGTTCATTAAGTTATGAGTTATTTCTAACATCCCTATGTTAAGAAAGGGCGAGACCACAGGAAGTTTGAAACTTACCCCAAACAGGGTTTCTCAAGACAGAAATGTTGACAAAGTCCCATAACAATATGTTTTGCATACGTAAAGGTTTCGAAGTACCTAATCTCGATCGATGCCAAAAATTCTCAGGCATCCGACAGAAGATTTTTGTGACAATGCTTAATTTACTTTACATAAGAATAAGGACTAATAAAATACAAACTAATAGAATACAGGGTGCCAAAAACCACACCCAAGAACTTCAAGGAACAAAGTAATATCCATTTAAATATATGAATTACTCTTTCTATGGTGCCAACAGTATGAGCGGTCACACCCAAAATTTAATCTAAACTGGGAAAGAATTTTCAAGCCGAAATTGGAATAGCTGCATTTATAAGTACTTTAAACTATAAAAATTGAGGGCTGTTATCCGAAGCTACGTCCAATATGATCTCGGTAGAAATTTCTGATCTCTTTACATTGTCCAAGAAAGCTACTCTTTTCAATTTTCTCCTGTTCGACCACTAACAGTGTTTTCCAAAACCAGGTGCGACTCCACGAGCGCATGTTGTCAGAACAAGCCAAGAAGATGAACGTCAAGTCACTGGCGGCTAACAAGGAGGACGCTGGCAAAAGCATCGAGATCCGCATTGCGAAGGTCGCCTTCACCATCTTCTTCCTGTTTATTTGTGGATGGACGCCGTACGCTTTTGTTACCATGACCGGTGCCTTTGGAGATAGGTATGTTATTGTACTATAGTGTGTAAAATCTAAAAGTAGAGTCATGAAGGACTATACTCCGTAATAGATCCCGCATCCCAAATAAATCTTCTATCATTGATGATTTGATTTTCTTCATTATCATCTCTCACTATCTCATTATCATGTCTTCTTGTCCCATTATGTAAAGGTCGGCACAACAACGGTTTTCCTCTATTCTCCCTTATAAACCGTCATCTCAGTTCTATCATTCACTCATATCATTCGACTATTTTTATAAGAAACGTTTGCTGATTGTCAAATACTTTACCCAAAATGACGGGTTCATTACTACTAGTACTTGTAGTAGTATCCTATGACATGTAAACGAAATTGGATTCAATATTCGTAGATCGAAAACAATAGTCTACACTGCTGACATCTTCCAAAGCCGATTAAAGAACGATCGAGTTGTTCGCGAGCACCGCTCCAAACCTAATAAGATACTTCGCAATTCGAGTCGGAATCAACATTTCCTCAGATCAAACGTACTCGGATCTAGTAATAAAACGCGGGGATCCCACAAAGCCCACTTTACGAAGTGCTTTATGGAAATAGCTCAATAACTTTTGGCCAGCGTTTTTGGGGTGTTGGCTTGGAGTATTTACCAATGGATATTGAAAACTCTATCCCGAGTAAGTCACTAGCAGTTTTGTAGGGGAAAAAAACTCTTGAAACTAGTCGAAACTGATGGAATCTCTTCGGAGTAATGCAATTTAACTACTAGGTAGAGCAAAGGGTAGTTCAACAGGCGGACTATCGTTAGTTTGTTCCGTCCTTTATTACAAAAAAACTTTAAAATTACACCAAACGTTCGTAAATTTCTGAATATAAAAAAAGTTGCGTGATCAAAATGATCACAAGTATTTTTGATCTCCATTGGTATATGCTTCAAGAACCGATCGCGTTCGAATGCTAAGCTTCGCAAACATTCTTCGCTCGGACTGGAAATAATTTGCCGAAGAGTTTTGCAAAGTTTTATTACAACTTTTGAGATTTATTTTGTCAAGAGTATTGGCAGTTTCGAACACTTGTGACTATCGTATTATTACCTAAAAACAAGAAAATGGGGCCTACGATATTCTATACAGGCAGAAGTTTGTTCCAATTCCAACCATGACCGTTTTTTTATAACTGATTTCGTCGGTTTACAAATTTATACATTGAACTGAGGGCTTGAAATTTGACCCTGAAACAGTTTAACCTAAATAGTAAACACATGACCAACTGCATTGAAAGCAAATTAAAAACAGTAGACAACCAAACTTTGATAGGTTTACACTAAAGTGATTGTAAAATTCAAAAGCATATTTCTTGTTGGACAGGTCACTGCTAACCCCGATAGCGACGATGGTACCTGCTGTGTGCTGTAAGATGGTCTCCTGCGTAGATCCATGGGTCTACGCCATTAATCACCCAAGATACAGGTTAGTTTCTCTAATATTTACAGGCGAACTTTAGCTCCAATCTTATTAGCAGATGAGAATAAGATAAAGATTAAAAAGTTACACAATTGAAGTTTTATTACGGATTCAAGTTGCTTTGGCGAGCGAGAACTCTTGATATAACAATAAATATGTATGTGTCTTAAATATGAGGTCTTGTGTGGGTGGGACATAGAAGATAGAAAGCTATACAATAATGTGTTAGAAGTAGGTTTATTATCAAGACAAAATATTTCAGTAGCTCTGTAATTATCTGATGACCACTTTAGTGCCTTCGAGAAAGAACAATAGACATAATTGAACGTAATATGAACGTATATTGAACGCAATAGCAATACGTAACATATGTTTGCATTTTTCCAGGGCGGAACTGACTAAGAGGATCCCCTGGATGGGCGTCCGAGAAGAAGACCCTGACTCCGTCTCCAACACCACTAGTGTCGCTACCGCGCAGTCGCAAGCGCAGCCCACGGCAGAAGCATAGTTTATTGACACAGAATATTGATAGGAACTGATGCAATGATTTTTAATTAATATTATATTTTTGTTTAGGAGTTTGACGCGACATAATTTAAGGCCAAAGGTTTTTTTGTTCAATTTAATAAGGCAGTAGTGACGATTAGTATTACATACTTAATTCTTTTAATTTGAACCATACAAATGGTCTAAGCCAAATAATTAACATTGAAAATACATTAGTTTTCGTTAATTCAGTGGTACCTAGAGTATTACTGTGGCTATAGAATTCTTACAAAAATCACCCTAATCAAAATAAATTCACTTAACTCAATCACGATAATTGCAACCTTAATAATGTCCCTTCATTTGTTAACAAAAGACATTAAAAGCCGACTGTAAATTACAAAACAAAGAGCGAATTTCAACAACAATGCTGAAATCTGAACTATTCCTAAAGTGAGGCTATTATTCTACTTTCAAGAATTAGCTATAATATTTTAGAACGTAATATTTACACAAGTCTATGTTTCGAAACAACTTCTGTATAATATATTGTAATAACTTTGAAAACAAATAAATTTGTTTGAAATATTTACGGAATAATAAACTATAGTGTTAGAGTTTAAAAACACTATTTGGGCCTATCCCAGTCATCAGAAAGACAAACTCTAGTTGCCACGACGAATGGTCGTTTTGATGAACTTTTTTGGTCTCATTTTGATAGATATTTCGATAATTTTATAAGCATTCAAAGGGTAGCAAGGGTCCGACTTAGGTGGTTATTACTTGGTGTTGATTTTCATTGAATCAGTTTCTGTAAAATTTCGATTATCTAAACAAAACGACGTATAATAACGGCTAGTAAAAGGACTCTGATAATGTAATGTATTTTTTTACGAAGCAAAATAAAAAATACAAAAAAATACCGATTGATCCCGACGACTATGGCTATTGACTATTTTAATTTTAATGTAGTTTTAGTGGTAATAAAGATGAAGCAAGATATCGAAGTATTTTATTTTCCTCTTCACCACAAAAATACCTTTAGGAAGATTTTCATAGTTACCTCAAGAACAAGTTGGCTAATTACGAAATCTCTTACTAGTTATCTTCTATGATACAAAAAATTTTACATATCCCGAATAAATATTGACGGGTTTTTTAGTTTAGGTAAATCATTGCTAGTTTATATTTTATTATTATTTATTATTTATTTATTGTTTTTAAACTAGTAACTTTATTTTTTTTAAATGTAGGTACCCTAGCATAGTATAGTATTATATGTTCTGTGCCTATGATCTTCTTTTTCGCCATAAAAATAATTTGTAACATACACGGTACGTTGAAAAAATAATTAAGAAAAAAATCCACATTAGTTATTGACAATGAGTATCGCTTGCTTTCACGATTCTGAGAAAAAAAAAAAGCTCTTTACTGAACATACATCATTCATCTCCATTTTCAAATTCCTGACTTCAGCTTCAGAATAAGCAAAAGAAATAGGCGGTGCGTAATGAGGCGCGCCGTAAAGGAGCTTACGCACTGAGCCCTTTATCGGGACACACTAATGAACAGTAAAGACCACGATAGACATTTTTATGGCGCCCTTAGGCTGAGGACACCGAGAGATCTATCACAAGGAATTAAATAAGACTATACGCGCTCGTATATTGTTTTCACTTTCACCTATATGACAGAGCCGTATCTTTTAAACTGCAATATGTAGGTAGTTGAAATTGACAAAGAAAACGTGTTACTAAGGCCTCTACCATGGTAATTAATAAAATATGAACAAGTTTTAACTCAGTGGGGTCCTTGTACAAAAAACACTCGAAAATCTGTTTTTATTTCTCTTCTTATTGTCGGGCATGCGTGGATCCCTTAGTGCGTTAGCCAGACTCGTATTTGGCTAATTTTTACTAGCTGGAGTTTGTACTAATATTCTGTGGTGCAAGTTATTTCGTTCAATAACAGAGCTCTCTGTAACCAGTGTACACCCAACCTTATGTCTACGAGAGACATTTTTATGATGTCCTTACGATTTCTGACGACGATGTTTCAGTGGTGAAATGGAAGGAAATGAGACACTGCAGTCGCAATATCAGCTATGGTCAAAATTAGAAGTTACAAGGGTCCGTGACAATGGTGGTCTTGGAGACCATTTTCACGCAATATTGCAGAATTTGAGAGGAGATAGTAACATCCTCAAAATCACAGGCCGTAAATGGGAGATATTAGCTCCGGACCGATGGCACTAACTTGGGGAGGCCTATGCCCAGCAGTGGGTAAGGTAGGGCTGTGGATGATGATGATGAGTGACAGCTAGGAATAACTGTGGGCCCACCAGTTAGTTAAAATAGCGGGTAAATATCGCTTCAGCGTTTAGCTTTAAAAATATAACAAATGAGCAGAATACAGCTTTGCATTTATAGGTAATTCTTATAGAATATGAGTTAGTGGCTAACTCTGGTGACGAACTTTTTAGGCCGCCTCTCCCTTGTGTAGGGATTATGATAGCAAATGCCCCTAGCGTTTTCGTATTACGCTCGGATTTGTCGTGGTCCCACTGAGAAAGCCAGCGATTTGACTCATCGCACTTTACTTCGTTCACACCTAATTAAGCAGAGACTCTGTAAGATTAGATAAATTAACGTCTTCTCGTTTATGCTAGTAGCTTGATACTGATATTCACTTTCAAATTGACCTATTTATCCGTTATAACATGGTAGTCGAGAAAAATATGGTGTAAGTTTAAATCAAATAAACAAAAACACAGAACATGATCTTTTGGCAAGATCATTGTTTTATTTTAACATGAATAACAATAACAAGTGAATAATTGTATTATTTTTGCGAAATAAATGATCTTAAGTCCGAACCCGATTTTAGATGCCTATGGTCCTATGTGCATTGTGTGTAGATAATGATGTCTATCCAATTATATATACCTACTTCGTACAGGACAAACTGAAAACGAGTGATCAGGAACATTGTTAGGTGTCAGCCTATAGGCTGAGGTAACCACATAAAATAGGGTGAGCCCTCTACTTGTTCTATCAGTTTTACTTTTAGAGAGAAATGAAGTGATCATTTAATTTTGTTTCACACGTAGGTACGTAGACTACGGAGCGTAGGCGTAGTCTACGTAGCCTTAGTGCTCTGAGTGTACCTATACCATCGTATACTTAACTGCACGTTGGTGTTATAAATGACTGTTGAGTTGACTAATTGTAACTTCTTGTTTCTATTTCTGTTACAAAGCTGTCTATAGGAAAATAACAAAGGAAAAACTCACAAAAAGAGCGTAAATCCCCTTGTTGTCGGCACAAGGTTCCTAACTCATTAGTACAACTTGTCTCTAAGCCTGGAGGCTCCGTACAAATACATCAGCTTTCAGTTTGTTTGACATACGACCAAATGCGTTATGAAATTCTACTGTACGTGCTTTGCTGTGGTTTCATAAAGGAGTTATATGCTACCGCTTGACTTATCCGGGTTCTTTGGCCTTTTCAACTAATTACTGAATACGCCTTTACATCTATGGAAGATGATTTATGCAGCGTCAGGAGGCAACCTAAGCCTCTTAACGGGACACTGTAGTACCTAGGACAATGTTTAGATGGAGTAGGCTTGCCCAGCACCTATACCATCTTCTCATCCTAGTCAGCTGACTGATTACTAATGCAGGGTAAAATCAGGTGTTTCATATACAAAATACAATGCGTTGTTATATGCAGAAATTACTGCATATGACCGCATGTGGGCCATCTGATTACTACATACACTTATTCACATAATATACTTATTCTTATATAAAAACCTACTTTGCAAAATTTGTATGGAACGGCAGATTTTTTTTCACGCATGCAGCTTTGGTTATTGATATTGATGTGTAGTTTTGACCACTTCGGAAATACACTCCGTATAAAGCAAGGCAAACATTAGTGGATTAAAAAAACCACTTACCATTCGCAGTCTTCATAGAATAGGAATGAGCTCACGCAATTGTGGACCACGTCAAAGCTCCATCATCTAGAAATGGATTCTGGTGAAATCTTTGTATGGTTTTTCGTCTGCCTATGGCTGAAAACATAAAGTAATATAAAATAGGTGCTTATTTTGTATAAATCACTGTCTATGGTATGATACAATAAAGAATACAAACCTCTTACTATGAAAATCGCAGTCTTTCATTCCTTCAAGTAAATCTACACAGTGTTTGTAAACGCAGTTTAAGTTACCTATGAATTTGTCCCAAAACAGTAGATACAGGTAAGTACAGATTAAAATTAAAATGCAAATGTTATTTTCATAAAAAATCTCAAATAATAAAAAACGTTTTATTCAAATCCATAATCTTACAGCGCTGCATCACTCAAAAACGTATATACAGTCGAATTCTAAGTACAGGCGTGAATTTAATACATATTGGAATGTAAATCTTAATTATATTTTTTTGAATTATTTAAAATTTAGACGTAACACGATCATACTACTTTCAATTACCTACTGCAACTATCGCTTTGTGTTCGTTTGCAAGCTTAGGTTACAATGTTTTATAGTAAAAATTGAAATTGGTTTTTACTAACCTAGGCACTTTATTATTTTTCAATTTGTCGACCTAAATACATTGCAATAGTCACAGTAAATAAAATACCTACATTACAAATTGAGATCGTTTAGTAGTCGCGTCAATAAAGTCTCAAGAACGTATTCTTAAATAATGCTCAGTTATCAATCGAGACTAGCATTGATCTTGAGTCAGTTTTCAGTAAAATCTGTCAGAAAAATCAATTTTGAGTCTCAATTCGGTTAACTTTAGTTCTGAGGGCCTAGTACGAGTTTTCAGTGTATAGTGTGGGTGTGAAACGTCTGATTTGTATGGAGACACTGAGCGGCTTCTTTGAGAAGCTCTACATGCGAGTACGGGCTTGGTGTATACCAAGCTTCTGGAAGAATCTGCTCAGTGTCTCCATACAAATCAGCTCACACTGGTGTGCTGGGCGTCAGACGTTTTACACCAGATTTACACACCAAAACTCGTACTAGGCCCTCTGGATATGAGCCAGTGTAAATATTACGTCAAAACTTCTAAAAGCATTTTATTAACAAGTCATGATAAGAACGAATATCTAGCAGATTCTAATTTACTGAAAATAAACTTACAATATAAATTAAAACAGATAATACACTACCCTATTTACACTATGGATAGATAGAAAAGTGTTTCCCTACCTTTTACCTACCATAATTATTGCTCTGGGTTTAGAATACAATACATTTGAGGCGGCTAAATAGTTAAACATTTTTTTTGTAACAACTTATTATAACAATTTCGATAAAACTTGTCTATTTTATTTTTAACATGATAAGTGTTAATGCATTATTTTATAATTTCAACTTTAATGCAGTAAAAATTGACAACAAACACTGTTAAGTACTTACTATAAAAATTACTGAGTTGATGTACTTTCACTATCGACTCTAACCTATCAGTTCATATTATTCTGTGGTCAGAGGGTCAATTTAAGTTGACTTATTAGTTAATTTGAAACACGAGGAATTCATAGTGTGAAATTACATACAGGAGGGAAACAACGAAGTTGATAGTGAAATCTAGATATTATGAACTGAATATTGCTAAGTAATAATGTCCCATTATAAAAACTATTGAACTTTTCGTTTTACATTCGCTACTTTTTTTAAATAACGAGTAAATATTATGCATTCACACAAAATGTGCACTTTTTTATTATTATTATGGTTTTCGGTATAATTGTGATGCTAACGTGAAATAAATACAAACTCGTTCAAAATATACTAATTAAAATCAACAGGACATTACTACTTTATGAATTAAATCTTAAAAATACCTACAATCTTCAGAAATGCAGATGAAAGCAGCTGGGTCACTCCAGCTACGTTTATTATGGTCTGAGGTCAAAGTGTATCATGCTTGTTTAGATTTTGAACTATTTTCTACATAAAAATGATGATATTTTGAACACGCAAATTATACCTATGTGTTTATCAGTGCATAAGATCTGTTTATAGCTGACTGGAGTGACTCATCTGCTCGGAGAGATACAGTGGAGTTATAATCAACAGTAGCAATAGAAAAACTCAAAATTGCCCGTAAATATTGTAAAATATTAAGTGGAGGTAAAAACTAGTTGATTTTAGGATTCAAATTCAGCTTTCAAAAGCAATAACGTGGCATCAAGCGAAACGGTGTTATAGTTGGTGGCAAATGGTTGTGACTTCTCTTTATGCACATATTTTTACGTTAAAACCGCCGTAAGTTTTTTTCTGTGGCACTTAAACCCAGGCGTAATTGCTTTAATCTCGGCGCAGTGCATGCAAAACCCCGGGATGAGCTTGGCCAATCCCTGTGTATGTGTACAATGTAAGTAACAACATTTACGTGAACGTAAACCTATCAAAATAACAAATCAACCAGATCATATTACAAATCTGTCACGTAACATCACTAGCATGACTGAATGTGGTAACAACGAGCTTTGACATTAGCGCAATGTCAAGCTTTGAATCAAATTAAAAGTTTGAGTATAGTTAGTAAGTGGTGTTGATCCTTCTATTGCCTCAGTTGACTATAACTCACATGTCATTATAAAGTGGAACCTAAGACCGATGTTTGCTACGGTTTATGCTCTGAAGCAGGCGACGAGCCCACCACTCTTCAAGATTGAACGGTCTAAAGTTAGCGAGCTGGCGCGGCGTTATAACTTCTTGATAGTACTTCGCCTCTTGACTTCCGCGTTCTAATTCGCGAGTTACCTGGAATTTAAAAAGATATGTTTAAAAAACATTGTGAGATTCCTTATAAAATCAAAATGTGTTTATTCTGAAGAACCTCGCTGCTCAAACTCTGAATCAGAATGTGGCCTAAGTTCCTCCATTCTAATTTCCACAAAACCACAAATTGAGGCAAAAGACTATCTGCTGAAAATGTATTTATTATTGTCAAAAACCATGTAAATCTTTTACAATAATATGACAAGGCCCATTTGCAGCTGCTAAAGTACAATATTGGTATCCAAATGGTGAATAAATATCTATGACCATTTACAACAAAACATATTTTGAGTTATTACCATCCACATTCCCAACACTATTGAATAGCTGATTTAAGTGAGAGGGTGTTATGGCAGTGAAAGAAATACCAATATTTTGCTCCACTTTCGCCGAGAGCTATCAAGTGGTGTCGTGTCCCATACATACTATAAAGTACCATCTCACATTGGGATAGCACTAACCCGCTCTTGAGCATAAGCATAGAGAGCATTCAAGCTTCCCTATTTAAATGAATAAATAGTAGTTACCTTATTCCATGAATCATAGACATAATTTACAATGTCATCCTGCTGGTTGGCATTCATTGGTGGCGGAGTATGGTCGGGCGGACTTAGGCGTGCTCCGTTGTAACCGTTACTGCTATGTCCATTGCCGTTATTGTGCCGTTTGTTGCTGCCCATGTGAGGGAGAGAGCGGGGACCACTGTTTATGTAGCTCGGTCTGGAATTACATAAATTAACACAGATTTAATGTCTTATAAAGCTTATCTTTGATACAAATGATAAGATTGGCTGTTATATTACATTGTTTATTTTTATTAACCAACTTCAGAAAAGGAGGTTCTCAATTTGATTGTTTTTTTTATATTTGAAAAATTCTTTTTTATCTGAAAGGGTTTACTTCCACATAAAAATGTTACTTAGGTACCTATTTGGAAAGAATTTGTTGGTTTGCAGGGCAGTTGTTGAGACGTGAAATATTAATGAGAAATTGGCGAGTCTCTTTGATAAAATAAAAATACCAACAAAAAATCGCGCGCAATCCACGTAAAGAAGCCAGTTGGTAGGTAGGTAGTTACATACTGAAAACTATGACGCCTGCACTCAACACAAACCGAGTAGGTTCAATAATTAGGTATTTGAACTGAATTTCTTTATCAATAATATTGTGTTCATTCAATATTTATTTGCACAGGCATTGCTGCAGGCAGGCGGGGACGGACATGCCTGTCTGTACAAAAAATCAAAAGTGGTAAAATGCTAAAAGTAACCTTGTTCTGAATACAAACATATTTCATTCACGTGCCTTTGTTTAGAACTGTAGGCTAGATAATCGATGTATGATACCACGTCCGCATCTGGAAATCGTGAAAGTAAACGCAAGCGAAAGCAAAAATAAAACACTCACCTCATATTGCGATCCATGTTTTCAAACAAAGCCAAGCAGCTTCTGCTTCACTGATTACTTATTTTTACTTGGCACGTACAACTTAATTGCAATACCGTACAATAAACTGCATTTCTACACAAAGGATTCCAGATAGATCCGAAAATAAATACCAATTTCAGCTGGACAAGATGCTTCTCTCTTCAACAGACACACACACATACACAATGATAGATCAGTTTTTTTTATTCCTATTTACATTGATTTGATTGGATTTGATTGCCAAGTTATTTGTCAGAAGCTGCACTTCGTTCATTGAACTCTGTATAGGATTGGATGAAATTGAAACTGACATTAGCGTTGACCAATGATAATCTTTAGTTTCAAAGTACTTCCAATACACAAAAATGTCAAAGTATATGCAAGAAAGCCTTAGAGCAAAGAAACTAATGGAGTGGAGAGTGCGTTTTCTCAGTGCTGTAGCTGTACAGTCATGACACTACATTACATGACATGTCATGGAGTTTTCTTTTTTTTTTCATGGGTAAGGCTCGGCCTACATGACATCCGGAAACCATAGTAGAAGTCCGTGCGGCAGTGCAGGACTAGGATATAGATAGGTGTTCGGTGTGCAGGAGCTTGCTCTGTTTTTTCATTCACTCATTTTTTTAAAATACTTTTTCTCTTTATTCTTGTTTGCTTGCTTTGCTTCACAAACAAAAGACAAACAAGCTTGGCTTACTTGCTTCAGCCTTTGGCTTCATTCATTCAGCTTGC
Organism: Eulithis prunata; assembly: GCA_918843925.1. Classification (NCBI taxonomy): domain Eukaryota; kingdom Metazoa; phylum Arthropoda; class Insecta; order Lepidoptera; family Geometridae; genus Eulithis; species Eulithis prunata. The sequence continues at coordinate 2,008,439 of OU974019.1, read as the reverse complement.
TTGATGATTGATTGATTGGATTGATTGATCAAGATTGATTAGTGTGTTTATTATGCTAATACATTTTTCTGATTCTGATTCTGAATTACCGACCTTCCTACCCAGGTCTAAATAATAGCTTCTTGGCTTACATAATCCTAAGAAATAAATATGTCTGACAAACTTGGTTTTCAACAGTTACGAGCCAAATACAAGGTAATAAACATAACCTCTCACATCTCTAATTTCCATCATAGAATACGAGAAGAATGACGCTAACGAAGCTATTTATTTTCTAGGATGTGCTCTTCAAGGCTTTTGCAACGAACAACATTGATTTACTCGATTCATTCTCTAAAAATGCCAACGAGACCGATAGAAAAGCGGCAATGGACCAAGCGTTCAGAGACAAACTCTTAGATCTGCTGGTAGAGGAACCAGACACACTGGAGTCTTTTATTTGCTTCTGCATAGAGTCGTGTAGACGGCAGATGGTAACTCCTACGATGCCCGTGGTACTCCTTGGTGATATTTTCGATGCCCTTACACTGAACAAATGCGAGAAAATGTTCTCATACGTCGAAAACGGCGTCAATATTTGGAAGGAGGAGTTATTCTTCGTCGCTTGTAAAAACAACCTGCTGAGAATGTGTAACGACTTGCTACGTCGACTATCCCGATCTCAGAACACAGTGTTCTGCGGTAGAATCCTGCTATTTTTAGCTAAGTTCTTCCCCTTCTCTGAGCGTTCCGGGCTCAATATCGTCTCAGAGTTCAACCTTGAAAATGTGACGGAGTTTGGTGGAGACAACTCTAGTACACTAAAAGATGCTTTGGATGAAGAGATGGTGGTGGATGATAAAAGCAAGTTGATGATAGATTACAACTTGTACTGCAGATTCTGGAGCTTGCAGGACTTCTTCAGAAACCCCAATACATGTTACAATAAACTGCAGTGGAAAACGTTTGTTGCTGTAAGTATTCTTTAGAAAACCTTTATTGTTGCATTAGATTCAATTTTATTGTAAGAATATAAAATACTTGGTAAAAATTTAATTTTATTTATTTAGCAGAATATGGGTTACTTTTGAACTTTGAATTATGTATCTGGACAGTTCTAGTCTTGGTTGAGTCAAAGTAGCTTTCACTTTACATAGTTCACAAAATCCTTCCGATTTCTTACATAATAGCAACATATTTACCCTCGTACATTTCAGCATTCGGGCAGCGTTCTATCAGCATTCTCATCCTACAAGTTAGAATCAGTCGAGCTACAGAAATCTAAGCTGAACCGACTGAAGACGGTCAGCACCGACGTAGAAATGCAAGGGTCAAGCAAGGAGCAACACTACTTTGCGAAATTCCTGACCAATCAGAAGCTGCTAGAACTGCAATTGTCAGACTCAAACTTCAGGCGATGTGTTCTAATACAGTTTCTGATATTGTTCCAGTATTTGAATTCAACTGTTAAGTTTAAAATGTAAGTTATATCTTCAATTTGACTAAATATCTTGTAACATAAGACTGAATGAAAGTGTTCTTACTTTTTTAAGGACTTAACAATTGAGCATTTCTTGGGCTTTTTGTGTTAGAGCTAATTCAGGGAAGTACTACATTGTATCTATTTCAATTGCCAAGCAGTGATACTTGCAGTGAGACGGTACATGAGACTTTACATAATATTCTTCATCTTATGTCATCCTACTATCCTACAACTATTATAAATGTGAAAATTTTGATGTTTGGATGTTTAGATATTTGGATGTTCAGATGTTTGGATGTTTGTGTTTCAATCACGCTGCATGCAACTATGTACTGGTTTGATTTGTCTGAAACTTGGAATAAAGTTTGTAACCTGGATTAACATAAGCCTACATTTTATCCCGAAAAATTAACAGAAAGAACGGGATGCGGACGAAGTCGCGGGCAGGAGCTAGTAAAAAAATATTTTTTCAATCAATAAAAAAACTAAAGAGCAGAGATTTAATTATTTTTTGCAGGGAATCTCAAGAGTTGAAATCAGAACAGCTAGAATGGGTGAAAGAGACGACGTCACTCATCTATCGACTGCTCGGCGAAACGCCGCCGCACGGCAAGCGATTTGCTGAGTGCGTCAAAAGCATACTCAAGAGAGAAGAACATTGGAATAATTGGAAAAATGATGGCTGCCCAGGTAAGAACGGACCCCATATGAAAAGTAGCCATTACAGTTGTTACTTTACAAATACTAAGGGTACTCTTCGCAAAACGATGAATTTAGAATCGTGTTGTCATTTTTTCAATAAACGCGGTAATGCCGCGCTTTCGCAGCCAACGAGTGTGGTTGAGTTGTCGATGACGCGCAATCTAACTCAAAATATCGATGCAAACCTTTTTTATTTATACATTTGTTGATGACCGATGTTGATTCCATCCTATTTATATATTCACTAGCCGTCGCCCGCGGCTTGCTCGCGTTCTACCCTTTAGAGTGTTACGTTTCAAAATTCCTTTCTTAAGTGCACCTCTACACTATACATATAAGGATACTACCCTCCAAATTTCATACCTCTAGGACTTATAGTTTAGGCTGTGTGTTGATTCTCAGTCAGCTTCAAAAGAGTTTTATATATGTATATTGATATTGCACTACATTATTTGCAGAGTTCCAAAAACCCAAACCCCCTGTCCAGACGGATTCCAACGAAGAAGTGCGTAAAAGTAGAAAGCGGAGGCGTCCGGTCGGCGATATTATCAAGGAGTATGAGGGTACTGACAGGTCTTATATTGGCAAGTAAGTACTTTTTGATAATCTCCATTCAAAACTTAGTGAAAACAGTGTGACATTTAAAAAAAAGCTATACTAAAAGGCCTTTGCCAGCACAGAGATGAAACAGGATAATTTAAATAAAAGAAACCCTCAGCAAATACATTAACAGCTGTGTTTCCTATAACAATATTACTCTGTACACATTGTAATTGGGTGTAATACAAACTAAACTTTGATCCCTTTTTCCAGTAATGAACTAACCAAGCTATGGAACCTGTGTCCCGACAATCTCACTGCGTGCCGAACTAAGGAGAGAGATTTCATGCCATCTCTAGGTGAGATAGACTATCTATTTTGTATATAAATTCTCAAATTGTTTACTCCGCGCACTGGATGGCTGGTCAACTTCATGTGTATGAAATAATAACTGTTTTAAACACAGGTTAAGATTCTTACTTTCACAATTAATGCTATATGGCACTATCTTGAACGGTGATTAACTTTTGACAGAATTTATAGATGATGACGTGTTTATTTTTTCGTAAATTGTGTTATTATCATCGTATCAACCCTCAGAAGTCCACTATTTCCCTCAAAGATATCCAGGAATAACGATTTTAGCTTTCTACATCCACTTTTCCCCACCCTAACCTTATTCCCCTGTTGTCAGTTCTGTGAGCTATATGGCCTGCCCATTGCCACATCAACTTGCAAACTCTGAGAGCTAACAATACACATTATTCCAGAGTCGTACATGGTGACCGGCGCAGAGACGGCGTGTGACGGACGGCGTCGCACGGCTTGCGGCGGATGGGGATGGCGTGCTTTGCGTCTGTTGGCTCGGAGGTCGCCGCATTTCTTCGTGCATACCAACAATCCTATTGGCTGTTTGCCAGAGTTTCTAGATGCTATGGTAATATTCACTACTGCACTCCTTTTCTGTGAAGTAGTTTGTCCGGGTTTGTGCCGCCAAGCGATGGTGCTTTCATTGGGGTACAGGCAGCAACAGAAGTAGATAATTTTGTCAAAATTTCAGAATTGTGTACTGTTGGCTCTCATAATTTTTACCCACTCGTTTAAATATACTACTATAGGTTTCATAGTTTAAAAAAAAGGGGAAAGCTTGTAGATTTCAGTCATAAAACATTTTTAACTTTTTGTCTTGCGTTTATTAATGACGCTGTACAATACCAGAAATGGCATGTTACATGACTTGATTTGCGAGGTAATGAAATTGCTATAGGCTGTAACCACAACATCGGTTAAGCCATCTGCGTTTCATCATTTACAAAAACCTTTCAGAAAAAAATACAAGTTTGCAGGCCAACCATTCTCCCGGCCTGTGATGTTGGCAGGCAGAAAATGCTTATAAAGCAAGCAAGCTTGTATGAGTTAGTGGCCAACTCTGGTGACTGAATGCTTATAGCATCATTAAGCATATATCGTTAAGCCCTATCATTAAGCATATTTTATGTAGCATTAAGCCCATCTAATTGTACATTTGTTTATTTTGTGCAATAAGGAGTTAAATAAATAAAAAGCTTAATCTCTGTAGAAATCGGTTTTTAATAATACAATATTTAATAGTGACTTTGTTGTCAGGTGGAACGTATATCTCGCGAGGTGGCCGCGGCGGCTGCAGCAAGCATCGACTACGGTGATTCTAAAACCAACGATGATAAGACTTTCAAACAGGTACAATATTATATACTAGCGGACCGTCCCGGCTTCTCACAAAAATATCAATATTTTTGTAATTTTTGTACACCTTGGGTTACTATAATGGAGTTTTAGTAATAGTCCCTAATTTGCTAATAAAGTCTGGTAAATATATCTGTCTAAATCAATAAAACGTATTTATTATATTCAGGAGACAGCTGAAGAGGAGAATACAGACGAGCAGATGGAAGCCGATCTCATGAAGGAAGGTGACGCAGTCGATATTGAACAGGTAACACTGGCTTTATTTTATATAGTAAAAAAAAATAAGGCCGTTTGTCTACCAACGCCGGCACCGGCGGCCTAGTATCAGTAGTCCGATGATCCAAAAAAATAAATGCATTAACTTCAGTTAATTTTTTTAGCACATTTTATGGATGGGCTTGCTTCGCTCGCATTTTTTATAAACAAACCTAACCTACTCATTTGGGAAAGTCGAATGTGTAAATATCGGACTAAAAGGCTCAGTAGTCCGATGATCTGTATTTTTCAGCATCATCGGACTACTGATACAAGGCCGCACCGGCACGGCACCGATGATGCACTACCAGGGCAATACAAAACACGTCCACACCACTGCCACTGAAATGCCCCAACACCTTTGGGCGTTTATAACATGTTTGTTAAATTATTAATTCCCAGGTGCCAGACTCAACAGCCGCTGAAGAAGACTACGACAAATTGTCCCGGTCTCGCGTCACGATGATAACCGCGTCGCAACTCAACGCAATATCGACCTCGCTCACAGATTGGAAGAAACTCGCCGTTAAACTCGGATACAAACCCGACGAGATACAGTACTTCGAAACTGAGAACGCAACGGATGAGCTCAGAGCTAAGGTTAATATTTAAATTAGGTGCTAGAATAAACTCATACATACCATCAGTGATATTAACAATAAACAGTTTTTGGCCGCCATTTTTCCAAGATGGCGTAGCTTCCTGCACATTCTTAAGGTGTATACACAGGTACGTACATGCTCGATGATTTTGGCCGATCTCGAGCAAGTGCGAACGTGTGACCATGCAAGTATCAAGACAAATGTTCGATGTGTATACGCAGGGTCGAGCATATTTGTAGATAGCCATGCTCGGATGAAACATACTCATCGAGCATGTACGTACGTGTGTAGCCACCACTATAGAGCACATACAATTCTATAATACCGTGTAACTGTGTTACTAATTTTCAGAACTCCAGGCAAACCCGTTTCTAAGCTCAAAATGGCGAATTAAAATCTACTATTATTTGTATTTCCTCTAGAACATGGTCCAGCTGTGGTTCGACGACGACGAAGACGCGTCAGTAGAGAACCTGCTTTACATCCTCGAGGGTCTGAAGATGCAGGATGTGGCTGATGCTGTGAGGAACGCGCAATGACGAAGGCGCAGGAGGCGAAGGAGACGGTACAACTCCACATGGCGTCCTTAGTTGAGGTAACTCCCCGAGCAAAATAAACATTTCCAGCTGCAAATATCGACTCTAAGGACATATTTTTTTTAATGTCCACTTGATTTTGTGTAAGTTTGTTCATCATTTAACTACTTAGCAGAAGATGTACCATAGATCCATTTTTTACTGTCAAAACTTTATAGAATATGTTACTAGTGTTGCCATCTATACAGATTTGTTTGTATTTATTTATAGGTACAGATAAAACACGTTATAGATATTTCGATATTTCTTAATTCATTAATTTGAATGGTATAGATATGCAAGATATTTGAATATAGCAGCATACACATTGAGGCATTTTCTTGAGAGTATAAGTGTTTTAAACTCCATAAAATATTTTTTTTTGTTACAAAGATTGTTTTTGCTACATTTTGCGTCATGTCTTTCTGCTAAAAGCTGATACAAGATATTTTGCTCGGGGGTAACGCCCACAGTGATTATGGACTATTTTTGTTAGTGTAAAGAGTTTTCTAAATACGTGTTGGTTTGATTCAACGAGATTTTAGTTATAAAATACTATTTTGAAATATTAGAGCTATATAAAACACTTGTTACGCATTTGTGAATACGGCTGTATGTTTATTGTAAACTGAATTCCGCATGTCCATTATGGAATCTATTTTACAATGAGTTAAAAAAGTATAAATTGTATTGTAAATGGTTATTATGACTTCAGAAGTTTACAATAAAATATTTTCATAAGTGTAAACATATTTTTATTATTTATTTGAGTATGAAACTCAACCGAAACCCTAAAATAGTTTCTGTAGTTATCAAGTACATCATTGTAGTACAGTATTATCTAGAAGCGACACTTCTTGGTATATATTTAGCTACAAAGTTAGTCAGTATACTTAGAAAGGTTTCTTTGAACTTAAGCCAAACAGTAACAATTTTGAACACGATGGGTAAATTGGAACAGACATGATTAAAAGCGCACGTCAAAGAGTTGCAGCATTTCTCAGAATATAGGTACCTACTTTGCGCTTTGTATCAAAAAGAATGTTGCCACCCGCATTCAAATATCCCGTAGTGATTTATAAAATCTATCAACAATGTCGGCCGAGCCCAAATTATAACTTGCACGCATTTCCTCATACTGACTCACGGTGTGCCCAAAACAGAACTTATTGCTTACCAATTTATAAACACACCCATAAGCAAACAAAAGTAGACCTTATCCCGTTGAAATAAAATGTTTTACAAAGTTATTTATAACGCGGCAAGGGTGTTACTCTCCAGTGTAACGAGGCCTGCCTTCCATGTTTCTTCCAGGCGCATGCGGTGGGATGGTAGAGTCGGGATGGGTCAAGGGGTTTTGGTTTAGTTTTACCACCGCTCTGTGTTTACAGAATCGCGGAATAGCGCTGCACCGAATTAGTCCGAAACGTATGCGTCAATGGGCAGACGGACGCGCGCGCGGTCGATCCTAAAATTGTATTTTTATGATTCGATACCGAGTTTTTTATATTAAAATTAAATCGGGGTAGAGTCGTTACGTGCGCGGGCGCAGGGTGGATGTGAGTGTGTGTGTTGTTGCCATGTAAGTAACCAAGCCACCCTTTGTTGCATTTCTTAACATCTTTGAGTTGGTACCGCTTCAATGTTTGACTTTATTTTGGAAATCTTTCTATTATTCGAACATTTACGATTTATTCATTCATATTTTCTTTTATTCTTTAATATCCACAATGAATCAAACAATCACTTCTTGAAACACCTCGGAAGCATCCTGAAAAACTGCTACATATTTCAAAATGTATTTTTATTTCACCGCCCGGCCGGTCGTCTGGAATATGATTTATCGGCTGAAAGAGTAGGGAATCATAAATAAAGATAATAGCCGAACATTTCCACAGAAATGTTGCTTTACATTCTATTTTTGAGTTTTGTGGGTACTTTCGTTAGGCACGCAGGCCCGTAAAGTTTTACGATATGATCTGGCTAACGGAATACCTCATGGGCCGTTGCATTTTTTGTTTTATTATGTCTGTTTCGGATGATATGGCACACTTGATTTCGTACGAGACGGTACGAGGTATTTCTGTATTTTTATTGCTGTCTCAGCCTCCAGCAGGTTAGCGCTGAAAAGCATGCCAAAATTTTGCTGCACCTTCATTTCCAATGAGTTTTTATTTTTATAATGCTTAGGTACCTACAAACTCGGAATTCAAAAAAAAATATCTCTATGTGATATGATAACCTTTAAGCCATCAAAACTTTTATTTAACCTACACAACATGGTTTTTGTAAGACCTAGTTAAAAAGAAACCAGTAAAATTTTATGCTATTCACATTCACGATTCTGCAGTTAAAATAACGATAGTAAATTTAAAACATCAGTAAAACATGCTCTATGTTCTTACCTTGAAGACACCCAGCCGCCTTTACCGCCAAGTGATATTGTAAATCAAAAATTTTGTCACTTTTACAATATTAGTGAAATCTAAAAAATACTTTTTCTATGCCAGTCTTTTTGATTTCGAGATATTTTGTTGAGAAGCAATAATGCTTGCGTTTCTGTGTTTCGGTTTGAAGGGTAGGTATGGGTTGCCGGTGCAATTACAGGCACATGAGACGTAAGTCATAGATAGATGGATGCAGTGCAATGTCTACCAGCAAACGTCTTCAGAGGACTTACTTACTCTGTCGTGTACCTACATTGTTAAGCCCAGATATGCGATCTGCTTGTTCCATCACTTACCAACTCTTACAAAGTTCTCTACCAGCAGGTAGGTACTCGTGGTATTGCATAAAAAACATAATTGTCTCAGGGTCAGAGCCTCAAATGCAATGAAGCATATCTCAATCGACATTGCAGTTCACTGCATGCAGTCACACTGCTCAAATGTACCATAAAAAGTACATTTTAACGACCTTTGTATCCGTCTCCGAGAGGTGTGAATTCGGTGAGGGGTCATCCATAAATTACGTCACACGTTAAAGGGGTGGGAGGTGGTCAATGAAGTGTGACAGTGTGTGACAAGCGGTGGTAGGGGTCCTAAGTTTCGTGACGTCACATTTCAAAATCTTTTACTATTCTAACTTATTCTTACCTAAGCGTTAAAATATATATAAATTTTTTTTTTAATGAAAATAAAGGATATCTAACTAATTTCGTTACTGCTGTTTTAATTTAATAACTTCTAGATATAAAATTGCAAGATAGGTCACATCAGGGAAGAAGGGGTCTCACAAATGTGACCAACTGTGACAAGGACAGGATAGGGGTCAAAAATCACGAAATTAGTGTGACGTAATTTGAATAAACCCTGATGATGGAAAACTGAAAAAATAAAATCTGTTTGTTGCCTGTAGACACACATTACGCTAGGCTATTGTCCTAGGTAATAGGTTTCGAGAATCTGCCGCAGTCGTATATTTTAACACCACAGCAAGAATTGACGTTGTCATACCTACACTGCGGTTAATCTTCAAAGAGATCTACCTAAATCTAAATGACATGGAACTCGTAAAATAGAGACAAAAGGGGCTTGTTCTACGATGTGTCTTGGTAAGTATTCGCCAGTCGTTTAGCGCGGCTTTACACTAGTTTCTAGTCGGTTTCACACTTATCTAGGTACCTAATCTCATAGTAATATTATCACTGACAAACCAAAAAGGAATAAATCTTGAGTATTAGCAAATGGGCATGCATATAGTTTGTAAAAGATACAATTTCGATATGTACTATTTTGTACATACTGCCATACTCAGAGGCGACTTGCGTATATGTAGGTAAGTCAAAAGATAACGTTTAGAATCAACATCCCCACTCACAAACAGTGCGACGCCACTAACGAAAAAAAAAAAACATCCCCACTGATTAATACCGAACAGAGATATCCCCAATTTTAAGTAATGCTTATGTTAAAGTGAGTTTTTGAGTATGGCAGTCAGTGTCGTTCTATCCTATACCTACTTAGTTAAATATTTGCTAAATATTTCAGAAATATTTAGCATTCATTTATTACAAACTCCCCATAGCAAATCCATCGCTGCGTAGGTACATCTCCTCGCGTCTGTAAGCAGAGCCGTCAACACCTTCCATTTCTGCATTCGTTCTGTCTACCTCGGATTGTAGCTACTTTATATTTCAACATACTGTGGTATTTTACGTTTAAAATAAAAGATTTTAAATATGAAAAAATAAATGTTCTCTACTCTCTACGTAGTGTCGTAGAGCGTCTACGGCGTAGGCGTGAACTCTACGCCGTAACGTAGAGGGCTCGTAGAGGGTCTACCAAGTCATTCAGAGGAATCGTAGACCGAAAGTAGTTCTTTTTTGTCTAATGAAATCATTAAACATTATTAGTAAAATCGTGCAGTGAATACGTAGAGGTACTATATTTTTACAGCCACGTTTATTCGCTTCGGCATGACGCATGAAAGTATGCAAACCCATTTTGAGTCTAAATGCAGAGCACTTACCATCTAACTGCTATTCGCAAGTACAATTTAAACCATCCGTATTTCAGCGTTGAAAGAAACGAACCGAATACTGAGTAAAAATGTAAACAAAATATATTTTTATTGCTTAGCAATTGCGAAAATGTAGGCCGGATCGCCGATACATTTGTTAAGACGGAAGTGAACAAACTCTGATAGTGTTCGGGTCTTCACGTGGTCCCCAATAGTACCGTTGAATGGAGGACCCCACACGTGCGTTATATACAGGGTGTTACCAGACCACTTCCGAAAACGAAAGGGGGAGCTACAGCACACCAAAACCCAACCAAAAAAAAATCAGTTATCCTGAAAAATAATTATAGCCGGAGAAAACAATGTTTAAAGATTTGTATTTATTTCGCCAGCCCGCAATGTACGCATTCACGTAGGTAAGGTCGAGGCGTAGTACTATTATTTATTCTGTGTCGTAAGTGCCTACTAACGTAGGTCGCTCGCACGTCGCGTACTTGAATGACCCGCGATGAACTCTCAGCTGTTCATGCTGTAGTAGACGTAATCTGCGTGCTGCGTGTACATTGCTGCTTTATTTATTTTATTTGTTTTTTTAAATGAGATAATTAGGTAGATATGTCTTATTATGTTGTACTGTGTGTATGTAACTAGAAAACAAATTAAAAAGAGATAGTCAAGTCAATTTTTTTTTTGCGATTTTTTTCGCCTAATGTTTTCAGTATCATGGTCTGATTGGAACCTCCAAGTTTTCGGAAGTGGTCTGGTAACACCCTGTATATCCCGATTGCATTCACTATGCAGGTCTCTGATTGACTGAAACATAGGATGTAAGATATATTACATCTCGTTTGTGATAAGCCTCATCAGCTGTTTTAGCAATGGCGAATGGCGTGCACTCCTACCTATACGTAGATTCAGAACTGCGCAAAAAGAAAACTGTCAAATCTAGAGACGCCTCTGATTGGCCCCATTGAAATCCTCAATGATCTACAGATATGTTTAAATGTCCGCAAATAATGAGCATAACTTATCTTAACACATTTTCCGAGTTGTTTTATTTAACACAGCAGCTGAATACTTTTTGTGCGTTATGTTGACAAACCGCCACTTCTGATTAAATTCTCTAGCTGAGTGAAGATCGTTAAACTCGTGATGCGTTAGAAAGAATGTCTGTGATGACTCGCGTGGAGTCATAACTCAAAGCCACGTTGCGTGTCAGCAGAAAGAACTCCTAAATACTGGAGTAAACACACAGCTCTATCTAACACACCGATGAGTATATCAAAACAACATGACTACTAAAGAATATTCATTCAGACCATACTTAAAGTTATTAAAGGATCCTATTAGCTACGGAATATCATGCTAAGGAAAGCGCTGGAGCTCTGCCCGGGCACTGGTAATTTATTTAGTAAGATGCTGAATGCTGACACTACTTCACCTACCGCCGTACTCCGAAGCCAACTATCCATCTATCCATGATGAATAAACCCTTCCCACGTCCCTGTACCGGCATATACATATCTTTCTTGATCCATGCCCGAACATCCGTCAGCCGCTGCGGAGTGAGCTACAGCAGGTTATTTTTCAGAACGCTCTCTAAAAGAGTATTTTAGTAATGTGGAACGACAGCACTGTAAACACTCACGGGTTAATGTTGGCTAGAGCTTTAGCACGGTTTAGGTAAGTTTGTAAACACTAGGATAAAGGGCTCCCGTCAATTACTACTTAATCTGCCACATCGCTTACCTATAACACCCCTCTGAAAACAAAAATAGAAATAACAAGTAGCGTGGGCAGAGACAGTTCCACAAATAACACGTAAAAATAGGAGAGTAGGTAGTTAATTATCTATTTCCTGCTAAACAGACGTAGGTACTCGGGTGTATGACATCTCGAACAAATTGAATGTCGTCAATGTCGTTTGGTTCCAGGCACGCTTTACCGCTCTCCGACAGGTAAAAAGTAAAAATCACAAAGTGATTCACAAAAATGTAGGTAGGTACATGAAGCCGCTACTTGCGTATTCAGCCAAAAAAAAAAAAAATTGTACCGAAATATTCATCGACCCGCAATCTTCCACATTCCAGAATATTTTATGGACGTTCCACAATAATTCCTCTTGTCACCCTGCGGTCGTGTTTGAAACTGTGCAGACTCATGACAAGACTCTTGCAGTCAAGGGCTGACTTTCTCTATCTGAAGACGTCTTTGTGTCGCACCACATTGTCTACATTTCAATCTATCAGCTAATATGAGATATATGTTCTCGATTGCTTTTACCTTCCCTTCTACCCGCTCTCTTTACTTCTTAGTCTCCACTTGTAGCCGGTCGCTGGTCTGCATGTGACTGTTTCGCCTCAGTTCGTCCCTTCTTATCCCTACCAATGAGAAAGAGCTGGAGAGGATTATGAAACTCACTCGTTCTTACGATATTTGCTTTGTATGACATCTTCTAAAACGTTGCTGGTTGTAACTCGCCACGCCCTTATGCGCTATCTTGTAATATTTATTCGGCAATGATTTCGACGAGTCTTTGCGTCATGTGTGTCATGAATCTGTAGTCCGTGACATAGTGTGATCAGCATTTGATGGTCTATTAATGTCAGCTAGATTGAAAGAATAGTGAAAATATTACAACTTCGCTGACAAAAATGCTACAGTAGTGCCAACCGCTGGAACAGCTATGGAATTTAATTAAATATTGGTTTTTACGAGCGCGACACTAACAATTCACTATTGATTTAGTGGCCGGCATGGATGTAGGTAGGTACCTAGAACTGGAAGAAACTGTCTGCACCTTACAAGTTTTCCTATAGGTTAGGCACCTGAGATTTTTTTTTATCAGATTTTCATGTGTGTGGGTAAATTGTTCAGTTTTTCCGAGGAGTACGGAACGCCCTGCTCACACTTGCCCTTATTTATAAAACACAAGCTTGTTTTTCATAACACGTTCTCTAAAAATAAACCTATCGTCTCGACCATTCCATCTCTGAACAACAGGGAAGGGAATCGTCCTTATTCCGAGAACTTTGTTTTTAAGGGCGTTACCCCGATCCGGATTTAACCATGCCTTCCTATACACTTACCTATAGGTATACACTTCTCAGCTCATTTGTTATCGAACTGTTACGTCGTGAAAAACTGATAAATAGCCACCCCAGCAGTAAGTGAACTTACCAATTAATAGTACAGATGAGTTTTTAGGCTAGGTACCTATACACTAAAATTAAAGTCGAACAGACTTAAGTCTGTTTGATTTCTACCACGTACCTATGAGACCACCCACTTCATACAATGGGACTACCTAGGTATGTATCGAAGTGACATGTGACATCGCCAGATTAAAACAGCCCTATGTTTTAGAAACACAGATATGGCGAAACTTCTTTGAGGGAATTCTTAAAATACATGAAAAAACGCAGTGACAACCATTAGCGAAGTAAGAGGAAAATAAACTTGCAAATTGACAACACTAACCTGCTTAGTTCTGAATGAACATCGAACGCATTAGCGGACGTTATAAATTGCAGCTAACTCATTAGATGTATTTTCATTCTGCACTTGCGTTCATTCATAACATCGCTCGTGCTAGGGCTGAACTTCACCATGGAATAATGATAAATATTACTCTATAACCGTACCTAATGATAGAATACAGTGATCAAAAAGCAATACGGTACTTTAAGATGTCTGCGTTGCTTTTTGACCGTGGGGTTTTTGTCGGTAAGAGTTCAACATGCCCTCTACCTTACCTACTAGGGAGGTACATTCCTCGGGGTTTCCTTTGGTATTTATGAGGATAGGTCAGGCATGGGCCAGTATCTTTCCTGCATGACTCTTTTTAGCAAAGCAATAAACCACTACGACACCATGCTCAATTTATTTCTTTATCTTCTTGACTAGCAGCGGCACCGATTCCTTAATATTTATCCGGTTCGAGTTCTTCGAAAGCGAGAAAAATGGAGTGGTGTTCAAGACCACGTACCTATTAAATAAGATCAGAGGACACGTTGGTTTATCAATGAGTAAAACTCGTATTGGCAGAGATATTTACTGCTACTAGAACTTCTAAGATCTGTTGGAAGCATAATATCCTATCCCGAGTGAAACTTTAAGCGCAGGCGTTGGTCAAGGGATATCATAGAAGTCATACGTACTGACTACGTATCGGACGATTTAAGTTTAGCATCATCCCTATTTCAAACGCAAATGCACTATCTAGGTTAATATAACCACGGTGACGTTCGTTCGCTTCGATGTCGCATTAATTTCTAAATTTACGTTCCATTTTATGGTAAAGGATGTGGGAATATATCAAATCGTCTGAAACGGACAACCAGGAAGTCTTTAGAATTTGCCAATAAATATAGAAGACGTATTGCTCTGAGTTACAAGTACCTGTATCAAGAAATCTTCAGATCGATGATACCTTTATAATGACTTGTTCCTCGAAAAATCTTGAATGTTGAATTGCCAACTAGATTTATTAGTTTTCAGAAAATCTGTTTTAACTGCCCCCATTAAGCTCTAGATTTGTCGATGATAGCATGTCAGCGGGAACACCGGGTGATACTTTATTTGTATGCAGAATTCGACCGAATTGGACCAGTTCAATAACATCTGATCTGTAACATAAGATAAAGCGATGTATCGCCTTTAGGTACCTTATAAAATCCAAGAAAAAGTACTCAAAAGTAGGTACACATACTATAAAAACGTATTCAAATTGGTATTGCAGTGTCATCTTCAACTGCAAGAGAGTTGGCATTGGCACCGCTAGTTCTCTTTGTCTGTCGCCTGTCTGCGAGCCGCAATATCATTTTACTTTCGACCAGCTTGTTAGCAACGGTTATTTTTAGCATGTAGGTATGCAGTTGCCTAATGTTTTTACATTGACTTTGCAATAGGTGAATGTATTTTTGAGCTTTTGATTTAAGACCGCTGGGCGTTTTACCGCGTGATATCATTGAATCATGTGTAGAATGTCGTGTTGGGTCTATCAAGGGTGGTTTGTTGGATTACCCTCGAAGTTATAAACGTTATAGAGGTTTTT
Source organism: Eulithis prunata (assembly GCA_918843925.1). Taxonomy (NCBI): domain Eukaryota; kingdom Metazoa; phylum Arthropoda; class Insecta; order Lepidoptera; family Geometridae; genus Eulithis; species Eulithis prunata. The sequence continues at coordinate 1,993,058 of OU974019.1, read as the reverse complement.
ATAGAGCTGAATTCAGGTCCAGAAGCTAGTAAAATGCTGCATGAAACTGGACTGGCCTGTTTATGAATTCTGGGGTCAAAGACTTGTAGTATTTGATGACAACCGCGGTATAAGTGACATTACGGCGGGTCACGCAAGGGTGGTTTGTTGACCCACTGCAAAATATTTTATACGTTTAATATGCCTCAATGAAATTAAGAGATAACTTTTAACGGCTTACCTACACCTCAACAGCGGAAACATAAAAATAAAACATTGAAACTATGTCATAAATATTGCTGGAATATTACCTACGCCCATTTTACGGTTAATTCATCAAATAAAAAAATGTGACACGATTTCAGCAATACAACAAATCTGTCACCAGCACTGATATTTAAATTCCATTTTCAAGGAATGATCTGATTCACCGATTTTTGCTTGATATTAGAAGTTGGTGACAATATTATTGGGGTGTAGAATTAGTATAAAGGTTTTAGTGACGTAAATGTTAGGTAGATACTACTAGGTACCTGTTATTCTAAGAATAATTACCTTCGTAGTATATTTCAAACTGTTAGGGAATTGGACGTGCTAGTAAAACCACCGACTCGTGTAGAGTTCCTTTACAACTTTCTATAAATAAAAAAATAAAAAATAGAATTATCCATGTCCTTTATTTTTCAAACCAAACAGTCAAAGAGCCGCCTTCGTGTCGGGATCACTCTCGTCTTTTATTTAGATCGTAGAATATTCTCGAAATGGTTTTAAATTAATGGAGAAGTTATGCTCATCTTCGTGGAATCTAAGAATGCCAACATCCAGTCTATTTAAAACAGTGTTAATCTTTGCGTCACAGCGTTTCCGCTGCCGGGTGTGAATGTAGGTGAGAGGAGAGGTACTTCATCTCTCACGTCACTGGTTTTTTATGAGAATAAGGTATGGAACAAGCTCATGTGCCTACAGTTGCACCCATATCTTTCAAACCGGAAGATAACAATGCATCACTGATTGGCGATATTGATATATCGTCTTTCAGATCATCTGAAATGACTATGTTGCGGTGTTTTGAATCAAATGTAAGTAGGTACTACCTATTAATTAAGTATGGTCATTAAAAAGTAAGACTTATAGCGAACTAGCTTCCGCCTGCCACTTCGTCCGCGTCCCGTTTGATCCTATTGATTTTCAGTTAAAAAGTAGCCCATGTGTTAATCCAGGATACGAACTATATCTAGTAGGTACATATTCCAAGTTTCATGCAAATCGGACCAGTAGTTGCAGCGTATCCAAACATCTAAACTTTGACATTTATAACATTAGTGGGATAGCTTGCTCTAGGTACCTATTTAGTTATTAGGAAATCTCTACATCTTTCAATGTTATTTGGTTCGCAACCTTGACGCCAAAATATTTATTCAGTCATAAATTCAAAGAAAATATCTCTTATTTTCGAAACTATTACCCCAGTATTTAATTGGCAATTTGCGACATACCTAGCACTGAGTAAACTTTGTTGCTTTGTGCTACTGCTTTTGGCCAAATCTCAAATTGTGCAGATGCAGTACTTCTAGCCAAAATCAATAACAAACCAATGGGGAAGGTCAGGAAATATTCACAACTAGCCGTCGCCCGCGGCGTTGCTCGTGTTCTACCCTTTAGAGTGTGACGATTCAAAATTCCTTTCTTGGTGCACCCCTACACTATATAAGGATACCTAACTACCCTCCAAATTTCATACCTCTAGGACTTATAGTTTAGGCTGCGCGTTGATTATCAGTCAGCTTCAAAAGAGTGTTATTAATGATTGAAATAACTTGTTTAAAAGCTTTTGAATGATTCTGTGGTCTTTTTACTTCCCTACATTAATTGTACACTTTCCAGGTAACAAAATGTCATATTGTTGGATGGAATTCGGAAACAAGTGTAGGATGTTGAAGAAGCTCGTAAAAAATCTCATAAGTTTATTTTAGTAATGTGTCCATAATTACTTAAAAATAACATTTTACAGATTATTTCAACGGATCCAAAAAAAAATCAAGGGTGGATCAGTATTATAAAAAAAAGAAAAAATCAGTCGGTCCATCTCAGTATTTGGTCACTAACTTTTTGGCCTAATCTGTTGTGTGGTCTACGCTTGGTCTACGGTATGTGACCTCCACTTTCACTTCCTCTTTCTTAGGACTAGGCTATTTTTCTTTTTGCTATAAGGGTTGATATTCTTGTCTTCTTTTTAAATTAAGTAGATCAACATAACATTTAGATTGGTGGTACCATTTAGTACCGACTGTACAATACCAATTTTGTAGGGAAGGGGGTTTGGCGTGAGTAAAAGTAAAAACAAAGGTAGTTCTGAGTGCGCGTTGATAGAGGCGTTTGCGTCAGTAGATATTTAAATAGCCATCTTGTTGGGTGGTATGTAGTTTTTTTAAGTGACGGAAATGGCAGATGTTCAGATGATGATAAACGGTAACCTGTAGGTACCTTTCGTAACCTATAGGTACCTACTTAGGCCCGTACTGTCCGGACTACAAATTTTCGTATGAGAATCTCTAGTCAAATCTATGCTTGAGTAACGATTTATTTATTAGAATACGAATCTTATTATCTCTACTAAATACGTAGGTAACTATGACGCGATCAACATCCATTAGTCAAGCTCATTGTATTTTGATTACCTAAGGACCTAAGCATTTCAGACACACTATAACGGTAAAATGCTAGTGATACCTGCTAGGATTCGATCAAAAGTTCTATCGTAGCTTGTCATTAATCATGTCGAGTTAAGTAATTATTTTTGGTAGAGGCATGTTAATAGAACTATAATCAGAGAGAACACTAATATAAAAATAGTTTTCCACTTCCAATTAATTTTATTTCTAACTAATGCGTTGACAAATAAGAAGCAGCGAGCTAAGTAAATTACTGCACGAAAATCAGACATCTTTCCCCACCTGACGTAATAAAGATCGACTCCTCGAGTTCCTAAATATTTCTTCTCAAACCAACGTCTATTTAATTTACGCAACCATCAATTCAGTGTCTGCAAATAAATCCGTTGAGGCATTTAAAAACCTACGCGTCCATCGAACGAAACTTTATTATTTACAGATCAACCTTGTACTATTTCTAACTGATCAGGCAACGTAAAAATATATTCCAAAGTAGCATTTATCTTCGCCTTCACCTAAGAAGCACCTAAGAGATCCCGCGCATGAGCAGCTTTTATCTCAGCATCTAATTTTATTTGTCACATCAATGTCCATATTCTTATTTGTAGCCTCGAATAATCCTCTAAAACAACCATAGGACGGTTTCGAGGTCGAGTCGATGCAAGGATTATTCGAGGCAAAGGCATTATGGGCCTAAGTCTACGGGTTTGCATAAAAGTGTATAATGTAATAGAAATCAACAGAAACAAACATTTTCTGGGCAACTGACTCGTTCGTGCAGGCTCTGAGGGGTCTCTAAGAAGCTGCTAGCACCTTCTTACTTACAAAATTTAATACGCTTTGAAACATTTGATGATAAATATATACCGCAACAATAAAACCCGCATTCAAGTTCATGTAAGAACTCGAGCTATAAGTGTACAGACAGACGTTATGAATTTGATAGAGACGTACGAATAAAATAGCCCAAGATTACCACACCTGTATCCGTACCTAGCTATCCTATCTGTAACATTGTTGGATTGAAGCCAGAACGATAACTGGGAAAGACGAAAGTTGTATATTTCGTGCGAATAATAAATTGTATTTGGTGTAAAAGTATTTAATACGGATTGTTGTGAAAGGGGACTGAATAAATTGAACTGGCGCCGGTTTCAAAGAGTGGCAGAACCTTTGTGCCAACTGACACATGCCGAAGAACAATCCCTGTGCTGACGTTTGTAACCGAAACAGCGTGGTCCAATTTTATAAAAACTGAGCAGGCGTTTGTGCAATTGATGCACATTATCCGCATTCAAACTCACATATTGCTTTCAATCAGCTTTCAATCCTATGATGCAGCCCTGGCATAGACTTTTTCATAAAAGCTACAATAAAAGTCGATATCTTCCGAACGGTTTCTAAAACTCCATCCATCTTTATCTCTTCGCAATTCCATTTTTGTTTTAATCTCTTCTTTCCTATCAGCTTTCTCACACAGTGTATCAGTCCTTTCTTTGTTTAACAAACCATTCATATCTAACACCAATCTCGTTAGGTAACATTACTTGCCCAAGATGACATGCCAGCTGTTCGAGAGCTGCTCAACCATCATTAAAAAATATTTCAAGATTGAACTTGACCGAATGAAAAATGTGACAAGACAGTACACTCACTAACAATCAGCGTCATGCGATGACGTCCAAGATTCCGAGAACCTAAATAAAACTATGAGCTCTAGTCTAGACGGTATTTTTCCGATGCATTCTGTTCTGATAAAAAAAATGATGTTGACGATTACGTTGACGATTTATGTCTATAAATTACAAACACTTAGTCCTGAATATCTATGACCTAGGTCGAGATTTTTACGAGTGCCTATGTACTTATACCAAGCTTTCTCTGTGTCGACTGATGTAACTACATTAAAACCGTTTATTTAATCCAAAAACCACAGAACGTACCAGCAAATTCACAGAGACTGAATAGTTCGCAAAGTTAGCCAGCATTCACCTAGCGCAACGCATGAAACCGAAAAGGTTTACATACACACATAGATAAAACATTGATGTATTAAGTATATTTAGTATTTATTTTAAAATCAATAATAATTCACTGCTTCTGCTTCAGCAGCTTCTGAACCTAGGAAATGGGTTAGTCTCTCCATCAAATACTTTTTGTCGTAACATTCATACCAATAAAAAGAAATGGCATAAAAGTTATCGGCCATTAAAACTAATAGAACCCTTAGCGACCAATATTATTAAGACCATTTGTTACCAGCTGTGCCACAGAAGTCGTCATCCATTATCACGGTGTCGGTATATTTTGCTATACGAGTTTACATTCGTAAATCGTGTAAGCAATCACACATCTCAATGATTGTTCTACCTCGTGCCAAAAGCCGGGTCGGAGACAATCCATCTCCAGAAAGTTTTAAAACAAAGAAGTTTATTGTTATTTAAACGCTTTATCACTTTCCATAGTTTCGCGAAGATAAATGACACTGTTGTAACAGACATGGGTAATAGAGGCTTGTAATTATACTACTATAGCGTTTTATCTATAGGTATACTATTAAAAAATTTAGTAAGCCAAAAACTAAAACTAAATATATGTATAAACTAAATATGCAGATCTACTAAATAAATGATTCTGATTCCGAAAATCGAGTTTGCCTGTTTGTTTGTTCGCGGATCACGCCTTAACTACTGGACCAATTTAAACGAAACTTATACCATTCGGAAGCCCTTTTTCCGGCAGACTATATTTTATTGAAATCAAATACGTGGATTCTTATATAGATATATAGCTTGAACTCTTTAAACCAAAAGCAGCTATGCTACGAAGTTTATCGTATGCTGGTGACAGATATTTTTGTGGAAAGTTTCGCATGCGTACAAAGTCGCGGGTATCAGCTAGTTTTATATATAAGTATACGTATATCATTTCACCTCTCGGGATGTCAAGGAAGGTAGTATAAGCGCGATCAAATCTTACATCTTTCTTGAATTCTTTTATGTATATACTAGCCGTCGCCCGCGGCGTTGATCGCGTTCTACCCTTTAGAGTGTGACGTTTCAAAATTCCTTTCTTAGTGCACCCCTACACTATATAAGGATACTACACTCCAAATTTCATACATCTAAGACTTATAGTTCAGGCTGTGCGTTGATTCTCAGTCAGCTTCAAAAGAGTTTTATATATATTGATGATGATGATGATGATAATTTCACGCATGATGAAATTTGCAAACCCACTGTTAAGTATGTACTAAGGTTCCCTCACTTTTGCTGTGGCAATAGAATGATCCATTGATACACAACAGGGTTGAATCCAACGAGTCTATGATCGGGTGCAAATGATTAAGGCCCGTATGCTGATAAAGAAATCGTTCCTCAAGCATAGATTTGAATAGAGATTTTGATACATAAAATCTATGCTTGAGGAGTCGGGATCAGTGCTTGAGCAGCATACGAGCCTAAATTATTAGATATATCTATATATTCTAATTACTTAAAGTTATTTTTCTGACCAACCTTTAGGCCATCCGGCACGTATAACAAACTGTAATTTTGTTTACATTTCCCGTGCAATGATATACAACACGCTATAAATAGTACTACAGTACTGCCAAGAGCTGTTTCCTAGTGAAAATATACAGAAACTTCCGAGGGCATACCTAGTTACCTACCTAACTGATACCTATATAGTAGTAACATATGTAGATATACCTAACTGTAGGTAGGTAGGTACTATGAGAGCATAACTGTGGAATTTACAATTTAACACATCGGTCGTTTGATGATCAAACAAAGTTGTTATGCCATTTATTTCAAAAGCTTAGTAGGAATCCAATTATTATTTTTTATATTCATATAAAAGATTTCTTGTAGTTGTTTGATCTGGTAGAGGATATCGCACGAATTAGTGCCAGAGCGGAAACAGGAATTCATAACTAATCGATATTCGTGATTCCTATTTTGAAGATTTACGATTTCGCAGCGAATGATGTATCAAATTGGATTGGGCGATTGAAGAAAGAAAATTGGCTGGAATGAAGAGTTAGTTCTGCATAAACTTGTCTTTTTCCGCTTTGCTGCTGATAGTTATTGTAGTCAACAGCAAAGTGAAAAGGTCTCCTTTATGAGAGCATTCTACGAGTGGTAACGAAGAAAGAAGAATTACTGGAGCTGAACAACCTTAAGAAATTTTCAACTAAAAAACTAACCAATGAAATCAATTTCTGAGTTCTAACTACAAGTGTAGGTATTGTATGTGTGTGTGTGTGTGTGTGTGTGTGTGTGTGTGTAGGGTAGGTAAAATGTAATAAAAATATTTGACATTAAAAGTATTCACTACGTTTTAGGTACACGAAAAAAATAACTTAAGTGCGATTGAATGAATGAATGAATGGAAAGCTTTATTGTACACCTTGTTTTTTTTTTTTTCTATCTTTTGTTCATTTAGATTTTATTTTATTGTAAATACCTACTTAATTTAATCTTCCTTTTTGCTGTTGTCTGTAGTAGTCATTATAATATTATTGTAAATGCTGTGCATGCCTGTAATTGGCACACATTTTATAGAATAAGGTTCTTAAAGGTGATTATTGTATTGTTAACTATATGCGCTGTTGGCGTTGCCTATTGAATAAATAAATTAATAAACAAGAAAAAAAAATATAAATGTAAAATGGGCGGCTCAAGAGCGACTTCTTTCATTGAACTGTGAACTTTGTTTTTGGAATTCGGAGAGTCTAATTTGATGTTTAGCCAGATAAACTAGCTAATCGTAGAGCTCCAGTAGACATACTGAAGCAAATAACAGTGATATTATTTATCGATATTTTGTCACGCTTAGCCGCATTTTATGTATCCCAATTTAACGGATTTAACGTACTAATTGGAGATTTTATATTTGTTATTATAATTTGATCTACATCCTTCTTATTTATTTGACATTCTAATGGTCTCTTGAATATAACATTTCTATAATGTTTAACTGGTCGTAACAATTCTTTGAAATCTGGTGACTAATTTATTGTTATGTTTTAGTGGCTCTTAACCGAATATTTGTTACTTGTTACTTACCTAGGTTTACCTTACGTAGGTGAATTTAAAAGCTGAAGGAAAACATCGTGAAACCTGTAGCAGATTTTAAAGCTAACTTGAATGTAGGCCAAAATAACTGAATGGTTTCTAAGGAAAACTTGTAAGACATATTTTTAACTTGCATAAACAAACTAAAAACTGATTTGAAAATATCTCTACACTAAAATTGATTTACCGCTTACACGAAAAAGGGATTAGATAGATACTCCATCTATATTTATGGCTTCAATTTAGAAGTAGCTTTCTATAACTCATTTTCGTGATTTATACTGTTTTTTATAAGCTCGGAGATTTATATTCTGTTTAAATAGATACTAGTTTTATCTGTGGCTTTTGTAGCTTTTTTGTGTTTCAGAATAGACATAAGTACACTATTTGATGGTGCTCATACGCGATTTAACATCATATTCAGTTATAGTGCGTACGAATAATATATTGTTACAATGACGTGTTAGGTTAAAATTAAACCCATTGTTGTCTATATGATGTAATTTAGCAGAGAAGCCAGTATATTGTGTATGTTAGCAAGAGCGAATAGAAATCCCGAGACGGGGGCGTAGCTAGCACCTACCTAATTCATGTTTGTATTGGCAGTTCAGATAATGGGCCACTGCTGGATTAAAGCCACCTCCCCCAATAGTATTCTCTCCTTTTAATACTCTCTACACTTCTATTCAACAGCTCAAGCGGTTTAGTGTATTACAATGAATAGAAGATTGTTGCTGCTTCAGGCCCGTGTATGCCCGACCTTAAACGTGTTAATACCTACAGCGTGGCAAACACGTCTTGAAACGAAACTAAATATCTCGTTCATTCTTTGAATGAAAATGAATGAACGTATTGATTTACTGCATAGACAGTGACGACCTAAATTTTTTTCAACTTATTTTGTGATGCAATCGAACCGCGTCAAAACCTTAACTTTCTATCGGCTTTCGGACAAAATGATTTCTAGACTTTCGGACTAACTGGTACATTTGTTTTCCATTCTATGCCAAGTCATATTAACACCATTGTTTAACCATACCGTAATGAACGTTATAATAAACACGCCGTTACAGAAATATTCCAAGTATGTTGTGGCGTAACGCTGCCCCAAATCCCTTGATTTATGCGCGCCCGCTAATTTAAGACGAGTGCTTGTTGGAAATGCGGTTTGTTCGGGACTTCTCTTTTTGGTTTTTTATATGCTACCGGTATATAAGCCACCTGTTGGTAAGTGGCTACCAAACATTATCAAAAGCAATCACATGATATCTAACACCTTCACGTTATAGTGATGGACAAGGACAAAGTGCAATTAGCTCAGTCGAATTAGCTCAAAAAACGGGTAAGCCCGGAAAATATTATAAGTAGCAATTTTTCTACGGATTTCGTTGGGAGGGGTCACAGGGAGTCTAAATTTAGTTTTGCGTGGTGGCGATCAGTTGAGTCATCCGCCATCTTGATTTAAAGGGTTAATTTTTGTTTATTGAATAAGTTTATTTACAATTTCACACGAAAAATGGTATTTACGAAAGTTGTTTAGAATTAAATTTTCTACAATTTTGGTTCCCATCCAATTTCCCGAGGATCGTTATTTTTCGATTTATGCCCCAAAAGAGGGGGTGAATTTTTGTATCAAAACTAACATATTCCCAACATAAAGGCACGTCTTGTAATAGACACTTAAAAACATTCTCTTTGATACTATTTTGGTCTTTAAACATTGTAACATGTGTAATGAGTTGGTTAAGCCGACTGTACTAATCACTAAATTGGTTGGCAAGCCAAAAACATAAATATTTAGTCTCAAACTCAGTAATTCCACGAGTGTCCTTCAAACCACTGATTAAATGTTAGTTCGCCTAAACACAGTAATGGTTCAACTATAGATCAAAGAATTTTATTATGTGATAGCGTTAGAGAGCGTGGCGGGTTCGGCCGCCATTTTGTATACCACCTACTTAATGCTTACCTATTTTTAACAGACTTCAAAAAAAGAGAAAGTTCTCAGTTCGGTTGTATTTTTTTTATTAAGAAGATAAGATTTCGTCCTATAGGTAGTATGTAAAACTTGTAGTTCATCGATATTACTTTGAAGTTAACTGTAAAATTTTGCATTCTTAATTAATTGTTTTTTTTTTTTCATTTAACTTATTTCGTTTTTAATTTACTTAATCTTTAGCGTAGGTAAGCCTCTTTTTGATTTTGGTCTACAAAAGAGTAGTGATAAAAAAAATACCAGTAACACAAGGGCACACCTAAAATCTGTTTGTTCTGTGTCTGGGTGTTTCTATGTATTATAAGTATGTATTTACAAAACAAAATGTATGTATGTATTCTATCAGCCATCTAGTTTCCATCGTACAAGCTTTGCTTAGTTTGGGACTAGAAGGCGTTGTGTTAAGTGTCGGTGAATCTTTATTATATTTATTATTTATATTTAAAACTACAAAATAGATAAACATTATTTATTCATAAACATCTACTAAACAGGACGAAATATTGCTTACTTGTAACATTGCAGTCTCATACTATTTCACTCTCAATGTTCGTCGAGGTGTGAGTAGACTCTCCTAAGTTTTTCCCTTTTGTTTTTATTCGCGTGTTTCTTCTCTTGCTTCCAGGGTTTGCCGATCTGACCAACGGGCTGAGCTCCGATTGTGCTGGAAGAAAGTAAACTTTATATAAATAAGTATAGAGTATAACAAAATCGGGGGTAGTGCCTGAGATGGTTAAAAATCTTACTAGTTTTTACAAATTATATGCCAAACTAGCCTTCGCCCGCGGCGTTGCTCGCGTTCTAGACCCTTTAGAGTGCGACTTTTCAAAATTCCTTTCTTAGTGCACCCCTACACTGTATAAGGATACTACCCTTCAAATTTCATACCTCTAAGACTTATAGTTTAGGATGTGCGTTGATTCTAAGTCAGCTTCAAAAGAGTTTTATATATATTGATGATTGATGATACAATTTTCCTTTAGTGACACTGAAACATTCATTGGAACAATGATTTCTTTATTTAAATTGATTAAACAGAACAATTAAGCACATATGCAGATGTACTGCTCAAGCACTGATCCGGACTCAAGCATAGATTTTTGTATGAAAACCTATACTCAAATCTATGCTTGAGTAAGAATTTCTGTATCGGCATATACGCCTGAGTCCTGTTTCATTGTGATCACCTAAAAATGCACAAATATCTTTAGGCATTTTTGTTTTAAACATCTATCAGGTAATTTTTTTTTTTTGCGTACATTTTTTGTAATGTCTTAGTGAAAACTGTAAAAAATCATTTCTTCTATCCTTATCTATTTTATTCTTCTTATCCTTGACTATGGATTCAAACTACAGCATCCGATAAGTGATTTTTATGATTTTACTGAATGCTTTATAATGTTTAAAGGGATAGCCAAGCCACCACTAGGCCAGCAGATCCTTGGACAGTCGCCAACAGTTAATTCATAACGCTTCTTTACGAGCGGCGTGCTCTAACGATCCTGGAAATTACTCTCGGTATACTTGTTATTTATAAATATAGTCACAACTAGTCTAATTGCACGGAATTACACAATATAGGACGACATACTTCTGATCATGCATTTGCAAAGCCTGTATTATATGCCCCACATCGAAGCAAAATTGTTTGTCACTGTGATTTTTTTCACTGTTACCCATCTCGGTGGCAAATATCAAAATTACAAAATAAAGACCTGCTATAAAATAACACGATGTATGATTACTTTTTCGAAATTATTCATGAGGGTTTAGAAATGTAACCTAAAAAAATACAATTCGCAAAGTATAGTATCAGAACAGAAATCTCAAGGATAAAGTACAGAGGGTATGTCTACCGTGCCTAGGGTTTACAGCTGCGAGTTTAAGCCTTTTAATTAAATATTGCACGGGCTGCTTGTAAAGAATCGTTATGAAAATAGTTGGCTTGTATCCAGTGCCTGCCACAGAGCAGATTATAGGCAGAAGAGCAACTACATGGAATCAATAAAGATTATTTACTTCACGAGCACTAGATAATTAGATTAGATTAGATTTACTTCACGAGCACAGATTTACACAGGCGTTAGGCTCAGTCGGTAGTAGCTCTGCCTTCCGTGCAGTGGGTCGTGGGTTCGATCCCCACCGAGAACAAACATTTGTGTGTTGTAAATATGACTGGTATGTAATTAATACGCACCTTTTCAATTTCATTTCTAGGAATAGTATTCGTGAAGTTACTGAATCTATTACACTGTGTACTGTAATTCATTTTGGCGGTCAAAAAGGCAAAAGTACGGCACACTGATATGACGCATGTTATTGGAAACGGCCATAAAAACATTGTTTTCTGTCTTGTTAGTGGATTTTACTGCTGTGTCAGTCAACTCCGAAAATACACCTTTGAGAAAAGTCAATCTAACAGAACTAACAAGAAAATAATACAGAAGTTTATACATATAACATAATTAAAAGGAACTAGAGATAAACATATGGGATGCTAGAGTATTTTAAGTCCGTCGAAATCTTCAGTGTGAATTTCCAAATAAAATATTTGACAATGAAATTGTGTTTTGCTAATGTTTCTTACCCTGGTACAATAGGTTTCCCTTTGACGTGTGACGTGCCTTTTTTCATCGCGAAGAATGCGCTGTCGAGCTCAGCTGATTTGCTCTTCCATCCCTGGGAATAAAATAAAATGTATTCAATATAAGTAGATAATGGGCTCGACTCTGCTGGTGCATTTTTCTCAACTAAACTAATTTGACAGCTTTAAAATTGTCGCCGTCCCTTTTTCACAAATTGAAATAACAAAGACAGTTATAATTTTAGTGCTGTCAAATTAGATTAGTTGTCAAAAATTCAACAAAAGAATCGGGCTCATTATGACCACTACGTTCTGAGGCTCGTATGAGCAGAAAAACCTTCTAGTGTAGATTTTTTTAAACTTTTGAATGAAAATCTTTTAGTAAATAGATTCAATCAACGTCTGGTTTCACACTTGCACATTTTTCCAGAATATTTATTTATAGTACACAGGGCGATAGATTAACCTATAAAGAAGTTGACACTAGCATATGATCAGTCTAAGTTTCAAAAATGTTTTATGGCTGAGTATTAGAAAATTTTCATTTTAAAATTATATCAAATAGTATTATACTAAGAACTTCTAGTGCTGACTGTACGTATAGTCTTTTAGTTCAAGTCTAGTTGGAGAGTTTCGTCGGGCTGGTAGTAATGTATGTGAGCTAATTTTGTTGCAATTCCTATCAATCGTATAGATGTTTATAAGCGTTAACATGCTCTAGAAAAGAACTTTTATAAACAAACATTCAACCGATTATTTTGCAAGATACAGTTTTGTGGAAGATCAAAATACTTCAACCAGATTCAGACTAACGGGGATATGAATCATCATCATTATTAAATCAGCTTTCTTTATAGATTTTTCTACATCCATCTTCTTTCCGTTACCCTATCAATGGTGTCTATTCACCCAGGCGGCATACCCTAAGTTATTAACTTAAGCTAATATAAGCCTAAGCTAATAACCCTAGTTTTATTTATCATGGTACTAATGGGACAAATAGGTGCCAATTGTAGCATCAATGGTACTGCCTAATGGTACAAGTAGTCCGGCGCGGCGGCGGCTGCATTTGTAAACTTACCTAATATGACAGCGCTAATATTAGCTCTCGGTAAAAGTGTAGTACAGTATGTATACTAATTATAGGTATCTCTATCTATCCGATTCTACCTTAGTATATATCTCTTTCGCGCAAATTACAGAGCTATTAAACCGTGTCGGAACTATACCAACCTACGTTTTACCTCATTACAAAGAAACTCACCTCAACCATCCTAGCCTCCATAGGCGTAGGTTTCCGTTTCTCATTCCTCCTAGTTTCCAACATCTCGTCTAAGGGTTGGGGTTCACATCCCGGTGGTAACTCCTCCCATTTAAGACGCCCACTTGCCGCGTCTTTTAAAAGTATTCGCGCTGAACGGGACACGTCGGGCTGGCCCGCAGCGGTCATGAAACCTCTGTTATCTGCAAGTCAATAAAAACTCGTAGTTTCAATAAGACCCCAGACCACTTCTGTTACTTCGGCACTGTTCATTCGCTCCTACAATACAGGGCGGAGCTGTAGGGGCACAGCTTGTCAACGGGCCTTCTGGATGCAGAAGCGACCCGTACGAGCAATAGTCAAGATATCACAAGATACTTCCGCGAGGCCGTACTTCCAAAAATTTGAAATACTGACACTCCCATCTATCGTTATATTCCAGGTTGCGACTTGCGGTGCACGGGCGAAACAGTCCGGAGCTCTTCAATATGAACAAAGACAGGCACCCGTTTAATACTCGAAGTGCAAATAGGCTTGCCACAGTATCACGCACTCTAGCCAAGACTGACAAGCTAACGCACATAATGTGGGACAGTATACAATAGACTACCTAACAGTCACTGAAGCTTCTAGTTTAAGCGCGTTTAAAGTCAGGCTGAAAAATTAGCTCATAGGTAACACCGAAACATCCAAACATCTCTGAGGTTTATAATATTAGTGGGATCTAAATTAATCATGTAACTCACAAGCATGCGCAGTAAGTATCTGCTTGTACATGTACTCCTTCTCGATCTCTTCCTCGGGTAGTAATAGTCCATATTTTTCTTCAAACGTGTGTTTGCTGACGAGCTCGCACAGTCGGGCCATAGCTGCGTCGTGGGCTCTCATCTAAAAATCACAATTTTGTTCAAAAATCGACCTTTACTGTTCGTCATTAGACTGAATATTAGTACAAGTAATTACAGAAGTCAAAGAAAGCGCTCGTTGCATACCGTGCATAGTCAATCTTCACTGATTATCTAAGTTAAGCGACGTTCGGCGCGGTCACTATTCGGATGGGTGCCCGTTAGTGGCTCCTGATTATAAAGGGAATCTACCTGGTCTATTGGAAGAACAGCTGTGAGGAGCAGGTCTGGGGCGACGGCATACGCTGGAAGCACTAGACCTGGACAGTCCAGCAGTTCGATCTCATCCAGGATCAGCGATTGGATGTGGCGCGTGTGGCCTGGCATTGAGCTTACGCTAACCTGATAGAAAAATTGTTTTTGATAAAATTAAGAAACACTTGAAATAGTAAGGGTCAATTCATACCAGCGCAGAGTGGAAGCGCATCCAAGAAACTAAAATAGCAAATTCACCCTTACCTCCACAACGTAATGCACATATTATTATTTCTTCTTAGATAAAAAAAGGACGCGCGAATTCACGCGCATTCGAAAGATTTCGCGCGTCTGAATTCGCTATGTTTTGCTATATTAAGGTTCGGATTGACGCTTCGATGCGCTCTGACTTTGTGCTAGTATGAATTGAGCCTAAGGTTAAAAAAAACGTCGTTCAAGTGTGAATCTAGCTATGCTCAATCGTAGACTTTTTGTCCGTGTCCAAAGAATCAATGCACAAGTCTTCATCCATTGAGTAATGTTTCAGTATGCGAGACGAGCCTAAACATACCTGAGAAGCAGCTATTCGATTCAATAAAAATTATATTGTAAAATATTATTTACCTTTTTAGTCTGCATCAAAACATTGACAGTACTAGATTTACCGACATTAGGGTACCCAATCATCCCCACGCTTATTCGAGGCGGACTTTTCTTGTTTTCAATCGTCTGATTTTTCAAAACTGTTAACAATCTATCTCTGTTGTAGATCTCATGCGAATTTTGTATTGCGTTCACATTTGTACTAATATCTTGACTCTGTTTTTCATTGTCTGCATGATCTTCATTAATTTGTTTAGGTTGATTAATTTGAAAAGGTTCTATTGGCTTCCCTAGTCTCAAATTCTCAACCACCTTATCTAAAGCCTCTTGTATTCTGTCGAATCTATCAGCAGTGTTGGACACTGCTTCGTTTAGCTCAAGTATTTGCTTTTTAAACAATTCTATGTCTTGTTGTGTGGACATTAGAGCTTCTTTTACGTCGTAATCTTCGTTTTCAGAGTCTGCATCTATGTCTGATTGCGCGGATTCTGTATCGGAATCTATTTCGTCATTGATGCTTATACTTTTGGTTGCTTCATCGCTAGCACTGACTTCGGATATCTTACGTTCTTTCGAGTCTTTAGCTGCTGAGAAGAATATTATTGACACATTCTGAAATAATAAAACATATTTATACTCAACCAGCTTCTGTCGAAAGTAATACGCAAAAGTTACAAAAGCAAATGAGCATTTTGATAGACAGAATAATAAACAATAAAAATATAAGTTGAATAAATAAACACCTCTTTAGTGAAGTATTCTGCCCAGCATTTTCTTTCATATTCACTGGTCAAGTCTGCCTTGTTCAACAGTAGGATACACCGGCAATTCTGTTCAGCTGCATATTTTTCTAAATCGGCACATCTACAACCAAACACATAATTGATTGACACTGAAATCACGAACCATATTATTTATGTCTAAGAATCATGAAATAAAACTTAACATAGTCAAATTCATAGCTTCAATCAGACTTGAGCTCAACTTTTTATAAATATTTTTAACGTGGTTAGGTATTCATCTTCTCAGTTAATGCAAACATTGACTGCTCAATATTGTGTCTTATGTGTTGGTAATCTCAGTTGACTGCAACTTGAGGTAAGACATTATAACACGGACTACCTACCTAATGTACTCAAGTACCAGTACTCTACTAGCGGTCTGTCCCGGCTTTGCACGGGTATATAAGTATTTAAAATTTTTTAGGTAATTTTTTTACACCTTGGGTTACATTATTGTAGTTTTAGTAAGGATTCCTAATTTTTTTTGAAGATATAATATAGCCTATGTCACCTGGGGATAGTGTGACTTCTGAACGGTAAAAGAATATTTCAAATCGGTCCAGTAGTTTCGGAGCCTATTCAATGCAAACAAAGCAATCAAATCTTTCCTCTTTATATAGATATAATTTTGAAAAATTACCTGAAGAGTAGAGGATTCCTTGCATCCAAAAGTAATAGCACTATATCCGACTTCTCCAACGTCCTCCACAACTGTTTCCACAGTTCAATGTTCCTCTCGTAAGGAGTGACAGCTGCACCAAGCTTGGCTTGCAAGTCGTTTAAGTTCCGACGCCAATCGAGAAAGGATTCTCGTTCATTTTCTAACTGCTCCTCTGCTGTGATGCCTGGTTTCCATGGTGGTCTGTAAAGTTACACATGAACTGAAAATGCTAAGGATAATTGTGTAATTACCTAAAGTAATCTATGATATCCTACTAATATTATAAACACGAAAGTTTGTAAGAACATATGGATGTTTGGTACTCTTTCAAGCAAAAACTACTGATCCAATTTGGATGAAACTTGGAATATACATATATTGTCCTTGTCCTAGATTAACACATAGGCGTTTGCGTTCTGTTGGATCGTAATCTCGGAAAATTTACAGGATCCAACAGAACGCCAACGAAGTCGCGGGCGGAAGCTAGTAACTTATAATTCTTATAAATGTAAGAAATGTACAAAGAAAATATTTACCTCCTTGGCACTGTCAATGGTTCATCAAAGTTGGGCTGCGAAGTAACGACAGATACCTCAGTGGGCACCGACTTGACATACTTCAAGTTGAGCTTCTCAGCTGTGAACTCTCTGTTAGCAAGTTCAGCCGTTGACAAGAATTCTTGTAA
Source organism: Eulithis prunata (assembly GCA_918843925.1). Classification (NCBI taxonomy): domain Eukaryota; kingdom Metazoa; phylum Arthropoda; class Insecta; order Lepidoptera; family Geometridae; genus Eulithis; species Eulithis prunata. Next base: position 1,975,654 of record OU974019.1, on the reverse strand, counting down.
TGAAGACTCTGCTGTCACTGACTGAAGATTTAGACGACCCCAGTCGTAGCCGTCGTTGACTTCTGTTGTGTGGAGCTGTAAATACAAAGGGGTTTATCTATAGATTTTATTTTACTAATACCTAGATCAAATGCGGTTTATGCGGTGGTGGTACAAACTTATTACATTACATGTCACCTAATTTTATTTTCCATTCTTAGAAAGCGAATAACTATTTCCGAATGTATAGCATAGTTAGGTGAATATTACAAAAATAAACAAAATGTAAGGTTACAATTCAATGTTTACCTTTCTAAATATGGGAAAGTCCGCCGTAAATAAGAACTCTAAGTTACCAGCTACTTTAGGCTTTTATGTGATGTAGAAAAGGAATAAAAAATGCAGCAAAAGAAAGGGAAAAAGAGGATTTTAGGAACGTACCATGGTATTGTCTTCGACATGTTTTTTGTTGCGGTTTTTAGAAAATCTGTCTTTAATGAGTGACCTTCCAAGAGACTCCTTATTTTTCTTTCCTCCCATTTTTCTGAAGCTTTCAAGAAAGATGTGTGGGATATTCTACGCTTCCTCGTTAAAAAAATTATTCAGAAGTTTTAAGAGCACGCGAAATCGCGAAATATCTTCAATCTCATGTGATTTTTTTTTCGTAATGTCAAATGTGTCTTGCAAGTACTCGCAACGCAGCGCATGTCATGTCAAAAGTCAAAAACAGCTGTCCATGGTTTTGTGCCCGGATCGGACGGAGAAGAAGACGGCGTCGTCGAGTTTTGACATTTTTTGAAACGACACATAGCACTTTTATTTTAATAGTTTTTCTTGTGTTATTGTGAGTATTGTGGTTTAATTTTGGTGGAATTTTAACCAATAATACTTAGGTCGTAACATAAAGTGTGAGCCATTGGAATAAATGTGTGTAAAGTGGTTTTTCTGAATGTGAAAATTCGTGTTAGGTTTTGAAGAGAAAATCCACCATTTTCTTTTCAAAACAAACGACAGACGACTTTTCAAATGACTTGACTTGACTTATTTATTACAATTTTAACACTTGACATTGGCAAAATTGGCTGTCGAAATGACGGACACAGGCCATTATTGAAGAGAAGAAGAAGAACTCTTCCAGGCCAGTCGGGTCCATATCCATAGAGTTAGGATATTAGTGTTCCGTGTCCATAGAATATAGAGGTCTCGTCAGTCAAGTAGTCTGTGGGTCGGTGATGCCGCGGCAAAAAAGAATGAATGAATGTAGAAGAGGGTCGGAGACGGAAGAGGAGGGAAACTGACGAGTAAGCTAGTCAAAGTTTTTTTATGCAATGCAAGCAAGCGAAGCAAGCAAATCAAAGAAAGAGTGGAATGGAGTGGAAAGGGTAGAAAAGAATGCCTCAAAGAAGTGCATGAAAACATGAAAAATTCGATTTTCTGAGAGAGACTGGATAGTTTGGTTATTGAGAATTGATTGTGAACTCGTTTGGATAACAATTAGCTACCTACCTAATTAAAGTTCTGCAGCTGACTGAATGGCTCTCTGCTAGCTGTTTTCACCACTGCGCTGCACCCCACCCAGCGAATATGTCGGAATTCTATGATCACTACCATCGGTGGGAGCCTCTTGCTGAATTTCATTTCAATTTGGACAGCGATGATGATGATTACGACGAAGAAAACTACCTGTATTGCCTGTGCAGCAGAGCCTACATCAGGTTAGTGATGCTGTGCTCATTATTCATAAATAAAGTACCTTAAAAACGTTGTTTGTCTCTAGGTTATCTTATTCTGAGGCTCATATACTAGAACTAGCCGTCGCCCGTGACTTTGCTCGCGTGGTAGCAGCATATTACGTATTATTTGATTAAAATCTTTGATCCTAATTTTAGACCCTTTAGGGTGCGACTTTTCAAAATTCTTTTCTTAATGCACCCCTACACTATACAAGGATACTACCCTCCAAATTTCAAACCTCTAGGATTTATAGTTTATGCTGTGCGTTGATTGTCAGTCAACTTTAGAAGAGTTTTCTATATTTAGAAGAAGATTACTAAGTTCAAGCATGATTTTCTCGAAACATCAATGCTTGGACCTCAACTAAGACTAGCATTGTTTCAACATACAATCCTAAGGCTCGTATGATGATTTACTGCTTAAGCACTGAACTCTGTTTGAGTAACGATTTCTGTATCAGCATACAGACCGGTCTTCTAAAACTTAGAAGGTAATCAATCAAATGAGGTATGACAAATAACTTTTATTAAAAAAAAAATGGGTATGTATTGCTCTAATACTCAATATTGACTACAAGATTTATGTCAATGAATATTATGATGAATTTTAAAGCTTTATTCTTATATTCATAACTAGGGATGCCCTGAAGTTCTACTACGTAGACAAAGAATGCAGTGAAAGTGATGCAGAGGCTCCAAAAGATGCGCAATCACAGGCAGGGGATGACCACTCCCATGTTCACTTCTCTTTGGACACCTCTTATAAGGTGAAGTGTGAGGTAAATATCCTATTATATTTGAAATAAGTGATTTCAATGCATGAAATCACTTATTTCAAATTCAAATCTATTTATTTCTCTCGTGCTAATAACTAGGCTAATTTGTTGTTAGAGTTGGTTTTAAATAAGATGTATCAGTCAGTGCAAATGCCACTTTACTGTTATTGCATTTCATCATCTTATACCTGTCGATATCTATGTATCCAAGGATTACTGCTTTCTTCGTGTCGTCCTACAGATCATGCATCTTTGCTTTAACTTTTGTAACTCCTAATAGGTACCCTTAGATATTTAATTTACTAATTATACTTTTTCTAAAAACATATTTTTAATTCACAAGTTGTTTTTCCTGTAGAAAGATGAAGGTGCCAGTTGTTACTGCAGCGCCTCACACACGGACAATTGTTGCTCAACAGATGAGCATGATGCAGCACAAATGCACATTAACTCACATGCGCTCCAACCCAGCGATAGCGGTGCAGATCTAACATACCAAGACTGTCATTCTGACTACACTAACCTTGACAAGCTAGAATGCATGGATGAAGACCTCCCAGGTAGCCTTGCGGCCACAGTAATAGAAAATTACCTATCCGAATCAACTTGGGATAAATTCTGGGCAGTAAACGGAGAGAGGCTCATCTGGGCCTCATGGATAAAAAAGTACAGCGATTACATAAACCCAACTTACTTAGATGAAAACAATGATCTGCTTATGGATGACAATAAACTCCCTAAGCAGAGGTCAGTTGATCAGATTTACAGTGACTCTGACAAGGCAGATGAGGGCATAAGAGAAAGAAAATTTTCCTATGACTCAAAGGTGAATCCCCGTAAAAATGCACAAAATCAACAAACTGAAAAGTATGATAAAAGCGATAATAAAGATGAGGCGTGGCTGTCTGCTGGCAGAAGACGATCTTGTTCCGAACACGAGAGAATAGTTAGTCCAAGAACATTGGCTGGTACAGACTCTATGACCAATGTCACCAAGATAACCATGTCTAGCTATGATGTTAGTTCTAGTCACGTCACTTCAGAATCATCACCAACTGACGATTTCAGCGTATCATCATCCACATCTGACGATCAGTCCAATGATCAGACAAGAATAGCTAATGTAGAAAACTTAGACCAGGAGGAAAATGTTGAAGAAATGGACACAGATCAATATTGGGGGTTCCTGTGGAAAAAGCACTTTGGAGAGCAATATGCTTTTCATTATGCCAACTATCTTGAAATGTTTGATGAAAAAGACATACCTGCTATCAAAGTAGATTTTATTACTAAGGAGTCAAATTTAAAACAGACAGTTCAAGATAAAGAAGTCCCTAAACCTTATGACATAGATAAAGTTTTAGACATAGAATGTGAGAACAGTGAAGGCAACTCACAAGATTTACCTACCGTTATTGAAGTTCAATCAGTGGTATCTCAAGTTGAACAGATTAAAATCGATGATACATCAAACAAATCGCGGAAAAAAGATAGAAAAAAGACTGAAAGATACCTAGGATCTGTTGGAGTACTGCTACAAAACTTGTTGAAAGATGAAAGAGATGAAAACTCAAGTTTTGAACAAAATGAGGTAACTGAAGCAGGTGAAGGACAAAGTGAGAAGAAAGATAGGGAAGAACCAACGAATGAGAAATCAAACAGTAATGTGAATGCGCAGTCTGTAGGCAATAATAACTTCACGGCGTATAATTACGATGAAGGGGATGATGATCCACCTGAAGAATCTCCTATTAGTTTAAAAAGAAGGTAATTTCAGATAGATTTTGTATTATTTTGTAAACAATATCAGTCCTAACTTTAGTCCTAAGAATATATTTACTAATTTCAATAACTTCGATTTCAGCCATGAAATAGACCATGAAGAAACGGTGGCAGAAAAGATTAAATCCACTTTTGAAATTATGGGATTCTGTGTTGAGAATAACACTATACCCAAAGGAAGTATGGTGTATCGTAAGAGGGCGGCTAGACTTCGCCCTCCTTCGAGATTCAAGAAGTTTGGCACTCCGAGGAAAACCTACTTTGATGAAGATGGGAACGCAGTTCAAGATCAGGTAAAACATTTATTTGCTCTAGTGGTTTTCTATGTACAATCTTCATATTTGAATATTCTTTCTACTTACGCAGTCGAGATCCATTTTGTCTTAAGCTTGATTGCTAGAAAACGTCAATTTTTGTATAGCAGAAACAAAACCATGCCTAGAATGCACCCCTGGGAAACACCTTTTTATATTTTGATTGTAATTTATATTGTTATTAGATGAGATAGGTAGACAGCCCATAAGTTATTGTTTACGTAGTTCTTGTCGTGTGATTTCGTAGATGCTGACAATAGTATTTACCTTACAGGATAAAGAATCCCAAGACGACAAAGAAATGCAAACAGACGACGATTGCCCAGACTTCAGAGCACAAGCAATTCAAATCTTAAACACACTCGCTCAAACCACAACTGAAGAAAATCCAACTTATCCAAGCAAAGATGATATGCCTAAAACAAGTGAACCGTACGTACATGAAAATAAAAGTACGGAAATGAACGTAAGCGATTCAGTGCCTTACGACGTACAGAATAAGATCGATGCTACGGATAGTAATGATATGAATTTGGTAGAAGCGTCGAAGGTACCTTTGCCGTCGGAAGCTGAGTCGAGTAGCGATAAGGAGCCTGAAGTTAGGATGGAAACTGCTGAGAATACCGGTGAGTATCATAGTTATTACATCTATTGGTTACTTGCAGTGTGGTGTAGTTAAAATCTCGTAAGCCGACTTTGACTCAATTCTCTTTTAATTATCCTAGTTAAAACTTTGCATACATTAACTGCGACATGCGAGTATAGGGTTGGTGTGAAGCAAGCTTCTATAAAAATCCGCTTAGTGTCTCCATACAAATCAGCGCACACTGGTGTGCTGGGCTTCAGACGTTTTACACCAGCTTTACACACCAAGACTCTTAATAGGCCCTCCGTAGAGTTTTTTTCAGTACGATCTATGACATTGTGTGGACGGCTGAATAAAAATAATTAATTTTTCAGTGACGACAAACGCAGAATCGTCAAAACGCCGTCGCCGTCAAAAGCGGCAAGCTAAGATCCAAGAAGAGATAGTTGCGAGTATGCCGGACGATCTACAAAACGATCCTAAGATGATCAAGTATTGGAAAAGAAGGCATTCGCTTTTCCATAGGTGAGATTATTTTACTTTGTATAATATTTTTCTTACCTACTTATCATCACTTCAATAGTAGGACTTGAACATTGATCCTAGATAGATAATTATTTATTGTACACAAGGAACGGCACGTACAAATCATAAAACTAACTTATAGTGCAATGGGCGGCCTTATCGCTGAAAGCGATTTCTTCCAGTAAACATAGTCCTCTCCCAGATTGCCAGACTGACGAATTTTGTTCTAAAAAGTTAAAACATTTTGTGACAGTGAATGGACAAATTTCAATGAGAAACAAATATAGTTCATTACGTTATCCAAGTACCACGTGAGAGAAGCTGACATTTATGAGAATTTTATTATTTTCCAGATTTGACGAGGGCATACGTCTCGACCGAGAGAGTTGGTTCAGCGTGACGCCGGAAAACGTCGCGCGACACATCGCCTGTAAATACACGTACGATACAGTGCTTGACGCGTTTTGCGGCGCTGGGGGCAACACTATACAGTTTGCTTTAACTTGCAAAAAAGGTAACTACCATCAGCAACTTACACAAATATTGTTAAAATATTTATGATTAGCGCCGGTGACGTCACCGTTCACTCGGTATAGTTCGATTCCCACCGATAACATACATTTGTGTATGGCAAACATGGATGGTTGTTCTATGGGTGTTACTATGGCCCGTATGCTGGTTTACTGCACAAGCACTGATCCGGATTTAACATAGATTTTTGTATGAAAACTCTACTCATATCTATGCTTGAGTTACTATTTGTGTATCGGCATACGGGCCTATGTATTCATAAGGTATTCTATCAGCACTCTAGTTCCCATAGTAGTTTGGAACTAGAGGGCGTTTCGTGTGTTGTTATTTCAGGACATGTTTCTATTTTCCAGTGATAGCAATAGACATAGACCCCGTGAAGATAGAAATGGCGAAACACAACGCTGCGGTGTACGGCGTGGCTGATCGCATCGAGTTCATTGTGGGTGATTTCTTCGAACTGGCGCCGACAGTGGAGGCCGATATGGTGTTCCTTAGTCCACCGTGGGGCGGACCCAGCTATTCCACTGTAAGTGTACTGTTTTGTAAAAATATGACAGTTGAAATAGTAAGTAGGTATACGGATGAGTTCCCAACGAGTCACACCAGATCCGGTCTCAGTGTGACTCGTTGGGAGTTTTTTTCCCATCGAGTTACACTGTTATACAAGTGTAACACGTTGGGAACTCTTATACGTACTAGAGCGTATTTTAAGCACATCTTAAATAGATTTTGTAAAGCCTATGAAACTTTATGATTAGTTAAGTTTCATAGAAATGTGAACTCTTATGATAAAATTAATGTGAATTAATAATAGCACATCTGTTTCTACAAACAATATATTTTTTTATGTTTTGTCCTGTGTGGAAACCGAAACCACAACCTACAGCCGCAAAGCTGCTACCAACTGAACTACAACCTAGTAATAATATGTACCTAGTCACTATGTAATGTAAAATTACTATGTAGCAAAATTACCCTAAATATTTTTTCAGAACGCTCAATACGACATAGAAACGATGCTGCAGCCAAAACCTGCCTCGGATCTAATGAACGCTGCGAGAACCATTTCTGACACAGTCTACTTGTACCTGCCTAGGAACTCTAGGCCCGATCAGGTAGGTACCATCATCACATCTTTAATACTCTGTACCCTAGGTACCAACTTTAGGCCCGATCAGGTACATTCAATCATCACATCTTTAATACTCTGTAGGTACCTAATAAAACTACTACTTGCATCTATGCAGGATTTTTTCTATAGAACCAATGATCTTATACGTAGTATAGAAGTAATAATGCGTACGAAAAAAATTTACCGCGCACTTTTAAATTATAACGAATGTTGCCAAGACCAACATCAATTTAAAACATTTTTCAAATTTTTTTTTCTTGTCGGTTTCAGATTCTAACTTTAGCGAAATCAGTCGGTGGATCAGTTGAAGTGGAACAGAGCTATCTGGACAAGAGATTTGTTGCAATAACTGCTTACTTCTATTAGTATTTATTCGCAACATAAGCACCTACCTACTGCCGACAATATATTCATCTCTTTTGCACTTACTAATGAACTGTTGGAAGAGAGAGAGAGAGAGGTGCCAACTGTGGCACCTGTCATTTGTTGATATCGTTCAAGCTCAATTTTTAAAGGAATGCCTTGTGTATGTGAGTTGCTTCGTGGTTTTATCATAATTCGATAAATTATCTATAAATGCTAGTCAAAACTATTTTACTATTATTAAAAGCTGCTCAATAACTGTGAAGCCTAACCTAAGCAATTCTTAGTACTCATACTAATATTTATTAGATGTATGTATTTATAAAAAAAAAAAATAGTATTCTATCAGCACTAGTTCCACAGTACAAGCTTTCTTTACTTTGCACCCTCATTTTGCACTCTGTCCATGAATATTTATTATTTAATTACTTGTTACGTAAGACAGATTTTTCTTAATTAGCTGAAAGCCTAAACCTATTAGTTACACTTTGTAGTATTTTTGTAGATTACCTAGGCTGAGCCTAATCATTTTTTGTCTTCCAATTAGACACAGAATGTTTGTAGGTTCATATTATTTTATGATGTTTGGTTATGTCTCAGATCATTATGGACATGCTTGCACAAAGCTTCTAGGACATTTACCTAATTTAATATATTGTTACATATCTACAGTATGTAGGTATGTGGTAGAGCATCATCAACCAAAATGAATTTTAAAAATAGATTTCTACTTAATAATGCATTTATTGTATATCCAGTGAACAAAAACACTTTCTATCATTCTTCTGTAGGTTTGTTGATAAAAATTATTGCATTTATGAAAATCATGCCTACATTTAAAAACTTTGAAAATACTTTAAAACTTGTAGTGATCTAAGTATAATGTGTGTAATCTGTATTGTGTGATGTACTTGTGATTATGTTCAGATACTGTGTATAAAAAGAGATGAATCATAATGACTTGTTTTCTTTACCACTAAACTACAAACTAAAGTTGATCAATACTCGATTACAAGTAGAAGTTTTATGTAAGAAGTGGAAGAACTTGTGTTATAAATTCAGTAGTCTAATAATGAGTCTAGTTTAATGAATCAGGGATATGAAATTGAAGTAACAAAGGAGTGTACAGAAGTATATCTTATTCTATATTTGTCTAAAATCACAAATGCCAGAAATGCCATCTTACACAATACCTTATTTACCCTAAAAAAGAACTTGGGTGACCACACAGGAGCAACTGGAAGCTGCTGCAGTCAGACTGCTTCAAGCTCCTTCTGTATGGCCAAACTTAGAACCTATATCTAATTTATTCCATAGTTATTCTTTCATTTCTCCCTCTTCATCTTCTTCCTCAGCCCCTCTCACATAGAGTACATTGTTACACCTAATTAGAACTTCCCCGAGGTTACCTGGAAGTAAAATGTCAAGTTTAAAAACTAAGGAAGTAAGTCCAGTTAAGCAGACCACGGAAAAAGCAGTGTTTAGTGAGTGGCTGGTTTACTAGTACAAATCTGCGAACACGACTGATTTATCTTGAATCAAAGAATATGTAATACGTAGTTCCTACGTAAGAAGCGAGACTCCGTTTTGAATGAAACGCAAGTTCAAATTTTGATCTCCGTTTCATACATTGTTCGTTCTTCGAAAGCACGAGTGTAGTTGGAAAGTTTCGCCGGGCTGGCTTGAATAGCTCCAACCGAAGTCTAAACTAACCTGTGCAAGATCCATCTACCATCTCTTCAGTGTTAGCCAGTTGTAGATTCATATATCCATCGGCTGATACTAGAAGCCCTTTGTATTCGTGTCCCCACTTTAGTTTCACAAGCACAGATTTGCCAGTCAAACTATTGAGGAAGGGCTTGGGGTTGATGGGCATAGCCGCCGCCATTTTTAGAGATTATCTGAAACAATTAGAGATTTATGAGTAAACTGTGTGTGTACTCTAATATATGCTTGTTTTTATCAGCAACGTACTTACTTTGTTTTGCTAGTAACACAAAAAAACTTGCGATTTCGCAATTTTACGATTTTCTAACCTCAATAATCAACAAAAGAAGAAAGGAAAGCGCATTGCACAGATTAAAATAACAAAACAGAACAGACAACATAAATTAAGTTCTGTCCACACTACATGTACATGACACTCCACTCCAAAGACATCAAAGACTACCACAGCCACAGATGAACAAGAACGGAGGAGCTGGAAACACCAGGAAAAGGAAACAAACAAACAAAACCAGAGATTACGAATCAAACACGGTCACTCATGACATTGACTGATTGGCATGAAAAGAAAAAAAAAAGTCAGCCAGCGAGGCACTGTTTATTTATATTTACGGAAGTTTTTTGTGATTTTTTGTTTTTCAAGAACTCAGAAAATAAGTTCAAGAATAATAATGTCAACTTTCACTGGTTTTAGTGAAGAGGATCTAAAAAGAATAAAATCTGGTGGAGCTGCATCTGTTAGCGACGGTAATACCTTATCTTCTATTCTAAAAGTATCTAGCCAAAAATTTTATAATCCCCAGACATGGTAGATTATCCCCTAGATCTCCTTCTTGTAGACCCACCTACCTACTCAATGTTCTATAAAGCTATTATTTTGTATAGTTTGCTATAATTAGCTGTCTTTGAGTCACAGTGGTTATGAGGCATGACCAAATTGACCAACCCTAATACAAACTTTTGCAATATAAACAGTAGGTAGGTATATGGGTTGTGTTAAGCTCGTTGTCATCTATTATATTTAATTTGTCTAAAGTATAACAACGATATTAGCTAGAAAATCCAGCATTATTTATGACTCTTATTTATGGTTTCAAACCTTTCTGAGCTTGTATCTATATCTACATACCTACATAGAATGGGTTCACAATTTATTTAGAGGCCACCGGAAATGGCTGATATGGGATAACGCCCCACTACCTACTTGCATGTACCTACCTATTACATTATAATCACTATACATTGTGCTTATTGGTAGGTAGGCAGTGTAAATTTTAGGGAAAATTATTTAAAGTCAACTTCTGTAATATGGTGCTTTAAAACACACTAAAATGAATGTTGTATATTTATTGCAATAAATAGGTAATGTGTAATCTAGTTCCATAGTACAAGCTTTGCTTAGTTCGGACTAGAGGGTGTTGCGTGAAAGTGTCATAAATATTTATTTAATATTGTTTTATTTGGTTTGTATTATTGTGATCTGTATTGCATCATCACGTCAACTGAATGCTACTTTCTTTTTCTCAGATCACAATGCAACATTAAACAAAAAACCCTCGAAGTACATTCCAGCTAAGAAAAAAGCATATCAGTACAAAACAGTCAATTTGCAGAATCAGAAAATTGATGAAGCTATTGACGATCTTAAGTTTGACAAATGCAGGCTCAGTCTCAAACCTCAAACTGTCAATAACAATGAGATTATAAGAAATGAAAGCATCGAGATCAACAATGTAGCGGAACATAATAAAGAGAATCAAGCTAATAACAATAATGATAAAGAAAGTGAAAATACTAACAATAAACTCAACATTATTAGAGAAGATACTAATTCAGAAGTGAACAATGTTACAACCGATATAGTAAGAGGTGTAGACTACACGGAAGATGATTTAGCCGGGCACCAAGCTAAGCTAGAAGAATTACAGTTGAAACAGAAGATAATGGAGGAACAGAATAAGAAAAGAAAAGAAATGCTCTCCAAAGCTCTTGCTGATAGGTAAGAAAACAATTTAGATTAAACAAAAAATTTTTTAGAAAAGAAACACCAAAAAAAAACTCATCGTGGAAATTCACATTGTGGTAGAAGTAAAACCTTCAATGAATACTTAACCAATATGCAGTACATAGTTTCACCTCAAAATAAAAAGTAAAAAGTTGCAAAAAATTTATAATGTCGCATTGGATTTGAACTTGCTCCCGTTGTCGGTCTGACCGCAGTCCAACGTATCACTGTTTGGCCAACAGTAGCTCTGCTGCGATGGTTGTAATTACGGCTGTCTCTTATAATAAACCAAGTTGAGATAGGTACTAAAGAGTTCTATCTTTAGAAAGGAAAAAAGCATCTAATCGAACTATCAGTAACAAGAAATGCCTAGTAGAGAAGAGATACATCTGTGGTCTCCAATTTTTCAAAATAAAAAAAATTTATTATTGGTAAGTTTTTGAAAGATATCAAGTAATGATGGTGGATCTATTTTTGTCTCCCTAAAATGATGATGATTAAGATTGAAATTCCTTTGATCATGAGAGAAAAGTTACATAACTTATGTATTATCTCACATCTGTCGATCTTTAGTTATAGAATTTATCTATCTGATTCTGTAATCTTGAGTAGGTACGCTTGGTATCTCAATTTTTTAGTCATTCACAAGAAATGCTTTATGGAATAGTGTTTATTTATATTAAACTAGCCGTCGCCCGCGGCGTTGCTCGCGTTCTACCCTTTAGAGTGTGACGTTTTAAAATTTCTTTCTTAGTGCACCCCTACACTATATAAGGATACTTACTACTCTCCAAATTTCATACCTCTAGGACTTATAGTTTAGGCTGTGCGTTGATTCTAAGTCAGCTTCAAAAGAGTTTTATATTATTGATGATGGTAACCTGTGAATATGGTTAATAAGTTTATGCAATTAATAAATAAAACAATATGGTAAGATATTTTGTTGAACACAGTTCATGATTTTTATTCTTATAATTTTATGTGTCACAATTTTTTATATAGGTACTCTCGAATTTATACACATTGCATGCTGATTAAAATTTCTACAATCAAGAAAATCCTTAAAACCATCAGCACAAGATTCAAAATGTCAAACATGCACAAGGTTTGGCGGTGGAAACGCAAATCGATATCTTCACAGAGTTGTGAATGTTTTGCAGTGGAAACATACGGCTTGGAATAGTGACACTGTGTTTTGGCTTTTGCATTGACAAGCAGATTCAAATATCGAAAGACAAAACACTGTGTTATTACAAGCATACTTATAATAAACTCTTACTAATAACAGGGTTAATGTGATTCATTAAAGGCTATCTATAGTTCAATAGTCTAAGAGTAGGTACCTATGGGTATTGAGTTATAATTTAAAAGAAAATTATCAGCCTCTTTGTTTTTACAGTTAACTTATTTTTTTCAGGACAAGACAAACAGAAGAGGAGGTTGTGAAACTAGAAAAAATAAAGAAAGAACTTCAAGTGTTAGACGGCCAGTTCTCGCAAGGCGTTGGTGTGCTCAGAAAGAAGATAGACCTAGCTTGTCTAACGTATTCCGAAGCAGAGTAAGTATCTACTTATCATGCACAGCCTAACTTCATTCACTGCTGAGTAATAGGCCTGTCATGGTTTATGCATTTTGTGGATCCCTGCTTATACAATGTTGTGGCTGATACCAAATCAGTCCTGCCTAACTCCAATTACCAGTTCAAGATGACTATCAGAAGCTACACGCAGTCTTACCGCGAATTGATTGATATTTTTATAAATCACTAGCTGATGCCCGCGACTTCGTCTACGCAGGATTAGAAGTGCAATTTGCTATGCGAAATCTTGTAGGCGTTTCTGAAGAGTTCGCGTCCGGTTGATTTTCCGGGATTAAAAGTGCCCTATGTGTTAATCCAGGCCACGGACAATATATATTCCAAGTTTCATCCAAATCGGATCCGTAGCTTTTGCGTGAAAGAAGAACATACATCCTTACAAACTTCCGCGTTTATAATAATTAGTAGGATTCTCAAGAGTCTGAACACGCCTGCAATTTCTACGTACCAACAATCTATTATCCATTGCAGAAAACACTACCTAAAAGCAGAAAAAGAGTTCCTACGTGCGAAAATTCAGCTTCAAAAGGAAAGAGAGAAGAAAGAACTACTGACAGAACACCTCTTTGCTTTGATCACTCACAACGAGACTAGGAAAGCGCAGAAGTTGGAAACCCTAATGCTAGAACTTGCCACACATAAATTAGAGCATGAGAATGAGACAGTTGAACCGAGAGGTATGGTAGAAGATACAGTTATAGTTGATGGTGTCGACCAAAGAACTGGTAAAATGGTTGAGTTCAATGGAGACAGTTAGGCCCGTAATCTACAAAAGTTGCTCAAGCTCAAATAAATAAATATCCTTGGACAATACACACAACGCCCTCTAGTCCTAAACTAAGCAGAGCTTGGACTAGGGAACTAGGTGGCTGATATAATAATACTTATTATATATATATATATACAGGGTGTTACCAGACCACTTCCGAAAACTTGGAGGTTCCAATCAGACCATGATACTGAAAACATTAAGCGAAAAAAATCGCGAAAAAAAAAAACTGACTTGACTATCTCTTTTTAATTTTTTTTCTAGTTACATACACACAGTACAACATAATAAGACATATCTACCTAATTATCTCATTTAAAAAAGCAAAAAAACAAATAAAATAAATAAAGCAGCAATGTACACGCAGCACGCAGATTACGTCTACTACAGCATGAACAGCTGAGAGTTCATCGCGGGTCATTTAAGTACGCGACGTGCGAGCGACCTACGTTAGTACCTACCTACGTTAGTAGGCACTTACGACACAGAATAAATAATAGTACTACGCCTCGACCTTACCTACGTGAATGCGTACATTGCGGGCTGGCGAAATAAATACAAATCTTTAAACATTGTTTTCTCCGACTATAATTATTTTTCAGGATAACTGATTTTTTTTTGGTTGGGTGTTGGTGTGCTGTAGCTCCCCCTTTCGTTTTCGGAAGTGGTCTGGTAACACCCTGTATATATATATATATATTTTTAAATACATACATATAAGGTAATACATAGTAACACCTAGACATTGAACAAACATCTATGTTTGTCACATATTCTTGGTGGGGATCGAACCCACGACCCACAGCACGGAAGGCAGAGCTATTACCAACTGAGCTATGACGCCTGTCAAATCGAGACAGAAGTGTAAAAATTTCTTTTATGTATGGATATTTTGAGTTTTGAGACACTTCTGATTGAAAATCTATACAAAATTGGCTCCCATCCAAAACAATACTAGGCTTGATCCGAACTATTAAGTTTGGATGGTTTCTCTGCATCTTAAACGTCAATAATTTTAAAAGAGCTAATTGACAAATTTTAATGACTTATTAATTAGATTATTTAAATTACGTTTAATATTTACAACGATTTTGCATTTCAGCTAAGCATTAGTATGTGCAATCTTAGGTTTATTATAATTCTAGAAATATAGATCTAATTTAGTTTTTATAAGAGTAGCCAGTAGCTATATTACCTTCCCTTACTCACAAGTGCCTTACAATGTGCCTCTATAGTGACTAAGTATATTTAAAAGTCATGTTAAACATGACATTTCTTATTAAAAAAAGTTTTCCGTAATATTTAGTATATTCGCCATAAAAATGTATTTATATTTACGTACTTACATGTATTTTAAAACCAAAAAAATTGTAGGTGTACATATGTACTTATATTCTAGGTCCTATATTTATTTAAAACATTTTAGACAATAATTAATAAATACAAAACTATTCGACATTTATGTCGCGTCGTAGTTGTATGTCTTATTTATATATAGAATATTTTTATTGTTATGTAACATGAAAATAAAACAAACGCAGTATCTAATAAAGCTTACGTTTTATTTCTTTTTTAGTAACAATTAATAATTATTCCACTTAGTATGCCTATACTAAAACATTAGTGTACCCACGACGGAATAGATGCATCGTTGTATTCAACTACGTCACTTATCTACCAATTTTTGAAAATAAATAATAAGTAAGCTTTTAAGCCCGTAAACATCGAAATAATGTTGATTTTATGGAATTTATTTACATAAAGGTACCTACACCTACATGTTTCTTTTTCAGTCAAAAAGATCAGAGTCAGCAGCCCGATTGTCAAATCAAAATATTCCGGCCGCTAAACTTTCATTTCGATTGTAATATGTCAGATTGTAATGGTATCAAAACCGTGACATTGGCGAAATTGCGGGCAACACTGCAAAGGCCATTAAGACGAGAATTGATTGATTGATTGATCGATTGGGGGTAGATCACAGAACACGAATCAGATAGTATGATGGCAGGGTTCATGTTAAAGCTGTAGTAGTGACATTCTTGAATACAGCGTTTGAAATTTTGCGGTATTTACAAATTGGAAGTATAATTTCAAATACTCTTTGAATACCTTTCGGTTTGCATTTTCTAATATCTCTAAAGTGATTTTATTTAATGATAGATAGATTTAATACTATAAGGATCCTTAAATATTGCAACAATTTAAATACTATTTGATAGAAAAACTTCTGAAATACTAAGTACCTACCTACTTCATAACTCAAATCAACTGATGAAATAGATAAGTCGATTATGTACAGTGGACTACCTAAGTAGGTGGAGAACCTACATGTGCATAGAATGTCGTAGATTCAAAAATACTGTTCGTTTTATTGCGTTTATAGAAGGATGTTCAGTTCACCTACATTTACTGAAATACATCCTTCTCCCCGTATGCTATCCCCAGTTCCAATAAGAATACTTTTTGCCGTTATCCTTCAGAATGGCCTTTATGTTTGAGTCGGCGTTTTGAAGCTCTTTTCTCTTGTCTCTTTCCAATCGTATAAGCTCTAACCCGCGCTTGGCGGCGCAATGGTACCGTTGGCTTAGAGAGGCTTCTGCGCCCTTGATACGGGGTATGTGTCCCGTGTAGCCAGCGATTGGTGGAAACTCCGGCGATATCGTGTTTTCTGTAAACAATAGAATAGAGATATAGCACGGGTCGGAAAATTGATCCTTGAGGCATACCAGTGCTGCTTCAATATTTAGTTTGTAATCTAGGTAATAGGTGTAACTTCAACATTTCATGAAAGAATTTGAAAGTAAATAAATGCGTAGTCTGGTGTGTGTGTACATGTCTACCTAATAAATCAATAAAGTTTTCTCAAAGTTAATGCAAAAACACTTAATCAAAAGCATCACAGGCATTCACATTGTGTGCTCATATTCCAACATACCTACCTTTGTACTTATTAATTTCTCTGAAACGGTTAAGGTCGCGTCGGATTTCGTCTCTGGAGTGTATAGTTTCCATTTTTGGGGCGCTTCTGGACCTTACATAGCTCCTGTTCATGTCTGCTTTGCGCCTTAATCCTCTTTGGTCATCCTCAAAATCTGCCATGCAGTCGTCCGCTGCTCTTCCATATGATTTACCATATCTGTGGACAACAATCTGTTTATAGTTACGTGAATCATTACTCAAACTGCAAATATCTATTTAAATCAAAAAGATTAGGGGAGAATTGGTGAAGGTTACCTACAGTCGACGGCAATTTATCATCAACATGAAGGTGCTCCCGTTGTTATGGCTACGCTAATAACAAGCCAATTTCGCTCTAAATAAAAACCTACCTCATTAAATCCAAAAGCCGTGCAACATAAAATTAATACCATGAATTACAATCCGATACCTAATAGGTATTTCATAATGATCGTACTATAGTTTGCATACAGCATAAGTTATTCTGTTGTAACTTGGGCAAGTTACCTGAAGTGCATCCCAGGCACATATCCAGTGTACCCCGTCATGTATGCGTTAGGTCGATTGTGAACCCCATCGTAAACATCTCGTTGTGGTTTTTCGTAGCGCGGCATGTTGTCCAATTCGTAGTTGTCGCCCGCTCTATATTCTAATGGCTTACTGAAATTTAGAATTAGGTACATGATCATTGATACAGCCACCCCACCTAACTTACTAGACACCTAAATTAGTGTCACAAACTACTATAGCCTGTTAGGTAGGTACGGGATGATTGATCTGTAAAATCGCATGTCCTGGCCATTTGTCTCAGTCGTTTCTCGAGAAGGAAGTTATCTCTTTTTTTGGAAGGTTTTGATGATTGCGTTTGAAATTTTGAATCAAGTATTGTAAAACATGTATTACCGTTGCTTGACTAAGTACCTATCTATCTTAGTACTTGCGTATCAACCTTAATGTATATTTTTGAAGGCAAAAAGGTTCGATTTCACGCTTAGAAAGTTAAGAAACCGACATACCTATCTGTTTTTGTAGATTGACTACTCAATCGAAACTAGCTATGATATTAAATGAATGCATAATGTCTTCATTGTCTCCTTATTTCCATACCTGTTATTGCAACGATAGTGCAAGTTACAGCTGACTGACCACCTGATAAGAATTCATTTAAATACTAGTTTCAGCAGTATACTACCTACTGCATAACGAATGCCATGGCAATAAAGAGAATAATAATTAGATAAGCTGACCCCTTACTCTCAAATTATCTACGTAAATTGAGTTACTAAGATATAGGTTACGCGCCACGGGACTTTAATTCAATTGAGGTAGAGTTTTGCGAAATCAGCTCCATTATTATAATGTCTTAGGCCCCTTCGTGGGTCTTTCAGTGGATATCGTAAAATACTTACTTGAAGAGCCCTTTGGATCGTATTTCTCTCAGTATCTGGCGTGTGTTGTCACCGTAGCATTTTCCGAAGCGGAATTTGAGCATGGGACAGTGGCCGGTGTACCTAAAACGAATATTTTAATTGTTTTTACTACATATTTCTTAGTCTTATACTTCTTAGTAGTCTTTCTAGTTGGGGTAATAGTCTGCATCATTGATTTCGCTACTCGTACCTAGGTATCTGGTTCAGCAATAGTCTCGACTCCCTTCTATCTTATATTTATTTATCTAGTTCATAATGTTGATATTTCTTTCAATTCCTTAGATATCCTTACGTTCTTATCATATTTATAAAAATCCAATTTTTACCCTAACGTATCACAAATCGAAATATTTTCCAGTCATCCGTAGGTAAATCTAATATCTTTTCCTTACGGGCTTATGAGCAATCGTCAATCTCTAACCTTACTCACCTTGACTTCAGCCAAGCTGAAAAGCAAATCATAACAAATTGCCAGCTAAAAATAAAACTCAATTCACAAAGTATCCAATTTATTACTATAGCGTCTCGTAATATTTTCCAATCATGCGAATCAAAACTCCTTCAATGTCACGGGCAATCTTCATACGCGAAGCAGTACCCTGAAGGCAGGTGGAGAACGAAGGGGAAGTCGCAGTCACAGCGCGACCAGTCGCAGATGATTCCCATGGCCAGTGCAACCGGCTCGTCGCAAGTCCGCTGAGACGGGGTCGAAAGACATTCGCTGTTTAGACGGTGCATGTGTTCAGGGCATTCTTCTACACCTATAAATCAACGCGAGGTATTAGAAAACACACTAAAATTACCCAATTACGATCTACAAGAGTCAACCACGTATTTTTTGACAAATATTCTTTTAGATTTGGAAGTGTTTTTCATAGAAACAGACGTTATAATAGATGCTATGTCCACAAGGTTGATATTCCGAATATATAGTTGGAGTAACTTTTTACGAAGCTATAAAACACGTGTTTTGTCGCATGTCAAGGTTTGCGGGACAAAAGACTGATGGGCTGTTTCATTTTCTTTTGCGTCAGCTTGTAAACCTTCGTAGTTTATTTTCGGACGCAGAGCTTCATTTATGAACATCACGTACCCTATCCCTACCTATTTCAATGCTAGGTATACACAATATCTAAGGAGCGGCAATCTGTCGGTACACCTGATTAATACCTACCACGTTGCCTAAACTAATTTCACTGATTTAAATGTTATGTCCTAAAATCTTGGACCTATGCGCAAAGTTTAGGTACTTACAAGTTCCATTATAATTGAGACACCCTGATTTCCCCACTTTTCCGTAATACACCATCGCCTCAATAACGGAGACTAGACAGACTATTAGAACTGAGTGCTTCATCTTCAATGTGGTCTTCTGAAGTCGCACAAAACAAGTGATCCAATAATTTCCGATTGGGTCGAGCGATTGTTTGTTTGATACTTATTGCAATCCAACACCCATTCAAGTGTCTTGTTTCTTGACCATATACTTACCTACTTCTTGTTTACCTGAGCTGAGGATATCAATACTACAAGGGCCCGTTTCACTATCCTTGACCCGCCTGTTCCGCATTCCGTCAGATAATAACTGTCCGTATTTGTTTTTGCCTAAGTAGGTAGGTACCTAGTCGAATATAGAGACGTACCTACCTACTATATTTATATGCGGGCAGGCACCTGCCTTAACGACTAAATATTTCTTGAACCAGATTAGGATACCTTTGATTATTTGAAAAAAAAAGCCCTTTCCATAATTAGCTTTAATCGGGTTAATGGTTTTACATTTATAGTGATGGTGTGGTGGGTGGTCAAATACATAATTTATAACATTGACTCCTTATCTCCACCACTGTTAACTAAGTCAAATTATATATCTATCAAATCTCCTTCATCGATCACGCGACTACCAATGTCCTTAGGAACTTTAAAATATTTTTTCCTTCTCCGCCCCTTTGATTTCTTGACTACAGGGCACAGGTCTATTGAAACACATTCCATCGACTCTTCGTCTAGAACCAAATCTCCGTTGCAATCGCAGCGGGACCAACCGCACGTGTAACCTGTAAACGGAACGGAATAATCAATTCCAGGTTCAGAGGAAAGATAGCTGTGTAGCCTAAGGATCTGCTTTATAATCATAATAATCTTTTCTTCTCTCAAATTCTGCGTGTACCTACTACGCGAGGGGAAAACCTTTCAAACTAGACTATAATGTTTTGACTTGTTCTTGACTATTTCGAGTTTTTATTTATAACTTAATTAAAATGCGCTATCGCTCTTGATTATTCATGCCTGTTTGATCCACCTGGCTTTATCTTATTTTATTCAATACATACTTATTCAATTCGGTAAAAGTTATTGATCGTGAATTTGTGACTTGTATTGCAACTTGCAACTTACCAAGTGGAATAATATGCTGTGATTTGCATGTTCTTTGCGATAGCGTATCCTTTTCGCATCTTGTGTGATACGCGTGCATTTTATGCGGACATCGGCTAACGCCTAAAAAAGACATGGAGGAGGTAAAATGTTCGATTAGAAACTTGCAGTTTGTGAATAGCAAACATTTGTCCCAGGTAAGACAGTATTGTAGCAAGATTAGGACATGTATTTTAAAGGCAACGTTATTATTTGACTTTGGCGCCCAACACAGTACGTAACTGGCGCCCAACGTGGTACAAAATAATGATTGGTGATCCAACGCGGTACAAAGTTTCTCAACGTCCGACGTGGTAATAAACTTTGTTCTGTAGTAAAGCACATTCACACAACCAATGAATACTCTTGGTAGAGTTCTACAAATGCCGACATTTTAAATTATCAAAAGTTTTTAGGTGTTCGGAGTGGGAGCCTACTTTGCATATCATAATAATCTTATGTGTTATCTTATAGCTATGTTATTTACTTACTACATAGGTACTTACAACTATTCCCGTGCAATAGACATCGTTTCGCATAATCAAATCCACTGACTAGTGAAAAAGAAAGTAAAATTACAGCCAAGACATCCATTGTCTTGCCTCACAATAGTAACAGACGTGGAAATCGCGACGCTCTCACAATCATGGAGCGCATTTATAATTTCTGCAGTTTATATTTCAAGATGTTTTCAAAACGTTTACCGTGTTTGACAAAACCATTGTGGCTTTATTGTTCCGGTGCCAAGTTTGCTAAAATGGAATATTTCTCCGTCTCACTCGTAGTCTGGCTGTTCCATAAGTACCTCTACCTGCTTATTGTAGAACTTGCTGACGAGATTCTCATAAGTAAGTGAGGTACATACAAGCCTAGTTATCTATAACTTAGCAAGTAGGTACTTAGAGAAAATAAAAGTTTCGTCAGTGAACCTTAGAACCGGCAGTAAACAACCCACCTACTTTAACACTAACAGGCAAACTAGATAGAACTCTAAACAGCTGCAATCTAGTGTAACTGCTATAAAGTTTGAACGTGTTTATCAAAACTATTAAGTGGAGTATCATAGAAACAACTGTTAGCGAGCCTGGCAAACGAGCTATTATCACGAACCCGCGACCTACTTAACCGGTAAAGATTTATATCTAGGTAGGTACCTACCTATTTATGAGGATGTAGCTATATGGGAGATAGAGCTAGAAAGTGCCTGGCACGAAGCAGCACTATCAAAGTGTCAGACGGCTAGACCTAGGGTTTATGTTGCACACTATAGTGTAATGTTTCAATTTATGTGTTATGCAATAGTACGTAAACTTTAGATTTTAGTAGGTACCTACTGATATCGTACTAACTGAAGGTCTTAGAGCCATTCATGAAACTGCTTCATAGACCTAATCAAACCTACCTAGCTAAAGCTTATGGGAACGAGCTACAATCATAAATCATTTACTTCCAATCAACCATTATCGATCGATGTAATTGCCTGGCCGTTCTATTTGTTATTAGCTCTATTAGAGGTTCTATTTGTTATTAGCTCTACATGAAGGTAGAGCTAACAACCAAATCAAACTATTTGATATTTTGCTATCGTTTTCGCTGGTTCTTCCGCTCAGTGTGGAGGTACTTCCGGTAGATTGATAGGTAGGGTAGGGAGTAGGGACCTATTGCTTGGTACTAATGTGAGTTAGTAGTTTACACAAGCGTCAGACAGGCTGGCTGGCTAGGCATAATAAATTTTTACGTTGCTTTGCTAGAAGGGTCAGTTTCAGGCCGGTCGATAGTTTTTTTGATTTGTTGGTCACTTTTTGTGAAGTTACTTTCCTACCTATGACCTACCTTCGTGTATCATGCTTGTGCAGCATTTTGACCTACTACATTGTATTGTGCAAGTTTTTGCTAGCAAACGCTATCTTGCGATTTGGTGGTAAGCGGAAGTGGGTGGCATTTCTCTAATATAAATAAAATATCCTTTAGGTTTCTTCGCAAGTCTATGGTTCCAATCTTAGATTGCCAAAAGAACAGTCTGAGATTCCAAGTTCCAGTGTTCCAAATGTTCCAATAGTTCCAATATAAGAATTTCATATTTGTCAACTATTTGCGCGCAGCGGCTTGCGTGCAATGGCGTACTGGGTGATGTTATGATATTTCATAAACATGGAATATTTAATGAATTAATCGATTCTGAGATAATTCTGGCTTCAAGGTTGATTATATCGTTAGTTGAGATTTTTTTACATTCTATAGGTACAGCTATAGGTACATTTACTGTTTATTGGCTGTCTGAAGGTTAGGCTTGTTTTAGCTTACAAGAAATTCATATTTATGTTTTATGTAAGTATACCTAGTACCTACATACTTCAGGCAGGTATAAAAGAACTAGGGTGCCTTCTGGTAAGATCGGCGTAATCGATCTTACCAGAAGCACTGTACAGTCAGACCCCATAGGTACCTATCTTTTACCATAAATCACATTTATGTATGAAATTCGTTCACAAGAATACTTCTTTAGGTACCTAGGTAGTAGGTACCTTTAGTAAACTTCGCCATGCCCGTAGGTACTTTTTAGTTTCAACACTTGCAACAAATATGCAGCTTTTGTGGCGCTGTCGAAATTGAATAGAAATGGGTATCTATCTACCTACCTGGGTACATAACTATAAAATATCGGCTTTCTAAATCAGCCTACAAAATCTAATTGAATCTAGGTAGGTCTGTGAATTTGGCACTGAACATTGTTATTGCTTTCACTGCACTTTGGTACCTACCTGGTTTTACAGAAACGAATCAAGTAGGTACCTAGGTACTCGTAGGTAGGAACTTGAAGAAGTCTCAGCTCTTAGTAGGTTAGGTAATGCAGGTACCTAAGTAGGTAAGGAAGGTGGTAAGATGTACCTACTTATAGACACTTAACTACCATTTGTGTCAAGTGGACCATAACCCAATGACAATGACTCCAGTTATTGGGGTCAGCTAGTAAGGCAAGTATTTACGTAGGTAGGTACCTAGGTACATACATAATTATTAGTCAAATTGTTTTCTGCCGCTACTAGGTACTACCTACCTACCTTTCTTGATTCACACATTCCTCGAAACTTTTCTGAGAAAGCGTTGATAAAATGTGATGCATCATAAATTTTTTGTCCAGTCTTGATAATCTTTCATCAATTCCATTTCTCCCGACCCAGTCCTACTTATTTCATGCGGACACAAAGGATAATAATATTTAACTTACCCAGGTATGAATGCTCCATTGGTCTGCGACATGTAGTTTTGTTTTTCGCGCCCACTTACATCTACCCACATTTTAGTCTGGTCTAGACTTTGTTTTGAAAAGTGGAACGAAAACAAGCCATGACGCGGGAGCGACGCGGCAGCTGCGTTTACACGCCAAGCGATCTCTTGCGTGACTACCAACGACTGAGTTGTGATTCTTGATGAATGAAAGTTTCTACAAATAAATACCTTACTACAACGGACTAAGGTTGTCTTACATTTATTGAGTTTTTGAATTGCGCGCGCAATAGGAAATTTTGGTGTTATTAGGGGATGTGGAACCTACATACATAGTGGTACATAGGTACCTAACTAACTACTTACTAGGTACGTACCTTGCTACGGTAGGTAGGTTAGGTACATAGATAGGTACCTATGTAATTATCTAATTAGCATAAGTATTCGCCTCCTCCATCGTTGCTTGTGTGATATACGTTTCGTTCACTTGCGGTAGGTATGAAAGGTTTAGGGTGTAAGACATCGAGCGGTCGATGGGTGTAAGATTATAATTTTTCAAGAGCTCCTGATAAATGAACAAGAGCAAACAGTTATCACTTAATAACCTACAGCAACAGGCGCTGCAATGAAAAATGTTCTGGGGGTTAATTCTAAACGAACTTGTCAGTTGAAACGCAGCCAAAACCGTAGCTTTTTATTGGTTTCGGTGAGTCAAAAAATGGCTAAAAGATCCATTCCACCCATCAACCAACTTTATACAACGTGCTTTATTCTCCAAGGTCTAACAAAACGTGACATTGGTGAAATTGCGGGCAACATTGCAAAGGCCATTCAGCGCCGATAATCTTACAACACCCCTTTAGTTTTTCGGGCGGAGGCTAAAAGGCAACTTTGACAGCTCTGCATAACGAAGTCTTCGAAAAAATTACTAGATGTATTGGTTCGAAATAAAGTTGGTAATGTATATGTATTGTATACTATTTATAATTCCATCTTATATTAACTTTGCATTGCGCTTTGCGCTAATATGGTTTTTAGTTCTGGCAGCACTGTACGTTAGCGTCTTGGGCCATCTGTGGTGTGGATGTGGCATTGTGGTGGACATAGGAGTGCGAGTTTTTTTTTCATTTCACATCTCATTCATTGATTTGTTCATTCAAGTCAAATTTTTTCACTCATTCATTCATTCATTGTTGTGAGTTCATGAGTCAGGCGTTTCGTCGTCGGCTTCTAAAGATTTTTCTATAATTTTACCCTATTGCAGTGCATTAAAATAATGTAAAATGGCTATAAGCTTTGATAAACACAAGGACGAGTTAATTGCTGCTTGGAAAGAAGTTTTAGACGAGAAAACGGATACTAACTGGTGAGTGCAACAAACCCTTCGGGGTGCTAACGACCTATGTTTGATAGCGAAATTATAATAAACACCCGCATTGTCTATTTGAATTGAATGGTTCATAAAGACCCTGCCCAGTGTCCATAAATCACAATGCAAATACAGGTGCAATTCGTGGAACTGAACAATGAATGGCGTAGGTACTGCATAGGCTACTACACTACACTGCATATTTAGATACAGTCCAATTGGTCAGTTACACTGAAATTGAGAAATCTGCTAAAAAAAGTCTTCTGCGTGCCTGAATAGTTCAGTTACTGTATAAGTTTATACCGATTTATTACTCGTAATTCACTAAAAACTGGTCCACAGTATCTGGTAGTAGTAAAACCCAAGACTTTCAAGAGTAGAGATATTGTTGTAGAATTAGTTTTTTTTCTAACTTTAAGGTCTAAAATTTTGTGGTTGCGGTCTATGCTGATGTATAGGTAATGGTCATGAGTAAAAAGCTGATGCTGTATAAATCTTCTACAAATGACTACTTTTTTTACACCATTGTACTCATGTAAACTACAGAGCCTTTTAGAATAGGTGATTAATTTTCCCTGCGTCCAAATGGTGCAAGCAGGAAATGGGTAACAAAATCCATAGCTTAGCTCCACATTACCATTGCATGTCTTTCCTTGTTTTACCCACAAGCCCGACTACCAAACAATAATTTGCAGTCAGAATGGTGGATTATTAATTTCAGTTTGAAAAAAAATGTGATGAAACATGCTTATAGCCCACCTGATGTTAAGTGGGTTATCTTTGCCTATATAACAATATGAAAGTCCTAGAACAAGTCATTCACTTTGAGATATAAAGATTGTAACAATGTGGTACTTTAGTCTCGCCTGTAGTTCTACTGGCACATGAGTACTGCATGCCCTAACCGGCACCCATACCCTGCAAACTGGAGCACAACAGTGTTAATTAAAGATTTTCTGGTATTCTAGGGCTCTATTTGGATATGAGGGACAATCAAATGACCTGAAATTTGTATACAAAGGAGATGGCGGATTAACAGAGCTGATCGATGACCTCAACAGCGGGAAGATACAGTACGCTTTCCTCAAAGTTGATGTACCGAATGGAAGTGTGTCAAAATATGTGCTTATCAACTGGCAGGTAATGCATTACTCATTTTATTTTAAGATATGCTCATTAGACTAAGATAAGAGTTTGTTGTTTGAGATAACTCAAAGAATTTATAAGATTACATAGTACAATGCTTTGACTGTAGTTATGCTTTATGATAAGGCTACTTGAAAAAACATATTTACTTTCAATATCCCATCTGTATCTAAAACAAAATACTTATAACAATATAAAGAAATGATGGTATTGCAAATAAATTCACTACTATAATCCTGCCACAGACACGCTTAACCGTTACTTGGATCTCTTTGTACTTCTGATGATGGAGAATGTCTAAGTAGTCAGAGATTTGTCTGAACAATATAATTAGATCGTCAACAATCGATTTTTGAATAAAATTCGTAGGTTGCAGTTGCGAAACTTCACACTAAACAAACAGAACTCTCTAGTAGTAAATTACGAGGAGGAATATTTATATTGTTAGGCACACATTACTTATCAGTTTACTTACCATAATAATAAATAGGTAGATAAATAAATTGAGTTGATTAGTTAATGTTTACTAATTTATCCTTAGTAACCTTAAACACGCACGCTTTTCTGCCAACAATAAATGAATATTAGACTAATGGATTGATTTACATAACAGTTAGGTTGGTAGATATCAATACAGTTAAATATTTCTGATTTATGTACTGTAGTTGATTGATACTAGTTCCGAGATAACCTGCATATTATTTAACAAGCCGTCGCCCGCGGCGTTGCTCGCGTTCTACCTTTTAGAGTGTGTCGTTTCAAAATTCTTTTCTTAGTGCACCCCTACACTATATAAGGATACTACCCTCCAAATTTCATACCTCTAGGACTTATAGTTTAGGCTGTGCGTTGATTCTCTGTCAGCTTCAAAAGAGTTTTATATATATTTATTATTATTATTATATTGATTGATTTGTTGCAGGGCGAAGGGGCCCCGACAGTTCGCAAAGGCACTTGCGCGAATCACATGAAGCACGTTGCCAACTTCTTCACCGGTTTCCATATGATGCTGCACGCGAGAACAGAGGACGATCTGGATGAGAAGGTTATCCTGGACAAACTGGCTAAAACCGGCTCCGCGTTCAACTTCAAAACTGTTAAGGAAGAGCTAGCGCCGAGCGGGCCTGTTGGTACAGCCTACCAGAAAGTTAATCCAGGTTAGTGTATATATTTCTATAACACCATCGGGGATGCTGAAACTGCGGAAATAAATCCTTCCTATTAATATTATAAACGCGAAAGTTTGTGAGGGTGTAATGTATGTTTGTTCTCTTTCACGCAAAAACTACTGATCCGATTTGGATGAAACTTGGAATATATATTGTTCGTGACCTGGATTAACACATAGGCTACTTTTTATCCACCAAAATCAACGGGATCCAACGGAACGCGAACGAAGCCGCGGGCGGAACCTAGTAAATAAATATTTTTTTATTGCAGACAAGAAAATAGTTACATAATGCACTCGGCGTATGAGAACCGTTACATTTAGCCCTACAATTGGCGGTCTTATCGCACAGGCGATTTCTTCCAGACGATCATAGATTAATTTAGAACCTTATACAACTAACTTATCAATATTCTCTCGTCGATTCTCTAAAACGTAAATGCTGCAACAATTTTAGTAAAACGTTCTAATCGGATTCAGTTTCGAACTTAACAATGCCCTCGTACTGACCACTCATTTCTCAATTAACAATAACTCGGATATAAATCGATCTTACACAAAACTGTTTACAATACTTGAAATAACTACGTTATTATGACAAAGGTTGTTTACCGCGACCGGCAATGAACAATGCAAACAAAATCTTCAATCGTCCGTACTATTTGCACTTCTGTCTTTGATCATACACGTTGGTGTTCAGATTTAAACACTTGTGTCATTGATACTACCTTGACATGATGAATGTACTTATGTCTCAGTGTTACGAAGTTGTGATGTCCAGAAAAGTTGCTGAAGAAATTAAGAGGAGAAAGAATAGTTTGCGGAGAGGTAATTTTCAATCTGCTTTTGTAGGCCTTCCCTATAAAAAGTAT
The DNA here is from genome assembly GCA_918843925.1 of Eulithis prunata. NCBI lineage: Eukaryota > Metazoa > Arthropoda > Insecta > Lepidoptera > Geometridae > Eulithis > Eulithis prunata. The sequence continues at coordinate 1,947,245 of OU974019.1, read as the reverse complement.
AGCTAGTTTTAATAGGCTGGGTTCTGTAGTAATCTACAGGTCTAGCTTAGCCAGCTATGGTTTGACGTAACTTGGGGTCAATGGCACATCGACCCAAAATACTGTTAGAACCAAACCATTACAATTTATATTACCGCGGGAGACAAATTGTCATCTACAAAAAAAAACAGATTTTACAAAATTCTCATTAATGTTTGAACATTTTCATTCAGTTGTTAAAAAATGTCTTTGTTACAGTGCAAGAAATAAATTCAAAGGAGAGAGACCAATTCTGGCTGAAAGAAGAACAGGAAGAGAAGAAACGGATTGAAGCGGAAAGAAAGAGAAGGGAAGAGGTAACAATACTTTTGATTTAAATCCACATAGTATTTTAACAATTTTTTCACAGTAAAGAGTAATGTAATGTACAGATCGAGCAAAATACTGATGTTTTAGTCGCACTAAGAAGCTGTTTGATTAATTTAGCACTTAGTTATCATGTGCACAGTTTCATCATCATCATCAACCTATATTGGTCCACTGCTGGACGTAGGTCTCTCCCAAGACGCGCCACTGAGCCCGGTCTTCGGCTCTTCTCATCCAGTGTTTGCCAGCTACATGTCTCAGATCGTCACCCCACCTAGCCGGAGGGCGTCCTACACTACGCTTGCCTAAACGCGGTCTCCACTCGAGTATTAGTTTGCTCCAACGATTGCCGGTTCTGCGGCAAACATGGCCGGCCCACTGCCACTTCAGCTTACTAATCCTCTGAGCTATGTCGAACACCTTGGTGCACAGTTTAGTGGTATAGTAAATAATTCTATTTCTAAAAATGTGTTTAATTTCGTTTTGCAGGAAAAGAGAAAGACAGAAGATGCTGCGAGAAAGAGAGATGCACTGGAAGCGGAACGACGAACGAAAACAGAGCAACACAAGTAAGGTTCTAATTTCGTGTTAATCGACTTTGTACAAATCAACCAGAAATAACTTAATACTGTGATCTATATTTACCTACCTAATATCAAAGAACGTAACCTAGATGCTGGTAAAAAGTAATATAAAAAAAATTTGGAGCTATACTCTAACAATAATCGTATTCAAACTTAGACAGAATCAGATAGAGTCTTGCCGCTTTTTCATAAAAACTTAATAGTGAAGTGAAATAGATGAGCAGTTAATATGATTAATGCGACATCAGAATCTAATCAAAAATTCTCAAAATAACTAATTTTATCATGAAAAATTTAGTTATAGTTTGTGGCAGATGGTTGTGACTTCTCATTACGCAAATATTTCTACATTTACATGTACATTTTGTACACAGTACAAAGCAAGTAAAAACTTTTAAATGAAATAAAACTTATCAAAATCAATCAGATCATATTACAAATATGTCACATCAACCAGCAGACTGAATGTGGTAACATTATTACGAGTTTTGACATTAGCGAACTGACAAACTCTGAATTTTAGTATAGTAAAGAGCACTTTGCAAACATATTTTTATTGTTTAGAAATGAAACAGCGGAAGTAATAAGTCCTGGCGGTGGTGGTGCGGAGGCTGAGCGTCGCAAAAGATCACAAGAAGCGAAGCAACTGATAGGAGCTTCAACTGCCAACGCACGCGCCATGTTCCAACAGAACTTAGCACAAGGACAAATCTCAAGGTAAATAAAAGTAACAACACTATATTCTCTAAACTCAAATCTCTAACCATATTTAGAATTATCTATACTCTATAATACTATAGAGAGGAAAGATTTGATAAAAAAAAAAATTAATAAATTAATATTCTCGGACAAAACACAACGCTCTCTAGTCTCAAACTAAGCAAAGCTTGTACTCGTACTATGGAAACTAGATTGCTGATAGACTACTTAACTTATATACATTTTTTTTTTGTAAATACTTACTTATGATACATATTAACACCCTGACACAGAACAAACATCTATGTCTATGTCGATCTCGGTGGGGATCGAACCCACAAACCTCAGCGCGGAAGGCGACAGACGTCAATGTTCAGTCGAGCTATACCGAGTTCCAAAATCTTAAAACCTATTAATAAATATGCCACTTTTTAAAACTTGTTTCCGTGATTGCAGATCCAACTCCATCCCAGAAAAGCCGGTCCGCAGTTCAGTGATCGCGCAACGCATCAACGCATTCTCCCAAAACCCCCCGCCTATAACCTCACCCGTACAACCAACATCCCCTGTTAAATCCCCTCTCAAACTCGAACCAACAAGTCCCGAAGAACCCAAAACTAGCCCTCTGAAAAACATAGACAAAATCAAAATGAGTCTCGAAAGCCCATCTCAGATCCAATACGAACCAATCATAGACCCATCTGTAGATCTAAGCCCCAGTACAGAGGAACCAAGCTCATTCAGTGCTATCAACTACACAGAATACAGCCAAAACGAAGCATACCGAGACATTGAAAGTGCTCTACCTCCTCAGAGTGAGCCAATGATCAAACAGAATATTCTAGAGAACGATATGTTCGACGCGTCATATTCCAGTTCCAACGAGAATGATGATGATGATAGTGATAATAAGTTCAGCACGATCAAGCGGTCGCCGTACAGTAAGAATACTGCGGATAATGAAAGGGAACTGACGAGACAGAATACGGTGATCGAGAATGTTAATTATAAGAAGGAGCAGAATGGTACTACGCTTGACGGTGAGTGCAACCTCAGATTTCGATCCCCACTGAGAACAAACATTTGTGTGTTGTAAACATAGATGTTTGTTCTGTGTCTGGGTGTTTCTATGTATTATAAGTATGTATTTACAAAAAAAAATGTATGTGTGTATTCTATCAGCCATCTAGTTTCCATCGTACAAGCTTTGCTTAGTTTGGGACTAGAAGGCGTTGTGTTAAGTGTCCGTGAATATTTATTTATTTATTTATTTAATTTCACGCATGACGTCATGGTTTAATTTCTCCCACCAAAGTGCCCAACAATGAGCTTCGATAAGTTCTTAATGTTCTTATGCATGACTTAAAAGTGAGTTCTAAATCCATTGTAATACCTACTCGTTTTTATCAGATTTTTTGTTATTTTTACCCGACCACGGCGAAGCAAACAGGAGGGTATATGATTTTGACCGGTATGTAAGTATGTTCATCTGTTCCCTCATAACTCCAAAACTACTCATCAGAATTTGACAAATGGCGTTAAGTTTTTGAACTTTTTTTTTGTCAATAGATGTGTCCCCTGAAGCGTTGGACGAAGATGGCACAATATACGAAGATCTCGACGATGACCCCGGACTTACAGCCAGGGCGCTTTACGACTATCAAGCCGGTAAGGGAATAATATTGTTAGATTAAATGACTGAACGAATAGGTGGCCCGCTTAATGTTAAGTGGTTGATTACCCCTGCCTATAACAATGCATACCAGAAGGCCCAATTACACTATACCATTTTCTTGTGCAATAATTAAATGCAATAGTTGAAGCGCCATAATTGACGTTCAAGAATTGTAAGCAACTGTTTACACGCGGATATATTAAACAAAGTTGAATGCAATTATTGACCAACACCAAGGAAAGTTTTGAAGCAAAACTTGTATACTAGATCAATAATGTTACGTGTTGTTTACACCATGCAATTAATTTATTGCATTCAACTATTGCACTGGTATGTATAGGCGACCAAGAAATTGGTTTACCACTTTTGATGACATCTCACAGTAACATAATTATTCGCTAAGGAAAAAATAAACAGGAATGACAGATTCTGACGTAGCAGTTATTAATCTGTCAAGCGAAAATAGCCCTTGATGTTTTGTACGTGCAAATGATATTCAGCCTTAGAGTGGTAAACATATAAACAAATTTCTTGGTCGCCTATACAAGAAAATGGTATGGTGTAATTGGGCCTTTACAGAGCATGTCCACTGAGGGCGTGTCCTGTGAGGAATTGCACTACGTCTGTACTGAGACATAAAGCTGAGACAGTGGTCTTTTAAAAACTGTATTTGATTTGCAGCGGACGAGTCTGAGATAACATTCGACCCGGGCGATATAATCACGCACATCGAGCAGATCGATGCAGGCTGGTGGCAAGGGCTGGGCCCGCGCGGACTCTTCGGACTATTCCCCGCAAACTACGTCGAATTACTGCCTGCACATCCACTCAAGTAACACATTCTGAAATAACACAATCTTTGCAGGATGTATGTTCCTATATTACTCGACAACTCGACTTCTATACTTCTATAGGCGGAAGTAACTCATTTTTCTATGTGAATCGATATAACCATATCTCACACCTTTCAAATAAGCTATTTAAGATCTTTTTTTACACCGAAATAACCCATTATACCGCAATAACACAATACAATTTGAAAATGAACTTGAGCTAATGTATTTTATGAAGTACTTGCAGACCCACCCGGCTTTATGCATTACACTATAATCCTTCTTTTGCTCCACGCAGTCGGGTAAAACACAACTACTTCTGAATAGTTGTCTGTTAATAAACGGTGTAGCATACTTAAAACTGTAAAAATATATCATAAGCAAAGCAAGCTCGTATGAGTTAGTTGCTAACTCTGGTGACGGAGTTTTTAGGCCGCTTTAAGGCCTCCGTCGTGGTCTCACGACTGCTAGAGCCGGGACAGTATAACGTGCCCTCCGAAGCACGGAAGCGCTCAAATGTAAATGCCACTAATGGTCACCCATCCAAATAGTGATCGCGCAAAACGTCGCTTAACTTAGATAATCAGGGAAGATTGACTAAGCAAGCCTAGCCACGAGCGCTTCAAGTATCATGAGTATGAAATAAATATATACCCAACGTGGAATTAAGCTTGATATTAATTAGGTAGTAATTTTATTAAGCTTGACTATGAAAGACATTATCCTAATTCTAAAGCATTTTTATATTATTTACTTAAAACTTGTTTATTTTAAACTATGTTTAATTTGAACTAAGTCATTATTGTTATTATTCAACTTTTTATAAATTGTGTAACTCAATGTTAATATGAATTAAACAGTATAATGGTACATGGAAAAATAGGAAAATGTATTATTTTTTAATTATTATTATTTTTTCATAATTCCTATTTTCCTAACCTAACCTAATTGTACAGCACTAAAAATGTTACCATCCCTTTCTCATAAACTGAAACGACAAAGATGGCTATAATTTTAGAGCTGTCAAATTAGGTTAGTTTAGACAAATGCAAAAACAGAATCGATACTATTGTTATCAACAACTTAATCTTAGCATTATTATTGAACTACAAAAAATGTAGGTGTTTATTTTGACTGCCTTAAACTTTAGACTTGACTGCATTTCTTTAGCTTTTTATTAGATTGTATTTACAATTACTTAGGGCCTCTTTCAGCTTGGTTAATTAAAGCTGCTTGTCCACTAAACCAAATGATCTTATTACATTTCTGGTAATTATATCCGGTGGTTTTTATCTGTCAGTGAAGGAGTCCCTAATTATTTTTGAATTTTTAGAAAATTTTACAATTTATTGTTTTGGCTAAGTATTAACTTGTATTTATTATTTCGTAGAGGTAAGCGTCATGTTACTAGCACAATAAATCCCTATAGGTTCTATTGAAATCGTGTCTTAGTAGTGCCAAAGTTTACCCCAATTGCAATTTTTATGAAGGTTTTTAAAGGTCACATTGGTGTCGCAAATAATTGTAGAACACTTTTGGAATAATACTTTTCCACGATTTTATGATACCTATAGATAGATAAGTAAATGTGTTAGCTTAAGATTTTACAGAAAATTAGACAAATGGATTTCGCAAACGAGAGTATTCGGTGGGATGTTCACTAGAGATCAATTCACTGGTCAACTTCCACTTGGTGTGTTCCAATCTGAAACGTGGCGCTTTCGGATTTCGATGTCCGTTTGGGGTAAGTTATCATTCTTACCTCGAGACAAAAACTTTCTGATATTAATCTTTGTGCACAGTGCAGTTCAAAATGCTATTAAAAAAAAGTAATTTTAGCTTTATCCTCCAATTTTAATTCTCAAACAATTTGCATCTGCTCTTAGACAATTACAATCGGGGTTTTAGGATCAATGTGAGAGCAATAAAAACAGCATGTTCGGGTCTTTTTCCAATGCTTTCGTTTTTATTTACTCTCCGATTGGTATTTGTCTAGATTTGATGAACACGTACCTACCTACTCGTACCGCACTACGCAGTACTCATATTTGAGTTTTTCGTTGTATGTATGCGTAAGTGTATAAGTTATAATAAATATAATGTAATCCAATATGTGTACAATTTATATCCCTCTGTAGGTTTTCGACACAACTTTATAATAATAATGTAGATTACCTATGTACTAGTTTTTGGAATAAGTACCTACTAAATTATGTAAATGCCCCAATTATAGGGACAAAGACTAAGCTTTGCCTTTACCCCTTCTATACATACATACATACCTTTAGGTAGTTGTAAGAATGTAAGCCATAGTGAGATGTATCTATTGATTTTCTGTTTTAGGTTATATCTTGTGTACAGTCAGCAAAAACATCACTTTCTAATGTTGTTAGTTTTGTAACTGATTGTACGTTTTCCTTGTAACTGAACCAATACTATCGCAATATAATTTTATGTACGGTGCTCCATTATAACATAGGTTTACATTTTGTATCCTAGTATTTTCGAAATAAACAATTCATAGATACCCTGACTTTTGTCGTTTTCTTTCTAAGATAATTAAGATTTATTTATTTCATTGAATGATTTTTTTAAACAAGTGGGAAATTTAATAAAGACACCTTATTTAAGAAAAACTTAGTTATTTTATTTCAAATCTTAACAATAAACATATCTAGTTCGTATGATATACATAATTTTTAACACTGACAACTCTAGGATAGTGTCCGGAAACTATCTCCGGATGGAAGATAAACTCTCTCTGGAACAATGACAGTAAGCGCGGCTAGTTTTACAGATTTATGTTGGCCACAATAAGTACCTATCTACTTATTTAAAGAATATCAGAAAACACACCACGTTTCGGAAGAGATATATTATTCACAACGTCGGGAATAACCTGAAACAAAACAAAATTATATTTTTTTCTGTCTACAAAGATATTTTTAACAAAGAGTTTGTATTAGTACTCTAGATATTCTTTTACCACCTTTACCACTGTCTCTCAGTGGTTATCACCATGTCATTGGTTTCTCGGGCCGTTCTCTGCAAGTTAATGCCTCACTTTGCTGTATTTTACAGATTATTATTTGTCGGTCCGTGATCGTCGATAGAGATGTTCTAAGGTTCGAGAATAAAGATCTTCGCCGCGCCGCCGGGAGTATCGATAGATAAAGACGAGGTTCAAAACTAGTTATCTCTGTGAATCTACAGGAAGGGCTTATATCCAACAGTAAATGATGCGGATTCCCTTACCTTTATGCGAACCTCTCTCGGCATAAACTGACGAAAAAATTCGTAAAAGTCGAAGTGAGTTTTGACGATATCCAATCTTGCCATTTCCCGTTTGAGGACATCCACCGCATCGGATGAGGCGATGTCGCGTCGACGCAAGTCCTTCGCGAAGTGGTACATGCTCTCAACTAGTTTCTCTGCGCGAATGCGGGCCTTGTAGTCGTATCTGAAAAGTGATGAAGTTTATAAGCACCTATAATCCTATCCTTCCTACTATCCTATTAATATTATAAACGCGAAAGTTTGTGTGTGTTTGTTCCTCTTTCACGCAAAAACTACTGATCCGATTTGGATGAAACTTGGAATATATATTGTCCGTGACCTGGATAAATAGGCTACTTTTTATCCCGGAAAATCGATCTACGGGACGTGAACTCTTCAGAAACGTCTAGAAGATTTCGCATAGCAAATTGCACTTCTAATCCTGCGTTGACGAAGTCGCGGGCACCAGCTAGTAAATAATAAGTTTAAAAACTTGACAAAACTGACTTCAATTTGATGCAGCATCATCATCAGATGATCATGATGATGGTAGTTCTATTGATACACTTACTTTACTTCTAATTTCGATTCTAAATGCTTGTACAGGCGTTTCGTGATCCACGAAGCTCGGCTCGGCTTGAACCGCTTCGGCGGCTTATACTTGAAATCTTCAACAACCTCCAGTGGTAGTTGTCCGAACAGCAGCGTTGATTTGGTCTGCTTTGTGTGAGTAGATTTCGTAACACGGCGCGCGATTGGTCTCGCCGGAACTTTGAATAAATTGTACTTCGGTGGCGCGTTTAGGGAACTCTCGACTGCTTCCTCCTGTTGGTTTTTTAGTAAAAGTAGATCTTAATTCTCATACTAAATGATATAATGTAAGTTCAAAAGGCTTTATGAAAAGGGGTAAGGGGAGTTTCTTCAGGCTAAAGACTCGCTAGAATAAGGCGATTTAAAAGCATGCCGAATTTACATATTTATTTAATTAACATATTTAGTTTACGAATTTACATGGCATACATACAATCGACTTGTTATCTATACCATTCTATACTAATATTATAATGAACTATTTGGGTACAGGATTCATTTAGTACTGATCATAAAGAATAAAAAAAATCGCTTACCAGTCTGTGTCTAGATTCAGCATTTTTCTTTTTAATTTCCTGGAGATACGTTTCTAGTGTCGTCTGTCGCGTCCGAAAAGATATTTCATTCGGCTCTTGATTCTCATCATTTACATCATCCTCAAACTGATTAGATATTTCTGGGAGTTCAGTTGAATTTGCTTGTGGAAATTTAGCTGTGACTGACGCTATATCATTGTGCTGAGTTTGTCTTTTAGCTGCTTTCTCCATGACTAAGGCTCGTAGAGACTTTCTCGGCGTAAACTCGCGTCCATAGGTTTGACGCAGCGTTTTTCTAGTCGTTCTATGAGAATCCCAACCGGAACCTTCTAAGGTAGAATTTCTGGTGCCATCAGAGAAGTCGTTGCTTTCCCTAACCGATGCAAGACTAGGTCTAATATGCATGGTTTTTATCAACTCAGTCTTTCTAACGCTTGTGTTGCGACCTTGGACCGCAAATGAATCCAAGTGTTTCATACTATCGTGTAGGATTACTTCAGGGGATTCATTTTTCTTTCTGTTTCTGCCTGTAGTGTCATGTGATACGTTAGAGTTTTCTATTTCTTCATTATCTTCACCTGTTTCTTCGTCATCTTGTGTAATTTCCTCTTGATTATGTTCGTCAGTATCATTGGCTGCATCTTGACTGTAATTATGTTCCTCATTATCGTTATCGGAATCAGCAATAGCCTCAATTTCTTGATCTTCAACTTCACTTTCATTTTGTTCCTCTGTATCTTCTGGTTCTTGACTCGTATTTTGTCCATCGTCTTCCTCGTTCTCAGCTTCTTGACTTTCGTCTTGTTCTAGACCCTCTTCATCCACTTCATTTTCTATTTCTAGACTTTCGTTTTGTTCTTCACTTTTATTTTGCGGTGCTTCTTGACTTTCATTATCTTTTTCATTCTCTTCATTTTCTATTTCTATACTTTCATCTTGCTTTTGACTCTCATTTTGTTTTTCCTCACTTAGGTTTTGACTTTCATCATTACCGTCAACATCATCTAGCTCCTGACTTACATTGTCATGTTCACTTTGATTTTGTGCTTCAAGACTTTGTTGTAGTTCGTTGTCGGAAGCGTTTTGACTCTCGTGAATCTCACTGGTTTCATTATTCTCCACTTCGTGTTCTAGGCCTTTTTGAATTTCGCTTTCATTTTGGGGCTCACTTACATTAGCAACCTTCATTGCAATTTCTTGATTTTTCGAGTTAGAATTATTAAGCGCGGCATTAGGAAGGTCCGCCTGTTCATAATTTACTTCGATTTTTTCTTCAGTACTAGCATCTTTGGTCTGTGATGTATTTCTTACTTTTACGGAGCACTTGCTTTTATCTTGCGTAGATTCTAGTTCAGCTGATTCTTCAATAAATTTATTAGAATCTGTCTTATTGGACTTATTAACATTCACAGAATTATTTAGCTGGGTCATGTTTTTAGATGTTTTAGACTTATTTTGAATTGTTTGTTCAATCATTTTTTCATGTTGCTCTTCATTGTCATATAACAAAGTGAAGTTTAATTCATCATCATCATTTTCTTGGCTTGGTATCAATGGTGTTTTTTCAGTTTCAATGGTTTTACCATTAGGACTGACAGCAATGCTCTTTGATTTATTTTTGTTTGTTAATGTTATATCAGTATTTTCAGTATAGGGTTCTTCCTCAATAACTTGGCTGTTATTCGGTGAATTGGTTTTAGTGCGACTTCTAGTTGTGATTGAGGACTGGGATATGTTTTGTTCAGCAATTTTAGTATCAGATGATAAATCAGGAGCTCTTTCCTTGATAAATGTTTTAGATTTGCGTGATTTATCTTTGTCTTTTGAAGATATATTTTGATCCAGGGTTTCTTCATTGTCTTCCAGCAAAGCTCTTGACTTGTTTCTTGTAGTCATGGAGTCAGAAAGAAGGGCTTTTTCTTTCGTAAATGTTTTGGATTTCCGCGTTTTGTCTAGAGTTTCTTTATTTGGTTCCAAAATATCTTCATCCACATCTTGTATATCAGGCTCAGGAGCCTTTTCTTTAGTGAATGTCTTGGATTTTCGTGTCTTTTCAGCGTCTTTTGATGTTACTGATTTGTTTGACTGTTTAGTAGCATTACTACCATTCTCTGACTCAATTTCTGTCAATTTGCTCAACCTCACCCTTTTTGGTGAGGTCCCTTCTGCCATCATTATCTCCAGTTGGGTTTCAACCATTGTGGAAGATGGGAGCATCTTCCAGTCATCCATTTCAATATCAGTTGTAATGCTAGATGTTGGTGAGGGTTCTCTCATGCCACGTGAAGATGAACTGCCCCGTCTTCTTGCATCCATTTTTTTTTGGAAGCCAAAAACTTTGGGCTGTATCTCTGGGATTTCATCTTCACTCTCCGACACTATAAAGTTGGTGAATATGTTTTTCCGTTTTTGAGCTCTGTTGCCAAAAATATTGCGCACTTGAGCTCTAGGTTCCACGGTAGTGAACTCTTTTGTTTTGTCTGCAGTTGTCTTGTTTGGTGAGATGTTGAGAAGGGCAGCAGGAAACATTGGTTTGGACCGTGGTTTGTTTTGAAATAGCTCTCTAGTTGCTATACTTGCAGTTTGATCATTACTGTTGGTGCTGGGCTTATGAAGTTTAGCTAGAGTTTCTCGAGCTCCGATGATTTCTCCAAACTTTTGATGTGGCAGGTTTTCTTTTTGAGTGAATAGTTTTCTTTGGGGAATAACAATGCTATTAATGGACTCACTGTCGCTGCTCTCTGGTAGGTCCATGGTGTAGTTTTTCTGTTCTTGGCTGTAATTGTAAATGTTTGTGTTACTGTAGTGGTCACCCAGGTTTAGTAGGGTGGTTTAGCAGTAGTTTTATCACACCTATCATTGGAAAGTTATGAAAACATTGGTGTACTTCTATTACTATGAAATAATATCTGCAAGCCTGGACCTTAGCTCATAATATACTACCTTAAGACTTCAATATCAAGTTCATCAATTATATTGTTCGGCTCAACAATATTATTCTCTTCTAAAAGTTCTATTACATCTCTTGAGTTCTCGCCCAGTTTCTTCCACCAACTTTTGCCTGAAAATTTTTATTTCGATTCAATTGTTTGTTTGTTATTTGACTGAAATCACTTAGGCTATGAAGTTTTTGGGAAATAGGTTTTAATTCATACAGGGTACCCCAGAATATGTATGTATACCTACTATGTATAGTCTGGCGGAAGTAGTTTAATCTACCAACACAATGAGCAACAATGCTAACAATAATATAGAAAGGCAGAAACACAAACGGTCATGGAGCCGGTGTAAGTGTACGTATTATTACGAAAGGCAAAGGAAACACTAAATTCGTTCAGTTATTTTATTACCACTAGGTAGGTAAGTAAGTACCTACCTACTCCATTTTCTATGAAAATATAAGAAATCTGGAGAAAAATTCGAGCCTTTACACTCGGGCTTGTAGTTTTCAAAGTTTCTTCTAAACAGGTTGGTACTTACGTCTGGGTTCACCAATTTCAGTGTTATCTGATAGTATAGAGTTCCTGTTCGGCAAAGGCGAGATCGCAAATGAATCCATGGTCTTTTCCTGAAACAAGGCAGTGAGCCTCCCAGAGACGTTAGACCGCGCAGAGCTAACGCTGCGGTTTCTTTTCTTCTTGCGGTGTATTGGAGTACGCGGCGGCCCAGTCCCCAGGGATCGCGCAGGAGATGGTTTTCTGATGGTCTTCATCGTTGATCAAAATATGATCACAGATAAAAAGCTTTTTACTCTTCTTTATTTAGCTTATGGTACACACACGACCAGAATCCTCACTCTCCACATCTGTTTAAACAACCAGTAAGTAAATAAATAGATATGCGGTAGCTAAACCAAACGACTGAACAAAAACTGCTGTAAAATTCACGCATGCATTGGCAATTGGCATGCATGCATGAGCAAATTTGGCAAAAACCAACCGTTTGTTTTGAACAAGTTTTGAAAATAAACAAACCATAAATATTTTTTTTTTTTTTTTTTTTGTTCGCTCCTTAGAGTAGGCAATAGTTTTGAAACCATACCGCCTAGTCTTACGTTGTTTTTTTTCCCTTAAGTTAGTTTGTTTATGTGTTTGTCTTTCGTAAATATTCTTTTATGTAGAAATCGTATCAGTTACTGATACACATCTGAATGCAAACCATAAATAATTTTAATAAATAGAGTAACTTTTTTATATGCTTCCTAAGTCTATGGTGTCAAGTTAGAATCCTTATTATTCTGTGGTGTCAACATACACGAGCAAGCAAGCGCTTGCTTGATTCTGTACTTCTGTGGGTTGGGTACATTGTATTAGCATCCCTACTCCCCTACGCCCTAGTAATCTGCAATCTGTGGTGGGTAGTGGGTACCAAGTAGAGGTGTCAATATCAGTTGATTTTTTTTTATTAGTTAATGATAAAAAGCTGGCAGAAATCGCAGAATGTCCAACTCAGGACGATTGCCATAATAAAAAATAAAAAAGTGATATTTTTAATGGTTGATTTGATTTCATCAGAATAAAATATTCGATAAACTTATAAACAGCTCTAGTACCAAGTGGGTGAAGTGGGTGGGCTATCTATAGGCACTAATAGGCAGCTACTATACAGGTGTTCGGGTGTTCGGTGGTGAAGTGGGTACAACTTACATAAATCTTTGTTGATTCTTTGCTTTGGGTACAACAGTATTTTTTCTACGATGGGTACGTACATACATAGGCAAGCCAGTTTTGTTTTGTTTGTCTGACCTCTCGACGTGTCGTAACTCAGCGCAAGTAGGGCTCCTCCGCCACGGCTTCAAAAAAAATACCACAATAGTAGGTATTATTTTCCCGGTACTCTGATGTTATCACACGATATGACCGTGCCGACATACTCTTTAACTATATCAACCCCATCAACGAAGAGGACAAGTCGGTCTCAGTTTGAAACCATGGTGAATTTCATGGAGATGTGAGTACCTACTTACTTACCGAAAGTTTTCATAGTGCTATTACTGGTCCTGGGCTGTTCATTTCTTTCACCCAGGCACAGAGACCAATAGGTAGGTATATCTGCAGTAATCTGCACCTAATCCCAATCTGTGGTATCCGGCCAAAGAGCCAAAACATAGTTACAAGACTAACCATAAACATACTCTTGTAACTATGGGTTCCACCAAAAGATGCCTACACAAAACAAGCACAATTCCGTAAATGCATCGATTTGTGTTTCCACAGCCAACCCTTGTGCATGTTTGACATTTCAGAATCATGTGCAAATTGTTTGTTTGGATTGTGTTAGTACAAATCTTGCAACTCGGCGTGGAACCGCAAAACACAACATTATGTTAGATCTTTGCTACAATTCATACAATGCCTTTTGGTGGAAACGCTAGCACCAACAAATCTTCATATCTTTACACATACATTCTTTGGTGGAAACTTTGGTGGATTGCATAACCTAATGTTTTTTTTGTGGAACCCACAGTAAGAAGCAAGACTGCCAGACTTATGCAGTAGGCAGGTATTATGATAAAGAGCATCTACGATGACTAGCGACTGGCATTTTAGGGTTGGCAATTAGTTTTTTAGTTTTAGTAAAACTAACTTGTTTAAAATGTACTTTAGAAATGGAGACCTGTCAAAACCTTCTGGTAGTGCTGCTGGCAGACTAAACACCTATCGGAAATGGAGTCAACTCAGGTTCCTGCTTGATAATGACCCCAGTGGGGATCCTAAAGGAATATCGAAGTGGAGAAAAGTATGTTTCTTCTTCATTTAGTTTTTTTGAACTCAGCTCTTATCGGTGTAATAATGCAGCTCTTGCCATTTGCCCAGGAAAACTTCCTCGACTTCCATACACAACATGACAGCATTTTTCGCTTTATATTGGCTTGTCGCTATTACATGGTCTTCCCCTTCCTCTCTTTCCCTCCATCATATTTTTGATAGCTGTCATGTTGTTTAAGGTGTCCCATAATTTTTTGCTTTAGTAATAGGTAATAGGAGTGAATGTGAGAATATCTAGTTCATTTTGCAAAGTGTCTTTTAAATAGGTACTTCAAATTATGGAATAATTAAATAATATAGTTATCAATACAGTTGGTCCACGTCTTTTTTAATAAAACTAAATGATGGAACAGGCTGATGGTCCAACTAATGTTAAGTTGTAACCGCTGCCTATAACTATGCATTGGGGATGTGCCCTAAAATCCTCTATAGAATGATTGCTCTAATAACCCGACAACTGGCTAAGAATAAGTAAACCAGTGCTTAAAAAAAGTAACTAAAAGAAAAGACTTTTAAACACTTACGTAGATACAAAAGCTAAAGCTGCTTGTCAATAAAATAATAAATAATTAATATCAATTATGCTATTTAAGGTGTGGAGTGACTTCAAGAATCATACTAAACAAAAATATATGCGTCAATGTGAAAACCCATCAGAAAACATTTTAACAACTATAGAGGAAAGAGTTCTGCACCTATTAGGATACTCGTCGAGCATCACTGAAGACAATTCCGAATCTAATTCATCCCTTTCAAAACCCACGTCTCCAACTCCTGGTGAGTGCCGTTAATGTATACTTCAGTATCTTGAATCTGTAGGTATAGATCTAACGTCTGTGGTATAGGTGTTGAAACCCACTCAGAACAATTACTGTGTGCTGAATCTGAATGTAGTAGATGTTTGTTCTGTCTAGACTGGATGCATCTACTATACAATTCCCACGCCGGCAGTCGCAAGGATCGCTAAGGGGATTATTAGACGTAGTCTGTCTGAGTTTTGTTTTGTTGATCGAAACGCATATCGAGAAGCAACTTGCGAGATATTTTGTATGTAAAGCCGATAAGCGCCTCTAGCGGGAGATTTGCAAACTATTTTTCTCCATACAAAAACTACGAGTGTCTCGATTCTCGCTTGTCGCAAACCAACTAAATGATACTCAGACTACGGGCTCAGAGGTCGGTACTCTCGGGTTTTACATGCTGAAAGTTGTATTGACATGGTTGTATGCGTACCTAATAATGTTTTTTTACAGCCAACAATGAGACAACCTCCGCCGCCACTCGGCCAGTGCTTAACTCCAGACGGATCTTAAGTAAGTACCATATTTCAAGCTAAACCAAACCAAAGAGACATAAGTCTTCAACCAATGCGTTCTACCTGTTATGACCTATGCTGCCGAAGCGTTATAGAAACTCCCGAGCATAGCTGGGGATAGAATGGGCATAGCTAGGGATAGAATCCGAAATGAAGTTATCCGACAGAGAACTCGGGTGATAGACATAGGCCGGCCATGTTTGCCGTAGAACCGACTATCGTTAGAGCAAACGAATGCTCGAGTGGAGACCGCGTTTAGGCAAGCGTAGTGTAGGACGCCCTCCGGCTAGATCTGCGAAATGTAGCTAATACTGGATGAGATGAGCCGAAGACCGGGCTCAATGGCGCGCTCAATCTTGGGAGAGACCTACGTCTAGCAGTGGACTGATATAGGTTGATGATGAAACCAAAGTAGATCTCTGTAATTCCCGTAATTTATGCCACGAAGTAGTGATGCCTGCATTGTTGTGATCCCGTTTGAACAGTATGGGTGCCGGTGCAACTACAATCTCAAAACTGCTAGAACCGATGAATATCTTCATAACATGGAAATGGCTGCACCCACTTTTATCAAACATAGCTTAGAACCATCCCAGAACTATCTAGTAGGGTTACTCTCGGCCACAGTTCCAATCTGGATCCATAGATTTTAATAGAAGTTTGTAATTTTTCTGTACAAAAAGACACAATTTCTATCAAAATCTGGTTCTAGTTTGGAAAGTTTATGGTCAAGAGTCTACAGATCTCCTACAAATAACTGCATGTAAATCGGAGCATTACAAACACAATCAAGCAATTTATAACATGTCTCTTTTATTATGTTTTCAGCAAAATCTGGTGCATCATTGAGGCAGCGTTTGGTTATGCCCTTATCACAACGGAGCTCCGCAATGCTTCGTGGTCGGCGCCGCTTGTTACTTCAGAGACATAACTTAGAACTCGAGGAGAGGTTCAGGGAGTTCGAGAGAGAACGATGGGAAAGGGAGAATGAGAGAGAGAAAGAACGAAACGCGCTGAAGGAAAGAGAGTTGGCGTTATTGGAGAGACAGATTGACACAGCGAACCAATGGCAGAAACTTGCTCACAGGGTCTTGGATATAACTGAGAATTATATAGAAAATCATATGACGTAAAGTGTATCTCTAATAAAAAAGGTACCTATCTCAAATCTCGACAGACGTCATTGCTCAGTCGGTAGTAGCTCTGCCTTCCGTGCTGTGGGTTGTGGGTTTGATCCCCACCGAGAACAAACATTGTGTGTGGTAAACGTAGATATTTGTTCTATGTCTGGGTGTTACTATGTATCTTATTATGTATGTATTTGCAACAAAAAGATATATAAGACAAGTATTCTATCAGCGATCAAGTTTCCACAGTACGACATACGAGCTCTGCTTAGGTTGGGACATAGAAAAAAAAAGACTTATCAACCACGCATGCATGAGCAAAAACCAACCGTTTGTTTTGAAAAAAATCTTAAATAAATAAATATTTAGGTAATTAAATATGTAGAGTAGGTACGTGTCAACATACACGACAACGAACCACAACATTTAATTTTTTCTTTCGTAAATACCCTAATTTTTTAAATATTATTAATAAAATAGGTTTTTTCATAATCAATGCTTTTATTCCACCCCATACAATATTCCACCCAATACAAAATCCGTGCCTAAAAAATGTGACGTGACATCTGTCTTCATGTGTGTGTACCTGTCTTCTGCATCGTCGTCTATTATTAGTTTCTACTCACCACCGGTCATTCTCCATCGTTCTAAGGTCTAATAAAACGTGACATTGGCGAAATTGCGGGCAACACTTTAAAGGCCATAGACAAGAATTGAATTGAATTAGTAGTTTCTACTAGACAGTCGTAGTTTACACTAGACAAAGTTTCAATAAGTGTGATAAATTGATACATACCTATGCCTATACCTTTCAAATTAGCATCGTAGTATTCCCACTCTTTACAATACTTTTGCGGGTAGCTTAAATTAACTTTTAGATAGTCTGTTACGAAAAATGTAAGTGTAATAGTAACTCGTAGCTCATCTGTAATTCAAAATAATATAATTCTCACCTTATTCATCATCCTACCTACCCTGAAGATTTAAAAGCATCCGGCAAAAAATTTTTGCTAATGTGGTTTGCTAACATCATAGACTATATATTTTACTATGATGAAAACTTTTTTTTTTGCTAAAAAAAGTTATTCGATCAAAGAGTATATTAAGTACGATTCTTTTTTTGCATTCTCTTTGTATTCGATTTAGGAGCGCCGAAAAAAATACCCCAAAATTAGGGCTCCAATGTTATAATATTTTCCCGAGCCTTCAAGACCCATGGCTAGCTATTATTTTTAAAACCTCTGAAACCGTACAAATAGAGAAACGGAAACTAATACATTTGTTTGAGCGTTTACCTCCTTACTGGCGGCTGAGAGAGAGCCAAAGCGCGAAAAGGGTCTTAAAGTATTTTTGGGAAACGTTATCACCTCGGATTACTCTGAGGTTATCACACGACATGACCGTGCCAACGTACTCTTTAACTTTATCAACAAACAAGAGGACGAGTCGGTCTCAGTTCGAAACCATGGTGAATTTCATGGAGATGTAAGTACCTACATACTTAGGGGTACCTACCGAAAGTTTTCATAGTGCTATTACTGGTCCCGGGCTGGTCATTTCTTTCACCCAGCCACAGAGACAAATAGCTGTACATCTGCAGTTATCTGCACCTAATCACAATCTGTGGTATCGCGCCAAAGAGCCTAAACATAGTTACAATAGTAGTCATAAACCTACTCTTGTAACTATGGGTTTCCACCAAGAAGATGTCTACATGTTAAACATTTCAGAATCTTGTAACACTTACAAGGTGTGGAACCGCGAAACACTGAGAAATCTTCAGATCTTTGCATACATTCTTTGGTGAAAAAGCTAGCCCAACAAAACAGATTGTTTGTATGGATTGCATTGTGAATGTTTATTTAGAATGTTTTTTGGTGGAAAACCACGGTAAGAAGCAAGACTGCAAGACTTATTAGGTAGGTATTATGTTAAAGAGCACCTACAATGACTGGCGTATCAGTGTTGGAGATTTGTAAGTTCTTGTAAAACTAACTAGTTTTAAATGTATTTAAGGCATGGCGACATAACAAAACCTACTGGTAGTGCTGTTGGCAATCTTAAAAGCCAACAGAAATGGAGTCAGCTCAGGTCCCTGCTCGATAATGACCCCAGCGGTGAACCTAAAGGAGTAGCGAAGTGGAGAAAAGTATGTTTCTTCTTCATTCAGGTTTTTTGAGCTCAGCTCTTATTAGTGTGATAATGCAGCTCTTGCCATTTTCAACTTCCTTGACTTCCTTATACAACATGACAGTATTCTTTGCTTTCAATTGGCTTGTATCGCTTTTACACGGTCTTCCCCTTCCTCTCTTTCCCTTTACATTTCCTTCAATTATATTTTTGATTTAGCTGTCATGTCTTATAAGGTGTACCATAATTTTTTGCTTTAGTAATAGGTATAACAGGAGTGAATGTGAGAATATCTAGTTCAGTTTGCAAAGTGTCTTTTAAATATTATGGTATAATTAGATAATTAATATAGTTATCAATACCAATGGTACTCATGAAAGCACTATAGGTCGGTGTTTTTTTTATTAAAACTAAATGATGGAAAAAACCTATGGGTTAACTAATGTTATGTTGTAACTGCTGCCTATAACAATGCATTGCCTCACTAAGCACGTCTATTGGTGATGTGCCCTAAAATGTATCGCCTAAAGTCCTCTATAGAATGATTGCTCTAATAACTCGACAACTGGCTATGAATAAGTGAAACAGTGCTTAAAAAAAGTGACTAAAAGTAAAGACATTTCAACACTGTATGACGTAGATATAACAGCTAAAGCTGCTTGTGTATAAATAAATAAATATCAATTTTGCTATTTAAGGTGTGGAGTGACTTCAAGAATCATACCAAACAAAAATGGGTGCGTGTATGTGAAAACCCATCAGAAACCATTTTAACAAATATAGAGCAAAGAGTTCTGCGCCTATTAGGACACCAGTTGAACATCACTGAAGACAGTTCCGAATCTAATTCATCCCTACCAAAACCCACGTCTCCAACTCCTGGTGAGCGCCGTTAATGTATACTTCAGTATCTTGAATCAGTTGGTATAGATCTAACGTCTGTCATATATAGGTCTTGAAACCCACTCAGAACAATCACTGTGTGATGAATGTAGATGTTTGTTCTGTCTAGACTGGATGCATCTACTATACAATTCCCATGCCGGCAGTCGCAAGGATCGCTAAGGGGATTATTAGACGTAGTCTGAGTTTTGTTTTGTTGAACGAAACGCATATCGAGAAGCGACTTGCGAGATATTTTGTATGAAAATCCGATAAGCGCCTCTAGCGGGAGATTCGCAAACTATTTTTCTCCATACAAAAACTGCGAGTTTCTCGATTCTCGCTTGTCGCAAACCAACTTAATAATACTCAGACTACGGGCTCAGAGGTCAGTACTCTCGGGTTTTACATGCTGAAAGTTGTATTGACATGGTTGTATGCGTACCTAATAATGTTTTTTTACAGGCAACAATGAAACAACCTCCGCCGCCACTCGGCCAGTGCTTAACTCCAGACGGATCTTAAGTAAGTACCATATTTCAAGCTAAACCAAAGAGACATAAGTCTTCAACCAATGCGTTCTACCTGTTATGACCTATGCTGCCGAAGCGTGTACACTGGCAGTAGGGTCGGTCCACAAGCTGAAAGTCGCGCAGCAAGCTATGGAGAGAGCTATGCTCGGGAGTTTCTTTAAAGGATACAATCCGAAATGAAGTTATCCGACAGAGAACTCAGGTAATAGACATAGGCCGGCCATGTTTGCCGTAGAACCGACTATTGTTGGAGCAAACGAATGCTCGAGTGGAGACCGCGTTAAGGCAAGCGTAGTGTAGGACGCCCTCCGGCTAGATCTGCGAAATGTAGCTAACACTGGATGAGAAGAGCCGAAGACCGGGCTCAATGGCGCGCTCGATCTTGGGAGAGACTTACGTCTAGCAGTGGACTGATATAGGTTGATGATGAAACCAAAGTAGATCTCTGTAATTCCCGTAATTTATGCCACGAAGTAGTGATGCCTGCATTGTTGTGATCCCGTTTGAACAGTATGGGTGCCGGTGCAACTACAATCTCAAAACTGCTAGAACCGATGAATATCTTCATAACATGGAAATGGCTGCACCCACTTTTATCAAACATGGCTTAGAACCATCCCAGAACTATCTAGTAGGGTTACTCTCGGCCACAGTTCCAATCTGGATCCATAGATTTTAATAGAAGTTTCTCATTTTTCTGAACAAAAAGACACAATTTCTATCAAAATCTGGTTCCAGTTTGGAACATTCATGGTCAAGAGTCTACAGATCTCCTACAAATAACTGCATTTAAATCGGAGCACTACAAACATAATCAAGCAATTTATAACATCTCTCTTTTATTATGTTTTCAGCAAAATCTGGTGCATCATTGAGGCAGCGTTTGGTTATGCCCTCATCACAACGGCGCTCCGCAATGCTTCGTGGTCGGCGCCGCTTTTTACTTCAGAGACATAACTTAGAACTCGAGGAGAGGTTCAGGGAGTTCGAGAGAGAACGATGGGAAAGGGAGAATGAGAGAGAGAAAGAACGAAACGCGCTGAAGGAAAGAGAGTTGGCGTTATTGGAGAGACAGATTGACACAGCGAACCACTGGCAGAAACTTGCTCACAGGGTCTTGGATATAACTGAGAATTATATAGAAAATCATGACGTAACGGTTAGACCGTATCTCTAATAAAAAAGGACAAATCTAAAATTGAAGACATGGATAAACTAAATATGCAGATCTACTAAATAAACGATTTTGATTCCGAAAATCTAGTTTATTCGTTTGTTTATTAGCGATTTCAACGAAATTTATACTTAAATTTTATTTGATTTTCTAGATCAACGGTTCTTTGTGATATTAATTAATAAGTTGTGTGCATTTTATTATAGATGTAAACTATGAAATAACTGTAAGTGAACGTGAGGCTTCTACCTACTCTTTCTTTTTCATAGTATTATACTTTCCTTAGAATAAACTGTTCATATAATTAAGTACTACATACTGGATGTTATTCCAATAAACGCAAAATAAAATATTTTGATAATATCTAAAACACGACTTTTTTATTGGTTAATACAGTGCGTTCGGTGGATCTTGGCAATGAAGTTTGTTCAAAAGAGTGTTATTACGAATGGAAACTGCTAAAAGTGACAATAATAGGTAGGTGTCATGAACTATTTATCAAGGAGTTTCAGGTATTTTAGGAATATTTTATCTATCGGGCACTTCACTACATAGCTAGGTACTATTCTACTGTTCACTCAAGTAGTGTAACCATGAGTAAAAGAAATTACTCGTAGTCACACTGGTGTAGCAAACGGGTGCGAAGACGAGTCCGCTGTGTATTTGCCGAACGTTCTGTCTGTCATCATCATCCATCTCAGCCCGGTATAGGCCTCCTGCATGATAGGTATGCCATCCTCTGTCCTGCTTCGTGTTTTCTGCGTACTACTTTGGTATCAGTAAAGTGCCTAGAAGTTATTTTAATTTCCATAGATTATGTAGGTACATTGTTTGATTTTGTTCCGTGTTCCGGTGTGTATTTACATTGAGCCTATCTATAGGTAGGTAGGTGTGATTTGTTTCGTTATCACTTTTATAATTAGAACGACTCCCGTGCACACTTATCACTATTATTGTTTGTGTTTTAATAATGATGCGTATCTACTGAGATAAATAAAGGCTAGGATACACATGAAGCTACCGTAGCTGGTAAAAATAGGGAGTAAAAAAAAATCTCAGCAACTTCTTACCACTAGTGGTAGGCACCAGTGGTAACCTACCTATTACGTTTCTTAGGTAGGTGAGGCAAACATTGATATTGATGTGAGGTTTCCTTGTAGAAAAATTATATCTCCGCGATTTTTAGTAGAAACAAATGTTGCATCGAAGCGAGCCATCAGAGTACATTTACGTTTCAGTTTCAGCTAAAGCTCTATGTTACTTTACACAAACATAACGGCAGCTTTACCAAACATGCCAGTTTCAGTGTGGTCTACCCTTAAAATAATTTGCCGCCATGATGCCACGTATTAAAGTACCTACTACGTAGGTACAGGTTAGTTACTTAGTTTATTTATTTAGTTATGTTGTTTGGTTTGCCTACGTCGATGTGATAGACAATGTTTGCAAAGAAAACAACGTACAAAACTATATAATAGTTAGTTAATACCGTTTTGATAAAATTACTCATTACTTATTTACAATCGGAACGCAACGGTGCAATGGCAAAACTAGATCGTGATGTGGAATTTAAGGATGAACCACCGGTGTGTATCCAGCTTTATCGGATTGGGACAATGAGTGCGATATAATGTGATTTCAAAAATGGAATGCATTGTTTTTGAATACAGAACTTTTTAGTGTGTGTAATGTAAACTCCTTGCCTTTGCGTGTTCTATAATGTTCATCTTAGGAAGGAGGAATAAAAAAAACTAAATTCCGTTTTTGAAAAAAGAGGAATAAAATTCTTCTTTTGTTTTAGTTTACACCGCAATTTATGATTTGAGGGGTTTTTTCGTTCTCGTTTGTTATTTATATTATTACCTACTTTAAAGTACACCACTAAAGTAAACCTACATACTAGTAGATATAGAGCACTTATTTGAAGTTTTATTTTAGGTCAAGAAAGACCGTTTCCCGAGGATTGTTATTATAATTATTCTAACAGAGTTTTGTGAAAGATTCTCCTATTCGGGTATGAGAGGTAAGTTTGCAAAGTTGTCTTTATATTACATTTTAGTACCTAAGTGTGAAGTAGCATAAACTATTTGTCCATGGTGGGTGATACTTACTGACCCCCGCCGCCGCCCTAAAATCTATTGCGCAAATAGGTATGTACCTACTTAGCTACCAATATTAAAAAAAACTGAAGGATATTAAAGAAGTCACAGTTGAGTCAACTAGTTAGTGTTTTAGTAACGGCATGCGTACGGAGTAGGTAATAAAAGAAAGGTAGGTATATGTACCTAAGTATAAGGTATTTTTAACCGATCTAGCAGTCGTTAAGCCATGACGGAGGCCTTTAGGTGGCCTAAAAACTGCGTCATCAGAGTTGGCCACTAACTCGTACAAGCTTGCTTTTTTAACCGATATTTTTGACAAATACTTACCTACCGAGGCACCTAAGTAAAAATTCTTTATTTCATAATGTTATCATGAAATTCTTCGTGCCACTGTTTTTTACGAAGAATCTTATATATTTTCAGCTTTCCTAACACTGTACCTGCGAAGTAAATTGGGATACTCGGACGATGGCGCCACAGAAACCTACCATGTCTTCAGCTGCTTCGTATACGTCTTTCCAATTGTTGGTGGGATTATTGCCGATAACTATCTTGGCAAGTTTAGGTGAGACTATTGCTTTTATCCTCGTAGAAATAACAACAATTTTTTTTTACGAAATTTTCCTGCGATTAACTAGGTAAATCGTAGGTGATAAACTAGCGACCACGGTAATCGAACCCGCATTTACTAAAAGGAATACCTACAAGCTTACAAAAGTATTAAAGTTAGAAAAGTCTACTTTTACAAAGAGCTCTACATGTGCTACGAAAATTTAAACTTCGTAGCTTCTTCGTAGCATTTTGTAGCACTTCGTAGCACTCGCATGAACTCTAAAATAGAGCTGGAATTCGTTTTACTGATAGAGAACTAATACAACTAATACAGTATTTACAATATTTACAATATTTACAAAATACACATGAAACAGTTGAGCTATCTACAAACCGTTGCAAACGATTTATAGATAGCTCAACTGGTCCAAATCAGTACCAATCGGAAGCGTGCCCAAGACACTGGCTGCATTGCCGCGCTGAATAGCAATGCTGATACGCTGGCCTAGATAATCACCAGCCCTCGGGTCACGCGTCGCTTCGACTAGACGCCCTGAAAGAATTTTGAAAACCCGGAGGGCCTCGGTACCCCACGGACCTAGAGTCTCGACCCCAAGAGGCACAAATGTGTAGGCCCTATCGAGACCTGCATACTTGCGCCTCTTGTGGTCCTCGGCCAAATCTGCCGCCGCACCAGCCTCAACGGAAGTCCTAGGCAGATGTGAAGGAGCAAGGGTATCGACGCAAGTAGCGTCCCACACCAAAGGCCTTCCCAACTCCCAAGGAACAAGAGTCATACCGTCAGGCCGTTTGCCATCGTCACGCAGCAGACCATTCGGCTCAAGAATAGCTGCCACATTCACGCTGGTAAAAGCCCGGCGGATGATATCGTTAAGGCTAGCGTGGCGGGATATCCGACCGGCGGCTCTAGTGCACGATAATCCGTGGTGACCAAGCTGTTCGACAGCCGTACCGCACTGGCACCGATGAGGCGCACAGCACCGCGCACCCAACCGTAGACAGGTTGCAATACGGAACGTGACGGGATCCATTAGAGTACCAGTGTTATGAGAGGGAAGTGCTTGTAACCAGAAACCTGACTCCTTTTTAGAGACGGCTAACAGACGGGCACGATCTGCGGAGTTTGAACACGTTTGTAACAGAGAGTTCCGTGTTAACTCGCACAGAGGCCCGTCCCATTGCCGTTGGGACGAAAGAGATTTGGGGGGAGTGGAATCAGGACAAGCACTATGCCAAGCATTTCTAGCTTCGTCTAGATATGAAATTTTGAGATTCATGCCAGTGAGAGCCAAACGAGACGGATTTAGAATTTTTTCTACCAAAGAATTAGTGCTGTAGACGGAAGACAAGAATGCTGGAAGGGCTACACTTGAAATTTTGCGAATACCTAAGCCTCCCAATCTGACAGGTAGGGAGGCCTGCGACCATGCCCTGTCATCCAAACAAATATTCAAAACCGATGATAATGTATTCTTTATTATGTTGTCCAAGCCTTCCACCAGCTCGCTGTGTTTCCACAGTTGACAACATCGTAAAGAGTATGTAAATTTAGGTACAAAGAGGCAAAACTTAATAATTGTAAAAGCCATATGGCTATTAATTTTGAGCAGTCTATCTGAAGTTTTATTAAAATTTTGAATTTTCTCATCTACAAAAGCCGGAAGAGACTCATCCATAATTGGTGAACCAAGGAGGCGAAGTGAACACTTATCTACAACTGTAATGTTAGAAGCCAAACTATTGAATTTATCTATAATATAATTTTTATCCAAACATTTATCAGAAACAAAGAGCTCACATTTTGAAAAATTTAGTTCCAAACCTATTTTCAGAAATTCATCAGTAATAAGTTTTAGATCGCCAAAAACTGTGTCCACATCTCCACCCAGTGTTCCGTCATCCAAATACCAAACATTGAGTTTGGATTGGAGACGTTGAATAATTGGATGAATAGCAAGACTGAAAATGGCCGGACCTAGAGGGTCGCCTTGCTGGCAGCCAACAGCAGACGAAATTACATTGTTTCGGTAGATTAATTTAGAAGGTGAGGCATAACATTGCCAGAGAAATGGGTAAATTTCGGGAATTTTTTCTTTAATTTGATTTAGCAAGGCGCCCCTGTCTACTGAATTGAAGGCATTTTTGATATCTACCTTCAAAATAACCTCCCCATAATTTTGATCTAAAAAGGTTCGAAGGGAATGTACCGCGGCCTCACAACCACCTCGCGAGCCAAAGCCTAGCTGAACAGGTCGGAAATAGTCGCCTAGGTAATCGGCTTCTTTCCGACAGCAGACTTTAGCTGCGAGGCGGCGATAGGTGGTGCCAACGGCTATGGGTCTTATCCCGCCATCCTTCTTTTTGAGTGCGCAAAGGTTCGCACCGTACAAGAGCTCTGTGATCTCGCCGTTGACTCGACCTGACAACATCAGGTTGATCACAGACGTCATGTCCCCCAGAAGGACTTCACCGGCATGGCCAGACCCACCAGACAGCAAGTCTTTTAGATGCTGTGGAGTCACAGCATCCAGGCCGCCAGCAGAGCCACTCTGGAACGACATGACGGCCCCAAGCACATCCTGGCTGGTCGCGTCCACGGCGTCATCACTATCTTGCGGTGGATCGGGGAGGTTCAGGTTTGGACCTGCGGGCGGATGCTTACTCTCAAGAGATATGAGAGTATCATTAGAATTTGGAGCTATCGTGTCGCTAGAAAACAAAATACGGGAGGCACCCTTGATGTCACCATCGCTGAGTTTACTCTCCACAAGTTTGTAGATAGTAGACTCAGCAATTGGTTTCTGAGATTTTGAATTTGTTTGTGGGTCCTGATTTGTATTCAAAATAAGCGTGTGCTCTCCGCGTGCACTGTACCTAACACAATTTTGTTTAATCCGAACTGTTAATGATAATTTATTGCCTAAATCATTCTGTACATGAAGTACTCTGTAAGGAAATATTAGCAAATGTTCCCAAGCTTGCTTCGTATTTTTAGATACAGCATTCCTAATGGCCTGGGAAAGAGCAGTAGCGACAGAGATGCGGGCACCTCGAGGAATACGTTTCAAAACAGGGGTTGAAATTTTGCACTGGCTAATCACTTTCCAAAAAGGTTGTAAATCAGGCGCAGAAATAGAATTTTGAATCGAAATATCTACCGCTCCTGCAACCGGTGCAGACAGCGGGATAACAGGGTTGCTGTGCATTCTTTTTTGATGAATTTTGAGGCCTCTCTGTCCCTTGAAGAAGCGGGCCTGGGGACATTGTGTGCACTCTACGAGAGGCGACACAGACACGATAGAATGGATCCCAGAAACATTCCTAATTGCATTCGATGGTTGTGTGCACTGTGCCATTACAATATTTATCCTTATTAAATAACATACAAATAAAATAAATAAATACGCGATGACAGTCCGTCGAAGCGCAGACTCTGCCGGCACCACGGCAACCGCGCTCCTCCCTGTTGACACAAAATAACAAGAGCTAAGTCTCTGTCAAAAACAACGTAAACAAACTACAATGAGAAAAACCACCTTTTCAATTTCTGGAGCGCGTAGACCGTCCCCGGTCTGGAAAACAATACCTGATGCGCCCCTGTAGGTGGTCTCCCGGCCCTTAGGCTCCACACTCCCCCAAAGGCTCTAAAACAATTATTTCTGAAAAAATACAAACAAAGATTAGTTCGCTCAGTGACAGTTCAATCAATATCTGAATTAAACTAATAATTAATAATAATTAATTAATTATATTTTAGTTTTTACTGATGAAAACTTTGCATAAGAATTTTCTTACAAAATGTTATTATAGAGGTGGTACATTGTACGTGAAAATTTAGTTAAAAATTGTATTTCAGGACAATTCTCTACATGATGTTTGTGTACGCAGCAGGGAATTTACTCGTAGCAGTTACTGCTATACCTATCCTTGCTTTGCCTGGACGGTAGGTTTTAAATATAACTTTAAGCTAAAGTCAGTTCTTTGTGACTGGTAGCTTATCCTTACTGTTACATATTCTATGTATTATAAGTATGTATTTACAAAAAAAAATTATGTATGTATTCTATCAGCCATCTAGTTTTCATCGTACAAGCTTTGCTTAGTTTGGGACTAGAAGGCGTTGTGTTAAGTGTCCGTGAATATTTATTATTATTATTATTATATAAATCAATATATTATGTAACAGTAAAGATAGATCAGTGGTAAGAGACGGTATATTAATATAGTTAGTGAAAACTAAATAAGTCGACCGGCACGTTTTCTTAAAAAAAATGCCATGGAAGGGAAAGGTTCGACCACGTAGCGACAACACATAGGTACAACAATTATGCTTACTTCGGCCGAGATTTAACTAATAAGGATGACGTCATAATGACTTCGAAAACTCGATCCATTATAAACGAGTTTTCCGCCGAGATATGACATAAGAAATAAGAAACATTTATTGTAGAACTGTGTACAGGAGATAAAATAATAATAAATAAATAAATATTCACGGACACTTAACACAACGCCTTCTAGTCCCAAACTAAGCAAAGCTTGTACGATGGAAACTAGATGGCTGATAGAATACATACATACATTTTTTTTTGTAAATACATACTTATAATACTTAGAAACACCCAGACACAGAACAAACATCTATGTTTTTTACAACACACAAATGTTTGTTCTCGGTGGGGATCGAACCCACGACCCACAGCACGGAAGGCAGAGCTACTACCGACTGAGCCATGACGCCTGTCTGATTTTAACATAAAATAGTTTCAACAGCCTACCCATTCCGGGCGTACAATAACATTAACCACATAATACTATCTTAACTATCTAATAACGTATTATAGTACTCTTCCAAAGTATAATGTGCTTTACTAATAAGCCATCTTCTTACTAAGTTTAAAAAATAATCCTTACTACAGTTAAATCTCTGCCGAAGTTAGCATAAGACCTCTGGTGTTTGGTGGTGTTGGTATACCTTTATCATGGCAAGACCACTAATGCGCCTTCCAAAGCACGGCGGTTAAGATGAATAGGCTATTTCATCCAAATAATGACTACGCTGAACGATGCATAACTTATTTGATCGCGAAGCTTTATCAAAACATTAGGTTTAGATTTTGTAAAGTTTCGTCTCTACCTACGTCAGGATTCGTTCTAATTTATTTAGGTGTCAAATAAACATTTTTCACTCACTCCGTTTTCTTTTAAAAGATTTTAATTAAAACAATTTGTTTTATAACTGAAATTAGTTAAAAGTTTATTTAAATTGCCTCATTTGCGGCGTATAAAGCCCTTAACTCTCTATAGGTCCTTATTCTGAAATGTAATTTATAAATAAATAACAATTCATTTCACAACGAAATTCAGGCTATAAATCTCTAGAGTTTCTTTCGCGGATATTTATTTAGGATGGTTCTGTCATAAAATCTTCGCTAAACTTATTTTCGAGAGTGAAATTCACACTTAGGATACTAGGTGTCGAGTCTAAAGATAAGTTTCTCGAAAATATAATCAACTCCCTCTGAATATTACTCAATAACACGAATATTATGTTCACCCAAAGATAGTTTATTTACATAGAACATCATTCTGTTTACTTGTTATTTTTCTCTACCAGATTATGCACCCTTATTGGCCTATTCATGATCACCATTGGCACTGGAGGTATCAAGCCGTGTGTGACCTCTTTCGGAGGTGATCAGTTCATACTGCCAAAGCAAGATCACCACTTGGCCATTTACTTCAGTATTCTATACTTCAGTTTGTGTATAGGCAGCCTTATTGCTAAGACTGTATCACCTATACTAAGGTCGGAGATACACTGTTTTGGGGATAAGGATTGCTATTCACTGGCTTTTGGAGCTCCGGGATTGGTGGTTTTGGTTTCTATTGGTGAGTATTTTAACCATGTACATACATTCATCATCATCAACCTATATCGGTCCACTGCTGGACGTAGGTCTCTCCCAAATTTTACACATTGGTATGTATACCTAGGTAACGCAATTTAGTAGTCCCGGCACTCGCAAAAAGGCGCAATAGAACGTGACCAATATAGACACGTAGCGTCCCAAAACCTACGCATCTTGCAAACCAAAAACGACCCATGGGAATCAGCTCAAAGAGAACTCACAGTATTATGATTTTCTCCGATTTGGTCCAGTCTTTCAGTTGGGATTTCTGAGTGTCAATGATAATTTGGATCGAACATAATAAACTAAAATTATTTCTGAATCATACATTATGTAATAGTTATTTCCATTTATCTACTATGTACTTGTGGGGAAAATCCAAAATATATGCGCGATTTTCTCATCGCAAAATGAATGCAATAGCGTTCAAATAACATTCTTTTTTATGCACATAACTACTAACAATAGTCGGAAATAAACTTTTTCTTTTTCTAATTCTGATGTTTCTTCTCTCCATTTAACGACAACTCTCTATAACGCCATAAAATGCACAGTCCCTTCAGTGTCGCTATATAGAGTTTACACTGTAATTGTCAGTGGGGAGATGGGAAATATGGGTATAAATCAAGAAACTCATAATATATGCTTATCTTTACTACGCATACTACTATGCACACGAATTACAGACTAGTATGTGCCTAACAGAGTATACCAAGAATATGGTAAGGTTGAAAGTTGCGTACACCTACTCGTAGATTGTCACGGGATTGAAGGTTCCTATAGCTCTCAAGCCTCTGACGGAATACTAATGACTTTGTAACCCATCTCTCGGTTGGTCGGCATCTCAAGTCATGGTCCAATATCGGATTTGGCAGGTAAATTGGGAGCCTGAGATTGAATTGGATCTAAATTGTCTGAAAATTACATCAAACTTGTGGGAAACTATACCTACATTAAGTATGCATCATGTTTCTAGAGAACATTAGGTAATTGTTTTTTGAAAGGAATACTTGCATCAAAATAATGGGCTTATTCCACTAATCCCTGTTGATAATCCCCGTCGACAGGGATTAGTGAACTTTTTGAATCATGTTTCGTTTTTTTTTAAACAAAGGTTTTTCTACATAATATCATTATTACACATCTTATTCATCAGCACTAAAATAACACTGGACGAATATACTGGAAGCGGTTAGCATTTGGTAAATGCGCTTCATGATGCGTTGACCAGATCTTGTTGGTCAGAAACGCTCAACAAATCTTCGTGCAGCAGGTGTAGATTGTGATTGTAGGGCAGCAAGGCCCAGATATTATTCAGATAGAGTATTTTTTATGCCGATCTTACCTAGATACCCTATCAGAGAATACCTCAAATGTTTATTTTAAAACACGCGTGGAATTTTCTGAACTGTCATTTTGTTTTTGTTTTCTGAATTTATTAATTCAACCTCTACGTTATCTATCAAATTAAAACCAAACACTATAAAGGAGAAACTCGTCTATTTCGAGACAATGTTATTTGCGGTGTTTACATGTGTATCTAATCTCTGAGAGATCTATCACAAAATATTTGCACCCTGCCCACACGTTCTAAGTAATTTTGTAAATATTGTACTTATTTTCATTTCATATTACCTTAAATAATCTATCAGCATAAAAGATACTTAGATACTGGCTAGGTTTACCTAGGTGAAAGTTAGCACTAAAAATTAGTGGTTCTGGAAAAGAAATGAAATGCCTGCGTGTGTTTAGGTATACGAGGTGAACGACAAGATGGTTTTAATGATTGAGGATTACAATATATGAAAGTATGTACGGCTAAACAAACGGACACGATGATTGTGAGGCAGAGACAAAGAGAAAAGATAAGAGTGGACTGCGAAAACACGAGAGTTTCATGACAAACGATACTTTAACTAAAATAAATATGATTTATTATAAAAAAAAATATCTGAAAAAAATCTCTAAAACCAGTAATTCTAACGGGAAAAAAAACGTTATTTTTCTCTTTGGCAAAATATAATTTTAGTAGCTAATTTTTCTTATACTCATGGATTATGTATGTACCTATGTCTTAATTTGTTACAGTGATATTTGTAAGCGCAAAGAACCGATATATTATGAAGAAACCTGAAGGAAACATTGTTTTAGACTTTGTGAAGTGTTTAACGGTAAGTTTGCTTACTTTTTGAAAGTTTTTAGCATTAACTTGGAAGGTGTTACGTAGTATTATAGATTTTTGAGTATACTTAGCTACTTTTGTTTTGATGTTACCTTCTAAAAATTTGGATTTAAAGTTTCTAGCAAAGTTGGTACTAAATGTCTGAACTTCAGTGCAAGTTCAAACGAATGAGACTTACGTGATTTTCTTTAATATTTTATTTATTTCTTCTGAGGTTTCTTTTTATGAAAGATTTATATTTGTCAAACCATTTACCTAATCTTTTAACCACTAGGTACTAAATTCTTTACAAATATTTAACAAGAAATTCGTTTCGATCGTATTTTTAATATTTTAATGCCTTTTTTTGCAACTAGACTTTTATCAATTTATTAGTAGGTAACTAGATTTTTTTTTAAATGACTAAAACCTGTTTTTGTGTGACATACACGCTATAAACAAATTAGGTACCTAATCATGTCTGGAAGAAGTCGCTCCCTAGCGATAAGACCGCCGATTGTACGTAATGTAATGTAATATAATCTGTCTCGGATATTAGTTTGTAAGGTGTACCTACGTGCAATAAAGTATTTTCATTCATTTCATTCATTCATTCATATTCTATTTTATTCCGTAGCTTGGTATCAAAAACGCCATATTAAAGCGAGGTAGAACTGAAAAGATGTCTCATTGGCTGGACACAACTCAGTCACACTACGACAAGCGTTTTATAAAGGACATCAAGAAAACTCTGTCTATTTTAATGTTATTCACTGTTCTACCTGTATTCTGGGCTTTGCTTGATCAGATGGTAAGTTCACAAACTTAACAAGTAAGTTACTTTATCATTATCATCATCTTACTACCTACATACTATCAACCTGACATACATGTTCCTATTGACAACTACTTCTCAGCATTTTTGATACATTTTGGAACAGGTTTGCTGAACCACACACACTTGGTAGGTTGTTTTTTTATTTTTTATTTTTTAAGTATATTTTATACAGTATATAGAATACCCAACACGGGTTTACACTATACATTTCAAGAGTGTTTTACAAAGAATTTCGGCAGTGTTCCCATAATTTTAGGGCACCACAGCGTGCACAAAAAAACAAACAACATAAATGAATTAGGCACTTAAATGCATTTACCTACATATTATCAACCTGACTTCACCCACTGCCGGGAATAGACCTCTCTTTGTTAATACTATTTCTCCGTAGTTGCTTACTTACTTGCTTTCAAACTTCATGAAAACTGTCTTGAAATGTATTTGCAAATATCACCATTGTATAGTCAGAGTGGACACAGACTCCTCTAAAGATTGCTAGGAAGATTGATTTTGAATCTTCTCTATACAATGTCTTTTAAAGGTTTTTACAAAATCGTTTGTGTTCAGGTGATTCCTCGGTTCGTCATTCGAAAAAGGTCCCCAGCGGGATTCCATTTTGCGGTATAAGTTTGGTCATTTATCGAGCCTTCAATTTGATAATTCTTTGCAAATTTATCTTGGCTCTGATCCAATAAAGTTATTTTGGGGAGTTTTAACTTTTTATTTATTTACTAATTTTTATTTTGACCGTAGTCTTCGTTATGCTAATTCGGGTTTGCGATCTCAGATCACGTTTCACTACTTAGATATTATTTTGCTGTTACCTTCCATGAAATTATAAGTGTGTTCTTATCGGTAAAAGTCTTTAAAATTGTGAAAATATATCCTTTAACCTTTGGGATATTTACTAGAATCCGAAACACGAGTAGGTACTTACAGTACCTTTTCTATTAGATTTCCTCCACTACCACTTTCTCACTCCACTGTCTTTTTATATATTTTATTTCACTTGTTTCAATTTAGGGCTCACGATGGACGTTACAAGCTACGAAAATGGATGGTAGATTTGGTTTCCTCACCATCAAACCAGATCAAATGCAAGTTCTGTCACCGATATTCATCCTTATATTGATTCCCATCTTCCAAAAGGTATGTATAAACTTAGGTACCTAGGGTACTTATATACAAAGAAAATATATTGTGCGTGGGTTTAACAGTAGAGCTTATATGAGGTGCTCTAAGAGAATTTATTCACTAAATTTTCTTACGGTATAAAGAAAGAAAGGAGCATAAAATATTCCCGGTTTCGTGTTTTATCTTGTTTATGAATAAACGGGAACGTGTTTGTTTGAACAGGTGTGTTGCCTTTTGCGGATCAAAGTATATTTTATTCTCTTTTATCATTTTATTAACCAGAATAATTAATGCTCTACGCAATAAATGTTTCGAGAATTATTTTGAAGGTTTTAATATATAATAATAAGCCTTTACATCTATTGAAGATGATTTATACAGCGTCAGGAGGCAACCTATGCCTACACTTAACGGGACACTGTAGTTTTTAAGGTTTTAAGCTATCCTAATTAACACGTTCTACGCCAACGCGGTCACTGGTGATCGTTACTAGTCATTCACACAGAGCCAGTTGAAAAACATCAATTTTGACAAATTTTGTCGATATGTTTTTTTGGTTTAAACTGTCTACACGAAACGAAAAGACAAAAAAAAGTCATGGACCGTCCTATACTACTTTGCATAAGACCGAACAGGAATATAAATTGCAGTTCCTTGAAGTAAATCCGGACAAAGGGAAAGGCTGTCATAGAGTAATACCATCTGTATAGAAAGGCTACTAGATCTTTGTGATTTTTGCTCTGAAAATGTTTGTGCCACAAGCTTACTTGCCATTTAATTTTATCACTGCAAGCTCGTGAAATTATATCAAGATTTATTTTTCATTTCATTTTCTTTCTAAGTATTACAGATGTAAAACTTCCCGAGCATCATGAATCATGATGTTAGGGAATATTGAATCAATCAACGTTGGTTATGATTCATGTCCAACGTGGATTGGTTAAATTTTTAAACGTCAGTCATAAGAAATGTGGGAGTTTCATTTCTGTGTTATAACATGTTGGTAGCTGGAGATATTAATATAAAACTATTGAAAGTTTTTTCCTTGGTTCTCGGTACTATCACGTTTGACGCTTTTGTAGGGGAAATTCCTTTGATTTCCGTTATTGTGCTTTCCTCCTAGTCTAGAGGGATGCTAAGGAGATGCATTGATATAAATAGTTATTTCAACGATAGTAGAGAGCACTTTTATACCATGCCTACAAATAGATTTCTTTGAACGTAAACTAATTAGGTATGCTTTCTTCACAGTACATCTATCCGTTCTTCGAGAGACGCAATATGTTAAAGAATCCTTTGCACAAGTTGACTTTAGGAGGAGTTCTAGCTGGAATTTCCTTTATAGCTTCTGGGACCCTTGAGATTTACTTAAAAGTGAGTGTTCTTTGAAAAGAAAAAAGTTATTTTGTTACTTTTAATTAAAATTTTTGATCGATCAGTTTACTCCAAACTTTAAAAGGGCTTTAGGTACTTATTTTTCATGGTACGTAATCATGACTAAGTATTCCTTAGCCACTGAACGCTTTTACATTGTGTCTGCATCGACACCGATATTTTTGTACAAGCTATTTGACATGTTGATATCGTGTAGGTGTCGGATAGTGTGCAAACGCTTTTACGGTTGACCACCCAAGCGTTTTCTTCAAAAACATAAAAACGTCGGATCAGAAATTGTCCAAATAGGTAATTTTCCCATCGGCTCTACCGGAAGTTACAGGGCTGAAGTTATAAGCGGAAAATTGCCTTGTATTATGTGTCCTATAACTACGCTTGCGTGGCTTTCCTTCCCCGACTTCAGCAGAATTCATTTGTTAATAATATAAATGCCTCACTTACTATTTACTAAAATGTCTTCCAAATAGTCGAGTATTTTCGAATATCTCACGATTCATTTAGACTATTTTATATCAAGTATCTCACTTTTGTCAACCCTCAATCCTGGATCCAAGATAGTGCCATAAAATGTAAAAAAAGATACTGTTTTGTATATTATTATGATTTTTTTTTATTTAAATCATCCCACTGCTGGGCAAAGGTCACCCCAAATATTTTCAATGTTCTCTATCCCGAGCTTCCTCCCACCATCCTCTTTCGAAGGCGTCTAGTTCGTCGCGTCAACGCTTTTATAATAATTAATAAGATATTATTTTACTATACTTTCAGACAACATACCCAATTCTACCTCAACCAGGGTATTCCCAACTGCGAATTTACAATGGGAATCCATGCTCTATCTCCATAGAGAATGACTATGAAAACATACAATACACTATCCCTTCTTTCTCTCACTACAAAAAACGTGACGTTAGAACAAATGGAATCTCTTACCTGAATCTAAAGTTAGGTGGTAGTTGTATCGAGCCTAGAGAAGAAAGCTTTATGTTGGAAGAGAAAAGTGCTGTATCCTTCTTCTTGATTGGAGATGACGTAGTGAGGTACAAGGATCGGGTGGATAAAAGCAAGTCTGGATTTCCTTTGCTTCGGTGAGTATTATAATATGGTGTCATTTTGATTTGTTACTAGCGTCCGCCCGCGACTTCGTTCGCGTCCCGTTAGATCCCGTTGGTTTTTCGGGATAAAAAGTAGCCTATGTGTAAATCCAGGTCATGGACAATATATATTCCAAGTAATAAACATCCAAACATTCATACATCCTTACAAACTTTCGCGCTTATAATATTAGTAAGAATCAATACCTATATGAACAAATATTTTGTTTAATAGGTTACATACATTCCAAGATTTGGTATTGACAAAATATACAGTTGTTTACGGATTCTGGATCTAGAATTGTTTTCTTGACAGCTTTTTTCACAAGCAATAAAACCGCTATAAAAGTTTCGTTTTCGTCCAGCATAAATCGGAAGTCCAATTTCAGTACAAAACCTACCGGAAATGGTTAGTTTTGTTGAGGCCGTGATCCGGAAATACCTTTAACTAGCAGAACAAAGTAAACGTCACTATAAAATGGCCATAAACTTTGAAAATGGTATATATAAATTATAGAAATATTCTCCTTTGAATTATAGAAAGTACTTTAAATGAAATATGTAAGAACGTTAGATTTAAATTTCTCACGTAACAGTAAAACTCGTAAAGTGAAGCG
Source organism: Eulithis prunata (assembly GCA_918843925.1). Taxonomy (NCBI): domain Eukaryota; kingdom Metazoa; phylum Arthropoda; class Insecta; order Lepidoptera; family Geometridae; genus Eulithis; species Eulithis prunata. Next base: position 1,909,951 of record OU974019.1, on the reverse strand, counting down.
GAATACGGTACACTTTATAACACTATAGTAAGTCCTAATGTACTTTTTGCAATGAAACTTTCCGACTCTACCTTCACTGGGTAACTTGTTAAGTGTGTGTTTGGTTAGATTACTCTAGGTTTTCTTTGAGAGCTAGCTACGTAAATTCGAGAGCAAATTAACCCGGTTCTTTTCAGGCATACACTTCAATATTGAAACTTTGAAGCTTGGCTTGGCTATTTTCAGTTAAAACTCTACATTTTTTATATATCTGAGTTGAAATGAAATTTATTTATTTATTTATTCGATTTCATTGTGATGATGCGGGTTAGTTTTCAAAAATATTAGCGCTGATATTTTAACTTCTCTTCGTTTTCTGTTTGTAGCTTATCAATGAAATTAAAATAAACAACTATGTACCTACTAGAAATAAACAAAGTTAGTTTGTCAATTTTATACCATTCGCTAGTAGATGATGATTGTCTCTACCAGCGTTTTCTTTCAATTTAGTGCAGACGTCCTGTAGATAAATTAGGTTATATCACTGTGTATTTCAAAGCTAAAAACAGTGAAGTTTGACTTAGGACTTTAGGTATTATTTTTGACCATTCATTTATCTCTAGGGTTTTAATATCATCGAACACAACCAACTTCACTCTTCACAATGAGTTACGAAATGAGACTGAAATATACATAAACGAAACTGGAGTTTCCAAACAGATGGAAGTTTTCACATCCACTTACTCACTGAGGTCTGAAGACGGGGTTATAATGGACAACATCGAGATGGAAAGTGGCGGAGTCTATGCCATATTAATTGGAAGAAAAGCGCAGAAATATGTGAGTACACGATATGCTAGCCACTGATAAGAAAAACCTTGTATAGGCACCTTGTTATAAGACCATTCGAACAGATATAAAAAAAAAATATTCGTGAAAAAACCGTACAGAGGCGAGTTTTATGCTATTTAGCATTATCTACCAACTAACCTGTGCGTAATGTGGAGATGACGGTAGTGCTTATAAGGGAAATTTCAAAATGAAAAAACGCTTTTATAACTACTTTCGTTACCACCATCAAGGAGATGGGGAGTAGTTAACCATCAATATAAACAACTTATTGCTTACAAACTTGGCGAAAATGTATAGAAAAAGAGTTTACATCAAACATCCGAATTGTTTAGTTGTTTTGGCGTAAATAAACAACTTATAGCATACGCTTTAAACCTGATCATTAGTATTCGTTTGGAAAGAAAACGCGCGGATAATGTTTTTGCACTTTCAGATATCAAAAGTGTTTGTGACGACGCAGCCGAATTCAATCACAATGGCCTTGCTTTTACCCCAGTTTTTCATCATGTCAATAGCAGAGGTAAGTAGAGCAACAGCAATTTATCTCAGTCACATGTGTTTGTGACAGCAATCTTTCTTAGGAGTGGTTTTGCAAGCCGCCAAATAAGAATACGGCTCTGTTGGTACACGGTAATCTTGCTCCCGTACTTAGTGACTTTGACTGCAATAATAAAATCAATATTAATGGATATTTGAAATATATCCAAATCGGGAATAAAAAATGAAGTTTTTGTTATGGAGAAAAATGTTTTCGATACGCTACAAACGTTTTAGATTTTAGAAAATGAAACTAAATAAAATTCAACAATTTTCTATGAAAATTTCCACACAAATCTATAAAAAGAAACCAAATAAAACTCGATAGTTTTCTATGAAAATTTCTACTCAAATCTATGTTCGAGTCATGTTTAGTTATTATTGCAAATCTCGACACTCAGTAATCACGTTTGTCCTATAAATCAATATATATATAAAACTCTTTTGAAGCTGACTTAGAATCAACGCACAGCCTAAACTATAAGTCCTAGAGGTATGAAATTTGGAGAGTAGTATGTATAGTGTAGGGGTGCACTAAGAAAGGAATTTTGAAACGTCACACTCTAAAGGGCAGAACGCGAGCAACGCCGCGGGCGACGGCTAGTGACTTATGTATACAGTCTTTAATTAGGTAACTTCTAATAACACATTACGTAGGTGCTGTTCGCGGTAACAGGCAACGAGTTTGCATTCAAAGAAGCCCCTGAGAGCATGAAGGCAGTGATGACGTCAGTGTGGCTGCTTACAGAGGCGGTCGGCAACGTACTTATCATCATCATCACTAGGCTTTTCGTTAGCATCTCGCAGGTAATTAATATTTGTATTTTTACATTTAATTTTATGCTTAGTTTACACGAGCTTAATACTTGTCATTAGTAATAATGGTAAGTAAAAAACCTTTGAGGGCATGAAAATAGTGATGACGTCAGTGTGGCTGCTTACAGAGGCGGTCGGGAACTTACTTATTAATCATCATCACTAGGTCTTCATTAGTATTTCGCAGGTAAGTATAAAAATATTTGTATTGTTGCACACTTAATACATTTAAGCCTAGTTTACATAAGCTTAGTCCTTGTCATTAGTATTAATGTTAGGTACAAATTCTTTGGGAGCATGAAGACAGTGATGACGTCAGTGTGGCTGCTTACAGAGGCGGTCGGGAACTTACTTATTAATCATCATCACTAGGACTTCATTAGTATTTCGCAGGTAAGTATAAAAATATTTGTATTGTTGCACACTTAATACATTTAGGCCTAGTTTACATTAGCTTAGTCCTTGTCATTAGTATTAATGTTAGGTACAAATTCTTTGGGAGCATGAAAATAGTGATGACGTCAGTGTGGCTGCTTACAGAGGCGGTCGGAAACATACTTATTACCATCATTACTAGGCTTTTCGTTAGCATCTCACAAGTAATTATTATTTGTATTGTTGCACACTTATACATTTATGCCTAGTTTACACGAGCTTAATACTTGTCATTAGTATTAACCCTTTGGAAGCATGAAGGCAGTGATGACGTCAATGTGGCTGCTTACGGAAGCAGTCGGGTTTGTACTATCATTATCACCAGGCTTTTTGTGGGTAATTTATTTTTATGTAGAGTGTGTTACCATAATGATTTGTTTAATCTAATCTTATCATTTTCAATGACACTAAGTTAAAATTCTGTTCAAAGAAGTTTTTAGATCACATTATTTCATATTGATATCTATGGTTTTACTCATATTGTTTTATGATACTCTACATTTGCTCTGTATTTATCTAAATTATACATATTGAGCTCGTTTTTAATATTTTTTTACAATATAACTCCGTCAATTATAATCAGAAAATAAAGTGTAAAATTTTTATATATTGCAGGAAATCCAATTCTTCATGTACACGGGACTAATGTTCGTTTCAATAGCGATATTCCATTACCTCTCGCGAGGCTATCAGTTTGGACACGAAGAGCCGAGAAAAGTTAGGAGTAATAGTGAACAACTTTACTTACAAGTTAGGCAGGCGGAGGACTATTTGGAGCACTGATTCTTACAAGTAAAAAAAAATTTAAAAATATTATAGATCTTTTTATAAACAGTGTGAGTGCGAAAAATATATCAGCTTTTCCATACATTTTTGCCAAGCACCTATCTTATCTAAGTATTGCATTTTCTATGGAACGGCTAATATTTCAAGTTAGCCAACTTCTTAATTTACCTAGGTGACTTAGCCCTGGTGAATTAAGTCGACGGCACCTTAAATGTTTTTTAAAGACGTTTGTGTTATTAAATTTACTCAATGAAATACATATTTATAAAAATAAATATATAATTAATATACATACATAGTAGGTAAGGTACTTTTTAGACATATCTTCATATTTTGTAATAAGTTAAATCTAGCCAGAACTGTCTAGTTTTACTAAAAATTCACTTCTTCCTTACGACTCACTCAATTTTTCTAATTTTATAGGTAGGTACTTATATTTTTGTATTAATATTATTGTGCTATGTTAATTTTTGATGCAATAGTCAAAGAGACGTAAAATACTTACCTACCTTTTTTATTATTTGTTATTTATAACCGTAGTTTTATAATCGCTCCATAGCAAATACATAAGTGGAATATAAAAAACCAAGTTATTCACCCCAAAAAAATACAAGGACTGAGTTTATTTGATTTTTTTTATAAGAACTCTGTCATGTCCCATGATTAAAAGATTAGGTATAATTATAAACGGATAGGTTTATATTATTTAGGTCAATAATATCTGAGACAGCAATTTTGCAATAACCCTTGAGGATTATTGCATTGCTCTCCGATGCGATTACCAAACGATGCAGAACTGAAATATTGGAAATAGGATAAAGTATTAGGTAGGCAGGTATTATTTTTAGTAAAATATCTAGATAATAAATATATCTTAATCGACTTAACTCTTGGTTGGTTATAAGTACCTACAATAAAGCCACTCTTGTGGAAACTTCGGGAGATTAAAGTACAGAGCCCGTAGTTTGTGCATTTGTTTTACTTTCGACTCGAGTATAGCACACGCAAACGCATTCGCAAAGCGAGAAATTTTGTATGAAAACCGGATAAGCGCCTCTAGCGGGAGATTTGGGAATTGTGCAATTCCCAACAAAATGACTCGCTTTGCGAATGCGTTTGCGTGTGTTACACTCGAGTCGAAAGTCAAAACAAATGCACAGACTACGGGCTCAGGGGTGGTCTTATTATACCTACCACAGCTACTTCATCGTTTCTGATATTACGATTTTTCCGAATTTTAATAGTCTCATTGTCTTGGGACTTATTTTTTCAGTGCAACGCAGAAAAAGCTCGTAGCTACAGACTTGTTTTCCAGTAAAAAATAATGAAAAATACCCGAGCAATACTCAACGGTCGTATGCCTTCATAGATAACACGGCTCTACTGCATTCCCAGGACATTTGCCGTAGTCAGTCGCGTGCTCAGAACATCGCTAAATGAATACGGAATGTTTACTAAAGATTTGTTTGAAAATCGCGGTGACGCGGAATTTCTTATTCTACCGTCATGTAATTCAGTTTTCGCGGAAATAAAAAGTAAAACTAATGCTTAAAATCACAACATATTCCATATTTATTTTGTACCCAGGTACATTACAGTTCATTGAAAAATATCTCTTGGATAAGCAAAATTTTATAAAATAACATAGGCCAGGCGTTGACTATCTTGTCCTAATAATTTCGATTCTCCGTTTCTGAGTTCTTGGTCTACTATTAATTATGTATGGAATACCAGGAAATCTTACTATAGGGACTCAAGCCATCTGCTCTGTACTCAGGTTGCTCGCTACGACCGTGGCCGCTTTATCCGCGTCTGGTACTTCTAGACCAATATCCTAGAATCCATCTGAAGAGAATAATTGCTTTCAGTTCCAATAATGCCAGTCCCATGTGGTGAAAGTATTTTCCTTCATGTGTCAATCGGGTTATCTATAAAAACTTTGATTATCCTGCAAACCATGATTGCTTGAGTTTGATTGACTTGAAATAAATTAGGTTTGATAGACAATTTAATATTCCTCAATTCAATAAAAGTATTTGTTTACTTGCATTATTAACTTGCGTATTTTCAAAGATATTCAAGATTTTATTACAGAGATTTTTACATTTAACCGGGAATTTTTGCTCTCAAGTGTAGTTCACGATTCCACATGCATGAAATGGGTTCATGTGGCGACTTTACACGACACAGAATACATAATGGCATGACGCACCTACGGGTCGACCTATTACGGGTAGAGTACCTACGGAAAGTGCATGGTTGGACATGTACAGCGTGTAAAATGATGTAACGTAAAAACTGAAAGGGGAGACAGAGGTTTACGACAGTTTCTGATGATTCCTTCAGGTACTGCTGTGTGAACTGTAAGCTGACCTCAGAAACACAAGTTCAACTCCAACGATATCAATATTTTTCACAATTTTTGGTGGTAATATTTCATGAAGCTTGCGTAGTTATGCTACAACCTGTATGTGAGATGGAGCTGCAGCACATTCGTGCGATATTTCGACACAAACACCGGACACGTCCCAGACTTAGGTACCCCTGAATAGAAAAAATCTAGTTAGTTTGTCAGTCAGATTGCCATTGATGCTCAAACCATTTTTACGTAATTTTAGTTAGTTTGCTGTAACAGCGGTATCGCCACCATATGAGTGTAGTGGTAAGAGCTCATAAAATTCGCAACCAATAACTAGTTCTTTTATAAAGCAACACGAACAACGTAAGCCACTTTATACGTTGGAAGTTTTGCCAACGTTGCCTCGTTGCACTCTAACAACTTTAAAAGTTTTCCAAGTCAATCTATACAATATAGTAGTTTCTTACTGAAACTCTTTTGCTAATTCCTGTTCCAACACGTACAATGTACGCAGCGTTTCTGGGATACACTGCGCGGTGATGGTACAACATTTAGCAATAGAGCTGGGTGTTGACGCGCAATATGCTTCGAAGACGTTAGGTTACGCATTGGGTTTACGTAACGCGACGATTACCAGATTTCTTCGTGCTCACCCCTCTTGTTATCTTCTAAATATATAAAACTCTTTTGAAGCTGACTGACTATCAACGCACAGCCTAACTATAAGTCCTAGAGGTATGAAATTTGGAGGGTAGTATCCTGTATAGTGTAGGGGTGCACTAAGAAAGGAATTTTGAAAAATCACACCCCAAAGGGTCTAAAATTAGGATCAAAGATTTAACCAAATAATGCATAATGCTGCTACCACGCGAGCAAAGCCGTGGGTGACAGCTAGTCACTCATGTTCGTGTTTAGTCTCAAAGACGGTCTATTTTGACTACGTTAACTCGAGAAAAATTCAGTTTCGACGACGCATACACCCAGTTCAACTATGGTTCAACTACAATGATATTACATTTTCTCTCGTCTGAGGCCATTACTGAGTTGAACGTGGAAGTAAAATAGTAAAATGTTAGTGAAGTGTTTCCCAGTGTAACAGTTTAATGGTCTATCTTATAAAAAGTTAGAGTAGACATTATGTCTTGATTAACATACGTAAACAAGACATAATGTCTACTCTAACTTTTTATAAGATAGGGGGTATGTATATACATGTACGGTAGGATTTAAATTCTTAGGCAGTTATGTGTTTTAAAATGAAGGTAGTCTTGCTGTAGTCAGATACCTGGGTAACTAATTTCTTATTATTAAGTAAAAAACAATACGAATTTATTAGAAACTTACTTATCTACTTATAGGTATTCATCGCTCTACCAGCAGTTCTTTTTTTGTATAAGTTTTATGCGGTTTCTTCGCTCGTTTGAATTTGATATCCGTTGACAATTTGTATCTCCAACCAACAACTAAACGCGATTTATTTGCTTTTAAAAGTTTACGATTGTCATTGTATAAAGTCACAAGAGACAAAGATTTGCAATTTTGAACCATAAATCTTATGAAAGAAGGGCTTAAGATACAAAGGTATTATCGATATGAAATGAATAACGTAATAACGTAACAGGAAGGATCTTGAAACTACTTCCTTTTGCTCGGCTAGCCTCTATCTTTTAAGATTAAAAAGTGCACTCAGTGAAGACTACCTATATAACTTCTTGACAAGAATATTGTGAATTTCAACCCAGTATCTTCAGAAAAAGTAAACAAGTGTGCTTCATCATCATCATCAACCTATATCGGTCCACTGCTGAACGTAGGTCTCACCCAAGACGCGCCACTGAGCCCGGTCTTCGGCTTTTCTCATCCAGTGTTTGCCAGCTACATGTCTCAATTCGTCACCCCACCTAGCTGGAGGGCGTCCTACACTACGCTTGCCTAAACGCGGTCTCCACTCCAGTATTAGTTTTCTCCAAAGATTTTCGGTTCTTGTGCTTACCTACACATTCTTCTAAGTATTCTGTCGTTTTCAAAATAAATAAATAAATATCCTTGTACATTTCTGCACAACTTCTGTGACACGACTCACACCGCTCTGTTTTGTAAAGCCTTCATTGTGTGAGGGCCGACACTGGCCAATTTATTAGAATTTCCAGACCACATTGGAATAGCTTTGGAAACATAGTCGTCGATAGAGGTAATTTCAGACTGACGCGTAATTTGGCCCTGTCGTAATTAGGCTACGCTCACACTCTACCGCGCCAGACATAAAGATAAGTCGCAGAAGTCCGTGAGTAATATGGTGATTGATGGCGTTGCTTTTTATGAACAGAACTTTACGCAGTTTATTAAAAAAGGCTTGTGAAAAAAGGTATTATATCGTTCGGAATTTTAAGCAATTGATTGTGAATCTAAAAAGATGAGAATCTAAGCTGCAGAGCCAATTTTGCACTGAAAAACTCGATTTTTCATCTCTTGAGCGAAAATAAAAGTTGACTGGCTCTCACACTTGGTTCAAGCCCAAATAAAGGTTTGTATACTTTGTTACAGACAAGTACCTAGTGTATACTATCTATGAGGCCAAAATCAATCGCCCTCTGCAATAACAATGCCCCAAAATAATCTAACCGAATAACTTACATAGGGTCCGCAAAATCTGACAACAACAATCATTGATTCTAGTCACGGGTCCGAAGCATTGAAAATTGCCTTCCCTTTCATACAACCAATTTTGCCTCTTACAGGGTGTGTAAATCGTCTATCAGCGAACCTTGGGCGAGAACGGAAGACGTTATTTGTCAACGACAGTGTTCCACCGCAGCCACAATAGAAAGTAACCTTATACAAATTAGGGTAAGATTTAATATCTCTTGGCTTGCTGTCACGGAAACTGTGGAAAGGATGGTTTCCTTTTATAGATTTCGCAGAAATTTTATTTGTGGAGTAATAAAATATGGAAATATCACACTGTTCTCAGTAATTCAGCAGCACAATCATATTTTTAATTTAAAAAGTTTTTTTTTTACTTTTTAGAGCGACATTTTTATTGGCATAAAAATAAGTAATATAAAAATATCTTCCTCCCTACGTCGGTAGGTATATATAAATAGTCTAAGTATAAAGTATAAAAAAAACCTTAGATGAAGGTAGTTAGTTAGGTACCTACATATTTAACCTAAACAGCTATTTTTGTACACTTTTGATGAAATAAATTGACATTCGCAAGTCGCGCATAAACGATAAGCATTTTCATCAAAAGTTAACCAAATTACCGTTAATTTCCACCTTGTATTTAGTATTAAAACAACGGAAACGTTTATCGAGACTATTAGGACATACTACAAAGGTTATATCAAAAAGTAATTAAGGCAAAACAGGTAAAAGGTGTCAACTGGAATATAAACTGAGGCCTCAGCAGTTCAGCACGAATAAATATGACAAACGTAAACGTATCGTTACAGTACCGTATTCGAGATACACTGCGCGGTGACGCTGTAACGTTTGGCAGTCGAGCTGTCGTTGACGCGCAATACGACTTGAATTCGTTGAGTTCACGTAACGCGGCGACTGTGGTTTGTTCGTGCTGACCTCTTTGTTGCAAATTACCTGCGGTGTGGCAGCTTTCGTGGTTTTTCATCGAGCCTTTAGTTGGCTCTCGGAAATTGGATCTGATAAAAGCTTAATTAATCTGTAGGCAAAATGCTAACTGAGGTTAGCAGGAAAAAAAAAATTATTATTGATTTATTGGTTTACATACTAGTACCTACCACAAAAGTTTTTATCGACACTGCCACGTTTAAAAATAGACATCAGATTAGTTAACCATTACTCCATTGGGCAAAATCGCGTTTTTAATATTTTCTGCGTTTCCCGAGTAATGTGATTAACGAAGCGGCGGCATGGGCATTTGCCAACCATTTTCTACGATTCAGTGTTGTAAAATATGATTATATAATTACATCCATTTGGTTGTAATTATCAAATCAGCATTTCTGTTGACGATGGTAGTAGGTACGTATAATGTATAATGCGAATGCGAACTTACTATAGGTATAAGTAAGTTCGCATTCGCATTATACGTTCAATACACGTACTTGGTGTTTTCTAGGAAAACTCCTAGGAGTTCCATTTTCTGATTATGCATTTTCTTGGATAATGCATTAAGTCTGGCTTGAGCTTAGTTCAAAGTCTTTTAGTAAAGAGACACTTTAGTGGTTTGCTCTGGTTGGCTATAAAATGTACTTACTTTGCACCTGTTTCTAACATACCTAATATATACAACTTTCGGCGTATTGTATCGCTGTATTTTTATAAGCAAACTTCATGTAGTTGTAGGATTGACTATCTCCCCGTTCATTATTGTTTACAGTGCGAGTAGCTTTGTTATTGCATCTATTTGACACTTTACCAATTTATAAACCTATCGCGACATGAAAATGCTCACGGTTTTATAAATAACAGTACCATGCAATTTACTGGCTTATCGAGTCTCGTAGAATTGGCAAGCTAAAAAAGCAGAAAGACTTTAAAAACACGGCTTATGCAAAATAACCTTGAGCAAGTCCCAAGTCGGTAGGTATGTGAGCACTAGACGTAATGTAAGTAGAGTATTACAAATTGGAACTTATCCAGTGCACAGTGTTAAATTCTTGGAATCACGAAAAGCTTGCCAGGTTTTCAGGATATAAAACTTTTGCCTTGATCACAAATGTGACAAACGTAAAAACGCAGATACACTACGCGGTGACGCTACAACGTTCGGAAGTCGAGCTCGTTGTTGACGCGCAATATGACTCGAGTACGTTAGCTTTACGACGACTGACTTCCTCGTTCTTACTCCACGATCTATTTTTGTACTTTTGATTTGGGTAGGGTTTTACTTTCTTTTTTCAGAGGTGGGTGTCGTAATTACAGACTTAGATGCTCTTCTGAACACAACGCCCTCTAGTCCCAAAAGTATCAACTCATTGTTATACGTAGGTTTAGGTAGGTATTCCCGAATACTAGGCGTAGTTCTCTAACACCTAAAAGACCGAAAGCTTTTAAGGCATGTTCAGGAATAATGGCGAAAGAGAGAATTTACCCGGCTTAACCCTAGATCACGAGATTGGTACATTTGTTACCTATTGGAAACTACTGCATAGCACGGATCCCATTATTGGATGAGAGCCAAAGTGTTCGTTTTACTGTGTTTTACCTTTGAAATACCTGGATTCCAAACACAGCACATTAGGTACTCAATTCATTTCTGTAGTAAGTACAAACGAGTTATGAACATGACGAGCGAATTCTTATAAATGTATAGGCTATCTAGAATGCCTACGAAAGGCCGAGGTAAACAGATACAAAAATCCAATCTTATCTTTAACGAGAAGCTTTCATGTGCACCTAACTAACCTTGTCAGAGTCGTGAGCTTATTTGTTATAGGTATGTGTTTTTTTCTAAATTCATAAATTTTCTTGATTTCGCAATATTTGATTTCTTCACGTTTAATTCCTTAATCATAACTTCGCAGCCGTTTCTATAGGGTTTCTATTCTAAACATAGGTAGGTAATCTGAAATTGATTAAACTCGCGTTTCTAACCAATAACTGCACGCTACACATTGCTTCAAAGTTGCTGGAGCAGAGGCGTAGGTACAAACAAAAATTAGCACCTTTCATAGCAAGTTCGAAACAACCGCTCGCCAACTTCGCTCTACGTTGTAGAGGTTACTACTATGATCAAATGATAGTTTGAACTAATAAAAGGCAATTTACAAAAAATACTAGATTATCCTTCCATTTTTTGGTGAAGTGATTCAGACAATTTTCAAGTCGAAAAATATTTATAAGGAAATCATGAGTTCTACTTGCACCTGTTAAATTATCTAACTTTAACCTAATAAAAAAATTGAAACCAATATTCCCGTTTTTTAAACATTGATTGCAACACAAATAAAGAAGTTTCGGCTGAAGGAATTTTTATTAAATGCCCCAAAAGTTTATAACTTGTTTTTCTCAATACAATTTCCTGCAAACTCTTTTTTAACTTCGCAGATTAGATTCTTGTCAATCCGAATCGAAGTTCCACCAAGAACAACTTCGCCAACACAATTTGCTATAAATACGTACTTGGTGAAGTAAAGTTTACTAACAATTTCCAATATCCTTGGTGCCTATATTATGCTATAGAGCGTGTAGTTAAAGAAAGGTTGCTATTTAAAAAAAATACATACAATATTAGATCAAATATTGTGTTTTACGGTTTTGTAGATTTAATTTTATAATAGGTACATATAATCTTTCTATAAATAACAAAATATCTATTCTATTGTTGCTCGTTGCTAACCATAATTAGGAAAGTACACCACACATTATCAAACACTAAGTAGGTACTTATGTAAGTAATTACGTTAAATAAAACCTTTTTTTAGTGCCTTCGGGATTGTTGTTGGTTATCGTTGTACAAAATAAGAAATAAGTGAACTTTCCAGTAATAATCAATATTTCTGTATCTCAAACTGCTGCCTCATATTTTTGGCTTATTTCCATCGAGCCCACTATGCAAATGAGTGGGCTCGATGGGAAGAAAAAGTGGACTTAGAATCAAATCATAAACAAAAAGCATAACTATTAATTTTTTTAATAATAAATGAATTAATTGTGATAAAAATGGTTTTTATCTCTTGTACCATAGTTATAATAATAAGTAGACCAACTTATACTGCATAGCGTATCTACATAAACAAGTAGGTATAGTTTGTCGGGTTCGCTAAAAAGCATGCTATTGTTCTCAACATCTTTCATGGAACAATATGAAAATTAAAATACAAAACAATTGAAAAGCGGAGCAACGTTCATTGCTGTGGGCGTGCTTTCAAGATGAAAAATTGCTTCTTTTATGAACAGAGTTAATTGCGAGAAGATTAAGAAAGTATTTTATTCGAGATCCCACATTGTTTAATATGAGCACAGATTTTTATATAAAAAACAATAATATTTTAGTTATAGCATTGAAAAACTGTTTGGTCTATGATTGTTCCTCAAATCGTTGTAAACTCAATGTCCTTGTCCAAATGGACCTTTAGTAATAACAAGGAGAAATTCCTACCAGCATTTTTATTATTTATCTAAATTAAATAAGTACTCCACACGGTCCTGTAAAAAAAAAAAAACAAAGCTGTGGATGATGATGAATGATGAAATAAAAGTACTAGATACACGCTTATGAACCAGCTAGGTAGGTACTTTGAATAGTCATGGTGTCGTTTCCACACGTGCCGGCATTCCTGTTGCCAGGAAATAATAAATTAGACTGTTATCTTCCACCTTCTGCGCTGCATGCAAATGGTCTACATAATTGTAATATGTATTGTGAGGGCACTAACTCAGACAAAACTTAACCTGTATTTAATAATAATGTTGCTATTAGTCCTTATTTTGTGGAAATAACTTTGAACAAGTGGCAGTGCTCATTTCACAACTCCGAGGACGCGCCCTGTGAGGCATGAACTCGTATAACACAAGCACCTTATCGCGTAGAAGCAATAACTACAGTAGGTACTTGCCTAACCCCTCAAAGGTAGTCTAAATATTTGGGACTACGAGAGCATTGTGTTATATGTCCAAGAATATTTATTTATTTATATGAATCTAGTTGTATCTATTCGCAACAGTCACAATGAAGCCCGCAACATCTTGGTCGGTTCAGTACCTCTAAATGGTGTGATGTTCATTTCTGTAATTTCTGTAGTAACTGGAGGACAGACCTTCATAAAGGCATCTGAGATAAATCCTAGAACCATGGAGCAAGTAATAGTTTTTTTTTCTTTTTTTTTAATTGTCCTCGCACGTAATAGTTTATCGAATGACGTGACGACGTCAGTCTCACGTAGCGGATCTATTCATGTCAATGTGAGATAGACTACTTTAGGGAAAATCTCAGGTGGCACAGATACCCGCCACGACACCAGACCGCTCACCCTAGAGATTTTAGGCACTATTTATAATATTATGCAGACTAAAAAGTCTTATAAGTAAGCAGATAATTGTGATAGACTAAAAAAAAATATATATATTCAGGGCTCTATACTTATTCCAAACACATGCAGGAATAGTTTTTATTTAGTATTTATTAGTTTACGACTCTAATAAAATTAATTTTAAATATCTCATTTCTTAACTTTCACCCAAAAAAAAGAAGCTGGTACTCATTTAAAACTAATTAAGAACGTATGAACGTTTCATCGTTTACTAGAGTTCCTCTAAATATTATACGAAAAGCAATGCAGAAGTTTGTCATGGTATCTCATTTTGCGAAAAGTTTGAGATGCAAGTTTTCATTAACGGGTTCTGAATGGGAAATGAGTTTTGGTTAACAAAGTGGCATAAGCAATATCTTTGTTGACATGAGATGCAAGAAAAACAAAATAATTTGGCTTCCTTGGTTCTACATATCAATCCTTCACTTATGTATAGTAAACAAATCAATAAATAATTTATATATAAATCCATACCGTCAATAAGGTGGTATAGCTTCTTATAATTTAGAAATTACTTTTATAACTCTATTTAAGAGCTCTGTGTAGAGCTATAGAATGCTTACTCAAAAACGTGTAACTTCACGAAAATATCAATACTCACCCACACAATGAAGGAGATTCATGATGATGACTGGATACAGAATGATGGATGATTGAAAGTGAAAACTCGACCCGAAATGAACTAATTTAGCGTACCGCCACCGCCGCATCCTTTCATCTGTTGCCAATTTGGAAATATGAGGAGTAGGGAGGATTTAGGTCAAATACATTAGACAAAATGATCGCATCAATATTTTTTTGAAGGTTTTCTGGCTTTTGGGAGTTTTTTATAACCAAAATTGGTTATAAAGATTCCACTCATGAAGTGGGTATTTTGAATAATATTTAATAAAAAAAGTTTAAAGATGTTACCCTATGACATCTTTTACCAATCTGAATTAATTTGGTTTTTGACATTGGATTAATACCTACTTAATTTAAAAAAAGATTTTATTCATATTGAATTTATTTCTTCTGTGTATTGGACGAAAACTCCAGTAGCTAGAGTAGTCGATGAATTTATTTCCATCTCTTTTCGTTGATATGATAAGGATAACTTTACAATGCCGCTTCGATACACAAGACCATAAGCGCTTGTAGCGCAAAGACTAATAAATCGACCAATTAAAAGCGTTCCCAAGACACTGGCTGCTGAAGGAATGTACAGAATATTGATTTTGGTAATCTGAAGATTGACATCAATCTGAGCCCTAAATAATAATTGTAGGTTCCGTTCCGAGCACATCACTGCCAAATTAAGATGAGGGTAGAACCGGAATGCTTTGATGTCATAACACAGTGGTATTGTGACAAGGGTACCTACATGATTTAAACACAATTGCTCTATAAATCACTAGCGATCAACCTTGTGACTGTCAAAATGGGAAATAAGGGTAGTTTAAATAAAGGATTATTATTGTTGACAAGGATTTAGGTACACACAAAACTTGGGTTGACACTGTGATAGATAAGAAACTATGTAGCTATTTAATTAGGTGTAAGTACCTAACTGTAACGTTCTAAAGTGTAGGTACGTAGCATCAGTACTTACTACTTTAAACCATTAGCCGACGTTGTAGAGCACAGCCTAGTCGGTTTGCCTATCCTTTCAGCCTATATGTATAGTCGTCCTTATCAGGAAAGCTGCCAGTTGTATTTTATCAGTAATCTAGTTCCCATAGTACAAGTTTTACTTATTTTGGGACTAGAAGACGTTGTGTGAAATATCCATGAATATTTATTTAATAATGTGAGCCCGAAGGCGAAATGACTTTATTTAAAGTTGCAATACATATGCTCTAACTTTGGTGCTGGGTATCTTCTTCTTCTTCTAAATATATAAAACTCTTTTGAAGCTGACTGACAATCAACGCACAGCCTAAACTATAAGTCCTATAGGTATGAAATTTAGAGGGTAGTATCCTTATATAGAGTAGGGATGAACTAAGAAATTATTTTTGAAAAATCTCACCCTGAAGGGTCTAAAATTAGGATCAAAGATTTGAACCAAATAATGCTTCTACCACGCGAGCAAAGCTGTGGGCGACAGCCAGTAGTATTATATGATCTGTGGTGCTGGCATGCTGCAGTAACCTTTCTAATTAGCTCTAAAAGCTTCTTTTCTCCCTCTAAGTTATCTCAGCATAAAAGAGGTTGCATAAGCCGTAGAAATTAGAATAATGGGAATTCGTGAGTATATATGTAGATTTTTTCTCATTAGCCTTTTAAAATATAAAATATGTAGGTAAGATGGGATTTTACCTACACTTTGAACAATTTAATGAGATAGTTTTCTTGGCAGCTCAAAATTATGTTGATATTAAAGTAGCTTAGAAAAAAGAAAATAAATCAGGTATGCTGCTATGAAATAAATTAATCTCATTGGAATATGAAATGAGTATAGTTTAACACAAAAAGCACTAGTGACCTTTTCACTAAAGAATAAAGTGGCCGCTAAAGGCATGGAAAGTGTTAAAAGTGGGTTATGTTGGATGCGAAGTCTAAATTATGGAACTATCACAGTTTTTTGATACGGTTTACGTGCTTTTAAAAATCCAGTTGTTCTTTCTCATCCTTTTGGCTCATATCGAGCTGCTGGACCACCTCAGCGTATTCAAACTGAAAATTCAATATTATTACAACCAAAGTTTCTTTTCCCTGTTAAGTTTGTAACTTTCCTATTTTTTCGCAAAACAATGTAAGAACAAAAGCCACTAATGGAACAGTAGCCGAGGCATTTTCCAGTTGTTTGGTATGAAAGTCATTTCATGCTCTGCGGTATCTGTTACGCGAGGTTTTCATTTCTTTAATTCATTAAGAATATTGTTATAAGTTTTCCCCATTTTATTTTTTTCCTAGAACGAGTTCCAAAAGCTTTCAACTATTAGAGAAAGCGCATTGTGTAGTTTAAAAAAAATCAGCTCTATATGAATGCTAGGTAGATGCAAGTAGGTAGTATTTATTAGGTAGGTAGTAGGTACTTTGTAAAGTAAACTTGTACTGATTTGGACCAGTTGAGCTATCTATAAATCGTTTGCAACGGTTTGTACATAGCTCAACTGTTTCATGTGTATTTTGTAAATATTGTAAATACTGTATTAGATAGTTGTAATTTTCCTTGTGAATAAAGCTTTGTAAAGTATTATACCAAGTTGGCAAGGGATAGCCAATATCCCGGGAAACTGTTTGTCGTTATTTCCGACATCCGATGACGTTGTGACGAGCTCAATGATTGAGATTCCATAGTGACGCGCAACATTAAAAGCCTTTTGTAATAAACTTTTAAAAGCTTTGAGTTCATGTCCATCCCTTTGTCCATCCATTCTGGGATAATCTAGAAACTATACAGACTGGATGGCGATGAGAAAAGTCCATGAATATTTATTTATTACTAGCCGTCGCCCGCGGCGTTGCTCGCGTTCTATCCTTTAGAGTGTGACGTTTCAAAATACCTTTCTTAGTGCACCCCTACATTATATAGGTAAGGATACTACCCTCCAAATTTCATACCTCTAGGACTTATAGTTTAGGCTGTGCGTTGGTTCTAAGTCAGCTTCAAAAGAGTTTTATATATTTAGATTATTAATCATTCAGAAATGCAATGGGGTAAACAGCAGTGGCTGAAATCAGGCTGTGGATGATGCTGATGCTGAATAATCGCTCAAGTTTTCTGAGATGATGTCCTTGATGTTGTTCTTTCGACAATGTTCATCGTGGAAAGTTTCTATTTACAGTACAACGTTTCTATTGTTCGAGTCGTAGGTAAGCACATTCGTAAATACATAGGCACTAAATAAAGTCCGTAGATACTGAAAAGTCTAAGTTCGTTTAGCTTTGTGCTTTACAGAGCTTTATTTTACTTTACCTGGCGCTCACGGTGAGTCTCATAATTCATAACTTTTGTGGGAACAATGCCATCCCTAAAAAAACGATATGAAGCGTTCGGCGGAACACTAAGATAATTGCCTTTTCCAAGCGCTCACTGCGCATGTGCTAGCCCAAAGCGCGCATGTCGGAGGGCACTTTCTCGCCGCGCTGCTCTGCCAAAACAAAAAATATTTTCATATGGTTTATTTCAAAAATGGTTATTATGCCATAGTTTTAAGCAAATAGTGATAGAATGTAGTGCTACAATGAAAAACCTCGACTTTTGCTTTGCTTTCTGTGAGTATTCAAAAACCCCAAACGTCCTGATAACCTCTAAATTGTCATTTTTTGTAATTGATTTTGGTTTTTAGCGTTTCATGTAGTTGTAGACACATTCTGTAACTCTCAGTAGTACTTAGCTTTACAAATGTAAACAAAGCGTGTTTTGGTAATCTTGAATCTCAATCTTGTGACAATAAAAATACTGTGACCTCCCAAAGGTCAAATGAGTGAGCAAGACGAAAGATACACGTGTGATTCCTGCCCTTATTTATGGAGTAGGGTGCTGTCGTGTATTAGTGAAAAAACTATTAATCTTATAGATTCTGGTCAGTACATTATTGGCCATTCATCTCCATGATAATTTCAGGTTAATCGATCATCATTCGAATATTCATTCCACTAGTACTTACATATAACGTACATATGTAAGTGTAGGTATGTAGGCTATAGGTAGCTATACCAAGTTCTTATGTTCATACAAGTTGTCACCAGTTTTAGTGATGCTTTCGTTCAGATTTATCACCTCAAGTCGTCCCACTTCTGGGCAAAGGTCTCCCCCAAAGACTTCCAATGTTCCATCTCCACACCTCAAATACTTACGAGTATTTTTTTGAATGAGGAATGCAATGCATCATGCTGATAGCTCAACTGATGTTAAGTGGTAAAGAATCCTACTATTCGGTTACTTATAATAAACAGCAGGTTAATTGTACAATAAATTCAATTGTCGCGTTACCACGCTGTCTAATTTTAGCGCTACTCAACTCGCCACTGACTGGTGCCAATTCTGTTGTTTTATTTTCCTATACTAGCCTGATTTGCACTGAAAAGGTTGCCGTACCCTTTTCACCAACTCTTTTTCACAAAGACGGGTATAATTTTGTCTAATTAAATTAGTTTGAAAATGCAACAGTTGAATCGGCACCACTGTGTGATTATGTACGCTTAAATATTTTTTCAGTACAAAACGACTAATAAGTTTCTTTTTTATGTTGAATTTAAATTTTATATGTTATTTACTGAATGAGTAACTATTGACGTTAACTTTAAAATAGTCAACAAATCTAGTAAACACGCTATTTTTAAACCACGTAAAGGTCTTGCTACCTCTTCTAGCGCCTTCATAAGGTCAGATCTCAATTTAGCTTCAGGGTTAGTCTCGTTTACGTCGCGATCATTAAATTTAGCGTAGAACGAGATATATTGAATATCCATCCTTTTCTTTTTGCGATTTTAAAATATGATTATGTCATGATTTTTATATTCTACGAACGTCTTTTATTCATTCAAATTCTTTATCTACTAAAAACTTCTCTAAAACCTTAAATAGATAGAGATAGATAACCCTTGATGGCAAACGCCGGATGAGAAGAGCCGAAGACCGGGCTCAGTGGCGCGTCTTGGGAGAGACCTACGTCCAGCAGTGGACCGATATAGGTTGATGATGATGATGATGAGATAACCCTTTATTGTACACAAGAACAATGTTTTAGAGACAAAAATAATACGATAGAGTACAATGGGCGGCCTTATCGCTGAAAGAGATTTCTTCCAGGCAACCTTAGCGTAGATACAAGCGAACAGCAGTAATAAAAGGGGGGCGGTGCACAAAGTGTAAAAATTACAGTACTTACAATAAATAATTAAGATTAAGAAGAAATTTTCCCTAATACCTTATTTCTTAAACAATAACCTAGCATGTCCAAGAACATTATCATACTGACATTGATACGCAAGCACTTCCCAGTGCTCGCCACTAAAGCCATGAATCATTCCGAAAATCCCCACTAAGAAATCCCAACTGGTGGAAAATTAGAATTAACAATTCATAAAATACCTACTCTTCCGTCGGAGCATTGCCAAGAGGTAGTGCCTAAGAAAATAAAGGCAACTTAGCAAGGGGGGGTTCGGATTAAAAATATTGAAGTACACACTAGTGGGGATTTCTTGGTAGAGATTTGAGGAATGATTCAAAGCCATGCACTGTATTGTAATAGTTATGTAGTACACGGTGCAAAGAGGTGAAGGTAATGTCTCTAGATTGCTCTCTTTAGCTAGACCTAGGTATATAGTCCGCTGAAACGGACTAACTAGTGCATGAGCGAGCTACTAGCTTTTTTGTTTTGTTGAGGGATGACGTTCGCTTCAGATTTAGTCGTAATATTTTTTCAGACTGGCTTAGCTGCAGTAAGTTTTTTTTAAGTTACAATTAAGGTTTTAACAATTTGCACATAAAAAATAGCTTTTACATCATCTAATAACCACTAGGGTTTGTACTGGCGCTAGTTTTAGTCATCGGCACTGAAGTACCTACATGAGTCTGTGCACTTAGATCATAGATGAGCAACTTTTAGAACATGCTAAATTCTAAAAAATATTATTTAAATATTTTGTTCAACTAAGTAACCCGTTAGTTAAGCAATACTTAGAAAGAGAACCTTTTTACGAAATAACATAACAATTAATCACTAGGTATTATAAGTACACCAACTAATATTCTGTGATTATACTACTTAGTAGTAATTTCATTGTAGCCCACATTGTAGTTAGGGTCATGAAAATTCACATACCGTATTCCGCACGACTATTTGTAGTAACATTGTATAGTGACCCATTTAGATAGGCCGCACTGTCCCATGGGCCCGCCGCGCGCCGCATGTATCATAAGTACCTATTCACGACACGGGTTTAATGTGCCATCAAACGTACCTACTGTGCATTTGCAAGGGAAATAAGAGCACAGAATTATGCACAGAACGTAACAGATACAAAGAGTATGTGGGCAAAGTAGAGTCTATCTAAGATATATTGCTTGCTACGAAGATTCGTAGCACTTTCGTAGCACATTCGTAGAGGTATAGAAAAGTTTATTCTACTAGTAGCTGGTGTTACAGATGTAACAAGTTATATTGGACCTAGCACCAATATAACGAAATAATTTGTTCAATCTAGTTTGACAACATTTTACAATGGCGTAGTTTTTTATGATATATTCCAGAAATCCCCACCAAGAAATCCCTACCAGTGGGGATTAGACTCTACCACAGACTCTGTTTGTGGTTATTACACTCGCAGAAGTTTATAATAAGTTTGATTGATTGAACTCTAGATTCTATAGAAATTGGTATTGCTTTTAGCCGTCAAAATCCTTGTTCTTTTGTCTTGTTATAAATTGATTTTCGTCAAAATTCGTAGAACCCTGCTACTGCGAAAAACGTTCGATTGATAGGATTTATGAAAAATAAAAAGTAAATTACTATGACTTCAGATTTTTTGTATAGCTTCCACGAGCTAGATTGTTCCACCTCGGTTTATAACACCAGTTTTTATAACTACCGGCGTGCCTAGTGTGTTTACTACCAAGTTACGTATACTACAAAGTACGTAACTTTTTACGTATAGGTACTACAAAGTTCACGTAGACTACATAATATATTTAAAACAGAAATATGATAGGTTGCGTTTATAAAGTTGAAGGTATAATAAATATTTTAAGAGAAAAAGTTACGAGACTCACTCGCTGACAAACAAATTGCATGCTAAAATTGGGGTCAAAATAAAACGAAAAAGTTTTTAGGCATAGTAAACACACTGAACTAGCAAACATGCCACAGCATATCTGAATATGCTAAACCGCATCCCGGTGTTTTATCAAAATGATTTAAATAATTCGTATCCATGTGAAAACCTCTCATGTAGAACACAATTCACGCCAGTCATAGTAGCTTTGTAAGGTTTTACGCGGGTTTTTTGATCAAATTGGTAGGTGCTGAAATTTGAGAGCTGCCTATTTATGTAACGAGGTCTTGCTTGAATGTCAGCTATGGAACTGGATTTAGAGTTGTAAAAGCGAATATTTGGCATTTATAAAACAAAAATAAGAAAGTGTTTTTAGGACACGAGTTTTGACATTTTTTGAAACGACACATAGCACTCTTATTTTAATAGTTTTTCTTGTGTTATTGTGAGTATTGTTGTTTAATTTTGGTGGAATTTTAACCAATAACACTTAGGTCGTAACATAAAGTGTGAGCCATTGAAATAAATGTGTGTAAAGTGGTTTTTCTGAATGTGAAAATTCGTGTTAGGTTTTGAAGAGAAAATCCACCATTTTTTTTTCAAAACAAACGACAGCCGACTTGACAAATGACTTGACTTGACTTATTTATTACAATTATATCACTTGACATTGGCAAAATTGTCTGTCGAAATGACGGACACAGGCCATTATTGAAGAGAAGAAGAAGAAAGTGTTTTTATTTTGCAGGCATTGGTTTTGCAAACAAATGCAACTAGCAACATTCCAGTTCTTGAACAGTTAGTAAAGTTTCTGAATTAAAATTCTGAAATTAGTTCGTTTGCACAGAGGTACCTTTTAATACAAGAGTTACGTAAGAAACTGTGGACTAACTACGTAGTTATTTTGTTTTATACTAAGTAGCGCGTTTTTACTGCAAGTATATAGGGACTTTTAATTTACTAGTTCCTATGCGAACTTTTTGCCTTAAAATTTTCAGTAAATAACATGAAAAAATGTTATGTGAAAATATTATATTCAAAGGCATTCAAGAATTTATATTAAGGTTTGTATTTAAGGTGTGATGTGTTGTGTATCAGATTTTCAGGTCATTTGCTTCACAAATCGCCGTTTCATAGTACACGGCACAAGCCCGTACACAATAGAATAGGTAATGTCGACATTATTACTATACATACATATTAAACTAGGCATACATAGACAGATAAGTCGGTTTAGTAAATGATGGTCCTTTGCATGAATGTTTCGTCGAAATACCTGCGGCATACCTGTGATAGCACCTACATATAATACAAGGGTGTATTTACGAGATCTACATTGACAAAAAGAGGTGTAAACTGTTTTAGTATATAATTTAAAAAGGGTAAAGCTCACTCGAGGCAATGCCTGTATATGTATAAGTAGGTAAGTATATAAATTGAAGAAGAGTCGAAGAGTCATCATCATTATTGATATCGGCCTACTGGTAACTGCTAGACGTATTATCTTCCAAAACGAGCCATTGATCCCTGCCTTCGGAAAAGGGGAGTTGTACAGATTTAAATACAGGGGTAAAAATATAAAAATGAGGAGGATAATTTATTTTTACAGAGTGCGATACATGGTTTGATAGAGTCACAGAAAACACGCGTTGCAATCAGACCTTGGACGCTCGCCAACGCTGGCTCAGCGGAATCAGACATCGCAGCACTTATTCAAATTTCAGCTTTCACACGTTCTTTTAGAGTTTTTGTTTGAAATGTGATGGGTTCTCACTTTGCATTCATGAATTTACAAGTTTGTTTGCAAATTATATTTTGGGATTTATGCTAAAAAATTTATTTATTATTTAAGTTTACTTTTAATGCTGTTATTTCTTTTACTTTGTTAATTTGTGGTGGTTTGAATTAAATGTATCTATCTATCTAAACGTTTCTAATTCTATCTTTTACATAAATGTAGGTATAATAAAGATTAATAAACACCAAATGCGTACCGTAACTCACTGGCGAGAAGTCTGAAGCTGACACTGTAATAAGTAAACTTTATTGAAAGAGGGATGTTAAATGGTAATTTAGATATTTTGTTACAGGCTCCACCGAACATAAATCAGACCGTCAGAGGTCGTAAAACCGGCGGTTAAAGGTCAATAATAAGTTGTTATCCTGAGTTTTATATCGGAAGAAACCGCAGAAACAATGAACGAAACGATTGTAAATTATGTAACGCTGAACGGAACGGAAAGATTTCCAAATTCGACTGGAGGCGTGCACCCGCCGCATGGCCCCGAGAACATCATTGATAACAGATGGATTCAGTCCATCTTCTGCATCATTTACACGATCATCTTCGTCCTAGGACTGCTCGGGAACCTCCTCGTCTGTTTTGTCGTCGTCAGAAACAAAGCGATGCAAACAGTCACCAACCTCTTCATTAGCAATCTGGCTCTATCCGACATCTTCTTATGTATTTTCGCCGTGCCTTTCACGCCGCTCTACTCATTCAGAGGCGTGTGGAGCTGGGGCTCATTGCTATGCCACATAATGCCTTTCGCACAGGGATGCAGCGTATATATATCCACGTTGACGCTTATGTCTATAGCTATCGATAGGTTCTTCGTGATAATTTACCCTTTCAGGCCGAGAATGAAGATCGAGACCTGTATTACAGTAATCATTATGATCTGGACGTTCTCAGTTACCGTTACGATGCCCTATGCCATATTCATGACGTACTACGATATAGAAAGCCTTGGCAAGTTCTGCGAGGAGACGTGGCCCTCTGAAAAACTGCGACGAATATTCGGCTCTGTGACCTCCATATTACAATTCGTATTGCCTTTTATAGTGATCGCTTTCTGTTACACGTGTGTCAGTTTCAAATTGAACGACCGTGCGAAAGCAAAAGCTGCAAGCAAAAACTCGCGAAAAGAGGAGTTTGATAAAAATAGAAAGCGACGGACGAATCAAATGTTGATTGCTATGGTCACTATATTCGGCCTGTCATGGCTGCCTTTGAACGTTATCAATCTCTGCAACGACTATTACATGTACGCTATCCATCTGAAATATTACTTTTTGATATTTTTCATCGGACACGTGATAGCCATGTCGTCGACATGTTACAACCCGTTTATTTATGCTTGGATGAACGAAAATTTCCGCAAGGAGTTTAAGCAGTTGATACCAGGGATCGATACCTCTGCTACTATGAGAGGAAACATCCAACTGGAGCAGATCGACGGAAATGTTGAGAAGACGAATAATGGCGGCACAACTACTGATAGTTACTTAGGATCGAGTTCTCAGAGGACAGCCTCGTTCAGGTATAAGAGGAAGCCAAGTGCAGCAGCTGATGTGGAACGGAGTGGGGTGGAGCTGAACGAGGATCTTCTGAACGTGGACGTGAAGCACTGCCACATCTCCACCAGCTATAACCTGAGGAGAGAGTCGGTGAAGCTACGGCTTATTAATGAAGAGTCATTTGATGGGACGCCGACGCAAAGTCAATTCTAACGCTTGATTTCACGGGTAAGTGTGAGTTGGATCTGTACTCGGTAGTAAATGATGTTTCGTTTCCAGTAAATATATAATTCACTAGCCGTCTCCCGCGGCGTTGCTCGCGTTAGAGTGTGACTTTACAAAATTCCTTTCTTAGTGCGCCCCTACACTATATAAGGAACCTACCCTCCAAATTTCATACCTCTAGAACTTATAGTTTAGGCTGTGCGTTGAGTCTCTGTCAGCTTCAAATGAGTTTTATATATTATTATATTGATAACATCGTAAAAACACCTTTATATAAAGGAGATGAAGAAGATATATTGGAGAGGAAAACGGAACTCTTCACAAAAACATAATAATAGATTTTTCTCCTTTTCCACAGGTACGGCATTGGAATCGTTCCCAACTGTGAGAATATGATAAAAAGGACCCTGTATTTTTGGAGTGAATTTATTTTGTACTTAGACATCTTTACTATTGGTCTATTGCACACTGTGACTATTGAACTTCATGACGCTTATGAATTTACTAACCCTTAGAATAGTTAAACATATTACTAATATTTGAGATCTATTCGTATTAAATTGAGACAGGTTTCTTCATTCATCTCTATTGTAAACTAGGTTTATGTGTCGTGTCACTGGTTCTTTTTTGGCCATTCGGTTTTGCTGAATAGAACCTTGTGACTGTGTCTAGTTGTTGTGATAATACGGATAGATATGAACTACAGCATTTCGTGTGAATATCGATGTGAAGATCAATTGTGACTTTATCTGTAAAATATCTACCTAGTAGAAATTGATGTAGTTAGGTATATTTAGTAATATTGCACGTACGTCGTACACTTTTGTTTTAGAGTTTGACTATTTACACTGCCACTTTGTATTTTGATCCTAAGCTCGAGAAGATCTGATTTCAGTATGTACTTAATAGTACTTAACAAATATTCCGTTATTAACTTTAGAAAATATTTTGCCACCTGTAGTTAGATCCATTTTAACATATTTATATAAAATGGATTTAAGAAATAGTGTTTATGAAAGTAATAATATTTAGATTTAGAAACTGTACTTTGTCCTTTGTGTTGATATTTGTGTCATATATATAGATTACATTAAGTATGCACGAGAGAGAAGTGTTATTAAAATAGTGTAATCAGAACTAAAAAGTTTTTGTCAATGATGAGTGAAGTTATAAAAATTTAAACGTAGTAGTTTTATATATTTTATGGTTAAACTATTAATTGTATTATTATCTAGATGCATTTAAAATGTTGGTATTTTTAACTAGGTACTCGAAAGTAAACGTGTTGTGTTTTCAGTATTAATTTTATTAGAATGTTATTGTTAATTTAACGAAGGTATTAATTAAAAGTTGACATGTTAAAAACGCAAAAGTGTCCAATGTTAATGTGAGTCAATGGTAAGCAATAAAGTTAGAAAAGTGAAAAAGTCACACTTTATAATTTGACATATTATTTCAAAATGTTTATTATTTAAACTAGATTAAAATGTAAAATTTTCTGATGTAGAATTTTTGCTAATATCTAGATTACGATAATTTTAAGGAAAAATTAGAGAGAGAGATTAAATTTCCTTAGTTTTAATTTTATTCTATCGATAATTTTAATTATTGATAATATTGCAAGCCCTTCAAATTTTTAGTTTTAATTGTATGAATAAATGTTAAGACTTAAAATAATTTGAAATATCCTGTCCCCTGCACAAAATAATCAATTGTTAATGCCATTATAATATTAACTTTTGCAATATTATAGTAATATGTTTAAAAATATGTAAAATTATTAAGAATTTTTATAGAATTTATAATAAAATTATTATCGCGAAGCCAATTTACAGCTATTTTATAAGTTACATTTCTGGGTTTGGTTCAGCTGAAACACAACAAGATGGAGGTATATATTTGAAAAAATTTCCACAACATAACCCAACACAGATTTAACCTAACCATACAAATGTAAGAATAACTTATTAAAATGAAATGAAATGTATTTATTTGCAAGAATTGTTCTAGGGCACCACAATGTAACTCGACACAGCTATGTACGAGTATCTGGCAATATTACTAAGGATTTTTCACCATTACACAGAAACAAAAATTCAAAGAGAAGATAATTGTTGCAGTATCATGCGAGTGAACTTTTCAAGGGTTAGTTCCGCTATGCACGAGTCCTGCCAAATGTGAGCGCAAATAGTTCACATCCGACGACTCCACGTTGGATCATTTATTTTTAGAGACGGTTGACGCGCTTTGATTAGTTCCGGGCTAAACTGGAACGGGTGTACTTAGAGAAACTTGCAAAGTCTGCATTGGTTATGTGGTTTTCCTTCTTGGTTTCGTTATAAATATAAAAAAAAATCGCTGCGAAAGCTATCACATTGAAATTTAGCATCTAAGATTAATTTATAGGTAAAAAACTCTAAGAAATATTAGTTCACATAATAATTCTCATACTTAATATACTTTTTGAATCTTCTTAAAAGCCTTGAAGGTAAGTCCTGTAAACTGGAGACTTAATTGAAAATTGTAAAAGAATATTCCGTAGTTTTCACTTTGAAGTTAAATTGGCTTTGCGATGATGCTAGGATATTAAATTAAGTAGAATCTAGCTTAATAAATTGAGCACGTTTTAAACTTATCATTCTGTGTAAAAATATCTTCCATCAGTGTTTAATAATATATTTTTGAGCAATAATTCTCTGAGACAAAAATAAATAAATAATAATAATAAATACCTACCAACGAGAGAGACAAAAATTTTTTTTTGTCTGTATTATTTTTTTACATTAAAAATAAAACGATTTTAGTATAATATCATATTTTTTATTAAATTTTTTATAATGGGAGTGAACAACTCAATCAACATTTCTGAATTTATTTGTATGTTAACGTCTATGAAGCACGTATGTGTATTGTGTATGTGATTCGAACTAATTGTTCATTGAGAATTTAAGAGAGAGATTTCAAATAATTATTCCATTTTTAATAATTTTATTTAAAAATTCCATTTATATTATTATGTAATATTATGTACCTAAATAATAATATGTTGTTATTAGATTCTTATGGTTTTAATAGGAATATGTTTATGTATGTACTTATTATTAGTTATAATTTACATTTTGTATGAAGGTGTTTTGAACTTTGAAAATAGTCTTTGAAAAAATCTTTGTTTTTTGTTTATTGTTTTGTCGATAAATTCATAACTTTTCAGATAATACAAAATCTTTTTTTACTTTCTGAAAGAAAAAGCCTATTTTGTATTGAAGTAATTTTAGTATCTTCCCTAAAAAGTTCCAAGTTAATGTTTATATGAATATAATTCGTTATAGAAGGCACTCAGCCGATATTAATCTTAATCAAATAAAAATGTACAACATAATCCCTCTACCTCAGACCAAATTGCCTTTCATACCTTGCCTTAAAGCTATGTATAGTTGAAGATCAAAGACACCTCCAGTAGCATAGAAAATAAGATTTTGTCGCCAACCTCCTAGTAAATACTAGAGTCGTTATTTATAAAATCTTCTTCCCTCTCAAACCTCATCGTAAGTACATACTTATGTAGTTACTATATCTCTGTGCGTATGCCAATGAGATGAGGAACAAGTGGATTTTTTGTTTTATAGGAAAAGTTATTAATATTATTAATATGAATATTGAAGGTTTCGGGAGTAGGTAATCTTATTTACACTCTGTATAGAGCCTAATTCAATTCTAGTCTGAATTAACTTTGCAGTGTTGCCCGCAATTTCGCCAATGTCTCGTTTTGTTAGACCTTACCACGAAAAACTGACACTATTATAAAAGAAACTGATATTGTCATACAAGTTAGTGTTTGGCACATAGTGAATAAAACGTTACAGGAAAACACAGGCAGGCAGCTCTACCATGATGCCGTAATAGATAGATTTTATCAATAAGGGGATCTAGAGTCTAGATTGTCTTTGAAAATGTAGCCGCTGGCTACAAAACCAATCTGGGGCATGAAATCAAAGTAGATTAACTTATAAAATTGATAAAGTAGTGTAAAGTTACTGTGATCCTTTGAGAGAAGAGCCGATACAAACAACGAATAGATTTCAATAAGAACTAATAAAAGAGATAGGTACCTATTTTGTATATTATCCATTCACCTGCACGTACTTATTAAATTCTACACATTGCACCAATTATTATACCCAGCCTACGCAAATATTGTTCGAAATTTTCTGCTCTTACTAGCTACCTAGGTAATCAATAAAAATCAACATAAATTGAAAATATTATATACAGTTTGTTATACCTAGCTATGAAGATACTTGTACTTTATGTATTAAGTGACCTAACCTTGTATCAGTGTTGAAACTGGTTAGTTTCCTCATCAATATTTTGAATATAATAAAGTTAGCTGAATGTTTACATTGCGTACTTTTTGCCACGCCATCTAAAACATTAGTAAACTACTAGTAAACTTACATTAATTTGTCCCCTAGCAGTTTTATTTATCATGATCATTTTCTGTTTTGCGAGGTAGTAAAAAGTCCAACACTTACCCCTTCAGCGGTCGGGCAATAAACATTCAAGTTTCAGATGTAAATAGATAATTTAATTTCCAAGGCGTCTTATTACATCGAGCGCGGCAAGCCACCCTGTTGCGGTTAACTTAATTACTATATTAAGTAGACCCCTTATTCGTATGAACAATAAAATTAATGTCATTAAGTAGCCTTTCATTTCTTGTCTATATAACAGTTTTAGCATCTGCACGGAACATTTACCGTGAAAGTACCAGTGATCATTTGAGATAATTTAGGAAATTACGTAACCTGCTTTGCTAAAAATGCAGCGGGCAGTAGCTAGTACAATCAGTAGTAGAAATACATCCATGGTTTTGCTAACGTAAACAAGTACATAGCAAAGACCAGTGGTAACCATCACCGGAAGAAACCTTTACTGAATTATGACGACGAGACTAAAATGCCTGAAAGTGTTTATTCCATAGGCTTAGGAGGTAATTCTCTCAATAAAATGTAATAAAAATATCTTTGGGATGTCCCTGAAGACTCCATCTCGATGTCATTCTAACAAAGTCCCAATTATTTCAAAGATTATTTTACTATATTTACGAGATCCACCCTCGAGGACACGTTAAACGTTCTCAAGTTTTATCCTTTGTGAGATGAGAATGTGATAAAATAGTAGGTATTAGGTTGTCAGAAGAAGCGTTGGCTCCTTTAGACATATTCTTAGACAAATGGCATATTGAATCCTGAAAAAACGCAGAAATAATGTCTAGACAGAAAGTTCCAGACGCAATATATTTTCTATTGTAATAAGACAGCATGGCAAATCCTAGAAAATCATGCCAATATTATGAAGATAGAGTAAAAAAGGTCGCATCTATAAAGATTACTAAGCCCGCCCACACTAGGCAGCCAAACAGACGACCAACGGGGATCGATCACGTTAATGTAGCTTACATTTCTTTCGTTCGATGAATTCAATGTATTTTATGACGTTGTGCGAGTCTAAATTCAGAACTCTATGACAACTGATCATTGTTTTAGTAGAGGCCTGCGCTGATCGTCTTGGCCATCAGGGCCGTTTAGACTATACTATTGCATATTTATTCAATCCTTACCTTTGAAAGTTAAGGGGGAAGCAGATTATAGTCATATAAGTATTATGATACTTGGTTTCTATAAGAAAAAGAAAACATTTTGACGCCCAGAGCATAGTTTTTGTAGCACATATTTTACATGGACACTGATTTTCACAGTTTCTCTTCATTAGTTTTGCTTGTCTAAAAACCACTATAAACATTTTTGGCAATCGCTGGACGAAATGATAGTAAATTATGCCAAATTGGTGTTTGCTGGAGCATGTCTCAAGGCCTTTATAATTATAGGAGGTAATAAGAGAGAAGGAACCAAAATCAAGCTCGGGTGGGATTCTTGCCAAAATTTTGTCTATTTTCTTGCGGCATAGTAACACTTGGAGAGATTTGTTTTATATGTATTTTTAATTGGAATTTGAGAATTGATAGCTACTTTAGCGACTTTAGACTTAAGATCTAGGTAGTGATATAGAAGTTTTTGATTAAAAATATCCATGAGAGGTTTTAATTTGGAAAAAAAATTATGGTGCGTGTTTTACACAGGTTTTGTAGTATAAGATATTCAGAACGAAATAAAATACTCACCCTGTAACATTAAAGTAGGTAATTTAGTTTACACTGATATATACCTTTTCCACGTGTAATAATTAAACCACACGGTATGTTCATTAGGTATACTCTTGTAGGATCTAAACCCACTGATCATGTAGGTACCTTATAATTTTGCAGATATTAATATTCATAATTGAAATTATAATTTGCAGGATATAGGTACGCACCATCCCGAGGCAGCTCAAAGGCAGTGATTACATTGTGCGATTGCGTACCGAAGATTGCATAGCACTAGTTTATTGTAATCGTCTTGGCCTACTGCTAAAACAGTAAGCAATTTGCTGATGTGGCAAAAATCATATTATATTCAAACCTTTGACCAATTTTGTTTTTATATTTGTTATAGAAGAAAGAAAGAAAAAATCACTGTTTACTTTTTTCTTTAGTTTTATACACTTACCAATTTTTTTCATTTACTCATGAGTTTTGTATGTTGTGTGCTAAGAATAAGAAATAAACAAACGAATATCTATATCTATGTAAATCTGGATTTTAAATAAACCTAACTGGCAGCGAACGTAGACGACTTGAATATTCATAGGTTTCCAGAGCGACAGAGTGACCTACTGGGAGCCTCCAACAAGAGGTTATGTTTCCATGTCTAGTGGGGCATGTCGTATGCTGTGCTTTTCGAGAACTTTCTGTACGAAAGGAGGGTTCACTGGACTACCCGCTGAATTTATAAACAGAGTCTGAACAGTGCGTCAAATTCCACCAGCATTTTTATTAGTGCAGTACATGAATCTGTCTCTAGAGGAAATTCTTCATGGTTTATAAACTTAGTATAAACTTTTGTCATAATAGTTGAAATGAAATGAAAAAAGCAGATGATTTATTGGTGCGGGTTTGACACATAGACGTATCAAAATGATTTGAGTTTGAGAGAGTGAATCCGTCAGTGACTGGTGCTAACTCTCCAGGTTAGTAATATCGCCAGGAATGCTCATAACAAGGGTGTTTGAGTCTGTACGAGTTGACAACCACGTCTGTATTACAGTTTCATAGTAATTAAGATAATTAAACGAACATCGAACAGTCCAAGGCCTACAAGTAGTCCGTCAGATAATTTTGCATCTCATCCTTTTAATATTTTAAACTTAAATGTATATATTGTGTTTCAATCCGCAGCATCATTTATTCACAAAGAAAATTACTACTAATACATTATTTACAAAATTCACAATATTTTCAAAATACACATAAAACAGTGGAGCTATCTAGACAGTTTTTAAAAATAAACATTACATTATATTAATTAACTAGTTTTTTTTGTGAGCAGAGTTTCGGTAAAATTCAATATTACATAAACAATATTTCATTGTTTGGTCAAGAGGTAATAAAAACTCTTGCTTATGCAGCAGACTCTGTTTTTTCCATCTGTGGAATATAAGACGGAATATCTTGAAGATGCACTTTATTGTATTCCTCCTAAGCTTTTACGCTATAAATTCTGTCATGCGTTCAAAATGAAAAATAGTAGTACTTTGCAGACGTGATAAACGAGAACGAGCAATGTACGCGACACGGAGGAATGCTATTCCACATTCAAAATATACAACATTAAAAACACGCCACACCACCTTTTTGCACGCCCAGGAAGACTGGTAGACAATGCTCTTAGCATTAAGTCCTCCTAGCACTACTTGTTTGTGTGAAATTTTTAAACAAATAAATAAATAAACATTCTATAACTCTATTGTAAAAAAATAAAATAAGTAGGGTCTATCTTATAGTTACAGTAAAATCATGATTAGGTACGAAGTTATGGTAATCTGCAGTTGAGAGAGAAAATTCCGGGCCATCTAAGAAAAATTTAGTAAGTATCTTGATGACCCGGAACTATTGCTCTTGACTGTAGAAATAACAGTAGCAATTATTTACAAAGAGCTTGCATCAAAGAGTTTCTACGCATTGTAAATATTAAAAACAAAAAAAAAAAAATTAAACATTTACATCAACAAAACTCAATTCTGATCCAATTCGCTAAAAGTTATGAATTGTGTTTTCGCTCGTCTACTTCCATTGTTTTCCATTCAATTCCTATCGAAAACAATCGCGTTGATGAACTACACTTGAAAATACCATTCCGAGTTCATCAATCATACGATAGAGTGCAATGACTCAGCTGGCTTCAGTTTTAGCTGCTGGAAAACCCGCCACCGCCTTTTGACAGGCGTAAAAGTAAAAAAGAATGGGCATAAGTGTATTGAGCCTAGTGCCCAATAGTCGTCTTACAGTCGACCGTTTTGAGGGCCCATGGAAAAGGCTTAGAAGTAAGACAATGATTATGCCATCAAAAGCCATGGTTACACCAGTTAAGCTGTTGTTGTAAAATTTGATCTTGACGTCAGCAAAACAATAAATGAGTCTACTTTGTTCGTAGCACAGTATCCACAAGAGTCTCTACGTAAAATATGGCTGCAGTATCCGACTCGGACGGAGTACAAAGCAGGCAAATCCCTACGCTGGTCTCCATTGCCAGCAAGTTGGCTATATGAATCAAAGGTAGTATTATTATTCGATAATAATAATATAAGGACGAAAAGGTTACAATCAATTTTGAAGCTTAGCTTTTATAAAAATACTGAATTATTGAATTTTAAACGACTGAATACGAATTGACGCTATGTAATTTTTTTTCAAAATCGTGGTTTTAGAAAAACCTAAACGTGTACTTTTATTTTATTCGATTTGTGTGAATGAAAAATTACATTGCAATCACGAGGCGTCCACCGTTTTTTAGTAAATCACAGCTTATTCAGTTTATTTTTCGTTCATCTGTCATGACTATTGTTGGATGTGACCCGAAAAGGGTAAGCCGGGAGATGATCTCACCGTGGAACAGCAAATGACGAATGGGCCCCATATAAAATTTACTTACCTACCTGGTGTCAAAGAAAAATCAGTGTTATTGTAGCCTAAGAGCCGGTGAACCCCAGACCTTCGTTATTTTATAAAGGCTGAAAGTTTGTCAGTTGGGAGCATGCACTGGCAAACTTTGAGCCTTTATAAAAAGATCGGCCACACATATATTTTTTTTTTTTTTTTTTGTTTTCATGTTAAATACGGTTATCTGTATTACCGCGTACAGCCTTATTGCGGTTTGATTCCCTCAAAATATTCAGACCAACATTCGTTGACCAAAGTCACTGATTGGGTTGACTGTTGAAGGCACATATTTAGGCCAATTACTTTTTTGCAGCTCTTTTTTATAATCGGCGCAGCTAAACTTATTAAGTTGAAAATGTACACAAATTAATATTCAGTGTAACAAAAACAAAAATGAGCTGTCTTCCAACAGTAATTTAAGCCCTTTGAAGCTGCGCGTCGCAAACCACTTTGTTTAAAAGTGTTTGGTTTGGTGCTTACAAACTAAAAACTTCTGTTACGCAACGAGGATTAGAACATTGTTACAAAATGAAACCAGCTTCCGTTTAAAAAGTTTAAAGTAAAATAAATTGGTTTGAAAACAGTTTTGCATTGATTTGCTTGCAAACATTGCTCGTTTCACAATGGAAAAAATAATTGACAGGTGTCATAGCTCAGTCGGTAGTAGCTCTGCCTTCCGTGTGGGTCGTGGGTTCGATCCCCACCGAGAACAAACATTTGTGCGTTGTAAACATAGATGTTTGTTCTCTGTCTGGGTGTTTCTATGAATTATAAGTACTCGTATGTATTTACAAAAAAAAATGACTGTATGTATGTATTCTATCAGCCATCTAGTTTCCATCGTACAAGCTTTGCTTAGTTTGGGACTAGAATGCGTTGTGTTAAGTGTCCGTGAATATTTATTTATTTATTATTTACTAGATTTGATTCTGCTTTAAATTATTTTTTACTCCTGCAATTGCCAGTCGAACAGTGTGGTAAAATTGATAAGATATTTTCTGAAACTGAATAAACGAATCTACCCTCAAAGGATTTGTGAGGGTGAAGAAGGGTTGAATCATGCTACGTGAAATAAAGTGTTTCCGCTTTTCATGAGCCATCAGTTTGTTTCCCGATAAATGTTTCTGATTTGTTTTGTGACGTTGATTTGTTTGATAAACATCTTGTCTGTTATGTACTCTTGTTTATTATTGGACGCTATAGTTATCAGTTACTAATATTTTAAACGTAAAATCTGCAGTTTTGCTACTTATAGCTAGGTTGTTTAAAATGGCCTTTAAGTTTTTTTTTAATGCCTTCTACAAGTGGTCTCGCGGTCTGATAACTAAAAATGAGAATGTTGTTTTCAAAATGTGGTGCGGTATCAAACTTTTTAAGGACTAGGTATAAGTATGCCTAACTAGCACAGTAGTAACTAACTACCCATTCATAGACGGGATAGTTTACACAATGCGCAGGTTATATTTCAAACGTCATTATTTTGGGATTAGTTTACTCATTTGTGACAATGTGCTAAATAGAATGTGACAAAGTTGTAGATTCGTTTATTTTATTTGGTAGACTTTTAGTTTGTTAGAATTAGCATTTTCCGTTACGTAGGTTAGTCCTTACCCGGTGGTAGGTGTTCGTCAGGATTGAAAAACTCAGTAAAAGTTCGTATGAGCTAGTAGCCAACTCTGTTGATTTTAGGCTGCCTCGTGGCTAGCGGAATGCTAGAGTAATGTTTAAAGTGCTCTTCGAAACGCACTCAGATGCAAATGCCACTAACTGTCACCCATCCACCAACATTGACCACGCAGAACGTGGCTTACGTTCGAAAATTGGTGAAGATTGACTAAGCAAGTTCCGCCTTCATTTTTCCAGCATTCAAGTCTTGTTTGGTGTTAAGTTACCCTCTTACATCGTAGTATTACTAAATAACGGTAAAGTATTCTGCAAAATACAAAATAATGTCTGTGCCATTGGGCTGATAGTAAAATCCACTTAATAGCCGCCAGCACGCGAACTGCAAACTAAATAGGACAGTTTACTAGTTTTAATTATTACTTTCTATAGTTTAGGTACTCGTCAATTAATTATGAAACGAACAGTGCACACGAACCTATTAAATTAAGGTTTTAAACAATGTTTTAGGTCAAACTGACTTTACAGCCTAACTAACCAATAGACAATTTACAATCGCTAGAGAATAGAAAACGTAAATATTTTTCACACACACACCTCTCAGCCTCCCACAGAGTGGTATTTTCTCACCAAATCTAAGCTTATCAAATTGTTCACAAAACAGATACTTTATCTAACTTTAAAATCCGTTCATTACGCTCCTTTAGCGTGGGCTTAGTGGGGTCCATTACGTATAATTATGTAGGATTGTATTTCGTTGTTTAGGAGACTCTATTTCAGCTGGGCTTTATAAAAAGAAGATTAGACCCTCGTTCATTAATTACATTTAAAACCATAAAATTAAACATAATACTGTCTATGTTTATAGGATGTTTTGTTACGTCATACTTATACCACATACTTACTAAATTATAAGCTTGACTAGCAATTGGCCAATGTACATACTTTATTGGACCTATTTTCAACTAAAACTTCAACCATTTTTAGTAGAAACCCGTTCAACTTTGGATACCATCAGACTGCAGTGACTTAGGAAAATATAATAAAGTATTGTGAGGTAAGATTGAATGTTTACCTTGTAAGGCATGTTACGCAATTGGTCTCAGTTATAACTCGTTATTATTACATGACGGAGACCCTAGGACGGCCTACAAATACTAGCTCGTAATGTACCCTATTACACATTCGTTCAACGGTCATAAAAGGGGATTATTATAACTTCCCAGAAAGTTATTACGCATTGATTGCGCTGCCGTCGATGCATAGCAATGAGCCAGTATTTTAATATCGCTAGTGGTGGTTTTAAGGCTGTGTGCGCACTATGTAACCAGCCTCCCACTGCCAGATAATGTGGTTTTTTTTGTGTTCGTCACTTGTGACGAACAGACAAATCAATTCAATTCTTCATTCTTTAAAAAAAAAAAAAAAACAAGTTTGAATGACTCTTCAATTAGTAGTATAATACTACGAATTGAAGACTGTTATAATTTTGTGCGTGGATAATGATCACATTTTTCTAGCAATGGTGATACAATCGTCGCCTGAAATCCTGGATCAAGGTAAGTAATATTTCTGAGTGCAATTTCATTATGACGAACTTTCATTCTCTGCTAATATTTGTATTGGATGTTTTAAGGTTATGTTGTGCCATTTGTAAATAAAGTAAGTTTCAGTTCGTGATAAACTAGAGTTTCCACTTAAAATGATTCGCAGTTGAAAATAAATATTTTTATTTGTGCAGTGACTCGCTTCGTGCGAACGTGTCACGAGAGTTTATAATTAATTCAGAAGCTGCGATCAAAGGCACGTAGTTAATGGCTGACCGAAGCCGGCCACTGGGAATAGTTAAACGTTGAAACGTTACCGTTGGTAAAAAGTTGAAGAGGATGGTAAATTCAGTAATGGCTCTGCAAATGTCAATGTCCTTAGAGTTTTAAAGAAAGCCTAGTCGAGTTTTTGTGTGGAAAGCTGGTGTAAAACATACACGAGGTTTAATGTAGACCAAGCTTCTTAAAAAATCCGCTCAGTATCGCTGGGCGTCAAACGTCGTACTAGGCCCTCTGGGCCGCGGCGACTGCTTACCACCAGGTGGGTCGTATGTCTGTTTGTGTCGTTGGTCTGTACCTGTACTTACAGTGGAAAAATGCAAATTCAAATATTTAAATAAATAGTAAATTACTAGATTAATCATGACTCTATCAATTCGAAACCGGGAGCACGTCCTCAGTGGTCGTGGTCAGTGAAGCAATGTTACCGTTAACCGTTAATGCTTGCATCATCTGTTTCTTCCATCACTTATTTTCATAAAAAGTGTTGGTTATATAAGTAGTGTTAGTATAGCTATGTTACTAAATCAGTTGCGTACATACAATTTTTCCTGTCGGTTCAAAAGAGTGACACGATGATTATTGGTAACCACGAAAAGAGCACTGTTCAGTCTCATATCGTAAATTTTTCCAAACAAAAGAATTGATTTGAATTTAATCTCTTCCCACACATTGAAAAGAGCACTCGACCGAATGCAGAGAGCCCTTGTGCCGCGGCCTAGAGTGGGTTTTGTTCTTTCCCTGCTATTACTTCTCATCGTCTATGTCACTTCAAATCATTTTTCATAAAAATGGATACTACCCCATTAAACTAAGATTCAGTATTGGTTAGATACCACGATTTTAAAACATTGGCACAAGAATATGGTTCTTAGTTCTGTGGCTTTTCAAACTTTTCTCTAGTGGTATAAAATTGAGGAAAATATTTAATTCTACTTAAACTTAGCGTAAATAATGGAACTTTTTGGTAATGCTTGTTTGCTGAAGTTGGGTAATATATTTAAGAAAATTGGAGTTTTGTTGAAAACTTCAGAAAATTGAAGTGGATGTTTGAATTTGTCTAGATTCTTGAAGAAGTTAATGCGATCCACTTCTTAGAAAATTAAAGCTACAAAAAAGAACTTTTAGAATTAAAACTAAGTCAAAATCTTCGACAGCGTATTCCTTGACATCCATCTCCAAATCGCCTCCAAAGCAATTTCGTGTTCTATGCGAACAAATCGCTTCTCAAAACCTAATAATTAAAATACCTTTGCGAAACGTAATCGTCTAAGATGAAAAGGGATTGAAGGTATAAATCTTTTAATAACCGGCTCAAGTCCTTTGTACCGAAGCGGGTTTAGTAAGAAAGATACCCGCTTGATAACAAACTTATACTTAGCCATGCTTAATAAAACCGGATAAGCGATTGATAAAGGATTGTGTAACGTGAGATTATCTACGTCGGCCGATTTTCGAGATGGGGGAATAAGTTTTTCTGTAAATAGCCATTTTTTTTTTAAATTTTTTTTTTATACAATATAGGCAGCCGTTTGACCACAATCTCACCTGATGTTAAGCAATGATGTGGTCGACGATGTAGCACGGCTACCTAGAAGATACCTATTCACTCTACTCTTGAAAACTTCCAAATTATAGTCAAATTTTTTCCGCTGACTGTAAATTCCTCAAACATGTTAAGTACTGTAGATAAAAAATATCCATAGTGGATATTTTCTGCAACCACACACCACTTTTTACTGTCCTGTCCCAATATTCAATCCTGAATGATACTGAATCCGACTTACTGCAGGATTCGTAGTTTGCTCCAGTCTCGAGATTTTTTAACACGTTAAAAACTCGAAAAAATTATGTCTAGCTCACTGGAGGATTCGATTTTTTTCAGAATACGAATCTCCTAAAAATATCAAACGTAGGCACTAGGCAGGCCATGCCACGCCATGCGTAGCGTACTAAGCAGAACTGTCTTGGGATAGAAAATTACATAATTATAGGTAGTATCCAAAGCTCGGTTCGATCTACTACATAAAAAACTATTCGTCTCTACTTTAGACTTGTCAAAAACAAGGATGGAAATATTTAAATCTAAGAAATATCATTATTCGGAGTTGAACCCGGCCTAAGTGGGTAACATTTCATATTTCATTCAGCTATCGAAGTGGATGCGATGTGTTACTTTGAATCCATTAGTCGATCTAGGCTTGGTTACTAGTATAGTATTACATGATCTGTGGCTTGGTCTAATTGGCTTTTTACCTAACTACCAAAAGCTTTTATGTCATGAGAGTCACAAAATGACAGACAAAATGACTTTTATCAAATCTCAACAAAATTCCATTGTGGTTGCTAACTTGCAATGCGAATAAAACATATTTTTTTAACCCTGATTTTAATGAAGCTGGTTAAATAAGCCCTTACGTTTGGCAGCCAAAGCTAGACCAGCCCAATGCTAGATAAACAGGCCCTAGTATTAGTTTCCATGAACGGCATCGATGGGCAATGGGCATTGTGCACATTCGGCGGGCTGCCAGGCCCATCGACGCAAACGCTCACAAACGTTAGCAGCCACAATGCCGCCTGTCACGAGCACTCGTTCGCACATTCAACCACAGCTTCATTGCTAGTCAGTTCCTACGTAAATTCAGCTGGTACTTCTATTGTAGCTTGGAAATTTGATACTGAAAAAGTTATTGAAATTCAATAATGTTTCAACGTTTCACTTTTTGATGTTTTTGATCAGTCAAATTATTCTACAAGGAGGTAAATTCGCAGAAACTGAAAGAGTATTTCCCAGGTGTTAAATGATTTTGTGTTAGTATTTGGTAAGTACCAAGATATTTAATAAACCATGGCGCTTACGAAATTAAA
The DNA here is from genome assembly GCA_918843925.1 of Eulithis prunata. Taxonomy (NCBI): domain Eukaryota; kingdom Metazoa; phylum Arthropoda; class Insecta; order Lepidoptera; family Geometridae; genus Eulithis; species Eulithis prunata. Next base: position 1,869,523 of record OU974019.1, on the reverse strand, counting down.
AATTATCCCTAAAAAGCTAGTTAATGAAGCTCTAAATAACATTCTATTGATTTTGAATAATTTTTATCCGAACGAATATCATGACAAGAAGCTTAGACACACTTACACACTTAGATCTTAGATCTATCTTCGAACGGTGCACCTTTTTCACCGCCTGATCAATCAATCTCTTAAAGGTTTAGGTATTAAATTTCAGTTATCATAAAAACTATTTTAGTTTCAGAGACAAAAAATTACTAAGCTCTTGCAATTATGACAAGGATCAAATAAATGATTGTTAAGCGAGGTAAGCTTACTTGTTACATACTACTTTTACTTGTTTTTATGAGGCATTATAAAAAGAACGTGAATTTCTAGCGACTTATTATTTTTTGTACTTTTACCCACTTAAATAATAAAATGGGCACCATGTAGGTTAAAATATTGGTGTAAATGCATCGTTATTAACGCGTCTAATTGCTTCAAAATTATACAATGAACGAGAAACGTTTTGTTTTCATAATATTGTATAGAAAATTAAAGCAAAGTAAACGAAATAATGTCCCTACGCTTTATTATCGAAAAATTATGCGACTTTTGTTTCAATTTCATACTAAACAAAGACGTGTAACATTCTTCTTTCAGTTTATTTTCTTTGTTGTCGTATATTTAAAAAAAAATACGATTTTAGCGTCGTTTATCATCGCGTAGAATTATTCTCATCAAATTCATCAAACCGCAGTACCAAACCCGCTGTTATTCGGAGAAATCGTAACACTTTCTAAACATTTCATTGGACAGACATTTTTCCACACAGTTGGTTCATTACGTAATCATCCGTACTTGTACAAGTAAATAGACGCCCATTTCACAATCTATCGACTCAGCAAACAGCGTGTAAGTTACAGCGGTTGAACACGTGGATATCTAAAGCAAATGGATGCGTATCAGATTTTTTTTATACTTGGTTTGAAACGTGCTTTTTTATGCAGAGGGTAAGTAAAGGATAATGTGTGCATGTACCTAAGTTTGTTCCTTTGTGGCGCTCCAGTAGAGAATACACGCGTGGGCCAATTTTGATGATTCTTACGCCATTATGATAGTTAAAATTTGTTATAATTCAATAGACATCAAGAGCTAGTCAGGGATTTTAATTTTTTTTGTAAAATTCATTTGTTTCATTTACTTAGTAGAAGATTTTAAGAATGCATCCATCTGCAAGTCTGTCGAAGCAAACTGCCAAGTTGATCAAAATTAAATATTTTTATCTGAGTTTTTTATGCAAAGCTACGAATATTTTGTACATTTGAACTTTTTGTCTCTTCTCTCATCCACGTTTGAGGTCTAGTTCCGGTCCGGATCGGAAATCGGCCCTTCCGATCCAAGTGTCCGGTTTTATATCCTGTCCGAGATGTTTTCTTGACTGATGAGTGCTAATCTCCCTTCAGCCTGAACTATTTTGATGGGAAAGAAATGAGAATTACTTTTAATGGAATGTCATCGACATTTGCCCCGACGGGTGTACTACGGGTATAGATAGACCATTTGTATCACAAACTAAGTTAAGTACAGTCAGCAACTATTGATCAACAAAAAAGACAATCCAACAATGTTTTGGGAGCTTTTGTTTCTATCTATCTAATGTATCTTTTTAAAAGATAAAAAAATAACAGTCACGAATTTTTGCTCTGAATAAGTTGGGTTTATAACTGTTGGGTCGATAATTAACGGATAAGTTAAATTAACTGCACAAATTAACCATCAAACCAGAAAAAGTTCTAGCTTTAGATAATAAACAATTACAACAAACTATAGAAATATGATACCCAGCCCGTCAAAATGTTTGAAATATTAGCTCATGTGTAAAAGCCTCGTATATGTTCGCTAACCTAACCTAAATAACTTTGGGTCGTAATAACAAGAACAATTTTACGCAACGTTTGTTATTGGAAGTATGTTAGCATAACATTAAAAAAAAACTCTTATTTTCATTGCTTTCAGATAAGGTTGTTATACTTCAAAAATAAACTTGCGTATAAAATACTTTTGCCAGTATTTTCAATCCACTCTATTCTAAATATTTAAAACTAAATATTTTGCTGTGTAATTACAATACGTTTTGTCTAATAAAATCACGGAAGAACAACGAGCAACGTAGTTGGCAACGATGTGAATCGTTGCCGCGTTGTTCGTACGCTGCTAATTGGTTCAAGTTGGACTCCGGCATAGATTTTTCTATCAGTTTTTCATTCAATAAGTCTTTGCTTGAATACGGCTCGAATCTCAATTCATAGTTCAGCATAGAGTCTGAAGTAAGCTTCAGACTCTATGACTCTTATGCAAGAGAAAATTATAAATAGAAATTGTGCCAAGAGCATGAAAAACTCAAAGATGTCATAAAAACGATCACGGGTAAAACTAGGGCCACCATGCTTTCTTTTACGGAAAATAATGATGTTTGCTTATATTTTTGTGATTTATTTTTTTAATTAGATTAAGCTTTTATCGACAATATAACATGCTGGCATGTACAATTGTAGATAGGTAGATCATAAAAACAATTAAAAAATATACATACTTACCTATTAAGTTTTTTATCTCCTAAGAGTTAAGATTATGTGTTGAATACCTACTCATAAACACCTGTATTATGTTCCATTTACGAATCAATTTCATTGCTAGCTTGCGTGTTCGTATACGCGGAAAATGCGTCCAGCCATTAGTGCCGTGTGCTAACAGGCCTGCCAGCAAATACGTGTGTTGACATTATGCTTGATGGTCTACTGTTTGAATTGCCGAGCTTGTGTACGTACTCGTGTGATGTGATGTGAGGGTAAGGTCAGCCTTAGTTTACACAACTGAGGCTTCCGACAGTCAACTTCGCTACTCTGATATAATTTGCAGTGTGCTTTTATTGGGTGCTTTTATTGGTCCAGTTATTGTAACAACCATGGCATGCACAGCCTGGGAATACACAACCATAGAAAACAGCCAGAATTGCACGACCCAGGAAAATATAAACTTGTAATTCATGTAAAAGCTCTTGATTGGGCGAAACTCAAAAACTACATCGGCTGTTATGTGCGCAATTAAATAGTATTTGAAAATGCAATATGTATGAAACAGCTAATTTTCTTTAGACACGCAAAACAAACAAATGAAACGAATCTATACAAAATCAACATAAGTAATCATTATACGTTCAAATTAGGTCAAACATTTTTGAATATCTCGCAGATTGGCAAAAGGAAGTTCGCCTAAATAAGGTGCTGAAATTTTTGCCTAAATTTCCATTTTCATTTGTGAATTAAACGGAAAAAGTCCACCCGGGTAGAGATACAAGAAAATTTAAGTATTTTTGAGATTTGTCATGTCAAAGCAATTAAGAAAATTAGGATTTATTTATTTATTCGTATGGCGTTCAGACAATCGTTCACAATATAGAATGGCTGCTGTACCTGTTCCTAGAACCTCACAGCACCACAATCGTTCAGAAAATTAGGATGAGGCTATTAGAAAACACTAGGTTGTACAGTACACGTCAACTTTGTAGTAGGTATACCTACGTTAAACGAACCCACTATGCACACCTATCGTTTTCACGTCATACAACAGAATATTACTATTATTAATTTATTTTATTAGTACAAGTCATATCTACTACATAACCCGGCTTTTACTAAAAAGGCTACGTGTACTTATAGTTAGTACTTCTACGATAAACGAGAGAATAATTACTGAGTAGCCTACTCGATTACAAAGTATATCTCACATCGAATCGAATCTCTGTAACCTAATATCATTTATAGCTAGTTGTGTAGGCGATAGGGCTTTTGCATACAAAATGATACCGATCTGATACTTTCTGGAAAAATAATGTCGTTGTGAGCGCTGATACAAGAAAGAAATAAAAATTGCTTGTTAGGTATAATAATATAATTTCCCCCAAATTGGTAAAATAAATTAGTATGGAAATCGAACCACCTTGATGTAACCACACGCTCGCAAAGCAATTTAAATAGCTATATCATATTTTGCTTAAAAATTGTTTACCTGACTGTACAATGCAGCTGTTTTTAATGTTATCCGAATCGTCACAACAAAAATGATTAAAATCAAAAGTGACAATTGGGACAATTTTGTCCGTATATTTTGTCCGAATCGTCACTAAGTCATACGGTTTGAGAGAGAGCATCTAATTAATGTACTTTTAAAGGCGTTGTTGTTTCGTTTTTAAGTTTTACCTTAGAATCACTACCATCATCTCCACACTACGTCCAGGTTAGTTGGTAGATAATGCTACATAGCATTAAACTCGCCTCTGTACGATTTTTTAAAGTGCAATAAAGAATTTTCTAATGTAATCTAAGTAACTGTGTGTCATCTTCTGGGTGGACGATATCGTATAGGTGTCGTGTCGGTAGCAGTGTAAAAACGCCCATTCTGTTTTCGGGAACTAAAATATCTTAATTAAAGCCTTCGTATTTTATTACGCAATTAACTTAGATATCTTAAAATTGTTTTGAGTTTGAGTAAATATTCGTAGTTCTGAGAATTCAGAGACCACCTCTGGATATGGCGTTTTTCACTGTCGCCGAGACGATATCGACACGATATCGGGGACAAGCTAATGTCATATACTTTGTACTAGATACTTTCACACCGCGTTTACATCGAGTTACACTCGTATTATTGTTCGAGTCGTTCGAGCAACTGACTGTCGGTATAGTCGGTACAGGGCAAACGTTATTACAATTATTTGCCTACGAGTTGCTTAGCCTTAGATGGTTTTAATTACATGAATGACTCGAATTTGCCTAGCGAAATAGTTTACCTAATTTAAATTACAATACATTTAATTACATTTTTTTTATTAGGGAAACAAACAGTACAATAATAATTATAGATATAAAACTTAAAATAGCACAGAAACCAGTGAAGCTTCTTGCTTCTTGTTATCCACTGCCGAGACTGCCAGACAGAACAAAATTAGTTCGTAAGTATTTTGATGCGTGCATTTATTACTCATACATGCACTTCTCTTTAGCACGTACGACCGCTGCTGGGTAAAAAGAAAAAATAAAAGACAATTTTCAACTTTTCTTCACAACTTTAAAACAAAATTCTAATAGTCACACCGCTATATAATTACAGACGTTATATGACGGTCACAAACCAGCAGCGGTTTCAATATTATAGGCGCAAGTAGGCCCCTAGAAACTAAGCGGTTATTAAGTAAACTTAAAACTTGGTTATTGCAACCCGTATTTGTTAGGCAAACTAAATATTCGCTAACTAATAGGGGCTTGGTTGAGATTTTAATACAAATTCACTTATTAGGTCCTATGTACTAGTATAGTATTATATGATCGTTAGGTTATATTTGACAGGCGTCACAGTTCAGCCACTTTTTTCCAAGGCTCCATTAGCCAAGTTGACTTATATAATTTTTTTTGTAAATACATACTTATGATACATATAGAAACACCCAGACACAGAACAAACATCTATGTTTGCCACACACAAATGTTTGTTCTCGGTGCGCGGGGATCGAACCCACCAAAATCTATCTAAAAATAGCTAGAGTAGAAAACAAAAATGTGTAAGAATGGTCATTTCCATACATTTTTATAAGTTTTCAATTCTCAAACGATTGTTCTTGTATAAACAAACATGGCTTTACCTTTAATAAAAACACGACAAAAAATATTGTATACTCACGAGGTCGGTGCAGATACAGAGTAAAAGCGTTCTTGTTCTCCGATAATATCGTGTCGTTGCTCGTTGGCAGTGTGAAATCAGCCGTAGTAGAGATGATTCCCATTTCAATTAATCTAAGCAAGCTGTCTATGTGTCTCCGGGTAGTTGTGTTCATATCCGGGGAAAGCCTTACATTTTATGACAATATAGATATTATTATAATTAAATAATAATATAATAATAATGTTTTGATGTATTGTAGAGTTGATCCATTTATAGCTTGTTACATAGCTTGTTTTTTACGTGTAATCACCCGAATAACATTACTACACTACATTACCATATTTTTCATAACTTTCATCTTACTTTTTTTTCGTAAAAAAATATTTATTTACTCCCTTAATATTTATATACAATAATAACCTCAAAAAACTCTTTGAAAAACGAAATAGCTACTTACATACTTAAAAAAATACAACCTTACAAAACGAGCCCACGCAGACACAACTTGGTAGACAACTTCTATTTAGAAAAAAATGTGTTAGTAATATAAATTAAATGGTACCAAGATAGCAAGCTCTATATTTTACTTCGACAGCTTACTTAATTGTGCTAAACCACCATATTGTCAAATAATTTAATTAAAAAGTTCAATTTCGCCATGTAAATAGCGAGATCAAAAGTGAAAATGACTTTCTTGTGGCGCGGATCTTGAGATTAAATTTTATGAATAATTCACCGCGGTCTTTTTAGATTTCGATTTATAGAGGCTATTATTAGATACCGTCAGAAATAAGTAAGAAACTAAGGGGTCTCAATAGACGCTTTGATCATGCAACGTTCAAAGGTTGGTGGATGTTGGCAATATTTGTGAAGTTAGCTGTTTGTGATGGGCGAATCTTGATAACTTTTAAAGTTCCATACTAACTATATCTATTCTGTGTCATTACGGGGAAGTCTGGGGAAGTAGGTACGTACCTACTTACTGAGCCATGACACCTGTCTGACATGTTTGTATTTACGTAAACACAAACATGTCAGACAGGCGTCATGGCTCAGTCGGTAGTAGCTCTGCCTTCCGTGCTGTGGGTCGTGGGTTCGATCCCCACCGAGAACAAACATTTGTGTGATGTAAACATAGATGTTTGTTCTGTGTCTGGGTGTTTCTATGTAATAAAAGTATGTATTTACAAAAAAAAATGGATGTATGTATTCTATCAGCCATCTAGTTTCCATCGTACAAGCTTTGCTTAGTTTGGGACTAGAAGGCGTTGTGTTAAGTGTCCGTGAATATTTATTTATTATTATTTATTTATGTCGGTTTCAGCATGACATGTGCACGTGCACTATGATATATTACTTGGAATAATTGAAAAACTAATCACTTTACTGTTCAAATAGATGTGTGAAATTCAAAGTATTCTTTTGAAATGCGAATTAGACCCGATTCAAAACTACACGCTCAAATAAAGGCTTTCACGTGGTTTTGAGGCTTTGCAGGGATCAAATAAGAGCTAACTGGTATCACAGAATACTTAAAAATAATTAGCAATAAGTTGTGTGGGTCCGATGGTAAATAATATAAAACTTTTATTAAAAAAAAAAGTGATTCCTATAGGTTGGCTTAGTTTGGAGCTTGATGGCCCTGTGTGAAATATCCATTAACATGAAATAAATTATGTGTTCTTGTTCCGATATCTATGCATCATTCTTTATTTTGAAACTGTCTAAGTGCTCGTATATTTCAAAAAGTTTCAACTCTCGAATTAATGGAAGTTTTAAAATATATTGGTAAACTAAGAGTTCACTAACTGTTGTGTAATCTGCACCTGTCTAAGAAATCTGAAGTAATCTTCATAATAAACTTAGCTATTAATACTTAGCTGTAATATTCCAGCTTAGTACCTTGAATGTGTGTGTACTCATACAGATTTTTGTAGATAACTGATCGTTGATTGCATGCTAGTTATGTGGTGGTCATTTGATATTGCAACCGTGTTGAAAAACCAACCTTTGTCCTACTAATCCTATCCTACTTCTTAGTGGCGCCACATTTTTCGACACGAAAGGGCAGTTACGTCAGTTGCTTCAGGCGCGAAAACAGTGGGGTGCTAGGCCGGGTAACCTCCACGCGGTGCATCCTGGAAACACCATGAAACACGCCCGCAGAGTACTGTGGACGTGTTTCATGGTGGCCAGTAACCCGGCACGGTGGGCCTCTCCGCGTGTCCCTCTGATAAGCAGAGGGCACTGCGTGATGAGGCAGGGTAGACTTCGGTCTACCCAGGTGGGTCCGGGCCCCCTTGTTTGGTGGCCCGGACGACGGGGGCCTTAGGCCCCCGAGCGGGGGAGAGCGCGCGGGACGACGCGGAACTGTCCCGCGCCGCTCTGACGCATGGTGGCGAATGGCGGGACCGCATTAGAGCACCGGCCCCGCATTGCAGACATTCGCCACCAGCGGACGAGAACGGCCGAGCCGCTTGCCGTTCCCAGGCCCCACCCTGCAAGGGGAGGGGCGTGCGGGCCCCACTGTAATGGCGGGTTTCGTCGGCGGGGGACTGGACGTAAAGGCTCTGCCGGTTTCCCAGTCCCCCCCCCACTAAGACGACGCAGGAGCGCCGCTGGGTTTTTAGTGGGTATACCGGCCTGGCGGGAGGCCGGGGAGTCCCACATACCCCCCTTCATGCTCTCTAGTGGAGGGGGGATGCGTCATGCATTTTCCCAGCGCAAAAAAAAAAAAAAAAAAAAAAAACACAAAAAAAAAAACCCCCGAAAACAGTGATTTATCAGAAAATAACCTAGGTGTCACTAATTCTAGTACTATACTAAAAAATCGATACACGCGTACGAAGTCGCGGGTTTCAGCTAGTTATTAATAAACTCGATGTTCGAGTACGTTTTGTCTTTCGAATATGCATGTCAAAAGACAATCGATGAAGAGAATGAGAATAAAATCGATGTAAGCTTAGAATAGTTACACCAACTATTCCAAGCTTACATCGAGTTTATTAAAACAGGGTAAATGTTTGTAGCACCTTCAGCCAAGAGGAGTTCGGTTTATTGATGAATTTCTGAAACTTTTTAACAAGACTTGTAAACAATTGCTGTATAACAAGGTAACTTTGCAACTGTGACGTCATGTATATCAAATCGGTTAGCCATAAATAGGTACGGGAAATTGAAAACCGCCTGTGATTGGTTATAAAATCTTTAAAAATGTGACATAACATTAATAAACGTTTTGAGAATGTGAAAGCAAAGTCGCCATTCTTTTTAGTCGAGGATAAAAATTAATTTGATTTGTCATATTTCTGTCGTGACTAAAAATGTATTTCCAGATTTCAAGTGTCTTGGACCGTCAGAATCACAGAGTAGACATTATATCAAAATAACAAAGCGTTATTTTATCCTGCGCGGCACATTTTAGCTGTGTTATTTTTATTTTTTTAAAACAAACGCTTTTGTATGTATTAGGTACTGTAATAACTAAATAATTTGTAAAGATTGGTACACGGCTACTGAGAATACCGTGGACGGCCTATAGAACCAATGTGTCTATCCTGAAACAGCTGAAACTACAACATCGAAAGCGGTTGTCCTATACTTGCCTGCACAGAATTTTAAAATACTTTGGCCACATTGCTCGCTGAAATAACGATAACATCGAGAGACTAATCGTAACAGGCAAACTAGAAGGCAAAAGACCGAGAGGGCGCAGTCCTAAGCGCTGGGCGGACCAAGTATCGGAACAACTGGAAATGTCGGTGCACCAGGCATTTCATCAGGCCACCGACCGCTCCGAATGGAGCCGCTGTCCACAGGGCTTTGGCAGGGAGTCACGATCCTCAACAATGAGAGACCGATTATGGAGGAGGAGGAGGTACACTATGCTTTGCACAGTTTAACTATGGGAAATATGTGTATTTTGGTGAACTTTGAGATGGGGCAGTACGGAACTACGGATAGTAATATACAGAAAAACGTCCCTAAGTGTTAAAGATAATTTAGACCAGCAATACACCATCATGATTCATCATATTTTTATCTACAGAATTGCTCACATAATGAATGTTTTTAAACATACATGGTGCTCCAAAATGTAAAGTGATTATCTCCTTACACGATACTTTGCAAGTGTCACGTTTAACAAATTGGAACACTTAACTCTAAATTAGTGAAATTTCGAAAGAGCTTTCTTCTTGCTAATTATAATTAGAATTCATAAAATGTACAAGAATATCTCTGCCTGTTGACACAGAGGTAATAACTAGTACGCGGTTGTGAAGATTCAAATAATTGTTATCTTTACAATATGTATAATACGGTTGGTATTTGTAATGATTGAAATGTATTTTCGGTTCTTAGTTATCGTGTAGGTATGCTCCACTTTCAAATACCGTAAATTTCATTGAGAACTAAAACGTTTGTGAGAAATGTCTACAATTTTTGTCTAAACCCACAACTCTTGAACAAAACAAACAACAATTTATCCGCTTAATGTTCCAGGTTGCCAGCACTGCTCGTAAAGATGTTTTATCTAAAAAATATGGTAGAGTCGTGGTTTCAGCTCTTGAAGTTAGGACAGCAGTCCGGACCGAAGTTTACTCGTAATTCAGGTGCAGTCACGAGATCAAGAGATCGTTACCATAATAGGTCAAAAGATATCTTTACCCCGACTGAAAAGCGAGTAGTGAAGTTTAGTGTGTCTGTCTGTGACCTTTTAAACTAAATTGAGTTATTTTCTGTTCTTACAGACGTGTAGCATACATGGATACGACTCCTCAAACTATTTTCAACTAACAACAAAGAGATGACTCGAAAGAGGTTACCTCTGCCGATAGCTCTGCCTACAACAATGCATTGAGCATGTCTACAGTCTGGTTAACTGCCTGGTTGTCTACTGACTTGAGTGCAAATTGTTTTATCCTACAAAGTTTAGTCTTCACAAACCAGTGCTTTAAACGGACTCTACGAGCGTTTAACGGACTCTACTCATACGAGCTTGCTTGCTTTCTAGTGCTTTGGACTCGCATACATTTGAATAATATTGTCGGTCCGTGCGACGAGGTAAACATAAACACTGTGGAATGCCAGTGGATGGCTGTGGTCTGCTCTGGTAACCTCGAGACGTTGGCAGGTAATTACTTACTGGAATATTCAATTTACTTAGTAGTTTCTTTTGAATCTGGTGCATACAGTCCTGGTGTATTCGTAGCTCTTTGTCATATAAATATCTGATTACAAAAACTAACTTAACCGACAGATGAATGTTTGCAACAGTGTGGTACCTACCCGAAGACTTTCTGCAAACTCAAGTAGCCAATAACTTTTCACTTTTTAAACATTTTACTTTTTGTAAGAGGTTGCTGCAAACGACTTTCTAAATAAAAGTTTTATGTATATCATCATCATCATCATCATCAATATATATAAAACTCTTTTGAAGCTGACAGAGAATCAACGCACAGCCTAAACTATAAGTCCTAGAGGTATGAAATTTGGAGGATAGTACCCTTATATAATGTAGGGGTGCACTAAGAAAGGAATTTTGAAACTTCATACTCCAAAGGGTAGAACGCGAGCAACGCCGCGGGCGACGGCTAGTTCTGTACATAATTAATCTAAGAATAGATAAGAATCTGCTTTTAAAAATTTGTTGTAGGTTCGCAATTTTAGATGAACTAGTTTGTGCAAAAGTGACTAAAGTTTTAAGGTGGTTTAGTTTTATATAAGACCGTTTCTAACTGGGTCTCTAGAACGGTATGTATGTGTGTGTATGTGTGTATGTATGTGTGTATGTCGTAAGGAACGTAAAGCCTGCAAATTGGATGAAGGCGCTATAAAAGTCGTCTAAAACGCCGCTCATGAGGGAAAATTTACGCTAAATGTGTTATAATAATGTAGTAAACTCGATTTATGGCGTTCTTAGATATACCTACTGATATAAAATTACCTGTTGGTAAGGGTAGGCGTTGATATTTAGTACCTAAACTATCATTAAAGCAGATTATCTCATAAAATAAGTAATTACGTTATAATAGGTAACCACAAGGAAACCATTACCTTTTCAAATTACTCTGATAAGTTCATGTTATGCCATTATTAGGTATACCAAAATTACCTGCAACAATTTAAAAACTTGTGGTTTTGTTAATGCCTTATAAATTCAGCTGTCTAGACTTCAAATGTTAAAAATAAAATCAGCTAAAGCCATATACAAAAGCGATTTTTCTTGTTGAAAACTTTTCCCTGAACCTAAGTATTGAAAGGCAATTTGGTCTATTTGGCTCTTATTTTCCTTAATAGGGTACAAATTCTAAGATTAGCGCACAAAGGTTGGTATAATTCTGAAAAACATTATTCTGCTATTATATAGGTGTACGTTATTTAGCTACTTCACCTGAAGTACCTAATGCCATTGTACAAATTGGAATAAAAGAAAATTGTGAAAGAAGTACGAAACGGTAATGATGGCTCTCAAAGCAATTGGCCAAAAGCACCGATACAACCACTTAAGAAAGGTAGATAATCAAATGAAGATCTATGCCACAGTGCACTTATAACAGCTGGTGAAGTTACCGCGTGGTGATGACAAGTGGAATCGGACAATCACTGAATGGTGGCCGAGAAATGGTTTTCGAAATATAGGTCGTTCAGTTGTGCAAAATGGATGAGAATAACACAGGACTTGGATGGATAGCATAAACGAAGGAAGGCCTATACCTAGTGTGTGAATTTGGCTCTGGATGATGATGATGTTTGAGTTATGTATGGGCACGTTTGGACGCTCAGCATACTCTTCAGAATGGGCTGTCCATTAGGCATGTGTACCCTAGCCAATACCGGCTCGAACATGAATATCATTGTTGGCACCGACACGGTTAGTGTGAAAGCGCTAGTATTGAAATTAAACGTATGAAATTAGATAGTGTGGGTGACAATTTGAAAATAGTCTTGCAACAGGATTTTAGTGATGTGCCTTAATTATGTATTTGTTTATTTGTGTAGTTAGTCTGGCTGGATAGAAACATCTGTAGAGTAGCAATGTAAACAAATCTCGTCTGTGATAATGACGGAAAATCCCAGACAATGTAGAGGCTTCTCTACGATAGCCATCTGGTTAAAATAGCTTGGAGGATTGTTCAGCTTCTGTGTATAAATTCGAGGGTTAGATAGTCACGTTTACATGGACACTGAACAGCGTGATTTTTTTGGATCAGCTCATTTTTATACTTCAGTCAAGAATATTTCAGGCGTCATGGCTCTGTCGATAGTACCTCTGCCTTTCCTGCTGTGGGTCGTGGGTTCGATCCCCACCGAGGACCAACATTTGTGTGTGGCAAACATAGATGTTTGTTCTGTGTCGGGGTGTTACTATGTATCATAAGTATGTATGCAAAAAATTAAATTATATAAGTATTCTGTCAGCAATCTAGTTCCCACAGTACAGTAGCTCTGCTTAGTTTGGGACTAGAGGGCGTTGTGTGTAATGTCCAAGGATATTTATTTATTTCAATCCAATTCAGCAGTGCAAGTACCGTTCTAATCGATCGCTTAGTTATCGATCGCTAAAGTCGATAAACGTATCGAATCGTATCGATCCATGGTAGTACGGATCTCTTGTCGACAAATTTTAACGATGCATTACCATCGTCGAAATAAGGTTCACTTTCGTTTGTCAGAATCAAAACATAGTAAACATACACCATTGTCAATTCGTTAAAATTTAACGAATTTGTCTACCGATCGACTAACTTGGTAACGTACCCGCAACTGTCGATAAAACGAATTTTGACGATTCTAAATGTCAAATTATGCGATCGACAAGAACGGTACTTGGGGGGCAGTTCTACTAGCTACGTTGAAACTTGCGAGAGAGTTGCACATTAGTGGCGTACCTACTTGTAAGCTGTCTTCTTCAGAAGGTTAACTCTAATGTACTCGTAGTGGTTAATTACAGATGCTGTAAGCAAACAGGGTAAAGCTGCATTCACACGTATTATTTGCAAGTTGAAAGAGAATGCTGATCGATGTGGGCTAGGTTTATACGTTACTTACTACCTGTCAGATTTATTCGTATTCACTCCTCTGAACAAGATAAAAGCATAGGATAAAAGCTCTTAGATACAATCGCCTGGGAATAAAAAGTTTTCGAAGGTAACTGCAGACTGGAAATCAAGTCGCAACGGGCTTACAAGATAAATGGACTGAAATTTCAGAAAGCTGAAACACGCCTTAATAGAGCTCGGCGAAAGTGGTCTAAAATTCCACTTTTGAGCATACAAGGTCACCGCTATCAAACCGTGCCGGTACCTATAGGCAGAACATGAAATAAAAAACTTCTTGGAACCTCCACTTATCTCCAGGTGGACCACGAGAATAAAAAGTTGCTCCTGGTACATCCAGGTATACCTACTATACAGGTGGCCCACGGCCAGGGCCTTTTGTTTAGCGTTTACTCGTTACTTTAAAATTACAAAGATGATTTCGAAACGTCGACTAATATCACAGCGTATTTAGAAGCAATAAGAGATAGTTTGATATTTATTTGTAGCACCCGTTTGAATGCGTCTTTATTTAATGCAGGATTCAATTATCCTCGATTTCACATGCTAGCCGGATTCAAATCGAGTTTCAATGTTGTTGGCAACTCCAAATCTAGAATAACATTATTAGAATACAGAAAGTTAGTCTAGTCTCGGATACTAGATTCGAAGCAAACATGGATTTAATAATATAATTTGAACAAACAAAACCCGCCTTTAATTTGATTATTGAAATATAATAGTTCCATTTGGTTCAGGCTTTTTGGGTCTCATGCGAGCAAAATCTGAGTGTATTTAGATACAACATATTATAACAGTTATCTGTTAAGTTACTTTTCTATTAAATACTAATAACTAAAACTGTGGTTTATACATCTAAATGTATACTTTTGTAAATGTCGAAATAAAAATAAAAATAAAATATTTTGTCGACTTGAATAAAATATTTTTTTCCTTTATCATTACAAATATGTACTCGTACCTTCGTAACCCTCTCCCATTAGACGCGTATTCCGTTAAGACTGTCATTTCCTATAATTTTAGTTTTTTTATTATGAAAGGTAGCTAAGCATTTGGCTGCCAGATGGTGGAGGCCTTGCAATTGATATTTTCCTGTCGCATCATAACTCATCATCACTTTGGAGAAGAAAAAAAATCAGGTATTTTGTTTAAAAAAATATACTAGGTATTTCTTTTTTCTACATACCAAGATTCATTTCGATACAAAAATTAGAACCAGGGTAAAACTGACTTGTAAGATTTTATTACATTGTTTGTTAGTTACAAGTGGAGCTGATGAAAAAATCGTGTTAAAACACTTTCCTTAAAACTGTGTTACGAGTCTCGTTCATAGTCGATGTCATATAACGGCAGCAGATTTTCAAGAAATCAACTTTTTAGAGAATTTGAACTGTAAAGGCAGTCCAATATTACATTCTAGAGCTAGAACAAGGGCAATTTGAACCAATAGAAATACCACGAAATTCGAAATAAAAATTAAATGCTGTGTTTTGTGAAAAAGTCTAGAGACGATAAGAAGCGAGTTTTTTAAGTCGATATTTCTATGAGCGAACCGCAGAATAGGTTCTTTAAATTGTGTATGTTTAATCTATTTGTGCTTACTTCGTGCTTATTTACAGAACACAAAGAACGGAAAAGTAAAAAAACACTCTGAAATGTCTACGGCGTAGCTGTCTACGGCGTAGCTCTACGTCGTAGCACTTTGTGGACCTAGTCGTCCGTGTTGAATACATGATGTATTGACTTCTAGTTATACAAAGTGTTAGTAAAATAGGACTTCCCCAAAAATAACGTGTGTGTTATTTCTCATGATTTTTTTTTGTTAACCCGTACTGTCCCACTGTTGGGCAAAGGTCTTCCCCATATCCCTCCAGTTTTTATGATCACCGGCTGCCTCCTACCAGGCTCTGTGGAATGTGTCGAGTTCTTCGGTCTGCCCCGGCTTCGTCGCCCATCTGCAGGCACCCATTGGCACTGTTGCCCATGCTCATGATTTTACTTTTAGTAAAATACGTATTTCAAGTGAGATTTCAATACTTAAAATAGGCATACGTTACTGGGTACTCACTACTCACTCATGCCTATATCAAACCCTATTACCACTAAGTATTACTTGATTGTTATGTGTGTTGTAAGCTCAGTGTACTATCCATCACTTCCTTATTGCGTCGTACCACGCTTCACGGTGCCTGACGATGAATTGTCTATTATACGTCACCCGTTCCTTCCCTCTTGAGCCCAAAAACATGTTTATTGTTACGAAGATGTCGTACTCACAGATATAAAAATAAACGGAATAGTGAAATAATGTAAATACAAGGGCTACAAAATGTTTGATATTTTCCAATGATCTAAAGATGATAGCGTCACAGATCATCTAGCGTGTAGTTTTATAGTTTAGTCATTTTAGTATAAAAAAGCGTTCAACCTGGAGATGAGAGACAATAAGCGTAAGTAAGAGTTTTCCTATAAACCTTCATTTTGGCGCTCTAAAAGTTATTGTGCTTTTGTAGGTTCGACCACGTTTGACGCTTACTTAGTGTTTATAAAACTGATTCTATAAAAATATGTTGTTTTAAAAAATCCCACGCAACTCATAAATCTATGGTACTAAAAATACTGTGTAAGTCTTAATTTTTTTTATCTAAACTGATTTTCGGCTGCCAATTTTATTTATCTCCGTAGTTTTTTGTTGAAATAGTGTCCATTCAAAACAGATATAGAATCGTTTGAATAGGCTAGTTATTTATATTTTCAGTGCTGATTTTCGGCGAGCAGCATTAACTTACGTGGACCCATTTAGTTTTATTTATCACAATAATTCTGTACGAAATAGATTTTCAATAGGCTAGTTATTTATCAACTCAATGCTGATTTTCAGTTGAAATAGAGATAATTAGATATTGTGCGTCTATTTTATTTAGTTTTTTATTAGGTTTTATTGTTATATTTTGTATTGTTGTGTACTTAACTTATGGACTGTGTTTATAAACACTTTAACAATAATGAGTCATTTGTTTTATAATGCGATAGCAAACATGCGTTTTCTGACCTAATTTTATTTTATTCATCAAAATACAGCTTAAATATATTTTGTAAGGGACCTTTTGGTGAAATACGTTTAAACCGTTCACTTTCCCGCACGCCTGTGATAGCATTATACGGGCCACAAGCGGAGTTACGTACGAAAATAATTTTATGTGCAATAAAAAGGCTTTTACTCGATGCCGCGTAAAAAGTGTTCGGTGAGCATGCAATTACGTCTCTTCGTACATTTGCGAGCACAATGTGGGGAAATTCATTATTTGGGACATCGGAGAATTTGCTCTGACAATTATTTTGTTTTAAATTAAAATATCAAAAATCCTTATGTACACATGTTTTTGCAAATAAATTATCTTTATCTTTATCTTTAAAAACTAACTTTGTTAGTTTACGTCCGTATTCGCGTTTATTACTCAAGCACTGATTCGGACTCTAGCGTAATTTTTTTGACAGATTTGTATGAGAATTTTAACTCAAATCTATGCTTCAGCACAGATCATACAATACTATACTAGCTTGAGTAACGTATAAGAGCTTTAGAAGCTGAGTCCTTCCGTGCTTCACTGTCGGTCCCGGCTCTAGCAGTCGTTAAGCCTTAAGGCCTTAAGGCGGCCTAAAAACTACGTCACCAGAGTTGGCCACTAACTGATACGAACTTGCTTGCTAATTGTTCACTCTTTTCTTTCATATTTTTTTTCATATTCTTGAGTTTGGAGAATATGCTCTGTCAATTTTAAAATGAAATGGCAACATTTGGTTAACAAACGCAGAGGAAATACGTTCTAGAGAAGCTAACACACTTCATCGCTGTCCCATTTAATAGTAGTGCTTGCACAACGCTTCGTCAGTAAATATCGCATTAGTTCTACAAGTTTTCTAAATTCTACAATATCGTTTTCAATTTTTTAAAAAAGGAAGCGTTCTCAATTTGGTTGTATTTTTTTTGTTTGTTACCTCAGAACTCTGTCATTTC
The DNA here is from genome assembly GCA_918843925.1 of Eulithis prunata. Classification (NCBI taxonomy): domain Eukaryota; kingdom Metazoa; phylum Arthropoda; class Insecta; order Lepidoptera; family Geometridae; genus Eulithis; species Eulithis prunata. Next base: position 1,851,760 of record OU974019.1, on the reverse strand, counting down.
TGAACTGATTTGAAAAGTTATATTTTTATCTGAAAGGGTCCCATAAAAATTTCTTTCTGTATTTTTAGATTGATGTTTTAGTTGAAATGCCACTAAATAAGCTGTCTTACAATTATTTGTATGTCTACAAACATAGAGGTACCCTTTCTAAGTAGGTATGTATGTATACTGTGTCAAAGCAATAAACGTATTGAGCACATCCCTACAATAAAAGGGTTAAAACAGGAAAATATTTGAGGAATTTTTAGATCTGTCCGTTTGAGTGACGACCCTGGCACACATAGCAGTAGGTACTTAGAAGGTTCAGGAATAAGTGCCGAACCCTAAGAGTAAAAAGTTAGGGTCATGCCTTTTTCGGAAAACTGATATTTAGGATGAAATTGATAAAACAATAACGTTATTTATTTTGTCATGCGAAAATGAGCCATCCACTACCGGCATTGATCACATCCTGGATATTGTAGTGTTCAGAAGATTTTTGACAATACCGGGTGCAAGCATTGGCTATTCCATACATTTTTGCCAAGGTATTGGATTTCGTATGGATAAGCAGAATCAAATCTAGTAAATAAAAAATAAATAAATATTCACGGACACTTAACACAACGCCTTCTAGTCCCAAACTAAGCAAAGCTTGTACTATGGAAACTAGATGGCTGATAGAATACACACATACATTTTTTTTTATAAATACATACTTATAATAGGTACATAGAAACACCCAGACACAGAACAAACATCTATGTTTACAACACACAAATGTTTGTTCTCGGTGGGGATCGAACCCACGACCCACAGCACGGAAGGCAGAGCTACTACCGACTGAGCCATGACGCCTGTCATAATAGGTACCTACTTGCTGGGATATCATAAAAGTCTTATTTAATGCCATTTTGTGGCTTTTCATGATATTCCAACCAAAACCCAATGATATTTTTACTATATTCAACCCCTGGTATGTTATCATTGTATTACTTCTTTTGTGATATTTGAGCTTCGGTAGCACTGATAAATGGACGGGTAGACAGACTGGCAGATATCGGAGTGGCACTTTGAGTGTTTCAGGCTACTTTTACCAATACTGTGGCAATACCACCAATACTAAGAGCTGGATTTGTATAGGTAATAGAACATCACTCGTGCTATTATACTTGTGTGATATTCTAAATTGCTGGTAGTTTTGATGAGGAAGAATCGGCGATATTATTGAAAAACTCCATCATTTTACTTTCAAGGCAAGATTATCGAAATTATTCACAGGAGCCATGGACGTAAGAAAAAACAAAAAAGCTAAGAAACTAAAAATAGGGTTAATAAAATATACAGAAACAAAACATCAGCTAACAGAAAAGTTAAGCGTGTTCAGCCAACACATTACATTGTACATTATATTTTACCCTTGTACAGGATGTGAAATATAGGGTTTTTATATCAAGACAAAATGGTTTTATCCCTAAGGATTTCCGGTTTATGACTTTTTCAATAAGGCTTCCTATACGAGATATCACTGCTACGAGGCATAAAGTTAAATGTGAGGAATTATTCACCCGAAGCACAGTAAAATATACAGCTTTAATTTGTAAAGGGTTTTGAAAAATGTAAGCAAGTTAGCAACATAAAAAACAAACTTGTGTTTGGTGATGATACTAAACTTAGTCGTTCGATTGGTAATAGTAGTCTAAAATTCCCGTTTAAGTTTCAGACTGTAGATGTTACACCCTGTACCTACTATGAGGGAGAGGGAGCAAGGTGAAGTAACACTTCAAAAGTTATTGATGTAACTATAACATCAGCTGTGGCAAGACATAGGAACTCCATTTTTCATCTCACGTCGAGATTTTCTAACTTTGAACAAAGATTATTACGATATGAGCTGCCATGTAATATAACATTTTTGTTTATATTTTTCTCAACAAAATATTCAGGGGATTTTTGTCTAAAATCACAGGATCACAGGTAATATCTGCATGTAAGGATACTATTGCACACAATGATCTTCACAGATCTTACAGAAAAGATCATTGATTGTACGTACAGCTTAAAACAACTTAATATATAAATATTCGTTTATATGACAGGCGTCATGGCTCAGTCGGTAGTAGCTCTGCCTTCCGTGCTGTGGGTCGTGGGTTCGATCCCCACCGAGAACAAACATTTGTGTGTTGTAAAACATAGATGTTTGTTCTGTGTCTGGGTGTTTCTATGTATTATAAGTATGTATTTACAAAAAAAAATATGTATGTATTCTATCAGTAATCTAGTTCCCATAGTACAAGCTTTGCTTAGTTTGGGACTAGATGGCGTTGTGTTAAGTGTCTGTGAATATTTATTTTATTTATTTATATACAAATTTTGTTAATGAGATACCTAAGCCAAGTACAATGGCAATCAATTCTAACCCATCTAATTACAAAGTCAGTACTTTACCTTCACGTTCGTTATTGTTCTATAGCGGGACTTATCAGATGATCAGTATTACTCCCATCAACGCCAGTAGTTGCATACTTACCAAATTGTGGGCAAAATATACCGAGGCAAAATCACACACGAACGCCGACAATATTAATGGGGGATGACACTTAGCTACATCGTTCCATCAAGTAGTTGTCTCCTAATCACTCACGTCGGCTGCTCAGTGGCCTTTTGTAGGAAACTTCACCATTGTGTAAGTATATCTATTTTAATAGATGGATGTCAGTCGTGGATTTGGGCCACAGGCTCACGCTGTTCCAGGAAAAGGAGTGAGGTTCTTTCTTGAATTCTCTTTGCTGTAGGTACTTGGATTATTTTTATTTCTGTAATAATAGATTCGTAATAACAGCTTTCAAACCAGTTTGTTGTGAGTTTCGTTAAGTAGGTAGCTACTTCGAAACTCACAATAAACTGGTCTGAAAAAAATCTAATTTTTTTTAGTGTCTTTTTCTAAAAAGAGGTCGGGACTTTTATTAAATTTAATGAAAAACTAGACCTTTTATGGACATTTCTGTGAATTCTGTTATTCCTTTCCGTTCAGTTATGTCTGTGAATAGGAATAAATTGTATTTGATTTTTCTGAGAGAATGTAGATTTTATTGGTTGTTTCTTTATAATATATTATAATATTATCGTGTCTAGTACTTATAATCTAAGTGCGTAGTGCAGCGCCCGAAGCCCCGAGGCACGTATCTAAACTCTTCATTGTTCCAAACTGCACCAGCAAGTGTGGCCAACTTCAGAGCATACAAGTTAACTAAGTAATTAAGTGGAACTCACCTCTAAACAAGATTTAAGCTAAGCCGGTCTGAACGCCGTATAAGACTGGCTGAAATTAAAACTGCCTCAGAAACTTTTAATTATCTTGTTCTGTTAACCTTTGGCGGAAAGTTTTCAAATAAATCATATTTTCTTTCGTGGAGTTTTATTTCTCTTGGTTTATTAAGAAAAATCTGCTAAAGCTAATCAGCTTCAGCTATCGATTTGAAGTCACATGTTTCCTGCATTGTTTCCACTTCAAATATCACCTTTTGTAATCGATCAAACGATATAACTATGTAGTTAAAAAAATCAAAGTGAAAGAAATCGATACCTACGCGATTGTCATAAATAACTCGATTCACAATCACCCACGATTTGTATCCTACTCGTACATAAAATACATAGATGTGTACTTAACAAGTTAATTGTAAAATAACCATGAAAATCTCCTTAGATCCTTTTTATCATTGCTGGTTATGACCAAACTGGTACTCCCAGGTCTGATGATGATCAGACCTGGGAGTACCGACTTCAAATCATCAAGTAAAGTCACAAGACTTCCCAACAAAATAGCATTAATATTTTCAGTAGAGTTCCTCTCAGAATATAAAGTTTTAGAAAATTAAAATAGTTTACCTATATAAACAATACCGAACAGTAAGTAGGTAATCAAACCAATAGTACCTACCTAGATACGGCCTTGTATAACACGTGTTGGAGATCATAAATCATTCCTGTTTTGAAAGTTCACAGTGATTGATTACTGGGTGATTTTAATGTTATTTTGATGAGGAAAACTTGTATTATCATTCCGTTTTTAGGTTCATGAATAAAAATCTGTAGATTAGTCCGGTACAATTAAAATATTTTACGAAGATTTGGAAATGTTTGTTTAAATTGTATATTTTTTATCAAACACAAAGGAAAAAATAAGGAACTCGTCACAAATTTGATTGTAACATTTGTACATTCTTGAAAACCTAGTACTTACTCTAGACTTGTTTCAACGAGCCTATTAGTAATACACGAAGTATGTTCAGCCTTACGTGTTTTGCAATTAGTTCGTGAAACCCGTAATGCAAAAACAATTGAAACTTGTATTGCCCAACCTTCTTGGAAATCTTAGTTTCTAAATCAATTTCCGTTTGGCTTTGTCTTGGAAGCATGAGTAGTGTAAGTTTCTAAATGGCTAGAAAACATAGGTAACATTGTTGTGCCCAATACTAAGAGTTGTTGATCTCGAAAGAAAATTTTTAACGGGTCGATGAGATGAATTGTATGATGGTGGGATAAAGGGAAAGAAGTAATTTTATAATTATATACAAACAATCAACTTTCATTTATTCTTCAAATTAAAACACTTCGCTAGATACTAAACCACGTCCGACTTCTAAAACTACTCTATGCAAGCTAGTGAAATGCGATCCAGAACTATTCTACTAACACATATATCTTATATTATCTTTATACACTTTTGGAGATTCGTGTTTCCCGAGAAAAACTAATTTCAAACGACGAAAAGATTTTTACATGGCAAAAATGATTTACAAAAGCACAAGAATTATTATTAATAAAAAACTGGTCGTGTTTGAAATTTGGGCTCATATTTTTTCGAGAAACGCAGATCATAATACCTAAATTACTTACATAACACCTAGTAAAATATCTAAGTACAGCATTTTATTCATTAAAGATATTAGGTGTTGGGTTTTATTTACAAAATGGTAGGCCATTTGGATACTCGCAGAATGATTAGATTGTTCTAAAGATGGATTCCTAAAACAGTTGTTTTAAAGTTTTTAAAACCACGAATAATTTAATATTTTAGGTAATTTTACTTTAGTTTTCAAAGATTTTAAGATTTATAATTACTTTTACAGTAAATTTTTCACAGCAAGCAATGTAAAAATTATATTGAAACATTTACTAAGACAAAATGATCTAATTCAAATAAGTACACAGAAAATTAAATTTTCTTTATAATTATTTACATAAATGTTCTTCTATCATTGATGCCCATAAATCTGAAATAAGAAAAAACACTGTTAATTAATTATACTTAGGAAGTTGATTGATTACATTATTGATATTATCGATAATAGGCGTCCTAGGTATACCCGGGTAATTTACAAAATTTTAGGGAGCTAACATTTTTTATAATAATCACTGTAAATCTATGTAAGTACCATGTAAGTTCTAAGCGTTATCCCTAGACGTTTGACTCGATGTAAACTTGGATTAGTTACACCGTGTTTTGTCTTTGGAAAATGCAAATTGAAAGCAAATATCAATTCAATTATTTAATCGTTTGCAACGGTTTGTAGATAGCTCAACTGTTTCATGTGTATTTTGTAAATACTGTAAGTTTAATTGCATTAGTTGTAATTTTCTTTATAAAAAATATTTTTTGATAAGAAAAAAAAATTTAATTGATTCCAGCAGATTAAATTCGATCGAAAGAAACAAAACACACTGTAACTATTTCAAGCTTCATACCTAGTCATAAAAAAATAGATAGGTACCTTCCATTCGCACCAGTAATCCATGCACGTATCAGACTTTACATTTTACATTCTAACTTTAAAAGTAGGAGCAAAGAGAAGTTAGTTCTGTAATTGGCTTTATCTGAACCTCAGGAAGGTGTTTGTGAGAAACTTTGATCATTAAGCAAATAAAAGGGGAGCCGGAAATAAAATGCTTTTGTCAACGGAACTCAAACTTTGGAAGATAATGCTATTGAGTAACTTGAAACTAGGACTGCTGGGAGATTTATCAATAGAGAAGGAAAATAGGCCAACTTTAAAGTGTCTGCCTCAATGTAATTTAGAAGCGTTCGACTATCCATGATTTGCTTGTGGTGTTCTTACAATAAAAAAAATTCTATCTAAAAAACTTTTACCCTAGGTGGGTTGCACTTACATTTACATGGATGTCTTCTCCTTGGGCTCGCTGGCCTGCGACTCTTCATGTATCAGGTGCAAGTTGACGTTTTCACTCCTCGTGTGAAAGGTCGCTGAGATTGTCTTATCCTCCAAGAGTACGCTTTCAACCTCCACTCCACTGTCCTTTTTGACATTCCCGTCTAATATCCTATGTTTTATCGAAGGTCCTCTATTGAAAGAGGTTCCTACGAGAGTTTCCTGTATCGTCTCGTTGCCATTGCATATGTTCTTATCAGCTTTGTGCGTCGGCATCCTACCAGAGTGATATGAATTTCTAACACCTCCTGTTGATTCGAAAAAGGGAAGCACTTGCTTGAACTCTTTTCGGAAGTTTTCGTTCAGCCATGCGTACAGAAAGGGGTTGTAGCAAGTTGATGCCATCGCCATCGAATGGGCGAGGAAGAACGAGACAAAATAGTAATTCCACTCAGTCATCTGAGCGTAGAAGTCATTGAAAATGTTTATGAGGTTCAAGGGTAGCCATGAGATGCCGAATATAGCAACCATAGATATGAGCATTCTGTTTGTTCTCTTCTTCCTATCTCTATCTGCTTCTTCTCTTTTTGTATTCTTAGCACCTGGCTTAGACCTTGCTCGGTCATTCAACCTTATACTTACACATGTGTAACAAAGAGCTATGACTAAAAATGGGATAAGGAACTGAAGAATAGTTGTACATACCCCAAAGATCTTTCTAGATCTATCGGATGGCCAACTTTCTTCGCAATAATAAGTTCTATTATTGGTGATTTGGATCCCCATGAAGAGGCCGTACGGACAAGTCACTACTAGCGAGAACACCCATATAAACACTATGATAAATATGCAGGTGTTTAGCTTCATCCTAGGATGGAACGGGTAGATTATAACAAAGAACCTATCTATTGCTATTGAGGTAAGGGTTAAAGTTGAGATGTAGACGCTTGTGCCTTGCGCATACGGCATGAGATGGCAAAGTAACCTTCCGAAAACCCATCGCCCTAGGAACGTATACATTGGGGTCAAAGGCACTGCGAATATACATAGTAATATATCTGATAGAGCCAAGTTAGTTATGAAAAGGTTAGTGACTGTTTGCATCGCTCGGTTCCTGAACACCACATAGCAGACAAGAACATTGCCGAAGACGCCGAGTACGAAGATCAGTGTATAGAGAATGCAAAATGCAACTTGAACTACTTTGACGTCGATGATATCAGTAGTTTTGTTTGATTTGGGGTCATCTATGACTTCCACTGATTCTCCTGTGAGAGTTTTGGTGAGGATCCACACGCCCCCGCCTATGTACGATGAGCCATTGAATGACATAGCCGCTGGATCATGCCCGTCTATCGGTGACGCCACATCGTCAGTTGTACGCTGATAGAATGCTATCTTCGCCACGTTGGGATGTGATGCCAATCCATCTGCGAACAATAAGGAGAAATAATTTATACTGTTCTAATTTGCTTACAATTTCTGTGTTGGCTTGTTACTAACAGATAAAGAAGTAGACCAGCTTTTCATTGGGAATCAGTCACCTAGCTTGCAATAATATCCTTTTCAAAGCTAAACGATTCAGCTGTATAAACTTGGTTTTGAACCGAAGCGACTTTACAGTATACTTTGTAGGCGTTTTATTTACTTGCCGGTTTATTTTATGAGCAGATAACACTAAATTTGTTCATCCAATAAAACTCAGATATTTACTTCACATCTTCGAGCGTATAACACGAATTAAAAAGAAAACCATGATGGACCAACTTTAGAGAATGTTACAACTTGACGGTATATACCATAGAAAGACCATAATGTGTAAATAATACAAAGTTGTTCTTTGAATACCGGGAACCGAGATGTAACTAAAATATCTATTTTCGATTCTCAGAAGAATGTAAAAATGTAAGTTATATTCTTTCATCTCATATCAGCCAGCCTCTGAATATAAGGATCTTGTTCGTACTAATTCTCCATAGCCTCGTGTACTGAACTCTTCAGCCTGTTGCCATAGCAACGGAAACGATCGGCACTAAACCAAACAATAATGTAGACGGCTGTTACGTCAGTCGGTAACATGTGGGTTGATGGCAAAATTTTATGGGAATTTACTCAAACAAATTCAACACTGAATGAAAAACGTTTTACTCGTGCGATTATTCTTCACATTTTCACTGATCCTGTATTATAAAACTCCACGTAAACTTGGATTAGTTACACTGATTTGTCTCTTTTGATCAAATGTGAATCTGCTTGCCAATGCCAAGCACAAAACACGGAGTATAGGTAGGTAGGTAACTATTCCAAATTTACATCGAGTTTAGACAAGACAGGGAAGCAAAAATACTGGCACTGACTCGCCCTGGTTACGAATGATTTAAAACCATTGTATATGGTTTATTATATAGAAAAAAATATGTTTAAAGATAAAGTTAAATAGTAGTTCATACAGATAGTAGATATTTTAATTGGCAGCTTTTAATACCTATCTGAATAACTCATAGGTTATTATTTCAGTAGGTTAATATCTTAGTAGGTTGGTAGGTATAGTTCAAGCATGTTATTTACCGTAAACAATAAAAGCCAAAGTATCTAATAAAACTGCAAAAGCTCCCCAAATTGTGAAAATACCTGTCGGAATCGCCAGAATTCCATTGAAATAGACCTAATTTCAAAAGATACTTTTGGTTGGTAGCTGGGCTTAAGTTAGTAGCGCTCATACCACAACAATTAAATTAGGTCTTATTAAATTCTTTATTTAATTAAGAATAAGAATAATAATAATTTTTAATTACGACACATACTAGAACATAAACAAATACAGACTAATTAAATACTAACTAAACTAGAAACTATGTGCTAAGTAAAGTAAAGTATAAGTAAACTAGGTACAAATGAAATCTAGTGTGCCGTAAAAACGTACCCGTCATCATCATCATCATCATCATCATTATCATCAACCTATATCGGTCCACTGCTGGACGTAGGTCTCTCCCAAGACGCGCCACTGAGCCCGGTCTTCGGCTCTTCTCATCCAGTGTTTGCCAGCTACATGTCTCAGATCGTCACCCCACCTAGCCGGAGGGCGTCCTACACTACGCTTGCCTAAACGCGGTCTCCACTCGAGAACCAAGGTGGTCGACATAGCTCAGAGGATTAGTAAGCTGAAGTGGCAGTGGGCCGGCCATGTTTGCCGCAGAACGTACCCGTACCCGTAATTAAATAATTATATTTCCACTTCTTCAGAAAATACAGGATCTAATAGAATATACGCATAATAATTAAAACGAACAAGTGCATACCCCTGTATTCAGTAGAAAGCACTGTAGGAAGAAAAAATATGTGTTTTGTAATTTTTATTGCCCCAAAATTCGGTTTTGGTAAATTGGCTAGACGGCCTTTATGTACTAAAAAACAACGTACCGTACAGCACGACATTTATTTTTACACGACACGATTTTTCTAATTTTTATTGTAAAAGTCACTGAAAAACGTGAATTTTTAACCGCTGTTTTCTTTAAAAAATCATAATAAAATAAAATAAGAAACATTGTAAAATTCTCCATTGTAATAGTACATTATGGTACTAGTGTGGTACATTGGTGATTACCGCCGAGGTGCCATTGAGACCCGAGCCGTAGGCGAGGGTCTTAAGAGAGCCGAGGACGGTAATCACCAATACACACGTGTATCATACGACGTTTTTCAACACACTTGTGAATAAAATAACTATAATTTCAACAGTGAAAACGAGTTGTGAAAAATGTTTCGCTAAGGCGGGAAAAATTAATCAGTTTTCCTATGCGCGCGCATTGCGATCGGCCACAGACTAAAGGGATGAGGTTTTTTTTTTTATTTTCCGCGCATAGGGTTTGCGTATATTCTGCCACGTACAAAATGGGGAATTTAAAGTTTTCTTTTATTACAGAGAAAACAAAAGTTATATTTGAGTGAAAGTTTTATTTATTAAACACGTACGAGTTAAAATTATCTATTTAAATAAGAAGTTGCATGAAATGAGCAAGCAATAGGAACATTAATTTATTTGTTCTATGGAACACGATCTTTTTTTTGAATAAAAACTTTTTTAAGAACAAAGCAACTCAACCAATAAAATTCAAAAAAAAAATCTATAACTCACTTGTGAGTTATAGCAATGAAAAAGTCACAGTTTGATTATGGGTGTCATTATGTGCCTAATTGCAGTGACCATAGAGCCACTTTATGAGCAAGTGTGTTGAAAAATTTTTTACCGAAACTGAAAATTCTAATACTTATGAATTGATATGAATATTCATAATAATTGTTACGCTCATGTAAGTACATTTTATACACCTATGGATATTAACGATTACGTTATTATTTACGGTAGGGTTGTAAAACAATAACACGTTCCAGCAACGTGGGCCACGTCGTAGCGCGTTATTTTTTTACGGAGACGAAAAATCCAGAACGATAGTAACCCACTTTTTATTGTAAAATATTTTATGACTGTTTTAGTACCAAATAATATTTACGCCTTTATCTATGTCTGACTAACAAAGTTACGGTGCCGTGGGCCAAAGCAAATGCGATTAAATTATACATAGAATCACACTCCAGTAGGTTATTTCATATCTTTTATGTCATAAAGGAAAGATCGAAACCTTATTTTGACTCCTTTTTACTAGAAGAATAATAAACCTGTAACCTACCTATTGATAAATGATTAAAGCACACGAAATTTCCTGCACAGTATTTTTCATTGCAATAAAATTCAATTTATTTCGCTATCATCTTTCACTTGCCCAGTACAGAACGGCTACTTAAATTGTAATCGCGATACGAAAACATTTGAAGTCGTTAAAGTTACATTGATGTCGTCACAAATTAACGTGAGCGTCAGGATTCTGCGAATGAATTACGCCGTTTCGTCTGTTCCCAAGGACGTACCGAAACAATGAACGTTTGTTATTGAATATACCTTTCTTATGTACCTGCAGCTATTCTTACTCAGTAGCTTTGAACTGGGGGTGATGTAATTCAACGAAAGAACTTGTCAGATGAAACGCAGCTGAACCGTAGCTTTCCATCTGTTTTATACGCTGTTTTAATCCAGCGGCACGGAAACGTGTCAGCTGACCTGAGGATCGATCGAACTATAGTTGTAATTGAATGGATCGTCAACCGTTCAAAATTAGTAGAATTAAACCCTGTACCACACCGAAACCGAGCACTGACCACTGACATTATAATTTTATGTTAATGCCAATATTCTCAGTACCTAGTTGAAAAGCGGACCAAAATCGAGTCGTGTTGTAGTAGTTGTAGTACATGCCACAAATCAGAGTAAAATAATAAGTTTCTGGTCTGTTCTTTTAGGTTTTGGTCACAAAGAATCGGCACTTTACAGTGATCCTTGTAATTTAACAAGCAAAGTCATACTTAATGAATTTGACCTCGAGTTACATTATTGAACCTAAGATCCTATGTAATGCGACTTTAATTTAATAATAATGATCCAAGGGTAGCTATAATCATTATCAGCGGTGATAAATATGTTTATACTTTTTCAGTTATGAGTTTTTTTTAGCTACTAATATTTAATTATAGCAATAAAGAATGTGTAACGACTCAGAACCTTTTTAAGTCGCGGTTCCGCTGGCATTAGGGAAATCTTATTGCATGAGACCTTAATATAGATCCGGGCTTTAGATTGAGGCGATTTTTGAGCTAACCGTTATTTTATTCATAGAGTGCAATTTAATCAAAATACTGCAAATTACTTTTGTTGCCCTTGTGACAATAGTACATTATGGTACTAGTGTGGTACATTGGTGCTTACCGCCGAGGTGCCATTGAGACCCGAGCCGTAGGCGAGGGTCTTAAGAGAGCCGAGGACGGTAATCACCAATACACACGTGTATCATACGACGTTTTTCAACACACTTGTAAATAAAATAACTATAATTTCAACAGTGAAAACGAGTTTTGAAAAATGTTTCGCTATGGCGGGAAAAATTTCCTATGCGCGCGCATTGCGATCGGCCACAGACTAAAGAATGGGATGAGGTTTTTTTTTTATTTTCCGCACATAGGGTTTGCGTATATTCTGCCGCCTACAAAATGGGGAATTTAAAGTTTTCTTTTATTACAGAGAAAACAAAAGTTATATTTGAGTGAAAGTTTTATTTATTAAACACGTACGAGTTAAAATTATCTATTTAAATAAGAAGTTGCATGAAATGAGCAAGCAATAGGAACATTAATTTATTTGTTCTATTGAACACGATCTTTTTTAGAATAAAAACTTTTTTAAGAACAAAGCAACTCTACCAAAAAATTCAAAAAAAAAATCTATAACTCACTAGTGAGTTATAGCAATGAAAAAGTCACAGTTTGATTATGGGTGTCATTATGTGCCTAATTGCAGTGACCATAGAGCCACTTTATGAGCAAGTGTGTTGAAAAGGTTTTTAAATTCCGACGTTCAAAATAAACTCATGCAAAGGTTTTAAAAGTATCGTCTACCGTTTTTATAACAAAACATAAATCGTAAAAAAAGCTGTAAGCTCTAGGCCTAGAGTGCGAGGACTGGGCAGGCACGAGTAATATTATTATTTATTTATGCCTAATTATTATCCAGTCTATAAGAAGCTGAACCTGTGAATGATATCATCCAAACTAATCTGTTCTAAGTAATGCCCTTTTGATGATAATTAAGGTGCGTAATAAATCTTTTGTTTTATGGGCTCGGTATCATTCATTACGCTTCAAGTTATAGTATTTATGGACTTCGACACGGAACAAAACAGGCGTGAAATATGTTTTTACATTACCACCGATACGATTACTACACGACGCTAATCGTAGACGCTTTCACGCTGTGCGCCGACGACAGCGACATTTTTGTTCAAGACACTGACATGTCAGTACCATGTCGGTGTTGATAGGTATCTGTCGAAATGACGGACACAGGCCATTACTGAAGAGAAGAAGAAGGTATCGGCCAGTGTGCAAACGACAATTGAACAGGTCGAGCATGAAGTATTTGTATTGAGGTGTCTACCTAATCTATCACGTCTTGGCACATCACACCGCCTCCTTGCGTAGAGCCGTCACGTTTGTGTTCCCGCTTCACCGACGAAATCGGCTCCGTGTGAAATCCATCTAAGGTGTATCATTTGGTAACTGCGTCTCTGATATTATTACGATTGTTACTACAGAAGAAAACAAAACTTTAACTTTATGATCATCAAAAGATTTTGATGCTCACTGATTAATGCTCAACAGGCATAATTTTTCATACATCGTGTCCAGCATGGTAGAAATCATTGCCACCTTCTTCAACCTTAATCTAATCTAATTTCACGTGGTTGCCATGCACCCCTCGAAGACTGGCAGAGCGCATGTCGAATGACTTGGTTTGTTAGAGCGAGTAGAGCCATCTGTCACACAATGTCACTGGCCTGGTTGAATGAACCGTGAACTCTAACGAAGAGGACTTGGTGAACCACAAAGTTGTCAACACCGCAAATGAGTGGTTTAAATGATTAGCCGGTAACTATCTTTTAACCAAATTCACGGGTGAAACAGGTTTATTGATGTTGAAAAAGTAACAGCACTGACAAACTGAAAAGGGCAATAACACAGGGCACACACATCTTCTATTAAAATTATTAAGCTCATAATTGCGTTACGCTGTCCCTTTGGACATATTTGGTAAATTAACTAACATTTTGCGTCCGCAGAATGGGTTTATTATAATTTATAAGTTAACTTGAGCTTTTAATGTACAATTTTGCCTGTGTCTGTTTCACACTGCCATCTGTTAGTTTTCACACAATTTTATCAAGCAACCGACATTTACGTTTCCGGTCAGTGAAAACGCTTTTTTCCCAAGTAACTTATTTTTCTTTGGCCGTGGAAAAGCTGCAGTTGATTTTTATTTTTTATTTACTAACGTACCTACAAAGAAATAAAATGCAGAAAGATATAATCATTGTCAACAAGATGAAAATACTATTTATTTCCTTGAAAACGAAATGCTCTCGTCGTCTCGGCGTGGCGCCACTCTTTTTAGTTCAAAACTTATTTGTACCTTTCGTACCTTATTTGTAACTTTTGGAAATGCACCTTTTATTTCTACTCCACCCAAAAGCAAAGTTTGAATTCAAAATTAGTTCACTTGAAGTTTGGATCTAAATTGCAGTGACTTTTTCAAACTCTTTTTTTTTTAAATAAACTCTGTTTTCGACATGTTTTCCGTTGCTATGGAAACTGTGAACGGGAAGTGGGATCGATTAGGAGCAAACAACTACTATGTTGTAATTTGTTATTAATTTGTGTGCAATGTTATGTACCTATAATTGTTAACCTAGCAAATACCTACTGTAAACAGCCGAAGCAGAGATCCCTTGCGTCTACATACAAGTTTTTACTTAGTTAGAGCGAGGAGTCAATGTATAGACTCCACAAAGGTTTAGCTAAGCAACAAATACATATAAACAAGTACATACTTAATTTAAGTGCTTTATTTTAGTTTGCTTGTAAACCATTTTATTGAAAATAAATATTTTTATTATTTATTATTATTATTATAATTAAGGAAGTTTGAAACTACGAATAAACGTCGTAAATAGGCTTTTAGGCTTTTAGACAATAACACAACATTAAAGGCAAATTGTGTTTATACATATTTTATTCATCCATTAGTCATTAACTAATAAAATTACAAACATTTTAGTAGGTAACATACGAACTTAGCAATACATAGAGTATTGTCCAAAATCCACTCAGCAGTTTAAACTCTGTAATGTTATGATCACTGGGCCTGTCATCTACTGCAGATGATTTAGATGACGTCATCAGGTTGTAGATCTGTTATGTAGATCGGAATAATTTACCTAGTAGTAGTACACTATATTTTAACTTCTTAGTTCCAAATGCCACCAAAAGATAAAACGCGTTGTAACTATTTCGAGTTGATTAGTAACAGGGTGTTTGTCTATAGCTATACCTAAACAACACACACAGTAGAAAGGTGGTCGAGATTAAAGCACCTTAACTTGGTTTATAGCTCGCCTCTCTGTGGTGTTTAATTAAGGAGCCAACTGAGCCCTTAGACCTCTTCTAATAGGTAGAGATTCTTCATAGAGATTTGGGAAATGGGTGTGGAAAAGTTGGACCTACGAATATTTATTATTTTGGACGGTTTTTTCCCAATTTCCTTAAATAGTTTCCAAAGATACAATTTTTATTATGTTACAAGTTTCTCACAAATTCAGGGAACTATTATTATATAACTTTTACAGAAACTTTTTAAAACCAGTGTTTTGTCAATTACACAACGACCGTGATTATCTTTGGCGTTCTTATTCAGAGAAACTCTAACTCTTCAGCACTTTGTACTTTTTATATAATAACGCACAACAAGAACGTTTTTTGAAACAAACATTCTAATCCGAAATTAATAACCAAGTTAATCTTTCTACTTCACTGCAATTTAAGTAAAATTATGCTCTCGTTATACATTCATTCGACGAGCAGGTAATTTGCCTGCCGATTCCATTCCGTGAACAAATTACAATGGAAAAAAATCGAAGTCAATTTATCGAACTCGTTGGCCTTTGGTAGCTCGTAGACACGAAGCAAAATATAATGATCTACCTATTTGTAGGTTGTTTGTGTAACCTAAGGATACTATGCCGATACAGAAATCCATACTAAAGCATAGATTTGAGTAGAGATTTTCATACAACAATTTATGTTTGAGTCGGTTGCATCAGTGATTGTGCGCAGTAAATCAGCATACGAGCCTAAGAAAAATTGTGATTACTTACCACCTACCAAGTTTTTTCCTAGGTATATCTCATTAATAATTATATACCTAACTGGTAGATACGCCAAGAAATATTTGGGGACTATTGTGTTGCTAGTTACCTTCCTCGTCACGATACAGGAAGACAATTCACGGGTGATGTAATCTGGCACAAACATGCCTTAATCAATCAAGTTCCTCCTCCAATGGATTTCGAGGAATCAGAATAATAAATGTAGTAACTTATTCATATTAATCTTGCCAATATTCCTCTTAGTACATTTTACCTAATTTAACTACTTGTAGGTCACGAGGAACTACAAGTAGTCTAGAGTCACCTAGCTTAAAAGACGATTCTAAATAATTCTTGTAATTTTGACTGAACATATTGGAATTAGTTTTTTGTACCTTCGTCGGTGAAGAATTAGGTATGATTTTTTTTATAAAACGAATATTCCGATTTAATGGTTGTATGTAGGTGCTAATTCAATTTGTAAGATGTGCTTATGTTTTCATACTGTCTCCGATACGACATCTGTACTATATCGGCGGAGGTTTTAATCTCCTACATTTTGTACTAGATGCTATCAGACCGCGTCGGCGCCAGCATCGATATTTTTGTTCCAGCCAATGAATGATGCTCGTAATATCGGTATCGGCCAGTATTAAGTACCGATACAGGAAATGATAGATGTTAATGAATAAAAATAGACAAATTAATGTTTATAAATAAATAAATATTTTGTTTACAGCAGAGGATGAAATTTAGAGGAAAGGTTGGAGCGAAAGCCACATCCGCTGGCTTGCAAAGCTAAAAGAGAAAAAATGCTCTGAAACGAAATTCATTTATTTTACAAATGTAAAACGTCACCTTCAGTACCTTAGGTACTGGTTTTACAGAAGTGTTGATGATTATATTATTATTAAAACTTTAAATTGCAATCTTTTTAGACTAATGCCAAGATATTCCTTTTTAAATGCCAACAGAAAGCATTCGATTTTCAAACTAATGTGTCTAGCCAGTGCTTTTACTTTTTATCATTCTTTGCTTTAGTGAACAAAGAAAATCTTTTAGGCAGTTGGCGTGAAACTTGTAGGCGCCGTGCTCCGGCCTTGAATCTAAACGACAACAAAACAGCTGTTTTTTTACTTTCAGCCCACGTGTAGTATTTCATAATACCCCATCTAATGTCTGACTCTTGTTTTTTGATTTAGATGAATAGTCTTTTTAGATAGAAATATGATTGAAACAAAAATACTAACGCGATAATAATGAGATATATGAAGTCGTAGTACCTACTTAATTACAGTGCAAATGAGATTAGTTTCCCAGTGAATGATCGTTCATAATAGACACTTGCCAGAAAACACTTTGCCTATTATATCACATAACAGCTGTATTGGAGGCACTGAGTGGAAACTGTTGCTAAGGAAGATATATTCACTTATTATTCGTATTCTCTGATATTACTATAGAGGAAGTTATATAGAGCAAGTGAACTTTTTTTGTAAGAGAAAATAAACATTTTACTTATTTATTCGTCATCCAAAGTGGCACGATGACAAAATTTATTTCGAATCTTAATATTTAAGTATCTAAGTACTTGTAACAGTTAGAATTAAAAGGTTTTTTTTTGTTTTATAAATGCATAAAATATGATATTTAAAACATGATAATATACACTTTCTAGGTATACCAAATGCTATATTTCTGATTTATTTTGCAACTTTCGTCACTGTACGATTGCTATTAAACATTACACAGTGGAAGACTCTATAGGGGGATCTATGTCAGTCAAAATAGTCACATCTAAAAATATATAATATATATTATAAAATATATAATTAGGGTGCCTTCTGGTAAGATCGGCATAATATTAAGTCCGGATAAATCACGTAACTAAGCAATTATCATTTAAAAATATCGCCGAATTGCTTAGCATCTGGACTTACTATTACGCCGATTTTACCAGAATGCACTGTTTATAATAATTGTATATATATATTAAAAAATATAAATATCTAATCAGCCTATGCTGACTCCCTGTTGGGTACAGGCCTCCTCTTCGTCACGACATCCATTCTTTCCGATCCTGCGACAATCGAATCCAGTGTGCTGCTGCCACTTTTACAAAATATATAGTTTGCAATATTTATTACATCGAAAGGTAAAACATTATTTTCGTAATATTAGGTAATTTAAACTGTATCAATTTAGGGGTTATTTTAGTATAGTGGCTTATTCGCAGTTAATTGTTTTTGCATCCCAATTAGAACGTACACGAACAACCACATTCCATTTCGGCCATACCATTTTCAGTTAAAAGCTTTGGGTCAATTATTTTAGCAGCGTCATAATAACAATGGCTTTTTTATAATTCGTTTTGCAAACAAAGTTGGTTAGTGATCATTAAAAGGCAAAGGTATGTACTTAGTATTGTTTTTGTCACTCTATACGCTTCTATGATTAAATTATTCTATTTTTAAGTCATCTATCATTATTCTAATGTAAACACACTTGTTTACGCAAAAGCTCTCATTCAGTCTCAAATGGAAACGGCAGCGATGCAAAGAATTGCCAGTGTTATGACGTCACAGTACGGTCAGTTTTTCTAAGAATAAAATATCTTCCGTGAATTATAATAAAGTCAGTCTATAATAAATATAATTATAATAAAGTTGAGCTATCTATAAATCGTTTGCAACGGTTTGTAGATAGCTCAACTGTTTCATGTGTATTTTGTAAATATTGTGAATATTGTAAATACTGTATTAGTTGTAATTTTCTTTGAGAATAAACTTCTTGAGTTTTTAACTGAAAGTCGGTGTAACTAGTAAACATAGCTCAAACAAAACATAAAAAATCCATTCGTGATTTACGTAAGACATAAAATAATGGTAAAATTTTGTTATGCTTTGTTTACGTTATTGGACGCGCCGAACGGATTGTTTATGTTTCCTTGATCTAATATAAAATTCATGATTATGTACCCAATCTGCTACTGGATTATAACTTTGTAACAGTTTGATGCCTTACCATATTTTATACTTACTAATAACTTTGATTGAAGTAGGTACATAAGCAAGCAAAGAACACAAAAATCTTTTGGTTTTCAACATTTTGAGAAGCCTAGAAAAATACCTAACTACTTATTTGTACCTACATCGACAGTAGTAATAGTCAAATGTCTGTAATATTCGTTGGTAAATAAAAGCAAACAAATACTACGAAAAAGTGCTATAATAAAAATAGAACACGATTGTATGAAAATATGTGTACACTACACTCAGACTTTATTTTCAATAAAACCGGTATTTCAATCTCTATAAACAAACGTGTGATAATAACGGTTATTATTAGAGTGAACGGTTTCCACGTAAGTGATATGATAGCACGTTCTATTTGCTTGTTAATCCCTATCTTAATAATATTTCACATCAGTGAAGTATCATTGAGAACTCGCACAGGATTAAAATGATTGAGCTTACACCTATAATTTATCTACTACTTGGTGTATTTGAGTAAAGTATATTTGAGGTAAACTCGGTATCAATTTTATAAGAATGCTGTACCGTTTTTATGTAATTTTATTGTTTTCAGAGTTGTTTCTTGCCTTTAGGGACAGTGAGTTTCAACGTTTTTTACTTACTAGAGACAGATTATCGGTGGGTTTTCTGCGTTTGGCTTGTTTTCACATGGCCTAAGATATCGTCGGGAAGCTAATCTCATTCATAAACGTACCTACTGTGCGATTGATTTGCGAACAGTCATTTAACATTTTTGTATGTAGAAAAATCGTTTGGTGAAGCAAAAACTACTTTTATCCATACATACGTGTCACTTTTCGTAAACAAAAGCCAAAGTACGGTCATATACCTTTACATAATGTCCAGAGGCACAGAAAAAGTGCTGAGAATAAGTGGAAAGATTTCCTTCCGTAGACCTAAACAAACAGGAAGATATCAGAAAATGAAATAAAGTCGAAGCTATTCCGCACACCAAGAATTTCCTTGAAAGTTTCGCCTCTTTATTAGCCAAATATTTTATCGAATTTACAATCTTTGAATCTTGCATTTTTATTAGAAATTCTGACTAAGTATGCACCTAAAAGTGTTTAAAACTCTGTTGCATATCAAGCTATTACTTCCCGGAAACTTGATAAATATGCTGGAGTTACTTGACGGAGTCTATACCCAACTTATAATAGTGAACATCGGGTTTCACTTATACTTGTAGTTGGTAGGGAAAGTTACAACGAGCTACGTACAAAACCACGGGCAGCGTTCATCGATTGTTTTACGTCATGAATTTAGTTATTCATGAAATTCAACTATAAATTCTGCAACATAACTTTCTATTGTAAATCTTCCGAAGAAAAAACCCTCGGTACGAGTAAGTTCTGTTTTCAAAATATTGTTACTCTAAATTGTTTAAAATTAGTTTCTCGAGCAAAGAAACTTGAAAGTCTTCAGCTAATTAATACATACCAAGAAATAAATGAGGTTTATTTATCTCTGAAATAAACCCAGTTTGATCCAATTTAATTTCGTTGAAATGCGAAAGTTGAAATGTTTGCTACTTCACGCCGCTGTCATCAGGCTAAAGACGCACTTAGCAGCAGCCAGAAATCTTATTCCTTTCAAAACATCGATCTGGCATGGCCGCCTGACGTTTGGCCGAGATGGAGTCGCCCAGCCGCGATTTATAAAGGGAAAAAGAAAATCTCTGGCCGCTGAGCTACCCGTCGCGACTTAGCCGCCAAGTGCGTTTGCAACCTTACGCTGGAACAAATTGGATCAAACTTTTCATAGATTAAAGTTTGTTACCTGGAATATCATATATCATTAGATATGCTACGTTTATTTGGCTGCAGGCATGAAGCGACAGACGGAAACTAGTGGTTTCATAAATTAGCAAATGAAACATTTGGCAACGAGCCCAAAAATGAAGCCTTACCTAGCTCTAGATTCGATAAAAAGAAAAGTAAAGGCATTTATATGTATTCTTGTACTAATATATTTTTCGTGGTAAGCTTCTAGTAAAAACGTTTATAAAAAGAAAGATCAAAAACATTTTTACAATATCTGCCGCCAACACGACTGCACGATATCGTTGGGGAGCTAATACTGTGTAGTATAAATATACAAGATGTTTTACACCGTATATAGGCGCCTACAACGATGATATTTTTGTTTGAGCAACCGACATATCGGTATCAAAGTCTAAGTCAAAAAGCTTTTATTCAATAAAATCTCCTGATCACTTTGAATCGTCATTACGCTTTGTATGGTTAGGTATGACTACATTTTTTTTATTGCATGAGTTGGAGCTAGTTCGTCCCTAGCTTGTTTGTCTTCTAAATAATCAGATATTTTATATCATTATCGGACAGTTTGGAATTGCTCATTCTGGTTAGTGTTAATATTGTTCCAAATGAATTGGTCTTCTGGTGCAATTGATTGAGAGTGTTTTCAGTGTACAATCTAGCTAACAGAGAATGCATTTGACTTAAACGCTAACCTGCATCAAAGGGAAATACAACTCCAATTTGCCTGTCCAGTGACTATGGATTGCCACGTCCAAACCAGCAGCAATTGCGAAGTCATCGTTTTGGCATGTTAACAAAGCTTAGTACTGTAAGTAAAGGTAAGTACCTACTATAAGTAGATCCCGTGTCCCTTTGATTTTCCGGGATGAAAAGTAGCCTATGTGTTAATCCAGGTCACGGACAATATATTCCAAGTTTCATCCAAATCGGATCAGTAGTTTTGGCATGATGAGGAACAAAACTTTCGCGTTTATAATATTAGTAGGATTAGACCGATTAGGTTATTTTTAAGCGTAACTAACTGAACCGATTTTGCTGAAATTTTTATGAGATCAATCTAAAAGTACATCAAATCAGTTTATAAATGGAACGGAATTCAAAACCTCCTCCATTTTTGAAGTGGGTTAAAAATAACTTTCATTTCTTTCTTACTCGTAACTAACAGAAAACTTCAATGGGGTTTTTTAACAAATTATTTCTTATATTAAGAACACCTTTTCCATGGTGCATACACGCAATATAACTTTGTAAGTATTACATACCAACCCTGAATTAGTGACCGTTCTCACCGATTCGGATGTTTGCGGCCGGTATCTCCGATTTCCTGAATTGAATACTATTCGATGTTCTATATATGTACTTTAATTAATTTATAGTTACGTGATTCCATGCCTATTTGGAGTCAGAGTAAATTAGCTTTGCAATACTAGGCAAGCGCGTGGGTTTGGCTGGTTAAATTAAATATAGAATCTCATTAAAATACATGGTGTTGGTTAATATTCATGATCTTCTATGCTTTTACCATTTAGGTCCAAAGACTAGGTAAGCGTTGTGTGCGTATTTGGATCAAAGGATTTTATTTTGCTCATTTAAGTTACTTCCCCAAGCAAGCGAACCAATGTAGGCATTTGCATACTGGGCTCGTTGGGATTTTTTTCCCATCCGTACCACCAGTGGGCCAGCCGGTGGGTTCGGTGGGAATAACACGTATCTTATATGGAAAAAAATATTTCTTATTTTTTTGACCCGATGACTAAGCATAAACAAACTGAAATTCTTGTTCTGCGGCAAAGGTTGATAACTTTTTCAGAATTTCATAATAGTTTGGATAATCATAATTTTCATTACAATAATTAATTTACTCGTAAAACGTTTTCTCTCTAACATTTACGACATTTATGTGTAACTAGCCGTCTCCCGCGGCGTAGCTCGCGTTAGAGTGTGACGTTTCAAAATTCCTTTCTTAGTGCACCCCTACACTATATAAGGATACTACCCTCCAAATTTCATACCTCTAGGACTTATAGTTTAGGCTGTGCGTTGATTCTATGTCAGCTTCAAAAGAGTTTTATATATATTGATGATGATTTTGACTGTACCTATTGGTGCATGCAAATGTGTGCTTTTTCATTGCTATGTAACAGTTTACATTCTTATATTATTTCCTTTAGCGAGAGAGCTCGTATGAGTTAGTAATCAACTGGTAACGGAGTCTGTAGGCCTCTTTAAAGCCTCCGTCATGGCTTATCGACTGCTAGACTCTTCCGTGTCTCTACGTAAATGAAACTGCATGTTTTGTGAAGCGGCATAGCTATCTATACAAAACAGCAAACGAAGTTTACTTGCGTAATACAAGAAATGGCGAACGTCTCGTGAGCCAGTTTGCTGCAAGAACTTCTCTCTATCAAAGAAATTGCTATAACATGAGCATAAAAATTTTCAATAAAATACCACATAATATAAAGGAACAGCCCCTTAAAAGATTTAAGAGCGTATTATGCTGGATCATGGGTTTTACACGGTTCGTGAATTCATGGAGTTGAAGTAAAATTATATACCTAGTTGTTATAATTAGTTATTGTTGTTAGTTGACCTACCTAACTATTATTATAAAATTTTTTGCATGCTATCATATTAAATAAGCGAAATAATGGATCTAGTTAAAATTTTGTTTACCACCTGTTTTGTACCTATTTCAAGCAAATAAAGAAACTCTAACTCTAACTCTCTCTCTAGAGCCAGGACCGACAGTGAAGCACGAAAGTGCTCGATGTAAATGCCATCCTTTACTAATATCTAATCAGCACGAACATAATTATAGCTAGGTATTATTTTTATACCATCTGGTTTCCGCGTATCGGCTAATCCTCTTAGCACGACCAATTAAATAGATGATGAGCACATAAAGCTGCTGTTGTGTGCCAGACACTAAGATAATTCCTATTTGTAATGGTTTATCTCATAAACTATGACTGATTATTGCGTCGTTAACAAAATGATTTAGTTTCACTACTATGTACCTATTTAGAAGAAGAAATATAAAATGTATTCACAAGGAAAATTACAACCAATACAGTATTTACAATATTCACAATATTTACAAAATACACATAAAACAGTTGATTATGTAAACATTTTAATGTAATTAAACATAATTAACATGTGAAACATTGCACGCTTCCGATTGGTACTGATTTGGACCAGTTGAGCTATCTATAAATCGTTTGCAACGGTTTGTAGATGGCTCAACTATACCTATTTGTTTTATTGTAAATATTGTAAATACTGTATTAGTTGTAATTTTCTTTGTGAATAAATAAAATTTTTATTTGTTTTTAGTTTTGACTTATATTTATAGAGTAGGCTAAAAATTCTGTTTTACCCAAAGGTCTGGAAGATAACGCTTTTCGCGATAAGGCTTCCCATTTCTAGTTTGTGTTTCTTTCTTGTGTGTAGAATAAAGTTTTATTTTTCACCTATCACATGCCATTACGATAGTGGTTCACGAATACTAAATACTTTATCTATACTATTAGCTTAGCTATTTTGTAGAGTATCTAAGCATTACTTAGTATCTACTGTAGTTGACCCTTTGTTTATTATCCTTTGAATTTACTCAAAGTAGATAGATATAATTCAAAACCATGAACTCGAAGGAAAATTTAAAATTTTTGCCCAATTTTTCAAAATGTCAGTCTACATGTAGAACACCGCCTAAGGGCATGTCGAACAAAAAGGAAGAAGACATCTATTTTTAAGTGAATTTGGACATGAGAAGGGTGAAAAAGATAAGACTAGTATCATAATTTTAAAGAGAAAATGTAATACAATATTTTGTCCCTTCCAAGAAACATTGTAATATTAGACAGACCGGGCCACGAATAATAAAGTATTCAGATAACGGAAAAGCTATAACCTTATTTTAGCTTATTTTGCTGACTTTGTAAAAATGGATTGCTTGGGTATTTACCGACGACGGGCCGAATAAAGAACACAGTAACATAACAAAAAATGCAAATAGATCTTAAAAAGAGTCGATTATAATATAGAATCGATAGCCAACGGCGACATATTGTTGTTTTCTTTATAGAGCATATTTTGCAATCAGAAAACATTGCAATCATTCAGTTAGATAAATCTTGTATCGATTACTCGCCGAAGCACCGGGCTCCAATTATCTAATCCCGTCATAACGGTCGGTTTATCGATGCAATTTATTGGACGACATAAAAACGATCGCATGAGTAAAGCGATAAGCTGATTAGTAAAATCACAAGGATCATTTAGAATCGTCTTATAAAGTAACTGATTCTAGGTGCCTCTCGAAGCGCTCGTGGCTAGGCTTGCTTAGTCAATCTTCACTGATTATCTAAGTTAAGCGACGTTCTGCTTAGTCACTATTTGGTGCTAGTAGCATTTAATCTGAGCGCTTCCGTGCTTCAGAAGGCACGTTAAACTGTCGGTCCCGGCTCTAGCAGTCGTTATACCATAACGGAGGCCTTAAGGCGGCCTAAAAACTCCGTCACTAGAGTTGGCCACTAACTTATACGAGCTTGCTTGCTTTTGGTGCCTCTTAACATCTTACTGTACGATTTTAAGAGTGGGTGCTAATAGGTTCCGAGCTAGAAGAAACAAATATTCGGACAAACAGAAAAACTCTGTACCTACATCAACTCAAATTAACCCCTAATAAGCTGCCGGGAAAACACATCAATAACTGAAATTGAATTTATTTATTTGATTACAGCGAGCGACGTGGCTTCTCAGGCGGATACTTTCACGGTTAATACACTTTTGGAGATGACAATAGATTACTGTGAAATATTACCTTTTTGGCACGAAAGTTCAACCAGTTTTCGCTCCCAATTTAGTCAGCTTTTTAATAGCACTTTTTTGATAATGATCGTAAAGTTCAAGTTTAAACAGGTGACTCGAATCTGCTTGTTAATGCAAAAAACTATACTATAGACAAAACTATTCAAAGCTTAAATAATTATATCGAGTTTATTGATAACAGAATGCTTAGTGTTCATAAAGCTTAGAAATAACATTGTCTTACCATCTGCAAACTCTTAAGCAAACAACAGTAATTTAGTCTAAAAGTTGTTAAAAAAAACGATTAATTCACGAAAAGTTCAACAGGCTGGATATATTCTACAACAAAAAGAGTTAAAAATGTAACCTAATAGGTAAGTATTTGTAGAAAATATATGATAATATTTGCGTATATGCTAAGCCTGACCCCAGTCAACCCTTTTCACAAAATGCATAAATTATTATAATTTAATTTATATTTTAATAGTGATTCGAAGCAATTAAATCATGCGGATATTATATTTCATCCGAGTCCCATTTGGGTCAGTTAAAACAACGGGTCGAGTCGACCCGTTATAAATCGCACACATTGAAAGGGTTAACACTTGGTTAGATGAAAACTATTAGACAATGGCCGTATACCATATTTTAATGGTGGTTATACCATAAATATAGGCTTAATAAGGTCTTCTTTGGCAATCCTAATAAATAAATAAATAAGGTCTACATAACAATATCACATAACATAAAATAATCTTTTCATTTTTCCTAAGCTGAACAAAAATCCCTGATACTCCGTAGGTGTACTTATTCGGTTGTAGGCAGCTGTCAAACGAGTGTGCAAATATTCTGAGCTTTACCAACCCCTCTTGGGTCTTCGAGAGTCTGTCTAGTACGGTTTTGATAGGTTGACTGGACTTTACCTTATACCTAGTACAGATTGGAATTTGTAGGTACGTTTTGCAACATTCATGTTACTTTTACAAACATAATAACTGTTACTCCCACTCACAAGTTCAATTGGAAAACTACAAATAACATGATTTAGAATTGGACTGAGATGTTCCGAAAATAAGTCGTTTATTTATCTTACGTAAACGAAGAGTGGTTCAAGTCTTCGAACAACGCGAATCGTTAACTAATAATAAATAATAATCGTAAAAAAACGCGATTTGGCTTTGAACCAAGAATGCTTTATTGTCCTACTAACCTATTAATATTCAGTTAGAAGGGCTTGGAATGTTATTACTTGTGGGTACAAATATCTATATAAGATCTATATCTACAGATATCGTTTATGATCTCATAAACGTATTCAGGGTTACCAGTTTACATTAGTATAACTTCGCCGGCATTATTTCAGTCGTACTACTCCCACGTCGCCCAAAACTAAGAAACTCCGCAACTTTTATGACCCTGTATTTTAGATACTTATTTGAAACTCGTTTCGATAAGTAAATAAACAAAAATGTTTATTCTGGGTGATGAGTTTACCAGAATAAGACAGTGTTTAGCAAAGAAGAGGCGTGGGGACGGTAAATAATGGAATATTTCAAAGAAGAATAAGTATAATTAAGGTAACTTATAAAAGCATTGAATGAAATAATAATTGTTGGTGCCAATGTTTGTCATACATATTTGAGACTAGCCGACCCGACAGACGTTGTCCTGTCATTAAAACTCTTACTGTTAAACAACTGACAGTTATTTCAAATGTGACATTAAAAAAGTTTTCATGAAAAAAGTTAAGGAACTTTCACTCCCCCCCCCCCCACCCTTTCAACTCCTTAGAACCCTTTTTTTGCATTAAAAAGTAGCCTATGTCCTTTCTCAGGCTCTAGACTATCTGTGTACCAAATTTCATTCAAATCGGTTCAGTCGTTTTGGCGTGAAAGCGAGACAGACGGACAGACAGACAAAGTTACTTTCGCGTTTATAATATTAGTATGGATTTGGATGCATGAACTGCGAAATGTTACGACGTGGCAGAGGTGACAGTGGGATATAATATTGGTCATCCATGGTTTGATTATGCCCCGCCATTCCCTACTATGCTCCATACCTATAAAAAATGTACAGATTCTATCAGCAATCTACATTCCATAGCATAAGCCTAGTTTGGGACTAGAGAGCATTGTGTGATTTATCCAAAGATATTTGATTTTTTTATTTATACCTCTTGATAAATTAGACCCGTCACTAATTACCAAGAATACAATAATTGCACATGCAACCCCATTTTAAAATCAGCGTATTATTTTATTATCGCGCTGTGCGGGACGGCCGCGCTAGATGGTACCATTCTTTTCCGTCTTTATGGGTACCATCTGCTATCGCAAAAGATTGGTCCCTTTGGAAACCGATGAGAAAAGTTTGTGTTCAGTAGAGTTCAGTAAAGCCCTCGCGCGGATAGGAGGGTATGAGGCTTAGTTCCGGTATTTACCGTTACTTCATGGGCATCTCGGACCGTAACATAAAAATTTACGCAAGCGTGGTGGTATGAATATTCGGTACTTAGTTATAGACGCCTCTACCTATTTTGCAAGTTGATTTTCTAATTGTTGGAGAATACAAAAAATCTGAAGAACAAAATTTTATAATAGGTAAGTGATTATAAAAAGTAAGTATGGGCAGAAAACTTAATGAAAAAGATCATAATCACAGGCCAAAAGTAATTTAGTTTTAAATACCTACTCGCTACGAATGATTATAAAGAGCACGCAGGAGGTGAGTCAGCTTGGAGAAGAAATTATAAGGAAATCGTATTATTTGCTCGTTTTCGTATAAATCTCCGCCCCCTATGAGAGGCTGGCTCGTGTAGCCTACACAAACATCAAACTCAATGAGTAGTTGACCCTAATACCGAGCAAATAATATTGTTTGTTGTAATGGAAATCACTCGATAAACATTGGGTAAAAGTTTTCAAGCAAATAATTATTTCTGAGTCCGTATTTACTTATAATTATTTTATTATTATTATTTGGTTATTGAAATTGTTCGTTTTGTTTTTGAATTTCAAGTTTGGATTGATGAATATTAATTATTAATATTGAACAGTAATCTCTAAATTCTAATAACATTAAACTTTTGTATTGCTGTTATCGGTAGTTTGGAGGTAGGTAGGCTTGTTCAGAATTCCTAATTAATTTACAGATCCTGCGAATAGTAGAAATAAATTTAATTTAATTTTCTCTGATTATTAAAAGCGTCGAATGAATCACAACATGAGATACTTTTGCTGCAGCAGATTGAAATATATCTGTATATATACTTACTCTGAAGTTATTGATCTCCAAGAAAATTGCGATAATATTTTTCTCATTAACGGAATTTCTTGAAACTCGTAACATCGTGGCAAGCCATGACAACATGTTTACCGATGTGCCACCAAATATCTCTAAAGCCCAAACAACCTGATAACGTATCGCAGATCTCGGTATTACGGGATTATTGCGCTATCAGACTATGTTATGTCAAATTAAAGGTTTAAAAGACTTAACGAGAGAGTGATATAAAGCGGTTGACAATTTAAGACTGATATACATAAAAAATTACATTCTTAGTTATGAAATATGTGTATGTAGAGCTTAGAAGTAAAATTTATGAAAAATGTGCGCAATTCCAGTGCCTTCAAACGGTGAAGGAAAACATCGTAACGAAATCCGCGGCTTAGTCAGCACCTACGTATTATACGTACCTAAATGTTGTTTTTATTCATTCACAGATACGTGATACCTAATTGAACAAAATCTTGCTCAATAATGCAAAATTTTGTTTCTTGTAGATAACTTTTTGGGATTGTCTGAATACCCTTTCAATTGTGTGTATTCTACATTTTGATAGACCCTTTATTTCATAATCACTGTTGAAAACGGAACTCCACTCTCCTCAAACTACCCCAGTGCTTTTTCTTTGAGTCATTTTAGTAGATTCATTTTTGCCAGTATTTTGATGTTATCATAATGAGTAACGACACGAAAATATTGAAAAGTGAAGCGACAAAGTCATGATTTGACAGCGACAAGTAACATGAAAACTTCAAATAAAACATTTCATATTGAAAGAAGATTGAAAGAGAAGAAGAAGAAGAAGATGTAGAAGTACTGGCTTACTATGGTCAAAGATTGAGAAGTGTGGGAAAAAAGGCTTACAGGGGATAAAACGGACTGAAAGAAAGAAATAAATCAATAAATGAACATAAGTAAAGGTACGCTGTCCTATCTGTATGCTAAGGCATACAGATAGGACAGCGACAAGAAATTCATTATATGGATGAATAAACAAGAACAATAACATAAACCAAGATACAGCTCCAAAGGAAACATATTATTGTGTCTACGACTGACACGCACATTTGGAAACAATTACGTCTTTGTAACAAGATTCCTTAATTTGGTAAGCGCCTCTACCTGGTAAATAATCACGAAAATGTTACCCAGTATTTACCTGCTAGGTATATATTGGTATGGTAACAAATATTATAAATATACTACTTTCTCGATCGATAACTAGTAGGTACATACATATAGGATCTATTTCTGTCCCTTCCTTATCAAATAAATCGTATTAACCACCACAAACAGAAAGTTTCTTACAAATTCAGTAATCGTATTCATGTACGGAAATATACCACAATTTTTGTGTGAGTCTCGTGTTGACATTTACTATCTAAATATTATTCATCATAGATGGAGGGAGATTGTAGATATGGAATGGAAGCTAATGACATGGTTTAGTCAATATTTTTTTATATTGATGTTATGTGATAGTATTTCCAATGTCGTTGTACTTACATTCATTCAATTATTTGATAGTATTTCGTACTGATTTGATTTCAATTTGTAGAGGCAGGTCTACTTGTAATAATTTACGTATTTACTAGATACTAGTTTTTTATATAAATGATTGGACAAACCGATGGCCCACCTTGCCTATACAACGATGCATTGCCTCACTGAGTACATCCAAGAAGACGTGCCCTGTGATACATTGCACTGCACCTATCACTCTCAAACATAAAGGTAGCCGTCGAAAAGAAGAAGAAGCAGAACGAGAGGTTCTGCTTCTTCTTCTTTTCGACGGCTGCATGTAATAGCATCGGCACCCAAACCCTTCAAACCGAAACACAGCAACGCGAGCATCACTGTTTGGTGGCAGAAATAGGTACGGTGGTAGTACTTCCCCGGACGAGCTCTTTCACAAGAAGCTCTACTACTGCTACTTAGATGGAATAATCGCATCTTAGTCAACTGTCAAGTTTTAGGTAATCAATTATGATGTATATTACTATTCATGTTCATGAGATGAATGTAGGTAATTAATATTATTCGAAATAGAATCTACATTTCCGAATATCATCGTAATATATAATGATGATTTGAATACTAATGAGGAAAGCTCCAGGTAACATTAATGAGGATATGGGTTTGGGTCATGTTTGTGCCCATTCATTAATTGTTAATCCGTAAAAAGTCTTTTTATAAAAAAATAAGGGCTATTATCACGCTTTTTTTAAATAAAAAAATTTAATGGCTTTTTCACGCCTCAAAAAGAAGTTTCGCTAAATTCAGAGTCAAAAATCTTTTATCCAGTAAAAGCACAAGGATCATGCAGAGTATTTCAGAATTATATTATAAATCAGATGATTCTAGGTACCTACCAGGTTTTAGGTTCGAGCCTAGAAGAACGGGCAGGAAACTACAACCGGGTTCTTAGCGCTTTTTTAAGATCGTTCTTACAAAAAGTGTGGCGCTATTTCAACTTAGCAACGCTTCTTCTTCTTCTTTTTCTTGTGGCTGTTCGGTGGCTACGGCTGTCACAAATTTACCAATGTCAGTGTTTATTGGCGTTTACTTGTTTACTAATCTTTTGACAAAAGTCGGAGATCTGAGTAGGTAAGTTATGAAAAATGATATTATCAACGCTTTAATGCAAGATAATCATAAAAATTCAGTCATGTCAGGGACATACCTGATATAAGTAGGTATATGTACTTAAGTCTAAAAGAAAGCACGCATTTGCCAAGTTCCGAACTATACCTAAATAAAATTTAATGAACCACGTTTTATAATGCACATTTCACACAGCGCCCTCTAGTCCCGAACTAAGCTTGTACTGTGGAAACTTAGTAAATACCTAGTTAATTACCTATCAACTGAGCTTTTACGCCTGTCAAAATTGTTTAGCTAATTTTCACAAAAGGATAAAACTGACCTGGATTTCTCAATAAGCCTGTCGATAACAAAAATGTTTTGTGTTCGACTGAACGTACCTAGGTGAGTTATCGAGGGGTTATCTAGGCGTTAGCACTTGTACTAATGAGAATTGGCTGATAAAACTAGCAGAAATTATCTGTATTTTTTGACAAAAAGGATCAGTAACCTGTAACGACATCTGTGGCGTGGTGGATGAGTGGCAGAGATGTGAGTGGTGCGAGTTTGAACCCAGTGACGCATCTGCTTAATTTATTTGTGGCGTGGTGGATGAGTGGCAGAGATGTGAGTGGTGCGAGTTTGAACCCAGTGACGCATCTGCTTAATTTATAGTGAACTGAAGTAATGTTTGTTTTAATTTAAGTATAAGTATAAAACCAGTATTCGCGTTTACTGCTCAAACACTGATCCGGACTCAAGCATAGATTTTTGTATGAAAATCTTTACTCAAATAATATGCTTGAGTAACGATTTCTGTATCGCCATATACGCTGATAGAAAATGATGTAAGATCTTGGCAGTATGAATTAGGTACTTATACTAAAAGGATATATTATTATTCTTTTAGGTTCCATTTCAAAAAGTCCATTTTGATGTATTACCAAAAAAAATTATCGACTCGCAGGAGTGTCTACCGTGCCTGGGGATTACAGCCGTGCGTGAGTCTACTTCATATTAATAATTATGAAAATTAACGTTTAAAATAGGTAAGTAGTAGATTAAATTATAATCATGAAATACCTACCTGAATAGGTACTACACATTATTATTGTACTTATTACCAAAGAAAAATCGATCAGCAATTTAATTCCCATAGCTTTGCTTAGTTTGGGACTCTCATAGTAGGTCAAGCTTTGCTTAGAGTGCGTTATGTGAAATGTTCATGAATATTTATTAATTTTATTTATAAAAAAAATACATTACGGAAATAGAGTTATTTAGTCTCTACAAAACTCCCAAAAATTCTTTTCACAATTTTATTATCTAAAAGCTGAAACCTCTATTATAAATAACTTACTTTTATCAGGATCAGTAGAGATGATTTAGATTTCCTCTTATTTAATTTTAGTCCACAATAATAAAATACTATTGTAATATTTTAATTTGTGTCCAAAATAAACACGTAGAAACTTAAAAACAAAACAGCGTCGCACTTTTTGCAATAATTTCCAAAAGTTTGAAAGAGGAACGCCAAGAATGTTCAAAAAAAAGTTTTTATCTTTTTTCAAGTGCAGCCTCTGTTATCAACGCTATCCAAGAAGGTTGAATGTTAAGTTTATCGTGTATTTCGTGTAGGCGGGAGCGTCGTCCGTACGCAGCGTGCGCGAGCTCTATTCGGACTGAACTTTCTTCGACGGTCGGTAGCTCCTAGTACGTACGTTGATTTTGAAAATCTGCGCTATAAAGCATAATTTTTATAGAGTCAACGACTAGCCAGGTATTAAATGTATTATATTAAGTCTTTATTAAGGGATTTTTTGGTGTTTCGATGTATTTTTGGGAGTTATTGACATCGTGGTTTTCTCGAACGTTTGTGAATGCCTCATAATAATGAAACCGTGAATGCCTAGCTAAAATTTTATTGTTGGATTTTTTCAGGCTTTTGTGAAAGTTGTTTTTTTATACTACTGATATTAATATGGATATAGGCAATTTAACTTTTTTAATTCCTCACAGCCAGTTGGCGATCTTCCAGCAGCTTGGTATAGGCCTGATTTATCGGGTTGACAGTGTTGGTGTTATATTAGTTTTTCTTATGGGCTATTTCAAGAGAGTATTAATTTACGTCTTGTTGGTATGAAAAGAAGTAAAAGAATGAGCTTAAAAACAAAATAGTTACATAATACTACACAATTTTATGGTGGTCGTAGAGACAATACTAATTTTATATTCAATTTGAGTTAGAGTTTTAGGATGAATGCGCAAAAAAGTAACCACATTAAATAATTTTTGCCGTTAAACTGATAAAAAGGTTTTATGGTTGAAACCAAACAGACACGCTCGTAAAAATAAGTTTTTATTTAAAGAAAAAGCCTCCTTAAGTCGGTCCACCCAAAACGATGTTAAGTGGTTAGGGTTGCTTCTGCTGAAGGTAATTAGTACCACATTATCTATGCCTCAGACGTATTGATTAAGGTAATGGCGTCGCATAGAGATAAAGCTTTTTAAAGAAAAAAACTATTCTTTAGCCTAGTTAAGTATCTTCAGATACCGTCAAAGGACTTGTTAGCAACTGCATTATCTCACAGAGCACGTACGCGTATCTATAATGAAACCGAAACCCATACCCTTCTCAATAACTAATGTAATTACGTAAACTATAAGTAACTTTATCAATATTATGCGCAACCCTCGCTCCAAGGACACAACTTCAAGGAATAAACAAATAAGTTACACCTCATTTGTTACTTACATCTCATTTGTAACTTAGGTACATCTCATTACGAACACTTCTCGAGAGCGTGTAATGAGCCATCTGTAAGCAAATCGTGTTGTTTGACGCATAAACTTAGGCACAGCGTAATCGTTTATCCCAGGAAGGCGAGAATATACTTTTTTCTGAATTCAGTTGAATTTTTTTTTATTTCTTAGTGTCTCAAGACGACTTGAAACTTGATTTTAGTACAAGTTTTTAGGAGTTTAACACTGAGAAATGTTAAAAATTTCATCATCATCAACCACAGCCCGACTTCACCCACTTCAGGCCTCCCTTTGTTTGAACCATCCATCCCGGTCCTGTGGCATTCTCATCCATTTTCGCGTTGCTGTAAGTTTATTATTATTTTATGACAGACGCTTATGGAATTGAAGGTTTCTATTAAAATTACTAACAACCTAATATGAGAAAAAAAACATAAATTAATTTTTATTCGTGAAAGTAAATTCTTGTAGATAGCCTCTTTATTCATCAAGAAACCCGATACGCGAGACGCTCTCCGAAAATAAATCAGAAATGTCAAAAACCACACAGCTTTTCCTCTATTACGAAAACATCTGACAGTCGCCGCGCTAACGTATTCGAGTTATATTGCGCGTCAATGCCAGCTCGACTGACAACCGTTGTAGTGTCACCGTGCAGTGTATCTCGAATAGTATGCTAGCGTTACTATACGTTTGCGATTATCACATTTATTCGTGATTAAGGTACTATCAGATTGCAGTACCAGATCTATCGTAATAGCTGCAACACTTATCAGCGAAATTTTTTTACAGTTCAATTTCACAATTTTATTTATAACATGGCCGTGGTGTGGTTCCTCCAACACCTACCTATATCACCAGGGTGTGGACAGCAGCATCCAGCATCCAGACTACTGCGAACACCAGTTACCTACACCAACACATGCCGTCTACGACCAATAAATAGCACAGGACTGCTCGAAATGTTTTCCTCTAGATTTATAGGGTTACCTTGTCCAGCGGTGGATGATATTAATATCAATTTCATACAACTGTGACGTGCAACCGCTTGTTAGTGAATAAGGGTGCACCGACTGTTCAAGAGGCTTTTTTCCTTCTGATAAACAAATACTCTGAAAGAACTCATACAAATGACGTTCATAATTTCTTTGATCTTGAATGTCGAGAACTTCTGTTGTTCAAAGCAGAAGTATATTTTTGTTGATTGCTAACAAAAACATATAAAAATACTGAATAATAAGTTTCAATTTATTTTCAGCGGGACTTTTAAACTTTGAATAATACTGCTATAAATGATTCTGTAACAATATAACATGGAAAATTCTTATGAAGCTTTCATAAGCAGTTATGTGGCTTCATCTTAGTTTACGAGCGTCACCCAATGCGGCTAAAACCTTGTAATTAAATATTGTGGTATACGAGGCCTCCTGTGGTCGTTATATAGCGTCGACCCTAATATAGACTTAGAAGCATAATACCACATAAAATGAGATTTGGTTTTTAGGTTGATTGACGTGGCGTTAAGTAGGCATTGATGATGGACCCATAGCCATTCATTTTGGACGAAGCTTTATGAAGCTGTGATATGATGGTGAAGTAGGCCCAAGAGTGTATTTTAAACGTATACATAAGCCTTTAAAGAGACTGGTGGAATTTAGTTCGTGTGTTGGTGGTTTTGGAAACCAAAACATGATTTCCTTATTACTCCTACACAACGTGCTCTATATAGTCCCAATTTAGCAAAGCTTGTACTATATAGCAACTAGATTGCTGATAGAGTACTTCTATTTTTTTTTTAATACAAAGAACAAATATCTATGCCTCACTCAAATGTTTATTCTTGGTGGGTAGACGTCGTACGGCTGATGAAGATGATCATAACTATTAGACAGAGTTTTAAACACAATACAAGCTTGGTAGATGATATGGCAGCATATAAAGGCCGCCATCAATATACTGAAGTGCGGTTTGGTTTCATGTAGGTTGTTTTTTTTAGTATACCTAATTACCTATCTACAATGTAAAGAGTCTGTGTAATGTATAGATTCAATCATAAAGAGGAAAGACTAGACGTACTTACAGAAGCTGGACCTATTCATACTTTTACAGCTCCGAACGCCTTTATCTTAGTTTAACGTGAAATTTATTGCTATGCCCATCAGTGTGTAGTTAAAACTTATGAACTGTGACGATGTTTGCAGTCTTCAGTTTCTAGATATTTTCCTCAAAGCTGAATACCGTAAAGTTGAATCAAATATTCCATTGGAATAAACTGTGAAAATATATGTGCAAGTGATATATATGTAGGTATTGTATGCACCTATTGACTGCTACTAGCTTTTCTCGTCCACGAATTATGTAACCTGAAAGCCATATCAAAATCCGTATCATCATCATCAGTCGTCAGCCTTTAGTACAAGAAATCCGCACACAGCACGAAACAAATGAATTTTGAAAGCAGAAACTAAGGCAGAATAGAGTCAGTAATAAATTTGAATGAAAAAGGTACCTGCCCAAGTACCTTGGGATCTTTTGTAGGCAGTATAGAGAAGAAAAAACTAGAGGGGCCTATTAGTCGTCCACGTCCGGAGCTTTGCACATACACTCGTTAGGAGCTCAAACAAAGGATAACTTTCATAAAATGAATGTGTCAAAGCTGTTTTCACAAAGGCTTAACTGAGTTTCAACACGGCTTTTAGTAAATGCTCTCGGAATTTACCGGTTACTAAAAAACTTGATGGGCCACTTTTGCTGTGTGAACTAAATTCAAATTCAAATCGTATATTGCACTTATGTTGTTTTACAGTTGTTTTACAAAAGGTAGTGTATCAAACATAAACCCTGTTAGGGCACAGCAATTTGTTAAGGTACAGATAGGCACTAGGTGCCATATTGATGTATCTAGTTTTAAATATTTTAATAATTCTCATCTAGAAACTCGTGCAATGAATAAAAACAGTTTTTTATTAAATACTTTTTTAACATATTTTTGAATTTTATTTGTACATTCTCGTTTTTGATGTCATTTGGGATTTTATTATAGATTTTTACACACATTGCAACTAGATAATGTGTTATGGGGCAATCGTTGTTTTCATGCTAAATCACTGGTGTTCTGTGACTAAAAGTGACATTAGCGCGTTTCAGCGCTTTTTTTGCCGTCAAAAGCTTCTTGTTCTCGTATATCTGTCGCCACGTCGCGTCGCTTGACATTATGCAGTTCAGAGCTTGCGATATGGGCCTGTAATTATATAATAGTTATGATATATTGTAATTAAAATAAATAAATAAATATTCACGGACACTTAACACAACGCCTTCTAGTCCCAAACTAAGCAAAGCTTGTTCTACGGAAATTAGATGGCTGATAGAATACATACACATACATTTTTTTGTAAATACATACTTATAATACATAATTAGGTATAAAGTGCTGGTGGTAACTGTACAGGAATCCAAAGTTGTGTGGAGTTTATGAATGTGACTGTTGGGACCTACCCAGATTTACCCGGTTACTTGAATTTACTAACGATCTCATTATCCGGGATAATGGTTGGTATAAAACTTTCCTAACCTACATTTTTAGAAGCTAGAATAGCTACTGAGTATATTGCTCAGATTTTTTTTATAAATGTTTTTACGACCAACAACAAGCCACTGAACAAGGAACTGTGCGTATAATTTGTTACATTGTTGTAATTGTGTTTCATAGACTTATTTTGTTTTTTGTTTATTTGAGATTTGATAGAGCCCTAATTTAGTTTCAAATTAAAATTAGCTCAAAATACAAAGTTTGATTAGTTGAATATTAGACCTATTTACTTACTTTACTTAAAACTTATTTCTCTTTTATTGTTTTTTTTTTGGTGTGCAATAAATAATATATCTATCTATCTATTTCTACTAGTTACATTACTTGTAGGTACTATTGATATAACTAATTGGAATTATTTGCCCCAGTAACTACATCGATTCATGTTCATAAAAATGCAGCTAATGTAAAAAATATGAGGCCCTTCGGGTTTTCAAAATTCTTTCAGGGCGTCTAGTCGAAGCGACGCGTGACCCGAGGGCTGGTGATTATCTAGGCCAGCGTATCAGCATTGCTATTCAGCGCGGCAATGCAGCCAGTGTCTTGGGCACGCTTCCGATTGGTACTGATTTGGACCAGTTGAGCTATCTATAAATCGTTTGCAACGGTTTGTAGATAGCTCAACTGTTCCATGTGTATTTTGTAAATATTGTAAATATTGTAAATACTATATTAGTTGTAATTTTTTTTTATATTCTAAAAATAAATTAGACTTACTAATTCAAAAAAAATATGTTCCAACTAAGTTGTATTGCTTGTTCTAGTTGGTAGAACCAATTAGAATTATTTATCTCAGTAGTTAAATCACATAACAGAAATAAACTAGGTACCTACTCACTAGTGCAACGGCTTCCTCGCAGTTACTTGTCGATAATTTCTCGGGCGATCAAAGCGACCTCGGTCCCAGAGACCGTTTACCGTGTTCAAAGCGTATTGGACTGCACTCGAGCACCGGTTATGTTCAATAAATTAATTACCGAGCTTCTAAGCTGGGGAAATTGAAATGACATCGGCATGAGATGAATTTTTACAGTGCTACTAGTAGATAATATACCTAAAAAATTTAAGAAGATAAAACTACTGAATAAACTTTTTCATGATTGAGTTTCAAAAAAAAAAATGTGTTTATATAAAAAAATCTTACTAGCACTTAGCGTCCATATCCAAAAAGGCTTTTAAATAATAACGCGATTTGGACAAAATAGTTTATCAACGTCCGAATTTTATGACACAAGCCTCTCCAAGCGAATTAAAGCAAGCCATGTTTACAGAGTTTCGTAATAAAAGCTCAAAGGACACAAGTTGTTTGGCGACTACTCCCTGAGGCAAGGGATGCCATTAGGCTCGTGATGAGGCCTTGGCCTGAGAGTACGTGGGCTCCCTCGGGCCCAGCATGTCCGGTTAACGACCAAATAACTTAATATTATATTTCATGCTTCAGGATATCAAAATGTAGTTTTGTAAAGTGAAATTCCCGACAGTTCCCGAACTAGCTCCAACTCATTCAATAATGAAATGTGATAATACATACATAATCATACAAAACCTAATGACGATTCAAAGTGATCAGTGAGCTTAAATCTAGACAATAGGGAAAGTTATTGAGTAAAATCATTTTGACTTTGACTTTCTTTGCTTAGTTTTAACACTTATATGGTGTGTTTTTTATGACATTTCAAAAAAGTAGGTTCCCATTATAAAACACAGAATAAAATAAACTTTTATTTCAGCTGTAAAGTCCTAATGTCTAAAAAAACGTACGAAAAAGTATCTAAAATTTAATTATTTATAATTCTTACAATAAAGTCTTAAAGATATCTATCGACGATGTGATTCATAACTTTAAAAATACACGTTGAAAAAGAGAGAAAACACCACTCCTTTTGTACGATACCTAAGTAAGTTCATACATTTCATGAATCTGAACTGATAAATTATCTATAAGTATTTTATTTGCCATTTTATTCTTACTACGAGTTACCTTTTATATTTCGAGTCACGTTTTTTCTTGTGAGTCGCAACTTATCCATTGATGAGATATGTATTTCATCACGTTAGCAAAAGTATTTTATCCTGTTTGCTTACATGAGTACATCTTCTCTAAATATATAAAACTCTTTTGAAGCTGACTTAGAATCAACGCACAGCCTAAACTATAAGTCCTAGAGGTACGAAATTTGGAGGGTAGTATCCTTATAAAATGTAGGGGTGCACTAAGAAAGGAATTTTGAAAAGTCACACTCTAAAGGGTTTATTTAGAACGCGAGCAACGCCGCGGGCGACGACTAGTTCAGTATATTTACTTAAAATATTGTGATTTACTGTCTATTTGATTGAGAATTTTTTTTACAGTCTGGAATTTCATAGCTCGCTGAGACTATTGCGCTTCTTGGTTTTCGACGACACTGATAATTATTGTGAACTCGAATGTTAATTCTCGCCTCGACTCGATTACAGAAAGCACGATTTTGTGGTCGAGTAAGTAAGGATTATTCGAAGTAACGACTAAGAATATGGGCCTCCGAATCAGAGTTTTTGAATTAGCTTCCTTGAGAAACAAAATATGGTATGAATAATTATTACACCAAGGCCTTAATATTTCTTTCCGATACTTGAGTAGCTTCATTTTAGCTACCACTTAGTAGATTCTTGTAGGAAAAATTCGCATGTAAGTGACTACTGTCTTTTTATGAATAAATTTATTTTAACCTAAACCTAAAAATACATTAATAAGCTCTAGAATTAGACCACGTTTGATAGCGCTTCTTGGTTAGAGCTTATTTTTAAGTAAACGTTTGTAAATTAAAAACAAACGAATTGTGTTTTTTTTTGTTACTCAGACACGACGAGGACGAACCGCGTTGGCTAACTATTTATTAATAGGACCTCATTGACACCCTTCGGGTACGGAACTCTAAATAAAAAGGGTTGGTGTCACGAACAGAAGTGACGCACCTGTGCGTGGATTACTATTT
The DNA here is from genome assembly GCA_918843925.1 of Eulithis prunata. Lineage (NCBI taxonomy): Eukaryota > Metazoa > Arthropoda > Insecta > Lepidoptera > Geometridae > Eulithis > Eulithis prunata. The sequence continues at coordinate 1,810,964 of OU974019.1, read as the reverse complement.
CATTTTACTTTTGTCCATTTCAGTGGACGAATTCAAGCGTAATGATGAGGGCTATACAAATTTTAGTAAACGAGCAAACGAATACCTGAGTGGAGACCGCGTTTAGGCAAGCGTAGTGTAGGACGCCCTCCGGCTAGGTGGGGTGACGATCTGAGACATGTAGCTGGCAAACACTGGATGAGAAGAGCCGAAGACCGGGCTCAGTGTCGCGTCTTGGGAGAGACCTACGTCCAGCAGTGGACCGATATAGGTTGATGATGATGATGATGATGATGATACAAATTTTCACACTGCTCTGTTACACTGGAATACCAGTTAAGAAGAAAATTTCCTCTTCGTAGGACTAGTAAGTTTTTGACTATGTTGGGTATCTGTCATAGTATACCACCACTGGAATGTTTCAATTGAAGAGCGTAATTCAGAAAGCACTCTACAAATAATGGATAGATGACTGTTGTACCTACGAGTATACCACATGAGTAATGTATGAAGATGTGTGTAAGGTGGTTGATGAAATGATGGTGACCATTGAAAGAGTATGTCAGCATAAAAACTAACATTTCTCAACATAGACGCCTGGTATTATTTATATGTATGTTTCTGTAAAATAACGCATGGGGAGGGAAATAAATGATTTTTATAGGATATACCTATGGAAAAAAATATTTGTCATGGTGCCCACTTGAATCCTTCCTAAATCCATGCCTGTTTGCGGAGACCGATTTGTATGTGACGGTATTTTATTATGCACGGGTGGCCACGGAGGTTTTATTCCAGATTAGCGTCAGATTTACGTCTGATCATTTAAAGGGTAGTTAACTACATACTTTTATTTATCTGTACTCGAGGATGGCTCATCGTGAGGTTCACAAAAATAAATATAAAAATCTTTAAACATTAATGTTAGTCATGAAAATGATCAAGAAAATAAACAAACAAGTAAAAGAATGAATTATTATGCAAACTATCACCTGCCTACTTTAGTGAACGCTGATGAACATCATCATCCACAGCCCGATTTCTGGGTAAAAAAAAATGAAGTAGGTACATTAATACAAACAATAATCTCGTAAATGTGTAGTTAACCTATGAGGCTGAATTCAATATTGTTTTTATTTCAATGAGTCGTAAAATAGTAGGTATGTTTATTTCTCAAAGGTACATTGACTGATCAAATTTTTTTACAGTGGCGCCATCTATGTTATCGCCTCCGTACTATCATACCGAGCACACCGTACCTCTTCAAACCTCCTGAAATTCTGTAAGATTCAACAAGTGGGCTGAGCTTGGCACAAATTACGCAATCTGAACTAGGAGGTCGCTACACAACAATGTTAGAGCTTTTACAACTCGGTAGTGAAGATGCTAAAACTTCATTTAGTTTTTTTACAATCTTAAATAAATAAATAGGTGAAATTGGGCACTTACCTACTCCGTATTATCCGTAAAGAAATCCATCTCATTCACTCTTTAACCCTTGATTGCTAATGGTCACTTCACTCGTATACACTATGACCTTACCTACTTGCCAACTTGATTCTAAACTCGATTCCAATGACAACACTGATTTTTCAACAAGTCACACTATTGATAGAAATATCGTATAGTTTCTCCACCTGATGACAGCAGCCATTAGATAGTTCATTCAAGCAGATATTCGATAATCATATCGGGGCAATATAGGAGTGCGTTGAAAGCAAGATAAGATAGCAAGATTTGGTTGATCCGCGACATTAGATCAGCTCATCAGCTGTTTTTGAAAGTATGACTGGGTTTATGATGTCAAATTTATTTCTCGCCATTATTTTGAAAATACCTATATTTTCATGGGGTAGGTACTAACTTGCTTAGTCAACCTTCAGCTACGTTTTGCGCGATTACTTTAGGATGGGTGACTGATAGTGGCATTTACATTTGAGCCCCGAGTCGGTGCATTTGTTTTGACTCTCGACTCGAGTATAGCACACGCAAACGCATTCGCAAAGCGAGAAATTTGGTGGGAATTGCACAATTCCCAAATCTTCCGCTAGAGGCGCTTATCCGGGTTTCATACAAAATTTCTCGCTTTGCGTGTGCTATAATCGAGTCGAAAGTCAAAACAAATGCACAGACTCGGGGCTCAGGTTTCCGTGCTTCGGAGCGGTCGCCACGACGACGAAGGCCTCCTAAACCAGAGTTGGCCACTAACTCATACGTTCATAATCACGAGGTCAAAGGAAAGAGAGTGTTGTGTGAAATGTCCAAGGATATTTATAGTTTTATTTATAAACATTCGTTTCATAGCCGTTTCGCAGTTCAGCTAGTAACTGTGACAGCGGTTGCCTAAAGTTAGATATAACTCTCAAATCCAAGACCCCAAAACTTTGTGTGAAACTTACTCGGAGGGTTGTAATACTAAACCAATAAAAACTTCGTCTTTACTCAGACAAAACTATTGTTTTACTTGTAAAATACTTAGCTTACTCGCCATAAAATGTTATGTACGGAATATCTCCAAATTATTACAATTTAGCTAGGTATTGTTTAATTTTTCGTAATAATATAATAGTATAGGTTACTTTAATACACTATTAATTACAAAGAACTACAGACTATACTATAGAAATATGGATAGACTATAGCAACATAAATCATAGAACTAATCAATACATTTTTGGGATCAGGTGGGTTACTCTCGACCACAGTTCCAATCCGTATTCACGGAATTTGACAGATCTCGTGTCATTTTGTACTGAAAAATGACAGGACTTCTGTCAAAATCTATGGATCCGGATTGGAACTGTGTTCGAGAGTAACCCACCAGAACATGATCAGAAGAATTAACAATAACCTGTAGTATATTTCTTACTTCTTCTTGGGAATGTACAGCAATGTACTAAGAACTGTAAAAAACTACATTGGTTTCACTGTGCGAAACATCACTTGGTCACTTTACGACGCATCCGAGTAGACATCTCCGTTTAATGCCCTCTCTGGGTCCAACTACACATCCTCATGTAAATAATAAAATGTTGCACTGGCTGTCTGACCATCATTACATTTAACGGTAAAACCACATTTGGTACTACACTTTGCATCCGTCAAAGTTTAATAGCGCTCGGCGGAAGTGGACCATGCAGCTAAAGGTCCAAAACTCGAGTTTTGCGCATTCAAGGTCAGCGCTATTAAACCGTGCCGCTACCTAACAACCTAAAATACATTTCTAAAAACACTAACCAACTCTTGTGTCATAAAGACACTCAACCATAATAAACAGTGAAATGTTTAATAGCATTTCAAAGTGTTTGTTTATAAAAGTGCTTTATAATGACGCGAGTAGACATTAATAAGAATATGTTTCGGTTATCAACTCATATTTTGTAAACAGTCTATCAGTTGAACAAACTTTAATTACCTCTTCTAAGCTACGCGTCCACTGTGTCGGAAACTGAGCGTGCTAAGCGTCGTCGGTATTATTTACAAAATTATACGCGCAGATATGGAGATAGTAACGAGGGTTGAGTCAGGCACTCGCCAATGCCAGTCTTCTCAGTAGCAACGGACTCCCCATTGAATTGGTTCCCGAAATACAATAAACTAAAAAGAGGAAGACAGTTCAAAAGATGGGAAAACAAGCTAACGGGTACTGCGGGAAAAACATGGACAAGGGTAGCTAGAGAGAGAGAGGAGTGGAAAAGAATGGAGAAAAAAGGGCAAACAGATAACAGTGTCTATGTCATAGTATACGAATTAGTTTTAATTACATGTAGTTTATCTGATATAAAGGCTAAATAAATAAGCGCAGATATGCTGATCCGATGCACGCTGTAGGAGGTATAGAAGTTATTACAAAGCAACAGATCTTTTCGCTCAGGTACGCTGCGATTCCGATGCAGTGGACGCGTAGCATCAAAGTTCCGAAGTTTATTGTTTGATAGAAAACCCGGAAAAAAAAAGTTTAATGGCATAGCTAAATACAAGCGTTGTAGGTATACCTACCTAAGTACGGGAAAGTTACTTCCTTTTATATTTATACAGGAAATTGGTAGAACAGGAAAGCAAACGCCGTTCTAGATAGCTGTTTTGTTCTAACCATATTTTTTTCTTTCTTTTTTATCATTTAAAAAATGAATACCTACAAAATTTGAGTTATTCCACATACTCCCTGTCATACCTACATACATTATACCTAGCTACATAAATAAACTGGATGTAAGCTTGGAATGGTCTTTTCATTGACAATAGAAGTCGATTTAAAGAGATAAAACACAGTGTAACTAATCCACCTTACAACAAAAATATTTATAACAGGGTCCATGATCACCAATAGCACAAAAGTTTATCCTGGACGAGAATCCTTACGCATAATCTACAGCACAGAAAGTTATAGAGCTAGTAACTAAACTTAATACCGCGTTCACACTATGCCATTGCCGCTGCCGGCATGAATGCCGCGATTAATTCCGGAATGATTGCCACAGCAACATCGCCTTTATTCTTACACCGCGTTCACACATGCCCATGTCGCTGCCCGAATTATTGCCGCGATTAATTCCGGAATTATTGCCACAGCAACATCGCCAAGTTCATGCCCTAGCTCCTTGGTGAGAATAAAGGCGATGTTGCTGTGGCAATCATTCCGAAATTAATCGCGGCATTCATGCCGGGCATAGTGTGCACGCGCTAATAGAGTTGTGAGGTAAGTCAAAAGCGGCGCTTATTTTATTCAAACGTTATTACTTCGGCCGCTTTTTTACAAAAAATTATAAGCGTTATTATCGGCTTTATAAACCGACCCATGATGGATCAAAGGCAAGGAAGGTGCTAAGATCAATGGCGGGTTCAAATTAAACGCTTCAAAGTACTTACCTAAGTAATAAATGCTTTACCACCCCGTGACCTTTTGGCGGCAACTTAATTTTACATTGTTATCTTGAAATGTAATTTATTTTCAACCTTTCATTCAATGCTGTCACTACAAAACAACACGAGAAAAGCGAAGATTATTTTATTTATTTGAGAGCTGAATTTTATTTCATACGTTTTACTCGTTTAGGTAGAGTTACATAGATTAGGTACATAGATTTCATATAATTATGAGAATATATTTTATGTTAAAAGCCTGAATCTCTCGTAAAGGTCCCTACAACCACCAACAGACGCAACATTATATTTACGTCATGATAAAAGAATAATGAAATAAACATATCTTACATTTTTTTAAACAAAATCATAACAGTATGGTGTTTGCAGCGCCGACAACACTTCTAAAACCGTGAAATTACCATTAGATGGTTCACGTCTAAAACGGACTTAAAGTTCCGTCAATAAAAAAAACATCAACTCAAAACAATGCATTTTATTACTTTGTTTTGGAAATTTCTACGCTGCTTCTGGAACTGTCAACAAAACAATTCTATATCGTAAAACCTTGCGATTTTTTCCCCAGACGACAGATTCAGCAATAGCTGTATCACAGTATCAGCCAGTCTTACTTCGATCATTCGTCCGCTCACACGGCTGAAGCGTCCGCTCACGCGGAACGCACCAAAGTTTATTCAAATTACGAACGAGTGCTTACGGACTTTTTGGTGCTATATTGAAACTTTTTAATTGGTTCGTAATTTGAATTTGGGGAATTTTATTGGCAGTTTTTAAGGAGTTCAAGTTTTCTGGTAAGTTTTTATTGTAAAAGGATCGTAATAATTACCGACTAAGTTAGTACTGAATTAGATAATCCTCCTTTTTTGCTTCCTCTTTGTCGGATAACTGGATCACCTTGTCAAATACATTATTTGCACCATACCAATTTCAAAATTGATTCAGTTATAAGTAACGTAGAATGATTATATTGAATTATTTGAGAATTGTTATATATTTTAGAATTATTATAGAACGTATTTATGGCCATACTTATGAACGATGAATAGCGACTGAATATGCTAAATACCTGATTAAAATACTACTAACTAATCACTGGCCTGGAAGAAATCGCTTTCAGCGATAAGGCCGCCCATTGTACTATACAAAGTTATTTTTAAGATTTGTACGTACCTTACCCTTGTGTACAATAAAGTATTACCTATCTATCTATCTATCACTGTTTGGCATTAACCGTCAGTAAGAGATAACAATACCTACTTACTATAAGGTGATTTTAGGCAACATTTATAAGTATGACTGACTACTAGTATTTAAAATTAATCTAAATCTAGATAAACCTATAAAACATGCATCAGAAGCAAATTTACATCATGAGCGTATTTTTATAGATATTCATTTTTATCTCTTCATCATAACTCCTAGTTTTATTTACCTCATCAGTTTTGTAAACTATCCGCTAGGGGCGCTGCTCAATCTCGATACAAAAAAATATCGTTTACGTCAACTTTGTTTGTAGTATACGTAGAACGAACACACCGTGAGATTGAAGTCAAAGGATAATCTATTATTATCATCATCATCATCAATGTTATTTTATTATATACAACTCATTTGAAGCTGACTGACAATCAACGCACAGCCTAGAGGTGTGAAATTTGTAGGGTACTATAGTGTAGGGGTGCACTAAGAAAGGAATTTCAAAAAGTCACACCCTAAAGGGTCTAAAATTAGGATCAAAGATTTTAAACAAATAATGCGTATATGCTGCTACCACACGAGCAAAGTCGCGAGCAACAGCTAGTGTAAAAAAATAATCAATGACATCTCCTGTAGTATTTTCTATACCTATGCTTCTGGCGTGTATTTTATATTTTATAGAATATATAAAACTCTTTTGAAGCTGACAGAGAATCAACGCACAGCCTAAACTATAAGTCCTAGAGGTATGAAATTTGGAGGATAGTATCCTTATATAGTGTAGGGGTGCACTAAGAAAGGAATTTTGAAACGTCACACTCTAAAGGGTAGAACGCGAGCAACGCCGCGGGTGACGGCTAGTTTTATAGATTTTCCATAAGAATCCCACTCATATTCTGCACTATGTAAGTACCTGTAAGTGCTATAATGTTAATGACTAGCGTAAACCTCAGCTGGCCATAAAACTAACACAGCCTTATTAATTAGATAATCAACATGATTAGCGAGCTTAGAGCTACACCCGTATTCTAAGGCCCGTATACTGATTTACTGCTCAAGCACTGATCGGGACTTCAAGCATAATTATATTTTTGTATGAAAATATTTACTTGAGTAACGATTTCGGTATCGGCGTACGGGCCTAAGTAATTTTAACATAACCACACAAAGCTTGCAGCATTCAAAATTCGGCAGAATTTAAAAACATATAACTACGAGGTACTATCTAGGTAAACGTGCAACATCGTCGACCATCAGGTGAGATAGTGGTCAAATAGTTACCTATATTGTATAAAAAAAACTTAAGAATCTCTTTGGAAAGAATACTAATGTGTTGAGAATTATTTCACCGCTTCCCTTACACGCTCTTAGATATTTCACAACTAGCTGAAAATTATTAGTTTTAACAAAATAAATGCTAGGCTGTGCAATTAACCACGTTAAATTGAAAGTGGGCGCCTTATGCCGTAAGTACCTCGAAAGTGTATATTTTTACTGTGTACTGTGTGGGTAACTATAACGATTGCACAAATATTTTTGCAGTTGCCCATTCACTCCACAGTCTATCAGTTTATATGGTTAGACTCAACCTCCTCATCACACCACCACGTTTGGGCTGGCTGGCAGACAATGCTTTCAGCATTAAGTCCACCCTTTGTAACAAATTTATAATTTTGTGCAATAAAGTATTATTATTATTATTATCAGCCAGTTTCATCCCACTGCAGGGCAAAGGCCTCCCTATCCCCCTTCCACCTCTCACGATCTAGTGCTGCTGCGGGCCAATCCTTTAAAAATGCGTCTAATTCGTCTCGCCATCTTAATCTGGGTCTGCCGCTTTGACGTATTAAACAAATAAATAAATAAACCTACTCCTAAATACAGAACTGTATTCATAAGAGTTGGTAACACAGGATCTGCCAAAAAGACAGACTTCTTCTTCTTCTCTTCCATAATGGCCTGTGTCCGTCATTTCGACAGACAATTTTGCCACGACCTAAGTATTATTGGTTAAAATTCCACCAAAATTAAACAACAACACTCACAATAACACAAGAAAAACTATTAAAATAAAAGTGCTATGTGTCGTTTCAAAAAATGTCAAAACACTGTTCTCGTCTCGAAATGAGTGATTGACTTAACGACATTACTGGCAAAATGGTGACAGTTACAAATGCCAGAAGAAAGTTGAGTTGATACTTATTTTTATTGGAATTTCAACGACATTTTCACAGGGACACGAGTTTTGACATTTTTTGAAACGACACATAGCACTTTTATTTTAATAGTTTTTCTTGGGTTATTGTGAGTATTGTTGTTTAATTTTGGTGGAATTTTAACCAATAATACTTAGGTCGTAACATAAAGTGTGAGCCATTGGAATAAATGTGTGTAAAGTGGTTTTTCTGAATGTGAAAATTCGTGTTAGGTTTTGAAAAGAAAATCCACCATTTTCTTTTCAAAACAAACGACAGCCGACTTGACAAATGACTTGACTTGACTTATTTATTACAATTTTAACACTTGACATTGGCAAAATTGTCTGTCGAAATGACGGACACAGGCCATTATTGAAGAGAAGAAGAAGAAGACATTTTCACAGCTTCGAATACCAGGGCATTCCTTAGTATACCAACGAGCTAACGGTTTATTTTTGTACTATGACATCGACAAACTCAATAGCAATGAGGTAAGATGAATTTAAAAACAACGCTAGTTATTTGAACCCTGCTTCTAAGATCTATGAAGGGTCTACAGAGTCAAAAAGGCTCAGAGGTCCCACTAAAGGAACTTCTGCCTAAACATGGTGCAGTGCCCTTGAATGGTGCATGTTATTTTTTTGTGATAATAGTAATGGAACAAGCTGATAGCTCACCTGATGTTAAGTAGTAACTTCTGCCTATAACAATGCATTACCTCACAGAGCAAGTCCAATGAGGACGTGCCCTGTAAGGCAATGCACTGCGTCCATCACTCTGAGTCTTATGTGCCTGTAATTACACCGGCGCCCTTACCCTTCAAACCGCATGTACTAACCTTAGAGCTATATTACACCTAAGCAATAAAATGCACATTTATAAGCAATGAATAAATGAAATATTCCCCCACAACTGTTACAAGAACTATACATTTGCAACTTTGCCGCCGCCGCCAGGTTGCCACTTACATAAAAATACAAAACACAAAACTTGCCATAGCATTAACTAAATGTATGGTACTAAAATAAGACATTATAAAAAAAATAAAAAATAATAATTGATTAAATAAGTGATTACAGGCACATGAGACTTCTAGATCTTTACGTCTCAGAGTGATGGACGCAGTGCATTGCCTTACAGGGCACGTCCTCATTGGACTTGCTCTGTGAGGTAATGCATTGTTATAGGCAGAAGTTACTACTTAGCATCAGGTAAGCTATCAGCTTGTTCCATTACTTATATCATTAAAAAAAAAAAAAAAAAAAAAATGTAAAGTAAATAAAATCAGTAATTGACACAATGCCAGTTGTCATACAACAGACTGTGAGATAGTGTTAATATCGTGAGATAACCCAATAAGCCTCAATTTGTCTGCATCTTTATCTCGTCAATAAAATGGGATGATTACAAAACCTCGACTCACTGTAACCATAAAGATTGGCTTGAAAACATGCGGTTGCGTGCGACTTTCGCTCCCCTATTTAACACACAAGATATTACCAACCGTCAAACCACGCTGTCCACACTGACCTATAGTATATATATCCTATAGTTGATTGGTTAGTATAATTTCCTAGTCCGATATCGGTAAAAACGGTAAAAGAGTTACTCATTCCAATTCTAGTACCTTCGTCGTTCTATCCAATTATTCCGATCAAGATTTCTCGATTGGTATTCCAGCTCTGATGTACCTTTTTAATCGCTTCAATTATTTTTGGCGGGGACCAATAGGGTCGTGTTTTGTTCATCACAGATTTAGATACAATTTTGATTTCAAAACAGAGCTTACCTACCTACTTAATGCTACATCATTGAGTTTCATAACTGAATTCGGAACTCGAGTTTTCGCTGATAGAGTGTATACGCAAAAATTGTACCGAAATAAAAGTACCTCTTACGTGAACTAAGGCAATTAATCTGCAAATATGTCTACCGTGCCATTTAGTGATTAGTACATATACCTGCCCCGAATTCATAAACAAATGCTGAACCATCCGCCATCGTTTCAACTAGCATTTCCATAGCGCCTGAATCCGCCTCTAGAGGAGCCCCTACATTGTATATAAATTCAGGGGTAAGATATTTTATAACCGTTGGTTACTTGGTTAGCTGCTGTTCATGTTTTGACTTCGTGTTATAAAAACGTTAACTTAATCAGTAGTTATTTGTTGGTAAAGATTGGCCTACTAACAGCTGCTTCAACTGTCATCTGTTCTAAACGTTCGAGATCGTTCTACGATAAGAGCCCTTCAATTGCGAGGGCCCTTTTGACATGTACTTAGTCTCTTCTTGTGCTCGAAATATAATAACTAATCCGTACAATTATGTAGTAAGAAAAGTAACTTTTAGTGTAGAGTAGAATTTGTATAAGTAAGATGAAACTAGTTGAAAACAGTAGCGAACGAGAAAAATAAAATTCAAAAATATAAATACTTAAATAACTTATTTTATTTTTAATGTGCACCTTAGCATGCTACGGGCTACGCCGTAGCTTCTATTGATATACCTACTGAAAATATAATAGAAATTTTCTAAATATGATTAGGTAGGTACTTATATATACTTTTGTTTCTTCCGCATACATTAAGAACCATATTTTTTTTTATGAATATTTCTAAAAATTTGTCAGACTCTCGGTTGAGTTTGTTCTCTCCGTGTATTGAGTTGGCCCTTCGTCGGACCCCCATAGTTTGTAATCTTTGGATTTACGATTGAGTGGCAAAACGTGTTTCAGCGCACGTGCTTATTCTAAAGATTTTTTTTTAAAGTATTTACAATGACAGCCGGGACGTACCATATTTTAATCTATGACGTACAGGGTAACACTATAGAATTTTACACGCAACGACATGATAAAATAAACATGAATACATTATTTCCATTCAATTTATTCAAATCATTTATTAGCCGTTATTCTGAATTGTATCACGTTGTATTCAAAATATTTGATCGATGGTTCCTAAGGAACTCGTTTGATGACTGCTAAGCGTCCGATTCGTGAATATTTGACATTTTTTGCAAAACTCGCCTCATCTTACGCAACAGAATTTAGTTAGGCATGAATTATTTTTATTATTAGTTTTTTGGATTTTTACGAACCAACTAATTTCTAATAGTAATAAAAATGCGCTATGTCAAGGATCACAAAATTGAATAAAGCGAACTCGATGTTTGCGGGTTTCATTTCCATAACAAAAGCCTATGATTGGTCAAAATAATTATTACAGATTCGAATTTTGAAAATATGTAATTGCTAGTGAAGTTATTTAGCAAAATCCTTAAGGTTGTGATGTGGCTTCCTCAGAAGAATGAAGCGACTTGAGCTCTTGAGTATTTTACATGTAGAGTATTTTTTTCTATGACTCGAGTCATTTTGATCTTCAGTCTTATCAAAAACCAAACAAAGCACAGACTATTGACTGTTATTGATGCCATTTGAGTTTCTAGTCGATGATCGACCTCATTTGGCACAACCGCTTATACACGCGAGCGTCCGTTGCCACAGACATAATTCGACCGACAATTTCGTACGCGAACTTTGAGATCATACATTTATGGCGTGGAGATTGCGTAGCAATTTTATTTGCTTTTGATTGTTATGAATGACATGACTGAAATATACAGCAACCATTGAATAAAACATTTTCATCTAACCAATTCAGAATGGTTCTACAATATGAAGTGAAGCAGAATGACTCAGATTATTTTTATCATTATTTTATCTAGGTATACGAAACACGAAAAATCCAAATGTTAACATTCAACTGAGTAGTTGCTGACGTAACCACATTATAGCGATTGCTAATCGCTTTGTACATAATAAAATGTACTTTATCGACTTTATCCCATAAGTGGTTGAACACACTTAGTTTTTTTTTTATGACGCACAAATGATAAATTCTGCACCAAATAGCTGAAAAGTAAATAGTTTTCGCGTAACGTGGTACACGAATGATTGACGTTGCCAGTAAACATTCGGAGAAATAAATAGCTCTCATTGATCACAAATCACGGAGAAGCATCGATAAAGTTTATATTGATTGACTGTGGAGTGCCCTTATTACGTATTCGACAAGCGTAAATAGGCAATCACTGCTGTCAAACATATTTTTTTGTAGCTACTAAAAAGTGGCTTCGACAGCATCAATAGCCTACACCTACGTCGTAAAATACGTAAACAGTGAGCCACATGGATTAAATGAAGCATAAGCAAACTTTTTTTTTTAAAATATTCTTGGACCTTTAATTTCACACAACGCCCTCAAGTCCCAAACTAAGCAAAGCTTGTACTATGGGAACTAGATTGCAATTAAATACTTAATAGTAAGTACATTAACACCCAAGATATAGAATTGACTTGCTTTCTGACCACTCTTAATAACACTTTTTAGTATGCCGTTGCGTTAGTAACCGAGTACCTACGTTTGCGCAGCGCCTGAACGCCTGACTCTACCAGTCAATAACTTGTGCCATCCATCACGATGTTGCTTGTCTCACCCATCAACAGCCTTCAATTAGGTACAGCCACTCATCATGCTGTCGGACGTTCTCCTGCGTTATTAAAAATACTTGCTATACTGTTTCCTCTAAAAATCTAACATGGCGTGTGTAAGATGGGGTCTCAATATTATTGTAAATTTGATTTTTTCTCAGAAAAAACTTTTTGGAAAAACAGGTTTTCAGTGAAAATTGAATAAAATATGTAAAATCTGTATTATTACTATCCACAGAATGTGTAAGGATAAACAGTAAGTAGTTTATCTAACATTATTGTTAATAGCTATTGTGAACACAGCGTTATTTAACCCAGTATTTGCACATCCATTTTGCGCCCGCATTCGCGACAATTCGGCGTCCATAATCGCCCCGCATAGCAATCGATTGTGTGATTGAGCAGTTTAGAGCTCGTTTTGGTATCGTTTCGGATGCGTATTCAGGAAACACTTACTGGTCACAGGTAGCCAAATAACAGCTGGTGCACACCTTATGCCGATAAGGGATATAGCCAGGTAATTTGTAATTTGCATTCGTAATTTGCCTTCGGCCCAGTGAAGTTAGAACGACTCACGATATGACACCTTCGTTATGATATCATTACATTTTTCAGTCACATGTTATCTATCGTGTACCTACCTTAAGTAGTCATTATATAATATATATTCTAAAGATTATAGAATCTGAGGCAGATGTGCGCCACAGGTTTGTCCGTCGCTTTCTGGCCCACCGGTGGTGAGCCGGCCGGTGGGCTTGATGGGAATAACCCCTTTTTATCAGTATCGATTCGTTAAATGAATAGACGATCAATTTTTTAAATCGATTTATGATTCTATTCATTTCGTTATCGCTATTTATCGCTGCCCTTCTGCAGCAAAAGTCGAATAGCAAGAAAACGATCCGTCAAAAAACGGATCAACGAGACGATTTGTCACGAAGCGAAGTTCGTATTTTTTAGACGTCGGAAATATTTTACGATTCGTGTGAATACCGACACAGACTGGGTTCGAAAAAAAGTGATTCGTATCACTTTCCGGAAAGAGTAGATTTACCAGCACCAGTGAAAGAGAAGGAAACGGAAAAGGAAAAGGGAAAGGAAGAAAAAGACCTAATTAAGAAACTTGAAGAACACGCCAGACTCATAAATGAGAACACCAATAGGATGGAAAAGTTACAGGAAAGGATGGAACAACAGCAGGAAAGAATAGAAAAGCAAACATTTGGCTGTGTGTTGAAGTCGTTTGTGTTTAGTTTAGACGATACATTTTTAACTTTATTTATTAATGAGCGCTAACTACTGAGTTTATTAGGAAGTAAGTAATTTATAATTTTGTTGTATTGTTTAGAAACACTAACCCTTATCTTATAAAAAGTTAGAGTAGACATTACGTCGACATAAACAAACTTTTTATAAAAAAGAGTATTAACATTTTTTTTATGATAAAAGTTATGGAGCAAGCTAATAGCTCACCTGATGTTAAGTAGTTACTTCTGCCTATAACAATGCATTACCTCGCAGAGCAAGTCCAATAAGGACGTGCGCTGTAAGGCAATGCACTGCGTCCATCACTCGGAGACGTAAAGATCTTGAAGTCTCATGTGCCTGTAATTACATAAAGCAGTTCATATGACATGGCCGCTTTGCTTTCTACCATCCTAGAAAATTGAGAAAAAACTAACGTAAATGCACAAAAACTGATACAATCATGAACAGCAGTTTGTAACTTAAATTAACTTTGTCAACTTCGTTTAAGTTTAGTTTTCTACACAGTTTGTATCGTCATTTCCCTGTAAGTTTTATCACTTTTAAAAATATTCATAGTTGAAGTTTTCTGCTTAAAATAACTTTTTACCTATTTTTTTTTTTATACAATATAGGTAACCGTTTGACCACAATCTCACCTGATGTTAAGCAATGACGTGGTTGACGATGTAGCACGGTTACCTAAAAGATACCTATTGACTCTACTCTTGAAAACTTCCAAATTATAGTCATTCGGGAACACATTTATGAAACATATTTTTGGAAGCAGAGGGTTCTCACTATGTTGGAGTGTCTGGCAGTTAAAGCCCATCGTTAGAAATATTTGCTAAAGATATTTTTTATCAAATAACAACATACAAAGCATCGTAGTCGCATCTAAGAACACGCAGCGTCCCCGCTGCGTTATCGCTTCGTTTTTTAACCGACTTCAAAAAAGGAGGAGATTCTCAATTCGGTTGTATTTTTTTTTATTCGTCCTCAATCGGCAGTGAGTGTGGTAGAGCACTATAGTCAACGTATACTGACGTCGAAGCGAAGCGTCAATTTAAAAACTTGCATATCATATTAACCACTATCTCCACAGCGTAATGCACACATTTCTATCGACATTAATCATGCTCGTTATATTCGGATGCACGTGAATATGCGGCTCTTTCTTTATCAAGATAGGGGTCAATCAATATGCTATGTAATTTTAGATTGATGCTTCGCTTCGACATCAACGTGCCTCCCTTATAGAAACGCTGGGTGATAGAGATAAATAGATCGCCAGAGTGTAATAGCCTAGGTTTTATTATTTTCCTCTCTTAACGGCTTATTTATAGACTAGCTTCTAAAAGCTCTGATCGGTCGTAATTTTAAAATGGATTTTATGATCAAACTGTGTAGAAAACACGGTGGAAACCAGCAAAGCAAATCCAGGAAGATATTATTGGGATTTAGTTGGGATGTCATAAAACTTACAAAATGGCAACCATATAAAATACTAGGACTGCCTGATGATGATGATGTGTCTAGCCGGTTTCGGCCATGGCGACTGTGTTTTTAACTGGACAGGCATATTTAACTATAATGTGGGGCTTTGTTGTTCTGCCCGTTGATGCGCTCTCGTGTGACTTGCGTACCCGATTTTAATTTTTTGAATATTGTCATAATCCCCACTGATGGGGACAATTTATTATGATTATGACCATAAACCTATTTTGTTGGTAAATGTACGCTCGCATTTGGGGCAAGCACATCTACATGTTATATTACAGCAAAAAAAATCTTGGTCTACAAAAACACTGTATCGGTATAATTTTAAATACCTAGTAGTACCTACACTAATATTCTCTGAAAATCCCTACTTCCTTAGCTAATTCGTTTTTGATGATGGCCTCACTTGATTGATTAGGTACCTACCTACTTCTTAGAGCTATAAAATAAGGTAGTACTCCGTTAAAATTAAAATAAGTACGTGAATCAGTTTAATCTCTTTAGATATTGTGCTCCAACAATAACTTGTTTCTTATTCTTCGTTCTGTGAAGCCTCTGTAACTTATAAAAGTACTTCACAACTCTGGCCGCTCATACAGGGTATTAAAATCTGTCCGTTTTTGATCTGTAATATTATAGCGTTGATTTACAGTTGACTGTATACTAGTTTTCTGTTATGTATCGTCGTTTTAAACATGCTTATGTATCGCATGTTTTTTTCTCATGTATCACACGTTATGTATTATAAATAAAAGTATTTTCTCTCATTAAAAAAATACTTTACCTACGCACATCTTATAATATTACACATTTCGCGTCTTTTTGCACCCTGTACGTTCGGTAAGAATATTAATTTTGACGAAGATAGAGTAGCGTAAAAGTAGCTTTTGTATCGTATTGAGAAAACTACTTACAAAAGCTACAACAAAGTTTCGTGCCAAGTTTTTAGTTCGAAAACAAAATTAAATACTAAAGTACACACTTACTTTGATGTTCCTTGTTTTCTTCAGCGGTTGTTAAAATTTTATTTTTTAGACGAGGTATTTAGCGCCGTAAACTCAAAAAGTATGGAGTCGAGGTTTGATTCCAAAATGTTGGGATTTAATGTACAGTTCGGTTGATCCAAACTTGGTTGGATCAAAGTAATATTTATGCTAAACTTTGTGACACAACATTGTTGTTTGCGATTTTTCATAAATAATTTCAGTGATTTTATATCTTCAGAATTCGAAATGCTATTTGCCGCTGGTCAGCGTCTAGATCGAACTTTTTTATCAGAAATGTACTACAAAATAATAATATTCACGAATTTTTTTAGTACCTACGCATCTCTGGAACTTACTTAGGTATATAATTATATATAGCTATATTTAGACTTGTTTTGAAGTTGTTTTCGTCTTACGGCGAACATAAAAACATGAATATTATTTTCAGGCGTTTTCTATTTTATACCGTCTGTTTTTGAAACTCGTCAAAGAATAAGTACGTAATATTAATAACATTACAGTATAAGTAGTCGACACTTTATGAATAAATCATTAGCAAGATTGTCAAATGGCGGAAAATAAAAAAAATACAGAAAAAGAAAATTCAGGTTATCTTCTGCTGGCTTTTTACAAATCACCTTATTGTTCCTCATTATTTATACCCACTCAGGTTTTCCTAAATCAAACAACTAAATCCGATGAACACAGGTACTTTGTCTTAGGATTACATTAATCCGTCCTAGGCCTAGAAGACTTGTCTGATTTATGTTTTCGTCATTGCGCTCACTATAGTGTACAAAATAAAACTTCCAACCGATGCGATGGGGAACTGACAACCGATGGAGGAAACAGGTTTATGAATGGTGACCACGAACTGGAAGGCGCAGCATCAGCCGTTTTTTACCAAGTAGGTACCTAGGTATTGTATTTTATCTAAAAGATTTCCCAGAAGTTGGGTTCAAAGGAATTCACGTCGCAGGTGCCAAAGAAAATGCAATATGTTGTAAGCCACTGCCAAATTCACAATATCTGTTTTGAAACAGGACGCGGTAAGTAACATACCCTAATAAGATAGGTACACAATCTTGCAGAATTGTAGCTTTCTTCTAAAATATTATTCCGAGAAAGAAACTTCCTGTTTTCTCTTAACAAACCAAAAACATGCTTTTTGCAACGCTTGATTAGGTTTCCAACTCAAGTAGCTACATTAAATATTAAAAGTGGTGTTTAGTTTACTAAGTTAACAAAGGAAAATCAAAGTTTTGCTGTAACGCAAGAGGAACTCACAGTTTCCACGTTTTTTTAAAGGCCGTTCATTTCATAACACTTCGGCCCTTTCTCGGCAGCGTTCGATATGGCAGAACTATCGTTGCCAAAGAATGAAAATCACACAAATATCACCGACAATCGCATGGTGTTGATTGGTTTTCGTTCGGAATTTCAATACATCATTCCTATTGTAATTTTTTGGATCCTTTCCGAGCTTCTCTACAATGTCGGTATAGCACCCATAGCCTCTATTATTTTTTTGACACGTCTAAGGGATATTTGAAGCCATTAATGCCATTCTTGTATCAGATGGTGTAAATCGACCATTGCACTTTTTTGATCCAATACTTTCGGAATTTTCAGGTGCTTTCGGCCAAATCTAATTGTTTTTTCTGATTTTATGAAGGTCAATAAATATTTAAGGATCTGTTGCCATGGGTCTTACCCTTGTATCAGATAGCGTTGATATTTTACTGTCGGCTCCCGTATACTATATGCGCTAAAAACTTTATCGCTAGGGTATTCAAATTAGAATTTACTTTCACTGATAAGTACAGGTAGGAACCGATTACAGAAACAGTTGCCAAAACGAACAAAAGAGGCAATACCTTTCTGCGTCTGGTATCTCGTTATGATACTACTTAACACCGAGTATTACTTTTATCTTATGGAGATTACAAACGCTTTAGATTCGCCGCGCCGCCAATGATAATGCACGTACCTAAACAAACGAAAATTTCACGAATTGCCTAAAATTTCCTTCTACCGTAAACTTTCCAAAGTCCTCTCAAATTCTGGTAAATACCTACAGTGTTTTTCCTTTTCGCAAACATTGGAAGAATTTTCCGTTACTTTTTCAGTGGAAAATTCGAGGGTGGTTTTTTAGGCCTAACGGAAGCTTTGTGGACATTCATGGTAGAACGGGTCTGTAAATTAAAAGTCGCTCAGTGAGCTATGGTACGGACAAAGTCTCTTTAGATATCTCTAAACGAGATCCAAAAAGAGATTGTACGATAGAAAATTCTCAGTAAGATCCAAAGAATCTTTGAGCTGAAGAGGTACTAGACGGGTATTTTTGTAAAATCAATAATCTATAAGTAGGTATAAAAATCTGGGATAAAAACTTCGTTTAGTAAAATAAAAAAAAACCCTTGGACAAGATGGAGCAGAGCCCTGAGTCTGTGCATTTGTTTTGACTTTCGACTCGAGTATAACACACGCAAACGCATTTTCAAACCGAGAAATTTTGTATGAAAACCGGATAAGCGCCTCTAGCGGGAGATTTAAGAATTGTGCAATTCCCAACAAATTGTCTCGCTTTTCGAATGCTTTTGCGTGTGCTATACTTGAGTCGAAAGTCAAAAAAAAGGAACAGACACGGGGCTCAGGGCTTGTGTGGTGGCATTTAGTAACTACAGAAGGATGGCTCAGTGACGTGCCATGGAAAAGATTTCCAGATCTTATGATAATGGTAAATAGAACCTATAGTTTATCGTGTAGACATAACTAATTCACACTACCTAAGTGCGTACACACACATGCAAGCAACTCGAATATGCAAAAAGGGATTTCCTATATGACAGCCACGCCGTTATGTAGAGTCAGACTAGTAATAAACGGCTTGTACTGTCTCCAAACAAATTCGGTTGACGCTGGTGACTATTTACACCAAATTATACAAT
Source organism: Eulithis prunata (assembly GCA_918843925.1). Taxonomy (NCBI): domain Eukaryota; kingdom Metazoa; phylum Arthropoda; class Insecta; order Lepidoptera; family Geometridae; genus Eulithis; species Eulithis prunata. Next base: position 1,791,532 of record OU974019.1, on the reverse strand, counting down.
ACAAGTACCTATAATAGGAAACTGTACAATGAAGAGAAGAAACTAAGTACCTACTGCTTTCTTATGTAAACTTTATACTTAAAGCGAGGAAAACCTTCAGCCCGACCCACTTTCACTAAAATGTAAAATACGCAAAATTCAATGAATAGTAATTAGCTTCCTCTTAGGTTTATTAATTAACAAGGAAAACAATAAAACACTCTGTAAACAATTTTAAACAAACAGTGAAAATAATTTGTGTATTAAAAACACAGGATTTATTTAATTGTAAAAACACATGAATTGTTTTGGAACTGGAGGCGGTTTCATAGCTTTGTGAGATAGTCTTCAATCTTCATCGTTGAGCTGTTGTTTTTTAGAAATGTTAGTATAAAGTTCTTACTTCAAGGCCATAGAATATAAAAGAACGGATTCAAAAATTTCATATATTTCAAGATTTACTCAAAGATTTTGATTGAACGAAGAAACTTCTCTGCCAGCTGCCTTGTTTACGGCGTTCCCATTAATATTTCACTTTTAAATCACTCTTTATATTCTTACGATTATAAGTTACATTGCTCAAACTAACCTTAAAAAATTATATTATAAATATTATACTGACTGTAGTTTAATTAGCAAAAAAAAATTTTTGCTCCATTCAGTGTTTTATTTACACAAAAAAATCTACTCTTAAGTACCCGCTTACATTACTCAGCGTTTCAAAACATTAATCACGCCAACTGCTGCTGAAGTATTTAGCACAAAAGCAAAATAAGCATTTATTTAAAATGAAATATTTATGGCTTCATAAAATTACCAGTAAAACAAACAAGACTGGTATTGTTGCTAATAAAATAAACTGTCATCTAGAGTTATGAATGTTTGGTAAGTGTTGAGTGGTACACTTTGAGTCAACGTGCATGGACCATCTTTTCTCAATTGTTTTTATCTAGCTACTAAATTGCCTCTAGACAAATTACTACAAAAGCTAGAATAGAAAAGTAAAAATAACTAGAATGGTTGTTACTTATCATTGAGCCTTGATTGCACTGATCAAAATATAATACACAACACAGGGCACGTCCTCATTGAACTTGCTCTGTGAGGTAATGCATTGTTATAGGCAGAAGTTACCACTTAAGATGAGGTGAGCTATCAGCTTGTTCCATTACTTTTATCATAAAAAAAAAATAACACAATTACTTAATTTTAGATAAAAGAATACCTAAGTATTCTATTTCCTAAATAACATAATTATAAATAAAACGGCACACAAAAGCTAATAAAAATGAACGTTTCCCCAAACCAAATCGTAATGCCACGGGAATAATGAGAGTGTGGTCCACCTTTGTTTGACCCGCCATAATTTGCAGGCTAATTTCTATTGTGCTGAGCGAAAAGCACGCTAGCTTTTGTTCATTCCGTATCATAAATGCTAACTTATTTAATTTAATTAAGGATTATTAAATTGTCTATCAAACACAATTTATTTCACTGAGCTAGCATTCATGGTTTTCACAATATTCAAGTTTTTATAGATGACCCGGAATTTTTGTTGTATATTCTGAAAATTGGTACTTATTTCACTACTACTACGGACAAAACATAACCCGCCTTTTTGCTTCGTAGTCAGGCAAAATGCAAGAGTGTGAATATTTTAAATGATTTTAATGGGTGCACAATAGATCCATCGACATCGGAAACCAGCAATTTATGCATTCACAGCGTGTTCTCAATGTGTGTTTGAAAAACTACATGGACTACTAGGTCGTTCACTTTTGTCATCGTTCATTTATTTTTGGAAATAAATAAGTTAGCGGAAGCTTTTACTCCCAAGTCATCTAGAAGATGCTTTGTATTGACTAGATTCTTTTACTGCATTAGAAGGTGTTTTCCATAGGGACATTTAGAGCGATGACGTCAAAAACGTTCTACGCTGGGGGCTCAATAAAAGTTTTATTTATATTAAAACGACGAAAATCACCCGACTGTCACCGACAACCGCGTGGAATTTATTTGATGTCACCCGAGATGTCACGTCTCTTCTTGTAGAACGTTGAGCTAAGGCAGGCTACACTACAGCAAACATGTTTATGAAACATGCAACTGCATCACGATACAAAATGACATAAAATTAAAGATGCTAGGGTTGGGTTCAACAACATGACTGTATCGATTTACTTGCACTATAAATCGATATACTTATCGTTGTAGTAGTGTAGTTGTATTTTTATAATACTGTAGTCAAGTCACGTGTCTGTGTAAATATAGACGAATAGCAACAATGGTATTGGTATCGATTCGCTTGTTGCATTTTTCTAAACTAACCTAATTTGACAGCACTAAAAATGTTGCCGTCCCTTTCTCATAAACTGAAACGACAAGGACGGCTATAATTTTAGTGCTGTCAAATTAGGTTGGTTTAGAAAAATTCAACAAGCGAATCGATACTATTGTTGCATTTTTCTGAACTATCTTAAATTGACAGCACTAAAAACTCCGTTTCTCATAAACTGAAACGACAAAGATGGCTATAATTTTAGAGCTGTCTAATTAGTTTAGTTTAGAAAAATGCAACAAGCAAATCGATACCAGTGTGTTACTATATTCCAAGGAAGAAAAACCATGGTGTATAACTGCTTTAAGGCCCCGTTGGATGTTGATGTCATCCAGAATTATTTCGGATGACGACATTCTTCCTATTCGTTGCTCTGACTGATTTTAACAGTCGTAAAGTTATTTTAGTCCGAGAATAGTCATTTTCTTTTATATTTTCTGAATTCCCTATTCCTAGTACAAACATATATTTTGAAATATCATTTATACGTTTGTAGACACCCTTTAGTGCCTAAAACATTTTGTATGCGGTCGGAGCGCCGGAATAGAATGAAACTTGACAAAGGGAAATAAATTGACAAAGTCTGGTGTGTGAATGGTTGATGGCTCCACTAGGCGCAAGTTGAACAATACAGGCAATTGCATGTTACCACCTTTTTTTTTTCTTTTTTTTTCTTTTTTCGGACACTTAACACAACGCTTTCTAATCCCAAACTAAGCAAAGCTTGTGCGATGGAAACTACATAGCTGATAGAATACATACATACATTTTTTTTTGGTAAATACATACTTGTAATACATAGAAACACCCAGACACAGAACAAACATCTGATTCTATGTTTACAACACACAAATGTTTGTTCTCGGTGGGGATCGAACCCACGACCCACAGCACGGAAGGCAGAGCTACTACCGACTGAGCCATGACGCCTGTTATAAAGTTGCATCTCTAGTAACTCTGTCGGAAGTCGTTACACGATTAATGTCAGAATGTCATTCTAACAAAAACTGACATAGAATGGAAAAAATATAACATGGTTCTTGGCATATTTTATTGTATATGTGTACAAATAAACAAAATATTAGTGACCCTTTACACAAACCACATAATAATGGTTGTACCCAAGAGCACAAGGAACTTATATCTAGTATTATATCCCTTGAATAAATTATTAAGACGCCATTTGTAAACGTTTTAGTTTTATTACATTCAAATTCAAATATTCACGGACACTTAACACAACGCCTTCTAGTCCCAAACTAAGCAAAGCTTGTACGATGGAAACTAGATGGCTGATAGAATACATACATACATTTTTTTTTGTAAATACATACTTATAATACGTAGAAACACCCAGACACAGAACAAACATCTATGTTTTACAACACACAAATGTTTGTTCTCGGTGGGGATCGAACCCACGACCCACACGGAAGGCAGAGCTACTACCGACTGAGCCATGACGCCTGTCATAAAAATTCAAATTGATGATCATTGAATTTACTCACATTCAAAGTCTAATAAAAATTCAATCGCAGTCAGCTTTTATCTAACTAAGCTACAATGCTATGGTGGACTCTATTCTACGACAATAGGAAATTTATTGAAGCAATACCCACGATAGAGAAGTTGACTCTACCGTCTGCTAAAGCGTTATTGCTGTATAGAATTATATTATAAGATTCAAATTTCTTTTTCGTTGATCTAAGAATCATTATTTTACCGCTGGAGAACTAAATGTTATGACAACTCAGGTTTTCGAGTGGCGACTGCGAGTCGAAAGCGTAGTGTTCCCCGTAGATCTTCAGGTCGAAAGATCTTGAGTTTTCCCAATGTCTCCCAACTTGGAAGCTAGCCAAGCCAATCCTAATCAAAAGTAAAATGTCGCGAGTGACCTAGCAATTTACGCTTCAGTGGACAATTTCCCTAAGCAACTTTGAAAGCAAAGTGTTTTCTTGTTGTTCTGGTTTTCTTTACTTTTATTCAAATCCAAAAGGCCAATTGTTTTTGCTTTATAAAAAGTAACAATACAAAACAATATTGTTTGTTTTTGAGGTAACTTATAAATATTCAAAATTGGTGAAACTTACTTAGTTTGAAACAGTTCTAAAATACGGTTACACAAGTAAGTAGGTATTATTTCAAAATATTTTATTTGTAAACAAAATAAAAAATAATATGCTCGACCTTCCGAACGGATCCGAGTTATTTGCTTAGCTTTTGATTCATATACCAACTCAAATAATGAAACTTTTTATAATATCGTTCGCGTATGCTATACCTACTTCGGATAGTACTATATTAATTAATAACTTGAGTCAAAATCGAACTCTATTGCATTTAGGTTTAAGGTTCCTAATTAATTATTTCTTTTCGGGAGTTTTTAACCCCCGATCAGTATAAATTCAACAAACGTCTAGTAACCTACCACTTGTAGATTTTCGCTGGGTTTTACACGCTATAAAAGTTATTTTTCACAGCTATTTCGAGTAAAAATAACAGTTATTGTTCCTCAGCAATAGCGGAACTAACCTATGTCCAATAATTATAAAACTCATAACAAAAGTGAAACAAATCTGTTGCTTATCATTACTATTTTACGATGTTTTGTTTACTTATAAAAGGGTCAATAAAACCGCTATAAAAATTATATTTCGTTAGACGTAACTTTATGCGATAGTTAAAAAGGAAGAGTACCTACCTAAGCATTGTTTGTATGGTAGTGTGACTATTGTTCGTGTTTATAGTTTTAAGTTAGGATGCTGTATGTAAAGTAGGTGCTTTGTTGGTGGTATTTTGTCTTAGTACTTAGTATTTAATTTATCTTGAGTGTGGCTACCTATCTTGTCAGCTATATACATGCTTGCTGTCAGTATACATAGCAAAGTACCTACATCTACTTCTTCTTCTCTTCAATAATGGCCTGTGTCCGTCATTTCAAAATTGTAATAAATACATAAGTCAAGTCAAGTCATTTGTCAAGTCGGCTGTCGTTTGTTTTGAAAAGAAAATGGTGGATTTTCTCTTCAAAACCTAACACGAATTTTCACATTCAGAAAAACCACTTTACACACATTTATTCCAATGGCTCACACTTTATGTTACGACCTAAGTATTATTGGTTAATATTCCACCAAAATTAAACAACAATACTCACAATAACACAAGAAAAACTATTAAAATAAAAGTGCTTAGTGTCGTTTCAAAAAATGACAAAACTCGTGTCCGTATTGGTCTTCAAAAGTTGAGCTAACTAAGATGATTGCTAAATCTGTTGTCATCTCTTTTCGTTGTCATGCAAGTGAGAATGATAGAGCATTTTTTAAAGCTGCGCTAAAATGACAGTTGAATGATTAAAGGAGTGTGTGTTCCTTGTACCGTTTGACGTCTATGCAGAGTCAGTTTGGTAAACTTCCTGTTTCTAGTAACGCTGCTCAATCTCTATACAAAAGTATAGTTTACGTGAACTTTGTAGTATACGACACGAATACACTAAGCAGACGGATATCATACGCCTACTAGGTACTGATGACAGACGTATTTCTGACAATCCGTAAACTCCTCCGTTTTAACCAGCGCAGCGTCAAGTTTTTCGGCTTCTACTCTGATTGAAATCAAATTGAAACGTCTATTTTTGGAACCTCCGAAATACGTTTCATCATAATCTCATCAAATCGTCGGATCTTGATACGGTGGGTCCCATGTAATTTCGTACCTCTCTTTTTAATTTATTTTGACCAACATTACGAAATAAGCTCTTTTACGGACAATGGTTTTATCGTTTGGTGTTGCAAAACCCAAGCTTGAAAAGGTGCGTGTAGAAAAAGATCGTACATGAAATAGTGGCTAATATAGAAAGCATTAGTATTCATACTAATATTATAATGTCAAAGTTGATGTTTGTGTTTCACGCTTCAACTGTTTGGTCAGATTTGGATGAAACTTAAAATATATTATATATAGTTCTTAGCCTGGATTAACTCATGGGCTATGTATACTTTTTATCCCAGAAAATCAACAGGATCAAACGCGACGTGGATGAAGTCGCGGGCATAAGCTAGGACCCACTAATTGCTGTTTTTGCCACGCAAAGTGCTCTATACGAGATTAGCTGATTCACGATAATAAGTTCTTTGCAAACAAAACTAAAACTATCACTGGCATATTGGTCAATATTGGCAATAATAATAATAGGCCTTTACATCTATTGAAGATAATTTATACAGCGTCAGCCCTATGCCTACACTTTACGGGACACTGTAGTGCCTGGGACAATGTTTAGATGGAGTAGGTTTGCCCAGCACCTATACCATCCTCTCAGCCTAGTCAGCCATATCCACAGGAAAGACAAGGTCAATACGTGCGGAGCTAACTAAGCCGCGGGTTTCCTCACGATGTTTTCCTTCACCGTAAAGCTCGTATATTGGCAATACTTAGCAGCAATCAAAGGATTCCGTATCCGAATCACGATGAGGTGTTTTTATGAGAATATGAGATGAAACTCGCAGATGGCTCATCTGAATCGCGAAAAATGGCCCTTTACCTATCCCACAGATCATATATAATAATAATAATAAATAATAAATATTCACGGACACTTAACACAACGCCTTCTAGTCCCAAACTAAGCAAAGCTTGTACGATGGAAAATAGATGGCTGATAGAATACATACCTACATACATTTTTTTTTGTAAATACATACTTATAATACATAGAAACACCCAGACATAGAACAAACATCTATAATACTATACTATGACTATAATAATGCATTGCCTCGCCGACCGCGTTTATTGTGGACGTGTCAAAATTAAAATAATCGTACTAATCATGTCAAATATTATATTTACAGTTAGACTGCTCCCCGTCTGGCCATCACTAATAGACACTCTGATCATTACTTTATACATTTTACTTCGTTAGTCATCATGATAGAGCCAACTGGTGGATTGGAATTTGTAGTAGGTAGAGACTTGACATTAGATGAATTGAATATGTCGGGGAGTTTGTTTGATCATTGGATATCTTCTGAATCTATACGCACTTATTTATCATCCATGATGTGTTGTAGGTATCATCAACAAACTAAATAATCACAGTTGAAAACAAAATTCATTTGTTATTTAGTCTAAAGTTGTTGAGAATTTTGGAGATAGGTACTGAGATATTTTAGGCGATTTATTAGCCAGATAAGGCCGGTTACTGAATTGTCTGTCTTAGATTTACTAAGTTTACAAAAAGGAAAGTAATACTTAGGCCGTCGCTTTTATCTTTTTTATGGGATGTTATATTTTGTATTTTGAATATTTTTTTTTTATTTTTTTTTAATTTTTTTTTTATTTTAATAATTTTTGGAAAACTAACAGCTAGGTAGATACAGTAGGAAGATAAACATAATACAGTACACTGAAGGCCAATTAAAAGTTTCCACATATAAATAGAGTACAAGAAATTACAAATTAGAATTTAGAGGAGAAATTTAAATTAAAAAGAAAAAAAAGCATACTAAATTAAGAAAAAACTAAATATTATTATTATTAGAAACATCATTTTTGAGTTTGTGTCATTTAGTGAAGCTCAACATTGACTGGTACCGATTGGTACTGATTTGGACCAGTTGAGCTATCTATAAAGCGTTTGCAACGGTTTGTAGATAGCTCAACTTTTTCATGTGTATCTCGTAAATACTGTATTGGTTACAATTTTCTTTGTGAATAAAGTATAATCTAGCTCACATTGACTATAAATACATAAATATAAATTACACTATAGTAAATATTTATTTACTCTACCTCACCAAGCCCCTAGAGTTCACCATCTTTTGTATACATTTCATTAAAAGCCCTTCACAAGTATTCTTTCCACTACATTTATCCATTTAAAACCGAATTGAGTATCCAATCTTTTTCCTCGCTAAATTGTATTTTATTTAAAGCTATATTCTTCTCAGATTCTCTGCTTAGCATAAACGAATTAGACGCAAGACCAACGATACAACTCTACCACTTGACCCACTTCAGTTTAAGTTTCTTAAAAACCGAGGAACGTCTTTAACTTACCTCAGTTACCTCTTAAGTCAAATTTGGCCTCTCGCTAATGGTATATCTAGGCTCAGAAGTGAACGCTCGTTCTGAAACAAGAATCACTTGAATACTCCTATCTCTGAAGCGATCACTGATTTTATCAGCAACCAGCCTGTCGTCAGTACCAATACAGATTTTACGTACAATAACTCAAAGTCATTATATTAAGAGGAAAGTCGTATTACTAATGACATATGTGATACAAAATCCATTTTATCCATCTCTAGATGAAAATATGAACCTTTGTAGGTTATATTACAAAGATTTTTTATAACATCCCGAAAGTTCATCCAGGGATGTATCTATATTGTTGCCGTCATTAGGTACCTACCTACGAGTATACACAATAAATTATCTGGATGCAGCTGTGATAGAGCAGACAAATCTAAATGAAAAATTTGAAGTCTCCATATTATGACCGTAAAATAACGGTCACCGCTTCTTGGGAGGCTAGTACTTCACCTATTACCCTGGGTAACTGTTATGGAAGAGGCAGTAATCTGCTAATGGGGGACGCCTGAACCTGCCGGTTGGAATACCAACTATTTCCCTGTAATAGTGGATGCTTACTGGTAAGCTTTCTGTATTTATAGGAGGTCACATACTAAGTAGTCGTAGAGCTTCTTGTATAGCAGTGGAGCTTCTTGTCAAAGAGTTTCCGACCAGTGATGCTCGCGTTGCTGTGTTTCGGTTTGAAGGGTAATACACGCACATGAAACTTACCACCTTTGTCTCAGAGCAATAGGTGCAGGCAGTACAATGCATCACAGGCACGTCCTTAGTGGATGTGCTCAGTGAGACAATGCATCATTATAGACAGTGGTTATCATATAACATCAGTTGGGCGACCGACTTGTTCCATCACTGTTGTGTTAAAAAAGTATAATTTGAGCTATGATTGATGATTAGATGTATCTTTAGTTTGATAGATCATCAAACTAAACAAACAGGTATTGGGTATAGGGTTTACACAAACAGGTATTTTTAACAACTACAACATACACTGAAGGCGTCATTATCTTTGCTACGCGCGTAGCGACAATACTTTGCCTACGTCTAATTTTTTTGGGTGAAAAATATATTGAAACATGCCTCCTCAAATATACCCTTACAATAATATAAGTTGGTACACACTACAAAGGACAAAGATCATTCAAATATTACATTACATTTTTTATTTGTGATCAAGAAAATGTTCGCGAGTAAGAAAATACCAAGCAACAATGGTTTCTATTTCTTTTTCTAAACACGTGCCATTCACGAATGAAAAGTAAACGATTGATAAGACCTACACAAATGCGCGTTCACACTACCACCGGCACGACACGATATTGTCGGAGAGCTAATAACATTATAGTAGGTACCTACCTACTTGTCGCTTTTACAACATGTTGCCGGCGAAAATGATATTTTTGTTCGAGCCACTTACATTTCCGGTATTGTGTATGACTGTAGGTATGGGGGTCGTGCAGTGTGGAAACGCCCATTTATGAAAAGCCAAAGACTGAAGTACTTATACCTAGAATATTATACTTATACAAATACCTAGGTAGAAACCTCGTTACCTAGTTTCTACCCAAGAGTTTAGGTAGAAACTGCGGGTAACAAGATTTTTCGTTTTTCATGACGCAAATCCTTATTATGGCTGATGAAATTACATCTAAAATAGAATTCACGAATGCTAGTCACGGTTTGAAACGATACATTTTTATCGTCGAGATATCGATACTTTTTACTTTAATCTCAGCTGAAAGAATAAAGAAAATAACAATCGTGGATACTTAGCTACTGTCTTAGCTAGCAAATGTACGGAATTATAGTAGTGACTTCCATTATGTTTTTCTTTCAGTTAGAAATAAAATCAATAAAATGAAAGTCGTTTTAGGTTCTTTACTATATAATACAGTACACACTACACATGTGACAAAAACTAAAAGCTAAAACAAAACGAAATACGACCTATACTTACAGTATTTAGAATATTTAAAAAATACACATGAAACAGTTCAGCTACAGATGTAGATCTCGACTGGGCTTAATAACTCTGACCTTGAATGGAGGAGAAGTTAGAGGGTACCTACTTTGCATAGCCCAAGAGATAAAATTCGTATATTTAGTAATCAGGTTACAAACCCAAAATGCATCAATTCCGATACAGACATAGATAGGAAATAGATTCATCTACCTATTTATTAGTATTATCAGATATGACAAAAATTGCTCATGAAATTGGTTTGATGCAAATGTGATTATTTCCTTTTGGAGAATCGTGTAGTGCCCAAATCTGATTTAATGTTGCAGTGTATAAATACCTATATTGATAAATATTATAGCAGTTGGCAATACCAATGTAAACGTGTCACAACCGAATCGGGGCCATTATTCTACTACAAAAAGCGAGTGGTAGTACCTAGTAGGTACCATCTCTTTGTACCCTGAAATGAGGTAGGTACTATATCTATTCTGTGCCCTGATCTAGCTTCATTGGTTTCCTCGATTTTTACTCGTATTTTCCTACTTTTTATTTGTCTCCTCGAAAAACAAGAACTCCAAATATCATCAACTAGACCGTAGAAAATTGCGAATAAACACGAAAGACTCCAAAATAAACACTTGCCATGCAAATAATCGTTTCACCATAATTGTTCCCGATTTGGCACCACTGCCTTGGACCAAAGGTCAGTTGTGGTGTTCACACAAGCCGAGTAACTTGACTTGTTTAAAATTAACTTTTTAGTTAGACCAAAGACCATAATAATATAAAAATTAACTAAAATAAAAATCTATGAAAAATCTTAAGCAGAAAGTAGACCACGGTAGAGCGTGCAGGCCTGTATGGACGCTATCAGTTTGTTAAATGGTGTTTTTATAATGTATAAAATACACTAAAACTTATTTCTACACCGCTTTTGCAGTTTAAATTCATTCCCAGAGATACAATAACTTTTCTATGTTTAAATAGTATAAACAGACGAGCCGTCAAAGTTTTAGGCAATGATATAATACTCGTAGGTAGATAGATACATAATGTGAATGTTTGGCATTATTTGAATCTAATTCGTCCAAAATTTGAATCGAAGTTGTGAATGAAGTTGTACTTAGTTTAAATTAGTTGGTTCAAAGTTTTTTCACGCAAATAGTGACAATATAATTTTCTATCAACCTACGTCACAAATGATAAATGATAGGGTTTCTAGAATATCTAGAGATGAAAACACTTTTAAACAGCAGCAGTAAAAAATTTATAGCAAAAAAAAAACACTTCTAGCTACTAACACTTCAAGTCCAACTCGACTAGTGCAAACGAACTGGAACCTCCCTCCCTTTTTCCTGAAAATTAATAAAGAGGAAAAATAGTAGGTAGCTATGCTATACGACACAGTCTTAGAAGTTTCAACGTGGAAGATATTTAATGTTTATTATTGCAAGACCTAGTGTATATTATGTACCTATTGCTTATGTGTGAAACAGGTGCTACGTATTTATGTATACCAAGATCATTTGTCATTTATTAATAGGTCTCGTAATCGGTTTAACATGTTTCATTTCTTTGTTGCAGATATTCACGCGGTTCCAGAATGATCGTTGGAATAACAAGATTATGATAGAAAATGCAAATGAAACTCCATCCTAAGATAACTTTGAAACATACATAATGATCACAACACACAACCAAAGGACCGACCAACACATAGACCATAACTATGATCACAGCAGCAAACCTAAAAGGTGTATGATGCCAAGTTAAGGATACGAAGGAAGTATGCCGACTGAAGTATGGACTTTGGATCCCAATGACACTTTGAGCACCATAACGGATGAGTTTCAGAATGCCACTCACGTTGACCCGATCGATAACAAAGCTGTGCAGGCAGTGTTCTGCACAGCATACACAATTATTTTCGTTGTAGGAATCTTCGGCAATGCTCTAGTGTGCTACGCCGTCATCAGGAACCGAGCTATGCAAACCGTCACTAATCTCTTCATCACGAACCTCGCATTATCGGACATATTACTCTGCGTGTTTGCCGTACCATTTACTCCTCTTTACACCTTCCTTGGCAGGTGGGTCTTTGGCAGCCTGCTATGCCATATCATGCCATACGCCCAAGGCTGTAGCGTCTACATTTCCACGCTCACTCTTACTTCTATAGCGATAGATCGATTCTTCGTTATAATCTATCCATTCAAACCACGGATGCAGATTAAAACTTGCGTCGGCCTCATCATATTAATTTGGGTATTTTCTTTATTAGTCACGTTCCCCTACGGGTGGTACATGGCTCTGCAAACTATGTATTGTGCAGAAAAATGGCCTTCAGACCAAATTAGAAAAGCCTTTGGTTCTGTAACGGTTATAATGCAGTTCGCTATACCTTTTATTGTAATGGCGTTTTGCTATACATGTGTTAGCGTTAAATTAAACGATAGGCTAAAAACTAGACCGGGAAGTAAGAATAGTAAAAAGGAAGACGCAGAGAGAGAAAGGAAAAGAAGAACGAATAGAATGCTGATAGCGATGGTCGCTATATTCGGTCTGTCGTGGCTTCCCCTGAACTTAATAAACATCAGCAGTGACTTCTACTCTTTCGCGGAAGACTGGAAGTACTACATGGTGATGTTTTTCATCACGCACTTTATCGCGATGTCCTCAACCTGTTACAACCCATTCTTATATGCGTGGTTGAACGAAAACTTCCGGAAAGAGTTCAAGCAAATCTTACCATGTTTAAGCGCTTTGGTAGCTAAGAAAAGGTTCGCCCAGACAGAAAGAACAGGGATGTTCCGATCAGAAAAGACTTGTAATGGTAACGATACTGTTCAGGAATCACTTCTAACATCAACAGTGACTCAGATCCCTTCAGTTAGGTATAAGATAGAGTTCAACGAGAGAGGGTATGAGGATGGAGACAACATAAGTCCTGATGAGAAGCCGGAGAACCATCCGAGTCCTAACGAAGACTGCGTTAATATGTACATGTTTGCGGACAAAACTGTGATCACTTCTGATAAGGATCCTATTGTATCGGTGCTGTAGTTCCAATGGTAAGACAAATTTATATTTTTACACGGGTTATTACAGTCAGAAGCATAGACAAGACAAACAACAAGTCTCTTAAAAGAGTCCTAAGAAAGTCCACTGTCGATCTGCGAGCATAGGCTTCTTCTATGGGTCTCCAGAAAATACTATTTTGAGTCATCTTAAGGATATCCACCCACAGATCTAGTACATACTTACAATGTCGTTGATTCGTCTGCTAATAGTTTTTTAACGCAATAATCACTGTCTTTTAGTTCGACAGTCTTTTAGTTTTTTTACAAACACCCTGATTTAAGAAAAGGAAAATGAAATTCCAACTTTTAGAACAACACAACAAACTATCAAAGCCTTCCACCATCGCTTATGTTCAACCTATATATTTAGACATTGAGAAAGATATATACCCACAGTAGGTGTCGTCAAAGCAACATGGGTTCGCAATATAAAATAAATCTTACGCTAGCTATAAAAAAACACATTTCAATGTCGGCAGTAATGATATTTATGACTTTAAGCCACTTTGCCTGTATTTGTTGGATCCGTTTTTTATCTCGTGGATCTATATTAGGTAGTACCAAGAATCACGAAGTGTGAAAACCCGTATCGTGTTTCTATGCTACCGTATCAATTTTAATAATATCTACGTATGACCAATTATCCCTTTTTCTGTCTAATACCTATTTGAATGGTCTGTCCATAGAAATATTATAAGTTCTATGGCTCTGCTTTTTATCAAGAAAAATTGACGTTCTTTATTAAAAAATATAAAACGTTAGAAATGAGTGGGATTAGTCACGTAGCTTATCGTTTAGATTTATATCACGCTCATATTTTTCTACTGTTTTATTTATATTGATATGCCCTTTAAAGATTGCCTCCCAATCATCGGTTATTTTATCTTTGCTATATCTTTTCGTACCTCAGGCTGATGAGTCTTTTACTTTGCTAAATCTAGCAGTAGGTATACCTACTCGTACTGTTGATGATAACTACACCACTAAAACTATCTTTTTTGTTTTTAAATTAAACACTTCATCCGTTTTCAATTCCTCGATTAAATAAACCATCCGAGAGCGGTTGCAATCTTAATAGAATCTTGAAACAACATTTACTGAAAACAAAACTATCTTCCTCTCCGTTTGTTTATCCAGTTCACTTTATTACAGATTTCTACAGTTGCCATATAAATATTTTCACTTTGTATTGCACTAGTTGACCTGCCCACAACTTCGTCTGCGTTTTTTCCTACTTCATTTACAAGTAATATTTATTCCAGCAATCTAGTTCCCATAGTACAAGCTTTGCTTAGTTTGGTTGGGACTAGAGGGCGTTTTGCAAAATTTCGAAGAATATTTATTGAAATATTGAGATAGCGTGAAGTCTAATTTTTATCACAGCCTTTGGAACTTAGAAATGTGGAATCGGATGGGGGTGGCGAATGCGAAACACTTTTTGATGATATTCTTATTTTATTTGTATAAATCTTTGCAACGCAGCTTCGTCGTAGCCGGTAGCCATATCACAATTTGGGGGCTCGTCCGGGATTCTGAATAATAAGAAGGATCGCGTGGGAGCGGCGTACTTCGTGCGAAAACACGGCTTGCAAAAAGACGGCACACGCGGCGGACGCCATTTTTGCCAATCATCACCGGCAATATTTCTACGACGACGAAGGAAATATGGGGAAAAAAGACGAAAGACGTAAGAGCCGGCAAGACGACTATGAAGACGCGGGCAGCACCGGCATTAGCGATGAAAAGACGCCCTACAACATGCTTCAAATGACGGCCGAGCTGATACCTAAATTCGACGGCAAGGACAAGACGTATCCTGTATCTCAATGGGTTAGCGACGTGGAGGACAATGCTGAAATATTTGGTTGGTCCTCTCTACAGCAGCTTCTGGTGGCACGACGTTCCCTCACCGGCACTGCGGCCCTTTGGTTGAAGGCAGAGAAAACATTCAAGACTTGGGAAGACCTAAAGACGGCGTTGTACAAAGAGTTTCCCGACACCGTTGACAGTAAGACGAAGCTGCGTTGTGTAAAAACTATCATAAAAATAAAATAAGACTATCATACAAAGTGTTTCGAATTCGCCACCCCCATCCGATTCCACAGAAATAATAAAGGAAAGATTACGTCCCACAAACAAACAAACAAAATTACAAACTATCTCTTTATACCCACGACGATCATCATCACTCTATCAAATATGTGGGCGGATATCGTAGATACAAACGTACCTACCATATCCACCCACATACATTCAGAAACTAAAACCCCTCGTCTGCGTCTGCTAGGCACAGATCTGTCCAAAACACAACAGGGAACCTATTGTGTATGTAATCTCAGGTAGTCTAGAGGTCAAAAAGTTAATAAGTAACTGATGAGATATACAATGGGCTGTTGATGATTGTTTTTGTGTAATAATTAATCGAATTTTGTAATATCTCCAACATCGATCTAGGAAATTACAAGTCACGTATTTTTGCATGATTTTTTCTTACAAATCTGGCTGATAATTGTGATAATAATGCCGGGAATAAGATATAAGTATGGTTCATATAAATAAATGCATTTTTAACTACAGTAGTGAAAAATGCTTTTACGTACGTATGTAAAACACGACAAAATGGCTTTTAGCAACTGCCCACACTAAAAGCACATGATAGCCACTCAAATTTTTATAGTGAATTTATTGTACATTGTAAAATTTGGGTATTTACAAAATAAAAAGAAACTGATAAGTTTTATGTAGGTACTTTATTTATGAATTCATTTCTTTTTCAAGGCATATTTATAAAGGTTAGGTAGGTACGTAGCCACATAGTATGGCACACTTAAAACACCGTTTACATTTTTACACCTTAAAATACTTGTGACTCAGTGTTGTTCATGCTCACTTACGCGTCAACAACGTAGCAAAACAATGGCTGCGGTTCAAAGTTTACGAGCCGAGATAAAAGAAAAATATTTTCGTTAGATACCTACATTTTTCATAAATATTTATCATCTTAAGTCGGTAGTACCTCCCTAATTATCTCTTTGTCGAAACAAAAGTATGTACATAACAATGGAAAAAACTTCTATTTTTAAACCTCTCAATGATTCCAAAGTTCTGTGAAAATTCATGAAGTTTTTTATTCCTTTCAGATATCTTCGGTGGTCATTGTTTACGCTGACTCCTTCGATGAGTTGCTTTCTTGGTCACCAAGGCAGTAATTTGCGTCGAAAGGGACATACTACATATTGAAATAACCAGTTCAGTGAATAAGTTTTTATGAAGATAAAAAAGTATATACTTACGTTGCATTGAAAAATTGTGTATCTAAATGAACAGTTTACGTAGAGTTCCCTAGCAAAGTAATTTAGATTGCAAATACTTCAGAATAGAAGGCGTCTGCTTCCATCAAGAACTTTATCCTACCATCAGTAGCCGCCATCTGTTTTAACTTTTTCTTAGTTATAAAGTTGGGTTAAAGGTTGTAAGTGTCAAAATAGTGACACTTCCCAAAATGTGCTTTAAATATTTAGTTAGGCTACTAATTAGTGGACTCATTATGCTTATACAATAGTTACTAAGAATTTGAGTGTGAAAATGTAAAATTGTGAACCATAGGTACTGCAAAATAGTATGTAAATAAAAGTATAGTTTCATATTAGATTGTCTAAAATTGTATCTTTGATGTTCCTGATGTGTAAATATTTATTTTAATAGCATAAAAGTAATCTCGTTAATAATTGAGCCCATTGACGAAATCACTTTTTTCTATAAATTGTTATACAAATGAATGTTTAGAACATTTACTTTTTTTAGTGTAAATAAATAGTAATTGTCAATGAAAGAACACGTGCAATTCGCTGTCTTTTGTAATAAAAAATAATAAAATGTGTGTGTGTTGTTTTACTCTGTCACCATCTAAGAATAGTTATTTTAAGGTTATTGGAAACTTCATGAAATACTACGAACTCCTCGATAACAAGGAAAGTTTAACTTGATTAACTAACAAATAAATGATGTGATTCGATTTGAAAAATTGGTAGATACTCTACTATTTTTTATTCCCTAAAGACGAGAATATTGTACAGACACAGATCAATTATAAATAATACGTACAGATACAGCAAAAATACATTCTCTATTCAAAACTAAATGTATTATTTAGTTAAATTTGTAGCAAAGTTGCAAAACTAGGAAAATATGAAATTAAGTATGAGCTAAGTAAGAAGGCCCACCCAGTTCATAACAAAATTACAAAGTAACGAAATTACAAAGTAACGTCGACACGAGTAGTTTGTTAAACTCATTAGTTGTTTAGGAAACAAAACAATAAGCTACATCAAAACTGACGCGTTAATCAGATAGTGATCGTTAGTTTTAAGCCCAGCCTCGTAGAGGTCGCGAAGAACCGGCAATAAGAATCACCTAGTAAGTATGTCAATTTTCAAATTATCTTCAACGTAGAGTCTATAATGTAGATAATCTATATTGTAAAAGAACTACGATGTAGAGGGTCTACAACGTAGAGGGTTTACAGCGTAGAGGGTCTACGATGTAGAGGGTCTGATATAATGTAGAACATCTACAATGTAGAAGGCAGAGTTATTCCGGAAATTCTACTATGTAAAGTTACATTAAAAGCGTACCTTTGCGTTGAGTCGTTGTGAATGTAGCTTTACAACTGAAGTAGTTACGCAACTGCAAGTAAATATTTATGAAAGGGAGTAGGTAAAACTGAAAGTTGACCTTATTTTATAGTTCTAGGCAAAATCCTTTAAAAAAAACAAAGCCGCATGTAGTTTACCCTTTACAGTGCAAAAAACGACAAACAATATTCTCTATGCTTTTTGTGAACGCAATTCAATGGCCAGTCACCGTTGCCATGGCGTCTGCAACCTAATTATACACGTCCACTGGGTAGCGCAGTATGGAGCGAAACAATTTATTGCTTTGTATTGATTGATGTGGTACAAGGTGCACTGCTGCGTAAACTCCCGATTCCGAGCCAGTGGACGCGTAGCTTTAAAAAGCAAGATGCGTCATCTCGAATTACAGGTAATGATAGATAACGAGAGGTTAGAGATATACTACAAATCTTGTAAAACTTTCAAGCAGACAAACGTACCAAGAACCATTATTTGGACAACGGCACGAAGTTTCGAGCACATGTCACTAATCGAACAACTTTGTAAGTAAATTCTTGGCCGTTCTAGTCTTTGGAACTTCAGTAGTCCCCGATAAAAGTTTCAAAATAATGCGTTAGCAACTAAAAGTGCTAAAAGCAACATTGGTTTTCCTGTTTACAAAACTTTAGTACAAATCAACTATTGTGTAGGTGAGTAAAAAAAATCATGAGTAAAACGGAAGAACATGTTAAAGTTATATTTTGGTTTGCATATGCATAGGTATGTGAACTCAGTTTTCGTGTAATATGATTGTATACCTAATAAGTAAACTTAAATTGTAAATTATCAAATCAAGTAGTTATTTTTGGACAGTTTGGGACAGTCTTAGTTTGATAATTTATTAGTCTCATCGCAGAAATGAGTTAAAAACATCTTACATGTATAGAAATCACTAGGATCCAAATACTTTAATATTAGAATTTCAATCGTAGAGTTCGTAATTATAAGTGTTTCAAAATTGCTCAACCATCTGTTTTGGTAGACTTTTGGATTTAATCTTAGGAAAACTTGAAACTAGATAAGTGTTGAACTTTTAATTAAATTGACCGTTCGAAAGGCTGTTTTCACACTTCGACGACACGACACCTACAAGATATCGGCGGAAAGCAAATACCATGTCATAAATTTATTATTACGACTACCTAGACGCTTTCACATGCACCGTATCATCGCCGACACATTGTTCAAGCTACTGAAATATACCAGAATCGTGTCGTGTCGGTAAAATACTGAAATGAAATGAGAAATGATATTATAAGGGTTTATGAACGGTTTCATTTTATAAGGGTTACTAAATCTTTCAGTATCGAACAAGAAAAAGTTGTCAAATTTGCAAAAAAAGGTTTTTATTTCTGGCAAAAATAATTGGACAAAAGGTCGATCTCTAAAATTGGTTTAATTGGAGTGAGTAGGTAAAGGTGAATTTTTAGGTGTAATAACTTTTTTTTAGATCCTAAGGTAATAGTTATATTACATGTATAGTATTCTCAAGACCAATCCGTGGAAGTTGTTCGACGTTGAAAAACTCGTAAATTTTTGTTCTTCCTAGAAATAAGAGGCCTATGTTCGGCAGTAGTCAACAAATTATTATGGTGATGAAGCACACAAAATTACGAAGAATGTCCATTCCAAATAGAGTAGTCAGATGGTCACACAAACAATCAAATTAAAAGCGACAATCGTGCGGTATTTTAATCTCTATCTGAAATTGGACCACTCCACAAAACTCATCTGAGTCTGTTAAAAATAGGCTGTTACATTAATTGAAATGGTGCGGTTAGGCCAATTACTTTTACAGGCCGGTGGATTCGCGAAATGAGCTCACAGGCCGTTTTGCGCGGAATGTAAAATTTAGGTACTCTTTTCGAAGTATTTTAGACAAAATTCAGAGCCAGATAGAGGTTTATTTATTTGCGTCCGCAAGAATTTTGGAAAAGTACTCTAAGACGTACTTAGAGAACATAGTCCAAAATGTACATGTACCTACTATCCAGCCCACCGCAATCTTTCTAACGCAAAGCTGGAACCTCCGAAATGAGGCGCGGCGTTAGAAATGAATATCATTTTGTAATAAACTGGACGGCCTCTGGCTTTTTTTAGCCTCCGCCGAGGGCTGTAGCGACAAACCAAAAGTGGTTTATACTGATGGTAAATTAAAAAAAATATAAGCACGATCAATCTGTAAAGAGCTGACAACCCTGATTTTCCCACTTTACCTTACATTTCTAATTCATACGTTTACATTCAGTATCGACCTGTATCGGTTATGTACTAAAAGTTTATTAGTCTACTTTGATTTTAGAGGCTATACCGACCTCTATTTAGGGCGTTAGGAGGTCATGAGGCTGTACAGATAAGTGTTCATAGCATTTGCCTATATAAAACTCAATAACGTTTACAATAAAGTTACATGGT
The DNA here is from genome assembly GCA_918843925.1 of Eulithis prunata. Lineage (NCBI taxonomy): Eukaryota > Metazoa > Arthropoda > Insecta > Lepidoptera > Geometridae > Eulithis > Eulithis prunata. The sequence continues at coordinate 1,770,988 of OU974019.1, read as the reverse complement.
ATTGGGTTGTATTAGGTAGGTGATTTTTACACCTACTTTTACAGTGTACCTATAGGTATTACGAGTTTTTTTCCTCAGTCCAGAATGTGAGAAAAACTTCTTACCAATTTCCAGTTTTGATAAGTTCGTTCTTGCCAACAAACGCGCCAATACCTCACGGCTGAGATTATGATGATGACAATCCACTAACGTAAAACGGATTGAATGAAACATCTGGTTTCGTCATGAAATGACAAGAGCACCGTCCCCGGTTGCCTACCCACGTGACACGATTGATTCATCTCGATTACATATTCTGATAACGAACATCTTCAGTACTATGCGACTATTCAAACGATTGCTCATAGATTTGTAAAGGGGTTTCTTTTATAAAGTAGGTAGTGTAGGTACGCAAATTGATGAATTGGTTTGGGACGAGCAGTGAGTTGGTGAAAAGATTAGTTTGAAGGAGATTGATTGATTTTATGGTTCCGAAGTAGGGCAAAGAATCCTTATTCCTTAAAGTTGGTAAGTTGGTTTGTTTTTACTGGTTTCAAGGATATAAAAATAAGTAAAAAGTAAGTAAGTAAGTATGCTAGTAAAATTGAGTAAATATAGCCCTTCAAACGGTTGGAAACGGTAGGTAGTGACTTTCTTCAGGATGATGATGATCTTGATAATTTATTTGTCTGCGGTAATTAAAGAGATTGTCTCAAAATATTTAGTTAAGTAAATTCATAACATAATAATATCTAGCTATCAAATTAAGTTTTATGAAAATTCTTGCGCGTTGCTTTGAGTTTACGTTTTGCCTTTAACTTTTATACAGCGTTACATCAAAGTTACGAATATTCATGTAAAATTTGATGAAATAGCTTGTTTTGTTACTTGCTCAAACTTTTGCTTGAAAATCTTGTACTTTCTAGAACCCTCCGAGGTATTTGTGTCTCTAACTTCTAAAGTACTTTTACCAGAGAACAAGATACGTGCATTATCTTGTACATTTTAGTTGTGAATTCAATTTTATAGTGAGAGTTGTTAGATCAGAGCTATAAAACTCGTACTAAAGAGTTTTATTTTGTGGATTTTCGGAATGAATTTGCGACTCAGTTTTCGCGCATTACCCAAATGAAACAGAGCTCCAAGTCTGTGCATTTGTTTTGACTTACGACTCGAGTATAGCACACGCAAACGCATTCGCAAAGCGAGAAATTCGGCTCTCTGATCCTCACTTCTTAATATCTAGTGTAATAGAAAGTTTCTTAAAATGTAGAAAGACCAAGTAGATATTATGTACAACATGCTGTGCATAGCATAGAATAAAGAAAACAGGTAGCTGAACAAACTCGTCTACATTTACAAAAAAATTATCTGATAACAAAATTTTCTACTCAGAGGTCATAACTTTTCTGAGTACCGTAACCAAAGGGTGCCAACGGGACCCTATTCCAAAGCCTTTTACTGCCATAAGGGTATCCTCGTATAGTTGAAATTGCAAAAGATATTAAAAATAATATAACTTTTGAGGATTTATGCACTTAAGTAAAACTACTGTTTTAGTTATGGAAGTATTGTGTAGCAATGCGGAACTCTTACACACGAGTTCAATTTTGTCTTAGCTACTTTTTTTTCCAATTTTTTCCCTCCAAAATGCCGTCCCGCCTAATGTCAGCACGTTTGAAATTAACCAAATTGATGTGGCGTCTGAACAAAGCCAGTGACGCGTGACTAATGCTACGGTGGGGATTCAGAACGCTCAGAGCACTGAAAGCCGATTTACACACTTATAAGTACAGTGGCGAGTTAAGTTTAGAGCAAAGATCGAGGGTTGCTGGGTAACACTGCCGCGGAAATCGCTAAACAATCATGCCATTAGGAGTGTTGCCACGTTAAAGCACAGTGTAACTTTACCGCTAGTATGCAATGGGGAGTTTTTGCCATGCTTCCCACTAGTGGGCCAATAGTCATGAGGAGAGGAAGTGATTCTACTTATGAGCGTGAAAACTGTAGCGGGTGACAGCTCTAGCTCCTCACCGCGCAAATCTACCGCTACTCGACTCGCTACTGTACTTATGGGTGTGTAAATCGGATCTCATAGTAGGTCTCTACCACAGAATAAACACAAAGCAGTCATGGTAGGACTCTACGCCACCATAGAGTAAACAACTACCCGTTACGCACCTAAGTTTACTTTATGTATACCCAGGCTGGGAAACAGTGAACATGTGCCAAATTCACAAAATTATATGCCAAAAAGATCCTGAACTAAAGTCTACGCGTGCACTTGATAGCCCATCAAACGGTTAGCAGCTTAGGGGTCGATTACAAAGAACATATTTTCCGTTCGATAATCTAAGGACGATAATCGATAATATCGACGACGTGCGCGCCATATCTATGGATAAGCTTATTAAAGTCTGAAGTGAAACTAAAGCATAGACTTCCTGCAGTCTCTTGAATCTTGATTTCGGCACATGGCTTGAGTTGAGTCATTTTATAGTAGATCTACGAACCTAGAGTAATACTATTCTATTCTCATTATTGGAGTTGCAACAGTTGGCGCGTCTACACATACGTGATATTCTGTTTCTCTGCAACTCTACGCGATACTCGTCCACAAAAGTTATTATAATACCTAGTTATTCTGTCACTAGTTTGGGGACACCCACGACGACGATTAGTTTAACAAAGCTGCTCATTTCAAATGTAAAAAGAACTTAGGTGTGAAGATTGCTTGAATTTTTTTTACAGTGAAGGGTATTTTTTACCTCTCAGCTGTTCTCTTTTTTCTTGGTTTTAGGGTTTGCTTAAGGCTGCAAATAAGTTGGCATCTTTTTTAGTTTTTTAGGGTATCTAATAGTTTTGACACCGGAGGCGGCGCGCAACACATTCTTGCTTCATCGGTCGAGCCGTGCGGTCGTGTAGAAAGTCCGCGTTCCGTAGTTGCGAATACCTACCTAGTTATACAGTCGTAGAATATCCAAAGTGCTATTCCTGTTCGCTTAGCTCGTAGCCAATTTGATTTGTAATCATGCGTTTTCATTTGTACCGACTCCTACCCGCATTACGCCCACTGAGAAAAGCAGTCTAGTCTAACCATATCTGATGTTGGTGATGAAAAATAACCTTTCAACCGTCAAGTATATAAAAAAATATTATTACATATTTAAAATTACCTGTAGATACAAATATTGTGTCGTAATAAGAGGTGTAACTTTATACAATGTTAGTCACATGGATAAACACAGTTTTCGTACGAAATTGTCTAGAACTTAATTAATTAGTGTAAACAAACCTTGTCACAAAGTGATTGGTTGCAAAACAAACCTAACAACACAAATAGGTAAACAGAGAGAAGCATAACCTCACAGATTTTATCATCAATCATTTTAGTGCATTACTTTTCCTGACAATAAGCCCTTTTCAAATGTAGCCGGATACCTTTTATTATCATTACGACACTGATAAGCGTCGATCGACTTCTCGCTCGCACATGTCTCAGTTCCTGAAGATATAAAATCACTAAACTTGAATATGAAAAATCGCAAACAACAATGTGGTCGCAATAACATTGCACAAGGTTCAGCCTACTTAATTTTGATCCAAAAAACTTGAAATGACAAGTGGAAAATAAGCTAAAAACATAAAAACAACATTTTTTAGTCGGTCACAGAACATTGTCGTTTGCGGTTTTTCATATAATATGTTCAGTTACTTTATATCTTCAGAAGTATGCACCTATGAACGGGACGCCATATACACGTAAAATGGCACTAATGGATGAATGTGTAGTCAATATGAATACTGTATTTTCGCGTTTCGAAAAGTTACACACTTTTTCACTTTCCGGATAGGCATACGTATTTGGCAAGAGTTATTTTTCAGGATGGCGAATCAGATACGTACTTTTAAAGTAAATGTAATACCGCGTTCACACTGTGCCATTGCCGCTGCCGGCATTCATGCCGCGGACTTATTGCCACAGCAACATCGCCTTTATTCTCACCAAGAAGCTAGGGCATGAACTTGGCGATGTTGCTGTGGCAATAATTCCGGAATTAATCGCGGCATTCATGCCGGCAGTGGCATGGGCAGAGTGTGCACGCGCTATAAAGTATACTATACATACATGACTCAAAATAGAAAATGAAACCAATAAAATATTAATTTACTTACTTTGGTAAGTTCATTCCAAAAAAACAGATTTAACATCAAATAGATTACCACAACAAATAAAATTAAATTGAATCCTTATGAATGTTTACGTAGCTGACCAAAATATCAAGAGCTCAGTACAGCATCAAGGAGTTATAATATCAGGGCTCATCGTAGCGTAGATGAGTTTAAATATTTGCATAACATAATTGGCGATCCAGATTTTGTTTATAGGAGATATTCAATTTTGCAGCGATCTAAGCGATTAGCGCGTATTTAGTCGATATTGGATTTATGTAAATTTATTTTGTCGCCATCAAAGTAAGGTCAATTAATAATGTTCAGAAATAACTCGTTGATACCGCAGTGTTAAATAAACATCCTAAAATGGGGACTCGAGATCGACTTTGAAAACTCCTAATATTTTTTTCAGATTTACTTACATTAACTTTTCATTTAAATACATAACTTTTTCATTTCAATCACAGAGCTGTTTTTTCAATGGCGGGCTTCATAGACTGTGTTTACAGCACTACAAACATATATCCTGACCAGGCTGGAAAAAGGGAAATAGTGAGCAACGTAAGTGTGCTCATCTAACGACGTTATAAAGTCTATTTTTCATTAACAGCGATGGCTCCACCGCACGAGGGTACTAAATACCACTGGGAAGATAACTTTATAGCACTTATTGTGATGCACGCTATTATCAACCTTACGTCAAAGACTTTGACAGACGCAGATTAAAAGGTAACGAGCTATTACGTAAATGATATAGCATCCTACAGGGGGAGTCGAAAACAGGCTCGACGTGTAGATACAGGGTGCTGTCATGTTGTTTGCTTAAGTGGCTGCGAGCCTCAATTAGCCAAGCTCAAATATGGCCCCACCTCACACGTGCCAGAGAGTTCACGGTGATGTAGGAATAGCGGTTTTAAAGAGCAACCAATTAATATTCCCAAGTAGTGTATTAGTAGGTAGCTGTGACGCTGTGTACCAATTTTTTGTACACAGTTTTTGTACACAGTTTGTTGTTTAATTATAATAGATCGCAGTACAACAGCATTCACACAACTGGCGCCACTGAAAACCAGCGCCTGGGCAGGGTATTCACATATCCTGCTCTAGCACCATGCTGATATTTTCAATTTTAAAAATAACAAAATAAATGTTTTTCTTTCTTTCTTTCTTTCAATTTGAAGAGTTGGATATCGATGAAACTATTACAGGCACATAAAGCCCAAATCACAATAAGTGAACGCGGGTCGGGTGTTTGAATTTGTACGGGTTTCACCGTCTAACCCGCCTCCAACCCGCACACGCGTATAAATTTAACAGAATAAACGCGCACCCAACCCGCTCCCGACCCGCACCGGTCCTCTGTCTATTACCACTCAGAGCGCATAGTACCACGTACCACGCCATTAGTGGTCGAGCTCAGAGCCCGTAGTCGTGAGTTTTGTTTTGTTGATCGAAACGCATATCGAGAAGCGATTTGCGAGATATTTTGTATGAAAATCGGATAAGCGCCTCTAGCGGAAGATTTGCTAACTATTTTTCTCCATAAAAAACTGCGAGTTACTCGATCCTCGCTTGTCGCAAATCAACTTAACTAAACTCAGACTCTGTGAGGTACCTACCAGTATTATTGTTGCTTACGATTCATGTGGTTACTGAAAAACGCAATACGCTTACACTCAAGCGCAGCCTTCCATAGCGACGGGTGTTTGGATCTCTGAGTACAGTCGTGTAAAGTTACGTTATAATCACCTTGTGTGACGTCACGACGCTCACATTTCGGTAATGTGAACACTCCTTATGGATGTCGTCGTTAAAAACTATGAATTGGTGTATTTAGGTGATGATGGGCGGTGTTATATTCGCACGCTCATTTGGCAACGCATTTTTAGACATAGGTAGGTTTTTGTAGCAGTTTAGGAACCGACTATAAAGTCATAAAAGGCTGTTTAAATCTTACACCCGAATTCATAGGCAGCGGCTGAATAGTGAACCGTCCCACAAGCTTTTTTAACCGGTTTAACCAGGTCTAGCGCATGTCCTGAATCCACCACTAAGAGAGCCACGAAATCGTTTATGAATTCGAGGGTTGGTGTATTAAAGTTAGTCGTATTAACTGATGGTTACAGTATCTAGCTCTATACGAATAAATTCGTAGATATATCTGGTTTCAAGGTTCCGATAGTATTTTTCAGAAAAAATATTACTTTATATTATTTTACATCATCAACCTATATCAGTCCACTACTGGACGTACTAGGTCTCTCCACTGATCCACAAGACGCGCCACTGAGCCCGGTCTTCGGCTCTTCTCATCCAGTGTTTGCCAGCTACATGTCTCAGATCGTCACCCCACCTAGCCGGAGGGCGCTTGCCTAAACGCGGTCTCCACTAAAGTATTCGTTTGCTCCAACGATTGTCTGTTCTACGGCAAACGTTATTTTACATGGTTTTAGGATAAAATAGAAACAAAAAGTCTTAGCCAAGGCAGATTACAAAAGATTTTTAGTTTCCAACTGTCACCGGTGTCAGATGTAAACCTTGACCAAAAAAAGTAATTTACATTCATCCCCAACCTCACCCTTTTTTTAGACAATGCCGCAATAACAAATGTCTCTCTTGTATGCATATGAGTTTTTTTATTTTACCTAAGGGTTTAGTAAAAAGAAATTTCAAGACTTGCAAAAGTTCTTCCAAATGAATGTTGAAACTCGCTTCTCACCGCAATATTTCTAGAACATGCAAAACCACACTAATTATAATGTCACTTACCGAAGTTGGTTCTTCGTTAAGTTCGACCAAACTTTAAAATGGCGACCGATGCTCGATATCACTATCTTCACTATCACTATATCACTATCTATATTCTTGGTCAATGTTTCACGACATATCGAAATGATTAGTATATTATTATACTAAAACTGCCGATCTCGAACTAAAATGTAAGTACTTCCACAATACGGTCAGCGAACCGTAACCTACCGACGACGCTAAGACTCATATAGCAGTATCCCTATAAATCTTGTGGTTTTCTTAGTACAAAATAAGTTGTTTTTTTAAACGATACTTAAATAAATTAAAAAAAAAAACCATTGCCTTCCTTTGCACATTACGAACGGTCATTGGCCTAGATCCGCCACCGCACTGTCGTCTGCGTTTAAAATATCTTCGTCTCATTCACAGTCTATTATTTCTCAACTTCTCTATAACAATAAAAGCTCTTTATTCTCTTCATAAAAAGCATCCATTTCACCAGCTTTAAGCATGGCTGTCGCGTCGTGATTAAAACGTAGGCCATGGTCATTTGCAATTTAGTTTTTCGGCGTTTACAAAACAGCTTTTGCGAGCTTTAAGAGCTTTTTTAAGTTTATTTTTAGTCTGTTCCGTGCGGCTTGTGAAGGGTTTTTATTCAGTCTATTTTGTTCTTTTCTCTAAAAGGACTGTTTTAAAACCTCTGTTTTAAAACCTTTTGAGCTTATGCAATATACATACTTGATAGCCTTCAGTAACATTATTTATCATAATATTATAGAGACGAATATAGCTTCTGTTTAGGTAACTCTCTTAATTAGTCTCCTCGTAGCATTCCATTGTGTGTCGTCCAAAAATTTCGATACACTAGACTCACACCTGTCTTTCAATGGTCTTTCCTGACCAGCTAACTTTTACAGACGTTACTGACGATTGCACGTGATGGCAAGCAATTTCATGTTCATAAAAACTACATTTTATTTCATTTTAAAATACGTTTAATTACTGAAGTATTCATCAACGCGTTCAAAGCGAAACAAAGCCACTAAATTATTCATCAACCGAGCACTACTCGTATTCCCAGCTCCAGTGGACATCAAGAGCTATTGAAGACGAGTAAGTATTTAGCTCCTGTACTTATAGTATTAAACTGCCAACGTTTCAGCGGTATTCTTAAAGTATAGTACATACCTAGTTGCATCTAATACAAGCGTAAAGCTGCCTTTACACTTGTAAGTTCTACTTACGTAACTTACTTACAAGTGACTAACTAAGTTCATATGAGTTAGTGGCCAACTCTGGTGATGTCGTTTTTAGGCCGCCTTAAGACCTCTGTCGTGGCTTAGCGACTGCTAGAGCCGGGACCGACAGTTTAACTCTCCGAAGCACGGAAGCGCTCAGATCTGCATGCCACTTACGGTCACCCATCCAAATAGTGACCACTCCTAATCCAAACGGGACAGCTCAAAGGGGATTATGAGACTAACCCGTGCAAAACAGTGAAGATTGACGGATTGACTAAGCAAGCTACGCCACAAGCGAATGATCTGTGGTAATAGAATTTTTTATGAGAAAATTAAACAATACATAAGTAAACTAGTCGTCTCCCGCGGCGTTGCTCGCGTTTTACCCTTTAGGGTGCGACTTTTCAAAATTCCTTTCTTAGTGCACCTCTACACTATATAAGGATACTACCCTCCAAATTTCATACCTCTAGGACTTATGGTTTAGGCTGTGCGTTGATTCTCTGTCAGCTTCAAAAGAGTTTTATATATATTGATGATGATGATGATATATTGATTTAAAATCTGCGCACACCGTTAAATTAATTGTAATAATAAGTAATTGTAATTGTAGAACATCTCATGTGGTTTAGGCTTATCTTCTTAAATGAGCCAAAGGTTACATGAAACAGAAATACATACAAGGGTAACTTGGATTTGTAGACATACCTTAGTTTTGTGGATAAAACGGTTGTGTAATACGATAATCCTTTTTAGGGCAATTTACATACGGTGAAGATTTGACTTTGTATCTTATGTATACACAGTCAAGAGCAAATATTCCAGATACATAAATGGATATAATGGCAAATATCTAATAATATTTTCTCTGTTCATCGATCTTCAACTTGTAAAACCTCGGTCTGCCTCCATGTTGCTATAACCCACGCAGGGTCCATGAGATACTTACTTACACCTAAAACATATGTAAAAGAAAACAACCGAATTGAGAACCTCCTCCTTTTTTGAAGTCCGTTAATTAGAAATATGCTTGATAAAAAATCACCATCAACTCTATTACACAAATAAATAGCACCTTTTTGGAAAGGTCTTCGTTTTGAGAAAAAAAAAACTTTAGATCATCTAGATTCTAGTTGATAATTTTTTTTTTAAATTTGGAAGATCCTATGGGTTTATAAAGAGATGCAAACTCATCGCCACTTAATAATATTCCATCCAAAAACCGATATCTTAGTCCAAGTTTCTTACGATGTTTCCTTTCAAAGTTCGTCAAAGAAGATTGTCCTTGCTGTTTCAACTTGTACATTAATCAAGTCAATGAACTTTACCGCATTTGGGAATATGTCTAAGTATCTCTGAAAGTTAATGTAACTTGTAGGTACTTAGCTACTGATAAAAGCTTGTTTACATAAAACTGTGACCGTTAGAAGACGCCCATAAACGGCCACCGTGGACGTGGGCGGTGGCTTATTTGTGCTTAGCCTAACTTCAAAGAAACGGTCGTCATATCAAGATAATCGCAGCTTTAACTTTCATTTTCCACATTTTCGCCTCTACCCTCTTAAATAATATTCTTTAGAACAAGCATCTACTAATTCCAAAATAGAGTTCTCGTTCTCAAATAGAGATCACAGTTTAAAAAAATGCTATAAGTAGCCTATAGTAACGGTTTGTAGATAGCTCAACTGTTTCATGTGTATTTTGTAAATATTGTAAATACTGTACCTATTAGTTGTAATTTTCTTTGTGAATAAAGATAGAAGATAGACAGAAAACTCTTTATTGTACACCACTTTTACAGAAATTATAAAATAAATACAGAGTTCATTATTCTTATGTGAAGTACAATGGGCGGCCTTATCGCTATGAGCGATGTCTTCCAGGCAGTACATATAGTTTAGATAAGTTTCTAGCATCTGAATACCGAAATATGATTCAAGTAGAAACCAATCAGATAACTGTTGCAAGTCTAATAAATAATCATTTTACTTTATGATGTACGTACGTACCTACATGTTACGTCTATGATTATAAAGCGGTGTCCGTTTCTTAAAAACAAAGTTTCATCTACTCATTCCATCTCTTATCTCATGGGAGGTAAAGTACAGAGTTAAGTTTAAAGTAACCGCGTATTCTATTACTTTTGAGCCATTAGCAACCATTCTATCACTCACTGACAATTATACTTGCTGAATTAGATATTTCGAATGAGTACTGTCACACTCAGAGACGTACATTCAAACATAAACATCGTTTGGCTTCGCACGGCTTAAGTAAGGAATTTTTAAGGTAATTTTTTTACACCTTGAGTTATTTGAGTTTTAGTAAGGATTCCAAATTTTTATGAAAATATAAATATAGCCTATGTCATCCGGGAAAATAGTGTAGCTTCCAGCTAAATCGGTCCAGCACTTCAATGCAAACAAACAAACTTTTATAGTATAGGTAGTATATAAATATCTTACCAATGACTAATACTACTAGTAATACTTATGTTTAAGTTACGTCTCTGATTGTGGCACTAAATGAATTAGTAAGTTCTAAATTTCAGGTCATTAGTTAAGTATACTATTATATGATCTGTGGTCAAGTTAAACTGAGACTCCGATTTTCTGAATGAAATAAATGAAAATATGCATCGATTTTTTAAATTTTGGCAGAGGCCTGGGCCTTGGCCTTCGTGGCCGTCGTGATCTTCGTGGCCTCCGTGACTTTTGTAGCTGTAACTGCGCAATGCAGCCTTAGAAGCTCAACATTGCTAAGGTTTGGACGGGATCTGAGCAAAGATTTGTTATGTACCCAGTAAATTAATCACGAAGTTAATGTTGCTACTGAGACTGTTGAGAACAGTGAAATCTAGGTAGAGTTCAAAAAAGCGATAGAAGTTTTTTTTTTCTCGTTCTTGTTTTTGTTGTATGGAAACGAAAAGATTTATGTATCTATAGGTTATTTAATTTGACCTAACTATCATTCTTCATACTTCCACACTCTTTTAATTTCTACTCTAAAACCAGCGCACTAGAGCCCATATTACAGCTCAATCCAGTTTGCTGAGACGGACACGTCCATGTTACTTTTTTCAATTCAAAGTCGTGGTTGCTCATTGAATATTCCTTTGGTCAGACCCGGAGTCCTAAGGAAAGGATCAGGATAAAGTGGAAGAACACGTATAGGATACCTACTTGGTATCTGCGAGGAAAAACGGGACCCGTTTGAATATTTTATTAGTAAAAAATCCACTTGAAAATTAATTAAGATTGGGATGAATAAATGAACAAGTTCTCATTTCAGGAAAAGTTAGATCATTTTTGATGAAGTATAGTTATACCAATTATGAAAGCAGAGAATGAGTGAAGCGAAGAAAACTGTTACGTATCAAGACATTAAGTTCTTACATATAAAGACATTAACTATTATCACTGATAATCGTAAAAAAATGGTCACACTTCAAAGAAAACACCAAACTAAGGACTTGCGTTTATCGGCACAGAAATCAACCCGTATAAGTTTAGCAAATTCACCCCTACGTAGTACCTACTATCTATTCTATGCCAACGTAACGACCTATGAACTAAAATTATGAAGTGGACGTTATTTATACATGTAGCTCGGGATAATGAGATGAGCAGATTACGCAGGCCCTGGCATTTGCTCGTAGCCAGCTGACCCCGAAGTTATGGGCGTGCTTCCTGAGATAACGTTCAGTACGCGTTTAATGGGATGTACTAAAGTGTGACTGAAACTTTTGATTATAAAATGCGCAGTATGCAATCCTTGTTATTATTTTGACGTAATTCTTCGCATCTTTTGAATAAAAAAAATACAAGTCTCAAGTGACTGGATAAAAGTTTATAATATTAAGTAATCGGTGATAATTATTCTCGCACGTATTTTTCGAAAATTTACGATTTAGTGCAGTTTTACGGAAAATCAAAACTTAAAGCGGACAAAATAAAAGACAATCTAACTAAGCTAACTCATGATATAACTTGATTAACTTTAGTAACAAAACAGTTTTTAAAAAAGAACCATCAAAATATTTCTAGAAACAATCGGACAAATTGGAACCCAAACAATTCAACGAGGCTTTTGCAGTGTCAAATGATTCGTGAAAACTACAAACGCGGATAACTGAACCGAACAACCAAATGGTTTAAATATAGTTTCAATTTTGGTTGCAGATCAAAGTAAAATTCGATTTGACGAAAAAATAAATGAATTGCAACCCAAATACATAGCGCTGATGAACAATCCATTTCAACTTCTTTGGTTTCCAATGGGTTTTCAGTATTTTGTTTGAAATCAACCATGGAAATACGAGTAAGTCTGTTGTCAAAAGTTTTTCTGCTTCTTTTATTTCTGGCCTTTTTGCCAAAATGTGTATTCACTTGACACTGGCAAAATTGTCTGCCGCAGAGACCGTTAATAGAAGAAGAAGGATACGCCGCTTTGAGCGCATGAAGGTTTGTGAATCAAGAAGAAAGACCTTACAATTTGAAAATTCCAACAGTGAAAAATAAAAACTGATTTTAATCCACTTGAAACTGGCTGAATCAGATAATTTATGTAGTGTAATTCGATTACCTGCCAAGTTGAAATCAAATTGCTTCACTTTTGTATTATTACGAGAACAATCAAAATGGAAACAAACAGACAGTTATTATTTCATTATAATAAATTGCTGGGTTTTTGCAAAAACAGTAATTTTAATTAGGATTAAGTTTGTTTACAGGGAGTAGGTTAATTAGGAGCGTTTTTATGCGCTAGTATTTTCGGCGTCCAGTCGGCTACTAATCTCTTTTTGTACTGCGCTTAGCTGTTATAAAATTAAGGACCAAAATATCCCGGATTTCACAATTTCACGACGGTCTAGCCAACTGGAGCACGAGGATTCAGTACAGAGCAATCCTGAGCGTGGACCCTTTTCGTACCCTTTTTTCAATTCTGGGGTTTAGAAAAATATCTCTGGTAAGTAGAACTTTGAATAAATATTTGTAGAAGAGTACATTGGGTATTCTGTGTTAGGATCTAAATCCAAAATCACATTGTGAAACCTATATTTCTCTAGAATCTATACATAAAACTCACGGCACAAATTTGCAGCCTAAATTCTAGATTAATTCAGTATAGTACGGGCCTAATCTGGCTATATTTGACTCATAACATAAGTTAGACTACTCGAAGCTAATGTGACCTGAAACACGGGATCTAGTACAATAAATGAATAACTATGGTTTGAATTAAGTAAATTGGGAGGTTATTTCAATAATCGTAGGCAGCTTGGTTCAACATTGAATAACGTTGAGCGAGTGAATTTTAGAAAAATTAGAATTCATTGTTTTTACCGAATACTGAGAGCAACTATAAATAGACATAGGTAAAAGATGTGATATTGAAAATAAAATATTGTTATAAGGTTGCTTTTTTAAACTCCGCATCATTAGGTTTTATGCTAAGAAACTTACCATAGGATCTTGAGAAACAAAAATCTGAAGGAGATCTGCCTTGACATTTATAGTCATTTAATAGCTCTAAAATCACCTCAACTCCTCTTTCATGGTAATTTTAATAACTTCTCCAGAATGTAGATAAAACAAGAAGTTGTTTCATAATCACGTCACGTCTGCAACTTAGAAAGTCTATGATTTTTAATTGAGTTGCGGCTCAAAACATGAACTTCTTGTTGACTACTTTGCATTTTTATTGAGATTCTATATTTTAATATTATTCTTTTGCTGTGTGAGAGCGATGTCGCGCAAGTATAAAGCTATAATCTTAACAGACTTATGAAGTTCTTAGGAGAATTCCAAACTTAGATTAATAGCTCTTATTTAAAATATAAAACGTTGTATTGTAATGTAAGGAAAGCCCATAAAATGTAGCGGCAAAGTTTCTGAAATTTTACTCTAGAAGAGTTCGATAATAACACTGCGTGAACAAAGTCACGGGTAGGTATACTACTAGTCCGGAGAATTTGATATTCTAAGCTATTCAAAAATAGGTCTAACAAAGTACAGAATACTCGTTTTAGGCACTTCTAATAGCAATTCCAAGAAGGACACGAAAGCGCCCTAATTTCAGGCTCCTACATTTTCTAATCCTCTTCGGAGAGATTACCCAATTGTTCCATTAACCTGAATGTTGAATTATAAAATACCTTTTCTTAAAAAAACAGACACAAAGTGGTTTTTTAACTCTTAAGAAAAATTTAATTTATTCTTGTAAGTCATTTTGTGGGAAATCAGCATCAAGTTATGCAGACTAAAATGCTTTATAAGTAAGACTGCATATTTATTAGTTTTGACTGTAAGAAATCATAAGGAAAGGGGAAGATAAAGACAAAATTGTAAAGAAAAACATCTTGAGAAAACCAGAATTTATTCATAGCAAGCAAGCAAGCTCGTATGAGTTAGTGGCCAACTCTGGTGACGGAGTTTTTAGGCCGCCTTAATGCCAAAGTGCTATAGCTCTCTTTTCGTATGGTGATGATGTTGTACCTACTTACTCTACTTAGAGTCCACGTATTTATTTTCCACGTATATAACCGACAATTTTCAGGTTTTCTGTCAAGACAAATATACCTCCAGCATAACTGGACTATGTACCAAAATAACCTACCCATTAAAATTTTTTGCCAATCTAAAGTCTCCCGCCTCCGCGCAGAACGTCGCTAACTCAGATAATCGTTGAAGATTGACTAAGCAAGCCACGAGCACTTGATTAATGATTATATCCGTCCACAATATATTTAATATATTTCAATAAAATGGTTTACAAGCAAACTAAAATAAAGCACTTAAATTAAGTAGGTACTTGTTTATATGTATTTGTTGCTTAGCTAAACCTTTGTGGAGTCTATACATTGACTACTCGCTCTAACTAAGTAAAAACTTGTAATATCACTGCCAAACATAATAGGAGTAGGTATGTACCTGAAGCCAAGCTACGTTCTAAAGCCTATAGATCAGGCTCCGGTTTCCCGTCAGGTCGTGGATTGATCCCTTTAGAAACGGATCGTATGAACAGCTGCTAACAGAGACTGATCACTACACTGGGCATGTATGTGTTTGATTTTATGGGCAGCGTCTCCTTCAGACTGATACCTAATGGTGCTATTGAATGATGGTTAGGTACATGAGCTTAACCACAGCTTGACTCATGTCCGTCCATCAGAACAAATCACAAATCCGTCTTTGAAATTACCTAGTCATTCCGCCAGTAATATTAAATTTATAGGAACTTTGATAAAAACATAGTTCTGTGAGTGAAAATACGTTGCCCTGGTCCAATTATAGTAAAATCTTGTCGATCAGTAACTGAATTATGCAAGAGTGGACGCGGTAGCAATTTCAAGTAGATTAATTAATCTGAAAGCCACGCAAGCGAGGCTGCAGTCCATTAGCTTGACCGTGATCTGTAACAGGTCACTGAAGTGCAGGAGTTCAATTCTACCTCGATCCGTCTACGGATTTTATCACGTAGTGAAACTTTAAGCACCTGCCCGTTGCGAGACTTTCAAATAATATTTAGAAACATTTTTATTTATTTATTTATTTAAAAGTTTCACACAAACAAGTAGTGCTAGGAGGACTTAATGCTAAGAGCATTGTCTACCAGTCTTCCTGGGCGTGCAAAAAGGTGGTGTGGCGTGTTTTTATAGGTACCAAACAAGTTGTATATATGCGAGAAATTATAAAACTACTAATATTAGGTATATATAGCAACATACTGAAGAATTTAAAATTAATTTAAAATTTAGAGCTTACAAAATAGTGTTGCCTTAGTAGGTAATTTCTTTGTAGACCCAACATCAAAATAAGTTGCTCTAAATCGAAATTGAGTAGCATTTCAAATAATAACTACATTGAATGCTTCGCAACCTCCGCAAAACAAGTTCTACAATCACTCGCTTTATAAATTTATGTTTACTCGTTAGAAAGACACTCGACTTGGAGAGTGAATAAACACACAAACCGCTACTTGCCTTTTATTCGATTAAATACTGAAGTGAGTGGTAACCTTCCTACTGTATTATTTACGAGCAAATAAAATAAGAGCCTCGTGACATTTGCCTCGCAGGTCACTACAGAATAAGTAGGAATATATGTGTAATGTCGCCTGTTCTTTTTGTTCTTCTACCCGTGTACATTATAGAGTATAGTTATAGCTATTCTTTGTCTCTCTACACCAATCAGTTTTCCTACAATCTTAGCCAAGAATATTAGGCTCTGCGGAGCTAATACCTGTAGCTAAGTTCAGAGGTTTGCGTAACGTTACAATTGTTAGATTTATTCGAGGTGGCTCCCTTAGGGATAATTCTTACGAAAAATATCATTGAGTATTGGCATAAGGAAGGGCTGTCACAAAATAGCAGTCTGTGTAACTTTTATTTTATGACATCCCAACAATCCCCAATGATATTACTTTTTGAATGTGAAAAATCGTTTCCGGTTTTGAAGAGAAAATCCACCATTTTCTCTTCAAAACAAACGACAGCTGACTTGACGTAGACTTGACTTATATTATTTAAAACAACTCACTTGACACTGGCAAAATTGTCTGTCGAAATGACGGACACAGGCCATATAGGTTAAAAGAAGAAGAAGAAGAAAATTACACGTCGCATTAAAGTTATTCAGACAAGAGACAATCATATTCGAGCACTTTGATTTATTACAGTTGTTAATAATATATCACCTAACGTTCCTACTCCACCCATGACTGTGCATCTCGAAAGCCATTGTTTTAGAGATATAAAACACACACACTCACAGAATACGAAGCTATTAAAACTTCTTGATATTACCGAGTCATAAGTGACTGGCTGTGATTTTACCTTGTGGTTTTAACAATAGTGTCCTACTGCAGACATCTACATACCACTGGCAATTATTTAAAGACATTGTGACTGTTGCCACACTGCCACCGATATGAAACCTACGCGATATCGACGGAAAGATCTTTTTTTTTATTTATTTAATTAAAACGATTGATCACCAATTAGGTACATTAGTGTTATTATAGAAATAGTATCAAATAAATTAGAGACACAAGAAAAATCACAAACAAAAATAGGTACCAATAAAAATCCCACATAATAAAAATATAATAACAATTAAAAAATTAAAAGAAATGAGGAAATGAATCATGTTGCTACATTTAGGGTCTGGACCCATCGACTCAAGCTCAAGTCACGGCACATGTGCTTGGCAATTGACAAATCCACCGTATTGCATTCATAATAAGTGACACTCGACTAGTCTCTGCCATGAGCCGGCGCGGCGTCGTGGTTATGGGCCCAGGCTATCAGTACTATACGCTTTCACATCGCGTCCGACACCGACAGTTTTGTTAAAAAATTGACATGTCAGTATTTTGTATGTGCGTGTTTTTAGTATACTGGTCACAGTGCAAACGCTCATGTAAATAAAATTCAGATTTTACACTGTCGTCGTCAATGCCAGCAGGCTACTTAGGATCATTTATGATCTGAAAAAGTTTACTACCTCGCATTTTACGGGAAGGCTCACAATGCGAGGTCGTCAAAACCCCTTTATTGTTTGCATATTTATGCGTCTACAGTAACAATAATAAATTTTAATGCATGGAACTGTCCTCGTGTACATAACAGCCTGAAGTCCACTGCTGGGAATAAGCTTTTCAGAAAATACGATTTTGTTCTTTCCTGCGATGTTAGTTTCATTTTTCATTCACCGTCAGTATCATAATCACTTTGTATGTACAAGTCTAGAACTGGACAAGCCTCTCCGTAGATTTTCTGAAGTAAAGATTTTGGGCCGATTGGGCTTTCTCAAACCCAGGAGGTTTTGAGAAAGGGAAGTACTTGCCATTACTTACTCTAAATTGTTTCACGCGTCAAAGAACACGGGATTTCTGTCTACTGAAGTGTTCAGTAGACGCTAAGAGTACCTATAAAGTCCAAGAACATTTTCAGAAGTCGTTCCTTTTACCTAACTTTATCGAATAGGCAGTGAATTTATATTTCAGCTTTCAAGTGAGTTGTTTGTTCAGTAATTTTTAAAAGCATTACCTTTGTCGTGGTTTTACACTGTCCCGAGGGTCAAAACATTATTGCTTAGGTATACAGAATACAATTTCATTTTCGCCTTTAATAGCAAAGAAAATAAAGTTCAAAATCGATTGTTCTAAACTCTGAAAATACCGTTACCAAATGGTTACATTTATGTCTGCGATAATAAAATTGTGGTCAAGAATTTAAGAGATATGGACAGTGACTTGCCGTAAAATATTAAGAGTTACTTTGAGACTAAAGTAGTAATAACTAGACACATACTGGAAATATCTAGCTCCTACTTAGAGGCGTAATAAATGATGTGTGGTAGAGGTACCTCGTAACATTTTCAGGTGAAACAGTGAGCGTTCTTCTTTGTTCCCGTCTGAGGCTTAATTTCAGGGTTTCCTTTTGTTCACCTGTACTACAAAAGGAAGCTAACGCCCGGTATATTCTAGGAGCCATCACTCGGATTATCGTTCGACAGATAATCCCTCATCTCATCATCGGTACATAAATGTTACTTGTATCAGCCTAGTCACAGACTCCAGACTCTTTGATGAGTAGGGCTACTCTTGACCACCGCCGTTCCAAATTGGATCCGGATTTTGACAGATTTTGTGTCATTTTGTACTGAAAAATTACACGACTTCTGTCAAAATCTATGGATCCGCATTGGAACTGTGTTCGAGAGTAACCCACGATGATAGTTTGGTTGGGTTGGGTTGCCAGTGTAAACTGGATCGATAGCCGAACTGTTGTTATGTGCGCATGGCGCACATGTAACGTTTGGAAGACTCTACCTAGCCCTCGAATTCATAAACTATGTTGGCTCCTCTAGAGACCAATGTTGGTTGAAACGGTGGACTGTTCAACCTCTGTTTATGAATTCGGTTCGGGAGTAAGACTCATTCAGTAAATTCAAAAACAACAATAAAATGATACTTAGGTACTACATAGTCGAGATATCGTGTAATTTAAAAACAAACAAATGACACACAAAAACAACACAAAAGAAAACAAAGAACGTGCAACATTTATAACAAATTACGGTGGAGCCGTGAGCGAAGTGTTGCCAGCCTTTTCATTAGCGAAGTAGCAAATTAACAGTTGACGATCAGCCTGGGGACACACAAGGGAAAATCCCCGCATAACCACCCAACGTACTTAGTAACCCCACCCCATTCTGTTCCAGGGAGTGACCTAACGAGAGCACTAAAGAAAGAGCATAACAAATTA
Source organism: Eulithis prunata (assembly GCA_918843925.1). Taxonomy (NCBI): domain Eukaryota; kingdom Metazoa; phylum Arthropoda; class Insecta; order Lepidoptera; family Geometridae; genus Eulithis; species Eulithis prunata. Next base: position 1,751,569 of record OU974019.1, on the reverse strand, counting down.
CCTAGGGTAAAAAAATAACCTAAGTACATTTTTAAAATAAACTTGAATTAAAAAAATCAATAACATTTATTTTTATTGAATAAAACCACGAGGGTCGCTCTGGATTAATATAAGAAACCCACAATAGCGATATTATTAATAGACAATGAAATTAGTAAACTTTGGCTACGGCCCTTTTGAGCTAGTGCTTTATGCCCTTATCGTATCGTGTATGTGTACGAGTACCCCGAGGCTCAAACCTAGGATCTAGGAGGACTAAAAACATTGCTCTACATAAAAAAGTTGAACACCCGGCACACGTGCACCCACTTTATGTGGTCTGCCAAAGTAGGTAAGTTAGTAGTAACTTAGGTAAGTTTGACAATCTGCAGACGCCAGAAGGGTTCGGTCGTCCGGTCCCACGAATGCGATGCTCAGCTCATATTATAACGTCAAAAGCATGATTAAATCGTCACGTGACTTATCGTTCGCAAATGTGATTTCCAACAAGTAGCGGCTAGTGTTGCCCGTCTAAATTTTTTTTTTTTTTTTTTAAATAATGTTTTAAGTTTTCATGTAGTAGAATATGACCAATTCAAGAAGTTCAGAGCCCATTGCAGCTTTCACAGGCACCTCCATCGCCAAGGGAGTAACTATTACAACTTCAGTTATTGAACGTTTACTTAAAGGCTCGTTTACATCATTCAGGTAAGCTGCCTGCAGTTTGATGCAGTTCATATCAAATTGTGGGTTGAACGAGGAAGCACTCCACTTTGTAACAAATGTAATGTACATAACTAACATGAAACAATATACTATGTTATATGAGGGTTTCAATCTATGTAGCGTCGAGTTTTGTCAATAAGTGTCAGAGTTTGATCAAATTTTTCTAAGAATAAAAAAATTGCAGGCCATTCACCCCAATGGTGGTAAACGTCAATTTTAAACGCATTTTTGAAGGATTGGCCCGCAGCTGCACTAGATTGTGAGAAATGGAAGGGGGTTAAGGAGGCATTTGCCCTGCAGTGGGATGAAACAGGCTAATAAAAATAATAATAACTGATCGCACGACGCACACCAACCGCAAGAACTAGCATCTCGTAAACGAGCGTTTTAGAGTGAATGGGATAAATTGCTAACGAGCTTCAAGTTCGTTGGAGATGTTTCGAACAAAGTGCAGTTTGCTGAAGCCATTCTTCAGTTTGTAGCGGTCTCTAGAGAATTTCAACTAGTTGTACCTAAGTGCTTTAGTAGGTACCTTACTTATCTATAGTAAAAAAACATACGACGATACGTCGACCAAAGAATATGTAATACGTAGTTCCTACGTAAGTAAGAAGCGGGAGTCCCATTCTATCAAAATTACACACTGAAAATCGCGTTTTGTATGAAACGTGATTCAAATTTTGACCCCCGTTGCATACATTGTTCGTTTTTCGAAAGCACGATTCTAGTTTGAGAATTTCGTCAGTCTGACGACGACGATGGTGTACATTTTAAAATAAAAAATGTATTCTTGAGGAGATGACGTCATATCTCGGCCAAGTTTTCGTTTTGGCGGCATCCCTATTACAATAAAACCTCTCAAACAGAGCAAGACGCCTCTGTACTGTACTCATCATACTTAATTATTATTAAATCTTAAGAAAGAGTCTATATCGAAATATTTAACTAATCAAGTTAAAACATTCAGGATTTTTTTGTAAAATGTTCTATCAAAGGTGTTCTAACTACACAATCACGAAGGCTCCGCATCAAGGCAAATAGGGCACAGACTAAATAATAGCCTTTGCTGCTGGGACAGGAAATGAATGCCATCCAGTACTTAGCTGGTCTTTGTTACGTCGTAGTTCGATTAGCGAGGCTATTTGTAACTAAAATGAGGCTTCTTCTGTGGCGCGGCGATCAAGATGTAAGAAAGAAAGAATGAATGAAAGGTACCGTACCTCTCATTCGTTCTTTCTTTCTTAAATCTTTTTTTTTTCTTAAATAGTAAGTAGAGTGCCTCAATCTGTTACATCAAAACTACAACAGTTTTACATCAAAACTACGTAGGTAAGTATTCGCAATCTAAATAAACGCAAAAACCAAATAAAAATAAGTAATAAGTGTACTAAGAAAGAATTTTATTAGAAAATGCTCAAAAAAGAAATCTTATCCCACCTTCTAAAGAATTAATTTGCGGCAAGTAGCTTATTAAAAATTGCTACACAGTACCGGATAAGAATAGCTTCAGGTACAGACGCTGGGAAAATTATATGAGCGATCTTAACTTTGACGGGGGTATAAAGTATATGCGAAAACAACTCTTATGTGACATAATATTGATAGGAAATAAGCGCCTGATTGAGTCTCATAAGTTTAATGAGTTTTGAAGATAAAAATCTTTATTGATATAATACGGAGTTCAGTTTCTAAAGCCTTGAAACTCAAAGATGTAATTAACTCGATAGCAAGCTCGTAAGAGTTAGTGGCCAACTCGTGACGGAGTTTTTAGGTTAGTTTTCGTCGAGGCTTAACAACTGCTACACGGGACCGACAGTTTAACGTGCCCTCCAAAGAACGGAAGCGCTTAGATGTAATTGCCACTAACGGTCACCCATCCAAATAGAGACCGAGCAGAACGGCGTTTAATTTAGATAATCGGTGAAGATTGACTAAGCAAGCTACGCGACCAGCGCTTCGATTCGTTTCGACTCGACTTCGAATAGACCTCGACACTTCAACCTTTTAATTTTTTTTTACCATTTTTTAGGAGCGATTGCGCACAATTTTATATCTGTCGTGGATCTGTTACAGATTACGTTATCAGGAGTTGTGAATTTGTGATAGGTACTAAAGCAACTTATTTCTATTCTGTGACCATACTCTACGCTAGTTAGCTAGTATGGGTTCAAGAAGGAGATGACTGCTGAGGATTTTAAAAGAAGTTGAGTGAGCTTGCAGCTTAGGATACGAGGGTTACGTGCTCATAACCCCTGTACCTCCCTATCATAATAACCCCTGTAGGTAAAGCCCGTGGCTTCGTTCAATCCGCGGTTTTCTTTTGTACCTTTCTAATCAGAGCGTGTGTTGTTTTGGCGCTCGAGGACATATTATTGTACCTACGAATGTCTGAATGACGGTTATTTTTAGCTTTTTCTTTAGTTATGTTATTCGTATACGATAATGAAAACATATGTACAGCCAACGCCATAAATTAGTAAAAGAAGGTGAGCCAAAATTTTAGAAAGTTTTTTGACTGACATCTAATCATTTTTCTTTTGCAAATCGATGTAAGCTTGGAATAGTTACGCCGAATTTTGTCTTTTTAACCGACTTCAAAAAAGGAGGAGGTTCTCAATTCGGTTGTATTTTTTTTCAGTAGTTTGGCAGTATAATAAGAGTGACTAGAAAAAACACGACATTGCGTATTTTGCTTTTCTGTGGTATTTACGATCAATAGAACAGTCTCAATGAACTGCCATCATCATCATTATAATTTGATGATGAAGGCGTATCAAATTAAAGTCGGTTTTTCCAGTTTTTTTTTAACTTATAAATTATACATTGACGAGCGGATTCCAATTCGATCAAAAGAGACAGAAGACGATTCCACGTGTAACAATGACTTTTCCAAACTTATATTGATTAGAGCCAATAATTGTTGGTTTTTTAATCAGTATAATAAACCTTAACTGTACTGTAAGATTGTGTTTGCAGAGTTGTGTGCAAGTAGGTTAGGTTAGGTTAGCAATTTCGTGCATTTGACATTACACAACGAAACCAGCTAAGCGTTCATGAATTGTGTAGAGGCTATTGAATTAATTACAGCACATACCAATGGCAATTTTTAACTAGACACGTTATAAACCAACACCATTACATCGAAAAATGGCGTCGATATATTTTGACTTGCATACCAATTACCATTGGTATGCAAGTCAAAATACATACAACTAACAATATCGTAGGTATGCAAAGCAAATCATATCTAAGGAAGTCATGGCCAGTTGCCAGAGATACTCGTAAACACACTCCAACTTATTGACGTGTAGCGGTGGCGACAACGACGCGGTTTTGCTTGCGATCATCATCATCATCATCATCATCAACCTATATTGGTCCACTGCTGGACGTAGGTCTCTCCCAAGACGCGCCACTGAGCCCGGTCTTCGGCTCTTCTCATCCAGTGTTTGCCAGCTACATGTCTCAGATCGTCACCCCACCTAGCCGGAGGGCGTCCTACACTACGCTTGCCTAAACGCGGTCTCCACTCGAGTATCAGTTTGCTCCAACGATTGTCGGTTCTGCGGCAAACATGGCCGGCCCACTGCCACTTCAGCTTACTAATCCTCTGAGCTATGTCGACCACCTTGGTTCTCTGTCGGATAACCTCGTTCCGGATTCTATCCTTCAGAGAAATTCCGAGCATAGCTCTCTCCATAGCTCGCTGAGCGACTTTCAGCTTGTGGACCAACCCTACTGTCAGTGTCCACGTTTCGGCAGCATAGGTCATGACAGGTAGGACGCATTGGTTGAAGACTTTCGTCTTCAGACATTGAGGTATGGGTGACGAGAAGACCTGTCGGAGTTTCCCAAACGCTGCCCAACCTAGCTGAATTCGCCGGTTTAGCTCTTTCTCAAAGTTGTGCCTACCCAAACGCAAGGTCTGCCCGAGGTAGACATACTCCTGCACAACTTCAAGAGGCATTCCGGCGACAGAGATCGGCTCTGGGGTAATACGATCGTTTATCATAATTTTCGTTTTATCCAAGTTCATACCCAGGCCAATCTCTCGTGAAGCATCAGCTAGGTTGTTCAGCATCTGTTGTAAGTCTTGCATCGATTCCGCCAATATGACGATATCATCAGCAAATCGTAAGTGTGAGATGTGTTTGCCGTTGATGTTGATGCCCATTCCAACTCAGCGTCTTAAACATATCTTCCAGCGCGCTCGTAAACAATTTGGGAGATATGACATCTCCTTGTCTCACGCCGCGGCGCAGCTGGATAGGTTTAGACTGCTGGCTCTGGACTTGGACAGACATAGTGGCATCATTGTATAAGCATCTCAGCACTTCGATGTATCGCCAATCCACCTGGCATCGTTGCAAGGACTGTAGAACAGCCCAGGTTTCAACAGAGTCAAAGGCCTTCTCATAGTCCACAAATGCTAAGCACAAGGGCTGATTATACTCTTCCGATTTTTGTATGATCTGCCGCATTGTGTGAATGTGGTCTATGGTGCCAAATCCGCTGCGAAACCCAGCCTGCTCCGGTGTTTGAAACTCGTCCAGTCTTCGCGCAAGACGATTCGAAATAACCCTGGAAAACAGTTTGTAGACATGGCTCAAGAGTGAGATTGGTCTATAGTTTTTCAATAAAGCTTTGTTGCCTTTCTTGAAAAACAGCACAACCACACTCTTGCTCCATGCCTTTGGAGTTCTCCCTTGGTTCAGAACGGTGTTGAAAACATGTTGGACCTCCTTCAAAACTGGTAAACTACCTGCTTTTAGGAGCTCCGAAGTGATTCCATCTTCCCCCGGGGCTTTTCCATTTTTTAACTGCCTCAAGGCTACTTCGATCTCGTCAAGGCTGATCTCTGGAAGATCTTCTGTGTAGTGGCGAGTCAACGTGGCTCTAGCATCCTCACTACTAGGTTCAGGACACGAAACCTGCGAGGCGTACAATCGGCCATAAAAGTCCTCAATCTCAGCTAAAACTTCCGGCTTGGAGACGACAGTTTCACCTCTTGGTGTGGTAAGCTGTGTCAGATGGCTCCGTCCAAGTTGCTGCACAAATACTTTGGACCCCCGATTTTGCTCAATTGCTCGTTCAATGCGAAGAGTGTTGGAGCGACGGAGGTCGTATCGTATGCGCTTAGCGATGGTTTTGTTAAGAGCCCGGTGTTCTGACAGCGTTGTGGAGGTGAGTGGAGTCTGTCGTCGTTTTTCCATTAGCCGAAGAGTTTCGTCAGAGTATTTGGACTTCCTGCCCGTACGCCTGACTGAGCAGAATTTTGTGCCCTCTTCCCTGAGGATGTTTACCACGTTCTGTAGGTCCTGATCTACGTCTTCGGTAGTTTCCAAAGTAGCAAATCGGTTTTGAAGTTGGAGTTGAAACTGTTCAGAGTTAACAGCGGTTTGGAGTAAGTTTGGTCGGAGCTTAGACTTCATCAAGCGGACGCGTTCCAGCTTAAAGTCGATATTCAGGGTGCCTCGAACCATTCGGTGATCGCTGCCGGTATTAAACCTGTTGATCACTGAGACATCCCTGAATATATGCTTCTTGTCCGCTATAATAAAGTCTATCTCGTTTTTAGTCACAGCGTCGGGGCTTCGCCAAGTCCACTTTCTTTGCGGACTCTTTTTGAAGAATGAATTCATCAAGAAGAGTCGTTCCCGCTCCAGAAAGTTGACCAGCATTTGCCCCCTGTGGTTCCTACTACCAAAACCGTGTGGTCCTACTGAAGATTCGCTACAAGTCTGTACTCCTACTTTGGCGTTGAAGTCCCCCATGACAATGTTAAAGTGTGCCCTAGTGGTGGTATGTAAGGCCTTAACAATGTCATCCAGAACAAACTCCACTTCATCATCCGAGTGTGACGAGGTCGGCGCATACACTTGAACTACCTTAAGGGAATACCTCTCGGTTAGTTTAAGTACCAGGTATGCTACCCTGTTCGACACACTGGATACTTCAGTGACGTTGTTGGCGAGAGACTTGTGGATCAGGAACCCTATGCCGCCTTGGGAGGTGGAGTCTCCCTCGCGGTAGTACATGAGATGGCCGGATTCTAGGGTTATGGTGTCCTCCCCCTCTCTTCGGACTTCACATAATCCTAGAATGTGCCATTTAACTTTCTCAAGTTCCACCTCGAGCTGCGCCAGGTGTTCGTCTAGCCGTAGAGTGCGTCCGTTATACGTAGCCAGGGTCAGTTGGGATGGGCAGCCTTCCGTAACCCGGAGATTCCTAGCACCCCCTGCCCCGCCACTTCCATGACCGCTGCCTTGGCCAGGACTAGCGGAGCGACCGGGAACTGGGGGCCGTTGCCTTGTTGTGCCTATCATTTTGGGAGGGTTTGCCTTAATCGCCACGCTGGGCATGCGGGTTGGCGATCGCAGAGAGCACAGTTTTTGTACCGCTGACGCTGCTGCCCGTCAGCGGCCAGGAATTTGACTGAGTCAATATAGGAAGGGCTATACCGCCGTCGACCGGTCGTCAGAGCCTCGTTGGTTACTGCAGGATGTACCGCGTGCAGGTGGAGGTTGACAATTGGAGCTAGAGTTCTTATGTAGCTCCCTTGCGATCATGAAAACGGGTAATTACCTTATTTTTCTTTTGCCATTTCTAGCTCACGCGTTACGCATCTAATGTAAAACATCTAAGGCGCGTGTTCACAATAAGCTGTTCCTCAAATTATAACGACGATTGTAATCAAACTCTAGTGGAACTCCTGCGGCTTCGTTTGTGAAGTTACTCTATTTACTTAAAAACCACCTTTACTGTGGAATATCTGTAGGGTATCCCAATAAATTAAATAATAGAACATTCTCTAGGATTATGGAGTGACCTAACGTTTTCCGCCTAGTGGAGGAAGAGGCATGCTCTAGATTTTTCGATTAAATCTAGTGGGTACAGTGGGTTTTTTGAAAATTGGCAAAAGTGGACACTTTTTTTTTCACAAATACGTTTGCAATAGCAAATACTAGTCCATAGATACCATACAATAGTAGAGCAGGTTTAATTCCAATTATTTATTTAGTACAGAAAAATTCTAAGCTCAACTTTTAATAGTCCTTTAATAAGGGCGGTACTGACTGGACAAGAAATTGACTCTCTATATATTTTCATGCTAATAATATTTTTCTAATATAACAGTCTACATAAGGGCACGGGTTCACAGCCAGGGCACTCGGGAGGGATGAACGGGATGCAGTTTTCTTCACCAATACAGGAATGACCTTCACAGACGTCCAGCGATGATATACAGGATCTATATGCTGTAAAAACAGAAAAAAAGTTTATTACACCTACTTACAATGATATTGCAGAAAGAGAACCAACAGACAGGGTGCATTGAAGAGTGTGGGCCTTTTCGTAGTTTAATTTATTTTCACAAGAAATACTGCTAAAGTTATCAGAGGTTAAACAAGTTCAGGAAAGCATCATGAGACGCAAGAGGTGCGGGTTCGCTTCCCGCTGCCGGACAAATATTTATTTATACTTCATTTATTGATTTCGAAGTATCATAGATTTGTCCTTCTAAGGTCCCATGGGACTTAATTTTTAATGCAAAAAGTGACATCATTATCAACCTATATTGGTGCACTGCTGGACGTCGGTCTCTACCGAGACGTGCCATAGAGCCGTCTTTAGATCTTCTCATAAAGTGCTTACCAGCTACATTCAGAAGGTCGCATTGCATACCTTTTTTTTTGTTTTTTGAAGTGAAAACTTCTTTAGCATCGTTGTGATTTAAAAGTCGATGAAACGAAAAAGCGATGTAAGGAAAAAGCGTCAGTAAAAAGACAGATCCCAATTTTCGTACGCTTTCTAAGGAGACTGCTGGCCAAGCGGTCTAACGGATTAGATCGAAACGAGACTAGCTCGTAGTGCGTGGGTTCAAGTCTCGAGCAAACTCGTACACTTTTTGCCCAAACTTTTTTTGATGTTTTCACTTCTACCACGTGTGAATGCACACATGTTTTTTTTTTACAAATACTCACTGTCAATACATTCACCGCCAATGCAGCATCCACCACAACATTGTTCATGGTCAGCACACTGAGAACAAGAAAAAAGAAATAATCAAGTAATCAATAAGTCTCATAGTAACACCTGACGACAAGACGTCGTTGTCGTGTCCGTAGTGACATGAATATAAATATTATTTTAAAAAGCATGCAGTCAAAAAATGTGTTTTTCTTCATACGCTGTTTTCGTTTGTAACTTTTATATTATTTTGCTTTCGCTATAACTGAAATAGCTTTTAAGAAAAAGCATATTGTAACGAAAAAGCTCTTAAAACTGCTTGCTTTTCTTAATAAATATTTATTTTCTCTCCCTAAATACACGACGCGACATCTTGCCTTGATGTAGTTTGACGCTAAACGCTATGTGAATTTTGTGCCATAAGTCACAAAATGACAGCCGTGTTATAACAGAACAATTAGGTATGCAATTTTTTTCCCAACAAGTTATCATGGTTTCCACAATTCTCTTCACATTAGTGAACATTGCAAAGAGTCAACTCTTTCAATTGAAAGCTAGAGTTCTTTCATAAAATTGGACCATCCCCTAGGGTTCTACATGTCTCATACCCGATTCCCTCCAGTTTTGCAGTCCTGCGCGTGCGCAACCAACAGGACACACACAAAAACTAACACTGTCCGTGTTCTCATTATTAAAACACTACTGAACTAGGTAGAAAACATTCCATAATATTCAAATTAATTTATTTATTAAAAATATGTTATAAATGCAATACACAGTGCTAACATTTTGAGACAATATTATCATGAATATGTCCATTCGCGCGCATGCTCATAGTAAAACAGTTAAACAAACGACGCGCGCGCCGACCTCGTCATAGTGGCCGAGATAGATCTGCATTGTGTGTGGATTACGTTTGATGGACACTCGGTTAGTCCCTATCTGCCATATTTACCAGCACGCGATGACAATATACGTCACAATGACAGCAGTATGCAATGTAGAGTAATTTATAATGAGATCTCATCATTTTCTGTTAACAACGAAAATATCTCAGAATATTGATCTAAAGAAAATATGTAGAAAAAATTTATAAGTGGGTTAAGATTTTTTTAACCTCCATGAATGCGGCTGAATTAATGCTTTTTACGCAACAGACTACACCATCACAGTAGAAAGAAATAAAAATTGCTTGTTAGGTATAATAATATAATTTCCCCCAAATTGGTAAAATAAATTAGTATGGAAATCGAACCATCTTAATGTAACCACACGCTCGCAAAGCAATTTAAATAGCTATATCATATTTTGCTTAAAAATTGTTTACCTGACTGTACAATGCAGCTGTTTTTAATGTTGTCCGAATCGTCACAACAAAAATGATTAAAATCAAAAGTGACAATTGGGACAATTTTGTCCGTATATTTTGTCCGAATCGTCACTAAGTCAGTATAAAACATAGGATTTTGACTTGAATGTCCTAATCGGCCATAAGTATCAACAGAAAAATACCTTCTCATACTTCGTCCACCTATGTAGAGCTAACTAAAGCGCTCTCCTCGCAAGTTTAAGTACGATACCTATTTGAAGTACCTACCCTACAAAGTTACATGACATAATATTAATATTCAAGATATACCCTCATTTCATTTCAAATCCTAAATTCCTATTACATTGCTATTACCCAACAAGTTAACAACTAACCTGAAATGTTCGAAACCCTCTAAATATATTATATCGATAGCAACTAAATGCAGATTTACTAAGCGATTACCAACTGTTAACTAAATACGTAATTTATGCTCTGTGTCGCAACACTCGCCCATGCAAATAAGACCTCTGCACATGTATTAAGTTTTCCAATCTATTGACATTTCTATTCGCTTCGGAGAGAGTTCGGGGTTCAACTAACACTGGCCTTGTACGTTACGCGTGATCAGCGTTTTACGGATATTTAGATAATTCTTCTGTAACAATAGAGAAAGCTATGACCTGATTGAGCTATTTTGATGTGCATGGTGGTTTTGATGTCATTGAACGTAAATAATGAAAGATAACTCTGGCCACAAAACAGTTTATTAGCAGTAGTAGAGCTCCTTGTGAAAGAACTCGCCCGGGGAAGTACTACCACCGTACCTACTTCTGTCGCCAAGCAGTGATGCTCGCACTGCTGTGTTTCGGTTTGAAGGGTGTGGGTGCCGATGTTATTACACGCACATAAGACTTAACACCTATATGTCTCAGAGTGTTAGGCGCATTGCATCACAAGTCACGGTCTCAGTGAATATGCTCGATGAGGCAATGCATCGTTATAGGCAGTGGTTACCACTTAACATCAGGTGGGCTCGTTCCATTATTTTGTTGAACTTATACAGGGTGTTACCAGACCACTTCCGAAAACGAAAGGGGGAGCTACAGCACACCAAAGCCAAACCAAAAAAAAAAAACAGTTATCCTGAAAAATAGTTATAGCCGGAGAAAACAATGTTTAAAGATTTGTATTTATTTCGCCAGCCCGCAATGTACGCATTCACGTAGGTAAGGTCAAGGCGTAGTACTATTATTTATTCTGTGTCGTAAGTGCCTACTAACGTAGGTCGCTCGCACGTCGCGTACTTGAATGACCCGCGATGAACTCTCAGCTGTTCATGCTGTAGTAGACGTAATCTGCGTGCTGCGTGTACATTGCTGCTTTATTTATTTTATTTGTTTTTTTGCTTCTTTAAATGAGATAATTAGGTAGATATGTCTTATTATTTTGTACGGTGTGTATGTAACTAGAAAAAAAATTAAAAAGAGATAGTCATGTCAATTTTTTTTTTCGCGATTTTTTTCGCTTAATGTTTTCAGTATCATGGTCTGATTGGAACCTCCAAGTTTTCGGAAGTGGTCTGGTAACACCCTGTATATAAATTTAAAAAAATTTACGTATGAGATTCTCATGCCTTCTAATTTTAGGTTGTCATTTGGGCACGCTAAAAGGATTCGAAGTGATAACCGTTTTAGTCCAGTACGACCTTCCCAAAGGTTCAAAGAAAATTGAAGGTAAATATCATTTATTGGACTTGCATGCAAACGCATGTTTTAGCTCAAAAAGGGTCAAAAGGACCACGTAAAAAATAAGAAGACCTCCATCCAAAGTAGGCGTTTGGAACTTCGATGCATATACCAATCAAGTCGTTGGTTTCTCCACGATGTTTTTCTTCACCGAGAAATAGGTAAGTTCTTTATGGATTGAAATAAACTTACCGATTCTTCCAAATAATCGCTTGAGTTTTCATCACAGTCGTAAGCAACCGCGAAAATAAAAAGAAAAACTAAAAGTAGACATCTGGAATCGACCATACTGATTTATGATTGTACGATAATAATCTACAATGGGAAATGCTGAACCATTTATTCTCATTTAAACCAACATAGAATAATCACTGGAAAACTACAAAATAGTCTTTAATACCCTGTAATAAGGTTCATGGTAAATGCAAGATAAATTGTATAAAAATAAAGACATGGGGTAGTTATTTCACATTCGGGTCATAACGAATTTTGAACAAACGCAAACGTTTTATTCGTCACTCCATTGTTAAAAGATTCATTGAAATAAACTGTAGTTCCGAACCCACACAGGACAATGCTAGACCATGCTAGTCGGTGCCGGGTACAAGGACATACCTAACTGCCTTGTTTTTATACCATTTTCAGCTGAATGCCGTCGTATATATGTACACGATTTCCGGCAATATGGTTTCCTTTAATCGACTCCGTTAGAGTATAACTACGGTAAGTCTGCAATGGAATAAATGGGCAACCCTATAAGATGTGCGTGCACATAGTATCATCATGGTACGGCGTACATAGACAACTTGTTTTCACGGTATAGACTGCTGCTTCCAACTTTTTTTAGTCAGTCCACTCCCAGCAAAAGGGGTACTTGTACGCGGAGGTTCGCGCGTAGAGCGGGCAGCGAGTGCGTTTTTATTTTTAAACGAATATTTAATTTTTTAGATGTTGCGCATCGTGTGTTTCCCACATACGCGCCCATGTAAACTTCGTAAGGAGTGGTCTCATTTAAATAGTTTATCTATAGCGTGGACAGACTCTACATTTAGGCATGGTGTGAAACCGACCATAAAAATTCTGCGTGCCTCCGAATTCGCAAATTTATAGCCAGTCGATTCGGTTTCATGAAATTTACAGCTTTGGAAATGGCGAGTGCAAACAGGTACTTACAATGCTGGAGAAGTGCCAAATAGCAGGCAAATAAATTGTGTAGAATTTGTACTTTGTTTCCGGGTGGTCTTGTCTAGCGCAGTTTTCTGACAGGTGTCCAAAGCACAGATTAAATATCATATATCCTAGCCAACTAAAACTTTGTTTCAATTTGTCTAGCAAGGATCTCTAGGCAATTTACTATTTTCACGCATTCGCAAAGTGAGACATTTTGTTGGGAATTGCACAATTCCTAAATCTCCCGGTAGAGGCGCTTATCCGGTTTTCATACAAAATGTCTCGCTTTGCGAATGCGTTTGTGTGTGCTATACTCGAGTCGAAAGTCAAAATAAATGCACAGACTCGGGGCTCAGGAGTAAAGGACGTGTACGTGGGGAATCGTAGAGCAGTCAGCAGGTTAATTTTTGACGGATATTGAATTTTTCTGATATTTCACACCGTGTGTTTTGTTTACGCAACTTTACCTAGAGTGTGGTTAAAAGTTTCTACCAAATAAGCCTTCAGTTTGAAGTAGGTTATACCCCAACTGTGAAATGTTTACTTACACAAGTACGTCCTAAACAAATACAGGTTGTAAAATGACGACTCCCAAAGAGAGTGCCCACACCGGCTGGCCCACTGGTGGATCATAAGCCCGAAGTTGAAATAGAATAGCTTATGCCCATATCAGTTGTTACCTCGAAAAATCCTCGCCTCCACTCGACCTCGAAATCATGCTTTGGTAGAATTCGTAGTAAATGAAAATAAATAAATAAATATTGACGGACATTTAACATAACCCTTTCTAGACCCAAACTAAGCAAAGTATGGGAACTAGATGGCTGATAGATTACATATAGACAATTTTTTTTTTTTGTAAATACGCATTTACTTAAAAATCATAGTGATTTTGACAATTAAAACAACCCAAAACACGATTTCGAGGTCGAGTCTTACGTTCAGAAACATAGAAAAAAATACAACAATAAATTTTTTAATTACTTTGTCTAAGTACATAGCTCCATACTTTTGAATGTTTCGGTGGTAAGTGGACAAGTCAAAACGTCAAAAGATTGAAGTTTGAAGTTTTCGGGAATGTTCTTTTTCCACCCAGTAGATTAGTATGCTAGACCTATCAACACGGGTTCGATCTTGTAATTCAAAGGTGCTGTTTTCATTGAATAAATTATAGACTATCTACGCAGGAAGTTTGTAACTCTATGTGTGAAACCCATTGAAGCGAATTTCAAGGAAGGTTTGTTTAGTCTCCTAAAAGCAACCATGGGCCTTTAACACAACTAGTTTCCCAATACCGGGTCTTCCTTTTATCTCCACCAGGTTTATCCCACCAGTGGGGGAAAATGACAAAAAAAAGGTGCGGTCTTTCTTTCCAGTACCTAATTGAAATTATTTAAAGAAATTCTAACAAAAATTCGGCAGGCAAATTATGAATCTATTATGTGGAATGTACTCCATTCTGAATTTTTCGTGTCACAACTAAAAGATTTACACATCTGTTTAGTCGACTGCGTGGGCGGCCCTTTTGTGGGTAACTCACTGACCCCTACGCGGATTGTGGTTAAAGATAGACCCCTAATCGCCCTTTTATTTAAGCTGGCAATGGATTTTATCCGATGAATATCAAATTCTAGCAGTTGACCTTTGTCACCTTTCATTGGTATTATAGGTTTATCTGTTACTTATAAACTCAGATCGGTCCGAGATACATTGTTCGGCGAATCTTTTCAAATATTCAAGCTCATATCGGAGAAATTTGATAACTATAAATAGCTATCCTTTTTTTATTTACCCAGTAAAAAGGGAAACGTGGTACCGCTTTCTGGGCACCAGACCGATGAATATTATTTTATTATAATAAAACTCAATTGAATTTTAGAAGGAATTAAGAATTGTATTTTTTGTTTCGAACCCAACTCAACAAAATCACGAAATTGCCCTACATTCCGATTCGGGTTATCCTTCCCGAAGCCGAAGGTCTAATTCCCAAAATACGAAAGGCAGGTGTGTTTACAAAATGTCATCCCACCACCAGTTGGGAGTTGAAAACTCCCTTGGTACTCACGTGTGTGGACGAAACAGTCTTTCATTTGTATAATAATCCTAAGTTACGAACCGAGATGAACTCACAAACGTCTCATTCGTCTCATTATGTTTCCGGACAATTGGTTGGTCCTTAGTTGTATAAAGTTTTAGGTTTTTCTGTGACATAGGTAGGTAGGTTATTGCATGCAAAAAAATGAGTGGGCTCGATGGGATTTTGTTTCCCATCTGGCCCATTGGTGGGCCGGCCAGTGGGCTCGATGGGAATAACCCAAAACGGAATGCGGTAGAACAATGTATTTTATACAAAAACCCTAGCATCTGTAAACTAACCCATGTTCGCAATAAATATATTATGAATAACAATCATATTATAGACACGTATGTCGCTTCCCGGCGCAACTCCCAAGGTTTCCTCAATAAAGGAATACCAGAGCAGATGACAGTCTAGCTAGACCCTAATCAACCGCATTAGAGTCTAGCCACGATACACCCCGTATCTTATCGGTCTGAACACTCCTCTCAGTCCCATGATAGAGATACAGATTTTATGAAAAAGGAAAGGCTATGCTTATGATGGAATAGTCTTGCAAGGATGCTGATTTATTGAAGCGCTTTAGCAGTTTTCACAAAACGACACCTTAACAATATAGTCGAAGAGCTATACATTTAGTTTCATATGTGTATCGTCCCGACGCCGATAGGTATGTTTGTTAGTATCGTACCGGTACCGGAGCCCCCGAGAGCTCCAGGACTACCCAAGGGTGGAGCAGAATTTGTCAGGGAAACCCTAAATATCTATACAGTTGCATAATTATTTAACCCTTTATCTGGATTCCCTGTGTATATAATTCTCGGAATACTCACCACGGTACCACAGCAGTTCCGCATACCTGCTTCAAACATTTATCAAAAATCCCACGCATTTCAATAATCCCGATTGCCAATTGACGCTCCCAATGATCCCCTTACACAAGCAATGCAGATTCCCAAATGGGGAATTTCATCAATTCCAAAGATTAATAAGGAAGGGACGTGAAAATATCCCCCTATTACGACCCTTTGCATTTGTCAGTTTGTACGTTTCTAGAGCATGACCACGTTAAGTCTGCAACGCTTTATATATTGCAAGTTTACAAGGTAAACGTAAAATACATAAAATAAGTATGAAACGGAAGCTAAGTATTGAACCTAGATACTTTAGCTGATACTGCCATTTGAAACTAAAAATAAAATAGCAAGATACACTAAAAATAAGTGATATCTAAGTAGGTAGGTAGGTACTTATCTAACCTAAAAAAAATGTCTTACATACCCAAACTAGCCGTCGCCCGCGGCGTTGCTCGCGTTCTAGTGTGACTTTTCAAAATTCCTTTCTTAGTGCACCTCTACACTACATAAGGATACTACCTTCCAAATTTCATACCTCTAGGACTTATAGTTTAGGCTGTGCGTTAATTCTCTGTCAGCTTCAAAAGAGTTTTATATAATAGATGATGATGATAAGTAAACACCTATCTCGCAAATCAAAGCCAAACAAATAGTAATAACAAAAGATCTGCGAGGGCTCTTTCAAATTAAAGTAGAATCTACTTTTGTTCTAAATATACACCATTCTGCAAATACAAAGGTGATTTTAATAACGCTTTATAGCGTTATGAAAATCGCCATTAATCAAGGAGTACACAAGGTGTTATAAATAAGACCAAATTTTGGTCATATCACACCTTGTGTACTCCTTGATTTAAATAATTGGACTCAGCCTAAAGCAGTGAAGAGTAATTATCCGAAGTAATTTACAAAATCTGAGCGTGCAAATTAAAACAATGTCAAGAAGTGTGATAATTTGAAAAGGAACAAGCCTCTGAATTGAAAATAATTAGGTTTTAATTTTATTTCGAATGGAACGAACAGTACCATTCATAAATTAAACTTTTAATATAAGAACAGAAGAGAATACAAGTTGTAAATAAAGAAAGTATACAGAAAACGAAGACTGCACAGTGATGAACTCTAGTAACTAGCTGCATTTGTTATTGTGTCTATAAATAGCAAATTTTGATCCGATTTTGATGATTATTTCACTGATTTGTAGAAAAGTATGAAAATATGATAAAATCAGACCTTCTTAGTGATTTCAGACTTTTTTCTGTATAATTATTCTGAAAATTTTAGAACGACCTTAGACTAGATGAGGGCTAATCTGATTCATTCGGAAAGCCTTGTTGGATCGTTATCAGAAACTTTCAAAGAATATTTTGAATATTAAACGAATTAAAGGAATATTAATTCGATATTTAACATCTCCAGCGATAGTTTCCGATACCGATCCGACAAGAATTTCCGAATGAATCAGATAGCCTACTTACAAGATCGGATTAAACTGAACGTTTCTCACAAAAGCTACAAAATGCTGGAGAGTTTGGCGCCGGACGTGACGTCACGTGTCTGACGGCGAATGAAGATTGGTTATTGGGAGAAGTGGGAATGACGAGGAAATTTTGTGGAAAGAAACGGTTTTCATAAAATACGGCTGCTGTAAAAAACGGAGAATTGATCTCACGATTGCCCGATCGGTTCAAGAAAATACGAAGAAACTTTGCCCGAATGTAATCGTCGATGTTTCTTGATGGCATAAAATAAAAAGAAGGGAATAGAGAAGAGGAAAGTATTTATTACCATCTTCTTTCCCCAGTCAGAAGCCCTAGTCAGTAATACCAACCTTCTGAAAAGTAGGAGTTCCGTAAGTAGCATGCGTTTTTAATGCAATTTCAATGCATCATCGCGCATCTGAGTTTTACTACTGTACCTCTATCACGAACAAATCTGACAGTCGCCGCGTTAACGTATTCGAGTTATATTGCGCGTCAATGTCAGCTCGACTGCCAACCTGTGTTGTGTCACCGCGCAGTGTATATCGGATACGCTCGCATTACGATACGTTTGCGATTGTCACATTTATTCGTGATCAAGGCACTGCTGGTGTTGCAGACGTCCATAGGCTACGAAAACTACGGTGATCAAATAATCGTCGTACGACTGAAGCTGGTTCTTAGAAATTACAGCATATATAACACGCAAAGCTACCACAAGACGCAAGTAATTTATGGCGTCTTCAGCCTTACGTAACCATGAAATTACTGGTTTATATTTTCAACACATTCTATCGCTTCCACAAATAATTGAATTTAGCGTCACCGAGCCACAAAATTTCACGTTGTAAACCTATATAAACCTAACCAAGGTAAGCCAATATTTGTTAAATATTCATCATCTTTTGGTGGGTACATATCAAATACAGTCCAGAGCCAAAATTTCAGGTCATCAACATATTAGAGACCATCAATGCTAGCTTATTGAAATTATGCAATCTATTAATGCAGTTATTTTTTTCTCTCTGTCTTTCTTTTATTTCTTTTTTATAACAATTATTCACAATAATAACAAACCTATTTGTAGCTGAAATGGCCCAATCAGTACAAATATTTACTTGAAAAACTCATATAGGCTTCTGATTATACTAGCTGACGAGAATATTCGTAGTATAAGCGCTGGGCAAGCAAACTCTCTATAAATCATATTTCAGGTAAAGCAGGGGTGGGGTATGGGGTCATAAGTTGCCCCTGACACTCTGTAAATCATCTTCGTATAATGGATGAGAAGGTCTGTCACTATGTACCTACCTACTGTGACTATGTTGTAAAAATAAGCAAGAATTTCAGAAGGTTGCGACCAAAAAAAAATCCTTATTGGACATTCTTGTGAGGTCACACATAAGCAAGCAAGCTGGTGTGAGTTAGTGGCCGACTCTGCTGTTGGAGTTTTAGGCCGCCTTAAGGTCTCCGACTGGCTTAACGACCCGGACCGACAATTCAAAAGTCACGAAAGCGCTCAAATGCAAATGCCACTACCGGCCATCTATCCAAATAGTGACCGCGCCGTTTGGTGAGATTGACAAAGTACTACGCCACGAGTGCTTCTATACATAGGCAGAAGCACAGATCATATAATACTATAGGCAGAAGTAACTGCTTAACATCAAGTAGACCATACATTTTTTCCATAGCTAATATTAAGGCTACATGGGACAAGACTAGCTAGAACTCATTAGTTATGTTGTTTACCTAGCTGTTGAAATTATTACCTAGATATTTTTAATTTATTTTTTCTGGTAGTATTCTCTATGCCCATTCTTTTTTGTCTCTGTCAAATAAATATCTATCTCAAACAAACAAAACAATCCCTCAGTAAACTTCTTCCGACTGCTGATATTAATGATTGGTTATACGGATAAATTGAGAAGTTTATAATACAGTTACATTTATCTTTAAAAAAGGCAATAGCCAACTTGGTTGTATAAGAGCGGTTTCTAGTTCCGACTAGGTACTTCCGGCATAGGGTGTTATCACATTGCTACCGACACGACACCCACACGATATCGTCGGAGAGCTAATTTAAGACACTTTTTCGTCCATCAAATCAAATCAAATCATTTATTTGTAAACACAGGTATTTAAGAAGAATGGTGTCATATAAATTGTTATGTCTTACGTAATATATCCGTGTTGGCGAGGACAACGATATTTTTATTCGAGTATAATCACTTAGTATACATATATCAACTTAGGTACAATTTGGTATCGTGTAGTTGTAGTGCCAGTGTGCAAGCACCCTACAACAGAGTAGCTAGCTTGCTGACATATGATTTCCGTTTCGGAAACCATCCCTTTGGCAAAGAGCTTTCTCGTTCCATTCGTTTTATAAAAATCTATTCTTTTGTACACAAAAATCGAGTAACATGGAAGAAAGTTGACATAAGTAGGTAGTAAAATAAAAAATTAAGAGATAAGTAAGTAAGTATAGTTATTGTCTGGAGCAATTCTACTACTCTCTGTGCTACTATTTAGAAATTCTACGGAAAAAAATATTTTCAGTACCCGAGTTTTACAATATAGTTCTCTCTGAACATGGTTATAAAGTGTATAATCAATTACTTGTAGTGATAAAATTAAAATGCGCACATAAGTGCTACGGCGTAGCACACTCGTAGCTCACGGCAGCGTGAAACATATTTTTTGTTGGCGCTAGCTTCTCGCTTTGAAACTTATTTTCATAAATCTCTCGCTTTGACCTCTTATCATCTAATTGTGTCTACAAGGCAAAAAAAATATATGTATAGCTACTTACTAAAAAAAAAAAAAAAAAAAAAAAAAAGTATAAGTCGGTAAGGGGGCTGGTTTTTACAGTACCGAATATTGCTATTTTACTGACTTTGAATTCCGAATGAAAGAGAACAAATACGCTTAGATATAAGCGTTACTAAAACTCTGATAAAAATATTTTTTGACGTAGTCAAACGTAAAAAAAAGTTTATAGCAATCACTGTAAGGAAAAGTTATTCTACCTTTTCAAAATAAACAACTAAATTTTTTAAAAGGTAAGACTTTGAGTGATGTATGTGAAAATAGACGAAGGGTTAATTTAAATAATAACCAGGTTGAGTTGGGTTATTTGAATTCCAAGTAAACTACTCAAAACATAAATAACTGACCGCTCAATTAACATTAATATATTTTGAAATGGGTCAGAAAGTTGGGTCTGATTTGTGATATTCAAATATACATATTTTAACGCTAATTTAAACAACGATGTTTGAAAATAGGATATGCTTATGTATTTTAGGTGTCCTAAACTAATAATATCAGTAAATTTAAGTGTTAAGCTTATTAAGATAGGATGAACGGAATTGTGTTATATTGGATCTTCGTTGTGTTTGATAATAGTCTTGTATCTTTGCAAAGTCATGAATGAGAATGGGAACTGTATTTATCTAGGGTTAATTGCCTTAATGAAATCTTGTAATAATATTACAATATTGTTAGGATATCATAAAATTCACAAAACAGCAGCCTTTAATTATAGCTTTTATGACGTTCGAACAAAATCCCAATTATATTTTTACTAGATTTTAGAAAATTACTACTCAAAAATTAACTACTAATAAGTAAGAAATAGTAGTTAATTTTTGTGTTTCTTATAATAGTAGCTACCTTTTATTGTGTTAGAAGTACCTATGTGTTGATGAAGCAGCGATATTTTTCATCAAATAAGGAAATAGAATCTTGTAATTTTTTATTGTACACTAAAATAACACATAAACAGAAGACAGAAATAGATAACATGTACAAAGGCGAGCTTAACCCTAAAAAGAGTTTTCTTGCATCAAACCTTTGAGGCTAGAGAGAGGTGACTATAGAGGTAGGTCCGTGTACATACATAATGTTATAATCGAATGAAATACTAACTGAACTATGTTAAAATATATATACTAATGATAGATACATATACCTACATATACATACATACAATATCTTTACAGAATATGATTCATTGAAATATGATAGGGTAAAAATGAACCCTTTTTTATTATATCATATTTTTCAATGAATAAAAACATTAGAGCTTGCAGTCCCCCGCTTTCAAATTACTCTCTTCAATGCAGACACAATAGCACAATACCAATAATGGTGTATTGTCATATTTCTCATTATTGCTCGCTGTCTGATTTCCGATGGGAAACACGCCAGTGCTTCGACTTGCTTCAAGTACACTATCTAGCATCACCGAGTAATACAAAATGTTTTGACACTTTTTTTTCATAAAAAAAAAACAACTAGACATTGCAATCATTTTCTTTAAAGATATATTATAGAAGCTACGACGTAGCAGTGGGTATTTCTGGAAGAAAAAACTGAAATCCCCCCTGGTAAGGATTTCTTAGGGGGGTTCTCTGGAATATATTCTTTAAAACTAGTTTCCCACCTATTTCTAAGAGTAGATAGGTGTACTGTACATCATCATCCGAATGCGATTCATATAAAAGAACCTGTTTTATTTACACCTAGCGCATTCCCATGACTTCTACCGCCTCATGTTTGTTATTCTTGGGAATAAAAATAATAGATAAGATAAGATAATGTTTATTTCCAAAATAACATAGAGCCACACACATAATGTTAATTCACAATACTAACTAACTACTTATATACGAGTACTTAGCTATATTCAAGTTTAATTCAAATCGGGCCAGTCGTTGCAACGTGGTTGAAGAACAAACATCCAAACATCTAGCTTTCACATTATACTATAGTAGTATAGTATTATATGATCTGTGCTATAGTCATAGGTCCATAGATAGTTTAAAAGGCTCCAGTCAGTTCTCGTAAAAAATAGTGGTTATTATCATCTTGTTATTTGTTTCATACTTACAAAATAATATTATTTTCCTGACGAATCCTTGACACAGCAGAAAAGAGATAATATTATTGACATAAACTCTGATTTGTTCTGAATGGAAAGAGAAAGAACGAAAGAAAATACATTTATTTGGAAATGGGATATCTGTGAGGTGTTCTATACATATACATTTAAGATAACATGCACATTAGGCGGCTAAAAGCGAACAGCAGCATAGTGTGTACTTGTTTAATGCTACTAAAAGGCCCCAAATTGATACAGGAAAAAGCTTATGACGATAATTATGATGATGGTTGTGATGATGGTGGTGGTGGTGACGATGATGATGAAGAAGTGTACTTACAACATCTTTCTTTATCTGAATTATGGTAAGCCTTTGATTTGAATCTATTTTTACTATAATGGCATTTTACATAATAATATTTTTATGAAGTTGGTTCCTACTCATCTATAATACTTTACAGTTGCCAATTTTCGTCATTTCAATTTCCTTTCAATTTGAATTGAAATTGAAAATCTTATTATCAATTTTATCCTCTTCGTCCGATTCGCAGCATCAATACTGCGCTGATTTGTATTATTTTTGAAAACTCTTATTCATATCTATTTTTTTATAATTAGTCTAATCAGAGTTACGTTTCTGTATTCATAAGATATTTAGATTAGCAAATCTTCAATAGAATTAATTAAGAGCAAACTCCCAATGCCCTGTAATTAGTTGTACATACTTACAGATGATTATAGGTGTAGAGAAGAGACTCCTGTAGAGGCGAATTCAGGGGCTGCACTAGGCGAAATTGGTCAAAATTGGTTCGGTGGACTGTTTAGCCTTTGCTTATGAATTCGGGGATTAATCTACTTCTAAAGATATCAAGTGATTCTAATTATATTTATGTACATATTTTTTTAACTACAAAGGTCAATTAAACTGTCGCCTAGATTTTATTAATTGTCCACTAAATCATGTCGATGACAATGTTACTATTACAACCTGTCATTTGGACATTTTGACAGGTAGACCAATTCATAAATTATTATAAAATTACTACCAGATATGTCAATTCTGATTACAAATTGAAAGTGGCTGAACCCTTACAACTTGTCGAAAATAGATAAATAAATTATAAATCCCTTCGAATAGCCCAGTTGCTAATTTGCAAAGGGTTGGCAACACTTTGAGCCCTCGATAATCTTATCTATAATAGTTATAACTCATAAACTAATCTACAAGTAATTGGACCGGCTTCGGCACCTTTCGAAACTAATCTTAGGGTATTTAAGGGGTGTTCTTATTTGTAGCGTTTAAAGACAATATTAAAAAGCCTTTTTGATTTAGTTATGAGAAAATACGACAGTAGAGTTTATGTACAATACTCCATATTGTTAGTTTTGCCTATAACAATTACCTCACAGAGCACGTCCACCAAGTACTTCTACGTCATAAAAATATAACGTACCTAATGTTTCTATGAATGTGCTGTTTTAGAAGTCTTATTCCGTTTTCTTAATTAAAAACCTTTTCAAACTCCAACTTTTCATTTGAACCGAACTAAAGCATTTTCGGCAAATTGAAATGGGATTTTCTTAGGATTTATTTATCCTTGGCTAAACTGCCTGCCTGGCTAAACGTAAATGCAAATCATTAGGGAATGCCTCGGTTATTACTGACAGCTGATGGATCGTCCAGTACCCTTTTGCTGACCTGGAATTTTTACTCTGAATGTTTGGATTTCGAATGCAGTGTTTTTTGTTTTCACTGAAAACAAGTGGTTTATTCGTAGTGAATTCAGCAGTAGTTAAAAATTGTTACGATTTGAAGCAGCCTGATACAGTCATTTTTATAGTCTGCCAAGCGTACAGACCAAAAACTAATGTCAGTGCCTTTTAGGACAAAGTTTCAGTCATTTTTAAATAGTGAATGACTTCGAAATGCGATGCCATTAGTATTGTTCATCTGTAGGTATAACTTTACACATGGTCCTTTAAAATATCTGGGTGCTAGCAACAATAAATACCAAAAACCCCTACCACTGTAACAAACGCCGTCGTATGAGCCCCTGTACAGGAAAGTCCACTTGTCAATCTACAAGTTGTAATACACACTGTCAGCAGTATTCGGGTAATATAACATTCGATCTTAGAATAGATAAAACTCGAAAAGTATTCCCCAGTCCCTCAGATCCCAATCTCTCCATCACCGTTTACCACGCAACCAAGCTAGTCCACAGAAACTATTTACCAGAGAATGACAGCTATTTGCAGGATATTGGATGGGTGAAATGCACCCTAGAGGCGAACTTCGTCAGTTAGGCGTAACACACACAGCGAGAGGCGAAATCAGAAGAAACATTCTACAGTGAATTGGTTTCATTCTTTTTCATAATATCCTGCAAACACTAGCAAAAGTAGTGCATAAAGCAATCACACTTGGCTCAACAAGCGACTAACGCCCTTATGTACAAAGTTTACATTTCTCGAGCTTGTCGCCCGCCATGACCAAAGCCGCAAATACGTTTCCAGTCAAAAAAAAAACAACTATTTCTCGCCGAGAAATGCCTTGAAATCAAGATAAGAAACTGTTCATAGGGAAACAAAATGACGGTTCTCTCGCCGCGTTATGCGCCGTGTATCACACGCCTAAGGTTCTAGGCTCTCATGCTCAAAAGCCCTTAGGACTTAGGATGTTTAATCGCCCACGGACATCCACTTCATGTGAGTATCTATAAACCAAAGTATAGGTAGATACCAAAGTAAACAGGCCTTTATAGGCCAATAATGTATTGTTATCATACCCAGAAAGTTTTACTGGCCCGGTTTCAATTTAGCATAATAATCAACCGAAATTCATCTTAATAATTAACATACAGTATCATAGGTATTCTAGCAGAAGAATGGTCAACGACTTAAAATATTAGTGAGAAGTCAGATTTTAAGGGACTGAATGTTTAATTTTATCTAAGTGCTTCAGTAATTCGACCTTTTACTAAATTGGTAGTTTTCACACTGTCCGACACCGACCCCGACACGATACAGATAGTAGCTCGAACAGAAACATCGTTGTCGGAGCTGACCGATGCATGAAGTTTTTAGTATATCTTTCTTTGTCGGTGTGAAAGCGTCTAGTACTAAATGTATGACAATAGCCGACGATATCGTGTAATCGTGTAAGAGTCGTGTCGTAGGCAGTGTGAAAACAGTTGCTCAGTCCGTCCAGCAAATAAATACTTTATTCATCATTCAATTTACCCTGTCTTCAGTTCAGCTATCGGTGGACATTCGGACAATCGAAAAGGGTAGAGACAGGAGAAAGTTTAGTTATTACTTACGTATTACTTGGGATCTACTTGGGTCATTTTGGGTCAGCTTAGGTAGTAAAGGATCCAATTTGTGGTTTTCTATCAGCGTAGGAACGGGTTGCTTTAAAATAAATAACATATTTACATCTGTTACATCTCAGAAATATGGACAGGACACATTGCATGCCATACAGGCATGTTTTTGATGGATGTGCTCTGTAAAGTAAAAGAATTGATATAGACAGATGTGCCACATTTGATATTTGATCATTTTATTAGGTCCGTGTTTACTTGTATAATCCAATTTGTGATGTTCAAACGGATTAAATTTCAGCTTGTAGCTAAACTAAGACTGCATCCGGTTAAAACTACTACTTTGCCCTTGCTCAGAGCAATTACTAACGGTCGTAATTATGAACTCTATTGCAAATTGCGACGGTTTGTGTTGAATGTATCAAACGAAATATATAAACTTCAAAGTGGATAATTAATTGCACGGTCAGTAATTGTCACGGTAATTGCTTCATCAAAATAGAGCTATCTATCCAAAAAGTTTTGCTAACTGAAGTAGTACAGAGGCGCGATCGGTGTGCTAACCTCGGCCGGACGCCATTTTACTAATTTATTATTGAAAGAAAAAGAATAGTTGAACTTTTGCAGAGTAGCCCTAACACCGACTTTTATAATGAGAATGAATCACGGAGGAACTTTTAAATGAATTATCTACGTTCAGCCAATAGTTGTGAAGATCAAAGTCAAGTTAACAAAAACTACGTGAAAGTAATTCCTCTGGGATCCCGATTTGGGTTTAAGGTGGTGTCTTGACCTTTATAACAGGCGTATTCCACAAACGAGCCTCTGACCACGGCCACGAGTGGCCATCGGCTATGCAGCGAGCCCATACAAAATGTATAAAGGTGTTGAAATTCTGTTCTGTATTCGTAGGCCACTAGTAGCAACGGCAGTGACCTATCTGGCTGGTAACCTTGCATAGTGTAACTAATGTCACTTGTTATGAGATAATTTGAGTTGAGTTTCAAAGCGACCTCTATGATTTTTTTCAAAGCTGTATGGTACTAGCTGATCCTGTCTATGAAATATTTCTAGCGTTTGAGATGACGATTGTCAATACGTGATCGGAGTTTTCGAGAAGACTGTGGTTTTATCAATAAAGTTGCCGTGTTTTTGTACAGTTTGTTACACTTCGCAAAAGGAATTACGTACCAGCTATGAGGGTACAAAGTATCATAAAATATTATTGGCACATTTACCCGCAAAGTTATCGGGTTGTGAAAACTTTTTGTGATATTTTTTCCACAATTACTGCCCCTGTTTGCGGGCCTTGGCCGAGTTTTTTAATTCACGTAAAAAAAATGACTAAGTACTCTCTAGAACAGGTAACAACATATGTAGAGGTTACCTATAATAAAATTCCCCAGCGCCCCCTAGCTGACAGTTGAAGTTGACATTCTACAATAGTTAAAGAGTATAGAAACGTCAAAAATTTATAAACGGTCACGTGACTTTTTGTTCGGAAACTACATCATTTCCATACATTTTAATCCTAGCGATTATAGGGATTTTGACATGTTGAATCTGTTATTATTATAATTCCTACTGAGCATGACTAACATTTGCATTCATCGTTTTCGGAAATCACGATAGGCGGTGGGTGGGAATGACAAACTAAAGTCAAGTCAGTTATATCATGGACTACTAAATATTATTAGTCCATGGTTATATACACCAACATTTTTATTTGGGGGCAAAATTGCTTGCTTTTAAATCTAGTCCCAGTGTTCTCTCATAAAGTTAGCTATAAAATCATCGCTATAACCGCCATCGGCAAGTACTAAAGTTGGGCTTTTCATTACATTGCGTTGAAAGGCTTACGTCTTTCTCTCGAGACCTTGAGACCAATATTTTTGATTATCAACTACCTACTACCAGTCTTATAATATAGTCTACTAATTTTATTAATTTAAATTCTTGGTGTGTTGAATGGGAAACCTAAATGATAAATAAAAAATTGTTTGCGACTAGCGGTGATGTTCCTCTGAACGAATGTGCCAGAAAAGCAGCGGTTCGGGAGGAATGGCGGAAGATTGTGAGACGGGCCACTACTCCAATATGACGACCACGACCACTCTGACAAGAGTGATACGACAAAGAAGAAGAAGCGGGTGAATCAAAAATTTTCTCCATACAAAAACTGCAACATCTTCGATTTCCCTTTTTGGGAATTAAAATCAGACCACGGCCTCAGACCAGCGAGTGGCACGATAAAAGAGGCATTTATCCTTTAGTAAACCACACTGAACCATAGAATAGTAGGTAGGTATTTCATAACTCGCCAGACGTGTTATCAGCAGACAGAGGTAGAACTATATATTCTGTATTCTGTGGATCGATCTTATTCCCAAGTTGAGCTATGGAAACATTTGGGTTCAATTTCGCTGCATAGCAAAATGCGGGAACAAATACTTATTTTATATGTTGCGACACTAAGAGTTCATGTCTTGTCGGTATGAATGAGCCTGCTGATTGCTGAACAGGATATTTATGCAGTATACGACACGTAGACATTTAATATTTATGCAATATTCAGAGTGTACTGGAGGCTCTGAAGCAATGGGATTGCGCCGTCTTCCGGTGCGCGACAACGCTCCGATAATCTCACATCCGGCGGCATGCTATGCTGAATGTAGAATTGATTCCAAAGAATTTACCGGTTACTCGAAAAAAATCTGAGTTCGTGTATCAAAACTAGTAGTTGCAGGAATTTCATTTCTTTATGAGAATTTTCTTTAAAACGAAACCGATTTCAATTCGAATTTTGTAAATATGTTTTTTGAGAATAAAATGATGGAATAAGCATATCATATGACCTGATTCTAAGCGGTTATCTCTGTCCAAAACAATGAATAAGGACGTGCCCTACTAGACATTGCCCTGCGTTCATCACATAAAACTACAAACATATATTATGCTACATAATGATAGTGTCTGTTTTTCTAATATTATAACGAAACAAAACAATGGTTATTTTAGCTAATAATTTACTAACATATCGAAACTAAACTCGACTGAACAAAAACAAACACTTAAAAATTAAGAACAAATCAAGCTACGAACTACACATTTTCACTAATTGGAAACAAAAATCTGAAATTGAAATGTTTCAACTTTTCTCTGAAAATACATTAGCGATAGAGCGCGCCAATTGAAAAAGTTTCAGATTGTAAGCCATTAGCAGCAGAAGTCTAGGTCCCTTCGGCCGTCTGCGAAACCGTAGCTTCGTAACTAGTTACGAACGTACTGATACAATACCTAGGTAGTCTATATACTTACTCAATACGTGCCAATATTTGTGTTGTTGCCAAAGATTTGCCTCCCGTATCTACTGAACACATCGAGTTGAACAAAATAATTTGGTGTAGCTTACTACGCTACGGCTACGTCGTAACCACGTGCTACGTGAGTACGCGTAGACGCTCTACGTGCGTAGAGCGCGGAGTGTTAATTGTCTGTCTACGTGAAAGTTTGCTTTTAGAAGTGACCCATTGTCTATGTTAATCATGTTATGCATTATGTTAATTACAAATACACAACCTTGAAAATTGTTATCAGATGTTTGTTCTGTGTCTGGGTGTTGCTATGCATCATAAGTACGAGTACGTACATATTTACAAAAAAAAATTGGGTATATAAGTATTCTACCCAGTAATCTAGTTCCCATAGTACAAGCTTTGCTTAGTTTGGGACTAGAGAGCGTGATATGTCTTAGAATATTTATTTATTGACATAAGACAAGTAAGATAACATAAAAAAACTGTTTATTTGGTATCATTATTTACAGCTTTTGATCGCCAGTGCTAAAGTAGCTTACTACTGTAACACTGGTCTTCCGTGACGCCAGTACCTAGCGGCAATTAATTATAAATGCTTGTGACATAAGTAACTAGTTACTTGGTATTCAAACATCATTATTCCTAGCCAGTGAATAGTAATAATTTAACAACTGTTTCAGTGTTACATTATTCATGTCATTGTGAACGTCTAGTCAGAATTGCCTTTTAAGACAATTAAGATAAAGAACCGTAGTGTAAGCTACCAACCTGTGATTTACCCCTGATATAGTCATAATAATTAAAACTATAACTTATGAAACGGTATAACATCGTACCGACCACACTGTCATGCTTTGAGATAGAGCAGGAGCCCTGAGCCCCGAGTCTGTGCATTTGTTTTGACGTTCGACACACACGCAAACGCAACAAAAGTCAAAACAATTGCACAGACGCGGGGCTCTGGTCTCCGGACATACAAGCATGTGCTTAGTCAGAGCGAGGAACTATGACTAATCTAAGGTCTTGCTGACGTTTGAAATGGTAGGTATTTATTATTTCAATAGATTTTTTACTGCGAGTTATCAATTTAGCACGGGAGCTCGTTTTATACTCCTAGTGCCGTTTTGTGTTATGGATACATCTGCCTTGAATCTCGCAAGGTCTAGACCGGCTTAAGTAATTCAGATTTCTGTAAATTTGCTTTCAACAGACGCTTCTTCTTCTTTTATTTATTAGCTTCTGTCGTCTTGAAAAACTGTACCAAGTATTAGCTACTTAGATAAATAAATAAAAAATACAAAGAGCGGTTAGGTAAGAAAACGGACGAATTAACAGGTTAGAAGTATTAGGTACCTATTTGTTTTTTGAAAAATTTTAGGGATTGTTTTCTTCTCTTTTATTTTCATCTTTAGACATATTTTATTCAAATTAATTATTCTTCCAAGGTTAATTCGTAAGCACCAAAGCCATAAATAATTATCCAATCCTACTTTCCTCATACAACTCAGAGCACATTCAACAAACCCATTCACCGAGGGCTAACTTTTTAATTATAATTTTGAGTGCTTGTAATTAAATTTTATAATCTTGGGGCGAAATTGTATCGTATGTTATAACGTTGAGCCCTCTATAATTAAACTCTTGGGAGTTTATAGCTATAAGTTTATAAACAGGTATAAGTAAGTATATTTATGTTATTCGCCAGCTTAGATTGAAGATAAATGAAGTAATTTAGGGAACAATAATTTAATAATATTATTATTTTAAACAAATAAATATAAAATATTCTTGGACATATCACACAACACCCTCTAGTCCTTAACAAAGCGTGTATTATAAAAACTAGATTAAATGAATTTCAGGCTTTCTAAGGTACTTTTTAGGTCAACATTGCAGTCGACAAGCAAACACACGTTAGCATTTACTTGAGGGCACTCTAAGAGCTCCAATATTAGTAAGGGGCAGGGGGTCAATTATGATAAGTTTTTACGCCTCTACGTATGTAATGTATTTATTGTAACTTATTTAGCTTACTGTCAAGGTCATGGTACAGTAAAAGTATGTGTTGTGGACCCTTTTATGAACAAAATGAACTTAAAACAGAAAGTTTATTCAATAAATTCAGAAGCATCACTCTGAATGGCCAGTTTCAACCGAGACCCAAAAGAGGTGAGTCAGGGACGAGCAAAGTGCTATAAAGCTCTTCAACGGAGGGTTTTGTAAGGGTTCAGATAATAACTGTGATGACAGAGACTAATAAAGAGACCCTAAGGAGAAATGAGTGTAGTAACCACTACATGGCTTCACTTATGAAGTTATGAGCCTTCTACACGTGCAAAACCTAGTCAACTATTATATTGATGAAATAAACTTCTACGCCCCACGGGCATGTTACCATTTCACTATCGATAGAGAATAGAAAACTATTCAAAATGCATGAAAAAGTCACGTGACCATTCTTATATACTTCTGACGTTTAGATTGACAACTTTGGAGGGACTGGACTGAACACAGAGGCTGTCTCAGTTGGTGGTAGCTCTGTCTTTTGTTCTTTAGGTGGTGGGTTCGATTCTTTTCGAGAATATTTTTGTGATGCACACATAATTATGTTTTAATTATTTTTATGAAAAGAAGTTCTTACACAACCCATTCAGTTAGGTACCCGTCTGGTTCTTTAATTTTTTTGGCCGTTGGATTATATTACGTCATAGCAGCATCGCACGTGTGGAGTTCATCGCGTTTGATGGTAACTCGTAAACGTTCATAAACCCGCAGAAACTTTTAAGAATAAAAACGTCTATGGTGTTCGTGAATCGCTCTCGTAAAATCACATCTGAGATCAATTTCATGTACCTAAGTAAAAGGAAATCTGCCAGTCTCAGTGACCTTGCGATATTTTCATACTTACCACGTTTTTATGTGGATTTTCATGTAAAAAGAGATCTGTCAAGTAAGTCCTCGTAACCTTGAGAGATCAGAGGGGAATGTAGGCACAGTTACATTAGAATTTAGATCAAAATATTCCACCCATGTCATACTAATTCCTTCATGTCTGAGTGGCTTTGTTTCTCGCGAAATGTACATATTTGAGCTGATTTTCTAAGAAGGGTGTGAATACGATCGTAATACGTACAGCAGAGATAGAGCCCAAAATAATACTATTCAACACTTCATGACGATTCAAAGTGGTTTGTAATTTTACTTTGATTTTTAATGTTATGCCACAGATCATATAAATAATAGTATACTAGTTATGCCTACTCATACTCAATACTAAGTAGGGGTGCACTAAGAAAGGAATTTTGAAACGTCACACTCTAAAGAGTAGAACGCGAGCAACGCCGCGGGCGACGGCTAGTAATCCATATATTTAGTACCTAAGACGCTACTAGTAGCATGACAAGTAGTGTCTATGGACTTAGATATGTTTCTTAAAGCTTCAGAATTCAATGAAAATGCCACAACAGCTCATCCATCCAAATGAATATTGCGCTGAGTATTGCTGAGTATAATCTATGTATGAAGCACGACCGTCATGTCGACCAAGCAAGCTATCAAGAGCTTCACGTGTGTGCAGTGGCGAGTGAACGGAGGCCGATATATTGCAGGAGCTCGTTCTATGACAGTAAGCCTCACGCTACGCTGCACTACAATTTCAACTGAGAACGTAGAAAATATTATGCGAATATTTCTATTCGTTATGGAGCTCATAAGAGGATTCTGAGGATGCAGTCTGAGTTTTGCTCATAAAATCGAGGATTGGATCCAGGTTTTCATAAACATACCTAGCAGTGGCGGATGGCTTGACCCAGCTTATAGTTTTCCATGGCAAACCCTGCCCCACCCTTGGGTAGACCCACAGTTTTCGGGGGGAACCCCCTAGCCCCTCTGAGTCCGCTAGATGTGTTGCATTGAACTGCTCTAGCTTGAAACGAGGCTCCAGTTAGCACTCAAGCATTGATATTTTCCTTTCAATTCGGTAGTTTCCGAGAAGGGTCAAAAGTTTCGATTGACCAAACTTGCAGTTTAATATTCAATCAAGGTTCGAAGGTAATATACTATACCGGATACCGGGTCTAATAAGAGCATTCCTGAAAACATCGAGGGCTTAAAATAGGTAACAGTTTTAGCGCAAAAAATCAGCTGTTCTATAAATTTTTACCCATCGACGCTATAACCAATGGTCGATGTTTTTACTATATGTAGGTGTTATTCCATTTAATATGCAACAGCTGATTCACGCTAACATGGATAGTTTCTTGGGGGAAAGTTGTTCATATATGGGTAGGTACTGACACCCGTGTGTGTAGTGAGTGACCCATATTCCCAGTTTTAATATCCCGTGCGATAGCATTGAGATTGCTTTCATTTCCATACGCCTGCATGCGCACTTTGCGCACTTATTGTGACGATATTGTACGTGAACAAACAATCAGTTTTCGACTCGATAAGCCAGAAATAATGCGTGTACGTACGGCTTAATTGCTAGGTTCGTAATTGATCAACGCTGATATACCTAAGTAGTTTTTTTTATATTTCTCTTTCATAACTTGCACATTTTTTATAAACAGGGAATATGCTATCGTGCCATGATTTTATTGAATTTGACAGGGAACAAGCATCATTGGATGGCTGATCCCGGGTGGTGTTTTCATAAGAAGCTTCGAAAGTTTGAAGACAGAACACTACGACGCCGAAATAATTAGGAAAATGACCCAGGCTACGACTATTTGTATATTTTCAGGCCAAAACACAACTGTGATAGTCTAGCGTCTGCGGTTCCGGAACACGAAACTCAGTTGATACCTAAAGTTGTAGCTCTTTATTAGGTCGTGTGTAACATCTGCTATATTATAGCCACAGAATAAGTAACTTTTACTAACAGAGCCGTGTAGCAAACTAATTTCACTTGGGGTAAAATATTTTTGACAATTATATTTTTACGAAACTCATCTGAATAAAAATACTTTTTCAACCTAATCAAAATCGCCCAAGGCTTTTATACAACCGAGACTTAGCAAAATCAGTAACAAAATTGAGTTATTCCCATTGACCTCACCGCCGGTTGGCCCACATCATGCTAAATATATGAAAAAAAACTTGATAATTCTGGTTACAGCATCATATAACTCTTATAAACTGTGGCACAATAACTGAAGTCCATCAAGTATATTAGCGCGGTCATTGATCAATCACAACTGTCCACAACACCTGGCATTTTATTTGGCCGTTCATTTCGAAATAAATGGATATAAACCACATGCAATCAAAAATATACTTAGAATAGAAATAATACTACGTGTGCTACGTTGTAAAGCACCTTACACACGACACTGTTTGCTATCATAGCGCAACGTGAATATTATTAGGTACCTATAAATAAGTATATTATACAGCTTCGCGGTATAGTTTCAAAACTTGACAACTTATCATATGGGAAGAATGTGTAATCTGCCTTTATATGTGCTTTACTAAGCCGTCGCCCGCGGCGTTGCTCGCGTTCTACCCTTTAGGGAGTGACGTTTCAAAATTCCTTTCTTAGTGCACCCCTACACTATATAAGGATACTACCCTCCAAATTTCATACCTCTAGGACTTATGGTTTAGGCTGTGCGTTGATTCTAAGTCAGCTTCAAAAGAGTTATATATATATTGATGATGATGATGATGATT
Organism: Eulithis prunata; assembly: GCA_918843925.1. Taxonomy (NCBI): domain Eukaryota; kingdom Metazoa; phylum Arthropoda; class Insecta; order Lepidoptera; family Geometridae; genus Eulithis; species Eulithis prunata. Next base: position 1,717,047 of record OU974019.1, on the reverse strand, counting down.
ATGATTATATTAGTTCTCAGACCATTGCTGTTTTTACCTGTCACTGCAGCCATGCAGCAACTTATTTAGCGTTCGCTGTATACTTCACTAATTGAAATATCTACTGAAAAAAATACGATATAAAAATGATGTTAGTCAGTAGGTATGGTTGCAAAGCTGCTCGATGTAGTTAATCGAGCAACTGAAATCCAATTACCTTCAGAAGCAATCCATGCCATACGTTGTAACAAGTCCAACATAATGGGTATCTATATACTTAGCAAACATATTTTCTTTATATAGCCAATTATTTTCATGATGCGAATCTTGCTCATGTCCAGAATGTCTTGGCGCATGTTTTTACGGTCTCTTTGAGAATAAAAACTGAAAAGCCCTAAAGATACTGCGAAGTCCGTAGAGAAACTAATACCACAGATCATATAATACTAGCTAATACTATTCTAGGTTCAAAAGTTATCAAACTGACGTGGTAGTTTTGTTCATAGAATCGAACATGAATCTTTCCATTTAGGTAAATAGGTACAATCCGACAGCACTTACTGTGCTTTGTTTGCTCGCGATGCCGGCGATGCCAGGAAATGGCAAAATGGAAGATTCATGTAACAGGCCAAGTAAATTGGAACTCTAGCCTTTTACCAATGTATTACTATCCTGCTACAGTTTACAGAACTGTCAGGAACTTTCCTGTAAAAGCTGTTTGTTGGACTAAGAACTGAATAATTAATTTACTACCTAACCCGATGAAACTAGATTTGACCTACACGATGTATGAAGCTGACGACCAAAATTGAAATATTTCATACAAAACAGAGAACGGTTCGTGGTGGGATATGAGTTCCCCTGGAGACCCCATGGTTCTAGTGAAGGCTTTATTGACTTTTAGATCAAAATTCAAGTCTCAAATGTTATTTTCAAGCTTCTCCAAACATTGTTTAGAATGCAAACGACGCCAATAACAAGCCTCTGTTTGAGCCCCATTTCTGGCATGCCCAATTTTGGCTCACGACGTGCGACGTGCGAGTGGGGTCACATATTTTGAGCTCGTAGACTTACATTTTGCTTTAGGGCTGCCTCTTGACTGTTGTATGTATGTAAGTTTTAATTATGCGAGAGATCATTACATCTAACGTATATTGTGTCAGAGCTGTTTGACTTTGACTCTGAATGTAGGTTTATTTTGAAATAATTTCTACTTTTAATTGCTCAAAAATTTTAAGGTGTACTTGATCATTTATATGATTTTATTTATATTATGTAGCACATAATATAAATAATCAATTGCAAAATGGTCACTAACTGCTCATTAATAACGAAACACACCATCAGTCAGGGTCCAGCAAACGCTCAGCGTCATCGCGGTCAAATCATAGTGGACTAGCACAGGGCTGGATATGTCCGAGAAGACTTAGAATGACCCCTTTGATAACCCTATTACCTACATTTGTACCTACTAAGAACTAAACTAACGGACTAAAGTTTGACATGAATTTTAGACGGAAGTTTTATTTCTATTGCTGGAGTGGGGCCAAAAGGTCGTGTTTTTGCACTGTTTTACATTAAATTCCGAGTAGATGCGAGTCAAATGCTAAAACATGTACCAATCTTTGGTTAACTTTATCAGTAAAAATCACAATGATCTTTTTTGATACCTCGCCTCGGTGGAAGCGCAGATTAGGTACTACAGAAGTACAGAATCTATAGTATGCTACATATAAAAAAAATTGTAGAGATTAGATAGGTAAACTTAGTTTTATGCTCAGAATATTTTTTGTGATAGTGATAGAAAAATATTACATAATGAACTTAGGTACTTAGGTATTTCCAAAGAAAAATCTTTGCCAGGGACGAGAAAGTGCTAAGAGCCTTTGTAACAAATTTATAATTTTGTGCAATAAAGTATTACCGAAATAAATAAATAAAATAAAAATTGCGTCACTCACTAGTTCACTAGGTACCCCTTGAAAATAGCCCGATTATATTTCTTACTAATACCACAGATCATATACTTTACACCTAATTGCTAATACATAGGTATACTAACTTAGATACGTAGGTATGCAAGATTGATCCTGCCTTCAGCGCTAAGTTAAGTACCTACCACATACCTTAGTTGAGAGGAACCAATGTTGCTAGGTAGTTCAATATTGAACTTCAGAGGAACGTCGGAGTACCTACTTCACTGAAGTGATGCCTATTGTTCTAGAAATGTACTACTGGAGGTTTGTTCTAATAAACCTTCAGCAAAGATGTGCTGTTGTGCATAGTTATTTAAGAACAAAGAAATATATAAAAAATAAGTACGAAAGTGAGCATGTTCCGAATCAATCGTAGTCCGTCCACTGACGGAATACAATCTCTTACAAAGGACTCCAAATAATATAGGTAGGTACCTAACAAGGAAGGAATACCGAGTTGACCCACTGGGGAATTGAGGGTCCCTGTGCCTACATTAAAACGACATGGAAATTCAGTCGGTCACATTCCTTTGAACCTTCTGGAACTTCTGACTTTTATTTAAGCTTGTGTATTTTGCTGAAGATTTGCTACAAAACTAGGTATCTATACCTCATTTTCTCCACCGAATTCTTCAGAAAAAATATAAAAACACCATATTTTCATGCAAGTTAATTGAATTCCCAAGCTGAAGCAATTTTGATAAGACATAAAAATCTCGTCAGTAGATTACATTTTACCCCTCACATATTCAATTACAGTGTTTTATCGTGTTTCTTGCGTGAAATGTGACCCATTATCTCGTTCCATTTCTTAGTAAAGTAAAAATTATGCAGACACTACGACTTAGGGAGGGCTCACACTGAATATTAATTACGCGTTTACGTTTATTAAAGATTTAGTAACGGAAAATTATTTCTTCTCTTGTGCGTTTTCTACTTTCTAAACGTGCAGGTTATCGAACACGGAGCAAATGTCTGAAAACATGTTGCCAAAAATCAAACAACAATGTTCTTGAATCTGAGGTTCTTGGATAGGTATATATAGCAAGTGTTATATTCTGTGGCCAATGAGCTCAAAAAGTCCCTAAGTGTGGGCACAACTTTAAGATTTAAATATGCGCCCTGCGGCTTTGTTATTTGAATGAATATTTACCAAGACACACTTTTTCTTTCTTTTTTCAAGTTCCGTTTCAAACTCCTTGTTATTTATTCCTAAAAATACTGTGCGAGAGACCAAATGGTCATCGCTATAAAACCCTAGTGTACCGTAAGCCATTATCTAGATTTATGAAACAAGAAACAAAGCAAAATCTATTATTTCCTATTTTTTATTGACCCAACAGATGTACCAATAACGAGCAGTATAGACTTGACCATAGGGAAACATAATTGAATGTTTGAGTGGAATCACTAGTTCTGAGATTACTCAGAACATTAGCTCTCTTTGAGAGCATTAGCTCTCAATCTGGTGGTAGTAATCCATCAGCAATCATCTTCTGCCTTTTCGCCTCTTCACGAGCTTTCTTCTCAGCTTCCTTCCTTTCCTGTTCCTCTCGTTCCTCTGCCGCCTTCTTCATCGCCATCTCAGCGAGTACCTTCTGGTCCAACTTGAAGAAGTTAATCGGCTCCTTGATGTACTTCTCATCCTTATTATTCATGTTTTCCACGAACTTTGTATAGCAGAATGTTCCTTCTTCTACGTTATAGGTCTTGTCTTTAGTGGCTAGTTTTATCCAGTCCATGAATTCGATTTCTTGAAAGGGTTCTCCCCACGTGAAGAGCTCTTCTCTGAGCAGTTCGAAGTCACAAGTACCAGTTTCCTCGTCATCGTGGCCTAGGGCTGCGAAGGCTTTTGTAACAGCGAGCTCGAAGTCGTCACCCCAGCCCATTTTAGCTTCGATCATGAAGAGCCACTCATGGTACTCCACAGTGTCAACGTACTCGTCTTCAAGGAAGGTTTCGTAAAGTGTCCGGACTTCTGCGGTCTTTGGATTGAAGCCGAGCTTTCTGAGCATCAGGGGGATAGATCCTATGGGTACCTAATGAGCAACAAAAAAATATTTACTTATATAAGTTGTGTGTTGCTACCTACATAAAGTTACAAAGCTAACGGCTAGGAACGTTTCTGAATCATCAAATAGAGTTGGCAAAATAATTTTATCGAATGAGAAAATAATGAGACATTTTATCGAACATTAGGTACCTACTACGCGTAGGCAGTTTGCCAAAGTTATCCGGCTATAGATCTACATTATGCAGACCTATTGACTGGCGATAGCCTTTGTCAAAATTTCAGACCAGAATATTAGAGGGTTTTGTACTGTTTTGCAACTCATATTGCACGAGCGGGTGATTTCCAATAGACGCGATGAGCTGATACAGCAAACGTATTGTGCCGTGCATGTTACATTAATTAGGTAATTAGAGCCAGAATTTCCACCAACTATAATAGCAAGTATATAACAGAGTTTTATGTATCGAAGGGCCAAAGATAGACACGATACAAACCGTAATATCGATGAACACCCCAATAATGTATATTGACGTGTAATGTATATTACAAATAAATACTATTATGACTATTATTATGACTAATGAAGTACCTAGTTAATAAATAAAAAATATTATTTATATATTCACCTCTATCTATCTAAGAGATTTCCCAATAAAATTGAATAAAAAATTTATCAAGTTCGACAGTAGGTAGTCCATCATAAGTACGGTAGGTATCCTTTCAGATCTATTAATAGGTACTAAGATCTGTAAGAGTTCTTATCTACCTACAGTATAAACCCGATTTATGCCTACACTTGATGGTCTACGCCGTAGCAGCGCCATGCTACAACCTCTTATTCACCCTTTCAAGCTACGACAAAATACATTTTTACATTACACGCCTTTATTTATTTGTCAGTGTGACCCTATTTCTAACCTTATCAATATTCTCCTCATCGTGGTCCTTAAACATCTGTTTGAACTTGGCAAGATCATCGGCGTTGAAGCAGGCTGGTGGTGGAGGAGGCTTCTTGGGTTTGGGTGGTGGTCCCATCGCCTTTGCCGCGGCGCCTGTTGGCGGGGCTGGCTTCCCCTTATCTTTACCTTTCTTTGGTGGCATGGCGATGGAGATAGGTACTTGGGTATTTTATTTAGAAAAGGTGGGTTATTTTATTGCATTTTGGAATTTTTTTGGGCAAAGAATATTTTTTTTCTATGTGTTTTGGGTTTCTGGTATGATTTTGGTATTCAATTGGTATTGTCAAAATTGACAAGTAGAGATAAAGTTCACTCAAGGTTGACATAGTAGTTCTATGAGGTTGACTCATCGAAAATCGTGTGAACTTTTTGGTTCGAATGAAAAACTGAGCTAAATTGACCCATAGACTGATCAAATGTTTTATTTTAGTTTTTTTACTTCACTTGACTTTATGTACTTACCTAACCTACTTTCTAGTTTACCTACAACCTCTTTCTTCCAAACCTACAACCTCAGAATATTAAACTAATCTTGATAATATAAGCCTAGCCTACCTAGAGTACCACCTACAACCTTAGATCCTACAACTTACATAATGTAGGTAAAAGTGTAGAGTTACTTAGTGAATACGCACCTACGTTAATCGCTAATTACGTTTAAAAAGAAGCTGGAATAGTAGTTAGAAGCAAAATAGGGTTAAAGATCAGCTATTATCAAAGATAAATAGGATATAAAGCAGGAAATTGCTGGCAACGCAATCATTGCCTTGTTTAGAGCAAAAGAGCTATTGAATTTACGGCCTTGGGCAGTTTCGCGCCGAAATTAAAGGTTACGGCGTCGGAATCGAGTTAAAGAAATCGAAATGAAACGAGGATAATAAAATTGTACCGGTGCGGCGGTGTCTTGTTGATGGGACGTCGTAATGACTTCAAAGGGTCGTCACAATAAAACTATTTTTATCTACTAGGTGTGTTCCTAAGGCCAATACGATAGCATGTCAGCAAACTCGAGGTAGATAACGTGTTTGAATTACCTACACAACCATTCTGTTGCATTTATTACTGCCTTTATGTAGGTTTTGTTGCCGGGGCGTTGTGGCGTATGTAGGGGTACCTTACCTACCCAAAATTCTTTGGCATAACTTACCGTGCAAAAATCGTATCCCTCAACAACACTGAAGTAAAAGACCCAACAGCCCGAGAACATTATTGCATTCATAGTCATAGTGAACGCTACTAACATAAACAAGTTTTACGTTGCTTGGTGTTCATTAAAATGGCTTTTAACTTTATGGGATGACCCCTCGATAGAGCACTAGGTAAGTATGGTTCATCCCATTTCATATTGAATATGGGTAGATAGGTAGATACCAACACAAATAACCGCTAATTATCTGGATATAATTTTATTGATCCACTACCAAGGTTTTAGAAACTCCAGGACATCCTTTGAACTGGCTGTACCCAGCTGACTTGGGTGATCAACGATCCGGCGATATGAGTTTATTAATATAGTTTCGAGTCTATATCTCGTCCAAGGCTTCTTTTATAGTAGAAATCACACTGCTCACTCAAATTACTGCTCATAGCAATCACAGTATTACATGACGTTCTTTCATAGTTCATAGCAATATCTTCTTTTTTAAATTGGCGGTAAGTCGAATTAATGAGCCGGATATCCGTTACCATGACAGCATTACTTTCGTTGAGAAAGTAACTACGCCTACAAAAACCGAACATATCCTATGCATTGAGCTATTATCTGAGATTAAGCTCTCTTAAAAATTACCCCATTAAATGTAGTTACCTAGGTACATACATTATCTACTGTTGTGTAAACAAAAGTGTACAGAAAGTTGACAGATTTACAAACTTTTTAATCTGTGTTCTCACTTTTAAAATTTTTAAACGAATCGGACGTGACGCTGATTTTGACAGATGCGATGCGTCAGTTGCTTTTTTTTTTACTTGAAAAATCCTCGCTGATCCTCGCGTCTGTGCTTGCATAGTCGCGTCGCGTTTATTTTGTGTAAAAATATTTGCAAATACTCGTCATATTACCACGTATTAACTGCATATCGATTCTAACAAGATGGTTGCGCGTGTAGCAGGCGTTTTCGATGAGAAAATGACGGAAGCAATCGCTAATTCGAAGATATTGGTGATCGGTGCCGGTGGGATAGGTTGCGAGGTTTTGAAGAATCTTGTTCTAACCGGCTTTCCTACTATTGAGATTGTAAGTAACCGCTTCTGTTTTTAGCTTTTTCACGAGGTTTTACACTAGCATTCATACATCTACCGATGTATCCGAGAGGCCTAACCTTTACCAGGGTATCTCCGTGTGGCACATGACGATAGCTATAACGGGAAATATGTGTCAGCACTTTATATCTGCTATTATCAAAATAGCTAATTGACTATGCAATGAGGGATTTGACAAACCTTAGGTATATAACCTTCTTGGAACACAAGTTATTGTAGGTAGGTAATGAATGTTTTGTTTACACATTCAGGCACTCTTCATTACCATCTAACTTCCATGAAAGTGAACCTAAACTTCATCGGGACAGCATCATCTACACAGAATATAGCATAAGTTACTACCTAATATATAATTTCTGTCCCAGTTCACATTAGATCCCATCAAGCAAAAGCCTAGATGCAGTAAACAGTTTACTAAAAGTAAAAAGTCTCATTTATAAGAAACTGGCACCATTAGATTCTGAAAATTCCTTCTTTGATAAATTAATCTCTTTCAGATTGATCTGGATACAATAGATGTGAGCAACTTGAACAGACAGTTTCTGTTCCACAAGGAGCATGTCGGCAAGTCTAAGGCACAGGTAGCCAAGGATAGTGCCTTGAGCTTCAACCCTAATGTCAATATTACCGCTCATCATGACAGTGTCATTAGGTAAACTCAACTTTTTTATTAGCTTTTTACAATAAGCTCGTGTTAATGTGCATATCAATTTTCCGAAACAAAAAATCCATTGATGCACGGCCGATTCGAACGCACGACTTTTGGATCAAAAGTCGAGATGCAATCCCACTCGGAAACAGTTTATGCCAATATGTAAAAAAAATAACAAAAGCTTTGTTTGACAAGTCTAGTTTCAGGTCAATCAATTTCAATTCTTGTCTATGGCATTTGCAGTGTTGCCTGCAATTTCGCCTATTTTTTATTTTTTTTATGTTACGAGCAGATGAAACAAGCAGATGGCCCATCTGATGTTAAGTGGTAACCATTGTCACGTTTTTAAAATATAATGGGCATGAGTTTCCCTGTGTTGTGGGTACCAGTAGCTACAGGGAACCGAAACCTTTTAGAAACAGAACCTGATGATTTCAAATTCATCTGTTTCAGTTTCCTCAGTGACTTGTTTGTCAAATCAGCTGGTCTTTTAAACCAATAAATATTTATTTTGCAGCAATGACTATGGAGTGTCATACTTCAAGCAGTTCACCCTTGTGATGAACGCCCTGGACAATAGAGTGGCACGTAACCATGTCAACAGAATGTGCCTCGCTGCCAACATTCCTCTTGTGGAGACCGGCACTTCTGGTTACACTGGACAGGTACTTCAAATTATTTAGAATACTAGGTAGCTTGATAAAGTGGGCCTGGCATAAAAAGTAGCCTATGTGTCAATCTAGATCATGGAATATATTATTTCTAAGTTTCATCCAAATTGGATCAGTAGTTTTTGCATGAAAGAGTAACAAACATCCATACATTCTTACAAACTTTCGCGTTTATAATATTAGTAGGATAAGATACTTCATAGTTACCTAATGTATTGTGAAGTGATTTATTTCCTAATCATTATTATGTTTTATGTACTCATAAAAGTTACATTTTCCTGGTAATAGAGTTACTGTTTTGGGCCCACTGTTTAGCATCCATGTGAAATAAACTATTTGTATTTGTAAGATAGGGTATTATTACCTACTACTTACCTATACTTACTATTAGTTATTGACTAGACCATTTTCTTGAAAAGTTTAAAAAGAAAGGTAGCAAGGGAAGGCAATATTACTGAATCAAAAAAGGAATTGATTTTTTTTTTCTATTCAAAGAAACCATTTTTTTTTAATCGTTTTTTTTAGGGACCTTGAGTCGACACACGACTATGTCGGTCCCATATTTAATTCTACCAACTCATTGACCATTTATTTAAAAATAACCATAATGAAGCAATTCCCATCAACACACTAGAATTTCAACGTTTCTCATTCTTACAGGTGGAAATAATTAAAAAAGGCCTCTCGCTATGCTACGAGTGCAACCCAAAACCAACTCAAAAAACTTACCCGGGCTGCACAATCCGTAACACACCGTCCGAGCCGATCCACTGCATTGTGTGGGCCAAGCATCTGTTTAATCAGCTGTTTGGTGAAGAGGACAAGGATCAGGATGTGAGTCCGGATACCGCGGACCCGGAGGCGGCCGGTGAGGCCGGAGCTGATGCTATGATCACTGAGAGCACTACTGCAGGTATTTTGATATAATGTTAGAAGTTGGAGACTGTAATGTGTATGTGAATGTGCTCTGGCTTTGAATTTTTAAAAGAAAGCTTCAAAACTCTTTCGGTACCTATTGCTTTTGTTATTTTTAATCATCAGTTTGAAAGAAAATAAACATCCTACTAAATTATAAACACGAAAGTTTGTATGTATGGATTTCTTTTACTCTTTCGCTTAAAAACTAGACATAGACAGACATTTATTTGCTTATAAAGTAACACACAAAATACACCTACAGAACTAAACTAACAACACTACAAAGAAATAAAAATAAATAAACTATTGATTATTTGGATGAAACTAGGAATATATAATTGTCCGTGACCTGGATTAACACATAGGCTACTTTTTATCCTGGAAAATCAACGCGATCCAACGAGACGTGGAAGAAGTCGCGGGCGGAAGCTAGTTATTGTCTATTTCACACTGCACCATTTAGTCTACTAAGCAAAGTTTGTACTATGGTTATATAACCAAATAACTGATAGAATATGTAGGTTGTAAATTTTTTTGACAATTTATTCAGAAATTAACTTTAAATTTCAGGCAACGTAGACCGCAAAAGCACGCGCGCCTGGGCAGCCGAATCCAACTACGACCCTGTGAAGCTATTCTCCAAGTTATTCGGCGATGACATTCGATACTTACTCTCTATGGAAAACTTGTGGAAGCAACGGCGGCCCCCTACGCCTCTAGACTGGCACTCCTTGCCTGGGAAGGACAGTGCGCCGGCGAGGCACTCGGGACTGCCTGATCAGAGGTGTTGGACTGTGCACGAGTGTGCTCAGGTAGGTAGCTAGTTATATGTACTCTTTATGTAAAACTTGTGGAAGGTCTCTACCCCATTCAACAATCCATTCACAAGCCATTCGTTGCATAAACGAAACGAATATAGCGTAAGCCGCGTTTAGATTACGCGGCAGTGGGAGGGAAGTAGGCATGAGCCTAATATAAACACGATAATGCCTCTGTCCCGGCTTATGCCCATGTTCATGCCCTTGCTCCCTAATAAGAACAATGGCGATGTTGCTGTGACAATAAGTCCGGAATTATTCGCGGCATTAATGCCGGCAGCGGCATGAGCTGAGTGTGAACACCGGCCTCAGTGGTGCGTCTTGGTAGACATGTACGTCGAGCAGTAGATGTTTGTCTATTTTAGTTTATGTAAGTATCTTATTAAAATGTTTGAATTGAACTGACATTTCCAAGCCAAATAACTATTCTATTATCGTAGGTGTTCGCAACCAGTATAGCAGCTTTAAATGCAGACCTGCAATCTCGGCCCGAAGGAGATCATCTCGTGTGGGACAAGGATGAAAAACACGCGATGGACTTCGTAACCGCCTGCGCCAATATACGAGCGCACATCTTCAATATACCCCTCAAATCGCGCTTTGAAATCAAATGTAAGTGTTATACAAACCATATCAATCAGGCGAGTGAGAATGCAAAGCAAGCTCGTATGAGTTCGGGGCCAACTCTGGTGACCGAGTTTTTAGGCCGCTTTAAGGCCTCCCAACTGCTAGAGCCGGAAACGACAGTTTAACGTACCCTCCGAAGCACGGAAACGTTCAGATGTAAATGCCACTAGCGGTCATCCATCCAAATAGTGACCGCGCAGAACGTTGCTTAACTTAGGTAATCGGTGAAGATATAAGAGCGCTTCATGAGAATGCTAAAAATTATTCATCCAGGAAATCAATAGAACATATTATAATTATTACAGCAATGGCGGGCAACATAATCCCAGCGATCGCGACCGCCAACGCAATAGTCGCCGGTCTGGCTGTCCTACGGGCGCAGTCCATTCTACGCGGCGACCACGCGACCAGCGTCTATCTGCGACCCAAGGTTAACCATCGCGGCCAACTCTGCGTGCCTGACAAAAGTAAGAATAATCAATTACGAATTGTGCTATGTCGTAGTGAGTTTCAACCCCCATACATAAAAATATTTGGTGTAGCGTTGAATAGGCCACCCAAATCAACATCTTAGGGACTTTAATAAATAAGAGCACACATTATTAAGTGGCTGCTGACTCTTAGAAATAGGATGCTTTTTGTCAAGAGCTTTCATATAATAAACTAGCCGTCGCCCGCGTTCTAGACCCTTTAGAGTGTGACTTTTCAAAATTGCTTTCTTAGTGCACCCCTACACTACATAAGGATACTACCTTCCAAATTTCATACCTCTAGACTTATGGTTTAGGCTGTGCGTTGATTATCAGTCAGCTTCAAAAGAGTTTTATATATTGATGATGATAATATCTAATTCCAGAACTCATTCCACCGAACCCGAAATGCTACGTCTGCTCTCCGAAACCAGAAGTAGCACTCGCCTGCAACCTCAAGCAATTAACACTCAAAGACCTGAACGGCGCTCTCAAAGACGGCCTGAACATGCAAGCGCCTGACGCCACAATCGAAGGCAAAGGTGTTGTCGTCCTTTCATCAGAGCCGGGAGAAACTGACCATAATAATGATAAGACCCTACAAGAAATTGGATTGAATGATGGTTGCGCGTTACTAGTTGATGACTTCCTACAAAACTACGAAGTCAGAGTTCGCTTGCAGCAAGAAAATGAAGAAAAATCCTGGCGCTTGATAACCGATAGCGAAGCGCCCGCGCCATTATCCAAAAACGGCTCAGAGGTCGGTCCCTCAGACTCAAAATCTGGTCCGTCTGACCCTAAACCTGGTCCGTCGAAACCGAAAGAAGACAGCGATGATGATTTGGAAATAGTCGAGGAAGACGGTGATGAGCCGGTGGAGAAGCCGCCAAAACGCAGGCGCTTGGATGAAGAGGATGTTATAGAGATTAACTAGACTTGTAATAGGCTAGAGACCCGGTACAAACAGATGAGATAATAAAGGTATTTCGTACACCTTTTATGCAGGCAATATCGCGCGGGAAAACTAGTTATTTGGACTGATATGCGTAATTTCATGTATGATTCTCACACGCGCGCCCTTTGCGCTCTTTTGGTTTTTTATATAGCCCTTAACCAAAGGATGATCGAGACGCGCACAACAATATGTCATAAGTCAAATTCTGATGAGTAGCTTTGGAGTTAAGAGGAAACAGATGAACATACCATACATACATACCGATCAAAATCATATACCCTCCTTTTTACTTCGCCGTAGTCGGGTAAAAAATAAGGTACTAAATCGATAATGATTTTAAATAATTTTAATTTCTTCACTCGTAAATTAGTGAAAAATGTACTCCAATGTGATCTGAAGTAAGAAAAAAAGCAATTTCAAGCAAAAACTATTCTGTAAATTACTATTCTCGGTAGTGATAGAACCATCGTTCAAAATAATCAAGTAGGCAAAATCTTAATGAAGCCTTACTCTAAATTTTTTGTCTAAATTTCTCTGTAAATTTTATATAATTCCGGTCTCTAGTTAATAATTTAGTTAGATTTTAGAAAATAAACAAAGCTACTGTATTCAGCAACAGTTGTAAAGTTTTAAAATTGGTCTGAAGTTCGCGTTAAACGCAGAAATGTAGAATACAGTACACGCGATATAACTATAACACTAAGGACAGAAATACATAAACTCATAACCTTCTTTATTCTGTATAACTGGTTAAAATTATATCGTTGTTAAAGAGATTGTATTCTCATAATTAAAAACTACGTGAATACTGTGAATAGGCCCTTAGTTACTTCGAACGCATAGGTATATGGAGCGTACTGTAGTTACGGTCATATTACACTGCCCCTAAGTATAGCAATAAAAAATCTAGGCAATTCTCGATAATATACGTAGGAAGTAGATAGTTGAATGTTTACTCCTTGAGTATAATATTTTGTAGGCATTTTAATGAATACTACTTACGACAGTGTGTCATAATAAAACCACTTCCGGAAATACAAGAAAAGTTGTTCATATTGGTACTTTAACTCTTCAAGTTTTCGGAAGTGGTGTTATACAGCCTGTTTTACTATCTATACAAAACTTTTTAAGCATCAAGGTATTAATCGATGACGTTGCTTATATTTCGTAAGTGCTTATAGTGTAATCAAATTATTTCTATTTTTATACCAACATGTATACCCTAACTATTGAATATGATTAATGTTGGTTCATATTTTAGCGTTTACTCGTAAATTGTTACTTACATCAAAGTTTGAATTGTAAGCATTTTATAACTTTCTAAAAAATATCCCACGCACTACAGCGTCAAGTAAATTTATGTACCTATGGATGAAAAGTGGCCCATTGACGTGGTATAAATAAATTATTGTCTTGAATAGAAGCAAAGGCATGTATGTCGGTCGTATCTGAAGCTCCAAAAATCATACCTTATATTGAATGAAACAAGCCACGCCTGACAAGTTAGAAACACATGACCTAGATTTTTTAATTTACGTGCCCCAGTTTGTCTCCACTTCTTTTTAGGTTATTTATAAGTACCTACTCGTAGAAGATAATTAACTTATCTCTTAGGTATTGTCTCCTGTCTCATTGGATGTTATATTTAAGAACAATTTATAGTTTACCTAAGCTAATGTAATTTTTAGAAGTTCGTGAATAAATTATAATACTGTAAAAACTATTGTTTTTATTATATTATCAGCGATAGCAGGTACCCACTGTTGTTTCTATAGGAAAAGTTGTTCAAATTGATGGGTACTCCCCGAAGTTTTGCAGGAGTGGTGAGCAGAAGAAACGGCTCATATTTTTATTCCTTCCAAAATGAATTATCCATTTGATCAATCCGCAATGTACTGACTTTTATTTAGGTCAAACTAATCTTTGACCTACAAAGCAAGGTCTGCATAATTTTTTGAAAGATACGGCGTATAGTATTATATGATCTGTGATACGGCGAAGATAAAATGATTTAGGTCACACCTCTAAAAATATTTTCATGGTCGACTGTTAGAAAACAGCCATCCTACGTTCCGTATATGTATACCTACAGTACATCTCGAACGCCCACTTAGTTATGAAAGGCCATAACAAATAACTCGTATTCACCGAAGAGTTTCATAACTAAGAAACTTAAGTACTTTTTTAACACTAGCTTTGTGCTTACACACTTTTATCTAGTGGGATCGTTATAGGCAGACAAGTAAAAGTAACATACCTAGCTACAAAAATTAAGACCACCTAACATACCTACCTAGGTAGGCATCTACTTTCAAAGTAGGAAGTTTTTTAATAGGTACTTAAATAACTGGGCTTACTTTGTTAAGTTTTCTCACACGCTACAAAGTGATTGTTATCAACTTAATGGGTCGTTACTAGTTGGGGCCAAGCACCTGTAAACGTAGTGCGCGTAGGTACCTACCTATACTATCCACCTAAAAGAGCACATGTATGCTATTGCGTACACTATTTAGACCTTTTGATAACATGATGGCATGGCATGGCACAGAAAACTCATTAGTTATGGCTAATAAGTTGGCGCTAACGCTAACCAGAATATAATGGAAGACCAACATGAAGCTTAGCTGTTACTTTTACAAAATATCCAGGAGCATACTATGGGGTATTTTTAGATACCCCCGGGTGCAGGGAATTTAATTTTTTTCCTTCAATGCCACTTTTTAGTCCACTGTGACCCTGTATATGCATGCAGGCTTTGTCGTGTCGTTCACGACGTTCACAGTACAAAGACATATAAACCTACTTGTTGCATGATATAATAAAAAGGTCCAACAGAAACGACGCGCACTGTAATGCGTATGATGAACATCATAATAACAGTAATTTAGATATTATGGTACCGTTTTAAATGCAAATACATGGATACTTTCACTAACAGACAAAAGAACAAAATTATATGGTTTTCTGGGCTGCATAGAGACCTAATTATTTTTCCAACAGCGATGATATCTGATAATACCTAATAATTACTATTTCTCTGTAAAGATATTCCAAGACAGGTAATTATCATGCAGAGGTTTGCATTGCTATTGTACAATATTCTGATAATAGCTAATGAAAATCTTAGAAAATAAAAATATTATTTTGTTTCTTATTTAATTTATTGCGACATAAAATTTGAGTAAATCTAGTAAATATTTCGAAACACAAAAATAAATATTAGACACAATCAAATGCTTTTAGACGGATTTTATCCACACACATAAAATCAAATAAAAACAAAGTTATTCACTCCACTTAAATTAACAACACACAATGATGGAATAAAATAATGCAATAAACACACATTTATGTATTGCTTTAAACTTAGAAGACCAAATACTTTAAAACTGGGATGTTATACTTGTCTTGTTAGGTACTAAAGAAACTTAAGCTAAAGAAAATAAGTGTTCTTCTCCAAAACTGGACCGGAACACTAAAAACAGGTCCCGAAGTAACCATTACATAATTCTAAAGTAAATGCAATGACAGAATTAATATTACTAGCAGGATAATCTGGAAATACACTTATTACTATGCACCACTTGAAAATACCACAAATAGGTGTAAAATAGCAGTGAATCACGTTTAAAGACATTATGTTTTGTATAAAGGTACATTTATAACACTAAATAGGTACAAATAGGCTTCTAAAACATTCACGAATACATTCATTGCTCAAGCATACACAATATCCTAGCCTAGCCACCTTTAAGTATCAGATAATTAAGATTTAATAATCTTACTAGATTACTTCACTGGTAGTACTCCATACTCTATTAATAAACGCTCAACATCGGTGGCAAAGAAATCATTCCCCAACTCGGTGGCCAACTGAATAAAATTGCCAATCATCTGACCACCTTTGTACACCAGCAAAGCAGGCACACCTTCGGACCTGAACAGTCGGCTCATGCCAGTTATATCTGCTAATATTCGGCAGAACTTCATATCTCTGTAATCCGCTGACAATACATCTAAACACCCGTTCATAGTTTCACAAGCGCGTGATTTCTGGTTGTGGATATGAATGATCACTGTTACTTTGGGATCCTCTTTGTCGATAGCATCTAGAAATTCCTCTTTTGAGGTCAAAGTCGTCACATTACCGAACTTAGGAGGCTTACGTAACTGGGACATTAGCTCCTGCATGCGCTGCTTCTGGTACTGCATCAGAAAGTCTTCGTCCATCAGTTCATTGAGTTCATCTTCGATTTCCTCAATTTTCTTGTCCTCCTCCGCCTCGCGGTCGGGTTTAACGGTGAGCGTGAGTTTAGTGGCTAAAGCAATACGCTCTTTTTCTAATTCAGCGCGGTTTTCAGCTTCTAACTGCTTGAATCTACGCCAATCTTCAAGGACCCCTTTGGGGCCCGTGTTGTTGGCTGTGCCGTTCCATTTATTGACAGGTGCTGGAGGCAGCTGCGATGTATTGGCCTCGCTTTTGATCGGATTCCCTTCTTCATCGCCGCTTCTATCATCGTCAGAATCACCGCCTTCGTCTTCGCTGCTGCTGCAGTAATTTTGTAGCTTTTCACCCAAGATCTTGTCGTCTAATGTAGCCATAGTTTAGTTTTTATCTGAATTACCGGGTCACGTTATACACGTACCAAGTACCAACCAGCCGATAATAGAAAATATAACAATTAGTTTATTATTCTCTCACAAAATGCAAACAAAATGCTAAAAAATCGCAAACACGCACCACCCAAACAACCAAAGAGAATGAAAAAAAAGACAAACAACTATAATCTTTGATTTGATTTGATGAATGAATGAAAAGAATGAAACATACGAACAAAATTAACCTTTCACCGACCGACCATAAAGACTACTTACCGGGCTGGACTGAACATGGAAAAACAAATTGCCAGCCCAAAATAAAATTTCATTTCTGGTAGCTTTTCGGGCGCAGAATGCAGACTATGACCATAGACAATAAGTATGTCATGTTAAGTTACTGTCAAACAATTATTTCTTTCTGCTGAAAAATGAAAAATCGATTGAACATCGTGTGCGATAGGTTTGTTTGTATTTTAGATTTAACATAAATGAAAGAAACATTAAATAAGCGAAAGGACAGTGCCAAAACGGTAGAATGAGTGAGTAAAACCATTGCGCTACATAAAATTGACTATTTATCCGAACAACTACACGAACGTAACGTATTACTGTTGTATTTTCCAGGCCATATTTTAGATCGAGTTCGCGACGTGGATGCGAACAATAGCGAAGCTGTGAAGGAGGCATTGTCTGTATTCTTTCAGAATTTGCTGAAATACAAGAGCATAGACTGTAACCGATGGCTGCGGGCACTAGAAAATGTGATAAACCGGTACGTAACCTCTCAGCGCAATGTGCACCATTTCTATCAAAAAAGTAGGTAAGGTACATAAGTAATCATACTAATTTAATTTGTTGAATTACGATCACTGCACTGCATCAGAAGACAAGTAGAACTTGTAAAAAAAACAGGTAGCTGGATGAAATACCAGTGGGGAGTGGCTTACCTTATTTTGATTATTCTCTAATACTAATACTATGTAACCTATCTTTTTATTTCATAAAACTCCCTATTGGACCTAAACCACTAGAGATATTTCGTAATATACTCATTAAAATATAGATAGATAATTCTTTACTGTACTTACACAAAATATGTCATACAAAAGCGAGCTTAATACTTGCAAGCATTTTGTACCAGCTAACTTATATAAATATAGTCCCCTTAATGGCACTATGTCGAACAATAAGAAGCTCAGCGTCGGATAAAGGAAGCAATATTTTATTAATATTTTTGTTTTTAGGTTTCCGAAGTTCTGTGGTATACATCGTACAACAATAGAAACATATGTGGGGCATTTCTTGTTATCTAATAACTACTTCAGTGTAGTAGAAGCAGCTAAATGTGCACATGCTGTGCAGCAAGTAAGTATTCAGTTAGGTCCACATTTTTTTTAATATTCTCCAATTTTGGAATAACAAAGCAATTATTTCATCCACAATCAGCTAATTACCTCCTGCACAATGGATGACCTTATAGGCTCCGACCATGGGGTAGAAGTAGCAAAGTTCTATTCGAACCTAGTTTAGTTTGGTCCAGCCAGCCACAAGCAAGAAGAAGAGGCAGAGCTAATTATTACTGACATGGCATAAAAAAAATACAAGAAGTTTGATATCCTAATATAATCCTATAACACAAAAAGGGCCCGGCTGTGGCCTAGTTGCGGAAACAAGTCCGCCGAACAAGTATCATAATTTAATGGTTTCCAATTACTCATTGATTTAACTTTCTTTATTTATACCATTCCGTTTCCTTACCTGTCCGTTTTAAACATAATTATATAGAATTATACAGGGTGTTACCAGACCACTTCCGAAAACGAAAGGGGGAGCTACAGCACACCAAAACCCAACCAAAAAAAAAATCAGTTATCCTGAAAAATAATTATAGCCGGAGAAAACAATGTTTAAAGATTTGTATTTATTTCGCCAGCCCGCAATGTACGCATTCACGTGGGTAAGGTCGAGGCGTAGTACTATTATTTATTCTGTGTCGTAAGTGCCTACTAACGTAGGTAGGTACTAACGTAGGTCGCTCGCACGTCGCGTACTTGAATGACCCGCGATGAACTCTCAGCTGTTCATGCTGTAGTAGACGTAATCTGCGTGCTGCGTGTACATTGCTGCTTTATTTATTTTATTTGTTTTTTTGCTTTTTTAAATGAGATAATTAGGTAGATATGTCTTATTATGTTGTACTGTGTGTATGTAACTAAAAAAAAAATTCAAAAGAGATAGTCAAGTTTTATAGACCAGAAGCGAAATTTAATAAAAAAAATACAAAACTGAACAAAAACTAGAACTCTTATAGTTTTAACGAAATAAAAATCAACAGGTAAGTATCTACAACTCAGAATAGCTTAAGGCTGCCTAATACGTCCGCACTCTCCGACCGTCCGAGCAAAAGTGTCAGGCGATGCGCCCCGCTGCAAACCCGTCACGTCACGTCAGCCGGCGGCGCGGGGACAGGCCACGCCCCTCTTGCTATGGTTTTCTGTTACACGGCCTCTCCTGACGAGCGGTCGACCTCGTCCGCTGCCATGGGATGCTCGCGACTGGTCCTCAGCTGTCGAGATTATCAGTCTCGTCAGCTAAAATCAGCAGGAAAATTGGACACAATAGAACTCATCACTTAAAATTTCCATCTAACGCCATACTTCTTTCTAAAACTTCATTCAAAATTATCCATTCATCACCAATCGTTATTCACACTATCAATCTCAATGTATCCACGTTCATACTATATATATATATGTATAGGACACCTATAACATTCATACATATCAATCTCATTCGAGGGCCCCCATTCACTCACACAACCTGACCAGTTAGGAAAACGTTAGCAGTGACTAGTATGCCTGACAGTGCTTTTCAGAGCTACTGCCCTGCCGTGGTAGAGAATTGCACTCGATACCAACGTGAACCGGTAGAGAATCACACTCGATACCGTGAAAAAGCGTGGCAGAGAATCGCACTCAATACCAACGTGAACCGGCAGAGAATCACACTCAATACCGTGAAAAACCGTGGCAGAGAATCGCACTCAATACCAACGTGAACCGGCAGAGAATCACACTCAATACCGTGAAAAACCGTGGCAGAGAATCGCACTCAATACCAACGTGAACCGGTAGAGAATCACACTCGATACCGTGAAAAACCGTGGCAGAGAATCGCACTCAATACCAACGTGAACCGGTAGAGAATCACACTCGATACCGTGAAAAACCGTGGCAGAGAATCGCACTCAATACCAACGTGAACCGGTAGAGAATCACACTCGATACCGTGAAAAACCGTGGCAGAGAATCGCACTCAATACCAACGTGAACCGGTAGAGAATCACACTCGATACCGTGAAAAACCGTGGCAGAGAATCGCACTCAATACCAACGTGAACCGGTAGAGAATCACACTCGATACCGTGAAAAACCGTGGCAGAGAATCGCACTCAATACCAACGTGAACCGGTAGAGAATCACACTCGATACCGTGAAAAACCGTGGCAGAGAATCGCACTCAATACCAACGTGAACCGGTAGAGAATCACACTCAATACCGTGAAAAACCGTGGCAGAGAATCGCACTCAATACCAACGTGAACCAGTAGAGAATCACACTCAATACCGTGAAAAACCGTGGCAGAGAATCGCACTCAATACCAACGTGAACCAGTAGAGAATCACACTCAATACCGTGAAAAACCGTGGCAGAGAATCGCACTCAATACCAACGTGAACCGGTAGAGAATCACACTCAATACCGTGAAAAACCGTGGCAGAGAATCGCACTCAATACCAACGTGAACCTGTAAAGAATCACATGAAGGTACCTGATACCAGAAAATGTGTCATCCACTTGAAACACACGAGGAGGTAGCCCTTTTACCATAAACATCAGCAACAAACCGTTCGGCCTTCCTCAATCAGGACTAGGCTTTAACATAAGAGGGTTGTGCTGTAGCACAAAATTTATAAGAGCAGAGTTCATCAGTTGCGTACGTGTTTACAAACTTGTAGCCCGGATACGATGGCAAGAACTAGAACTACGATACCGTGTTTTTCTCGTCGTGGTGTATGCGCTCGTGACCTGCTGCGTTCACGGTGAGCGCTGGTACTAAAACCATGGCTAGAATGTCACGTGTGTTGCCGCGGAGTGTACCCTCACGAAAAACTGCGCGACCGCCGGTCTCGCGAATGCCTGCTTCGCGAACGCCGACCCCGCGGGCACCGCGAGCGTTGCTCACGCGACCTGGATCGAGGCCTTCTATCCATTTCTTCTAGCTTCTTCTAAAAACACAATCGCAAAACACAATAAACACTGATTAGTAGAACCTCGTAATGAGGGTAGGCAGATAATTTTCGACACGTTCACTGCGGAGTGCGGACGTTTTACCAAAGCAAAAGAAAAGGGGAAAAAGTAACCGAAAAACAACCGATTTTAATGTGTGGGTGAGATCTATCCTTGGTTAACGCTCAACGTTCCAATGAGGCGTTCAGTGACGTCCAACGACGACACAGCACTCTCAAAAAGAGGCTCACACGTTGTGCTAGCATCGCAAGCTGGCACCGAAACTCTGGGGTCGTGAACTCTGCAACTAGCACTTGCACTGCTAGGGGCAGTGCACGCAGGCGTGACTGCGGCATGTAGACATGATGATCAAGCTGGCAGCCACAATGGCACGCACATCTGTTGCCATCACCTCCGATAGTGAAACATAGATGACACTTCACGCGACCTGTTTTAACTCACTTGGGAATGGATCGAATAATCCATTTCTAAACAACATTAGTGAACAGCCAAAGCGTTTTACATCCATAAAACGCTATGAAAACCATAAAATTGATGATTTCTCTTCACAATCTTACTGCGGGTACATAAAAATAAAATTAATTTGACCATATGGGCTTGAGAGCAATCCCACTTCTGATTTTATAGACCAGAAGCGAAATTTAATAAAAAAAATACAAAACTGAACAAAAACTAGAACTCTTATAGTTTTAACGAAATAAAAATCAACAGGTAAGTATCTACAACTCAGAATAGCTTAAGGCTGCCTAATACGTCCGCACTCTCCGACCGTCCGAGCAAAAGTGTCAGGCGATGCGCCCCGCTGCAAACCCGTCACGTCACGTCAGCCGGCGGCGCGGGGACAGGCCACGCCCCTCTTGCTATGGTTTTCTGTTACACAAGTCAATTTTTTTTTTCGCGATTTTTTTCGCTTAATGTTTTCAGTATCATGGTCTGATTGGAACCTCCAAGTTTTCGGAAGTGGTCTGGTAACACCCTGTATATATGTTGGAGACTGCTTTTCTCAGTGGGCGTAATGCGGGTAGGAGTCGGTACAAATGAAAACGCATGATTACAAATCAAATTAAAATGGCTACGAGCTAAACAAACAGGAATAGCACTTCTAATATTCGCAACTACGGAACGCGGACAGTTTCTACACGACCGCACGGCTCGACCGATGAAGCAAGAATGTGTTGCGCCCGCCTCCGAGCGTAGCGCCGGGTCGCTTGTGACGTAGACTCCGTCGAGCGCCACCTGTGGTCTGCCGGCGGCGTTCCGAATAATCAAATGAGTGACCGTGTTACCAACTTGATTACGACAAATTAAATTAGAATTTTTTAAAAGTAACTTAAAGGTAAAAAATAATGTCAGAAGTAAAGCAAGTAGTCAGATTTATAGCTTCCTCCGACATATATCTGTTGAAAACGGACAGGTAAGGAAAAAAATTAAAAAAAAAAATCTATAATGTACCCTACTGTGTGTATTTTGTCAAAGAACGTTTTTTAATTTCATTCAATTTATAAAAAAAATTGTTGTAATTTTCTTTGTGAATAAAAAAAAGATTTATGATAATTTATTGTTCAAAACAGGTAAGACCGGTGCAAGAAAAAGCATCTACATTAAAATACTGCTGGTCAGAACAGATGATTGCACTGTGTGACACAGCCCACAGGCTCATCGACACCTTATTCACTAGACATGGGGGAGTCTATATCACTAAGAACACTCAAGTAAGTTACCTATTAGGCCTAGAGTATTTTAGTGAGCATGAATAATATAAATTAACTGGGAACTTAAAGATATGTCATACAAATTATAAGTACTTACCTATTAAGTACTTAAGTAGTCTATTTAAGTATACTTAGCCTTTTACATCTATTGAAGATGATTTTTACAGGGTCAGGAGGCAACCTATGCCTACACTTAATGGGATACTGTAGTGCCTGGGACAGTGTCTATAGTATACTAATAGCATAAATACTTACTTATTAGCCACCTAGCGGTAAATATTGGCGTAACCTATCAGGGTTCATATTGGAAGCTATTACCTACTTTATTTAAAATCTTTTGTACCTTCAATATGAATTTAATAAAGGACTTGAATAACTTTTTTTTTTTTCGTTATTAGAAAGAGGGAAACCAAATTCTGGCCAATTCAACGCTGCACGAAGTATTGGGCGAGATTCAGAGCATTGCAGGTGAAGAAAATGTTGACGATAGAACAACAGTCTTGAGCACCAGACTTAGAAATGTACTTATCTTCATTCAGGCCATGCTAGTGTAAGTAAGGTTTTAAAATTTTTTTTGTGTAATTTTATCTAATGCATGTAAATATGCATATACTGGATATGTAGTATGCATTAACGCGTATCTTTTTGAGCAGACTGATCTGAACGTAGGCGCAAACGAAAACTCGGCCACTGTGCAGTTGTTTCACACTGGTCAATTGTAGCGCTTGTGGCAGGCTTGCTTAGTCGAATCTTCACTGATTATCTAAGATTAATAAGATTGAAATAACTAATAATGCAATAATATAAAGATTCAACACATTTTTCACCATTAATATTTTCCTACAGAGAAATCTACCCAGTAGCGAAACCAATTGAACCTAAATTGGTACTAGCAGTGATACTGCAGGCATTGACCGCGCCGCCGAGGAACGAGGACTCTAGCAATACAACTACCATCAAGATACAGGCTTTGAGGACGTTGGATGCCTTTATAGAGTGGTGAGTACCTAAATAAATAGATAAATACTAAAAGAGTAGACATTATGACTTGAGTAGCATCCGCCGACTTCGTCCGCGTCCCCTTTGATCCTGTTGATTTTCCGAAACAAAAAGTAGGGAGGTTACGAGCTATATATATTCCAAGTTTCATCAAAATCAGATCAGTAGTTTCAGCGTGATCGAAACACAAATATCCAAACTTTGACATTTATAATATTAGTAGGACTACGATTCGTAATCAGGACATAATATTAACTCTTAACTTTTTATAAGATATAGGCAGTTGATATTAGTATATTTAAGCACAGGTATTATTGATCTAAAATATTCATCTAAACATATTTGTGGTCTATTTTCAGCTTGGGCTCAAACTTGATTCCATTCTCAGCGTTAGTCTTCAGATTCGTGATGCAAACACTCAAGTGTAGTTCCGAGAATCTCAGCAAAGAAACCAGGTAATAAATTAAGGGCAAAAATATGCATAGAGTGGAATTGTTTGACATTAAAAAAGAAAGAATGTTCAAAAAATTTCCTGAGTCTATACTAGACATGACCAAGAGGAGCATGAGAAAGATTATAATAGTAATAGTATTTACATATTATTTTCCTTAGTCCTGCAACTACTAAGTACTAATTTCTAGATACCTACTACAGATAAGTAAAATTAAAACCATCCATTTCAGATCAATGACATTACTTGTTTCGTTACACTAGTTCTCTACTAGAAGTAAAAGCTCGTGTTATTTCAGCAAAGTGCGTATAGCAGCGTACAGCAGCCTTGCGAAATGGTTGGACTGCTTGCACGTGTACCGACCGACAGTTGACGGTCAGGCGCGCGCCTGGCAGGATGAACTGACGGCGCATATCATCAGTGACGTCACACCCGTCAAACATGTTATGCAACTTACGGTAAGGATATAACATAAAAAAAATACTCAAAAACTACCGATTATTTAGCTCTGTTGTTACTTACTGAGTAAAATATCCAAAGGTAAGGTAAAAAAAGTATAATTAAGCCTGCCGCAGGATTCGAATTGGCACTGTTTTCTAGGACATTACCAAGCATGTAAATAAACATAGATTCGGTTAGGTACCAGGGTATGTAATAGTTGTGGTATGTAGAGTTTTTCATTTATTTTGTAGCCAAACGCGCAACCAATGAAAAATCTCAGCAAGAAGGCGCGAAAACGTCTCACCAACACGATGCTAAGAGAGAGCAATATAGCATCGCATATGCCGGGGGTAAAGGACAAAAACAATTTGTAAGTTTCATCTCACATTTGTCTCACAACTTTCAAGCTCTTCCCTTCTTAGTTGAAGTTAAAAAAAAGTATAGCATTGCACAATCGTTTAAAGAATTGTTAGTTATTGTTTTTAGTTGGTTCACAATGTAAAATGTAATGTTGTTAATTATATTTGACTTGGTTCACTATGTATATTAGTACATCTTTTAGAGTCTACTAATGAATAAAAAAAAATATAGCTCCTTAAATCGAGCAAGTGAAATATCAATCGTATCACAATGAATTATGCATTATTTTAATTGTAATTAGTTAATATAGGGAACCATAATTAGTTGTCCCAGGCACTACAGTGTCTTGTTAAGTGTAGGCATAGGTTGCCTCCTGACGCTGTATAAATCATCCTCAACAGATGTAAAGGCCTACTAATATAGGGAATAAAAATATGTTTCATAGATCGGACAAGACTACTGATGAAGTCGCAGTGGCAGCTTTAGAGTGCGCCGAAACATTTTTATTAGTCTGCGGTGTTTTTCTGAAGACTACAATTCATAAGGTAAAAATAACCGAGGAAATATAACACATAATGAGACTTAAAACCTTTCACAGAATGATGGACGCAGTGCAATGTCTCACAGAACACGTTATCAGTGAACGTACTCTGTGAGGCATTGATATCGACTCTTCCGTCATTTATCCTCATTTTGCTGCACTGTCAGTTGCTTGTTTCAAAATCTTAATATTTATTGTTTTTTTTCTAGGAATTCCAAGAGTTTCTAGTTCGGGAGTGTTTTACAATTCAAGATCACGGAGCTGACCGGGCGATGTGTCTTCTGCGCGCCTTAGGTAAGTGTCGTTGCCTTAGTTTTCTTTTTCATTTAAAAAAAATCATTTTTTTTTAATTTTTAACCTTTTTTGTCCCATTTCTAGGCAAAGGTCTACTCCAAAATCTTTTACTTTTCTTTCTCCAGGGTCGAAAAATTCTTATTTATTTAATTCTTAATATTTCAGAGGCGTGTCGTAAAAGCTGTTCTGTGAAAATCCCGCCGCCGACTCAGTACTGCTTGCATCTGTACAGCGTTCTCATCAATAGTCCGGAAAGAGAGGTTATTCTTAATATTTTATTCTGCGCTCAAACTCTTTGATCTTAGTAGATACTACTATTTTTAGTTAGTGCTATCCCACTGCTGGGTGAAAGTCTCCTCAATCTATTACTATTCTTAAAAGATTATACATCCTACTAATATTATAAACACAAAAGTTTGTATGTATGGATGTTTGTTACTCTTTCACGCAGAAACTACTGATCCGAGTTGAATGAAACTTGGAATATATATTGTCCGTGAACTGGATTAACACATAGGCTACTTTTTATCCCGTGAAATCAACAGGACTCAAACGAACTCGCGAGTGGAAGCTAGTGATTTATACAATAAAAGTATACGACACCAATAAAACCATTGAAACGAGACATATTTATTTCTTTTTTGAAACGAGACTGAGTTTTATTGAGTTCCCGCAATATAAACTACTGACCTACTCTAAGCCTTCATACATTATAATAAAGCTGAACTTACAAATATATTTCAGATCTCAAAATTCTGCTCACAAGCATTACTCGACATCAGAATGCACCTACACTGCTCGCCACCGTCCCTCTCTTTCACACTGGAGGAGAAATCGCTAATTAAGAAGAAGAAAGAAGAGGGTAGGAAGAGGACTTCGGAAAAAAATCGGGCTGTTTTGGAAAGGCTTATTGGAATTGATTGGTTTGTAATAAAAGTATTTTTTGTTCACACGCTTTTATTTTTAATAAAACTAAAACTCTTTTTGTACCTAACTTTGTAACTTGTAACCACATTTTTGCAAATAAATCATTTGAATTTGAATTTTGAATTTGTAGTCAAAAAAACATCATCAAAGTTGGCCAAAAGCTGACAAACTTGCTTATTCATGAACATTGAAAAAACATAGGTTTTTCTTACACAGGATGAACACGGATGACCCTGATGCAGTGATCACGATTCCAGACGAGCCAACTGCTAAACGCTCCCGTGAATCCATTGACGATTCAGAGGTTACAGAAAACGTCAGCATCAGCTCAGATTCAGTCGACTCCGTTGACATATGCACTGATTCAGACGATGAATCGATTTTACAAAATGAACCTATAAGTGAAGTTATAGATGATGACGTAGTTATCTATGTACCTCTTGAACAGGACGCCAATAGCGGTGATTCGGGAATACA
The DNA here is from genome assembly GCA_918843925.1 of Eulithis prunata. Lineage (NCBI taxonomy): Eukaryota > Metazoa > Arthropoda > Insecta > Lepidoptera > Geometridae > Eulithis > Eulithis prunata. The sequence continues at coordinate 1,689,634 of OU974019.1, read as the reverse complement.
CAATGAACCAACCCAAGTTGTGAGCAATGAACTACAAGGAGTATTTAATGAACCAGCGATTGATAATGTAGACAGTCTTGAACCAACGCAAGATTCTATTGACTTAGCGATACATGATGAACCAACACAAGTTAATTCAATAATCAATGTTCAAGATGTTACTAATAAAGTAACAGAAAACACAGATGCTGAAGTGGAACAAATAATGGATACGACAAATTCGCAAATTGACATACATGAAGCTAAAACACAGCTGCAAAATTCTGACACGATTGACGGTAAAAGCCCACTGTCAATGGAAGTGGCCTATGATTATCCAAACACAGGCAACGAGAAAGTTACTGTGTTAGAAAAAATGGATGATGAAAACTTGCCTAGCACGAATGATACAGACGATATCCAAATAACTTGTGGGCAATTAGTCAAAAGCTCACAAGATTTGGAAGCTGAGAAAGGCAAAGATGAAATTGTTGAGGAAATACGAAAAGAGGTTCCAATAGTCAATGGAATGGGTAAATCCATAGACAATGAAAATGCAGCTCAAGAGAATGCTGATGCGGGCCAAACAGCGCCTAATGACAAAGCTATTACAGTTGAAGATATGCTGGCAGATTTTGTGGATGAAGTCGTGGAGGAGTAATTAAATAACTTTTTTTATATTCTTGTAGTGCCAAGCTAGTTTATTGATCGAGTAAGCGAAGCGAACGAAGATCTTAGTGACAACTTGGGCAAAAATGCTTTGTATGTTTGTTCGTCGAAATCTTTTGATCCGCTTGTCCGATCTTCACAGAATTTGGTAGGTATACGAATAGTACTCTTAAGTTTTACTAGTTTGAAAAATAAAGTAAATCGGTCAAGGGGTTGGAAAGTTATGAGGTTCCAAAAGAAGTTAAAAAAAAAGTTTTACCAAAATATCAAGTGGGGTGTCATATGATAGGGCTTTGCTTAGACATTCCAAAACCGGTCCTATTTTTATTCTAGGTTAAATAGTTTTGAGAGTTGTTGTAAAAACTAATTTATCGGCCGTATCTATACAACCTCTTGACCGACCACGAGATCTCAGTTCGGGGCGAACTACTAGTTAAATAAGATGTTATTCTGTTTTATGTCAATTCATTCCATCTTCACTGTTTTTGTCAAATAATTATTTCAGACATGCTTTGGATTAGACAGTGGTATCGATTCTCTTGCTGCATTTTTCTAAACTAACCTAATTTGACAGCAATAAAAATGTTGCCATCCCTTTCTCATTTATAAACTAAAACGACAAAGAAGTCTATAATTTTAGTGCTGTCAAATTAGGTTAGTTTAGAAAAATGCAACAACAAAATCAACGCCAAAATATCACAAAGAATAGAAGAAATAGAATAGAAACCTATAGTATCGCGCATTATTACTAAAGAACGCTGACGCTTATTTGAAATAATATCCTATTTTGTTGATTTGTTTTTAGTAGTTTTAAGCATATTATAAGGAGTACCATTGTAATTAAACAGGAAAGTAATGTTTATTTTGCTGATTATCAATCATTTGCATTTATTTAAGTAACATAATTTATATCTACAGTAAGTATACCTACTATCTAGTAGGCAGGTAATATTACTATGGGTCAGTACATGCAGTGATCCCTAAATGTATCAAATCTCTACCTAATAGTTACATAGATTCTGTGTAGTAGGTACTATTATCATATTATGATGATTTATGACTAAATAAATGGATATAATAAATACGTTTTGTGGTTTTGTTAGGGTAAGTGTAAAATAAGTTTTTTAGGTGTTCAACAAAGAATCTACCTACTCCATTGTTGAATATTGTAGAAGATAAAGTTTATATTGAGAGTTTGTATGTGCCCCTGCGTAGGTAGGTACAGTCAGCATTAGAAGTACGAAAACTCTTAAGAGTTTCAAAATTGAGTACATACTGTACAGTCTTTACAGCATAATAAGCTACATCTTATTTTACCCGTAATATACTATCCTCTGGAACCTGCCAGCCTACGCTGCCTCATGGAATGGATCATTATAACAATTCAATTCAATTCTTGTCTATGGCCTTTGCAGTGTTGCCTTTTCACATGTGATATTATGAAAGGTTTTTGTCATGTCAATGTCATGCGTGAATGTCTTTTTTTGCATTCTCTTTGCGTGAATGAAATGTCTTCTCATAGCCATAGCAACAAAAGAAGAAGAAAAAGAATGTCTTCTCATGTCTATTTCTATCTGTCAAGTTAATCAAAACATTTATTTTGTAAACAAACACGCACATTTTTACAAAATTCGTCTAAATAATTCCATAAATTCTTAAAATAAAACAGAAAAATGGTGATAGCCATAGGTTTTGAGGGAAGTGCCAATAAGCTTGGCATTGGTATTGTAAGAGATGGTGAAATACTCGCGAATTGTCGAAGAACATACATTACGCCGCCCGGAGAAGGTTAGTATCAAAATAGTGAGAATATTTTGCGTTTTGTGCACAGGTATCTACTTCTATCTTACTTCGCTGAAGTTAATACATTAATTATGTACTTAGTTTCTCCTTCATTTTCGCTGCGCCAAGTGTCAGAAACAACTCTATATACCATCCCATAAAGGTCACTCAAAAACTGAAAAAAATATTTGCTTACATTGTGATATTAATATATTAATATATTTTTCTGAAAAGTTGTCATGCTACATCTCTCTTTTAGAATATAGACAATCTTCCTATATTCTGAAGTCTCTCCCTGTGTAGTTAAACACCTCTAAACACATTTACATCAACCAACTTTTCTATCAAACTATTTCAGGGTTCCAGCCTCGAGAAACAGCAGAACATCACCAACAGCACATCCACGAAGTATTACAAGAAGCCCTGGATCAATCAGGCATCAAGCCAGAAGATATAGATGTGGTTTGCTATACTAAAGGCCCTGGCATGGCCCCACCGTTGATGGTGTGTGCAATTGTTGCTCGTACATGTGCTAAACTGTGGAATAAACCTATATTGGGTGTCAATCATTGTATTGGACGTATCCTTTTACATGTTCTTCTAAAAATGGTATAGGCCACTTATGTTTCAAGCTGCTTTCTAGTTTCACAAGTATATATAAAAAGAAACATTCTTTAGTTTTTAAATATACTTTTGACTTTAATTTACCTGAACAAACCACAGACATAGAGATGGCTAGACTGATAACAAAGGCCAACAACCCTACAGTATTGTATGTGAGTGGAGGTAACACACAGATCATAGCCTACTCCCGACAAAGGTATCGGATATTTGGAGAGACCATAGACATAGCTGTTGGAAACTGCTTAGACAGGTGAGAGAAGAACATGCTGTCATCCATAAGCACGATTGGAATTGGTCAAGACACTAGTATCTTCATGTTTTCATTCACCATTTAAGAGTGGGTACTCAACATTCTTTTCCAACTTACCTTGTGTAGTGTGGAAAAGATGGTGAGTGTGAGTGAAGCGAGGGCTATAAAAAAAACTCTTTTTGAAGTTATAAAAATTAACTACCTATTTTACTTTTTTCTGTTCCAGATTTGCAAGAGTACTAAAGTTATCAAACGCGCCTAGTCCTGGCTACAATATTGAACAAGCAGCCAAGAAAGGAAAGAAGTATTTACACCTGCCATACTGTGTCAAAGGTAAAAACATAATTTATTTGATTTAAGATTGCTGATTCAAATAATGATCCAGATGTTACAGGAAATGCTTACCATGACTTTTACGCTCCTATGTTTGAACACTTTTAATCAAACAAAAGTTTTGTTTCACACGAAATAGATTATACTGCAGCACATGTTTATGTTGCCTAGTTATCATATTAGGTTAGGTAGGTACCTATGTCATCATATTTTCGTTTCGGAGACAAATTCTTTTTATCCATTGCTACTCGTGAGAAAATCCATGTGATTTCATTTTCGGCGGGTAGGATACCTACCTAAATTTTTTACATGTTTGTCTTTTCAGGCATGGATGTTAGTTTCTCCGGAATCCTCTCATACATGGAAGATAAGATAGATGAACTTCTCAAGGAGTATACACCAGAGGATCTATGCTACTCCCTGCAGGAGACTGTATTCGCAATGCTTGTTGAAATCACTGAACGAGCGATGGCGCATTGCGGTTCTGATGAGGTTAATAAATCTTAATCTTATGGGTATATTCATAGCTAAGCTAACTAAAATGATTGCTAAATCTTTTGTCATCCGTTTTCGTTGTTAACGACTGCTAGAGCCGGGATCGACAGATTAACATGCCCTCGGAAGCACGGAAACGCTCAGATGTAAATACCTCTAACGGTCACACATCCAAATAGTGACCGCGTAGAACGTCGCTTGACTTGATAATCGATGAAGACTGACTAAGCAAGTCTAGCCACGAGCTCTTTAATATTCTAATCATTTTTATGTATTTTTGACTTCAGGTCCTGATATGCGGCGGAGTTGGTTGCAATGAGCGTCTCCAAGACATGATGGGCATCATGTGTTCGGAGCGCGGTTCCAAGGTCTTCGCAACTGATGAGAGATTCTGCATTGATAACGGAGTGATGATAGCCTATGCTGGCGCTTTGGCGTACGAATCGGGAGCCAGGATGGAATTCAAAGATTCCACAATCACGCAGCGGTATAGAACTGACGATGTGTTAGTTACTTGGAGAAATGATTAAATATAAGTTGGAACTTTTTTTTTCTTTGATTATTCATCATTACACATAGGTTAGCTGGTAGAAAATGCTTGCTAGCATTAGGGCGCCTTCAAATTAGCCGCAAATTGTCCGCTGCCTCCGCGCGACAATTTGCGGCTAATTTGAAGGCGCCCTTAAGGGCAATACAAGCTCATTACAGAATACAAGTTCAGTTTTCACCCCCACTTCCTCTAACCGAAGTCTACGTGTCGCAACTAGAGACAATTTCTCGCCTTTGCATACGACATACTTCATGCAAGTACAATAAAGAATTTTCTATCTATCTATTATGAAGTAGGTAGCAATTTTTTAACTCACAATTTTGCAGAAATAGAATACTTGCCATGGTAATCTCTACAGTAACAGCGCATTGAATGTAGGTGTAGTATGATACAAGAAAAAGATGGAATTTCAGATTTAAATTCAACCATTTATTTGTTCAAATATAAAAGATCACTGTAAATCAGGGACAATTCACACAAAACTCATACTCTGCTATAATTATTCTTCTTTTAGGGACATGAGGAGCAAAAAAAAATGCAAGTTAAATGTGTTTTCAATTTATACACTTCATGTGTCCATACAAAGCAGCCGGTTTGATTTGACACACTTTTAAATGATGTGGTTGAAGTGTATGATGTAGACATGATTTGGTTAAACTATTATTTAGTTTAACTAAATCATGATTTGACCACTGTATTTATAAACTCTGATACTATTAAGATTATACTTTTCAATGAATTTGTAAAACTTAACAACGCTTAACCTGTTATTTATAAAGGCAATGTAAGCTTGGAATAGGCACTTGTTTTTTTTCTTTTGATCAAAATTAAATTTGCTTGTCAATGCAAAAGACAAATCACATTGTAACTATTCCAAGCTTACATTGAGTTTATTAATACATGTTTAGGTACTTATAATTTATACACTTTGCATATAATTTAGATGATTTATACTTTGTCAGGGGAAACCATGGCATTATTTTTAAGATGCTGATAGTGCCTGGAACATGATTTTTGATGGAGTAAGCTTGCCAATCCCTTAACACTATCTCTCTCTGGTCAGACCTACAAGATAGGCAGAACCAGTACCTATGTGTGGAGCCCTAGACAAATGTAACAATAGAGAAAATTACATAACCGGGTAACAAATTACAGTAAAAAAAATAATTTATATAATTCACACAGGAATTGTAGGTAATTCATAGAATAATGAATTTGACACAAATTAAAAATATTTTTCTTAAATAAAACTAAATTAATGTACTTACTATGCTTTCAACTGATTTCTGAAGAACGCAGAACAATAAATAAAATCTTTGCCAAATAAACATTATGCACCAAAAACAAGACATAATTTGCTGTAATACAATAAACTCTCACTGCATTTTAAAACTGCAGCTTTATCAGTCACTTGTGTGTACTGTACAAGATGGTAGAGACAATCCTATCCAAAACTGTACACCCCACCACTCAAGTCTTTTGAAGTAATATGTTACTTATTCACTATACCTACAAGGATCATTTTGAAACATTAGCTGCACATCAGCATGTAGTAATTGTGGAGAGGTGTGCAGTTTTAGACGGGATTTCTACAAGCTATAGGTACATTTGTACCGGAGCCTTGGCTTACTTGCACCTCATGGTCTGAAGCTGAACCCTCATAATTCTGAGCTGTGTAAACCTGTGTACACTATTATCCATGTGACCTGGAAAAATTAAAAAGAAAATGAATATTATTTTATAGAGCTCCATAACAAAAATAATCCTACTAAATAAATCCAAAGCTTTTATATGTATGTATATGGATGTTTGTTACTCTTTCACATGAAAACTACTGATCCGATTTGGGACACAAACAAAGTAGCAGGCGGAAGCTTTCTTCTTTGTCGTATCACTCTTGGCAGAGTGGTCGTGGTCGTCATATTGGAGTAGTGGCCCGTCTCACAATCTTCCGCCATTCCTCCCGAACCGCTGCTTTTCTGGCACATTCGTTCAGAGGAACATCAATTGCAGCCTTGACTTGGTCCGTCCATCTCATCGGTGAGCGGCCGCGCGCTCTTCTGCCCTCGAACTTTCCCTGCACCACCAGACGTTCAATGGAGACTTCCCCTCGACGCAACACATGTCCAAAGAAAGTGAGAATGCGCGACTGCACTATGGATGATAGACGCTGCTTGATGCCGAGTTCTTGAAGTATAGACTGATTGGTGCGAAATTCAGTCCACGATACTCCAAGCATTCTTCTCCAGCACCACATTTCGAGAGCATCTATCTTCTTCTTCTCACTTTCTCGGAGAGTCCACGTCTCTGCGGCGTACAAAAATATGGGAAACACTAAAGCTCTCACAAGCCGGATTTTAGTGGCCTTGGTTATGTTCCGGTTTCTCCAAATTTTCTTGAGTTTGTCCATCGCAGATCTAGAAATCGCCATACGCCGCTTTACTTCATCAATGCATCCACCACTATTAGTAATCAATGCTCCGAGATAGATGTATGATTTAACCACATCACAGTTCGCAATGTTTGTGACTTCTGGCGAGTTATCCCGGACGCGGTCGACTATCATCATTTTGGTTTTGCTTCGGTTGATCTTTAGTCCAAATTCGAGACTGATAGTCTCCATCTTGCAAAGCAGGCGTTCCATGTGCGGAATACTAGTGGCGAACAAGGTGGTGTCATCCGCGTATCGCAAGTTCGAAATTCTCATCCCACCAATTGCAATTCCGTCTGTCCAGTTTTCGAGTGCAATTCGCATTATTAATTCAGTGTAAATATTAAATAAAAGGGGAGAGATAATGCATCCTTGACGAACTCCTGCAGCAGGATGAAAATTGCTTGACATGGTGTCATCTGCTTTCACGGAGGCTGTCCCATCTTCGTAAAGGCGTCTGAGCAGGTGAACAAGATGTTTTGGAGTACCCATTTCCAGGAGAGTCTTCCACAGTTTCGGCCATTTAACTGAGTCGAACGCCTTGGAGAAGTCGACAAAGCAGATGTATGTCGGCTTATTGAACTCACGAGCTTTCTCAATGATTTGGCGCACTGTGAGAATTTGCTCACGAGTACCTCTCCCTTTTACGAAACCAGCTTGTTCAGGAGCTATCTCTTTGGACAGGTATGACTTAAGACGCTCGTTTAAGATGTGCAGTAAAATTTTGCTTGCGTGTGATATAAGAGCAATAAGGCGGTAGTTACTGCACTTTTTTGTGGAGCCTTTCTTATGGAGCGGGACAAAAACAGTGTGAGCCCATGCCTTTGGCCAAGTTCCTGTTTGCCATATTTTGTTACAAAGAGTCTGGAATATTTGGACACCATATTCTCCCAATGCCTTGATTGTCTCAATCGGTATGGAGTCTCTTCCTGTAGCTTTTCCCTTTTTGAGGTGCTTAATTGCGGCTCTGACTTCATCCTTCAGGATAATAGGCTCCATGTCCCCGTCATTTGTTGAATTGAAGAAATGCGCTTGCGGGTCTTGAAACAGAGATTCACAGTATTCTCTCCATACCTCAGAAATTGTGTTTATTTCGGTGATGATTTCCCCCTGAGAATTTTCAATAGCCCAAGTTTTCGAAGAGACAGATTTTGTTATAGACTTAATTTTTAGATGGAGATCCCTGGTTTCGTTCTTATTTGCGTGAGCTTCAACTTCTTCGCAAACATTACGTAATTGGGCATTTAAGTCTCGTCTACAAGCTTCCTGGATCCGTGCTGACTTCTTATTCAGGGTCTTTATATCAGCTCCTGAAACCTTTAGCATTCTTCTTTCCTCCACAAGGGCCAATGTATCATCACTCATCCAGTGTTGCCTTTTGCGTACACGAGCAGGTGCTTTGGACTCGTTAACTGCAAGCTCAATCAAATCCTTAGCTCTTTCCCACAGCTGATTCGAAGTCTCTGTAGTAAAATCTGCACTTGTCCAATTTTCCCAGTTGTTTTTCACTGAAGCTATAAACTTTGGACCGTCTGTTACTTCTTGTCTTATTTTTATTTCGAGCTTCCTGGCTACTCTAAGCTTCAACTTCAACTGTGCAATCAAAAGTTGGTGATCTGAACCACAATCAGCTCCGGGTAGGGTATGAGAGTTCCTGATTGAGGTTTTCCAACGTGACTTTATGAGGATGTAATCTATCTGGTTACGATATTTTCCATCGGGTGATCTCCAGGTGTAAAGTCTTCGGGGGTGGTTTTGGAAGAAGCTGTTTGCAATAACCATATCGTTATCAGCAGCAAACTCTATCAGACGTTCACCTCTCTCATTGCGCTGCCCAAGACCGAACTTTCCTACGTTATTACTGAGTTGGTGAGAATCAGTACCAATCTTAGCATTAAAGTCTCCCAGGATCAAAAGTATCTCCCTACTAGGGGTCTTTGAGATTGTTGTTTCCAGATCCTTATAAAAGTTTTCTAAATCTGTTTCGCTGGAAAGACTGGTCGGAGCATAAATCTGGATGATATTAAGGTTTACTGGTGTCGCCTTGAGCTTAATGCTAAGCACTCGATCACTCACCGCTTCATATCCAATCACGGAGTTTCTTTGTTGTTTTGGAAGAAGGAATGCAACCCCATTCCTGCTTTCACTGTCGTTTCCAGAAAAGTAGACAGCGTTAGTGTCGGTGACAAAATGACCGTTGCCTTTCCAGTGTGTTTCACTGAGGCCACACATAGTCAGTTCACATCGGGCTATCTCCCTCTCGACGATCTTTAGTTTCCCTGGCTGGAGTAGTCCTCTTACATTCCAAGTTCCTATCTTTTGGCTATGTATCATCTTTACGGATGTCCCAGTAGTCCGTTTTCCATGCGATGCCTGGTTCACTACACCCACATGGCCGGTAACCAATTTCACACCGTCTGCCCCGGACGCAGGTCGGCGCCGGTTGCTAAGCGGATTATCAGGCCACACGTTTATCTTTATTTTTCCTTTCATGACGACTTTCTTGGGATAATAGTGCAGTGGTTTCCCCTTGCCTTCTGCACCAGGGATTTTTGATGTTATTTAGACACCAAGGCCGCTGTAGCCTCTTCCAGCTGGTTGTTCAGCTAGGGGTATGGTTATACCGCCATGGGTCGGTCGCCAGAGCCTCGTCCGTTGTCTAGCAGGGAGCACCGCGTGCAGGTGAGGTTGACATTAGGGTCGGATAAGATGTTAGAACCGTTCTCCCCTTACTCCCCAATGTAATAAATTATCATGTTTATTGCAAATTGCTGGTATAGGACAGAAAAAAATATGTAGTGTACCTACAAAACCATAAAATTGCTAGTTTCAAAAATAACAAAATTTAGCCAATTCCTTACCAAAAACCCAGCAAAGGAGGTCATAAATCCTTCTTTAGTTATTTCCCACATGCCACCATACTCCTCTTCATCTATACTTTGAAAGTTCAACACGTAGAAATAAATCACTCCAGCATTTACTAGCACAAATCTGAAATTTCAGAATTTTTTATGAACATATTTTTAGATGACCAGCAAATTTCATAAGCATTATACCTAATGTTAGCTTATGCAATACTGGCTTCTCCTTAAAAGTAGTAAGAGTAAAGTTATTCTTACAGTAATACTCCAAGGAATCCTCTGAAAGGTAGAATACCCCAACCAAGGCCCAAAATTATGCCAAGAACTTGTCGAATCCAGTAAATAACATCGAGGAATTCATCCTGGAATCATAGAAAAACCATAACATTTTGTTAATTCTCTCTTTTCATTCAAAAGTTAATAGTCTCGTGATATCAAAACTAACCTTGTCGGGCCATTCAGCGTTTGCCACCAAAGCTCTTTTCCACACAGCTTCACCAGTTTTGGACTTAGTAGCGCCTTCAGATGACTTGTTTTTATTCGACATTATTATTTTCAGTTTCGTCTGTCCGTAAATTAATTTATTTCATGAAAAAATTGAAAACCAAATCAATCAATAAAACTTTAGGGTAACTATGTTGCCAACTCTGCTATTACAAAATTGCTAGATTTGCTATTTGGTGTGGAAAAATATTAAAAAGTATTGAAAACGTCAAAAACAATCATGTCCACCTTGATGTAGTGCACAAAGCACTTATTCAAAATATATTATAGGTACATGTACAAGAAATTTAACCCTCCGTTTGTCTAACTCTAAACTTTAAGACACGTCGTCGTCGTGTGTCGGTCGTGATTAAACTTCACAATGATCAACATTGTTTGTTAAAAGTACGACAATATACGCATAATTATCTAACGTTGGCAACCCTGTCACTACCAAATACTTACACGTCATAACGACAGTGACATCTTCTTAAATTATGATGACTGACAGGCTAAAGCCCTAAACCACAGATTATGCTAACCCATATATATTCCAAGAAGTTGAGGTTGAGGTTGGCTGACAGGCAACTGCACATTCTCCCAGTAGATTACTGCAAACTCTGCAAAGGCCATAGACAAGAATTGAATTGAATTAGATTCTATTGTCAGCTAGATGCCCTTCCTTACCCTCCCTAGAATGGTCAACAGATTTTTTCACATTAATCTCTGTTGTTTATCATTCTTCCGAAAATCTCTGTAAACTTGCCTCTGGCATGGTACTAGTAGTAGTCTCAGAATATGTAGTAGTTTTTACGTACCTAGCTGGACCTATAGCTAGCTGTATAGCACATACCTTAGGTCGCTCTAAGGTTATCACTTTATCATAGATCATGAAATAAAAGAAGTTCTATGAAAAAAAAATCATTTAATAAAGAAGTTCCACTTGCTCTTAAACTAACGTGCCTAGATGCTAGACACAACAATTCTTAACCCTTCTAAGCCCTTGAGCTTCTACACCCTTGATTATGCATCATGCCACTCCTATAAATTTCCAGAGAGAGCGATCTTTTGAAGCAATGTAAAATATAACCTAATAAAGGATTATTTAAGTCATATTTTACATCAGAACATTATTTGATAAATTCCCCAGATTTAGATGCAAGACGCAACTCTATTCTTAACCCTTCTAATCCTCTCAGCCTCCATACTCTTAGTAATATCCCAGCATTCTTTGTTCAGTGTGTCGAGTCCCCGGGACAAACTGACCAGGCGGGCTAGCACTAAAAGGCGATGCAAGTCATCTGCCGTTACCGGGTTATCCGTGTCTGATTTACTTCGCATCTCTATGAAATCTTCTTCAACAAACTGTAACAAAAAAACACGCAGTTATGAATACAAATTTTGTTGTTTATTTCGCATCATGATGTGGGCCCGAACCGATATCTCTATTAAGGTGCGTGCACACTCAGCCCATGTCGCTGCCGGCATTATTGCCGCGATTAATTCCGGAATGATTGCCACAGCAAAATCGCCTTTATTGTTTAAACAGCAAGGACATGAACATGCCGGGACAGAGGCATGATCGTGTTTAGCCTATGCTCATGCCCACTTCCCCGCCAACTGCGGCTGAGTGTTGGCACATTATTACCGTAATAATCAGTATTACCTCAGAGTACTTCGCTAAATAAGATGGACTTATCTGTAAGTCATCATCATCAACCTATCATCCACTGCTGTAGATATTTTAGGTACCTGATGACAAGTGTTTTTTTTTCCATTTTTCATCTATTACGGGGACATAAAAGCGAGATACGCTCACCTGTAAGTTTTCAGCGATGGTATATTTGACGAGTTTTAAATGCGTTAGGTATGTTCTGATTATGTTCATTATATCATCCTTCAGGTAGTAAGTAGCCGCCTCTACTATTGCATCGAAAATCTGTAGGGATGACTCCTCCGGTTTTAGCGGTAGGTAGTAATCGCTCTATGAAAAAAAATATACCAATTTTATATATCGAAAATATTTTGTCATTGTTATGATCTCGGGTGAATGGAGAAATCTATAGGGTGGCCCAGCAGTAGATTTCTACAGGCTGATATAATGATGATTGACATATTGACTAGCAAGCAATTTGTATGAGTTAGTAGCCAACTTTGGTGACGGAGCTTTTAGGCCGCCTTAAGGCCTCCGTCATGGCTTAACAACTTTTAGAGCAGGGACCGATAGTTTAACGTGCCCTCCGAAGCACGGAAGCGCTCAGATGTAAATGCCACTGACGGTGACCCATCCAAATAGTGATCGCGCAGAAAGTCACTTAGATAATCGGTGAAAATTGACTAAGCAAGCTACGTCACGAGCGCTTAGTCTCTTGACTTACCGGTAACAAAGACTTTCCCTCCGACAAAATAAGCACAGACACATCAGAATCAAACTCCATTTTGTAATACTTGAAATCATATTCAACTTTTTGTGTTTGTATCATGTTGCCTAATGCGGTTATGTTGCCGACACCGGTCGAGTCTAGGCGACCCTGCTCCATTTTAGTTTCGTCTAGGATTAAGTGAGTGTTCTTACTTAGTTGTAAGACGCCGCTCGTGAGACGGTTGCAATCGTAATCCTTTCTGTAAAATTAACTTTAGTTGTAGTGAGCTTGTGAAAGAGCTCGTCCGGGGAAGTATTACCACTGTACCGATTTCTTCTGCCAAGCAGTGAGGCTCGCATTGCTGTGTTCTGGTTTGAAGTGTATGAGTGCCGGTGCTATTACACGCACGTGAGACAATATTTACGTAATAGCCTTATAGGTTTCTCGATTAGATTTTTAGAAATATTTGTAGGTAACTACTTTAGGTACACCTACTGTGCCTACTAGTTCAGCAAACTTTATATTTAACTACCTACGTTTTTTTTTATGTTGTCTTTGCTAGGGTAAGACTGTACTGGGACTATTACTACCTATATTATTATCACCACCATTGTAACACCTTCATTCCAGCAAATAAATGATTATGAATTATGAAACGCTTTAGTTTTTTACTTTTGTTTGTTGAGCATTTGTTATTAAATAAATAAATTGGTGACCCCAACATAATAAAACACTTACTTTGGTAACAAGCACAGTGAATTCATATTCTCAATGGTCATGGGTAGGTAGTAGCTTTGAGTAACGAATTGTTTTATAATATCGTACAGTTGTCGTGCGTAGTCCGGGTACTTTTTAGTAGGTAGATTTGAAAGATTCAGGCAAAACTGACCGAGTGCCAATGTGTCTTGGCGCAAGTATCTGAAATAAGTTTCAAATGGCTTCATAATAATGTAAGAGAAAAAGAATAGAAAATTCACTATATTCTAGTCTAGCATGGCAAGACTGAAGCTGTACGTACGAAATAGTAATATTAAAATCGAAACTTATTTACCTATGTATTTATATTAAATACATGAGAAAAACTGGTTTTTTTCATAAAAAACGTGGAATTTAACAATTTTACTTACACACAAGCAATAAGATGACAGATAAGATATTCAGCCGCCAATTCATCTCCTAAAAGTAGTTCTTTCAGAGCTTTCAGTAAATGATCTCGTGCTGGCTGAGCCTCTTGTAAGACAGTTGCTGAAATAATACAAATATTAATATTTCGATGTGTTTTTGAATACTTATAATGTTTCAGGGATCTTGACTAAATAGATATGAACAAAAAAGGTCTGTCTACAATGCTTGAGATTACGGGCCTTATAAAAAAAAAATCCCTGAAAAATAGAAATGTGGAATTATGATGTCGCAATGATGGAATTACCTACTTATCATATTATAACTTCGCAACATGAAAAATCCGGTGTTTTTCAATTAACTGTGAATCAGTAACGCGTTGGTTTACTGAGCAGAGCCCTGAGTCTATCTCGGTGTTGTGTTTTCTTGCTATTTTTGGCATTCGAAAACGGATTCGCAAAGTGAAACATTTTATATGAAAACCGGATAAGCGCCTCTAGCAGGAGATTTGGGAACTGTTTCTGCAAGTCTATCTAGACTATAGACTCGCAGAAACAGTTCCCAAATCTCCTGCTAGAGGCGCTTATCCGGTTTTCATATAAAATGTTTCACTTTGCGAATCCGTTTTCGAATGCCAAAAATAGCAAGAAAACACAACACTGAGATAGACTTAGGGCTCTGAATAAATTAATAAACTTATGACGTCACTGATATAATAAAAAAAATTCTTGGCTGCTTGCCTACCTTGATCAAATCCATCATTAACCAACGGATTACAATGCTCCAACTTCTTCACATGAACAGCATGTAGTCGTGGCACCAGACTCGGAGGCGGGTTATGTGTGATAGTCTCCACATCAGTCTCTATCTCGGGGTCTAGTAACGGGTTTTTTTCTGGCTGGAATTCACCAGAGAGAGCCGGGTCTACTGAGAGGAAACCGATGACTTCTACTATGTTGTTGAGCTTTAGGTTATCACTTTCGTCATATATCTGGAAGAAATTATGTTTTGCAAATACTGTGCACTGATAATTTATAAGTTTAAAAAATTTTAAAACCGAAATTTTTATGGGACCATTCTGGAAGTATACCCATTCAGATAAAAAGACATTTTTCTATTTCTTTTTCTACCTACCTTCACAATACATGATTTACTCTGCACATCAGGCAGCGGGAAATTCAGTAAATGCTCCCTTGAAACCACATTCGCGGCCACATTCACTGTTGGAGATGTCTTCAGCTCCTTATTCCCTTCATCATTCTCCACATCCATTGAATCTGCATCATCATCAGCTTCATCGTAGCTACGCTTTAGTTTCAAACTGTCAGTCAACCGTTTTGAGGTGTTAGGCTGATCTTCCAAATGCTTGAGGTGGTTTTTCTTGTCTTCCAACTGCTGTGCCCAGTCGTTATAGCCAGGTATTGAAACCACCACCATTGTTTGTCGCTGTGCACTTTTTAGATTCTGTGTGTAGTTAATTTTCTCATGGGCCTAAAAATAAATGAGTTTTATTGTGCAACAATTTTTTAACTTTGCTTATCTGCAGCAAGGTCCTACTTTAACAATGAGTACCTACCTACTACGCTTAAATATAGTATTTCAAAGACATCTCAAAAGATCTGACAAAAAATCTACTGTTAACTTGAAACTTACAAAGTTAACATGTACGTAGATTTTTTCTCAGATTCTTTTTTTTAGATATCTATTTTTTTGTACAAACAGTTAGATAATCGAACTACCAGTAGCACTGGATGGAATAAACCATTTGTTTTATCCAATCAGTTTATACATAGATGAGTTAATGGATAGTTGACATTTGTGATTTAGACACAGCTCTTGGTCTTTTTTATAATGGTTATTATGTTATTTAAAACTGTTTATTTATATCAATGGTGAGATGTGATATTAAAATAATTTATTTCGATGAAAATAAGCTTTTTGACACTCACCAAAATATGAGCAGTATCCTTATACTTTCCGCTTTTTATTTTACATTCGTTAGTAGTTGAGTTGTAAACCTCAAATTCTTCAAAGTAAAACTCTGGGTTGTGCATATCCTGAACCATGCCTCGGAACCGCACCAGGGTTCCATCTGGCAAGTTATGAGAGGCATTCGAATTTAGTAGTGGTATCTGGAAATTACTAAAAAAATTATTCTCTACATCCACTTATTATTCCACTTGACTGGGTCATCATCATTCTCCTGCCCTTATCCCATGCTAGGTGGGGTCGGCACAACATGTCTTCTTCTTCCACTCACTCCTATCATTTGTCAACTCTGAATCTACTCCTGTCACATTCATATCCTTTCACACAATCTAATCACTGCTTGGAGCTTCCTCTACTCGCATACCCAGCCACACTTATATTCATAATTCTTTTCGTACGATGACTTTCACTTGACTGGGTATACCACCGTAAATAGGTACCTTTGAAGTACATAGGATTACACTTTGGCGGTAAGACAAGACGTCTTTGAAAGGTTAGACTAAGGTCATGTGGATAGGAACTTGTATTTCTTCAATTCGTGTATTCTAACGTACCTGATACCAATTAGGTAACTCTAAGAGCCTTTTCTTCCATGCTTCTTCATTAGCGCCCCATAACTCCGGGGTTACAGTTTCGAAATCAATATTGGCAAGGTCGTGCATGTTTACCTACCACAAAATATCAAGTTTTTGCTCTTTACAGTTTATTTTATATTATTATATTACACCAAATAAAAGTACGCGCGCTTATGCTCAATGAGAAGAGAAATAGGTGGGTCTACTACCAATTTTATTTAGTATTGAATTTATAATCGCTTCCTAGTCCTACCTACATTCCTTTCTTTTGGTGGAAATTAAAAAGAATAAATAACGCGCCAAATTACGTCTATAGTCTATACTCTTGGGCCTGTCACACAGACTGTCAAAGTCAAATCATAGAAAAAAAAAGAGTGCCATGAAAAACAAGAACAGTAAAAAAAAGGAATAAATAAATAATCTGCTGAATGGCCGCCGGCGTTCGTTTTTTGTTGTAAAGCCTATTGTTTGTGTTAAAATAGTTTTAACTAATTTCAAAGTAAACTCTAAACGTGCATGCCAGTTTACTCATACAAAACGAGTTATAACTGTTTTCTGATTGTGTTGTGTCCCTTACACTTTACAGTTACTAGAGCCATCATCGTAGCATCGCATCGTAGAGCGTAGCTAGCGTTGCATAAATAGGTAATACCTCGGAGAAAGGAAAAGCAAACTTAACAAAATGAGTAAGTGTTTGTGTTTACCTGTTTACTAACTTTGCTCGGTTGTGTGATAGAATTCTAAATACGAAGAAATTCAACATAACCTCAAAATGCCTTTAGACTTTGTAGCAGTAGGTGGGTATGGGTACCCTACCTACTTAGAATTTTGGAATAAAGAATATTTAATTTCTAATGTCAGATGAAACTGAATTTTTTAGACTAAGCTTAGACATGTTTTTAGATTCAAGTTACCTGATTTTCTATTTGTTTACACTTATACTTATTTTTCCCAGCAATGGATATCCGACCAAACCACACAATTTACATCAACAATTTGAATGAGAAAATCAAAAAAGAAGAGTTGAAAAAATCTCTTTATGCAATCTTCTCGCAATTTGGTCAAATTCTGGACATAGTCGCTTTGAAAACTTTGAAAATGAGAGGACAAGCTTTTGTTATCTTCAAGGAGATTTCTAGTGCCACCGTTGCCTTGAGAAGCATGCAAGGATTTCCATTCTATGATAAACCCATGGTAAAACAAATGAACTTGAATTTTTTACTTATATGTTGGTATTCAGCTTTAACTTATTTTTTTTTGCAAAATTACAGAGAATCCAGTACTGCAAAACTGACAGTGATGTTATTGCCAAAGTAAAGGGCACCTTCCAAGAGAGGCCTAAGCGACCCAAACTGCCAAAAAGTGTGGATGATGCCAAGAAAAAGAAGAACAAGGAAGCTGGCCGCCCCGGAGTGGTACAGGGGATTGGTGCTCCGAATCTACTTAACAATGTCAATGTCGAACAGCCTCCTAACCAAATTCTGTTCTTGACCAACCTGCCTGATGAGACATCGGAGATGATGTTGTCGATGTTGTTCAACCAGTAAGTCCTCTATACATGTCCTATTCTTTATTTATTTCCTACTAGCTTCCGTCTGCGACGTTGTCCCATTGGATCCGGTTGATTTTTCGGGATAAAAAGTAGTGTATGTGTTCATCCAAGTCACGGACAATATATGTATATCAAGTTTGATCTGAATCGGATAAGTAGTTTTTGCGTGAAAGAGTAACAAACAATCATACAGACAAACTTTTGCGTTTATAATATTAGTAGGATAAAAGTGAACCTTTTCCTATGTATGGAATAGGTACTATACTCATTGTAGTCTTTAATATTTTTATTTTTTTCCATCTATTTTGATCTGCGATCAGTCTTCAGACTATGAGCAGGTTTGGTGTAGTCTTTACTAATGAATTATTTCATGGCTAATTTGTGTTATAGGTTCCCTGGCTTCAAAGAAGTTCGTCTGGTACCCAACAGACACGATATTGCATTTGTGGAATTTGCCAATGAAATGCAATCGGCTGCCGCCAAAGAAGCACTACAAGGATTCAAGATCACACCCACCCATGCAATGAAGATTACATTTGCAAAGAAATAGTTTATTTATGAAATAGCTTAAGTACTGTGTGTAAATAAATTTTAAGATTTGAGAACTGTTTTAAGCATTGCACTTCGCTGGAACAGCTCTCTGGCTGTGACTAGTCATAGGTTTACAAGTATCAATGTATTTTATTTATATTAAAATCATCCCTGTGTCCTGTAGGTTAGAAGGATGAAAATGTAGGTGTAGTATGTCTATATTCTTCTAGATATTTAGTGGTGATAGGGAGAATAAGAGACCTAGTAATATGATTGGTTAAAAATAGTACGGCATGGCGCAACGAGAGTTCGGTTTTAACATCGAAATAGGATAAAACTGGTTTCAATCACAGCACTACAGTGTTTTTCTTCTAATTTAGAAAACATTGGTAGAATTTTCACCGATACCGACCTGACAACACTGTTAACACGGTTAGATTATGTAGGTAAAGACGAGGAGAATCCAGCCAGCTGGCTGAAATAAATACAGTAGGAGAGACGAGTGTGACAGAGAACAAAGATCTGTGAAATTGTTGGTAGGCAATTCAATTTTGCTCGGATATACATTATTTTTGGTGATTGCGAAACTGTCAAATTTATTGTTTTTCGCGCAGATGGAGTGAATTTTCTTATTTTTTCACAATAATACTCACGGGTTTATTAGGTTCTTTTGGTTTTTTGGTTCTAATTGAAGTGCCCCTACTTTACTGAGTGCTTTTAGTTGAATACGTGCCGAAATTCTCCTGAAAACATGGAAGATATATTTCAATGGTGTCGCGAAGGAAATGCCCTTCAAGTGAGGGTTTGGCTGGATGATACTGAACATGATATGAACCAGGGGTGAGTTTTTTGAATTCCTGTCCTGAGATCCCGTCTGGGAAAACCAGATGAGCTTTGTATGGCATTGAGAGGCACGCCCACAATGTAGTCACTAGTCATACAAGAAAGAATGCGTCAGATTTGTCTATCCAAGGTAGCAAGTAGATAGGTAAATAAGGATCTGAGATCACTGATCAGCCCTTTAACGAAGTTGTTTACTGATCATCGTCAAGGTTTCTGACCTTTAACTAGGTACCTAGGTACCTATATGGGGTTGGCACAGCATCCATTTCTCTGTCAGTTCAGATTCAGAATAATCTTATTGAATTTATTGAAACTGTTGACTGACGGTATAGGCGGTAGGTAGGTAGGTATAAAATATACAGCCTGTCCTATTCGAACATACATACATTATATGCTTATACCTACTTAACACATTTGCTTAAAAGTTTGCTAAAAATATAACAAGTTGTTATTGCCTCAATTAATCTAGAAAGTTATTAATAGCAACTTTTAAATTAGTGTAACATTCAAATCACATAATAGATTCTGTGTCTTGTTTAGATCAGAAGTTTAAAACTGTAGGTACCTATGTTTTATGCTATAGTTTTCCTGAAGCATATCAAATAAGTAATTCTTTACTCTTGATTCATCCTGCTATTGGTTTTTTAAGGAGGAAAAACAATAATTATTTTTGCATCTATATACCTACTACACTACCAAACAATGACTAACAAATTAACAGTTTTTTTACCATAAGTATTAAGCTGGTACTAGCTTAGTACACCAGACTATTGCCACGCTAGAAAAAGTACATTATGTGCATATTCTGTCATGGTAATACATCTGCAGACAAACCACTTTTTTAAACACCTTTTAAGGAACTTTGGTCTACCGATTATGCCCGGAAACCACTTTAAAATACATATAAATTGTCTGTTTACAGAGATGACCATGGCTTCAGCCCCCTGCACTGGGCATGCAAGGAGGGCCACCTCAAGATAGTGGAAATGCTGATTCGAAGAGGTGCTAGGGTCAATGCCACTAACATGGGGGACGACACACCTTTGCATTTGGCAGCTGCACATGGCCATAGAGCTATTGTTCAACTGGTAAGTTTAGAATTACTTCTATAAGAGAAACCAGCCTGGTCGTCTGAACTCTTGTCTGGCAAATGTTTAGGGGACTATGTTGCTGTGGTAACTAACTTCAACTTCTTGGTTCACTGTTTTTACTATCCAACCAGCCCACTAGCTGATCTAGAGAAGGGCTTGACAAGTCCTGGATGCGTGATCCATTAGCACAGTTGAACGTTTAAAAATGATCTTTAAATTTGAAGAGATAAGTAACATTTTGGATTACTAATGTGGCATCATACTTCCAGCTCCTACAAAACCGTGTTGACGTAAACTTTACGAATGAGCACGGTAACTCGCCGCTTCACTACGCATGCTTCTGGAACTATGGAGATATTGCGCAGGAGCTGGTGATGGCCGGTGGACTCGTCTCACTCGCTAACAAGGACGGTGATACGCCCCTTGATAAAACTAGAGGACAGCTTATACAGAGGTAAACTTTCTTATGTTGCGTTCAAACTCAGCTGCAGGGAGCAGGGCAGGGAAGTGGGCATGAGTATAGTCTAAACACTATCACGCCTCTGTCCCTGCATGTTCATGCCCTTGCTATAAGGATAAAACTTGGACTGCACATTCAGATGTGAACCCACACGACCTCCAAATTGCGAGAATACCAACGTACTAATTATAAAAAAATAATATGTACAGGATCTGTGCTTAGTATTTCAAACGAGCTGTATTTAGTGTGATTCGTATGAATGATGGTAGTAAAATTGTTTGGGTAATAAACTTGATTCGTATTCTAATCAACAGATTACATGAAATGGCAGTGAACCAGAACCAGGATCTGAAGAAGATTCAGTTCAAAGACCAGTCGTGGATCGGTCTGAAGACGCGCAGTCGTGACGCCACGCTGTCTCGCCATAAGGGCATCAATATCAACGAGCTTACTTTGCATACCAGAATCGCTATCACTCCTACTGGTAAGATCTTTACACTTCTGATGAAAGTACTAAAATTTTGATTGGAAACTGGTAACCAATCTGAGTAGGTAGGTAGGTACCTACTATTCTTAAAAATCGATTCGCAGTTCTTGTATGGAAAATAGTTGTCAATTGACCCCCTTGGGTTGGGACGCTCATGACAACAAAGTATCAGATTTTCGTGCTTCTAAAAATTATACTTTACTGTCTGTATTTTACAGTGTGATGCATTCGATCCGCAACATCGAAAAACGTATAGTAACTGCATTCATAATTCTTTTTCGGCCACATAGCAACATGGATGCTTTCTGCATAACTCAATCAAAATAGGTTGTCTTACTAGCCAAAGTGTATAAAGTCATCTCTCTCCAGGTGAGACATGGCGCGGCAGATGGCAAAAGAACGACATCGTAGCAAAGATCCTGTCTGTTAGGGAATGCACGCCGCGCGTCCAGAGAGACTTCAACGAAGAGTTCCCTAAGCTAAGGATATTCTCGCATCCCAACATTCTGCCTGTGGTTGGTTTTCACCTGTGTTTATAGAAATATCAACTTTAAAGCAACATCGATGGGTGGAAATTGCCACCTAGAATTAGATTCTGCATCTATTTTATTTTAGCTAATGCTTTATTTACTTAAAGAGTTTCCGAAAAATGGTAACAAATAAAAATATAAATCTGATTTAATTCAAATGATAATTTTTTAGTCAAAGGAATAATGAAGGAGGCCCTAAAATAGAAAACTGGAAGTCTTTGAAGCCTATTTAGGTTAGATTAGGATATCTGAGCTGCTTATTTTGATATAATAAACTAACTTCTCAAATACAAGTTCATACCAAGATCTAGAAGAAAACATTACCTACTTTTGTAAATCATGATTTACAAATTCCACTATTATTTTTGCTAATTATGATTTAGAACTACCTAATTCAAATTCCATTTTCCCAGGTCGGTTGTTGCGTAGACCCACCATCCCTGGTAGTGATATCCCAGTACATGTCGTGGGGCTCCCTGTACTCCCTCCTGCACGGCGCGGGCGGCGGCCGCTTGGTTGTGGACGCGGCGGCGGCGCTACGACTGGCGCATGACGTCGCCAGCGGCATGGCGTATCTGCACTCCCTGCCGAGGGACAAGATCCTGCCGACATTCCATCTCAACAGCAAGCATATTATGGTAAATAACCTGCCGTATTTTCAGGTCATCATCATACCGCTCGTAACTTCGTCCGCGTCCCGTTTGATTTGAGTTTCTGGGATAAATAAGCTTGTGTTAAAAATAAATAAATAAATAATATTAGTGCGATGGGATGGGATTATTATGGTAAAATGAATGTAAAGGTCAGTACGTTGAAAAAATATGGAGTGAATTGCATTTATTGGGTCCATAAAAGTTGTTGAACTAGAAGAGGCCGCAGCGTTACGCGATGGTCTATCCTTTATCTAAACTAAGCTGTCTAATACTTTTTTACAATTCAAGTGACTTCCTTTTATTCCAGATCGACGAAGATCTAACCGCCCGAATCAACATGGCGGATTCAAAGTTCTCGTTTCAAGAGAAAGGTCGGGTTTACTCGCCCGCGTGGATGTCTCCTGAAGCGTTACTCAAACCCAACGCTAAGAGGAATTGGGAGGCCGCTGATATGTGGAGCTTTGCTGTGCTCCTCTGGGAACTCGCCACTAGAGAGGTCAGTAATGTACCTTAGGTGAAAAAAAATTAATTAGGAGAGCTGAAGACCAGGCTCAATTACATTACAGCTCATTACAGGGTGCATGTACCTACTCACTGAATTGTATGTTATATACAGCGTCTGGGCGACTTCATTCATGCCTCAGTAAACGAGATACTGTCCTACGCTTCGATTCGAGCAACCTTAAGCTATCTATAAATCTTTTGAAACGGTTTGTAGATAGCTCAACTGTTTAATGTGTATTTTGTAAATATTGTGAATACTGTAAACAAAACAATTCGTCGTAATTTACATTGTAAATAAACTGCATCGGAATAAGGCTACATAGATCTTCAACTTTTTTATTCTGATAGCTAGTTAGAGCTAGTCTTCTTACGCATGAGAATTCTGTCTATTTATAATTCCAGATTCCATTCGCGGACCTGTCCCCGATGGAGTGCGGCATGAAGGTTGGTCTCGAAGGCCTGCGCATCGCCATCCCGCCGGGCGTCTCACCGCACATCGCTAAACTCATCAAGATATGCATGCACGAGGATCCGGGGAAAAGACCAACATTTGACATGATTCTGCCGATTCTTGAGAAGATGAAACGCTAAAAATATGCTAAAGTGAAAAAAAATTACAAAAAAAACGCTAAATCAGTTAAAAAGTAACACTTTAGTTAATCGACAATAAATAAAATTATCACGAGAATAAAAATAAAATTATCTACAGTACAGTATACAAAAAAAGCCGGCAGGAACCATTCGACAAAAACAAATACTAACTTAGTTATAAAATGCTAAAGTAAAGCGTAAGTTACGAAATGTTGAAATAACATTATTGACACGCTAAATTAGGTACAATATGTAGAAATAACATTAAACTAAATTAGTTCTTTCTTATGAATGTTGTTGACTTTTTAAATGAAATGCAAGAATAAAAAATTATTGTCAATTACCGCCTGATCCATAGCTAGTATGTCGATTGTTTTGTTATAGTGAATATAAAAATGTTGAGAATGCATTTTTGCAAGTGAATGAAAATCATTGCATACAATGAAAATCTGAGTAAAAAGTTCTAAATGTGGTACGTTATGTACATTAAATGTATTTAAAATCATTAAATATTCAAATGTGAATAATCTAATATAATTAAGTAGTATAGGTCCCGGCACGGTTTAATAGCTCTGACCTGAAATGGAGGGACTTTGCGTATGTAGTATTTCCCTCAATTTTCGCCGAGAGCTATCAAACCGTGTCGGGCCTAATTCTTGTATTATTATTTTGTACCAAATCAAGTGCCATTGCTATAAAAATTACCCATTTACTATTTGACAGATATAATAAAAGAAAATAGTTCATTTACTTTTTTAAAACATAAATTTAAAAAAAAAAACTTAATTGCCATTATTCTAATTGTTGTTTAGTACATCGGTTGTGTTTAATAATTGTGGATTTAATAGTAACTAATGACTTATGATTAGTGCTAGATATAACAGACTTAGACTAAACATAGCTCTGTTTATTATAGATGCTTACACCTTACGGAAAACATTCATGAACGTTCAGAGGTGAGCAAACCGGGTTAATCTCATAATCCCGTTTGAGCCGTCCCCTTCAAGGGGATCATACGAAAAAATGTTTCAGGCATTACCCATTGGGTGTTATAAAAAGGGCATGGTGAAATGTTGCCCTTGATAATTTTGTTGTCGCTTTATAAATGAATGGGACTTCTAATAATAGAGTTGGGATAGTCTGGGTCAAGTAATTCCTAACTACGTACAAAAAGAGAATCTCTGGCGATGGCGTGCAATAAATATATTGTTTTTGAGATTATTATTTATTGTATCATACATACCTACGGAATGATGTGCCTACGATGTAGTTTATGCTACCTAATGAAATAATTTTATACTACCTACTAAAAAATAAACTGAACTTAGACAAAATATTATGTATTATGCATGCAGGATTAATTACATAGATATAGGTAAGTATATAATTTATAATTATTATGTTTATCGACATCTATAACTTTGTGGTTTTGTTTTAAACTAAGATAAAAACCGTGCTACGTTGCGTTGCGCTAAGTGAAGATGAAAATGAATAATTATATACCAAGAATGCTATTGTAACATTGTGCCTTACAGATTTTACCATCACGCCATTTTGTATAATGTAGGTATTTTTAAAGCTTTATTGACAAAATATATAAATTATTATAGTATTTTTTGATGTGAATGTTAGAACGTAAAGTTTAATGAACTAACATTTTTTCTAATAAAACCTAATTTAGTAATGCTGTATTTTTATTTTATATAGGTCTACTTCGAAAGTCCTTTAGTGATAGGGGGTAGGCACCTACTTATATAATTATAGTCCGAAACGTGGAAATATTCACCTACTATCATCGACCCTATACCCAATTGGGTATCAGGTCGATGCCTACTATGGATCTAAGAATATGGATACTATGGATTAATACTAAGGATGAATACTTGTCACACTGTGATTCTGAAGAAGGTCAAATCACTTCTGCCGTGTCTATGGATTTCCGACAGGAATGCCACTTCTGTCAGATTTTTTGACTGACATTGACAGAACAATATCAATTTTCTTTGTCATCATCACTTGATCATCACAGCTGATCAGCACGAACCCACCGAGTTGCAAACCTTGCAAGCAAAACAACAGCGTGGAAAATAAAAAGCGCAATGTAAATACGTACATTTTGTACATAGATATTCAACATAGAGCCGTCTGGATCTCGTTAACATGGATCCTAGCACTAGCAGTGGTAAAAGTCTGGACGCTTTACCCAACATAGTTGATGTCGAGTGGAAACTGGAAGTCGCCACGAATTCTCCAGAAACTGGATCAGATAATCTCCTGTACACCGTGGTACTAAAGACTGACATGGGCGAAGATATCAGGTTTACGTGTGGAAGTCAGCAGCTTCAAGACTTGGTGTACAAATTGAAACATTTGGTTCGGCATTGTGAGAACGTGAAAACTGAACTTTCGTAGCGGGCTTTATGTGCCATTATTTAGTTATGCAAAGAATTAAGAGTACTGTATCTACATATCCAATGTAAAAAAACCTATAAGTAATACTTTTGTCTGCTGTTGTACCGTCCATTGACGACGTAGTAACTATTCGGTAATCAACATCGGGGACAAGCCAGCATGGGGTCTATCAATACTAACCCATGTTTTCAACCATTTTTGTAATATTTCGTTCTCTAGAAATACCTTTCATAGGTATAATACTTATTAATGATTGCCCCACAAATAAACAAGTATCTTCAACTCTACTAATACAAGCTACCTACCAGAATTTGTGCTTCCTTTCATGAGCAAGTCATACGGGAAGTTGAAATAAGAAGACTAACCTGTCTTACCAAAATAACTTTATTTCAAAATACTATATAAGAGTCAAGTACATACCTTTAAATATATTAGAACACCGTACATAAACAACTCCATCTCAATAAAACTAAAACTTAAATCTAATAGCTAGGTAAGCTGCAACTAGTCTAAAAAGCCTTGGGAATTCTTTTTAATAGTAAACAGTGATCTATACATTGTCAATATTTAAAAAGTTAGAGCCACGAGTTACAAAACCACTTGCTCAATTTGAACACATCTTATGGGCTTATAGCACAACTAATACTTATCTGATGCATTTTAAAAAAATGGTATAAAAATATTGTTTTATTCTTAGGCAGAGATCCTGGCAGCAAAATTACATAAACATTCCCTGTGCTTGAAATACTTAACATCAAGTCATTAGTTTTAACATCAATGAAATACAACATTTTTACACTGAGTGAATTTTTTTTTGTCAATTTATTATTATTTTAGGGTAAGAAACTTCGCTAAAGGACAAGACAGAATATTTAGTAGGTACATTACTTTACTTGCATTGATTAGAATTTTGTTAATTCACGGAGATATTTTTCTGTTGAATTGAATCCCATAAGAAAAAGGTCAAATCAAATCCGTTTAACTTTAGTTTGTTATTATGATTGCTTGAAAGTGCAGAGATCACAGATCTATCTTATTTAAGTTATATTATATTATTTAAAATCTAGTAACACAACACTAAAGGTTAGAACAATCAAATAATGCAAACAGCATAGCCTTTTAAAACAATTAACACAAAAACAATATTATAAAACAACACAGTGATTAACATACAATACACACACACTAGTAAGTTTGGAAATATCACAAATAAAGAGATTTTTTTAAAGCATTTTCATAGCGTTCAAAACAATTATAGTAAGAACTTGGTTTAAAAGCTGAGTAACAAGTTTTTTAACAACTACACATTTAAATTGCACAATTACTGGTAGGTACATACGTAATTTGGTTTCTAATTTAAATTATTATGTAGGAACCTTATATCTAAACCAGGAACCTACATATACACATAACCAGGTTAATGTAAACATAATTGCATTTATTTTAATAATACTTATGTGACTAAACTACATTTTTACTTTCAGCTAAACACACAAACATTTTTATTTTTTTAATAATTTTTTTTCTTAACATACCTATTTAATTGTTAACTATATTCTGGGGCTCGTATGCTGACAAAATACTAGAGCCTGAATCAAGACTCAAGCAGTTTTTCTATTAAAATTCTTAATGCTTGAGTCACGCTTGAGTTTTGAGTTTTTTGTGCAAATTACCACCCCGTGCGATGGAAACAATCATGATTTAGACATAATAATCTTAAGTAAGATTACTAAGCCATGGAAAATAGCTTTAATAGATAGTTCGTAACAATCCGAAATAGGCCATTCTGCCTCTGAGATCTTACTTATTCAGTCACTTCTCAAAAAAGTCTACAGTCAAAAAAGTACCGAAATTCAAGCATCAATATGCTAAGTCATACTACCTAGCTGTCAACTTATTTTATGCCCATTTTGTTGAATCACCGAGTTAGCTTAAAATATTAGCTGCACAAAAATATCTAGGAATATTTGATAAGCCATCACAGGAATCTTAGGGCGATGTTTCAGAGTTACCTCCTTATAACATAGCTGTCAAAATATATTTTCAACTTTCTTCAAAACTCCTTCACCTTCCGTCAAATACCACTCTCCTCATAGAAACTCCACTTATTTTACTTTAAAAATAATCGCCACAGCACTGAGCCCATAACAATTTTCATTTCTTATTCCATCTCAGTACGGAGGGTAAACACGCCCAAGTACTGGGCCCATAACCAGTTTAAATTCTTATTTCATCTCAGTACGGAGAGTAAATACGCCCATCTACTGGGCCCATAACCATTTTCATTCCTTATCAAATTCAGTAGTACGAACGAAGAGCAAGAACGCCCAAGTACTTGGGCCATAACTAGTTTAATTTTTCTCTTCCCACTACATACACTTTTATAAGTCACACGTATCTATTTGAAGCAAACATAACTTTTCTTATTCTACGCCTTTTGAAATTTCTGATGAAGGCTCTCTTGTAAAAGTCCAGTCATATAGTAGCAGCTTTTAAAAACTACGTGTGACAGACAATATTCGACCCTTCATAAATAACGTGCATTTTAAAGCGAGAAGAATTTGAGGAATGCTTCGGGAGGCACTGGGTATGGTGGTAAAGGCCCGCCCGCTTCCTTCAAACGCTCACGGTATTCTGGGCACTGGAAACAAAAAGACAGCTTTTAATTTGCCATGGAAAAATAAATCGGCGAGTACCTTTTTTTGATATTTTATGATTCACTATGATTTTTTCTAATTTAAATGTTGCTTTTGTAACTGGGATAAAGTATTGGGACTGGAGACCATATCTTTTACGATAATTATAATAACAAGTGATGACGATACAAACAGATGACCTATCTGATTTTCTGAGAATATTTTAACCAGATTATGTTATTTACCTGATCAGCGATACAGGGGTGTCCGAGGGACCTCCAGAAAAGACATTTGCAGTGACGACACAGTGATAGCGTCTCCGTGTATTGTGCGTCTTCGCGTAGTCCGTACACCCTGGATATTGCAAAATTGCCGTTACATTACTGTTGAACTTGAAAGAGGAGTGTTCTTGTTTTAAACCTAGTGCTGGATATGTTTCATGTACTTACTTTCTTAGCTGGTGGAAGACCTTCTTCCAGTCGGTATCCTTGTCCCCCTTGGCCTCCATCTTAGCAAGTTCTGCCTCCGTCTGCTGATTAGTGAAGTGGAAGGAAACCAGGGACCGCCAAATCCTCTGCTCGTTGCACACTGACGCCATCACGCTATATGCTGATGATGCGGACTGGAAGGTACATTGAGATTACCTGTAACGTTTGGATGTGATGTGCCTTCTACTACCCCCTTTTATAACTGTCAGTCAAAGCAGCACAGAAGTTTGCTGTTGGAAGTACATAGACCTATTACTACCTACCATAGGTACTCACATCTAAATCCCTGTGATCCGCTATCCTAAGGAGTATTTCCCTGATGCACTCTTCAGGCATGTCGTGAAGCTTAGGCACTACTTCTGGTCCAGGCTGTAAAATAAGTTATTTTTTTACTTTGACATTATTTTGACTGCCATTGAGCCCGTTCTTTGGCTCTTCTCATCTTGTGTTCACCAGCTACATTTCGTAGATCAGCGTTTCACCTATCTGGGATCCTTACCTCATGAATGCTGATGGCATTAGCTATGCGGTTGATCCTAGCAATGGCGTGATCATGATGCCCCCACAGAGCTCTTGAACCTAGTGGTCTGCCCCAACAAGCAGCTCGTTCCGCCTCCCTGAGCGATGTCAGGGCTACTAGTAGGGCTCGAAGCGCGTTGAGGTTCTGTTGTGAAGATGCCACTGAAATGGTAGAGTTTCGGTTTGGATGGTTCCATCGATTTAGAAAACATACAACCACTAGCAGAATGATCTCTATCTCACCCTGATCAGCAAGCTGCTCCAACATAGATAACAGCAGCTTCTGCGCAGCACCGGGCAGATGCGTCAGCCTCTGACCTCCCAGTAGCAGTTCCAATAAAGCGCAGATGTAGTTGAACCGTCTGACGTCACGCACCGCTGATGAGAAGTCCAGGCGGCGAACCGCTTCCGATAGTCCGTTAAATCCTGCTATCTGCGATAAAAGAGTTTTTGCTCAAAAACTTAACGAATCACGATATTTTCACTGTCATTAGCATTGGAATAATGGTCACGTCATAACCACTGCTTGTACGTAGGTAAACGGAGGTTAGAGAGAAACAGCATAATTAGCTTTTAGCTCAGAAGAGGTCATTTAAATGAGGAACTCACCTCTTTGGTGCATTTGATTGTGATGTGGCAGTGTGGAGGTATCCTAGATGTGACATCTTCTGAATTCTTCTCGGCATCATCGCTTTCTGACCTGTCAACGAAAATTATGCGTTAGTATCGACAGCGATGGAATGATGATTCAGAAATTCTTTGCAGAACCCTTGAAACTCAGTGTTATCCATCCGTAATTCTACAGTTATATAAGTACATAGGTATGTATCACTCATAATAATTGAATTCTCCATTATAATAATAGGTACGTAGACTATTATAATAATAGGTACGTACCTACACCAGTTTTTTTCTTTTATGGCTTTTCTTATCGCAATAACAATAATATAAAATCGTAGAATGACTTTGATGTAATCATCGCAGAAACTCAGCACAATATCGCTCAGTCATTAGAAAGTTTTACGTAATAAATTGGTTGTATTAGTTTATATGGAGTTCAACTTGCGTAATATCTTGATTATGGATTTGAAAATCAGCTGAATCTATTAAGAAAATAATTGGATAAGGTACGTTGTGTGGGCTACTCTATCTAAAATATGTTCTAGGCAAACAAAAATGGTCTCTGCTGCTACAACATAGTCTGTAGGTGTAGGTAGTTATTTCTGAGAAATTCCACTTTCAGTTAAACTGACTTTCAAACGTTTCCCTTAGGTACCAAATCAATCTTAAATAATCTTAATACTCCAAAGAAAAATTAATCCAAATCTCAACTGGTGAGATTGAGAATTTAGAGCAAGAAAAAAAGCCAATTTTTCGTAATTGAAGAATACGCTGAAGGTAAAGAAATAAGATGAGTAAACAAGAGCCACATACAAGCCTTGAGTTGAAGAACATTAGAAACACGGAAAAACCTAGCTCAGCAGTCGCATATTTCTTCAGGCTGATGTGAAAAGCAAGAAAGCAGAAAATGCTTTTTCCGCATTTGCAACGTCTAAAGACCTCGTTAGGCTGCCGTACCTAATGGCTGCAATTATGTACGGTACGCTATTCAAGAAAGTTGACAAGGATTTCACTATCAATTGCGTATTTGCGTCGTTATTTTAGGAAACCACGTAGACATTGAATGAAAAGCGAAAGTGTAATTAGGCAACTTAAATCATGCCTACTTGAGGCATCACTCACGAAACTAGGGACTTTAGTAGGTAAGTATTGTGATTAAGCATTGGTTTTAAAAGAACAATAATTTGGACAAAGCCTAAGAAATAAGAAACTATATTGTAGAACTGTGTACAGGAGATCTTAACTTTGAATAGTTTCAACAGTCTACCCATTTCGCGCGTACATTATCTTTAAGGTTAGGTCAAGTTACCAATAAAATAAGATCGAATGGGTTAGGTATTGGGGATATTGGGACGGATGACCAGCGATCAGTTTAGACTTGAACTCTACCAGCTAAAAACAATATTACGAAATTGAAAAGCAACAGCAAATAGAAATGGTTTTCAATTCAAACCAAAGGGGAATCATCAACAAAAGTTCTGCACTACAATCCATCAACCATACAGCTAACCTTGTCAGCGGACCACGTCGCGACAAACGGAATGGATGGATACAAGTTCAACTGTTACAGTTATTAATATGACCTTGACTATTCCCAGTGCAGTGTTGGTTAAACCGATACAGGGTCAGGCAAAGTTTGAAATCTAGGATTTACCTAACTAATTATAAATTGTACTTTTTTCCAGACCCCTAGTAGTAGGTAAAATACAATAACAGAAGTAAAATGTAGTTTTTATTTTACCCATCAATACCTATTTTATTATGTAATACGTGTAGACACATTCATGTAGGTAATAGCTTCGGTGAGTGATCGCCTATTGCAATTACACACCGAATGAATTAAACTGTGAATGTATAATACTGACGTTATGCCTTTTATAGACCATTTGACTACTTCTGGTATTTAACTGTGCTATTTTCTGATCTCGAAGAGCTTGAAAACTATAATTAAATTTATAATGTCCAGACTAATCTCAGAAGTAACGGCTCAAGTAATGTTATTTATTTATTTACAAGAGAAAGAGATTGACTGGTATAAACACATCAACTCATTGCTTTAAATGAACGAAAGGCAATGAGACTTAAAATATTATTTTTATGAAAAGACGTGGAATACGTCGAAAATTCTCAAAGCTGTTTGAGATTTGCCTAAATATTTAAAAGAAAAATTATAAGTAGATGATAGAGAAAGTGCAATAATACAGAGATTTGAGCAGAGCAAATGCATTCGCTACATACACGCGCTGTCATATTGCGCACGCGCACGCGCCGACCCGGAATCACACTGTAGCAACGACGCGACGTCACCAGCGTAAACTGGACTCCAAACTGTAATTTTCTTACTAAACTTTGTGGCATACGCGGCTCTGCTGTAAATGGTGGTCGTAAAACGATTCAGTTTCGCATTATTTTTAGATTGTTCCAAATTCTATGGATTGCTGCAACTGCTACATTTGCGAAGAAGAGACATTCTATTTAAGCTTTAGTTAGGGAGTTTTATTTCCTTGTATTGTTTGTTTTTCTACTTCGGTTCACAAGTTGACAATATTGTACGAAATAATGTTGAAGTTATTTCTATTGATAAAGAGGATTTTCCTTCGTAAGTAATTATGTCATAAACGTGTATTGTGTAGTGTGCCAAAGAAAACATGTTTGTAAAAACACCAGTGCAGATATCCAATAATGGTATCGCAGTAACCAACATTACAAGAGAGACTAAAGCGCAAGTCTAGGGTAGTTATTCGGATTGCATAGCCAATGAACTATTGTATACTTCACGATATTACACAAAAGGTTTTTGGACGGAATGTTATTTCGTGAAGACACGACAAGACAAGACGAGGCGAGGCGAAACACGACGCGAGTGTGAAAATGTTATTTTACTTTGTAGGGTTGATATTAGATTTATTGCTAAATATTTGTTACAATACAACATACTTAACGAACTGTAAAATAAAGTATAAATCATGAATTCATCGAGAAGTTTTTAAGAAACAATTTCTCCCAGTACCTATGATCTTGGTGACTATACCACTTTATGCTATGTTAAAACACAACATTGTTTCCCATGTTTCGTACAAGAAATTCATATAACAAAATCAATTATGTAGTTCAGCTCTATGATAGGTACAACTGCACCAGCCATTTCTGCCAAGGAAGGCAAAATGGCGGGCTGCCAAGGATGATCGGACAACGACCAACCTTTAATCACCCATTGTGTGTGCAACACTTATAGACTTGATCTGACTTCATCCTATTTTAGAACTTAAAAGCGTTTTATGTCTTGACATTTTCTTTAAAATGTCGTTTCCACATGTTTTGAATAGATTCTGTCTAATGTCTTCCGGATTCTGGACTTTTAGAGAACCATTACTGAAATCTTCGGGTAAATTGTTTAAAACGTTTGTGACGTTGATTTAATAGTTATTTGGTCTCAAAAACCGTAAGTCAATAAGGAACAAAATACATATACAAATATTTAATTCGTCTGACCTCTTTGGAAATAGGTACCTAAGTACCCAGTCAATTAGTCTAGTCTAGAAATAATATGTCAACAGAACCAAGAAAGGTCAAAATTACGTTATACAGATTCATTAAATTTTGAGCTAGTCCAAATTAACGACTGAGCAGTCTCCAACGACTAAAACTTAAGAATCCAAGAAACATTATTATTATTATTATTTGTTCTATTGCATTAAATTGTGACACAATTATTGCACAGTG
Organism: Eulithis prunata; assembly: GCA_918843925.1. NCBI lineage: Eukaryota > Metazoa > Arthropoda > Insecta > Lepidoptera > Geometridae > Eulithis > Eulithis prunata. The sequence continues at coordinate 1,655,487 of OU974019.1, read as the reverse complement.
ATTTACACTGACTAAAAACAAGAAATATCTTGAAATAAGAGAAATGTCTTAATGTCGAGCAGTTCGCAGTGAAATGCCGATGCAAAGACTGAAACCAGGATATTAGGTATAGTTATCATCAAGCCCATTAATGTCTCGCATTAAAAACTAAATAAGTAGCGTTAAAACAATGGGTTCCAGTCTCAAGATATCGCAGTAGTTGATAAAAGTTGTTGCAGAATCATCACGCGAGATGGAAAACGTTGAATAAGAAAGAATCATAATAGGTAAAGACTTTTGTAATTTACCTTCCTAAAAATATGAACTCACAAATTCAGTGTTGGATGAGGTAAACGCAATTGATATAAGCAAAGGTTATCGATATCAAGCAGAGCTAACCGGTCGACTGTACAATTTTGGAACTTTAGAGAGCCAAACAGTTATTGAGGAAATTTAGAAGAGCGACAGATTAACAAATCAAATAATTATATTACACCATACAAGACGAATCTGATGATCGTGATATGATTTATTGTCCTGTACAATAACTAAAGCCATAAATCTATTTTTAAACTTCCGCAGATGAAAATAAACAGTGCGCGGGAACTAACTGTATACTTTCACTCTTTAGTCCAATCAACACAATTCACATAGCAATTTCAAACTCTATTACCACTTAACAGAATTCATTTTACTATAAATTGAACCACTTGAGTTACAGTGAAGGAAAACTAAGTTGCTCACGTGTCTAATACAAATTCATAAGAGCAGATTGCGATGTAATTTTGCCGTATTACCATAATGAGTTGATTGGCAAATGGGTCTTGAGGGAACTTGTTTCCGCTACAGATTGAAATGCTACTGTTTCTTTTGTAGACAATTGAGATGAGTTGAATGATGCAATACAAGATAGAATACATAATACCTAACCTACTGAACTTACAAAAGTTTTCGACACAGATCTCTGACTCGAAAAGATTTTGATCTGAGAACGATTCAGCATTGTAACTTTGATAGCGAAAAAACTAGCAAAATACGTAATGCACTCATAAAGAAGCAAACTTATACAATAGCAAAAGAATGTAAATTATGATAAACAATGTCCGTTTTGCATTAAGCCAATCAATACATCCTTTTGGTAACCGTGACCTAAATACACCTACGTCAGTTACTGTTACTACATCTAGGTTTTTACGGGCTAAATTACTTTTAAAACGACTCACGAAATAGACGAATAACTACAAATACTTTTAGATATAATACGGGAAGCTTTTAAAAGTTCTTTAGAAAAAAGTTGGTAGTAGATCTCTGAGCCTGTAATGGCAGAACTTAAGAATCCTTCATCACGAACAACTTGCCCAGGGGCGATATTATACGATGAGCATAATTTAAAATCAAGCCATGAATTTTTACGCTTCAACATAAATATTGATAACTTCATAATGAATGATGATGATGGATATTACGAAGATTCATTGCATCCATGTTCGATCTCTGAAACATATTACTCATTTTCAAAATGCCTTCAAAAAGAATTTCCTTTATATTATGCACAAAGGTAGAGTAGAACCCGTAGATCCTACGGTCGAGAAGTGATGCTTCCAAAAGCGATATCAAAGTAAATGATATTCTGATTTGACTAAAACTTTCGGGATTAAAAAAGCCTATTTGAATTTATCAGTACCTACGTTATTTATCGTACTCCAAAGTTTCACCGTGTTTTATTCCTACAAAACAAAACAAAGAAATAATATTTATAGCATAACATAGCAATACGATGAGTCAGTTCTACCAAATACTACTATCGATGATAGTCTATCGGCACTTGTATTAAGTCAATACCTACTCAACTCATTTACTCAGCAAAATGAAACGTCTAAGTGATTCTAAATGCCAGTTCTTAGCGACTAAAGGTTACGTTATACGGCTTATCGACCTCCTCGCTTATCGTCACCACTCTCCTTGATCGAAGGCACAGGGTGTGGTCCATTACCATGCCCTAAACGTCACGGCTAATCTATTCTCAAAGGGTAGACTCCGCAAATGATCCATACTTAGCCGAGAGGTGAATGCTCGCTTCATCGGTTGCAGACTACTGTCACACAGGCTACTTTTGTGACAAAAGACATTGCGCATTTTGCTGAGGACCTTGGGGGATGCTAGCTAAAGTAACAAGAACACAGTGATAAAGGAAATTGAGAAGTCTCGCTTGGTACGCCATATTGAGTGATTCAATGCAAATTATTTCATGAAAACAGTTTAGCTTTTTGGATTTCTGACTGAATCAGTCTGACTGAAACTCAAAAAAATGTATGATGACCAATCTTAGCATTAACAGTAGTGGTCTTAGGTAGAAAACCCACATTATTTTACTACTGACAAAACTAGTGGAACTGCTTCTTTACGAATTTCAAAGCAATGCATGGGCTCGTTTTATTTTCAGTGGAAACTGGCAAGCATTCATTGCTATTGGAAGTAAGTACCTACTTGTTATGAAAAACAACAACACCATGCGTGTTTTACATGGTCTACAGACGTAAGATGTAAATATCACGTGCATGTAATTTCACGCACTGTGCAGTTCAAACCGGAACATAATAATGAATATATTAATGGGTAGGTATGCTTAGCGTGTACCTTAACTTCCCCTCAATCATGAAACGCTACAGATAACAAGTGGTCCACGTAGAAAGCCGTAAAGAAGAATTATTTGATAGGGAAAACCAATCAAAAGCTTCGAAGTTTCTGTTGGAAAATTTCTGTCTATAATTATAGAGAGTTGGTTTTAGATAACAACTTCTTCATATGGAATATTCCTCTCCAGCATTATCTTTCAGCTATTAGAGGAAGGTAAAGTAGCAGATAAGCTAATTACTGTATTAAAGTCTAAATACTTCATAGCTTTTCACAAACACACGTCCTAATCAGAAAGGCATAGCACTTACAATCTTGATTAAGATTTTATGGCCAGAAAAAAAACCACAACCACGACACAACACGATTCAAAGTTCTTGTCAGATTTTATGAGCTCCCACAGCTTCCGCAGAGCCTTGACCCAGTTCAGAGTTGAATCGTCACAAGGTTTTAGTTGCATTGGGACTTAGGACTCTCTGGGGCTACCTACTGGTAACTGGAGCGCAATTTTATTTCCTACGATTCGACTTACAAAACCAATGCGTCAAAATCTAGAGTGCAAGGTTAGAGGAAATCCTTGAAATATCAATGAGAACATTCCTATTACCCGTATGAGATCGCGTATTTTTCTGTTTAGTCCCGCTTCTTTAAACGTAGTGTTATATATTCTTTGACTGCACTTGACTGCAGCGTTTATGGACAAAAAAGTGGCCTCTATGTATCGCTTTATAAATCTTGATCAGATTCAAAGGCTTACGTTTAATAAAGATAAGCAAATGAAATAACTTCCAGCAAACCAATCCACTCAAGATACTAATCTTGGAGCGTCCGCCGACCCAGTTTATTTGGCTGAACGCAATAATACGATCTGTTGATTATGCATGGGATTGTTGACCCTGCGTTCTGAGTCAGTGTGATTCACCACTGTTTACATCTCTGGTTTACTTCTAACCTAAACGAACGTACTAATTTTGGTTGATCTACTGACTTTCACCAGAGTAGCATACTTACTTGGATTTAGTATGGAATTTGGGATGTTAGGGGAAGGGAATATCAAGTGGCGAGTGAAGGTAGACATAGGAGTAGATGGATGTAGGAGAAATGGCAGAAGGTGCCTTACCTATTAGAGGACAACCACGGAAATGATCTATGGGTTATGTGAAAAATTACATGGATAAGAATGAGGTGAGTAGGAATTGAAATCTTGACAAATAGAGGAAATTGGAACACAGGATCAACCCTACATAAAGCATAAAAGATGTTGACGAGATGATGGTATAGTGAAGATGAACGATGAAGAATGTAGTAATATTATGTGTCAGTATTCTTAGTCAATCCCGCCAATTCGGTCACGATTTCCTTTGGTTAGGCAATAAGAGCATCGAGAATTGTGTTCCATTTTCAGTATTGCAGTTCTAATACGAGTTTGTTCACCCATGCTGCATTACTCACTTCTGTTTACCGCGATCTCGGTTCGCTTATATTTTCGTAAAAATATATAAGTAGGTACTACTACTTGCTATTTCGGCTGCCAATAAATTCATTTTTGTGATTAGTGTCCGATTTAGATGCAGTTAAAACACCATATTGGAAAGCAACGATGGGTACACTTAAAAAACACTGAGGTATATTCAGCTCATTCATCGCGTATAACCATGAATGTATTAACAAAGATAATACAACGGAATGGTATTTACAAAATAACGAGAGACAGTTGAGTATCTGCAGACCGTTGCAAAAGATCTATAGGTAGCTCGACTGATCCAAATCAGGTACCAATCTGAAGTGAACCATGTCGTTAATTATGGATAAGACTGACGAGAGCTTGTAAAGTCTTTCCAGTGAATAAAGCCGACTAAACTAAGGCCTTGATAAATAAAATTGTCCGGTGAAAACATAAAGAAATGGCCCTAATGCCGCGTAAATTGTCTAGGTAATAGATGGAAACATTGGATGTTTTTTTATATTACACTATTTTTTTTTATATTACACTAGTTTTTTTTTATATTACACTACCAAGTTGATTTGATATTGCACTAGTTTTCGCATGAACTGTTCACCTAGCACTGAAAGCTGTTAGTGTGCTTTTATTGAGCACTGACCCAATTTCCTCAATGCCATTGAATCCAGGTTTGGCAGCGTACGAACGGGAGTTATCTAGTTCGGCTTTGTATTTCCTACAGACATTTCTGAGTGTAAATTATTACTTTGGAACAGTTTTAGTGTTTGCAAGACAGGTATTCTATGTGTGGCATTTTTAGAACATTAATCAATAGCGAGAAAAGGTTAGGATGACCTGATTGTGTTTGCGAAATATTGATGGGCACTTCCAACCGGGATAAGTGGAACGGTTTGAGAGAGATCTTTGCCCAGTCGTGAAACGAAGTAGGCTAGAAAGAAAATGCTAAAAGATATACTAGTCCTGATAGTTTCAGTAGACTTATTAGTCCTCACATCAAGATCACACGTTTGTATAGAAGGGTTTTAAATAGAAATTGTGTCGTCGTGAAACCACATAATGACTCCTAGACGCCTGGTGGCATGACGTGCGATTATCATCAATTCCTCATGCACTTTCTAATAGCCGACCTGTTACATGAATGCATTACATAATAAGCAACCCCTACACTGCAGAACATCAATCAGTAGGTAGGTACCTGCCTACCTAGTTTCGTTGACATTGTGCTTATTATTGTTGCATACTGATCTTCTATAGCAGCTTTTTATAGTGTTACAGTTTATGCTCTGCGGATCATAGGTGGAGGTTCGAGAGCTCTGGTAAAGCTATATCCTATTTTCATTGGAACATAAAGGAACGGGTTTGAGATATAGTAGGCAACTAAGTAGGTAGGTAGGTACCTACCTACTTAGAATAGCTCAGACAACGACAGATAAAACGCGGTGTAACACTGAGAATCCATTGATGTCCTAGGGGAGAAACTGGTAGACACCCACGACTTTCGCTAGTGCAACTTCGCACCATTTCACCGACGTAGGTAGGTACACTAGGTAGGTACCTATTTTCTAATAAATAGGTTAGGTACTACCTAACCTACCTACCTAGTTTGACACTATAAACAGACTTGGTACCTACCTATGTGGCTATCCAGATAAACCCGAGGAGTAGGTTAGGTATCTATCTACCTACCTCCAACCTAGGTAGGTAGGTACGGTAGGAATAATAGGTAATACCTACCTACCAACCTAGTAATTGCGATGCAATTTGAAAGTGAAGGAGGTAGGTGAAAGACCTTGGACAGAATCATCTTTCATATTTTACCAAGGCAGTTACCTACCTAGGTGGGTACCTACTACATACGAAGGAGAAATACTTAGTACCTACATATCTAGGTAGTTATAGGCTATGAAGTGTGGTGAGGATAAGCAAAGTCTGGGAGAAGCCACGCAAACAGAAAATCGATACAGCTGCGTAGTCAAAACAGGAACAGCTGATTCACAATAACAAGGCAGGAACTTACCACGACTTCTGATCGCGATCATCTGGGTTATTAAAATTTGTTAGTGCGGGATATCTGCAATAGAAATACAAGAAGCACTTCAATCACAACAAAATAGCACTAAAATCAAGCCCGCAGTATTAGTGGTTTATATAGTAATCATCGTAGTAAATAGTCCGAAGCGTTACGAACAAAGGATCGCGTTTATTTTGCAATGCAACTCACCGTTGAGACGTGCACTCCAAAACCTTCTTTTTTTCCCAACCCTCTTGAGTTTTGACCCACTCTTCACCAGGGGAACGCCAATCTTTCGAAATAAATGGCATTTTTAATCACAAAAACACAACAAAGTTCGCGTCTAGTGCGCAAAAATTTACGCACAAATAATTTCGCAAACAACCACAGCTGCGGATGAAAGACGAAAATTGACTGACTGACTTGTTCTGTTCGGCTCGATCGAGCTCGCTTGATTGACTTGACTGACTGCTGCTGGACTGGCGGCGGCGGTGGGGCTGACTGAACTGACTGATTGCTGACTGATGATAATCAAAGATTGTTTGCACTTGTTAAATACTACGTATTTTTTTATTGAAACTTAACCTACCCCACCCTATATCCCCCCTAAATCCCTCTTATATATTTTCTGTGGTCTTCCGACAAGAGATTATAGTCTTTGGTTTTGTCATATGTCATAAATGTCATAAACACAAAATCATTCATTCTTTGCTAAGATTTGTTTGTTTTGAGGTTATATTTTTCCAATACTTTCGTAATGGGAGATTCCGATTTCAAGCCGAAAATCACCGGCACAAAACAGGATCCGGTGCTGAAGGAGGCAGAAATTGCGTACATGCGATTGATCGAGGAGAAGAATAGGGAGCGAGTGAAAAAGCTACAGCTAATCGCTAAGAAAAACAAAATCACTGGTTTGTCCATCGGCCTCGGAGTTTTAGGAGTTTACGCGTATTCCATCTTCGCGGTGAAGCAGGAGACATTCCTTGACGACTTCAACGAGCCCGTGAAGGTGCAGCAGTAATGGCTGCGGCTAAAAAAGCTCTAAATATTAGATTGCCTCCTCTACCAAGCATCAAGGATGTCATCAGACTATACAAGCTTCGTGCTCTCAGGGAACTGTCTCAAAACTTCCTCATGGAGCCGCGACTGATAGACAAAATAGTGCGTGCTGCTGGCAACATCACTGGCAATGTTATTTGTGAAGTTGGGCCAGGCCCTGGAGGAATCACCCGCTCCATTATACATCAAGCTCCAAGAAAAGTAATCCTCATTGAAAAAGATCCCCGCTTTATCCCCACATTAGAACTCATTGCAGATGCTTGCAAAGACAATGTTGAAATGGATATTATTACTGGTGATATACTGAAGACCGACTTAACTCGGTTTATACCGGCTGACGCAAAAAGAGAATGGACCGAGCCACCTCCACCAATAAATCTTATAGGAAACTTGCCATTTAGTGTGTCCACAATTTTGATTATAAGATGGCTAGAAATGATGTCTAAACAAGAGGGTCCTTGGTGTTATGGACGTACCCGAATGACTCTAACATTTCAAAAAGAAGTTGCTGAAAGGATGGCTGCCCGTATCTCAAACAATCGGAGATGTAGACTGTCTGTCATGTGCCAGAATTGGTGCAATGTAAACTACAAATTCGATATACCGGGTGCTGCATTCCTACCGAAACCAGATGTTGATGTGGGAGTTGTTACGCTCACACCACTGAAACATCCATTGATAAAACAACCATTCAAGATGGTTGAGAAAGTCATTCGACAGATATTCGGCATGAGGCAAAAGTACTCAATTAGAGGCGCTCAGACATTGTTCCCTGAAGAAGTCAGGGAAGAAATGGCATTGAAAATGTATCAAATGGCTGACATGGACCCATACACGAGACCATTTCAGATAGCCAACATGGAATTTTCCAGAATATGCGAAGCTTACAGTGAACTCATAAAGAAATATCCTGAATTTGAAAATTATGATTATCGAGCACCAAAAGTTAAAGAAGTAAATGTTGAAAACAAAGAAGAAAAAGCTGTAGAGGAGTGTATTTAGTCCTTGTTTGTAAATATTATTTGAGTAGATCATAATGTAATAAAAATGATAGTTTTGGTTTTATAATTTTTTTATTCAACAACACAAAGCTTAGATAGATTCCAAATTCCTAAAAAGATAATTATTAAATGAAACTTTATGTGGCTTGGTTGTCTTCACTGTTTCTTTTCTTGCACTGATCTTGGAATTTCTTTCTCAATTTCAAAACTTTCATGTGTCTGTTTGATTTTAAATGTATGGCGTAAACATTGTCTCCTAAGAATATCCTTTTGCAGACTTCGCAGTAGTTGTAAGAATTTCCATCAGAGTTCTTTTTTTCCTCAGGCAAGTTCGACTTCAGGGGTATAAAATCACAAGTTGTGTTGTACAAATAGCTTTCAACAATGTTTATGGCTTTATTTTTCACGTTATCATCCCATTTTGTTAGATCAGTCGTGTCCAGTTCGTAAATTGGTGGAACCTGAAAATAAAATACGAACTTGTACTGGCATCTATCGCAATAAGTTTGAACCAAATAGTGCAACTACCCAACACTAGATGGCGCTCTAATCAGCTTGGACTGGCTTGGACCCATCAAAACTAGAACCCCAGATAAAGAGATGGTTCTCATTCCCATTCGGTGAATGAACCATTACGAATTGTAGTTCCGCTACTCGCCGATAGATGACACTGTTATAATTTCTGTTAAGCAGTCTTAATAAAAGGCAGAAGAGTAAAATTAAGTAAAAAGTGATAAATGCTTAATTCCACGAGAAACGTTCTCTTTTATTACGAACCCAGCCTAATATTTATGGCCAATAAAAATAATAACACGCAGTTAATAAAGCCCTACGTAGCTTTGATCTATCGAATGTTTGTGTACGGCAGAGAAGTTTATGAGACATTTATTGCCTAGATTTGAATAGTTTTTGTCTAGGTCTTTTGTTTCTGGTAATTTATATTGAAATATTAGAAAGATAAGATAAGATAAATGGTAAGAAAGAAGTACCTACCTACCTACCTGCTTCTTATTATTATCTATTCACATTGCTTCGATTTGACGAAACGAAGCTCACATCGCTCACGGTGAACTCGTGGGCAAAAGCTATAGGATATTATAGGATATTATAATTTTATTGTTCGTGAACGTGCGTTTGATTAAATTAGGTGCGTTCTAGGTAATTCCTAGTTCCCACTAAATCTATGATTACGTATCTAATGAATTAAACAATACTAACCTACTTTGTAGACTACATAAGTAGGAAAACTAAGAATATGACGCGTAAAATTAGGTTACAATATTATAGTCGCCAGTTTTATCATTTAATTTCATCATCATCATTGTCAGCCCGAAGTCCACTACAAAACATAGGAAGAAAACAATGCGTTATCAAGATCCAATAAGAGCGCTTTGCCTTTCAGTCCGCGTTAACCATTCAAGAGCCTTTATTCCCCAGTTAATTTTATTCAAACCCACCTCTCTAGTTGGATGCTCCAAGAACCGTCCTCTGACCATTTTGTTCTGCCGTCTTGCGTACCTCCGGGTACCCATCTTCATATTCTCAATGCTGTCTTGCAACAGCTTCCTGCCGTCTGTCGTGTTTCGTGCGTCTGGAGTCACCATCAGGTAATCATGGAACTCCTTGAAGCCGAGGGTTTGGAATACTCCTTTTGTGTAGTCAGGAGGTCTGAAAATAATGTTTAAAAAATTGATAACATTGTGACGGTATTAATTTAGAACAGTTACAGTAATTACAGGCACATGAGCCTTCAAGATCTTTGCCTACTAGGACCTAGTAGCGAGCCACTGATGCACAGAAACACCTAGGTCCTAATAACTAGGTCATTCTGTGCGTCAGTAGCTCGCTCTCACTACCAATATGCCTAGAGGAACGGGCAAGTAACTCACGGCTTGATTCCTAGCATTTTTTGTATTTAATCGCCACAACCCACCCCAAGCATTTTTATGTAGTATAAGCCTTAAACGCCTACTAAACACTGAGGGGGTAACATCGAGGCTTTGCGCCCGGTAGTTGAATAACATTTTGACCCATCTCGATTGCACGCCAACGGCGCTGGAATGAATTTCGGTGTGAAATGGTATCGGTGTCCGTATTGAGCATCGGGTTACTTCCTAACGCGATTAATAACACCTGTCTTAAATATGTTTAGGAGCGTATCAGAAAAATTACGCTGAGACGAATGAGCATATAAAAATACGAACTCAGCTGACGCACTCCCAAGTGTGCTAGATTGTAAGATGTAAGATTGTAAGAACTAGAGGTTACCTAACTAAATCCCTAAATACAAAGAACTGGCCCAATTTCTAAGATTAGGTACCTAAGTTTTCTAATTAGTTTTTCTCTTTAGTTATTTTTCCACTTGGAAAAGTTCTGACAGGTAAAGAGGAAATGAAGAATTTAGAGTAGGCACTCTGTGTTTTGTTGAGCAATGACGTCATTATGGTCAAGGTTCCAATGGTCATTCACAATCTCCAGCCGTCTTAATAGAAGCATTAGTTTTTACTTATAAGATTTGGCGAACAAAAACCCGGGTTGTTGAACCTAGATCTCTTTTTGTCTGGCAATACAATCTAAGCTTTGGTACAGCGATACTTCCTTGTTCAGTATGATCTCCTGGTACTTTTAACATTTTTTATCTATCCCAAAGATTTTTTATATTTAAGTATAGATCGTTTATGAGAAATAGTAAACGAACACGATACCCCCCTGATATAAAGCGGTTACCTCTGCCTTACCAATTCAAAGATGTCAAACCTGTCAATGTTTTGCGAGACGAGACAAACTGCGGTCGGTGGTGGCTTCTGTTCTGAGTTTACAATTTTAATATTCTTGATACTTTTAATCGGGTTTCTAACCGACTTCAAAAAAAGGAGGAGGTTCTCAATTCGGTTGTATTTTTTTAATATTATAAACGTTCACTATCTCACGGTATCTAAATAAATAATTTGTAATATTAGTAAAATAAAATAAAAAAGCCTTTTATTCCTAAGTTTTTACATTTAGATGGGCACGTAAGTAACTAAGTATTTAAATACTAAAAAAAAAAATTACATTCGTTAGGTTTAAGACTCCTCTCGGGTATTAGGCCTCCATACTTAGGTAAGTAAGTATTTAAATATTTAAAAAACTAAATTTTACATTAGTTACGACCTCTCTTGGGTATAGACCTCCTCTAGTTTTCTCCTCTAGTATAAGTAAGTTCTCATCTAGTATCAGTACACGGTATTAAACAATTCAAAAAAAGTCCAGATATACAAGACATTTCTTCCAGATGGGCAAAAAACCTTGGCTGGATTTGGATGTACCATAAAATCGGTGGCTCTGATAAATCTACGGGCTACGTTCAACAGTCAAGCGGACGTCTGGCTGAAATGATGATGATATTTTAATTACTCATTAAAATAATGAACTACCAAACAATGGCATTTGTAGGAGGCACGCATGTAACCGGAGACATAGACCGCACCATAGAGTATATTATAGTAACTACGTGAAAAAGTTTCACTTTCATCACTATTAAAGAAGTTATTCTTTTACAAAGCCTAATTTTATAGATGAAAAAATCGAATAATGGGCCAAATTAAAGAAGATTTCGGTCTTGTCGTACAAAGTACCTATACCCACTCAAAGAAGCTGCCTTGAAGAGAAAAAACGGTGCCGTCGACATAATTCACCAGGGCTAAGTCACCTATAGGTGAATTAAGACTATTACTAATACTATTAAATACTCTTAGGTGAAATAACTAGAAAACTTATTTGTGTTCAAATATTTAATAGCTTACAAATAATAACATCTTATTAGAGAAGCAAGAAGCCATTTGATTGCTATGGGGTAACCTAATCTCGTCACCACGATTGATAAACTATTTTTATGAAAAAAAAAAATAACCGAGGCAGCAGCAAACCTCGTCGCCACTGTTGATGAACAATTTTTTATGAAAAAAAAAAATACGGAGCCGGCAGCAAACCTCGTCGCCACTATTGATGACCTTTTTTTTTAATAATATACCTAGGTTGTGAGGCAGTAGCAGATGAATGTTCGGAGTGGTACAGAGTATGGCCCTAGACCGCACGGCAGATGTGGCCAGATGTCGCTAGGACGTTGCCCGTTCCCGCCATTTTGTTTTGTTCTGTTGCACTTTTTTCCTCATTGGATTTTATTTCTTTTCTGCCTACTACGACTACAACTATGTACCGATTCATTTTCACCAACAATCATCATGATTTTATAAAGAAATCCGAACCGATTCATTTTCATGAAGCATATTCATGGTGTGATAAAGAATTTCAGTACATAGCAAAATTTCGCTAAAGTCGACCAACTGACACTATATAACGAAAATCTAAAGTAAAAGACCTACCAAAGTATAAACATCACGCACACACCCTCACAGAATCCACATAATCTAGTTTTATCCAGTTTCGCTTTTTTTTTAGTCTGTAACATTCCCCAAGATGTAATACGCGAAACGTTTAATTTACACCTCTAATTTCACGGATAATTTGTGTGGATCGAATGCCCTTTGTTTCGTAAATTAACTATCGATCCGCCGCCATCTTGTTTTTTTTGAGGCCCACAGATTACAGATATACTTAAATCTGTTGATACTTGATACACTTTTGGACTTTACCTTATTGGACTCAAGTTGACTCAAGCACTACTTTGTAAAGTGTTTTCTACTTTTCAGAAAATCTGTGAGTCTCGCTCGATTATTTGAGTTTTCATTCAGAAAATGGCAGGTGTAAAAAAGGCTCAATCAGAAATATGAATGGGGCTTTCACACAGACCAAAAATACTAAAAAATGAATTGGTAGGTACCTACCTAATTGAAAAAATATTGCACTTGGAATACCTATCCGTGTTTTTAAACATAAATGAAAGTGACGATTTTTCGTTGAGTTTGTATTATCTGATGCTGCCATATGAAGGAAAATCAAGACGTATTGTTAGCTAGGTAATATTAGTATGACAAACTCACATTCCCTCCTTTATCCTGTGCTGGTTGTGCCTCGCGTGGAAGTTGAGCAGTTCCTCAATGAGGCCTGCTTCCAGCATGGCGTCCACGCGCCCGTTCAGACGATCATCGTGAACTTTCTGAAACAATACATAATAATCTAAATAATTTTAGGTAGGTAAGAACGTTCCATTCGTACAACCAGTTGGACCGGTTGTACGAGTCACGTACTAATAGTGCGTAGACAAGAGAAATAAAACTAGGCAAGTAAGTAATTACTAAAAATCTCTGATGATGTCAAGGGAGGTCTGAATATATTTTTAATATATTTTTTTCATGACAAGAAGTGATGGAAAAAGCGCATGACCCACCAGATGTTAAGTAATAACCTCTGCTTTTAAAACAACATTACTTCTCAGAGCTCAACATTTAAGGACGTGGCCTGTGATGCATTGCACTGCGTCTTTCACTATGGGATGTCAATTATGTGGAACATCTCATGTGCCTTTTAATACCATTTCAGATAGGTCCATTCCACCTTCAGTAAATACAGTATACTAAAAGTAGTACATACTTATCTAATCTACAAAAGAACATTTTGATGAGATATGCGATGATGCGTGCAAGGGTCCGATAAAAAAATGCAATTATTTAATAAAAATTCTTCAGTTCAGATATTCGACTACTTATCAACAGCTGCAAGGATTAGGAAGGCGTATCGACTACGTATGTCGGTAATTATTGGTATACACAAAAAACGCAATGTCACCTACATTTTTCAATAAACCTACCTAATTACAATAGATTATCTTATTACAAGAAATTCCATCGTAGACACTGAAATGTTAATCTTATCGGATAATTATTAATATCATAAATCATTAATAATTTGTAATTATTGACTTAGGTTACGTTTTAATACTATGAACCGTTCGATACAATCGGTATTAGGATTAAAATACTAATAGATGTTAATGTAGGTAGATTCAATAATAATATTGTGTAACAAGAAAAAACCAAGCGATTGAAATAGCATTTTGAGTGGTCACAGAAAAGCAGACCCGAGAACACGAGACGCGAATTCTAACTTATGCGAACTTAACGCTGTAAGGGTTAAATAGGTACTTAATCGGTTAAAAAGTAGGTACATGTATAAAGCAAATTTTTTTATTAAGTGTTATTTTTGGGGAGCCCTTTGTCCAGCATTGGGACGATTTAGGTTTAAATAAATAAATAAAAAGTATTATTGGATTGAACAGAGATTGAACCCTACATTGTCACTAGATACGTTATACACCTACGACTAATAATGGCTTATTCCCATCGAGCCCACCGGCCGGCCCACTGGTGGGCCTCCTACGAATCTTCTATGTCTGGTACACGGACGCGCAGAGATAAAAATACCCCAGCCAGCCACCCAAATAGTGACCGCGCAGAACGTTGCTTACTTAACTTTCAATCGGTTGGGAATGTCCCAGCTAACTATACCAGCGTTTTACTCAGTGCAACGCGTATTATGTCATGTAGGTCGTGCATGGGTTTGTTCTATGACCTCTGCAATCGTATGCGTTCTAAACGCAGGTGAAACAGTAAAACGTAACTAGTTATGTACAGTTGTGCATATAACTGAGTAAGCAAAAAGATTACTGGGTACGCAAGTACAGGAAGGCCGAAAAAGTGGTTGGGTTGTGTGAAAGATGATATGAATGTGAGAGGAGTACCTAGACTCAGAGTTGAGTCAACTTTGAATCTAAATCTACGCCTCTCTCTCTCTTCGTCAACTCAGTTGACGAATGATAGGAGTGAGTGTAAGAAGAAAACATGCGCTGACTCCCCTTAGCGTGGGATAAGGGCATGGAAATGATGATCAAATCGTTATGTAACTAAACAAATTGTTTTACAAATTATTAAATAGTCAGCCAAAAAAATTACCAAGCCTTTCTAGCCGCTATACTCTTTAGTAATTCACTAAACTTTTGAAGGACAAATAGAGAAAAGAAATAAGCACTTCTGCCAGCAAGTGTACCCATGTAAATGCTATCCTTGTACCAGATATGGCTGTGATAATTTTAATGATGAAATTATTTAGTGCCTTATCTACCTTTAGTCGTATGCGCCAGGAAAACGCATATAAGTACTGTAATTACCATGCGTAATGTACGCTAAATATTTTTTTACATGAACTAGAAAGAAAAATAAGTTTTAAAAATGTATTTCGCAAGATTAGTTCTCCGTTACCAGATTTGGTAACTTTATACGAACTTAATTATCTGAGTAAATTACTAGGTATTCTACCACTATTTAGACTGTGATTATTATGATGCTTTTGATCGCTAATAATCTTAAAGTATTCGAACATTCTGTTGATCATAATACGATCTGCCAAGGAGTGGAACTCTCTGCCATCGTCAGCATTTCCTAAACGATATAATCTAAGAAAAGGGTGAATAGGTGGATTATGGCTAAGCGTGCTTCACCTTAGGCTGCAGCTACACTCACCATCAGGTGTGCTGGCAGCCAAACGCTTAGCAATATATCATAAAAAAACATAGAACAAGTTATTCGTAATCAACAAGCAAATGACAAAATACTGAGTTTTCAGAGACGCTGTAAAATGAGGGTCATTCCCATCGAGCCCACCGGATAGCCCACTGGTGGGCCAGATGGGAACAAAATCCCAACGAGCCCACTATGCAAATGAGTTGACAGTGTGGTTTACAAATGGGTCTAAGCGTATCAAGCCTGTGTCTTGGGTGTTAATGATGACGATGATGTACAAATTAAGTCATAATCATGTATATATGTATGTATTCCATGTATGACAGAATCAGGTACACAGGTCATGCCAGACCGGTCACGACAGGCGTTATTACTTGCTCAATAATACATGCACACGATTTAAATATCTTGGTATATGGATTCCAGTGATGGTCTTTACTGGGAAGGACGCTTGTGGAATTGTATATTGATCGACAGATCTAGCTTCAATGGTATCATCAAGCAATATCAGTTCATTGGTGGACGTAGGTCTCTTCCAAGATGCGCCACTGAGCCTTGTCTTCGGATCTTGTTATCGTGTTTGTGCAACATTTTCACATTATCGCGAGAAAGTCTCAAGATGGGCATCATGGAAGTCAGAGGTACGCGTAAAAAGTATATTTGGTAGAGGTTAAATAATTTTGGTTTTTGATACAAGTAGGTAAATCTGGCACAAAGCATTTTCACGAAAATTAAAAAAAAAAACACTTGTTATTAGATGCAGCTATTTTTGATTTAGGCTTCCCCATTACTCCATCGATGATGTTTATAAACATCATTTTTAATCACTACAGACTTACAAACTGACACGAATGACATGTTTATAAAACAATTTTTTTTCGCTTTCGGAAGTCTGAAATAAATATCTATATTTACAGCCTATAGCATCCTAATGTTGTGCTCATTTAAAACTTCAATATTTTCCCACCTTATTTCAAGGCATAAAGAGTTCAAATTGGCTATGGTTTAACAGAGTTTTGTAATGAGAGTGGGATGTTTTTATGTCTGTCAGTAATCAATTACTGCTTTAGCGAGTTACGAAACTTATAGACCTGATGGTAATCTGGATAAAAAAAAAGAAAAACGAACAAACTCACAACAAAATTTTTAGGCATGTTAGCAAAGATCTGGAGGTCTTCAGGGTTATAGCTGATTCGTACCTTCTATTGTTATGCTAATTTTCAGATATCTCAGTACTGAAAGTGTCTTTTGATGTGAATAAAGAATGGAACAAGAATATATTCTACCATAAGATAAACGGCTACTTCTGCCTATAATACAATACGTATTAGCATTCTGCTGCCTATCACTCTTGTAGAGGTACTAAGTATGTAAGTCGTATGTTCCTGCACCCTTCAATGAGAGCATTCTCGGCGACAGAAATAGGGCACCACGAGTCTCAGTTGGAAGCTAATCTGACCAGCTGGTCTAGTTATAGTGAGAGTAGCCCATATTTCAATTACACCAAACACCCATATTGTGCAAATTTGACATTCGGACATCCTCTAGCTATGGGCAAACTCCGGATACACTCACGCGACACCCACAATAGAGTTACAAGCGGTTTACGATCGACTCTATTGAGGGCCTCGTCACAGTGGCCATGTATGAGTATAGCTCGTTTAGTCTATTTCATCTGTCTCCTATGCTATGTTTTTTTGTCGTTTTTAGCATACTGGGCAAGAGCTTGAAATTTTCAGTGTATTTCTAATCAATAGCTAAACCAAAAGATTAGGATTAGTATCATTTTCGCATAATTTGGCATGCTTAGATGAAAGCCCAGTTATCCACAACTCTTTTGAAAGGTTGGGTCAAACGATGACGCATGACGAACTTGGTAAAAGGAGACAAAAACATCTTGAGGAGACGAGTAAACCCATTATTTAATCAGTGCCAGGCTAAAATCCATGACCGTGTCTTTGAGGTGGGCTGACAGGAAAGAATACGTGTACTAAGCAACCCTCTTCATCTTTAAAATGTCCCTTCCATATCCCGTAAATAGCCATGGAATGAAAGTGATCAAATTGGAAATGACAAATTGGATCTATAAGTACAAGAAAATAGTGTCAGGGATAATTTGGCCAAATGCCATACTTACAACAGTCCTTGCATACACTACATACAGTTGATAAGCTGTTCTAGCAGGTCTGGAACCCAGCCCACTGACTCTGTTGCACTCGTCTACCGAATGACATAATTGAGCTGACTCATTCGATGCAATAGTGATTGTAACGTGGCGGGTTCAAGGAGTGTACTAGCTCGTGCTGAGGCATGTGACGTGCCTGCCTTTTTAGTCATAGAACTTTTGATTTCGATATAATGATGGTGGTCATATTGAAGTGGATAGTTTAGCAGCAGCGAACTAGGTATTTAATTAAAAAATAGGTAGGTTAAGTAAAATTAAACTACAAAGTGATATTTTATTGAATAAAAGTATTTTGACTTTGTCTTGAGCTATAACGGTGTAATTTCGCGCTTGATTTTTTTCAAAATCAAGGGAAATTCGAGACAAAATGTCTCATAATCCCCTCAAAAGGGACAGCTCAAAGGGGATTATGAGACTAACCCCATGTCAGAGCATTGACTCTCTTATAAAATTATATTTTTGAAAAGTTGTATCTCTGTTACCTACTTAACTAATTTAACTAATTATTATCTAAATTTCCGTGGTTTAGTGATCCTGAGTTAATATCCTTATCAAAATGTATTCCTACATGACTCATGAATATTTTACGAATGAAAACGTCTTGGAGGCTATTGGTCTGATAACACGGTAGGTAATGGCAGTAAATAGTTTTCTCAATGACCCATAACGTTTCAATGGATCACAACGGTTCAATTCTACTAAGAAACTTGTCAACTGAACCGCAACTGAACCATAGCTTTTCGTCTGTTTTTAGGTTATATCGTATTCTACTATCAAACTTGACAGCCGAAACGCAGTTGAACCGTAGCTTTTCGTCTGTTTTTAGGTTATATCGTATTCTACTATCAAACTTGACAGTACAACGCAGTTGAACTGTAGCTTTTTATCCGTTTTAGGCTATTTCGAATTTTACTAGTGAACAACGATCGAGCTGCTTGAAGATTGATTTAACCATAGAATAACGTTAAATGTAAATAAGTAGAACTGAGCCGCAATTTTTAAGTTGCAAACGAGTTTTTTAGTTTAATAGTAGCTGAAATTTAAACTAATTAGAAGTGCTTGCGTATAAAACTGCAGTTAACTAATAGAACGATTGTGATAAACGCTCGAGCGATTGTCATATGTATTTTTTACTAAAATTCGTGTTTAAATTGAGGGCGGTTTCGAGTTACAACTGTGTGAAGCTGTGAAGTACCTAGTTTTTTTTAGCAATAGGCTTTATTTTAGGCGGTAGTAAATGAGGGGATGGGGGAAAGAGGATAGGATTTTTAGATACCTACGATCTACATACATAAAGATATTTTTTGGGGAGACATGAAAAAAAAACGTTAGGTCTATATAGATATATTTAATTTGGTAGAGCAGTAGGGTTGGTCTCAAAATCCCGTTTGAGGTTTTCTTTTTAAGATAATTTTGAGACTTTGTAGAGTATTTTTTTTGTTAACCTACCTCGTCCCACTGCTGGGCAAGGTTTCCCTCAAAGATTTCCAATGCTCACTATTCCGAGGTTCCGCCCACCACCTCCTTTTGAAGGTTAAATAAAATACTCGAAAGAGTATTAATTTAATGAAACTAAAAAAAAAATTGTGTTTGACACACACTATTTAGTTTTCCGCGTCAGACTAGAATTTGGATAGCAAACATAACCTTGATCGTCTGGCTACTAGGGGACTACGCAAAACGATACCGACAATTCGTTTAGTTATTTTGACTTATACTGCGCGGCGGAAATGCAACTCCGCACGATGCCGCACAAGGCGGCCACGCAGTGTAAATCAAAAATCACTAGCGTATATTCTTTAGTAGTAGATATAGATATAGTACAACGCTCGCATAATGGTAATAGGTAGGTTAGGTACGTAATGTTAGTCTGAAGTAAATAGTTACATTAGTATGGAAACTATGCAGTTCATTGCACGATGAACCGTGGAATTTGGCAAGGTTTTATATAGGGTCGATGATATCTTGATTGGTCGGTATTTTATTATGGCTAGTACCTACCTAACAACAAAAATACTATTTACTCCCTGCGGTCGGGTATCCCGCAAACTTGTCCAACGTCTGAGGAATAAATAAGTATCTACTACCTACTTATTCATTCCTCAGGCACGTAATGTTGGGGTAATTATATTAAAATTCAATTTTACCAATAAAATATCTAAATCTGTTACTCCAAGTTTCTAAAAGTTGTACTACTAAATGTCTAAAACTAGCATTTTTTTATTTTCAGGCTGTGGATAATGATGATGATTTCTGAATCTACAGAGTGGTAATTTAAAAAAAGTCACCAACTTCTTATGCTGACTCAGTGCTGACAGTGAGCTTTTTTACACACAAAAAATTAAAAATAAACAAGTTTGTTGACTCCGTCCCATAACACCTTATTTAATCTGTGCCATAACGTACAAAAATAACCTTAAAATTACACAATAAAAATAATAAGAGGGTATCTGACAATTAACTTGTAATCGCGTTAGATCAATTTAGGCAAGATGGCGACCAAAGCAATGCCTTCCTCATAATCTTTCACATAATGTATTCATCTATATGAATGCTCTGTTGGCGAGATGCGACGTAAAAGCGCTCACCGTCAAACAACTCTATGTGGTGTAGTTTCAAGGAAGTCAAATTCAAAAAGTATTTTATAACTTTGATATGTCTTATAACCTCTTCCAAACCCAGATTAACACGATCAATTCTAGAAAAAATAATAAAAAACTAAAAAGCTTAAACCAAGCCTGGTGTATGCGTATATGCATATGCATATGCATCCCTATTTTGGTAGACAAGAGGCTTTAGCCAGGTGCATCGTTCGAAAACGCGCACTTTGCTCTTTGAGGTGTTTTTTAACGAAACTTATTCCTTCCGTTACACCTCATAAACCGTCTTAAACGTATAAACCAAGCTTGTATATATCTGACCTTGGCGCCAAGAAATTTAGTCTGTTACTAACTTAATTTATGTAAAACAATTTGATGTAAATGTCGCAGACTAAATGAATGAAACCGACTGTTGCTTAGCTAGAAAAAAGTAAAAAGTTTTCGATAAATTAGCTGTCAGATTTGAAAATAGAACGGAGTAGGAAGGGAATGAAAAATGCAACACAAGTGGGTACATTGTCATGAGCTCTCTAGATGAGCCTTGTTCAACGTATGAGTATCTTATTGAACCTTCAAGGCTACTATCTGTCTACTTATCCAGTAGGTAAGAAAAAAAACCAACTTCTCTTTTTGGAGGTATTTGCTTTCACACTCTTACTCAAATTAAGTTAACCGCAATACAAAACGGTACAAAACGTCTCGAGAATTCTATAAATTAAGTCTCAATATAAATGAATTCTTCTAATTGAATAATATAATTGAATCCGCAATTGTTTTTGGTAACTTTATGTACCTTCTTACCTATTTACTATTGGTGCTTACCTGTTATTTTTAATAACACACTGTCATTTCTAGAGACTCATGAATCTGTATAATTCTGTGTAAATCTTCTATGTTTTGATATTTGGGTTGTTCTATTTTTAAATATCTGTCATCGTCGAAAGTTATACAGGAAAGGAATAGCATTTTTCAAGTGTGTTTAAGATGGTTTTGCTCACATTTTTCTTACATTAACAATAACAACAGTACCTGTACCTACATAATAAAAGAAGTATTGCTTATTCTTTGTCTATGGTCTCCTATTTCTCAAACATTTTTATTTCCGGTCAATCTTTTTATCACAGAAGTGTTTTTTTTTCAATTAAAAAAGTGATAATAAATAATAAATAAATATTCACGGACACTTAACACAACGCCTTCTAGTCCCAAACTAAGCAAAGCTTGTACGATGGAAACTAGATGGCTGATAGAATACACACATACATTTTTTTTAAAATACATACTTATAATACATAGAAACACCCATACATAGATGATGGATTAAGCAAATGGCCTATAATGTTAATTGTTAAATGATGTACCACGAATACGACTCGAACTTGACCAATTTTTATTTCCCGTTTCTAAACTACGTCGTACATACATAGCCTTTTCGAGAGACCTTGAAGTCTCGATAAATTTTCGTATAATTTTCCTAAAATACACATTTTTAGACTTTGCTTAGTTACCGTCTGTCTGACCTCGAGCACGGTCATAAAACCAGCAATGCCACAGTATCTATCATAGAACCGCATCACGCCGCTAAATCACTATGACGAGTAGCAAGCAAGCTCGTATGAGTTAGTGGCCAACTCTGGTGACAGACTTTTTAGGCCGCCTTAAGGCCTCCGTCATGGCTTAACGACTGCTAGAGCCGGGACCGACAGTTTAACGTGCCCCCGAAGCACGGAAGCGCTCAGATGTAAATGTCACTAACGGTCATCCATCCAAATGGTGACCGCGCAGAACGTCGCTTAACTTAGATAATCGGTGAAGATTGACTAAGCAAGACTAGCCACGAGCGCTTCGACTGTATCAAGACGAACCTTTAACAGTTCTGGAAAAAATAGGTAAAAAAGAAGTCGACGAAAAGAGAGAAAAAGTCGACGTCACGGGAATTCAATAATTATGAACGATATTTCTTTTCTAAACAAATAATAAATGTTTCTAAAACAATGTTCAAAGAAAAAAAAAGAGTCATAAAATCTGTAGTATATTCCCAATAAAAAAAAAATCAAGTAATATACTCTATTATTTTCAGCCTGCCTTAGCTGTATGAGCATACAACCTCTAACATTATCCTGATAATGGGCCTAAAACAGTCGCAACAGAGCTCATATTACTTTGCAAGTATTTTCTACTAAAACAAGCCTCAGCGTCGCAGTTTCGCAATCACCGTATTTAAAATTCAGTAGGAAGCCAGCTGCTTTAGATGACCGCCCTTGACTTAGTACGTTGATACAAGCTAATTGTGAAACTAGACGCGACTCTGACGGTCGTAGAGTTGGGACGAATTAGCCGGATGTCACAAAATAGATCTTAAATCATTTACTGCAAGGTTTACCTACCTACATCAAAGAGGTACGTAGCTCCTACGTAAGAAGAAGCGGGACTCCGATTCTACCAAAATTACACACTGAAAATCTCGTTTTGTATGAAACGTGATTCAAATTTTGACCCCCGTTTTTGTTCGTTTTTGAAAGCACGAGTCTAGTTCAAGAGTTTCGCCAGTCTGACCTACATGATTAGCAGAAGAAGGTATCAAAAAAAAAACAAAGTAAAAAGAGGTTTACAATTCGTTGCGTATTTTTTATTTTTGTGGTATTGTTGTAATAAGTACTCTTTCGATGGAGTTTTTACTACAAAGTAGAGAAAAGGAGAGATTTCAGTTTTTGCAGTTGTATAGAAAATGACCCCGAGAGAGACATTCGTTAGGGATGTGTACTTTTTGCCCAATGGTTTAGGGTACATCTGTAAAGTTGTGATGATATGATCGCTTCAGTAAAACTAAGTATTTTAGATAATTTTTTTAGCTTTTTAAACTTTAGCGAAGATAAGATTTAAAGTTTCTTAAGCACGTTATGTTATATTTGTTATTTTGCATGTTACCTACTTTATTAATTGTTTCACTAAAAAAGTTCATTATTAATATGATTTTCTCAACTTTCCGACCACTCTATTCACGGTTCATATACCTTTTATGTAATCGAAAGGTGTTTTATTTCCGCAAGTAAAAGCGATCAATGTGGCCAGTAGCGATTCTCGACGATTTTTTATTATCTGTGACAAAAGCGCGGGAAGGAGGCCGGTTCTCACTGGTTATAATTTTAGGCTTTCTTTTTTTTTTCGCCCGGTAAGCGCAACTCCTTCGTCTTCTGTTTTTTCTTTCTTAGTACTTTTTAAAGAAGTTACTTTTTTGTCTTTTATAAAAAAAATATACACAAGGAAGAGTCCGCTGCAAGCAGCCGTATTTATAAATAGGTAGATAATCAAATAGCTTATTATGACTCCAATCTACATAACACCCGATGACTATGATGACTACTACTTTATGACTATAAAACCTGCCCACTGTGCCCTAATAAGTGCCCTTTGAGTGATCATCGTAACCACCGAAAATAGCACGGCTGTGGTCAAGCAGTATCATATTATTATGTTGGCCGTTCTCCGTTACTTACAAATACTTACAAACAATAGTCTACCAAATATTACAGTACAATAATACAGTAATTCAAATTTCAATTAAAAATTTATTTATTCAATAATAAAATAACATAACAGACTGCTCCAAGGCGTTATTCTATTTAGGACTAGAAAATTTACCAGAATTGACTAGAATTTAAAATATTAGTAATAGAGTTGTGTTCTGTGATATATGTTAATAAAGTATGTATTTCTTTAGTTCTTAAACAAATTAATCGTTGGTGTGGTGAGACCGCCATTGGATAAGGTATAGGTATAAAAATATATGATCGACGACGCGACGAAGAAAAAGGGCTGCACTAATAAAATAGTGTAGCCATAACTAAAAAATCTAAAACCATAAAGCACGCGATCAGTTTTTAGCTGTTAAAACATAAAATTAATTTCGAAATGGACAATTCGCGTGTGCCGATTTGCTTAATCCAATTAAAAAAAAAATTACAATGATGAAGCAAAAACTGAACGAGCAATGACCGTTGAAATGTTACTTACATAACATTGCTCGTTCAGTACTTCTATAACTTCTTTGCCCCATTGCAAAGAAGTTTATAGAAGTTTAATGGTGAATTAATTTAGAAGCCTTTTTTATGAAAAAAACATTGCTGAAAGGATGATTAAGGTTTTAGAGCGGTTTTTGTTGCACACACTGCAGTTTTTGCAGCTTTTTGCAAACGTGTTTTTATTACGACACTGAGGAAATGTTACTAACTACTATAACACTATAGTAGGTATGTCAATTCTATACCACTAAGCTTTTAAGGACGCTTTTTGAGTCACACTGTTACTCGTTGCAACTTTTTTTTATAGAAGAGTTCCCAACGTGGTACACTTGTGTAACAGTGTAACTCGATGGGAAAAAAACTCCCAACGAGTCACACTGTGACCGGATCTGGTGTGACTCGTTGGGAACCCACAACCTCCGGCAAGGTCCGACGATCTGAGAAATGTAGCTGGCAAACATTGGATGAGAAAAGCCGAAGACCGGGCTCAGTGGCGCGTCTTGGGAGAGACCTACGTCCAGCAGTGGACTGATATAGGTTGGCGATGATGATGATGAAACTTGGAAGAACTAAACACAAACTTGATTAATAAATAAAATGAAACGCTCAAGAATCTTCTAATAATTCTTCAGATTTCTCGGTCGGTACTGAAACTAACAAAATTTTTCATAACCAAAATTCTTGGTTCCATGAATGAATTTCGTCATTTTCGCGAGATTTAGGAGTAGAAAAGAGCTTCTTGGATCTTGAATATCTTCAGTTGTGTTATGTGTATTAGGACGATACGTGCGGAGCTGACTAAGCCAAGGGTTTCCTCACGATGTTTTCCTCCACCGTTAAGCTCGTGTTAATGCGCATGTATTGAGGGTGTCTTTCCTGTGGATATGGCTGACTGGGCTGAGAGGATGATATAGGTGCTGGGCAAGACTACACCATCTAAACATTGTCCCAGGCACTACAGTGTCCCGTTAAGTGTAGGCATAGGTGGCCTCCTGACGCTGTACAAATCATCTTCAATTATGACGAGAGAAAAAAAACAGCGATCATCCGCAGAAAGTTCTAGATCATTAGAATCGTGCCGAAATCAGACGTTATCAAGTGGGAGCCAGTTTTTTGTGTGTTTACATCTCACGCGTCGCTTTTTGTTATCGCGGGGTCTTCGAACTGAGCTCCCAACCTGTCAGTGCCTGTATCTACGGTCCGTGGGAGTCTGTCGCTCTGGTGGAAACGGACAGACACGTACTGAGTAACCATCACAACCAAAATATCCGTTTTTTTAAATTATGTATTTTAAGTAAGCGTTTGGCTGCCAGCACACCTGATGGTAAGTGTAGCTGCAGCCTAAGGTGGAGTATGCTTAGCCAGAATCCGTCTATTCACTCTTTTCTTGAAAATTCCAAGGTTATATCTTTCAAATCTAATCAAATCAACTCATGGGATGTTTGGCGGCCTAAAAACTCCGTCACCAAAATTAGCCACTAAACTCATACGAGCTTGCTTGCTTATGGGATGATTGTCCGTTGGGGAATCAATGTTTCGAATGGCGACCTCCTAATGCGTCGTCAGAGATTTTACTCTAATAATCGTCAAAATGACGTAGCAATCTCGTCACGAGTTTTCAGTCGAGATATGACGTTGGGTAGTCATATCGCCCCAGTTGGGTAATAAAAAGGAGATATATCTAAGTATCTACCTAGTGGTGCTCTGTGGTACGCACTCCATCCCTGCTTACATACCGATATCACTCTCCGAGTTGTCGGCACGGGAATCGACAACTGACGTCGCATGATCGAAAGGCGATGAATAGGCACGAAATCATTTATTAGTTAGCGGCTTGATGTGTGTTGCGGGCGAACTGTGAAATGTACACAAGAAATAGGAAACTTACGACATTTTATACGACTAATTTATGGGATACCACTGCCTTTAACGATGCATTGGCTTGCTGAGCACATCTACTGAAGACGTGCCCTGTGATGCATTGCACTGCGCCCATCACTCTGAGACATAAAAGTGTTAGTGTTAAAAAAGTTTTATCTTCAATTGTAAACTTTACTTATAGAAAAATATGGAGTATGATAATAATAATATTATGTATTGTATAATCATTATACATAGCATATTCCATATTTTTACAATACATAGCTTACTTAATAATAGCTATACATAGTATACATTATAGTATAATGGATACGTACTATTAAGTAAAAAAAGAGTCAAACTAAATTCTAACATTGACTGCAACACTCACATTAGTGGATGGCGGCTTTTTATTTATTACAAAAAAAAACATAATTTCTGTAAATATATGAATTAAATGATGTTAACTAGCCAATCGTGACGGAAGAAACCCATGTAGGTAGTTAATTTTATTTATTTGGAATGTCTTTTATGTTCAACCTGTGTTATTTGATGACTGGTGATATAAGTATTTCGTAAGTTATTGAGTCTTCTTTTATTTAGGCGTCGGTTACACGTAGCTTTAGAATTTGAATTAAGTATAAATTATACTGGAACAAACTGATTTTTCAGATATACAATAACACTCCAGAGTCTCCGCGTCTCCTAGTAATGGAAACAGTGCAATGTCTCATAGTACACGTCCTCAGTGGACGTGCTCTGAGAAACTCACAGAATAAGAATGCATACTGCGGATGCATTCTTATTCAAAAGCAGAGGTAACCGTTTAATATCAAGTGGGCCATCTGTTCGTTACTCGATCTCATGAACATTTTATTAAAAGCACTTGCATAATATTAGGTATAAAACATACCTAAATTACTTACTTTATTTATTACCACACAAAACAGCACAAAAAAATTGCAAAAAGTCATTACGAAAAATTCCTCGAATTCCGACAATGCCGTGTTCCGGATGTCGCAAAAAAAAAACAAACCTAAAGGTTAAATGAAATGCTGCTGTCAAAATGACCTACCATAATGCAAGTCGGGTTGTTACACTCTACTCGCCAACTTAGGGTTAAAGATGGAGACCAAAAAAAAACGGGAGAACGGCAGGTGTTTCACCGCACGTTTTTTGTAGCTTGTGTGTACAGGGGGAGTCGAAATAGTGTTACACAAAGAATATTTAATACGTAGTTCCTACGTAAGAAGAAGCGGTAGGTACTCCCATTCTACCAAAATTACACACTGAAAATCTCGTTTAGTATGTTGACAATACTAAAAATGTTTCCGCCCCTTTCTCATAAACTGAAGCGACAAAGACAGCTATAATTCAAGTTTGTTGTTTAATTAATAATAGATCGCAGTACCAACAGCATTCACACAACTGGCGCCATGCACTGAAAACCAGCGCCTGGGCAAGGTAATCACATATCCTGCCCTGGCACCATGCTGATATTGTCAATTAAAAAAATAACAAAATAAATATTTTTCTTTTCTTTCTTTTCTTCATTTGCTCTGGCACATTACGTTAGTTTAGAAATATGCAACAGATTCGACACTAATGCCTGCCTCTCTGTCTAACTTGAATTTATATTATACTAGCTTTCGCCCACGACTTCGTCCACGTTCCGTTTAGCCCTATTGATGTTCCGGAATAAAAAGTAGCCTACGTGTTAATCCAGGTTACGAATTATTTAATCCAAGTTTCATCCAAATCAGACCAGTAGTTGCACCGCAATTGAAACACAAACATCCAAACATTTTATATAATACTAGTAAGATATTAAAACTATCATCACGCGGCGATAAAACGTAAGTAATAAAGTACTTATGCCTCAAATAAAAACTTTACGCTGGGCTGTTATTTTACGACAGGTTTCAAAAACTAGAGCAGCCTGTATATACCTTAAGGGTGCATGCATTTACAACAGGTGGGCGAGCCACGCGTGCCTACAAACGAACCCGTCCGATTTCGTAGACCTGCCTTAAGTCTGATGACCTCTTAGGATGCAGGTGGAAGGTTGATCACCTGATTTCATAGCGATTAATAACTACTAGCTGTCTGCCCGCGACTTCGTGCACGCATGTAAAATAAAGAATAAATAATTTTTGTGGTATTTTTTTACACCTTGGGTTACATTACTCAAGTTTTAGTAAGAGTCCCTAACTTTTTTCAAAATATAATAGCCTATGTCACCCGGGGATAGTGTAGCTTCTCAACGGTGAAAGAATTTTTAAAATTGGCCAAATACCTCTTCGAGTAGGGTTAGTCTGGCCTGACCCCATACTGGCTTGTCCCCGATGTTAATAATCGAATAGTTTCTACGTCGTCAATGGACGGTACAACAGCAGACAAATGTTTTTTTGATTGTTGTTTTTTTTATCAGAATTCTCACCGCACGTAAAAACAATCTATTCTATGTTACAATTACTCAGAACTCCAGCGGAACTCGATATTAAAACAACATTTATTAAACCAACCCTCGTCAAAGGGTTGTTTACAAATATTTGCGGTGGAGGTTTGACGGAAGCTCCGATAGTAAAGTGACCCTTTCACCAATGCCAGATGGCAAATGATTGTGAAAAACTATAAATATACAATATTTTTTTTTTATGATAATAGTAATGGAACAATCTGATAGCTCACCTGATGTTAAGTGGTAACTTATTCCTATAACAATGCATTACCTCACAGAGCAAGTCCAATGAGGAAGTGCCCTGTAAGGCAAGGCACTGCGTCCATCACTCTGAGACGTAAAGATCTTGAAGTCTCATGTGCCTGCAACAACTAAACTAAAGATTATGCAGTAAATGTTAATCTTGCAATCGTACTAAAATCTATGTCCTACCCCTACAACAGAATCTTCGTCTTATTCAGAATAATCTCTTTACTTTTTTTTATGTTGTGTTTTCTCTATTAAATTTTTTTTTGTTCTATTTTTCTAGTTTCTAACTTTCTTTTAGGGCCTGCCCTACTTATCCCGTTGTTTTGAGGTTTTTAGATCCAATCATGTTGTCGAGTGTCTTCTGGGTCCCCCACCCACCAGTTCTACGTTCAATCGAGTGCATAAGCGACAGACATATTCATCTGACTTATGCTCTGAATTCAGATGTCTGTTTGTGTTTCCATATTCTTTGGAATTCTGTAAATTATTCATTTACATTTTTTGTAGGAATAGATAATCATTTCTTCCTAAATAGGAAAAGTGATCGAACAAAATTGAATGTCCAAGTAATAGAAATAATGTCCTAATCAAACAACATACTAACATCAACTAATCATTGTGACCGCAAGCCGATTAACATTCAACGCCCTTACACCTGTTCAATTCGAATACAATGTTGGAAAATATACATAGGTAGCCTGCGACTTCGCTTAATTACAGAGCGCAACCTTTAGTAGTCGAATTTTGTAAGTCACTAGCCGTCGCCCGCGGCTTTGCTCGCGTTGTAGCAGCATACGCCTTATTTGGTTAAAATCTGTTTAATTTTTTTTATTTTGCCGTACAGAGGAAGACTTGGATGCAAAGGGCCCAAAATAGACACGAGTGCCATTTGAGGGAGGAGGCATGCCCAGCAGTGGGTCACTATAAGCTGCCTATGATGATGATGAATTTTTATTTAATTTATAATATTTGTAAAAATTACCTGCATGAAGGCAAACTCTTGTCAGTCAGACAGTCACGTATCAGTTTTAAAATAGATAGGTATATTTGGATACAATTACCATCTGCTTAGATGATGTGCAAAACAGTATCCATATACGTAGATGTCACATGCTCGTAGGGTATTTCGAGCTAGTAACTGGTTAAGGTAGAGGTACGGACACGCGATTGTAACAGGCGACATAAACGCGCGACAGACGACCGAGACAGTCGTTGGCATCATCAAAGTATCGAAGAAAAATGGCGACTTTGTCAGCTTTGCATGAGGTGACCATGTTTTTGGTGTGACCTCTGGAAAACGTCGACTATACTATTAGGTATAATGCGCTGGACAAAGAAAGGATTTGAGTCATGTCCCACTGCAGGCATTATAGCAGCGTCCTATAGGTAGAGGCATAAATGGCAAAACGCCTTGGACTCTGCTTGCATCATTCACAAAGGATTTAGAGGTAGATGCTTGTTTACTTTTTAGACAGATTGAAGACCACGCCATCTTGAAGTGAAGTGACGAGGATTTGTCTCTACATCCCTGTTTTTAGTCACGTGTAATATGGCCTCTTGTCTCGTGTCGCGCATGTCGGTCGCCTGCT
Organism: Eulithis prunata; assembly: GCA_918843925.1. NCBI lineage: Eukaryota > Metazoa > Arthropoda > Insecta > Lepidoptera > Geometridae > Eulithis > Eulithis prunata. The sequence goes on along the minus strand of OU974019.1, from coordinate 1,624,918 downwards.
CCGAACCCCTTCCTTAAGACATACGTTTCTTTTATTAAAAAGTTGAAAATATAAATAAAAGATGCTAGTTTTTGTTAAGGAAATGGTCGGCAGATGGGAAAAGTAAACTGCCTTTAAGCCAGGACAATGAGTTATTAGATGTTCTAGGTACTAGTCCGGTTCTGCAAAATATCTAAATATTAGCTGTGGTGGATTTTAGTGGATACAAGGCATGATTTCGTTTTGTTTGATGAGTCCTAATAAGTAAACAAACATTAATTCTGATTTGTTTTAATTAATTTTAGCAGTGACCTACATCAAAATCAATAAAATCTATCTTGAGGATAATTTGAGAAGATCTCCGATCTTATGGATCCCTAACCAGTCGGTAAATTATGTATCATATTTTTTCTAAGTCCTGCCTAATCTAACATTATTGATTCTCTAGAAATTACTATCCAATTATCGAATCAAACAAGGTGTTTCGTTTATCGCTATTACGTGCTATTACCTATAAACACTGCGGTATTAGACAATTACTTCACTACCGATCAATTATAGATTATTTAAATACATTGTAGTAATAACTATAGATTAGTAGTAAGTGCTTTTAATTTAGTTTTTAGTTAAGATTATAGTACCTTGCGTGATAGGGTAATGAGTAGGAACATGGTTTAATGAAGTAAGGTGTAAGCCTGAAGCTATAGATATTACCGTCGCTCGTGGCTTTGCTCGCGTGGTAGCATCATACGCGTTATTTGGATAAAATCTTTGATCCTAATTTTAGACCCTTTAGCGTACGACTTTTCAAAATTCCTTTCTTAGTGCACCCCTACACTATACATATAAGGATACTACACTCCAAATTTCATACCTCTAGGACTTTTAGTTTAGGCTGTGCGTTGATTGTCAGTCGGCTTCAAAAGAGTTTTATATATTAGAGAAAGAAGAAGAAGATCACTACAGTTTCATTTTAAGAAAATGCTGCTTCGTTGATGTAATACCGACACTTTATTAAACGCTGTTTTGTATACATATGAGTTTCCTATAATACTTAACTTTTAAAGGAAATTACTTAAAACACCGGCCATCTTGTAATGGCCGCCATTTCGTGTAAAAAAACCATAGATAAAAAATGTAAACAACCCGGCACCTGCGCGTCGTGATTGGCAGGTGCGGGCACGCGCATCTGCGCATGGGACGCTTTTTGTTTTAACCCTTCCCATGAGTCACTGCCAATGGCGTTTGTTTTAAAATTGACCTTATCCCGGTGGGTTTACGTGTACTATTCCTTAGACCAGAAAATAGAAATGGTGAAAAACAAGAGCAATCCCTGGAGGCAGTCACTGCAATATTGGAACAGTTATACTAACGAATACCTTAATTTGAATTTACATCTCAATATCCTTCAAGTGAAGCTCTCGTATTTCTCCATTTAGTAGATACTACGTTTTATTCTGTGCTCGCAGATGCCCGCAGGCAACATTGTTGCCATATCAGTGTGCGTCGTACTAATTAGTGTTGCTAGGTTAATTAATAGTATCAGATCTTAATCTGGGGGAATTTTAGAGACATCGTAAAGTATTTAAAGACTGTTGGTAATTTTTTTCTTCTGCGCCTAATTGTTTCCCATAAATTGAGGAATTTTCTTTTTATATTTTATACCTACTTTTATTTACAAAGCTTTCGCCTCTTCGCTCATGTGGTAAGTACTTAAAATTTAAAATGCAGTATATATTTGCTTATATTAAATAAATAAATTGTAATTGTCTTTGTTCATCGAGCTATTTCAAGTCGTACCAAAATATGTAGAGCCAGTCGCTATGGCGTGATAGAGTCGCAAGATAGATTGACCAAATCTTATACTTATCAGTAAACAGTTTCGTTGGTTCTCATTCCACTGGATGGGGACCCGTAGTCCGGTGTCTTATTTCCACCTGCGGGCCTAGCATGCGCACGCGAGATATTTGTCATGTCGTTCTGTCAAAATGTAAGCATTTTGCACTAGTTTTTGAACTTTTGCATTATCTGTGGTAATGTTGTCGACAAAACGCGCCTTGTTATTGTACACATTTGACACTTCTTAGTCGTCGTATCTGTCCGAGGACGAGATAATAGTCATGCAGAAATGTCAAAAGTTGAATATTCAAGGCGCGTTTTGTCGACAATATTGCCACAGATAATGCAAAAATTCAAAAACTGGTACAAAATGCTTACATTTTGACAGAACGACATGACAAATATCTCGCGTGCGCATGCTAGGCCCGCTGTTCGTGGATCACCTCGTCTACTTCATAGATCATCAAAGACATGACTGGGTGTAGTGTTTGTGTCTAGTCACTAGATATTTTACTCTGTCTCATGCGCACAAGTGGTTAGGTAACTGTCAGTGTCAAGCTCCTGACCTGTCAATGTCACCCGTACGTTTGGGCGCGGGACACGGTCACGTGACGGAGGTACTGGTTGAGACCCTTGGTGTAACAGTGAGCCATTGTTATACAATACAGGATTTTACACTGGGTATTAAAGAGCTACGCGTTTCTGATCCATGTTCTGACAAGTCTTACCTGTTCACATTTCAACCAGAATATAATGGTAGAGCCTGGTCTCCGAAGCAGACCTTCGCTCAGCTTCTGTTCCGCCAGGACCTCGCTGTGCAGACGACCGGACTTCAGCCATACTTCGATTGATCTGATGACAAAAACATAATAATATTGATCAAAGTTTGTTTGAGAAGTAGCATTACAGTATTTTTGCTGCCAATCAATGATGAAAGAAAGAAAATACATTTATTTGTGACACACAAACGGGCAAAAACATGAAATACATAAAAAAGCATGCATAAAAACCGATACAAAATCGAAAATATATATCTCCCTCCCTGCGCCGACCATCTATTAGCCACAAATAGGCGTGTAGATCATCATTGGAACCGTAGAAGTTGATGCTCGCAATGCTTCCGATTTACATTTGATTCGACGGCAGAGGTGACACATTATGTAGACTATAATAGGCATTAGGCATGTTTCATCACTTAAAAAAAAACAGCGGACCAAAAACTTCAAATACAAAATAATCTGTGTCAAAGAGTTCTCATAATCATACACTGCCATGACCTCTATTAGGTATCGAGTTACTCAAATGTTATGACACCATCTTTTGAGGGTAAAAAGACAACGTGACACCACATCCTCCAGACATTTCATACTTTGTCTAGTTTCGTGTCATGCTTCGTTTAGTCGGACTGTTCGGGAACTTAGGGATTTCCTGGCAAGCTACTCGAATGAGACAGCTGTCAAAATTGACTAAATTGTTTTAGAGCTATAAGCGAATGGGAACGTCAGTCAGTACCTATTTACTAAGTACTAGTGATTTAAGTCAAATTTACATAATATTTTTATGCAAATAAATAAATTGATAAATGATAGGCTTTCGGAGGGTGGCATATGACAATGAAAACAAAGATAATGATTAGTCCTGCTATACAAAAATGTGCATTTACTTTGCTACCTACTGACGGCTTTATGTTGTTATTGTCTAGTCTATTTACAGGTAAGTAACTGGTCCAGTGTCCACAAAGCACCAGAAAATGACCACAAAGACGTGGACAAGCATGTCTAAACGAGGCATCAAAAATTACCGTGTAAAGCTGAAGACTCAGTATAAAGACATTAAGTTCGGCCTTCCATCGTAATAATGGCCACTTAAAAACTCATAAAAGCAAACTCTAAGCCTGTCCACCGAGCCACTGATCTTACAGAGATCAACCTATTAGATACCGGTAGGGATGCGCCAAGTGCACGCTGAATGAGCGAATGATATCACTACGAATCACTCTTCTTCTCAATCACTAGATCGTACAAACGTATCCATTGATTCCACAAAGAAGTATTTATTTGACGGCATTTCAATTCGCATCGTTTGTTGTGAACAAAGTTCTACTCGTTCATTTGTTTCAAGACTCTACTGCAATCGCCGACGACAGTTTTGGAAAGATATTCATGAATCATTCGTTATATCTTTCTATTCATTTCAAAAGCTCACGATACCCAGTGCTTTTGAAAAATAGAATGAAACTTCGAAAGATACAGAGCGACTAATGGTATTATTTGAGGATATAATGAACCTTCCACTCTTTCACAAGTCTACAAATAAAATTGTACGTGCTTTCATGGAACTTCGAGAGCTGAGGCAAAGACACCGCTTTATGGCACTTGCGTGGCTTATCGTGTTACCTACTCGTCATAAAGAGATTTTTAAATCTAACGTGTGGTAAATCATTTTTATGTGATGAATTTTATTGAGTTTTGGAAGATGTGAAGAGTATGACCGGAATGTATCTTCTTTTACATACCTAGCTACTACCGCATACGGTCAAATATACCTACTGTACTATAATCATTATTTATTGTACACAAAAGTAATGACATATAAGGGAACTTAAAGATAGGTCACGTACAAAGGTGAGCTTAACCCTAATAAACCAAGCAAACCTTCCACGATAGAGAGGAGAAATATATTATGACTAGCCGTCGCCCGCGACGTTGCTCGCGTTCTACCCTTTAGAGTGTGAGGTTTCAAAATTCCTTTCTTAGTGCACCCCTACACTGTATAAGGATACTACCCTCCAAATTTCTTACATCTATGACTTATAGTTTAGGCTGTGCGTTGATTCTAAGTCAGCTTCAAAAGAGTTTTATATATATTGATGATGATGATGATGATGACTAGCCGTCCCCCGCGGCGTTGCTCGCGTTTTACCCTTTAGAGTGTGAGGTTTCAAAATTCCTTTCTTAGTGCACCCCTACACTATATAAGGATACTACCCTCCAAATTTCATACCTCTAGGACTTATAGTTTAGGCTGTGCGTTGATTCTCTGTCAGTTTCAAAAGAGTTTTATATATTTAGAAGATTTATATTATTTATTTTATTACAGCGTTCCATACGCGATGTACGAAATCATTAAAAGTGGAACTATTTGCAATGCAAGTACATTGAAGCACAGAGTACAGTTTGTTACAAAAAGATAAGAAAAGTTGAAAGCGTCTAACCACCCGGATCGGAAAACTTGGATGCGGTCACAGGTACTAACGGGACAGCTAGGTCAATATGACAGGTTTCACAAAATGTATGGCTTTGACTAAGTTCACACATACACACGATGCATGTAGCGTTGAGTGCATTATTTCAAGTGTATCCTTATTTAAGAGCTTTCTGACAGTTATAAGCCATAAGCTATAAAATATCAAAAGATAAACAAAAAATTGCAATATTTTACCTCTTTGACAATTATTGGTAATCTTTGACCCATGTACGGTTGTTATTTATGGTTAGTATAATACGCCCTTATAGTTTATGTAAATAAAGGAAAGAAGTGTTTTAGCATGGAATGACATTTCAGATAGGATCGAACTCGCGTGCGGTTTGGCACTTTTGGCCCGCAATATGTAATCGCTCTGCACGCATTGGTAGCCTCCCAATGTGTAAGTCCATTTGAAGCTAAAGGCCTGGTTTGCTATCTAGCCAATTTTCCCAATTACCTACCTATCTCTTCTATAGTCGTAAAATATATTTTCAACAAGCAGAAAACTCAACAGCAGCGTACAACTTTTTCCAGACAAATGCGTAGTCAAAGTATCACATTTTAGGTATTTCTAAGCAAGATATGACCAACATTTTTTTTACCATTTTTATAACGTTTGCTTCGAGCAAATAAGAAAGTTTTATTATACAACTAAGCTGACTAGCAAGCCTTAAATAAATAAATGTTTATTACGGACCAGCTGTTCTAACTGTGGCTGCTAAAGGAGATGAAAGTTGAGATTTGTTGCGAAGCGATCGTTAACTTGAAAGGGATTGTCCTGATCGTAGACTTGCAAGTTCAAAGAGGAGGGGAAATCGTAAGACTCTCGTCGCGTCGTGACGCGATGATTGACTTTTCAAGTTTGGCTACATCGCACGCATTTTCAAATTTAGAGAAAAACTTGATTTTCTTTTTGCTTCTTCAATAAATGCAAAAGTTAGGATATTTGTGATTTAACGTCGAAGTGATTGGATCAATTTGTGTGATCTGGAATAGGAAGTTAGTTTTGATACCGGTACCATTCTATTGAAACTATGGGCGAAACCTTAGTTCTGTACATAAAACTTACAAGAGTGACTGTCAAATGAGTAAGCTTTAGGTAAGTGCCAGATATACACGACAATTTCGTGTATTGCAAAAGCAGCCATAGCAATCGCATAGCAGATGGTAGTTAGCAGCCTGAAGCAGTCAACTGCTGCCACTCAAGGTGCCCCGAATTACCCGCCCTAACAGTCATCAGTATCAGAAGTCTCTTTGAAAGATACTCTGATAGAAGTTTCCACGCGCATCGCTCCTATATAGCATCGCTGTGAATTCACTTTACTTAATCTACGTGTGAGTTGAGAAAAAAACATAGTAACAACTTAAGATACGGCGGCAATTACAACCAATTGAAACGTCTTCAAAACCGGTGTGATTTAAATCAATAGCCAAAAGGGGCCGCTCTAAGCTGAGCTAAATGAGTGTCTGACCACGACTGTGATTGGTGAAAAAATTCGCCAAGAGAATACCGATATTTCGAATGTGGTTCTATATCTTATCAATTGGATTTTGCTATACTTTCTTCGCTTCATTTGTTTTATAAATATGTATAAGGTATAGATGGAGTATGCTAAATCATGTCTCAGGCACTACAGCGTCCTGTTCATCGAGCATGGGTAATAGGTAAGTTGTTAATTAACACGTCCCTACCAGGATGACACTCGATCGAGAGGCGAGAGAGTATCGTGGATTCAATTTTTTTAATTTATTTATTTAAGCTCTTTGATTCTGAACTCTCTTATTTTTTTCTTTCGGTTGTGTTGTAAAGTATCTCTCAGTTCAGTGTGCCTTTAGGCAAAGGCCTCCTCCAGCATTTTCCAGTGTTACTCTCTGACAACTCTCCTACAATTAGAGCCGGCTGCGAGTTTGAGATCATCTTCCCACCTCCGAACGGATTCAAAATAACCTAAAACCGAAAAAAGAAAGTATCAGTCAAAACCCACTTTTTTACAAGCAAGGAAGTGAACTTCAGGTACACAGTTTTTACGTTACTTTTTGCCGCGGAACCCTAAAAACGCAACAGGTGCTAGACCATCGACCTCACGTGATACCACAAAAACTATGTTAAAACGCTCGCTAAGTAATATGTGATCATTCTATCAGACCATTCTTTTTATGATCCCATTGAGTGGCTTTTTATTACGATGGTGGTGTAGTGGTTACCCTTCCTTCCGATCCTTCAAGACGTGGGTTCAATTCCAGCCAAATAGTTTTGTTTTGTACATTACAATTTACATGTTAGGTACAGGCTCTGTAAATTCTCCGCTTCGTACGATCCATTCGTTATTAGGAAATGAAAGAGAACTATACGACCTTCTTTATTATAAAACTACCTTCCTGAATCATACTAATTATCCTGAGTAATAATTCTAAATCATGTAGGAAGCCTGAGATTATAAGGACTTATGGTTATTGCTGATATTGTAAAAAATATAATTGAAAATTGATGTCCGTTCATCCATACCGTTCGCGGTAAAAATGCGGGTTTAAAAAAAAAACAAAATAGCAACTTTGTTGTGAATTTATTTCACTGTTTTGACTTTTAGTGATCTTATTCCATGTTTCTGGAGTCGTTTAACTGCATCAAATACTGTGCATGGTATAATCATAAAATGAAATGGCATACCAAAAGGAATGAAGTCATCAGCTGTCTTCGGGTAACAAACGGTTTCCTGTGTCACCAACGTTTGGGGCAGTGGCGGACTGAGAATGAACCCTTTCACACTGGTTCCTTTGTCAACTTTACAGTCCGATTATCATTGAGGACTTTCACCACACTGTTCCCTTTGTCAACAATCGTAGGGTTATCATCATCATCAATATATATAAAACTCTTTTGAAGCTGACAGAGAATCAACGCACAGCCTAAACCATAAGCCCTAGAGGTATGAAATTTGGAGGGTAGTATCCTTATATAGTGTAGAGGTGCACTAAGAAAGGGATTTTGAAAAGTCGCACCCTAAAGGGTCTAGAACGCGAGCAACGCCACGGGCGACGGCTAGTTGATTTTTATATTCTGCTAAAAACATAACAAGAAAAGACTGATCAATGTCTAACCAGCTCTAAAAGTTGCAAGGTATCTTCCGTTTAGTAAAAAATAAATTAAAACAGACAAATCAGTAACTCTGACGTGTACACGAAACATATTTTATTGTTGTGACTATAGTTAAGTAAGTTGTGGCCATGATACTTTTTTTTTTAAGATAAATAAAATGTATTCACAAAAAGAATTAAAACTAATACAGTATTCACAATATTTACAAAATAAACATGAAACAGTTGAGCTATCTACAAACAACATGATACTTGTATTACCAATAATTATGCAAAAATGTTTGGCCCCTAACAGAACTAAAACCTGCACCTCTAGCGTCCCGCTGCACCACAGAGATCGAGAAAATAAACGACTAGAAAAACTCCCGAGTCCGTCCCTGGAAAAAACGTGGACAACAGTACAATCTCAAGAGCGTATTAAGGACAGGCTAATTAGTGCGCAAATTCTAAATGACGATGAACCAGCGATTAGATTTCGGCTGTTTTGCGCAGTACTACGTAACCTATCGACATTTCGTTGAGACATTATTACGACCGGAAACTCAATGACCAGTCAGACAAGGCATACCATTCATAGTTATAGTTATCATCGTCATAGCACAGTTTACAACAAACGCGGTGAAAAATGCCTAACAAAAAGTTTCTTGGACTCTTTCATAAAAAAAATTCATTAAAAATACAAGTAAGTATTTTTAGGAAGGATGTCTTTTTTAACAGTATTTTTTTCGAAAACCTGCCTGGTTTTTATTTTTTTTGTGTTCCGGTCCCGTTTTGGAAAAACAGAAAGAACACTTATGAAAATTAACTTGTTTGATCTCTTTTCTATTTTTTTTTCTTTTAAAAATGTTCTATCACCATGTCATGGTTATCGCCTGGCAACAGAAGGAGGTACCGCGAGACCACCAATGGTCTCAGACCCTGCCATTACATCATCACAGAACTGTCTCCATTGCGTCAGTCAGGTCAGTGCGTAACAATAGAATTAATCACTACATCTATTCACGCGCCCAACAAGTTAATAAACCAACACTGCGTCCCGGACAACGTACAAATTAAACAGTAGCTCAAGTAATATACACAATTATAATTATCTCTTTTGCCTCAAAGGTTTGCTGGAAGAAAACTCTTATTAGAGCTCGCCTTTGTACATAGGTACATCATTAGTTTTAACTTACATCTTTAGTAATAACTTGTTTGTCTGTAGATAATTTCAGCGTGCAATTAAGAATTTTTGTTTTATCATTTTGCCTGAACAATTTCAGACCTTTTTGGAAGATTTTCTCCTATTCGTATTTGCTTTCTTTTAGCACAGAGTGTAAAGTTTCAATCAATTGAGTGAGATGTGTGTTTGATATCCCCATTTGCCAGTACATAATACCTAGTAGTACCTAGTTATCCAACTGCCAATGTATAAAAATTCAGTTGCAAAACTACAGCGCCGCTCGTCTGCGAGATTGCTTTCATGTAGTCGACTCTATTCTCTCTCTACCAGTGTATTTATTTGTGTGCATCTCTTCTCTACCGTCAAGTTTGTTTGTGTGCGTGTCTGTTGTCGACTCTGCCGATCTCTCTTGTTTAATGTATACTTGTGCGTGTATCTCTTGCGAGGTAGCAGTAAGTAGTAGCTACGCTGGATTCCAGGTTACACCGGCATCGCCGGCTCCCATGGCGCGTACGCATCGGAATGCGCGCACGATCTAGACGGTTTTATTTGTTCCTGGCCTTTTGTGTACCAAATACCGGGTTTAAGTACTAATTATTATTTACTCTGTGGTTTGCTGCGTTTTTTGCCAGACTGCGGTAAGCTGTGAAGACAACAGTTTGGGTAGAACTGCTAAGCGGAAAGAATATACGAAAAAGGCTTGTACAAGATAAACACAATGGTGGTTGTCAATTTTACTGCTTGATCTTGACCTTTTCATCATTACAGGAGGTCCTTTTGAAGTTCTTACAGAAAGGCTAATAAAAGCATGCATGCTTTTGAATTACCTTCCACACTGCTGCGTTGTTTTCAACTACATATATTGTATCGAAAAATATTAAAACCTCTATGACGAACAAATTTGACAGTCGCCACGTTAACGTATTCGAGTTATATTGCGCGTCAATGCCAGCTCGACTGCCAGCCAACCGTTGTATCTCGGATACGCTAGCGTTACGATACGTTTGCAATTGTCACATTTATTCGTGATCAAGGCACTGGTATGCAACCGTATAGCCTAAATAAATACATAGATAGAAACTTATATATTCTGTATCTGTTCTGTGGATAGAACTGCGTAGATGACGGGCCATCCTACATTCTACTTTAAAAAACCGGTGGATGGAAGATCCAAAATCGTACTTTCTGGACACCATACAGGCGGACTTCTGCCTACAAGCTAGTTATGATGATGAGTTTTTAAAAACGCCTATTGATATTACGACAGTTAACCGTAATTTACCAAGAAACGTATACCTTCGTACCTAATTAGAGAAATGTGACCTTTATACTTTTTTCAAGTAATTCAATCCTAATTCGTTAGTGCTCGCCTTTCCATATTCAGACTAGTGTTTTAAATTTTTATAAGTCTTACATTGTATGTTGAACCCAAATGAACTTTAAACAGTGTTGTTAAACGACCGACTTTTACAATAATTTTCCGGCTTTTTTACAAATACTTTTTTTTTCTGTCTTGAGTTCAACGAGTATTTTGTCCAGAAATTTGCTACATTTACTGAGATAACAAGTGCTGAATAATGTAACTTTAACTTATTGGGAAGATTCAGTATTATTAGCAGCTCGAGATTTATTGGTGTTCTTCAAAAACATGCTGTAGGTGATAATAATAAAATTTAACATTGTAAAAATCTACACTTCGTCGGCTACCTTATATTTCTTTCAATAGGACATACATATTATTATAACTGGTGGTCGTAACACTACCAAATAAGAGAGTCTTGTCCAACTATCAGAGAGTCGAAATCAAACTAGCACTTGCTCCCGGCCGGTTAGTACACCACAGCGGTCATAAACATTTTTTCCTCAACATATTTTGGTGAGTCAAGCTTCTTATCTTGCGCTGAGCGTTTCGGCTGCATCGCTGTGAATTTTAATCGACAATTACAGATCATAAGTAAGAAGTGAAAGGATAATTGAGTATACAGTTTGGTGCACTTGGAAAATGAGTATGCGGAATGCACATTCACTGTTCGTGTCACACTTTGAATCCGGGATCGTTTTTACACCGAAACTCGTAGTAAGCAAGGATGCTTGTAACTATAGAGAGGGTTTCCGAATGTCCAATTAGTAACTGCGATGTTCCTAAGTTGGGACCGGGAGGGCTACTCTTGACCACTGGTTTTTGGCAGATTTCGTGTCATTTTGTACTGAAAAATGACAGGACTTCTGTCAAAATCTATGGATCCTGATAGGAAATGTGGTCGAGAGTAACCCACCTGAAAACTGATTATGCATCTGGTGTGTCACTCGCTCTTGTATTTGGTAGAAGGCGCTATAGTATGAAGGTACCAATTATTTTATTTAGATTTGATTTCAATTATTTTTTTATTTTAGTTATATTTTAAAGCAACTTGGAGCTGCAAAGTGAGGGCTTTCCGTTTTTTAGTCTGTGCTTCTACATGTAGACCTTCAGCTGGCCTATGAACTTCTTCAACTAAAGAAAACCATTAATACGATCAGAGTACCTAAACACACAAGTTGATACAAAAACGAAATCGCTACAAAAAATCATAACTAGAAAAAGTTCGGTCATTGACTTCATGGCCTACCGTTTTAGAAAAAAAATAATACAAACTTGTAATTATAATTCTTATAACAAGGTTGTAAGGTTTATAATTGTTAAGTTTTTTGTCACCAAACAACGCAGGGGATAATAGATGATCTGTCAGTCTGTCAACCTGACAGTCGACGCGTGATGATGGAGACGGTACGTCGTTACCAGAGGTAACCAGTTTCGTACATATATTTTGAGGAATTAACTCTTGAACTGTGCAATACGTTCAACCCTATTGCACAGTAATATGTTCAACCCTATTCCACAGTAAAACAAAATCAGCCCACCGATTGATCAAGCCACTGACGTGTAACTGACTAGTTTGTTAATATGTTATGACATTACATTTATTCTGCAAAAAAAATATGGGTGTGTGCAAGTATGCAGACCGCAAAACGCGCGTGCGATTTTTTTAAATTTCCTTGATGGATGATAGCGAATGTTTCTAAACGGGTTTGGAACGGAGTGAAGAAATGATTTCTATCGCTGCCTGTGATGTTAGCCTACATGACATTGATGAAATGATCTTTGTTCCTGAATAGTATGTCAGTTGACCTATTAGTAGATTGATACTCCGATTGCGAATCACTAGGACTAGGATTTTTCCGTATCTAGTAGTTATGTAGCTACACAATTCCTATTAGCAACAGATAATAAAATCGAAATATAGTGTAATCATAAACAGAAATAAAATAGACTGCTTACATAATTAATTAGCCGAATTATAATAATTAATGATCGATACACGATTGAAATCATCTTCTCAATGATTGATTTTAAAGATAAACATACAGCACCCAAAGTTTTGCAAACATATTTTAACATCGCGCGTGAAAAGTTCACAAGAACGTGTTCGTTATTCCAACGGGATAAGTACTAAAGTTCTGTGCCAACTATTTGAGCTACTGTCACAGTTGTTTGGTTAAAAATATTAATGGTTATGTGACCAATTCAGAGTATAATATGAATAAATGATAATTAATTAAACATTAGCCGTCCGTGTGGCCAAGGATTCTAATAAGAGATTTGTCAACGAAAGGATGGTGCGTTTTCATTGATATACGATAAACGTCTTCGGCTATACGATATTATCAGAATCACTGAAAGACAACGTATCATAAACGACTGGTTGTATCGTGGTGTAAGTATTGCGTTTTGTTTTAACTCCATTTGGAATTGGTAGAAAGGTAAACTTTTCTTTATTCTTTATTGTACACAAAAAGTGACTTAGTGACGATTCGGACAAAATATACGGACTAATGACTAACGGGAACTTAAATATAGGTCATGTACAAAGGTGACCTTTTTGTGGGAATGAAACGTAATTTTAACGTGTATTTTTATTTTCCTCTAAGTGGATCTTGAGAAGATCATCTGGGAGTGATACAGCGCTTTCATTGAAGTTGCAAATAGAATTACCACGAAAATTAATCAATATATATAAAACTCTTTTGAAGCTGACAGAGAATCAACGCACAGCCTAAACTATAAGTCCTAGAGGTATGAAATTTGGAGGGTAGTATCCTTATATAGTGTAGGGGTGCACTAAGAAAGGAATTTTGAAACGTCACACTCTAAAGGGTAGAACGCGAGCAACGCCGCGGGCGACGGCTAGTCTTTTTATAAATATCTATCTGTCAAATACGGTAAAAGCCAGCCAGAGGTATAATCGGAAAAGTAGGTATAACTTCTGTTCTGTGAATAACATCATGGGTTTGCAACATAAGGCAATCGACTAGCTTCAGGAAAGTGGCACTAAAAAAGGAGAAAAAGAGAGTGACTGCCATGCCAACCTCAAATAGAAAGACACTGAGAGAAGCTTGTCATTGCAACTGTAACTCTAGTTGCGATGTAACTTCTTAAAACGATATTTTTACACAACCGAATCGTCCGTAACAATGGAGACACACCGTTGGCGGAAGCACCCAGCACACATGGCTCGCAGCATGCGACAGGTGGCAGCCACACTTCTCCTATAATTACCTATTATCATCCAGTGGGTCCAGCTAGTATTTTCACATCACAATAGCAGGTCATCTAACCTAGTTAATCTAGTTATGAATGGTATTGCAGTTCGAGTGTTGCTGGGAGAGAATATCATGAATTCGATGATTTTAATCAGTCTGGGTAAATAAGTTGTGGAATTCGATCAATGAGAATACTTTTTGTGAAACTAAAAGAAAGAAGTATTAGGCGCATACCTGAGCCCCGAGTCTGTGCATCTGTTTTGACTTTCGACTCGAGTATAGCGCACGCAAACGCATTCGCAAACCAAGAAATTTTGTATGAAAACTGGGTCAGCGCCTCTAACGGGAGATTTGGGAATTGTGCAATTCCCAATAAAATTTCTCGCTTTGCGAATGCGTTTGCGTGTGCTACATTCGAGTCGAAAGTCAAAACAAATGCACAGACTCGGGTCTCTGCCATCTTTTTACTCGACTACGGCGCGCAAAATGAGGGTTAGGATTCTATATTGAAAGGTTCAAAACCCAATACATTGAATTATTTTTATTGGACACTTAACATCAAAAACTCGTACTTATGTAATTTACGTATTGGTACATAATTAAAAAGTAGTAAAATAAATAGAAAATAAATACGTATTCGTAAAGTGCTTTTAAGGCATTTATTCTCGATAATTTTTTTCTTATTTTTACTCGTCAAAATCTTACAGCTGTTATTGAAAAATAAACATAATGTTTAACTTTAACTCCAATAGAATTGACCCATCAATCAGAAACCACAAATTATCTGAAATCGTGCTTTAAGCACTGCTCGTTTCCTCTTGTCATTTAACTACGGTTTAACCGACTTTAACTACAAGTTGGGGTCCCGTAACACAACAAAGGTGGACCCTCGTGTATGTTAAGGGCTATTGACCACTAAAGCATAAATACATAAATACATTTAATTTAATTTTATTTTATTGAGTAACAAAATCCAAAGCTCTTAAGAATAATGGTGAATCCTAATTTTAAAGCAGATAGCCAAAGACGGATTTACATTCTAAATAAATTTTGGTAGATGGTTTTTTTTATGAATATCATCATCAATACATATAAAACTCTTTTAAAGCTGACAAAGTGTTCCGTGCACCATTGACCGGAATAACTGAAATGTAAATAATATATTGGCACACTTAACATTATTATCATTATCATCATCATCATCATCAATATATGTAAAACTCTTTTGAAGCTGACAGAGAATCAACGCACAGCCTAAACCATAAGTCCTAGAGGTATGAAATTTGGAGGGTAGTATCCTTATATAGTGTAGGAGTGCACTAAGAAAGGAATTTGGAAACGTCACACTCTAAAGGGTAGAACGCGAGTAACGCCGCGGGCGACGGCTAGTAGCGTATAAGAGCTTGGCTGCCAGCACACGCAGAGCTTTTACTGATTCGTTGTAGAAATAGAGAGGCATGGGAATGAAAAAAATTTCATTTTACAGTCATATTTTTGTTCATTAAAATGTAGTATGGAGAGGTCGGTTTAAAAAAAAACAAATGCCTACAAAATGTTAATATACTATACCAAAAGTTGTCCACATATTTCTGCTACCAAATAGTATCGCATTGCTGTGACTAGATTTGAAGGGTTGCCGTTGCATTGCAATTAAGACACGAAGACATTTGTCTTCACCGAGTACGTCTTGACTCATTGAGTAGGTAGTTCTTCAGTGAAGTAATGTAATTATGAATAGTTGGATCATCTGCTTGTTTTTCTCACGAAAACCTACCTATTGTAACAACTTTGGCGTATATTTTAGTGTCTCAGTCGACAGCGGCCTCAGCGCCTCTAGTTCGCAATGCCATAGTAATTACAACTTAACCTGTGGTGAGGTCATCGCTCTGTGCAGTTGCGGAAAAAATGTCAAAGATTCATTAGTTACAGAGCGGACAGGCGTTGCCGATCTATTTCGCGTCCTCAATGAGACATGAGACTGTTTTGTCAGCTTGTCAGACGAAGATAATGAAATTGAATGTCAGTTTAGGTTTTTGTTATTTGTATTATTTAGTAGGTATGTATAATTGTTACAGGTTGCTCTAAACTCATGGTCATGGCCAAACGTTGACCGTTCGTTGGTCTGAGACGTTTATTTTTACTTTTTGTTTGCGTAATTGGGCACTGTATTCGCTGTTCGGTGTTTATTACATCACTATGATACGAGCCAATTTTTATTATGTATCTGTGAAAATGTTAAATGCTTCTTGAAATTGTTGAGTTTCCTAGTTTTTTTGGATCAAAATTTCATACCAAACGAAAAGATATTGCAGCAGATTTAAATCACTAGAGAAGATCCAAAGTTGCATCGAAATACTTCTACAACCTGATCTGATCACGTCTTCTGTGGATATGATAATGATGAATATGGCGATAAGGTGTTCAAATAAGCATAATTTTATCTATAGCAAGCAAGCTCGTATGAGTTAGTGGCCAACTCCGGTGACGGAGTTTTAGGGCGCTTTAAGGCCTCCATCATGGCTTAGCGACTGCTAGAGCCGGGACCGACCATTTTAATCTATGTATTGACGAGAGTCTCTGTCTCTACTCTACTCTATGTCAAGACAAGTCCTTTCACTTTAACCCGCATGCAGTGTTCAATTTCAATTACCCCTTACCTTGAAGGAAAACTGCGAGCGAGCGAGAGAACAGCACTAATTAGCCAAGGAGTGACGGAGACGACGATATAAACAAATCGTAGGGCCGTAAAGTTGCCATATGTCTTGGTATGACAGATGGCCTGACCGCGAGTCAGGTTGATTTACCTTAAGCTTTTTTTTTTATAGCCATGGTGCTTGGCGATGGAACAAAAACCTTGTAAAAACTATAATGTTCATAACAAACAGTCGTCAGTAGGTGTAGCTTAAACTAGCACCAGAGCCCTGAGTCTATCTCGGTGTTGTGTTTTCTTGCTATTTTTGGCATTCGGAAACGGATTCGCAAAGTGAAAAATTTTGTGTATGAAAACCGGATAAGCGCCTCTAGCAGGAGATTTGGGAACTGTTTTTGCGAGTCTATCTGACGTCTATAGACTCGCAGAAACAGTTCCCAAATCTCCTGCTAGAGGCACTTATCCGGTTTTCATACAAAATTTTTCACTTTGCGAATCCGTTTCCGAATGCCAAAAATAGCAAGAAAACACAACACCGAGATAGACTCAGGGCTCAGGTGTGACAATTGTATTGTTTCTACTTCTCTTATTATATGGCCTCTGTCCGTCATTTCGATAGACAGACAATTTTGCCAGTATCAAGTGAAATATTTGGTACTAGATATTATCAGTCAAGTCATTCGTCAAGTGTATTTTTCTAAACTAACCTAAAAATATTTCACTTGACACTGGCATTGTTCAGCGGGCTGGTGATTGTCTATCTTTTGATACCATCATGCAGAATCTTACAAGGTAGTTCTATCTTTGAAATTAGTATAAAATAAATATCCTTACACATTACACAACGCCTTCTAGTCTCAAGCTAAGGAGAAATATAAAGATTAGGATGAAGACGTAAAAAGTTTTGCAAAAGTCATAAAACAGTTCAAAGTTTCCAAAATATAGTTGAGACGGTATTAAATTGTCAATCAACTTATTTTGCTGACTGTACCTTATATGTTTAGTGTAAGAAAAGAAGCTTTGCAGTCTTCTTTTAAACATGAAACCTGTAATTGATCCCTCTTATCTTAGGCTACTTACACACGGACGCGCGGGACAGCCACTAGTGGCCTCGGACACAACCAGCGACATCTACTCTTGAAACTTGTTACTATGTAGTAGGTATAAGTATGTATTTACAAAAATTATATATATAAGTATTATATCAGCAATCTAGGTCCCATATCTGCTTAGTTTGGGACTAGAAGACGTTGTGTGAAATGTCCAAGAATATTTATTTAATCTGCTGAAGCTCGCTATGCATGCGTGACTAGGTGGCAACCATTCGCCAAATTATGTAACGTTTGCGTTTTGGACTAAATTTTTGGCCTTTTTCTAATCAACATAGTGCCACTAACTGGCCAATGCCTGTGGCAACAGACTCTTGGCTTCCTGACATAAAGGCAAGCTGGTTTTCAGAAGGTTTATGTTTAGCCAACGAGCAAGCTACTAATACTAATCAAGAGGCCTGTGTACGGAAATCCTTATGGTTGTACAGAGTTTACGACGCGACGAGGCCAAAAGGAAATGTATAGCTGAGCAATGGACAATTTAGACACTAGTGGCTAGAGGACAGTGTGTGGGAGTCCTTAGTATTCCCAACACATAGACAGGTGTGACAAACTCGTGAGAAACAATTACTAAAAACTGTAAACGTAACACACACTAAGTGTTGAAAGGTAACACCTTTGTATTAACCGACAGCGACAAAGGCGGTGTTCGGTTACCACTTTTTGGTGTAATGGAGATGGATTATTGTTTTCTTGCTTTGACACATCTCTGGTGCAGCGATAAACCAGTAGCAGGGGGGTAATCGTTATCTCATAAAAAACTGCCAGGTTTTCTGAACTGTTTTCATACTAAATCATAGGTATTCGTTTTTTGCCGTCAAAAGCTTCTTGTTATCGTATATCTGTAGCCACGTCGCTTGACATTATGCTATGCAGCGAAAGCAGTTCAGAGCTTGCGATATGGGGGCAGTTGGTTCTTTTCTGCATGCTTGTGTTCGTTTTACGTTTACTACAAAGTTGACGTAAACTATATTTTTGTATAGAGCAGCGCCGGAAAGTCTATCGTAAAGTTTACAAAACTAACTACTAAGTATCGGAAAGTTTACAAAACTGATGAGTCTTCTTCTTCTTCTCTTCAATAATGGCCTGTGTCCGTCATTTCGACAGACAATTTTGCCAATGTCAAGTGTTCATACAAAAAGTCTACGTGACTTTGCAGTAAACGTCAAACGTACGAGTACAAGATTCTATCTTCCCGAAAAGGAGAGACCTAATGTACAACAGAGCCCATAGTCTGAGTTTTGTTTTGTCGATCGAAACGCATATCGAGAAGCAACTTGCAACATGTTTTGTATGAAAATCCGATAAGCGCCTCTAACGGGAGATTTGCAAACTATTTTTCTCTACAAAACTGTGACTACGGATTCAGTGGATTTTTCTGAAAAAAAAAAAAACAAACTAGTTTCTAGTTTTTTCTAGTTCGTAGGTGCCATTGGTTTAATTGGAATAAAAAAAACTCGTGTGTGCATAACAGATCGCTCTCGTCAAATCCATGGAGATCCAGCGTAAATGTTTTAAATAGAGAATTCAGTCTCTCTCACTCAGGATAAGTATTTTTTATTTGTTTGAAGAAAACCGCAAGGAAGCCTTCAATATAAATAAAGCAGCTTCGCAACTGAAGCGCGAAGTTAACAACTCACCGCGGAGGATTACGAAGCCTGCATACTGTCACTTATCATATTAGAAACCAATAGGAAGGATCATAAATTAGGCAGGTGGTGCACTAGGTGACGACGGACTCGTGGTCTACAGCCGATGAGGAAAAACTTTAACAAATTAGCTGTTGATTTTTGTAGTTTTATTTGGAAATATGCATTTCGCAAATCGGTATTTTCACCGGGAATAAAGGAACTGAATGAAAATATACTCGTACATAAAAAATATTAAGGTAAAATTATGATATTTTGGTGACAGGAACGTGTTCAAGATCGATATAAAAATTAGACTGTTTATAGATGACTCTATGTAGAGCAATGTCTGTGACGTCACACCTAAGGTGTTATCTTTCCTAGTCTCAGATTTCAAGATTCTCATGGGAATTTTCGAAATACACTTTTGTATAATGTAAAACTTATTTTACATGAAAATTAAGATCGGATGATCTAGAAAATGGTTAAGCGGATTTTTACAAATTTTATATTAATCTAGATATCTCTCTAATTCAAAGCTTTCATGACCATAAACGCCATAATTGTGACTTGTGACTCAATCACGCCGTAACAACTGAACCGTTTTGGATAAAACTTTTCCGGTTACCACGCGACCGGCACCGCGCGGAAGCTACTTATTCACCAGTATTATCCATTCATGAAATACTACAGACAGTACACGCAATGTAACAGCACTTACTACCGCCGTACAGTGAAATGCATCATTTGCATGTGAAATTTCCGTTTAATTAGTCGAATGTTTATGTTAATGTGTCGTGCATGGGGGTTCCACGAAGCCGCTATGCTGAAAAGCTGGTGGTACATTGGGAGTTGTTTGAGTAAAATGATGAGGAAAGCTCAAAGCTCGCAAATGTCTTTAAGACGACCAAAAAACTCAAACGGTCTTATTACAGAACGAGATCTCTAGGCTCTTGTGAGTTAACATTAAATCCACTCACCATAATTACCTACATTATTCTACTTTTTTTTTTCTTTTGTGTTCTAGTGACTGTCGTCGATTTTTGCTTATATGTTATTGTATTTAGGATGTAAATCCGTCTTTGGCTATCTGCTTTAAAATTAAGATTTACCATTAATATTCTTAAGAGCTGTGGATTTTATTACTCAATAAAATAAAATAAAGACTAAAGAAAGTCATGGTTTACCTTGACATAAACCTTTACGTTGACGTACGTTTAAACCTTGACTTTCTTTAGTCTTCGTTCTGTAATAAGACCGAAAGCGACATAAGACATTAAGTGACCATATAATGAAACTATTCGCAAATAAAATGTCTAGATTAGGATGCGCTATATGCTTGTGCTATTCATTTATCGAAGAATTGTTTTTTTTTTAATCAAAAAAGCACTATTTGAATGCGAACTCACCATTCTATTTCAATAATTTTTTTTATAAATTAATTTTATATTAAATTCCGTATTGCGCTCAGTGTGCCATCAACTCAAAACGGCAAATACTTGGCATTCCTCGGCGAATCGACCGCTTTATTCGATAGCAGCTATATTTAGAACTGATAATCGTTTGTAGGGACCTAGGGGCCGTTTGCAAGATGATTTAGATGCATCTGAAAATGGATATTAAATGGAAATGCCTGGAAGAGATCGCTATTGAGCGATAAGATCGCCCATTGTACATTTAATGCAACCTGTTTTATTTTATTTCATAAGAATATGTTTCGGTGTTCTTTATGAATGAATGAATGAATTAATAAAGCGTTTTCATTTATTCATTAATTAATTAATTTACTTCCTTTACTTGAACAGTAATGCCAAGGAGTGGAACTCTCTGCCATCATCAGTATTTCCTGAAAGATATAACGTAGGAATTTTCAAGAAAAAAAGGTGGATTATGGCTCTGCGTGCTCCACCTTAGGCTACAGCTACACTTACCTGTGCTGGCAGCCAAATGCTTAGCTATAGCACATAATAAAATAGTAATAGCGGGTTAAAAGGTAGCTTATGTGTTATCCAGGTCACGGAAAATATATATTCCAAGTATCATCCAAATCGGATCAGTAGTTTTGTGTGAAAGAGTAACAAACATCCATCCATACATACAACAAACAACGCATCAAAATGAAAAGCGTTCGCAAAACTGACATGTCAGACGGTTTTAAAATAGACAAATACAGCGGAAAATTACTTAATACTCCGGCGCTAGATACAGCTATAAGCACACTGTCCACTAAACCGGCACATTACATACAACTGCGTTTTCACCAGAGCCCGTAGTCTTGAGTTTTGTTTTGTTGCTCGAAGCGCATATCGAGAAGCGACTTGCGTGATATTTTGTATGAAAACCCGATAAGCGCCTCTAGCGGGAGATTTGCAAACTATTTTTCTCCATACAAGAACTGCGAGTTTCTCGATTCTCGCTTGTCGCAAATCAACATAACATAACTCAGACTACGGGCTCAGAGCGAAGAAGTTAAGTGGTGTGCGCGAATCCATCAATACAGAAGTGATGGATAATCATATCAAACATTAAAAAATTCAATCAAGACAGAATCAGTACTGCTAAAAATCTATGGAAGAGAGTTAAAGCTGCTATGACAATGATGATGGCACAAATGGTGCTTCAGTTGACAGTTCCCTTTATTCTGGCGCCATTTTGTCACCGCTTTCATTTGTGACCGTTTAAAATAAGAACGAGGAAAACACAATACGCAAATTAAGACCAGCTTCAGAACTATTGTGGGAAAATGAAGCTCGATTTACACACTCATAAGTACAGTGGAAAGGATAGTATAGTGTCTGGGCAAGCGTACTCCGTCTGTCTAAACGTCGAAGCACTGCAGCGTCCCGTTCGTAAGGGCTATGACTATGTACGTGGTAACACGGCAACCCTCTAATATCAGTCAAATTAGATGCCGATTTTCGAGAAAAAAAAATATTATAGCCGTCCTTGTCGTTTCAGTTTATTAGAAAGGGATGGCAACATTTTTAGACCTGTTAAATTAGGTTGCTTTGGAGAAATGTAACAACAGAATCGACAAAATTGTCGCGCAGTGTGACTCGCTACTTAACTGGCCATTCTACTTATATGATTGTGTAAATGCTGCCTTAGACATGAAAAGTTGTATATTCTATTGATTTATGGGTAAGTTTTCGTGTGGTTTTTGCCAAAATTTTCCATTATCTCTTGGATTTCTGAATTATGATTCAGGTTCAGCTCTTTGTTAGCGCTCTCCTTTGTATCGGTATCTTTTGTTGTGATAAGTAACTTTGGTGGTCGTGAAATTGTAATGTAGGTGTTAGGTTATCTTTCAGGAGACTTTCTTTGTCGGCGAGTAAGTACCTCTATCACGAACAAATCTGACAGTCGCCGCGCTAACGTATTCGGGTTATATTGCGCGTCAATGCCTGCTCGACTGCCAACTGTTGTAGTGTCACCGCGCAGTGTATCTCGGATACGCTAGCGTTACGATACGTTTGCGATTGTCACATTTATTCGTGATCAAGGCATTGGGGGAAAGTGTGTTTTTGTTGTTTCGTATTGGAGCACTAAAAGGTTAAAAAGGTTATGTATCTTACGATTTGCGCTGATTCTCGTCTAGACTAATGGTTTAGCGGGAAAATCAGAAACGATACGAATGGCTGGTAACGAAGGTTTTTATTGAGCTTTTTAGTTACACTGCTCGGTAAGTGCGGCCACCCTTGGCATCGAGTTTTATTTTACGCACATGCACCGCAGTGGAACTCAAAGTGGTAATACGAACCTTCGTGTGTGGAGTAGGCAAAATGTTATTTACAAGCTATCTGTCTCTTTTATTGCTGTACTCGTAGATTAAAATCGCAAAACAATTGTGATCCAAATCTAATGTTGGGTTGACTCTGCGGAGTAGTCATAGGCAAGTCCACATTCAGCACATGCCTACTTTTATGGTCTACTTTCAAGATGCCTGCCAGCCAGCTCATCTATTGCTAGAAAGGCTTATCGAGCCCACCAGTTGGCTGGCCGGTGGGCTCGATGGGAGAAAAAAAGTATAGCAAAATGTGTGCCTTATATGTGCCTGTAATTTAGGCTCAAATTTTGGATTGTATTCATACTTTCTTAACACATTTCTGAATCATTTCTATTAGCTAATTGGATTTTTATCGTGTCTAAGAATGACTTCTGATTTCTCTCCCTAAAGCTTTTTATCTTCAACTCTTAAAAAAGTTAAACAAAAATCAAAGCATTGAAAAAGCATCGCTTTTAAATAAAAACCCGCCATTTATTCCCGTCCCGATGGCCTAAGGCGTTTTCCAGATCGTGAAGTTTGAATTCAGCTTTCGTTTCCTCTAATACGCAGTTCGACATTAGATTAGAATAGTAAACGGGGGCCAGACGGGGGGATGTCTGCGCCCTAGCCCTCGCCCTTTGCCCTTTAACACAGAGCAGGAGGTGCAGATGGGACTGTTTTTAAGAACCAAAGTTACATTGCCAAAAGAATGCCAACTAACTTTTAATTCTGTTGTTTTCGATTAATGTTTGGAAAAATTTAACATTAGCTAAATCCAATTAGAACTAAGCCATACAAGCCAAACAACATGCCCACATTTTTTTCATAAACGTCAATTTTATTTCCTTAAGCGCCGCAGCGGTGGCGGAGCGTCTTCCGCGATTAGTATTGCTAGGTAGCGCTGTATGGCTTACTAGCCGTCGCCCGCGGCGTTGCTCGCGTTCTACACCAGAGTGTGACTTTTCAAAATTCCTTTCTTGGTGCACCCCTACACTTTATAAGGATACTACCCTCCAAATTTCATACCTCTAGGACTTATAGTTTAGGCTGTGCGTTGATTCTAAGACAGCTTCAAAAGAGTTTTATATATATTGACTAGTATATATTGATGATAAATGTACCTAACAAGTACCAAAAGTCATGATTCAGACTTGACCATCATAATTCTGCAATAGTCACCATTGTGGATACTTTCCTTGATATATTCCGGAAATCCCCACCAAGAAATCACTTCCTTCGGCAAAATACTTGAATTTATTTTCGGCCAACTCAGCTTAGCCGCGAATGACAGTCATCTACCGACGATCAGGCATTACATAGTCCTTTCAAAATGAACACCAGTCGAATAAAAAGGGCTACCTCTCAAAATGTCTACCTCGCAAAACGCCAATCTCTCAGAAGGTCTTAGTCGGGTTTTGACGAGGCATAGCGCGAATTAGTCAGACAGCGTTTTAGGCACACCCGGACTCGGATTTATTTTTGTCAGTGGTGTGTAGGCACACGCTCATTCCTGTCCCTTCTGTTCACTTCTCTGTGGTCGTCTCCTCGGGTACACGTGCACCGAGCCACGCGGACGCCCTTTCGTCCTCCGAGGGCCGAGTGCGGAGGCACTGCGGACCCATGATTTATTGAACGTACCGGTGACATTGAGCGTTTGTTGATGTTCGTCGTTTTGGCGGGGAAAATCGGACTAGCGGGAATACTAGTTTTCAGACGAATTACCTACTGAAGCGCTCGTGGCTAGGCTTGCTTAGCCAATCTTCACTGATTATCTAAGTCAAGCAACGTTCTGTGCGGTCACTATTTGGATGGGTGACCGTTGGTGGCATTTACATCTGAGCGCTTCCGTGCTTCGGAGGGCATGTTAAACTGTCGATCCCGGCTCTAGCAGTCGTTAAGCCACGACGGAGGGCTTAAGGCGGCCTAAAAACTCGGTCACCAGAGTTGGCCACTAACTCATACGAGCTTGCTTGCTACCTACTGGGATGAAACGTAAATAAATATTGGCGGAGATTACAAACTGCGTCACTTTCGAGGCCTAAACTAACTAAGGTTAGGATTATGGAAACCAACGTTGGGAGTAATAAAAGTGTTTGTACCTGGTTGAAATTGGCCTAGCGACTGTTTTTTAATTAAAGGCAGTTCTATCAATATTTGGAAAGACAAGGTCAATACGCTGACTAGGCTGAGAGCCCACTCCATCTAAACATTGTCCCAGGCACTACAGTGTCCCGTTGAGTGTAGGCATAGGTTGCCTCCTGACGCTGTATAAATCATCTTCAATAGATGTAAGGGCCTATTATTATTATTATCAATATTTGGATAACTTTCGATCATGGTAAAAATTTGTGATAGTGTGGAAATTGAAAAGCAAATGAATTATTCGTACGTACCGCATTGGTTTCATGTTTTGGGTTTTGGCGGGAAGTAAAAGCTATCAAATAGATACTTAGATTTGTCTCTGTCAAAGCTTTAGATCTCTAGGTCAACAGTCAAGGTCTAGACTTAGTTTGTTATTACCACAGATAATTTAATACTTTAGTAGTAATATTACTTAGTTATGGAGGAAATTATTGTCAGGTGTATGGATGGATGTTTTTATAGTTTTACTTACTCCTTTGATTTATATTGTTATTGCTGTTTTGCCTTGGCTCTGGTTTTTAAAACTCTTACCTGTTCTTGAGTTATTTCTGATGCATGAATGACCTAAATATCTACCTTAGACATATAAATCATTTAAGTAACAAATTCTGTATATTTATAACAAACTTCACTCTTTTTTATTAGACTACGAGTAATATACTAGTCATCATCATCTATCATCATCATCAATATACTAGTATGGAGTTCAGAATTTTTGCTTTTTACAATCAGTTCATATAGAATCAATATGCCATCGTGCAAAATCTCTGGTATCAGACACCAAGGATTTGAGGACCTTCTAGACCCCAGACGGTCAAGGAACCCAGGTGGCAGTCGCAGGGTCCTTTGTTGTCTAGTATAGGATTCATCACGTTATTGTAGGGGAGCATTGGAATAATGTATAAGTGTGTGAGTTAGGGCTGTAATAATAATCAGATTAAAACATTTTTGTATGTAAAAATATACTTCTTGACTAGGGTGTACACATAAAGTTCACATTGTCCCAAGTCAGATATTCTAAAAGAATTCTATTGCATTAAATCAACTAAATAACCAAATACGTTTTTACTTGGCTCAGTGTAGGTAGCATATTATTGAAAGTTTTTAAAATGTACCAGGCATATTAAAGTGACTAAGCATACTAGCAAAGAAATGCAAAACTAATAAAAATAATAAATGCAAATGGTGACTGCTTAAATACTTTTTATAACATATTCATATAAAAAAAGCTCAAAAAACCATTTTCTTACGTCGCGCCGTCGGATAAAATATTCGAAATAATTTAAAATATTTCATAAATAAAATTATACTAAAATACACATGTCATAGGAAAATACACCTATTTTAAATATTTTTTTTATGAAATTCGATAAGCAATTAATTCGTCTGTCACCTCAAAATTTACGGCCTGTTTGTAGAGCCCTTTAAAATACAATAAAAGTATTGAATAACTCAATTTCCATACTTTAAAACTCCATCTGCATTTGCAGTTCCCCATAGTGCAATACACTCCATCAAAAACAGATCGTCATAAATTAGGAATTTAAAAAATCCGTGTATTCTTTTCTGTCATAGGAAATGTGGAAAGCTGGTTCATTTCATACGTGGCATTGCGTTGCCTCATTCCGCTTGTAAGCGCATTAGGGTGCTTTTCCTCCAGAACTACAAGCCCCACCAGTGGGCCAGTCGGTGGGCTCGATGGGAATAACCCGTCATGGCTAAGCTAAGTTTAATATGAAAACAAACGATCCCTATTGGTGGATTTCAAACACATTCTTAACAACGTAGCTTGGCTTAGCTCTGGTGGAAAAGATTTATTAGTAGTAGAGCTCTTTGTGAGAGCTCGTCCGGGGAAGTACTACCACTGTACCTATTTCTGCCGCCAAGCAGTGATGCTCGCATTGCTGTGTTCCGATTTGAAGGGTAAGGGCGCCGGTGTAATTACAGGCACATGAGACTTCAAGATCTTTACGTCTCAGAGTGATGGACGCAGTGCATTGCCTTACAGGGCACGTCCTCATTGGACTTGCTCTGTGAGGTAATGCACTGTTATAGGCAGAAGTTACTACTTAACATCTGGTGAGCAATCAGCTTGTTCCATAACTTATATCATAAAAAAAAAGACCCTTACGCACCCTTATCCACTCACAATTCAAGAATCACGTCGAAAAGTTTGACACACACCTAAATTACTCTAGGCATCGCGTCGCCCGCCGCCGAATTTTTAACGACCAACCTTTTTTTTGAAACAGTATTAAATATTTTTTATTCTTTATTGTACACAAAAACAACAAATAAACAGAAGACAAACAGATTTTTATTTCGAAGTACCGAAAACTAGTCTTTACGACTCGACAGCGATTCCAAACAATAAAATGCTGAAAAGTAAAGAAGCTGTCGGTTATTTAAGCTGTGGTTCCGTAGCTGCTGCACTGGGCCATAAGCCGCAATAAATGCGAGTTGTAATGTTATTCGCGGCGTGTCTTCTAGGGCTGGTTCGCGCGATCGATTCCTTGTTCTAAAGCGCTATTACAACAGCGAATAGCGATTTCGACTACACCATTTGTAGCTTGGGTTATTTCAGACTACACCATTTGTAACTTGACTTTTTTTTCTGACTACACCATTTGTAGCTTGGTTTTTTCTGACTTAGTAAGACATTAGTAACTAATTGTGTTTTTTTTTAATATTTCTTTTTACCTCTCCCTGTTCTTCTCTTTACCGTACCTTTGGACGTCGTTCTCGCTATCCCATTCGTACCATCGTACCTATACCTACAATTTTCAGAATACGGCAAGAACTTGTCTGAAATAAAACGGGGTACCACAAGGTAGCGTATTAGGTTCGCCCCTGTACCTGTGATATTCTTAACCATATGAATATCAAATCGCTGTTTTTCTGTCGCAAACTTTTGCTGACGAGGACGAATAACAATAAGGACATCAGGAAATGAAAGATACTGGTTCCCCTCAGACATCCGCGGCCGTTGCGCCAGCTGGTCCGAAGGGCGGCGCACAATGGAGACAGGTTACCGGCAGATTAGCAAATAGTTACTGTACTCTTTAAATCATACTGATAGCAATAAAGCAATGTGAAGCTTTTGTCGGTGTGTTTGTACACTTGCAGTTGAAATTATTACAGGATTTGATTATGTAAATGCTGGTAACGACAGGAAGTAGGTAAAGCTGTCTGAGGATCAAGAGCAGTGCAAAAAATTAAACAGAAGTTAAGAAACAGAATTCTACCCATTTTTTCATGGAAATAGCACAACAGTAGGACAGCAAGGAACATAATATTATGAAGCACGTCCGCACCTATGCTATTCTACTTTTGCGCACCAATCTATTTTAAGCTTGGTGCCCAAAAGTGGAATAGTTTTGCAGCTCTACCGAATTTATTTCAGGGTAAACTGAGATGCATACAGATTTAAGACAAGGGTATACCAGATGCTACTATGGCATGGAATCCTGCCAGATAATATGTCTAACCAAGGCTCCCAAGGTGTTATTCCAAGGTTGCCATTCTTGACTGACTGACACTGACATCACCTGAAGGTAATGAAGATGCGCATTAAAAATTTATTCATCGCAGATTTTATATCAATCATTATATTATTATTTTATAGGTACTATATTGTTCAAGAGGACAGTGGGGCAATAACTTTGAGAATACCTTTACAGGTATATCCAAGCACCACGCGAGCAAAGCCAAGGGTGTAAATAGAGAACAAATTCGAAAGGAACCGATGTAAAATACAAAGTAACAAATGGCCAAGCCGTTCTTTTATCGTGAATACTCAGGCCCGTATGCTGGTTTACTGCTAAAGTAGTGATCTGGTCTCAAGTATAGATTTTGTATGAAAATGGCTACTCAAATCTATGCTTGAGTAAATTTGTTAATCAGCATGCTTTTACGTATTATTATTATTACGTGCGTTCATGGAATTACATGGTTTTCAACTAGGGCTAGTCCTCAAAACGATGAAAGAATACATCGCGAGGAAAGAGCAAAGCATTCGGTCTTCAAAATTGAATACGCTTAAAATGATATCTATTAAAAATTTATCATAATGCAAGAATATTATCCACACGTTTAAATATTGGTGAAATGGAAGAGAGTCTGAGAGAAGAACTTTTTTATTTTAAATTCTTTGACATCAATATCACCTGATGGTAATCGACGATGAAGGCTATAATGCAGCAAGACGATGTATAAGGCACCTATGCACTCTTGTCTCCAGATTATTGGTCGAATTCTTCCGACAATCAGGTTGACATTGCATTGAATTTTTAGGAAGATCGCCTCTTTGGATATTTACCTAGAACGTAAAAACTATGCCTTGTGGTATAGACAACTTTTTTAAACGTCACGTCTGGTCACGTCAACGTCATCAGGTTATGAAACCCGCTCGTTCCATAGCCCATTAAAATTGCCGCCAAAATATCTCCACGGCCGGATTAGGGGCCCGTGGGTTGTGGAAAAAACCGCGGGTGTTATATCTCATAGATATTGCCGGGCGTGTGACGAGAATTCAAATGGCGAGAATTAACAAGGCCTTTTCGTATGGTTTTATTATGAAATTCAACGGTGTCATGACATTATTATTGGTTCAATGTTTTTTATTATATCCAGAAAAACAGCAGATCTTTTTATTAGATGACTACAGTCAAATTGGATTTAGCTTCGATGCATTTAAAAATTTAAAATACTAGCAGTTTTTTATCATAGCAACATACCCAAATTAGTAAATTTTAAATTTAATTAAGTAGAACAAAATCAGCAGCATTCTAAAACAGTAAATTTAAGAGTTCCAGTAATAAATTTGTCAAATCTTCTAAATATATAAAACTCTTTTGAAGCTGACTGACAATCAACGCACAGCTTAAAGTATAAGTTCTAGAGGTGAAATTTGGAGGGTAGTATCCTTTATAATGTAGAGGTGCACTTAGAAAGGAATTTTGAAAAGTCTCACCCGAAGTCCCGTGAAAATTGATATAGATTCCTGAAATAAATTGACTCGACACTCGATTTAGGATTTAAAAAAAATCAAAACTGTTTCAAAGTCAAAGTCAAAGTATATTTATTTGCAGAATTACATGTGTGTGTAGAAGTGTTATAATTTAGTAGCATTGTAACAATGTAAATCAACCCTACTAGGCTGTGCAAAAAAAAAAATTTAATACAAAAATGAAAATTAATGAGAATGATTTGTAGATATGCTGCTACCATGCGAGCCGCGGGCGACGGCTAGTTTACGAATATAGCGGGTTATCTAAATCGTAACAAGACCGGTGCAACAGGTAGCCCCAGTATTATATACAATGATATTTAAATATGACAATATTAATGACTTCCTGATCTATAAATGGGTATTTGTCTTTGGTTGATATTTGGCGACGCGACGGTTACGCCCCCACTACGTGACACATGGTATTGGAATACCAACGCGATATATTTAATCACTAGCCGTCGCCCGCGGCTTTGCTCGCGTGGTAACAGCATACGCATTATTTGGTTAAAATCTTTGATACTAATTTTAGACCCTTTAGGGTGCGACTATTCAAAACTCCTTTCTTAGTGCACCCCTACACTATATGAGGATACTACCCTCCAAATTTCATACCTCTAGGACTTATAGTTTAGGCTGTGCGTTGGTTATCAGTGAGCTACAAAAGGGTTTTATATATTTAAGAAGATTTTAATCATAGTTAGGAAAAATAGTTTAAGATAGAAGATTTTATCAAGCAGTGAAGCGCTCGTGGCGTAGCTTGCTTAGTCAATCTTCACCGATTATCTAAGTTAAGCATCGTTCTGCGCGGTCACTACTTGGATGGGTGACCGTTAGTGGCATTTACATCTGAGCGTTAAAAACTCCGTCAACTAACCCATACGAGCTTGCCTACTTTACATAACCTACACCAACCTAAAAGTTGCAGTGTAGGATGAACACCGATGCGAAGTATGACATATTGGATTCAGAAGATATTTTTACTAGAAACGTAGAATTAGAGCGCTTATCGAATGATGTTATCTAACCCTTCAGATAAGGTGCTGGCAATCACTGGCAATTTAACGCGTAGTACCCAATTTGCAATCTGCGATGTGACGCAAGTGGGCGTTGCCAGGGACGTCGCCAAATCACCATATTGAGTGTTTAAAACATCAGGAAGCCATTTGCATAATTATTCTTTTCATTTTCGAATGATTTATATTCGGCGAAGATTAAAAATTTTTTGTAAAAAATTGAAATATGTTAGTAATTATTAGATACGACCTACTTATTTATTTCGTGAGGAAACCCGCGGCTTAGTTAGCTCCGCACCGCACGTATTGACCTTGTCTTTCCTGTGGATATGGCTGACTAGGCTGAGAGGATGGTATAGGTGCTGGGCAAGCCTACTCCATCTAAACATTGTCCCAGGCACTACAGTGTCTCGTTAAGTGTAGGCATAGGTTGCCTCCTGACGCTGTATAAATCATCTTCAATAGATGTAAGGCTTATTATTACATTATTATTACTTATTTATTAATTTAGCATTGCTTAATTTTATAAGAAAGAGTTTGTACGTATTCTTTTTTTTATCTGACTTCATGAAAAAACGCTTTGCGAGCCTGGCACGTCCCTCATCCCTTCAAATTTGGAGAGAGTGGACAAACTTACGTGGTTTGTAATACGAATAAAAGTTGTATTAGAGAGCTGCGTGATGCACTCACACAAACGAACATTTTTGTTCAGTAGACACAGTGGATAAGACAGTAGGTTACCTGCAATTTCACCTGCCGCTATCTCACATAAAATATTTAGAACACACCCACGCGCGACCCAGTTACAAGGAAATAAAAAATAAAAAATCTACCGTAATTACGGATGTTTGGGCTTACAGCGATGTAAATGTTACACAACAAGTTGGGCGGATCAAAGAAACGAGATCTGGTACGTAGTATAGGATCACAGATATGCAACTTTGTTTTATTTATGCAATTTTAGTTGTAGTAGAGCTTTGTGAGAGCTCGTCCGGGGAAGTACTACCACCGTAAAACCTTATACATAAACTAGCCGTCTCCCGCGGCGTTGCTCGCGTTAGAGTGTGACTTTTCAAAATTCCTTTCTTAGTGCACCCCTACACTATATAAGGATAATACCCTCCAAATTTCATACCTCTAGGACTTATAGTTTAGGCTGTGCGTTGATTCTCTGTCAGCTTCAAAAGAGTTTTATATATATTGATTGATGATGGAATTTAGAGGTCGATACTTCGGTTGCAAACTATACTTACTTCTAATTATGGTTATTGGTAGTTGTGTTACTGCTATAATCTACTATGTTAGTCGGTGATCGCTGGAAATAGGTAAAATTGATGAGTCTGACGGTGACGACGCGCACAGAAATAGTAAGGGTACGTTTACTATCCATTCCGTGCTACACTGCGCCTACGCGGCAATTAGAGATGCAGTGTCATCGCGCAGTGTAAATCTTATGCTGCTAGCGGAGATGGTGTAGAATATTAATAAACGTAGGATCGATCTTTTAGGGCTCCTTTATGGCGAAGCAACTTCTAAAGTCTAGGTTAGTTTTCCCTGCTTCCCTACCTCATGAAGAAAACTATAACACCAAATTGTTCAGAATGCGATGTAATCGAGAATGTATACCATATTTTGGTGGAATGTGTACGGAACGAAGCTGAGAGACGGTCTTTTTGTGCATTGTTTGACATCTGCCTCAATGAAGTAGGTAGATGCAATTCAATTTTAGCCAAACCTGATTCCAAAGTGGCTAAAATGCTTATAAAATTTGTGAAAGTAGGTATAAGACGTAGAATTTAATCGATTTTGTTTGTTTAGTTATAAGGTGTTCCGCTCGAGGGTGGCATGTTCAAATGTGAACAAACCCTCATTAAATAAATAAAGATTAAAAAAAAAAAAAAAAAAAGCACAACGCGCTTGGATCGAAGTGGCACTAGAGGAAAAGTGAATAAGCTGATATTCCACTTAGCTTTGACTATTTCATCTTATGAGGTAGTAAGATGAAGTGTATCTGGATTTTTAGATGTAGGAAAGTGTGACTCATCAAATCTCATAATTAACTCATAGCCATACCTCAAAATACGTAGCAACACCCTGTAAATCAGTCACAATCTTCAAAAGTCATCAGATGATTACATAAAGGCTAGCCTACAGCAATTTAAGGTACCTAGGTGCTCGAAAGGTGAGTATGAATCACAATTCATACGCAGAGAGCTACGAAAATATAGAATGTACCTAGGAGCTCGTCCGGGGAAGTACTACCACCGTACCTATTTCTGCAGCCAAGCAGCGATGCTCGCATTGCTGTGTTCCGGTTTGAAGGGTAAGGGCGCCGGTGTAATTACAGGCACATGAGACTTCAAGATCTTTACGTCTCAGAGTAATGGGCGCAGTGCATTGCCTTACAGGGCACGTCCTCATTGGACTTGCTCTGTGAGGTAATACATTGTTATAGGCAGAAGTTACAACTTAACATCAGGTGAGCTATCAGCTTGTTCCATAACTCTTATCATAAAAAAAAATACATCTCAATGCGGAAAGTTAGTGCAGATCTTAAGTTGGAATTCATAAACATGTAGGGGTTCCCCCCAATAGGGGTACATTTAGCATCTCTCTTCTTTGTCGTATCACTCTTAGCAGAGTGGTCTCGGTCGTCATGTTGGAGCAGTGGCGCGTCTTACAATCCTTTCATGACGACGTTCTTGGGATAACAGTGCAGTGGTTTCCCCTTGCCTTCTGCACCAGGGATTTTAGATGTTACTAGCCGTCTCCCGCGGCGTTGCTCGCGTTAGAGTGTGACTTTTCAAAATTCCTTTCTTAGTGCGCCCCTACACTATATAAGGAACCTACCCTCCAAATTTCATACCTCTAGGACTTATAGTTTTTGCTGTGCGTTGATTCTCTGTCAGCTTCAAAAGAGTTTTATATATATTGATGATGATGATGATGATGATGTTGATTTAGACACCAAGGCCGCTGCAACCTCTTCCAGCTGGTTGGAGCTGGCATCTCTACCAGTAGACAATTAGTTCCTTACTCTGTGAACACGGTTGTTTCGACGTGACATAGTTATTATTTCAAAACATTATCATCATGCGCGGCGGCGCCACGGATCATTAAAGTTATTACCTAGGTACGTAACTAGGTATGCCATTTAATTTTCTAAGCTACTAGCTGATACTCGCGACTTCGTCCGCGTGTAACATTTTTTCAGATGTTTGGATGTTTTTATCTCAATCACGTCGCAACGACTGATCCGATTTAGATGAAACTTAGAATTATGCTGGATTAGGATACAGGATATTTTTGCTTTAGTAAATCAACAGGATCTACAGGGCGGAAAGAATTGGGACGAAGTCGCGTGCGAACGATATATATTCCAGTGGCCCGTTCATCGGGCCATCAACATGACGGTTTATAAACCATCTAGATTAGTGAGATCCATGACAAAAAGGACACTGTAGGATTATTCATTAAAAAATTGTTTCAATATAAAAAAAAAACTTTTTAATTCGTGATACAAAAGCTCACCCGCACAGTTTAGCTATAACTTCACATTAAATAACTATTAGCCTACATTCTTAAGAAACATTTATAATTCCGAGTCCAACATTGTTTCTATTTCAAACCTGTATCTATGCCGGCAAAAGTCTACTTCCTGCTACACAATTTCACACTTTACAACTACGGAATAAGATTGTAAATTCTTTGGTTTCATACTAAGTTACTTTACATCAGCTGCGGATTTATTTTAAGCCTAGCGTCTATAACGATAAGGTTGAGAAACGAATGTGTGTTGTATTGTTGAACTATTGAATGGGTCAGACGAAAATTTCCATTGACAAGACTGAAGACTGAAATACTCGTAGCAAATGCGCGGGAAACCGCTTGTTAGTCATAGTCAATGTACCTGTGATTTCCTACTTTACAAGCTACTTACTAGACTAAGTAAAGATTTGTTTAAAAAAGTTTTAAAAAAAATGATGCCCTAATCGTCACGGAATTCGTTCTTGTTTGAGTGGCGTATTGATTTTGGTTTCTAGAACAAAACATGTTTTTGATCCAGAATCGACGCGCACAATGATATTCTATTTAAAAATCTATTCTACGCATTAGATCAGTATAAGTAGGTATTATTTACTTTACATCGTAACGTAAAGTAACATGAAATGCTAATTTAAAAAAAATATTCATTCAATCTCGAGAATTGCCGATGTTTTTTTTTATCAGTTTAGGTACTTCATTGTTTTTTTTTATCGTCTAAAGACAAGAAAGTTTTTTTTTAAATATGGAATTTTTACAATTAAGCGTCAGTATTACTTTTTTTAAAACAAAAGCATTTTTGTTAGTACTGTGTTTGTACGAGTTTGCGTGCAACTTTGTAGCACGTAGCAAATCTCGTAGCGCGTAGCGCATCGTAGCAAGTGCTACTCACTGCAACGTAGTGGAAAGTCGTAGGCAAAATGAAGCGTAGACCTACTTAGATTATCATGTTTTTTGACACCTTCTTGCATAACACCAACCTCGAATATACAAATATTATTCTGACGATCATATGATAGATCTTCGACGCTTGATGGTAATTTTTTTTTTTAATACTACTAGCTGATGAAACAAGCAGATGGCCCACCTGATGTTGAGTGGTAACCATCACCTAAAGAAAAACATTGCCTCGTAGTCATGCACGATAGAAACGTGCCCTACGATGCACTGCCCCACGTCCATCAACTTGAGGCAAACAGGTGTTAAGCCTCATGTGCCTGTAACATTTCATTAATAATCTGTCTTAAAAAAATCGTAGAACGCAAAACTATCGCATTACTTAGAAGAGATGTATCTTTCCGTGCATGAGGCCGAGTAAGCTCAGGGATTGGTATAATTAAGAACTGGATAAGCTTAGTTCATCTAAATGCATGTCCCAGGCACTGAAGCTTTCTGTAAATAGGTGAAAAGATGACGCTGAATAAATCATATAGGTACAATATAAAAAATATAGTATAGGCATAGGCATGTTTAGAATTTACATTTATTTTAAAAAAATCTTATTTTATTTAGAAACGGAGTTGGTCCCGGAAAAAAAAACAAATAATTGAGGAAGAAACATGAATTTATCGGCAATTTGGCTGTCTGCTCTGTATTACAACCGCGTAGTATACAAATTCAATATAATATTATGTAGGAAGCGATCTCAAGGTGAATTTTGATGGTCTTTGTCTGTCAGGGCTGTCAAAGTCACCCTGTCAGTCCTGCCACCCAGTGTAAACTCGGTATAAGTCATACTGTGTTTGTATTTTGCAGTTTTAAACTTAAGACAGATGAAATAGGCTTAGATTAGTCTAAAAACTAGCTCAATTCATATAAGTTCCAACATGATGAGCACATGATTGAATGATAAAATAAAATAAGCTATGAAAATATTATAAATACAAAATAAATAAGAAACGTACAAATAAATCTGTGTGGATGTGAATTTTGGTAGCTAAGGCTATTTTAGTATAACTTGTCGCAGGTCGAAAAATAAAATTTAATCAGACGTCGATATTACTTTTGGGACAGCCCTAAAAGTTATCTGTCATCTTGTTAACTTTCATTCAAAAAACGCTCTTATCACAACCGCAAACAAACTAAATTGCAATTGGCACAACAGATTTGATGACATTTTTTAGAGTTCACAATATATTTTATTAGGCGTTTCAGGGTTATCAAAAAAATACCTAATGTGTGTTAGTAGGTTAGTTAAAATATTAGTGGGTTAATTATCTAGGTCAAGATTTGATCGTAATTTGATTTTGCAAGTCTTGAGAATCGATTTGAGAATAAGAATTTATACAAAACTATATATCAATATTGGTGGTCATTTTAACACAGCACTATCTAACCAAAATTTACTAAATTATGAAATCTAGGTGCTTCCAGATAGCTAAAGTTTTTAAATTTTATAAATACTGTACATATTAGGTTTTAGTTGTAATTTTTTTAAAATAAATAATTAATCTAAGTTTGTATTATTGTAAAAAAAGTACTGAAATTTCCTTATGACCAAATTTTTTTTAACCTACTTCAATAAAGGAGTTTTATAAAAACGTAGGTACTCATATGTAACTCTCAGATCTTTACATGTTTTTTTGTTTATTTAGCCTTTATTTCAGACGAACTACATGTAACTGAAAGAAGTATTTATTCACAAAGAAAATTACAACTAATACAGTATTTACAATATTCACAAAATTTACAAAATACACATGAAACACATGTAACATAAAACTAACTCATATAATATGACATCGAGACAGTTATCTGTTTGCCCTTTTTTGGCAAAGGCCTCCTCCATTCTCTTCCACTCCTCTCTTTACATGTAACAAACATTAATTTCCATCATAAATATTTGCCCAAACCCTTACTACGTACAAAAACAGAAGTAATATTATTACAAAGTTTAAAGCTAGGATATTGTTTGTACTTGCTTCTTGCCTTCAAAATCCAGCAATTTTCAATGAATTAAAAGTCATTTATTTGGTGGTTCATCTTAAAATAATGTGTTATTTTGACACAAGAAGTTGTCCATCACCAATATCCGCGTCTTCAACTCGTAGAACATCTACGCGTGTTCGTATGCCATCAATAATGACACCTATCACCAAGCCCATTAGTTTCCTTTTTGAATAAATGAGGCGAAAAGGGACAGTCAGGTGTCGAAAACAATTCAACGTCATGCTGTCCTGGTTACGAACATTTTAATATGTCTACTGTATATTAACCTCAATTTAACAAACGGTTTGGAATGGCAGGGCTATTATGTGTTAGAAGACAGATAGCTGAAATGATGACCTCTTCCGTTTTTGGGAGTCGGTTAAAAGGTTAGCCTACATCGAGAAAACTCGAGTGTAAAATACTAGACCAACTCATAGTTTTTTGTATTTTTACGGAAATAAGGTTATTTCGGTATCGGTATGGCAATAATGAAATATAGCTGGTTTTATATATTACTAGCCGTCGCCCGCGGCGTTGCTTGCGTTCTACCTTTTAGAGTGTGACGTTTCAAAATTCGTTTCTTAGTGCATCCCTACACTATATAAGGAAGCTACCCTCCAAATTTCATACCTTTAGGACTTATAGTTTAGGCTGTGCGTTGATTCTAAGTCAGCTTCAAAAGAGTTTTATATATATTGATTGATTGATGATGTTCGTTCAGTAATAATGAGTACAATACCTATCCCATTGTTCCCTATGCGTGGATTAACAAATTAATTATTATATCCAATAACTATACCTATTTTACCTGGAACGCAAGATAACACCAGTTATTGTAAAAAAACCTAGCTACTTTACACTTTAAACACACTATTACGAATGTTTTTTCATTGCCAAGATTGCCCGAGTTATGATTTAGCGTTAAACCCACGGGGCTGTAAAATCTATCAACGTCTAGGTGATAAAAACTGAAGAAGTACATAACTAATTTTAGGTTATACATCAAAATTACGAGGACACTATTAGAGCACAGTATTGTAAAAGCAATCAGAAGAGACGGTATGGTTTTGAAGATTTTAATCAAAAATTTGAAACTATGTCTTGATCAATTAAAGGTTTCGATCCAATGTATAGTTTGAGTGTGGTTTGGGTTTATTACTAGATATTTTTGTTTACTGTGAAAGAACAAAGGTTAAAATATTAATTGTCTCTACTGCTTACGGCAATAATAAATGCTGTGCAAAAACTATATTAAGCACCAGAAACACGTAAAA
Source organism: Eulithis prunata (assembly GCA_918843925.1). Lineage (NCBI taxonomy): Eukaryota > Metazoa > Arthropoda > Insecta > Lepidoptera > Geometridae > Eulithis > Eulithis prunata. The sequence continues at coordinate 1,585,951 of OU974019.1, read as the reverse complement.
TTACTTTTTGACGCAAACTCGTCTGAGTTATTGTAATTTTTATTTTAGGAATTTTTTGCTCACAACTTGTATTGAGGTCACCAATTCAAAGGTTTTTAAATAGATTTTATACGAAGAGAAGACGTAGAACTTCATGAAATTCTCGGAAAAGTTAGTGTGCGTGTACATAAGTTTACAAAACCAGGCAATTTATTGCATAAAAAGGTAACTTCCCATCATAGCCATCATCGATGTCCAATGCTATACATTAATAAGGCCTCTTGCAAGGATTTCCATATCAAAACGCTTCTAGTCCTCAAGCGGTCCTATTTCTGACTACCGATTTGAAAAGAACCCTCTGAAGTTAGGCTCAGAGACTAAAATCTGTTAAAATTAATTCTAATTCCAAAAGCTAACTTCAGAGCATTCTTTCGAACACGGCCGAGCTGCTTTATTCAAAGTGTCGATAGTCGAAACAAACTTTCAAAAAACTTCGTGACCTACAAGTTGTCCTAGCAACGCATCAGTAGGCCGCGCCACGTCCCTCTCTACTCCATTTGAATACTAGCAACTTCAGGTTTATGATGTAAGTTAGAAGAACCGCAGAATATTAGTACAAGTAGAACGCCTTTGACTTCGGTTGCGTAGCAGAATTGCGACGAGCACTTTGAGATTATGTAAAATCAAATCAAATGTTCATTGATTTTCGGATGGGTGTTTCACGGTTGTGAAACTCTTATGCATTATTTAGTTATTTATAACGGTAGACGTTCTATTCAGTTCCAAATATGGTTCGATTGATCTTAAGCTCAGTTGAAACGTCACTGTGCAGTTGGATCAAACAAGCCTAAAACAGATAAAAAGCGGTACAGCTGCGTTTCAGCCGACAAATTGTGAAAAATTGTGACTAATTGTGGCTTTCAGAATTTTTAGTACCTCAAAATCTCAGTCTTTTATGTGTAAGGTAGTCTCAAAATATGATTCATGATTCATTATATAAATCAGCGCTTATAAACACTATCGTGTTTTTTTTCCAATGAGAGCTTTTTGCCGCATGTTTTGGATATTGAAACCTGACAAACATACAGTTTACATTTTACATTAGTAAGCTGATACACGAATCAGTTTTTATTACACATTTCAATAAAACATTCCATAGAAGTATTTGCAAAGAAAGGTCAATACAGTATGCGTATTAAGGCCATGGGTTCCTAAAATAGAGAAATAAATAGCTGTAGAGCACAAAATGAAGGAGTGGATGAAAACGCACAGTATTATTATGACTCATGATCAGTTGTCAGATTCATTCATTCATTCATTTTGCTTCATGTATACTGTGTACAATGTCATTTTAGGAACTAGGATGTTAAATACCCCGAGATTGACAGATTTCTCGTTGGTTGTACTTTAGTCCACTCCCAGGTGCGAGGGATCGCGCGGAGAGCCGACAGCGCTTGTCAAATATTAGTCAGTTTAATCAGTTTTTGTCAAAATTTGTCAGTTCAGTTCAAATAACAGGGTGATTGAATAGTTTTACAATGATAGTTTGGATGGTACTATTGGATGTTCGCACCGTTCAGGCACCGGGCACACATAGGTTCATATCATTACTTTGTAGGTACGTACTGTATAGTTTTATTACTCACTGCTATGAATCCTAATTCTATACATGGCCCTCCTGAATGAAGCCACGTACGTACCTACTTTATAAGAAGGCTGTAGCGCTGTAGGTTATGCAAATGGGTCACGGAAGGACGCGTTAGGAATACGTCTGAAATTTGACGTTGATTGACGCCATTTTGAATAATTATTACAGAGTTTCATTATTTTTTTAAAATAGTTTTTAGGTACCTAGTTTTAATATTCTAATTCAATGGAAAAATTCCGGGTTATCTTTTAAAGTTTATGCTAGCTGAGAGATATTAATAATATTATTATAAATTTGACATTTTAATAATTTTAAATGAAAGTTATTGTTTAATTGCATTATTAGGTTTCGTAATTTCACTAAGCTAGTTTATGGTCTCCCAGGTTTTTTTTTTGACCCGGAATTTGTTCAATATTGAATGCTCAAGATGTTCAAGTTTTTATAGATGACCCGGAATTTTTGCTTTCGAGTGTAATAACGACTAAAATGGAATGCCTACTGTGCCTGGGTATAGCGGGCCTATTTTAAGATAGACCTAATTAAATGTTAATATACTCGTATCACAGAACTAGATTAATTCCGTCGTCTATTAATGTGACGAAAGGGCTTTATGTGTTTCGTCTACGCGTGGTGTAAAAATAACTAGAGGGTTACCACGTTAAGTCTGCAATGGAACATCTGGGCAACCCCAAGATTTATCGTAGATGTTTTACATCTACCTAGAGAGACCTTCCCTGGTGTGGTGGTGAATAAAAAAATATTATAAAACGATAGCTTGAAAACTAGTAAAACGTTTGCAAACACACCCAAGTTATCAAATTATTTTACATAACTTAATAATATGTAGCATTCTGTATTATGTTTTTGTGTACAATAAAGAATTTAACGTACACATTCAAGCAAATAAAGTATTCATGATTATAACTCTAAGCTTTAAATTATGCCACATTTAAAGTGTTGCAGACTTAGCGTGGCCAGCCTCTATTCCAGTTTAAATTAGGTACGCCTAGTCTCTTCAACGCTCGTTAATTTCCAAAAGGTAGGTTAAGAGTTGAACATTACTCAGAGGATATAAAAAAGTACCTAATCAAAAGTATCGTATTACATAATGTTGGTTTTATATAAAACGTGGTTATTGTTTGCTGGTTTTAAAATTTTTGACGACTTTCGAAAATTCAGGTCAATTATTTTTATCTAATTATTAACTATCTAAAACCAGCGACTTCGTACGCGTGCAAAACTTTTCACCAAAATATCTGTCAACCAGCATACGATAAACCTCGTAGTAAATGGCTGCTTTTGGTTTAGAGAGTTCAAGATGTATCTAAGAATTCTTTGATTTCAATAAAATATAGCCTATGTTTCAATCCGGAAAAATTACTTCTGAATGATATAAGTATAGTATAGAAAACAAATAAAATAAATGAAGATGGCAATGGTGATACACACCATTTGGAATTACATTTATTTACGCGAACGAGGTTGTCCGATAGAGAACCAAGGTGGTCGACAGCTCGGAGAATTAGCAAGCTGAAACGGCAGTGGGCTGGTCATGTGCCGTAGAACAGACAATCGTTGGAGCAAACTAATACTCGAGTGGAGACTATGTTTAGGCAAGCGTAGTGTAGGGCGCCCTCCGGCTAGGTGAGGCGATGATCTGCGAAATGTAGCACTAACACTGGATAAGAAGAGCTGAAGACTGGGCTCAATGGCACGTCTTGGGAGAGACCTACGTCCAACAGTGGACCAATATAGGTTGATGATGATCACGATGTCAGGTGCCACTTTTTACGCCCAGATTTACAGGACGCTGTAGTGCCTGGGACATTTTTTAGATGGAGTAGGCTTGCCCAGCTCCATACCATCCTCGATAGGTACATGTGGAGCTGATCGAGTCAAGGGTTTCCTCATTCCTTCACCGTTTGGGAGCACTGACATTGCACAAATCAATCCGAATAGAAATCCATTGTTGCTCAACCGAATTTGAGCCCCACGACCTTAGGATCGAACGCTGGTTAGCTCCCATTAGACCACCGGTGCTCATTTAAAAATAACACGTGACATTTTAGCCTGTCATTGAATTTCGACGGATTCGACGAGAAACTTGTTTATACAATTTATTACGACATTGATTAGTAGGAGTGTAGTTCGTTAGTGCGTAATATGACATTTGATTGACCTATTAATAACCTAGCCTAACAAATGTTAGCGTTGGTAACCAGGATTTTATATATTGAACTACTTATATGAATGATCAAACTGGTTATCCAAATGTTGTAGATTAAAAATAGCATAAGATTTTATAAAAACTAAGATTCGATTATCTAAAAACTAATATAATCACGATTCAAAAGAATAACAATAAATTAAAATTATAGACTTTCAGCTACCCGCGGTTTCTCTCGCGAAATTCTCTTACTAATTTTAGTAGATTTTTATATAAAATAACCCATTATATACGAGGTACTTTTACTCCCGAGTTTTAGCGAGGAAGCCAATAGAAACAGAGTTATAATGACGGACTTTGTGAGAAAAAGATGTAAAAATGTTATTTCAGACCAATATCCTATAGCTACTTACACAAAGTTGGATATCATCGCGTGAAAGTGAGTTGTAAAGATAGCATAATATCGCATCAGATAGGACGAGAGGAAGATTTTAGTATAGCGTCTTGGAAGAGATTTCTGTCACAGAATATTACATTAATAAGTACTTCATACGTAAAAAACTTCTGTGATCCAGCAGAGGACTGGATATCTTTTGATGATACAGGCCAAGATAGAATGAACTGAAAAAACCCGAACCCTAAGAAACCAATAAGGGCTTGCATCAGATCACGTAACGTGTACATTATTTGTAGTAACACGACGCCACTTCTCATTGGCCAAGACGATGACGTGGTAACTTCACAAGTTTACGTCAAACTAATCAATTGAAAAGGGTTTTTATAATATTGGATTTTTGATTGGACTTGCCAATTGGGTGATTTATTTATATTGATGAATTTTTACAAAAATATAACTAAAATCGTTTCTTACATTGTTTTTATTTAAGGTCGGAGTTTTGGCTAAAATGAAAATCAAACCATAGAATTCAATTCTATTGAGCACGCATCATCATCATCATCAACCTATATCGGTCGACTGCTGGACGTAGGTCTCCCAAGACGCGCCACTGAGCCCGGTCTTCGGCTCTTCTCATCCAGTGTTTGCCAGCTACATTTCGCAGATCGTTACCCCACCTAACCAAGGATCGGACCACTAGGATCCTACCACGAGTGCCTACACAGTATTCTAAATTAAATACCGATAAAACCTATAGGTACTTAATAATAAGCAGCAGCGAGATGGACATGTTGCAAACATCCCTGGCAGGACCTGGATGAGATCAGCACAGGACCACGGGGAGTGGCACAGACAGAGAGATGTCTATACCCAGCAGTGGGTGAAGTCGCGCTGTGTATAATGATGATGGTGACTTTATAATAATAAAACAATGGTCACCTATTTAACGGGTTCTAAGGTCATTGGTACAAAATTAAGGAAAATCCGGCGCACAATTCGATAACAGTAGTTTTTGCCAACCTGCGGTTAAATAATAGGTTATTATTAATTTGCACTGCAAAAATAAGACATAAGTACTTGGTATCAATTGTGTTGTTATATTCATAACCTTTTTTTTTACATATTAGGCAAACGTTTGACCACGATCTTACCTGATGTTAAGCGAAGATGCGCTCGATGGTGTAGCACATTTGCCTAGAAGATACCTATTCACTCTCCTCTCGAAAACATTCAAATTATAAGTATTCGCAAACACAGACGCCGACAAAGAGTTCGACTTATATTTGAGTCGTGCAATAATCGAGTTTTCTATCTATCAAATTACGTAAAGTAAGAAAAATTAGACAAAAAGAAGAGAAATAAAATTGAGACCAGCAACGAAATCCAATTCTTCCTAAATATAAAAATAAGGCAAAACAAAGGATATTATAAATAATAGTTATTAGTCAAACACGTGAAACGCTCTACTGGTAATAACTATACTACTTTTAACGAAGCCAACCTGAGTTAAATGAACTTTTAACTTATTTTAACAACAGGATGTTTAGTACTAAATAATGATAATTTGTAGTATCTCATTTAACTTAAAATAACTCTTTGAAATTCGGAATTTGAAGAACACATTAAAAAAAACATTAAGTACGAGTTATTTTATTATATTAATTCTACTTTAATAAACATTATTATATATTACGCTCACTTTCAAACACAATTAAATATAAATCCCATTATCGTTAATACTATCACGTTAATTAGTAATAAAAATAACGTACATACATAATACATACCTAACAAATACACAACACAATATTAATAATTTTGGAAGGCTTACCACAAAACCAGTGTAACAAGGCCCCTAGATAAAATGCCCGTGGTTATTATTGTTAACAACAAACGGGGATATGGAGGTCAATATAAATTGGCGTTGATAAGACTTGTGATTTCCTCAAAGATGAATCGGACTTTACTATGGAGTCGTGAGCTTATAGGTAGAGTAACCATCAATAAAGATATTTTGAAGACATTTTACAATTAATTGTTTAAAACTGAACGTATTTTGGAGTTCTTAGAAAAATACTGGACTAAATCAATAATGGTGTTTGATGGAAGAGATGAAAAAAATCATGATAAAAAATCATGGATATCTCAGTAATATTATAAAAACCAAAGTTTAGATGTTTGTGTTTCAATCACGCTGAAACTACTGATTCTATTTGGATGAAACTTAAAGTATATGAACTTCGTAACCCGCATTAACACACATAGGCTACTTTTTATTCCAAAATATGAGCAAGATCAAACGAGACGTGGACGAAGTCGCGGGCGGAAGCTAGTACAATAATACGATACAAAATAACATGAAAGCACAGCGAACATAATCACATATTTCACAATAATAAACATTTTTTTACAGTGGTGTGTATAATTTAAATCCATTTCAATTGCATGCCAGTTGACAATAAATTACAAAAACAGAACTTAATTCGTAGTTCTGACAATTAAAGGGCTTTATAGTTCAGAAAAACAAGGTCATTCATTGCATGTTAACCAACGGCGGCAGCGTGCAGTCATACATATTACACTCACCTACGAAATATAAAACTAACAGCAAACCTAGTACTTATTCATTATTTATGACCCGGTGTTTGAACTAAGGAAACACAGAACTAATGTATAAATAAACTAATTAAAAACTAGTAAAAGAGTTACAACGAATACTGGTACACTAAGGATGACAAAAAAATATCCTTGGACATTTCACACAACGCCTTCTAGTCCCAAACTAAGCAGAGCTTGCTCTATGGGAACAAGATTGCTGATAGAATATATTGTACATTACTACACGTATACAAGTATGTATTTTGTAAATACATACCTACTTATAATACATAGTAAACACCAAAATGAAAGTAAATTAGAGATATCTACAATTCACCACTAGTAAGTTGCTTGTTTTTTAGAAGAGTACCTATTTAATAAAAAGGTTTGGCCCTACTTATTCATCAAAGCTTTTTTTTTTTGTGATAAAAGTAATGGAACAATGTGCAAGAAACCTTTTCACTTTCCCCTTGAAAATACTACGAAAAAGTTAAAGGACTGTCCTACAAATGTATGAATTCATAGTCACTCTCACCTGTCTACGTCCGCCGAAGCACTTGCCGGCTACTTAGCGCGGAACTTTCAAAAGTAGGTAGGTTCGGTTGAAACGCGCGCATTATTGCGTGTAACCGTACTACACGTATGTGGGATAAGTCACGAGCGAATACAAATAGAAATATAAATTATTTATTTTACGCAAAACACAAAGATACAACTAAATAAGCATTAAATTAAAGAGAATGATGCGTAAAAAGGGTACTCGCTCAGCAAATGCTAAAGGTGCACGGTGGCTCCTTTAGCGCTGGTTTTCAGGAGTATGAGTTGACGTGTCTTTTAGCTCTGCCTTCTGCGCTGTAGGTTGTGGGTTCGACCCCCCCCCCCCCCCCCAGGTACAAACTATTCATGTTAAATAAAAATGTTTATACATCGCAAGTATCTTAGAGAAGAATATCTTTGTTGTGTTTGGCGTAGACGTGAATCTTTTTACCCAATGATGGAGAGTTTTGTTTATTATACGAATAGGTAAAATATAAAGCAAGCAGATGGCACACCTGATGTTGGGCGGTTACCTTTGCCACAGATCACAGATCTTTACGTCTCAGAGCGATGGACGCAGTGCATTGCCTTACAGGGCATGTCTTCATTGGACTTGCTCTGCGAGGTAATGCATTGTTATAGGTAGAAGTTACTGCTTAACATCAGGTGAGCTATCAGCTTGTTCCATTACTTTTATCATATAAAAAAAGATCATCCTTTGCGTGTAACAGTTCATACCTCACAGAGCACGTCCCGCAAGGACGTCTCCAGTTGCACTAATAGGCTATAGTATTATATGATCTGTGCACTAGGTTTATCACAAAGTTAAGTTAATTTCTGTGTGCGTAATTTTTCAGGTATTTACTTTCTAACAGAAAAGTAAATAATTAAAGTTGGTTATTACACGAATTAAAATTTTAGGAATGTCATAAAAATCTTCGCCATTTACTTACCTATGTGTGTGTAACTAACTTCTAACGTGGGTGCAAATGAACTCTAAGAAAAATAAATAAAATAAATAAATAAATATTCACGGACACTTAACACAACGCCTTCTAGTCCCAAACTAAGCAAAGCTTGTACGATGGAAACTAGATGGCTGATAGAATACACACATACATTTTTTTTTGTAAATACATACTTATAATACATAGAAACACCCAGACACAGAACAAACATCTATGTTTACAACACACAAATGTTTGTTCTCAGTGGGGATCGAACCCACAAAAAAACTTAGTACAAATAGCCTTGTACTAAGTTTAGACGAGCCCTTCTTATACACGTACGACAAGGGATTGCCTCGTATAACTTAGAGCGTGCAGTCACATTATTCCACTTGTCATTACTTAGCTAACCGCACTTGTCGCGCCCTTAATAACGATGTTTTAGCACACGAAGGGCTTTCACGTATGTTGCTTTTCAACGTTTTGACAGGGATTTTTGAGTAATTCTACTGAATTTGAATAGAAGATCATGACTAGTAGACATAGGCCGGAATACTGAAACGTCACTCAAATTTAAGCACCACTTGAAATTGCTCTGCCTCTGTTTGGCATTACATTATTTAGTAAGGGATGGTAATAATTTATGCGTGAACTTAGTTTAAGCGTTTGAGTATTCGGCCGATAGTAACTTTTTTTATACAACTAACCAAACAAATATACAACGTTTTGACAGAGATTTTTGAATAATAATTAGGCACTACTGAATTTAATAGAAGATTACCGCTGTACTGTGTTTAAGTTTTTATATTCATACTAGCTTCCACCCGCGACTTCGTTCGCGTCCCGTTGGATGACGTTGATTTTCCGGGATAAAAAGTAGCCTATGTGTTAATCCAGGTCACGGACAATATATATTTTAAGTTTCATTCAAATCGGATCAGTAGTTTTTGCGTGAAAGAGGAACAAACATACATCCATACATCGTTACAAACTTTCGCGTTCATAATATTAGTAGGATGTACATTATATGTTAGTTATAAGGGATTTATCAATATGGGCCTAACTTTTTTCATGCTTTTGTCAGTTTTTTTTTAATTATATGGCCAACCCGTTGCCTCTTCACCTCGTTAATCTGTACGTAGCTTAGTTGAGTTTTCACTAATTGCATGTTGTGGTATCCTATAATTAGAAAAACACTTAGACCTAAGTCCTTACTTTTATAAATTGTATTCTCATGTGTTTTCCCTGTTGGACACTCTTATTAAATAAATAAATAAAATAAAAAAATAATTATTTTTGTAACCTTAGTCGTACAGATCTCCTCGTTTCGGCAGGCGTCATGGCTCAGTCGGTAGTACCTCTGCCTTCCGTGCTGTGGGTCGTGCGTGGGTTCGATCCCCACCGAGAACAAACATTTTGTGTGTTGTAAACATAGATGTTTGTTCTGTGTCTGGGTGTTTCTATGTATTATAAGTATGTATTTACAAAAAAAAAAGTATGTTATATTCTGTCACATAGTGCAACTGCTTGGAAAGCTCTCTCTATACTTAGTTTATCAGTATAGCCTGTATCTCCCTACTGTAGTATCATATTATTATTTTGAGCAATTATTTCACGTCGCTTTGTTCTCACGCGAGCCTCACCACGCTACAGTGGTCTCCATTTACTGGATGTGTGGATTATGGAATAACATATTAAAAACTTGAATTTATAATGTTATAGTTTTTACCGCAGCTTCTGAAGTCAGTGTAGCAATCATTTATGTTTTTTGTTGTCTTTTTTTAACAAGCTTTTTAATAATTAAAATCGACCAATACACGGAGTTTAAAACAATTCATGTAACTGGAAATATTTCAGACTAGCCGTCGCCCGCGGCGTTGCTCGCGTACTACCCTTTAGAGTGTGACGTTTAAAAATTATTTTCTTAGTGCACCCCTAGATTATATAAGGATACTACCCTCCAAATTTCATACCTCTAGGACTTATAGTTTAGGCTGTGCGTTGATTCTCAGTCAGCTTCAAGAGTTTTATATATATTTCAGATGAAAAGAGTTATATAGAGAATATATATAGGTAGGTACATAAAGTATGCCTCGGCTCGTATCCTGGATAAATAACACTAAGCATAGATTTGAGTAGAGATTCTCGCGATTGACGCTTCGCTTCGACGTCACTGTGCTTTGACCCTTAGACCCTTTCCACACGTCTCGGTTGCCGGGTAATCGGCGGCGAAGTATCGGCATGCATACGTTACCTTTCACACGTACTGACTGACGTAATTTGTCCGACAACTGACAGCCGGGTGCATCCGGGACGTGTGTGACAGGTCTTACAGTAACTATGAACCTCAAAAAACCATAATCCATGACTAAACTTTCGGCTCCAAACTTGGTTTATTTTATTCAATTCTAGTTGTGGCGTGAAAAATAAAAGGGCATGGGAGCGAGACGGGTGATCAAGTGGCTTCCTTTAGATAACAACTAATTAGATACCGGCGCTTTCTTGTTTATTAATAAAACCTATTATGTAAATTACGTGATTTCATACTTCGCCGGATAATAACGAACGTTTCTCTATTTAGGGTCAAACTACACTAATTTTAGACGGCATACAGAGAGAGGAAAGGCGAGTAACGCGTCGTACAACAGAATTGTTTGAAGGAGCGAAATGATGTGGAAATTAATCCGAGTTCTTACTTAATTGTACTTTTTTTGTTATTTTATATATCTTGCCAATACTATGATCTAGTGTGACGGGAAAGTGATCTCAAAATCTTAATCTTATAACTTTTCCTCAGTAATTTTTTATAAGAAAATAAGAATTCATGATTAAGGAAGGAACTCCGAAACTGTAAACCTTATCACACGTCCCGTTTACCCTGTGCCGAGTACCCGGCCGGGCAAAATGACTTCATGAATGATGTGCAAACATAACGTACCTATACCTACATGCCCATTACCGCGCGCCAGGTACCCGGCACCGGCTACCGGGCAACCGGTACGTGTGAAAAGGGTCAGTCACGTTGCGTTATTTGCTGAAAGTCGCCATGGTGTGTATTTCAACCCGTAATGAGTTTAAGTGATGATATGGATCTTAGTATTTATATTTTGAATCTTGTTAAGCATCTCGCATCTAAGTGTTTATTGTTAAAAATATAATAAACACTTTATCTAATCTCACTTATAAATAATTAAAAAGTATAAATTAAAAATATTTTTAATTCGTTTAATAAAACTGTTTATACAGTTCATGTCAGAATTATTATTTATACAATTTGAGATAAGTATATCAACATTATTATTGTGAAAAATGTCTTATAAGTACAAGTACTTACCTAAATTTTTTGCAACATAACAACCTAACAATTTGCATGTAAGTAGGTATAGCATTGATAAATTTACTACCAAACTCAACTGAAATAACATCTTATTTTGTTTTTGCTATCCTAAGGTTATATATATAGGTAACGATTTCAGCTCATATACTCGTAGGTACCTACTACGTATTAGGTACCTATTATCTTACTCTACCTTCTTTTAAATACTCAAGATATTCCGCGAAAAAAACACACGATTAAGTATCTAGTTTTATTTATACCTATAGCGAATAGCACATTATACTCTTATCGAATAAGTCAGAGGTGGTGCATTGTTTAGAAGTTGGAACAATAGTAGCCAGAGGGTAGAAAGTGTAACTGTTGAGCACGCCTGCATTGGGCTACAAATATTACTTGTAATATTAATCATCTCTACAGAATGAGCTCGAAATTCAGGTAATATTATAAGTTGCTAAATTTCGCCGCGTAAGAACGTGGCGCCGTGGCTTAGTTGGTTAAAGCGCCTGTCTAGTAAACAGGAGATCACGAGTTCGAATCTCGTCGGGGCCTTGGTCGAATCGAATTGTTTATTACATTTTGCTTTGTGTCGTCGAATTTTTAGACTTTTGTGTTGCATTTCAGTGCGGACAAGTGTAAAAAATGCGTAGTTTGCTGTCAATATTCAACCGATATTCTAAGCAACGTTCTGCGCGGTCACTATTTGGATGGGTCACCACTAGTGACATTTACATCTGAGCGCTTCCGTGGTTCTTCGTCTCTTTCAGTCGTTAAGCCACGGCAGGGGCCTTAAGGCGGCCTAAAAACTCTGTCACCAGAGTTGGCATGGCAACAAATTCATACGGACTTTGAAGCTTTTTATAATATATTCCCAGACGTCAATAAATTTCGCGTACGGCATTGGTTTTATTCGAGTCGTGACCTATTATACCGGTACACAAATAACTATTGCACAAATTGTACCAACGAAAAGTTTGTAAACATTCAAAAATGGTTCACGGTCGCTCGGAAACCAAAATTTAGAAAAAAAAATTGAGAAAATTGATGACTGGTATCGCTATCGTTTAGGTAATCGTAGTGTAGGACGCCCTCCGCTAGGTGGGGCGACGATCTGAGACATGTAGCTGGCAAACACTGGATGAGAAGAGCCGAAGACCGGGCTCAGTGGCGCGTTTCGGGAGAGACCTACGTCCAGCAGTGGACCGATATAGGTTGATGATGATGATGTTCGCTATATCTCTGACTAATACTTTTTACTATCTATGCTTGTAGTGAACGATAATACCTTCATATAACATTACCAACGATATATATAAATGAATAATTTGTAGGTAATTTACGAATAAAATTATCATATAAAAAGCTCGTTTCGTGTTTGTTTACTATTTTGAATATATTTTTATAAGAAAACATAATTATTATAATTGTGCATTATGTTAGAGCGCATGTATTATATTTAAATACCTACCTAATTATTATTAGATCATATTTAGATTAGAAGAAAACTATCCCATCCTGTGTAGGTACAGTAAGCGACAAAAAATGTTATCGCAATTAAAAAATGTCATAACATGTTTCCACTCAAATGTACTACAATTCTCGAACATCCGGTACGGAATATTCCACAGGAATAATAGCTTTATGCCTACTACGCCTAGCAACACAAGATAATTATCCCCAAAACATATGTTAACCCTTACAAACGATGTGCGAAAGGATGCTACCAAGGCCAGCTAACGTGTCCTACTATGTTAACCCAATACTGGGGTCTTTATGACCTTTATGATTTTGATTAGTAGGCTCTTATCTGTCAACGTGCTTAAACATGTTGCTTGCAGAGGGGCCGAGATTATTGTATGAAATGAAATCATTTATTTGCTAGAAGTACTTGGTTCTTACGAATATGAAGTACTAGCTTTACTAACGTACTAACTTCGTTTGCTCCGTTGATTTTCTGAGATAAAAGTAGCCTATGTAATAATCCAGGTTACGAACAATGTATATTCCAAGATTCATCCGATTAAGACTAGCAGTTGCAGCGTGATTGTAATGCAAACGTACAAATGTCCAAACAATTATCGCCAACTTTAACATTTATAGTATACTAGCTGGCGCCCGCGGCTTTGCTCGCGTGGTAGCAGCATACGAATTATTTGGCCCTAATATTGGACCCTTTAGGATACTTTTCAAAATTCCTTTCTTAGTGCACCCCTACACTATACAAGGATACTACTCTCCAAATTTCATACCTCTAGGACTTATAGTTTAGGCTGTGCGTTGATTCTCTGTCAGCTTCAAAAGAGTTTTATACATATTGATGATGATGATTGATGATGATGATTTATGATTTATATTAATATAGTGAGATTTGTTTAAAATAAAAAATAAAACCGAAACGAAATAGCTAGTTGGACAATAACTTAACTATTGTGACTGCGATCTTTGTAGGATCTAGACTCCATTTCTTGAGCAGTGGTTGTCCACTAACAAAAATGTTCACGCACTTAGGCGGAAATAGATAAAGTAATGCGTATACGCACATGTCCCATTGTCGCACCGCCAAGGATATTTCAGTAGTACCTACGTGTGAGATCCGAAGGGCGTCGTTATCTTAATATTTTATTGCCACATACAAATATGCAAACATGCGTACTGAATTTATAATTTATCTGAGTAGTTTGTTTAGGGACAAAAAAATAGGTTTACGACCTGTACAGTGCCACTTATCTGTTGTTGACCAAGGGAAGTACGTACAATCCATACGTACACCCAAGGTATTTATATCAAGTAATATTAACTACATAATTCATTTAAAAAAAAATGAAGGTTATGAATACTACCCTAGACTATAAACCGTCACTGTGTAGAGTTATACCGCGTTCACACTATGCCATTGCCGCTGCCGGCATGAATGCCGCGATTAATTCCGGAATTATTGCCACAGCAACATCGCCTTTATTCTTATACCGTGTTCACACATGCCCATGCCGCTGCCGGAATTATTGCCACAGCAACATCGCCAAGTTCATGCCCTAGCTCCTTGGTGAGAATAAAGGCGATGTTGCTGTGGCAATAAGTCCGCGGCATGAATGTCGGCAGCGGCAATGGCATAGTGTGAACGCGGTATTACGTACAATCAATACGTATTTATATCAAGGTATTTATATCAAGGATATTAATATCATAATCCATTTTAAAAAAAATTTTAGGTTATGAATACTACCCTAGACTATAAACCGTCACTGTGTAGAGTTAGGTAGTGATTATAGAGCGCCTACCCTCAAAATGAACGCCACGCAATTTTTTTATTCTTCTTTTATTCTTCTTCTTCTTTCTATTCCATCTATAGATAGATAAATAAACTAAAATACCTACTAGATAAAAGATGAAGAAAATGCTTTAGGTTTAAAAAAAAATCTAGTCTAAAAACAATATTGCATGTCTATGGTCAATTTTAAAACTATTGAGCACTCGCAAATGATATTTAACATTTTGACTGTCAGGAATTTTAATAAAACTTAATCCGTTCAACCAACCAGACTTGTTAGAGTTCAATTATTTTTTTATTTAAATTTTACTAAAAAAAAACTTGGGCTCATACATTTTATGCAAAAATAAGTCGTTAAACTACCAACACCTATAAATGCTACTTACGCTGAATACAAATAAGGTCATAACTCGTCCAGAAAACTTCTTGAAACTTCCACTTGCAAACCAAGCTCTATGTTCTGAGTGGTAAAGTTGAAAGTGTCGCAACTGTTGGATAGTAGGATTTATGAATGAACGTTGGTATGAATGAGTGGCGGATGTGACGTCACCGTTGGCGCCGTATCTATGTAGATACCATGTGTCTGATTGTCATGTTGTGTGAGTATTCTCAGAATGAGTAAATAAAGTACACTGTGCAATAACCTGACTCCCTAGAGACCTTGAATTTGTAAAAAGTTATAAGTTACAAGACGATTAACCAGTATTTTTAGACCTCTAGTTCGCTAAATGTTTGACTACCTCAACTATTTTCATTAAATCAGTAAGAAAGAATAAAGAGAGAAAGACATTTATTTTGTTTTATTTAACAAGCAAAAAAATAAGTACAATACTTACAATAATACAAGCGGAGTAAGTAGGGTAACTCTAAACCACTACCGTTCTTCTTCTTCTTCTTTTATTTATGACCTCTGTCTATTATTTCGACAGACAAATTTTGCCAGTGTCAATGCAAGAAGTACCTACCTACTTAAATTTTTTGCTGACTTTTGCACGCGTGTGAGTGACGGAAAAGCTTAACTTTGAAGTCAATTATCTCGTAAAGTATAACAGCTAGAGACTGTTTCTTTTTTAAATGTTGTTAAGGACCAGATTTACTTCCTGTGACATTAATTTCAGCATTGTACTTTTATCCATAACAAACTACTATGTTCTTGAAAATGGTTAGGTTATAGGTTCCTGACAAGGGTTGGAAAAAGGTATTCGGCTGCGCCCAACGTTGCAGATTTCTTAAAAATAATGCAAAACTTTTTAAAAAAATGTCTTCCGTAGATGTCACATGGCGGTTACAAATTCGCGCCAAAACATGTATCAGTCCTGCAGCTGTCAGTGTCATACGTCACCGCCATCTTTACGGCTGCATTGTGTTGTGAAATTTTTATTGCCAGTCTTTTTTTTTAAATATATTTTGCCAGTCTTACACGACGCAACACGCATTCTCAAGCGTTTCGGATTGTGGTGATTCACTGATGAATTACGAGGCGTTGAGTAGACGGAATAAAGAGTTTTAAATTATTAAAAAATCCTTGGCTGTAGAGATCTTGCAGTAGAGATCTCAATTCAGAGTACAATAACTAAACCACTATGTATTGCAAGTTTACAACGAAGTATCATATCGCGAGATCTCAATCTAAATCAAATTTCACAACTACGGCTTAAGATCTACAGAGAGTAAACGGCTTTTTAGCTACATCGGTATTTTATTAATTCATTGATGCGTCCAAAGATTAGATGCATTTGACAGATACCTTCTATGCCTAGCCTACGAGCACTTAGTAGCATAATATGTTGTAGTATATGCAATCCCAACCCCATAACCTCTGCTAGAACGCTAACTGGTTTCTTCGCCGTGTTTTCCTTCACCACTTTAGTGTCCCACGCGTGAACTGGACTTCCTGAAGGCTTCGAACCTACATCTCTTAAATCGGAATCCCTAACCTTCACCCACCCTAACCACAGTATTTTCCAACTATTTACATACAAACTATGACAATCAGTCATTCATTATTAGTTATTACTGTAATACCTATAGTTATATTAGTTCAAGTACTCGGTCCGTGTATTATATTATAATAAATCAGTCAATACACTCTACATTCCTGAGCTGGGTAATTCTCCAATCGCTTGACTAGAAAAAAAACTTGGAGATCAGACGGTGATAATTACAAAATAGAGTCAATTCCGAGTAGATTTATACTCAGCATTAGGTTGGATCCCGTAGATTTTCCGGGATAAAGAGAGCCTATGTGTCAATCCAGGTCACGGACAGTATACTCCAAGTTTCATCCAAATCGGATCAGTAGTTTTTGCGTGAAAGAGTAACAAACATCCATACCATAAATTCTTACAAACTTTCGCGTTTATAATATTAGTCGGATGAAAAGTTTGAAAAAGTCACCGCTACGAGAATAACCCAACACGCATGGACAATTGAACACACTTCCTTATTGTAGGGCTTGCGTCACTCCCGGCAGAGACACGGTCCAAAATTTCCATCAGACACAACTGAACAGCTAGTCAAAACTATGGATTTCTGACTCAGTGCCTGTTTTACCATCTCTGAGTAACGCTATCTGTCTAGTTAAAACATTTCTTAGTTTTTGACAAGTCTAAAGTAGAGACAGAATAATACCTAGGGCCTGGTTAGTTCAGCAGAGATTTTAATGTAGGTACCAGGAATGACGTCATATCTTCTTTTGGTGGATAAAGCTTTCGACGTCATTCTGACGTCACGTTAATAAAGTAACAATTCTGCCGAAGTGAGCATAAGTCCCCTGGTGGTAATAATTAGATGTCGAAATAAGCACTCCACTAATATTAAAAGCTCAGAAGCAAGGATCTTTCGATTGACTTAAACGTTCGTTTATTGTAACAGGGTTATCAGAAAACTATAGTTACCTATGATGTTACTCTGACTTTTAGAGGGCCAAGAGATTTTTGCAACAATTAATTTGAAAAGCTACCGTCGTCTGGTCGTGATTCCGGTTTATTCCATCCAGTCCTACGAGTATAGTTCGATTATTTAACTGTTTGGACAAAAACTCCCTCTAAAGATGACATTGAAATATGCTCTAAATATAAAAGACGGGTGCGGATCGGGCGCGGGTCGGGTGCGCGTGTATTCCGTTTAGTTTATAATACCGCGTTCACACTACGCCATTGCCGCTGCCCTCATTCATGCCGCAGACTTATTGCCACAGCAACATCGCCTTTATTCTCACCAACTTGGCGACGTTGCTGTGGCAATAAGTCCGCGGCATTCATGCCGGCAGCGGCATGGGCATGTGTGAACGCGGTATAAGAATAAAGGCGATGTTGCTGTGGCAACAATTCCGGAATTAATCGCGGCATGAATTCCGGCAGCGGCATGGGCATAGTGTGCACGCGGTTTATGGATGACAAGACAACACACAGAAAGCGACCCGCGTCCGACACTCGGCCTGTGTGTTTTGGGCTCCGTCTAGGTTTTTATAGAATGTATTGTAATCCTACGATCTGTAGAAAAAATAAAAGATGTGTTTGGGAATGTATTCGGGTCAAGGACAAACAAAATGGAGTTTTATCTGCGCATATAAGCGTAGATTAGAAGAGTTAATGAATGATTAGAGGCGAGCAAAGTTTTATTTGTTGTAATTTCTATTTCAATCTTTAAATAAACCGTATTTTTTTGGGTAAGCATACGCAACCTAAAAATATGTACCCGGTTATCATCATAATAGGCATGAGGTCAATACTGGACTGGACAGCTGGATTTTTAGGAACTATTTTGCACCGCCATCCTGAGATAAATACGTTTTCAGTTCTTTGCTATCGTTACTTTCCTGATAGTGACATTGGCTACATTTCGTCACACGACCATAGCGCCACCTCTGGGAAACATTTTCGTTGAATTTTTTTATTGAATTAACCAGAACGGTATTTACCAATTACAATTCGCCACCCTGTGCTCTACGAACACCTTTTTTTTTTTTTTGGTTAACAAACAGTGTTATAATCGATACAAAATCAACTTAAAAAAACTAGTCACCAATTAGATGTTTCCGCATATTATAAACATTTTCACACTATCACTATGCCACTTCTCAATGTTCTTACGTCTACGTTCTTACAACTGCTATTCTATTCTGTGTCCATAGGATAGAACGGGCAGTTAGCAACAGGGAACTAACAATGGTGTATTCTGTGACGTCGAGTAATATAATTATGAGGGCGGAAACATTTGGCTCGAGGGAACTTAGGTATTTATTAGATTCGTCGTGCCACTTGTTCTTGGGGAAGGAATAAAATATGCGATGGAATAATTTATATCGGGCTCTTCGTGACGGAATCGAACCCGCGCCGCGCCGTATGCCATAGAAGTCTTTTAGGTACTTTTTTCTTCACGTTAAGCGGTTAAAAGGAAACCAAACACAGACTAAAAAATAAGCTCTAGAAATATACGATTTGCGGGCTTTTTTGAGAGGCACTAGGTACCTACCTAATTCCTGAATACATTTTGAAAATGTGGGAATAGGAAACGCGGGTTTTCACTAGTTTGATTACAGTGACCACACTTTTATGTTTCCCGGAAGATTTCCGCATGTCGAACTTATCCCGATTATTCATATTTAAGTCGCGTCCGACGCCATTGTGCGTCCTTGAAGGAATACTGAAATATTGCTGGAACTAGGGTGGCCAAGCGACTCGTCACTAGGATAAAGCCTTTTTGTCCTGACTACTTCAAGCTTTTGACCTCAATTTCAGATGATGTGATGACAGAGAGTAGCATGCTTATAAAATTAATATTTATTTACTTTTGGCATTTAAATATGCTTACCAGCAAGATACCAAGAAGTCTGACGTAGAGGTAATCTAAGGGGAAATATAAGAGGCCAAAATTTTTCTATGAAGTTTTTATTTTTTATACTTACGGATAAATAAAAAATTAGGGACAGATTTTTTCTAGTTATGTTAAGTATGATAGTTATGATACTTTACTTATTAGGTAATGGTTTTTTTTTATTTCAAATTATGGGAATTTTCAAATGTCGTAAGAGTAAAATATATACAGGGTGTTACCAGACCACTTCCGAAAACGAAAGGGGGAGCTACAGCACACCAAAACCCAACCAAATAAAAATCAGTTATCCTGAAAAATAATTATAGCCGGAGAAAACAATGTTTAAAGATTTGTATTTATTTTGCCAGCCCGCAATGTACGCATTCACGTAGGTAAGGTCGAGGCGTAGTACTATTATTTATTCTGTGTCGTAAGTGCCTACTAACGTAGGTAGGTACTAACGTAGGTCGCTCGCACGTCGCGTACTTGAATGACCCGCGATGAACTCTCAGCTGTTCATGCTGTAGTAGACGTAATCTGCGTGCTGCGTGTACATTGCTGCTTTATTTATTTTATTTGTTTTTTTGCTTTTTTAAATGAGATAATTAGGTAGATATGTCTTATTATGTTGTACTGTATGTATGTAACTAGAAAAAAAATTAAAAAGAGATAGTCAAGTCAATTTTTTTTTTTTCGCGATTTTTTTCGCTTAATGTTTTCAGTATCATGGTCTGATTGGAACCTCCAAGTTTTCGGAAGTGGTCTGGTAACACCCTGTATAATATTAGTAGTTTTATAATTTCTCGTATATATACAACTTGTTTGGTACATATAAAACACGCCTCACCACCTTTTTGCACGCCCAGGAAGACTGGTAGACAATGCTCTTAGCATTAAGTCCTCCTAGCACTACTTGTTTGTGTGAAATTTTTAAATAAATAAATAAATAAAATTATTATCAATGTTTCAAATACGCTCCTTTACGATACCTATTACAAGGAAGCACCCTGTATAAGTTGTATTTCAACGGCAAAGAGGCCCTAGGCTTATGATAATAATCTGCCATCTCGCATACGAAAATGTAATATAATGTCTGGTTTTCCGAATGTTTAGTAATCACTGATAAATAATCTCGGGGTTATCGGGGGGCCGCGGTTTATATGCCAGGGTGGCCACATTTTCGTGCAAATTGTTGAATATCTAATGTAAATTGTAACTGATAACTACGTAGGTATTATACCTACGCAGTGTAGGTACAATATCTAAGTCACACCACACTATACATGATGGCCACCTACGAATTTTCTATGACAATTAATTATTTGAGTGGTTTTGGCTCAGCTTCTTACCACTCAAAGTTTTTATTGATACAAACAGGCAGAGGCACATTTAAATGGAATTTGGCGACACTGGTTGTGACTATTTATGTAGATAGATCCAAAAAATTCAAACTAAATGGTAAAACGAATTTATCAATCAATACCAGACGCGGGCGGGCCCTCTGAGTCAGAATGTCCAGGCACCAGTTTTAATTACTTAACTAACACAGTATAACTGCTTAAAAGGCATCACAGATAATATACGCAGTGCGCGAAACAAAGCCGCCATCTTGAATCCGCGAGTTTCCGCAAAACTAATGGGCAATCTAGCGCCGGGTAGTAGAGCGAAGGTCATCTAACAACTGCGCGATCACTCCAGAATCCTTGATACCGGTCAACGACCCACGGAAGTCGATACGCCCAGCATAAGTAGAACCCCCGACATCAATACACTTCCCCGTTTTTGGTACGCGAATAGATTAGGGAGGGAGGTCGGCTTACGTGGCTGCTTGGTTTATGTCGTCATGTCGTACGGCCTTCAATTCTTATGTTTATGTAAACCGCGTGAGCTGTTACTAGGGAAGAGTTTTTGCGTTGAGGCATTGGTATGTGTAAATTGAAGTGGGCGTGCTCGTTCGCACATTATACGCGTAATAATTGTACTTACAATTATTTTATGTATCATTCTAAGTAGGTACGTAGGTACAAATGTAGAAAAGGATATTTACTGTTTTAACCCTTCATCAACGACCCTTCCTCAACATTTAAACTGACCTACCACATGGTGACAAAGTTTGGTACCGACGAGCCCCTCCCTCCATCAATCACCATCAGAATGACACTTAAATAGTTACAATTCTCTCAACTTTCGGTGAGGTTTATCAAAATGGCAACTTAAAATTCCGGAAAAGAAAAATTACCTACAAAACTAGTAAAAGCTTGCGACTTTGTTGGTGTGGCTAATTGCATTGTAAATTATAGTAATTTACAATGCAATAGGTTAGCTATGAAATAGTTGGATATTTCCGGTATTCCCATAGCTAAATACGATATCGAATATCAGTTTTATACACTTAAAGACTTATTTAGATATTATTTAGGTATATAGGTATACGAAATGCGTAAATGATTAAGCAACAGGAAATAGTCAATGTCGAAGGTTAGAGATAATATCACGAATTATACAGGCTGTGAAAAGCAGATGGCGATGGGCAAACGCAAGACCAGAGCCCGTAATAGTCCGAGTTCTGCTATTTTGATTTGCGACAAGCGAGAATCGAGAAACTCGCAGTTTTTGTATGGAGAAAAATAGTTTACAAATCTCCCGCTAGAGGCGCTTATCGGATTTTCATACAAAATATCTCGCAAGTCGCTTCTCGATATGCGTTTCGATGAACAAAACAAAACTCAGAGTACGGGCTCTGGATGAGATTAGCACTGGACCGTGAGGAGTGGCACAGACAGAGAGCGGCCTATACCCAGCAGTGGGTGAATGATAATGATGATGATGAAAAGTTAGCTCCCGAGAACGGAAGGGGCATGCAAGGTAAACTGTACTTATTTCTGTATTTTACAATTAGTTTGCTTTTCTTTTCCTTTAGGTACCTCATTATTTTAGATTTAAGTTTACTTTTAATGCTGTTATTTCTTTTACTTTGTTAATTTGTGGTGGTTTGAAATAAATGTATTCTATCCATGTCAAATCAAGTAAGAATATTTAGGTCATGCGGTTTAGTTGGGTGAGATGTCGGAAAACATTACATTTTATGATTCCAGCTGTTTGAGATCTACTTGCTTGTCTAACTAAAGTATAAAGATGGGAAAATAGTTAAGTATATTCACAAATTAGTCATAACATCTTCTGAGATTACATAATATGTACTAGTACCTAATTCCGAAATATTATAAGCAATTCTGTGAAACGGTCCAACATTTTAATAAATCCACTATCATCATCATCATCAATCAATATATATAAAACTCTTTTGAAGCTGACAGAGAATCAACGCACAGCCTAAACCATAAGTCCTAGACGTATGAAATTTGGAGGGTAGTATCCTTAAGTATATAGTGTAGGGGTGCACTAAGAAAGGAATTTTGAAACGTCACACTCGAAAGGGTAGAACGCGAGCAACGCCGCGGGCGACGGCTAGTAATATAATATTCGCTTTCCGCTGTCGGATCATTCTGTCAACTGAAGCAGTTTTTTACACCCTATATTTTGTAGGAAGCTTCTATCAACAGAAAAAGAAATACTTATAAGATAGCGTCTAATCTTTGAATGGAAAAATTGTGGCCAATAAGAGTTGATACTGGTTATTATGAGATGGTGTTATATCTGAGACCACACAGATACAAGTGCCTATTTCCTCATAATTATCGATATGAATCGAGCTAGAATCCGATATAATTATTGTCCACCATAACAGAGCCCCGAGTCTGTGCATTTATTTTGGCTTTCGACTGGAGTATAGCACACGCAAACGCATTCGCAAAGCGAGAAATTTTGTATGAAAACCGGATAACCGCCTCTAGCGGGAGATTTGGGAAAGTTGCAATTCCCAACAAAATGTCTCGCTCTCACAGACTCAGGGTTCAGAAAAGTTAGCTGCTGTCAATGGGTGGAGCGACAACGAAATTAAATTTTCACATTGATTGTACTTCTAACTTTTTCTGTTCAAATTTGAACCGTATAGACGAAGGTACTAACTGGATATCAATATCCCTAAAACTTGTTTTTTTGTGATTTTCATAATAAACGAATTTTTTATAGGGTCTGGGGCAAATTGGACGTAGCCCAGGGCCCACTTTTTTTTAAAACTTGCAATGGTGGAACTTTGTTTGTTACAATACACTTAAAAAGCAATTTCTAAAAATGTAACAATGTCATTTTATAGCAACGGTAATCATTACTTATTAGACATTTTACTTCGAAAAATGCGTCTTTTTAATGTTGTTTATCGTATTTACAGGTGTTTACGTCA
Source organism: Eulithis prunata (assembly GCA_918843925.1). NCBI lineage: Eukaryota > Metazoa > Arthropoda > Insecta > Lepidoptera > Geometridae > Eulithis > Eulithis prunata. The sequence continues at coordinate 1,561,955 of OU974019.1, read as the reverse complement.
AAACAGTTACTTTATTGCGTTTTTGTGACCGATACTGCGTAATAGATTATGATAAACCAACAAAAGTTGTATATATAACAAAATTAATCTAAAAATTAACCAAATGTATGCCAATCGGGACCTGAAATGCCCCAACGCTTTTTTACCAAGTAGATATTGCATTTTCTATGAACACACGTGGTTCCATAGAAACAGTTGTTCAAATTGATGAGCACTTAAACCTCCCAAAGCTTTTGGAAGTAATCTTATTACACATTGTATACATTTTGTTCACCGTTAGGAAAATAGTCACTTTTACCACCTACGTTTTGCGTAAATACTTTTTCTAACCGAAACATCAAGTCTTTAGTTCATAATTAATAAGTTCGTCATTTTATTATCATTCTGGTCATTATGTTAATTGGTCAGATGAAGGGCAACCTTCTGTCTCTTTTTTATTCCAAAACGACGAAGAAGACCACAGACAATTTGAAGAAAAATGATAAAGTGAGCCCAAGCAATATTAGTTCTTAAAAGTTAATTGTTAGAGTTGTTAACAGCGTAACCAGAAAAACTATGGAAATAACTAGTTATTGAACTTTGACATTCATAGATAAAACAAGAATGAATTGCTCAATGGCTAATACGTTGTTTTTATTTTAAGGGAATAGGGTTCACATTTGAATGTTAAAATTTTGTTTAATTGCCGCAATGTTTGTAACAAAACAAAACAAATAAGGTTCATTCATAAAAACGTTCTTAGACTATTTTACTATCACTTTCATTAGTATACGCAGTTTACGGACTTTACGGTACACTTCGGGGACTTAGAAAGTTTTTTTTTTTTATTAAAACAAATAAGGATCCGGTAGTGTAACTTCCGTTGCTATCATCGTTTTTAAATTAACATTGTATACCAAATAACTTCGCTCTGAGACTAGGACTAGTCAAGTTACTTATCGAATTATAAATAAATGTTCTAACTAATTAGGAACAAAAACTGTATAATAATATCTCAGGATCTCCGTCTGGAAGAGATCGCTTTTAGCGATAAGGCCGCCTATTGTACTTAATAGGTTAAATTGTTTTTCGTTATATTCTATTTCTTTGCGTACAATAAAGAGTGTGTATATCTATATTTATATCGTTTTAACTTCTAGTTTCGCGTAATACGCCAATGATTTATACAAAAGCGAAAACGTAAATTAGCAAGCGGTTTCTTAACAATGTTATCCCTAATGGAAAATTTTATGAGCGTCTCTGATTGAATCAAATTATGAATATTAAAACGGCAAATTGTTAATTCTGTCACGGTTCCTTATTTGAGGAATTTAAATGAGTATTTTAAGATACGCGAGAGAATTCCATGAGGTACATACCTTAGGACTTTTCTTCTGTTATTGGGGTGGAGACGGGCGGCCATCACTGGATCTACTGCTTTTAGTTTTGCATGTATTTCTTCATTTGTAAAGTTTTTCTCATTGTCTACATCTTCTTTCAGCTTTTCTTTATTCACTCCACCTGGTTCTTTAGAGGTACTTGCTTTGAAATCTACATCTGAATCTTCTTTCAAGGGTGGATCTGATTCCGTTGCTATCCTTTTGCATGGAACTTCAGGGTCAGTGTAATCTAAATCTCTTTTCCGTCTACTCTTTTCCCATAAGAGAGCTTCTTCATCATCCATATCTTCAACGAGTATTTTATATACGATCGATTCTATGTAGTAGTTCGTCCCTCCGACGACTATCGGCATTTTTCCATGCTCTACTAAGTTATCAATCTGTTTTTTGGAGTGAAGCAAATTGTCATAAAAGTAAGATAAGCTATAGGCGCGGTTGTTGCTGTAAGGAAGTAATTATTTTATTTAAGTTTTATGTGAATATTTGACTAAAAGGACTGTGTGAGTACCTACAAAAACAACTTTCGGGTCAGTTGAGAGAAAATCGATGGAAAAAAAATCGTGAGAAGATGGCTCGCCACCAAACCAGAAAGATTAGAGACCAATAATGAACAGTAGTGTTGAGAGATTTGCATGCTTGTTTAGATTCGGTCGGATTTCATAAACAAACTATATCTAAACGTACCTACGATAATAACTATTGAACTTACGAATCATACCTTTTAATGATATGCCATAGGTACCTGTTGGAAAAGTCATGAACTCAAGAGTAAAGTATTTTTTTCTATATCGAACGTTTGACCACAATCTTACCTGATGATAAGTTCCAGGAAATCTATTTGATATCACCCGGTACTGGCTAGTACATTGAACTAAAAGTAAGGTACATAGAGTACATAACTAAAACCACTGATTGTGGCTACACATATGCCCAGTGATATCAATATAATGACATACACAAGTACATGTTTAAGCGGATTATGCGGTGAACAACCTCACGGCAATGAGGAGGAAAAACCTGCTAATTGGATTTTGTAGAAGACCTGCCAAACATTCTCATTAAATTGTGGGCTAGGCCGTCAATAAGTGTAAGCCTGGCTTGGTCAATAAATATTTATACCGCTTCTAACAAGTTCACTGTTTTAGGACGACCATAATACTTGTACCTATACAGACAAATAGAGTGCAAAAGGTATTTCGCAAAGCCGTAAAGATTACTATAGTTTCCCTCTAGGATCAAAACTGATATCGTATTGTAAAACAACCAAAGTAAAAACGTCATAACTTAAAAATGAGACGAAATACGATATATTCCAGAAATCCCCACCATAAAATCTCCACCAGTGGGGATTAGAGTTTTTTTCCAGAAATCCCCACTGCTACGACGTAGCATGGCAGCAACGTAGCAGTGCGGATTTCTCGATATTTTTTTTCAGAAATCCACACTAAGTATGTGATCATATTAAAAGCCTTTCTTTATAGATTGTAATAATATGAGTTTATACTTCTCTTTGCTAAACGAAATACCAACAGCAAAATACTAAAAAAGAATCAACAGATACCACGTTTGAAGAAGAAAGCACTACAGTAAAACAAATCCCGAGATGCGATTATACTGGGGTAGAAATAGACAATTAAATAATGCGAGCAGTGCAATCGATCCGCCTAGAAGACTTTTCAAACACGGAAAGTCACTCAGCAATGGACCTCAAAAGGACTCTTAGAGACACAATAGTACACATTGCCTATGGAATCCGGACAGCTTATGAACTAGCTTTTAAACGCGATACTTGGACTAAAAGAAGTGTAGCGCCATCTATCTCGCTACATGAGAACTATCCTAGATCGCGCAAACGAAGTTATCACGGAGTTTGAACATAAGTAATACTACCGAATACCATCCATTGGTCCTCGGAGCCCGAGCCAAAGGTCGCTCGGCGTGGAAGATCTTCCCTTTTCGTAGGAGGACACATATCCTACAATGTTCTCCTCAGAAGAAAAGAAGAAAGAAGAGTTTTATCTTATACTAGCCGTCGCCCGCAGCGTTGCTCGCGTTCTAGACCCTTTAGGGTGCGACTTTTCAAAATTTCTTTCTTAGTGCACCCCTACACTATATAAGGATACTACCCTCTAAATTTCATACCTCTAGGACTTATAGTGTAGGCTGTGCGTTGATTCTCAGTCAGCTTCAAAAGAGTTTTATATATATATTGACTAGATCGGCGCAATTTAGGTGGTGACCGATTGAGTTACAAACAAACACAAGAGTAAGCAGTAGGTAATACTAAAATCATACATGAAAGAGTAAAGTAAGTATACAATGCAGCCTAACTTTAAGTAGGTTACCCAAAACTAGACACATGAAACTTCAATCAAATATTAAAACTTTTCTAGTGGTAGGTGAATTCGAAAGTCGGAAGAGCAAGCAAACAAATGCTAACAAAGTTGATAAACGAGGGATGCAGAATGTTAACAAGAGCTGCAGATAAGAACAATATGACATGTATAGAGCATCTCCGTATCCTTCTTTAATTATGAAGAGTTTCAGCAGAGGTTCTTTAGTTTAGAGTAAGTATCGAAGCTTAAACGCTCTCTGTACAAAATCCTCCCTCTCCTCGCTAGCGCCTTCCCGCCTGTATTTACACAGTCATTTCTAAATGACTTCAACTCTGTGTATAATGTATGTGCCACAATTCTGGATGACAAAATTGTTGTTCATTAGAGTTTTATTAATTTCATTGTGTGTAATTGCGATTTTGTAATGCCAAATGTTTGATCACCTGTCGGTACTAGTCGGTAGATAGATGGGATATATTTGCCAATAAATAGATGTACAATTGTACATTGCAAAATACAGAATTAAGACATTTTTGTTTGATAATCTCTACAATTATTAAACAAATTTAAAAAAAATTCAAACGTCTAAGCAAATCTTTAACTTTTTACTGACTTTTTGACTTGCCACAGAATAAAGCAACAGTACTGTCCAAGACACGATCTGGGTATGAAGTGTATGTGTGTAGTGGGGATCGAACCCACGAACCACAGCGCGGAAGGCAGAGCTTATACCAACTGACATGTGACGCCTGTCACAAGCTTGTATGCGAGTACATGCATCATTTTGATTGGAGCAGATAAAAGGATACGATCTTCAGTGCCCTGTTCCGGAAGTCGACGACGGTGAACATCTGGTGCGGCTCAAGGATGTCCAGGAGGTGATGACGAGCTGACTCCCGCTCATCATGACTAGCCTTAGCGGTTACTATATCAAGCCCTTTGTAGATCTGAAACAATTTGAGGAAATCAATATCATCAATCATCATCATCATCCTCATCATCAATATATATAAAACTCTTTTGAAGCTGACAGAGAATCAACGCACAGCCTAAACTTTAAGTCCTAGAGGTATGAAATTTGGAAGGTAGTATCCTTATGTAGTGTAGGGGTGCACTAAGAAAGGAATTTTGAAAAGTCACACTAGAACGCGAGCAAAGCCGCGGGCGACGGCTGGTTTTTTTAATATAGAGCCCACAAAAGCCGAGCCAAAGCAAGCAAGTTCGTATGAGTTCGTGGCTAGCTCTGGTGACTGAGTTTTTAGGCCGCCTTAAGGCCTCCGTCGTGGCTTAACGGCTGCTAGAACCGGGACCGACAGTTTAACGTGCCCTCCGAAGCACGGAAGCGCTCAGCCACTAACGGTCACCCATCCAAATAGTGACCGCGCAGAACGTCGCTTAACCTTAATAATCGGTGAAGATTGACTAAGCAAACTACGTCACGAGCGCTTCGAGTCGAGCCAAAATTACCTGATTTCCATAAACGGTAAACAATATCTCCCCTCGGACTTTTCTAAACATTCTAGCCTAAGTCGTCAGCAATGTCTAAAATAGCGTCAATGGCACGTTAAAAGATAAGACCGCCCTGATTCATAGACAATGAATATTCAACCTGCCACACGCATTATTCAGTCGATCCTCAAGCCGCCCTTCTTACATACATTTCATACACTTTACCCAAATTAGCATAATCGGGTATTTATGAATCTGTTGTTAGAAGGTGTGTGTTTTTGTTGTAAAGACTACCTACTGGCGTATTTTTAGACCATCCTACACCTTGACCTGGGCTTGTGCCTCGAACGGTACCATCTATAAAGAAGTATTCAGCTCTGATAAATGTTTCATATAAAAATTCATTAATTCATGAATTGACGCCTAATATATATTTTTTAAGATATTTTCAAGAATTTCAAGTTATTTTTGTGATTTAACTAAACAGCCAAATTAAATCGTATACGAGTACGTATAAGTTTTTAATGCTTACTAAGTATACTTACTGTTGTGTGCTGAAGCTCTTATGCTAAGTAGATAATTTACGGTCCGCAATAATTAATTTTAGCTGTCGCCCGCGGCGTTGCTCGCGTTCTAGACCCTTTAGGGTGCGACATTTCACAATTCCTTTCTTAGTGCACTTCTACACTATATAAGGATACTACCTTCCAAATTGCATACCTCTAGGACTTATGGTTTAGGCTGTGCGTTGATTCTCTGTCAGCTTCAAAAGAGTTTTATATATATTGATGATAAAAAAATATATAACTAAAGTTACTTTGTAAAAGATGGAGGTCCGTGATGAAAGAGTTCAAAGGCGAGTATACCTATTCGATTGTAGGTATCACTTTAAATTCTTTTATCGGACTTCATCACGTGTCCTTACCCAAATTGAAAGTCAAAATTTATCTCATTTACGCCAATGACTCGAATAAAATAAACATTAGGTTATCGAGAGTTTATCATTCGCTGTTGCATTACGTCGGCCCTTCCGGCCGGTTTCATTCACAACAATAAATTGCCTTTTTAATCCCCGACCGAAAGGAGTGTTATAAGTTTAACTGCGTATGTGTCTGTTTTGGTCTGAAGCGCTCGTGGCGTAGCTTGCTTAGTCAATCTTCACCGATTATCTAAGTTAAGCGACATTCTGCGTAGTCACTATTCGGATGGGTGACCGTTAGTGGCATTTACATCTGAGCGCTTCCGTGCTTCGAAAGGCACGTTATAACTGTTGGTCCCGACTCTGGCTGTCAATATTCATGTGTAAATTTGTAGATAACAATTTGTCTGTACTTTTTATTTTATCTTGAGACGTTTTTAATTAAATGGTTATTTTTAAAGTATTGCGTAAATAGTTCATAGATAAACTTTGGACTTTCTTTCATAAACCCTATCTCTGTTATTAATAAACTCCATTAATAGTTACACCGTGTTTTGTTTCGATATATGTACTTTGAATCGGCTTGTCAATACAAAAAACAAAACACTGTGTAACTATTTCAAGCATTTTTTTCCTTTCATAGGTAAAATACCTATTCGTTATTAATTATTCAGAAAAACGTGACCTGGAAATTCAGCATTTGTCCCAAAAACCTCAACCAACAACAGCTAAGTAATTATTCAGAGTGTGTAAAAAAAACTACTTTAAAAAAATTACAGTTGCAGATGCCCAAAGTCAAATCCATGTTGCTCATGGAAAAATATTTATGATATAAAAAATATTTTAGTTTTCGATGTTATTTTGTAGTTATTGTGAGATACAAATAAATAGAGTAAAAACATTTACTTACGATAACTAGTTAGTAGGTTACAATATTACAAATAAAAAACGAAAACAAAAATGTAGGTAATAAAATCATTACATAAACTAAATTTTATGGCAGGTAGGTACTTACATTTATGTTATGGTTAGTGAGTGGCCCCCATTTAGTATACAAGGAGAGGGGTTGGGGGATTGTGTCGTAAAATGTACCCTGAAGCATGTAAATAGGTACTTAATTAGTCTCAATTTTATTTGTAAATAAATCAGTCAACTTAATAGGTAAATTATAAAAATGTAATAATTAAATTAAATATGTATCTTAATTCCTTAGTTGTATTATTTTTTTAATTAAATATTTATTTTTAATTAATTTTCCACTGTTACGAGATTTAGGACTATTTGTGGTGCACACTGTACCGTGCTAAATTCAGTAAAAGTCTGCAACGAAAGCAATAAATAAATACACGTACATAACAGACAGCATAAGTAATTATTAGCATTGTAAGTAATTCATTACATATTTATCTACTGTCTGGTTGCTCTTTGTGGAATGCCACAAAGAGCAACTAACTAAAGAACTATGGTTCCTTCTTACCTACTCTATTGGGGTAGGACTAAGGTATGTAATTCTATGATCACCTGGCGTAGTAAGCGTCTAACCAGCATAATAGACACGTGCGGGTTCAACTTCCGCGTCTGGACTATATCTGTGCCTTGGTTTCAGGCGTTTCTATACCGAAAATAGCAAGCAAGTTAGGATTATGTGAGCACTAGCCGTCGCCCTCGGCGTTGCTCGCGTTCTACCCTTTAGGATGCGACTTTTCAAAATTCCTTTCTTAGTGCACTCTTACACTATATAAGGATACTACCCCCAAAATTTCATACCCCTAGGACTTATGGTTTAGGCTGTGCGTTGATTCTCTGTCAGCTTCAAAAGAGTTTTATATATATTGATGATTGATGATGATGATGATAATGACTGTGTTTCTGTTTGACCTCGAAAGAAATAATATAATACAAGTTATTTCATTAGGTATAGTTATTTATGAAAACTTAAATTTCCCATAAACCCAAAAGATCTCGACCATTTACAATTTTTAATCGTGTTATGTTAAGACGACTACGGATCAGAAATTTTTAGTTCAAACATTTTTCGCAGTAATACGACGCGAACAAAGTCATAAGGAATCCTCTAGTATAATAATATGAGACGCCAGTTGTTGCTATAGAGCTAATATGTGTGTTCATTCACAAGCGGAGGCGGACTTTAATATTGTATGGATTGGCTTCATAAGAAACTATTGGTACATACATACTTTTTATAACTAAATACTTTATGTAAATAGCAACTAATTGCTTTCGGTTAAGAATAGTGTTTCAAATATTCGTCACTCAAAAATAACACACTATCGATGAACATTGCTTTACAACAGAAAAAAATATCACCCTCAGATATTGCAACTCTTATGAAAATATTAAGTCTCGATTTCACGCAGGAAAGTTCTTTTGACTAGAGAGAAATAGTGTGAATTCCTTCTTTTATTGTGTGTATTGGGTGTTTCTATGTATTATAAGTATTTATTTACAAAAAAAAATGTATTTATGTATTCTATCAGCCATCCAGTTTCCATCGTACAAGCTTTGCTTAGTTTGGGACTAGAAGGCGTTGTGTTAAGTGTCCGTGAATATTTATTTTATTATTAATTTATTGCGTCATCCCTTTCTCTTTTCTTTGATTCACTTTACCTTTCTGTTGTTATTTTTGGCTCATTCCAGTTTTCATCTGCGTGAGTCCTATGCGTGGGGGATTTTTGGAACTTTTGTCCAATAATCCCTTTAGCGACTTCTGCGACTGCCGACAGGGGAAAATTTAGTTTTTTTTTTATGATAAAAGTAATGGAACAAGCTGACAGCTCACCTGATGTTAAGTGGTAACTTCTGCCTATAACAATGCATTACCTCACAGAGCAAGTCCAATGAGAACGTGCCCTGTAAGGCAATGCACTGCGTCCATCACTCTTAGACGTAAAGATCTTGATGTCTCATGTGCCTGTAATTACACCAGCACCCTTACCCTTCAAGCCGGAACACAGCAATGCGAGCATCGCTGCTTGGTGGCAGAAATAGGTACGGTGGTAGTACTTCCCCGGACGAGCTCTCACAAAGAGCTCTACTACTACTAAAAACTAGTGTTAAATAAAATACTTTTTTTTTTCATTCTACGGCCGCGCCTAGTACAGTCGCTCAGCCACGACGGAGACCATAAACTCCGTCACCAGAGTAGGCCACTAACTCATACAAGCTTGCTTACTGAATTGCTTATAGCTGAATGCTCTCCGCTTATGCCTTAGCGCGTAGATAGTTCATAGCGCACGTAATATACGTTTTTGCAGATAAAATAAATCAGCCAAGGCCACCTTATCGCACTCACTACGTACATACCAGAAACATTGCCAATTGTACACACATTATGTACATTTAACATTTATATAGGGTGTTAAAGCAATACTACTGCTGAAAACTTAAGCAAGACCTTGAAACTATGCTCATCGATCGGGTGCAAGACCGTGGAACTGTGCTCCTCAAAAGAAACCGGCAAAGGAAACCAAGCACTGGATCTGGAGTCAAGCATAAATTTTTGTATGAAAATCTCACACAGCGCCCTCTAATCCCAGACTAAGCAAAGCTTGTATTATAGGAACTAGATTGCTGATAGAATACATCATGTACATTTTTTTTGTAAATACATCTTATAATACATAGTAACACACACACGTAGCAGTAGAAGTAGTAATACTTACTTAATTAGAATTATTCTAGTTTCGAACCACCGGTCTCTCGTGCCACTGGGACAAAACACTACCCTTTCAATTTTATTACTACATATTTCTATTTAAATATCTTTAGGAACTATGGCCATAAGCTTTATAATAAAGATTTTTTTTCTAGAATACTGTGCGTGTTATTATTTCTTTTCAACCTGTATACTAGACGAACTGAAAGTGTTCGTGGCGTTTCTTTTATGAGTCCATATTAACTGCATACTTAACTAGGTTAAGTTAATGTTTAGCTTCTGTGCAAAAATTGTTTTATGTGATTTTTATTTCAAGGACTAGTCCGCGATTTCGTCCGCTTCGAGTTCATAATGTAAATTTTTCGGGATAAAAAGTAGCCTATTTTATTTAGCCGAATTTTAATAAGGAATATTTTCCAAATTTCATCTATGTAGGATGATACAAGCAATAAATCCAGGTAAAATCAAATAATCAAGTTGAAAACTAAATAGTCGTCGAAGTTTGTGGCGACCCACTTACAGTTGCTAAGCAATTATTGAATTAAAACTTTATAATAAACGTGACTAAAATAGTTGAACGACCCATCTTACCAAACTTCGAGTTGGTAAGCACTGGATCAGGGGTAGAGAACCTTTTTAAAGCATTAGGTAGCTTTTCGCCACCGCGTGACTTGATAGAGAAGTTAAGTTTGTTTTGTCTGACTACAAGGCAAATCATCAATATATACATATAACCAGTCAATATATATAAAACTCTTTTGAAGCTGACTTAGAATCAACGCACAGCCTAAACTATAAGTCCTAGAGGTATGAAATTTGGAGGGTAGTATCCTTATATAGTGTAGAGATGCACTAAGAAAGGAATTTTGAAACATCACACTCTAAAGGGTAGAACGCGAGCAACGCCGTGGGCGACGCCTAGTATAGAGATGAACTACATTAGAGCCACAAGTTCGTCACCCCTGGCAGGCAGGCTTTCCTTAAATAGTGATCTAGACACTAGCGTCGTGTGGGCGGATGACGTCACACCTTTCTGTGAATGGAGCGTACGGTCTACTGACTCCCACATCATGAGATATTCGTAAATTATAACCAAATGTAATTATCTTCTCGAATTTTAATTCACAAATCTTTTCTGAATCTTCAAATCTTTCAAGGATTTTATTTTTAAACTAGTTGACGGTTTCAAGAATTCCACTTTGCGCACCAAAAATTTCTGTACTACCCTATTCCACGTTTGCGCACCAATCGGTTTGAAGCTTGGTGCGCAAAAGTGGAATACCTAGCTTTCAATATTAAGAATGCTTCCACTTTGCGTACCACGGATAAAGTAGCGTGATCTAGCCCCCCGGACGGTTTTGCTGTGTCATATTTCCATTGTTATAGCAGAGGTAGCCGCTTAACATCAGGTGCGCTGTCAAGTCTCAAGCATTTACATGCCCGTATCCGTCTCTAGAAGAGCCTTTGTCGAGAGTGCATTTAAAAAAGGAAGTCGAATTACAAACCTCTTTTGTGTCAGTTTTTAAAATTCGAATAACCTTAAATACTACAGATAAAAACTCCTCGTAAAAATACCTAATAGTATCTGCACTCAGTGAGTGACGTCATTCAATTTATGAATGGGCCAGCCAGCACCCACGCGGCCCTACTATGATAAACACGTCTCGTTTGTCAACAACCACCACGCTACAACCGACCTTATATCTTATTTCTAGAGCTGATATTCGGTTGACGCGAAACTGCGATGCATTTGGGTGTTTCGTGCGTGGAGCATTGATGAAAACGTGTCAACAATATGCAGTGGAAATTGAGTTGTATGTTAAGGTTGTAAGGATGCAAATGTGTTGCAACGCAGTTTGTTTTGCAAGGAAACCGATCGATCAGTTAGTTAGTACCTAAGTATATATTATGTAACAGTTGAAGTTTATCTCTCCCACAGATCTCTGATGGCGCGATTTTAGGTCAGACTAAAATACATCGCAAAAGAGTTTTTTTTTCTAATGTCCCACAGCTAGTTAAGAGCTTTCCCGTAACTTTTCAATGCTTTCGATGCTCAGGCAATGCTAATAAGGCTATTTTTAACCGACTTAAAAAAAGAAGGAGGTTCCTAATTAGTTTTTTTAATGTTTATTACTTTAGAACTCCGTCATTCATGAACCGACTTGAAAAATATTTTTATCTGAAGGGGTATACTTCCAGATTGATCATATAATTTTTTTATCAAAATCGGTTCAGTAGTTTGGCAATTAAGTAAGAATAACTGGAAGAAACACGCACACGACATTACAGGAAAGCAATAGCTTTCCTGTGACTTTCAGTGGTGTTTACGATCAATGGAATAATTCTAATGAACTGCCATCATCATTTGATGATGATAAAGCAGGAACGTCAAATTGAAGTAGATTTTTCGAGTTTAAACTCATAAAATTTTCTGTTCTGGACCGGCCGCTGCCCAAAAGCGGCTCATTCCAGTTTTCCCCTGTGGCAGTCCCCTGCGTGGGGGGTTTCTGGAACTTTTGTCCAATAATCCCCTTAGCGACCCGCTACCGTCAGTGTTTCCGTGGCTGATGGCTGCCATAGCCACTATCCACTATCCAGCCAGAAAGTGGGACCAAAACCGTCAATGAAACGTCCGAACGACATTAGTGACCCACAGATTGCAGACGGCTGCTCAGGGCGCGGTGTGGGCGGTTGCGTGGGCTTATTGCCTACTGTAGTTTCTACTTGAACTAAAGACTTATTTCTAACCTAACTTTGTCATACCAAATGTCATATTATGGAATAATAATTATAAGAAACCTTTTTTTAGAGTCTCCCTTCTTCATCGGTCATTTTACTTACCTACTCAGATCTGCGCCTTTTCTTAAAAGATTAGTAAACAAGTAAACGCCAATAAACACTGACATTGGCAAATTAGTGGCAGTCCTAGCCACCGAACAGCCACAAGAAAAGAAGAAGAAGAAACCTTTTTAAACTAACTTGTATCGTATTGCTAACCTTTATGTAGTATTAATGTCGTGTATTCAAAGCACAAAAGATTTATTATAAAGTTGAGATATATTGGATCCTTGGACTAAAGGTTATAGACACTTTTCCTCATAACTACGTAAGTTATCTTAGGTTAGGTATACATGTTCTGGGGTGCTAGGCCGGGTAACCTCCACGCGGTGCACCCTGGAAACACCATGAAACACGCCCGCAGAGTACTGTGGACGTGTTTCATGGTGGCCAGTAACCCGGCACGGTGGGCCTCTCCGCGTGTCCCTCTGATAAGCAGAGGGCACTGCGTGATGAGGCAGGGTAGACTTCGGTCTACCCAGGTGGGTCCGGGCCCCCTTGTTTGGTGGCCCGGACGACGGGGGCCTTAGGCCCCGAGCGGGGGAGAGCGCGCGGGACGACGCGGAACTGTCCCGCGCCGCTCTGACGCATGGTGGCGAATGGCGGGACCGCATTAGAGCACCGGCCCCGCATTGCACACATTCGCCACCAGCGGACGGGAACGGCCGAGCCGCTTGCCGTTCCCAGGCCCCATCCTGCAAGGGGAGGGGCGTGCGGGCCCCGCTGTAATGGCGGGCTTCGTCGGCGGGGGACTGGACGTAAAGGCTCTGCCGGTTTCCCAGTCCCCCCCCACTAAGACGACGCAGGAGCGCCGCTGGGTTTTTAGTGGGTATACCGGCCTGACGGGAGGCCGGGGAGTCCCACATACCCCCCTTCATTCTCTCTAGTGGAGGGGGGATGCGTCATGCATTTTCCCAGCGCAAAAAAAAAAAAAAAAAAAAAAAGGTATACATGTTCTAGGAACTCTGAACTTGAGTATTCCAAGAACGCAAGAGCCACCACTTGACAACAGCAACCAGGTACAAATTTATGGACGTTCAGATTCGAACCGCTAGCATACAGGGTGTATGTACATAAAATTCAAAACACAAGTTTGATAATGGGTTCGATTCGAAATTTTTTAAAGGAGTTGGGGCATTTCAGGTCTCGATTTGCATAAATTTAGTTATTTTATTAGATTAATTTTGTTATTTATAACTTTTGTTGGTTTTATCATAATCTATTATGCAGTAGCAGCCACGAAACCGCAAAATAAAGACATTGAAATAGACTCATTTTTCGAAGTAAAATGTCTAATAACTAATGATTCCCGCTGCTTTAGAATGAGATTGTTACATTTTTAAAAACTGTATTGTAAATGTATTGTAACAAAACAAAGTTCCATCATTGCAAGTTTAAAAAAAATGTGGGACCTGAGCTCCATCCAATTTGCCCCAGACCCTTTGACAACACTAAAATAATAGCTATCTGGGTTGTTTCAGTTCATGTGAAAGGGATGGCAAAAAATTTAAGAACTGTCAAATTAGGTTAGTTTAGGAAAATGAAACAACAAAACCGGGGGCAATGTTAACGTTGTTAAACGATGTAAGGTTGCTGCGATGTAAGGTGTAATATTTACTTAGGTACTTGGCTACATTCGTTAGTTAAAATATAAGGAAAACTTAGTTATTAATCACATTACTTCGAACTAAAATTTTGTAAGAAGATAACTCCTCATAAGGGTACCAAAGGGTCACGAAATTCGAACATTATAAGTACAAACTTGAACTAAACAAGTTTTTTAGTAACAAGAATGATTTTACTACATACAGTTAAGTAATATGCCGTTAAAATTCTGGTAGTTACAGGGTACAGGGTGAAAATTGACACTAATAGACGGCATTTTTAAAACATCAGTTACTAATTGAAAGGGATTGTTACAGAGTACTTTTGGTCTGTGAATGTGTTAATATGATATTATAATTGATAAACATAAAATTTGGCTAAGTTATGATAATAATATCATTAAAATATGTCCCAGGCACTCAAGTGCGGGTGAAAAGTGGCCCCCCTGAATACAGCCGTTTAACATTTTATGCTCTATCTGTTTGGAGCACTTGAAATGGCTAAAAATGTCTGTGCATCTGACAAGATGGCAACCCTACCCCGCTCTATCATCTTAAAAATTTAAAAAAGGTTTTTTATAGCTTTGTTGCTATGTGGAAGCTATGTTGTTTAATCTAAATAAGTTATTATTCGCGGACATTTCACACAACGCCCTCTAGTTACTAAGTTTACAAATCTTGTACTATGGGAATTAAAATGCTGATAAAATACTTGTCCGATTCACGGAATTTGACAGATCTCGTGTCATTTTATACTCAAGAATGACAGGACTTCTGTCAAAATCTATGGATCCGGATTGGAACCGTGTTCGAGAGTAACCCACCAGGTCTCTGCCTTTTATAATAAGTACCTAACTATTCTTAGTTTTAGTTTTATAAAGTTTTACCTACTGGACCATGTGTCTGAAATTATTATTATTTAGTTTTCAGTAAGTTTCGTTTTACACCGTGTATGTCGTTACTGGGGCAATAATTCACAAAGGTAGGTCAGGATACGTACGATACAAAACAAGAGCCGAACCAGTTCTCCGACCTCCAGACAGCCGCCATCTTGGATACACATCGCCACAAAGGCCTGTCATCTGACAAAATACGTGCGCTAATATTTGTATTTGTCTGCAAATGAATTCGCGGACGTGCTCGTGGTATAGTAAGACTAGGAAAAGTATATCTTGTAGTACTACAAAATGATGATGATGATGTCATCCTGGCCGGTTGGCTACGGCGACATTGTTGCTTGACGCCTATGACGGGCTCAAGGTGACTTGAATAGCCAATTTTGGCTTTAAAGGTTTAGTACTACAAAATATTACTAAGATAAAGGCGTTGCGTAAAAGGCCCAATTATTTAAAAAAAATTGTAGATGTATTTGAAGATATGTAGTTATTATGAAAATAAAATTAATAAATGCTTTACCTTACAATAGTATTACTACCGTAAGTTATTTCTAGTTGTACGCCGCCCGCCGCGCGCCGAAACGAGGAATTCCACTTTCCGCACCAAAATTTTGCGCACCAAGATTTTGTCGTTGTCGCGTAACGTATCTATTGCCAGAGCCCGTAGTCTTGAGTTTTGTTTTGTGGATCGAAACGCATATCGAGAAGTGATTTACGAGATATTTTATATGAAAACCGGAGAAGCGCCTCTAGCCGGAGTTTTGCAAACTATTTTTCTCCATAAAAACTGCGAGTTTCTCGATTCTCGCTTGTCGCAAATCAACATAGCAAAACTTAGACTACGGGCTCTGTTATCTCGCCATTGTTCTTATGGCAGTGTAAATCCGCTATTAGAATACATATAGATGAACTGGAAAGTTTTTCTTAGTGCTCAACATTTTGTCAAAATGTTTAAGAGTACGGCACGATACGTACAAGCATTTTCTTTTTCATTTGGCATGTTCCTACATTTGTCAATGGCTGATTCCACTAATCCCATCCCACCAATATTATAAAAGTCAAAGTTTAGATGTTTGTATGTTTGTGTTTCAATCACGCTGTAACTGCTGGTCCGATTTGAATGAAACTTAGAATATATATATACAGTAACCCGGATTAACACATACACATGTTTGTTCTGTGTCTGGGTGTTTCTATGTATTATAAGTATGTATTTACAAAAAAAATGTATGTATGTATTCTATCAGCCATCTAGTTTCCATCGTACAAGCTTTGCTTAGTTTGGGACTAGAAGGCGTTGTGTTAAGTGTCCGTGAATATTTATTATTATTTATAGGCTCCTTTTTATCCCGGACAATCAACAGTACGCGGACGAAGTCGCGAGCGGAAGCTAGTATTCCATACGTTATTAGGTTTTCAATCATTCATATAACATAGCTAAAGGTCCGGTTTATTTGTACACCACAAATAACACAACTTGGAATAATTATTCTAAGAAGTTTGCGTACACTGTTTGCTATTTGCATAAATGTTATGTGAGTGTCCGTACACTGTCCACGAATTGGTTTATTCCCATAGAGCCCACTGACTGACCCACCAATTTAAAATTTGATTTATTTATTTGTTGACATAAAATGGTTACACAAATTATTTTACAAATTCATATTATTATACCGCGTTCACACTATGCCATTGCCGCTGCCGGCATTCATGCCGCGGACTTATTGCCACAGCAACATCGCCTTTTTTCTCACCAAGGAGCTAGTGCATGAACTTGGCGATGTTGCTGTGGCAATAATTCCGGAATTAATCGCGGCAATGATTCCGGCAGCGGCATGGGCATGTGTGAACGCGGTATAAGAATAAAGGCGATGTTGCTGTGGCAATAATTCCGGAATTAATCGCGGCATTCATGCCGGCAGCGGCATGGGCATAGTGTGCACACTGCACGCGCTATATAGGATCCCGAACTAGATGTGAACCAGTGGGCTATACATAATTCAAGTACCTAAATCATTTATTTCATTCTACCTACATAATTACATTTCATTTACTTCTGTACCTATCCAAGCAAACTACTGACCATTGGACCAGCCAGTGGGCTAAACAGATATATACATACAGCCGTCAAACTTATAAAACCCCTCCCGCTTTTGAGTGGGGGTTTATTTTACCTACAAGGTAAATCTTAATTTAATTATTAGTAGATAGTAGATAAGTTTTGAGGTGCTGTTAATATTTACAGAACTTGACGGACGCGCGTGTTCAAATGTTAACATCTTACAGCATCTATAGATACACAAGATCCTGATATTTCTTAGATTTGCAAAGTTTAATTTAACTACACCGCTTCACATCCAGGTGAGATTGTGGCCAAACGGTTACTTATATTTATATTGCATAACAATAATAAAAAAAAAACAGCCCCTCACAGACCAAAAGCCAGACGGTTGGATTTTCTTTGCTTGTGGTTTTACAAGGAGGCTTATGCCCAGCACTGGGTCTGTACAAGACGCCTATGACGATGGTGATTATGATGAATCCTTGACTAAGCAAGAAAGAAAAGAAAGAAAATAAATTTATTTTGGACACCCTAAACATAAGAAGTAAGCAAAATTCACCTTTCGCGATTTCATTATGTCGCAATTTGAAGCATAGTATCGGTTAGCAGAATCAAGGAATGTGACGATATGCAGAAAAAGGTATTTTTCATTTCTAGATATAACTAGCTAACCTACATTCCAAACTCAGTATCGTTTGGTGTTTAATTTTGCTGAACAAAGCGTCCAAAGTCCAGTCCCTATCGAATTTCATTCATGCTTAGTAAATAATATTTCCACATTCCTTTTTTTTTTCTACAACACTTTAACATAGTATTATATGATCTGTGCTTTATCTTATAGTATGCCTGAATTCCAGACTCAATAGAAAGTCTATTATATCTCGATCTACGTTCCGGCATATCAAAGGTCAAATACAAACATTAGAAAATATCCAACCTAAATATTTTATTTTTTGTAAAGTCTCAAACAAAACAGAGTATCCAATTAAGGCGTTTGGAAACAATCTAATTAATTAAATGTAGGAAAATCCTATAATGCGGATAATTTTACCAATACGGTTCAAAACACGCAATTAATGTAACTTTATCGTTATGCAAAGCAGGAAACAGATACGACAAATATGAAATAATAGGAGTGACCACAACCTTCCTGTTGTTATCGCCCGTGGGATAATAATTAGTGCTACGCTTTGGGAAATAACCCTGGACAGTCGGCACCACAAGTTTGCGAGGAACAGAAGAACTACGCAGTTATGCCAAGCCACGTTTTAACAGGCGTCACAGCCTCGGTAATAGCTCGGTAGTAGTAGTAGAGCTCTTTGTGAGAGCTCGTCCGGGGAAGTACTACCACCGTTCCTATTTCTGCCGCCAAGCAGCGATGTTCGCATTGCTGTGTTCCGGTTTGAAGGGTAAGGGCGCCGGTGTAATTACAGGCACATGAGACTTCAAGATCTTTACGTAGAGTGCTGGACGAAGTGCATTGCCTTACAGGGCACGTTCTCATTGGACTTCCTCTGTGAGGTAATGCATTGTTATAGGCAGAAGTTACCACTTAACATCAGGTGAGCTATCAGCTTGTTCCATTACTTTTACCATAAAAAAAAGCTCTTCCTTTCGTGCTATGAGTAGTGGGTTCGATCCCTACTAAGAACAAACATTTGTGTGTTTCAAACATAGATGTTTGCTCTATATCTGGGTTTTACTATGCATCATAAGTATGTATTTACAAAAAAAAAAACATATTTTAATAATAAGTATTCTACCAGCCATCTGGTTCCCATAGTACAAGCTTTGCTTAGTTTGGGACTAGAGAGCGTTGTGTGATATGTTCAAGAATATTTATTTACTAGCTGTCGCCCGTGGCTTTGCTCGCGTGGTACTCATATAGCAGCATACAAACTAATTTTAGACCTTTAGGATGCGACTTTTCAAAATTTCTTTCTTAGTACACTCCTACAGTATATAGGGATTTAATACTTCTAGGACTTATAGTTTAGATAGATAGATAGATAGGTAGATATATTCTTTATTGCACACCAAGAAAAGAAGAAAAACTACGAAAGAGAAATAAGTTTTAAGTATGAGGTACAATGGGCGGTCTTATCGCTATAAGCGATCTCTTCCAGACTTCCAGTTAAGGCAGTGCGTCGATTGTCAGTCAGCTTCAAAAGAACGAGCCTTGCGTATTTGTTCTATTTTTCTGGTGCTGAGCGTACCTCCCTACATTGTAGTGTTATCCAAAGTGGAATTCTCATGTTAAAAATAAGGAAACCGGAAACCAAAATGTTGACCTTAGCCTAATTGGGCTTTTTTTGTATATTATTCTAATAACCTAGTTTATTGGACGAATAAGTAGTTAGGTACCCTCATCATCTTCCTACCCTTGTCCCACGCACGTCGGTACAACATGTCTTCGTCTTCCACTCTCCTCTATCAGCCGTCATCTCGGTGTTCACTCCTTTCTTACTCATATCTTCTTTCACACAGTCCATCCATCTATTCTTTGGCCTATCTCTACTTCTACATCCGTCCACATTCATGTCTAGCACTTGACTCTTCCCGTAATATGGCTTTCTTCCCTCCTCATGACATGTCCGTCCATACCACGCTAACCTATTACTAAGTACTAAGTACCTAACTAGTTAGGTACCCTATAATATAATAAACCAGCCGTCGCCTGCGGCGTTGCTCGCGTTCTACTCTTTAGGGTGCGACTTTTCAAAATTCCTTTCTTAGTGCACCCCTACACTATATTACCCTCCAAATTTCATACCTCTAGGACTTATAGTTTAGGCTGTGCGTTGATTCTCTGTCAGCTTCAAAAGAACGAGCCAAAGAAGATATATATTGATGATGATGATGATGACATTAACATTTCACACAACGCTTTCTATTCCCAAACTCGGCAGAGCTGGTACTAGGTAGCATATTTTTTTGTACACTATTAAAAAAAACAACAAACATAATATAAATAAAACAAATAGTACTACAACACAACAAAATCAAAACCACAATTCCTATGCGTTTAAAATAATTCATTGAGTCACCTACATTTTCCCGCCAACTCCATTCACATGCCACCAGCCAAATAACTCTCAATCAAATCATCCTTATTTTCACAGCGATAAGGTTTATTCTCCTACAATCCAGGATCACTGCTTCGAATTCGAATTATAAATATTGCAACGGTCACTGCGTTCGGAGAATCCTCTTGGTTTTCCTCCTTTGTAGGAATGCAGTGACGTCATTGGTCGAAGACTTTCAACGTTTTCTGTGATCAATTGACTGCTTGTGTAAACAGTCGTTTAGTTACTTATTCATCATTTATAATTTTTAAATACGAAAATTTTAACAGTTGGTTTATACTTATCTTACATTAAGTATTATTTTATTTACAAGTTTTTACATTTTAAGTAAATTTTTTTATACAACAAAATGATGTTGAACCACCTGAAGGCCCTAATGTTAATTGGTAAACCATTGCCTATAACGATAGTAAAACTCAAAATATCTTTATTTCTGTAAAGAAATAAAAAGCAAATATTCCTGGACATACCACACAACGCCCTCTAGTCGTAAACGAAGCAAAGCTTGTACTATAGAATAGTACTAGATTGCTGATTGAATACACAATACATTTTTATTGTATAAAAAAAAATGCTTCTAGTATGTAAAAGTACTGGTATTTAATTAACAGTCTTCAGCTTAGTAATATTTGCTTTAGCAGTTATTTCAAAGAGCTTAACCAATTTTTTTTAAACCATACCTAGAACTTCGAAGATGTTGGACGGGATCAATATAAATTTTGCCCAAAAAAACTAGAACCGAAAAAAGAAAAAAATTAAATAAACCTTTTTTTATTTAGTAAAGAGGACGATATGCAATATCGTATCCTAGTTTAGAAGGAATGTATCGGTTTTGTGTATAGTATTATATGATCTGTGGTTTTGCTCTACATTCTTACTTTTACGATTTTGCCCTAAACCGATAGCGTTTACGCATTATAAGTATGCTAAATATTTTACTAATATCGTAAACTAGTTGATTTGTTTGACTTTGCGCGGGGAAAAACGTTTGTATATATTTTTCTAGAAATTCCTAGATTTTATTTACTTAGATGGTACTAAGATCTTTCGCAGTTCAAATCAAAATGTTCCGAAAAAATTACGTTTGTACCTAAGTAGGTACTTAGTTATGTTTTGCAAACTAGGTAAAAAAAGAAAAATGTGGCGTGATGAGATTTTCACATGTTCAATTAACTACGTGTGACTGATTTGATTATGATAAAGTTTTGACTTAATTCGAAGTTTCTTTTAAAATTACAGATAAATCAGCTGGCACATTCGATAAAAAAAATAATCAAGCAAAGCAGCGTTCAGTAGCATAACTTGCTACGGTACTTTATTGACCAGTATGGCGCTACAGTGACCATTACTGGTGTTTCTTCCGCTGGCTACATCCGTCCGTAACTAGACCACACAATTTGATCCCATGGGAGTTCAGCTTCAGATAGATAGGTGAGTAGGTTTTAAGACCGGAAGTAGTTACACACACACATTCAAATGTATACCCTTACACACAGCATATCGATACACAAGATTTTTTATATGTAATGTACTCTACTTAGTAAGTAGAGTACATTACATATAAAAAAATCTTAAGTAGTACTTACTGCCCATAGTTTTCCTATTTTTGACAGGCGTCACAGCTTAGTCGGTAATAGCTCTGCCTTCCGTGCTGTGGGTCGTGGGTTCGATCCCCACTAAGAACAAATATTTGTGCGTGGCAAACATAGATGTTTGTTCTATGGCCGGGTGTTACTATGTGTTACAAGTACTTATGTATTTACAATAATAAAAAAAATATTTTATCTTTATCTAATTTGTAGTACCCATAGTACAAGCTGTGCTTAGTTTGGGACCAGAAAGCGTTGTGTGATATGACCTAGAATTCTATTCTATTCTTTACTCTTCTTCCTTTATTTCTATTCAATATCTTTTTCAAAATAATAACTTTCATAAAAATCGCACTAGATCATGTTTTCATGAATTTATATCAAGACTTCATATTTCACAATTTCTTCAATAAATTCTCGCACCATTAGGTATTTCCTTTAGTAGGTTAGCTATTTGCTCTATCGCGTCATGTCATATCAAAAATACATTTACATTTTTTGCTGATTCACCAATATTCACCGTGCTTATGAGGGTACTATTTAGGCTGCTGTCAAAGGTCGCTAGGCCGTTGGCCCCACGCAGCCTAATAGAGCAATTTTACAGTTTATGTTGCAAATATATAGTTATAGTACCTTTTCTAGATGGATAGATATAATTCAATATGGATACATACATATGTTATGAGCTTAGAACAGCGAAACTGCGCGACCAAGCTGTAGTTAATATTTTCATATTCTGGAACCAAGCCTAGAACTAGAAGGAAACTTACGGCTTAGTTCCTTACTGCTCGACCCTTGTGAAATCAAGGGTCATTAATATGTAGAAATGAAAGACTATAAGTAATCTAAAAATAAAACTCTATTTTATATCAGTTTTGAAACATGAAACAAGAAAACGTAATGCGTGAGAAAGTGAGAAAGAACGTTCAGTTTTTGATTTAGATTAGACAGTTTCTAGCTTGTGTTATATTAGCTTAGGGTAGCCCGTGCTAGTCTAGATAGTATAGATTTTACCAGTACAAAGGTCGCGAGGTCATCGACACCGCCACAGATGACGCAGCACTTGCTATAGAAGAATGTCCGGTGTTCGCCGCACCGGACGTAGAGCCTTCTGCCGGAAAGGTCAACACTGCAGAGCCACTGGGCAAATATGTGCTAATATTATTAAATGCTGAAGTAGCTGGTTGCTTATCTACTTGTCAATATGATTCCTAGATAGTTATACTTAGTATGTTTTACCACAAACCGGAACGGCGTTAGACGACCCACCGCCATGCGCCAGATGGATTGGCGACAGTGGAAATGGGTGTAGTGAAAGGCTCAAAATTGTTCTTTTTGGAAATCTCGGGAGGCCTATGTCTAGTGATATCACTGTATAATCTGTGGCTGATATGATGAAGCAGGTACTTTTTAATCGGGAGCCGAACCGCTCGAATCAGTACTCATTGATGCGGACTCAAGCATAGATTTTTGTATGAATACCCAACGACTTCTTTATTAGAATACTAGCGGCCCGTCCCGGCTTCGCACGGTATTAACGTATTTAACCAAAAAAATATTTTAGGTCATATTTTTACATCTTAGGTTACATTATTGTAGTTTTAGTAAGGATCCCTAATTTTTTGCAAATATAATATAGCCTTTTTCACCCGGGGATAGTGTAGCCTTCCAACGGTGAAAGAATGAAGCCTATTCAATGCAAACAAACAAACAATTAAGTCTTTCCTCTTTATAATATTAAGTATAGACGAACAATTCCAAATGCAATAATATGAATCATACTCAAAACCAGTTTTAACAGCTAAAAGTTCTTCGCAAACCCCCAAAGTACCGTAAATCTAATTATAGAAAAAAAAGAAAATTAAGAACCAACTGCACGCAGCCCGCATTAAATGCTAAAATACACAAAATATGTGAAAAGATATGCAAAAATATTAAACAGTTATCACGGTGCCCTACCAACAAGTAATAAGTACAAAAAGCTATTAGAAATTAACATAACAAAAGTAACCAGCACGAGCGGAGAGAGTAGCGGAGCGTTCCGCTATGAAGAAAACTTTTAAAGAAATAATGAGCTTTCGACTATTTATTCATGTACGTACTACGGAAGACTTGTTCAAACACTTTCTTGTCCGATACACAGGAATACTAACATACTTAATTACAACGCAAAAAATGGACAAGTGGGTAAAATAATGTCTGGAATTAAGGTCAGAAAAGATCATCAGCATATTTATGGGATGTTTAATGTCTATCGTGGATAATTCGTCCAAGATATACCTAAGCCTTGGACGAATTAACACTCGTCCAAGATATAAGCACATCAGACAACCCCAGAAAGAATGAACTTTTTTTTATACAACCAAATGGTGGACCAAGCCGGTCGCCTACCTGATGTTAAGTAGTAACCACTGAATACGACGATGCATTGCACTACGCCCACCACTCTGAGACAAAGGTGTTAAGTTTCATGTACCTGTAATTGCACCGGCATCCATACCCTTGTCGGCAGAAATGGGTACGGTGCTAGTACTTCCCCGGACGAGCTCTTGCACAAGAAGCAAGCTCTACTACTGCTAAATCTTCATAACCATCACCATGAATGAGCGCCTCAGTTTTGTCGCGCAGTTTGACGCTCCGTTCATGTTCAAATGTGGCCTTAGACCAAATGCTCCGTGGATGCCTAGTTAAGCGAGGTAGGTAGTGTTGTGGTTTTTCCCGATTACGCTCAATATGCTAAGTGGTACGGCGAAATAATCAGTGAGGTTGGCGCCGATAATACACAGATTATTGTACACGACATTATCAATATTAATGGTTTTCATTGATAAGATTTAACGTATCCGGTTTCATTTATTAATGAGGGATCAGCTGTTTGATCCGACAATAAAACCGACGTGACTTGACGCTTATCATTTCAGTTGCAGGACGTCCACAGCTGAAGCTATGTGTCCGTCAGATTTTCAGCGCTACAGTGCCTTGATCACGAATAAATGTGACAATCGAAAACTTATCATAAACTAGCGTATCCGAGATACACTGCGCGGTGACACTACAAAGCTTAGCAGTCGTACTGACATTGACGGGCAATATAACTCGAATACGTTAACGCGGCGACTGTCAGATTTGTTCGTGATAGAGTACTGATGTTGTGTGGCACACAACGTCTTCAGCCTTTGCTAGATCGTCTTACAATCTAAGGGCCACTCTACCGTCTATTCCCACCTGTTCTGTTGAGTAGTTCAAGCGGCAAAACTACTGGGATTTTTTTGTACGGTACGCTTTCCGTGGACTGCGCAATTTCCAATCTAGAAAAGTTTTCCCGTTTCCTGTAACCCTTTTAGTCCACCAGCCGCTATTGGCAGAGCTATATGCAGCCCAAACATTGCTTTTCTTTTGTTATGTGGCAGAGGAATACCAATTTTTGCGAAAGTTACTTTGGTTTCTAGATACAGCAAGCTTCCGTGCGAGAAACTTACAGCGCTGCGAAGATTTGCTTCTGTGTTCAACGTGTTATCTCCAAAGTTGACATTCCCCACAAATACCATAACTCAAGCAGTGGGGGAACTGCACAGACAGTGGGGATAACTGGGACGTATTTCCCCGTTCGGAAAACTGGATTCCGTAGTCGGTACCGTACACCGTACGAGTACGTAGATAACGAGCGAACAATGCGACGCTGCATGCAACACGTTTACGTACTACGGACCGGATGTACGGTCCGCAAAACAAAGCTACAGGCAAAATAAATAATAAATATAATAAATATTAAACAAATATTCTTGGACATTTCACACAACGCCCTCTAGTCCCAAATAAGCAAAGCTTGTACAATTGGAACTAGATTGCTGATAAGATACATAAATTTTTTTTTTTTTCCTTTTTTGTGTAAATACTTTATACTGCACAGTAACAAACTCGAAACTTTATCTTCCTAAAAAAATGCCTAGCATGATAGATAAAGGCATTACAGTGAAAATCTGCCATCATCAGTATTTCCTCAAAGATATAACCTAGGAATTTTCAAGAAAAGAGTGAATAGGCGGATTATAGCTAGGCGTGGTCCACCTTAGGCTGCAGCTACACTTACCACCAGGTGTGCTGGTAGCCAAATGCTTAGCTATAGCTCATAAAAGATTTATCACAATTTCAATAAGCATAAACAAAACAAAATAATAAAATAAAAAAAAAAGGATCATCATCATCATCATCAACCTACATCAGTACACTGCTGGACGTAGGAATTTCCCAAGACGCGCCACTGAGCCCGGTCTTCGGCTCTTCTCATCCAGTGTTAGGATTACTTAGGATCCAAAAAAAGGATGTTTATTAAATACGAAAAACATAGGTATTCAATTGTTTTTTTGTTGTTGATTTCAGACAAGAAAATCTAAATTATTCTTCCAACGGTACCAATAAAATGTTGCAACACCACGTACCTGCCTACGCTAGACATCGTAGCACAGAGTACCAGTGGCTACTATCGATACTATCATATTTTCCACTGGGTCAATAATATCAAGAACTTTTATTTACGGTGACGAAATCTTATCTGTACTTGTTGTTAGTAATTTGGTTTCTATCACACTGTTGATCGAAGAGGTACTATCCTTTCACCACGCTGGTTCCTTCAACTGCAACTCAGAGGTTTTGAGGATCTCGATGGTCAACTGACCAAAAGAACTGTTGAACCGATATTAGTTATTGGGTTCTGTCACACTTTTGAGCGAAGAGGTACTAATCCTTTCACCACGCTGGTTCCTTCAACTGCAACTCAGAGGTTTTGAGGATCTCGATGGTCAACTGACCAAAAGAACTGTTGAACCGATATTAGTTATTGGGTTCTGTCACACTTTTGAGCGAAGAGGTACTAATCCTTTCACCACGCTGGTTCCTTCAACTGCAACTCAAGGTTCGTAAGAGGTTTCGAGGATCTCGATAGTCAAGGAGACCAAAAGAAGCGGTAGATACCTACTCAAAATCTATTGTCAGCTAAAGAGGTAGCCACTTAGCCAGAGATCAAACATTGCAGTAGAAAATGCAGACTTTTTCTGTGAGCACAGCGCTGATCTGTGTTCTCCATAAATACTAAATGACCCTAAGGCCACACGTAGAGCCTTGACCTATGCTAAAGATTTATGATTCGCTTCACCATCTATCAGGTTCTGCTTGCCTAGTACTTTGCTTTCAAAGCACTGCAAAGTACTACCCTATTGGTAACGGCCAACAACTATAATCCTTAGACGCAGCTTCTCCTTTTATGACCTCCTGGTACAATTAAGAAGACTTCTTGGTACTCAATATCTAAGATATCTGATGTTGCGTTCACACTCAGCTGCAGTCGGCAGGGAAGTGGGCATGAGCATAGTCTAAACACGATCATGCCTCTGTCCCGGCATGTTCGTGCATGTCCTTGCTCCCTAAAGAATAAAGGCGATGTCGCAGTAGCGATAAGTCCAGAATTAATGCTGGCAGCGGTATGAGCTGAGTGTAAACGCGGTATTACGGTTAGTCATATGCAAGTCCAAACATAGCATATTTGACAGTCGTAAAGGACACAATTTGGCATTTAAATGATGACAGAAGGAATTTGCCCTCATTATTCCTTTAACGATCCCGATTTCCCTAATCACCAATAAATTCCAGGAACCAAATAAAATACACATATTCTTGTGTTTGTTCTGAAGAATTTAACAGCATCTATGCACAATAAAACGTTAGTTTATCCTACTTTGTGGAATGTATGGTTTTAGAGTTGGCTCGTGAAAAACCGGAAAATGCTCTGATGTTGGATGTAAAGACGGAAATTGTTTTCTCAACGTTTATCCCATAAATAGAGTTCAATAATTTTAATATTATTAAATGCATTGCGTGTGTGGCGTGTTGTAAGTTGCAAGTAAGAATACTAGGTACCTAACTAGATTTCCAATTATGTTTTCCTTCCCGTTTAAAGAACTCAAATTCAAAGTTAGCCCTGTTACTGAACTAGCTTAGATGAACGAGTTTTTAAGCCACTGCGCTTCCGCTGATATATCCTGAACTACTTACTAAACGTGCCTTCAAATGTACGAAAGTTCTCAACTAAACCATAGAGCTATTCATTGTTACGAATAACAGGATACATCAGCCGCACATCCTGTTTTTGTACACTTTGGTCTCGGAACTGGCGCTTAGCTGCACCTAGTTTATGACGATTCCAAATGATAGCCGGATTAACCAATTAGCCGGACAAGTCCCACCTCTAATCGTAACAAGTTTAACGCGCGGTAAACAAAGTCTATTTAATGTTGTTCGTGGGCGGGATACGATAGCAGTTTGTTAACTTCGATATATGGATGTTTTGCAGTATGATACTGGCGAAGAAATTTCTAAAGGAAAACTGTCACAAGACATCTGAACCTGATTTTGGAAATTTAAAAGAAACAAGTAACACGCGAGGAACTGATTGTGAGTCACCTACTGAATAATAATAAATAAATCATTATTTATGGACAGTTCACACAACGCCCTCTAGCCACAAACTAAGCAAAGCGTGTACCTACTATGAGAACGCCAGTCATAGAACAAACATCTATGTTTGCCACACAGAAATGTTTGTTCTTGGTGGCGATCGAACCCACGACCCACAGCACGGAAAGCAGAGTTATTACCGACTGAGATGTGACACCTGGTACAGCTAATAATGCGAATAGCAAATAGTTATTGATCAAACCATCAATATGAACATCAGTGTTCTTATTCATGTAAGAAGAAGAATAAGAATAACCATTCATAAAAACGCTTTGGAATTGGAACCACAAGATCTGAAGGTCTAAAGATAGATCGTCTGAGAATCCGGAAAGAGTGCATTCCAGTGCACTGCGTAACAATGTACTGTTACAGTGACATTTTGTTCTTAAAATAATAATTAGTAAGCGCTGAATATATTATTCTAACGTAGAAAACTCTAGCATACTTAGAGAGTAGAACTTTTCAACTTTTTTTTTTTGCATAAAGTATTTAGCGTGGTATTAGAGTAATAGGTTAGCGTGGTATGGACATCTCATGCGGAGGAAAGAAAGCCATATTACGAGAAGAGTGCTAGACATGAATGTGGACGGATGTAGAAGTAGAGGTAGGCCAAAGAAAAGGATGGAAATGGATGGATTGTGTGAAAGATGATATGAGTAAGAAAGGAGTGAACCACGAGATGACGGCTGATGGAGGAGAGTGGAAGACGAAGACCGACCCCACCTAGCGTGGGACAAGGGTAGGTAGATGATGATGATGAAAGTCTCTGAACTAAAGTTACGGAAATAGCTATCAGAGTACCAATGTGCGCTCGTAGAACTAACAATCGATGGAGAACAAAGGTTCTAATGGCGACCACGAACTGGAAGGCTAATTCTAGACAGCTTTTTCTACTGGTCCAACTTGATAGGTGGCGGAATAAAGAGGGGGGATAATAACAACGAAATAGGTATCTCTAGTAACTTAGATGCGACACAAACATTTTCTAAATAATGCAAATATTTGTCTCGGCTCGGGAATTGAAGCAGTTTTATCACAGCGCCGACACTTATTAAGTTAATAATCCGCTGCGCTAGAAGTCAGTAAATGATATACTATCTATCAAAGAATAAGGATATGATATTGATTCGCAATCATTCTATACGAATACGAGTGTAGTTTTTATTCGTTTAATAACGGTTTGGATCAGAATGCGATTGGAATCTACTGGAACAATGAGCAATGGGGTGTCATGACTGAACGCAGAGTAGGCTAGAAACAGAGACATCTTGGTAATAATTCTATAACTATATTCGAAATTCAAACTATGAAATAAGACTTTCATTCAAAAATTAAGTGAAAACATTTTTTTTTTATCGTAGCACCTAAGGCACCGATCAGATATATGCCTAATAGGTCACATGATGCAGAGTTATATAATAATTGAAATAAGAACTCAGAAAAGTGTAAAAATAAATATTAATTCAAATAATTTCTTTTTTTTATTGCACGATTCGGATTTTTTACGTAAACTTTAGAAATTGATTTAAAATAAAATTTTATCGTATGTTTGTTTCATCATTGGCCTATGTTTAATTTACCTATTATTATTGCTGAACGTATTATATGATCTATTATATGAATATTATATGAACTATTATATACACTATTATTTCGTATTATATGAACTCCTCATTTCGAGTAATTGACAAGTTTCATAGACAACTTTATCTTTTCTTACAAATAATTATATTATCAAGGTCTGTCTGACTGAACTGTTAGGTA
Organism: Eulithis prunata; assembly: GCA_918843925.1. Taxonomy (NCBI): domain Eukaryota; kingdom Metazoa; phylum Arthropoda; class Insecta; order Lepidoptera; family Geometridae; genus Eulithis; species Eulithis prunata. The sequence goes on along the minus strand of OU974019.1, from coordinate 1,531,847 downwards.
TGTGATGTGGATAGGTTATACTGATTTAGGTATCTTACTTACCTAACTCAGAAGCTCATACGTTATGTAAGAAAAGTATGAAAACTAGATTTAATATCAGCTTCCCGTTTCATATCTACATATAAAATGGGCATAGGTATGTCTGACTGATACCTTGATACGTAGTATCAAATCCTTGCAAAAGAATAATGTTAATATAAAAAAAACTAAATTTCTACAATTTGTCCTTTGAAGCATCGAATAACTCAAATGTTTAGCGGACATTAGCGGTCACCTATCCAAGTCTTGCCCACTCAGAACGCTGCTTAACATGATCGCTCGGTTAGGAATGTGTTGTAAGAAATACCAGTACGCGAAGTCGCTGGCATTCCACTAGTGAAACCAATTGCAAGTTGCAAGATTGGCAACAATGTCTGTCTGTATGTGATACACGTCTTAGCAACAGATTCTGCAAAAAACCTAACGGATACACGTAAGTTTATCTTATTTTACCGAAGACTAGGTCAGTTACGCATTATCTTGACTCTTTTAGACGCAGGCAATTATTACTGACCTTACAACACGAATTCTCAGAAGAAGATAGCGCTTTTGATAAGAATTGAATCTTATATTTACCTAAACAAGTAGGGTAAAGTACATTATACTTATTAAAATAAAGGTGTTATCTAGATTGTTGACTTTGTTGAATTGTGTTGGTTTGTATTGTAAATGTGACACGAAATGCAACGCATAATGTTTAAACTTTGAAAGGGTGACGCACGAATCGTGACTACATACACCTCAGACGCACTTTTGGCTAGAAATAGAAAAGACAAACGCGCACCCATATTAGTTGAAAAAAGCTTTACTGTGATAATAATAATAGTTTTTTTTTAAAGTAAAATAGTCAAACGCTCACACAAGTCAGTTTACTTCTTCTTCTCTTAATGAATGGCCTCTGTCCGTCATTTCGACAGACAATTTTGCCAATGTCAAGTGATATAATTGTAATAATATAAGTCAAGTCAAGTCATTTGTCAAGTCGGCTGTCGTTTGTATTGAAAAGAAAATGGTGGATTTTCTCTTCAAAACCTAACACGAATTTTCAAATTCAGAAAAACCACTTTAGACACATTTATTCCAATGGCTCACACTTTATGTTACGACCTAAGCATTATTGGTTAAAATTCCACCAAAATTAAACAACAATACTCACAATAACACAAGAAAAACTATTAAAATAAAAGTGCTGAGTCGTTTCAAAAAATGTCAAAACTCGTGTCCGTGTCCCAAGTCAGTTTAAGTTTTATGTAACGAATGACTTGACTTGACATAAAATGTATTATTTCAAAAAATTCACTTGACACTGGCAAAATTGTCTGTCGAATGACGGACATAAGCCATATAGGTATAGAAGAAGAAGAAGTTTTATGTGATGCTAGTTTTTTTTAGTTTTTTGTGTTTGTCAGATACGTAGGTAGCTAAGAAACCAAATAGTTCGTAACCTAACAAAGCTTTCGGCAATATAAGTCGACGCGAAACCGCGAGCGGAAGCTATACTACTAAAATATGTTAATCTCTGAATTCGGCCTGACCTATGCGCTTGGCGCTATCTCTGAAGTCCGGTTCGCAACTATTCGCATACATTGTAGCATTTAGGGTTCCTTGAGAAGATTGTTATAACCACTCGACCAGTTATTGTAAGATTATAACGGTGAAACTGATTGTTTGTTGGGCAATTGGAGCACCTTTTATTGCGATCTAGTTAAAGTTGTCTTCCGCTTTGTGAACAAGACTTTGCGAGCAAGAATTTCAGTCTACAACTATTTAGCTTTGAATATCTGGGCTGTTAAAGGTAAATTAGGTACGATGCTTTCCCACAACGTCGCTTTAGTTTGAGACCTGCTTTCAAGCACGTGACGCCGCTCCTCGCAGTTCTATAGCTTCCTTTCGTCATGACTCAGTCGGTAGTAGCTCTGCCTTCCGTGCTGTGGGTCGCGGGTGCGATCCCCACCGCGAACAAACATTTGTGTGTTATAAACATAGATGTTTGTTCTGTGTCTGGGTGTTTCTATGTATTATAAGTATGTATTTACAAAAAAAAAAATATGTATGTATTCTATCAGCCATCTAGTTTCCATCGTACAAGCTTTGCTTAGTTTGGGACTAGAAGGCGTTGTGTTAAGTGTCCGTGAATATTTATGTATTAGGTATTATTTATTTATTCCTCTACGCCGCTGTTGGATACCTACTCAGCCTCATCTCTATTGCTTCATTTCATCTGCTTCACCACTGTCTCGTCTCTTGTCCACTGTGCTCTGGCCACGATAACAAAAAACCGTCTGCTAAAAGATCACAGAAAATCGTAATCCTTTACGTAAAAGCCGTAAGCTTCTTGACAATTTAATTAAAACTCAATATCTAAGTACAGAGATAAATATGTAGGTATTAAATACTTTATACAACGCCTTCTTCAAACTAAGCAAAGCTTGGAATACACAAATATTAAATAAATAAATACTCTTGGACATATCACACAACGCTTTCTAGCCCCGAACTAAGCAAAGCTTGTACCATGGGAACTAGATTGCTGATAGAATACTTAACTTTTTTGTTGTTAATTTATACATACTTATAATACATGGTAACACCCAGGTAACCCACACAAACCAGCACACAAAAATGTTTGTTCACGGTGGGGATCGAACCCACGACCCACAGCACGGAAGGCAGAGCTACTACCGACTGAGCCATGACGCGTGTTACTTCATTTATTTACTTACCCCCTATCTTATAAAAAGTTATAGTAGACATTATATCTTGTTTAACATACGTAATCAGGACATAATGTCCACTCTAACTTTTTATAAGATAGACCACTAAAGTTTAGCTACATAATACCGCGTTCACACTATGCCATTGCCGCTCCCGGCATTCATGCTGCGGACTTATTGCCACAGCAACATCTCCTTTATTTTCACCAAGGAGCTAGGGCATGAACTTGGCGATGTTGCTGTGGCAATAATTCCGGAATTAATCGCGACAATAATTCCGGCAGCGGCATGTGTGAATGCGGTATAAGAATAAAGGCGATGTTGCTGTAATAGCAAAATTCCGGAATTAATCGCGGCATGAATGCCGGCAGCGGCATGGGCATAGTGTGTACGCGCTATGAGTGCGGCTGTCAGACGTAGAAAAAAGTAAATTAGACAGACATCTTCATTCAAAACAAACACTTGGTCCCACGGTTATAAAACTGTATTCAATAATAACATAATGTTCCCCATAAAATAATTGCCCAATTTCGTCGGCTATTGACAGGTTGGACCACATAGACCGAGAGCTAGTCACTGAAACATTACATCATTCAGAAATCCAAACAAAGTATTTTCGAAAAAAATGTCGGTAAATTATATTTGCACTAGCCGTCGCCCGCGGCGTTGCTCGCGTTCTACTCTTTCGGGTGCGACTTTTCAAAATTCCTTTATAGTGCACCCCTACACTATACAGGGTGTTACCAGACCACTTCCGAAAACGAAAGGGGGAGCTACAGCACACCAAAACCCAACCAAAAAAAAATCAGTTATCCTGAAAAATAATTATAGCCGGAGAAAAAAATGTTTAAAGATTTGTATTTATTTCGCCAGCCCGCAATGTACGCATTCACGTAGGTAAGGTCGAGGCGTAGTACTATTATTTATTCTGTGTCGTAAGTGCCTACTGACGTAGGTAGGTACTAACGTAGGTCGCTCGCACGTCGCGTACTTGAATGACCCGCGATGAACTCTCAGCTGTTCATGCTGTAGTAAAAGTAATCTGCGTGCTGCGTGTACATTGCTGCTTTATTTATTTTATTTGTTTTTTTGCTTTTTTAAATGAGATAATTAGGTAGATATGTCTTATTATGTTGTACTGTGTGTATGTAACTAGAAAAAAAATTAAAAAGAGATAGTCAAGTCAATTTTTATTTTTCACGATTTTTTTCGCTTAATGTTTTCAGTATCATGGTCTGATTGGAACCTCCAAGTTTTCGGAAGTGGTCTGGTAACACCCTGTATAAGGATACTACCCTCCAAATTTTATCCCTTTAGGACTTATGGTTTAGGCTGTGCGTTGATTCTAAGTCAGCTTCAAAAGAGTTTTATATATTTTGCTGACTTTTTTTTCATTTTGTATATTATTTTATAACTGGGTCATTCTCAGTTAAGAGGTACTTTCCATGGCCAGGACAAAAAAATACTTTTTTTTTATACTAACTTTCTAATTAACTTATTTATTACTTAAAACTAAATGTTTTCTTCATGCTCACTTAAATTTATTACAGAAATGTATCTAGTTTAGTCACAATTAATTCTAATATAAGAAAAAAGTCTCTCCCCTGGTCTGTCACCAAACCGACTTTATTTGTAAATCAGTTATTATGAATGTATTAAAATTCAATAATTACTTTATCATTGTTAATTTTATACAGAACAATAACTTAGTCACAGTGTCTTATAAGTAAAATTACTTATATTCCAATTTTTCATAAATAATATCAACGCCGAAATTTGTCCCACGTATTTCGTGTCTCGTCCCCTGGCTTTTTGTTTTCGTTTAAAAATCAGTTTTTTTTTAATATTTTGTGGAAGTTGTGACTTTGAGTGCATAGGATGTAACTTGAAGTTAGCAGCAAGTGACGCATAAACCGACTGCGCAGCCATTTTAATGGCCATTTCAGTCACGCCGCTCGCTGGGTGTAGAAGTGTTGAGTGAATGCAGTCTTTCCTCTGGTTAGTTTTATTTAGCAATTATTTGTTAAAATACTAATATAGACTTGAATATTCACTATGAATAGTGCATACATTGTTACGTTTGATTGTGAATTGCGTACGAGGAACACTTTTACGGCTATTTTAGATATCAATCGAAAATGTCTTCTCCCCTGGCGTATTTCCCCTGGCTCTTTTGATGTTAGGTGTGATACTTAATGTCCAGGGGAGATACATTTGTACCTATGCGTTTTCATGAATACTTCTAGATTTTTTTCTGAACCTTTACTTGGCATTATGAATATCTTAGCTTTACAATTTAATATGACTTTTTTACAGAAAAAATGGCACCTAGAAAAAAAATTACGCGCGAAGAACGGTTCAGTATCTACCCTGGTCACTTATAAAATGAGATAAAACCAACAAATTGACTGGCCACTTTGTAAACGTTTTCAACTTAAAAGTTTCCATAAAAAAGATGTATAATTATAAATTAAAAAAAAAAAAAATGCCATGCCGTCTCTTCATACAACATATTACCTCTTAACTGAGAATGACCCAACTTACGTTTCAGGAATGCTAAAACAAAACTTATTTGAATTTTTTTTACGTGCAAATTAAATATTTTGAATCTTTGTAGTACATAGTACATACCAGTGCATACTTTGGTACATTTTGTCTTGTCCGACGACTTCTATAGAGCGCAGCAGAGAACATTGGAGCAGTGACCGACAAGAGGTGCAGGTTCAATTCACGCTGCGGATTTTTTCCTGAGTTTTTGGGTTCTGACCCACGACCCAGGAATTACTATTGTGAGTACTCAATAACCCAAGGCACGGTAGACGTTCGATCACTGCGTAATTTGAAATGTCATACAAGATAGTCAATAGTATCGATTCGCTTGTTGCATTTTTCTAAACCAACCTAATTTGACAGCTCTAAAATTATAGCCGTCCTTGTCGTTTCAGTTTATGAGAAAGGGACGGCAACATTTTTAGTGCTGTCAAATTAGGTTAGTTTAGAAAAATGGAACAAGCGAAGCGATAGTCAATGCTACGTCCATCTCGACATTACATCAGGTAATGTAACAGAACTATGTAAATGATCTATGTAACTGCTGAGTATTTATTTAATTAAGTATCTACACAATAAAAACCAACCATTTATCATGTTAAAGCGTAAGCTCCTCATCTATTGACAGGTTGGCCGTGATGATGTAAGTAGCAACCAATGCCAAGGTGCGGGTCGTTGACCCCACAAGCCTAATTGTAGTCGCCATATTTGTTTCTGATTTCGGACAACGACCAAAATGGGAGCACATTTTGGGTGGCCGGCAAAAAATGTGGACGGTCGAGTCTCGCGTACTGTTTCTTTTTTATTAACCAGTTTTGCAGTTTCGCGATAATTAAGTACATTACCGCCGAGAAGCGATAGACATAATTTCTTGTATTTAATTGGTAAATCAAAACATAATAACTTTTATTTTTTATAATTTTAATAACTTTTATTTGAATGCCAGACAGGTCAGCTATTATTATTACTGTTTTGGGCATATTTAAGCATGTCTGAGCGTGTTATTAATTCATATTTTAAAAGGGGATGGTGGAATACCTAAATTAACTACCTACTCAGGAGTAACTGAAAGCCTTGAAAATAATATTGCTATGAGTAAATATTTTCCCAAATTTTATAATTCTACTTTTCAAATATTTAGGACGTTTATCCAAACTTGTGGTTATCCTATTGTTAATTCGTCTTAATCAGTCACCGCTAACACACGGCATGCGTTTACTCACTCGCTCACCTCAATGTACTTAACTCTTTACAAGCAAATATCAACCCCAAGTCTGCAGATTTAAGCACATTTTTCTTTATAGTACTTCTAAGTGTATTGTGCTTCACAGAGAATTCGATTGTAAGTTTTATTATGCAATTATGTTTGACGACTACATACCTACGCGGATTGACTGCAGTAGGTAGATATTTCTTAATGAATTTTACATTTTATTAGGTAAGTCGGATGAATGAAGAATAAATGAATAATTCGTCTTTACTAACCTATTTAGTAAAGACGAACTTAAATAGTGACTGTCGTGTCGACGCGACGTTATCAAGGATTTTATTCAAATAAAAATTGCAAAGTATCTATTTATAAAACATGCTATATTTTTTTTTTATACAGGGTGTTACCAGACCACTTCCGAAAACTTGGAGGTTCCAATCAGACCATGATACTGAAAACATTAAGCGAAAAAAATCGCGAAAAAAAAAATTGACTTGACTATCTCTTTTGAATTTTTTTTCTAGTTACATACACACAGTACAAAATAATAAGACATATCTACCTAATTATCTCATTTAAAGAAGCAAAAAAACAAATAAAATAAATAAAGCAGCAATGTACACGGAGCACGCAGATTACGTCTACTACAGCATGAACAGCTGAGAGTTCATCGCGGGTCATTCAAGTACGCGACGTGCGAGCGACCTACGTTAGTACCTACCTACGTTAGTAGGCACTTACGACACAGAATAAATAATAGTACTACGCCTCGACCTTACCTACGTGAATGCGTACATTGCGGGCTGGCGAAATAAATACAAATCTTTAAACATTGTTTTCTCCGGCTATAATTATTTTTCAGGATAACTGATTTTTTTTTGGTTGGGTTTTGGTGTGCTGTAGCTCCCCCTTTCGTTTTCGGAAGTGGTCTGGTAACACCCTGTATATGTATTGATAGATTACAGTTGAAAAATGCGAAACATACCGGTTAAAGAGGTTGTATAGAGGTAAGACTGTCATCATGGATGACAGTCATCAATTACAATCAGCACAGCAGTCGAACAAATTAACAATGCAGTATCAATCCACAATATCAAATCACAACAAATAAAAAGAATCGTAAAAAAATCCCAAAGCTGTTCCGCAGACAACAAAATGTCTACTTAAAATCGAATAATAGAGAGTAAACCAAGATACCGATAATAGGGTTGTCTATCGTAAAAGTTATCGATAAACTTTTTTATCGACGGATGACGCAAGATTAGGCGAGGTTACAGTTCTTACAGAATTCGGGCGGAATCTAGCCAAATATCGGAAAGTAGTTTGGGGTGTCCGTGACCTTTGACGATGTTATTATATTACCTTACCTGATCCGTGTCACTCGGAATAGAGGATGAATTAATTACACTGAAAACGGAATTTATATTTGAGCGGGATATCTCGATCATAGATATAAATGCTTAAGTTGACAGGATAAATATGTATTATATAATAATATGTGCATTGATACAATCATGTATCCTAGGTATATATATTTAAAATTCTTCAGTATGTAGGTAGATAAATATAATATTAGTAGTTTTATAATTTCTCGTATATATATACAACTTGTTTGGTACCGATAAAAACACGCCACACCACCTTTGTGCACGCCCAGGAAGACTGGTAGACAATGCTCTTAGCATTAAGTCCTCCTAGCACTACTTGTTTGTGTGAAATTTTTAAATAAATAAATAAATCGTTTTAATTAATTAATTCACAAGAGTTACCTTGAATAGTTTTAAAAAAGTATTTTTACTTTGAATTCAGTTGATTACTGAAACTTTGGAATCATAGCGGTAAAGAGTTGGGATGAGAAGAGGGTAGTGAATATTATGAAAAATATTCCTTTAACATGTTACATTGTGTTCTCAAAGTTAGCTATTTGAGGAAACTATCCGTACTTATTTGAGCCGAGGTCCTACACTAGCGCAGGCTACCACGAAAAACCTGATACATCAATGTCGTACTTCGCGGGCCCGTGCCTTTTGAGTTGACAGATGACACAAGTCTAATCACTTAAGCCGGAGTTCCGGTACATGCGACCTCTAAACTACTAATAAATGATAACTACCACACTTTGGAACTTCAGTATATTAAGTTCAACAAAAAAATGGTAGGAATTAGGTTTCTCGTCCATTCTTCTAGGCTCTAGTCTCGAAGAACCAAGCACCTAGCTAGAATCAGTTAATATAAACGACGATTCTAAATGTTCCTTCTGATTTTAATTGAATAAAATGATTATCTGTCTCTAGAAAATATATATTTATGAAAATGATTCCATCATATTATAAAAGCATATAATATTGTTGCATATAGTATTCTATCAGAAATCTAGTTCGTATATTAAAATCTTTGCTTAGTTTGGAACTATAGAACGCTGAGTGAAACTATTCCTGAATATTTATTTATTTATTAATAAAATTTATTTACATATTAGTAAAAGTTTAGTTGCAAAAGAACGAAGAATTTACGTTGTTTTGCATTTTTACTTACTTGTAAACTTTTAAGAGTTACATTGAAGATATTTTGCCCACCAATAAAATACGAAAAGGTTGTAAAATAATATTAAGCAATAAAATATTTAACCACGTACTTACCAGCTTTAAAAATTACTTACGTATCATGACACTTAATAATTATGTATATTATCTTAACCTACTTTGCAAAAAATAAAAGCAATCCTACAAATAATAGTAGTACCAAAACGCTGACCAGTTTTGACAATTCAAAGACATTTCGCGATATAAATACACTAAAACATACATTGACGCATTTAAACCAGTATTTAATTATGAGTCGTACAATTTTATTGTCACCGTTATCTTACAAGCCAAATCCACAGATAAAAATGGGGACGCAATCTATATCTTCTATACTAATATTATAAAGAGGAAAGATTTGTATGTAAGTATGTTTGTAACGAATTGGCTCAAAAAGTACTGATCCGATTTGGATGAAACTTGGAATATATATTGTCCGTGACCTGGATTAACACATAGGCTACTTTTTATCCCGGAAAATCAACGGGATACAATGAGACGCGAACGAAGTCCAAATTTGCATACATTTAGTAAATTTTTAGATTAATTTTGTTATTTATAACTTTGTTGGTTTTATCATAATCTATTATGTAGTAGCAGTCACGAAAACGCAAAATAAAGTAATTATTTTGACATAAACACCTCTAAATACGATAAACAACATTGAAAAGGACCCATTTTTCAAAAGGTTAGTTTAGAAAAATGCACTTATAGAATCGAGCCCATTGACAGATAATTTAATAGAAGCGCTATAAAATGACAGGAGATACGATACGAGGTTTCGAGCACTGATATTTAATTAAAATAGACAAAACGAAAATCACAGTCTGAAAAACACTTTTGGTTTCAGCGATCTGCGTGTTGTGGCACAGAATATGCTAATATTATAACCGTTTCCGGTTTTCATGCCGCGGAATCCTATTTGGGTTCTGCGAAGTTTTGTTTGCGCTGTCTTGTTTCTGTAGGCTTCTAGCGATGTCAAATTGTCAATACACGTTCGTATTAAATAGGCTGTTTAATGTACAAAGCTCGAAGGTGCTTTTATTTATTTACTAGTTGTCGCCCGCGGCGTTGCTCGCGTTCTACCCTTTAGAGTGTGACGTTTCAAAATTCCTTTCTTAGTGCACACCTACACTATATGCTACCCTCCAAATTTCATACCTCTAGGACTTATAGTTTAGGCTGTGCGTTGATTCTAAGTCAGCTTCAAAAGAGTTTTATATATTTAGAAGATTTAAAAGGTAGATTTTCCGGATCAATTCACAAATATTTTAGGTAATAATTTTGTTATGATTCTGAATAAATATTGACTGAGAGAAACATTTTTTCTTAGAATATACCATTTGCGTACAACTAACATAACATATATAATATACTTAAGTACCTAAATTAAATAATAATGGCGCATTAGGTATGCTGAAAAAAAATAAAGCGTAAGTATAAATAAAGATTTTCATAGAAAACTGTCAAAAACATTAAGATATAAGATATGTTTATTTGCAAGAATATATGTTACAGAATAGGTCTTAAGTGTAGAAATAGTGCAAATACTTAGAATTGGATTAAATAAAAGTAGGTACTTATAAGATGAAGCAATTTCACAATTCTTTCAAATTTTTTCAATTTCAGCATTATGCTGAGTGAAGACCAATTTTTTTGTCATATACGAGATTCTTATTTTTATCTCTTCGCTGTATGTCCTTAACGATTATGTTTCTTTTTATGGCACAAAATAAACGATTTCCATTCTATTCTAAAAAAAATAATGTTATGCAAAAAAGTAATGCTCATATGCTTAGGTTTTGACTCGAACTTGAGCATAATTTCAGCATACAAGCCTCAGTGGTAGATGAATCTAATATAATACGAAATGTATGCAAGAATCCTAATGACGACCCTCTGGTCGTATGGCAACAGCAGTGTCAGCAGTTTGATAATGCCAATGTATATGTTGACAGACAAATATAAAACGCGTTGCTACGCAGTCGACTAATTCCCGATCATAAAACGCTTCGATTTAGCATATTTTATGCTAAATTCTATTAATTTCAATGTTAATCGACCCAATCGGAGCCACCTTGACACTGTAGTTTTCCTTTCATTTATAAGCGAGAATTAAATTTAGGAATACTAATATGTAAAATATCAAACTTGATTTAAAAATATTAGAATAACGCACTGAAAATTATTTTTATCAATATTAAACATAGCCTATGGTATTCAGGAATAATCTAGCTATCAGTTACCGAAAGAAATTTCAGAATAAGACCAGTAGTTAACGAAGATTACCCCCATTACCCCCTACAAACAAAAAAAAAACTATCTTTAGCTACTTACCTCTTTATATTCGTAGTATAATAGATATTACATGTAGGTAGGTAAGTATGTATGTACTAATAACCTGTGGTAAAGGTTTTTACGCCAGATACCGATAATGATGACGTATATCCGGAATTTATACCCATTAACCGAATCGATTAGCACAAAAAGCCAATCTAAACCTTAAACAGTATATAAATTAGATTTATTTTCCATTTGAAATAAGAACAATTTCTAATTAATTGTTTTATAATGTTACTAGTGGAACGACTGCTCGCGACTGACTGTAAGAACTTATTATTTAATCAGCAATCAGCCAATTAGACTTATGCCCTGTTATTAATAAATTCGATGTAAGCTTGGAATTGTTACACCGTGTTTTGTCTTTTGCATTGCAAAGCAGATTCAAATTCGATCGAAATAGACAAAACGTGGTGTAACTATACCAAGTTTACATCGAGCTTATTAATAACAGGGGAAAAGTCTAAAGAAACATTGAATCACAATAACATATTAAGTCGTTGGTTCAATAAAAAAGAAAACAATTTATGATGTTACAAGTGAATCTCTTCTGTTATTGTTATAGCAAAGTTCATTTATCCTTATAAAGTATGTTTGGTACTCTTTCAGTTTCTAAAAAAAAAACAATTACTAGTCAGCAGTCTACTTATGTTACCTACTTATGAGTATGTAACTGTAAACTGTATTGACATGTAAAAAATACAGAAATTGTCCAACAGCCTAAAAAAAACCCCTCCTAAAACTCACGTGACAATTTCACATAGATACCTACGCTTTTATTTCAATGTCAATATTCAAAATGGTGTTTTACAATTGTTTTTATACGTACACTAGCCGTCTCCCGCGGCGTTGCTCGCGTTAGAGTGTGACTTTTTAAAATTCCTTTCTTAGTGCGCCCCTACACTATATAAGGAACCTACCCTCCAAATTTCATACCTCTAGGACTTATAGTTTAGGCTGTGCGTTGATTCTCTGTCAGCTTCAAAAGAGTTTTATATATATTGATGATGATTGATGATGATGATTGATTGATGAAAAACCACACTTTATAATTTAATTTATACATTATATTTGGAAGTCCTAAACCATTTCTAATAGTTTCAAAGTGTAAATGAACAAATTACAATGTTTATTAACATAGACAAGATAAGACACGCCTGGTTGACAGACAACATTAATTTTTATTATTTCAATGATTTAATCTGATTCTAAATCAGATTACATCCGCTTTAATACTGGTTATTCGATCGCTGATCAACCAAAAACCACTTTAAGTGAAACTATGTCAAAATATCAAAATGAGCTAAAAATTCGACTACATTTTGTGCATTACAATCATTTCGTCTAAATTGATTAAAAAAACGTTTGTGTGAGCAAGATGACTGATGGGTTGAAACTGACATGAATGAATGAATAAAAATTCTTTACTGTACGTAGACGGTACATCTTACAAACTAATATGCGAGACAGCTTATACAGAAAATAGGATTAAACTATTACGTACAATGGGCGGGTATCGCTAGGGAGCGATTTACATACAGTTGTTGCGTACAAGAGTACCAATATCCGTCAAATAAACCTTTCGATACATTTATTTGACAAGTCTGAAATAGAGGTGGAAATAATACCATTGTAATGAGATTAAGAAAAAAAAAAAACTTATTCGTCGAGGTGATGACTGCAGTTAAAAATGTCCGAATCATATTTTTTTCGGTCATTTTGACCATGATAGATTATTCGTCTATTTCGATTATAATATGTATTTAGCTTTAATAAAATTACAGACCGAATTTCAATTTACATTTGGGTCATTCTCAGTTAAGAGGTACTTTCCATGGCCAGGACAAAAAAATACTTTTTTTTTATACTAACTTTCTAATTAACCTATTTATTACTTAAAACTAAATGTTTTCTTCATGCTCACTTAAATTTATTACAGAAATGTATCTAGTTTAGTCACAATTAATTCTAATATAAGAAAAAAGTCTCTCCCCTGGTCTGTCACCAAACCGACTTTATTTGTAAACCAGTTAATATGAATGTATTAAAATTCAATAATTACTTTATCATTGTTAATTTTATACAGAACAATAACTTAGTCACAGTGTCTTATAAGTAAAATTACTTAAATTCCAATTTTTCATAAATAATATCAACGCCGAAATTTGTCCCACGTATTTCGTGTCTCGTCCCCTGGCTTTTTGTTTTCGTTTAAAAATCAGTTTTTTTTTAATATTTTGTGGAAGTTGTGACTTTGAGAGCATAGGATGTAACTTGAAGTTAGCAGCAAGTGACGCATAAACCGACTGCGCAGCCATTTTAATGGCCATTTCAGTCACGCCGCTCGCTGGGTGTAGAAGTGTTGAGTGAATGCAGTCTTTCCTCTGGTTAGTTTTATTTAGCAATTATTTGTTAAAATACTAATATAGACTTAAATATTCACTATGAATAGTGCATACATTGTTACGTTTGATTGTGAATTGCGTACGAGGAACACTTTTACGGCTATTTTAGATATCAATCGAAAATGTCTTCTCCCCTGGCGTATTTCCCCTGGCTTTTTTGATGTTAGGTGTGATACTTAATGTCCAGGGGATATACATTTGTACCTATGCGTTTTCATGAATACTTCTAGATTTTTTTCTGAACCTTTACTTGGCATTATGAATATCTTAGCTTTACAATTTAATATGACTTTTTTACAGAAAAAATGGCACCTAGAAAAAAAATTACGCGCGAAGAACGGTTCAGTATCTACCCTGGTCACTTATAAAATGAGATAAAACCAACAAATTGACTGGCCACTTTGTAAACGTTTTCAACTTAAAAGTTTCCATAAAAAAGATGTATAATTAAAAATTAAAAAAAAAAAAATGCCATGCCGTCTCTTCATACAACATATTACCTCTTAACTGAGAATGACCCATTTAACATCAACTGACGTATATACTAACGTTCTGTGCGACGTATATATCCAGCGTTAAAAAGTCGCGCTAGATAAAAACTCCGCTTTAACCTAAATAAGGGGCCCTCCAAAACCGTCGGAACACCTACCTCTTTCAATTAGTTTTAATTCTGATGCAGACTCAATCGTGATCCGAGCATACTTAGTGCGGGTTCGATAACACCTGTTTTTTACGCAACTAACTGAAGATGGTTGGAGATCAAGGTTGGAGTTCTGTGAGGCTTGTGGTGGGATATACGATTTAGTAACTTAAGTACTAAATAGTTATCGTGGCTTTGCGAATTGTCATCCATATGTGGAAAGAAAAAGGCGTCGCAGCTCAGTTGGTATAAGCTCTGCCTTCCATGCTGTAGGTCGTGGGTTCGATCCCCACTAAGAACAAACATTTGTGTGTGGCAATCATAGAAGTTCTATGTCTGGTTGTTACTATGTGTTATAAGTATGTATTTCCCACGGGTGGGCAGGACATCCCTACGCTTCGTCTTCCAGTAAGTATCTTCATGTATATCAAATTCAAAGCTAGGCTAGTTTCGTCTAAGCAAGGCATAACTGGCATAGCAGATTTTTTCAAATTTTTATTCCATACTACATGAAAGTTATCCCCAAACACGTTAGACATGCCCTTATTCAAGAATATTAGGAAGGTAGACTAGGGAGTTCTTCCTGTGGGTAAAAATTCGTGTTATTTTGATGCCAAGCATGCAGGTATGCACCCCAAATCGGAAAACTGTATAATGTAATCACAGAATTGAATAAGGGAAACATCAACCAAAAGGTACGAATTTCTATGTATGTATTTCTATTGGTATAGTTGTAGTTTCGATGCGTATGTATTTCTATAGGTATAGTTGTAGTTTCGATGCGTATGTATTTCTATAGGTATAGTTGTAGTTTCGATGCGTATGTATTTCTATAGGTATAGTTGTAGTTTCGATGCGTATGTATCTCTATAGGTATAGTTGTAGTTTCGATGCGTATGTATTTCTATTATTTTCGATGCGTATGTATTTCTATAGGTATAGTTGTAGTTTCGATGCGTATGTATTTCTATAGGTATAGTTGTAGTTTCGATGCGTATGTATTTCTATAGGTATAGTTGTAGTTTCGATGCGTATGTATTTCTATAGGTATAGTTGTAGTTTCGATGCGTATGTATTTCTATAGGTATAGTTGTAGTTTCGATGCGTATGTATTTCTATAGGTATAGTTGTAGTTTCGATGCGTATGTATTTCTATAGGTATAGTTGTAGTTTCGATGCGTATGTATTTTTTTAGTCCCAACAGGTGCCACCGGATTCTCTATTGAATGTTTTGTTTTGAAGCTGACTTTAAAATATAAGGGACGCAATAAAAAAAAACCAAATTAAAAGTAGTAGTTCGTCCCAAACTGAGATGGGTTAGTATTTAGTGACCCCATGCTGGCTTGTCCCCGATGTTGATTACCGAATAGTTACTACATGTTCCCAATAAAATGATGCCTGAAATTCCTCAGAATTGGTTTTCAGAGCTCATGAATATCCTCATAACTTGGAAATGGCTTCACCAATTCTCACCAAACATCTAAAAACCGTCCAAGACATGATCCAAGATAAATCATTTACGTTCTTACCAATTTTTTTTTCAGTCAGGTTCGAACCCAGAACCTGGCGCATAAGGCAGAGCATCCCACTGGGCTGAGAGGCCTCTGTAATCATTCGCTGAGTGATCTAATCATTGAATCACTTTTCCTCAGACGCTGGTCCACAGGTGAACGATCTAATGGACTTGAAGGCCAATAATCGTTTGGCAAGGTTTTTTATAAAGTTATTAGCACCTCTTGCCTGCTGGTTTACTCGAGTTCCTAGAAAAAGCTTACACAAAATAATCGACAAAAACTGAGGAGTAAAGGTTATCCAATGGTAACTACGAAGCGGAAGATGGAGCGTAGAATACCTTTCACAAAGGACTTCTGGCGAGTGTGTCTCCTAGAGTTGTTAGGCGTCTTGGCTCAGTCGGTAGTAGCTCTGCCTTCCGTGCTGTGGGTCGTGGGTTCGATCCCCACAGAGAACAAACATTTGTGTGTGGCAAACATAGATGTTTGTTCTATGTCTGAGTGTTACTATGTATTATAAGTATGTGTTTACAAAAAAAATGTATATATGTATTCTATCAGCCATCTAGTTTGGGACTCGAAGACTAGAAGGCGTTGTGTTAAATGTCCGTGAATATTTATTTATTAGAGTCTTTCATCATCCCTTGCAAGGGGTTGTCACAGTGCTGCAAGTCCAAAGCCAGTAGAAACATAATGTATTTCAAAAAAGAAAACCACAAACAAACATCCAAACATCCTCTCAACTATAAAATATATTCTGGGCTATAGATAAATAGGAGTAGGTATAGTATAGTTGGTCTATGTATAGGCTATCGACCTGGGGGCAAAAAGCAACGTACACAAGCATTTCGATTATATTCAACCGACGACATTTTATAACTAGACGCATCACGCAGGTTACGCCAATATCGTTGCACAGAAAAAGGTGCCACTATTATTTTACTTACACATACCTAACCCATGTAGTTGTAGCTAGTAGTAGCTACCTATGTATTACAGTTTGCGAAGAAGAGGAAAGTACCAAGGTAGCTGTCATATGTCAGTTTATTTTTTTGGAATAGATACGATTAGTGGCTGTCTACAGACTCTTAACCACGTTGCCAAACAATGCCTCAGAGAAGGGCAATTACCTGACTTTTCTCTTGTCATTACAGATCGCATTAAGGCTCGAGCAGACCAGATGCATATACGTGTATACATCGTGGTCACGCGCGCAGTTACTGAGTTGTAATGTATAAAACTCTAAGAGACAGGACACCCTGCTTGCGTAACGTAGACGTGCGCGTCATTACGCAGGCAGTGTGTCCTGTCTCATACAGTTTCATACATTACAACTCAGTAACTACGCGCGTGACTGTGACGTGACTACGACGTATACATGTATACGCATCCGGTCTGCTCGAGCCTTTATTCATAGCGCATCTACACAAATAAGTATCGTAGGATTCAACCAGTTGTTTTGTTTTGGTCTGGCGAACTGCGTAGCAATGTCTTCGAAAGTAATCCGGTTTACTGATAGAGATATTTTAGATCTATCAGCGAATACAATAAAGATGTTGTTTTTGTTCAAAATAAAATGGCTTTTGAGAATAGAAATACCTAAGCTCAATATAAGCACTGAAGATATATTAATTGATCGAGTGAGCGAAGCGAAAGAGATCTTAGTGACAACTTGGACGAAAATGCTTTGTATGTTTGTATGTTTGTTCGACGAGATCTTTTGAACCGCTCATCCGATCTTCATAAAATTTGGTAGATATACGGACAGTACTCTTAAGTTTTACTGGTTTGTTAAATGAAGTAATTCGGTCAAGGGGTCGTGAAGTTATGAGGATCCAAAGGGAGTAAAAAAAAAAGTCGTACAATAATATCAAGTGGGGTGTCATATGATAGGGTTTTGTTTAGACATTCCGAACCCGTTTTTATTTTGATTCTAGGTCTAATAGTTATTAAGTTGTTGTAAAAATTATAAAATTGAGAAACTCAGTATAACGTGAGCTACCATTTCTTGGAGTTACAATGATTTTGTAGTGCAAGTAAGACTGGTACATAGCTAGACGGCGATTTCGAAGCGATTTGCAAAGTTTATTACAACCATTGGTCAATAAAAATTGTTTGGGTTTTATTTACCTCCGACCACCACGAGATCTCAGTTCGGGGCGAACTACTAGTATAATAGTTTTGTTCAAAACGGTAATGCAATATTTAAATCAAAATCATAACTCTCTTTGCTTCGCCGTAGTCGGGTAATTACAAAACTGCTCTTTCATAATGCGTATGCGCACTATGCGCTTGCAGACGTAACATACGCACAATATGGATTTCCCAACACTAGCAACATGTAAGTGGGTCGTATGCGTGACTATAACTACTGAAGGGTCAACGAGACTGAAGGCTGTGTTAAGAGGGCGTATCCACTAAAACGACAATCGCAGGCATTTAAAAATATAAATACAAAATATGACGGCTCCTCCTTTCTAACGAAAATTTTTCATCATCCCAGTATTTTTCTAGAAATGGCAGTGGGTCGGCCATGTTTGCCGTAGAACCGACAATCGTTGGAGCAAACTAATACCCGAGTGGAGACCACGTTTAGGCAAGCGTACGACGCACTCCGGCTAGGTGAGGTGGCGATCTGCGAAATGTAACTGGCGAGGATGAGAAGAGCGGAAGACCATTGCAGGCTCAATGGCGCGTCTTGGGAGAGACCTACGTCCAGTGGACCGATATAGGTTGATCATGAAGCATTTTTCTCCATTCGACCAAAATATGACCGCAGTTTAATATCGCACGCATTAAGTGGTACTACATTTTTGGTCACAACGCCCCCTTATGTTAATGGGACATTAGATAGGTCTTAAATTTTCCATTCGCTCGTTCGTAACCTGGCCTCTTGACACAGCTAAAGTCGACATTGTTTTATCAACAATGCATAAATAAATTAAACTGTTAACAATAAGCAGATATATAACCTCTGAGGAATACAGGTTCTTGGTAATCATTGGTAGAAGACAATCATAGATTAATATAGATCAGGAGATAGATGAGGCGGGATTTGCGGCCGGGATTCTTCCAAAAGATGAAGCAGTTTCTAGGGCCCGTATGCCAATTTACTCCTCAAGCACTAATCCGGATTCAAGCATAGATTTTTGTATGAAAATCTCTACTTAAAATGCTTGAACGATTTCTGTACCAGCATTACAGTCCTAATACTTCTATGAATGA
Organism: Eulithis prunata; assembly: GCA_918843925.1. Lineage (NCBI taxonomy): Eukaryota > Metazoa > Arthropoda > Insecta > Lepidoptera > Geometridae > Eulithis > Eulithis prunata. The sequence goes on along the minus strand of OU974019.1, from coordinate 1,512,631 downwards.
TATAAATCGACTAGCCGTCGCCGTTGCTCGCGTTCTAGACCCTTTGCGACTTTTCAAAATTCCTTTCTTAGTGCACCCCTACACTATATAAGGATACTACCCTTCAAATTTCATACCTCTAGGACTTATAGTTTAGGCTGTGCGTTGATTCTGTGTCTGCTTCAAAAGAGTTTTATATACAGGGTGTTACCAGACCACTTCCGAAAACGAAAGGGGGAGCTACAGCACACCAAAACCCAATCAAAAAAAAATCAGTTATCCTGAAAAATACTTATAGCCGGAGAAAACAATGTTTAAAGATTTGTATTTATTTCGCCAGCCCGCAATGTACGCATTCACGTAGGTAAGGTCGAGGCGTAGTACTATTATTTATTCTGTGTCGTAAGTGCCTACTAACGTAGGTAGGTACTAACGTAGGTCGCTCGCACGTCGCGTACTTGAATGACCCGCGATGAACTCTCAGCTGTTCATGCTGTAGTAGACGTAATCTGCGTGCTGCGTGTACATTGCTGCTTTATTTATTTTATTTGTTTTTTTGCTTTTTTAAATGAGATAATTAGGTAGATATGTCTTATTATGTTGTACTGTGTGTATGTAACTAGAAAAAAAATTAAAAAGAGATAGTCAAGTAAATTTTTTTTTTCGCGATTTTTTTCGCTTAATGTTTTCAGTATCATGGTCTGATTGGAACCTCCAAGTTTTCGGAAGTGGTCTGGTAAAACCCTGTATATTGATGAACGAGGTAAAAGCTTATAGGTACGTCCTAAACAAAATAAAATAAAAGTCCAAAAACAACGTTAATACCGTTAGCTATGCCTATCACACATCACACGTACATAGAGGTTAATATTGTGCGTCATGTCATCCTATCTACACCTCACGCCAGTTACCCCGTAATAGCTTTATTTACGCCAAATTAGACACTAATGCGATTTACACTACGCCTTGATACTGTCTGGCTGGTACTAAAATGTTGTCAATATTCTAGGCACAAATAAAATTGGATGTATCTTGAAGCAAAATACAATATTCTTCACTCTAAAATTTCAGGATCCTGCATAAACTCACGAACAAAATGTTGGTATTTTTCATAGGATAAGTGAATCAAAGATTAAGCAGAAAAAAATTTTTTTTTTGATCATTTAGATTTTCTTTTATCAATTTAAAAAAGTAGACTATGCCTCGGGCAGTCTTCCAATCCCACTTCATATTCTTCTTTTGCTATACTATTCACAACGATTTCCACGAAATAACAAAGACTACCACTACTAATAGTATCCACAGCGTGGTGTTGTGGAAAATGTAACCTTTTCATTTTTCCGGCTTGCCCCATCGACAATGAAATTACGATGAACCGATCACATTACCTACCCTCTTGAATGCTGAATTTTGCGTAGCCATATCTCCTTTGTGTAGAAACATCAAAGGGTTACGTTTTGTAAGACATCGTGAACAAAATTGATGGAGAAGGTTGAAGTGAATGAAGACGAGGAGTTTATTTTTGCTGGCTTTTAGATTCATCAAAATTGGATAGGAAATACTGACGAATGCGGATGCTTTTGATAAAATAAGAGCTGACGATTAGAGAATAAAATACGGATAATACAGTCCTCGACTGGTAGCTTATCCACTTCGCTTCGCTAATTCATGTTCAGGCTGTGTATCCCCATCAGATATGCGCGAGGCAGACGAGAGGTGTGCGAGGAAAAATCCACAAATAACATAGATCTAGAAAGTCTTTATCAACTACCAAAGAGTAAGTATCACTTCACGATCTCGAGGTTTCAATATTCTGAATACACGTGTATAAGTTCAACTAAATAAATGCGTACCCGACCCGCACCTCTCTGTTTCGCGCAGGTGCCTATAGGTCCCGCCCGACACGGTTTAATAGCTCTGACCTTAGCACAGAATCTCTTTAGCGGCACAAAGGACCCTCCCACTTCCCCACCATTCAACGTCAGAGCTATTAAACCGTGTCGGGACCTATACTATTTACTTCACCTTCAAAAACACTGTCTCATCATAATCTAGGTACCTACTAACGATGCTGAAGGTACCTAGTCTACCTACATTAGCTAGTTAATAATAAAAGAACAATAGACAAAAATAACAAATAATCTACTAAAATTACAAAAAGATGACGCGAATACCACCGTCATTTCGGCAGCATCATCGAATATCATGTTACCTCTAATTGCAACAGTAATTTGCAACTTTCCTGGTAACCCAACTTGCAAATAGTTGCAAAACGCGAGTATTTGAAAAGGGTGTCAGCAAATATGGCTGCTATGTAGGAATATTGATTTTTTGCACTTTTGCTTCGTTCATAAGTGTACTTATGTACCCAATATAAAATACTAGCCGTCGCCCGCGGCGTTGCTCACGTTCTAGACCCTTTAGAGTGTGACTTTTCCAAATGTGTGTCTTTTCGTAGTGCATCCCTACACTATATAAGGACTACACTATATACTACCTACCGTCCAAATTTCATACCTCTAGGGCTTTATAGTTTAGGCTGTGCGTTGATTGTCAGTCAGCTTCAAAAGAGTTTTATATATTTAGACTAGTTTTGATATTGTAAGTACCTTTTGTTTAGCAATAAACTGTTTTGTATATACTAAAACTAATACATACATCTATAACCATATTCGTTTATGCTATAATTGTTATAGATCAGACTAATAATGATTATTATAGATACTGTTAAAGTACTTCTAAATAAACGTTCTAAGGTAGTGACCCGGATTCATTGCTCGTGTTTGACAGTCATTTGACTACCAATGCTGTCATGCATCGGTCATTCAGTTACGCATTCATGTTAGAAGCTATCTAGTCAACGTAACACACCGAAATGTTTGTATGCCTTTATCAAACATACAAGGCATACACATCCCCTGAAATGTTTGCAAAACTCACCCTTTACTTAGCCATAACAGATTCTAATTTAATCGCCTTTTCAATAAAATTCAAACTTTATTACAATGGGGCACAGTTGAGAACAGCGCGCGGTTGAAAAGAACACACGGCTAAAACTCATTGCTTTTTATATCGGACAAAAATAATAATGGGAGTTTTGGAGTATTATCGTTATTTGTAAGGGCACCCCTTTGGTAAACGATGTCCCTTATTTGCTGGCCGATAAGGTTCATAATTGCCTAGTTAAGAGACTGGGTCACGGAAGTGAAAAGAAATAGACGATCCCATCCCGTAGGATGGGTTCCGTCAGGGTTAATATCTTATGAATGATTTTTGTTACTAGATTAAAAGTTTTATAAATTTGCATGTTTTTAAGAGGGTAGACAAGACAAACAGGAAAATGTACCCCTACAGAATTAGGGGTGGTCATAATAATAATAGAGAAAATAGAGGCATATCTAGGATCTCAACCAATTAAAAGAAAAATATTTTTTGTACACAGTAAGGCCCGTAAGGCATAGCGATACAGAAATCGTTACTCAAGCATAGATATTATGGATAATATGAGTAGAGATTTTTATACAAAAATCTATGCTTGAGTCCGGATCAGTGATTGAGCATTAAATCAGCATGGCTACGGGGCTTAAATTATTGCCATCTCTTACAAATGAGTAATGTCAAACAGAGGCAGAGCAATTTTAAGTGGTGCTTAAATTTGAATGACGTTTTAGTATTCCGGCCTTAGTTGTTAATCAACTTATATGTTAGGTAGATATAGATACTGACTATACCTTGTACAATGCACCTAAAATGACCTCTAATCAAACGTCAAGGCTATTTACACCGCAGTCTAAACTTTAAACAGCCGATTAAGTAAACAAGCTGTTATCGGTCAAAGCCTAAGACCTAACCGACGTTACAGGTCCACAAAGTTATCTAGATTTGGGCTGGCCGTGAACGAATAGCAAATAATAAAATATTTTGTAAGTAGATAGTGTGTGATAAAGTGATAAGTAGTCATATATTTGTGCTGTGCAAAAAAAGGGTAGGTATAAGGTAACCTATAAGTTACCTAAAGCTGAAGAAATACATACATAGTAAGTATAGCTAGTCATTAGTTAGATTTTTTTTTTCAAATCGTTCGAAGTCAGCGGATGGAAACTTACTATTATTTTTAAATCTAATTTTATGACTAATTTAATTACCGCTGTTTTTACTTTGTAATCTAGAAAGACAGTGGTTGATTTAATTTTCCGTAGATCGATACTACACCAGGTAAATAAGTAAATATTTTGAAAACTACTAGTTCACAATATTTATTTATTTCGAATGACTCGTATAGGGAAAATAAAAAAGTACCTACTGCGCATTAGTGCGCATGTGACTCCGGAAAGGAAAATATAAAGAAAACAGCGCATGGGGCTCGCGTGAGTAAAATCAAAAGAAATTCATTTTGTGCGTGAGTATCACGTGGCCTCTTTGATCTTTACACTGGAAAATTTTCTTTACAAGAATATTCAAATTTTGTGTATATTAATCTTGTAAAACAATAGTAAACTCTTATAAGTGCCACCTACACACTTTTAGGTTATACCTCACTTATTTAATTAATCTAAGAATTTCTTGCTTAGATTTTATTTACCTAAATAATATTATATATTATTTTATTTTGTTAAGTTACTAACTCTAGAGCTTTTAATTGAAAGCGTTTAGTAACATCACACACAATATAATATTTACAACGTGACATCATTATTGCTAAACAAAAACCATTTTGTTTTGGTTTCGAAATGTTTAAAGCTAACAATTATGTACCTATTTGTTAGTGAGATAAGAGGTGTTTTCACTTTCAATAATAACTGTCATTAAAATTTACCTATATTGAAAGCAAAAACTTGTATATTTACTGAAGTACTAAGAAAACGTGTAAATAATAATTAAGTAATTAATTTACAAAACCTATGCATAAAACATAAAATTTACAAAATTTATGAAAATCGGTTCTCCACCATTTCCGGGATAATCAGAAAATTTATAGATTTTTGCCAAATTAAATTTTATTTAAGCTACACCACCGTTATCCGACGCAAGCTGTACAAACAGACCTACTATTCTCGTACGACCTAAAATTTCAAATTCAAGGCCTGTCCGAATGAAGACTAGCACTTCTCGCCTTCCGCCAAAAAAAAACCTATTCGCACAGGCTTCAAAGACAGATACGACGTAAACGGACATTTTGGCCTTGCTGGGGTCGTTGGCTCAAACCTTGACGTCATGTGCGATTATAACATACCTATTATACGCTAGGCAACAGGGGCGCGACGTTTAACTTTGACGGAACAAGCGTTAGACGACTAGCGGGTGTTCTCGACGATATACCTAGAATACACTGATATCCAAAAAAACTTAAATTCATAGTCGATACGATTTATGGTTATTGAAACCTTTTTTTATAAAAACCTTAAAGATAAGGCAAGTGAAAAACGGTAGCGGAAATTTCAGAAGGTAAAACAGTTGCTGTGAGCAAAGCGAGCTACGAACTGATTCAGTAACGGCGCTAGCAAGCCGCGTTTTTAATGAATACCTGTTCATGTTTCAATATTCGGGCCCTTTCGGGAGCAATGGTAGCTTTGCTGTATGTTTTAAAATAGGAAAAGTATATTCGCTAGCAGTTACCTTCGTGCAACTAATTTACGCCTGCGGCTCTGGGGTAGGCGAAGTATGTACGAGTTACTACCCTCTTGTGGAATTTTAAGGCCACCCAATAGCCTGGGGTTAGGCCCATCAAGTAAACACCATTGTACTCACTAATTAAATGAAACATTAGGCCGTAGGCTGTAGGTGATCTAACATAGACACTGGCTTCATTGCCTCGCAATAGGATTCCCAAAGGCTTACACAGTTTAGGGCTTTCACCAAATTACAATCACCACATAGGTACCTTAAAACTGCTAACTTGATGAATTTATTTGGTGACGGTAGTGTAGGTAGTATGTAAAACTTTTTCGACGTTCGGCGTATAATTTAAATGACTAATTTGAATCTCATTTACCTAGTAATTATATTTTTATGATACAAAAATTTAGAACAAACTTCAGTGTTCGGTTCAGTGGTTCAGAATATAATTTCAACAAAGTCGACAATATTAATATATATATAAACTGATATCGTTTTTAAATTGTGATATAAAATTTATAATATATGGGAACAGCGATGGGATATACCTACGAACGCCATTATTTTAAACTACAAAAAACGCTTTTGGGCAAATTTGTGGCCAAATCTTCCAACCTTGAATCGACCTACGGAGTAAGCTTGATAACCTTGAAGAATAGCCTCTTTAGTGGTCCTAAAATGACCCTTAGCTGTTTCACTTTTCAATTAATCTCAAAGTTAGCAGGTAATATTTACATAAGATTAACATCATTACGACGTTTAGCAAATTTAAATTTAATCATCGCAAAATGTTAATTAGGACAGCTAATATGTATATAGCTAATATACATCTTTAGTTAACAAGAAATATTATGGGTTTTAATAATAATAAAGGCGTTTCCTTATTACTATTAAACGATAAACGTCGAACTTTTTTTATAGACGGAAAATTTATTATGTGTTTGACGAGTAGTTCTAATAGTAAAACTGTCATTGTAATTTCAGAATATATTAATATATATTTCAATACTATAGAATATATTTTATTGACAAGGTTCTTTTGGATTCTTGGCATACCTACCTCTGGTTTACACAATCATAACATCTACAAAAATAAGTATTAGTAATAAAATAAACATGATAACCATTTTAATGAGTTTAAAATTATTCAGATTACTTGTATAACTTTTGATTACGACATAATTTCGTACCATCACACTTAATATGAGTTTTTTTAAATTATTTTATACAGATATCGCCATACTTATAATCGTTGCATAACTGTAATCAGCTGTTTAAATCATTGCTTTCTCTTACGTGCCAAAGAAATCACATGTCTAACTTATTCAGGGTATATAAATAACCCCTTGATGTTTAAAAATATCAAACCCCCTACTCCATTGTTAAACTTATCCTGTTCTAAAATTAAACAACCTACGACTCCTGTTCTTTATTCTTCCACTTGACGTCATCACTTTGTATCGCGAAGCCTACAAAGCATCGCCCACTAACCACTTTCTTCCTCCGCCTATGTATTTATTATCTCACACAAAACACTATAAACGGTATCGACAGAGTCAGCCTACGGTTTCCCATAGTTAAATTAACAGTTAGTATAGATCACCGGTTCAGGTATCAGGTACCACGTCGCCCACATTCATTGTGACCGGTAGGTATCGCGCGAAAGTGAAACTTCGACCCGACATTGTGCTGTTCTGACATGACCTTGCGCGGGTAAACAAATGCCATGGGATTTCATGGTGTGTGCCTTATCGGAATCAACGAGTTTAACTTGGAAAGATTTATAAGTACGATTTATCACGGAGGGTATTGCGATTTTGTTTCTGAATTTTGTACTGAGAATCCTCTTGGGCTTTATTGGAGTGGTAGTGCTTATCCTGGCCGTAAAATTAGCGGAAAGATTATTTTCCAGACTTATTGTTTCTGAATTTTCGGATATTGGTATGTTAAGCACTAGCATTTCACTTTATTAACGACTTTGCGGTCAATTTATGAAGAATTTTAGTTCAGAGTTGGACATCGATCTTCTAAAAACAATATAAAGAAGACAGACTGACAGATAGACACCGGAGTGATACGAGAAGTATTCCGTTTTTCCAAATCTAGACAGGAACACTAAAAATGGCGGCACTGATTAAGAACAGGTAATTTTCCAGCAACTTTAATCGAAGCCTTAAAACCGATCTAAATTCTCAGAACTCAGATGTCTCCGAGCATTTCCCCAGCATACGATACAGTAGAACAAAACGACGAGGGGCTGAGAGGAAAACACGGAATCAGACGAATCAGACGAATGTTCACTTTGCACGATTCAGGGTTTGCATCTTCCACGAATTTCTAGTAAATTAAAGTGAAAGTGAAGTTTCTAGTAATTAAGTATTTAACAATAAAAAAAAATTTCATATGATTTTGAATTAAATAAGAAAATGTCCTGTTTTCCAAAAAAATTAATCTGGTTAACCAAGAGCTATCGAATGGTTTCATGTGAATAAAATATTTTTTTTATGAAAAAACTTCCAATTTAGAGATAAGTAACTATACTATGAGCTAAATAAACCTACGAAGAATAAGTATCATTTCATAACACTAGATCTATTATATTTTTTTCAAACGGTTAAGTATAAAACTTCTGAAATATGAATATTTAGGTACTTAGAAACCAAAATTATAAAAAAATTACATATGTTTTTAGCCTCTAAAAAGGTTCTTAAACTATGGGGCAACCCTAAAATAAATCAGACGCCTCGTTTGTACTTGAAAACAAGTTTTCGCAATTCCGATGTGACTGCTTTTATTTGACTGTTTATCTAAAAAAAAACATTACATATTATATAAGTAACTAGCCGTAGCCCGCGGCGTTGCTCGCGTTCTAGACCCTTTAGAGTGTGACTTTTCAAAACTCCTTTCTTAGTGCACCCCTACACTATATAAGGAACCTACCCTCCAAATTTCATACCTCTAGGACTTATAGTTTAGGCTGTGCGTTGATTCTCTGTCAGCTTCAAAAGAGTTTTATATATATTGATGATTAAAATACATACATTTATGGGACGATACCCATTGAAATCCTTAGAAAAACTTAGAATTATGTAGTGAGAATAAAATAATACCGGCGATCTTTTAAAAAATCTTTTGCTAAATAAATTAAAACTTGAGCATAATACGAAGTGAGGTACCGTTAGAAAGATCAAATGATAAGTTTCACAAAATAAAAAATACATGAACTATATTAAATATTCTTAAAAACATACTAAGCACGAGGAAAAAATCTTAAACAAGGCACTAACGAATACGTAATGACCTGTGTTTAATTAAAATATTACAATGCAAGTAGATACGGAGGAGAAAAAAACTGTAACACGAACATTATTAGTGATTTTTTTTCATTGTAGTAAAAAATCTATTTGACTATATAAAATTAAAGATCTAATTTCAAATACTTGTTATTGAATAAATAAATGAAATGAAATTCAAATAATTTTCAAAATAAAACAGTTTTGGTAGTCAAAGAAAAATAGTCGCGAAAGATTAATCTCAAGTAATCAAAATAAAGCAGCTTAGTTAAAAAACCGAATCTTAGTAAATATTTTAATTGATCAAATCAAAAACGAACAATTTACTGCGTGATTTGACGACGGTCGGATTTAAGCAACATCAGGTAGGTCTGTTGGAATGTTAATCTCAAAATAAGTTTATTGAGTAATAAAAACACTGGTTTATATAAGAAAAAATCTAGATTCTAGAGGCCATTGACTCTAAAAGTAATATAAAAACTAATTTATTCCTAGGTGCAGAATATAAATTAGCCAAGTACACACATGTTATAAAACGAATGCCTGATTAGAATTTAAATGGACTTGCTAGAATGGCGATTTAGAGTAACTATTATAACACAAAATAAAGTCCTAAGAAGTGTCCTAATATTTGATGACGATTTGACATTTGAAGTAGAAAAGAAATTCCAAGAAACAAGACTTAAGATACAATACTACTTGAGGTAAAACATCGTACAAAGGTTTGTATAATATCTATATTTTTTCGTCCTTAGAATAATAAAAACTTCTAAGCTTACCAGCATCTACACTCCTTCATGTGTCATTCATTCAATTACAAATGTCATGATGACAAATTTATGGTTATTAAGTTTTATGGGCGCGAAATAAAACTACGAACTCGAGTGAAATCCACCTGACATAATCGCTTGTTTTAGACACTATTCATTAATCAGACCAATATAAAGTGGTCTGTAGGGTATACATTCAAATTAGATTGATTTGATAGATGTAATCATCTAAATGTGTCTCAGCAGGATGTCTGCGAGTGCTAAAATAAGACGATCACAGTCCGAAAAAATGCGACACAAAAAGCAGACATCAAACATCGCAGTACCTAGGACTTGTTTATTTTCCCAAACATCCATCAGCCAATAGATGTGAACGGACAAGAAAAAGTTTAGATACGAAAGATCAATGTCTTCAGGTACTGATATAGGTACGTATAGTAGTCAGACGCAATAAATAATAGAGCTCGCGGCCTCGGTGGGTCACCGGCACTCATGATGTCACACAAGAACGCGAAATATTCCGCTTACTTGTTTCGGGGGCCTATCGTAAAAGAACTGGCTTGTATTGCGCACGAGTCGCCGACTATATTAGGGCCTGTCCACTTCCTGGCTGATTCGGAATTGTTAATAGACAAATTCTGCGATAACCTTTGTTCGTAGCGTAGCGCGTCCTCGAACAAAGGCGGAATTCATTTTCAACCTCGAATTTGAATTTGTATTATTGGTATTAATCCAATACTATTGCGTACCTAACTGAATGGCCAACTACGGAGGACGAGTGGAAGAAGAACTGTACCTCTATCACGAACAAATCTGACAGTAGCCACGTTAGCGTATTCGAGTTATATTGCGCGTCAATGCCAGCTCGACTGCCAACCGTTGTAGTGTCACCGCGCAGTGTATCTCGGATACGCTAGTGTTACGATACGTTTGCGATTGTCACATTCATTCGTGATCTAGGCACTGGAAAAGAATTAGATACAGCATTTCAGGGTAATGATATATGAGTACCCTATGGATCAAGGGTTGTACGTTGTACAGACAAGTATAATATTGAGATGAGACTAATTAAAGACTAAGACGAAGATAATACGCTAGCAATGATACATAAAGTAAATAACATGAAAAAGATTAATACAATATTAACAGATAAAACTTCTAATTAATATATCCAGTGGACGAGTCGTATTGATAGATTAGTACAGATTTTATGAGCTTGACAGAATTAAAAAACTAGTATTTTTTTCTTAGAATAATTTGCATACATTATACTATAATCTCAGAGTAAAATTGTGAGCGTTAGGGTTACACACACACACACACACCTCTACAGTTGAAGTAATAACTAATACCAAAAGTAATATAAGTACGTAATAGAATATTCCCGTGTGAAGCAAAGTAATTACACATAAATATATATCATTTAAATATGACTTACCTATTTCTGTACTTAAATATAAATACTTTAAACTTATTTATTATGCAGATTTGCATATCGTTTTAGCGTCTTGTTAATACAATAGCAATAATTAGACAACTTTGGACATGACACGACAACTGTTACAAGATTATTGTAATTGTGTTACATGTTTGGTTCAGCGGAATCTTATTTTGGATATGCGAACTGGTTTTGATTGCTCGACCAAAAGGACTATCTACTCGACAAATCTCAGTTAGTTAGTAAAGGTACTAGAGTGCTGAGGAGAGAGTTCTTTGGCCTTTAAATGCGTATAGTTTTTACATGAAGATACAGCCGAAATATGAGAAAACTCGGTTGTAAAAGCAAGTTACTAACACAAGCGATTGTAGCGGGTGATCTGTTTTGTCAGAGTCAGATCGTTTCTTTTTGAAGTTATACTTCTAATGCGACTTCCAACAAGGTTGCGTTAAACGGGAAGCGTTAGTCTCTGTCTCCTTCTATTAGAAAGAGACAGAGACCAGCGAGAGTGATCACATACGGAGACCCCCCACAAAACGCAAAACACTCGATAGCGCGTTCTAGGATCCGACCAAACTTGGCAGCGCCATCTAGTTCTGAATTAGGCAACATGAGCATAGAACCTTTTCTAACTAAATAAGTACTGCATATTGGTTAAGTACATAAAAATAAATACTAAATTAATTTCACATTAAACACAGAGCGAGAGTGAATGCGTGGCACTCACTCACACTCCGCGCGGAGGGATTCCACGCACTGGTTTTTTTTTGCTATGTCTTCTCTCATTTATACCGACTGAGTCATCCACACTACTTCTTTTAATTCATAATACAATACTTTTAAAACCACTATAGCTATTCCTTCCGGAAAGCTAATCATCAGCTGTGCTGTGTATTTCTGTTTTATTTTCTTTCTTTCAATTTCCACGATTGCGTTAGGGTTTTATTTCTTTATCGCAACAAGTGTAGTGGTTTTCAATTTATTTGATCCACCTCATAAACAATTTCCTTAAGCGAACTCGCATCCCCTTTACCTTCGCAAACAATAATATCCACTTGGACTTGGCTCGTAGATAACACAAACAAACATGCTTAGCAGTAGGGACACTTGTAAAATAATAATAGAGATATTACTCTTTATTTTACACAAAAACAAGACATAAACAAAAGACAGAAATAGATAACATGTACAGAGGCGAGGTTGATCCTAAAAAGAGTTTTCTTACAACACACCTTTGAGGCTAGAGATATTCTATCCTACTAATCCTAATCCTAATCCTTCCTAATAATATTATAAACGCGAAAGTTTGTAAGTATGGATGGAAGGATGAATGTTTGTTACTCTTTCACGCAAAACTACTGATCCGATTTGAATGAAACTTGGAATATATATTGTCCGTGACCTGGATTAACACATAGGCTACTTTTTATCCCGAAAAATCAACGGGATCCAACGGGACGCGAACGAAGTCGCGGGCGGCAGCTTGTTAAAAATACTTGCACGTAACGAAAGTCTCGAAATCGATTGAGTTGCGAAACGTTCACATTTTCAAGCACCCTTTCAAGCTTTGCAAACATATTGAAAATCATTACCCAGATTAAATAAACTGATTTGAGATGATCATTCATCTCAAATCTCTTGGAAGTCAAGATCTTATCTCTGAGGATGTCTATGAAGCTCATTCGGTATTATGCTGTACTATTTCTAGCAGGTTGTTTCCGAGATTACAAACACATCTTATTTCCTTGTTAGTTCAAAAACTGCATTTAAAACTAGAAATATATGTTACATTCTGTTTAATACCTACACTGTGCTAGCTTTCCCTCGTCGAATTACGAAAGTTTCGCCAAAACTCATAGGAAAAAGTTTCACAAAGAAAGAGCAGATGTTCAGACACCCCCCATACACGTATTTATAACTTGTATATTGAGGGAAGGTAGAATTTAATATAGAAAAATATCACGGTATTGAGAAAAACATTTTATAAACACTTTTGTATGATCCTTCCTTATAACATTTGGACGTGATTCTTATAAATCATCATCATTTCCTTGCCCTTATCCCACGCGAGGTGGGGTCGGCACAACATGTTTTCTTCTTCCACTCACTCCTATTATTCGTTAACACTGAGTCTACTCCTCTCACATTTATATCATCTTTCACACAATCCAACCACTTCTTTGGCCTTCCTCTACTTGCGTACAGATACACTCATATTCATAACTCTTTTCGCTATATGATTTTGATCCCTCCTGATTGCGTTTCCATACCATACTAATCTAGACGTTCTTCAAGACTTCTTTAAAATACATTTTGACCTATATAACTGTTAACGAGATATTTCAAGAGATTCCTATTTACCGTGCCTGATAGTTACCGTAGGGCGCCTATTTTTTTTTATATATTTTTTTTAAATAATAAAAGTAATGAAACAAGCTGATAGCTCACCTGATGTTAAGTGGTAACTTCTGCCTATAACAATGCATTACCTCACAGAGCAAGTCCAATGAGGACGTGCCCTGTAAGGCAATGCACTGCGTCCATCACTCTGAGACGTAAAGATCTTGAAGTCTCATGTGCCTGTAATTACACCGGCGCCCTTACCCTTCAAACCGGAACACAGCAATGCGAGCATCGCTGCTTGGCGGCAGAAATAGGTAGGTACGGTGGTAGTACTTCCCCGGACGAGCTCTCACAAAGAGCTCTACTACTACTATAATTCATTCATTAATTTCATTCTACGCTTATACTATATTTGTACATTTTACTGAAATATGTTTGGCCGACGATCGTATCGTGTCTCTTTCAACTTGTACATTACTCTGCTTACAATACAACAAGGAACCAACCGAATTATCTAAAAAAGATTCACCCACACTCGTTTTAATTGTATAATAGCCAAGTATACTTCAAAATGTACAATTTTATGTAAATCACACTTTGGAGTATTTATTGATTTCTCGCGCCACATTCCGATTTCACGCGCGTGTTCAAAGGCGTTTCTAATGGTACCTACCTTACCTACGTAGGTATTTCCTGGTGTTAAAATCAATTGGTTAGCAACAAATTCTATGTAAAGTTTCTTTAAATAATTGAAGAAACGGATCTAAAAAGACAAATCTACCAGTTAGAAAGAAACACCTATGTGGTATTTAAAACTATTTAGAGAAAGCCCTTATTACACAAGCCGTTGTTACTAATAGGAAGCTAGACCAGGACCATTTGATCTACCTAATCAGAAAACTAATCACCTTGAATGTTTTGACGCTATACTGAATAAGAATCCTAAATTAATTAGAAAGTCTGTATACGTAAAAAAAAATTTTTTTTTACACCAGACATAGGTGTTCTATCAATCTATGTTTCTTATATGACTAAGCCCTGAACCAAATCTCGCATCTTAATAAAATCTATTAGGTTTGTAATCAACCAAATTGCTATTCTGAAAAGCTATATAATCCGAAGGTAAAATCGATTAAAACACATCTGATTATGCATCAAATTATAAGTTAATGTCAACGTGTCTGCGAAACAATACCGGTTAGTTTTATTTATTCGTATTAGTTATCTTAAATCGCTATTTTCATTTATGTATTTGATCGATCGATTTTAAAACATCGATAAGCAAATGTTTGGGTGGGGGTTCGAGTGTTTCTATGTATTATAAGTATGTATTTACAAAAAATAAATGTATGTATGTATTCTATCAGCCATCTAGTTTCCATCGTACAAGCTTTGCTTAGTTTGACGAGCTTAGAAGGCGTTGTGTTAAGTGTCCGTGAATATATAAATCTTATATATATACGAGTACATGCCTATAGAACTAATTTTTAATGCTGTATTAATCCAAAAAATATGTAATGTTCTATGTGTGGGCACATATTACTATACCTACCTGAAAGTTTCAATATATTTCCAGTCTTTAAGTATTTAGTTACATATAGATATCGATCAAGATCAATCGTCTGAAGAACTTGTTATTCTTATGAGTTTAGTTGATTAGATATTTTAGATAATCCAGAAAAAATTTACCTTTGAAAATACCGAAAGAAATATATACTTAGTAGTCTATGATATTACTTATCGCTGATAGTAGATTAGATAAGATTAGAAAATTCTTTATTACACTTTTAAAAAAAATCGTACAGAGGCGAGTTTAATGCTATTTATCATTATCTACCAACTAACCTGGGCGTGATAGTAGATAAGACTATTATGATAATTCTACCCTCATGTTTTCAATATAATTAGCAAAATGTAGTCCTGTTATTTGTGTGCGGTTACAAAGGTCCACAGGTGTACACTTTTACATTTGGTCGTGTCTGGTCTTATAATAACGCTTATTATATACTAGCCGTCGCCCGCGGCATTGCTCGCGTTCTACCCTTTAGAGTGTGACGTTTCAAAATTCCTTTCTTAGTGCACCCCTACACTATATAAGGATACTAGCCTCCAAATTTCATACCTCTAGAACTTATAGTTTAGGCTGTGCGTTGGTTCTCTGTCAGCTTCAAAAGAGTTTTATATATACTGATTGATTGATGATGATGATGATGATGATGATTGGTGTAATATTACTATATATTAGTTTAATCCTAGTTAATATTTATATGAACTTCCGAAACGAGACATTGGGCAAGTTTTAAATAGAACTGGAAACAATCTTCCACGATCAAAGAACGAGGCTCAAATTTCAAGGCTCGATTTCATCACTTATACGTTTTCAGAATATATACCTATTGTTTCACACTATTTAAATAATAATAAGGGTTACGCTGCATATATCATCATGTTTCAGCAGCACACATTCAAAAAGTTTTGTATAAGTAGGTACTTAAATAATTTGGTTTCTATAGTTTGATTCTATTCGATCTACTGATCAAAATAATAAACGCGGTTTTTGTATTTTGGTTTTTAATTATCTACGTTTTATACTAAACAATGAACGCATATCTATTGCATTGCGTCATTTGCGAACAGAATCATACAATTTGAAGAAATATACACAAAATTGTTTAAAAATAAGAGTTAATGGCGCAGCTAAGACTATAAGTAGGTTGCGCAGGCGCAACACTGAAGCAATCAATAAATCGTAGCTCGACCCCAAGTTTTAATCTGACCTTATTCAAGTTGACAGTGATATTGAACGCGGATCGAGGACACCGGACCTTAGAAATAACGACCAAAATCATTGTTGGTTTTTAAATCAAGTTTTGCTATCACACGATGATCCTTTGATGATATTACATTGACGTTATTGGTTTTTTTATATTTTTGCATAGCTCTTTAAGTTGTATTGTGACACTTGTTCTTGCTCGTGGTTTAGCTCATCATATGCCGTCTAAAAATTCCACGTTTGGACATATTTCCCTTAAACTTCCAAAAGAGTGAGTTTACTTTTTTTTAAAATGAAACCTAACACAGGTTTACACAACACAATTCAAGGTGAATTTAAAAGGATATAAAACTAGGTGCTCCTATAATTACAGCATGCGTATAGGAACAAGCAACAACTTATACAATACAATAACACAGATCATATTTATAAACAAATAATGCCTTGCTCTTGCAAGAACGCACTGAGTAGAATAGAAGGATCACTCAAACAGGAACCTAATATACTCAAGCAGAACAACGACGAAAATAAAACAGACCACAAATATATGAACGTCAAAAACTGAGATGTAAATTATTGTGAGTAATAATAGGTTGTGATTTAAGTCAGAAACATGTGCACTTAAAGCGTAATAATGTTTATATTTGTTATCCTCGTAAAGTATTTATCCTGATTCTATTTATCTTATTGGAATACACCAATGTCATTCATGTTAGTATTGATTGATCTACTAATTTATAAAGCTTGGTACAAATCAATAAACATCAGACGCTTTGACCCTCAGTAAGATTCCGCGGAAACTAATGAATATTAATTAACAAAAGAAAGAAAATAAAAGCTTTTAAAGAATATACTTATTATAAAATAGTTGTCCTGGAGTAGTGACTGATTGGCTTGTAGATTGTTTTAATCGGCACCGGAAATGTTAAGAATACCCGTCTTGCTTTCTCGACCTACCATTCCTTCATGCCTCATTTCAATCTTGGCCACCATGCTGTCTCTATGTTGGTTCAACCACCGTCATACTGTCTACAAATTAAATAGCCTTGATTTTAAGATGAAGATTGAGTTGGGTTTCTCCAATTATCTAATTTTAATGGTTTTTGCTAAAACCACACCTGTTGCCAAGAGTCAAGACAGTGACGCGAGCAGGTCGATGTAACATCAAGTGTCATAGAACTTGGCAATATTAGTGAATCATGATAACTCTTCACAGAAAGTTCTTGAAAATAGTGACAGTTCAGAGGAAGTTTTCTTTTCGCTGTCGCTGCCGCTGATGAAGAGACAAAACACAATACCCTCCATCGGGTAAAAACATGTTATAGTTGTAGCAACTAGCCGTCAGTGATTAGGGAACCCAGAGGGATATAGAAAATTACAAATTGTGCCGATCTCACATGAATGAAACAATATAAAAATGGCCAAGGAAAAGATATCATGTCAAGTATAGCAGTGGCTATCGAACGACGAAAATTGTAGCCGCAAAGAGAACATGCAATAAAATTTTGGGCTGTGGATGATAAACTAATCAGTACCTATACAATGGTGGAAGGCAGTTATAATTGAAACCCAGACAACCTCAACCACTTCATCTAGCGCCAATCAGTGTCTATGATATTCCAATGTCTGCTGAACCAATTGGTTGAGATTCAAATTGGCTCTTATTAGCCGTAAATATATTATACTTGTCTTATTGACCGCTGTTATGACGTGAAGTAATTTTTATCCTAATAAGGTTTTTATTACTTCTAAACTAGCTAGAATTATCTATTAGTATATTACATTGAATACCTAAGTGCAGAGAATGACAGGAATGTATAAGGAGCTAAATGCAGGACGAAGTAATGGTGACAGTTCATAGGAAGTTCTCGGTTTCTATTCTGCAATCATTAATAATTAAATTAGCATTCATGGTTTCCAAGATATTCAAGTTTTTATAAGTCTAGCGGGCCTAAGATGCGCACGCGAGATATTTTGTCATGTCGTTCTGTCAAAATGTAAGCATTTTGCACTAGTTTTTGAACTTTTACATTATCTGTGGTAATGTTGTCGACAAAACGCGCCTTGTTATTGTACACTTTTGACACTTCTTAGTCGTCGTATCTCTCTGAGGACGAGATAATAGTCATGCAGAAATGTCAAAAGTTGAATATTCAAGGCGCGTTTTGTCGACAACATTGCCACAGATAATGCAAAAATTCAAAAACTGGTACAAAATGCTTAAATTTTGACAGAACGACATGACAAATATCTCGCGTGCGCATCTTAGGCCCGCTGATCATGATCAGGACCCGAAATCTGCTGTTCCGTGCTTTTTTTGTCAAAGGCATCTTTTTCTATGGAATAGCTGTTGGCCAGGAAAAGTTGTTCTTGTTCTGATTAATAAATCTTACTAGTACATTAAATCCTTGAAGTTTTCGGAAGAGGTATTATATTATTAGGTGCAACCTGTAAAATTAAGCCAGACACGCAAATCGGTGTGGCAAGTCCAGTCAACTCACGAAATTCCCCTTAGCATATACCTGCTAAAACTCTAGCTTCTGGTTTTCTAACTTCAATCGTGCCCATTGATAGAAAACCGGCCTCTATTTAGATTTTAGAGTGCAATTGCCTTATTTCAGCATTAGCAGGCCAGGCCTACCAACATTTTTAGTAAAAGATTATATAACATGACGAGTATAAGCATCCAACATAGTCTTCCTGGTAGATTTCAGAAGCTAGCAGTACCATGGGACCACACCCGGACACAGACCCGGAAGTCCAATGGGTTTGTTTGCTAGTACCTATAGTTGTGACACAAGAGAGCCACCAGAACGACCTCTCAATCGCGAGAAGTCTTTGATAAAGAACCGGTGCAAAATTGTTTGATTTGAATCTAATTAATAATAGAGAAAGTTTCCAGCACGAGACTGTTCTCCAGACGGTTAAACTTTTGTGTCGAAACATCTGGACGAGGCAAACTCAACACATTCACGCATCCAACACTATTTATTGAGGTAACAACTTATAACAAAAACTCGCGAAGTCGCTGAATAGAGAATGTTCAAATTTGTTATTTGTGGAGGCAGAAGTGTATCTCCAACTGGACTGTAGTAAGGCTAGTTTGATGAGTTCAAATAAAAAAAATATCAATACGATAACAGGTGAAATTCTTGCAAAGAATGTTCTGGAATTCGGACCACGGCTGCGTCTGGTCTTCGGTGTTAATAACCTGTCCCGGCAAGGGCCACGTGTGACTTTATAATTAGCACTAGACGCTCGACTGCCTTTTACTTTATTTTTGCTAGTGCCGTTACTATTCTAGATCTTTTAAAGTTCGTTGTCTCGCAAATCGTATTGGAAATTGTTTGCAAAGGAGGCAAATCTCTACTGATATGCATGCTGTCATCAACGTGTGGTATTTATGGTGTTTATCTCTATTGGATCTGTGTATATATCTCGCTTCTAAAAATCGTATTGCAAATCTTGGTTGCACAGGAGACTGGGCAAATTCCGTATGAAAGAGAAGTGGGGGAGCAGAGCAAGTCTACATTGGTTAAGTTAAAGGAATTGATGACATGTAGGGATACCTCAGCTGTTTTATGTTAAGTTAGTGATGGTACAATCAGTTGTATCGTTCAACTTCACATTTCTATAATCTTAAGACAGAGAGGACTACTAAACCACGTTTTACTGCTTTGCGGAAAATTTCGCAACACCCAGAAATGTATGCCAAGAAATAAAGTTACAAAACAAAGAAAATACCTTACTATGCTTGTACTAGGACGCATTTGGCACTGATCAAAGTTAGCCAATCTTGGCATAGGCACTCAAAATAAATACCTACAAGTATACATAATAATCGCTTAGTACGATTTTAGAATTTGTTTACATAGCGAACGAGGGCAAAGAACTTTGACGTAAATTTGACGCAACTGCACAAGATATTGCAAAACAAATTCAAGTCTGATTAGAAAAAAACAACCTTAGTTGAAACAACTTAAAATAATACGAATCTTACACGCGACCGTCTCTTTTTGATCGGCGGCTAATCCCGAAACTCCTGAAGAACCGACAAGAAACTAGCGTTTCTTTCGCTAGCGTTTTGTTATGATCCTCGTAAATTCAGTGCGATTTTGGTACACATTGCACTAGCAGGGTACAAGTAGTGAATCACAAGTCACAACACTGTTACCAATTGGAGTGATGTCATGTACTATGCGTCAATGGAATGGAATGGAGTTAGATTTTCATCGCGAGCTTGCTTCCACACCCTCTTACCACACTGGTTTGTTTTACTGGAACTTTACCTGAGGAAAATCTAACAGTGAATTGGGTGGTTGTCATCAAAAGCTAAGTTTTTTTACGAGGTAATGTAATGGAATAATCTGATGATCCGGCAGATAAGTGGGTTAGTGAGTACTAGAGGAAAATATCTTGATGGAAAAGCCCAAATCCGGTTTGAGTGGAGCCTGAGGGAAGAGTGATGTATTATTGTCCTTTAGCATTAATTGATAATGTTTACGAGCATTGTTTTCTACTACGCTCACTAAATAAACTGGAGCCTGAAGCCCTGAAGAGTAAAAGTAGGTGAAGGATAAAATTTATTTTTAGATGAAATATATGTTTGTCAATATCCTGCTGATTATAAATTTTTTTGTATGAGTATTTAAAAACTCACTTTCCGGAAGTGAAATACAAGAAATATTTTTTGCAGCAATAGAACTAGCTTCATTTTTCAATTGTCTAATAAGATAATGTTGTTTGGAAAACGCGCATTTACATATCATGACTTTGCGAAGGTGCCTTTGGAACAAAAACGTGTCGTTAGGTAATCTTAGATGTAGGTAAACGAAACTATATAAATTCTGATGCCATGAGACTGGCACGACGAAGACCTAAAAATTGCGACCAAAGTTTACCATCACAGTTCATGACAAAAGTGGCTAGACAAGTGGCCGCTCAACAACTTTGTTTCAATACTTTCAATAAATCATATTTTTTTGGCAGATTTTTACAATTTTCCTGTTCAAATGAGTGCCATGCTAAACATTTTTCTGGCTAATTGGTGACTTGTCCAATGTGCTAATATGAAAAGATTAAAAAGCACCTAATATGGTTGGTAGTTAACGTTGTTTCTTTCATAATTTACCATCCAAAGTAACGATCAAAAACGATGTGTTCTTGACAACTTGTGAGAAGCCCATGACATCGATTCTTTAGTACCTTTGCATCACGATAGGTTGGTACTAATCTACACGACTCTTCGATTTTAGTGGTTTTTACCGAATCAATTAGGTACTAAAGGATACAGTCAGGTACCTATTTCAAAAACAGTTTCAACTCCCAACTAACATATTTGAATACTACAAAATATAGCTTGGATATCTCATTGGTCGTAAGGAGTGGTACATAAAATGAGAGGCCTATATCCAGCAGTGGGTAAAGTGAGGCTATGGATGATGATGATGATCCCATTGGAAAATTTATAGAATGAACTGAATCAACATGAAGGTCATAAGTAGGTAAGTAATTAATGTAAATATTGATTACCTACCTACTAAAATATATAAATATATAAAACTGCTAAAACG
Source organism: Eulithis prunata (assembly GCA_918843925.1). Lineage (NCBI taxonomy): Eukaryota > Metazoa > Arthropoda > Insecta > Lepidoptera > Geometridae > Eulithis > Eulithis prunata. Next base: position 1,490,846 of record OU974019.1, on the reverse strand, counting down.
ATTTCGTTGAAACTTATAAAGAGTTTCGTTCGTAAACTATACACGTGTATCTTCTATCTTCTATAAATAAAACTCTTTTGAAGCTGACTGAGAATCAACGCACAGCCTAAACTATAAGTCCTAGAGGTATGAAATTTGGATATAGTGTAGGGGTGCACTAAGAAAGGAATTTTGAAACGTCACACTCTAAAAGGTAGAACGCGAGCAACCCCGCGGGCGACGGCTAGTGGCATATATAAATCATTCAATAATATTAAAGGAATCTATTTGAAACATAAAACATGGTAAATATAGATATACCATGTCACCAGTTCTTTCCTGGCGATCAAAGCTTAGATGAACAGGCACAGAAACGTACATTCAGCGCAGCTCCCAGCGCTTCAGTCTTCTTTTCTCTTCCAAGGGAAGTCGCCGACGGATGCTAGTGGTAGCTCATAGATAATGCAATTCTGATGTCAACTGCTTCCGGTTCGAAGGGCAGCACCGTCGCGGCAGAATTAAACACAAGTGAGACTTACGACTTCCTTGGACCGAAACCAGTCGGTTAATATAGAAAAATCACGTCATAGTTCTGGCCCCACATTATGACCCCCAGTGTTGTAAGTGTCAAAACCATGACAGTCTTAGAACTGTTTGATCACGAAAACATTTTGTGCCAGAAATCAACCTTTTTCATCCCTTATGTCTTACAGTGGCAAATGAAATCACATCCCTATTCATGTCCCAAATGTTTGGCTTGGACAGTCTCAAGGAGCTTAGTACTAACAGGCCTAGGAAGATTTTTACAGTGGAGTAGAGTAAACATTTCGTAGGTGCAGTAAAATCTACGTATGGTTACAAGCGCATTTTATATTTTAATGTTATGTTATAGTGAAAACCCTATAGCTAGAAGGATAGGCAGCATCTTAAGGACACTCAAGTACAACGGTCAGAGTCGAGGCACCGCTGGGTGGCGGGAAATACCGCGGCCGGCCTTGGCGCAGCCATCGACCTGGTATGTGTGTAGTAACGCTAGCCGAATTTCAAGAGCAGGGGGGTTAGCACGAATAAATTTGACAATGGTAATGTGAATTGTGAAGTGATGGTGAAGGTAACCATACACTGCGCGGCGTCCCTCCGCAGTTGAGTTTTTGCATGCCGATACCGCGCAGTGATACTCAGACACCTTTACTTTCACATTAACTACATGTCAAAGGATCTGGGGCACTTTATGGAACTTTCCAAGCGAGCAACGCTACATTATATAAGGTTTAATAATTAAAAATTACAGGTAAGTATTCTAAATACTTAGTTCTGGCGACAGTTTCCAAATCTTCAGAAAAACTGGCACCATTTATTTAGAATTCTAGAAACAGCAAGTTTCTAATTGTGTTTCTATGATTCTCAGATACACAACGCAACATCGCGTTGTGAACTCTCAAAAGTTTGTCTAGTACCTACATCCGAAACTAACAGATGTTCCATTTGGGTCGGACGGGTTTGTAGGTGAAGTTTTGTTACCTCAATGATGGTTCTGGGAGTTAGACGGATGTAGAAGTAGTTGGTATGTAGACTTATGTACAGAGAAACAATTACTAGGAAAAATTCAAAAACAATCCGTTTTTACTTGAAATAATTGACAGAACAATCAAAAGACCCATATTATAGTCATTTTATTCCAAAACCTCATAGAGCCCTAAACGGTACTGCGCTTCGTCCATCACTCTTAAAAGTCTTATGTGCCTGTAAAAAATTGCACAGGCATATAATTATATATACCCTTCAAACTGGAACGCGGTGATTCGAGTATCACGGCTTGACGGCCGAAATAGGCAGAATCTTATAAGATAGTTTCCGCTAAGAGTTTATAAACCACCAAGAACGCCTGTCTATGAAAAATAAACATAAGGTCCACTTAAAAACACATCAAATTATCATACAATAGTAAAAACGTAAAACCAAAGCTATTAAACCTAGTAAAGTAATACTCAACTGTTAATTTGACAATTTTCTTTTTAGATTTTAACGTTTACAGCGTGTATAAACAATGTATCCAGAGATGGATCTCAAATGTTACTTATCGAGTGTCTCTCTTTAAAAAAGTTGTGCTAAACTAATCTCTAATATCTTCAAAATAAAGGATAATAATATGACTTTTAGTATCGGTCTCGCAGCGAGTCAAAGGCGCCTCTTCGCCTAAACTGGTACTAATTGTAAAACTATGCCTTTGCACGTAAAATAGTGAAATCGCATTTATTCTTTAAATCACAAGGTTCATATTTAAAAGTTTTATAATGTAGATGAATCTAGTTTTCTGTTCCTTGTGAAGCGTAGTAAAAAAGGAAACTTACCAGTTGCCCGTAGAAACCAATTTCAGTTACGTACCTACCATTTACTAGTACTAGTGTTGAACATCACTCTAATAAATTCTACAGGATAGCAGTGAGCCTAAGGTTCATGTTTGTCGCGAGTAAGAATAGAAAAACTCTGTATAATCCCAGGGTTTATTGTTTTGATGGATTCAAAGCCTTTGTAAAACTCAGAATGATACAATCTGATTGACTAAATGTATCAAATAGATCATGTAAACCCAGTCGTTTAATTGACGATAAGCAGACCTAATAAATTATTAACTACAGTTTATTTATCTCCGATCTGTTCAATAATCAACTCTTTTGAAGCTGACTTAGAATCAACGCACAGCCTAAACTATAAGTCCTAGAGGTATGAAATTTTGAGGGTAGTATCTTTATATAGTGTAGGGGTGCACTAAGAAAGGAATTTTGAAACGTCACACTCTAAAGGGTAGAACGCGAGCAACGCCGCGGGCGACGGCTAGTAAACTATAGAATAGTAAACTATAGAATGATCAATCAACCATACCACAGATAGTTGCTCAAAAAGCCCGAAATAGTTTTGTCAATGAGACACGTCCATTTGAAGAACCAATATAATTAATACTACTACACGATGTCAAAGTACATATTGGCACAAGTGGAACTTTGATACCAATGAATAAACAAGAGGCCCAAATATTCTACAGAAGGTATACTTGATCACTTACAATGGTAGTCTTAATTTAAGGCATTTGACAGAGTAAACAATAATTTGAGTTTGCAAACGTGTTCTGGGGGGTTAACACGAATATATCTGACCTTCCGTAAGACTAACGTGTTCGAGTTACACTGCTTGTCAACGATACCTCGACTACAGAAGGTTGCAGTGACACCGCGCAGTGTATCTTGATTGTAAGATTTATCTCACACGTAGTATTCATTTGATTGCCTAAAAGTAAAGAGGTGCCAGCGACCGAATTGAAGGCTATCCCAATATACAATACAGTCGGTATTAAAAAGTGAACAGCGCGATTCTAATGTATAAATCTAAAAAGTACGATCGACAGGTTTTAGAAGTAAACTAAGTACAAATTGCTGAACTTACATGATAACTTATATGAGGACAAACATTTGTGTGTGGCAAATATAGATGTTTGTTCTATGGCTGGGTGTATCATAAAAATTTATATAATCAAAAAAAAACGTTTACCTATGTAAATATTCTATCAGCAATCTAGTTCCCATAGTACAAGTAAGCTCTGCTTAGTTTGGTCCAAGGATATTTATTTATGTTATTGACTAAAAATAACACAAGCGAACCGGTATCGGCTACCTGTCCTACATAATAGGTATTTACCTTAACTAAAATATTAGATTTAGCGTAAATAGGACAAACACACAAACCCATATTTACATATGCCTTCTGGTAAGATCGGCGTAATAGTAAGTCCGGATGACAAGCAATTCAGCGATATTTTTATATGATAATTGCTTAGTTACGTGATTTATCCGGACTTTATCATAGGCCGATCTTACCAGAAGGCACCTTAATAGTTTTACATAGTAGGTAGCCACAATAGTATCAAACGATCATCAAACTCAACTCATAAAAGCTTGACAAGACTGAATCGACATTTAAAAAAAAAAAAAGAATCCTAAGGTATACACTTTTGCGGTTAACTGTACCAGTCTGCGCCTTATATAACAAGCAGACAAACTCGGCCAAGCAAGGTGTCGCACTCAGGCCACTACTTTTCATATTATATTATTTTACCGTGAGATTTGTTCCATGAGAAAATTTCTCTAGACCAGTGTTATTCAATCTGTGGGTCGCGACCCCCTGGGGGGTCGCATGGCAATTAGTACCTAAACCTACTTAACTAAATTGAAAGAAAAAGGTAGTTGCACACATGATTTTTCCTTTAGAATAAGAGTTACTTACCAAATTGTATCAAATTGACATGCCAATGTTATGTTAACGAAATGGTTTAATAAATAAATATCAAATCAAAAATATCAAGCTTATGCAAAGGTATCCCAATTTGTACAGATTAGGACACGTAAATTTTCGGTACATACTTTCCCTTTTTTCCACTTTTACGTTTGTTCGCGACCAGAATCACTGGCTTTATTTACATGCACTTACAGATTATTATTATTCTCTATGATATTGTTATAGGGGGATCGTGCCCGATTTTATGTCTTAAAGGGGTCACAGTCCCTAAAAGATTGAAAAACACTGCTCTAGACAAATCTGTTTATTTCAAGATCTGAGAATGCAATTTGGTGGTTTTAATGTTTTGATGGATAGCAGATAAAATTTCTAGAATTGGCAGTTTCATACCAATTATTTTAGATCCGGTATTTAGATTTAGGCACAGAAATTAAAAAGACACAGATAATAAAAAAAAAGTTTCGAAAAAAATTTGGTTCAATTTGTTAGTTTTTTTATAGTGAAACTTGTTCTCAGATCTCGCAAGCTGATAGCTTACCTACTTACTGGATTTTTATTTATTTATTATTACACATCTTATTTCTCAGCACTAATACAACACTGGACAAAGTACAATTGAGATTCGATTGGTGTGCGATTGAAAGGAATAGCTAACTAAGCCTATCTATAAAAATATAATATAATAGCCAACTAACTGAGAAAATAGTCACACATAAATGACCTAGGCTAGGTCCTAGATAATAGGTAGGTATACAGATATACAACCACTGAGGAATAAAAGTTAAATGGTGATTACAACCCGGAAGTTGCCGATGGACCAACGAGATCTAAAAAATAGCACGAGTTTTATCGTTGGTGAAGGCTCAAAATAGCTCTTCCTGGAAATCTATGGAAGAGGTCAATGTCTAGTGAACTTTCAAGGCTGATTGATAAAGTAACCAAGAAAGAACGGATCAAATACGCGTCTTTCTTTCTGAGCTGCTGATTTACTCATAACTGAAAACTGGGTTTGCAGCAGCGCTCCATAGTCGGATTGGGGTTGCTCCGCAGTGTAAGTCTACTTCGCTACATATGGGTGTGTAAATCGGGTCTAAGAGATTGAATCACGAGTAGAATAGAAATAGTTTTTCACGACAGAAAAGTGTCAGATCATCCGCCTCCAGCATTATAAATCACAGGTTTACTGACCGCAACATGAATCACTGCCAACTCCCACAGTTTTTTGGATGTCTTGAACTATTAGGTTTTTTTTTTTTTTTTTCTCTATTTTGATCTGCGCTCAGTCTTCAGACTATGAGCAGGTTTGGTGTAAGCAGTCAGGCATGTAGGATGGGAGCTCCAGCGAGCACTTCTCCTTTTCTTGGGAATCATAACCCATCTAGTTCATTGATGTGTTGTCTGCGTAGCCTTTTGGGGTAGCTGATGGTAGTGAGCTGTGTAGCCAAGTGATTAGGGTGAACTATAGGTATACGCCATTTATCTATCTTCCAGTCTACCACTGACTTCCGCACACGGCTTCGCTAGCGTAGAACAAGTAATACTTTTGTCTGCTCTTGTACCCTCCATTGAGGACGTAGTAACTATTCGGTAATCAACTTCGGATACAAGCCAGTATGGGGTCAGATAATTCACAATTTTTTTATAAATTTTTATTCCTTTACACTTAGCTAAGTAACATTTTTAAACTAGTATTAATAATTCATTTACTTCAGGTAATAAAATCCGTAGCAACAAAAGTATTTAAAGCAAGAGTGAAAATAAGAACAAAACTACATTATTAACATTAAAATTAGTTATCAAAATATCAACAATAACACCTACTTTTCTTACCTACATTAAAGTTAATTTCGATTCATTCGATGCCATTTCCCCATAAGAATTTTCATCCGTACAGGAATTGTGCAAGCTACCAACGTCTATGGGATTCATCCACTTCTACAGGATTGTGCAAACTACCACCTTGAGATCTTGTTCCTGCAACCTAACTCACGCACACTGAAGTATTGAGACTACTTTCTTGTGAATGACCGCATCATAGCCTTCCGTGCGTGCCTTTACAAACATAGAAATACAAATACAAAAAACATTTATTGCCTCAGTATGTTTTAAGACAGGCGTCATGGCTCAGTCAGTAGTAGCTCTGCCTTCCGTGCTGTGGGTCGTGGGTTCGATCCCCACCGAGAACAAACATTTGTGTGTTGTAAACATAGATGTTTGTTCTGTGTCTGAGTGTTTCTATGTATTATAATATTTACAAAAAAAATGTATGTATGTATTCTATCAGCCATCTAGTTTCCATCGTACAAGCTTTGCTTAGTTTGGGACTAGAAGGTGTTGTGTTAAGTGTCTGTGATTATTATATTATTAAAGGTACAGTACATAGTTATAAGTAACGAAAGGGGAATATGGGTAAATTCAGCGTAAGCTGGATGCTAGACTTGCTGCTGGAAGTCTATTTTAGAAGTCTAGTTTTCAATTTACTCCTCTCGGGTAGATCTTTACAGAGAAGTTGAATGTAGAAGTGGGCTAACATGCCTGATGCGCTGCAGAAGCGAGGCAGCCGCATCATCCTAAGGTTATTGTTATATTGTGCAGCATTGAATTGTAATTAATAATGATCATTATATCAACCTGTAAAAGTTTACCGCTGATTCATAACAGGTTCACTTCATTATTATGATCAGATGTTGCCATATACCTAGAGTATAGTTAACTAAATGCCTCCTGTTAGTATAATTAAATAGACTGCATTATTCATTTACACAACTCAATATGCATAAATAATGTAACTACCTATGTGTATTATGTAGATAATTAATATTTTATAATTTTCATAACATAAGGTATGGTAAGCTAATATTAATATAATAAGCAATAATTTATAAAATACACTGGCAGTCTTTCTGGCAAATAAAAAATTTAATTCCTCTGTACTTAGTTTGCTACACACATCTAGGTACTGTTAATAGCAATCCTGGAAATCTTTCAATAGATTTTGTACTTTGAAGCCTGAAGTAGTGTATAAATTAAATATGTAATTTAAAAATTCTTTGAATGCTTATTATTACTCGTAAGTAATCAAAAAAGCTTTTTTACCAACTTTTAGAGGTTAGAAAAGTCACTATTTTTGAGTGTGCAAAATACTAAAAATAGATCCATTACTGCCACTTAATTAAAACTAGCAATGAAAAATATCGTGAACATTATAAATATAGACTAAGAACCATTCATTTAGACCGAATAGTCCAAAAATGTAGGCCCAAAAGTTTAAGGTTAGAAGTCACTGGCATACATTTATATTTCCAGTCTTACCTGCATAGAGTCTGCACTGATAATCTCTCCACCAAACTTATGGGCTAATTCCACACCCAACTTGGTTTTCCCTGTCCCGGTAGCACCTAAAACTATCACCATTGGGAGTTTAGAAGAAATCACAGACCGAAGAGCCATTGTTTTGCTCAAACGCACGAACTTCACTGTTGTTATGACGGAAAACGTCAAAGTGGACGGACGTCTTGTCGAAATGCCGTTCCATTTCACGTTGAAACAGCACGAAATGATAGTTATGTACGTTCCGTATCTATATTGCCTTAATGAAAGAAAGTGGTATGTATGTAGTACATGCGTACGTACATATTACCTACTGAGGTACATATTATGTAAATAAAATAGACCTAATCCAGTGGTACATAGTCGATGAGGTCTTTAATAGTCATCTCTTTACCGGGCTTTTTCTTCATGCAAGGCACAAGGAAGGCGCATGTAGGTAGGCTTTACCCTCAAAGACCTGCAGGGCATTTTGCCAAACCCTAAGTTTGCAGTAGGTAAGAATATTTCCTTTTTAAACCTAGGCAGGTTATGAAGCCTAATGAGGTGTAGGTACCTAGTAGTACCTACTGTACTACCACCTACCCAGGTAAGGATTTTTACTTTTCTGTACTTAGCTGTTACCTACGTACCTACGCTAGCTAAGCTTTTATTTATGTTTATCTTACTGAAAAGCCTACGTACCTACTACCTAGGTTACTACCTAGTACCTTGTAGTAGGTAAGGTACCTAATAGGATTTCTAAAAATAAGTGGTGATTTTATTATAGAGCTACCTAGCTGCCTGGTGCCATTTTGGCAGGGATGGGTAGAGATGGGAAAGGGTCGATAAATTCAAAACAATCGATCTTTTTTTTTAGTCGGATCAGCTAGAGCCCGGGAAACCCAACCCTGCGTACCGCAAAGGTACGTACATAATCACAGAATCGAACACTGATTTCACACCATAATTATTACACTAATCAGTATAAAAATTGTAATCAAACCACCAACAGTCCCCAAGATCTACACCAATCCGACAAATGTTTATTTATATGTAATGATTATCTTAATGTTTCATACATTAATTAAGGAACAAAAACCAAAAAAACTTCTTTTTATATAATAGTATCCAAAAAAATAGACGTGGTAAGTACACATGTCCTTAGATTATAACGCCGCTTCAAAGATTGCAGGGTACAACTTTAATATTAGGCGGAATCTATTTTGCGCTCTGCATTCTCTGTAGCGGTGTCGGTCGCCGCTAACGGAAATCTTCCCAAACAATGCCGCCAATCCAACATTATACAAAAATTGTACATCCATTATTATTTCCGACAGCGGCTAGGTGGAAAATCCTTACTTATAACGGATACTATACAAAGAAAAATAATAAAAATTAAACTATAAACATCACTTACAATCCCAACCTTACTTTATAAAATGTACAAATAATCATGTGTGTAAAAACTTTTTCGCGCCTATTTTCATATTTTGGCAGTGGTGGAAATGTGCCTTGTCACAATAACTATGTGCAGTTTTGATTCACTATTACATATTATCTCGATTTGTCTGCCGATGTATAAAGCTGTCATTTTCCTTACGATTAAACCTTTAACTACTGACTTTTTCTTATGTGAAAACTAAGACTGGTTATATATCACCAAGATAAAAAACCAATTTACATTTTGGATAACTAAAATTATCTTTAAAGATATTTTATGTCAAGATAAGATAAACAAAAAAAAATAAATGCAGGTACAACATTCGAGAATTCGTAACTCTCCAGTAAGAAACTAAACAATTACTAGAAAAAAAAAACTCGTATAATAAAAAAAATCTTAAACAAGACATAGTACATCTAATTTTTATCGCCTATTATTTACATCTTTATGTCTAGTGGAAGATAAACTGCGAATCTTTAACACGATAACTATATCTCCTCGTGTACTACTACTTAGAACAACGCTATATCCCTACATAATATTTCTCACAAAAAAATATTTCTTGCAACTAATTCGAGTATAAACCTAATTTTCTATTTTCAAATTTACATATAGCAAGGCACATTCCGCACACAATTAAAGCCTTCGAACGTACAAAACTGCTGACCATGTGCTTGATAAAATATCAACCTCTATTGCAAACCTGAACTGAAAAATAATAATTTATGGCGGCATTCCATTCAATAAAAAATAATTCTCAAAGAACTGCTGCTGCTTAGATTCACATAGTTTATACAAAAAAAGTCTTAAACAGTGATCCTTGTGAATTAATTAAATAAATGAATTTTGATTTAATTTAAATTCAACAACCCGGGCTATATAACCTAAAATATTAAGAAAAGTTGTATTGGTTATTTTTATTTTTCATATCAGGTTAAATATCGATTAATCAATAACTATCGCGAGTACATCACTAACTTACTGCAATAATTAAATATATCATAAAGAAAATGCAAAATTACTATTTGTAGGTAGGTACTATGAGGAACTATGTCTTGGTTATTTTATTTTTTACTTATTAGTTTTAGAGATTTTGTTGTTGTTATCAAAATACACAGCTTATAATATTCAGGAAAATTGTCACTGAGATTGTATTCACTGTCAACTGTGTATAAATCTTAAAATATAGAATCACATGACCAATGATCAAAATAATAAAGGTAGGTACTAATGATAGGTACATTACAAATATGCGATAATGTAGCTATTAAAAAATGCATGATCCAACTCTATTAGCAAGAGTGTACATTGTAAACAGAGTGCGCAAAATTACGCAAGAAACGGTCGATAGTTCCAGATATCGATATCGATACTTGTGTGTCGCATCCCTTGCGAACAGAGTTGTGCATTAAGATGACGTATAATTTACATACTTTATTAGTCATTAAAATTTAAATTAACTTTATTTTCACGAATCATTTCATAACGTAAGCCGACGTGCATTTTATGATCGCATACAAATAACTCGAATCGCTTCTATACAACTATGGTCCAATATGATAAACATTTCCAACAGCTATCGATAAAATAGTGACTTGAAGTTAATTGCGTGACTAAAATGTAAAAAATGTAGATATTATCTATTTAGTGTTAAAATTTACAAAATAACAAAACACTACAAAAGAAACCGTAAGCGAGCTAACCTAGTTTAATTTAAACTTATTAATATCAAAGTTAAAAACAATCGTATTGATATCACTGCCCCGCTCTCGCGAGCTAAGGTTTAAAAATATAAAATGCTACATTACTCGGGCCGAAAACATATTAGTGGCCATTCGACGCCAACAGCCCACATACCCTTCAATAGCCACCTCAATCAAGTCTGACAATGATTGCCGACTACCCTCTAACTCGATATTTACAGCGCAGCGTTGCCGAAATCTCGCATCCGCGGATCCTGCATAATTATATTATTTTTAATAGTCGTGACACTGCCATATAAATGTATTCACACTGTAAATACGACTATGGATCAATACTTAACTTAAATGGAAGGTCCAGTAAAAAATCTTTCATTTTCAAATCATACAGTCATACCATTTCGAACTGTCAACTTGAAGAATCTGTAATGCAATGCGCTATTTCCCATTATGTATATTTTTATGTTAAATTCAAAAACGTTTTAAGAGGTAAAACCAGTCTACTTAGTTTACGAAGCAGTCTGTACTATTTAAGACATTTTACTGAAGACCTAGGATTTTTCGTAATAACAGTTTTATGGCTCACTTTGGCACTGCAAAACCCTTTTGAGCAAAACAAACCAGCGGTTATTGCTTCACATCCGTATCCTCGAAACATCGCCAGAAGCAGAGTAAGCCGTAAAAGCTGACTTTATTATGACAACTAACTGCCGACAACTTTTCAGGACTCGTCCAAAAACTTCCCGACGCGCCTCCGCGACCGCTGCGGGAACGAAGATACAAAATATATAGGGGGTTCGAGTATTCGTCACCGCATTCCGATCAACTAGAGTCCAAGGAGCGTTCGGAAGGACAAAGTCACCCGTCAAGTGTCAAGCGAGGCGCAGAACCGGGCATCCCCGGCCGGTGTCACCCTCGCGCTGCGCTCAGTACGAAGAGCGGTAGCGCGGCGCCAGCATCGTGCGCAGCTTCTTCAGCTTGCTCATCAGCTGGTTCTGTTTCTTCTTGAGCTTCTCGCGCTCCAGGTCCTCGAGGTGCAGCTTGCGGCACAGCGAAGCCGCCTCGCGGAGGATCACCACCTTGGGCGCGCGCTCCTTGTCGCGCGTCGCCGGGATCTGCTTCTTGAGTTCGTCAAATAGGTTCTTGAGGCCGATGCGTCGCAGGCGCTCCATGTCGTTGTGAATGGAGCGGCGCTCGATGTCCGGCGTCTCGGTCTCCGAGTCGGTGTCGGTGTTGGAGCGGCGCGGCCGACGAGCAGGCGCTCGCGCGCGGCGCCGGCCGCCGGACGAGACGCCGGGCGGTGGCACTAGCCGCTTGCGGGCAGCGGGCCGTGCGCGCGGCGCCACTGACGTCAGCATGGTGCGCTGCAAGTGGTGCTGCTGGTGCGCTGACGGCGCTAGCGGCAGGCTGGCCGTGCGCACCACCTCGGGCGGACTGCTGCCCACGGACACCACATCGATCTCCTCCTCTGCAACAAGAGAGATCACCTTTAGTCGGGCGGAACATCGTTCCGGACGACGGAGCTCCGCTTTCATTCATAGCAGATTACGCGCGCGCATCACCGCGATGGACGGGCACGGGCATCGATTGTCGCGTCGTAGTGTAAGTAGTAGTGTAGTGTAGTATAGTGAAGTGAGCTAGTGCGAGGTCCGGAGCGGGGGCTAGACCTAGTCGGAGAGATGCGGCTGCAGTGTTCGGTTGCGCGGGGTGAGGGGCGGCGGGGAGGTTGTTGACCCCGGCGTACTACCGCAGCGTCTGCCGCCATCGATCCAGACGCCTGACGTCACGGCGCGCCATTCGCGCCAAAACGAAAGCGCATGCGCGGCGCGATGCCGCAGCGTCCGCACTCAATGGACTCCGGATTAGCGCGCGGTGGACACGCTTTCCGGCCCCTGCCGCAACCATTTAACAGAGCATTGATTCGGAATTAGCGTCACGCAAGAGTTGCACGATAACGAGGCCGGCCGGCTCGCGCGTCGACCGGCTCGACCGGTATGCCACGGCGCTCCCGTCTCTACTATCGATCGACTCCCGCCGGCTAGGTTCGCATGTGTGAGGCGTACTGAGTTGCATGGCGTCAAGCGTGACAGCCTGAACACGGACGCTTCTCTATAAAGTATTACAATATACCTTTTTTTTTTTTAGAACCGAAGCTATGGGGTGTGGAGTTCCCAAATGTACAGGTTACCTGATAAGTCCTACACAACTCATCCGAAGCGAAAACGATCGCCATTATTACGGTAGCTAGTGTAGCTACACTAGCTACCTACGAGTATACGGAAGCGACCTGAATTCCGTACGATTCGCAATGCGGCGATAAGGTGCGATAATAACACGGGAGATTACAGAGCTGTATGAATGGTCTCAGCTAGGGGTAAGTAAGTAGGTAGGTACATGAATGCGGCACTCGCGATCGCATTGCACCCAAGTGCGGATGCAGACGTTAGGCCGACTCGTGTTTACGGCGTAGTGTGCATTTCGTGGAATCGCATCGACCGCCGGCCGCACTATCCGGTTACACCAACAAATAATTATGTCAGCGGTTCATTGTGATTAAAGGTTACCGGTTCGGAGCTATTTACGTAGCCAGCAAGGACGAGAGTCGTTTAAGTACTCGCTGTACTTAAGCACTAGAAATAGAAACAAGTTACGTGGGCAGCTGTTCGGAGCCATTACGAAACGCGATTCAGGGACGAGCGAAATTGTATTCTCGACTGCGCATTTTCTGAGCGTAAAAATTGCGCATCAGACACATTTATCGAACAGGCGGCGATAAATTTATACACCAACGCGATCTTTTTACTACATTTCCGCATAGTTACGCGGTCGCTTATCGTGGTTACGCGTCGATCTAATTCGAGTATCGGCGCCTGTCGTCAAACACGCCCCGCTTACGTCTAAATCTAGGCGTGGGCCTGTTGCTATGCCTATCCTATATCAAATGTTAATGCCATTAGACACACCCCGATTCTTCAAGTTAAATAGGCCAGTGAAAAGTTTAACCTCACTCTAGTTGCAGAGGAACTCACTCAGAAATAAAAGCAGGCTTGGCAACCCTGGCAATGTCCGAGTCGATTTCCACGTGACGATTTTCTCCTGGCGCCAGTGCGATTAACGGACTCGAGAGTATTTGTTTCAGCCCTGCGTGTAAACCGATATGGGCGGTATTGTCGTGGTGTGCCGCCGGGATCCGGTCTAGTGCATATCTATTATATCTCCATCACTCGAGACGCGATTCTCAGATACGCCGTCGCTGCCGCCGTTCCAATTTTAAACGATACCAGAGATAATCCGCTTTTTATTGTCAGACTGGTGTGCTGGCGGTAAAAAAAATCTAGAGCTTTCTCCGCGTTATTACATTGTAAGTACGAAGGTTTTTATGCTGACCGTCTAACAACATTGCTTCGATAAAAATTAAATAGGTAAGCTCTTGTCCTATGGGCAGAGCTAGTTGCAGGCTCAGCTGATTAGTCACAGTTTCTAGGTACGAACTCGACCTGCCGCCGTGAGAACTACAGTGGGTGAGTCAGAGGCAATCCCAACTCTTGATTATACAGATCATTCTATATTTTGACTGCGACTCGGAAAAGTTTCCCTAAATATAAATCATTCCTAATTCCTTGCAGAACTCCCCAAGCCTGAAACAGTTTCAGGAAACCGCTGCATTCGTCGGAATTGAAATAAACTCGGCACGGAGTTCGATGCAAAGATGGAATTTATCTCGTGAAATTAAACATTTTTGTTTAAATAATGGTAACAGTCTGCGGGGGAAAAGATTCGATTGAGATGGAATTTGTAACTTCTTTAATTGGACGAGATGGAAAGGTTCGCTTTCAAATCTCTAGGTATTTATGAATAGTGCGTTCCGATGCTCGATAAAAAAACATCGATAAATCAACGAAAGCTGAAAAACGTTGAGTGGAAGGAAAACTGACAGGTGTCAAAACAAACAACAAATAGTTTGCAAATGGAATGCGATGGGCACAATGGTGTCGCCAAGTGTGACCTGGTAAGCGGGGGCTGAGTTCACGCCTGGTTGGCCACGACTTCGAGGCCAAGTTCACTGGCATTTGAGCGCGATAATTAAAAATTATCGTGACGCGCAAGGCGCACGCCATCTTATACAGCATGCTCGGTAATGCTATACACGACAATTAAAAAACTAGTTTATGGGATCGCCATAGACATGAAAAATGAACGATATTAGTTGAAGCAGACCTATTCACTAGTCATATTTTAAAGCGATTATCTTTATTTTTATCAGGCTATTACGAGGATATCGGTTGATAACTTTGAGCATTTTAAATTTTTACGTTAGACTGGACATTTGGTAATTTTGGTAACTGTTTAAAATGTTATAAATAATAACTTGCAGGCAGCGTACGATGATGCCGTGTAAAATAGTAAAACCATTCATAGTCATGGAATTTGTTCAAAAATATGATACCTAATTAAATTATTATCAAATATTATTTCTCGCTGATAAATTGACTGGTTTATTGTTTGAAATGTGTATAGATATTATGTACTTCGAAGGTACCTGCTTCGAGGCATGAAAGCGAGATTAACACAGAATCGAGCGCGACACACGTTGCCTATTTGCTGAGTGGGCGCGATAGGCGCTAAGCAGAGATAGGCTCACAGCACACGTTATTTCTGTTTTATTACGCAACCGCAAAAACTCGGTCGTCTAGTCGTTTCTGGGCCACTTGTAGTTCGGACGGACTCCGGTACTCGAGATCTATCGTAGCGCTAAAATAGACTCTGCCATATACCGTGTAGGTAGGTACATGATGAAGAATATCTACCGATATGACCTTGGACGGAGTCGTACGCGCGGAAGTTCACGGACGTGCGCATTATGCGTGCGTTTTATATTCTGACTATTTGTGACGCAACACTTTTTTTGAATAAGTGGGTACCTACTTAACATATTATTATATTAGGAGAATTTCACACGTGACTGAAGTTCGCTTGATTAGCGTTTGGGCCCAATCGAGAAAATAGATTCTGTTGTGAGTGATGTCAATGAGTTCCATAACTTGTCGATGTACCTACTACTGTCACAAAGCTATTGCATAATGAAAGGGCTAGGGATGTGCTGTGCCAGGGTTTCCTACTTTATCGATATATTTTAACTGGCGGAAAAACTCATAGGAGTAGTTCACATAGGAACTAAAAATTTACAATTCATGTTACTAGCCGTCACCACGCCCATCGCGACGACAGATCGAAAAACCGGTTTGAAAACATTCAAATATAATAATGTACCTTACCTACCCGATTAGTATTACGAAACACTAAAATACTCCACGGTCATGAATATTAATTTATCATCATCATCACGTGTTTGAACGATCGAAGTGAAGATGGCATAACACATTTATCTTGTTGCGATGTAATATATTACTTATCAGCATCCAGCGTGGCTTTAAGTTTGTTTTTTTTCGTGATAAGACAATACACATTTATGTTAGGGTGTCACGTTGTAGTATTACTATTGTTATCGGCATTGATAATGCGAAGGTCACTCGTAGGCCAAGATGGCGGCAATATAGGTAAGTAGGTACATCAACTTCGTTACAATCCCTATACATCACGAATATCACATTCTTATACTGATTGTTTAAATATCTAAGTACATAGGTATTTCGTAGGCGATAACGCTCAAGGTCCTTTCAAGAAATACCTACAGTTCTACGCATACCTACTTTACTTCACGCTGATGTGGATTGATGTATTTTATCAGTAAATTTGAAAATATGACTTTTAATATTCTGACACACTAACCGAGTCGCGATTACATTTATTTTCAACTTACGTTAGTCATCTTTGGTAGGTTCTAGGTGGACATAGCCACAGTAGACAGTGTAGGTTAGGTACATATTTAGAAAATTATACGTTTTATTCTAATTTCAATAAGATAATTAGCTATAAACTCCCAAGAACTAGGCTGATAAGTCTGATAATATATTAATTCATTTAGTAATAGTTAGTAAAATATTAATGCCAGAGGCCTAAATTAAACGCCCAAGAATCTATATTTTTATATGGTACATGTTTCACATAAAATAACAAAGTTTGCGCGAATTAGAACCGCGCAAATTGCTTTACTACGCACTAAAAGTCCATGCGATTTCGCCTCGCAACAGTCCCAACCCAACTCAATAAAACTCTTTGGGCAGATAAAATTTAGCAAAAACTTTTCTAAACGATACGATTACCATGAAATTATTAACGAAAATGCCGCTAAAATGAATATTTATTTTTTATTAGACGATCACATTATTTAAGATGCTTTTATAATCCAAAAAGTGTAGCGAATATCAAACTAATATGCGAATACTGAAACTTTGCTCAAAATTTAAACACATTTAAATTTCAGTGTCATATTTTTACCTTGCCCATTACTACGAGATGGTAATAATTGAAGCATGAACTTAATCCAAGTAGCGTTTCAGTATTCAAGCGTAATAATCTTAAAAATTAATGAAATACTAGTTAGGGCTCCAGTCTCTCAGAAACTGGCACGCAGCCTTGGCTCACTGATTGATACTAAAATGTTTAGGCCAACTGAACAAACCGGATCTTTGTGGCCTAAATTGCCCTTATAGGAGCTTGTAATTCATAGGTAAACCAGTGCCCCACTTACCACATTTTAAGAATCCAAATACCTTAGGATCTAGCTGTCTAGCATACTTCATTTAGTTAGATATAGATAAGGTCGTAATTCAGTACCAGCCTTATTTATACGATTATCGAAATAAAATGGACCAATATTCGTAGTTGATGACAAAACTATCGATATTATTTTTTAATGCAACTCACAACACTAGTGTATCGTCAATTAATTTGTTACAACTTTTGAGATAACCACAACAAGAGCGTAGGTAGTAGTACTACGAAACTAACTATGATATTTCTGACGCGAAAGTGTAGAACTACTAGGTAAGTTCTGCTAGTTCTACTTCTACACCTACCGTTGGCTGTTCGTAATACAGATCGAACGCATTTATTATTGCGTAGGTAACGTACATACCTAACTACTGTCCGCTCGATACTCGATAGAGTTGGGACACGTCGCTAATTTGCACCGTGACTACGATAGTTCCGTAACGATGTTTGCTCGCTCGGAACAGCGACCAGTCGGCAAGTATAAGAGATTTGATCTTATGTTTAAGACGTCCAATGTTCATGTCCATTTGTAATTAAGACCGAATCCTATTTGTTACAATCAGATCGGACGGCCGCGTCGTTCCGGAGTGATCTTCGATCACGATTATTGAGACTCTGTCTATCAAATTGTCATCCCAACTAGACGAGCCGCGATCCAAACCGGTCCGGTGGCGAGCCGAGCGAGCTTCATTTCAATGAGATTCCATTTCATTCCGCTGCATTCTTACACGAGTAACGGACTAGACGAGCCGAGATTACAGACTGCAAGCCAACCGTAAAGTAAACCTTGCCCACTTTAGTACCTCCGTCGATTCTAACTTAAATTAAAAACATCAGACTTGTTTTTTTTTCAGTAAAAGCTGCGCAACAAGTTTTTAACTGTAAACAAATCGTCCGCATTCGTGTGAGCTAACACTATGCCCATCGCGACATTCGCGACATTCACGAGTCGCGACCTTACCCACTGCTCTCGATGATAACAAAATAGCTGTTCAATTATGAGCTAAATCTAATATACCAGTGTACAACGATGCACTCGTATCTGCAAGCGACTTAAGGTCAGTCGTCGTAATATTAAATCACGTAATAAATATGCACCGAAGAAAACGGTTGAAGAATTTAACGCGTGCAATCAATCATACAATGTTCTAGCTGTATTTTTTAATTTGCAAGTATAAACAGCTAATAAGTTGACTTTAAATCTAATCAAACAGTAAATTGAAGTTAATCATGAATGATGCATTTGTATGGAGGTCGGTCATATTCGATAGAGTGCAATTTATCATTTTAATGGGCTCCCGAGGATATTAACCCTGCAGCTGGCGGGAAACGCCAATTCGCGTTCGGAGGATGCATCAAGGTCGGGACGTCTCGGTCGTCGTACTTACGACCTTAGACGCTAGCTTAGGGGTTCATTATGGGGTAAAGCAATTTAACCCGTAGGTACTTTAATTAAGCGTCAATTGTGAAATTTGTGAACAAATATTGCGTAATCTGACAATAAGGTAGGTTGCTAGGTTGAGCCGTTCAAGGTCGCAATGGGCGAAGGTTCCGGAAGAACAGAATCACGGGTGAGTCTAGACGCAGCGGGGAACGCGGGATGACGGTCGATACTCGCAGTTTCCCGCGCTCGCCATACGGCGCCTGCGTCCTGAATACACACCCGGTGAAGCCAACTTGCCAGTTGCCGCCTACTTAACGATATCTTGAAAGTTACTTGCGAAATGCAGAGTTGAGAGCATTTAGAATACTCCAGTGTTTGTGTTGATATAAAACCTACATTATTAGTGAAGACTTTGTAAGGCAGAAAAATATTAGGTAAAAAATTAACACCAAACATGTAGGTTCTACAAGTTTGATTACCTACTAAGCCCAATTGAAAGTTATGGTGGGAAGGGACTGTAAAAATATTAAAAAGAATAAGTAAGAAGTACATACCTGATTCACCAGAGTCTGAGGGTGTTTGTACGCCGAGAGAGTCGAACTGTTGCCGTGCTGTGTACGAATGGTCAGCAGCCACCGCTACTACGGAATCTCTTAGTAGACGACGCGCTGTATTCGCCACGTCTACTGCATGTCGGAACGGAAGATGATCTTCAGGATCTCCGTCTAAGGAAGGTGGAGTATCCGGCCTCGTTGGCGACATATCCCGCCGGAGAAGGCTCTGTCCGGGCGGTATGAACTCTGACGGCACGAATGTGTTGCTCGGTTGTAAGTCGGTACATGATCCGGCCCACATGCAGTCATGGAGAACTTTGATTTCCTTGTGTGGTTCCTCCGGTGTTTCTATTATACCCCAATCTTCTTCGCTATCCTGAAGCGAGTCGGAGTAGCTGGCGGGCTGGACGATGTCGAGCCCGTCCGCTTCAGACTGCACTTGTATCCAGAACTCGGAAGTTTGAGTCAACCTCACCGACTCCTCATCAAGATTGTCCCACAAGTTAAAGTCCCACGGCGGCGACATTTTTACTTCTAAGTTTATAACTAGTTTTAAAGCTAAGACGAACTCGTCGATATCACAGGCAGGGCCCTCTTATCACAGGGACGATGCGCGCGATGGTTTCACACGCACACCGTCTGAAACAATACACAAAATAACATTTAGTCGAAAGCTCAACGCACTACCTTATATCCTGTGGCACTATATAAAGTCAGCTGATAAAAAAGTACAAGTTTAAAACACAATACGAACATAAAACTAATGTGGGCACTTTAATAAGTATAGGAACGGATTATATTCGGTCAAATAATTCAAGTTTTGATGAGCGAACTAACTTTGTAGGACATGTCAAATAACACTAGAGGAATCAGCAGGTAATCAACTGCTATACAGTTACGTATCTATTGCACAATAAATTTTCAAAGTTGTGTAAATATAAATACTCGATAGTAAAATTAATTAAATAGCCACAATAATATTGAGTTACGTACACACAATGTGGTTTATTTACTATTTACCTACACTTATAGGTTTTTGAATAAATATGACTTGTATTTATTTACAAACAATTCGGAGAGACACTTTCGCACTCTATGACGCCCAAAATCGTACTGAAGTCTGGATGCGAATTCAAAGTATTTTTAAATAGGTAGGTACCTTACATACTTAGTACATTGTCCTTGCCTGTTCTTAGGTCTCCCATTTTGTAGTTACATACCTACTACTTATTGCGTCTAGTCTTCCGCCCGCGACTATTATCGATATTTTTAGTTCTGCACCCCCGGCCCATCTCTAATCTCGCAAGCTTTTGCGCGCATCGTATCAGGTAAGATTTCCGTAGTGTTTTTGTTTACAAGCGCAGAATGGCGCGAAATGAGTGTTTACTAATAAAGCAATTGAACATGAAATTTTCCCGCTATTTTGCGTCTGACCGATAAATTACACAATGGGTGAAATACCGATCTACACAGCATACTTACAGATACGTATAAGTAGTAATTGTACATATCTACCGAAGTCAATACATATATCTACCTACCTATAAAATAGGCAAGTAGGTAAGTAGTTAATTAGTCGATAATTACTTAATAAGCCCTAACCATAACCGTCATAGTCTAGCTTAAAGTGGGTCAAGAAAAGCTAATTTACAACCTACCTAAATTTAATTTTAGGCATAGGATAATAAGATTTACCTACCTACATAATAAGGCTAGACGTAAGTATGTAGGTAATCTACAAGACTGTAAGTAATGAATTATGTTAGGTAGACGCATCATTTAAAAAACAAAAATTCTTACATTACCTATTATTATCGAAATTTGTTGAAATTGTTTCAGTCTTTGTAGAAACTATCATACTTAACTAAAAGTTGCACCAAAGTTGCGCAATACTAGCTAATGCTTATTTTGGTCAAAAATTTATAATAAAACGTTTGTAGAAAAATAACGATAAGATTCAAATAGTATAGGTCCCGTCTCTCTCAGAGCGCTTTTTTTTTAAAGGTTTTTTTCTTGTGAAGCAGGTATAAAGTACACAATAAGCATAAGTACAAGGAAGGTAAAGTAGGTACCAGCAGGTAAAGTAACCTACCCACAATAGTTTTACAAAAAAAACTATATAAACATGAAGTTACATTTAATTTGATGGTTTTACAAGTCGGCATTGGAGCCAATCGGAGGTAATATTCTAAGGAATTTGGGCGCTGCCAATTCGCAGAAAACCCCATTACACTATGCCGGCAGGCAACGCCCCGCGCAATCTTACCGCGGAGTATAAAACATAGGTAGGTACCCGCAGAAGCTATTGAAGGGAATTCCTGAACCAGCTAGCTCCATACAACCACATAAAATCGAATCGCGAACACTCACCAAAAAGTTTTTGCGCAAAAAGCAATCCGGCCGCGACCGGCGTATTTCACAATTTTACACAAAATTCTTCAAAATCTTCGACAAAGTTTTTTTCGTACGCACTGAGTAACACTCACTGAGAATATGAAAACGGTTATACTGTGTAAATTACTAAATACGATACTTCTTCCAAGACCTCCGATTGAGTTTGTCAAACACTGAAACATTATTCGGGAGCGGGCCGGGTCTAATGAGAGCCGCGCGTGCAATTCTTGTTGCGCCGTGGACACGACTGACGAAGCGAAGCGCGCGTACTGCCAGCGAGCGAGCGAGCGAGCAAGCGGGCCCGCCGCCGCGGCTGCGGTCGCGGAGCCCCCTGCCCGCGCCTCATACCCGTCTCGAACCGGCGGCGGCGCCCCGCGATATAATAATATATTGCCGGCTTAATCCATGTCATTCAGCTAAATCCTATGAAAATATACTAGAAACCATTCCAGAAGGAACCTATACCCAAAAGACACTGAAAAAGGTTTAAGACTAGGCTTTTGTAGACGACATAAAGCTGGATCTTCGCCGCAGTAGATGAAGCGGGGGGCCAACATTCGGTAAGAATACGGTGGTAAGGTTGTGTTGGTGCTGCTTTATAGTGAGCCATGCAAGGAAAATGCTAGTTATGAGCACCTACCTAGCTATATAGATGGATAGTGCCATGGCTGGCGTGGCGTGGGTGACGCGCTGAAGCCGGCCGGCCGGCACAGCGGCATGGCAGGCATGGCAGCGCGGCGAAGGCGCGGAGCGACGCGGCGTTTGGCGTTGCCTGCCGGTCGCGTTGGCTTGGCTTGGCTTGGCTGGCGGGCGTTCGTTGTTGGCTTCATTCGGCTTCTAGCCTCGCTGAGGGAAGGCTGTGTCGCTCTGTTTCTCGCAGCCGCATAACATCGAAGCTTGTCCGTCGACATTCCTGAGTCGGCGGGCGGTTTGTGGCGCGAAACGAGAATACCTGAGCGATTCTGATGAATTGTACCGCGCTATTCATTATACGTCTGGACTGCAAATAATATTGGCCTTGGGCTACCGTCATCCAGTCAGTAGGTACACTTAGTATACCTACCTACTAGTAGGGACCAAATGTTTTTGACCTGTGACATGCACAGGGGTCAATAGATTTGGTAGAGCTTGCCTGACCGTTTAGCTTTGATCGATTTATGATAGTTTATTTTATATCATCGATGTCCGGCAAAAAGTTCGCGTCCGACCAAATGTTCGCATCCGTCTTTTACCTACTTGAAATAATAGTCACCTAGTAAAAGTACCTATCTACCAACTTCTTTTTACTACTGTTTTACTACTTTCAGAATAGGTACTTAGTTGATAAATCATGGACTACCTACCTACTGCATTTCTAGAAGTAATTCAAAACTGAACACGTGAGTACAACAAAAAATTTGCGCGACCAAAAAACTTTTTTTTAACAAGGGCTGTAAAAGGTTTTGTTGTATTCAAAGGCATATATGCAAAGGGAACAAATAGTTAATCCCGCATTAACCAACCCTACTCACTTTCCCGCTATTGGGGTCAACGACCCTGCATTCCTAGCGTTCCGTAAAAAAAACACCGGAATCAGCATTGCCTGCCAATATCCACAGTTCGCACTTGCTGAAGTTTGCGAAGCAGCTGAATTTTGTAGGCGTAGGTAAAATATTACAATAGAAAAAACTACCTACGTAGATAAATAAATAAATAAATAAATATTCACGGACACTTAACACAACGCCTTCTAGTCCCAAACTAAGCAAAGCTTGTATGATGGGAACTAGATGGCTGATAGAATACATACATACATTTTTTTTTGTAAATACATACTTATAATACATAGAAACACCCAGACACAGAACAAACATCTATGTTTACAACACACAAATGTTTGTTCTCGGTGGGGATCGAACCCACGACCCACAGCACGGAAGGCAGAGCTACTACCGACTGAGCCATGACGCCTGATAACAGCAGAGTTGTAGGTAGGTTATTAATATTGTTGCTTTTCAAATAAGTTGATTATAGTGGTGAAACAAAATAATTAAGTAAGCAGTTACTCTTGTTAATAGTGCCTAACAGTGATCTTCTAAAAAATATTTTGTGGTTTTAAAATTAAATAATAAGTAGGTATAATTTTCTTAGTCAAATCATATATTTTGACTGCACTTCAAAACGAACGGTTATATTCTGTCATTCATGCTCAACTTTATTATTATTGAACTTTTCATCCTCACACCAAGGAAGTGAAAGATTTATTTCTTTAGATGACTTTGCATTATGCTAGCTGTCACAAAAACTCTTTACAAATTAGATCAAAATATAAAGAACTGTGCCTACCTGCCCCCTCCAACGACCCTTCAATTAAATTCACATTCACTCATCCCTTAAAAAAAAAATAGAGATAAGCAGGAAAACTTGAAAGCATGCATACTTTAAATGTAACTTATTAATAGTAAGGGTTGTCCGTCAGACAATTGGCTACTTAATGTACAGTTTTAAAATATTTTAATATTCATTTCTAACATAAAAAACTACGCGCCAGCCTATTTTAAACCTTACTTAAATATGAATAAAGATGATGGTTATACGGTAAATGCGATTTATAAATACAGGGTAACGAACGACATCAAAACCCGTCATAATCCGTGCCATAGTCAAACGTATTTGTCTAGGGTTGGAACTGTCACGTTTTTACAACGTGTCACTCTATTATTTTGACAAGTGAAACGGTTTTGATGATCAAAGTGAATAGCAGGTTCACTGCAATGGATTTATTAACCTTAAATTTAATTAGGGAAGATATACATTTAAAATGCACGAGGGCTGGAATTTTTATAAAACATCTAATGTCATACGTATTTTATTTCCTGCTGGGTATTTCTTCCGTTGACAATAAAATTCAACTCTTTTACGTTTATTCAGAGGTTCATCAAGTAATTTTTCACAATATATTCCTTAGAATATGTTGTGGATCGATGATCTTTCAAATAATAATCACAATAATAATCACAATACTTGTTCATTTCTTTCGTGTCTCGAAAATTTACAAATCAAAATAATACAACAGATTTGCTATAAAATTATTCTAGAAAAATCTACTCGATGTTCTTTATTATGTGACCTCTCAGCGTCTCTTCTCAAAAAACCATTGTACCTAGTGTTAGCATTATCACATAATAAAATTTTGTTCAATAATAATAGCAAGCACGGGACCCTAATAAATTATTATTTAATACAAATCACGCTTTAGGGTAGTAATGGCTTTGAGTCATAACAGGAAGTGAGATTATCCTCATTATGTGTTAGAAAGTGTCGCTAATCCCTTTTATGAAAAGGTTAGCTGTTTTATAAAAAAATGCGCTTTAATGGTTAGTGGATGTGCGGTGCATTCGATCTGTCACTGTCAACCAAATATAAATATTTTGTGATTTATTTCTTTGCAAGCTTGCAAGCTTTTTATGAGCTTTTATATTTTGAAACTTTTGCCTACATAGGACCAACCGTCCTGGCTAGACCAAAGATACGAGTTAATAACATAAAAATTTTAATATTCAGACCTCTGCCAATAAACCATACACCAAAAAGTACACCTTGTTTGAATTCCCACGACTTGGCTACTCTAATTGAATGGGTACCGATATCACTTCCTTACTGATCCTCAATCCTTAAGCAGGTGTCTCTATTGCGATTTGAGAAACTCCCACGATGTTTCATTTAACAACAATGACTCCAATGTTCGTAGACGCAGTTGCTGTCACTGTCATGACGGGTACCTTTCTAAAAATATTTTGGCTTATCATTGTCAGTACCTATTCTGATACTGACTGATATTACTGATGCAATCTCTACATTGCTCCTCACTATACTCCTAATAACTTTTTCTTCTGTATTCTTTATACTTATAAAGCTTTAAATGAAAAATGCCCAATGTCCATTAATTTTAGATTTTCTGTTAAGAAAATTATTTCTTACCACTCCTACAGAATGCCTTAGTCCTTCAATACGTTTGGGTTTATAATACTTATCTACCTTACGTAAAGATTTGGTACTAGGTATTTAAAATGTCATAAAGAAAACAGCAAAATACTGTTTTAAATTATCCTTTGCCAGTAGCTACCGAACAAACCACCGACTCACCTACCACATCCACAAAAATATTAGGACAACTGTTATCATTAAAATTTAGTAAAGCTATTTAGGTGTAATGGGTAGGTATAGGTACGTAAAGATACCTAGTTGCGTAAAATTAGCTGGATGGCATTTATCAGTTTTTCCTTATCAAATAGTACCTAAGCATTAGGTACGTGTTTAAACTAGGTATTGCTGGATAATGAATGCTTGGACTTTCCCCAGAGAAAAACAGTTACATTTTGATATTTTTCCTTATATTTTATGCATTTTACCTCAATATAGTCAGCCCATGAATTGAAAATAGCTATTTGCATGTATGGTTTAGTTAGGAGTGATACCTATAATTACAACTATATAATATTGCCTAAGTATATTGTTTTCTTCTTTATTCTTGGTGTACAATAAAGATATAACTATCTATATTCATGCACTGTATTTGTATTTCACATGTACGCACGTATAGAGATTTGAAAACAAAAACTGTTTTTTTTATATTTTTTAAGTGATACGTATGATAACCAGATAAGAGATCGTTGTTTTACAACTTGTCGCTACTTTGCGTAGATAATCCAGCGCCTGCGTTCATTTATTTATGACATTGTGAAAATGGATCGCCCTTTTCGTATTAGTATTCCACCTACGTTCACGAAGTCTCGAGTTTAATGACAAAAAACGTAGGGTGACAAAGGCTGAGGAACCGCCGCCTCTTATTATTTTGCTGTTGCTATGCTCTCGAACATCGATGGTCGATGAGGGTCGATGAGAGGGTAGGTAATGGAAATTTCTCTCACTTAATTAATTACGCCGATATTAAAAAAGAAATCGCATAAAATCCCCGACAAAAAGAGCGAACCAAATAATATTAGGTATCCGGCTTTTCAGTCCAAATAATAGCGTAAAGGTACATCCCTATTTCAAGCACAGCCGCTGAGAATTGTCTGTCGAATCGAAATGACAGACAGAGGCCATAAATAGAAGAAGACGAAAGAAACTACTGCTGAAAAGCTATAGAAAGTACCTAGTAAGAGCAAGGTACCTACCCACCTAATTAATTTCTAAGTTATGTTACCATGCTATGTTACATGCAGTGGAATTCAAATTGATTCACCAAAGAGATGCGCACTAAGAAACAAGTTTTTTTTTTTAAATTTAATAAATTCATAAATAACTTAGCACCTACGCAATTCCACTTTTGCGGACCAATCGATTTTAAGCTTCGTACACCATGGATAAAGTAACGTCTAGTGATGTGTTTCAAAATCGCGGGAAAAACTAAACTCCTTATCGAATTTTATCACACGATAATACATTTCCTTGACAACTATCTTGAGCTTCGCTACAAATGCTACAATTTATCATTTAAAACTCAAAGTGGCCGATACGCGGCCCATTTCGGGACTATCGAAACGTTATCTATCTGATAACAATAATACTCGTAATTTATAAGTAATTGGGTTAACAAGATAAAAAGGTCTGAGAATGTGTCGTTATTTCGAAGAAAATTCCTTTGATACAACTGAGTAATTAGTTATGTTTTAAATCGGTACCCAACCCACCAACCGATATATTATTATTTTTAATTATATCGATGTACTACCCACCTATGAAATTACCGATTTAGTGGTAACTAGTGGTAAGTACATACATGCTTACTTACCTTACTTATTTTTCAGCCATTCAACGTTGTCCCACTGTAAGGCAACGTTAAAGGCTTTAAAAATAAAGTTGAACTGATTCGGAAGAAATCGGGTGTTCACATCAGGTAGGCGATAGCCGTGTTCCATCGCTTAGTTGTAAAATAAAGTTTTGTCTACGAATTTTAGAAAATTGTTTGTGGCATATTTATGGTCTAAGTAGGCAGTAGGCGGTATTCACTCGCCTGTAAGGAAAGTACCTAAATCTGTGACTGAAGCTACCTCGTAGGTAAATTTTTAGGTGTTTACATAATTTAGTGCCCTCTATTTTGTAGTAAGTTATCTTTGCACGATGTCTATCGTTTTAGTTTAAGTTATACGTCTGTATTAAAGGTTTGTTTAAACAGTTTATAAATTTTAACTTTTACGGATTCCACGCATTGGGAATATGGGAACTTGTGGAACTTACCTACTCGTACTATAGCGAGCCTATAGGATAAAAAGCTTCGTGTCTCTGACTGAAAGATAGAAAAGAGTGTTTTTTCCTTTTCGTGAGTACCTAGATACTCATAAAGGAGTTTCTGTTCATCGAGCTGCTTCTTATTTCAGCATTGATCTAGTCTCTAATTCTCATAATAAATGAAATTGAATTTGAAATCAGAGATACCTACCAGAATATCTGAAGGAAAAATCAGCTTCTTTTAGACAGTAAATTTATTCTTAGAGTTCTGAGATTGAATATAAGTAAGTACGTATATATTATTAAACAAACTGCAACTTGCAAGTTCTATTTACCTGAACGGCAACATCAAATCACGTGAAACCACTGGACTAAATCAAGATATACTGGCACAGGTCAGGCATAGGCACTGAGGGCCTAGTACGAGTTTTGGTGTGTAAATATGGTGTGAAACGTCTGACGCCCAGCACACCAGTGGGCGCTGATTTGTGTGAAGACACTGAGCGAATGTTTTGAGAAGCTTGGTAACCAATCCCGTACTCGTATATCGAGCTTCGCAAAGAATACGCTCAGTGACTCCATATACCGCGTTCACACTATGCTCATGCCGCTGCCGGCATTATTGCCGTGGACTTACTGCCACAGCAACATCGCCTTTATTCTCACTAGGGAGCTAGGGCATGAACTTGGTCCGGGAGCCGAGACAGAGGCATGGTCGTGTTCACACTATGCTCGTGCCCACTTCCCTGCCGACTGCGGCAAAGTGTGAACGCAACAATACAAATCAGCGCCCACTGGTGTGCTGGGCGTCAGACGTTTCACACCCACACTATACACTGAAAACTCGAACTAGGCCCTCAGCGGGCAAGCAGAACCCGGCGAATTCATCTAGTTTAAATCTGTCTGGCACGCGAAGCGTCAATAATTCACCCCGTACCCTAGCTATTCCCGTAATTCATCCAGGAGTACGTTCTGTTAGGAGGGCACCGTTCCTGGACGCTGTGGACTCCAGTATCTATGTAATACTGGAGTCCACAGCCGACATAATTAAAGCACTATTTGGATGGGTGACTGTTAGTGGCATTCACATCTGAACGCTTCTGTGCTTCGGAGGGCACGTTAAACTGTCGGTCCCGGCTCTAGCAGTCGTTAAGCCATACCGGAGGTCTTAAGGCGGCCTAAAAACTCCGTCAACAGAGTTGAAATCATAGTAAAATCCCGTTTTTAGTACAAACTATGTTCATAACCGATACCTAGCTTCAAAAATGATTATAATAACTGAGTCCAGTTGTTGGTTTCTCCAGGTTTAGGTCGATCGATGCTGCAGCAGCTATTAGTGTTGAGTTCATTACTGATCGCCCTCCATTTGTTCATTAGAGCATCGACGTCTCACTTTAGCGTTTTCGAGATATTTGCGCCTGTCTTTATTTGTCTGAGCTGGCGATACTGAACACTTTTACAGCAAAGTTGACTTTCTACAGAAAACTTCGAAAAGATTAGAAAAATGCCGATACAAATGCGAAAAAAAGTGAAAAGGACAGGTTATTGTAAGGTGCTTATATTTTAGCGGAGTACCCGTAATCGAAACTAATACTTAAATACTCTGAGGCGTGCTACAATTTATCAGTCGAAAATTTATCAACGAAGTAATAATAGCACTTAGAAAATAAGGCTTCCCGCAATTCATTCCTAAATTGATTTCGGAAAGTAGAATCTTTCGCTTGGCTCTTGTTTCAAAACAGTTCTTCCAACGAAATCATAATCCGTACTAAATTTGAATGAATGTTTAATAATATTAACTCGAACGCGTTGAAATCTTTCAGGTCTACGTACCTACTCGTAGTTTTTGAGCGTCAAATCGGTGACTCAATAGTCATGATCACATCCCACGTTCACGATATAAATATTTCAAATGTAGTATTGTCTAATAACGAGTGACCGCATTTACTCCTAGCGTTCCGCGATAGTGACGTTCCTGGATCTAGACTAAAAGTTCTGCTTTATCTAGGTCAGGTTTCAGTTATTTCCGTCCGGAATGATGTAACAAAAACACATTTTTCCGCTTGCAATTCCTGCATTTAAATAGCTATAACTATATATTAGCACACCGGCGACGTATATACGAATTTCTTTGATTTTCTAGCGACAGCCGTGGGTGTCTTCGACTCGTTGCCAACTAGGCCATAATGTCTCCAATTCTTCTTACCACGTGCTGTGTTACATTTAGTTAGGTGTCGTACATTTCTTCTTTTACTGATTAAATCTTAGCTTTCATGTTTTTAATGCAGGTTTTAATGATTATTCCAAAAACTTCCTCTTCTATATCGAAGCAATCAGACTACAGACGACAGCCAGTAGAACTCTTGCCAAAAATGTTACGACTGTAATGAAGCGTAAGTAAGTAAAACAGGATATGCCTTTGATAATAATGCGGTTTTTATTTGAAGTCGAGAAACTGATTGTTATTGGTAAGCGAAATACGGATTTGGTGATAACATCAACTAGATTGATCACATTGATAAGAACTAATATATTTGAGTGCATAATGTGCTATCAAACGATGGAAAGTGGGATATAGGTTGGTGATAATAATCGTAATTAATTACAAAAACCCCCTAAAATATGATTGGTGCGGCTTGGATCAATATAAATAAATGCGCCTGCAAATAGGTTGGTACAAAAAAGGAGTTACTGAATACAAGCCTTATGTTACAAAGTCCAAAAAGATTTTAACCTGGCCAAATTATTTGCATGATTAGAGGTAAAGCTTTGGTTTCATAAGAAACTGTAACCGTCAAATATCGTGGTTCCACTGAGATAGTTTCTGATACCCATCTCTATTGTGGGGTCAGTCTGTCCTGCTGTATTCGCAGACCTCACAGACTATAAATTACGACTAGGATTGTCAGCCAGCTTCCATAAACTTCGATGGACGGAAAGTTTCATAAAGTATAGGTATCGTAAATACAGAATCTGTGTATAATGTGTTCAGCGTAGTAATATACCGTAATATACCGTTGTAGTAATATACCGTAATATACGGTTGTAATATACCAGTCGTGATGTTTTAGGAAACAAAAAGAGGTTTTCCTAACTTGGGACTGGGGACCAAAAGCTTGTAAAGTTTGAAAAGCGTCAATGGACACGTCCCAGCTCTCAAGGCGAAATAATCTCGATTTTTCCCGTGTCTTATCTAAAATTAGCCGATTCTATTGTTTTGTCTGTCGCTTGTGCAACCGCTGCTCGTTAAATGTTTCCTAGTTTATGAAAATAGATTGCGTCTCGCTAATTGTTTCACAATAAATGTTCTTTTTTTCGTGCATTTATTTTTCTCATATAGTTTCTTCATCTACCTACAAAATTGCATAGTTGCATAATGTTTCTAACGTGGGATTTGATAGCACAAAATAAATGTTTTAGATAGGAAGGAATATCATAGGCAAGGGGAATGTATACCTACTTCCTCCATTACTTATTCTGATTTGTGTAATAGAATTCCACATTTCTTTTGATAGAAAAATTTTGACCATCGTCATGGTTTTCTCGCGGCGAACTCCAATGCCGATCACAAAATGCAATTTGCCAGTGGATTTTTTAATAATGTCGGCAAAATAAGTGTTCCGCAGGTCATGAGCTGCATCGCATGCATGCATCGTTATTGCATGCGCCGGCGCACAGTACTATGTCATAAGGGTCACGTCACAATGGAGTCATCCACTTCTCGATAACCGCTGGGAAACAAAGGTTCTTGAATGACGACTACGAAACGAACTGGAAGCACTGTTCGCCCCTAAACTGATGATGAATGGAGAAGCCCCAAATCGTTCTATTTGAATGATATGGGGGAGTCCTATGCTCAGTAGTGGACTTCTTCATAATCGTATAAGTCTTGATAGAGTCGTTGTTACCTGTGGGCAGTGGCTCGCATAACAATCTTCCGCTATTTCTCTTGCAGCTGCTCTTCTGTCGCATTTGTGCACGAGAATATTAATGTCATGCATGGCAGCCTTGATATGTGTGTCTAATGTCCATTCTTACCACTGACAACTATCAAACTTCCAAGACTTGATACCCTCAATATAGATTTTGACATAACAACATCAACCTTCACTGCAGGCTGCCTAAATGTTATAAAGTAACATTCTGTTTTCTATGACTTTTCTTGCCAGTCGCGACTGAAGTAGGTAATTTCATCAAGAAGAACGTTTTAAGGGAATTATAACAAACCAATACACAGTCAAAAACCAATACAATGCGAGTTATGCGAGTTTATTAATATATTTTTCACGAAAACAATTACCCACAAAAAGCGTAGTAATATTCTTCTGTTAAAAGGAAGCGAAAGTGTGACCTCGAGCTTTCGGCGGCAGATATGAAAAAGAATCAATTTTTATTGCATTTTAACTCCTCGGAAACAATACAAAGGTTTTACTACTCATTGTTGTACAGAAAGTTCAATTGTCTTCGGGATATCTCGCCCTGGGACTGTGGAAGTACAGGACGCCAGCGCTGTGGTGCACGCGGTCAATGAACCAACGTAAAATATAATAAACACAAATGATCATAGCATGGAAGATCATTGAATAAACACAGTACTTAGTAGAAATAGGAACACAGTACTAGCCTAATAAGAAAAGTAAAAATGATTTTTTTTTATTCATGTCAGGTAAATGAAAAAATAACAGGTAGGAATAGATTTCTAGATGGAGTAGATAGCCAAATAACAAATTTAAAAAAAAGAAACGATCTCGCCCGCCTTTTGAACGCATCCTTACGCTAGTACTTTGGCGCCAACTTTAAAACCAACGAGCCAAGAAACAGCTAAGAAACGTAAAGTAACCATTAATTGTATTAATACACCGTGACCAACCGAACCTCGATAATTAAGATTATGCTGCAGATACGGTACGGAATTATATTTCCTAGACAGTATTTTACTAAAATACTACACTGGAACCCTTTAAAAATGTGATTGATGAGTAAGCGAATCACAATACAATCTTTGGAGAAATCTTTAGCTCGGCTATGAGCTAATCATCAAACCTCGCCTTTATGGCAAAGTGCTTGCCACGCCACCAGAAAGCAGGCTGGAACAGATATAAAAAATATTCCATGAAGAGCACCAATCTATAACCAATTTTGACTCGTACGTGGCGTGCTGCTCTGAAACTAAGTGTTCTTAGTGGAATGTCTCCTAAAGCACTGACACGGACAGACTCAAACCACAAACTATTTTAATATCATTGATCAAGAACTGACCTATAATAAATTACCCCCGAAGTACCTTGTACGTATTTTCTATGTCTGAAAAGAACGTCTATTCAATACACAAATTTTAGAGATCTTCCCAAATGCTAAAGATACAAAAGTATTAATAATGATGGAAACCTTTAACCTTCAAACACTTTCCATCTCTTTTGATTTTAAACAGCTGTACTTAGGTTCTTATTGACATAACTAAACAATAAGGCTGATTGCTTACTTACGTAACGTCATTTTTACTTTAAATTATTTACCCTTTCGATACCTACTAAGTACCTACTAGGTTATACAAAAGGTATAATGATTCACTCATCAATGTAGAATTTGAACAGGTGCCCGACATGATAGTTGTTCAAACATTTTGATACAAGTAGATAATAATGTTACATCATATGTAGGTGACACAGTTAAAAATGCGAAAGAAAAACTGGTAATAACTAGAGATTTCAGGAGAATTATCTAGTAGTTACAGTTTGTCTGTAGTTTTCAGAAAAATACGAAAGTTGGGCTCAGGGAATTTACACGCATGATTAAGGAACATCAAATAACGAAATGATTGCGTGCATTTTTACGATAGCCTAAGCCAGGCACGTCCCTAACCCGGGCTAACTTGGCTTCCACAAAACACTCTGAAGTCGGGTTTCAGGAATTTTGGAGCATAGTTGCTGCAATCAAAATGACAAAATTTTAAGGTATGTGCGGTTGATAATTTTAGGCTATGTTAGGTCTGTTCCCATCTCGGGCTTTCACAAAACACTCTGAAATGGGAAAATCGCTCACAGGGGTTTAGGCTCAAGATTTTAGGAAGTACAAAAAACGTAATTTTAGGATTCTAGGCTTCTACAAAACACTAAATTCACGCTGTAGAAATTTAAGCCCATGGTTTTAGGAAATCAAATGGTAAGGTGCTAGCTAGGAAAGGGGCTAGCACAGGCATGTTCCTTAACTAGGCTTCCACACTTTACCGATCCCGATATTATTTTTCTACAAAACTCAAATTTCTTCAGAGTCAATTAGATTGCTGCTAGTAAAGAATATTTTAACTTTGATTTTTTACGCGTCTTTTATTGCAATAGCCAACATCATGAACATTTTGATGACTATAATTTGTCAGGTGGGCTATAAACGTCTGTCTGTCCGTTTGACATAAACTGTATGTCACTGTTGTAGATGTTTGCACACTGTCCGACACCTACACGATACCGATATGTCAGGGGCTTGAACAAAAATGTTGGCACCGGCACAGTGTTATAGCATCTAGTGATAAATGTATGTCATTTCCGACGATATTATGTAAGTGTCGTGTCGTTGGCAGTGTTAAAACCACCATAGACAAGTAGGTAGGTATCTATTAAAAGTTGGCGTGGATAACATTATTTATTTCAGTTTCATTTGTCTGTTAAAAGTTCAGTCACCCGGAGCAAAAGTGTTTATGAGGAAATTATAAAAAAATAATGCTATACACCTTCAAAAATCATAAAACCGTAAAAAAAATTTTTGATGATTTATGAGAAACCTGGTGGTAGGTACCTACGGGGTCAGTGGTCACACTACACCGTCGTCGTCGCTTTGAGAATACCTCCGACGCTATCTAGTACTAGAAGCAAAATTACCTAGATTTTAAAACAAGGACCAATATTATGGTGACAGATGTTCGTTTTGATGACATATATTTCACTAGGTAAGGAGTCCAGTGAGAATTAATCATAGCGAGGTGTATTCTTGAAATAAACAAATTAACCAATCAATTCAATGATTAAGTGGCAATAAATAACAATTGCAATTCATAAGAATTATCCGATGATTCACTGACTCTTAATAAAGTTCGTAGACTGGCGTCATAGGAACGGATACATCCTTGCAAATTGTGCATCAGTGTTGCCAGATTGATTATTTGGCTGGAACTTGCTAAAAGCTTTTGGAATAAATGAGACCCCATAGGCTCTTTTTGATGTACTAAATAAGCCGTACTTTGCCCAATTTGCCCATCATCAATGTGGCCAACTCTTCCACACTCTAGCAAAGAAAATGCAACAAGAAACATTAAATTTGACACGCCTGAAGGTTACAACAGTGAAGGTATTTTTGAATTGTGAGAGTCATTTTCCCGTCGCAGATTCTTTTGGTTGGTTCTTCGCATTTTACCACTCTAAAGTAAAGTCTTGTTTAGAGATTACCCTAAAAGAAGTCGCATACCTACTCCAGTTTGAGAAAGGTCTAGACTACCTCAAAAAGTGGTTACATCTATCCAGAAACCGCCTAACCTGGCAAATCCCATGCATTCTAGGGTGAGTGACTCTAGCCGGCGGAAGGTACAAGGTATAATAGGTACTATGATAGTACTGATGTGGGATGTGCGTGGAATACGATGCGGCGTGCGCAGACGCAGCGCAGACTGACACTGGCGCCATATTTATGACGCTATTTCCTGTTGCATTGTTCATAGGGCTGTCTTCTTCTTTTTTTATAGAATTTTTTAGTGGCGTACAATCTGTGCTAAAATTAGGATATCCAATTTTGCCCCCGATTTTGTTGTTGCGTTTTTCTAAGCTGACCTAATATAACAGCAATGTAATGTAACATAAAAGTGTTGCCGTCCCTTTCCCATAAACTGAAATCACAAAGACGACTGTGAAGCTGGCAAATTAGGTTAGTTTAGAAAACGCAATAGCAGAATCAGAGGCATTGATGAATATCCTATAGGTCCAATATTTAACTGGAAGTTTTACAAACCGTAGTCGCCTCTTAAATAGGCGGCTGGCGGTGGTAGGTATCAATTTGACCATTCAACTCTCACATCTTAAGTTTTTGGAACAATGGGTCCAATTCAGCACACGTAAAGGAAGTCGCGACGGCTGTCGGCGTTTTTGAAAATTCAAATGTGAACGAACTTTATGAGCATTCAAAGTTCTGCGAAAAACTGACTTTG
This sequence comes from Eulithis prunata, assembly GCA_918843925.1. Lineage (NCBI taxonomy): Eukaryota > Metazoa > Arthropoda > Insecta > Lepidoptera > Geometridae > Eulithis > Eulithis prunata. The sequence goes on along the minus strand of OU974019.1, from coordinate 1,454,716 downwards.
GTGACGCTTCATTTGGTAACTACACTCGTGAAGGTGGAACCTATTTCGCTATCAGCTAACCTAAATAGGCTGACTTTAGTGACTGAAGAGTGTTTGTTTCCTAGCTAGAAGAGTCTATTTCGCTCAACATATCACCTACCTGGTTAACTTACTCCGAAGTCTAGCTTCGTCAGTCTAGTATGCTCCGAGGAGTGCATCTGTCTGTACGGCTCAGACTGATGGATGTAGAGTGATGCGTCACAGGTCACGTCCTAATTGGACGTGCTAGTGCATTGTTATAGGCAGAGGTTACCACTTTAAAATAAAGTATGCTATCGGCTTGGCCAAGATCACTTATTTACATTTAAAAAAAAGTTGTTATCAGAATTATTTCCCAGAATTTTACAACGAATTTGTTTTGATAGATTTGTCGGTCGTTTATCAATCGCTTGCAGTTTAGTAGTTTGGGGACTCCCCAGATCCCCAGGTCAGAAACAAATGACATACGAGCTGGCCAATTTTTTTCTTATTTTACGGCGGCGCGCGGCGTTTGCTCACAACTCCTGCAACTAGGCTACCATTTTGGCGTGAGGTTCTAAGCCAATAAAACTATATTCGTAAGTAATTCAGTAAGCAAAGGTAGGTAATTCGAGTACCTCAATTCATGTCACCGCCAAGGCTGTGTGAAGGTTACCTGGTAACCTACCATCACGGTGGTTGCGTGTGTTTGCCCGCTGGTTAGCGGTAAGGTTAGCACCTTAGGGATTATTGCCTAATAACAGTTCTGCGTAACCGATGGGTATGGTCTATTCTTAGTATGTACTAAGTACTGTTACTTACTGTGTGTTTTTTTGTCGAGAAAGGGAAAGGGAACCTTATGATTTCTTCAGAGTTTTGTGACGATTTAGCAGCGATACCCACTATCAACTGTAAAATACTGCCTCTAATCTTAGACATTGATAGATATGAGAGTAGGTCTACCGTACCCTGCAAGCCTGTATGAATAAACGAGTGCTATCGTCTTAAAGTACTTTTGAAAATATTCTTTTTTGACTAATAGAATCAGTAGATGCAGTTTTGATATGTTTTCTAGTTTAGTTATTACGAGACTGTTTTACACACTCTGTTGAATAATGTCCCAACTATTTCAAGATGCTTCTAGATCCATTTAAACTATGTGTACATATTACTAACCTTGTGAATATGGGGCTGTCACCATGACGCAACGTGTCAATTATGTCACATACTCTAATTGACATAATTGACCAGCGTCATATCTTAATTCAAGCTTCCTTCCTTCTTCCTGAATGAATTCCATGGCACTTAACCCACATGCTAAGTGATCAGATCATCATCATATCAGCTGAACAAGTCCACTACTGGATAAAAGACATAGATTTGCAGGAATGATTCTCATGCAGGTTACTTACCAGGATGTAAATGAGCCTGGAGTCTTAGTCCCTTCTATATTCCTCGGCCAATCATCGATACTCTTCAAGATTAAAAGTGCCATGCCTTAAATTGACTGAATTCTGGGGCTCGATAAAAATACTCTGAAACAAGAAAAGTTCTTTTAATTTTACGCTATCACTGAGTGATGAATTTTGAGTGTCCTCTTTTCTTCTCTTCTCTCGCTTGATCAATGTTTTACTCAGACACTGCAATGCTATTAATAAACTCAGCTTGGAGTAGTATTTTGTCTCTTTCGATCAAAATTGACTCTGCTTGTCAATGCAAAAGAAAAAACACGTTGTAACTACACCCAGCTTCGGCCCAGCTTCCCACTTTCGGCACGGACTTTAGATAACTTTTCCATGGATTTTGCGATTTAAAATATTTTTCTAGCTTTTGCACCTGCTCTGTCAAACAATGTGTCATCTGAGAAATGCAGTTTCATTGTTAGGGTGAAAATTTTGCATAATTACTTGGCACAGGGCGTACTGGATTATGACACGTGGGCAAAGCTCGCTTCCAAAGGGCCAAGGTTCCCATAAACTTGAAACAAATGAGCTGTGAAGGGCGTCTATGTTTCCTAGAAATTTTTCCTGTGTGATTTTCTACAATTTAAACGATTGTTAAATATTGTCAAACGTATCATGGTAGGTACTATTAGAGACGCGGAAAAAACAATAGGTTTTAGGCGATTCCCATGGTGACTCTCCCACGGCCCCAAGAAGCTTGGCCTTAGGTTTAGGTTTTCTGACAATAGTTTACCGTGATGTTGAGTTATGTTATAACAATAATGACGTAAGGTTGCATTGTCACAGCTCTGACTGCACTTTGTGACGGTGGCATCTTATCAAGAACCTGGGGCTTTAGTGACACACTGCTATTTCCAATTAGTGTCAAATCTATTATTGCGATAAAATATCTTATAAATTTGACGTAAGTGCCTTCTAGACAGGTAGTACTGCGGTATCGTTGAGAAGTCTGTTTGTCTGCAGGTTGAAGTAAACTAGGGTGGCAAAGTGATACACATGGTTTTTTTTCTGAAACTATGCGAATGGATAGATAAATCTCTAATTATTACGTCATCCAGTTACTAACAGGCCTTTAGATCCATGGAGTTAGGTCATCATCACCATAATCAGCCTGAAAAAGTTCTTTGCTTGGACATAGACAGTTTATTACCTAAATATGCGTATTGAGCCCATATTGAGTTTATGAGGTAGTCGAAGTATACTAAAAAATCTCTAAACTAAAAAGGGGCGGACGAAGTCGCGTGCCGGCTAGTGCATGTAACCTTGCTAGAATGGAACGGGTGTTTAGAAGTCACTCGGACTCGTTAAGGTCGTTTTGGAAACATCTCATCCGTTGTGTATGGGTTTTTTGACCCAAAAAGTTTGCTCAGAACGACCACTTCTAAAACAATGTAGACCATTTTGTTTCTCGCTACCAAATCGCTTACACTGGTCGTTTTGATGTCATCATGCGATAAGGAATGCAATAAAAATTAATAATCCGAGTCTTGAACTTGGAACGATTACATTGAGCGTTATACTTGTGTGCCTAAAAATATTATGTGTCAAACAAAAATGTTAATATGGAGTTTGGAACATCAGCAATCCTTTGACACTGGCTATGGTCGATATAAATTTGTTATTTATGGGCTGTTAAAATTACCCACTTTGATTGGCACTTAGGTAAATGACTGTAGCCGTCATTAAAAGGGTCCAATTGATTCTTTATTTGCAGCTTGAAGCCGCAACTTTGTCCACGAGTTCATTGAAATCGGTTGTGGAGATTTTTGATTTGAGGCGAGGACCAATACATTTTCCATATTGACAGACAATTTATATACATATACTTGATATTAGTTATGATTATGAATATTGAAAAGTCGGCGTGTGGAGCAATTTAGAAAAATAACTGCAAATTGGCTACTGACCCAAAATTCTTTGGGATAATAAAATAAACAGAAAATAAATGTACGGTTTTAAATAATAAATTTAACGCAGTAGTCAATTTAGTGATAGATTTATTCGTAAGAGCTCATTGTTTATTTTGGTAATATTCTGTAGGTACTACATAAAATGTTGGCAGAATTTTTGGATCAAATAAATATTCATGGACATCGGACATTTCACACAACGCCCTGTAGTTCCAAACTAAGCAAAGCGTGTATTATGGAATTGCTGATTAACTGGATTAACATATAGAATACTTTTTATCCTGGAAAATCAACGGGACCCAACGGGACGCGAACGAAGTCGCGGGCGAAAGCTAGTGGAAGATAAAAGAGAATTCGTCATCCTATAGGTACTTTCGCTCAATTTAGCATGTACCCGCTACCTACCTACAGTCGTAAACATATGTAAAGAACAATACCCGCTATAATTTTCTATAGAATTCCTCAAAACTTAAGGTAGCAAGAAACTATTTGTTTTTGACGCCGCATGAAAAATCGTAGGTATTATATATACGTAACTAAATATTTGAAGTTACAGGTAGGTATTTGTTTATATTAATTTAATTTTAATTTCTATACTAACTTATGGAGTAGAAGATATTCTAGATGGTACCCATACCTATTATATTGTATATACATATATTGTATATACAATATAATATACATATTGTTATAGGCAGAAGTTACTACTTAACATCAGGTGAGCTATCAGCTCGTTCCATTAATTATATCATAAAAAAAAACCTATGTAATTTTGTCCTTCCGAACAATTTGAAAATATAAAGTTCAGAATATGATATCACAAAAAGGTCTTGGGAGGCCTTCTCATTCCCTCACCTGGTAGTTTCAAGGTTTGTTTTCAGTTCTCACGTTACTCATGAGCCTCAACGAATTTAAAAACAAAATATTGCACCCCTTTTGCATAATTTGTTGTCCACATATTGGATTTGTAAGAAGCCGTTGGAAGGTAAAGGCATGTTTGAGGTTATCACCTTATTGAAATCCATTATATTTCACATGTTTGTGTGTCTGTCTGAGATTTAATTCCGAAGGTACTTACGAGTTCCAAGTAGTTTTGTGTAGGATAACTTGTACTTCTGGGTGGTTCTTAGTAATGGAAATAAGTGCAACCGTTTTCATGTTATGACGGTATTTATTAGCGCCGAACTCCAGTCATGTACGAGCATTCAGTTTTGACAAACTCGTCATCTTCAGGGTCTGATGACCAGCAAAGATCTAAATGATCTCATCATCATTATACCAACCTGTAGCAGTTCACTGCTGGAGATAGGCCTTCCCATAAATTTCCAGAAAGAACGGGATCAAGAGGTGCTATGGAGTAGAGGGATTTTTAATATGAACTTGTTTTCAATACAAACAAATAATAAAACATAAAAAACAATGTCATTGCACCATGGATATACAGAATTATGTAGAACCAACGACGGTTTTCAAAACACGCGCAGACGTGAATCGGAGGATATCCGCACCGCTCAGATGAATATCTGATCAGCTATCACCAGTCATTGCGACTGTGAACTTAGAACTAAACTGAGGGCAAACTTGTACGAGTTGCTAAGTAGGTAGTACATCGCTGGTTTCGCATGCATTGGTTTTTTTCGTAGTCTGCAATGGAATGAATGGGTATCCCCCAAAAAGATTTGTACCCTATTGTTTTTTTTCTTTATTGATTTTGGGACGTTGTGTTTTTAAATTGAATTTTGTACATTCTTCATCTACTTTCGTGTTACATCATCATATCAGCCTAGCCACTTGATATCTACCTGTTCTTGATAGCCTTTACATCTATTGAAGATGATTTATACAGCGTCAGGAGGCAAACATGCCTACAATTAACGGGACACTGTAGTGCCTGGGACAATGTTTAGATGGAGTAGGCTACCATCCTCTCAGCCTAGTCAGCCATATCCACAGGAAAACCAAGGGCAATACTGTATACTGATGACAAAATATATAAGTGGTTGTGAAAAGAATCGGTATTCATACTATTTTGGTAATCTGAGCTTTTTTTTAGAATATTTTTATTTATTTAGACCTGCGAGTGTTTGTAAACAATAGAACATGGAGATTACGTATCTGTCAAACCCAGAAAATGCGTCGTCAACTTTTGATTTTTCACTTCAGTAAATATTTCCTAATTTATCAATGAATGCGGTGTTGAATATTCACGACACGAAAGATTTGGTAAGTATTAGTTGAGAATTCTGAAGATTATGAATATTGTAATAATCTATAAAATACCACTTACCCTATATTCCCGCCAGTTTTCATTAAAGGCCTGGAACTCTGCTCTAAAATTATGTGCTATACACTATCATACCACCAAGCAGCACAATTTTAGTTGTTATAATCACTTTTACTTATGAAATGTAACTATAATCAGAAAAAACACGAAAAAAGCATTTGCGCACTATGACCGAATACAAACTTTCATACATCAAATGAGTTGTCACTCAAATCACGCCTCGCTTTGTAAAATTTGTTTAGTCCGGAAACGGCCAGTTTTTTTTATTTTTCATACTCCAACGCCTTGCAAGCGCATTCAGCTTGCGTTTTTTATTCATGAATTATAAATATCACATACAGGGGCAGTAACGTATGTCGACGGCCGAATGTCGGGCGTTTGCCAAAATCGTTCCAGGAAATGATATTTTACGAGTGAGCCTATAAAAAACTATGTTTAGATCGTAATATGACTTTTCAAACTTCGGACTGCATGACCTCTTTGGTAATGAATTGGCGCGTTGCAGTCAGTGTCTCTTCCTGAACGAAATATTTTTGAATTTAGAAGAACAGTTTTTACTTTTTATTTTAAATCTTTGTGGTTTTTTGTGCAAAGGTTTTATTTATTTTGTTATGAGGTTTCCTTACAACATTTTTGATTTGATAAAATCGTAAATCAATACATACCTATAATTTAAGCCCGTAATAATCCATTATTTATAGAATTGTTTGGTTAATTTGGTAGTATAAACAAAACTTTAAATACACCTCTAAAAGTGCTTAGGTACCCATTATAGCGTAATAAACTGTAAAGTACCTCCTTAGTGTGTTTGTATTAGGATCAATAAAGTTTTTTTCTAAATGTAATTTAATAAAAGATTTATGATCCGAATCATGTGAAGGATCTAATTAAATTTGACTTCTAACTAAGGACTTAATTTACAACCTCAGGGGTATTCTCTTAATAACATCTAGTTAAAAATATCATTGGGATTTTGTGGAGCTGTCACAATAATGGTAACTTATGACTTTTACGATATCTCTACAGAATCGCAATGAATTACTAAATTGAATTAAGAGAATATCCTTCTTATTTTATTTTTAGGCGTAATATTCTTGATTATTCTTCGTCTGTTAATTAGTGACGGAATAGACATTATGGCCTACCCAATCTTCAGCAGTTACCACTCCCATTTTTTTTACACCTTGGGTTACATTATTGGAGTTTAAATAAGAATCCCTAATTTAAAAAAAAAATATAGCCTATGTCACCCGGGGATGGTGTTTCCCAACGGTGAAATAATTTTTCAAATCGGTCCAATAGTTTCCAATAGTTAGCCTATTCAATGCAAACAAACAAACAAATCTTTCCTCTTTATAATATTAGTATAAATATAGATAACAACGTTCACAGAATATGTAGGTATACAGAGAAACATAAAAATAAGCTTGCACGATAAATAAAATTATTACTAGAAGCATACGTACATAAATAAAGGTGCAGTTTTACATATTTACTGCGAGTGTGCCTTTACTCGTCTTACATTGACGTAATATCTATTTATCAATATTGACATCACTTTAACAAAAACTCATTGTATTGCAAATTCTGTGAACACCTACATAAGAGCTGCATGCGCAGGCGCCATGCACACACATCGAGCCCCAAGCGGACAACTGTAGAGGAAATCTACTCACCGAAATCCGCTTAACTAATGAAATTGGAATTGATTGACACAACTTACTAAGTGATACATCAAAATCATATACCCACCTTTTTGCTTCGTCGTAGTCGGGTAATGATAAATAATAACACATATGTCTATGAGAGGATCCTGAGGAAGGAATAAAGAATGACGAAAAAAAATTGTATGTCACTCGACACGAGACAGCTAAATACGTCATCAAGCTAATTCCTGTACTTTCTGTTAATTTAGGTCTAGGTACCTACTTAATAATCTAATCAAACTAATTTAAGATAAGAAAAATAAAATATGACTCCTAAGCTTACAAAATTACAAGTTTAGATAGATAGATAGATAGATAGATATATTCTTTATTGCACACCAAGAAAAAAAAAAGAAAAAAATATAAGAAAGAAGCTTAGATTACCGAGAAGCCTTGAAAGTATGAAGGTTTTATTGTTTCGCATTTAATTCTTAAATATAAACACTCACTCAAAAAATAGAGATAAAACAGCCGATGCCCTTACAACTATGAAAATAATGGACCAATCTTGAGTCTAAATGCGGAATCGGAAGTCCAACTAAACCAAGCGTACAAAAGTGAGTGTAAATTATTTGAAGCCGAGCAGAAGTTTCGTTGAATTAAATCCGCTTAATGTGCATATCCGCTTATTAGATTGCAACGGATTATTGAATACCTATTTCCTTGAAATCTAGTCAGTGAGTACCTTTCATAGATAATGTAATAGTTGTTGGTTGTTGGTGTTTCTTTGAACGTAAAGAACGGTTACATTCATAGGAAAATGCTTGTATTCAGTGACCTATACAAACATACATTTTATGTGTTAGTATCTATCTACCTAATCCATAGCGTTTATCATCGACCTCAGTTTATTTTTAATATTGTAAAATGAAAGAAAACTAGATATACCAGTAATGGACAACGCCCCAGTTTTGGACTCCATTTATGATGTCTTTCAAACGGTATTCATGCGTTTGTAGGAATTACGTAAAACCAAAAACTAAAGATAATGATGACTGTTTAGATAACATAAGCTTCTTTTACTGTTTAATCACAGTTGCCAACCGAACCTGTCCTTGGTTCTTTAATTCCTAAATTCTTATCAGAAATAATCAAATAAAACTGTGTTAAAATACATCAGAAACGTAAAAGATTCACATGTCCGACGCGTAATATTATACTTGTGTAAACACATGAATTGACTTCCTTTTGGAAACAGATTGCCGCGCAAATGTTTACGAAACTACTTTGAACTCTATTTGTATTATCATACAGTTGGATTGGTGTTGGAACTTTTGTGGTAGGTTGTGCCGGGTGATAAGTAATCATAATAAAATGCGCATGTGTGTTGTACTATCTAGGAAATTGTGATAAGAGCTGAAAAGACGGCGCCTTGGCGCCAGAAAACTGTGTGATAGCACATACCGGGACTAATCCTTTTAAAGTTTCAGTAAGTATGCAACTTATATACATATATACATAATGTCAAAATGGGCTCTAGGAATATGCACTTGTAACGTAAGCATTGTTGACCTATAATATGATAATTCGTAACTATCAATTATTTGACACACATCTGGGTGTTGGTCAACTAGCCAAGCTTTTTGGGCTGCCTGTAGAACCTTTTGAAAATATATATGAAAAATTAGGTAAGTATGTAAGAAAAAAATCTAGTGTTTAATAAAATTAAATAATACTACTGGTAGGTACTGGTAAAAGCTGATTTGTAGCTCTAAATTTATGTATTTACTGATTTCATTAAGTAATATGTATAAAAAGATTATTTCTAATCTTACAATATTTTTGTATGAAAATTCAAGTGGCTGCATTTAAGTCAGTTTCTTGACCCTAGGCTCATTGACACTAACTTTGTTGTTTGAGTGATCTGTCCACACACAGACATTACAAACAAAATGTTTTATTATACATACGCTATGTAGGTTAATCACGTCAGATAAGATAGGACTGATAAAGCAAAACTAGTAGTTCTATTTCTATGTATATTTTCTATAAAATAGCACATTATAGAAAAATTATATACAACGGTTATGTATCTGTTATATTAAAAAATCCAAAGTAAATACATCAAAGTATATTTTATGAGATAATTATAAAAGATAAAAGTAAATGCCATATAACTATTAAACTTTTAGTTTTATAAACCTTTGCAATGTTTTTTAAATAACAGTATAAAATCAATTGATATTAAAAAAACTGCGTACCTTATCTCTATATCCAGATAAACTACAAAGAAAATATCTAAATCTTTGCAAAACTTATATCTTAAAGAGACTGAAACCTTTTAATGTAGGGTGCGTACTTACCTTTGTCTTAACTTAACTGTTTTTTACGCAGGAATATGGATGTGGAGGTACATTTTTACAAAAAACCTAATTTACTAGCACCAATTTACGTGAAAAACGGAGTTACATACTAAAAATTAAATGTATTTAATGTAATTACGTCTACTCTACATGATACGGTTATCTATGTTGACGAGGTAATTCAGGAAATGAATCGTTTTTCAGTTTATTTCTGAGCGTTTGCCGCATCAAGTGATGCCTAGATTCATTTTGCTATAAAACAATTGGGCAAGGCGCAAGTTACTTGCGCATGTAGTGTTCCGAGTGAAAGAACCTTTGTGATGTTAGGTTAAAGATCTTAAATGTGTATTTGTGATTTGTTATAACTATAAACTAGTAGTTCGCCCCCAACTGAGATCTCGTGATGGTCGGAGGTTAATAAAACCCAAACAAATTTTTATTGACCAATGGTTGTAATAAACTTTGCAAATCGCTTCGAAATCGCCGTCTAGCTGTGTACCAGTCTTACTTGAACTACAAAATCATAGAAACTCCAAGAAATGGTAGCTACAATTTCCATCTATATTACAGACTTCTTGTATTTCTTTTGGTCATTTTACTAGATTTATTAAACGCTATAGAAGAGCGGTATTTCGTTATACAGCTATTAATGGGTAATAAATGAGATATTAGTGGGATATGGGTATGGGTAAGTACTTAAAAGGAGGTATGAAACCACTGTCAATAATATTTCTTCTGTATTTATTTTATTGAATATTTTTTTATCAAATTAGGTTAATGTACAAGATTAGACAACCTAGCTTGCTATCGTTCAAGATAGTGTAATAGTCAAATTTACTAAATAATCCTTAATTATACTAATACAAGTACCTAATCTTTTATTTAGAAAATAAAGAGAGTGAGGGTTGCACACAAAAAACTTTTTAAAACGTTTTCTGTAAAGAAGGTGTCCAAAATCGGGGTCTGGAGATCAAAGTTCTGCTTATCTATTCCAGCAAAACAATAAGAACGAAAAAAAGAAACGGACTCTTAACAAATCTAGCCTTGTGATTGTGAGAGTTGTAATAAGTAACCGAATCAGCAAAAGGAGCTACATTTTGCGTAAAAATGTTTTTCTAAAGCAGGATTTTACAAAATATTAAATTTGTAGAAAACCTATTAATGGACAACGCACCGATAGTGGACCCGCTTACCCCCAATGAGATTATAAAAACTATGCGAATTATGTCGCTCGCGATGATAAATAACACCGAAACTTTTGAACTCCATTATAAGCCATATTTTTATGACTGTATTTTGTATAATTTAATAATTATGTTATGTAGTTATCTTATTGCGATACTTCATTTGACCCCAAATTTATTGGTTGAGTACTACTGATAATGTTCTACAAAGCACGTAGTACTTGAACTAAATTCATTTTATTATGCAGGTTACTTAGTTTATTTCCTTATTTTTATTTAGCGAAATTCTGCGCAACGAAATTTCCGCGTCGGCCTAGTAAAGTTTCACCTTCTAGTCTTAAAAGAGGATATCTACTGCGCCTAGGCCACTAATTTGTCTCATAGTCTAGTTCTAAATGCCTGAGAAAAGCTCTGGATATCGTGTAGATGTCGTGTCGGTGGCAGCCATTATCTGACAGAAAATAATCTGTAGTCCTAGTAATGGACGCTCGTATGTAACGTTCATGAATTCGAAGCGCTCGTGGCTAGGCTTGCTTAGTCAATCTTCATCGATTATGTGGGTTCAACGTTCTGCGCGGTCACTATTTGGGTGGGTGACCGCTAGTGCCATTTACATCTGAAAGCTTCCGTGCTTCGGAGGGCACGTTAAACTATCCCGGCTGTAGCAGTCGTTAAGCCATGATGGAGGCCTTAAGGCGGCCTAAAAACTCCGTCAACAGAGTTGGTTAACTGATACGAGCTTTCTTGCTTTTATGAATGGTGACCAAGATGCGGCTACAGAAACGTAGGACGTCCGGCAGCGAGATGGGCAGACGACATCGTCAAAATCGCAGGCCGGAAATGGGAGAGACTAGCACAGGACCCAGGCACAAACTTAGGGAGGCCTATGCCCGGCAGTGGGTAAAGTCGGGCTGTGGATGATGATGATGATGATGATGATGATCAAGTATTTTGAATAGCGGTTAAGTCGTTGAGACCGGATGGCACATTACGTAAGGTTGTAACGAAGCAACAAGACAATGACCGCGCATCTGCATGTTTGCACTAAATTAGCGATGACGCCTGCGCAGCTTTCCCACACACCACTGCGGTAGCGTTAGCAGCAACACCGTGGGGAATAATAAATAAAATAAATTGAGAAATAAAACAATATACTAATCTATCTTATAAAAAGTAAGAGTAGACATTATTAATCAGGACATAATGTCTATACTATAGACATTATAGACAAACATTTACCCCCTTATCTTATAAAAGGTTCCAATATATTGTAACTTTTTATAAGATAAGGGGGAAATGTTTATTTCGGAACAATTGCAGAGGTATAGGAAAAATGAGAAAAACGATGATAATTCCAGGGGGTAATCGCTGTCTCATAAAAACCTGCCAGGTTGAAGCGTAGCAGGTTTTCTGAACTATTTTCATACTAAATTATAAGTATTCTGTGACAAAATAGTGACAATAGGGTTTATTCCACTAATCCCCGTTGACAATCCTCGTCAATGGGTATTAGTGAACTTTTTGTTCATTATTTCCCGTTGACGCTACTAGCGCGTTTCAGTGCGTTTTTTGCCGTCAAAAGCTTCTTGTTTTCGTATATCTGTGGCCACGTCGCTTAACATTATGCTGGGCAGCAAAAGTAGTTCAGAGCTTACGATATGAGGGCTGTGAGATTGTGAAAAAGACGGATACAAGAGAAAATAATCATTGTGGCAGGGAAAATAATGATTGTGACTGAAAGTATTCTACTGAACTACTGAAATACATTCTTTGCAGCTAGAAATTACATCGATTGAAAATTTTCCTGCAAAATAACTGTATGTTATTAGTAATTATGTAGTAGTACAGCTCTTTGTGAGAGCTCGTCCGGGTTCAGTACAACCACCGTACCTATTTCTGCCGCCAAGCAGCGATGCTCGCATTGCTGTGTTCCGGTTTGAAAGGTAAGGGCGCCGGTGTAATTACAGGCACAGAAGACTTCAACATCTTTACGTCTCAGAGTGATGGACGCAATGCATTGCCTTACAGGGCACGTCCTCATTGGACTTGCTCTGTGAGGTAATGCATTGTTATAGGCAGAAGTTACCACTTAACATCAGGTGAGCTATCAGCTTGTTCCATTACTACTATCATTAAAAAAAAAATGTGGCATTATCCCTGCGTTTTCTGCCAACGCTACCCCCACAGGATGTTATTTCATTTTTCGCTAAGTACTACAAATAAAACTGAAAACCTCTGAAGTAATGAATGGCTGGCATCAATGTTGCACACACAACTATTTACACTGTGGTTTTACGAGACTATTGAAGTGTTAGTTTGCACTATGTATTAGTATAAGTAAGTACTTAGGTATAGCTAATTACTGTAGGTAAATTATTCACGCTTTTTAACCGACTTCAATAGAAGGAGGAGGTTCTCAATTCGGTAGTTTTGTTGGTTGAAGCCTGGCAGGTTTTCTGAACTGTTTTCATACTAAATCATAGGCATTCTGTGACTAAATAGTGACATTAGCGCGTTTCAGCGCGTTTTTTGCCGTCAAAAGTTTCTTGTTTTCGTATACGTCACTTATGCTGGGCAGCGAAAGCATTTAAGAGCTTGCGATATGGGGCTGTCTCCGTACTATCTAGTTGCCGTGTTGTGTTCACATTAAAAAAACATAAAAGGAACATCACGTAACACAGTTCCAAACGGATGCCAATTTTTTTTTCATTTTCCGGTCAATGACCCAAAGTGGGAGACTAGTAAAGTCAGTGGCTTGGTCGCAGAATAACTCATAGTAGCTTACTGAAATTCCACATATTCCTTACTAATTAGCATCTTTTTACAGTCGGTTTTTTTTAATCTGTAGTTTTTCTCCTTTTATTCTTCTTCTTCTTTTATTTATGACCTCTGTCTGTCATATTTTCGATAAGACAATTGTGCCAGTGTCAAGTGAATTATTTTAAACATCTAAAGACAAAAGAAATAAAAAAAAATAACGTGAAGAAACTCTGTGTGTCAAAAAAGTATCGACTTTGTCTAACGGTCTATCTTATAAAAAGTTAGAGCGAACATAATCTCTTGCTAATCTCTAGATCCCGTTATTCTTGTTTCATAAACGTATTTTGACGTTAAGTTGTACATTATCACTACTCTTACTCGACACTAATTTATAGTTGTAATGACGTTTTCTATCCTATAACAAGTTAGAGTGGGCATAATCTCTTCCTTATTTGTAGATCCCCTTTTTCTTGTTTCATAAACGTATTTTAACGCTAAGTTGTACATTATCAATACTCTAAACTGACGCTTATTTAAAGTCGAGAGGACCCTCCTTTATCGGTACATTATCATGAAAACATGCACAAAAATTTGACTAGAAGAGTTTAAAATGGAAGCTATTGGAGCCATTCAGGCAATTGATCTTATGGACCATATACAACCACCGCCGCGTTGTAGTAAAGTCTATCAACAAAGGGCACAGCCGTTCCTAATGAGAGACGAGGATTTTCGTAGTCGATACCGTTTTTCAAAGGGAACGGCCCACTTCATCATAAACTTGATACGCTCGGACCTACAAAAAGACCGGCGTGGAGCCGGTATAACCCCGGAACTTCAGGTTCTTACAGCAATAAGATGTTGGGGGCGACGCGAGGTAAGTCTTTCTTGGATTCATGAAACTTTGTAAATTGTTGATCGCTTGCTACATTTACCTAATTAGGTCCCACATACATGTTTATCTTCCTACCCATGTTTTAGGTTCAAGAAGATGCCGGTGACCACCACGGGTTGTCTCGCGCAACAGTTTGCCGGATATGTGCAACAGTAGCGCGCGCTTTAGCACGGCATTCGGCGGACTTTATTAAAATGCCGAGCGCTGCGGAAGAGGAAACAGTGATGAGAGAGTTTTCTACGATAAGAAACTTCCCATCCATAATAGGCTGCATCGACTGCACACACATCAGAATAAGGAAAGTGGGGGGAGATGCAGCCGAGTATTACATAAATCGTAAGGGATTTTCATCCCTGAACGTACAGGTAAGAACCCAACTGTAAATTGACTAATATAGTAGGTAGGTACTTACCTAGATATAAACCAGCTGAGAGCTGATGTCATGCTTTACGATTGCATTTTTTATGACAGGTGACATGTGATGCTAAATTAAGGATCCGAGACATTGTGGCCAGATGGCGAGGAAGCACCCACGATGCAAGGATCTTCAACGAATCTGCTCTGAAGCAACGTTTCGAGGGCGGAGAGTTTAGAGGAAGACTACTTGGGGACTCTGGGTACAGGCTGGAGCCATACCTTTTCACGCCTGTACTCAGGCCTCATACCAGAGCTCATGAACGGTACAATGAGGCACACATTTCCACTAGAAACACTGTGGAGCGCTGCTTTGGGGTGTGGAAGCAGCGTTTCCAGTGTCTCTTAGTGGGAATGACGGGAAAGTTGGCAAATGTGAAGACAACCATTGTGGCTCTTGCAGTACTTCACAACATTGCTATCAACCATGGAGAAGTACTGCAAGAGGCAGAGGTACCAATGAATTTGCAGCTTCCAGATTACAGGGTTGAAGATGGAGCAAATGTGCGTAGCCGTGCAATATTAAATGCATTCATCATCAGGCATTTTAATGACTGATGATGAATGCATCTAATATTTCTACTCGTTAAAATGCCTATGGTAACTTTGTAGGTAGGTGCAAAGTACCTACAATTAAATCTATGTGAAAAAATACTCACCACACACCCCCTCTATCCTAACTTGTGTCTCCTAAATATTCTGTACCCCTAGATCACTTCTCCAATAATCCTACAAAGTTTAGAAGTTAGGCTACAATCCTAGCTGGTAGATCATTCCTCGTGCTATAATATAGGTTTAGTTAAGCCTTACTTTTGGTTATATTGTGTAAAATGTTTTAAAACGTAAGTAGGTACCTATGTTTATTAATAAACTTTCAATGTAAAATGTATTGTTTACTTATTTTGTGCCACAATAATAAACATAACCATTAAACAAATTTATAAAATAAAAATAGGAATTATAGGTAGTAGGTTACATTTATATAAATAGGTAAAATAAAACGAAAGCCAATCTAGGTTAAAAATTATTATTTTTTCAGATTGGTTAAAACATATTTTAAAATTTCATTGCCTAAAACTAAATTTTCAAATTTCATTTATTCGTTTTTCATTTGCATTTCGTGCAGTTCCTTGCGACATTGAATTTCATTCTCAGCTATCATTTCTGCTGTGTTTATTTGCTGAAAAGAATACAAAAAGAATACAATTACAGTAGTTGGGTACCTAACCTACTTTACCCTATGTAATTAATTTGCAGTTTTTTCACGCAGCGGAATCATCATGGCCGAATTGGTAATACATTTCAAACAGAACTTACTTTTCTATTTTGTTTAGTTTTCTTGATATTAGTTTTACGTGTAGGTTCACGGTTCTAGAAAAAAAAATACATTGAGTTTCTTTTACAGGCTTTCCGGTGAAAGTATACTAAATTATATTATTATTTTTGATTTAAGTAGTAAGGTAACGGTGTGCCTACCACATCATTATTTTCATTTTGGTATACTGTATGTAGATCATTTTTTAGAGGATCCTGAGTGTAGGGTCCATTTTCTATCCCAAAACTATTCAATGGATCCTGAAAATTACAAATTAAAAATATTTTGTGGATAAATTAAAGTCGATTTTGAAATAGGTAGAAAGGAACTTACATCACCACTATCAAAAATTTCATCGAGCCCACTATTTCCCATCCGGCCCACCAGTGAGCCGGCCGGCGGGCCGGCGGCCGGTGGGCTCGATGGGAATAAGCCATTTATATCATCAACTGTATCCTGAAAAATCAGTAAATTAAGAAAAAAATATAAAACTTGTTGAATCGGATTTAGTAAGAAATATATTAATATTATGTATAGTACCTGACTTTCTTGCTCTATCACAATGACCTGTAAACAGTTTGATTTATTATGATATTTTTCATTTATTAGTAGGTATATCAGCATACTATACTACTATCATAAGTCATACCCTGTTATCCGAGTCAAACTCGTTGGAGTCAATTTCAAATTCATTTGGTAGCCATGATTGTATGGCGACAACGCGCGACTTCGATTATTCACTCGATGTAGTTGGGGACTAGCGTCGCGCGATGTTGCCAGACATGTTGAGCGAAGTCCGGCAACGTCGCGCTACTTTACCCAACATCGCTGGCGACACGTGTCGCTGGACATTTGTCCCCTAGTGTATCCGTGGCTTGACCTGTACTGCCGTGTTATTTGGCACCTTCTATATTAGCAACAGGCAACTGAGGCAACATGCTCTAATGTGGTAGGTAGTTACTTACTTTATCCTCCTCCAACCAATTCTCACTTCTTTTCTTTGATTGCATTTCGATAATCGTTGTTGTTGTAGGTTACCTATGTAGGCTGGTACGACTTCACTCCAAAATTATGTCAAACTTGTCAAAGAAAATAATACATTTCTGTCAAAAATAATCATAGACAGGTAGGTTCTGAGGATTTAAAAGCAAACTGAAGCAAGCACACATCATTGAGGTTTTAGTTAACGCATGGTTAGAATTTGATTATGGAACTCCAAACATAGAGTACACCTAAGGCGTACTCGAAGCACTTAGAGGTGCAACAAGTAAACAACAGATTAGCACATAAACCAGAATAGTATATTTCATTACAAGTGCGGAAAGGCTGTCATTGCAAAGAGGGTTGACAGTCGGAACAAGTTGCAATGACGGTTCCGCACTTGTACTGAACGACTATTTTTAATACAGTTGCGAAAAAATTATGCAATTTAATAATAAACTCACAAAGAAAATTTCTGAAAAATGGCGCCAACCGTAGAATTTAAACCAGAGATTTTTTTTTTCTTCACCCATTCTAGTAGGCAAAGGGAACTATGCCCATACAGCCAAGTCTTCAGTAGATTTTTTTTATTGATATGAAATGAAAATGAAATTTAATGAGATGAAATGAAATGAAACCTAACCTAACTCATTCAATCAAATCATTAAATCTGATATTGAAACAAATTAGTAGCTTCTTTTTAGCTATATACCTACGTATTTGCATGAATCATAAAAACTTCTATGAATATTTTTAGTAAAACCTTCATGGTTGGTTTTTCTTTTTAATAGACATTATTTTGACAGTTGGGAAAGAGAACGCACGAGTTCGGGAGAGGTAAAAAAATAGCCCACATCCCGAACGCCTGTAATACGCTACTTTTTGAGCAACTGTATTAAAATAATTTATTAATGCATGTTACGAGTTTAGAATGTTTATCGGTTGAGGGAATATTCTGACCATATTCTGACAGCGGTCAACCGGCGGCGGTGGCGGGCGAGCGTGCGCAATAAACCTGTTTTGTAAGGCTTGCCATCTAGTTTCCATCGTACCTACAAGCTTTGCTTAGTTTGGGACTAGAAAGCGTTGTGTTAAGTGTCCGTGAATATTTATTTATTTATTTATTTTGCTGATAAAAAAATATAAATATAAATGTGTGCGTCGTATTAATGTAGGTATACCTACATTAGAAAGTGCACATTTTTACCCTTTAAGTTGCAAATGTTAGAAAATATCAAACGTGACTTGATATGCAACAATGGGTATCTTTTGAGTAGGTATACAGCCTTATTTATTTTTCTGAATGACAGATTGACGCTGTGGTTTGACGTTGCTAAGTAAAAGGAAAAACAAATTATTTTCAAGCTGAAGCCAAGAATATTTAATTCTACGTAATAAAACCAAAATGCTGGCCTAAATTGAACAGTGAGTGAGACTGTAGAGTAATTGTGGTTCTTCAGCCAGCCCAAGGGTGGTGTAAACATCACTAGGTACTGGAAGGAGACTACTTTACAAGTTCTGCACTTCAGATTCTGACGAAGCATCAAGCTCCGTCATCAGGATGTCCTCCGTGATCCAGATTCTTGACGAGTGGGCATCAACTGCAGCTCAGATCTACAAAGTATACAGCAAACAGTGCAAAAATAAAGTAGTTACTTAAGGTAGTCCATTTGTACCACTCGATTCAAGATAAATAAATGATTGGTGTTTTATGACAGCTCATTGTACAATGTCTCGAAAAGAAAAATGCTAGGCAGGGTTTATGCTAGAGGAAAGAATGTAGGCAGATCAGTCGTAACATGTAGGTAGTAGCACCAGGGAACCCGTATGAAAAACGAAAAAAATCTAGGCAGGGCAGGAAAAAGAAACTAGACAGAGCAGGAGTAGGTAGCACCTCGGAAGAGGGATTGAAAATCAAAATCAAAAGAATAGAAAAGAAAGTAGAGACAGCAGGAGTAGGTAGCACTACTATCATCATGTTTAGTAAAGCCTTTTGTTAAACTAAAGCCCTGTAAAACACAAAAAAAAACGCAGCTCGCGCCGCTCGCCGATATGTGTCTACCATTTCCTCTGCTGTTCTGTGCTCTTATTCACTTGGTTTCAGTTCGGAACATAATTTTATTACGGCTCGCTCCGCTCGCCTACAAGTTCTTAACTGATTTGTTGCGCTAACAAAATAAGATGACTTGAAATGGGTACATACACACTATAAAATACTGTCTACTTCATAGAAAGATTCCACCGATCTCAGTTCTTGGGCTTGATTAAAGGAAAGTGAGGAGTGGGGGGTGTAGTGCTTAACTTCGGAATACAAAACGGCTGTGACTCTTATTGTACCTAATATTGACTTTTCTTTTAGACTGCAGTTCTCCTGCAGGCAAATAGAGCAAATAATACCTATTTATTTAATTCACTGTCACAAAACACAGGCGGACCAAGTCGCGGGTAACAGCTAGTAGTCTATGCATTCCGTCAAAAGCCTAAACCATGTAAACCATAGATAAAATGCATTATTTGGAAGCAAATTGAAGCAATCACACATGAGTTAGTGCAAGGATAATATTTGATTATGAAACCCGATCGCTAATCGACCGCTAAAGCGTACTCTAACTACCTAAAGCGTGCCTAAACAAAACAATACCTAATTTCTTGTTTTGGCATTTTTTATAAGATAGACCGATAAGGAGTATTTAGTCTCTACTCTAAATTCTAGCTTGGTAAATGCTCGAAGAGCTAGAGCAATAAAACTCATTTTACATAACACTATTTTTAACATAATACAGGCCGGTAACCTCGTGACGGAACATGACAGTTTGAAAATTCATAAATAGAACGATTTTCGTTGTTCGTATGTTTTTAATTTGTTATTGTTTTCAAATTACCGTTTGTGCGTACTTATAATTAATATTTAGGTAGGTTGATTTATATTTCTGACTGAGCTACAATGTACATATTTACCTACTTAATTAAGTATTTATTTGATTGTATATTAGACAATTAAGAAAAATTTTATTATAAGTATTTCTTTGGTAAAAAGTATTTATAATTTTGGTTTATGTATTTACCAAACATGTCACAATCCTAAATACTTTAGAAATTCCGTTCCCCAAACATTTTAGATGCGGAATTTAATGGCTGTTTTCACACTCCACCGATACGACACCGACACGATATCGGTAAACGCTGTTACTGCTCTTGCACTAATTCGGAGTTCAAGCGTAGATTTTTGATGGTTTTGTATGAGAACTCTTTCAGACAAAAATAATTTCTACTATAAACTCTAACTAATAATAACCACATTATTCCAACTATTTCATGCCCCATTTCCTACCTTCAAAGTCCCATATTGCATCTACACTCATAAAACCTCGTAAAAAAGGCGGGTTTCCATACACGCACGCATCATAGAGATTCAAATGACTTGACCCAGGAATCGAACGGCGACCTCGATGGGTCTTATGAATGTAAATAGGCAGTTCACGATGGCAGCACGTACTTTTGATTCACGTTACCATGGTAGCTGGTGACCACAGTGTGGAGAAAGAAGAACTTCCAAATTTAAGTAGGTCTTTATAAGTACTTCTAGTATCAAAATTGCCATCAAAAATCTGCAATTTGACAGGACCAATAATTGCCAGTATCAAAAAATCAGCAATTTGACATCACCAACAATTGCCAATATAAAAAAATCAGCAATTTGACCGCACCAACAATTGCCAGTATCAAAAAATCAGCAATATGACAGCACCAACAATTGCCAGTATCTAAAAATCAGAAATTTGACAGCACCAACAATTGCCAGTATAAAAATCTGCATTTTGACAGGACCAATCTTTTTAGAATAAAAAAAACTGTGCGCAATGTCAATGCTGTCAAACGGTGAAGGAAAACATCGTGAAGAAACCAGCGGCTTAATAATCTAGATTAGATGCTATTATTGTGTAAAGTACCTGTTTTATGTAAAATGAAAAATTCTAAAAAGGGCCTAATGATATTTTTTTATATACATACCTACTAAATTTCTATATCTCTAAATAATTCCCCCAATCTAGTTGCTTCCGATTTGATATTCGAACTTCGACTACTGTTTTCATTATCCTGTGACGCGACGCGGGTCACAGTGAAAATAATTTGCGAAATAATTATGAGCTTCTGAGACAAAGTCACAGATTTTGAATTAGCACGTTTTTAGTTGTTTTAGGCCTATCTACTTTACACTGTAGTTTGATGAACTGTCCACGAATTTTGTGTATTTTAGAGGCACGAGCCATTTTTCAAAATAGCGGTAATCGTGATATTGCGGTCGTTATCATCTGAAGATGTTTAATCGTCACATGCATAGCCCGCCTTGTGTCACTATGAACGGTAAGCTAGTGCAAAATACAGGCAAAACATTACCAAAATCTAAGCCATTTCATCTATTACATCCTTTCTTGAGCCTGATAAGCTTTTCGACTGTGATTGGCCACGTGGTTCATAGAAAGGAGATGCGTATGCGCCCATAAGACCTATGAGTGGGAAAGAGCGCGCCATATATCCGTCTCGCTTACACGTTTTATGACCGAAACTTTTTGAATGGTTTTTTTGACATTCTTACTAAAAAAATACTTCACTGTAATACTACATAAAATAAATCCTGAGTTATGTAACTTGATTTTTCTGTTAACTGTATATTAAAGCAAATTAGGTATATGGTCCCAGTCGACCGATTCAAAAACGTCATCAGGTAACTGGGACCGCGGTCCTAGTTATGTATGGGCCCAGTCGCCTGTATCCTCAACTTAGACCCGTATGCGGATACAGAAATAGTTACGCAAGCATAAATTTGAGCAGAAATTTTCATACAAAACTCTATGCTCGAGTCCGGATTAGTGCTTGAGCAGTAAATCCAGCATACGGGGCTAAAAACGTTTCGTTCAAAACTGTTTGAAAATACCAATATAATTTGCGAAATTTAAAATATATTGTCCATTGATGTTAGTACCTAAGTCATAACTAGATGGCGCTGCTAAAAATGGCACAACTGTAGATCGCGCTATCGAAGCGTTCTGCGGAATAGGCATAGTGCCTCTTGTTTTTCAATAAAGTTGAGCTTACTTAGTACACTGATATCCGGCTGTTTATTTTGAACCCCGATATACCGATTGTACCTATGGCTACTAGTTCCTTCATATATTTTATTTAGAATAGAATCATATGGACATGACATAAGCCTGCAAAATTACGGCCACCGCTATATCGTGAACGCTTTGCACGCCTTTAAACATGCGTGCGCACTTTCTTATTTATTATGAAGTTACGATCTTTAAATTAAAATGGCATGCGTGACATCAATAACTAAAATATAGGTAACTTAAAATTTTCCAAAGTAAACTTTGAACTGAGGTGGCAAACGTTGTCTCGTAAAGACCTGCCAGGTGTAAGCCTGGTAGGTTTTCTGAACTGTTTTCATATCATTATAGGTATTCTGTGACTAAATAGTGACATTAGCACGTTTCAGCACGTTTTTTTGCCGTCAAAAGCTTCTTGTTTTCGTATATGTATAGCCACGTCACTTGAAATTATGCTGGGCAGCGAAAGCAGTTCAGAGCTTGCGATATGAGTTCTTTGTTTTCTGTGTGTTTGTCAAATAAACAGTTTAGGTATCTATCTATCTATCTGACATTGATCGTTACGTATCTAACCTTAACCACCCTTAACCGAGAGTTGAATATCGCAGTAGCATTTTTCAAATCTTATTGTACCGTACGATAAACAGTGCAATTGAACACCACCTCAAGCTATTTGTCAGTCATGTACTATGGGGACCGCAGACCGCAGTGTGCGTGGGAACAGAGCCTGGCCAGGAAACCTATACCACTAGGACTATTCTATTATACGGCTGAGCTAGCTTGTGCCTGCGGCTTTATCATTATCATCATCATCATCATCATCATCATCATCATCATCATCATCATCATCAATATATATAAAACTCTTTTGAAGCTGACTTAGAAACAACGCACAGCCTAAACCATAAGTTCTAAAGGGATGAAATTTGGAGGGTAGTATCCTTATGTAGTGTAGGGGTGCACTAAGAAAGGAATTTTGAAAAGTCGCACTCTAAAAGGTCTAGAACGCGAGCAACGCCGCGGGCGACGGCTAGTCAAAAATATGCTGTCAAATGTATTTTTTACGTCTTCCACCAGGAATAGGCTCTTTTTACCATTCCATACGAGAATCAAACTAAAAATTAGCTCTATTCGTTCAGATAAACAATGAAATTCATTGTATGTTGAGTTAGAGAGATTTTTGTACAATAAGCAAGCACGAGCGTATGAGTTAGTGGTCAACTCTGGTGACGGAGTGTCATGGCTTAGCGACTGCTAGAGCCGATTAATAATTGTACAATTAAATATATAACCGGAAATGTTGCTCTGGAATCCAGAGTAGATCGGGAATTTTAGTATAGGGCGGGTTTGAATCCAGAGTCTGGATTCCACACCGTCCTCTACTAAAATACCATACTTTACTCTCTTGCCGAACAATGTACCAACTATTATATGTATATAATGTCGGTATCGTGTCGTGTAGTGTAGGTGTCACCTAACGCCCGCATTTATTGAATGACAACACATTGTACTTCATTGGTTCTAACTAAGTAAAATAACATACCCCCCCTTCTCTAAATTTATTCAAATCCTTTCCATCCGAAGGTTGCCTGGAAGAGATCGCTATTGAACGATAAGCCCGGTCATTGTACATTTAATGCAACCTGTTTTGTTTTATATCAGGAATATGTTTCGGTGTTATTTATGTACAATAAAGCGTTTTCATTCATTCATTCATAATAATCTTTGGGTTTTCACTTTAGATAACAAAAATGGAATTTTCTGGTGTACCTAACTAACTAATTAGCAAACTAAGTACACAATCAACTTCCTACTTAGTAAATAACCCACCAGTATTTTTCGAAACTTTCGACGTAACTTATCCTCATACATATCACGCCATATAATTAGTGTTTTATTTTATTTTGGTTCGGGATATTGCTAAGCGACCATATATTTTATGGCTCATTCCAGTTTTCCCCTGCGTGAGTCCACTCCGTAAGGGATTTCTGGAAATTTTCTCCAATAATTCCCTTAGCGACTGCTGCGACTGCCGGCATGGGAAAATATAGTAGTGCCGGATCCCGGATTCCAAATTGGGAGGGGCTTGACCCAGAACTTTGTTTGAGGGGGACCTTGATACTGGTTATTAGGGGTTTTGGTATAAAATCCTTAGGGGCTGAAGCCCCCTAGCCCCCCTAAATCCACTAGTGTTTTATAATTTAGGTCATCATCATTCCCCATGCCTTTATCCCACGCTAGGTGGGGTCGGCACAATATCTTTTCTTCTTCCACTCACTCCTATCATTCATCAACTCTGAATCTACTCCTCTCACATTCATATCCTCTTTCACACACTCTAACCACTTCTTCTTCGGCCTTCCTCTACCTGCATACGTTTTATAATTTAGGTAATAACTTTAATTGGCATGCATAAGTGGTCATATACCCTAAAGCTCCGTTAAATCAATTTAGCTCAAAGATACAATATTTTGTTGTTTTTCTTGTTTTTGGCGATAAATGCTTCTAAAATGAATCCTTTTAACCCGATATAAAGATTTATTTGCTTTCTTAATTATCCGTTTAATCGAGAACACTCGACCGCGTCGATTACAGTTAAGCCGCAGTGTCTGTAAAACCATTCAGGGGCGCGATCGGTGTGCTGCCTTGCTTAAGCCTGGCAGGTTTTCTGAACTGTTTTCATACTAAATAATAGGTATTCTGTGACTAAATAGTGACATTAGAGCATTTCAGCGCGTTTTTTGCCGTCAAAAGCTTCTTGTTTTCGTATATCTGTATCCACGTCACTTGACATTATGCTGGGCAGCGATAGCAGTTCAGAGCTTGCGATATGGGGGCAGGTTGTAACGGTAGTAAGTAATATCTGTCGATGATCGGATAAACGGTTCGAAAGTAATGCCATACAACGCCGATCGGTCCAAGTTGACAATAAGATCATGGCTCGCTTCGCTCTCTCGATCAATATAACGTTACTTCGATGGTGTATAAAAATGTGTGTTACGTAAATTACATACTTTTTTATAGTGTAGCTAAAGCAAAATCTTCACATCCGTAATTATAATTTTTGTCGGAATTCTTTGATGAATACGAAACTGCCAGACTAAGACGGTGGTTGTTATTTTAGGAAGCCTTCTCTGTCCGGCGCAAATTGACTAATCCACTATGCTATTTTATAAAACCGTCATTTTAATGCTTTCGTAATTTTTCGTCAAACTTACGTAATTTCAAAAAACCGCTTTTTATTACGAAAATGAGAGGGCTCTTTTCTTCGTTGACTGATTCCCTAGATACAAGCCAAATAAATACTCTAATTTATTTGACACAAAAAAATCACAGAATGGATATTTATATAAAACCAAAAACAAGAAAATATTAATAGCCTAGCAGCTAGTCTCGTCCCATTTCCGCCAAATTGGTCCCAACTCGCTTGTGGCTGGTCTGGCCAGGTGGTATGTGAAAAAAAAC
Source organism: Eulithis prunata (assembly GCA_918843925.1). Taxonomy (NCBI): domain Eukaryota; kingdom Metazoa; phylum Arthropoda; class Insecta; order Lepidoptera; family Geometridae; genus Eulithis; species Eulithis prunata. Next base: position 1,428,931 of record OU974019.1, on the reverse strand, counting down.
GGTGTTTAGAAACGGTGGACGTATTTAAAGCGACGTCTGCCTCACAGCTTCTTTTGCTTCAGTTTTTTTGGGATACGTTGTTAGATTAGGCTCCGATAGCGGTGCTCTTTTGCGAATATGAATGGACGAACTTTTTTCTGTTTTTTATTTGTAAAGATTGATCAACAGTTTTGATAAAAGCGGTCTCCGTCATTTACATATTTCACATTCCATAATAATAAGCCTTTATATGTAATCTCGATGATTTATACAGCGTTAGGGGTCAATTTTTAGTTTTTACCCATGCACCAATGAACGGAAAGCCAAAAACAGGATTTAGATGGAGCAGGTTTGTTTTAACATTCACTCAGCAGGACACTGGCTTGACACACATGTGACGTCACATTAAATTCAATATGGCGCCCTCTAGAGGACACAAAATGCATGAACCAAAAATGTAGCTGATGTAGAGTTTTAAATCGCGTGTTTTGCGGTTGGCATTTTGTTGAGAACAAAACTGGTGTTTCTTTATATTTTTTGTAAAGATTGATCAATGCGGTGGCGTGTTAATGATTTGAAGAGGCGCATGTTAACAAAATATTCAAAAGCTGTCTCTACACTTAGTACTTGTTTTGGTAAAAATGCGTTTATAATAGCTACAATCTCACTAATATTATAAATGTCAAAGTTTAGGTGTTTGTGTTTCAATAATGCTGAAACTACTGGTCCGATTTAGATGAAACTTGGAATATATTCGTAACCTGAACGAACACATAGGCTAGGATCCAAAGAGACGCGGACAAAGTTGTGGGCTAAAGCTAGTAAAATATAAACAATAGAAACGCGACGGCAAGTGCTATTTCTTCCATCGGATTTCACGTTTGATGTTACAGACGTTCCTAGAAACGTGCGTCTCACGTGTTCGGGGTTTTGTTTGAAATTATTGTTCAGAATGAAGTACATAATTGTCGTCCAAGGGTACATAATTAGAAAGAAAGAAAGAAAAGACATTTATTTTGGACACACTACATACATAACAGCACAACAAAAAAACAACTTATACTTATATTAGTGAGAAAAAGGCGATGTTGCTGTGGCAATAAGTCCGCGGCATTAATGCCACAGCAACATCACCTTTATTCTCACTAAGCGGCATACATGCCGGCAGCGGCATGGGCATAGTGTGCACGCTGTAATAGAAACTTATCATAAATTAGGTACAGTCTGAATAATTACGGCGCAAACCTGACGTCTTCGTCGTGCTGGTGCATGCGTCACACGTCAAAACGGGTCACAGCTCAGTTTGACCTTACTTATTCTTATTCCTTATGTTAGTACCAAACCTGCCTATCTTATCTAGCGAATACTTTTTTTCCTAAGTACTGGGTGACTGACTACAAATAAAATTTTATTCGTGGGTAATTTTATACACCTCTTCTCTCAATAGAGAGGAAAGCAGCAGTCAGCAGTCTAGCAGACCTTAAGCCACGACGTTAAGGCACGACGTCTAAAAACTCCGTCACCAGATTTGGCCACTAGCTCATACGAGCTTGAGCTTGAATAGAGAGGAGAAACGTCAGAAGTAGAATGTAGTCGGGTAAGGAGCTTTAAATTTTCCTCACTTATGGGCTAAATATACCATCAAAAATATGGAGAAATTGAAAGATCCATCATTTCACAAGCACATAAATTGCACCAAAACCCGATCCACATAACCACATACAATCTGTGATTAAAATCATACCATCGGCTGTTTCCACACTACAACCGATACGACACCGACACGATATCGATGGAGTGCTAACTGTCATACCCTTACTACTAGACGCATTCAAACTGCACACCCATCGTGTCGGCTTGATATTTTTGTTCGAGCAACTATCGATATCGTATCGTTATCGGTGCCGGCTAGTGTATAAACATCCGCGTACACTCGTCCAATTACAGAGGGTCATTATTTTAAGAAAACATTAACTACTTAACATAAAATTTGAGGCGAAAACGCTATACAATTACTGTGGTACAAAATTGCAAAGTGTTCGATGTGAGCCCGAAGGAGCCGACAAGCGCAAAGATCTGTAAATCTACTGGATGTGGCATGATGCTTCGACTATGCTTACAAACGTCAGAATCAAAAAAACCACATAACAACAGCTAAAAACATGTATAATAGGGTTACATAATCGCTAAGCGATAAAAAAAACCATGTTAAAAAATATGACGCACGAATCGCTACCATACCAAAATATTTGAAACTTTTAGAAACTTCATTTTATTTAGAAAACTCCCCATGAGTTTTCTAAATATGAGTTCTTAAGTGGGACTTCGACTGAGATACATCTTCACCGTATATGTGCCCACTGGTCGGTGTCCTATAGTGCTTTAAATAAGCAATATCGTGTACGTGGCAATCGTGTTTTTTTCCATAGTTATTCCTATTTAACTGCCAAACTGCTGAACCGATCTTTATAAAATTTATATGGAACCACTTCTAAAATATGATCTACCAAACAAAAAAGAATCATCAAAATCGATTCACAATTGACGGAATGATTGCAGAACATACATAAAAAACATACATAGTCGAATTGAGAAACTCTTTTTTTGAAGGAGAGGCTTTCTTCTTTCACCTCAACAAGTAAGAGATCATAATTAAACAAAATTTAAATTATATCAATAACTAGCCGTCGCCCGCGGCGTTGCTCGCTTTCTAGACCCTTTAAGGTGCGACTTTTCAAAATTCCTTTCTTAGTGCACCTCTAATACACTGTATAAGGATACTACCCTCCAAATTTCATACCTCTAGGACTTACAGTTTAGGCTGTGCGTTGATTCTAAGTCAGCTTCAAAAGAGTTTTATATTATTTACTAGCCGTTGCCCGCGGCGTTGCTCGCGTTCTAGACCCTTTAGGGTGCGACTTTTCAAAATTCCTTTCTTAGTGCGCCTCTACACTATATAATGAACCTACCCTCCAAATTTCATACCTCTAGGACTTATAGTTTAGGCTGTGCGTTGATTCTCTGTCAGCTTCAAAAGAGTTTTATATATATTGATGATGATTTTACCGTTTCCACATATTCTAGATCTCGGTAGACCTACCCGCTTGCAGTCTGAAGTTTGGATGGACCAAAAAACGCAGCCTCGCCGCTCCAGATTAAATGAGATACCTATCTGGGAGTCCTGGGGCGGTGGGCAGAGTAACCAGATTCGGAGGCAACAAACTTTCTGATTGTGATGCCATGCAAGCCACATTTTTCTTATAAAATAAATTTTGATAATGGGAATAAAATTATGCCATTTTAAATACGTAACTTTTTTTTTTTATGATAAAAGTAGTGGAACAAGCTGATAGCTCACCTGATGTTAAGTAGTAACTTCTGCCTATAACAATGCATTACCTCACAGAGCAAGTCCAATGAGGACGTATTTGAATGTAGGTATGTTATACTAGTTGCGTGTTATAGTGTAGGTATATTTTATTTCAGTTTTAACTTTTGTACATCGCCGTCTTTCTTTGTCTATCCTCTCCATCCAAAGTTTGCCTGGAAGAGATAGATTTAGTGATAAGGCCGCTCATTGTACTTAATAGCTTTAATTGGTTCTCCTTGTATTCTATTTCTTTGTGTACAATAAAAAGTTTATATATCAATCTAACTTATTTTTTCTAAACGGCTTATGTTAATTTATGCACTCTTTTTTATGGATTTCAGTTTTGCTGCTTTCTGCGTCCATACGTCCAGATCGACCACTTGAATTTGTTGCTTATCAATAGGTACAAATTGGCTATAACCCATTCATGCGACCGATTTGTACGTTTGTGTGTTTTGGGCTCTACAATGTTTTGTGACGTATGTTCGCGTCAGTGTAGCTTCAGCTTTTACATCGATTATACGGCCCAATAAAGGGGACTCAAGCGAAACTTCAGTAACTTCGCGAAATTCTTTTACACCTACTTGCTGTGAATTCTTCGCTGTTAAAGTAACCAGCCGAGCAACTTTCCAAACGAAATACTTTATAAGTTTATAAGATTAATTGCTGATGTGTTGGTTGACTTAATTGAGTGAGAGATAAGAAAATAAAGGACCTTAGGATTCAAACGCACTAGGCGACAGCTAGTGGTCAATGAGCTTTTCATTTTTATCGTTTTTTTTAAAACCACACTTATTCAAAAATCTACCAGCAACGGCGTATGATCGCCGCGACCCGCGACCCTAGTCGTCTAATGCGATCGAGTTCTACACGTACACGACAGACGAACACTTGAGAAAAAAGCAAAGATTATTTTTTGTGGTGTTAGGTACAAATCAAAATTGCTATTGGGTTTCTTTCAGCATACTGCATCTCATCTTTATACATAGTAATATATTATTATGATCTGTGATAAGGTGTACCAAGGGGGATGGATCATGTTAAAATCTCAGTTTTTTTATTTTATTTTACTGAACACATATGAGTACTCCCTGTATATTTACTGGGATGTCACAAAAAAAACATCCCACTGTAGTTGAGTCACGTAACCTAATAAAAATCTGAAACCTTCTTTAGTGAAATGGCACAGAGTATCACATGCTACAGACTAAACAAAGTATTAAGATCGCCTTACCTGAAATGAAGCGTGGCTTTGCATACCAAATTAGTAGGTGTCTTTAGTACATTAGTAGTAGGGATATGTCATCTGACTGATAGGCTATAGATATGTCAAAATTTAAAAAAAAATATATTCCATATCCACTATCTCCCTCTATCAACCCTCTATCGCCTTATCACTTTGTATAGTTTGTGTACATAAACTATTTTATTTGCGTATTTTTTACGGTGAAGCGTATCGTGAGGAAACCCTTGGCTTAGTCAGCTCCGTACGTATAGACGATGTCTTTCCTGTGGATATGGCTGACTAGGCTACTCCATCTAAACATTTTCCCAGGCACTACAGTGTCCCGTTAAGTGTAGGCATAGGTTGCCTCCTAACGCTGCATAAATCATCTTCAATAGATGTAAAGGCCTATTAATATATTTTTTTACCCAAAAACTTCAGTGCATGAAATTGCAAAATTGTAAGGATCTAGTGAATGAACTACAGGCTAAGTTCTTAAGTAGGCAATAAAAAAACGTTCGAAAATTAAACCGAACTTAAGCTCACGCGATCATTATCTTGACGTGAGAAAATTAAAAACAAAGCGGTATTACGTATTTTCAAAAAAATAAAAAATACTTTAAATGCAAAAGTTTACATTTGAAGAACCGTTACTCCCTTGGAAGGCCTTTACTTGGAAAATGTTTAAGCTTGGTACGTATTTGTGTAGTTTTTTACCAAAAAAATGCAATGCGTGAAATTGAATAACGCCAATCTTCTCAAAAACAGGCTTGCCTGGAAAGTTTTCCGGGAATTTGAAAATTAGTAGTTACCTATGTAATTAGGTATTATTGATTTTAATGTGCTCTTTAAGACTTTTCATTTAGCCACTTCGTAGTTTTTTTTAAGATTTGCAGAGAGCGCCGCCATATTAGAAAAATGACGGTCAAAAACAATCTTTGATAGTATCTCTGTTAATTCTAATAATACTTATACTTAATATTATAAATGTGAATGTAAGTTTGTTTGTTACGCTTTCACGCAAAAACTACTAAACCGATCATCATGAAACTTTGTACACACATTCTTGGAGGTATTAGAAGTAACATAGGATACTTTTTGTCCCGGAAAATTAACGGGATCCAATGGGACGCAAACGATGTCGCGGGCGGAAGCTAGTTTTATGATAAAGATATTCCCCCTATCTTATAAAAAGTTAGAGTAGACATTATGTCCTGATTACGTATGTTAAACAAGACATAATGTCTACTCTAACTTTTTATAAGATAGACCACTAATGTATAAATGAATTAAACTCGACGACATTTCCTACAACTTATGTTTTTTTATAACTTTTTTTTTTATCTGATCACAATATAACAATCAGTCTCCAAGCTAGTTCTAATTTCAAAGCAGTTGTCCAAAAGTACAATCAAGATAATTTTTTTGCGCTCGCATTATTATATCCGTCATAAACTTTTTACGACATTTCTAAACTAGTTAAGTTTGACAGATTGTCGACGAGCGTACCCTGAGGCTACATGATGTCATTGTAATAAAACTAACCTAAACACTATCTATGACGATATAAGATCTAAAATTCACTGCACGAAGCGCATGTAGAATGTCGCAAAATAAACACTTATCCAGAGTAATTGAAGCTCTATATTAAAAGGTGATTAGGGTAATGACGGTTCTTATTACGGTGGTTAGTGATTGCAAGTGATAAAACGCCCCCTTATCAGATGTACAGTCATAGACACTCTTGTTGTAGCTGTGTGGTCCAGTTGAAATTACTTTTAGATGGAGCCCAGAGCCTTTCATGTTATATCCTCTGTATTTTATTGCAAAATATATGTTTGCTACTTAATCATGCCGTAATGGCTGGACCGATTTAAATTAAACTTGGTATAAATATAGTTAGTAACCTAAAATAACTTATAGGCTGTGTGGTATCGTTCTTCTCGGGATTTTGTTGGTGAGTTAGATGAATTGTTCTCTTTTTTTCGATAGGATTATGCCAGTGGTCATTTGACGTCGCTATCAAACATATTTCGTTATCAAACAGTAGTGATAGCTTAGTTTAAAGTTAAAAAATATAATCAACTGCTAGCACACGGTAAACATAGCACTATAATTTCAGAAAGAGGTAGCTTGTCGTTCTAAAGTTACTTTAGCTTAACCCTTTCAGCCCTTTAGCTTAACACTTTCAGCTCTTTAGTTTTACCCTTTCAGCTCTAGTGACATCACTATCGGACGGTCAGAGAGACCATCACAAAATAACCTTTTATTATATCCATTACAATTATCGTGAAATCCCATTACTCGGTACCATTAAAAGTATTTAAGATACAGAGACAACAGGGGCCAATTTAACGTTAAAATGTAAAGAGCCTAACCCTTTCGCCAAGGGCTTTTTTGGGCAAATAATTGTGGACCAGTTCTCTGGTCGTCGACCTCAAGCCTGGGGCGAAGGAATTTCGCCTGATTTCGGACGAAAATCGCACGTCGTGTCGTTTTTGCCGACGCATTATTATTATTAATTGGATCACGGCAATGTCAGTGATGGAAATCGTTAAGGTGTGGCCAAGTGTGAGAGGGCTCTTCAGGTTCCGTATTTATACGATGCACAAAGAAACTTCATAAGAAAAGAAATAAATATTCTTGGACGTATCACACAACGCTCTCTAGTTCCAAAGTAAGCAAAGCTTGTACTACCTACTATGGGATCTAGATTGCTGATCTCGCTCCGAGGACAATCGTTACTCAAGCCTTAATTTTATTAGAGGTTCATACAAAAATCTATGCTTGTGTCTGGATCAGTCGGCAACGGTAGATATCCTCAGATTATCATCATCCTTTAGTACTTGGACAGCGGCGGCCTCTAGTAGCATTCTCACCTGTGCTTACCTACTTGAGCACTTCTCTGAATTAAAGAAGGCCTTAAAGATGTGATAATCCAGATTAGGTTCGTAAACTTAGCGAGTTTTCTAAAATCATTATTTGAACATAAAAATCACATTTTTATGAAAACCGTTTTACAAATTCCTCAAGAAACTGACCACTAAAATACGGCTACCCGCATAAATCAAATATTACACATCGTACATCAACATAGCCGTCTCAGTGACCACCTTATTTTAGCTGGATATACTTGTCAATTTACTCCCAAACGTGTCGGATACCGGCACAACATAAATGTAGACTAGCTGTCTCGCTCCGGTTTCGCATGCCTTACGCATTTTTTACAAAAAACATAATATAATCAATAAGTAAGTTAATAACCCCCAGCGATAATTGAACTATTTTCTAGTGAAAGAATTTTCAAAATTGATTCAGTAGATCCAGAGATTATCCCTAACAAATTAAACAACAAACATTAAAACATTACTCCCATATAAAATAAGTGTAGATTCATTTTTCTCGGGTTATAAATTTCGGGCAAAGGACTCTAGCGCCACAGTGCAATGAAGAGTAGTACACCCATGCACATTTTTAGAGATGGATTTGAACCCAGGAATTTAGTATTAGAAGGATTATAACTTAAGACATTGCAAAATGTACCAGCCACACTAGCTAATTCGTTTTATGACAATAATTATGTCAAAACTGACAGCTTCAAGATTCTATGGAAATGTCAAAACTGAGATTTCCATAGAAACGTGAACCTAAACGTGTTTGATTGTGGTTTTTATTTAAGATCTAGTTCAAAATGTTCAAAAAAGGTAGTACTTAGTTGCACAATATATGTATATAAAACTCTTTTGAAGATGACTGATAATCAACGCACAGCCTAAATTATAAGTCCTAGAGATATGAAATTTGGAGGGTAGCAATCATATTATAGTGTAGGGGTGCACTAAGAAAGGAATTTTGAAAATTCGCACCCTAAAGGGTCTTAAATTAGGACCAAAGATTTTAACCAAATAATGCGTATGCTGCTACCACGCGAGCAAAGCCGCGGGCGACAGCTAGTGTAATACAAAAAAAATATTATGCACTTTTACTATTCCTTCTGGGCTTGTACTTAGTTACACAATACGTGTTTTGCTGTGAGTTTCTTGAATAAGCAAAACGAAGGTCGCATTTAGTAATAATAATAAACTAAAAATATGCGATATAAACTAGGGTAATATGACAACAAATATCTGTCAGCAAAATACCAAAGCATTTCGTAACCAAGTAATAATTCAGATGCAAGCGTTCATGGAAAAAATTGCTGAACAGAATAACTGTTTTTGCGTATCTAGTATCGCTACTGTGATGAATTGGATACTTTTTGTTATTACCTATTTATTGAAATACGATGCAATGGAATGTTGTTTGTACTCAATTGTGTCGCAATAATATTTAATGAAATAACCAACTGTGCATCGGTCCAAAGTACAATACTTACGTTTAATTTTTTTTTTTTGTTTTGACACCCGTTTTTATACAGGTTGGTATTTTTTTATTCGGAAAGCCTGATCGGACCGACATCGGAAACTTTATCGATATCGATTCGAAAAGGCTTACCTAGTACTTAGTCAAAGTAACGTTCCAGGAGGTCTATATTTTTGACCTTCTGGTTATGTTATCCTGTGCCTCGCAGCCTGCAATTCCAGGAAGGTCGGCACTCGGAGCCAGTTTGTATTAACTAATGAGTCCTCTCAGTTTTTGCACTCTTTGCTACCCGCACGTCAAGTTTTGGGCTTGCTAGAAAGCGGCTTAAATAATATAACGGTGCTTACATCGATTTAACACGTCAATATTTTTATTCATAGTGAAAATTACTAAACAACAATAATTTATCGTGTGCGAGAATTGAACTCACACCTTCCGCGCCTCAGGTCGATCCAGCTGCGCAACGAAGTTGAAAACAATATAAAATTAAGTAAATATATCACAACAATAATAAAAAACTTCTGTTTATATCCGTATTTAAATAAAGAGGATATAAAAGAGAAAGGTTTTTATAAAAATAATATCATGAAGACATTAAACGCTACAGAAAGCACAAATTCTGATAAAATCAACGCATGTGATTGACCCATCGTAGTCTTAAACCTACATACAGACTACACATAAATAAAATACTAAAAGTCTGTCCGACTGTTATACGTTGCTACTCAGCGAAGCCTACCTCCTTCAATCGCAATCCTGATATCTTAGGGTCATGACCAGTCATTATTCACGTCCTCACGATGACCAACCCTAATGCTACCTAACGAAATGAAAATCAGAAACTTTGTTAGCCATTTTCAGAATATTACCTACTGAAACCTGCCTACAACGTTTTTTTAGCTTAACTAAAACCAGTCGCTATTAATCGATTACGCTTCGCGGTAAGGCTGCCTATTTTGTCTCTCTAGTATCTTTAGCCAAACTGACGTTCTGTAGAGAATAAAAAGCTTTAAAAAAAATTCGTTCGTATGAGTTAGTGGCTAAGTCTGGGAGTTTCTAGGCCGCCCAAAGGCCTCCGTCTAAACAAAGTGATAGAAAACGTATTTATTCACAAAAAAAATTACGACTATTTAATATAGTATTTACAATATTCATAATATTTACAAATTATACACGAAACAGTTGAGCTATCGACAAACTGTTGCAAACGATTTATAGATAGCTCAACTGGTCCAAAACGGTACCAATGGAAAATAGGAATGTATGAAAATCAGACAGCTACGTCACGTGACTAAAGCCATACATTTTTGACGTAAAACAAGCAAAGTCACGAGGAGATCGTAGTGCAGTGCATTCATGAAAGTCAAATAAGAGTCAAGCCCTAAAAGTACTTTGATCGAAGTAATCCATCTCTACAAAGCTGTACGAACAGGTAGCCTTAAGGCCGTCGTTTGTAAAACTGAGTCCGCATTATGACGCCCGTATTTCAACCTAAATAGTCACCCACTGGGTGAATAGATATATTCCAGAAATTCCCACCAAGACATCCCCACTCTGGTCTGAATGTATTGTGACTTGCATGACAGCGAAAAGAGATGACAATAGATTTAGCAGTCATTTTAGCTAGCGTAGCTTTGGAAGACCAATATGAATAAGGTGTATATAAGGTGTATACATTTAGAATGTCATCAATACAATAAAGGTGCATTTACACGGGCAATTGTTTGATCTATAATACCTTGACAACAGTCACTGGAGGCAACATTCACATTTACCTATCAGTGGAGCAATCTGTACCGTCAATTATTTCGGCAACATTGTAACTAATTGCCTGATACATTTAGTATTCCACTGGCGGTCTTTCGCCGTACCAAAACATGTTTTGCAGACTTCCAGGTGGTATGGGGAGTAAAAATTAAAATTGCTACATTTATGGTGTGGCACGTCGACATCGCAGTAAATAGTTTGGTGTTATGTCGTATCCTCATCATTTTCAATTCTATTCCATTTTCAAATTCTCAAAAACATATTCTTTTCGTTTTCTTTTTGTTATATCAGCAAACCCAGTTCTATTTAGCTTTTACAAGGCTTACAACCTCTTTTACGAAGGTATCGATGACATGCTCACGCGGACAAAGCGGTGGCCGCTAAATAAAAGCCGTCATGTTCGAAATCATGGCTTTATGATTGCATTTTCATTCCGTATTCGTTTCGAAAAACCTGTTGAGATTTTTGGTTTAATAAAAAGACGTCGAAATGTCCTTTTGAACTTTCCGACGCTATTAGTGTCGAAGTGGTGCGTTTCACAGCTACTTGTATCTTACTTTGGTTCTGAGGCAATCGAGTTTTCTACAATATTGTTTTGCAAATGGACTGAACCAGAATGTCATAAGTAAAGTTAACGGTTAAGTAGCAAGCCTGCCTTCTGAAAAAATAAAAAAAGGCATGAAAAACCATTATTCTGATTTTGCTGTCACAAATTGGCAGCCAAAGGGACTTTTATTCGAAGCAAAACACCATTAATATATTTTTTCTAGATTTTTTTAAATGTCTAAGGTCGTGAGTTTGAATTTCAAATTTTATAGACAGAATTTTATAATATTTGGTCTTTTAAGGAGTTAATAAATATAGTGTAGAGTATTTTGGTCACAAATTCATATTTCTTAATTGAATAAATTATTTAATTATATCTAGTTTTTCCATGCATATTTTTTATATCCGTATCTTCTTTTATATTAATACTTAGGTACTGTCTCATATGTATACCTTACCTACCTATATATCATATTGTTACCGATTATTAACCCACGCTCTGTTTATTAACAAACGCATATTCTTAGACGCACTTTGTTTTATGAATAATCGTATTTATTTTCGCCAAATGTGCAAATACTAAAATGTATTATTAAAGTTTACTAACCCACGTTAGTATTTATTTAGAAACGCACCTAACGCATGTTACATTTCAGACGCACATATTCAGGATAATTTTATGTATATTCGCCAAATGTGCAAATATGAACAGTTTATTGACCTAAATTATATGTAGTTAACGTACAGACAGATAGTTCTAATGAACTGTTGCAGTCATAATACATGGTAGGTATGAATTTTTAATAGGCGTCATGGCTCAGTCGGTATTAGCTCTGCCTTCCGTGCTGTGGGTCGTGGGTTCGATCCCCACCGAGAACAAACATTTGAGTGTTGTAAAACATAGATGTTTGTTCTGTGTCTGGGTGTTTCTATGTATTATAAGTATGTATTTACAAAAAAAAATATGTATGTGTGTATTCTATCAGCCATCTAGTTTCCATCGTACAAGCTTTGCTTAGTTTGGGACTAGAAGGCGTTGTGTTAAGTGTCAAAAATGCAATCACAGGGCCCTAGATAAAGTGGGGATAATGAAACTTGATTATGACGCCAAACCTATTTTTAATATTACAAACGCGAAAGTTTGTGAGGATGTATGTTTGTTCCTCTTTCACGCAAAAACTACTGATCCGATTTGGATGGAACTTGGAATATATACATTGTCCGTGACCTGGATTAACACATATGCTACTTTTTATACCGGAAAAACAACGGGATCCTACGGAACGCGAACGAAGTCGCGAGCGGAAGCTAGTATAAAATAAAACTTCAGATGCTTCCGCTTTATAACGGCCGACGCTTTATAGAAATTCAGTAGAAAGTAATTATTGACCGAATTTAATAAATTCGATTTTAAATTGTGCTACTCGTACAGGTATTTTCACTCGTGTAAATCAATATGTGAGCTATTGTGACAAAGCAAATAACCGATTATGCATTTTATTTCAAACCCGTACGGGTCATTTTCGCATGGGTCCGCCTGTGAAAGGTTAACATCCCGATATAATCTAGATTCCGTTAGTGATTCTAGGAACTGGTTTGGGAATGTCTGAACCGGAAGTAGAATTGATAGCTGAGAGGAAAAGATTTAGCTTTTAATAATAATATTAATGATGTTACACTATAAAACCAAACCTGTTAACGCGGCCAGCGGGCCTAAGATGCGCAAGCAAGATATTTTGTCATGTCGTCTGTCAAAATGTAAGCATTTTGCACTAGTTTTTGAACTTTTACATTATCTGTGGTAATGTTGTCGACAAAACGCGCCTTGTTATTGTACACTTTTGACACTTCTTAGTCGTCGTATCTCTCTGAGGACGAGATAATAGTCATGCAGAAATGTCAAAAGTTGAAGAATCAAGGCGCGTTTTGTCGACAACATTGCCACAGATAATGCAAAAATTCAAAAACTGGTACAAAATGCTTAAATTTTGACAGAACGACATGACAAAATATCTCACGTGCGCATCTTAGGCCCGCTGGTTTGCACAATAAATACCAGTTTATATTGTTAGTGTTTTTTGTTAGATAAAAACTGGTCGCCGCGCCCATTACCGCCTAGAGTACCCAATACCCATACTTTATATTCTAGACCACCTAGAAAGTAAATACTCTAAAATTTAGAGCATGAATTTTAAGTCTTAAGAGTAAGTTTTTTCATATTAGTCTTCTAAAGTTGAACTAGCTAAAATGGCTGCTAAATCTACTGTCTCTTTCGCTGTCGTGCAAGTGACAGCGACAGAGCATTTTCAAAGCCGCGCTAAAATGACAGACGGATTCGAGTTTTCACATTTTTTGAAACAACACAGTTTTTATTTTAATAGTTTTTCTTGTGTTATTGTGAGTATTATTGTTTAATTTTGGTGGAATTTTAACCAATAATACTAAGGTCGTAACATAAAGTGTGAGCCATTGGAATAAATGTGTGTAAAGTGGTTTTTCTGAATGTGAAACATTGTTTCAGGTTTTGAAGAGAAAATCTACCATTTTCTCTTCAAAACAAACGACAGCCGACTTGACGAAGACTGACTTGACTTATATTATTTAAAATTCATCACTTGACACTGGCAAAATTGTCTGTCGAAATGACGGACACAGGCCATATAGGTTTAAAAGAAGAAGAAGTAAAATGACAGACCTACTTCTAGTGTAAAGACACGTAGATGGTATTATTTGTTCCCTGTATTATGACGAAGTAAAATGTATAACCAGGTAAGTAATTATAGTGAGTAAGTAGTAGATTTTTCTATGTTTTATTTCCTCTATGGTGGATTTTGATGTTGGCCGCGCGCGCTTCGCTGACCATCGCTTAAGGTACCGACAGCACGACCAGCAAAACCAATAACTTTGTTATTAATAAACTCGATGTAAGTAAGCTTGGAATAACTCACCTTACACCGTGTTTTGTCTTTTGCACTGACAAGCATATTCAAATTCGATCGAAAGAGACAAAACACTGTGTTATTATTATTTTTTATGTTTGTTACCTCAGAACTCCGGCATTTATGAACTGATTTGAAAAATTCTTTTTTTATCTGAAAGGGTATGCTTCCAGATTGGTCCCATAAAAAAATTATCAAAATCAGTTCAGTAGTTTATAAGTTAAATAAGAATAACTTGAAAACACGTCATTCACGTACACGAAACTGCGTATTTTGCTTTCCTGTGACGTTTCTGTGTAACATACGATCAATAAAACAGTCCCAATGAACTGCTGTCATCATCATCATCATCATCATCATGTGATGATGAAGCCGTATCAAATTGAAGTCGGTTTTTTCTAGTTTATTAAACTTATAAATTATTTATTGTGACATTATTAGTAAAATTGAATTTGGTAACTCAATCACGCCTTCACAGGACCCCATCTTCAGGATAATGATGATGATGATTGAACAAACACCTGTTGGTTCAAATTTTTCTGCGATCGGTACACCGTCGGTAGTTCTCAGATCGCGCCGGTAATTAATATAATATTTTTTATGTGTTTTGTCTGAACTTATAGTTTGTGAGCTTTTATGATTTTACGCTTTCACTGCCCTTTTACGGGATAGTAGTTGAACGTCCGGCTTTAGTCTACGAGCATTCGTTAGTAGCATCACGAAATCGTCCTTTCACTCTCATTGACTGATGTCAACTGTTGCTTGATTCATTTTCACTCTCAGAGTGATGGACGCAGAGCAAAGTCTCACATGGCACGTCCTCATACTCTTCAGTGGACGTGCTTTGTGGAGGTATACATTGTTATATGTATAAAAGCTGGTATATAAGGTGTGATATCTTAATTCGTCACGTTTTTTTAATAATATCATTTTCATAAAATTGCTGAGCCGAATTTGATGCGATAAAAAGTGCCTACTTATAACGGATATGGTTTTAAAATGTCTGTGGAACCCTAAAAAACAATAAGCGATCATATAATTTAGTCAACATGCATAAACATGATCGAAAATGATATAATGATCGACATGTTCAACTTTCTACAGTAAACAGGAATGCGCGAAATCTCAGCACTTAGCACCAGTTTTATACATCATCAACACGACCACGAGATTAACAAAAATGCAGTTTCTGATAAACTTAACCAATAGTAATGTTTACGGGGAATTAGGTTCCGCCCGCGACTTCGTTCGCGTCCCATTGAATTCCGTTGATTTTCCGGTATAAAAAGTAGCCTACGTGGTAATCCAGGTCACGGACCATATATATTCCAAGTTTTATCCAAATCGGATCAGTAGTTTTTGCGTAAAAGAGGAACAAACATACATCCATACATCGTTACAAACTTTCGCGTTTATAATATTAAATAAATAATAGGATAGGATTATTCCATCTGATGATAAAGGTTTTTTTATAAGTTTACACATTTTTCGAATTTTAGGAAAATTTTCCCCATGGGGATTTCTATATTTTGTCCAGAAATCCCCACCGATAAAAAAAAACAACGAAAAAGAATTAACGGTCTTATACCGTAACAGAAAAATAAATATTGTGGTTACCAATTCGAAGAACCACCTTACTAGTTGCTTCTCAAATGTGTCGGTAACTGGTGCTTGGCTAATGATCTGGGTGCGCCGGTTGCCATGGCAACGCGCTGGTCCAAATAAATTGCCACCATCGATATCATCAGCTCAATCGAGCGGCATTTTTTATTCTCAATATTGCATTCCTTCGTACTTCCACAGTCTCGGGAGACACAGCTCGTGTATTTTGAAGTAGACATCAAGAACTCAGCTTTATTTTTATCTAATCCTCATTATATCAGCCTGTAGAAGTCCACTGCTGGACATATACCTCCTCTATAGTATTCCTTTTTGGGCCTTCTCCGTCTATGATCCTAACAATGTCGTCGGTCCATCGGGTCCTAGTCTCGCTCTCCGGTACGTAGTCTCCATTCGAGGATCTTTACTTCCTAGCGGTTGTTTTGTAATAACCGTATTTTTTAATAATATGTGCTAAAAGCGGTTTTTTTTATTACGTCGATGGTATGAATAATGATTAAACCAGCTATACTTCTCCAGCTGTGATTATCTCGAGATAACTTTTTAGCAAAAAGCTCCTGAGACAACTTACTACTGTCTCTTTCTCTCCCGCGAAAACAGTTCGAGACAGGTATATAATCACAGGTGATTTGAGGTGATACTGTTTCAGTGATTGGCACGATTTGAATACCGTTGGTCGAAGTTTCTCGATCATTAACGAAGTAATCATTTAAAATTTTAATTTAAATTGCCTTCAACATTCAGTTACATCGCAAAGAGCGGAAAGTCGGTGCATAAAGAAAGGCAGTAACTGTCTGGAAATAGATAGATCTAGATAACACTTTATTGTCACGAACAATGTTTTGGAGACTAACTTATATAATACGATAAAGTATGGTTGGTAAGTATGGGCGGCCTTATCGCTGAAGGCGATTGCTTCCACGCAACCTTAACATGGAAATCTATGATATGGACCTAGTAATTCTTTAAACTGATTAAGATTTGTACAGTTTTTATGAATTACTGGAAAACACCGGACAAGCGTATGATAACCCCACAGTGCCCCATACCCAATACACCAACTTAAAAAACCATGGAGTCCTTCAGGGTAACCAACGCACCAATGCTCTTAATGTTATCGGTGTTACTAGGTGACGGTGACGGTTACCATCAGGGTTCTTATGCCTGTCTGTCTACTACTTACATAAACGTTCATATATAGGTACTTTCTTAAGGTTAACTCTTTTGTTTTTGCGTTTGGTTTCCACTTTGTATCCATTTAGACCTCTATTCCATCAGACACTTCATTTGTAGATTAATCCGTATCACGGCTGTGGGTGTTCCATAAAATAAATTAATAACAAAAATTAGACAGACTGTCGACATAGTAACGTTGAGTTATTCTAGTTTCGGACTACCGGTATCTCGCACTGGGACGAGACAATAATTTGAGTTTTATTAATTTTCCTATTACGGTTTCGTCCTAAAAATCGAAATCGAATTTAAAAATTAAAAATCTAATTTTACTTAAACATGAAGTGCATGATATATTGTCAGCGGTAAAACTGTCGACTAATGACCTTATTCGAACTACCTTATTAATAACTTTTTACATATTTTGAATAAAGCTACGCTATTAAGACCTCTCAAGAATTTTTGCGAATAAAAAATTTATTAGCACCATCATTTGGGTAATGTTAGTAGGTTAGGTTTTCCAATCGGTATATATTAGAAAACATTGCTATTATTAGTGAAGTTTAACTGCCAAAACCTTAATGGCAGTAAAAATAGTATCCTGCTGCATGAGATCAGTGTGTAATTCTATCAGGTCTTTCACCCCGTGGTAGTGGGTGGCGACCACTTGTGCGTCGCTACCAGACTAACTGAGGACTTGGGACAAAATTTTGAAATTGATTTTACTTGGACTACAATTGATGAGATAGTGGTCAAACGATTACCTAATATATTGTGTAAAATATTAAGAAAAGCTTTTGTAACTTCAAAAGCACAAGATGACCCAACTAAGTCTACTCATAAGAATTGTTGTTGCAGGCAAGTTTTACTATCATACCCACTATTCAATTCAGTGGGGAAAATGTTTTTTTTTTACTAATCACTGCTTGGTAGTAGGTTTATTCCAGTGACGGCCACTCGCAACGACAGAAAATTTTTAAAGATCCTCGCCAATTGACACTTGTGACAGTTGTGACTGCGGTAAGTGGCCCGCATGAATAAAATACAGTATATTGTAGTACACTCATCATCCTCTAAGCCAGTAGAAGTCCACATATTATCCAGAAAACACCAATGTGAGCCTTTTCTAGATCCTTGTGATTTTACTGAATAATGTCGTAAATCAGGCCAACGGGTTGAAGTAGTATAATAACAGTTCGAATAAGAAATGCCGGCCTATGTCTAAAGGCACGGTGCTCTAACCGGAACGGAAAACTCTTCCTAATCTGCTAACGACGTGTCACGGATGACAGGAATATATTTGACTGACAAAAATAACAACAAAATTATATTTTTTTAAATTCATCGTCTCGTCGGTTGGCTAATGCGGGGATTTGGAAATTAATCCCTTTTTATACTACTAATAACATCGAATGAACTAGGTGGCCATGATAGCGGTGACCAACCTGGGTCTACATCTAGTGCGAAAGTAGCATAGATATCCTATCAATCTGCTAGATTAGTATTCTTTATGGTACACTACTTTTATGCGATAAATAATACCAAAATACCAAATTTGGTAAAAAAAAGTTTGAGGAGGTGCGTACAATGGGCGGCCTTATTGCTAAAAGTATACAGGCAACCTTTAACGTTAGTGCGACGCCTAATCGTTGACCGCTTGTGTGGCCGCCTAGTTGTAGGTTCATTATATTTGACTTCTGATTACTAAATAGATTAGACATAATAAAAAAGTTTCAAGCCATGAAAGAGCTAAATGTTGTTTCGAATTTTCAAAACAAAACTCTAGAACCAACGAAATTATTATCTAAAAACACATAATATTAGCTTCAACAAAACTAACAAAACCGCAAAAATGAATTTAAATTAGGTCAACAAAAACTCGCGAACCGACCAAACTTAACAATGTGGAGACCATTAATGCTCCCATAAAAGCACCTGCCATCGCTCAGACATTCGCGATTTTTTTGAGATACCCAAGTACCTGTTTTTGGTCCCATGCTCGCGGGTCAATAACCAGAGCGAGTATTTGGACAATGCGAGTGTCGTATACATACGTAGTTGTGGGCGGGTATATCGCTGGGGCTGCCAGGCGTCCGGATTTCGGAGGACATGCCCGGCTTTTGCACGAATTAAAATATTCAATTTTTTTATTCAACCTATTTCGTTCCTCTGCTAGGCAAAAGTCACCCTCAAAGACTTCCAGCCTCCTCCCACAATCTCCTTTCAAAGGCGTCGAGATCGCCAACGCTTTTAAACCGACGACCACATTAAAAATAGTGCAAATATGATTTTAAAAGAAACTGATTAAATTAATGTTTTTAGAATCAGCTTTACTTCTTTCTCAGATGAAACTGAGTTTTATTTGGCAAAATTGCTTCCAATTTTGATAATAAATAATCACTCTTTTAAACTAGGAAAGTGTTATGTTTGTTTTTAGGATAAACCAAGCACGCGAGCCTCAGAATTATTCTTAAAAAAGCTTTTTATATTCCATTTATAAACTTTTTTACGCCATTAATAATAAGAAACAACGCTAGTTAGTTCCTAGTTACGCTAGTGCTTGTAAATCAGCGTAACTTTTTTCCCGGCTTCTTTTGCTTTGAACTGGCAAAACACTAATATTTCTAGAGTATGTACGTAGGTTGCCGTGTTGCCCACCCGTCACTTTCATGTGCGATTTTAATTTAAAACGCTGTTTCCGGCCCACGTGCCATGCTCGTTTCATGCTTTACATCAGGTGTGGTCAACCAGTTCTCTCAGTCAATTTGACATTGCTAGATTTACTAGGCGTTGTTGTTTTTTTTCTTTTTCTCGCGGAAATCAACCAAACATTTTTTTTATTGTATAACGAAGGAATCTTATTTGACATGCATCTCAAATGTCAGTCCGAACTTCGAATTGAGAATTGGAATTTTCTATGTATTTATCACGTTTATAGACCACTTACGTATTAAAATGCCACAAAATAGATACTAGCTATGAAATGAAGAAGTACACTACCCCCCCCAGGTAAAGACAAACTGAGCCCGCGTCTACAAGGCATTATGTCATATAGAAACTTGAATTTATTTTATTTAGCTCATAAGTGAGTATACTGAAATGTGAATGTAAAACTAGGCTTTATCAAAGACACAGGTTATTCCCATCGAGCCCACCGGCTGGCCCACTGATGGGGCCGAGTGGAAAAAAAATCAACGAGCCCACTATACAAATGAGTGGGCTCGTTAGGATTTTCCCATTTTTTTCCCATTTGGCCCAACAGTAGGCTCGGTGGGGAAAAAAATGTCCATATTGGTTCGCTTGCTTGGGGAAATAAATAAAATGAGCGAAATAAAATGTTCTTAAAAAAAAGCACTATATTCCATAGTAGACCACATGTTGACGATGTCTGTCCTATACTTCGTATTCTAGGTTTTTGTGAGAGTACCACACGCGGAGGTGTCGAAATACGTTTATTAATGTATTGTTTTGCGAATTCACTGAGTCAGTTTTTACGTGCTTGAAAAAATATAACATGTTCAAACCTGCTCGATCTAGAGTTTGATGACATGGTTTAATTAGTTAGCGAAATAAATCCACATAATGTTAGTGTAAAGCTAAGTAGTATTAAGAGTTTGAATTACTTTGAATGACACGCACCATAGACTTTTTTATTTAATTTTAGAGTTCTCCGGTTTTTTGTACCATGGTTAATTTACTTAGCGGTGTTTTTTGTACCTAGGTGTATCAAAATCATTTCGCAGAAAAATGTGGTTATGATTTGAATGAATTAAACAGAAAAAGTTCACTATGAATTTAAAAAATCCGTGAAAGCCTACTTTCGTAGGAAAAAGCGTAATTTTATACATGTCCCTTAGTAAAAAGTTTTTTACAAGTCTTTTGGTGTCGTCGCATGGTGTCCATTAAAGGTTACCTACTAACCCTTTTAGACTTACTAACTGGTATCAATAACCTACATAATTTTTTTCACTTCGGACCCACCATACCCCCGCCATACCCCTAGGGTAGGGTGGGACGAAACCATATCACTGCAGTAGTTTGATATGAGATAACAATATTTCAGAGCTATCCCAGTTTGTAAAAAATTATATACACCCTTACCGAAACTGGTTGAAGCATTTCGCGGTACTTTCATTCCACGGCCGCTAATTTTGATGGAAGGAGTGACCGCTCCCGTGATTAAGGCTGATTTAAGCAGCATTTAAGTGGTCTGATACATTATACTGGTCCTTTTCGCATTTTGCTAAATCTGTATACATAAGATCACTTAAAAATAATAAAAAAATTGGTTGCCCGCGATTTTTGATTACACAATTTTCTGGTGGCTTTTTTCGCGTAGTGATCAGTCTTTTCATCTTATTGCGCCTTTTGTTAGTGTGATTGTCGACATTTGCAGTGTAAAAGCAGCAACGACTTTCGTGCAACATTGGTTTTTTGAAACCTTTTGATAAGAACTATCATTTAGTTGCAGCTAGCAAAGCATTCTTGCGCGGTCATACCTCGCTTCTCTAACCGATTTTTAACATTCTACAAAAGCTATAGAATACAAAACGTCAATTTATGGAAATGGTCACGTGACTGTTCTTTCAGATTATGTCATTTCTTTTTAAACATACAAGAGTGTACCAGAGTTTCGACTTTTTTCTTGCGTACTAGAGAGCTGTCATAGAGCTGTAGAGATGTATTGTACCTACAACGACTTTATGACTTACATTTTGATTCGGTTTTCTATTCCCTAGATAATTAGGATGATGACAAAGTTATTTCATCTTAGTAAAGTTACCCGAAACAACTATCTGAATAAAATTAACCTTTGATATGAGTCAAGCGAAATCATCGAAGAATCCGATGTTATTCGGCGTGAAGACTATCTTTTTTTCAGCGCCCAGGCACACTGACCGACACCGACATATAACACCATACCGACGCGACGTCTGACATCTTAGTTACCCAACCAGAACAGGCCCATTTACATGGTGCTATTTTCTGACTAATTCATTTATTCACAAAGAAAATTACAACTAATACCTACAGTATTTACAATAGTCACAATATTTACAAAATACATATGAAACAGTTGAGCTATCTACAAACCGTTGCAAACGATTTATAGATAGCTCAACTGGTCCAAATCAGTACCAATCGGAAGCGTGCCCAAGACACTGGCTGCATTGCCGCGCTGAATAGCAATGCTCCTATTTTCTTGTACCTACATGCAAGAGCAATAATTGAATGCAATAAATGAAGCGCAATAATTGACATCTAAGAATTAGAATTGCTTGCATGTGCTGTTTACAAAAAAAAAGCTTTGATATAAAACTTGTATAAAAGATCAAGAATGTTACGTGTTGTTTAGACCATCCAAGTAATAAGAAACTTGTCATGTAAATGGGCTTAAATATCGGTGTCGACTGTCGACGCCGATACGGTGTGAACCGTGAAAGTGCATGTCTAGTATGAGATTCCTAATGTCGTGTAGATGTTGTGTCGTTGTAGTGTTGAAAACAGCTATTACGTACTTTGAATCTACAAAGACATCACTCTAAACGCTATGCAAACTAAATTAAACGCGGGCCAATTAGAAGTATCGAAATAACTAATCGTAAACTGAAAAAAGTTCAGAAAAACTGGTTCAAATAAAATGAAAGATATTTTCTGATTCTCTTTCCACGCAACTTTAAACCTAATTAGCGTGATATAAGGATATTTTTGGTCTGGAGTAGTTTGGCTCGGTTCATAGAACTTACACCCACACCGTCAAAGTTCGTTTTTGCTTGAGTTCTTGTTATAGTTCCGAATATATTGAGAGCAATGGACTATTGTCACAGAGCAGTCTAGTTTTAGTAAGTACGAGTGTAGCTTAGCTAGCAAATAGAGTGTAGCAAACAAAACTTTATACTAAGGTAGGTAAGTGCTAGATTTATTCCCCTTAAATATTTTTTTTTCCGCTACATTATCACTATGAAATGGTTGTCATTCAAGGCAACCATTTCATAGTCAGTTGATACAGTTTTAGTAACTTATACATACATAGTATTATATGACCTGTGTTACTAATCGATAGTTTGTTAAAATCGTTATAAAATAATAGGAATGTCAACACAGGTATTGCAAATAGGTAATTCAAATTCGTCAGGATGTCACAAAAGAAACTGTTGTATCAAATACCAGCCAAGTATCTAACTAAAACTAGTTTAAAATCTAGATCTTAGTCATTACTTACCGGTATAGTCCGCAAAGGAAGTAATAATATTTTTAAATTAAAAAGGCGAGATTTGTACTTGTCCAAGGAAAAGCGATTTCTATTTTTCAGAGTATCTTCAATTGGAAGTTTCTATTTAAAGATATGTTATCGGGTTCTGTAATTAGGGTTCAGTATCTGATGCTGCATGTGACGGACGCCCCTTGAGGTAAAGGAATCTGACAATCGCAAGCGTATCCGAGTTATGCACTGCGCGATGACGCTGAAACATTCGGCAGACAATCTGTCGTTGACGGGCAGTGTAACTCGAATACGTGGTTCGTACTGAACCCCCTATAGATCGGAGATGAAGGATATTTATGAAAGTAAGTCCGATGCCCAAGAGGGGTAAAAACTAAATTAAAATTTTGTGTTTTTTTTGTTATTGCCGTCGCACATTTTTTTTAAATATCTAAATACCTTTATTATGTAAAAAGTTAGTACCTTTTTTATAAGTCCGATACAGCTGTGCAATATCTAAAGTGGAGGGCATTGGAGGCTCTCTTCAGTTTGCCGGCCACTTTCTATGCCTCAGTCAAAACGTTTAAAAGCAGTTTTATAATAATATTTTCTTCCCAATACCGATTTTGTCAGATGTTAAAGAGGGACCATTATGTTGGGGAAAACTACTTATTTTTTATGGTAAAATAATGACATCCGTGGTCACGTGATTGACTTGACTGTACCTATTTTATAAATAATCAAATGCGAAATGTAGAGATAACGAAGAAAGGACATTTCATCAGATGCGAAAAATTTGGTCAAGATTGAGATGACAGAAGAACAGAAGGAAAATATGTCAAGTTTTATTTGGTCAAGATTATACGTCAAAATGACAGACGGAGCCATATAAGAACATTATACCGATTATCTAAGTTAAGCGACATTCTATGCGGTCACTATTTGGATGGGTGACCGTTAGTGGCATTTACATCTGGGCACGTTAAACTGTCGGTCGCGGCCCGGCTCAAGCAGTCGTTAAGCCACGACGGAAGCAGTCAAGCAGCCTAAAAACTCCGTCACCAAAGTTAGTCAAACGAGCTTGCTTTATAAAAAAAGAAGGGCTCTATAATTAGTGTGGTTACCGGCATTACTCCAGCCTACATGCAGCAGAATTAGAGCAATGGGGTAATGTGCGCGGGCGCATACGATCACATCACTTTCTAGCCGACCGGTCGGAGTGGGCGAGCCTATGAATACCACTCCTTCTAGAACTATTCGAACAAACTCATTTGGCAACGAAGAATAACCGGCATCAGAAGTACTTAGTTAATTATTCTTCAGAATTTCAAAATTGTTTCCTGTTGGCTCTAATCATAACTTTTTAATTATAAATACTACTTTTAGGCTGATAGTTCTTGCTTCTTAGTTATAGTTGTAAAAATAAATTCTTTATTGCACACAGAAAAATATAAACAAGCAAGTTAAAAGTTAAAGATATGTATGTGTAATAAAATGGAAAGTTCTTAGTTTTCAGTCGTAAAACTTAATTAAAACAGTCTCTCATCATACTTTACTAATGATGCTGACTGTACTTACTCGTAGTTCCTAGTAGATTTGGATAAAAATACCCTGGTTGGACACGCCAAGGATGTTATATAAAACCAAAATCAGTTGAGTGTTTTTTCGGGTCAGCCGGTCATAGGAACACCACGAGTTTAGTTTAGTACCATTCGAATGTACTCGTACCTAACCTAACACATTTTTCTTGTTTTTTTTACACAATATAGTTAAATCTACCTAAGTTTCCACAAACACAAACGAAGCTTAAAAATAAAACCTTGCAATTTTTAGTGTAAAAGATAATATTGAACCGGTTGAGTCAAAAATTTCACAAAATCTATTGTTAACTTTCCACTGAATAGCCAACTATACCGTTTCGCATCCTAACCACAGGCATCAAGTTTTTTCTGTCTGGGCTGTTCTTTTAATACCCCTGTCCCTTCCATAGGCCATTCTTTTCATAGACCTAAAGCTAGAACAAAGGGAAAAAAATCTGCGTTAAACAAAAGCCTTTTCAAACCAGTTTTCAATATAAGTAATGGTTCAAGGGAAGTATGTAGGTATCATGTGTGTCACCGTGTCATAACATAACGTATTTTAGCAGGATTTATGATTTTAAAACCTGTTTTTGTAAATCAATTCGTGGAAGGAGTTTAGGTTCTCAGATGATTCTCACATTCATTATGTATGGTTTTTACCATTCGAGACTGTTGTACCTGATACGTAGAAGGTCTAAATAGCATTATGACTAAATGTCATATTATAAAACTCTTTTGAAGCTGACTTAGAATCAACGCCCAGCCTAAACTATAAGTCCTAGAGGTATGAAATTTGGAGGGTAGTATTCTTATATAGTGTAAGGGTGCACTAAGAAAGGAATTTTAAAAAGTCACACTCTAAAGGGTCTAAAATTAGGATCAAAGATTTTAACCAAATAATGCGTATGCTGCTACCACGCGAGCAAAGCCGCAGGCGACAGCTAGTAGGTATATATTAGCTTTATGTCTAGGACGGTCTTACTTTGTGATCTAGTAAAATGGCTGATATCCAATTTACATAGTTTACGTTCAACGAATTTATTTTAGGGTTTAGACGGTAGTTTCATTTTATTAAGAGATCCTTCAGGAGCCCAAAAAAACCACCGACTTCAGAAGCTCCTCTTTTTTTTTTAAGTCGTTTAAAAACTCGCAAACTAGCCCTCAAATTCATAATCAATATGGAGACTCTTCTAGAGGCGGATTCAGGCACTGCGCTAAGCGAATGGTGGGTTGGAACGGTTGGTGTCTATACTGTTTAAGGCTCTTATACATTCGGGAAGTTTTTTTAAGAAATAACCAGGCGAAGTTGAAGTTAGCATTCTTGTTGATAAGATCAGACTTGATAGACCTTTCCAGCATTCAACTAATGGCCAATAATGGCGTGGAAGCATTGTTTCGGCCTCGCATCCATCTACAGCCAATTAAAGAACGGGACACGCACGATTTAACGAATATCTCATATTCGAAACAAGATGGCGGCTCACTGGAAAGGACTCCAGAAAAGCTCCAGAAGCACCTCTCTCTTCTAACTTGGAGCTCAGCTCTTGTCGGTGTAATTATGGACAATTATGCAGTTCTCGCCATTTGTCCCTTTCCAGGGCAGCTTTTTTGACGTCCTTATACGACATGATAGCGATCTTTTCTTTCAGCTGGCTTATATAGCTTTTACGCGGTCTTCCCCTTTCTCTCTTTCCTTCTACCTTTCCTTTAATGATATTTTTAATTAAGCCGTCATGTCGTATAAGGTCAAGAAGTCAAGGTCCAGAAGAATAAGAATAATTTATTAATACAAAACTTAAAAATAATAACAAGATAGTGTAGAGAATGCTATTTTTAGCATTAAACTCGCCTGTATACACTACTTTAAGTTGTGCAATAAAGAATTTTCTATCCATCTATCTATCTAGATACATTTAGGTAGGTAGACTTCTAGTTGATTTGTTTCTAAGTACCTGGGTAATATAAATCAAAAGATATATTTAATCTTTGTGGGTAGGTATACAAATAGTAGTAGACCCCATCCTTTCCAGTAGAAGAAACAAAGCTATATTGTGTAAGATCATATTGTGCTATAAAGAAACTTGGCTGGTTTATGTACTACTAGCTTCCATCCGCGACTTTGTCCGCGTCCCGTTTGATCCTGTTGATTTTCCGGGATAAGAAGCAGCCTATGTGTTAATCCTGGTTACGAACTATATATATTCCATATGTCATCCAAATCGGACCAGCAGTTGCAGCGAGATTGAAACACAAACATCCAAACTGTGACACTTCATTTCTTTGTGTGTACAATAAAGTTTTTATCTATCTACGAGTATACTTTTCTTATATCATCTTATCTATATTTTTTTTCTTAAAAATACTAGATGCCATTTCCATTTCCAGTAGAGATCCGTGTTGGACAAAAACAGCCGGTTGCATGAGTCAATGCTTGATCGATGGGAGCCAAGAGCGACTCGACTACCGCGTCTCCATTCATGACTTACCATTTGTGTAGCAACAGACTATTGCGTAAGCTCGTAAACTGGTTTTATAAATAGTCTTTTTTTCTTTTGTTTTATACAATTTAATAATGGAACAAGCTGATGGCCCACCTTCGGTAACCACGGCCTATGTACTACCACTATGTACTGCTATGTATTTACACAAGTATGTATTTACAAAAATGTATGTAAGTAATCAGCAATCTAGTGTGTGATAATGTCCAAGAATAATTATTTATTATTTATTGCCTCACTGACACATCCACTGAGGATGTGCCCTGTGATGCATTGCACTGCGCTCATCACACTGAGACATAGGTATATGTCAAGTCTTATGTGTGTGTAATAGCACTGGTACCCATACCCTTCAAACCCGAAAACAGCAAAGTGAGCATCACTGCTTGGCGGCAGAAATAGAGACTGTGGTAGTAGGTACTTCTCTGAACGAGCTCTTTTACAAAAAGTTCTAATAATAATAATAATTGGCCTTTACATCTATTGAAGATGATTTATACAGCGTCAGGAGGCAACCTATACCTACACTCAACGAGACACTGTAGTGCCTGGGACAATGTTTAGATGGAGTAGGTTTGCCCAGCACCTATACCATCCTCTCAGCCTAGTCAGCCATATCCACAGGAAAGACAAGGTCAATACGTGCGGAGCTAACTAAGCCGCGGGTTTCCTCACGATGTTTTCCTTCACCGTAAAGCTCTACTACTGCTGTTTTTCTACTTTTTTTTTTTTTATAAATTTGGATCAGTTTAATGATTATATCTAGAGATCGTTTGAGATCGACTGTTTCTTGTGTATTTTGAAAGTAAGTACTTTACGTAATGTCTTAGTCGTATTTTTTTTTTGTAAATAAGTTAGGTACTGTTTATTTCATCGTGTTGAAATCTATGCGAAAATCTCACGTACTAAAGAAAAAATACGTGTTATTAGCAAATTGAATAAGTAGTAAAATAATGTATGTAATTAATTTACGTGTCAACGTTTGTCAGCTTTTAAATTAATATTTTGAGAACATTTTAATGTATTGTATTTATCTGTTATTTAACAATGTTTCATTAATTTTATTGCTTGTTTTGTTTAATTATGTAATTACTAAATAACAATTTAAATAAAATAGCATTATTTTTTACAATTATGAGAATCAGAATTCTCATGTTTGTCTTTTATGCATTTTTACTTATTAAAAAATGTCGTGACGTCACAAATGCTTCTTTGGCATCACAATACGACGGAATGAACGTTTGTAAATAATGCAAACATGTCTCGACGTGGGAATCAAATAAGCACCTCATAGCCGGTCTCACATTCACCTGCTACGCAAGAATGTCTCTATTATTTAGGAAACATTATTTTCACTAAGAGTGTGTTTTTTTCTATCATAACCAATGCAGTGGTTATGAACGTTAACTATAATGGTTTTGGTTTCATACCAATAAACGTTAATCCAGTTAAATGCAAAAGTTTAGATGTAGATAACTTGAATGATACTTGATTCCGAAAAAAATTGGTACACGCGTACGAAATCGCAAGTAACAACTATATAGTTTTAAATAAGTGACGATGATACATAATTTAAAATTAAAAATCCAGCAATACATTCTAGATCACTCAGGTATTTTATCGACTCATCATTATTTTGATTTCTGCTTATTTGAGTAACTAATTTGCACCTACTTATTACACAAGGTAGTTGAACTACGTAAATCGCAAACTATGTCATTGCGCTGTATTAACCCTCAAATGCCTGATTCCAAGAAGCGTTTGTTAGTAAACACAAAACTGTCACATTGCACGCATCACCGGGTCAGTGACCTGTGCATTCCTATCCCGACTGATTAGCATACGTAAACCGTATGCTGGGATAGGTAGGGCTGCAACTATCCGTTAGAGATGTGACGAGATTGGTTTCGAGTTCGAGTTATTCGAGGTGAACTGTCGCAACTCGAGTTGACTCAACTCAGTCCGTGTCCGATATTGCTTTGAGTTTGATGAAAGTTTTTAACGTGTATGAGTTTACTGAGCGCCGAGTCTGTGTATTTGTTTTGACTTTCGACTCGAGTATAGCACACGCAAACGCATTCGCAAAGCGAGAAATTTTGTATGAAAACCGGATGCGCGCTTCTAGCGGGAGATTTGGGAATTGTGCAATCAAACTCGCTTTGCAAATGCTTTTATGTGTGCTATACTCGAGTCGAAGGTCAAAATAAATGCACAGACTGTATTTGATCTGATTAGTAACGCGGTGTTTAGAGAAACTTACAAACTTTCGTTTGATTGTTTGATCTGAATCAAACTCACTCGAACCTCAAGTTGGAAGTACGAACACCGAGATTCAAGTCATTTTCGCAAGCCAAACTAGCAACGAGGGCAGTATGTAGATTGAGCATCACTCTTAGAACTCAGCTTTTATCAATTTGGACAGCAGAATGAAGAACTAGCTTGTTAAGTACTGGCAATCCTATATGTCTGGTCAGTCAGCAATGTACGCTGCAATTCCACAGCATAGGTACATGCCATAACTTTTTGTAATACTTTAAGGTGGGTCCACATCTGATCTTTGTCGGTTGTTCGGTTGTTCGGTTACGGTACGGTGGTACGGCGGCGTCCAAACTAGCGTTCTTTGATCGCGACGCTGATACGATACGGAGCTCCGGTACGGACAAAAGATCAGATGTAGACCCACCTTTAGACTAGACGTTTCTTCGTTAGACAAAGGGAATGAACAGTTTAACAAAATAGCTACTGAAGATCTTTGGAAGATGTCATGCTCATTCAAAGGGTAGTCAAGAAAGGTGATTTGAACTGTTTTTGTGTTATAAAAGTATACAAATATCTGAATATTTTTTAAGAATGGAACCTGGAGTTATTAACTGCTTGGTTCTGGGCGGAGTAGTTCAATTATCGTAAAACTAATCAAAATTAAGCCTTCAACATTCTATTTAATTATCCTAGCTATCAGTTTCACCTTTACAATATGCCTACAAGGTGTAAAAGGGGTCCCAAAAACTAAAAATATACAAGAAAATTGTCACGGTAAAGTAAACTTTTGAATATAAAAATAACCATTTAATTTATTTGTAATGTTATTAGCTTTTTGAAAAAAAAATTGTTATGTTCCTCATTTACCAGATTTTAATAATTTTGGAAGGCATCACAATAAAAGTTATGAGTTTTTCTCTTCTATAGGCTTGGACTTACCGCTTCGAGTAAGTACTTAACAATAATTTTTCATATGGACTTTTTTTATGGTTGATAAAGATTATTGGATCTCAAAATATAAAGTTAGAGCAGACATTAGCTCTTGTTTACCATACGTAATCAGGACATTATGTCTACTCTAACTTTTTATAAGATAGGGGGTAAGTCTTTTACACCCTGTAGATTGACAGTTCAACCTTCAGTTTTAGACAGACCTGGATTAAAATTAAACTTCTCGGAACGGTGGTCTAGACTTTCAAGATCCCGACTCAAGGCTGCGTCGGTTTTGTTAAAACTCATTTAGATTGGATGCTCGGGTACGG
Organism: Eulithis prunata; assembly: GCA_918843925.1. Classification (NCBI taxonomy): domain Eukaryota; kingdom Metazoa; phylum Arthropoda; class Insecta; order Lepidoptera; family Geometridae; genus Eulithis; species Eulithis prunata. Next base: position 1,398,149 of record OU974019.1, on the reverse strand, counting down.
CGCCTTAACCTTTGATATAGTTTTTAATGAACGTTCTTTTTAGAATCAATCAGAATAGGACACGAAGTCTACACAGTTAACAAAGCAGATGAGGAATCCTTTTTGTTTGAATACATTCTTGGTAGCTATGATCAATTGATCAAAATTCTAATTGATCGAGTGAGCGAGTAACGAGATCTTAGTGACAACTTGGACGAAAATGCTTTGTATTGTTTGTATGTTTGTTCGACGAGATCTTTTAAACCGCTCATCCGATCTTCATAAAATTTAGTAGGTATACGGATAGTACTCTTAAGTTTTACTGGTTTGCTAAATGAAGTAAATCAGTCAAGGGGTCGTGAAGTTATTAGGGTCCAAAGGGAATAAAAAAAAAAGTCGTACAATAATATCAAGTGGGGTGTCATATGATAGGGTTTTGTTTAGACATTCCAAAACCGTTTTTATTTCGATTCTAGGTCTAATAGTTTTTGAGTTGTTGTAAAAATTATAAAATTGGCAAACCAGTATAACGTGAGCTACCACTTCTTGGAGTTTCAATTATTTTGTAGTTCAAGTAAGACTGGTACATAGCTAGACGGCGATTTCGAAGCGATTTGCAAGGTTTATTACAACCATTGGTCAATAAAAATTGTTTGGGTTTTATTAACCTCCGACCATCACGAGATCTCAGTTCGGGGCGAACTACTAGTTTATTTTGTTTTAATTTAAATTCCTTAAGTTACCTATCCGTACCATCTTAAATAACTATACGTTTACGATGCGTTGTATTCCGTAAATCATGATGATGGCTTTAGATAAATAACATATCCACCTGCCCGACAAAAAGGAATTAAAAAAAATTAAGTTCTTGAGAAATTATTCAAATTGAATATGGATATTTTAATTACTTGATCTTATCACTAGTAAGGTGCACCCTGTAGTACATAAGTACTGTTATGTATTAGCACTTCGGCGCGTGCGATTTCAATTTGATTTATAATATTAGATAAATATAACTAGCCGTCTCCCGCGGAGTTGCTCGCGTTAGAGTGTGACTTTTCAAAATTCCTTTCTTAGTGCACCCCTACATAAGGATACTACCCTCCAAATTTCATACCTCTAGGACTTATAGTTTAGGCTGTGCGTTGATTCTCTGTCAGCTTCAAAAGAGTTTTATTTATATTGATGATTTTTCTGTACCTATTTTTATTTTTAGTTTATTACTTGTATTTACGGGTAAACAGCTACAAATAGCCTGCTATTTTCGCAACAAAAGCACCCGCTACTTCACTCCTGTCCTTTGTATGTACAAACTCACCAGTAGGCTTCAATTTCGTGACTCCTCCGTCGCCATTGGGTGTTTAAAATTTTTCAGTCACAATTATTTTTTTTAAAATTTTAAAGTTAAAAAACTTTTTTCCTAGAAATATAAGGTTCAATTTCCAGCAGACATTCCTGATCCTTACAGCTGATCAATTTGATCACGCCTATGCATGCAGTTTCCTGTGATAATAAATAATAAGTAATGTATTACATATGGGGAGGATTTTTATTGTTTTTATTTGTATTCAAACTGTCATTTATGCGATTTCACCCCGCTTAATAATAACTGACAAGTTTAATTTTTAAACTGCGTAACCCAATAGTCTGAAGACTCATGCGCAGGGCTTTGACACTAATTTGTAGTGACTCGTATGAGACTGGTGGTTACTGCGTCAATCATTTTTGTCTTCAATTGTGGATAATTTGTACTAATTATTTAGTACTTTCTTACTGTCACACTCAAGAGTCTTCACTAGAACATGAAATATTACTTAAAATTAACTGTGTCTCATGTTCACTACTGATTGTAAGGAACTGTCTACGTTAATTAAATGTATTTTAAGGTTACTTACATCTTGGAGCGTGGCACTTACACTTACTAAGAGGTCTCAATTTATTTTGAGTTCTCTAGAACACTTATGTATAATGTCACAAAAGTACTAGTAACAGTTGAAGTCTACATCCAGCATTGGATGATACTGACCTCAGAAGAAACCCAGCAAGACCTGGATGCAGGAGGACCTCAAAATAATTTTCAGCAGCTGAAATTCTGGAGGCAAAAACAAAATGAATTTGCACAGAAGGGAGATAGATGTAGCCAAATTTAAAAAATACACGCTGCTAACCTTCCCAAAGAGTTCTAAGTGTGGCCACTAGTACATAAGGTTAGGCAACGTTAGGTTCAGACACTAAGGTCGTGAGACTAGACTAGACAAAAAAAGGTCCGTTGAACCTATCTAATTAGTGTGCAAATATTTTATGTTGCAATTTTAAAATACTTGACCTTTTGCTATGGAAGAGTTGAAGCGGCTCCCGCAGACCGATACTAAAACAGGCTTAGGCATCGAATCTAGTTCCCATAGTACCAGCTTTGCTTAGTTTGGGACTAGAAACGTTGTGTGTATCCAAGAGTATTTATTATTATTGTTTAATAAGAAGAGTATTAGATATGAATGTAGATGGATATAAGAGTAGAGGTAGGCCAAAGAAAAGATGGATGGACTGCGTGAAAAATGATATTGGTAAGAAAGGAGTGACAACTGAGATGACGGCTGATAGAAGAGCATGGAAGAAAAACACATGTTGTGCCGACCCTACATAAAGTGGGAAAAGGGCAAGGAGATGATAATGTTTAATAAGCAGCGTCAGCAGCCACTTTTTACCCATGCCCCTATGAAAGGGACGCTGCAATGCCAAGGACATAGTTTAGATCCGATGACAATTGAGTTGGAGTAATCTTTACGTGCTAGTTTTAACTTAATAAGTTATACACATTGTAGATTTTACGAATATTGTAAAAAATGGCAACCAAATTTTTGCGAGTTATAGGTATGCATTTGTCTGCCAGCACACTTGATGGTACTTGTAGCTGCAGCCTAAGGTGGAGCACGCCTAGCCATAACCCACCTATTCACTCTTTTCTTGGTTACATCGATCATTTCCAATTTCGATTTTTGATTTCCATTACCGTTTCGCTTCGCGGTAACGGTAAAGCTCAAATATATTTGGTTAAATGAAGGTTAAACCAGCACTTAAATTTCCTGTAAAAGTAGGCTTTTCCATAATAGCAAGCGGTCTGGAAAAGGTCGTAATTGCAAAAAAAAATCATTAAAATAACTACACGGAATGAACACAAGTACAATCGAGTCGATAAGCCCCAAAAAAACTGCAATTATTGAACTTATAGTTGGCTGTTTATAAACATGTGTCATACCTATTTAAATCCGCATTGCGAGAGAGTAAGGTTTGTGGCACACTACACGAAATACTCGACGCTATAAAATGGGACTACGGGGACTAATGTTTTCGTGGTTCTATCAAGCGGACTAGACAGACTGTTCACGTTTAGAGGTATAAAATGTGCTTTTTTATAGCACCAAAATATTTATGTAATTTTTAGAACCATGTAAAATAAAAATATGTGTAATAAATGTGTATTGTGTATACTTACATCTACTAATAGCATAATAGAAGTATGTTGTGTGTAATTTCTACTTGTTTTAAGTCTAGGTGTTGTGGTACCGACTACAGAGTGTACCTACATATTACCAACCACATATGTTTCTAACAGGTTACAGTTACAAGTTACAGTAAAACCAAACCAATATGTAAGGAACTTTATTGACGAAAAGTTCTGATTTCAAAATATAAATTGAATAAATCTGGTATCGATCTCAGTAGAGAACTAACCTTAAATTCTGAGACCTACAACCCAATTATGTCGCCAAATTTCGTAAGTATGAAAGTCACTTGTGCGACTACTTTTATTTATCGGCTTTCTGCGCGCACGCTTAATGTCAAATCAACCGTATTCATATACAACGATAGGAGCAAAGATAAATGACGTAGAAAGCTGAGAGACTATACAACAACGTAGTCCTTTAAAGAACTCTAAATAAGTATAACGCCTCTGGACCCAGCAATTTCTACTCGAAAATTGATTTACTGATCAAAATATCTGCAGCAGTTTTCGAATAAGGCTGCATATTTCTTCGTTCAATAAACTCGTAACAAATTATCAGATTTCTGCGATATTCCTTTAAAATACGAACTGACGAGGTGTAACTTGAACTTTATGTAACGAGATGAGAGCGAACAGTTACGATTTTTTTCGTGGTTTTACGAGTGCGAGATAAAAAATGTACCCAGATATGGAGATCGACATGAACCCGCCAGCTTTTGGAAATCGACGGGACAGGTAACCGCTGGTGTACCCTGTTATTAATAAATAAATAATATTATAGTTTGTAAACTATTATTTATAATATTAGTTTACAAACACATTTATAAACTAATATTATAAATGTGTTTGTTACGCTTTCACGCGAAAACTACTCAACCGATCATCATGAAACTTTGTACACATATTCTTGGAGGTATTAGAAGTAACATACTTTAAAATGGGACGCGAACGAAGTCGCGGGCGGAAGCTAGTAATAATATAAATGAATAAATATTGTTGGACATTTCACACAACGCCTTCTAGTCTCAAACTAAGCAGAGCTTGTACTATGGGAACTAGATTAATAAACTCAATGTAAGCTTGGAGTCACATCGTGTTTTGTCATAATTTGTTGTCGAAACATCTTTACTCATCATACATTTTTTGACTGCGCATATTTTTTACTCACACCGGCTGAGTACCGGCAGTAGTAGTGGCAGAGAGTAATGGTACTACTATATAGTAGGTAAATAGTATTAGTTCAACTGTATGGACTGCCCGGGGAGGGGGAGTGCCACAATACTCTGATAAGTGCGAGTGATGCAACTAGCGTCCATTAAATAGCAGCTTCGTTAAAATTGTTTTACAATTGGAACTTTCATATTAACTCTCACTTCATAGATAATCTACATCAATATTTTATCCGCCTAATTTATAATCGCCGATAACGTTTGTTTGCGATCGCGGTAAATTCTTGACAGATCAATGACAGATTCTAAATTGCTATCAAAATTGTAACAATTAGCCGAGTGAGTGATAGTCTGGTGACCTCGATAACCTATCCGCGTTCATTCTTACTACCTGCAGGAACTGTTTTCACATAAACAGACCAACTGTACAAACATACTGCGTACGCGCTGTCTCATCAACGAACAATCCCAAATTGTAATTTAATGAGATGAATATAAAGCACATTATCACTCGCCGAGGTTTATCAAGTTACTTAGGCGCCCGGAGCAGAGGTCGGCATGTCCTGATGACATTGGATTAATTGAAAAATGACTTTATGTCCGACCTCCAAACGCGCCATTCAATGTACAAGACACGCAGGCACTGTGGGAACACATACTCGTACCTAACATACTACATGGGAACCAAAAAAAAACATAATCATGCCTAATAGTTTATTGATCTCTATTTAAAATATTATAATAATTACAGATTGCATAATCAAAATTTTCATCTTAAAAAAACTAGGAAAGCAATCCCGGGCAATTGCCATGCATAACCAAAACTCGAAATTAAGTTGTGAATACATTTAAAAACCTAAAATCAAGTTTCATATAGCAGAGCGTACGACAATTATATTAAATTGATCTCTTATTCACATTTTGTTGAAGTAAACATTAGCATTATCACAAATCAATAAAAACAAATCATAAAACATAAAATAATAACATGTCAATATAGTGTATGTCTTATTGAACATCATATATTTTTTATATAGCAAATTAAATACAAGTTTTTACAGTCATGCACACTCACGAGTTGAAGTTTAAAAAATGAATTAAAAAGTCATGCTTTACAAAGTTTTAGTATGTGTTAGTCATTAAAATATTAAAACAATAGTGGACAATACAAACAAGAACTTAAAAACTAGACAAGCGCGTGAACGAGTTTGAGCGGGAAGGAAATCGGAAAAACGTTAAAGAGATCACATTACTTAAAGTCATAGAACTTATGAGCTAGAGGTTCATTTTTGCGTTTTCCTCCACGATCTTACCATGACTGATGGTTTAAAGCATGTAAAATGTCTATAATTGGACTACTAAGCGTTACGAATCCATCCTACGAATAAACGAAATTGTTGTTCAGCATTATCACGTTACAATAGATCGAATAAAAATTAATTAAATAAAGATTCAGTGATAAATATTGACGGCAAATTCCATTAATATTCAACAACTTACTAGGATAACTGAGTAAATTATATATATGATGTAACACCTAAGAGTCTAATTTATATGGGTGGACTTAGATATAGTTCTAAATAATACAAATTCTGCGTCGGACGAGTCGCCATAGATCTGTAACAATTCAGAAAACTTGTTGAATCAAAATGAACTGAGACGGGTTACAATACAAATGGAACATTTGAGAAACTACCAACTTAGAACAAAAATAATATAATATCATCCTGTGAAAAGACAGTTAATTTAGATGTTACTAATACCATTTAATTTAGGTTTTAAACTGTCTTTGCAAATCTTAAGGCAAATACGCAGAGCTAAAAACGTTATGCATACGCTGATGAATAGAATTTTAGTAATGGTGTTCTATAATAAAGGCCATTTTTTTACTAGGGAGTCAAAATGTTTATGTGGTATTAATTACACGCTAGACAACCGTTATATAATTTAAATGGATATGACCAGGACTATAAAGAACAATAATAAGCGAAGATAAAATCGTAATTAAACAGTAAGATTGTCGGCGGACAATGTCAGAGAATATATTAATAAGTCGAGGTATATGGAGTGTACCACAATAATAAAGTAATGGCTTGCCGACCACACAAGAGAGGCAATATAACGCGCTATAACTCTATAGAGATAGCAGCCATTTCAGAATTAATAAGCAACGATGAACTCCATCGATAAGCTTTAATTTGTATACCTCCGAAGACTCCCTAAATAAGGATATTCGGTTCATTTACTCAAAAATCTCTCAAATTAATCCTTTCAAATAATTATACACTTCCTAGTTATATGGCATAATTATCGTCATTCGTATGTAAAGCGCCACCGTTGCCACGATCTAGGATCTGATAACACACTTCCCAGGAAAATAGACAAGATTTTGAAGAATTTTATCACATTACCTTCTGATATGCATCGTATTTAATAGCAAGCATTATAAAGCACATGCCTATCAAAGAGTATAGACAATTGTAATAACCTAAAGTTTATGCAGACAGCCGAATGGAAAGGATGTAATCAGGGAAAATGGGTTAGCTCTGCAGTATTTCACTTAAACCAGTAATCAAAACCCCTCAGCGGAAACCAGACGCAACTAATCAAATATCAGGACAAAATGGACGGCCCCGCAAATCAGATAAGAGCTCCGGTGTTTTGAGAAGCTCAACCACAAAGAGACCAGACTAAATTGGTGGCGGAATAGGATTAAGAAACGGGGTAAATAGTCAAGATTAACGCAGGGCGTGGGTGAAATCGGGGCCATGACGAAACTCTGATTGATAACACTCACTGACGTATTCTGATAACCGAACGCTGTTGCTATGCGAATGTGTGCCTACGGCGATACAGTGTTTCTTTGTTTTTCTTTTAGAAAAACCGTTGAATTGGGTCAAGCTATTATTACTACTGATAGTCTAGCGGTTTTAGATACGGGATTGCTTTTAGGGGGAATGATTACTGTTGCTATGTTTGTTGAATAGTTTGCAACGAATAGTCAACTGTTTAGTATGTATGAATTTACAGCGTCATTTAATCAATGCATTCTGTCGCCACAAGAGCTTCGTTCCGTATCTATGATCATTTTCTATTGATCCGAAAACTTAGAAGCTGACTCATTGCCCGCATATCAATCTTCAGCACCCCTTTACGGATTTATTACAGAGTCCGTCACACTCTAATACGACCAATTTGTGGAGTACTGCATTCTGCAGCGTTCAGCATCTATGGAACTCAGGTTATATTTAATGGCTTTCGACTCTGTCATTATTATTGAGTGCAGGGGCGTCTCTCGAAGATATTTTTGCGTGACTTTACGTTTTCGCGGCATAATTGAGTTCGTTATTTGACAAAGGGTTGCTTTATATGGCGTTAAAAGACAGGTTTTTTTAATATTTGCAACTCAATTTTAAACATTTCAAACGGTCTTTGCACATTCATGATATATTTTTATATTTCAAAAATCAGTTTTCCGAAGATATTCAAGACTCACTGTTACTTTATCATCTCTACATTCATTTTTATTATTTAATTTGTCTATTCTTGTAATGAAAAAAACTACATTTAATAAAGTAGCTTTTGTAAAATAAATGATTTTGCTAATCGCATGAAATTTGAGAGTAAAATTGGTTCAATTGAATCATGTTTTTATTATGTTTCATGGGTGTTTCTGTGTATTATAAGTATGTATTTACAAAAAAATATGTATGTATTTATTCTACCAGCCATCTAGTTTCCATCGTACAAGCTTTTCTTAGTTTGGGACTGGAAGGCGTTGTGTTAAGTGTCCGTGAATATTTATTTATTTATATATATTTATGTCTAGTGTGTTTGGTATAAACACGTCATACACTATCAAAACGTTAATGAACCAACAGACTGACCTATTGACACACATCAGTAGGTAAGAACATGACGTTGAACAGTGGAACAATCGGTGGAGCGCCATATCAACATATCACCTGAGTAAATAAATAACTTGTTTGTTTTTATGACGCAAGTGTGAAAATATCCTTGATCTTTTTTATACATCATCATCATCAACATATATCGGTCCATTGCTGGACGTAGGTCTCTCCCAAGACGCCCCATTGAGCCCGGTCTTCGGCTCTTCTCATCCAGTGTTTGCGCTACATTTCGCAGCTCGTCACACCGCACCTAGTCCAAGTGCTGATATGCTATACAATGATGTTTTTTATACATATTTATGTACAGTTGTGTTGTCCACTACTTTGACAGCACTTAAAATATTTATGTATAGTTTTAGCTGAGGCTACTGCTAGTAATGATAATCGCACAGAATTTTTTAGAATTAAGTTATCACAAAGTTATCACGAATTCCGACAAAATTTTATGGATTTCGTGATCTGCGACGTGCGATACGGCAAGTTATTTCTGAATAGATAAAGAGTAAGAATGTGATTCGGTCAGTAGCAGGCACGTACAGATATATGAGAGAGTAACTAATTTTCGGGGTAATTTAATTTTTTTTAATTTTCAACTACGCACCTAAAAGTAATAAGTATAACAAACACTGATAAATACACGATTTTTTCTTTTCTGGTAGTTGCAAAATAACGGTGTTTATTATTATAGGCAAGGGGTTAACCTTTGCTACTTTTTGTTTCGTTTGCTGTTATTCATAGAGTCTTTACCAATTATTTCTTGTAATCTATGGAGGCTTGTTAGACATATCCCGCAGTGGGCTTCCACAGGTAGACATTATTCATTTTGACCATATCAGTAGTAGGTAAGTGAAGTCACAGATGAAAGTTTTTCCTTTGACAAAATTCTTGAAATATGTATAGCAAGGACAAAGTTCACAAACATTTTACCGGTCTGTTATGTTGGTGTAGAAGTTTAACAGTTATAAGTGCGGTTGAATGAAAATACACATTTAACTTGAGGCATTGAGTGTGCTTCGCCGGATGCACCATTGTCTACGGAGTTGTAGAATTTGCAACAAATACGGATTATTCGCAACCACTGATTATTATTAATTAAGGATGGGTATATTCTTATGCTGTATTTAACTGTAATCGGTTTATTTAGATTAAAAACAAAATTCAACATAGACATTCTATAATATCGCACGGAACCCTCTTGAATCGTTTTCGTATAGAATGGAGTTCGTTTCCACGCGACCAACCCCAAAAACCTTCGGTATTTTTGTAGTATATTTTGTACAAATAAACTTTAGTAGGATACGAACAAAAATCATAACGCGAAGTGATCAACATACCTAAACTTTTTTCAATATTACTTACGTTTGTAACTCAACGGGAATATGTTTAGCTATTTTCTAAATAAACAATTTTAAAATCGGTAAGTGCATTCGCTGACTGAATTGTGAATTGCCGAATAGGAATGTAGTGTTTATTGTATGGAAATGGGTTGGTTTTGATAAATGAATCCATTCAAATATGGAGCAATTATTTTAAACTCGATCGATTTTATTCGATATCAATATCCTCTCAGATCTCTCATAATCTTAGATTTGTTTAGAGCTTGTCAAAGACACATCCAAGCATTCCATGTCCACTCGTACCACTGCCACCTATAGGGGTGGGCCTTGTGACAGCGGTGACCCACATTGCAGGTTTTTATTTAAAACCTTTTGGGCAGCAGCTCTAAAATCATAACATAGTTTAGTTAGATTTATGCTATTAAATATTATGATTAGGATATACTTGTTTAACTCTTCCTAAAAAAGGGACCTAGATTTACAAATTTTCTGTAGTAATAACTTTATTATGCCGCTACTGTCCCACTGCAGGGCAAAGGCCTCCCTTCGCGATTGAACGATAGCTTAAGAGAGAAATAAATAATGAAATGTCCACTGCTTATTGGACCGACAGTAAACCTAACTATTACTTTTTTGTTCCTTGAAAGCAATAAAGGCAGCAATTGACCCATTAAAAGCCCGCATCAGTCAATAAAAAGTACAAAAATTCAAATTAATGAAAGGTATCACATATCGCCGGCTAATATGAAGTAATAAAATGCAATCGCAATTTAAATCGCCGCTACCGCGCGGCCCCATTTATCTATCGACTAGTACGCGGCCGTGACTTCGCGTTCAGTTATATTCAATACTTCAATGGTTCTTTTATCATCATCATCATCATTTCAGCCCGTTTGCACCCACTGCTGAGTATAGGCCTCCTCTTTATTACGCCACTCTTTTCGGTCCCTTGCGAGTCTTGTCCAGTGATTCCCAGCCAGTTCTACTATGTCATTTGACCATCATTTGGTTCTTTTATATCTTTGTAAAATTCCATCTTTCATGGGTTATTTCACCTTTTTTCGATACCCGACTGATAGTTGAAGCAATAGTCTCTGTGGCTATTAGCCTCCAAAATAATGCTCCGATTTTAATGTGGTTTTTGTTAACCTTCTCTTTGCTGTCCTTTTGTACTCTCAGATTGGTTCATGTAAGTTTTGGCTAAATTGTCTAGTAGCTAAATTCCTGTGCGCACTACCCTAATAAATTGTTATCTTCACTACCCAAAGGTTAGCTGGTAGAGAATGCTATTTTAGCATTAAGTTCGCCTGTATACACTACTTTAAGTTGTGCAATAAAGAATTTCTATCTATCTATCTATCAGAGCAGTTTAAAAATCAATAAAATAAAAACTATAGAAAAAACTTTACTGCTATAGTTTGTCTGTGGTTCACATTTGTAGAGTAAAAACAATAAGCGCCTGCATGCTTAACCTGAATGCCTTACTTATAAGACAACGGTGCTATATTCCTAAGAAAATCCAAATGATTACACTTTTTTAATGTTTGGAAAAAGAGACTGGTTTAATTTTAGTTCTCTTCCGACAACAAATCGCTGTGAAACTACCCTCCAAATATCTTCAGGAATACAATTGATACAGTGTGTCGGTTGACTCAGTTGTCAACGAGTAAGTCGGTATATCGGTCAGTCAGATATCCCAACCATTTTATGTATGAAAACCAAGCATAGGTAGAGAACGTAATATAGAGTAGGTGCTACGATTAGGGTGGGGACCGTGTCGATACTACTATCGACATGTTATCGATAATTGCGTGGCGGAAGAGCGCATTGCCTGATAACAGGTAATTAAAATAGAAATAGAATTAAAGCTTGAAACTATCGATATCGATACATACACCGATAGATTTAATTATACTTTCACAGAGGTATAGGAATGTTGTATTATCAGATCATTGACATTGTTTAAGCATATTTTTACCTTTACTTACGTTACGTTTTGTGTTTTCGATGAATTTGACTGATCTGTACCTCTATCACGAACAAATCTGACAATCGCCGCGTTAGCGTATTCGAGTTATATTGCGCGTCAATGCCAGCTCGACTGCCAACCGTTGTAGTGTCACCGCGCAGTATATCTCGGATACGCTAGCGTTACGATACGTTTGCGATTGTCACATTTATTCGTGATCAAGGCACTGTTCTGAGCTGACTCATAAATTTTTTATACACTTTTGTTTAAAAAAAACTTTATTCCTTCTATAACTACCTGTCTTCAGCGCTGCCGCGTAGCACGCGTGATAACAATGTAATAAATGAATCATAAAGTGATAAGGATTAGCGCTAGTGTTGTTCCTAATATCTAAAGTCTAGTTACAGGATCGGATTAGTGCTATGATGTTATAAAACGCTTCAAACAGCTTACCGTTGCCGCAAGTGGTAGGTAGGGGGCGCTGGTTCAATACCTGCAAAAGAATATAATTTTTAAAATTTGATACATCAGCTTACAAATAAACGTAAAAAAAATAATTATATATAAGATACTAGCTGTGCCCGCGACTTCGTCCGCGTGGAATAGTGTCTTTGGGTAGGTACCTCTTTTTTTCGCATAAAAAAGTAGCCTATGTCCTTTCTCAGGCTCTTAACTATCTGTGTACCAAATTTCATTTAAATCGGTTCAGTAGTTTTGGCGTGAAAGCGCGACAGACAGACAGAGTTACTTTCGCATTTATAATATTAGTATAATTGTATTTTAGTTATTAGTATGTATTTATTATTAATGGTAAAATTTTAAAATCTTTTGGGAATCTTAAGTTACTTCCAGAGCTTTTCCTTCGCTATTTTAATTTCAGCGATTTTTATAATTGTATTGTCTATATGCCTTAATAGTTTTGATCAAAGAAATGTATTTTACGAATAAAGTCACTGGTTTATGATAGAAGCAAAATTAGAGCACGGTAAATTATGATTATGTGCCTACTGTTATTAACAGCATAATTAGGTAAATAATCATTTTAGAATGCATTTAACATTACCGGTAAAAAGCAGTACCTAGTACCTATTAGCTTTTTATTCACTTTCCAAGTAAACTACAAAACGGTATTCATTTTATGAAGGCAATATTATTATAATCAAAACCAGTAAAATATACATAACTCTCTCGCAAAACAGCATCTCAAACGAAACTATTATATGGATTATTATATGGATATTATAATATTTTATTGCGAAACTGTTGTTTCATTATTGATTTCAATATCGACGTTGGTATAAAATACGTGGATCGAGTTCAACAACGGATTTTGTATAAAAAATACTTCCAACTCGCCCGCTTATCGTGACATAATAAACGAAAACTCTTGCGAACTGCGTTCCACGTTTAATTTTTAACCTTACTGAAAAAATCGAGAATGTAACTTAAACTACGTACTCGAGTACAGCACAATTTCCCGCCAACGCATCCGCCATAGAGCTAAAAGGAATGCGGCTAAAAAATCGATAAAACCGCACTCCGACCTCAGACAGCAAAACATAAATACAACTCCCTCCATTCACAGAGTATACGTTACTACCGCTGCAATGCACACATGCGCAACTGCACTACAGGCAACGACAGACAGCTAGCTTACTTATCTCTGGCTCATAATCGTTTCAAAGAGTTTTAATTTACTATTGATATAAAAACTTTGCCATTGACAATTTCGACAGAGAATTATGCTAACGTCTGTAAGCTAGGTCATTCTCATTAGGGCTTGAATTTCAATCTACCTAACTACTAGCACTTCCTACCACCAAGCACTTATATTACTAGCTTCCGCCCGCGACTTCGTTCGCGTCCCGTTGGATCCTGTTGATTCTCCGGGATAAAAATTAACCTATGCAATCCAGGTCACGGATAATAATATATTCCTCCAAATCGCATCAGTATTCTTGTGTGAAAGAGTAACAAACATTCATTAAAATTTCGCGTTTATAATATTAGTAGGATAGGATAGTAAAAGATCTATAAAATTGGACCAGCTGAGCCGACCAAGCTGTGACAGCAGCGTTCCGCAGTGCACTACAGACGCGACGACACTCGCACACATGCGCGCGATACTACGATAGTACTATAAGGAGTACTATAAACGGCGCTTCATTTTCCCGACCTAACTCAGCCTATACCGGAGCACTGACCTCCGCGCACAACACAGAACCGACCTTATTCTCTACTCACTACAATCCAAGATCGTAAATCAAGCGTCACGCGCTGCAGCTTCAATTCTGCATTCGCCACTCAGTGCTATTCGATGTAAAAGCAACTTTATAGCCAGCAGTTAAGAGGTAGATTTGGATGTAATGGTTATGGACTTGGGATGGTTGGATAGTAAGGTTTGTGTCGAGATGTCTGGGAAGTCAGACGTGTCTATTTATAGAGATACGAGGATTGCGATTAACTTTAGCACTCTGCCACAGAATAATGCATGAGTTGGCTAAAACTCTGCAGTTAATGGTAGGGGACATGACATGTTAGTTGGAAGTAGAGTAGAGCTATCGATGTTGGCCGCATAGTCTATTTGCATCAAATTCAAGTTGTTGTTCAATCAAACTGATCGTTTTAAATCGGTTCGCTCGATTGGTTAGTATCTAGATTTTTCTCAACAATAAAGCTGAAATAGCTGGTTACATAAAGCTGTTACAATTTGTTTGTTTCTTGTATCTATATGTTTGCTATATTTTCTATGTCCGTTCTGTATTTTCTGGGTGTATGTCAAATAAACTATCTATTTATGTATCTGAAATCTGAAGAATACCTACTTTTTTGTATGTTATTCATGAGCCTAATCTTGATGTATTAGTTTCAAATTTACACAATTATATGCCAAAATCAGCAAAAAATTTACATCTAGGGTTACATTTTCCAGATAAAAATTTGAATTTAGCGCCGAATGTGAAACTTCATTTAAAATTTAACCTTACTCTGAATTTAACTTTTTTATCTATCTACAAATACAATATTTATATTCCTTACTAAGTTAGCAAGGTAGATCACTGCACGATATAGCTCACATAAAAGAAGAACATGAAGATACAAGCAAATGGATTGTTTGTTTATGTCTTGTACTGCGATAGAGCTCGACTCGTACATCACATCCAACCTTCAATGTTATCAAGCTCTTTGCTGGAGCATGCCTGAGCTACATTTTATAGAGGATGGCTCAGGAGATATATCTCAAGTAGTACGTACAGGATTACAGTTTTAGGATTTCGAATTTGGGATATAAAACATTGTCAAAATGATGTATGTCAAAATAGCCTCTTTAGCTATTTTGACATACATCATCATCATTATCATCCATAATAATTTTTTGACATAATATACATAATTGGTAAATTTTACAGGATACGGTCTGAGCAGATTATTAAATAACTTTACTCTTTTTGCATTATTTCGCCGATAATTCTAAAAAGAAGGATAAAATACCATTTAGATTTTTGCTAGTTTAACTGTTCATGTTCAGTGAGACATAATAAAAACACTAGTAGAAAAAATCGTTTGGTCATTTGTTAACTGTCTCAGGCCCTAAAATGCAAACTCTAAGCTTTTCAGTTTAACATAGCAAACAGACACACATTCGTTTATCAATATAGATGGTACAGTTCTTAGTGTGCACAAAATTGTGTAACGTGTCACCACAGACACCAGTGCCTAATGATAATGATATCATTGTCATCACTGGCGCCCGGCGCTTGCGCAAGTGCGATTACGGTAACATTATCTAGGCTAGGACGAGGTACCTTCGGGCTTTCGTGTTGTGTTGACACTTTTGTCTGACACACCGGAGCTTCAGCGTCATAAGAAGGCCTTTACTATTGAAGATGATTTATACAGCGTCAGGAGGCAACCTATGCCTACACTTAACGGGACACTGTAGTGCCTGGGACAATGTTTAGGTGGAGTAGGCTTGCCCAGCACCTTCTCTCAGCCTAGTCAGCCATATGTTATGAGAATGTCATGCGGAGGAAAGAAAGTCATTACAAGGAGAGTGCTAGATAAGAATGTGAACGGATGTAGAAGTAGAGGAAGGTGATGATGATGATGTTTGGCAATGTATTTTGTGAACAAGGCTGATCTAACAAACCTCGTGTTCTACTCGTCAAAACTCATGTATTCGATTAACTCAGTATCACTTTGTAATGTCTAGTAAATAAGGCGATAGAACTAATAAAAACCAAGAACATCGCAAATTAACAAGTAGCCCTTGAAGCCATGAGGTAACGGAAAAGCGTATTCAATTCAGGGTCTTTCCGTGGTGGTTACGAGTTTTGTCACGTTTGTTGTAGTTTTATGTAAGACTTCAAATTATGTGTGTAGCATTATCGACTGCCTGACTGACTGCTTGACTTGATAGTTCAGCTCAAGCAGCCAGAAAAACTAATGGAACCATCTAATGGTTTATATGTTAAACCTTTGAGGACGGAGGAAGTCCTTACATTGAGGAAGTGCTATGTGGCAACGCACTTCGTCCATGACAATGAGACTTAAAAGTATTAGGTCTCAGTACCGAAAGAAATTACTTTCGCGAAAATTCAACCTATAACCATTCATACTATGAATTTTCTAGGAACTAGTTAGTTCTCTCAGGGGTTAAATTAAAGGACGCAGACGAAGCCACCGCATTCCACTAGCGTTCAACTATTTGCATATTGTGAAGATGCCTTACGGTTTGCATAGTTTAATTACAAAGCCAATAGCGTAATCATTGGAATTTATAATATCCGAGAAAAATACATGGTGCAGGTGTACCACTGGGCTCAGGGGTAATACCCACAGTACAATTTTTCAAGTCATTGTCCAAACAAATTATACAAAGACTAGAAAACACCAGAATATACTGAACGGAATTGAGTAGAGATGAGTGTTGCGGATTTAAAGAAGAAATTTTAAAGAACAAATGAAGATCACTCTTTTAGTGTTGCGGAGTGAAAGATATGATGTAAAAGGAACGAGAAAGAGATAATAAGATAGTTTAGACATGTATAGGAGATGGATGATGCATTGAACTGCGCACACGACTTTGAGACGTTAAAGGTCCTTAAATCTCGTGTGTCTGTTGGATGTGAACAGTTTAAGCTCACAGACATAAGGAACGCACAGGCTCTTAGCTAGGTAGCTTTGTTTTAAGAGAGTGGTTTCAAGTCAAAATAAGAAGACAAAAGTAATAGGCGTATCAGTTGCGTGCAAGCAAAACAGTTTCAAAAGTGGTTAGACCGTAATTTTGGTTACTTAAAGTGAGAAGTGCCAGACCAGTCTCAACTATTAACACACCGAGTGACCTAGCAAGAACCAGTGACGCAAAGGCCGAACTACACATAAAATGATCAATCACATGGCAGTCACGCGACCCAGAAACATCAGGCCCACGGAGCACCACTGACACATATCTAATTTTGATAAAGTCGCGTTTTTATGGTCTTATCTAAAAACACGTGGTTTAAACAAACTTATCAATGTACTGGTACTTGGAGCAGATTGGGCAAACGTGACCTGTTATCATGTTATTCGCGCGTTTTTTGACAGAGCGAGAAAGTCAGCGTAGACTGGAGTAACAAGTTGGGCAGAATCGGCGTTGTATGTTTGTTAGAGCATAACTTTTGAACCGCTAATATAAGATTTTATATTACCATAGTTTACTAGTAGAATTATGAGCTAAATTGACCAAGGGGTTGTAAAGTTATAAGGGTCCAAATGAAAGTAAAGAAATGAAGTCGTACAAAAAACTGAAAGGGCCTATTTCTACCGCACAATAACGCTCGTATTTCTGTGCTCTGATTTGGGAAAATAACAAAGTTATAGGTGTCAAATGTGCCGAATGCCGATGCAAATAAAGACTTAGTACTCTGCCGTGCAGGCCCTAAAACGCAGTATGAGCAAAAACGCGGTTTCGAGAAAACCCGCGGTAAAGTTTTTGATTTGGATTTTTGCTATGTTACAAGGTTTTATGACGGATGTTTTGATAGCCATCAGGCGCTTTTGAATTCTAAGAATGACTTTACAAAAGAAAATACGTACTTAGATTATTATATGATAAATAAAAACGATTTTGAAAAATTATTCAAAAAAATAAGTAGTTACTACACTTAAAATTTAGTGAAAAAGTACCCATAATTATATTAAAATGCAGTAATTTTAGTTAGCACTGCAAAATTATACGTGACATGTACTACTTTGCTGTTTAAAATGCAGTATCAGTATTTATTTTACTGCATTTTAATTGTGTGTACGTGTGTATTTTAGTAAAATATAGGTGCAGTATGCAAATAATTATTGGCTAAATTACATCAGAAACTTACTTTGTGGAACGCAGTAACTGCTTTAGGTACGTCTTAGTTATATACGCGGTGCATTGCTACACGGAAACGGTCAACATTAGTCATGCAATTTGGGCAATTTATTCCTTCACTTTTTCTCATCACTCTTCCAGAGGCGTATCTCTAAAAAGTGTCCGAAGAGTACATGAATGGGCGCTACATTGTAATATAACTGCTGTTTTACCCCACAGACGGTAATTATGTGTTTACCGCGGCACCTCACGTCACGGTGCTATGCCCGGCGTAATACGATTGGATTATATCTTGATTACAATGTTGCTATGCTATCGTTCGATTGGTTTATTGGAGCATACATAGATCACTGAAGAAGTCCGTATTGGATAACCATGGCCGTCAGATGTGTCTCCTGGACCAGACCATGCCAGAAAAGAACTGCCAGAGGTTACTACGACAGAGCAAACCCCCATAGTGCGTTACAAAAACGAGTACTTACTAGGATATGAGCCGTATGGTTTTCTTTCTAGGCTCGGGGCCAGGACTTATGACGTTTCAAATTGTTTCATTGTTAGTTGTGGTATTATTGAACAACGCATTTTGACTTTTACTTGACGTAGAAAGTTATAATACATTTTTGCTTACAGTTTCGCTTCCCAGCGTTTTATGTATGATCAATATGATGATCAATGTTTTGAAGCTCAAGTTACTTCAAACTTCGTGAGGCTTATCCAAGAGGATTTTATAGAGAGAACATTGAACTACAGGCTAGAGTAGCCAGATAAGATCGTCTAGCACTCTTGCTGACCAATCTCCCAGCCTCATTCGACTGCCATCCATCGTCCTATCGGTTTTATTTACTTTCCTTATGATGCAGAGTTTTCGGATCGAACTATACAACGCAGCTGGTCTCAGCTACATAGCGAAGTTACCCACATACTACATTACAACCACCAGACAAACACAAGAGTCCTTGGGATGGATATCACAGCAGTTCTAGAGATTGAATGTCTACTCTCATTACTCTGTTCGAGCCCAAGGAACACTAGTAGGAAGTGAAATTACTTAGGTAAAACAGGATAACTTGGCAATGCAATGGATATAATAATACTCAGAAGTCGTATTTTTTATTGTAAGCTTTGCAGTACCTTTGTACAGTAGTGCGGTAAGCACCAGAAGTTTCACTATTTCAAAAACTAAAAATTGCTTACTGTAATTTTTTATCTGAAAATACACTAGATACTTTTAGGACAGAGTTTTTTACTTCTTAATCATAGTTAGACAAAAATGGAACGTTCTTAGTTTTCAGTCAAACATTTAAACACTGTTACTAATGATGCTGTCTGTACTACTGAGGATTGCGACAGTATCTATATTGACCCACAGCATAGCTTTTTCCTGTTATGCCGAAGCGGTGATGTGTAGCGGAAAATGTCACTTTCGAATATGGAAAAAGTTTTATCAAGTCTTAGTAAATTGAGCTTCATGAAGTAGGATCGCGAAATTCGCGGAGAGAATAAATAAGTACTACAAGTTGCTGTTGTAGCAAATAATAATAAAATACAAATTACTTACTATGACTGTAAGTAAAACAAGATTTTCTTATAAATTCAACTTAATTTCTTACGAATTCAAATATTTGTAAAATAGTTTTCGCTTGAAGTCTCGTATAGCAGTCACCTGTCACATAGTTCAAAATTACCCCGTTATTCTATTCTAGGCATTGTAAGTTTTACTCAAATCGGTCCAGTCGTTCGTTAACAGAAGATCCCGCAAATATTTAGGTACAAATAACAATTAAATAATTCAAATAAATAAAAGATACTAAAGTGTCGAAATTTCATTTTATAACTTCATTCAAACTTTGTAAAGGCGATTGTACACGGTGGGTTTTACCGCAAGATTTGGGGGTTTTTTTTCTCTCTAAAATTATAAGGATCATTTAGAATCGTGTAGGTATACCTACTTGGTGACTAATGGTATGTTATGGTATGTAAAAAATGTTATGGCTTGATTCCAAACATTTTTTGTATGATACTTCTTACAAAAAAATAAAGTAGGTAACGCTAATAGTTGTTTTATAATAAATCCTTACTCATATTATTTTAGGACCAAAAACCCACCAAAAATAACGATGCTGAGTGAATTTGGGACTTACAGACGTTTTAAATAGGTAATTTAGGGCGTTTAATCCTAGCAATTAGGTTTATCGAAGTTTAAATAGGTTTTGGGTTGTTTAGTAACTCCAGAATATTGTATGTGTGTCATGTGTACCTCTGTTTTCTCACCTTTATCCTAAGATGGTCTTGAACAGGTAAGTACAAAATTTAAATTTTTTCAATTTATTTAAATTTTCCGTGTGAACGCAGCCTTAGAGCCGAGTTAAAAGTAAAATTCGTTTTGATGGCAAACATAAAAAAACCCTTTGAAAATAGCGAGTCGTAAGAAAACGCGTAAAATTCTTATACGTACAAGAAATTACGATATCGTTAATTTTGGTGAAATATACTGCGAATCTCCGGTAAAAGGCTGTATAAAGGTGTTTCGCCAAATTCGGCACAATTTTAAAATCTTTAATTCATTGGATTTCATTGGCGGGTGATATAGGGCTCGTCTCTTTGCCCGTATGCGATCGTTTGTCAATTATCATTGGTGATTTATTCAGTGTCGCGTGATGGTGACCACCTTTCTACGCTTATATTTTCAGATCACCTGAGGCATATTTTTTTAGACTCGATCAACCAGTCGGTCTTATACAAAAGAAAGGCATGATCAATATGTGCGGCTGAATACTAAATACCAACCCACACTTGAAAGTCTTCATAAGTAATGTATCGGAGAAAAACCACAAACGGCGAACGGTTACCAGTAGTGGGGACTGAGGCATAACCGTGTTTTTACGAGAGCTTTTACAAGTATCAGGTTAACTTCGAGGTCAGCGTCTTCAGCTCTTCAATCAAGGTGTATAATGACGAGCAAATAAGTAGACCTCTGTGAAGCTAGGTGCCAGATCAAACATAAATCCTTCCGTGCCGCGACAATAGCACCTACACCATATTCTGTGCCATCGACGGTCAAATGAATTTAAAAGTCTAGCTCTTGTCAATGCATTTATGATGTCTTCCTTTAACTCTTTACAATACGGTATTTTTCACTTGGTCATAGGACATGAGAACGACCTTCTCCTTCATCGGGTTTATTTCCTTACACTCCGTATTTCTTTCTCACTTTTCTACACACTCCCTGGTACGTAATTCTTTCCTTCTTCCAAATGATGGATCATAGGTCATATTTAACACCAAAACTTCCCACGAAAATACAGTTACGGCAAAGTGATGAATGAGACGTCTACGCTACCGACCAATGCGAGATGGTCCAAAAAAACATCCTAAAAAAATCCACTTAGCAGTTTTTATATTTATAAAAACAAAATGAACAAGTGCCTATGTAGTCAAGTACCTATCATTATGACTATCACAAATAAAAAAATATCTACCTACAAAAGTGTCTAATTGTGGACCTTCTTCTTTTTAAAAACTAAATTCTACTAGGCAAAATCTTTTGAGGTTAAGAAACCTTTGTGATTTTATTAGTTGGCGGTTTATTCCAATAAATATTAAACTAAAATAAGCTTCTATAGCCAAATTAAATTAGGTTATATAAGTTACATATTATTATTGTTTTGTCTAGTCGAGGGTTCGGAGGTAGAACGAGCAGCAAAAAACCCGTCTCACGCCTTCCAAATGATTGGAACACGAGAAAAATGCAGTAAGAAAGATTTGATTGGTTTTCTGGAAGGGTTCCGTGGAAGTCGATCGTGTTTTTGCTGAACTTCGATTCGGTCTAGTGCAGTTGAATCAAGTCGAGTGAGAAGGACACTTTTAATCTTAAATCTGTATATTTTCTGTTCGATAGATAATACTTTTTTGGGATTGTATTGTCCGGCAAAAGACCTAGAGGGAGACCAAAAACCACCTGGACAGGACAGCCGTGTTAAACCACGATATGAAGGTATGCAACGTTTCCGATAACGATGTCATTGATAGGGCGAAGTGGAGGAAGAATGTGAGGAAGGCTGACCCCACCACCATGTGGGACCAATAGTCGGGAAGAGAGAGAGAGAGGGATTGTATTGTAGTACCCATAATTAATATGTATTTAAATCTACGGTGGAAAACAAGTTTTCCTGATTTCTTTTGCTTAGTTCTCCCGATAATTTTTTAAGGAAACATTCTTGATAATGTATAATAATACTTAAATGTTTTTTTTAATCTATATAAAAACTCAATTGCTTGTTAAGTTACAGTTAGGTCTGATGGGTTTGACAATAAAGTTTTGCCAACGGTACTCTAAGGAACCCCAAATGTATTGAACTTTAGCTAAAAAAACGCGGTACGATTCTCGGAAACGACGACGCTTCGTGATTGAATATTTCATCTCGGTCGTCACTCCAAAGATGGCGTCGAACAGATTCTAAGCAAGAAACGCAACTCAATTCAAATCAATACTAGAAGTAATTTAATCCTTTTCTTATTAAGCTACACTACTGCAATAAAATGACTGTCGGTTTGAGGAAAATGGTTTGTAACCTGTGAATGAAATTCTTCGATTGCACCTTAGATCAAAACCCACTGCAATATTTCGAAATTGAAAATGTTGAATTGTTATTATCTGAAACTTACAGTAGGTACTAGATTCGTACCTAATAAAGTACGGTACGGTACGGTGTTAGGTTTATCTTAAATATATAAAACTCTTTTGAAGCTGACTTAGAATCAACGCACAGCCTAAACTATAAGTCCTAGAGGTATGAAATTTGAAGGGTAGTATCCTTATAGAGTGTAAGGGTGCACCAAGAAAGGAATTTTGAAACGTCACACTCTAAAGGGTAGAACGCGAGCAACGCCGCGGGCGACGGCTAGTTAATACACATTTTACTTTTTCTATGGCTTTACAGAGAAGCTTTTTAGTTTTTACAGGTTCATTGCGATGTAGTTTGAGTTTTAAACGAGCCACTGCCCGTTACCTAAACCACAGCCTAAACATAATAAAAATCTTACACTTTTATTGAACTGAAATAAAACGTTTAGCTCATTTTGAGTCAAAACTATACCCTATTACATGTTGGTATAATCAGCCAGTGGCACTGTTGAATGGAATAAATAAGATGTAATTTAATTTGGCCTCTAAATTTTAAACTTCTTATAAAATATCCCTTCAACCCCAAATCTAATAATTACGAAACTCCCACTCAAAACTTTCTAAAGATAAGTATAACAGAGTTTGATGGTTTCTAAAGATCCTCCGTATAATGTAATAGAAACTTATCAATAAAATTAAAGTGACGCAAAGGGTACCATTGTCATGAAGATCCGAGTATCAAATTGATACAAAACACTATAGAGGATATCCGGTTTTTTAATCGATCCGTGGGTCCCACGCCCACGACACAAGTAAACTATCTTTTTTTCTTGATAATACAAATTCAAACGCCACGTCAACATCTAAAGGCGGGCATAGGAAGCGAGATCTTATCGGATTTGTACAATTGAACTTTTTATAGGAAGCTTCCCATCTACCTGAGTTTGCACAAGTGTCCGACCCTTTGGGGTTTTCGTATTTGCCTTTCATTACATTAGCGGGCCCGGCATGGCCGGACATGATCGTAAATCACAATGAGAAGAACATTTATCTAAACGGCGATTGTCAAAACACGTACACAATTCATATCTGACGGTGACCACACAAAAGCCACAATAAACTTCCGCCATCGAAAAACTATCCAAACAAAGGCCTAATCGGTCGAAAGCGACCGTATGTTGCGGTAGGACCATTGTTACTATTTAGTTTTTTCGACAACAGCCCTTATTAGGTGTGAAACGAAACGACACGACGACGGCTAATCCCTTTTTCGGTCAGCGGACATGAGCTGAGCTCACAAAGAAAGTCTTGTCAATTGAAAAGCAATTAAACCACGGAGCACGAGTTATCTTAAGTATCCGTGTGTGGAAGAAAGCCGATGTATCTAAAATGCGCGAAACGGGTTCCGATAACAGTCCGCCTGGCGACTAGCCCTTTCGAACTTTCACACGCAGAGGCAGCACATGTACAGTACAGTGCGACGAGTACAACGGATGTCGCTGCAATTACTGACGACTGCGATTATTATTGCGCGGTATTGTGCCGCCAAATTACAGCATCTCGTCTTCCCATCCGGTCTAACGCCGGCGACGGATCATAATGAACCTTATGATCTCCGTGATGGGTTCGGATTCGGTTGCGTGCGCGCGAGACGACGCGTC
Source organism: Eulithis prunata (assembly GCA_918843925.1). Taxonomy (NCBI): domain Eukaryota; kingdom Metazoa; phylum Arthropoda; class Insecta; order Lepidoptera; family Geometridae; genus Eulithis; species Eulithis prunata. The sequence continues at coordinate 1,373,642 of OU974019.1, read as the reverse complement.
AGCCACAGGACGCAAGCCGCGCTAGGACGAGACGGCGGCACCACCGGTACACATCTACAAGCTAATAAGAGACGGACAAATCGCAGGTGAATGAAATCGAACAATCGCGCCAGGACAATGCAGTCTCGGCGAGATGATACCGCGTGGACACCTGCGGCGGGTCTCAAAGGTACTTTCTGATTTATGAAGTCGAATGTAAATGCGCTTTGCGATACAGGACAGCGGAGAAAATCGCGCCTTTCTACCGTCACAAAGGCGAACTAGATCAATGCGTCCATCCGACTGTGAGCACGCGAGATGCTGTCGCATAGCATAATGCAACTCTATTCACGATGGAAATTTATGAATTATCTCTGCGTGAATGGAGTTTCGAGAATAGACCATTGATGAGATTTCCGAAAACTTTGCACAAAACCACTTTGATTTAGCTTGCACCTGTATTTTTTATAAATAACCATAAATTTAAATAATGAAAGAATAGCTTACGTATGCTTTTGCATTCCCATTCTTGAAACTCGGCATTCTTTCTATAAGCGTTAAAACCAGTAATGCTTAAAAAACAAAAGCTGGAGACATAAAATACAAGCAGTAGACCTTCAGGATCACTACCTACATTGACTTGGAAAAATGTGCTTTATATTCTAGGCTATAAGTGCGCCAGATGTAAGGGCATTCGAGTTAAAGAAGTCCTCGGATTCTACGATTGTCAGAATTGAACCTTACAATATCAATAATAAGGGTGAAGTATGTTTTAGCAAGAGTTACAGGCGTGAGTCACAGAGCCCTTGGTGACCCGGTTCGCACGCACGGAATGGGTAAGCGCGGTGTTATATGAGGCGGAATTTATAACCTCTATCTATACTGTTCGAACAGAACTTACTAATGTCTTCCGGATGTTTGGCCGGCGTCAGAAGGACGGCTGATAAGGAGTTGTAGCGTGGTGTAGGTCTTGCACACGAGTACCTACACTATCTACTTACTAGTTACTACGTAACGTACCTAACGTACCTACTCGAATCAGAATGACACGCTTAAAAAATAAAAAAATGCATTCGAACCGCTCTCTACGCTATTTAAGGAAACCAGACCTAGGTCAACAGAAGTTCTGTTCTAACCAAAAACTGAGTGAAAATACATTTTTTACAACAAAATTTCAGGCTTTCTATATTATAATGGGCAAAAAGACAACGAAAACCCACTATAATACCACACGTCACAGTATCAGTCTAATTCGGGTAGAATTACATGTGAACCTGATTTCAAGTAAGGTTCCGCATATGTATCCATATAAGCCAACCAAGCAGATCCATATGACCTTGGCTGTGGAATGTCCGAACACAAACCATAGTTAGTAACATTGCTATTGCCTGGGTCAGTTCTGAGTTCAGACGTTCTTTCAACGGTTTTTACGACCCTTTCTTTAAGAAATCCAGTCCGTTGAAAAGATTGAGACATTCTTTTAAAAGAATTCAATAACCAGATTGAAAGTAGCATAATGGATAGAGAACCAGGTTCTCAGACATGTCTGTTTCCTCAAGATGTTTTCTTTCATCGTTTAAGAGCAGTGATGCGAATGTTAACATTTTCCTAGATAAGAAAGCACACGGGAGCGGTCGGAGTTTAACACATCGGCATTTGAAAGGTTAAGTTGTCACACCACGAGTGCTCTCAAGCTACGTGGACAATGTGGGCAGAAATAATACTTATAAAGTGCTTATAAAACACTATTGTAAATAGCAATCCAGAGATAAGCTTATCAGCACATTTGAAAAGGTTACTAGATAGAGCACTGCTGGTGGGCTGTCTGTTTCAAACTATCGGGGATAATTGTGATGTCCTGAAAGGTTAGAGCTTTTTCTTGCTACTTCAATTCTCGAATTACATCATCAGTTTCCATAGATAATCACTTTGTTTGTGATAGAAGGGATTGAAACTAGATAAATCTAGGCACTGCGCCAATTCCTCGCAAGTAAACTCTAGCAAACGTTCGGCTTATCTCCTGTTGCTTTTTCATTATGATTCAGTCACAAGTTTTAATCGTTTAGCTAGATAATAGAAAATCAATAAGCACATCTATGAACACGGCACGTTTGGTTGTCCCCCGGTCTAAGTCCCCCAAGCTCATGCAAAATTTGTTTTGAATTTGAGAATTTAACAATGAAATAGCCGTTTTTCTATTCCAAATATTTTTATATCTATAAGCCGTATTCCTAGAACTGTCCGTTGAGTTTGAGTTACTGGGAGGTAAAATCCTGTCTGCGATTTTGTTCATTGTTTCGAGAACTGGTTTTAAAGCATCAATGAGTTCAAGATGCTGTGAGTCAGTGTCGCCATCGGAAATGCCTTTCGTCTAAACATGTTTTATGATTTATAGTCTAGCTAGTGAATTCTGATACTAGGTATTTCCGTTGGTTGCTGGTGTGAGGTTTACAAACATGTTTGCAGGAATTGTTCATGAAACGACTATGCCTTTGCTGTGTTTTTTCTTTTATCAGCCCACTGTTAATCAGCTGTGTGGTGTGTTCCACTTCTGGCTGGGTAAGGATTTTCCCAAAATCATTCACTAATCTCAGTTTTTGGCGATGTCAGGTCGTTATAATATATGCCTCATTAGCTAAAACCTAATTCCTATACTCTGGCGAATTGATTATAGGCAAATATTGCTAAAAAAAATCCTTCATAATTATCCGCTTCATAGTGTGATCCACTATTTATATCAATCAAACAGCGTCGAGTACACTCCAATATATAAAGCTTTACGGCCTAGCAGATAAAGTAAACGTACAGTTACCGCGTTCATAGTACCAGAGGTAGTTGACACTATTGATGATGCGTTGGCGGCATTCCTGCTTCGGCCAAGGTCGGCGGGCATCTGCCGTAGGTACCTGCTCGACTGGACCCCACTGGCCGAGTATGCAAGTCTGCGTAGCGCAGACTAGAATACTTTAAGTGGAACTATTTATCTCATTATGCCACAGCTTTCTAAGATTCAACGTTCTTCGGTTTGGTTAGAGGATTTTTCCATTTCAATTTTATGTTGCCCACATAAAATTGGTATCGTTATAGTTGACTATTAATGTAGTGGTATATACTCAAAATTTGACTAAAGATTTGATCAAATTGGTAAGATTTTTAGTACCTATGCAATCAAAATATGGCAAATTTTTTATACACCTTCATAATATGATGGAGCCGATGGCCTGATTATAAGTGGTAACCCAATGCATTGCCTAAGTGAGCACGTCTACTGTGAACGCGCCCTGGTACTGTGTGAGTGTGTGTTTCTTCGTATCAAAGACCTTTGAGTAGTGAAAATAGTGAAATACCGCGTTTATACAAGAGAGCTTATGCTTACTGATAGTAAGTAATAAGTATTATATTGATTTTGGCTGGATTTGGTCAAGTTAAAACCAAAGCACGTAGACGATGACATTGAGTGCTTGATTAAACGGAAATTGTATAGGTGCAGAAAACTGGGCTCGATGTTTAAGGTCACCCCATAAAACTGCGTTATAATTGGCAAAAATGAAAAATCTAAAAGTAAATGGCAGACCGCAGGAGTAATTTACAGTAATAGCGAGCCGCCGTTCGCCATAAAATGCATAGCAAGTCTATACTATAATACTATCAAAAATATTAAGTTTGTATGTTTGTAGGGGGTAATCTTCAAAACTATTGAACCAATTCCAAAGTCTTTCTCTGATAGATCTAGCTACATTATGCCTGACTGGTATAGACCATCTTTTTAAAGAATAAAATATGATTTTAAGGACGTAGGTAAGTTTGTACGCAGTCGAAGTCGCAGGCGGATCAGCTAGTTCTTCATAAACGGCGCCGCTCATTCACAAAGAACTTTATAAGACATCAATATGCTCGTTAAATGGAAAGGGCAAGAGCTGATGAGCAAAATAATCGAGTAGAAGTCATCACTCGATAAACTTAATCAGCGAGTTATAGTAAAATTCTTCGTTGGGAGTGTTATGTTTGTACACTCGAGAGCAATCAATCCGGGTAACCAACAAAACTCCAAGTACGCTATGTCATTGAAATAAAATGTTCCATAGACTCATTACCATCCAAATAAAATCAATAAAGGTCTGTAAAACACTATAACATCACTTCCTAACCTCATAGATATAAAGAATGGTGTACAATCTCGGCCACCACAATGACTGACCGACCAGTATTATATGAAATTACTTTATGTCATTTAAATGAATATTATCTACGAGTTAATTTTGGTGTTCATCGCTCTAAGCCTATAAATAATCATCAAGCATCGCCCTCCAAAACCAATAAACATGCTTATAAAGGAGCGAAGCGAGCCTCCTAAGTGACGGTAAGCTGAAATCTATTTGTACAGTCGGCGATAAAACGTAAATCAAATTGAATAATAATTGGGTGTTCTTTGAGCCCTATAAACTCGGCACTTGAAGAGGTTTGCTCGAAAACAACCGTCCGGGGATAAAGAGCGCCCCGCTGGGAAACTTTACACTTTATTGGATAGTACTTACTGCATTTGTTGAAACTCTTGACGCCACGGTGTTACGATGGAATAAACTTAATTTGCAACAAAAAGGTTGAACTCTTTTACTGAAATAAGACTGAACAAAATTCTTAACACTGATTTTTAAGAAAATTAAATAGAACAAATACGCTTCAACTTTACGTACGAGTATTTCCTTTTTACATAAATTGGCTTTTCTGGATTACGACTGATTAAACCCCAATGCAAAAATATTGATAAAATAATTATAACTTGAGAAAAATATTTTTCTTTTTCACTCTCATTGTGAAAATAATGTGTCAATTCTTTTGACGAGCAGTGTACTTACAATAAATTCCCTTCACTAATATTAATATACCAAGTGATATACCTAGTTGAATTTTTGAGCACCAGAGCCATTAGATTGTTAACAGACTTTCCTTTATCTGTTTCCAGCATATTCTGATGTAAATTGGTGACAGATGGGTATGGGATACTCGATACGATGTAACTGTGAATGACCATTCCAACATTCTACTCCCAAACATAATCTTTGTATTTCTAAACACACCAACAGGTATAACTATAAATAAGTAGCTCATATTGACATTTATAGTAAAAATCAATCTGTTATCTAAATGACGGTGAGAAATTATTTAAAAAGAACCTATTTAAATTATTTATTTAAATAGGTTCACGTCACGGTTGACCCCTGTCCTCAAATCTTTTGGCGATCACGATCCTTGATGTTTAAGGGACGTACCCACCTACTCTAGAGTCTAGACTTACTCAAGTCTGAATCGAAACTCAAGCCTAGATTTTTTGACAACCTTGTATGAGAATTTTTTACTCAAACGTGAAACTCACGTCAAACTCAAAAGTATAATGATTTTTTAACAGAATACGACCTACAACCACACATCCAAACATTATGTAAAAATTTGTAAAAATTTTTTTGTAAAAAAATGATGGAAATGTATTTTTAGGACATTGTAGCTGCTTCAAAAACCTCTGATGATAGAACTTTGACAGTTTGTAAATACAACCGAGTCAAGGATGACTCATTCCTAAACAATACCGAGTAGTTAAAAGCTAAATGCGAAGCCCAAGGTGTACCATTAATTCCCGAAAACCTGGGTGATATCATGATATTACTGCCGAATTCAGTTGGATTGGAGTGTGACTCATAGGGGGCTTTCCAGAAGAAACATTGGTAGCTATTAGAGCTCTTGAGGAGTATATAATGCGAAAGAAAACCTTCTTTCTATAGCCAACTCTTATGCCTGCCTGATCCAAATAAAGATGAAAAACGATGATGATGATGAGGAAATTTTAGGAGACCGAAAAAGTGGTTGAATTGAGAGAAAGATGGTATGAATGTGAGAGGAATAGACTCGGAGTTGACGAATGATAGGAGTGAGTCACCACGTTCCTTACCTTAGCCCTACGCTGAGTGGGACTCAGCGTGGGATAAAGTTAAGGAAATGAGAAGATGACAATTTGTAGTGCCAAAAGATGAGCCGCAGGATTCCTGAATCTGGTCGAGCCCCGTAGGGACCCCCCTGAGGGGCTCGATCGGTTACATATAGTTAGTGCATGCTTTTTTGCAACAAGTAAATACTCCAAGTAGACATAAATAAATACTACTTGGGTTACCAGATACTGTACAGACAAACAAACGAAAATTGCAGGATAAAATAACACAATTCGTAAGACGAGTTGTGTGCGTGTTCGTAAGATCGCACTCACAACACTAAAAGGAATAAAGCCACTGTAATCTACTTACACAAAGCACTTATGGTTTTTATCAATGTATAGTACTTAAGATTTAATAGTTTTTTAGTGATCTTCATAACATTACATTGTTGTGTATGATAGAAACTACGTGGTTACATTAAAACTCATTTGTTTTATAGTACTTAACCACATTTTCAGTGCCTTTTTAAATACATTATACGTATAGTTCCGAAGCAGTTCGACAGGTTTGACTTGCGTGCGACCGATGGTGAAGTAACTATTCATTTCTGTATGAAGACGATAAAATGCTGACTGGAATCTTCGCCGTTTGAGAACGTGGATTATACATATAATAGTTTTCTGATAATCACTCAACAAGTTATTTATTCAGAAGCTCGTCGAACAAGTTATCGAAAAATAGTAAAATCTGTCGCATCATCGTTACGGTTAGAAACCTCGCCCCAAACATAAGTAACAAAAAGTAATGCTCTGTGATGATTTTTTAATTTGTTTGGGATGTCTTGTCAAAGTATAATGATGAAAGCTCACAACAAAAAAATACGTAACGGTATTTGGGGTTAAGAGAAAATAGAGGAGTAAGAAAACAAGAAGGTACGTACGTACGTCAGCCGCAACAAAAAAAAAATTCGTTGCCATCACTAACAAAAATTTTTATGACGCTATGTTGTTGAATTCTTCTGTTGGAGATAATGTAGCTTACCCAAGAGAACTATGAGAGACGCCTCCTCAAGAGAAAATATTTTTTTTGTTTAATGAATTTTTTTATCTTTAATTATTAGATTAGATTAGTCATGGATAGGGCGAAGTGGAGGAAGAGTGTGAGGAAGGCTGACCTCACCACCATGTGGGGTCCCAGATGGTGGTGGGGTTAACCTTCCTCACATTCTTTAATTCTCTCTCTGGTCAATAGTCGGGAAGAGAGAGAGAGAGAGAGAGAGAGAGAGAGAGAGAGAGAGAGAATTAAACCTTTAATCTTTAAAAATCTCATTGTCTTTAGACGCGATTTCCTCGCAACCTAAACGTAGCATAGCAGTGTGGAAACTTACGGCTTGACTCGACTTTTGTTGATTCATACTAACTCGCTGTATCAGAACTTGTTTACAACTACACAACTGATTGATACAATATGAGGACGTTGACGCCAAACAAGCTATTCCCCTCCGATATTCCCGATATTTCATTCACAAAAAATACAGAAACGGATTTATCTATTTGTTCAACTATCGGAAGTTATCTAGGGTCGGCCTTCGCGGAAGCGGACGGTTATCGGCAAACGTCAAATGTTGATTCGATAAGAGAAGAGGCTCATTGAAAACATTCGGAACAGACCTTGATAGTCGAGATACCCAAAGGAGAATAAAAATTTACTGGTTAAACCGTACGATTCTAAACGCCCACTTAAGACAATAACAATACAAATACCACCAACCTTAGATAGCCTGGTTCCGAGAATGCGTTGAGGATCAAAATTGCCAAAACGTGGTACTATAAATCTTTATAAAATAAGATGGAAAAACCTGCATTCCGTCGTCGTCAACCAGATGTTGCTAAGTAGCTACTTTAAGGTTTACAACAACCAATGAATCATTCTACTTAGTTTGTAAATACCTACTTATAGATTCCGATATCTCCAGTGTTATGCCAAGTCTTCTCTATGCTTGCCCACCAATGTTACTCCAGCATCAGAAATGATAAAAAGTAAAATTTAAAACGATCTATCAAGAGCCTGTCTCCCAAAGTTGAGAAAGATTAAAACCGAATGAGAATGTCTCAGCAAGAACTCGATGACTCAAATACCTGATGCCGTTACTTTATTCAATGTACGAGTACAAAGCTGTCACCTGCGCGACAATAATAAACGCGTTTTTTGCCCAAAAAGCGCAAGTTCTCGGAATCCGATGAACAGGAAAATAATTAATTGAAAACGTGTACTCACTCTGGGTGCCGTAGATGCTGGGTGATGAATTCCTGCAACAATAAATATCCAAGATTAATCTAGTTTTTTGTTAAGACCGGTAAAGCAGTCGTTAGACGATGATACCAGCATTCCTAGCCCAAAAAAATATTTAATTACTTTTATGACAAAGTGATTCAAATACATATTCATAAGGGCAGATGTAGGACCGAGGAAACTAAAACTTGTAGGTTAAATTATGTATCTAGCAGATCAAGAAGTATTTTTTTTATTTAACCTATTGTGTCCCACTGCTGGGCAAAGGTCTCCCCCAAAATTTTCCACTGGTCCCGGTCGATGGCGTTGTTCCACAATTCTCTCATGTGTAATTTTTTTATAACATAAAATTTCTACGGCTACTTAGATCCTTTGATCACCAAGAGAACTTGATATACTGACCGAGCCTATAGCGGTACTGAACGAAACTACACCGTAGCCAGACAAAATATCAGTTCAAAAACAGCCTAAACATTTTTCCTACTCTTGTTCAATTTGAAATTCTGACCCCACAGTATTTGGTCTGTTGGTTTAAATATACATTTACGGTTATTTGAGTTGCTGGTCACACGTTCGATAGTTATTTTGTGTAGCCCGGCGTGACATTTTAACAAGGTGATTAATTTCAACACCGAAAGAGGCCAATCATAGACGCCATTTTATTTCGAGCTTCGGGGTTTGAATCGTCATCACCACGTCTCTTTAGAAGATCGTTATCAGTTTCAACAATTTTAAAATCTATACTATTATAAAACTATAAAACATGACAAAAACTAAAATTAAATTTTAGGAATATTTTATCTATCGGGCACTTCACTACATACCTACTATTCAGTCAAGTGCGATCCTTTTCAGAGTAGTGTAACCACGAGTAAAAGAAATTACTCGTAGTGACCACGAGTCTGTCGTCGGATAAACTAAATATGCAGATCTACTAAATAAACGATCCTGATTCCATCTGTTTGTTTGTTTGTTCGCGGATCACGCCTTAACTGGACCAATTTCAATGAAACTTATACCACTCAGTAGCCCTTTTTCCGGATTGTAACATAGGCTTTATTTTATTGAAATCAAAGGCGTGAATTCTTAGATACAGCTTGACCTCTCTAAACCAAAAGCAGCCTTGGGCACGAGGTTCATCGTATGCTGGTGACAGATATTTTGGTGGACAGTTTCGCACGCGTACGGGCGTGGCCCCATTAGTGCGTTGCGTCGCGTATTACTAGGTAAACGCAACGCATACAATGCGTTGATCCATAGGGACGACGCGACGCGACGCAACGCAACGCACTAATGGGGCCTCGCTCTACGAAGTCGCGGGTATCAGCTATTTTAAAACTTTTTTAATCAGGTTTTACCACGACTTTTCTTGTTATATAACAGTTAGCTGTAAAATTTCTACACCCATCAATTTTCTACTCATTTCTACATTCTGTGGTCATTAAAATACTGCATGTAAATAGTAAACAGTATACAAAATGACTGATGGCAATACATAATGATAAATATTGATTAAAATTCCTAATGCGCATTAACATGTATACGATAGTCATCAAAATAATTGCAGAGTCATTACTTGTAAGTAAATTGTTCATAAATAGTTTACCGTCGCGATTGTTGGCCAACGGTAAATCTTGCAGAATGAAAGTACAATGTAGTCTACCTAGGTATTTCTATCGCCTCAAATGTTTTACGGTGCTCGCCCACTACATTGAAACGAGCAGACGTCGATAAATAAATATATGGGCTAGCTAGTTGGATTCTCTAAGTTAAAAATATAATACATAATATACAATACAACTTTGGTACCGATGTTTTTGATGTAGACTGTAAGAGGCACTTTAGTGGTTTCTTATGGATGCTGTGTTAAACGTATACTGAATAAATTGTTAAAACTATAAATAAATAAATAAAACATAAAACCACACAATAATTAAAGATGGAATTCGTTGGTTTGTTCTTACAACAAACCTTTGAATCGATCTCGTTGAATGTATTAGAAATCGTAATAATAATAACATAAGGTATTACGGTTTTTTTTTTTTTTTTTTAATGTTTGTCTTAAGATAATAACAAATCTAGAAAACTATGATATATACAGGTAAGTATTCTAGATTAAGACGATTTGAACTAATTTACGAAAAAGGTAGAAAATAAGCAGTCTTAGTCGTTTCTCGAGATCAATGCGTTGGATACGGTCCGGTCCGCTATAGTGGACGATGACCTTAACTTCATTTTACTACACGGGTATAAAATTAAGGTAAAGCGCACATGAATACTATCATGTCTTGTGGTAATTAATTAAGAAAACAATTTTCTTCTTGCGTCGTAAAATAAGTCTTAAGATTAATCTTTTCTGTTATGCTGTGACATCAAACCGCAAGCGAAGCCGTACGGAGACAATTATGTTTTCCCCATTTACAATTCTCAAATCGATATCCATGTCATAAATATAAAGTCTTTTGTCATCTCGGGTTATCATCGTCATATTGTACATAGTCTATGTAATGGAGCGTGCGTGAAAGTATACTATACTAGTAACTACAGCTTTCGAAAGTCAACACCCTGTAGATATACAAATATAGTTCGATGATTCTGACAGCATGCCAACCCGCAGGCCAATCTAGTACAATGAGAATAATTGCACGATACAAAACTATCCTTTTATAGGTGCGGTACGATCTGAGTCACTGTGATTGCGAATCAATATTACATTCAAGTTTCTAATGGCTTATACATAAGAAGAATATTATCTAGAAGCTTCTATGCCGGGTGTAATAAGACCACTGCCGAAAACTTTGGGGGGTGAAAGTATCTATCAACAACTTTTCCTAAGGAGCCATCAGCGTTTCGATATTTTTGCCAAGTAGGTTGCGTTTTGTATGGAACAGCTGATTTTTGTGTGATATGGTCACACGTTTGTTTGCCTACTTAGTTGTATAAAAAAAAAAAAAAAGGTTTTCCATAATTCTATATTTTTAACGGATGCTAGACAATCAGAGAATCAGACTTGCGTCAGGGATTCCCCAGTAGGTACGGCATCCACCTCTTCAGATGCACTCTTGTTGAGAATCTTTATAATCTAATCGTACGCTGATACAGAAATCGTTAGTCAAGATTACGCATAGATTTCCGTAGAGATTTTTATACAAAAACCTATGCTTGAGGCCGGATCAGGTCTGTATTCGCATTTACTGCTCAAGCACTGATTCAGACTCAAGTATAGATTTTTAGACATAGTTGTATGCTTAAGTAAGGCTTAAGGTAGGTAAGGAAGGTTCTTTATCTGAATGAGCCTGAGGGATGTAATCAGAGGCACGTCCAAACCTTACATTTATCATAATGCCCACATGTAACGAGACAGGTTTACCGTTATCATATTAACATTATCAACAAGTGTTACATTACATCTGAATCATTCAGCTCTTGAATGACGAATGCATACCTACTAGTAAGTAATAGTATGTATCTGACTTACCAAAGTTGTCCGCCGATGATTCACACCGTGTCTTAATCTTAGGTATAATTCATGGAAAACTAATACATATAAGCAACAGGATAAACCTGGTGTTAATTTAGAAGGCGCCAGCGGCGGCGGCGGCCCCGCCCGGTTTAATCACAACTTTGAAAGGTAGTTGGTCATTGATAAGATCTAAAGTTTGGTGCAATCGCGCCGATCTTTGCATGATGTGTGGGGCTTTTACATGAACTATGGCAGCAGTATGAAAGGCAGGTAAGTAAGTTCGTATTAGTTAGTGGCCAATTCTGGTAGATAAAAGAATGTATGAATATATAACTAGCTTTCGCCAGCGACTTAGTCCGCGTCCCGTTTGAGTTTTCGGGATAAAAATATATGATCCGTATTGTTTTATCGAATAAGTTAATATTGGTTTTTAATAAAAAAAATGCCTGATATCGTGAATCTAGAACACAATTTTACTGAAATAATATTACGTTACGATACTTTTTAAATATTTTTATGAATATAAGCGCCAGTTCCTCACGTGGCTTCCTCATTGGACAACTGGTTGGACAGTGGAAAGTAACATTCCCGTTTGTACAACTGAGTGTAAAAAAAAACAGTTTTTTTGCCGTTCGTACAAAATTACACGTAGGTCTCGGCACCACGCTCGTACCAGGACAGCAAAATATCGCGACTAAAGTCCAGCAGCTATACTTGTCAGATCCAACACAATAGGCTTCCCCTATGTTTCCAAGTGCCATTATTACACTGTTAGTGACAAAGCCATGCGGTCGTCACAACCGCACTTCCAACATATCAGTTACGTAACTATATATACAAACCAGTAATCACCACGTCAAGACCGTCATCGTGCCGGTAATACGGGAGTAATTCCATTTTAATTCAGACACAGAATAAGAATCAGGTTGTTTGATGGTAAACAGCTAGTACAAGTTGTAGCATAGGAAACCATATATTATAGATACTAGAGGTATAGATGTGAAACTACCACGATAAAAGATATTAATTTGTATGAATTTGGTAACATAGTTCATAGGCCGCGTGAAGGCTTGTTTTTGTCAATTGTTTAGCGAACAGACAGACATAATAAAGCGTCTATTACAAACCGACCAACCACGCTGTCTATCTAGTTGGAAGGTTAGTATATATTTTTCTTAACCGACAAACTATCTAGTGGATAAGTACCAGCCAACTAATTTAAATGAATAGGAAATCTTTTATGTATGCTTTAGAAAGATCATGATTATTGCGAGCACCAATTGGTAATTATAAGAAAAAATTGCAAAACCATGATAAAAATTGCGTTTTTTTTTGTTGTGTCTTTCGTTTTGATACACTACTTATACCCACTTACTTCATTACCTTAAAACGAGTTGCGTTTCTACTCGCTCGTTCTATTATTGAACACTTCATGGTTCGGTTACTCGATACACTATTATTCTGTGGCCATACATCATGTAATAGACGCGGACGCGACGACGCCTCCTAATTTAATTTTAACCACTTACTTAGAGGGGTCGTTCACCTAAATTCCCAGCAGAATTTGAACTTGTGACCTGAGCTTCCTCGGCATTTCGTTTGAACGCACGCGACGATAGACGATAACTGACAGTATCTCAACATATTAGTATTAAACAGGGACATTCTTTCTTAGCTCAATATAATTCCTGTTATAATGAATGAGTACCATTGTATCAGACCGAGCATTATGATTAACACTTTATAGATGGGCTAATTTATGAAAAAGTTTGAGAAAAAATGGAGCCTATCCCTGTAACTGTGCTCTAGTACGAAAACTTAGCTCTCTTACAGCCGGTTTCTCGAACGCAGATCATCTTCATAATTAACTAATCAGTGGTCAAATCTCTAATCAAATGTCATTTGGGTTGCACGAACGTTGATTACGTACTTTGATTTTGTACAGAGATTAGTTGACTAACCTGTCAAATCATTATGGCAAATCTCTTGTCAAACGTCAAAATGGGTTTCTCGAACGCTGATTAGGCGTTGATCTTTGGTCAAGCTCTTGTCAAATCAACGATCAACTAATCGGTGATTTTGCTCTAATTAGCTGAAATAATTACCACAAATTACTGTGTTTTGCTGTGTTTAAACCAGATAAATCGAAAATACCTCCAAGTTGGTACTTACCTACTGCAAAAGTGTTTATATTTTACAATACGTATGGATCGTTTCCAATAAAAAATATACTTGTAAAATAAAAAAACATCTTTCGATTTTAGTATGTCGCTTTCGGATGTAACAATTAGCAGCAGCAGTGAATCTGATGAGGAACACAATACACCTGGACCCACAAGAACGTTTAGAGCTAGAGTGGAGCCATTTAATGAATTTTCAGAAGCGGAATTCAAGATGCGCTATAGAGTCTCCAAGCCTGTAGTTCTGTATTTGGTGACGCTCATTGGGGACTCCATAAAGCCACATACGCTGCGGAGTAAATCTATAAGTGCCTTACAACAAATCATGTTAACAATAAGTTTTTTTGCAACCGGTGCTTTCCAGATAACAGTGTCTGACCGGATCCGCCTACATAAATCAGCAGCTTGCCGAATTATTAAAAAAGTGTCTGCAGCTATTGCCCAATTAAGACCCCAATTCTTCAAAATAATAGGTACATAGAAATAATATTTATCTGAACAATTATTGGAGAAATCAAACGAGGGACAACGGTACTTACTTGTCAACTAATGCAGTCAGCGTTAGCTTTTCCCTTTCAGTGTAATTTTTACCTCTGATAGGTTTTTCCGTCATAATTGCTAAAGTAATTTTACCTCCATTCAAACGTAAACAAAGACACGTGACACAAACATATTATCAAAAAAAAAAAAAACTATGACACTTTTGAAGTTTAGGAGCGAATGATTGAACTGAAGGAATTACTCGATTATGTGTGACCCTATGAAAATTTACACTGGTTTGACAATCGCAAAATGATCATTGATTACTTAATTATTGTCTGATCAGCGTTCGTGCAACCCGATTTGATTTGACCAGTGTGTCATGTTAATTGCTTTGTCAACTGATCTGCGATTTGATTAGCGTTCGAGAAACCGGCTGTTAGTTTTCGAAATTTTGAGAAATTGTAACGCTGAAATATTACATTTGGCACACACTAACTTTTTGCAATATTAATTACCTATTATTCCATACGGATCTCACTCAATCAACCCGTCCATTACTGCAACTAGAACAGCTAGATTAGAATCTACTAAGCTGTAAAAACAATTGAAGGTGAGAGGATAAACTGTGCCAAAAGAGGGCAATAAGCTTATCACTAAAGCAAAATAACCACAACTACTTAGCCTGTTGAAGTCGCAGAAAATGCATAAGTGTGCGTGCACCGGTAGCACAGAAGCAGCAATAGTAGCAACGGAAGTGTAGATTCTGTTTCTCGAGACTGAACTCGTCGGTCCCACATTGTGAACTATGGACCCAGACTCAGTTCAATAGCTGAAGGCAGTTCCAAGAAAGGATGTACCAGACTTGTGATTCATTAAGAAGCTGTGTGGTGTATGCGATTATTATTAGTGCCATGATTCGGCGATTTTTGCATGATTAAGTTACATAAAGGGGTAATACATAAATTACGTCACACTAATTTAGTGATTTTTGACCCCTCCCCCGTCCTTGTCACAGTTGGTCACATTTGTGAGACCCCCCTCTCCCGAGTGTGACGTCACAAATCTTGCAATTTTACATCTAGAAATTATTAAATTAAGACAGCAATTCCGAAATTAGTTTTATTTCTATTTAGCCTGAGCGAGTACCGGGCTTATATGTAGGTTTATAGGTTTTGACTAAAACAGCTGAAGACGAATTAACCTGCCCTCAAAAGCTCGGCAGCAGTGACCCACCCAGATCTTTAATCACCGAGTGACTAAACAAATTAACCCTAGTAAAGTTAAGAGAGAACAAATATTAGCAAAAACTGCTATTAGTTCAATTTCACACAATATTCTGGAATCATGCCTTCGTAGTTCTTGATACACATGACATGATACAGAGGATTCTATGGCGAGGTCAGTAATATGCAGTGGTTTGGGTGTTGTGGGCCATGGTACTCATACTTTATAATACCCCTACCCACGATACAAACCGTAGACTCCTAGATGACGTCACATTATTGACAACACAGACTATGCATCGGAATTGACAGTTTTATCTATCAAAACAAAACAAAGTCCACCGTCCAGTTTGTGTCTGACATCACCGTTTAGCAGAACCATGAATTGTCCCCATAAAATTTGAATGGCGTAGGACTGACCTTGCCCAGTACCGACCGGGTGAATCAGCGGCCGCCTACAGAGGCACATTGTTAAGATTTGTCACTTGATATAGATCCTTTGCATTAGACAAACGCAATTCATCAGTCCAGTGGCTTCCCATTTGACAGACTCGGTAACTTTTTTACCCATTATTTTTAACACACTAATGCAAATAGACAGGTGTTGTAAGTTTGATGCCTTCTATCAGTCTGTAGGTTCGTAGCTCCAAAAATACCTAATGCTCCGAACCTAATTGTTCTGAAATGGCTTTAAGTCTGATATATTAATTCAAAGCATTCAAATGAGAAACTGGAGTCTACTCCTGGCTCTGATGTTGACTTGCGAAGCCAGCATCTGATAAACAGGATCATTGAAATTTTCCAATGTCGCGTGTTTTTTTTTTTTTCTTAATTAACTTGTACAAACCACATAGTGATTCTGAACGCCTGCGACTACCAGAAATCTTACGGATTCAGGTGTTACTTGCATTTTCTTTTGCTATATCATATTAACGGGAGTTTTAATTTTGGGTAAATCTAAGATCACATCTCAAGTAGCAATTCGCTAACAAAAAGATGGGCGTCTGTCTGCCAACAGGCTTTAGGTCTTTGGACGGTCCATGTGTGAAGGACTGTTTTTAAAAGCTATTTATGATGGTGAGCATGACGTTGAGTTGTTAAATTTAATAGTTTCCTGTTGCTTTAATGGTGCAAAGTATTCCATCCACAACGGAGGAAAAGAATATGGATCAAGCTAAGGGTCGGTAAAACCTTTTTAGATTGTTGAATATATCGTAAACAAATGATCGTTCAAATGGCTTGCAGATGCCTAATCGGGTTTTATGAATAAGGAAGATTTTATGACTTCATTCATGGAAATCAGTGGATGAGCGTCGTAAAGTACCGGAACAAATGGTGTGATAAAGGATTATGAGATACTGACTTTGTTACAGTTGTAGTGGGAAGAAACGTGCAAACCGATTGAAACGACAATGAATAACGGGGAAAGGGTAACTGGAAAGGGTAATCGACCTGACACTTAGTCTGAAGCATGTTTGAGTCTGGGGTTATACATTCGCACATTTCGCACCTATTTCTTTCTAGTGACTAAGATTAGTTTGCATTAGCACCGAGCTATGTTATATTTGAAATGAAAAGTTGATGTAAATCAAAGGCCAGCTTTACCATTATCACGTAACCGGAAAGGTGTCGAGAATACAATCTCATCTCGACCACATTTGATGCCACATTATCTCCCGAACGTGATACAAACACGCCTTAGGCTGCGGCCCCACTGCGTGCTGATAATAGTTTGCCGCCGATGGTTGATATTACTCTCGATCTGCAAAGAGTCTGTTAGCTTGCGTAACGTTGGCGTAGTAAAACAGGTATAATCGTCGTTGTGCCGTCTAAATAATAATTGAGCGCGTAATAAGTTGCATATCGGCCACTGATTGTATAAATAGGCAAGCGAATCGCTGCTAATTGCACACAAAACGCCTAAAATGACCGCTCCATCTAAAAGGCAGTAAGCCGCGTACTATGAGCCTAAATGGGACCGCAGCCTTATCTACAATTCGTATTCAACAGGACCGCAGTCCTGATTACCTATTCCATCCACACGAATTATCCACTATTCGGGTAATCTCCCATTCGGTACATTCAACCTCTTCTACGGAAGCACCATTTAGATCCTTATCGTTGAACACATGTGATTTTAAAGGTAAAGGTGGGAAGGATTGAATTTCAGCTAAAAGTGGTTATTATATATCTTTAGGGAGGTCCTTCTCCAGCGATATTTTCACTGACGTAAGCTACGTAAAGAGGGTTTTTGGCAAAAAGTACAGTGTGTCAGATAAATCGATCCTGAGTGAATATAAGAATGGGACATGACAAAGGTTTGAGATAGGGTTAAAAAACGATTGGTCACCGGCTTGAACCAATATAAAAAATATACAAACATTGCTCTCAAAAGGGAGGAAGGTGCAAGGCGGCGTGACGCCGCCGGCCGACGCGATTCTAGGTGTGAACAAACAGACAAATTGCTTGGTTATTTTACACAACAATCGGGTGCGAAGGCCACCCGCGGCCGCGTGGCGTGATCGCGGTGACATTTGTATGAATGAACCACAAAAAACGGGTATCAAAACTGTTTTGTCATCCACCAAAACATGTGAGAACCATTGTTGTGGGACCACACCGCACTCATAAATCGTGTGAATAAATTAAATGACAAATTAGGTACGAAAGTCGAGGACGTATATCAATAGCAAAAGTAGTGGGACTGTAGAAATAAAATGGCAAAAATCTACTGGAGAAAAGTGGTATTGCTAGGTTAACCGAAAGGTAGCAAAGCGTTGAAGCAAAAATAAATATATTTGTCGCGTTGGTATTCATCAGACATTCCCACAAGACCGTAGTAGAGCGAGACTCGAATGCATAGATAAATGATTGATTAACAACAAATTACCTCACGACAAATCAAGCAGAAAATGACTGTCACGGAACAGACGATAAAGGACAAGTACTTGTTAATTCACACGCTCCGCATATCGACGCACATTAATTGTTTATCAATTACGCCGTAAACAAACAGAGCAATCAATTTGTTGCTATTTACTTGCGCGGTGATTGTGTCTGTGGAGCTGCCAACTGCCAAGATATATTAACCTGATATCTATTTACTAACAAGTATATGTCCATACATCTAGATGCTAAAATCTAGATAGATTAATGATGTGATGATGTGGTTTGTTTGTTTGTTGATGAAGTTTGGTAGACCCCGTTACATACATTACAAAGGGCTTTGTTAGAAAGTAAATAATAAAACCTCGACGAAAATAGAATACTTCGTGAAGAGGGTAACAAAAACTATGGGTGTCATTGTACGCCAACACCGAACAACCAAACCCGGAACCAATACATTCACAGATCATGCAAACGTATTCAATAACGATTAGTCCACCTCACAAACCAGAATGACAGCCTTTCATCAAGCAATAACTTAAAGGAGTATAATATCTCAAGAACGAGGACAAAGTCGCATACAAAATCTAGTTAACGCAACTCGCACGTTCAGACCATCAATCTACGACATCTGCAGAGCATATTATACCAGGTAGACGTGACACACGTCCTAGTTCCACGTAATTAATGCCTACAACTCACGCGCGGAACGGTTGGTATTTGGGAAATAAAACAGTACGTAGGCGTAGCAAATCGAATGAGTGACAAGGGATCCGAGATTGCATTCTTTTTGCGATCTAATGTGTGATCGAAAGTATTTGATTCGAGTCCGGGTCCGCGCCTCGATATCACAAAATTGAATTTCGAAACGGAGTAAAAAAGAAAATGGCAATAAAATACTTTGGTGATGATGCTGCATATTGTCAACATCCATAACATAAAAATCATAGTTCATAGAGCTAGAATAAACAAAAAGTATTAACAATCCTAATCCACTTTCATGTCATCGTTGTCCAATCTGATCTGGGATTCCAGAAACCCCGCAGCCAGACATACTCAACACCCCAGAGAATTCAGCACAGCACACTCTGTCGTATCTGTGCCGTGGCTATTTATCTATGCTCAGTCTGGGCGTTACGCAAACCGTGCAAACAAAAAGTGAAGTGGAACGACCGACTGCATGCCCTTGAACTTGCCCACGTGCCCACAGACGGACAACATTAGCATTCATGAACCACTTCTAGAAGCGAGAGGAAGCGACAGGTTGCTATGGAATGCATTATTATTAGTTACTCGGCTTGTAGATGCTCATCGCAGACTTGCAGTGCGCGTATTTGCAATTCATAAGAGAACGTTTAAATATTTGGGTTCGAATGGTCTGTGAAATTTTTGTCATGCTTTAAAATTCGATTTAGTAGGTTATGCATTGATTGGATCAAGCTAAGTTGAAATCCAAAATGAAAGACACTAGAAAAGTGATAGACATTCACAATTTCTACGAGGACGGAGTTGGAAATTCAACCCCGAGAACAACAGATTGCCGACTCACCAATGATCAAACTCCAAAGACTCATAGAATTTGACCAAGTAATATCGTATACCATGGAAATGATTTCAATTTCAATGACGTAGAAGCTCATAAGCAATTTGCCAACTTTACCGCTGACTGTCTCATAAAATTAATTTCGGCGCCGATCTATGAAAAACGATGACTTCAATTACAAGTTTGTAGAGAACTAATTTTGGGAACGTAGAAGTTGGCGGCAGTGTTTATCACCAAGTAATAGATAATTTTGGCTGGATGCAAGTACAAATTCATGCTACGCTTCTTTTCAAGCCATAAGTCTAAGTCAAAAACCTTATACTTATTCTTTAAAAACACAAGGATCATTTAGAAGGATCATAATATTATCGCCAATAACTGGTTAATTTTATTTTTCCTATGCTAATCCGATATATTAACACAAATATGAATAAATCAAAGGATCGTATAGCAATTCAAATAACAATGAGGTATGAATTTCACTTTTTGGTAATATTTCGATATGCTAGACATGTCCGACCTTGAATCCAGCATCAATAAATAAATGACGACTTGGAAATCGGTGTTTTGTACAAGGGGCAGATATTTATGATGAAGATATAAAATATATCGGAATGAGTCAGATCCGTTATCAAGAATCGGATACTCGAGTGTTTGATTTGATTGGAAACTAGAATCGAATTTTTTCGAATGAATTAAATAACATAACAAGAATTAATATAAAACCAAAACGTAGTGAAAACTAATAGTGTTTATAAATATTCGAAGCAATCAGTCAATGTTCGATGGCTTTCTAAATAATAATAATGATTAACTACCACTCCTTCCGTAAATAAACACGCCAACCACGTACATTATGATGACTACTTTCCATAAAAATAATCATACGTTGACGACTGCTAATGAATCTTTTTATTTCCTAGTTCCCTACACTTTGTATTTTTAGATTCAGTCCACGCGCCCCGGTTCCCGTCGCCAGAAGCCATCAGATCTAATCTCCTGACTTCGGAAGCGTGGTCATCACGTAGTGTCAAATGATCTTATTACCTTGTGTCACTGCAAATTATCTTTTAATGTAAAATGAGCTTTCCTGTGCTGAGTTTAGATTCAATATGATGTAGACGTTGGATCCATCATATCTAAAACTACTATATTGTGGTATACCTATAATCTTACACCCAGCCAGACCTAAAACAAATTAAAGTTTATGAATTTTTTGCATCTCAACAGGCATTTAGCCAGAACCTTCATCGCCAGATAGACAAAGGTCTCCAAAGGACCTGATGGTGCCAATCGTCTGGTATCGTCAGATTAAAACTATAAAGTCAAATAATTGTTTCGTTTGAGTTAAACTTCTACTCGTTAGAAGTTACTATTTATTTCCTCTGATCCATCATTCTACTCCTACTAGTGTCGGTGAACTCTCTGGCACGATTAATATTATTTTTGGCACTGAACCCACTCAAGGTCAAATGAAAATATATTTTCTGTATGAGTATGAGTAATGTAATTGAAATATTGTTATTTATGACGTTGATGTAAACCTTGAATATGAGGTGCGGTTTGTTTCAGTAACGCTGAATTCTACAAAAGGCTTGCTGAAGCCTTTGTATATTTATAAACTTAAAAATAGCAACAGGGAAGACATATTCTTAAATATCCATGGACATTTAAATATTCATGGACATCATCGTATGTGAGTCAGTTCAGTATGAGTAAATAGTTACTCATAATGATTTGCACAAATTAATACTTCTTATCTATGAACTAGCAAATTGGTATAGATTTGGAATTTCACTCATAAATTTAATTAAGCAACGCATCGTTGTTATGCTATTAAAGAAAAAGAACGCTTTTAAGATAATAACTTCATAAGCAATTCATGAAGTTACTCAAAAGTCTACTTAGGTAAAAGGTCCATCACAACATCAAGTTCCCGAGGAAGATTGAGATAATACCTTAAACCAGGGTGAAAAATTCATAAAACCAAAGGCAAACTCCATAGAAGTAGAAATAGCAATAACAAGGGCTGACCAGTGACCATCCTTGAACCCGGTAAATGCAGAAACGTTATAACGTAGGTACTTATACGCCAATCGATCGATTGCGAGCGTTTTTCACTATCAAGGTCGCGATGGAAATAGATTGATGGGTTTTTTACAGCCACGCGCGAAATTAAAGGATTTCATTGGCATTAGGGTGCGCCTTTGGGGATGGGACTTGGTACTTATTCAGTGACGTCAACCGTGTATTGTTTTTTAATTTCTTCGTGAAATATCTGTATGTCTTCCAGCGTCCTTTTCTATTTTAATAAACTTTTGTTTGACGTCATCAATCTACGTTGACATTTGGATTATGCCTTTTATAATTATTAAGTAGTCAGTAAATTTTTTGTTGATTTCTCTGCTTTTACTATTAAATTTCCTTTGATATCCTATGCGTGTAGTAATGCACATGCACAATATTAATTGAGGCACGTCATTCGAAACATCTTATCGCTGCTATCGTATTGATATGAAAACACTCCGGAAAACCAAGCCCGGCATTACACAGTACGCGATACCATCGCATCGGATTCGTATCAGCCGGTAAGGGCAATGAAAGCGTAATGGTATCATCATGTTACATAGAGATTATATCTGTTGTGGACTGATTCAGTAAAGGGGCATACTAACAACCCAGCTCGTGTTGCTGCGATACTTTAATAGACCATCACACCACAAAAGGCGTTCTTTCTTTCTCTTCTTTCTTCTTTCTTTAGCATGGACGGGGATCTAGAGGATACCAGAGTTGGAACCTCACGACCCTAGAGCAAGAAATGTTTAAATTTAAATGCCATTAAAGTTTCCTACACCCAAGAATTCAGTCGCAGTCCTCGGCGATGTTCACCCATCTAAATGGTGAATTGGTGACCGTGGAGAACGTTGTTCAACTTAGTTGATTGGGTGAAATCGGATGAGATGAGACTCATCAAGGAAACTACGGCAGGCAAAGCGTTAGTAACTCCTGTAGCTAATCTTCTAAGTTACACTTGTTTGAGTGAAACAGTTCAAGGGAAGGGAAAAAATGTTTGCATGATCTACAAATACGCCTTTTTTTGCCACGAAAACCAATTTTAAAGTAGAATAGATAGCTCGTGACCTGAAATTCGACAAGCACGTGATCAAACGCTTCATCAAGA
The DNA here is from genome assembly GCA_918843925.1 of Eulithis prunata. Taxonomy (NCBI): domain Eukaryota; kingdom Metazoa; phylum Arthropoda; class Insecta; order Lepidoptera; family Geometridae; genus Eulithis; species Eulithis prunata. The sequence continues at coordinate 1,350,488 of OU974019.1, read as the reverse complement.
GAATTGGTCGTCCAAAGTAAATAAAGACATATTGTAAGTATAATAGAAATAGAATTTAATACGTCGTTTTGGTCACGACACCTGGCCAGACGCAGAGATGGCAGGTGAAAAGCTTGACAGAGCATTGACCGATGAGAGGTCGAGAGTGCTCAGCGGGAGGTCTAGTGACGTTGGATGGTAAGTAGCATTCATGCAGCAGCTGTTAAAAGCGGGTTTTGCAAATGTTGTGTAGCGCTTTCTGGGGTAAGATATGCATAGTAACTACGCAGGTATACTGCCATTTGCATGCACATTATTGGCATACCTCGAAGTAACTAATGCATTAATAGCTCTAGACTAGACTAGGTTGTATAACAAAGTTCAAGTTCATAATAACCATGCTTTTTAAAGAGAATTAAGTAAAATTAGGCTGTAGATACTTTATTTTAAAACCCAGCCCTGGTTGTGGATTTGGTAGTAAAGTCAATGATTCGAGACGATGACAAAGTGAACGGTTATAAAAAGTTGATTAAGAAATTTGACGGTACGTTTTAGAATTTAGGGTGTAATTGAAAGGGCAGAAAGATATTATTGATAACGATTTGTCAAGCCTAGAATGTACAAAACCTAGTTCCAAAAAAGTTAGAGAAGGCTTAAAATTTTAGGGTTATAAAAAGTCGTAAAAAGTTGGAGATTTTTGTCAAACACCTATGGATATACCCAACAACGCTAAATAACTAACGGTTGAAATCTAGCTCTGTCACAATTCGACATTAAATATCTGTTAGTAAAATATAGCAATAATTTTAATAGCTAATTAAAGATAAACTACGATTATAAGTATAAGATTATAAAAACCCATTATCCCCCAGGGTGTCCTGGCTCCGTCCATGTTAACTGTCGACATTGTAGCGACAAAATTACTATATCCATCGTCACGTAACGTGAAATTAAAATCTACCTTTGTACTTGTAATAATATACTGTGGATTACTTTTTCCTGGCATGTTTGTTTGCGAAGTAATTTACACATAATAGCTTTAAGCTTGATATTAGATCTGCGATTTTTATGGGTACCTCATTATTTAATTCAGCATTAAACGTTATACTTATGTACTGTTTGCTTGACTGAGATATTCAATATAATAATACTTGTCTCGAAGTACCGTTAAAAAATGTAGGGCATTTTTCAAATTAAAATAGTTATTTAAAAAAAACTGTACATCAATGTGGGTACTACAGTTCAGAACGCTTGACGGATATCCCTTAAAATTGTCAGGTGTCGCAGGTCAGTCGGTGTAGCTCTGCCTTCCGTGATGTGGGTCATGGGTTGGATCCCGACTAAGATAAAACATCTGTGTGTTGGCAAACATAGATGTTTGTTGTATGTCTAGGTGTTACTATGTGTCATAAGTATGTAGGTACTTCACCGACCTATTAGAAGAAAAAAATTTAAAGCAGACAGACACTTCCCGAAACGTAGAAAGCAATTCTACTTACCATTCACAAAACCTATGGAGCAGTACTATGTAATGTAGTAGGTACTGCGTCGCAATAAGACATTAGGGACAAACAAAAGCGTTCCAAAGTTCTGTGACCTTCAAGGTATACCAAATCGTATGACCTTGAGCCGTGTCAAGACAACCTGCCCACGTACACGACAAACCTTATAATGGAGCAGTGCTTTGTATTCAAATTTGACCTTTTAGTCCAGGGCATTAGACTGCATAGGCAGTTCAGTCCAGACCACCGGACGGAAGCTCACTTCCCTTACGTAATAGTAAAGCGCTTGATAGGAACTTCGGAAGTTGACTAACGCTTCGATTCCAATAACATTTCACGTAGACTGCCTGATAAAGTCTGGCTAGACTATGTTTGCAGCGCTTAGAATGTGGCAGAATTTGAAGACCTATAGTTGGAACTTGGGAATTGGAATCACCATTATTATACCGCGACAATGATTTGATAGCCGTCTACGAAAGTTACAATTTCATTGCAAACTTAAACATGGGTAACCGTCAGTGTTATTTACATCTGAGCGCTTGTGTTTCGGAGGGCCCGTTAAACTGTCGGTCCCGGCTCGTTAAGCTTAGCAGTCGTTAAGCAATGACGGAGGCCTTAAGGCGACCTAAAAACTCCGTTACCAGAGTTGGCCGCTAACTCATACGAGCTTGCTTGCTTGCTATTGCAAGCTTAGCTTGGGCTATAGTGTTCAATCATTTACATTTGAAGTCTTTAAATATTACCAAATTCTGGCATCGAATTTAGCTTCACAAGATAAAGTTGCACAAAAACGTCGATCGTTGACCAGACTATCAAATTATCTCCATTTAACCATTCGTTTAAATTTTTTCACATTTTTTGTTGAAACAGCGAAGTGTTCTTTAGATGGATATCAAGTTGTCTGATTCGATGTTAGTCTACCAGCACGTTTATGTCAAGTTGCAATTACAATTTCAATAAGAGCTTTCATGTGATGACTAACATTAATAATTGATAATGTGGAACAGACAGATATGATGTGGCTACGATCATAAACAGAGTGGAATACGTAGGATAATCTTCCAGTCCTCAATGTCTTCCAGTCGGTATAGGTTAAGTAGCGAGCTGCATGAAACTCATACATTTTTTAACGAAATAAGCTGTTGCTCTGGTAATTGGTGAGTTTGTTTACCTTAAGTAAGTCAAACCCAGAAAGACAATAAAAGGTATATAAAGAGGAACACCGGCATCGCCTCTTAATGTTTATAATCATTTTTTTTACAAGGAAATATGACTGGGCAGCCGTATCATAGCTTTAACGAGATTTTAAGCTCCAGCCTTTTCTGAGTAATCAAACCCAGACAGTCGCACACGAGAACTGTCTGTCCGTCTGTCATTACAACGTTCTTAAGTCCATTATGATCTACTTTCCTTAATAGTGGTCCAAAAAACCAGTTCGTGCCGGATGCAACTTCTCATTCCGACCCGAGAGGGCTTGGTCACTCTGAATTTTTGCTAAATATAATATGGGGTTTAAAGCTATGGCTTACGGTTCAATATAGGTAACCTTACTAGCTGAAATATTAGGACCCCTGACAGTGACTGTCAAAATTTTTAAGGGAAAACGTTTAGTCAGAAGTAAGTTTCAGGATACATAATACTAACTTTTTGCAGTACCTAATTACTAATGCAAAACGGAAGCAGTTCGTATGGAAGTACTGCTGGCACTTTAGACTAGATATTTTTAGCGATCTTCGGAATCTACCGAGAGATCTGAGAGGAAGGAACCTACTTATTCATAATAGGAAAATTTTGTGGGCCAATTATGATTCGCCGATCACCGCGAAGGCGAGTACCGAGTTCTTTCCTTACTGAAAGATCTTACAGTTAGATGTTAGCTATATTTCTTCAGAAGTGAATACTTTGTGGGTCCAAATAATGTTTGTTCTGTGGCAAGGCGGGCCGCGGCGTGATTTTGCATTTACTCCGATAACGCGCAGGGCTGACGCGCCTGATTTATTGCTTCGACACTAATTAGGTACAAATAAAGCTCCACCAGTCGTCGTGAGAACAAGTTTCGTCCTTTTATTGCGAAATGTGACAGGCTGTAATTTAGGGTAAAATTAACATCATCATCAAATCGCTTTTAATCCCACAGCTCCACTTTATCTGTCGATAAAGTTTCCGCGACTCTTTCTACTTTTTATTTATTTTTTAATTCACGGACTTTTAACACAACGCCTTCTAATCCCAAACTAAGCAAAGCTTGTACTATGGGAACTAGACGGCTGATTTAATACATATTATACATTTTTTTTTGTAAACATACTTATAATACATAGTCAACACCTAGACACAGAACAAACATCTATCTTTGCAATTTTTACGGTTCCTCAGAACATGCAGCGCTCCGGCTCATGGTCGTCATACGATAACATTAAATATTTATCTTATCATTTAGTCTCCAGCTGTTTTCAGCAATAAAAGCTCTTACATCTATATCATGTCATGTCCTTCTTTCCTCAATTCTCTCACACATTTTGGACTTAGTCTCATAGAAAACCGCCAAGCGTGTCGAAATCGAAATCTCAGTTTAGGTTAAATCTAGATAAATCTATCGAGTGGTAACCCTATCCTCTTATTGTTCGGTATCTCCGAATCGATCGAAGGTCGTTGACCCAGGATCGATAGGTACACGTCAATGTTTTTGCACTAGCAATGACGCATGCTGCTCTAGAAGAGATGACGAAGGGTAACGTACTGAACATGTAAAGCAATGTACTGTACATAATAATGAAGGCGTGGCATTCGCTCGATGACCCATGGCATTTCCTTATACTCGTAGATGATAATTTATAAGTTTAAAAAACTGGAAAAACCGACTTCAATTTGATACGCATTCAACATCAAATGATGATGATGATAGCAGTTCATTGCGACTGTTCTATTGATCGAAAACACCACAGAAAAGCCAAATACGCAATGTCGTGTACGTGGATGGCGTGTTTTTTCCAGTTACTCTTATTTAACTGCCAAACTACTGAAAAGAAATATAACCAAATCGAGAACCTCCTCCGGTTTTGAAGTCGGTTAAAAAAGAAACTTGCTTGTTAAGATACTTTAGGTGTCTTTCTATATAATTTTAATTCATCATCATCATCATCATCATCATCCACAGCCCGACCTTACCCACTGCTGGGCATAGGCCTCCCCAAGTTTGTGCCATCCACCGCGGTCCTGTGCTAGTCTCTCGTTACAACAAAATAAGGACAAAAGTCTTAAATACTAACTGTTACTAGGTATGTAATTAGTTTAATTAATGTAGCAATATAATAAAGTATACCTAAGCGATTGACTTTTTTATTATAATTAAAACTAAAGAGCATTGGTTCTAAACACTGCATTCCTACCGGTTACTAGGCTTTACGATAGCAGCAAAAACTACGCGGCACAACAAAGAATCCCAAAAGACCATCCTTCAGGATGTACTTCGCAATAAACTAGAATTGAACAAAAAATTTAAGAGCTCGGTGTAAAATTCACTAAAGTGTAAAAACTAAATGAGAAGGTGATATTCTAAATGATACTTGTGATTATAATGAACTAGCCGTCTCCCGCGGCGTTGCTCGCGTTAGAGTGCGACTTTTCAAAATTCCTTTCTTAGTGCACCCCTACAATATATAGGGATACTACCCTCCAAATTTCATTTGGAGGGTAGTATACCTCTAGGACTTATAGTTTAGGCTGTGCGTTGATTCTCTGTCAGCTTCAACAGAGTTTTATATATATTGATGATGATGATGATGATGATGATAAAAGATATTTGATTTTACAAAGTATGATGTAGAGTGTAGACTATTCAATACTGATCAATAATGTTTGGAAGTGCTAACAACTGAACCGAAATCGAAACTTGGAATATGAACAGTAGAAGTGATAACTTTTGTCAGAATATAATACGATCGAAGCCACAGGAAGTAGCAAGTATAGCACAGACAGCGAACAATACTAATGAATAAAAAATGACTGATACGTTATACGAAGAAATGCACGGTCGACTAGACCGTTGAAAAAGGCAAAACATTTCCAATGAAGCTGTTTATGTTTACAAACAAAACAACGTTAGAAATTCAATAGAGCTGGAAGATATATAAATATCTGTGAGTCTTGAAAATGTACATAAGTAAATTGCGAGGAAGAGAATATAACAGCTGTATTAGTACTCCCACAAGTTTTATGAAAGGTATCGCATATATTCATGCGATAAGAGAAAGTGGAAGTATTACTTGTCAATGTCAACGCCTAGACTGCTCAAGGCGGTTCGATCTTACTTTTACATTTCAATAAGAGAATTGAAAACGTAAATGAATTCTTTACAATACTGTCTTAGCATAAGTTTTTGGATGTCAAGGTGCTAGAGCAGCTGTTGGAACTGGTTCGGAACTAGTCAACTATGACAAATAGCTGTCATGGCTACTAGAATAAAATACTAGTTTAGCACAAGCAACATAGGTACGTCGCATCCTCATTTATTTTATAATCTTCAAGTAAACGAATTGATTGAGCGTAAGCTTATATTATATTCTCTTGATATAATCTTGTATATGTATATGTCCGTAATCTGGATAAGAGATATCCGGTCCATATTCCGAGTATTTCAGACGGAAGTAATTAGAAAAAATACCTGATACAACTGGCAGCCCTAGATAAGTCATACCAAGTAAACGCAGCTGAATATTTTATTGAAAAACTATGCTTGTGAGTATTCGATAAAAACGCGTCTGCGCACTAATGAAGATTCATCAAGGGCTGGTATTTATTAGCCGGCACGGCGCGTGCGCACGCCAACATGGCCGTGGCTCAGGCATACTGTCTATTATAGTACCTATATCCTTAGGCCGCCCAAAGACATTCGAAACTCAATTTAAAAAATCTCATAATCAGGTTTTTGGACATCAAACTTCCTCTATTCATCTTCATGAACAATGATTTTAAACTGTCATTATCGCTTCCTGCTATCTATCATCCTTAGATCTCCCGACACCTTTGAATAAGTACTTAGGTACGTAATTATAAACTATTAAAGAAATTTAAAGAAATCAGAGAAGCCTGAACATTACGTTTGCCAAATGCTCCCATTTTTTAAGTACTAACCGCCTTATTATTCACGGTACTCGTTTGTAGACAAACCACCAAGGAACGGTTTAGTGGACAGTGGACTCTATACTGAACAGTTTAATAGCAGATGAATAAACTTTAACGTTTATTGTGAGGTTTATAGCATTTGAACTGGATAACATTATCCGGACGGCAGCCAGGGGGTTAACTCTGCGTAAAGCGATATACGAGGATTACTAAGGTCAATATCATTGGTCAACATAACACCAAGAAGAAGAAAATAGGTTCAAAACTCTGATTGGCATACTCGGCTGGGTACTGCACTGTAGACAGACATCCCCTCAAACTAATAGTACTCAAGATCCTTGATGTCTGAGAGGGGTTGGCAAAGGAAGAGGGTGTAACGTTTGGGCATTCAAGCTACCCTTACAAAAAACCTGAACAGAACCGTTTAAAAATGATAATTCATCAGATACCATTCAGAAGAGCACATGGCCCTTTTATTACAAAGTAAAATCTACGGAAGGAAGCTCAGATAAAGTTCGCAAAAATCCCCAATCACCAACAAAATTTTATATCAGACTCGAAACAATAGCGTCTGATTGTCCGTATATATATCTTCTGAAAAGTCTAGAAATCCAGGGAAACCAATGTTTTAATTTAAGCTATCATAATTGAAAATCATATCCATCAATATGGATTGATTAATTCACAGCTGTTTTAGAATCTGACATAGAGGGCAAAACGAACAGGCACTTCTGGTTATTATTGTTCGTTAGTTTCGGTTCCACAAATTACGGAAGGAAGCTCTGATAAAGTTCGCACAAACCGACAATCACTAGCAGAAGTTATCGACTGGCTCAGCTCAGGCGGGGGCGATACAATCAAACAAACAAAAGCATCGCATTCAGACGCTGTAGTCCTTTATGATCACAATGTGTGGGCGCACACTCGTGTCGAGGGGACATTTAGTGGAAAACTCGAGTGGAGTGAAGCCTCTATACTGTTTCGCGCCATTTTGCGGAGGAAGTGGATTAATTGGAAAAGTACGTGGGTGTTACTTTGATGGTACACTGGTGTAGATAACTCGAAAGTTTTATGCGAATTTATCGGCTCGAATAGCAGGTTCATGCATATATATTTTTGAAATTCCCGAACAGCTTTTCTACAGTCTGGTTCATAAGATCTATACGAATAGTTTGGTTCGTAGCCATTAGTTTTTTTGTCGATGCGTACATATAGATATTGTTCAAGAATATTTTTTTTGTATACTAAGCCCTTCTACTGTATCCAGTTTCGCCCTAAAGAAAGTCGATACAGGATCAAAGGACGCACTAATTGTAATAATTGAAAGATTACGTGCGTTAACTGATGTAATTACTTGACCTGTTTACAAATAAAAGCGTCATACTCGCATTTCCGAAAAATAAAAAACGATACATCGAATTATACAAAATTACTACCTGTCGTTTTAAACCTATCATTAACGCAAGAAAATTGTTCCTGGCCCGTCATATTAATGAGTATCATTAAATGTTGCTCCAAATTGGCCCTTATATATAACGGTATAGGATTTATATGTAACAGGACCAGTGCACCTTTACAATCAATTTTTTTTTAAATATAAATTACTGTTATACGTTGTTTCACTGGGAAATAATATTGAACTCTAGTACTTAGTGTTACGATATATAATAGTTTTGCTATGGAAGGTAAATATTGTTTATAGGGTATAATTACCCTTCGGGCACGTGCGCACGCAGCACGTACTTGAAAGACTTGAATGTTTGAGTTACCCGTTCATTCAGTAATACGTAGGTCGGCATGTAGGGACAATGATATTATAGGTAGGATACATAGATCAGTATCGAAACGAAGGTGGTAGGTGGGCGTCGGTTAAGTGCGTCAAATTAGTTTTTCATAACATACAATGGTTTGATAAGATCGATATTTATAAAATATTCGTTAAAAAAAACTAGATTCTTGAAATATAAATTGTTTTTACTGTAGGTGCACTGAATTCTTTTACATATCGATCAATGGATAGTTTTTGGGGTCAGGCAGATAAATAAATGAATCTTTGTGCATCTCGAGAATTCAGAAGTGGCATTTGTACTGCTAAGCACGTCACGACCGAGTCACTATAGAGCCCCGATCTATGCATTTGTTTTGACTTTCGACTCGAGTTTAGCACACGCAAAAGCATTCGATTGTCATTTCGATTGACATAATTTATACGAATTAAGGTAATATGCGGTCGGACCTTATTAAGTCGGTACTTATATGGTTGCATTTTATTCAGAAAAATATGAGCAAAATCTTCCATATTATGTGTATTATATGTCACTAAAACTACATAACATATTATATATATATGCATAATTTATATGGAGATATACAGCTTCTAAAACACCTGCTTGTCGTCAACATTGATCTCTACCAATGTTTTTGATTTAATATGTCCCATAAAGTGAATACAAGAGTAAAACTATCATTGACAGCCTGACAGGTGCGCCGGTCACCTGCTAGGTAGCAGCTCTTTAGATTTCGTATTTTTTCTTATAATTTATTCACTTTATAAAATAATGGACGATTATTAAGCGACAGGATGCGTTTTTATTGATATTTTGATGGTAATTTATTGTAGGTTCGTAATAGGATTGAGGATGCTTGGATTGTTTTAATTTAAGGTCGTACTTAACGTGTACTTAATCCCCGCAGTGTATTTCAAATTAATTTTAATGAATTAGTAAATAAATGCATTTCATTTCTTCATTCCTTAGGTTTTTCTTTTTTTTCTCAATGTCAGTAATTTTTAATTAATTTTAATGAATTAGTAAATAAATGCATTTCATTTCTTCATTCCTTAGGTTTTTCTTTTCTTTGTCTAAGTCAGTTTTTTTTAAATCATTGTACTTAGGTTTTGCTTTTAAATTAAATAACAATTAATGGTTTATAATTTCGATACGTCATGTTTGGTATTAGTACCTGTACCTAGTTTTAATTTCATTAATATTTATCTCATTTGTCTATCGCTAAGTTCAGAAGATAGTTTCTATATTCAGTCATTTTAAACCAACTTTAATTCTAAAACCAAAATATCTGGATAACCCAGCAATAATCTACAACAAAAAATTCAACGGAACTTACAAAAAGCGGTAAACAAAAACTGTATAAGGCATTAAAAATCCATCTTCAGACATATTAACAAATGTTAGAGACTCATTACGGAAAAGGGCGGCAGAATTTATGATTACGATCTAATCTGTCACCTGTCTTATTTGAAGGAAAGATAAATCATTGGCAACACTGACATGCATTTATGTATATCATACTAAAGAGTTAAAACATATGTCAATAAGATGGTAGTTGTTATTTTAGACTTAATATTTTTTAAATTGTTTATTAGTTTACGTTTTCAATGATAAAATTAGCAAAACAAATGATGTATATAAGCACACGTGATACAACGGTTGGTAGGTACCTATTATACAGTCAGAGAAGTAAATAATATAAATGGCTACCTAAATAATAATTTTAAGTCGGACGCATCAATAAAAAAAAACACAAATTGCAGTCCTGAATTCCCAATCAAACATTTTGATTTAGTCAATTTATTTAGAAACAAATTGAAATTCAATCGAATACAAACCACATACAAAAACTTAATAACACATATAAACATAACCTTCGCTCGGTTGTCGGGTGAAAACGAGTGAAGGAGGGCAGGTGAGAGCAATTACATAGATACCGATGGTAAGGTGATGGTCCACCTTACCCCACAGCTGCCTTCATTAGGCAGAGTGTCATAAACGACACTTCGGATATTGTCTGTCCCACAATAGACAATAGATTCTATTCTCCTTATATTATTACAAGTATTTATAGAGCAAGAGCTCAGGGCTAGACGGTTCTTCATCCTACTACCCTTGAAAAAATGTGGCTTGTGATGTATGTCTAAAGATTTTTGGAGAAGAGTTTTTGAAAAACTCTGCGTATTGAGACGGACGACTGACGTTCATTATGAATAATTTACCAACAAATATAGTTTAGTAAAATTTTCGTCAAGTACTGCTAAACCTTAACACGAAAATAGAAAAAAAAGATAATATAAAAAAACGTAGTAAAATATTCTAAAAGAAGTCAAAAGAGTTATTTACGTTTGGCACATATCCATATTCCGCAGTCAGTAGGTACAATTAGTCAAAACACTGTGATAGCAATTAAGCCCCGAGCTCCGGCACCAGTGGGTAAGACCATAGCAACAACTTCGGAGGCTTTCATTGCTGGTCACAAAAGGTGCGATCACAATAGAGACCGTTCCCTTTGTGACCGTTTCTTGGTAGATTCCCTTGTTTCTGATAAATATTCTTGGGGATTCTGGATTTCGGAATGGATTTCGGTTTTGTTTGCCCAAATATTCAATTAAAATTACCTTTTAAGGAGTTGGATTATTTGCTGTAGAGAACCTTCAAGCCCCCTTATACTGTCTGTTATTATATTACTCTTAATTAAGTAGATATTTTATAAGATTTAGCCTCTATCATTCCGTCAATATTATTTTATATTGAAGCTTTACATAAACTTATACCACTTATATTATACAGGGTGTTACCAGACCACTTCCGAAAACGAAAGGGGGAGCTACAGCACACCAAAACCCAACCAAAAAAAAATCAGTTATCCTGAAAAATAATTATAGCCGGAGAAAACAATGTTTAAAGATTTGTATTTATTTCGCCAGCCCGCAATGTACGCATTCACGTAGGTAAGGTCGAGGCGTAGTACTATTATTTATTCTGTGTCGTAAGTGCCTACTAACGTAGGTAGGTACTAACGTAGGTCGCTCGCACGTCGCGTACTTGAATGACCCGCGATGAACTCTCAGCTGTTCATGCTGTAGTAGACGTAATCTGCGTGCTGCGTGTACATTGCTGCTTTATTTATTTTATTTGTTTTTTTGCTTTTTTAAATGAGATAATTAGGTAGATATGTCTTATTATGTTGTACTGTGTGTATGTAACTAGAAAAAAAATGAAAAAGAGATAGTCAAGTCAATTTTTTTTTCGCGATTTTTTTCGCTTAATGTTTTCAGTATCATGGTCTGATTGGAACCTCCAAGTTTTCGGAAGTGGTCTGGTAACACCCTGTATAGGTACCTTGTAGGTTCGGTTTCAGGCCATATAGGTTATAATAATATGTATGTGTTTAGTTTACAATGTTTACATTACACATACATACATACACAGACAGATGTCATATCTCAGAGCGTTCTAGTGTTAACTTTGTTATTCTTTGGGAATCAACCCAACCTTTCGGCAATCAATCTCGTAAGTTTTCTAATTTCATTGTACACTATTCTTCTTCTTCTTCTCTTCAATAATGGCCTGTGTCCGTCATTTCGACAGACAATTTTGCCAATGTCAAGTGTTAAAATTGTAATAAATAAGTCAAGTCCAGTCATTTGTCAAGTCGGCTGTCGTTTGTTTTGAAAAGAAAATGGTGGATTTTCTCTTCAAAACTATTTTGGTATTTTTTTAGGGATCGTAAATGACATTGAAATTTTGACGTTCATTCTGTGCTATCTCAATTGTGTTTGAAGTGTCGCCATTGTTACTTTTAAAGGTGACTGAATAGAATACTTTACCTAAATACTTAAAAAAAAAGTTTGAAATAGTTCTGGAATGGAACCGTGGTTAATTTGATTTATTTGAACCGCACATCAATAACTTCTTAACGAACTGTTCAATATTCATATTAAAAATATTATTTTTTTAAATAAAAAATGTTATGTTTTAAACCTACCTACCTTAAATATTTCGACAAATCCCTAACCAATCACAAAAGAACGAACGCGAGAAATAATGAATAACTCCAGATATCGTGCACGAAATTCGCGCCAACTTTTTTTCCCGTCAGAAGACGAAGGTAAAATCTTTTTTAGGCGCCAAAACGCCGCCTTTCCGAGAACGGGAATGAATGAAAAAAGCCATAAACCAAAAGAGCTGGTAACCGACAAACGGTTTCACGTGCCGACGCCGATGCACCGAAATTGTAGACTCAACAATTTAACGACAGCAAAAAGTTGTTTTTTGTTCGCAGCGCCTTATCTCTCTCGGCAGTGATTGGGTAAGATGCTTCGCTGTAATAACAATAACGAACGCATTGATTTTTGAAAGTGTTTATTTATACTCTTGCGAAATACTCTTGACGATGCAGTTGATGAATTTAAACAAGCAAGTAAAAGTTCGTGGATCCAAACCACATACACCGTAAATGCTTTGCATAACTTTGGGCTACGCCGCCATTTTGAAATCAAAGTTAGGGTCAAAATACTTCTCAGTTTGCGTCTCAGCATGATTTAAATCAAAGGCATCTCTTTAGATTTGGATCTTGTATTGATGGCGGAATAATTGGCCCGTTCGGCTGGTTGAGATGTGGGCTCGTACCCACCACCTATGATCCTGTACATCATTTTGTTGAAGATCGATCGCCTCGCAGGGTTTCGGCAATAATTACGGTAATGTCATTATTACGGCCACGGGCGGACTGACAAGCCGACATCGACATGCCAGGTTCTGAAGCAATAATTACGTGAGAATCAGGTTCTGATTTCGCGAATGCCGAAACAAAAAAGTATCATAAGCATAAGGGTCGATCGATTTTTTGCGTAGCTTTTGCATGTTTGTTTCGTTGCTTAATGTGCGGGTACGCGAGGTATTATTGTCCAATTTCGGACGGGCAATTTGCGGGTCGATAAATTGTGGCCAGTTACTGATAATCATGACATTACAAAAGCTGTTGGCGATAAATTGAGTGTCCTAGATGTAGCACACATCTTACACGGTGTTGCTTGCGATAACGTTATCGCTCCTTACACTAGGGCCGAGGTTGTATTCAAACAATTTATTGCGTCGCTGGAAATATACAGCACACAGCTTCACATCACTGCTAACAACATCAACCTGCTGAATTTCTTTATTCTTTTGAACATTTTTTGTGATCAGAACGCGAACCCCTTACTACCCCTTAACTTAGCTCAATTTAGCCACTTAACTTATTGTAAAGCAATCAAAAATTGCAAGCGCTGATATAAATCTGATCATACAATTCATATTTCATTCAATAACATTTTTGCTCCCTTCGCGTTGTCAATAGAAACACAAAGATATTCGATATTGTATAGCTATTTATGGTACGTTTTCACCCAATTGTGGAACAATAAGGTGATTAGTGCCCCTTTGGTTAATGTTCACCAAAACATTATAAGGGCTGTCAAAGCTGTAACTAACGTTTAATAACCGAGTGATTTAAATTCTATTCTTAGGCTTAATAAACATTTTTATTTCGACTGTACTGACCAGCTTTGTGCCACAGAATAACACAACAGGACTACTTAAGGTACGAATCGGGAATTAGCATAACAATGGAAGGTACGAATCAGCTATAACCCACTGTAATATGTCATTCAAACAAAATTTTGTAATTTAAAGCACTTGGGACCACAAAACAACTTAGTAGTAAGTATACAAACAAACCGATTTCCGAAGAAAGCTTATTTTATTACCCGGCAACGGCGAAGTAAAAGAATCATCAAAATCAGATCGGGCGTCTTACTTGTAATATAGGTACTCGTCGTGTCTTCTTTCGAACTTGGATTACTCGAAGTATTTCGCGTTGGTGAACTTGGGCCAAGCTCCCCTTTCTAAATGATCGAATTACTGCAAACTTAGTTACTGTTTTCATAGGAAGGTTTTACTTTTAAAATGGGTTCGCCTCTTTATTTTTCGTTCTATAAAACGTTAGCTACTGCCTGCGGCTTCGATCCTACGGTTCCCGGATAAAAACATCCTGCGATAGACCTTATCTAGGGTTGTTAAGATTTCTTCCATCCAGGTCTGTCATCAGCAAGCTCCTCCCAGAGTTCTATTAAAAGATGACATCACCATAAAAAAATAGAATACTTTCCCAAGTCATGGACTATTTCAAAATAGTCTCCCTATACCTCTACTAATGCACTAATCATTCCATGAAAAACTTCACCAAATCCTAGTTACATGAAAAACTGAAATTATATGAGCGAAACTTAGAAATAGAATGAACTTTGACAAACTAGGAACAGTATCGGAGCGAGAACTCAATCACATCTCGTTTGCTCAAATCGATTCCATGGAAATCATCTGTCTACATCAAAGTGATCAACAACGAACTTTGGTCTCAGAAGCGGTCGTCTCCACCGCAATCACACAGAAAGTAGGAAACAGACGCCGCCGGGGTGCCGAGTATCCTTTTTCATTTTCACAGCTCCGTTTAAAATGCAGTATAAGTTTTATAAGTCAGATCTTTGTGCCTTTCATCTTAATTGTGGAAGTGGAAATTCGTGCAGCAGCTATTCCGAGAGAAGAGACGATGATGCCGACGATATAGCAGGACAGAATGGTCTAGAAGACATTGCAAATGTCCTAGAGATACCTCGGGACGTGGGCTCTTATAAGTTCCTTTTGTTACCTGTTCGCGTAATGAAGAACTATCTACCAGATTGTGTTTGGCTCGAACTGGTAGTCATTGAAATCGGCTTAATTTGTCAAATTCTCTTTGTATTTCTTGCAGTTTGTTACGCATTGCACCAAGTGTGGAGATAGACGCTGAACACCGGTTTTCTCTGTAACTTAGTAATATGGCTGGGTATACATTAATAATGCACTACCTATTTATTGTGTCTCAAAGTTCCAAGTTAAATGGAAAGTTTGCTTTTATAAAGTTGGTAAAAGCGACAGCCACATACGCCTGTATTACGTCGCGCTTTATACTTTTCAATATACTGGAATACTTATATATTTTTTGTATGAAATCATAGACAATTTTTGTGTAGGTACAGAACTGACTAATATTTCGCACGTAATGCCCATTATTACAATCAAAGCATCAATAACATACGGGTCATAAAGAATTAGTACTAACTGGCTCTAGCACTAGTAGTGATGTAAAAAACATTACCCGCCGACAGACGGATAAAAGGGAAATAATACTTAGCAATGGGGGCTGACCTCAAGGCGACACTATTGATGAAACACAAACTTGGGAAGATAAATGGAAGCTCCAAGTAAATCGATAAAAACTTGTCGCTTGAGTTTCATTTCAAGTGGTTGCTAGGAAAGTATGGAGTGAATGAACTAGGAATCATATTCTAAACCTGTGGTCAATGAATGGAATACTGGGAATTAACCATAGAGAAAATATAGAGGACGCATTGACATGCAAACGTCAACCTCCAAACGGAGTGCGTAAAATGTTCCTGGTGAGTTTTGCTTCCCTGGTACTCTTTATTCCAAATCATAAATATTTGACACATTTCAATGAACTTGACATAATGTTTGAAGATAAACAAGCAACGATTAGGTCATAAGGATCTAACACGATCGAGGTTGATGAGCTCGGTCACGAGAGCTGGTTACTTAGAAATCACGTAATTGGCAAGTTAAGTACGTCGTAGTGTTCAATAACAGTTGAGTTGCAGACCACCAGAAGAAGTCCTTCGTGGCATAACTGCTACTCTAGCAGACATGTCAACAGATGCAGCAAAGCAGACACAGAGAGGAGGCAAAGGATAGCATGATTACTGCAAGGCAGACTTCGCTGATGTGATGATATCATAGCAGTAACGAAGTAGGCGAAAGAAACCCATACCCACCCATACTATACCCATACCGAACGCGCTAAATGCTATAGCCGCAATCTCAACCTGAAGAAATACTTTTGAAGCACAAGTGACTAACAGAAATACCACAAGCAGTCCATGGGAGATACTTAGTAAGAAGAAAAATCATTGAACTACAATAAAAAGTGACCACCAAGACTAAACTAAGCAGGTGCAACCAAGGAGTGGTGTCCGGTCTGTCTACTAAATGTTGCCTAACATCGATCCAAGCACAACCAAGCTACATACGTAAGCTTCGAGTTAACACGGTGAGTTAACACGGTGATCTAACATAGCAACATATCAATTGTTACACAATAGGAAGTCGCACCGCGCCGTACGGAATTAGAGCGGCAACGGCAACGTCCCAGCCCGATTTAGATGTCCCCGGTACAAAAAGTATATAAGGAACGGGCTCGTGCGCGCCTAAATGACTTAACTAGCCGGTGGTTACACCGAATGTGGATTAAATCAACATTATAGGTTTACGAATGGCCGCCAATTTGAAACTTAAGGAAAAGAGATCAGCGATAATAGAGATCAAACACCAGACCACAAGGTCAATCACCAAAGACGAAAGATGAATTAAATGATAGCAGTCAACCACCAAACATCAAATAAATTAAAAGCTTCTTTGATAGAAAAGATAAACGGAGATGGGAAAGAGGTCCATCAGTTTACTAACATTGAAATTGAGAACTCAATGGACTGATGGAATAAGCCTCGTAAGTTCACGCTTAGCTTTGTCTTTGGAACTTGCAGAAGCTACATTTTAACTTCCAGCGAGCTTCCGCCTGTCGACGGAAGCTCCTCCAGCATACTTTAGGATAGTATTAAAATCTTTCACCCGAGAAAAAAAGTTATATGACACAAGAAAGTGCATTATTGGTTGAGACAGTGTGACTGCCGCAGTTGAATAGCAAGATATTTTCGGACAAGCGACACCCTACACGCACCGTAATAGACACCTACAATGTTCAGAAGGCACTTGACTTATATGGCGAGGACATGTAATGTCACGGGATTGAAACACGAAACTGAGATGGATGAGTGTGGATCTCCAGAAACGAGCTTCCGGGAAAAGGCTGGAATTTCTTTCGGTTGTTTCGGTTTGATTTATTTAGCTGGTTGTGAGTGAGTCACATCTATTTACTGCCATATCCATCGAGAATGCAAGCCAGCGTCCTTAGAGTGAACAATCTAAACGAGAGATTTAAAAGAAACTTTTATCACACCGAAACGTTTTCCTCTAGTAACAGTTTTTGAAAGCAAACGTATAAATACCTACCAAAACAGTGTTTCATTCGGAGCAGAACAAAAATAACAAATTCACCTGTAAATGACATGTCAAATGTCTCGAACATACACACGAAAAAATACAAGCTAGCTTTTAAATACAACCCAAACCCATGGGCTGAAGCTAGTAATGTGGTCATCTTCTTTTTTTTTTTTTATGAGTTATAGCTAAGCATTTTGCTGCCAGCACACCTGGTGGTAAGTGTAGCTGCTGCCTAAGGTGAAGCACGCCTAGCTATAATCCACCTAATCACTCTTTTCTTGAAAATTCCTAGGTTACGTCATACCAATCAAGACTGCCGAATTGCAATCACCTTGACACTGACAGACAAGAATGCAGACAGCCAACGACCGACCTTTGCATTAACAATGAGTTAACTGTGGATGTTTTGAAACTGCCTCACGGTCGCGTATTGCTTAGAAACTAAGTATTCCACTTAGTTTTGTAGCTCTTCTAAATGTTCAATAGGCTCAAGACTACAATCTCTACGCACGGAACAAATTAGTATTTAAGATCCTGAAGGATTGCAAAGAAAGAAGCAGTCTCAAATCCTCAAACGTTGCCTTAAACGCAGCGAGATTAATAGGCATAAATCTCGAGAGCTGACACTTATATCTAGGTATTTCTAGCAGATTAGTTTAACAGAAATAGATAACCAGGAAGAGATACAGCTTATGCCGAAGCTAGGCTCATATACCTCGCAACTTGCTGTATTTCCGACGTCAAAGATAATTTAAATGCCGTAAAACTCCCAACTGGCTACACTTGAAATAATTCATGAGTTATGGTTATGTATGGATCATAAAGAAACGATTAGCAAGGCTGTTGGTAGTGTTGGTGCCATGGCGCTCGTATTTTCTGATGTTCACGATCCTAAGGAAGACACAGGACTACGTAACATTTTAGTACCTAACGTGATTTTTATATTACGAAAGTTGAACGGCCCCTTGCATAATCTAATATTATTTTGTTAAAGGACACGAAGATCAGAAAAGAAAGCTACCCTCAAAATTTTTCGATGCTGGGATTCAACCTATATAGGTACAAACAAACCACGAAAATATTTTGCATTATTTCGTGTACGTTATATAGTTTATAGTATGTAGTTCAATTGCATTGGAATTAAAATAATACAGTAATGATAAAAACGACAGAAGACCACCAGAAGCTATTGAAGCATTGCGACTCTATCGCGGCCCTCCAGAACACGGAACGCGTGTTATTGTATAGTTCAACGTAGTTTTACAAGAGGGTGCATGTATTTGCAATCGCACGTAGAAATAAACTTTGAAATTCAATTAAACCTGCCAGGGTCTGGAGTCACAAACAAAACAGTGCTATATTTGTATATCGAGTTGAAACTTGAGATGCAAACATTCGTCTGCCAGACCTATAGAGCTTGAGACTCTTGTTTTGGTCTATACTGACGAGTGAAACAAAATTTTTCGTATACTTACGAGATATCATTTTAGGTACAAAAAATATTTTAAGTTTAGGATACAAATCATTTTCCACAACACCAGTTTAATAGTTTAGTAAATATTACTTTGCAGAGAGAACTCGTTCTCTTACCCTTCCCGCATATCGCAGTAGCTAAGCTACATGCATCGAGCGTGCAAAAGTTTGGACAGCGAATTTTGCTTCACAAAACCTTTTAAATAGTATGTTCGGTACATAGCTTGTTGAACAAATAAGAATATTACGGTATTCAGCCGCAATCCCGGCGTAAGTGTACACAGCGTAAGCAAGTCAGCATTCGGCTAAGTTCGGCTAAGTCGGTCCGCTCCCGTGAGCATCAAGGGAATTTCTATTACCATAACTATAGGCACATACGCACAGAATCAGATTGTACCAACGTTACCGTAAAGACATAAAAACACGGACAGAGCTATTCCACCAACAATAGACACGCAAGAATCTTTACGATGTTTTTACTACGGATGTGTAAATAAGTAAATATTGCTGTGTTCTTACGACTCGTGGAAATAGACGATATTTGTTTCTATGGCTTTGAGGAAAATATTAAGGTGAGAGTTCTATTTCGGATTTGAAGGAGGTTGATCGTTCTTTTATTTGGAAACTTTTTGTGTCATTGGTTTGATTCTAGCAAAGTTCAGTCAAAAATGTTCTTATTAACTTTGATGCTATGAACTACTTTTTAGCAATAATTGTGAATTTACTGATCTTAACATTGAATTTGCTAGAACATCATTAAATTCCTAATAATAAGTACAGGTTTTTATAAATTCATTTTATGTTGTGTGACCAGTATGTCCAGGAAAATATAAAAAAAAATATAGTCTACGCCCCCATGTTGCATCTTCATCTTCCATCTATTGGACAGTCTGTTCAAAAGCCTCACGAAGTTCATGAATGGAAGGTGAAACCGCCTGCCGATTTAAAATAAGTTTAAATAACTGGGAAATGTTATACCCCACTTCATTTTCATAACAATAACGTTGAAGAACCGTTAAAAGTACGTTGGCTAAAGATCTATGGAATTTATTCACCCCACCAGTTCCATCACGAGATCGCATTTCCATTCGCACACGACATTTGCAAGGGGGGGAAGTTCTACCGGGTGTAATAAGATTACTTCTGGAAACTTCGGGGTATTACAGTACCCAGCAATACGATAAACTTCTCAAGAAAAAAATCTGTTGTCTATAGAAAAGGCAACTTACTTCGCAAATATGTATGGTGCAGGAAATATTTTTTTCGCGCTCACAATGTTATGTCCTTAGAAAAAGTTGTTTGTATTGATAGGTACTTTAACCCCCCAAAGTTTTCAGGAGTGGTTTTAATACACCCTGTAGTGCACTTCAAGTAAATTGAGATTCTGATGTGTGTGCAATAACATATGATTTTATTGAGCGGAGACACAAACCGTGTAAATGATTGAAGCTCTTGAGGCTACGGTTATTGCCGACTCTGCTTAGTTTTGTGGCTTTCATTGCTATTGATAACTTTCTTACGAATAACATGTACATATAAAAATACATACATTACTCCTCTAAGCTTAAAATGGTAATCCGTTATTTTAATCTTTTGTGTAAAAGAACCAACACCACCCTTGAAGTCTTACCTTCGAATTCATAAATAATGATAAAGGCTTTTCTAGAGACGGATTCAGGCGCTGCGCTAAGCGAATGCTGGTGGAAACAGTTAGGCATACTATTCAATCTCTGTTAATGAACTAAGGGATTTCAATGGTTTCCATCACATAAAGTAGTTAGCACGTAAAACTATATAGTTTTATATTTTATTCGGCGATAAAACAGTCTCAGAACTAAAGAAACTAAACAATGGACACGCAGATTTTAACGCAACAATCGATAAAAACGTTCTCAGAACCCGAGCTGTACATTAAATACTTCAATCATCATAAAAGAGTAACTATTTATAACTTCGAAGCTAAATTGTTGGAATAGTCGGTAAACAAAGCGCTAATTTAGTTTCTCCTCAGTTCAATTGAGTAAAACTGCATTTCACTGTAAACCAATCACCGCACAATAGAGATTCGTTCAAGACTCACGTTAGCCAATCACATTCCTCAGTTTACGGACTTGCTTAATTAGAACCCGAATAGAGTACCCGTTCCTGCTTCGTTCAAGACTCACGTTAGCCAATCACATTCCTCAGTTTACGGACTTGCTTAATTAGAACCCGAATAGAGTACCCGTTTCTGCTATGCGACAGAGAACCCCAGTTTGTCGTATTGAGGGTTCCGGTTTATTCGAATGGGAAATCAGGGATCGATATAACGATATCGATCGATAATACATCCGCTCTGATTTATAGCCAACAATGGCAACGTTGATGAATTACCGGCAAAATGCTACAATTTATGTTTTATTACTGTGACCCACATAGTTTTTGTGGGGTGCCGATTTTATATTTTAAGCCCGCATGAGAAAATGGGGATACATTTGCTAATTGAAATTAAAATCATAGTTTTTTATTATTGTAATCAATGTTAAAATAGTACATAAAATCCAAGATAAAAGCTCGAAGTATAATTTCCCCAAATATTAAGGTGGCAACATTTACCGATCCTGAGATAAATACCGATTTCTAAATTCAAAACAATATAGCATAACTTGGTCCGACACACGCTTGGCCGATTTATTATAAACATAACGATAACCTCAAATATTCTTCCTAAAAGTGTCAAATCAATGTTATATCTCTTCCTTGACTTTTGAATAGAAACTTTAGGTAAACTTGTGTTATATGTAATTTACTATAATGGATACTTAAAATATCACGGAGATATAATTAATTATTCAATCATAAAAACCACATTGAGAAAATTTGCAAACTCACTTTTTATGGAAAAACTTAACCAAGATTGTGATTCTAAGCCCAATTATTAGATAAAAATGCTTTTTCATGCTAAAATTAAAAGAAAATAATCGTTTACAATTATGGTTGTGCCTTGGATATACTAGATCTAGATACCACATATTTTTAGAATTATCTAAAATTCACATCATGAAGCCTTCATGCGTATTTTTCAACAAGCACACCTCAAAGTCGAAACCTAGCAACAGCAAAAATATACGCAAAATTGTAAAGCAATAGGTACATTAAAAACTCACGTTATCACTCGAAGTTATCGTGTACTGAACCAAGGCTGAACCCAAATCTGAAACAAGGACATGGAATATTACAAATCGATTACGTGTTATCGTTCACTAGTTTGATTTTTTAGGCGACAAAAAATGAGGGCATTTTCAGATTAATGTCCAAGTACTTCGGGTCATCAATCCTACTTTAATATTATAAATGTGAATGTGAGTTTGTTTGATACGCTTTCACGCGAAAACTACTTAACCGATCATCATGAAACTTTGTACACATATTCTTGGAAGTATTAGAAGTAACATAGGATACTTTTTATCCCGGAAAATTAACAGGATCCAATGGGACGCGAACGAAGTCGCGGGCGGAAGCTTGTATAATATATATGAATAAATAAATAAATATTCATGGACATTTTACACTGCGGCTTCTAGTCCCAAACTAAGCAAAGCTATGGGAACCAGATTCCTGATAGGTACTTAAAAATAAAAAAAAAAACTATATCGTGAATGCTAGCTTAGTGCAATAAATTGTGGTAATTAAATAAAAGTTATTTTTTAATTGCATTATTAGCTTGCATAATTTTAATATGCTATTAATAATTCATGGTTTCCAAGATATTATATATGGATGATCCGGAATTTTTCTTCTCGAGTGTTTTTTTTTGTATCTTATAAAAACAAATATAACTGCGTTTTACAGAGCTATCCTTAATTTCTGTGTATACTGCAAAAAATGCGAATTTCATAACTTTCAAAGTACTTTTTTTTATTAAGTTAGTTTAGTGTATTTTGGCTCGAGAATGTACTAAACTAAGGCAAGAATTCATAATTCCAGCACGAAAGTGCAGATCAGCTGTTCATTCGGCAGCAGAGTTTGAGCAGTATTTTACGGCATCGAGTAGATTGTTGCGACACTGTTCTGCCGTACTGCGGTCCGCTGCGGTATTTCATACAGACAGAGTAAGGTCAGAAAATAAGGAAATGTATCTAAAATCAAATGCAAATAAGATTTATTATTATGGTTCTTAAATCTGGAGTTTCTGTTGATGACAAAAAATTGTAAACAAACTTTTTCGACGTGTCTATTCTTAACGATCACGTTTTTGATCCGAAGTTCAACCGTACTGTGTCACGATACAAATCACGCTCAGCGTCAGAGAAAACATAAAAGCCTTATTTCGCTTTATTTCAAACATCAAAAGCTTCATCTTATAACAATAAATGTACAAAAAAAAACAATTTTGGAAACAATTATAAAAATTTTGGTGTTTGGCTTCAAGATGAAAAGTTTCCCTATGATGTCCTTCTAGGCCTATCCGCCAACGGCGAAGCATTCAATTTCATATCCTCGGTAACCGACCGATAAGCTATCTCCGCGGAAGAGGTTCACACATCAGTGACATCACATTGTGGTGAGTGACAGATAAGTATGTCTCCGTTCTCATGCCAGATTTGGTAATCAGTACAATCAGTTTTTTTTGTTAACTGCGAATTGAATCTAGGCCAGATTTCGCCACATATTCACCATAGCGATCAGCTTAGCGGCTAAGACTCAGCACGATAATGGACAGTAGGTATTCTAAGTATTACGACGGAATAGAATACATTAGTTCCAATAAACCAATGGGAATCGGTAGTCAGTAACAAACTAAAAGTACTGTTGTTAAATAACTGAAGCATAAATAAACTTAAAACAAAAGCTTTTAAAAAAAGTAAAATATTATCTATAACATTTTCAACATAAACACAATGCTAATAAGAATTCTAATTTGGATAAAGGCGTAATAATTATGTTAATAAGTACATCGATTTAATTCCGAGTGCGTGTCCGTCGGATCAAAGTTTGAAAAAGGTTTTCCGCTGCAGTAACACCAAATTATTTTAATTTTAGGCAGTTTACAGAAACAATTTACATACAACATCCTGTTTGGCTTCCATTCACGCATGTTTGGTTTTAGCAAAAAGGAACCTCCGAGTTAAGGCACAAGTAATACTATCTGCGATACGTAGCATGCGTACAGTGGTGCATATTGGGGGAGACTGCCTACATCTGGATGTAATCCACTGCGCAGTGGACTGCACAATTTGATATCGGTATTTCATACAAACAAGCAAACTACTCTACGGATATTTCCTGGTCGCCCAATTGCTTACACTATCTATATACGCCGTGATCATGAGGTACTAAATGTTACGGCGAAAAAAGAAAGAAAAATACTTTCAAGTGATTTTGCAAACTGTACCGGGTCCGCAACCTCTTACTATTCAAGAGGCTAACTTCTGATCGCAGATTTTTCTTAAGGCTCACTACATTATTGAATTTACGCTACACTGTGATAATATTTTCCAATCCTAACGTCGCATATTTATATCCAGAATAAGTTTTCAGGATTCCATCTCATTGCTTTTGAATCTGCAGAGTAAAAGTCATGACGGAAGTCCTAGATCGGCTTAAAAACTTCTACAATATGATCAGTAGATCTAAGAATTTCTGGAATTTTATTCCAGTTTTACCCTGCCGGCAGTCGCTGGGGTCGCTAAGGAGATTATTGTACAAAAGTTAAAGAAATCCCCCACGCAGGGGACTGACGCAGGGGAAAAGTGGAATGAGCCGAAATCGCGTAGCCGTTTCGATGCGCAATGAAGCTTTTTTGATCTAAATTGTATTCGCGCATCACAAACGGCTAACTTCATGATTTCCTAGATCGACCCACTGCACCGTACCTAATAAGTCTTGCCGTTGAGATACACGTAGCTCGATAAACAGTATCTCAGTACATTGACCTCCGGTTTAGGTGCTTAGACAAGACCGATGATCGCTCATCGACGCGTCAAAATCAACAGTAGCCGGTTCGAGAAAATAACGCAGACTGATTTATCGCTGTCTAGATAAAGTTGGATTCAATTTATCTGCGGATTTGCATCTATACGTTATTTATTATAAATATTTTTTTAATCGTTTTACTATGTAAATAAAGATGTTCTGAGAGACATAGAGATACTCGTAGTTAGAGATATATTTATATACATAAAAAATTTATAGTCTACAACGTTATTCCAGCTTGCTGAGCATGAGCCCTCTACTAGACAGCGAGTTCTCTACAGATGAGTAGACTAATCCTTCTCCACTCAAACAGAAGAAAGAGACGAAGTATAATTTGCCGTGTCTTAGGTATAAATAAATCACTCGCCAAAGCATGCAGAAACATCTAGAGTATTCGAGAGAATAATCTGGAAGACATCGCGAGAGGAATTCATGCGCTGAATTCCGCTTGAACCACCTGTATATCTGTATAAGTCTGAACAAATCACGCGGAATCACTTCAGTTCTGTAGCGGTAGTACTGCTTCATTGGGATCTTTCGTTTGGGGTAAACAGCTTTATAGGCAAATAACTGATAACAGGACGTAAGCATATATGGTCGAACAGCTATTTAACCCCAACGCGATCTAGTCATATCTGCTGCCTAGTCAAATAGAGATGTAGTCGTAAAGCTCCTAACCCATCTCATGCCTTAATGCCCTCATTGACATCTCGCGGGTAACTCGATCAAAAGGGGCGCCATTACTGTTTCTGTGTAAGACGTCGCTAGAATCACGTAATTTAAAATACATTGAAGTGAATCAATGTGCTTTAAATTGAGTTATTTCCATAAATTTTGTATGAAATGAAAATAAAGTGGCATGATGCCCGCGCTACGTCCTCTAGTGTCCTCATCACTCGATAAACGCGAAATAGAGCGGTACATGGTACTTGTTGCTACATATACTTATGTGCCTACTACTAAAATAAGTTTGTTTTTAGATTACGTGATAGAACAAGCAGATGGCACCCTTGACCAATTATCACATCACTGATCAACATAAAAAAAAAACAGTTATAAAATATAAATAAATAAATATTCACGGACACTTAACACAACGCCTTCTAGTCCCAAACTAAGCAAAGCTTGTACGATGGAAACTAGATGGCTGATAGAATACATACATACTTTTTTTTTGTAAATACATACTTATAATACATAGAAACACCCAGACACAGAACAAACATCTATGTTTACAACACACAAATGTTTGTTCTCGGTGGGGATCGAACCCACGACCCACAGCACGGAAGGCAGAGCTACTACCGACTGAGCCATGGCGCATGTCATAAAGATTTTCAGGCACGAAAGTCCATTCGTGTATAAAATAAACTTAAAATTCCCCAGTTTCTAGGTATTTCCCCGAATAATGGAAAAGCAAATAAACTGCAAACCTTTCCCGACTTTCCACGGTTTATTATAGGCTAGCCAATTTCTTAAGCTTTTACAATTTGGCTTCCACATAAAGAAACTGTAATTTAGCGTCGTAAGGGCGCAGAATACACTAGAGTTCGGTACTGCCATCAACAAAAGTACCCAGTTAGCTCAAGAATTTTTGCAAAATTCTCGTCTAATATGAAATCTATTTACTCACCTACCTAATAAGTGGATAATATTGTTTTGCCTCAGTTTACAAAGATTTGTTTAAAATTTTAAAGTGTTCTTAATTATTAAAAATTCTGATTATTTTCAGTGATTTTTTTACTTGATTAAAATAACTTGAGAAGTAAAATTCACTGACCGACGGAATAGCTATCCATCATTTAATTGTATAAAAAAAAACAGTATTTCACTTGGTACTCACACTATCCTACGTGCCAACACGTGTTACGTGTACTTTGGTATTTCAAATAAAAGCTCTGTAAGTACTCTATTTAAATAAAATATTAAATGGTCTTATCTCCTTCCTTTTTTTCTCTTGGCTCCCTTAGCGCTGGCTTGATTGGCCTGTGGTTGCTGCTCAACTGACCAGCAGTGCAAGTACCGTTCTTATCGATCGCTTAGTTGTCGATTGCTAAAGTCGATAAACGTATCGAATCGACAAATTTTAACGATGCCTTACGATCGTCAAAATAAGGTTCACTTTCGTTTGTCAGAATCAAAACATAGTAAACATACACCATTGGCAATTCGTTAAAATTTAACGAATTTGTCTACCGATCGACTAAGTTGGTAACCTGCCCGCAACTGTCGATAAAACGAATTTTGACGATTGTAAATGTCAAATTATGCTAATCGACAAGAACGGTACTTGGGGGGCTGTTTTGGTTTTGGCAGGTAAAGCTTTATGAACTCGACGGTACCAGCTGCAATCCGTAGTGCACCGTGACGCCAAGTTTGGTGCAATGCAGGCTTGCTGTCGCGCCGGATTTTTGTGCCTCGTTTGTCAAAATTGTTTCGCGGTGAAGTTACGGGTGGCTTTAACAAGGAGCTTACGTGTGGAATTATGTCTTAGGGAGCCGACAGTAAAATGCTGGTTGTCGTTTATAACAAACTACTAAGCTTAATAAGCTTAAACTACTAAGCTATCTAGTCTGAAAACCAGCGCTGCTTCCTTATCTCCGTTCAGGAGTGGCATAACGCTGAGACTAGACCTATTTGACAGCACTTTCACAGGGAAAGACTCTTCTTTTTGTGTTGTAATGTTTCCTACCTACTTTCTTATTGTTTGTTCTTGTTATCTGTTAATTGCTTACTTTTCTATTGTGTCGTTCTTTTTTTTCTGTGTTAGGTTAGTCAAATAAACAAATTCTTATTCTTAAGGCAATGTTTAGCAATATTATACCTACCCAAGGTCGACATTTCAGATTTATTCAGATTCTAAATAAAATAACTGTTTTACTTCAAAGGTCGTTTTGAATAAATCTTGAAATAAATTAAGAATTTAGATTCGCATTTCAGAATTCATTCATATACCTACTTAGATTTTTTTTCTTTTTTTAGTTTTTGGGTAAAAGTTGCTTGTATTTTGCGCTGAAAATTAAATAATACCCAGACAGAAAACATTAAAAATAAAGGCGCTATAGTGCTGTTAACAACTATGAACCCTTACTTTAGTAAATTAGAATCCCAGGGCGAGCTAATTCGAAGAAATGTTTAGGCAGGGGTGCGATGTTGCATGCGGATCGTAATAACACGTACTTTGCCCAAAACACAACAAATGGCGTGATGAAAAGTGGAGACAGACTAATGCGAACAGCTAGATCACAATTACAACCACAGAAGTAATCACAAACATAAGTAAAGTCAAAGTCAAAATGCTTTTATTCTGTATGGCTCCAAATATATACAATAAGATACCACTTTGTCTTAGAAAACTACCAAAAAGTTCTTTTAAAAAAGAGCTTAACGATGTTCTGATTGGAAAAGCGTACTATACAGTTGACGAGTTTTTAAGAGACAGTGATGTTTGACCGCAATAATAATTTTTCCGAAGCATTTGTTCATTGCTATTGGGTGCTGTATTGTTTGTATTAACTTAATTGACATGCCTATTTTATCTAACTTAGTATCTACCTACTTATCTTATAATAACTACCTCTTAAATGTTTGTACGCTAATGAACAGGATCTAGAGATTCCCTTTTCTTTACTTACCACCTTTATTATACCTACCTAGATTCACAAACAATAAAATGATTTATGATTTAATCAAATCTCAGTGATCAGGTTGAATCGTCATAAATTTTTGTTGGTATTTTTTAAATACCTCTATTTGTTATGGTACCAAAGCCTACAATTTTTGATGTCATAGCCGATTGACGAGCAGGCTGGCCACCTGCTGGAACGTGGTCATACTTCTACTCAGTATATCAGTCAATTTGAGTAGAAACAGCTGACTACTATTCGTGACTGGTACAAAATGGTACATCCTAGCGCCGCGCTCTCGACGACGACGCTCAGATTGCAGAAATGATCTAGCTACACCGTTTTTGAACTGTAAGATTCCTGGTGTATATTTTATATTACCTAGTTGAGTAGAAAATGTTATTTTCTACGCAGAGGACGTTGGAGGTGAGTGCGGTGAACTCGTTTTCCAAGAAAACTAGACAAAAACAGTTTTGGCAGCCAGCGTGCTTTAAATTAGCATGAGAAAATTGCCGCCAAAACGGACGCGCAGTAAAAACATAGACAAATAGACCTGTGAAGAACTTCTATTAAACGACTTAATTATTTCGTGTATTTTTTACAGAAAAAATATAAAAATGTAAACCAATCTTTTTTATGAAAATTCTGCCTACTTTCTTCATACCTGAGAATTTTTTCCGTTTTGTTTTAAACAGCATGGCAACTCTTATAATTTAAAGTCAAGTCTGGTCCCAAGACATCCACTGCTCATTAGCCAATCCAAAAAAGGTTGTCTACCTCTGTGTAGTCTAGACAGTTTAATTTATGATAAAAAAGATACATAATTTAGAGTATTTTAGAGTAAAAATTTAATCAACCCCTAAATAATACTACTCTTTTTGGTATATCACATACAGGTTGTAACAAGATCAGATCAAATCTTATAATAAACTCAACTATCTGTCACCAGCATACGAACCCCGTGTCACAGGCTGCTTTTGCTTTAGAAAGTTCAAGCTGTATCTAAGAATCCACGTCTTTGATTTCAATAAAATATATATTTCAATGCGGAAAAGGGGCTTCTGAATGGTATGTTTCATTGATATTGGTCCAGTAGTTTAGGCGCGATCCGCGAACAAACAGACCAATTCGATTTTGGGAATCAGAATCGTTTATTTAGTTGCAGAATGCATATTTTGTTTATCCATATCTTTAATTTTAGTTTTTGGCTTTTTTACAGTTTTATAATACACTAGCCCGCGGCGTTGCTCGCGTTCTACCCTTTAGAGTGTGACGTTTCAAAATTCCTTTCTTAGTGCACCCCTACACTACATAAGGAACCTACCTTCCAAATTTCATACCTCTAAGACTTACGGTTTAGGCTGTGCGTTGATTCTCTGTCAGCTTCAAAAGAGTTTTATATATATTGATGATGATTGATTGATGATTGATGATAAATAGATGATAACTCATACCACCAGCTCAAACATAAAATGCATAACAAAGTTGAGTAAATTAAAGTAAATTTATATTTAAGTAGATTCGAGATAACTAAAACAATGCTAGTAAACCATCAGACAGATAAGGGAGGACCGAGAAAGGTCATGTTTATGGGGGTTCAAGTACTAAACTACAATCTTATATTATTCTGAAGGGGTTGGCTATTTCTCTATATTGGTCTATATTTGTGATTACGATCGATGACTAGTATCACAATCTACAAATAAAAAATACACTAAAGATGTATCTAGAATAACATAGTAACCTTATTTTAAAAGAACAACCGCATAAAACCTACTTGTCGTTTAGCATAATTCATATTTAAAAAGAAAGAAAAAAACGAAAGTGATTTTTGATTTAAATTATTTAAATGTTCCCGAAATTAACATACGATTACCGCAAACTATTTCCATAACGCCGATCAAAATATTCAATAACATGCAAAAAAAAGGAAAGGATTTTTTTTTTGGTTTTAGAATTATACATACTCGTAGGTACATATTTAACTAAAACATGACCATATTAATCATCGGCGGATATATTGTATAGGTATTTTTATATCTATTTAGGGAAAAAATATATATATATTACATTCTAAATCACTATTTCTGGAATACTATGGGAGAGGTCTATGTTCAGCAGTGGGCTTCTACAGGCTGATATGATGATGATTATTATAAAACATAGAACCTTTACAAGCCCTGTACAAATAGATTTAGTGATAATTCAAACCTAACTTCTACTAAAGACCCTAATTGTCCGATGCCAATTATGCAGAACACCCGAACTTAGCCCCAAAACTGTGTAATTTATACACCCAGCTTAATTGTGATCAATTCGAATTCAATTTGCGTGTCACTAGTGTGCACACAGCATAACCACACAGACCAAGAAAGAAAGCTTCATCACTTTACAATAATGTTTTGGGTAAGAGCTTCTTTACAATAGCTTTTTTCAAAAAGCTACTTCCAAAAAGAAGTTTCTTTTTCTTTGTTTTTCTGTAAGCAAAATCGTACTTCTCTGAATATTTTGTGCCTCGCTCGCATTCACCTAAGAGTCACGCATTTCAGAGACCAGCTCCGGATCTATTGATACCATGATAGTTTCACACCAATGTCAGTTTGCTTTTTATGAATGATACCAAACTGCCAGCATGCCTGATGGAAGGCCAGCTGCGGCCTGAGCTGGAGCACGCTTAGCTACTCGTATAACCAACCTGTTCACTTTTTTTTTAAATTCTAAATATATAGATTCGTTTGTCTATTCTAAATGAGCTGTGGCGTAGAGGTCAATGATATGCGCTGGGTCCTGAGAACCATCGCCGCGGACTGCGTAATCGGCACCAGAATTTGTAAGTGCGTCATTTTGAGGCGTAGGATTTACAATGTCAAGTTCAAGTGCGACGCAAGGATTTCCGTTGCTTATGCGGGCTGGGTGTGGCTGTTTGTTTTGACGCACTTTCTGAATTTTGAACACAATAACAGAAACTGCAGTGAAAACCAGCGCCTGCCTATATCCTGCCCTGGCACGGCTGGCACCATGCTGAGTGGTGGCCATTTTTGTTATTTTATTTTAATTTTAAGTTTCCCTATAACATTGTAAAGTTTAAAAAATAACAAAATAAATATTTTTCTTTCTTTCTTTCTTCAGTTTTATGAGTTTATTTTAACGTCTTTTGATTGAATATACTAGATTTTTCCACTTCGGACCCACCATACCCCTGCCCATACCCCGGGTGGGACGAAACAATACCACTATAGTAGTGTTGGGAATTCTCACGCGGTTTTCCGTCATGAAGTTCAGTTTGTTTATGCGTCATTTAATTAAGTATAGCTAGGAACCTACACTACTTACTAGATTCCTCATTTTCCTCGCGGTTCTCCGTACTGAACTGCAGATTGCATTGCTGTGTTCCGGTTTGAAGGGTAAGGGCGCCGGTGTAATTACAGGCACATGAGACTTCAAGATCTTTACGTCTCAGAGTGATGGACGCAGTGCATTGCCTTACAGGGCACGTCCTCATTGGACTTGCTCTGTGAGGTAATGCATTGTTATAGGCAGAAGTTACTACTTAACATCAGGTGAGCTATCAGCTTGTTCCATTACATTTATCATAAAAAAAAATTGATTAAACGTGGTTTGATTGAATACTAGATTTTTTGTGCAGTTTATCCGTCATTGAAACTTATAATATATTCCTTGTTGCAACATATTAGGTCCAGTAGGTATTAAATTATTGTCATAATAACCATTTTTGTTTTGGTAACCCTGACTGCTCAAGTGCTCAAGTTGTTATACATTTGGCAGGATAACTTACTTCGGAAAAGAGCCAAAAAAACCCCAGCAAAGCTCAACAAGCCATTTGTTTACGGAGGTTTACCTTAAAACCTTCAATTTTCGGAAATTCCCTCAGTCGAGAACGATATCACCCCAATTTAAATACAGATGAGTATCAAAAGTAATTCTGGCAATCAAAGATATGTGATACGCCCATGACACGGAGCAATTACGCAAAAAGGTCACATTAAACTTAAGCTCAGGTCAAAATTAACGAGACTACAGAAAACCACCAAAACATTTGGGAATTGGGAGCTCTAAAGTGTTAATTGCAATATTAAAATTTCAAACTTGAGTGTCTACTGTCTACGTTTAGACATTTTAATTAACAAGGGGTCTACTCCAAATGAAAACCAAAAGTTTCTTACTTTCGAGTTCCACTGCGCGCCAAAGCGGCAACGCTCCGTGATACCACGCACGATGAACAAAGCGGCCGGGCAGTATACACTAGCAAATTTTCTGCTATCGTTGTGCAGATTGGACCCCAAGGTATGCCGAACAGCCGTCTGCTTGAATAATATGACCTACACGCAAGTGTTGTAAGTATATTTTACCTGTGGGTTCACCTGTCAAAATTTGCACATAGAAAATTGTAGGTTTTATGTCAACAAGGTTTGACGAAGAAACCAACGTTTTCTTTCTACCAATGATCTCTTTGGCTGAAGACATCCCTTTCTTTTCTTCAGCGGGAAAAAGTTCTGTAGACAAATCGCTGTCTACGGCACTCATGCTAAACCTACTAGACCAATAACCTTTTGAGGCTTTGACAACCCTAACGTTTCTAGTAAATTCATCCTTTTATTTTAGTACTGGCAGGCAGCACGAACGCACTAGTCGTCCTATTAGTACGTAAGGATATACATAATACATAGCGCAAAGTTTGTTTACCTCCCGCGCCCAAAGGCAAAGAAGTGACATTGTCTGTCGCCCTTGGAGTCGACCCGGTATCTGGTGCTACTCTGAGAGCTTTGATTCCTGGCTTTTTATTTACAACAAGATTTTTTTACTACTTAAAATTATAAACGCGAAAGTTTGTAAGGATGTATGTTTGTTTCTCTTTGATCTTCCAATGTGATCAGTGAGGCAATGCATCGTTATAGGCAGTTAACATCAGGGGTGCCATCGGCTTGTTCCATTATACAGTGTTTAACAAAAACCCATTACAGTACTAGCTGTTGCCCGCAAGTTTCATCCAAATAGGACCAGTAGTTTCGACGTGATTGAAAAACATAAACATCGAAACATTCAAAAATCTGAAATTTATAATATTCGTGGGGTGTAATTGACTCTTATTTATCTAGATCAAAATAACACTAGATTTTCATCACAAGACAATTATCTACGTAGTGCTTTCTGAGTAGGCTCCAGTATATCTACGTACATTTAGTAAGATGAAACGTACTGAGCCCAGACTCACGCAACGATTATTCTCGAGTATTCCCGACTCAATAAATCTACCTGTATCATAGTTTTGCACCGTCTAGATCTTTTACCTGACTACCCCTTCATATACTACTGATTTTGAGTGGGTTAAAGCAGTATTATACAAGAGAACTAGTGGTACCTATTCCAGATACACGGCATATTTTTAACAGACTACCCCTTAAACATTCTAAGAAGATATCGAGTACGAACTGGGTAAGAAGGGAGAGAGAAAAATTCAAACAGAAAAAAATGCATACTTGGTTATTGATATATTTATAGACAGACTAGCTGATGCTTTCGACTTCGTACGCGTGCGAAACTTTCCACCAAAATACCTATCTGTCAACCAGCATACGACGAACCTCGTAGCAAATGGCTGCTTTTGGTTTAGAGAGTTCAAGCTGTATTTAAGAATCCGCATCTTTGATTTCAATAAAATATAGCCTATGTTTCAATCCGGAAAAGGGGCTTCCGATGATACCATCGGAAGCCCCTTTTCCGGAAGTTTCGTTGAAATTGGTCCAGTAGTTAAGGCGTGATCCGCGAACAAACAAACAGACAAACTCGATTTTCGGAATCAGAACAGTTTATTTATAATAGTATTGTACAGACATAGATAATGCTAGTTAAACATAAAATAGAAAATAACAAGTTGGGGAACGAGTGTACTTGAGACTAACTTTAATTCTATTAAGTGCTAATTTCTAGAAATCTTGACGAGACTTTTGCAAGCTTTCAGTTCCAAGTTTTTAGAGTACAATTTATATTAATTCCATTAGTAGAAGACCGGTCAAACTGTATAAAGCAGCATGCTTCAGCAATCCGTTCTTTGTATACCAAACGTTTTCGAATTCAAATAATGTCATTTGTGTGGGTGTGCTATTCTGACATTTTAGGCAAGCACCTAAAGTGTGCTTCACAACAGTCCAGTGCTGAAGTATGCTTAAATTATATTACGCAGCTCAGCCGTAAAGTTATAAGACTAGACTGTCCCTGAAATACTAATTAAATAAGTATTAATTTTAAGTATTAAAACCATTTGTACTCTGTCTGCTGTGTCTGAAACAAACTTTTTATTTTACCAAAATAAAATTTGTAACACAGCTTTCGTTATAAAGTATTTCTTATCATTTTTGTTTTAGGCAAGTTTGACTGGCAGGGTTGTCTGAAGGGTATAAAGGTATAAAAACTAATATTAGGTTTGCTAACAACGAAACTGAGAAGCATACATAACATAGTCTGGGTAGTTTGGATACATATTACTTTGCAATTTCAGTATATTTATTTTTGAGAAGTTTGGTTTTCACATGGTTAGTTTACATTAGGATAGGCTCAAAAAGTACCTAGAGTTAGAAAATAAATCGCGCAAACAAAACTGAAACCAAAGTCAGCGACCAAAAGCTTATTTCAATTTATCAAATCAATCAAGAACGCCATGAACATTCCAAAATTAAGTTTTCGCATTATGAATCAAAACACAGCGCAACATAGCTCTTTTTACATTGCAGACTGATTTAAAGTCACAGATCAGTTTCAAAACAGAGCGTCCCAACTCCCAACATATCACTAGATTCTTTTGGCAAATATCCGTAAAAGGTTTACGGTCCATTTCTAAATTAGAGCCAATGCTTTATAGGTTGAGCCACCGCTCATAATGCTCCCTTTTATCTATAAGTCAATCGTGCAAATGGCCGCCTTCGGACTAGTGATGGGTGTGCGAATCTCCGGAAATGGATCCGGACGTTTGAATTAAATAAGAAGCTGTTTCAATTCCGTTTATTTTTGGTAACAAACAAATCCCTCGCTGAAAGCTCTGTGACGCAGGCTTTGTATTTTATTTGCGTCAAAGGACTAGGTACAACATGACTTATGACAATTTCGTGGCACAATTGTTTCTAAAAAGAAAATTACAACTAATACCGTGATTACAATATTTTTTTTTTACAAAATACACATGAAACAGTTGAACTTGTGTTTTTGTTATTTACGGAAGTTAGTCTCGTAAATCGGCACGAAATAATTTGATGATTGAACATCTCTACGCCATACCATTATTAAATGATCTGTGGCTATACATAAAACTCATATTATTAGGTAGGTAGGTATATACATATATATATACTAGCCGTCGCCCGCGGCGTTGCTCGCGTTCTAAACCCTTTAGAGTGCGACTATTCAAAATTCCTTTCTTAGTGCACCCCTACACTATTAAGGATCCTACCCTCCAAATTTCATACCTCTAGGACTTATAGTTTAGGCTGTGCGTTGATTCTCTGTCAGCTTCAAAAGAGTTTTATATACATATATATTGATGATGATGATGATTGATGATGATTGATGACATACGACTTTCACGTGCAAAACATGAAATAACGTTACGATCTTAACATTCGAATCCCATATTCGTTTCTTCTTATGTCAAAACCTTGTTGCTACAACTCTATGCTAAAATCATATTACGCGATTATAGTGTTTTGTAGACTATCGAACTGATTTTGTTTGATGTATGAGAATATGTTTTAACAGAGTAAGCGACTTTGTCGTGTTACTACAAAATAAATAGTGTAAACGTTTTTGACGTGTATAAAAATCACATAGTTAAGTAGTTATCGTCAACAAGGCAGCGTAATTTACTAAATAGTCGTATCAGTCGTAATGTAACTGCTGTTATCGTAAAAAGACTATGGGAGGTCACGACATTCTAACCCTTCGTCGAATGTTGACAAACTTTATCGTATACAATTTCATTTTGTGCCTTCGTTGTTTGTCAAACATTTATTCAATTAACAAAGAATAAGAAAGAGAAATAACTGAACCCATAAAAACTTAACTTGAGAATTCAGCAATCATGTGACAAAAAGTAAAACAAAATGTAAGGAAACCTTTGTAAAATGTTATTAACATACCAATCAGAACAATAACTTATATTATTTAGTGTACAAGTTCTAAGAATGTATTCAACCGGCACTAAAACTCACATTTTGTAAGGAACGCAACCTCCGGAGGTCTCCGATTATAAATGACAAAAAATCCAAACCGTTTTTACAAAACTTTACGGCTAATTTGCTTAACCTTTTTCATGCTAATTGCAGTTTCGCAGAAGGACCGTGTTGACACTAGACCGTTCGTTTCCGGATTACTTTTTTTTAATCCGTACTTTTTTTAATCCGGGCGTGTTTACATAGGAACGTGAAACGTTTTGGCACGATCGCTACGAGTCTCGGGGGAATGAGTTCCGACGCTAATGTATTGACTTTGAAAATGATAGTGCGATACGTGCGTGGTAAATAGTGATGCTCGCCATTGTTTGAAAAACTACCCTTCTGAGGTTCGGAATTCATTCAAAACAGGTTTGCGGTTTAGTTTTATCTGATTCGCAGATCACAGTGCAGCATTCCAAACAAAGGCTGACTAACTTTAGTTACTTAGATTCGTATCTTCGACCATATGGCGCCGAAAATAAGTTTTAAATTACTATTTATAATAATAATTTGGCGATTCCAAGTTACCTATTGTTGGAGCGTGCCCACACACACAGTCAAATAAATCTTTAAAATGTCATAAAATAACATAGGGTCAGATTCTGGGCCTCGTTAAAGGCACGTGGCAGAATGCGGGTCCTATTAAAAAAAAATTTGTTTGTCAACGAAACCGAGAGCTGTGTATCCAAGTCCACTGTATCCGGACTCCGGAACCGAAAAACGTATAACAATATATTTTATCAATTATCATAGTAAAATAAATAAAACAAATTTTTGCAACTCATTCGAATGGTTAATTTTTACAGGAATTTAATTTTTACTTGAATCTATCAATCCAAATTACGCTTACGAGTAGGTACTTTACAATAAAAATAGCTATGTGAATAAAATAAAAAATATTGGTACTTAACTTATTACATACATATTTTTTTTCAAGCTTGGCCTATTCGCGTTGTCAACGAATACCGTCTCAAACATTCAACTAGACGAGTGAACATTAAACAATTAATCCTTAGTGAATATCATTAAACTAATAGTTTCTCCATAAACATATCTCCCAGCCCTACTTAAATTATAATGACTTAATAATAATTGAGGAGTCATTTGGAGTGCAATGGCGCTATTCTCACACTACTCCACAAGTTGCCCGGGGCTTAGATATTAGTACAGATTAAGGGTACAAACACACGTGCAACAAACGCGCGGTACAAGCAAGCAAGCTCGTATGAGTTAGCGGCCAACTCTGGTGACGGAGTTTTTAGGCCTTAACGACTGCTAGAGCCGGGACCGACGGGTTAACGTGATTTCCGAAGCAGGGAAGCGCTCAGATATAAATGCCACTAACGGTCACCCATCCAAATAGTGACCGCGCAGAACGTCGCTTAACTTAGATAATCGGTGAAGATTGACTAAGCAAGCCTAGCCACGAGCACTTCACTTCACGAGCGGTACTGAGAGCTATATTGGGGCTTATAATATTGTATACAAACTTGTAACCAAAATTAGCGTATTAAGTTTTATGAATAATAAATAAATAAATAAATATTCACGGACACTTAACACAACGCCTGCTAGTCCCAAACTAAGCAAAGCTTGATGGAAACTAGATGGCTGATACTCGTAGAATACATACATACATTATTTTTTTGTAAATACATACTTATAATACATAGAAACACCGTTAAAAACACTGTTAAAAATTAGAAAGAAATATCTGGGCCAATATGTAAACAGTATGGCAGTACCTTCTATAATGAATTTAAAAAATAAAAGCGCTTTATCACATTGAGAGATATGACTTTGATTTTGTGGCGAATGAAAAATCGCGCGTTTATAAGTTACAGTGTGGACGGACCCTCAAACGGCTGTATGTTTATTGTACAATTTATGAATGTATGTGTGGCCCGCATAACAGAAAATAAGTATAATTAAAACTTTTGTATGAATACATCATTCAATTCACAAAACGCAATTCATGGTTCTATGATGCTTGACGAATTTTATGAAGAGTGAATGAACGAAGCTGATTTTGTGGATATTTTATATATTTTTATCCTACTTAATATCCCACTAATATTAAATGTCAAAGTTTAGATGTTTGTGTTTCAATCACGCTGAAACCACTGGCCCGATTTGGATGAAACTTGGGAATATATAGGTATAGTTCGTAGCCTGTATTAACAACACACAGGCTACTTTTTATCCCGGAAAATCAACTGGATCAAACAGGACGTGGACGAAGTCGCGGGCGAAAGCTAGTTATGAATATAAATAAGTTTAGAGGCTTATAAACGCATCTCATCTTTAAAAAGTTTAAATAGTGCACGTTTTGTTTAGATAGAGACAAATAGTGTCAGGAAGGATAATCATCAATATATATAAAACTCTTTTGAAGCTGACATAGAATCAACGCACAGCCTAAACCATAAGTCCTAGAGGTATGAAATTTGGAGGGTAGTATCCTTATATAGTGTAGGGGTGCACTAAGAAAGGAATTTTGAAAAGTCACACTCTAACGCGAGCAACGCCGCGGGAGACGGCTAGTTAGCTATAACTTTCATAGTTTGTACGAGTAAACTTTTTCGTAATATGCTATCGTTCCAAGAAACAAAATTTGTTATTATTATTAAAAAAAATCCACACTGGATTCGATTGGCGCAAGATCGGAAAGAATGGCGTGACAAAGAGGAGGCCTATACGCAACAGTGGGTGAGCATAGACTGATTAGATAGATAGATAAAAAAAAACAGTGTTCAAGTTCAGAGGTGATTGATTATATTATTATGTAAGACGGTAGGTAGGTAGATGTTCGTTCCTCAATCACGTCACGTCGCAATGACTGGTTCGAAGAGCCTGGTAGGTTCAAGTGAGATATTAAAACTCAAGCCAGAACTAGTAGTGACAGAAGTTTTTATTATAAGTAGGTACTGTTTGCGTTAGTTATTTTCCAAAAAATATAAACGTTTCGTATAAACACGATCAAAAAGACATCCCTCGTTCAAAATTGGACAGAATTTCGTGCTTCGTGTCCGAAACACTGATAAGATCTCAATAGGCGGTCTTATCGCCGGCCTCAATTTCTACTTCATTAAAATCATTTTACTGGTAAACATAATTGGAAGTGACTCATGTACTGGAGTACAGTTCCCAGTTATTGCTGTGGCACACTGTGGGAAAAACATTTATTTATTTATTAACGGTACAACGATACAAAATGCTAATCCTTAAAAAGTTGCCTTTGCGCAGATCTGTTCATAATAAACTCGCAGGTTAATGATTAATAAATTATATGCATGTATTAAGTAGGTAGGTAGGTAGACTAGATAGGTACACTAGGAATTATACGCTCGTAGAAATGCTACTTACTTAGAGTTTGTTAAATCGTTTTTAAAAGTTTTACTTTTCGTTAAATGTAAAAGCTCACAATGTATTTGATTAGCACAATAGTTTGTTCTAATATGACACTGCATAAATACCATTCAATCGTTTTGAAAAAGTGCCACAATAACGACCGTGAGCTGTACCCGTATTGTACAAAAAGTTGGCGAAATACCGCATGGCATATGTGGGCAGTTATAATTTGCTAACATTATTATTATGCAGGGGATGTATAGGGGTGATACGAAATATCGCGATAAAACTTAAATAATAATAAATTACTTGTTTATTTAATGGACAGTGGTTTATTATGTAAAGTAGGCGTTGAAAAAGTGATTTTAATGATTTTACTAAATAAATTGTCTATCGCTAGTGTAGTTTTGAAGCCTGAATTGAAGTGACCGGAGCAATGGAGTCGATAAGAATAAAGCATGGCGAAGAAACCAACAGAGAAGAGACTAAAAAAATCAGATGAACATATTTAGAGATGAAGAGATTAAGAAAAAGAAAATGACTAGACCCGGAGACAGAGAAAAGCATCCAGTACTGAAACACTAAGAACGGTAAGAAACTAGGAGAGAAAAAAACGATTGTCTCAGACCAACAATGTCTGAGAATTTAAGAAAAACCTGGACACAAGATTAAACAGACAAGGAAAATATGTTGACCATATTATTATCAGAAAAGAAGATAAAGAAAACAAGAAAAGAAAAGTGGACAAACTATACGATAATTTAAGAAAAACCTAGACACCAGATTAAACAGACAAGAAAAATATGGTGATCATATTATTATCAGAAAAGAAGATAAAGAAAACAAGAAAAGAAAAGTGGACAAACTATACAAAAAACCGATAACTATCAGCGTAAACTGCAGTTATAGCTGTTGAAGCTGGTGACAATACACTGGGGCGGTTTTCCAATATCGTACATCATTTGTCAAGTTTTTGGGGTACTAGTGGAATAGTCAATGAACTAGCGGGGTGCAAACCACCAGCTTAGACGATTCAAGAGTTTTTCAAACCTATTTCAGGCACCAGTCTCTCACAAAACAGGTTCACTTATAATCAATAGCATGATCTTACTTCTGTCTCCTAATACCTACCTACCTACTTAAGTTTACCTTTCTACCTTTGTTTGTTCTACCTTGTTTTGTGGAAAAGAAAAATAAACGATTGACTTATTATTTATTCAAGAACTTTTAGGTTCTGCTAGAGTGCAATTTTAATCACCAATAAGTGAAGTTTTTGTAAGGGTAGTACGAAACTGGACGTGCTGAAAACAACCTAACAGCAGACAATTATATATATCTAAATATATAAAACTCTTTTGAAGCTGACTTAGAATCAATGCACAGCCTAAACCCTAAACTATAAGTCCTAGAGGTATGAAATTTGGAGGGTAGTATCCTTAAGAAAGGAATTTTGAAAAGCCACACTCTAAAGGGTCTAGAACGAGAGCAACGCCGCGGGCGACGGCTATTGTTGATATATAATTATATTTTTATCTCTCTGCTGTACCTATGTAGGTATGTTTCTTTTTATGGCACAAAATAAACGTTTTGTATTCTATTCTATGTTCAGTTAATATAGATTCACCATTGAAATCGCCCCTCAAATCTCGAGCATATTATTAGGAAGAAGTAGTTGGGGCATAGAATAAATAATGTATCGTCAGAGGCACTCAGGGGCAAGCAAATCCAACCAAACACTATTTGGCAGATATCCACTTTTTATACAAGTCCGTATTTTATGCCATATTATACAGAAACCGGCTGTTACAACGCTCACTGGCTTCTTCACAATGTTTTTCTCATCTGTTTGAGTTTGTAGACATAATTTCGAAGCTGTTTCAACTTGTGACTTGCGGCAATCACCGTAACCTGTGGACAAGCCGTCCGGGGCGACGGCAGAGCGATAAGTATTGGATTTAGCAACCATTACGCCGGTCTCGGTGTTTACAATGATTAATGCTGCCGAGTCGCAGTGCGCCTTTGTTGCACGCTACATATTGCATGAATTACTATGTTGTTTTAACGTGTACACCAAATAGTAATGCGGTCATTGGTATTGCGTAAATTTTCAGACTGCATACCAATAGCTGCTGATATAGTTCAATACTAAAAGGCTAGGAGATAATGGGAACTAGCACGCCACATCTCGCAAGCATGAAGCCAAATAGAGATAAAGATAAATTTATTTCAACTAAAGAATAGTGTTATATTAATAGGGAACAAAAGGTCCATTTTAATAACTAGTTATGAAACAGTGAGGGAAATTGCCTTTTTCGTAGCTAGTTATGAAAATGGACCAAAAGGTATAGGTAGGTACAATGTTAAATAATGGTAAGTAAGTACCTACTAGTCCTTAGAAATAAGTACCGTTAGGAACACTGTTCTCCATACTAGGACTAAATATGACGAATGAGACATGTTAGTCTCTAATCTCGACCTGGGTCTAACCTATTCTGAGTAAAATAGTCCAATCGATAGATTTTAATTGAGAATTGTTAAAAACTTAAGCGTGGTTCGATTCAGACGTTCTTTCAACATAACTAATCTCCGTTCCCTGTAGTTACTACGTAGTAAAAAGTGTACAAACATATAGCATTGGGGAGCTTGACAGTAATATTTACCTATAGACTTTAGAATTGCGAATCGGAAGTTACATTTTCCTCGTACAATCACACGAGGCGTTATAAATAGATTTCAATTCAATGTAACTTGCGTCACTTCACGAGTACTAGAATAACACCTTTTAAATGTTGTGGTCTTAATAAATATTAATTAACCACATGGGAAAATATACCGTTTGTTTGCAATTAGCAACTAGTTTTATTTTTAAACCACTAGATATACTTCAATAGACTTTTCTGAAATCTTGTTGAAAATAGTTGAAATTGGGAAGGTCTATAACATACAAGTACCTACAGAGATAATCCGCACACTGTACTGAGTTAGCACACAAATTATATTTTTTTTTTTTTTAATAAATTTGATGTAATTCACGTA
Source organism: Eulithis prunata (assembly GCA_918843925.1). Classification (NCBI taxonomy): domain Eukaryota; kingdom Metazoa; phylum Arthropoda; class Insecta; order Lepidoptera; family Geometridae; genus Eulithis; species Eulithis prunata. Next base: position 1,307,271 of record OU974019.1, on the reverse strand, counting down.
TCAATAGGAAATACGATCGGGAGAATATAAGGTACATTTTAATCCTGAGTAAAACCTATAACAAGAAAAAAAATTCTCAGAAGAATCATAATGAGCCACTAAAACATTACTGTGGAATGTTAGTGCAGACATTAGGCTAGAGTGGATGTAATAATGATTCACAACAGTAGAAATAGATGACACAGAACACTTATACAGTAACTTTACTAATTAAAAATTACACAGAAATACAAACAAGGAAAATCTTGTCAGAAACATAGCAGCCGGGTTATTAACTTTTGAGCTAGGATTTCATAACCAGTTACTTAATAAAACTTTTCATTCAATAGTAATCTATAAAAAGAATGACATAGTCCGTGTAACCGAAAAAAAGTTTATTAATATGACTGGTTCGGCATACTCGTACATAATATAATTAAGGCGGACATGTATAAAGGTCTATACATACGCTCTGTCAGTCTCCAACATTTTCCTAGATTCCCAAGATCATAGCATAGCGAAAATTTTACAAATAATGCGATATGTAATGTACGCGGAACCGCTGAAACCCACACAAAACAGGAATCATACACCTTGGCACGTACTATTGTAAACAATATACACACAAGTTGTAAATTAAACGTACAACTCGAGAATGATTTGTACTTGGTGTACAAATGTGTTATTATTACCACTGTTTCAGTAATTCCAAATTCACAAAACTCATGGGATAATGGATTTTCGGTCTTACATAATAGGAGTGAGGTGGATGCTTTTACGAAAGTGTACTTTTAAACGGTTGCATGTCAAGGCCCAACTGATCATACATTTCAAGAGAAAAGATGAAAGCAAAAGATTTACGATTAAAATATTTACTATTTTAAAGTAAAAAGTCCAATTTGTTGAATAAAATTGCGGTTTTCTGGGATATAATTTAAACAATAATGAGTTTCGTGCGCGTAATGAGGTGTGTTTTACTGGCCGAGTGGGTCGACAGATGTAAAATTTAGTAGATTATTATTTTAATCGCACGATAATATTTAATATTATTTATAAATACAACATTTTTTGTAGCTCAATAGATGTTATTCGCAAAACATTCGAAACGCGGCCAAAAAATTTGAGAATAGACTAATTAATGAACACTCTAGTTTTTTTTTAAGGTTTTTGAATTATCGGCATAACAAATCAAAAAATGACAGCATCACAGCACTCAACAGCCTTCAAAAGGGGGCAACAACAACGCGGCGTCCGGATGAGCAATTCCACAAGTCCACTCAAGGACTCACAAGTGCCCCGAAAGTGCCCCAAAGTCTAGACCGGATGCTCGTTGGGTAAATTAATTGTCTGAGCGGGACTGGGGAACGCAGTTATGGAACACTAGTAAGTGCCCGCGGCTTTGCGTGGGGTAGTTTTTTAACTGTGTTATTTGAAGTTTACGGTGACATTAAAATTTGCTACTTTAGGTCAGACCTGTTTAACATTCGCTTCAGTTCTTTTGAAAAAGACTGAGATGTAGAAGGAAAGCTATACAGATCAGGAACAAAACTGAACTGGCTTATCCAAAATGAGAAGACGCGTAGAAGCAGAATTATCATCATATCTCTCAAAATTAGAAATAAAAGAGGCACTGGGCAAATCATGGTTCATCAAACCAAAACTTACTCGAGGCAAAACATTTTCGAATGGTGTCTCTGAACTGGAACAGACTGCTGAACACATTATAAAGATCGACAAAATGTCGGAGAAAAGAAAAGCGTTTAAGATTCGTCCATAAAGGTCTACGTTCAGTAGGTAAAGTTGACAATGCTGAACTTAACTACCTACAGGTTTTTATGGCTCACTGACAAATGCCGTAATAAGTAATGTCAGTCAGGCAGTAATGTAGCTTACATAGGTACATTTAGAAATGGCAAGGGGAACATATGGAGCCGTAATCGTCTTTTCATACCCGTTATGTTGATTTATTTTGTTCTAAAGCGAGAATAGTACGAAGAACCAATGCTAATGTAGGGAATAATGGTTTAAATGATGAATTACATTTCATACACCAGTTTAATGTTAGAACAGTTGATATTTACAAACATAAATTTTTCAGACGCTGAATTTTTTATATTTCTTATCAAAATGTGTAAGAAAGACCATACAATTCAACTAAATGAGTTTCGAATCTTGAAGTCTCACTGCGAAAATCGAACTATCATCTTAGCAGATTAGTAATCAGCTGTGCTAGACTATTTTCAAATAGATTCTTCGTACAAATAGAATTAAAAAACCAGTAAGCAGAGGGTATTATCTGTGACATAAGGCAATTTGCCGGCTATTGGGTATTCTATTCGATTGGATCTTGGAGCCGTCTGGTGATGACAGCGAGGGCGATCGTTTAATCAGATTAAGTTTTAAATTGCATTGAAGAACCAGAATTGATTTTGATTTGTATATAAAATTAAACTATTGTCTAAATATTTTGGAACATAGTTTAATCTTCAGATGACTTTAGTAGCCACGAGACAAATAAAAACCTGACTAGAAGCAAACAAAAACATTTAAGCCCATTACAATAATCCAATGACCCAGCAAAGATTATCTGAAGTTGCATCTTCCAAATCTAGTAAAACATAAAAGAAAACTATTTTGGTCACTCGAAACCCCAGGGAATACAACTAGAAGAAACAAATTTGACGCAAAATGGAAACACGGAAAAGACAAAAAGGGGCAAAAGCTCATTATGTAATAAGGAGTGGGATTCGCGGACGTCATAAAGAGACCCCATATGGATCTGTCACTGCGACCCTGGGGTGTCTATAATTTGGCGGGACCTCGGATATTAGATCTGCAAATTGGTCGTGTGATCTTCCCTGTGTGGGGTGGCCATGAGGTGATGAAAGCTTTGATAAATCAAAGCATTAGCCAGCCAGTCAAATTCAGTCTTAGCGAAGACACAGCGAGTGAAGCGAGCTGTAATATTAATATTGAAACAAATTTGGGACGAAACGAAACCGTAATAGAAATATTAATAAAATTTAAGTTATTGTTTCGTCCCAGTGGGACTACATACCGGTAGTCCGAACCTAGAATAACTCAGTTCTACTTGCAATAAACGATTAAATTGCAAGAAACAAGTTAATTCTACAACATTATTATGAATTGAAATACATTGACTTTAAAATCGTGAAACGTATTACTCTCAACAAGTTTCCTTGAACAAAGCACATCTTACGTATCATATCCAATCGACAATAATCTCATTTCTGGTCACAAGGGTGTTATTTCCCGTTCGGTAGCGGCTAGCGTAGCGCCATCTAATAGCTTTATTGATCCCCGGATGCGGGAAGGATGCACCGCTATACCCAACGCTGTACCATAGACAATCGTGTGTCAGGGTAAAGTAAACTTTACTACACCGGTTTAAGATTAATTTTGTCTTGGGGTACAAAAACTAAACATGTCAACTTACTAAAGTTGGAAAATAATTGAGTATTTCTCGGAGACTTTGTCATGGTCAATCAGCTAGTGGGATCTATAATAATCCTGATCTAGGCGTCGAGTGAATTATCTGATATGTGATACTATTTATTTATACTGTGTCATCATAATATGCTATAACGATCACGTATGTTCACGTACAATGTGGGAGAGATTGGAGTTTCTAAGAAAATTAACGAAATGGTCGAGCTATTGAAACTAAATTGTACTAGGGAGGAATATTTGCTTAGAATGTTTTGCTGGACATAGAGCTGCTGATGTGTATGTAAATTCTGCAGACAAATCATAAAATTTGGTGGACATTAAAACTTAATGGTGATATTACATAATCTAATCTTGAGCGGAAATAAAAAATGTCTATATGTCTTATAAGTCACAGTCACAACGCCTATGAATCCTCACATAACCTAGAGATATTTCAGGTAGGCATAAATATTTTATCACTAGAATCCGAGGATCGTAACAATAGTCCTGGACGTGATCCAACGCGATCACGTTTACGTAACGCGCGGAAAATTACATTTTTCTTATAATAAAAATAGCGATATTCTAGAGAAATTCACATTTATTGTTAATGCAAGAGCTGGTGATATATTTCTTAGGAGATCAATCCGGGAGTTCAGCTTTCAAGAGTTTATAAGAATGGCCTGGACGTAAGGAGATTCTTTAAGTCCTGCTATGTTCACGTTTATCTGTGAAATGAAACATTTTAGAAGTTCTTTTGACTAGCTCCTTAGGATCTTGAGTAGATTTACGGGGAGGTCTACCGTTCACAATGTATAGTATAAGAAGTGAAGGCGATAGAAATCAGTATCACTTCAAAATTATGTACTTGTAAACTAGGTGAATCTAAACCGGTCCAATACAATCAAACCTATATAAGAAGCTGCATCTTAGTTGCGGTGTTTGCGTCGTCAATTCATCATGAATCTGTTTATTCGGAAATAAAAATGTTACCTCACTCTTGTAACCACAATCCATAATACAAGACCACAAGTAGATTACACAATGTCATTTTAATTGCAATGGAATTTGCAGGAACAGACCAAAATACCCCGACGATTAGTAACGCATGTCATTGTCAGTATTTCCGCAGACTAATGGCGCTGTACCGATGCGGCTGAGAGGCGTGTGAACACGTAATCTGTGCGGATCTCCGCGTGACTGTGCGCGTGCGCCGGCGCCGTGGCACACTGACCCACACCTAGTTTCTAGGGCTGGCACTGGCTGGTCTAATCAAGATACATTTTACAGCGTTAGGCTTACCCGAGGCAGCCCTTATTTCCAACCGGGACGCACTGGTGTAGTACTTGGGACATTATATTAAAGAGAAGACGCTTTTTGCTCCAAGCACCAATACTATCCAATAACCAATACTAGCCTAGTCAGCTTAATCGACTGAAGAGATACGTACGGAGCTGACTAGACCGAGGGTGTTCTCGGTGTGTGGCTCACTGCAAGTAGGCTCGACCACATGTTTCACCTTCGGAAGTACCCCAGGGCTCTGAACAAAATGCAAGGAACTACTGATTGTGTGGCAGCCCTAGTCGAAGGCCTGCCTACGCGCAATGACGCAACAACGCAAGGCGCCTACTACTGCGTCGCCTAATATTTCACAAGTTACATGTTCCGTCAACGCTTCTACTAAAAATGACCCATTAAATAGGTAAGTATTTTTCAAAAGATTTCAGTTATTAAAACATTGGTGAGGGCAGTCGCGAGCCGTGGACAATCAACAGGATCGTAGTACAAAATAGTGAATCAATATGGAATGTAAAAGGAACGTAAAAGAAATAGGTAAACTCACAACTGTATCCAATTCTTTACCACTACTCACCAGTCCGGGCATGGTAGATAGTCCTATTATCCACTCGATCTCTTTGTACTCACGATCTCCATGGAAGTCTATGGGGAAAAGCAGGGTATCTTATCTAGATATTGAATAATTATCTTGATCTACGTCACACACAGCTGAGTAGGTACTAGTTACAAGTGCGTCGGTAATTACCCTCGAATAAGGACTAATTGTCGATTGTGATGCCTCGCCGTCGGAATACTAATCAGCACCTGCCCGATGGACAGTGGATGCGCCACATAAATAGATGGACAATGTACTAGATGTAAAAATACGTCAGAAATCTTTAATGGAACGTTCATCAGACTATACGTATGCACTATGCATGCATGCTTATTGATCATTATCTAACAAGAGGATATTAAAATAGTCAAATTTTGTCATTGTAATGGAAACAAGAAATCTGTTTCAAAAATACCTATACATTGCTAATAAGTAATTCTACTTAGATTGGTGGGTTCTGATGCCCAAGAATCCAGGATTAAGAAGAAGCAGATTTGGTTGGTCGTCAAAGCTAGCAAGCAAGCTCGTATGAGTTTTTAGGCCGCCTTAAGGCCTCCGTCACGGCTTAACGACTGCTAGAGCCGGGACCGACAGTTTAACGTGCCCTCCGAAGCACGGAAGCGCTCAGATATAAATGCCACTAACGGTCACCCATCCAAGTAGTGACCGCGCAGAACGGTGCTTAACTTAGATAATCAGGTGAAGATTGACTAAGCAAGCTACGCCACGAGCGCTTCACGTAAAAGGTAAAATCTACGGAGGATCTCTTGGGTGCCTTTGGATTCTAATCCGGACAGCCAAGCGCTACGCCATAAAGGTCTTCAATATACTTTGGTCACACCGCAGGAATACAGTTGTGTTTAAAAACATTTGATAATGATTCAGAGCTTCAATGGATTCCCAGACAAATCTCACAATCTTTCTCACAAAACAAGCAATTGACGTCCGTTATCTTACAGGTAGGTAATAATTACCCGGTTGGTCCAATCAGAGAGCTTTTGAGGTCTTGCGGTAGCGGGAACGGCTTCTAAACTATCGTGGGTTCGAGAAAAACTCGTGGAAATGGTTTTTTTGTTTGAAATTTTATGAGCCCTGGTATTCTACCCAGTACCAGAGCTTCAACGGTAAACGCGCCATTATTAGTAGGTAAGATCTATTGCAAACTGACATGTGATGACATGTGGGGTCAGTCCTCCGAGGTAAACCAGTCTAGCCAAGCTGCCCCCCAAGTACCGTTCTTGTCGATCGCATAATTTGACATTTAGAATCGTCAAAATTCGTTTTATTGACAGTTGCGGGTACGTTACCAACTTAGTCGATCGGTAGACAAATTCGTGAAATTTTAACGAATTGGCAATGGTGTATGTTTACTATGTTTTGATTCTGACAAACGAAAGTGAACCTTATTTTGACGATCGTAAGGCATCGTTAAAATTTGTCGACAAAAGATCCGTACTACCATGGAACGATACGATTCGATACGTTTATCGACTTTAGCGATCGACAACTAAGCGATCGATAAGAACGGTACTTGCACTGCTGGTCAAATTTGACTGAATTGTTCAGATGCATCACTGCTACTATAAGGCGGAGCCCTGGTAGCTTTAGTTATAAGATAACTAAGACGAAAAACTAAAATACGCAGCAGAATAAATAAAAACTACTGTGCTGTTTAAATCCTTTAAATCGTGTCACGTTCATGTTCAAATTATTATGATCTCTGAAGTATCTAAGAATCAAGTCATCAACCCAACCTACACTAAAAAGGAATAGGTGAATGTGTTATAAATAGCATAGCTAAGACCGGTAATAATAGCAGCTACAGTAAATTGTCACAGAATAGAACAAAATACGATGAAATTGGAGTGCAGAAGAAAACCACCTGCTGTACTGACTTCACACGATGTGAATAAGGGCAGGGAGATGATGATGAGCTGCCTAGCAACCTAACGTTGAAAAATAAACATGTATTAGGCGTTCTATAAACACGAGCCCAGAAATATTCGCAGGTGGGCGTGAGTACGCAGTGCGTTACGCGTTGCCGAATCACGCGTATGACCTACCTTTTCATGGAATATCTGGTGTCAGTTGTGGTCTTTATAATTGATGGCTAAAGCACTGTTGTATTTAATTTTAGAACCGAAGGTATGTCCTCCGGAACACGAAAGCAATTAGGCAAAATGAGAAAACCCCGGAAATGTATCTTTAAATGGAGATCATATTGCTCCATAATTTGTAGGACACATTAAAATAAATAAGAAAAAACTATAATTTTCCGTAAACTGTTAACTAAGAACATAGTCGTTTCGGAAAAATTTGAAACATTTTTATGACAAAGGGAGTCGTGCGTGATAAATCTGAGTGACTAAACGCAAAGCACAAGAATAAACCAGTGTCTAAATAAACTAGAATCGCGTTAGCAACCGACGCACATATTGACGAGACTTATTGCGCGTCGTCGCGTCAACCTCAACCACGAATTCTTTCTACTTATCTTATGATCATACAAATCTGCGGACCTTGAGCAAAACTTTCCGTCATATTTTTCATCAAGTATGCGTAGTTTCTATAGAGGCATGACAAAAAATACAAGAATTCGCAGCCCTTTCAGTTGCCAAAAAGTCTATTTATGTAGCACAAGTACTACCTAGCTATAAATTTTTCAAGCTCACATGATTTTATTACGTTGAAAAGTACAATATTAATACCAGTTTACGACTACAAAATGGGAGCTGCAAAAAGACAGTGAAAAGTGATAAACTTCGGATTTAAATGTAATAAACGAGAGTCAGATTGCGGAAATGTCAAATAAAGAAACAATAGCTGCTAAATGAATCAATGATGTATTTTGGGAAGCTCGCAGACGTACGTCTTGGCAAATGTAACATGTTAGCGCACAGAGAGATATACTTTGTAATTTAACTTTTAATATTAGACACGAGGAGGAACGACTTGTAATTGTTGGCGTAAAGAAGTTTATAAAATTATCCAGTTGGAAATTATCAATAATAAAAATTGTAAACTGTTAAGCAGAACTATAATTATGTCGGTGAAAATAGGTAACTGAAAAAGAGAATAGTGAAATACATTGAAAAACGAATACACAAAGAAATTATCTGTTACCTCAATTCAATGCTATGTACGAGTACATTGCAAGGTTTGTATGCCGCTTTATCACGCTGGTTCTCGTCGATCGCACATACAGATATAGCACACGGAAGCAGCTCTAGTAACAAATGGATAAACATTGAGGTAGGTTCGCCCTTCTGGTTCCTGCAATGCTCATAATATGTTGGCCGAAGTGATATAGCCACAAAGAGTGACAGCGGGAAGGAAATAATCACAAGCCGTCTTGCTCCATCGTATGCTTCATTGTCCGTCACCATGAGATGAGATTGATGTCATGTCAATGGATGGTCTCTTAAACGATAAAAAAACAGAGTCTCAAAATACTGATTTCAACGCTCCATTTGGACAGATTCTTAGTCCACATGGACAATTGTATATGTGCATATCGTATTGTACTGAAGTACCATTAAACACCTACTTTATTCTAAAAATATGGACCCCAAAATGAAGTCTGAACCAATATAATGGATATTTTGCTCGCTATATTGTGTGGATACAACTTAAGGTCATATGAAGATGTCTTCTCATCTACCTCAACCGTGCGAGAACAAAGGAAATGCCTACCCAATATGGTGAGGAACATCGCAAACTCTTGAAATCATATACCTACTAACCAATAAAACAGAATCATCCCACACAATCGGACGATATCTTCCTACTAACCTATATTCACCCACTTATCTACAGTACAGACCTTGAACGCCCAAATCTCTAGAAACTGGCACGTATAATCTAAATTCGCGAGCCGCGACATTGAGAATAGTAATTTGTGAATCCATTCATTTTATAGAGAAAAAAAAAACGCTTTAAAAAAATGGACTGTCGTCTGGGTTGTAAATTAGCTGTATCGTCAAGTGTGTGGAAAAAAACCACGTTATTATAGAATTTATATCTGAGTGCGGATGTAGGTATTTGTAATTCACGACTCCGCGATCACGTGAGTTTAGCCTGTTTTACTAGTTTCTTGCGTAAAAATCTTATCGAATTGTCTACAAGCTTTATGGGGCCCTTGAATATGATCATAATATGATATTGTCCACATCTACACTGACACTGGTTATTTCTTAGATCAGCCTTGTATTGTAACTTGTATCTAGAGTGGATGGAATGGATGATTCTTACAGCTGTTGTCTTGACGTCATCATCAGACCACATCAGCAATAAGGATCTTCTCAAGTCAATATACACATCTCACGATTCGCCAAATCTGCGTCCATTGTCCTGTACAATGTGGCCTGACCAAGGCTCAACTAATCGGTTCCTGTTCTTAAAGTTCAGCCGAGGTCATTGGGTGGTCTATTCATTTCAAGTACGCATTATTTTGCCGAAGAGTATGGGAGGGACAGGTCGTGATGGCTTCCCACAGTTTTCATATTGGCTTCCTTTTGATGTGCAGAGGTCAGAGGTCGTGGGAATGGAAATAAAATTGAATGAATGAGTTTTTAACTAGCGTGTTATAAAGCTACGCATTTGATAGTCCATACCAAAACACTTACAATCGGAAACAGCGACTATTAAACCTCTTTGAAAACAAGACGAACCTGGCCACTTTTAAGAGTCCAGCTGCCACCAGCTTAGCCTAGTAATTGTACGGAACGATGTTTCACGACAAGCGCTATGCAGATATCGACAGTGGGCGTCCGTAGACGCGTGAGTCAGTCGGTTATTCCCGACATCCTGGCCCAATTACACACAGCACCGGTTAAGGGGAAGCGCGGCTACTTAGCTAGACGAGTAGGCGTGAGTTCATTGGACCAGAATATAATGAGGGCTTTTCACGGCCCTGTTTTGCAGTTGAAACTAGGTGGCGCTAGGCGTAAGGAGTTTTAACAACGCTGTCAATCAAACACATTAAATCAGGATTATTCAGCAGTATCAGTGGCACAGAGGAAATTTCTAAAATTCGTTTTTTATTCTTTATTGTTTATTTTATACACAACCCATCTTTTTGTAATAAAAAAAATTACAAAACGTCTTTGGATTTACCAAGAAACGTTGCTTGATTGAAGTTCTTACTGCAGTCTCGATTCAAGAAAAACTGTGCTTGAAAATACACAGCCTAGTCGAATTAGCTCCATCTATCGAGCCATATGCTATTTTACTGCTTCTACTCTTCTTTGTGAAATGAAAAGCCCATATCGAAGTAGGGCAAAGACAAGAAGAGGAAAATGGGTGGCTGCTTAACTAGTTTAGTTTTGTTCGTAATTCTGAATGAGTATTCTTTTAGTTTATTTTGGACATAATATACCTAAACGTTTGTGTGTATGCAGCAAACATAGGATGATGTGTTAAAGAAATTCTAGTGCCTACAAAATGCAGGGCACATTTTCGGAAATGGTTTCAACGACAACGGATTTCGATCCACGTTATTAGGTAATTTACATACAAATTGGTGTCTATGTTGAAATTGCCACTGAAACTCCCGAATACAGCGTGGCCTTAAGACGGGAATGTGAACCGCAATGAAGGCGATTAACTGAATCTCATAGAGCAAGTCGGAGAATGCGGAATCCTCTTTATTTACACATAATTATTCAACAAATAAATCAGAACTCCGTCTTTGCATTCAGACATAGATCTGTAGAACTCGACCATGAGATACTTAATTAAATTCTGAATTTTTACGTAGAATGAAACTTCATGGGACGGAGCTTTCTAAAATTAACTAAAATACCGATGCTACTAGCTACCATGGTCTGAAATGGATTACGTTTTCAGAAATAATTCACGTTTATACAGAAACCGCTACGTAACACTTCCCAATTATAATAAAGGTCTCCTCAAACGAATAAATCAGCATTCATTCGTTTTGTCGTGTCATGTGCGGGACTTCCATAACCCTAAGAAACCTACTTAAGAAAATCTGCGTAGCAACAACGGACAATGTGATGTCAACTGAGAATGTGGAACCAGTTTTATTGCGAACCCTTTGCGTGACCTGTTTAATAAGACCCCACTGCAACAGAATGGCAGATAAAGTAGATAGGTAGGTAAGTAGGAAGTCGTATGGCCACCCTCTGTACTGTTGTAAAATGTACGATTTATCGGATGAACGCGCTGCGGGAGAAGAGGTAGAAATATACGCAAGTATAGATACGAGTATACATAATTTAGGTATAGGTGTGTAGAAAAACTTTAACTCTAAAGCGCCATCTTTGTTCCGTGCCAACCAGAAAAGTTTAAATCTGAATAATGTAAATACTAAATCTAGATTGCTAGGTCAGAAATGCTTACTCAGTTTTGGGTTGAAAGAAAAGCTCACGTACGTACCTGTAACAAAAATAGTTCAATAAATTCAGTTTTCTTTGGGATTTTCGTGTTATCAAGAGAAGTAATGATAGCATCGTTTGGGTAAGCAACGATATGCGTCAAAACTTTTATTTTTGTCAAAGTAAGCATATTAAAATAACATATTTGTCGCTATGGTAATAAATAGATCTTTGGTGAGGCAAAACCAGATTATACATACAGTATTAGGAATGTGATAAGACAGTTGATATTGTCAATAAATTAAGGTAGGTATTACTATTGTTTAGAATTTTCTAGGTTATCTACACTTATAACATTCACAATAAATCTCAACCCGCAACAAAGTTGAATTAGGATCTTCCCTCGAATCCTGTGTTGTAACAGAGTTATTGTCTGATTGCACTCGTGTTCGTAACTTATTTATTAATCTGAGTATTGATCAACTCTCGCAGTCGTCCCTATCCAATATTTACGCGATGATCCCTTCAGGATACAATTTGGTTACACCCTAAAGTCGTATACTAAACTAAGTGAGTTTGCTGGTTGCTGTAACCAATATTAGATTGAATGCGACAACTGAACTAGGTAATTTAAAGTGTGGTTTATTGTATAGTTTGTTATCATTTGTAAATTGCAACCGAAGTCGTGGACGAAAGCTAGTTCGATATTAATACGAAAAATGTTTTAAGTTACAATTGAAATGGAAAACTACAGAAACAAAAGTTTGTAAACTAGAGTGCGACCTCGACATAGGCGTTGTGAAATCTCGTGATGAAAAACGTTAAAATATTCCCGAAATGTCCACAAAACTCAATGCACAAAGGTAAATAGTCGTAAAATATTAGTAAAATGATACCCAGGCACGGTAGAGTTCTATAAATTACAAGTTAAGGAGTGGAACTCATCGTCCAAAGTTTTTCCGGACCATTATTATTTAGTTATTTAGGGCGGTCGCATATTAACAGAAAACTTATGACAGAAAATTTTGGACACTTCGCACTTTATCATACATACACTTTAATATAGGCATCAGTCAGATGCTTTATACAGCTAGAGGAAGCAGAGGATCGATGCGCCAGGACCATATTTTGCACAAATTGATCAGATTTTTGACGGATTTTGGTCTAAACGTATATCAATACATATTTGCTGAAGACGTATGATGTATGGCAAATTTAATTTAGGTAAAATACCTATTTTGTATGCAACAAGATAGGCAGACGATAGCGCTGTCATAGCTGGCAAAAATTGGATGAGACTGGCACGGGGTCGTAAGGAGTGGTACATAAAAAGAGAGGCCTATATCCAGCAGTGGGTGAAGTCAGGCTGTGGATGATGATGATGATGACCTATGTACCTGTTTATTTCTAGTGTTCCATTCTAATCTGGCATAACGACTGTGCTCTATTTAAACTTAAATCATCAATCATCATACATCAAGACAAGTAGGGAGTCGTCAGTACATAAGTAATTCACACGTATAATAAATATCCGTCGACGTCTATTTTGAATGGCTAATTTGCCACGGCGATTAGATGGTAGTCAAAAGTTTATTAATTACTATGTAAATATAACTTTTATTTATGTTTAGATAGTGAAGTGATAATTATAAATAGTGATACTGTGATCAAACGGGTGCCGCGCAGTAATCACGTAGTTAAAATGTGTTTCAAGAAGTTAGAATATTTTATTTTATGAGGTGATTCGTTGACTTATTTGGACTAATGAGTCTGATGTCCATGGATTGAAATACTCAATATATCTCTTCATACACAGAACCCCTGATATATATCAGAAAGCGTTATCAAATAACGATATACGAGTATAATACTCGTACAATTATACATGTATGATTCTTATAAGAACTAAATACTATATAAAAGAAATCTTAAGCGTAATCTTAGACTTATTAGAAAAGTATACACCTAAAGAACTGCCTTTCTGACGGATGTACCCGTGTATCTACTATCTAATCTACACATGCACAAAAACCGGCAGCTATAAAATCACTTTCCCTGCATATAACTTTTATATAAGCTTATTTTTATTACATTCGCTCACGCATTTCCGTCGATATTGTCGTTAAACCGAGCACCGAAACAATAACAAACAGAGAAATTCCATATTAATAATATTCTTCGTAAATCATCATTATTATCAGTGGAAGACGTCCTTGTGGAAATAACACTTTTGACAATATTGTCGGTTGGGTGTCGATTTTTATGACCTGTTTACTGCCGTTTCTGAAAGTTAATTCTGTTACCTTGGTACCTACAGCGAATGTCTTCATTAATTTCAGATCAAATCATTTGCCCTTTGTGAATAAAATACAATATTCTTATCAGCAGGAACAAGGCAAGTCTTAATGAGCACCACAACACGCAACCACTAGAAATAGATGTCGCGGATAAAACAAGAATCAAAAGGATAATTTAATTAAAGCGAGCGAAAGGTCAGTATCTTAATCAACAATACAATCCAATAAAGTGGAGACGCCCGGTGCCGCTGTCGACCCAAAGCACATCACAAAAAATTCGAAATGGATAACCACTCCAACGTTCGCAATCACACGGGCGATTCATTTAAAATTTATAACCATTCGAAATAGATAACATTTGGAAAGCGCACCCCACCGGATTCGAACAATACCATGCCTTTCGACGATAACCAATAACTCTTTTGAATGCGACGCGGGAACGGGCGCGCGAACAATAAACTGGAAAGAAATCGCCCGAAGAGTATCAGGATATTCAGACGCAGATACAGATGGATGAAGAAAGGTGGGCTATAGAGACAGCCGATTTATTTTAAGTTTATCGCTAGTTTGCAACGATAAAGGCGTGTACTGCTGGCAAATATTCAAAGTTATTTCTTGGAGTTTTATTGAATACAACTTTCTAGTCTTTGATACTAATGCTGAGCTTGATAGGCTAAAGAAGTGTAACGACGTAAAATTTGTTATGATGATAATTAAACGGGTACAGAGACTAGGGGAAGATATGAGCAAAGATATTAACCTCTGTCATATGATAAAAAAACATATGATCGTAAACAAAAACACAAAACCAGAATTTAGTCACTACATATTTCAAAGATACGTATGGAATTGGCAGTTTATTCCTCATTATAGTTATCCCGCAGATTATATAATTAATAGCAAGAACCAGACTGTCCGATTCAGATGGTTTATAGCCAAGTTTCCGTTAGACCTTTTGAATTTTTTATAAGAGCAGGGGGAAGTGGCTATAATTTTAAATTAGTTATTTCACGGTTATAATGTTTATGTGCCGACTTTAATAGATTGGTGCAATGGAAGAAAGCTCTGCCGCAATGTTTCCTGTAACAAATATAACTTACGACGGACTTTTATTTGATTTACCTACTTTAAGTTTAAATTGTGAAAGATAATGTGTAAGTCTTTCGTTGATCGGTAGCATCATAATAATATTTATTGTAAAACTGTTGATATTACCTATAAGGTAGTTAAAATCGCATAAAGCACAAACAGCATGCTCCAGTCGGACGAGAGAAATTCTTTTTTTTGAATATAATTACATTTAGGTAACAATCAAACTCTACTTACCTCAGACATTTTTGAAAGTATGCTCCTCAAGGTTCTTGGGTAGGTACCTTACCAGCCAATAATATCTCGACTACGAGTTGCGTCAAATCAGTATTACAGCCGCGAACATTTTAATACTTTATTTTAAGTTTTTCACAAACGCTATTTACAAACGCAGTATTTACAACTTTATAAACATTCAGCTTTGCATGAAAATCATAAATTCTGAAGCTCTATCCATATTGTCGTTAAAATTCCTTTCCGCATCGCTTACTCACCTAATTAGAGGATAAACCAACAAACAAAAACTGTTAATTAATCCCTTGTAGACTATAAAGTGGTACTAGAATTTATTCAACTAACTAAGCAGTACCACGCAGTACTAAAAAGCAAAAGCCAGACGCACGGTCTGGCGGTCGCAACTCGCAAGACAACTTTGTTAAACTCATTATACAAGCATTGATACGATGTTCTTGGAACTTTTCGACAGATGCAGCCATCTATTTTGCTAAGCAACCGTTTTTAAAGGTTTTACCTCGATTTTGCAAAGTATTCTCTAGACTTTCATCCTCATTATTCAGCTAGTACTTTATTCTTTTAGCTCGTAGCTAACCTCTTTGGTACAATACCTCACGATCATGTAACTTATGATCAGTCAATAGGACATTTGTAAAGTCTAGCGAAAAAACTTTAGGCAAACCAAACTGGAAACCATGAATTAACTTAAAAATGTTCAAATTCAAACTGTAAGTAGGTACTTACAGTAAGATATAGGTATATCAGTGTACACAAATACAATTTTGTATATAAACTACGGTCTGTGCGCAGTTTTCAAACTTTGATTTCGATTTCGTACACTGGTAGTCTTGGATCTAACATAATACTATATTGTAGTCATTTGTAGTAGAAAAGATAAAAAAAATGTAGAACAGTGGCCTAAATCGGCAAATCATTGTACAACATCAAAGCCGACCAATATTTTTACACATCGATTTCAATTCTGTATGTAAACGTTGTTTGTTTGTCCGTCCGTCTGCATCGCCGGATGTTTTGTTTGCCTCCGCTTGTTTGTCCCGATAATGTCGTAGATAGCTACCTGGCCGGTTACCTCAGTGTCCTTTGCTAGGTTCGATGGTTTTTTTCTGCCTAACCTACCTAGATACTCAACTACATTAAGTTGCATTCATTATTGTTAAAGGCTTCTTCTGAAGTTTGAATAAAGATTCAGCTATACTCTGACTTTGGCATAGATTTTAGATAGCATTAGATACTTTTCAATAAAAATCTTCCAGTCTCTTATCTTCGATAACGCCCTAGGACGAGTAAATCCAGTTAAGAGGATATCTCAGACGAGTAATATCCAGACATGTGACATTAGGAATAATGGTCAACCAGTTTAATGTCGTTAAAGTAAATTGTTACTGCATATTGTTCGGAATCTTATTTAATGATTCAAATACAGCCAGAAACCACTCTAGTTTACTAGATTTTTTATTGCTTGTGAGACTTAGAGCCAGTTGTTAAAATTTAAGCCTTGAGTTAGCATCTTAATTCACCAAACTAAGGGCTAGTGTAGATCACATTCGGTTTTCTGTGTTGATCACCATAGCAACGTTACTTATTTTCAAAAATGAAATATCACTTAGTTATTTCTACAGACAACGTTAAATGTACTGACTTCTGTCTTCTAATAATTGAACCCAGAAACCGGCCCTACAGAGTGTCTCATTTTTCGACATGTAAACATTTTATTTGCGTATTTAGAATCGTGTTCTGAATGTACCGGTTCAGTTTTGGAGACTATAATCTTATAACACGCGGAATATCAGAATTTCGTAGATAGCGCCATCGAAGTAACAACTCATCCAGACGAAGATACACCACGTACAACACATAACGTACATTAATAATTTATGGTATACGATTGCACGGTGCAATAACTAAGTAACGCGTGCCGTCTAAACAAACACGCAATGCAATCCATCCGATTTGATAACTGCAAACAATGTAAGGGTGACGCCACACGGTCGCGTATTGAGATTTCAACTGTCAATATATGACATCGATGCGTGAAATACTTTGACGGTAGATTCACATTAAATTGAATGCAGGATTATTGCTGAAGTATTTATAATTTAAAGCTTTTAATAGAGCTTTACCCTAAGAGAAGGTATTGTATAAAACTTGTATTTTACGACTAAATTGAGTTAAATAAATAAATAAATATTCACGGACATTTAACACAACGCCATCTAGTCCCAAACTAAGCAAAGCTTGTACTATGGGCACTAAATGGCTGATAGAATACATAATATATATTAAAAAAAAATCTAAATACATACCTAAGATGATACATAGTAACACCCAGACACAGAACAAACATCTACGTTTGCCACACACAAATGTTTGTTCTCGGTGGGGATCGAACCCACAACCCACAGCACGGAAGGCAGAGGTACTACCGACTAAGCCATGACGCCTGTCAAATTCATCCGGAATCGTCCATACTGTTGCGAAACTGATTCAGCTGACCTAAACCATAGGTCCTAGGAGAATAAGGGCCAGGCCTTATGATAATCTTCAATTTCTATACAGCGCTAAAGCGATGTAAACCTTAGACCTTCGAAGATTTTGACAGAAGACCAGCAGCAGCTGTGGCTGCGACCTTAGCAGACAGTCGTAAAGGCAACCCTCAGTACAACTGCTATTGATCGAATCATTTGTTTTTACTAGCGCATATTAAATTAGACATGAAAACTCTGTTGATATATCCGGTGGCGCGCGACTAGATCGTTCTGCAAGTGCATTAAAAATTTAACAGTAGGCAGTTATTTCCGACAATTTGATCTAATGGAATAGGCATCTTTCACGAACATTCATAGACTTGCCAATTTAGAAGATTCAAAAGGGTTTTTGAGACACACTGATCAGTCAGTGTGGCTGATCTATCAAACTCACATCAAAAATTTTCAACACGCCAAAATGTGCAGAATTTTTCACGACACTGTATTGTCTGTATCACACTACGGTGTTTGTACTGTACACGTACGGCTTGTTTGCACTATCAATTTAGTTTTTTATGGCGTCCATCTGTTCTGTTTTGACCATACAATTGGCCATGGTTCAATACTCGCGAGTGTCTCCATACAGTCAGGTGTTTATGGCTTCGGCATTTCGATCGTAATGTTGGTTTTTCATTTCGCAGAACTTTAAGTTGAGGACTTGTTTATTGGTATGATTTTAAAGTGAAATTTGTAAATATGTAGTACAGAATGAAGGACAAAACCTAGAGTTTATTGAAAAGAATTCAGCTGCAAAGTTCACTCGAACAGAACACGGTTAAACCTTAGGGAAATTAGCAATTTAATCAAAGTAAGCTGGTATTTGTGGAATCTAATTTCCTTTTAAATTCAACCAAGACCAGTCTACCAAAAGAGCTCTAACGTCCTACAAGACCTTTGACTTTCACCCTTAAAGTTCCGTCAACCATTTACAGGACACCAACGTTCTTCAATTTACATGATTTGAGTCACGATTATTGCAACTTGAGTAATTTTGACAGAGGCCTATCCACCAAACCTATTTAAATATCTACTATCAAATTTAAAAGATTCTCAAATGAGCCATAAAATGTGTCAATAACACCTGGCCTTTCTAGATCACTGAACTAATGCATGGTGCGTATAAAAGAGCCAGTAATACACAAGAGGTAGGTAAACGTGCCTACCTTCGAATTGAAAGACAGGATTATAGACAATAACTTTATTTTAGATTGGAATGACTCTATTAAAAATAAAAATATATACAATAGTACACATTTAAAACAAGGAACCACAAAAACAACGGAATAAAATAAACATTCTGGGAAAATCCAGCAATGTGTTTTATACAGATAAGCAGCATTGTGGTTTGTTACGACAATAATTTTGCAGTACCTACTACCAACTAAAGCAGGAAAATATAAAAACTAATATTGAGCGAAACTGATCCAATCAAGAATTCAACAGCCAAATAAAATATCAACCAAATTCTGACTGAATTGAAGCATCCCGGATCGGGCCAATAGCTGTGGAACGGCCCATCGCATACCATTTCAATTCGATTCCAGGAATGCGCTCTATCAATATTTGGCATGGGCATTAGATAAGCACGACCGACGGTTTGCTCAGGATCAATAACCTTTCGCATCATTCGTGTCCTTTCGGGAATCAAAAACTTGCCGTTGTTATTACACTTAATATTACCTACTTAGGAAATGAATTATGGCTAACAATAAAATAAGTCATTTTTATACTTATACGGCAGAAAATAATGGCAGACAAATGGATATTTTTAGGAAGGCACTTCTAAGCCATTAACCTAATACGAGAAACATAGAAAATAGCGGATAAAACAAAAATAAAAGCAAACAACGCCATCAAATTTGAATCCCCCGTACTTAATCTGTGATATATTAATCCAGAGTCTAGACGAAATTGTTTATTATACCCCAATACAAGAGATTTACAATGTCCATGGTGCCCTTGAAAGGGGGAAAAAGGTGAAAGGTACATATCGACACTCCCTACGTATCTTTGCCTAAGTGCCAGATACACACTTATACGTTTTATGCATTTTTGGCATCTACACATGTCAATCTATCATAATAAAATTTAAAAAAAATAAAAAGTCTACTCTAAGTACCTTTTTCTTGATCGTATAACTGTCCAACTTTATAATTTGCCCGATAGACAATGTTCTATCTGCCTCATACACACTTTGACGCGGCGAGGATGAGGTGCGGGTGGCGGGTAATTGCCTCTTGCACAGTTCTTGCGCGGGCAGCGAGTACAATGCGTGTGCGATTCGAAAATATTTTATTGTCTCAACTATGACCAGTGAACATATATTTTTGATAAGTTCATATTTTATTTTGATTATCTACGTATAATTATGTAACTACGCACTTGCATATTTATACATCGGGATTCAGTATGATCATGAAGTGTATATAGGCACTTACACAGTTATGCTTCGAAAAGATGTTAAATCATAATTCGGTAACTTACTTTTACATAATTTTACATCGGAAAGATATTCAATTAAATTTGTAGACACCCATGCACTTACATAGTTCTGCGTCTGTTTCTTCATGTTATTTTATTAAAATAAACAACTACTTTATTAATTTTTCAGACTAGTTGACATCCACGACTTCGTCCGTATGCGAACTTTCTACCAAAATATCTGTCACCAGCATAATATCATGAACTTTTTTTTGCATAGTATAGGCAAACGTTTGACCACAATATCACCTGATGTTAAGCGATGATGCGGTCGACGGTGTAGCACATTTGCCGAGAAGATACCTATTCACTCTCCTCTTGAAAACCTTCAAATTATATATAAGTATTCGGAAACACAGACGCTGCGCTGGCAAGAAGTTCCACTCCTTGGCGATCCTCAAGATGAAAGTTGAGGCAAAGCGCTTAATGCGGAGGTGGCATGTCAACCATGTAGATATGGGTGCCGTGTTTCCGTATGCCTGGTGGTCCGATGGTGGCGGAACTAGCTCATAAAGCTCCATCGCACACTCTCCAAAATGTATACGGTAGAAAACTGAAAGACGGGCAACTTTTCGCCGATGCTCGAGGCTCAGGAGCTTAGCCTTTACCAGCGCATCATTACTTATAAGCCTCGTCTGTCTATGGTCCCCAAGGCCTCAAGCTGGTATTTAGCAGAGCCATCCCAAAGGTGAGAGCAGTACTCCATACACGATCGGACTTGCGCTTGGTACAAAATAAGAAGCTGTCCCCGTGTGAAGAACTTCCTCACCTTCGACAAGATAGCTAGCTTTTTTGAAGCTACCTTGGCCTCGGACTCAATGAACGAGCCAAAATTTAGCTTAGGTGTGAGCAAGAAACCTTTAAAGCTCAAGCTGGTCGGAGATCAGTACGGATACACCGTGGAAAGTAGGAGTTAGTTGAAGTTGACTCTTCTTAGCGGTGGACAGACCCGCCTGGGTTTTTGAAGCATTTAACTTGACAAGGTTGGCATCGCCCCAATCGTCAACGGCTTTTAGGGTTAAGTTCAACTGATCCACCATGGCCTCTCTGTGTGACTGGATTTGTGATTTACTGGATCGTGCCGCGGGTATGTATCTCTCATACCCGCGGCACGATGCAATCATCTGCGTACCCAATGATACCGGGCCTAAGGAGATCATTAATGTGTAGCAGGAAAAAGTGTTGCTGAGAGAACTGACCCCTGGGGGACTCCAGCATTAATTGCCAAGTGATCAGACGAGCAGCCGTCAACTACGTTCTTTCCTGCTGGTGTCACCGGCCACCGCGACGAAACACGACAAAGTCGTTTGGCGTTGCGTCTTTGACAGGTGGGTGGTCACTAACTACGGCCACAGCCTTCCACCATTGTGTCATCTTCTTTGCACCACCCAGGGGCCACGTGTTGGGTTTCATAGGATATCCTCCTACGGACGCGGACGACTAGATGCCCAAAATATAACAACTCAAAAACTATTTGACCTACAACAAAAATAAAAACTGTTTTGGAATGTCCAAACAAAGCCCAATCATATGACACCCCACATGATATTTTTATTTGCCTTTAATTTTTTTACTCCCTTAGGACCCTCATAACTTTACAACCCCTTAACCGATTTACTTCATTTAACAAACCAACATTTGAGAGCCAAAAATAAGCTTAATTTCGTAAGCATGTGAGGGAATTAGGGCCTGGTGACCTGTAATACAGGTCACCTGGCTCTAATTGTCGAAACACATGTAAAAATATATTATAAGATTATATATTTTCAACGTTAAAACATGTAAGTACCAATTAAGCAGAATAGATCTACGAAGTATATCCGTGTAACAGGCAGTTACGATATTGCCGTTCTATTAAGCTCCCACGAAAAAGTATGTATGTGCCACATACGACGTTCTCAGCACCACGTAAAAATATGTACGTGTAATAAAATCTAAACCAGTAAATATTAAAATAAAACATAGTATCCATCTTAAACTTGATCTACAGTAAGAGCCTCTCACCAATTTTCACAGCAATATCTCAAAAAGGGCTAAAGTTATAGCAATTTCAACGTTTTCAAATCTTTAAAACGCTCTCCTGTAAAATTTGTGTTTTGCAGATACACAACTGTACGTAGGGAGTGTCGATATGGTACTTATTACCTAAAGCAATAAAGCTTGGGGGAGTACGCGACAGGCGACATGCCAGACAAACAAATGACTAAAATAAGCAATTAGATCCCATTACAGGGACTGCTATTGACTTTACGAGCAGAAACTACTTAGCGGCGGCAATACAGAAGGATTTAGTAGACGTTTTACAAGTGGAAATAGCTACGTACAAATATTATACTTAATAGTTTAATATTAAAGTACCAAGAGAAATGTATTTCATCATTGAAATGCAAATTAACTTCCAACGAAATACAGTCGCAAATTGTGCCAATCCTTCACACAACATTTCACAGCATAACCCTAATCCAGTAACAAGATGAAAATCCAACTGGCCCAACCGGCCCTCAGTTTTAGTGCTTATCCCCGAAGATGGGGTTGTCGCCGTCGTGTCGCGTTGTATTCAAATCCTTCGCGTTTATTGGTCCATAACTCAGAACTGTCGTTACGAGCATCCGACATTCCTCCAAGATTAAACCCTGGGCCTGCTAGAAGCTCCTAACTGTCCGAACGTGACGCGACTGCCGAGGGAGTGGCTAAAAGTACCCGCTAATTTTGTTCAGTATTACAGCTGGCGAATTTAAAATGGAGACGTTTTCCGGATTTATAACTCAATTTCGTAGGTGATTACATCATAGGCGTGATGATGACGACCATTTCGGTCCTTATTCATGTCCGTATTCGTAGACAGTAAATTTTATTTTGGATAAGTTCTGAAATTCTGGATGCCAGTATAGCCAGTGTGGGCCTTCTGGGGGATCAATTTATCGGTTCATACATTTTAGCCGATAAAGATGAAAGCTGATCCAATTTAACTCGCGATAATATTGAATAAGTTATCATATCTGCTAATTCTGATATCGGTATGGTATTGGTAAGTGTCTACTGAAGATTTGTTATAATGTCCAACAAAGCACTTCTTTGTACGTGCTCTGTATTGTAAATTGAGTTTTATTTATCTAATAAGGGCAGTCCATCGATTACCTTTTACAACAAGAGCGGTTGTTCAATTCGGATCAAAAACCAGTTCAGCACTTAAATTCAACTGTAATATAATTTGAGCCAAATCTCGTAAGGCATTTAGGAGCCAATAGCAGAAATAGGGCCCAATGAAGCCTATTGAAACGATGGAGGGTTACAAAATTTTGGAGCACAGTAAGGATCGCAGTAACCATACACCAGTTTCACTCGTGACGATACTATCCAAGCTATTTTAGGACTTCCGCGCTGCGTTGTACGACACAATTTGGACAAAAACAGATCAGCGCTGTGCTAAATTTCAGGATAGATAACTGATAACTCGCATCTGACGAGCCATCAAATGAAACGAAAAAGAAATATTTTGCGTCCTTAATTTCGGAGTGGAATAGGGTCCGGTTGGAACCTGAACTCACGTTACCGTTTCTACGTGACTACGTTGCTACATGAAATAAATTGTCAGGCGTACATAAAACATACCGTTTACAGCATTTGACAAGACCTTTTTAACCATATTTGAAGAGGAGTTTCTGGTATCTAGGGTTAGATGTTGCGTTGAGGCTTTAGGAGTATGAGCTAGTAATTACTTTTTCTACCAAAGCTTAAAAATTAATGATCCAGACAATAGCAGTACGCAATCACGTTTTCCTGAATCGTCACAGAGCTCGCACGTTAAAATAAAAAAAAAGAAGATCATATACCCTCCTTTTTGGTTCGCCTTTTTTGTGCAAACAACCTAATTTAAAAATCCAGCACATTAAAAAGTTGACGCGTCAAAAAGTATCCCGTAAAAGTGTACCAGAAACTGCCAGAACGCAAGTTTTGGTAGCAAACTGAGAGCCCTCTGCATGAGAGCACTCGAACCAGTAGGGTTCTATCGGGGCCGGGGTTGTCGCGTCGGTGTCTTTGCATGTCCACAAGTGCATGATATGGTGTTTTTTTAAACACTTTTTTAGGGCTCTCGGGAGCCTGACGGCACAAGTTTGAATGGGGCAAAGTAAAAGAGGTCTCGTTTCTAGTGAACGAGCAGTCGAGCAGATGCGGTAGCTTAGTGGAAACTAGGTTTTATGGTTCGTTTTATGCAAATGTTTCAATACTTTATGTTTCATACTGCGACTTTCATGCCGTAACTTTGATTTTACAGCTCGTAAGACGTCAATTTGTGGACAACGAACATACATCTCCATCTCGGTTTTCTACAATACATACGCAACAGTAAATGTCACGACTAGAGTTGGTTGTAGACCGGTGTGTCACAGGATACTGTTGGTGCTGGTAGGTTCACGGATAAAAATATCAAAATCTTAAATTTAGCCGTATCGATGATCTAATCGCCGTCGAATCTCAGTAATAAGCAGCTAATCCCCGATTACAATGGTACCCTCGCAATCCTAATCCAAAATTGCGTTCCCACAGCTGAATTCACAAATTCACAGAAATAGAAAATTGCAATTTGCCTTTGAAACCGGGCATCTTAGAATTTCGCTGGTAACAATGAATCTAATATACAAAGCCGGGTATACAATGTGATCACAATCAGTTTGGGGGCAAAAAATTTGGTGCCAGAAGATGGGCAATTGAAAAGGGAGCGCCTAAGACCATCTGCCACAGCCGGCACTCTTACTTATGTTTTAATGTGACCAAACGGCTTGCTTCACGCGGACTGAAACGCTAATTCTACTCAACATTTCTCGTAAAATCGGAAAGAATTTTGATTAAATTTTTTATTGTTATGAGCGACAATTTGGTTTGACAAATCAATTTGTAATGTTCAGATCAGACTAAAGATGATATCGGATAACGGGGATCATAAAACTGTATTAATATTCCAAAAATTAATTTAGTTTGCTTTGAGCCGATAAATAATTACAGCAGATAAATAAATATTCAAATTGAGTATCCTTCAACCCTGAAACCATTTATTAAAGTTGCCGAAATGTCCTAAAACTATCACAAATTGAGTCACTCGCTACATAAAACTACGTTGTCGAAAAAATTGCGTACATAAACCATACGAAAGAACCCTACCTACGTTTCCGTAATATCTTCCATGCAGCACGTGTATCTACACTATTCTACAGAACAATTCGGTTAAAAAACATACCCCATACATATGGAGAATAATGTACCTTCCGCATACCCCATAGAAAATGTGGAATAATTTCACAGAAGTTTATTATGGGTAATAAATAAGGGGATTATCGGTGAATGATTTTGAATTTCCGTCGAGGATAATCGCAAGGCAATGGGACTTGTAATTTTTCTGGTTTTGTTTTGTCTATATCCGCAATACACCCCCCTCTAATACGGAATGTGTTGGAATGTACTGGGGTGTATTGGTGATGGGGCTTATAGCAGTAAAATCCAAAATTGATGCCTATAAAGAAAGTTATTTATATTAAAGGAGGTACTTGAAACTACTACTACAAAGCGATTGGTCTGTGTGATTGGTTTAAGAAACATTTGCTTTAAATTATAAGATTCTGTTTTTTTTAAGTTTCTCTTACAATCAGTAGTTAGTTAGGAAAGTTGGTTCCTAAGTATTACGATCTGCGGCCGAGAACAGCTCAATTAATCGTAACATTCACGGTTCGACGACATCACCGCAGACTTACCCAAGAGTTTCTAGTCTACGAACAAACTCTAGCCCACTTCTAGGTTCTTGACTTCTTGACACAACAATGCCTAAATATCGATAAAAAAAAACACTAAAACCACACACAATTTCGCCTCGTACAAAACTCGTAACAAGCAAAAAAGATGATTGCAAGTGCCAAGCGCTTTTTTTTCGTTCATTCACATTCCCGAAGTAATTCGAGACAAGCCGCGAGCAGTTTCTCACGCGTTCTCATTTCAAATTTAGGCGCGAAGCCGAGCTGTCAGATGAATAGGGATGCGCCATGGTGACCACTAATGAGTTGTTAATCACCTGCTGATGTTAATACACTTATCAAGGTATCGTCGGCTGATTGTCTGGTATTTTTGGTATTCGCGTGGTAAACTCTGGTGACGGAGTTTTTAGGCCGCCTTAACGCCTCCGTCATGGCTAGCAATGTCGTCAGCACATCTCGCTGCTGGACGACCAACCCTTCTCTTTCACTCTCTTCCCTTCCTCTTCTCTTTCTCGCTTTCTCTTATCATAATAAGTAGGAATTATTATAATTAAAAGTTAAAGACGCGCCTTTAGCCGCTTTGGTTGGTTGAGCATTCAATGATCATACAATAGATGGAGCCAGGAGCGCCGACTATGACAGAAACTCGTTCAAAATGTAAACTAAAATATTTATGAAGCTTGCATTACTGTAAGGCTGGTTTCCACTAAAGCGTAACCAGCTCAGAGACAGACGTTGAGAATTACCAGTTTTACATCACTGTGTTAAAAAAATCGCAGGTGTGAGTTGTGAAAATTCAAATCAAATGTGCCAATCTTTACATAACAGAAAGTTAAAAATGATCTGTGCGTGGCATACATGCAAGTAATTCTTATGAATTAATAAATTTAAAAGCAATGTTCATATTGGCCATTTCATGACTTTCGTGCTAACAAAAACGAGACGACCTATAATCGCACAACCAGGTTAAAAAATTCCGGCTTCAATTTAATTTGGCGCGGCGCTTTGATAGACAGCGCACCTTAAATATTTATGTAGTCTACATTACATATTAAAGGGGGATCGTTAGCACACGCGGCTGCGTCTAGACGGGAAGCGTGTTGTAAAGTTTTTATGTCTGAATTGAATCTCCCTTCAATGTTGCCATTTCCCGATTAATTTCGCCAGTTTTGATGCAAGATTCACTTTTCCGCATCCCAAGTGGATAATCCGGTTTTATAGAATAAAATCAGGTTTATTTACAATCTTGTTTATGGTATCATTTAAGTGGTTTTATTTAAAGCAGTCTTATTTAGGAGACTTGACAGATTTAATATGCTAATAATGGATGGACATTTAATTGAAGACCGGGAAAATATTTCCGTACGTGCGAGATAAAATAAAAGGAATTCCTTTGAAACAACGAATGAGAATAAATCCGTTTTCGCAGTTTTTTAGCGATTCAACCACTACTAACGAAACACCCGATGGGTTTAATTCCAAATTATTATTTTCTTAAAAAATTTCCAAGCTTGCTTCTTAGAAAAAAAAATTGTGACAGAACTCGGTGGGTTATGATTTTCGGCTGAAATAATATTGCCAAACCAACCACACCGATCACCATTTTCTTTTGAAACAAATCTCATTTTGTTAGTAGTTTTAGATGAGGGGTGTGTGTAACTCGAATACCAGATCATAACAATAAATGCGTTAACATTACAGATTACATTAAATTGACTCTCAACACTTTTCTTCTGTTTCTTTTTTTTAAACATTGAAGCAAACAAAACGTTTCTTTAACCGTTCAAGAGAAAATGTTTGCTCTTTTCTTTTTCAAAAATATCCAAGCTTGAAGCAATTCCTGCATTAATTGCATAACGGCGGCGGGTAAAAAGTGGGATTAATTTTACTTGAAAGAACGCCGGCGGTTTTTTGCTTGCTTTCAATCTATGGATGGTATTGAAGGAAAATTAATGAAAAACAAAATAGCCAGTGTTTTGTTGCACACTTATTAAATTGCGGTAAGAGCAGACGCTGATTGTTTTTGTTTTAGTAAGTAGCAATTATTGGGAATCTGTTGTTGGAAAACTATTAGGTGAAAATAAGAGTACCTGCACAAGGACTCATGAAGTATGTTGTGTGCGACACACTTACTTAACTTTTTTTATATTGAATAGACCATCTCACCTGATGGTAATCGACGTTGGAGCCGACGATGGAGCTAGACGGTCTAGAAGACATTATAGAATAGAATAGAATACGTTTATTTTGTGCCATAAAAAGAAACATAGGTACAGCAAAGAGATAAAAATTAAAATCTAATATAGGTATGACAACAAAATAGGTCGTCACTCAGCATAATGTTGTTAGCACTCTTGCATTGTAGACTTCTCTAGGTATTTGGTAAGGAGAAAATCAGAAGGAATAGAAAAAATGGACTGAAAGATCGCTGTGCCCATCGGTTGTTCACGGAAGTTATTGAAAAAACTCTAAAAGAAAAAGAGGCTCTACTTTACGAACCTTTCGAGTGAATCAAAAGGAATCACTTAATAATTTTGTCAAATATTATTTTGAAATAAGCTGTAATATTTAAATCAAGCTCACGAGTTTTATTGATGGATCCATATTTAATTTCGTCAATACAACACATCTCAGTCATCGACCTCCCGCTGGGCTCAATAATGCTGCTTAATCTCCATTCATTCATTCGTTCTTTCATGCAAAAGGAAGCAATATTACATCGATTGATTGACAGATTGACGTTGTCACTTTTGTGATTCGAATTTCAAACGCCTGTCAAGAATGCTCACACGTGTGTCCCGCGATACACGTGTATTGTATTGACGACTGCGGAAAGACGAGTCAATTACCTATTCCGTGATTAAAGTACCAACGATTTTATTTTATATTCTGTAGCGAACGATTCATCTTGCGTTTGGTATTTATTTTTAGGCAATATTGCTTAAGGCTTTCAACAGTGTGTTACTTGTACGTATGGTTACTAAGTAGGTAATAGAAAAGATAATTAATTTAAATGTTAAGTCTGCACATTATCAATTGGTTTAAAACTTAATACGCTTGTAAAAAAGTAAAACGAACGGATATTGCCAGGCAATATATCTGCCAGCACAATCGTAGAAAAAGACGTCGGATATGAATTTTTAAAAAGGATTATGTATTCAAAATCGATTAAATAACCAATGAGGCGTATTCGGAAACAATATCACGTAGCATCGTGATTAAGTTTAGCGTGAGTCGAGCATAGCAAGCATTGTTGGGCTTTATAAAAAAAACCTATTAAAAAGCAAAGCAAATACGGCACGCGACCGCGACTTCCCGGTCCAACGGTCGGGCTTAAGCTCTGCACAAAGAATGCACTAGTTTTTTTCAACCCCCTTTGGAATATCCGTTTTTGTGCAAATCTTGCATCTATTGTGCAAGGAAACCGTTCGCGACTCAGAAAAAATGAGACTCACACCTGGCCAAGACGCCGCCGGCGTTCAAAACCAAAAGAACGTAACCACCGCTGAATGAGCGATCGTAAATCAACACTGTCCCTCTATAAATACAGGCATAACTTCTTAATACGGAACTGGGGTTGAACCGAATCCTTCAGACAATGCAGTCTTGAGCACACAAAGCACAAGACATTGAGTAACGAGACAGAATACGAGGGGATCCAATTTTTTTTTTGCAGAGCAAATGCAGGTGATGCTCTGTATATGTATAGAAATTGTAAAATTCAATTATTCGCCTATTGACAATACTGGAGCGGTTCTAATTCTGTTGCCATGTGAAAGAGTTTTTCGGGAGATAGGGTCGGGGTGCCTAGGGCAGAAAAACAAGCATTTGAGCTTATGGAGGGAGAGTCGCCGCGAGCTATAAAAAAACTGCCTATGAAAACTTTTAATGGTAGAACTTTGAAAAGTTATAATTTGAATCCGAAGAAACGAATTTTAGGCGCTGTTTAGAATGGCAACACTACAGTACGCTTCTTTAGCGTAAAATCATAGCATGTATCACTAATCCCGTAAGATAAAAATAATCATTCATTTGATGATACAGAAATTAAACGACTTCGAAGATTTTTGCTTACGTACGAGTCTTCTTGGCTGACGAATGTTTTTTTTTGTTTATTTACGTAATGGGTTGGTTTTTGTATTAGTTTTGTTTACCTGCAAGGGTAAAAAGGAGCGTAACATAGAATGTTTACTGCGAAAACACCAAGTGGTCTAGTCCCTTACCTTTGAATGTACAATATGAGCGCACCCTTACGATACCTTTCTTCTAAGAGGTGTCATAAAAAGAACCACTTTTGCAAATTGCCCATAAATTACTAGAATAATTGAATCCATTCAGAACTTACTCTATTACCCTATTAACTTGCCTAGTTACTTAGAAATGCAGTCATAAAAATTTATTGCACCTTCCTATTTATTTATTCCATCCACGCACAAAAGAGTATCGTTATTGTGTTTACCGAAAGTTTTAATAGTTTTATCTCTTTATTAAATTGAACTAAAACATTTTATAGGTGTGGAGTGCGATAGGACGAAGTGCGACAACATAAAACGATCGTAAACGTCTACTTCTATTATAGACCATTGGAACTTCCGAGGTACAAACAGATTTTAATGTTTCCGATGCATGTTGTCGCAGTATAAATAATTGTAACGCGATACGGTAGCATTGAATGAATTGTGGAACATTATAAAGTTGTAAAAGCTTTAGTGCCAGCCTACAGCCATCTGCTTTGCTAGAAGGGTCGACGGTAGTAAAAGACAAACGAGAAAAGGAGAACTAGTATTGGTAGATATTGGACGGACAGTCATACCCAGTGCTTGAAGACAGTCAAGCTAGACTTCAGTTCTTCATGACGCGATGGACCCTAGAGATTAGTAGACCAGATATACGAAAGTGATAAGAGATACGAAAGCAACCAAACTTTTTTTTGAACTCTTAGTCAACGAAGAGCAGTATACTATAATGAAAACTTTTAAATTTTTTAAAAAGTTATGAATGAATGCCGTGAATCTTTGAAGCCTAGGCTTTTGGGTAGAAAAACACTGAATGAACACTATAGTATACGTATAACAAATAGGTAGGTTAGACACTGTAATTAGGTAATACTTAGGCATTATCCTTTCCCAGCCAATACATTTAGAAGTAACACAGGTCAGAATCGGCCATTGTTGCACGGGCTATAAGCATACACCATGTGACTCACGTATCGCTTAGCATTTTAAACTGCTTTTTTATTTACAAACAAAGCACTGTAAGCCGGTTTACACCAAGAATAAATCAGACGTTTAGTCTAACTGATCTTTGGCATTCAAAATTAAAATAGAATAGTGCAATAAGTTCTTGGAAATGGTGATAGAAATCTCAGTGAATGTTATTACTTCTCAATATCTTAGATATGTCTTAGTTAATAGGTATAGACAGAGACTTATCCAACTGAACATGATATTATGATCACATTTGTCCCCAATACTGGTAACAGCTCAAGAAAAACCAATAACTTAAAAAAAGCACAACATAGCGTATTTTAATTTTGTCTCTGCGTAAACTGATGTTTGCGATAACCGTTGATTTGGTGTTGATAAACATCAGCAGCCTGGGTAAACCTCACCGGATGTAGGTACAGATTAATACTCGGTACGTAAATTGTAAGCTTTATGAATGTATTTTTATAATTCCGTGCCCTTACGAAGGAAGTGGGCAATGCGCGGCGAGTCAAAAATTATACGTGCATCCTAATTTTGACATTGACTCGGGTTGATAGCCCTGATGGCAACGTTTTGATTCATCATCATCATTTTCAGCCGTAGAGGTCTACCTAGATTTCTAGAGTAACCTCTTGTTCTTCTTGTGCAGCACCTAAAGGCCCTTACAAACCTTTACCTACTACTACCATTCCTGTAGTGGTTTTCCGTCCTACGATGCCAAAGTTTTCTTCCTAAACCTTAGTTTGTTTAAATCATTGCAATTACTAAAACCCTGTGCTCAAGTTGAAAAGAAATAACCGTAGAACAATCTACCTACTTGCTTATTTTTACATCTAGTAGAAAGATCAATTGAAAAAAAGAGAAGCATAAAAATTTAAGCCAACTAAAACATGCGGCTGTTTTTTACACGACTTGTTGTGACTGCGCAAGGATTAAAACGTTAGATTATCTAGAAATCCAAATTGAAGAAATTTGTAGTACTTCTGAGATAAGCTCAGACAGTACGTGCGTAGTGTGCGAACAGTACTACATACAGAGGGTTGCTTTAGTACTATGTAGATACAAATATGTACATATATATTGTTATGCTAAAGGGTGCAATACAATGTTTGTGTCCAGCAGACAGAATCGATCGTTAGGGAGACAAAGGGCACAGAATAAATAGTAGTTACGTACTAAATGTAGGTACTAATAGGATATGGGCGGAAGGGGAAAGGACAAACAAAGTATGTATAGGTATTTGATCAAATTAGTATCTTGTACACCAGTTCATTATGACGTAAACCGTTGAAAAAAGGGGTTTAAATACAAGCACCTATGCAAAAGACTCTTTAATTAAGATCGTAGTTTTGGAGAGAAAAGATTGTAGGCAGACTTGCATCTATTTTATACGAAATAACATTGAATAAGGATTTACAATGGAAGCTTTTACTTGAAGACTTGGTTCAGATACTCGCCAATATTTTTAAAATGTCTACGGTGAATTGTTGACATTTCTACTCTTATATCAAGCCAACGAATTCCTAAAACCAGTCCAATATTAACGATTCTCTCCACTTTCATTATCGTAAATTGTACAGTTTAAATAACTATGTTTTAAAACGGCATCTCATGCTTTTAGCTAAATCAATCTCTCACCCACATTTAGATAAATTTAAGCCATTTTAGATGTTATAATAATAAACAGACCTTTACATCTATTCAAGATGTGTTTATCAGCGAGTTGTGAAATATTTCCCATGCTCTCACTGCCTGAGAATTGAGGCCTCTAGAATTTATCCACACGAAAGCTTCACGCTTAGAAATGAGCTCTAAATAACAGAGGGTAGCTCATACTTCTACCAATTTTATTGTCCCACTCACTAAATAGTTATTCCGTGGTCCCACTGTAGGTAGGTACTAAACTCTTTGGACGTTTGAAACAGTCCGAAATAAAATAATCAAATTGAAACAAACTACGTACGGAGCTGTGACTTCGATGTCACATAAGGCTGATAATGGAAACCCGTGGTTCAAGGTCGATTGTATGAATAATTCAAGTTAGGTAGGTATACCTATTAATCGGGTGATTTTTACACATTTCACATAGCTACGGCGCGAGACTTAGGACCGGTATTCTTTGGATATGGGAAAAAGACTATAAATGAGTAAGGTAGGTGAAAATATCAATGAACAAGGTAGGTGTATGCATGCATGCGCCGCAGTGACCTGGGTGAGGTGGGTTGACGGATCAAAATTGCGTAAGAATTTGAAATGTTATTATGGAAGACTGTTATGGAGTATCAAGTAGGTCGAGCATAATTGCATAAGAATTTGAAATAGTTGATTATCTACGTAGATTGGGACATTCTGAAGGAAATTAAAGATTTACTTAGTTAGGTAGGTTTTTTTCTATTGGTCTACATTTTCAATAAAATATTCTATATTTTCCTTTCAATTTAGTACTCCTAACGCCATCTATGTATTGCAACTGCAAACGACTTTCATATTGAAAGCTACTCGCCGCTAGATGTCGCACCTAAGAGATTAGAAAAAAGCTCTACCTAGCGGCAGAAAAGTGAAACGGTTACTTACCAGCGCCATCTAGCGATGAGTAGCAGAATCACACCTGCTCGGCAACAATCCAAACAGCGCTATCTATCGAAGAACACTGCATCCAATTTCACATTTTGAAAATAACACTAGGCATATCGGTATCCACAAGATCGTGTATATTTTTGTTTTCACGTTTCACACGTGTTTTTCACATATATCCCATAATTTGGCACTAATAAAACATTTTTTGCACTCATTTTACACTTGCACATGTGGTATTTCATCATTGGTACTTTTATCTGAAACAATAATAACAACTTACTATTAATTATTTGAAAGTACCAACTTATTAGAAGGTAGGTACCTAAGCTACCTAGTTTGGCTATGAAACAAATATGTTACATCCTTTGGAAATGTTTAGGTTAGAATTCGGAGAAGAAAAAAGAAATCACTATAATAGACTATTTGGAATAGTTACAGGACTTTTCAATTCTGTTACATTTTACATGAAATTAAAATATATTTTAAGAATATAATGCTGGATATGTAATAAAGAAAATTGATTTAACTAGGAATTGGCTAATATACCGCGTCATACATACTAGGTCTAGACATAGGTACTACACTATCTAGCAGAAACCGGCCAGGAAGACATCACCATCATCAGCACCATCACTACCTAGAAGTTGATGTACAGGCCTGGTTTCTCTACTCAGCAGGTACCTACCTCCTCATATGAAACAGATTTGGCAACATTCTCATACATTAAGTAGGATATGTAACAGTTAATACAGTAATTTAACTCTGAAGAGAATGGTATGAAACAATAAATTGTATTTTTGAAGTATATTAGCAAAACTTTTGAGATGTTAAAATATTGTGTACACTCTTCCGCATTTCATCGACAAACTCAACTGGTAAAGGAGTATTTTATGGCTAAGCCTTTGTAGTCTATGAGCAACTGTATTATTTTAGTAAGAACATAATCATTATCATTCTGCATAGAATCAGAATGATTATGAATCTTATTACCACACTGTCATATTGAGTTCATGCATTAAAAATAGAAGTACATTCCAGTGCATATTTTAGAGTGTTTCAAAAGCAGGCCTAGTTACATAAAAATACTGATCATTGCACAAAATTAATGGGAATACCCGAAAAAGAGTGAGGTTGTGATGAAATAACCCCTTTTCCTTACTTTTGAATAGTCAAGGTGATTTGGTAGAGCATGTGCTAGATAATTAAGAAACTAAACTATAAAAATGAAGATCATCTATTCTATATGAATAAGAAATAACATGCAACACCATGTTATTAATTTGAACATTATTTTATACAGAAAAATTTAATATAACAACTCTTATGCACTGAATACGTACCACATTCACTTCATCCAACGGACCCTCGGTCCAGGATCCAAGACACTACACAGTAACAGGTGGGAATAAAATAACTTAATTCCAACCTCTAGCTAAAACTTAGAACCACTTTCGAAGGCACATTTTCCAACGAAATTGGACGAAACCAACCCCGCACACGTGTGGTTTTACTCCTAACACTATACTCTTGAAATATAATACTTCTACAAACCACTTGAGAACTGAAATAGCGAAATTAGCCTGAAAAAATGCAAGCACGTGCACATAGAAATGCACTAATATGCACCACGTATTTTTTGCTCTAAAACACAAAATCGACACGGGAAAACTTAATGCAGTGTCGGATTCACTGAAAAGCGCTATTATTTAGATTTTACAGGACATTTAGCACGTGAACTTTCTAACCAATTCGAATTACAGCGGCTGAAAAAACTACACAAAGAAAACATATGATCGATCGAACCGAAGTGAAGTGCACATGGAATGGATGAAATTGTCTACGGCTGTCAGCTGTCAGCTTACTGTCAGCAGAAGTTTTGATATGTGACAGTCAAAATGAGCAAATAAAAAAAGAAAGAACAGTTTACTAAGTTTATACACAGGCTATAATAACTTATTGAATGAAACTACAGAATGCCAGCCAGCATTTCTCAACATGTTCAATCATTAATGAACGGACGGGTGAATGGAAGAATCATAGCTGAATGCACAGAAAAAACACTCTTTAGGCCACTCATACAAGCTGAATGGTTTGATGCCTGGTTTTTTTACTGAAATAAACTTAATATCATAAAATGTTACTTACGTAATTTGGTTTTTTAGTGCCAAGTAGGAATTGTTTCGTGGACCTAGGATGCTGACAGCACTACCTGGAAAAATATTTTATAAAAATGTTTTGTGACTCAATTAATGAACATGCTCATTCCAAAGGCTTATGATTCAGCACACGAGTACTACCTTACCTACTTACTTTAACGACTTTTCAATAAATAATGTTAAATACTTGCTCTTTACAGCTTATTAGGTTTATAGTTTAGGTACATATCTAGTCACTGCTCATACAGTAACATTGGTACCGTATCCATTTGCACCTAGGTACCTATCGTTTAGTTTATTGTGTAGTGTAGGTTCGGTCAGTAGGTGGGTACCTACTAAAAACTACCTATTAAAAACTCTACTTACCGACTCGGTTTCCACCCAAAGGCTTTCAAATTCTTTTTCAAATTTGCCTACAATATTTGGATGTGATGTCACAATAACACTCTCATGGTTTGAAACCATTGCCTGAGTAGACCAGTTTAACGATCCAGACATAACGAAACCTCTGACTGGTTTCGGTTTCAGCTGTGGTTTTACCGAAGAGGTGTATTGGGCATGCACGTTAAGTTTTTCGGCGTATGCTTTTAATATGTTTTTTCGTTTAATGGCTCTGGGCCCGTCAACAACGCAAAATTTGTGGTGCATAAGTATGGATTTCTTATTAGTCTGTACTTGGATAAAACCTGAAATGAATAAGAAAATTAATTGATGGCCTATCGTAAAAAACACCTACCTACCTACACCAATTACGTAAAACAATGCAACCGCAAAGTAGGTACACATGTAGGTAGGTAGATGCCTAAAACACATAGGTACTAGGCTCTCTTTCAAACATACTAAATCAATGACTAAAAGGTATGTTTCTGAGCACTACAGGGTAATTCATTAATTCTTACATAATATAAATCAGAGTTTTTGTATGTACATAATAGATTCAAACTTACTATATTCCTTCAGCTTTTTTATTTGCGATGGTGGCGTATTTGCCATATCGCTGTCAACAACTACTCTTACTAAAACATGTTTCTGTCCCAGTCTTATAATTTGTTCGGCTATTTCATTACTTGTTATCAAATACATACAAACATCCAGCGTTTCCTTAGCTGACTTTATGTATTTAATCAATTTAAAGCAGTTCAACTCTCTGCTTTCACATATCGTTATATCTTTATTTGGTGGTACTCTTATCGTATGCCGAACTATGTCATCAGAGAATAGTATCACGTCGTTAATTTCTCTGTTTTTAATACTTATCAGCTCGCTACACGAATCATCAGTGATCACATCTGATTGGAAACACCTCTTTGGATTGAAGAAATACCTGTACAACTTCTTTGCAACTTGTGAAGCTACTAGAACTGTGGCCGTCGATGCCAATAAAAACTTTGCACTCTTCCAATTCATTTTGATTACTTAATCTAATTCATAAAACTAAGCTTTAGTCAACCACAATACCACAAATATAAATATTACTATCTTATCAAAAGTCCACCATAACGTCCACGCGACATTTCGCGAAAATTCACAATCAATGTTACTGGCGTTAAAGAATTTTGAACTACCCTCAATGGCACCATGTCATGATTTTCTTAGCTAGTTTATTGAATCACTCAAAAATCGTCTCGATTTTATTTTAATAGGGCCTTACCTATACTATGTTTATATACCTACGCATAAATTTACAAATTAAACGTACATATCTTTTATATAAATAGATTTCGATCAACATTTAGGTACATACATAGTACATAGACATACCTACCTATATGACCATTTCTTTCATTCACTCATTCTATCATAATTATACGAAAAAAAAATGGATCTAAAATCTAAAATAAAAAATGAATTTTCAGAAGATTGTTTTGAATTTTTCTGAAAATTCTGAATTATAGAATATCATTTTGTCCTAATGATTTTTTCTGTGACAAAATGTGAAGACCAAGTGAAAGTGTGAAGCTGTAGCAAGCAGTATCTTATGTGTCTCATTTGTATCCTAAAATTCAGAATTCTGATCTAAAATTAGAAAAGAAGCAGTAATGCCGAAAATACCGTACAAACCCGAGAAGTCGGGTGAAAATGAGGAGGACTACGAAATTGTGTCGTTTGAAGACTTTTGTGAGAAGTCTCCGGGGTCTAAAACAGATTTATTGACATTGAACGATAACATAAATTATCGTCTTTGTTTCGGCAAAGATAGTGCTGATTCAGGCTCTAAGCGCCCTGATCTTGGGGAATCCTCGCGTCTGGAGCAGACAGAGACCTCTCTCAGCGGTCCGAAGAATGTTAGCTACAAGAGGAGGTTGTCTAACTCATTTGCCCCGTTCGGGAAGTACAATGGAAAGGGTGGTAGGGCTCCGCTATTCAGTGGTGTTATACCAAAACCGAAGGAAGATGGCGAGCCATCTTCGAACAGAGAACATAGGTTAGTATAGTATTACTTTTTAAGCCTGTACCAGCATCAGCAAGCTGCTGGCCTTCCTGGAGAACGTCAGGTGGCTGGAATGACTGCCGCCACCTATCACGCTATAAAGGCCCATCCATGACCTAGTTGCAGAAACAAGTCTGCGGAACAAGTGAGTAGATAAAAGTTTTTTTTATTTTATGATAAAAGTAATGGAACAAGCTGATAGCTCACCTGATGTTAAGTGGTAACTTCTGCCTAAAACAATGCATTACCTCACAGAGCAAGTCCAATGAGGATGTGCCCTGTAAGGCAATGCACTGCGTCCATCACTCTGAGATGAGTATTACTTTTATCCTGCAAAAACTGTGCAGAACAATACATAAATACTACAAATGAATAACCACTGAGTGGTAGCCAAGATCTGATTACAGAAACTAGGTCATTTTGCTGAGAAACAGGCAGACAACATTTTCACTACATGAGTCTACATTGTTTATGAGTTCAATTGTTGGAACTCCTTGTTTTTCTGTGAGTAACACCCGAATACTGAAACGCTACTTTGATTAAGTTCATCTCTTCTTAATAGGTAAGATAAAAAAAGAAGTAGGGCAATTTTAAGTGGTGTTTAAGTTTTTAGTCACAGTTCAGTATCTGGGCGTAAGAGATTGGGTTTATTTTTAGTTTCATTTATCTTTTGTTTTGTATAAGATGTGTAATGATCTATGAACTATCTTTAAACAAACAATAGATAGGTATAAAAAGGATATCCATACCTTTATCACGTTTACTCAGTAAATAGTAATTGGACAAAATAGTGTTTAAACAGTTTCGTAAATATTTTTATTATATTACTATAAATAACGAAACGGGAATAAAATTGCTTTTCTTTGATGTAAGCTTTGTCACTAACACAACCATACATCTTTTCATCTAATAATCTTTTCATAATATCTTACCTTAATAACATGAATCTCAAAAGATTTTCGTGATTGTATGTGTTGAGAATTAATTGAAGTGTTTTTATTCTACTTAACTACCTATTTCTTTTAATTTAAGTAAACAAAGTCTCCTATATTATTATTCCTTGATGAAATGTCCTTCTCTACAGTATTACAGTGAGTGCATTGCAAACATTACAATATTAATCTTTTACATACTTTCAAAATAATAAAGATTGCTATTACATTACATACTAAAATTCCTACCAAATAACTGAACATGAAGTTATTCAATCATTTATCCGCTATCTAGTTTCCATCGTACAAGCTTTGCTTAGTTTGGGACTAGAAGGTGTTGTGTTAAGTGTCCGTGAATATTTATTTATTATTTCTCATGCATGCCTATTTCATTTGTATTTTATGTTTATAATATTGTGTACCTAATAGCACTACCATTGTATTTCTTTCCTTAGCCTCAAAGTTCTGTTAAAAAGAACAGTATCAGTTCTGTACAGATAATAAGTTTCTTAAATTTTTCTGAATACAATAAAGATTAATCTTCACAGATACGAACGTTTCTCGCAACGCCGTAACATACTCCAGCGGGGCTGGGACAGCATTCCTCGGATATCGGGCGTCATGGGAATCGTTCTAGCGTGCGTCGTATGCATTGCGACTTGGTGGGCCGTCAGCGGCGCTGTTGGGGGAAGCTGGGCCGATGCTCATTATCGGTAAAAACATATACACTAAAAGAGCAAAGATCTGACTATCATATTAAAACTAATGGGTCACCGACGCTGTAAGAGCTGTACTTACCCATTACCCTTATCCATTGCCCAACTTACCGCCACAGCGTCGCTGACCTGTCCCCGGTCAGCGACGCTGTGGCGGTAAGTTGGGCCGATCCAAAAATCTTACAACTTATGCTACTGAGCACCATCATTAGTCATCACACAGCTATAAAGAGATTGGACGTTATGGGTCAGTGACGTTGTGGAGGAAAAATGAGCCGACAAGCATTACAGTTAAAATAATAAAGATTTTCCGAGTGCAACATGGTTCTACTATAAGAAGGTTACTATTCTGTTGCACTGTATACCTTTTGACTACCCAATACATGGTTAATGCTATTTCAAAGAAATCAGATGTTGTGAATCTAGTCTCCATAGTCGAAAACAATAACATAATTTGAACTACCTAATTTGTAAAATTTCAGAAAACTTTGGGAACACGCCCATCCTGAGACTGTGAAAGCACCTATATCGCCTATGCAACTAGAAAAGGTAAGTTACACGCAATTTTTAATTACATCGTATAATATAATCGGTGAAGATTGACTAAGCAAGTCTAGCCATGAGCCCTTATCTTCTATACCTTCTTTACTCATTTAATTGTGAACATTTTAAACATTTAATATTTCAGGTGACAACTGAAAATCGCTACCACGACCACAACAACTTAAGCGTGAAAAACAGACTTAACTCAACAGATTCAAAGAAGAAGGAGTACAAGTATAATAAGAAAAGCTTCATCGAACGCCCAGCTGATGAGTTGAAAGCCGTTTGTGGGAAGATTACGGATAACTTGAAGTTTGACTGCTTTCCTCAAGGCGTGGCGAGTGAAGCCGAGTGCAAATCTAGAGGTGAGTGAAACTATTATTATATGGTGTGTGTGTGTAAAATTTCCATGAAAATTTATTAAGTACCCGCGACTTCGTTAGCGTCCCGTTGGATCCTGTTGATTTTCCGTGATAAAAAGTAGCCTATGTGTTAATCCAGGTCACGGACAATATATATTCCAAGTTTCATCCAAATCGGATCAGTAGTTTTTGCGTGAAACAGGAACAAACATACATCCATACATCCTTACAAACTTTCGCGTTTATAATATTAATAGGATTATTATATTACTTGCATTTTTCATACAGGATGTTGTTGGGCCACTTCCCCAACGAAAAACGTCCCATACTGCTTCTACCCTTCCCAATACGGCACCTATCAGTTCGTGAATATGACCGAAGACCGGCACTCTATGTCCGTGCATTACGAACGTGCACGTCCCTCTGACTACCCCGACGACTTCAGGATATTGAGAATGGACTTTAAGTATCTATCTGATGACGTGCTGCAGGTCAAGGTGAGGTCAAATATCAAGTGTCAAAGTGAGGTCAAGTGTCAAGAGTAAGGTCAAGTGTCAAGATAAGGTATTAGTTGCAATGTGAATGAGTGAGAAGAAGTATTTCGAGATGGGACAATAAGTTTCTGATGAGGTGTCAAAGAGAAGTGCCAAAAGGTCAACTAAAATATCAAGTGTGAAAGTGGGGTCAGGTGTTAAGGGTGAAAGCTTAAGCACACGGCGTTTTTATGAGCCGCCGTGTGCTTAGGCTCTAAGGTCAAGTGTCAAGGGTCAAGGCAAGGTCAAGCCAAAATGTGATTTGCAATGTGAATGAGTGAGCGCAAGTAGTTCGAGATGGGACAATAAGTCTCTAAAGAAGTGCCTAAAGGTAGAGTCACCTATAAAGATGAGGTCAATTTAAAGGCAAGTCTTATCATAAAACCTAAACCCAGAATAAACCTCTATGTTCGTATTCAAACCCACCTTTGTCACAAAATTATAAAATCGAACCCACAGCTTCCTGAGTAAGTAGTCACTACCAAAGGTATATCAAACCATTCTACACTCGTCTCCCAGTTCGTGATTGTCATTTGCTTATATCTACATCAGTTCTAGCTAATGCAGAATAAACATGAATGAATGATTTTTTGGCATGAATTAATGAATACACGTAGGTAAATGAATTGATTGTTCTTTCAGATATCCGACGCGGAACACAAAAGGTTCGAGCCAATGTACCCTGAGATAGCAATGGTTCCAAAAACACTGACCAAGGCGAAATACAGAGTTGTGGTCGAGGGTTCTCTGACAGGATTCAAAGTTATACGGAACACTGATAATGTTACCATGTGAGTATAAAATTAAATGCTATTATTATGATTGCTCTTGAAGGTCTGATCCTTTTTTGATCGGATTTTTTTTATTTTTCTGTTCTGTAAAGAATAGTCCAACTCATATGGGCCCACCATAAAACACTGCTTTTGAACTAGAGCTAAGCTACGTAGCTAAGGTTGTGTTTGAAATCCACCAATAGAGATCGTTTGTTTTCATATTAAGGCGACGGGTAATGTCAGACAACCTTCTCGCTCGCACATTTCACACATTTTTGAAGATATAATGTAACTAAATGTAATTATGTGAAATGGCAGATCGTCAGGGTCGAGAGAATAACAATGCAAAGGTTCAGTAAAAATATCACATTGATCCAAACCAGTTTTTCAACCAAAAAAACTTGTACCAATGCGACCAATTTTAGTGCACATTTTTTAGTTGGAAAACTTGTTTCTAGTAGAAGCTACGTAGCTTAGTTTAGTTCTGGTGGAATGGAAAAGTACCATAAGATTTTCATTCTTTAGGTACAAATACCTTTTTGTATAAAACGACTGAAAATACATCACTTGAAATAACAATAATTTATCTTAAAATCATGATCTTTTTATATAGGTTTTCAAAGAAATGAACCTAAATAATATTGTTTTTTCAGTTTCAACGCCCAAGACGTGGGTGGCCTGATTCTATCAGACAAGTTTCTTCAACTATCCGCCATCTTGCCAACTGATCACGTGTTCGGCTTGGGCGAGAAACGGGCGAGATTCATGAACGATATGAATTGGAATACTTTCGCTATATTTAATAGAGATAGGGTTCCAGCCGAAGGGGTGAGTAATCCTACTCCTACTAATATTATAAACACGAAAGTTTGTATGATTGTATGGATGTTTGTTACTCTCACGCAAAAACTACTGATCCGATTTGGATGAAACTTGGAATATATATTGTCCGTGACCTATATTAACATATAGGCTACCTTTTATCCCGGAAAATAAACGGGATCCAACGGGACGCGAACGAAAACGCGAGCGGAAGCTAGTGAATTATATTGATCTATATATTCATTTCTCATTTGTTCTGTAAATATCCTTTTTTTTAGCTAAATCTATACGGAACGCAACCTTTCTACATGG
The DNA here is from genome assembly GCA_918843925.1 of Eulithis prunata. Classification (NCBI taxonomy): domain Eukaryota; kingdom Metazoa; phylum Arthropoda; class Insecta; order Lepidoptera; family Geometridae; genus Eulithis; species Eulithis prunata. The sequence goes on along the minus strand of OU974019.1, from coordinate 1,263,855 downwards.
CAGTGGAACATAATGGAAATGCGCATGGAACGCTACTTGTCAACTCTAATGCAATGGGTATATATTTTTATAATTCTTGAGTGTATCTTTTAATGCCCACGATTTCTCCCGCAATCGCCAGCTATCCTCTAGAGATCCCTATGTACATTGTACAACAATTTCAGATGAGAATATATTACTCATGTTTCATACTTTTTAGGGCGTGATTTTGACTAGTCGAGTTTTAGTTTTTGAACTTATTTTTTGTACCCTGTAATTCCTTGGATATGATTTAGAGATTTGGAATAGGCTTGCAGCACCTATAACATCCTCTCAGCCTAGTCGGTTCCACAGGAAAGACAGGTCAGGTTCTTGGCCGCGGGTTTCCTAACGATGTTTTCCTTCACCGTTTGAGATCACATTTTCCGAATAGAAAAAATCCATGGGTGTACCAGATTTCGGTGTGAGTAATTTAGTTTTTTTTTTTCAAATGAAAATCACAAAATGCCGCTTGACGTGGAACTATGAGACATTACTCTAAATACATCTTTTTTTTTAATATATTTTTAGATATAGTTCTACAACCAGCGCCGGGTATAACATACCGCACAACAGGAGGAATTCTAAACTTCTTCATATTCCTGGGTCCGTCGCCAAAGGAAGTAGCAGCTCAGTACACGGAGCTCGTCGGTAGACCTTTCATGCCGCCTTACTGGTCACTGGGATTCCATCTTTGCAAGTAAGCAGATGATCGAAAAGATAGGCTTCACAGCTCAGTTGGTAATAGCTCTGCCTTCCGCACTGTGGGTTTGATCCCCACTAAGAGCAAACATTTGTGTGTGCCCAACATAGCCGTCATGATAGCCGTCTTAGTCGGTTCAATTCATGATAAATGCATGGCAAAAATTTTAGTGCTATTGAGAACAGAATCGGGTTCAATGTGTAATATTTTATCATTTGTTTACAGATTCGACTATGGCGATTTGAATACAACAAAAAATGTTTGGAAGTCCAACAGAGACGCTGGCATACCTTTTGTAAGAGCATGGCTTTAGACCAATATGAATAAGACCACTAAACTCATAACTCTTCTTTTGTTCTTTGGTTTTTGACGTTATCTGGCGCCAAAAAACCGCGTCTCTGCTAAGCAGACTGCACGGAAGCAACAACATCCTGACTATTATTGCTAATTGTCATCTGGATGCGGTTCCAAATCGCTATTACTTAAAAATTACCAACCCAGTTTAATAAGTTATTCGGTTACTAACACAATATGGACCAATTGGTCTGAATAAATAATGTAAATTAATTTGTTCCGCGTTGGGTAAAAAGAGGCATTTTCTCAGATGATGGATATATTTTCAGGATGTACAATGGAATGATATTGATTACATGAAGGACCACAACGATTTCACGTACAACACTGAGAAGTACGGTGGCCTGCCTGAGTTTGTTAAAGAATTGCACAATGATGGCATGCATTACGTTATTATTATCGGTAAGTTTCTACCAATAGATACAAACACTAGCCGTTCTACCCTTTAGAGTGTGACGTTTCAAAATTCCCTTCTTAGTGCACCCCTACACTACATAAGGATACTACCTTCCAAATTTCATACCTCTAGGACTTATAGTTTAGGCTGTGCGTTGATTCTCTGTCAGCTTCAAAAGAGTTTTATATATATTGATGACTAGCCGTCTCCCGCGGCGTTGCTCGCGTTAGAGTGTGACTTTTCAAAATTCCTTTCTTAGTGCACCCCTACACTATATAAGGATACTACCCTCCAAATTTCATACCTCTAGGACTTATAGTTTAGGCTGTGCGTTGATTCTAAGTCAGCTTGAAAAGAGTTTTATATATATTGATATTGATGATGATGATATTGCACCTATTTGGATGTTGTTGTGTTTACCTATGATTGTTGTGTGTGTGTCAGTGTGTAGTGTACTAGTGTACCCGTTGAATTACAGAATGCAGGGGAGTGGCTGAGTAGCCTTTAAATCTTCAACTTTTGACAATTCTGCGTCACTCTTATCTCGTCCTCACTTCACATTTCCACCGAAAACATTCACAATAAAACCTTCACAACACAATCTGCACAAGATTCAAAGTGTCAAACACGCACAAGAGTTGGCGGTGGAAATGCAAATCGATATCTTCACAGAGTTGTTTGTGTTTTATTGTGAATGTTTTTTAGTGGTTATGTACAGTCAGAGAGATACGACGAGTAATAGTCACGTAGAACTGTCGAAACGTTGATAATAAGAATGTGCGTTTGGTCAACAGCATTACCATAGATGCAATAGTTCAAAAAATTATACAAAATGCCGAAGTGTTTTTCTTTAGATAGCAAATCTGTTCAACCATTTTCAAGTTTGAATGTACTATAATTATTTTGTATGAACTTATTTTAGACCCTGGTATTGGCGCGTCAGAAAAAGCCGGTACCTACCCGCCTTTCGATCGCGGGTTGGAAATGGATATCTTTGTCAAAAACTCTACAAACCAACCGTTTATAGGGCAGGTATGTTCATGTTTCTAACCAACTTCCAAAAAATAAGACATTGCTTGTATTCTGCCAGAGGCTGATCGCGACTTTATCCGCATGGACTAAGGTTTTCCGTAGTAATATATTTTCCCGTGTTAAACTAATAAAATAAACAATTTCAGCATCTCCTTTCTTTCTTTCCTTTTACCATGCATTTTTTTATTTAAAATTTTATGAAATTCCTAATAAAGTTATTAGTTAAAATTACTAATACTTATTACTTAAGTTATTAAGTATTTAGGGTTATTTATACTAGGAAATACTTAAGTACTTTTTCCACTTGAAATATTTCATAGACACTCTCTTACAGGTTTGGAATACAGGACATACGGCGTTCCCCGACTTTACTCACCCCAATTCAACTGCTTACTGGTTGGAAATGATGACTGACTTCCACAAGAAAATACCGTACGATGGTGCTTGGATTGTAAGTAGTGTCAGTTATCGCGTATAGGCCCCGACACAGTTTAATAGCTCTTAGCGAAAGTGGAGGGGAGCATCGAGGTATATTTCGTTCCTCCTATATAAAAATAATATTCTAAAAAAAAGAAAAAACATTTAGTCTATTGATTTTCTTTTTTAAGTTTACTTTTTATTATTCTAGGACATGAACGAACCGTCAAACTTCGCCGATGGTTCAGTGTATGGCTCGTGCGCCATTGAAACCCTACCCTACCGTCCTCACACAAGTGACCCCGTGCTCCAAACCCACACACTTTGTATGGAAGCCAGCCATTACGCCGGGAGACATGAGGAGATTCACAGCTTGTATGGAATAGCCGAGGCTCAAGCTACTAATTTGTAAGTTCCATTTTGGTCAACATTTGGCCTTTGTTTATGCATTTGAGGGGTTACTCATGACCAACGTTTTCAATCTTTAATGGCGCGTTTAGATTAGGCAGTGGGCAGGGAAGTAGGATAAGCCTCATCTAAACACGATAATGCCTCTGTTCCGGCTCGCGCCCATGTTCATGCCCTTGCTTCCTCATAAGAATAAAGGCGATGTTGCTGTGGCAATAATTCCCGAATTAATCGCGGCAATAATGCCGGCAGCGGCATCAACTTTGTGAACGCTACATAAAACTCATATATTCGTTTGGGAGTAGAAGGCGTTGTGTTAAATGTCCGTGAATATTTATTTCATTTTATATTATCAATAGTGCACTATCAGAGATCCGTGGCAAACGTCCGTTCATAATATCCCGCGCTACATTCGTGGGTTCGGGACAGTACACGGGACACTGGAGCGGAGACATTACTAGCGACTGGCACGATATGAAGATGACTATACCGGGTGAGAATAGTTTATAAGGTAGCTAGTTTAACTTTTGGCCAAGGTTACAGAATGAATAAGTGTTTCGAGAAACTTTTATAAAGGTGAAAAATAAAGGTTTTTCACATTTTTTATAAAATGTTGTAACATGTTTCATGTTTCACCTCACTGATCACTTTGAATCGTTATAAGGTTTTGTATGAGTAGGTATACCTAATTTTTTTTTATTCTGTTGGAGCTACATGTACTCTAAAATACAATCATATTCAAACGTTGACAGATAGTGTTGCCCGCTTTTTCAGCAGCTAATATGACTAATGTGACATACCAACTAATGTGGCTAACCAAAAATTCTAAAATTAATTGTTTTTTTATTGCAAAATCAATGTGAGCCTAGTGGTGGGTGTTCTGTTAGTTTTCTAATCAAAACATTTGCAAAGTATTCAGCCTAAAATAATATTTTCTCATTTACAGAGTTGCTAAGCTTCAGCCTCTTTGGCATTCCAATGATGGGGGCGGATATTTGCGGGTTCAATGGTAACACAACCCCTGAGTTGTGCAAACGGTGGATGCAACTCGGAGCTTTCTATCCGTTTAGTCGGAATCACAACACTAATGAGGCTATTGTAAGTTAATTAAGTAAATATTCATGGATATGCATCACAGCGTCGTCTCGGTTTCGACTTATATTGCTGACTATACAGTACAACTTGCATATATATTTTATTCCAACACAGTATTTAACATTATATTATACTAGCTGATATCCCGGACTTCGTACGCGTGCGAAACTTTCCACCAAAATATCTGTCACCAGCATACGATGGACTACGTATCAAATGGCTGCTTTTGGCTTAGAAAGTTCAAGCTTAGATACATCTAAGAATCCACGTCTTTGATTTCAATAAAATATTGTCTATGTTTTAATCCTGAAAAAGGGCTTCCGAATGGTATAAGTTTCATTGAAATTTGTCCAGTAGTTAAGGCGTGATCCGCGAACAAGCAGATAAACTCGAGTTTCGTTTATTTAGTAAATCTGCATATATTAGTTTATCCATAATTTTGGCTTTTTACAGTTTTATAATAGTAACTAGCCGTCTCCCGCGGCGTTGCTCGCGTTAGAGCGCGACTTTTCAAAATTCCTTTCTTAGTGCACCCCTACACTATATAAGGATACTACCCTCCAAATTTCATACCTCTAGGACTTATGGTTTAGGCTGTGCGTTGATTCTCTGTCAGCTTCAAAAGAGTTTTATATATATTGATTATTGATTTATTGATGATTGATAGTAATTTCGTTGTATATTTCCAGCCACAAGACCCAGTGAGTCTCGGTCCGTCCGTGGTAGAAGCGAGTCGCAAATCTCTTCGGATCCGTTACCGGTTCCTTCCGTATTACTACACTCTGTTCTGGAGGGCGCATTTATACGGAGATACTGTCACTAGGCCTCTGTTTTTTGAGTAAGTTAAATCGTTTGCTCACAGAAAGAGCTTTATAATGTCATTTTTTTTTACTTTTTACTGATTTGGACCTTGACCTACAACCTAACCTACCTACAAGTGGTTAAAGTTCATTTCACACTGACAACAATAAAACTCGTGAAAAGTTTATCCACATACAGGTGTAACAAAACAATCCTCTATATATAAATCGTTTGCAACGCTTTGTACATCTGTTTCGCTCAACTGTTTCATGTGTATTTTGTAAATACTGTATTAGTTGTAATTTTCTTTGTGAATAAACTTTTTTTTACACAATAAATAACTTATAATTAGGTGGGCTTAATGCTATAAGCATTTTCTGCCTGGCGAAAGAATGGATGGCCATTGACGTAGCCCGTTTCTGAGCAAACATATTTAGTACTTAGATTAGATAATAAAATAAAATACAAAGGGAAACAAATGACATGAAGAAGAATATAGTTTGAATTATTTTTTTAATTCTATTTTATTTCCAGAATGCCAGAACAAGCGGACCTTCACTCCATCGATGACCAATTCCTCATAGGTCCTTACATGATGATCAGCGCCATCTTAGAAAAAGGAGCCTCATCTCGTAAGGCGCAGTTCCCCAAACCGTTTAGTTGGTACAAACTGAACGGTGTAGTGAGACTGACAGTTGCAGATATTGATGAAGAGAACTATGTCTCTGTTAGGGTAAGTTGTCTAATGCAGGGGGAAGAAGAAATCCAGAACTGTGGAACAATGCGTATATATTAAAATAATTAGGTATAAGCACAGCTTGCCAGTATGGCTGCCGGGAAAAGAGAACGAGCCTTTTTTTTTTTTTTTCGAACGGATTAAAATGCTGTTGTAATTGTCTGACGATTGCTGACAGCGTTACCGGACTACTGGTGAGTGCTGAAGGCTCTCGACCATATCAAATGGTTTGGTGGGCAACAAACGCAAGGGCACCACATAGGTACGGACCTCGGCTTGGGCTTTTGCCAGATTGGGAGGGAAATGATCGGAGAGGGGAGGACGAGCCGCGGGCATGAGTCGCCTTTTATATGCCGGAACAGCGCCCTACAGTGGCAACTGTCTAAACTAACTCGTTAGGTAGGTAGTCTAGTTAGTATTGTATAACTCGAAAGATTATTAGGTATCAACTTAGTTCAGCCGTTGAAGCACAGATGGTGCTGTGTTCAACATAAGTTTATTTCCCTTCCGTTTTGTATTTGCTATTGGAGAATGTTCCACATTGATTGTCAGTTCTGCGAGCTATGTGGCCTGCCCATTGCCACTTCAGCATTAGTATTCTGACAGCTATATTGGTCTATAAAATTAAATACTTACTCAAGTGTTTTTCAACCTTTTTGTTACGTTAACCTCTTTAGAACATAAAAAGCATTAATTATGCTGATCATCATCCAATCCTAAAGTAAGAACGTAGGAATAAGTTCGATTTTACTTCTCCATCATTTTTAGTAGTCATCGAATAATCAGCGCCATCTATCGATCCCATAAAAACTATTTTTATAATAAAATGAGTGTGACTTGTTATTTCAGAGTGGTGCAGTGATTCCTTTGCAAGAGCCTTCATCTCGTGGTCCGGTGTCTACAAGCAACACTCGCAGCTCGCCCTTGCAGTTACTGATAGTACCCGACGCGGCGCTACACGCATGTGGCGAGATCTACTGGGACGATGGCGATAGTATTAGTAAGAACGAGGCTTTAGCAAGCAAGCTCGTATGAGCTAGTGGCCAACTCTGGTGACATAGTTTTTAGGCCGCCTGAAGGCCTTCGTCATGGCTTAACGACTGCCGGAACCATCAGTTTAACGTGCCCTCCGAAGCACGGAAGCGCTTAGATGTAAATGCCACTAACGGTCACCCATCCAAATAGTGACCGAGCAGAACGTCGCTTACCTTAGATAATCGGGGAAAATTGACTAAGCAAGCTGCGTCACGAGGGCTTCGATCATGTTACGATGATGAATCAGATCACAAGAATCATTTTGTACTCTTAAGGCGAATGAAGATATACATAAGAAAGAACGCAGCGGAACAGATAGATATTCCCTTCCACTTTCACTAAGAGCTTTTAAACCGTGTTGGTATCGCGGCCTATAAGAATCAATTCAAATCAGCTCTTGTACTTCGAACAAATCCAATGTAGGTAACTGATCTTACCAATGTTTTTCCCCACAGATAGCTACCAAGAGAAGAAATACAGCCACATCGAGTTCCACCACAACGGCACAGAATTCCGAAGCACTGTCCAATGGTGGGGTTTCGGAGTACCATCTGTCAACAAACTCCTCTTCTTCAACCAACCTCCTATCAAATCTATCAACATTAACTCACAAAATTGCGAAAAACCCTGCGAATTCTCATACAACATGCAAACAAGAGTTTTAGAACTAACGGTCAATCTATCTCTTGATAAACAATTTGTTGTATCATTGATTTACAAGCCAAAGAATATGTTTAAAACCGGAGGTGTTATGCCTGGGTACGGTTGACTTTAGATATAACTCTTTTGTGTATTATCCATGGCACGAATCCTGTTGTGCACTACGCCCTTAGAAATATGTCAAATTATAGGCAGAGGTAATTGCTTATTATCAGGTGGGCCATTATTTTCTCTCATAGAAAAATCTATTGCCATCTTACCAGTGGATAGTGACAGTGACAGGACTAATTTTAACCTTTGCTGTGCCGGAATGCAGATCCATTTCTATTGTGTCTAGAATTCGGGATCCCAGAGGTTAAATTAATAATGTTATTCTAAGTTAGTAAAATCCAGTCAAAATGTCAATGAGTGGTTAATTTAATAATTATTTATATGGCCGTTACGGAGTCTAATATTTGTGTATAGTTAAAAAGGTAGTACCTAGATACCAATCTATCGGTATTCTACAAATAAATAGTTTTTTGAAAGTACTTCTATATAAAAATAATTTACCGTGTGTTTAAGTAGCCATAGGAATAATATTTACAGTTTTTGCAAAATATGTTATTTATTTTGTTTTTTTTATGTATCTTTTGTTTTTTTTTGTACAAAGATCCGATTTTGATGTGTTTAGGTGAACATAGGTACTTTTTTACAAAAGTATTTTTATTTTGTAGTTTTTTTTTGCTCGTTTTGAAATATTTTTTTGTGATGATACTGCCATTAATGTTTATATAACCAATGAATTTAGTAATGTACACCACTTATTTGTGCCAAATTTGAGACAAATTTGTTTGGTGCATATTTTTTACAAAATGATTTTTGTTTACTCGTAATCAAGTTATATCTAGAGATTTGTATAATTGTTTAAGTATTAAATTATAAGAACAAATGAATGCTTTTGGTATAAAAGCCTAAAGCAGTTTTAATCTTCGAAGGGGAAATTCAGTACTAAAAGCAATGGTTTGTAGTATTGTTACGAGTCAATTTACATGAATTAAAATTGTTAAAAATAATTGTTTTATACCTAGAATAAGTCCTAAACAGTTTCATTCAACTGAGTTTTATGTCAATTTATATTATTTACTGTGCCACGCTTTGCAGTTCTGATAAAAATACAGTTGTCAGTGCAGTAGGTAGTGTGATTTTGCAATATCATTTTTTGCTTTTGTTCTAAAACTACTGTAAAGTCAGCAATGACAGTTTTCTATTGAAATCTATGCTTTGTCTGTGTTATTTTACTTTTATTATTAAATGCAAATATATCCTTTAGATTTGTAACTAATAATAGTAAAATAGGTTTAGATATATTTTGTTTGAGATCTCAATATCATTTGTCCGATTGTTTCTAAAGATGTGATAAACTGTAGTGTATGATGCCATACTTGAAACTTTGTTTATAGTTATAAGAATGCACTATTAAAGACTATGACGCACATTTTATTGCTTTTATTCCAAAAATAGACAGACCACTGAGCATGTACAATTATTAGTTATATCTTAACTGAAGAAACAATAAAAGAAATCTCACTAGTCCAGTCGACTGAACAAACGAGAAAAGAAATCTCAGTAGTTCAGTCAATTAAACTGGACAACTGAACTAGAAGGAATAGACGGTATTTAATAGGTATGTAGGTTATTTATAGGAACTTTTATGGGTCTGTAGTACAGGTAAAAAATTGAGTCTCGCTAACATTCATAACACTTTATTTTGACTAATTTAGTAACAATTAAATAAAACAACTACATCACGCCTCATCCTTCTCAACATCACTTTTCAAAAAGATTTCATATTTCTCCTCCGTCATCAACTCTTCTAACTCTTCAGGCTTTGTCAGTTTTAGCTTGAACAGCCAACCTTCGTCATAACAAGATGTGTTTATGAGCCCAGGCTTATTTTCTACAAGACTATTCTTTTCCGTGACAACACCAGTGACAGGGGAGTAGATTTCACTAGCTGCTTTAACACTCTCCAAGGCACCACACTCCTCATCAGCTGTCAATTTGGTGCCTGGATCTGGTAATTGAGCAAAGACAACATCGCCAAGAGAATCTTGGGCATATTTACTGATGCCGACAGTTCCTATTCCTTCATCGACTGTTACCCATTCATGTCGGTCCGTGAACTTCTTGCCGATGGTGCTGTATCTGTGGCGTAACTCGCAGTATGACTGTCTGATGTTGGATTGCAGGAGGCGTTGGTTCGAGATGTATTGTTTTGTGGCTTGAAAAAAGTATCTTTGGAGAGCCATAATTGTTCTGAAAATTAAATAAAAATTAACATAAATAAAGAGTGAAAGAAATATTGTACAACCAAATCATATTGTGACCTTTATGATTTGGATAAGTAGGTAAGGTCTGATTTTGTCTATAATATTAATGCTACAAAACATTAATATTATAGACAAATTATTATTATATTATAAAGTTAGTTTACTACCTATATAGAGCCAAGCATGGCTAAGAGGATTGTTAGCTATTTTATCACTTATGTTACGCCATAGGTACCTACCTACCTAATGGATTTTTGATATTACTCAGAAAGATAATTCATAATCAGACATTTAAATTACTGAATGCTTTCAAGGTATACAAGACAATGTAAAATCCTAGAGCATTATTACAGCACAAATAATTTTATAAATAAACATGAGATAAGACAGTGATAAAACTTGGACTAGTGATCTTCTTATTGTATCTATCAGGTACCTTCATGTCTACAAAGTATTTTTTTGTCAAGTGGTTCCTTATTTTACCATTTAAAGGTTTTTCGGCCACTTAGGTATCTAAATCACTGCCGTAATACACCAGACCATAGAATATCCTAACCAGCTAATACTAGAGCGAGTGAGTATGGTTCTAGTATTCTGAGATGTAATTCTACATACCCTACTGTAGGTAAGATGAGGCCAGTAAGATTATGCGAAGTCGCAAAGTATTTTTAACTACCCGGGGAACCGATTACCTACCCCCAGAGGCCCAGACCATTATGGATATTATTCTATGTCCCAGATAAAGTAGGTAGAAGGTACCGGTGTAAGTATTGTAAGTAGTCAGCTTCAAAAGAGTTTTATATATATTGATGACTAGCCGTCTCCCGCGGCGTTGCTCGCGTTAGAGTGTGACTTTTCAAAATTCCTTTCTTAGTGCACCCCTACACTATATAAGGATACTACCCTCCAAATTTCATACCTCTAGGACTTATAGTTTAGGCTGTGCGTTGATTCTAAGTCAGCTTGAAAAGAGTTTTATATATATTGATATTGATGATGATGATATTGCACCTATTTGGATGTTGTTGTGTTTACCTATGATTGTTGTGTGTGTGTCAGTGTGTAGTGTACTAGTGTACCCGTTGAATTACAGAATGCAGGGGAGTGGCTGAGTAGCCTTTAAATCTTCAACTTTTGACAATTCTGCGTCACTCTTATCTCGTCCTCACTTCACATTTCCACCGAAAACATTCACAATAAAACCTTCACAACACAATCTGCACAAGATTCAAAGTGTCAAACACGCACAAGAGTTGGCGGTGGAAATGCAAATCGATATCTTCACAGAGTTGTTTGTGTTTTATTGTGAATGTTTTTTAGTGGTTATGTACAGTCAGAGAGATACGACGAGTAATAGTCACGTAGAACTGTCGAAACGTTGATAATAAGAATGTGCGTTTGGTCAACAGCATTACCATAGATGCAATAGTTCAAAAAATTATACAAAATGCCGAAGTGTTTTTCTTTAGATAGCAAATCTGTTCAACCATTTTCAAGTTTGAATGTACTATAATTATTTTGTATGAACTTATTTTAGACCCTGGTATTGGCGCGTCAGAAAAAGCCGGTACCTACCCGCCTTTCGATCGCGGGTTGGAAATGGATATCTTTGTCAAAAACTCTACAAACCAACCGTTTATAGGGCAGGTATGTTCATGTTTCTAACCAACTTCCAAAAAATAAGACATTGCTTGTATTCTGCCAGAGGCTGATCGCGACTTTATCCGCATGGACTAAGGTTTTCCGTAGTAATATATTTTCCCGTGTTAAACTAATAAAATAAACAATTTCAGCATCTCCTTTCTTTCTTTCCTTTTACCATGCATTTTTTTATTTAAAATTTTATGAAATTCCTAATAAAGTTATTAGTTAAAATTACTAATACTTATTACTTAAGTTATTAAGTATTTAGGGTTATTTATACTAGGAAATACTTAAGTACTTTTTCCACTTGAAATATTTCATAGACACTCTCTTACAGGTTTGGAATACAGGACATACGGCGTTCCCCGACTTTACTCACCCCAATTCAACTGCTTACTGGTTGGAAATGATGACTGACTTCCACAAGAAAATACCGTACGATGGTGCTTGGATTGTAAGTAGTGTCAGTTATCGCGTATAGGCCCCGACACAGTTTAATAGCTCTTAGCGAAAGTGGAGGGGAGCATCGAGGTATATTTCGTTCCTCCTATATAAAAATAATATTCTAAAAAAAAGAAAAAACATTTAGTCTATTGATTTTCTTTTTTAAGTTTACTTTTTATTATTCTAGGACATGAACGAACCGTCAAACTTCGCCGATGGTTCAGTGTATGGCTCGTGCGCCATTGAAACCCTACCCTACCGTCCTCACACAAGTGACCCCGTGCTCCAAACCCACACACTTTGTATGGAAGCCAGCCATTACGCCGGGAGACATGAGGAGATTCACAGCTTGTATGGAATAGCCGAGGCTCAAGCTACTAATTTGTAAGTTCCATTTTGGTCAACATTTGGCCTTTGTTTATGCATTTGAGGGGTTACTCATGACCAACGTTTTCAATCTTTAATGGCGCGTTTAGATTAGGCAGTGGGCAGGGAAGTAGGATAAGCCTCATCTAAACACGATAATGCCTCTGTTCCGGCTCGCGCCCATGTTCATGCCCTTGCTTCCTCATAAGAATAAAGGCGATGTTGCTGTGGCAATAATTCCCGAATTAATCGCGGCAATAATGCCGGCAGCGGCATCAACTTTGTGAACGCTACATAAAACTCATATATTCGTTTGGGAGTAGAAGGCGTTGTGTTAAATGTCCGTGAATATTTATTTCATTTTATATTATCAATAGTGCACTATCAGAGATCCGTGGCAAACGTCCGTTCATAATATCCCGCGCTACATTCGTGGGTTCGGGACAGTACACGGGACACTGGAGCGGAGACATTACTAGCGACTGGCACGATATGAAGATGACTATACCGGGTGAGAATAGTTTATAAGGTAGCTAGTTTAACTTTTGGCCAAGGTTACAGAATGAATAAGTGTTTCGAGAAACTTTTATAAAGGTGAAAAATAAAGGTTTTTCACATTTTTTATAAAATGTTGTAACATGTTTCATGTTTCACCTCACTGATCACTTTGAATCGTTATAAGGTTTTGTATGAGTAGGTATACCTAATTTTTTTTTATTCTGTTGGAGCTACATGTACTCTAAAATACAATCATATTCAAACGTTGACAGATAGTGTTGCCCGCTTTTTCAGCAGCTAATATGACTAATGTGACATACCAACTAATGTGGCTAACCAAAAATTCTAAAATTAATTGTTTTTTTATTGCAAAATCAATGTGAGCCTAGTGGTGGGTGTTCTGTTAGTTTTCTAATCAAAACATTTGCAAAGTATTCAGCCTAAAATAATATTTTCTCATTTACAGAGTTGCTAAGCTTCAGCCTCTTTGGCATTCCAATGATGGGGGCGGATATTTGCGGGTTCAATGGTAACACAACCCCTGAGTTGTGCAAACGGTGGATGCAACTCGGAGCTTTCTATCCGTTTAGTCGGAATCACAACACTAATGAGGCTATTGTAAGTTAATTAAGTAAATATTCATGGATATGCATCACAGCGTCGTCTCGGTTTCGACTTATATTGCTGACTATACAGTACAACTTGCATATATATTTTATTCCAACACAGTATTTAACATTATATTATACTAGCTGATATCCCGGACTTCGTACGCGTGCGAAACTTTCCACCAAAATATCTGTCACCAGCATACGATGGACTACGTATCAAATGGCTGCTTTTGGCTTAGAAAGTTCAAGCTTAGATACATCTAAGAATCCACGTCTTTGATTTCAATAAAATATTGTCTATGTTTTAATCCTGAAAAAGGGCTTCCGAATGGTATAAGTTTCATTGAAATTTGTCCAGTAGTTAAGGCGTGATCCGCGAACAAGCAGATAAACTCGAGTTTCGTTTATTTAGTAAATCTGCATATATTAGTTTATCCATAATTTTGGCTTTTTACAGTTTTATAATAGTAACTAGCCGTCTCCCGCGGCGTTGCTCGCGTTAGAGCGCGACTTTTCAAAATTCCTTTCTTAGTGCACCCCTACACTATATAAGGATACTACCCTCCAAATTTCATACCTCTAGGACTTATGGTTTAGGCTGTGCGTTGATTCTCTGTCAGCTTCAAAAGAGTTTTATATATATTGATTATTGATTTATTGATGATTGATAGTAATTTCGTTGTATATTTCCAGCCACAAGACCCAGTGAGTCTCGGTCCGTCCGTGGTAGAAGCGAGTCGCAAATCTCTTCGGATCCGTTACCGGTTCCTTCCGTATTACTACACTCTGTTCTGGAGGGCGCATTTATACGGAGATACTGTCACTAGGCCTCTGTTTTTTGAGTAAGTTAAATCGTTTGCTCACAGAAAGAGCTTTATAATGTCATTTTTTTTTACTTTTTACTGATTTGGACCTTGACCTACAACCTAACCTACCTACAAGTGGTTAAAGTTCATTTCACACTGACAACAATAAAACTCGTGAAAAGTTTATCCACATACAGGTGTAACAAAACAATCCTCTATATATAAATCGTTTGCAACGCTTTGTACATCTGTTTCGCTCAACTGTTTCATGTGTATTTTGTAAATACTGTATTAGTTGTAATTTTCTTTGTGAATAAACTTTTTTTTACACAATAAATAACTTATAATTAGGTGGGCTTAATGCTATAAGCATTTTCTGCCTGGCGAAAGAATGGATGGCCATTGACGTAGCCCGTTTCTGAGCAAACATATTTAGTACTTAGATTAGATAATAAAATAAAATACAAAGGGAAACAAATGACATGAAGAAGAATATAGTTTGAATTATTTTTTTAATTCTATTTTATTTCCAGAATGCCAGAACAAGCGGACCTTCACTCCATCGATGACCAATTCCTCATAGGTCCTTACATGATGATCAGCGCCATCTTAGAAAAAGGAGCCTCATCTCGTAAGGCGCAGTTCCCCAAACCGTTTAGTTGGTACAAACTGAACGGTGTAGTGAGACTGACAGTTGCAGATATTGATGAAGAGAACTATGTCTCTGTTAGGGTAAGTTGTCTAATGCAGGGGGAAGAAGAAATCCAGAACTGTGGAACAATGCGTATATATTAAAATAATTAGGTATAAGCACAGCTTGCCAGTATGGCTGCCGGGAAAAGAGAACGAGCCTTTTTTTTTTTTTTTCGAACGGATTAAAATGCTGTTGTAATTGTCTGACGATTGCTGACAGCGTTACCGGACTACTGGTGAGTGCTGAAGGCTCTCGACCATATCAAATGGTTTGGTGGGCAACAAACGCAAGGGCACCACATAGGTACGGACCTCGGCTTGGGCTTTTGCCAGATTGGGAGGGAAATGATCGGAGAGGGGAGGACGAGCCGCGGGCATGAGTCGCCTTTTATATGCCGGAACAGCGCCCTACAGTGGCAACTGTCTAAACTAACTCGTTAGGTAGGTAGTCTAGTTAGTATTGTATAACTCGAAAGATTATTAGGTATCAACTTAGTTCAGCCGTTGAAGCACAGATGGTGCTGTGTTCAACATAAGTTTATTTCCCTTCCGTTTTGTATTTGCTATTGGAGAATGTTCCACATTGATTGTCAGTTCTGCGAGCTATGTGGCCTGCCCATTGCCACTTCAGCATTAGTATTCTGACAGCTATATTGGTCTATAAAATTAAATACTTACTCAAGTGTTTTTCAACCTTTTTGTTACGTTAACCTCTTTAGAACATAAAAAGCATTAATTATGCTGATCATCATCCAATCCTAAAGTAAGAACGTAGGAATAAGTTCGATTTTACTTCTCCATCATTTTTAGTAGTCATCGAATAATCAGCGCCATCTATCGATCCCATAAAAACTATTTTTATAATAAAATGAGTGTGACTTGTTATTTCAGAGTGGTGCAGTGATTCCTTTGCAAGAGCCTTCATCTCGTGGTCCGGTGTCTACAAGCAACACTCGCAGCTCGCCCTTGCAGTTACTGATAGTACCCGACGCGGCGCTACACGCATGTGGCGAGATCTACTGGGACGATGGCGATAGTATTAGTAAGAACGAGGCTTTAGCAAGCAAGCTCGTATGAGCTAGTGGCCAACTCTGGTGACATAGTTTTTAGGCCGCCTGAAGGCCTTCGTCATGGCTTAACGACTGCCGGAACCATCAGTTTAACGTGCCCTCCGAAGCACGGAAGCGCTTAGATGTAAATGCCACTAACGGTCACCCATCCAAATAGTGACCGAGCAGAACGTCGCTTACCTTAGATAATCGGGGAAAATTGACTAAGCAAGCTGCGTCACGAGGGCTTCGATCATGTTACGATGATGAATCAGATCACAAGAATCATTTTGTACTCTTAAGGCGAATGAAGATATACATAAGAAAGAACGCAGCGGAACAGATAGATATTCCCTTCCACTTTCACTAAGAGCTTTTAAACCGTGTTGGTATCGCGGCCTATAAGAATCAATTCAAATCAGCTCTTGTACTTCGAACAAATCCAATGTAGGTAACTGATCTTACCAATGTTTTTCCCCACAGATAGCTACCAAGAGAAGAAATACAGCCACATCGAGTTCCACCACAACGGCACAGAATTCCGAAGCACTGTCCAATGGTGGGGTTTCGGAGTACCATCTGTCAACAAACTCCTCTTCTTCAACCAACCTCCTATCAAATCTATCAACATTAACTCACAAAATTGCGAAAAACCCTGCGAATTCTCATACAACATGCAAACAAGAGTTTTAGAACTAACGGTCAATCTATCTCTTGATAAACAATTTGTTGTATCATTGATTTACAAGCCAAAGAATATGTTTAAAACCGGAGGTGTTATGCCTGGGTACGGTTGACTTTAGATATAACTCTTTTGTGTATTATCCATGGCACGAATCCTGTTGTGCACTACGCCCTTAGAAATATGTCAAATTATAGGCAGAGGTAATTGCTTATTATCAGGTGGGCCATTATTTTCTCTCATAGAAAAATCTATTGCCATCTTACCAGTGGATAGTGACAGTGACAGGACTAATTTTAACCTTTGCTGTGCCGGAATGCAGATCCATTTCTATTGTGTCTAGAATTCGGGATCCCAGAGGTTAAATTAATAATGTTATTCTAAGTTAGTAAAATCCAGTCAAAATGTCAATGAGTGGTTAATTTAATAATTATTTATATGGCCGTTACGGAGTCTAATATTTGTGTATAGTTAAAAAGGTAGTACCTAGATACCAATCTATCGGTATTCTACAAATAAATAGTTTTTTGAAAGTACTTCTATATAAAAATAATTTACCGTGTGTTTAAGTAGCCATAGGAATAATATTTACAGTTTTTGCAAAATATGTTATTTATTTTGTTTTTTTTATGTATCTTTTGTTTTTTTTTGTACAAAGATCCGATTTTGATGTGTTTAGGTGAACATAGGTACTTTTTTACAAAAGTATTTTTATTTTGTAGTTTTTTTTTGCTCGTTTTGAAATATTTTTTTGTGATGATACTGCCATTAATGTTTATATAACCAATGAATTTAGTAATGTACACCACTTATTTGTGCCAAATTTGAGACAAATTTGTTTGGTGCATATTTTTTACAAAATGATTTTTGTTTACTCGTAATCAAGTTATATCTAGAGATTTGTATAATTGTTTAAGTATTAAATTATAAGAACAAATGAAAACCTTTTGGTATAAAAGCCTAAAGCAGTTTTAATCTTCGAAGGGGAAATTCAGTACTAAAAGCAATGGTTTGTAGTATTGTTACGAGTCAATTTACATGAATTAAAATTGTTAAAAATAATTGTTTTATACCTAGAATAAGTCCTAAACAGTTTCATTCAACTGAGTTTTATGTCAATTTATATTATTTACTGTGCCACGCTTTGCAGTTCTGATAAAAATACAGTTGTCAGTGCAGTAGGTAGTGTGATTTTGCAATATCATTTTTTGCTTTTGTTCTAAAACTACTGTAAAGTCAGCAATGACAGTTTTCTATTGAAATCTATGCTTTGTCTGTGTTATTTTACTTTTATTATTAAATGCAAATATATCCTTTAGATTTGTAACTAATAATAGTAAAATAGGTTTAGATATATTTTGTTTGAGATCTCAATATCATTTGTCCGATTGTTTCTAAAGATGTGATAAACTGTAGTGTATGATGCCATACTTGAAACTTTGTTTATAGTTATAAGAATGCACTATTAAAGACTATGACGCACATTTTATTGCTTTTATTCCAAAAATAGACAGACCACTGAGCATGTACAATTATTAGTTATATCTTAACTGAAGAAACAATAAAAGAAATCTCACTAGTCCAGTCGACTGAACAAACGAGAAAAGAAATCTCAGTAGTTCAGTCAATTAAACTGGACAACTGAACTAGAAGGAATAGACGGTATTTAATAGGTATGTAGGTTATTTATAGGAACTTTTATGGGTCTGTAGTACAGGTAAAAAATTGAGTCTCGCTAACATTCATAACACTTTATTTTGACTAATTTAGTAACAATTAAATAAAACAACTACATCACGCCTCATCCTTCTCAACATCACTTTTCAAAAAGATTTCATATTTCTCCTCCGTCATCAACTCTTCTAACTCTTCAGGCTTTGTCAGTTTTAGCTTGAACAGCCAACCTTCGTCATAACAAGATGTGTTTATGAGCCCAGGCTTATTTTCTACAAGACTATTCTTTTCCGTGACAACACCAGTGACAGGGGAGTAGATTTCACTAGCTGCTTTAACACTCTCCAAGGCACCACACTCCTCATCAGCTGTCAATTTGGTGCCTGGATCTGGTAATTGAGCAAAGACAACATCGCCAAGAGAATCTTGGGCATATTTACTGATGCCGACAGTTCCTATTCCTTCATCGACTGTTACCCATTCATGTCGGTCCGTGAACTTCTTGCCGATGGTGCTGTATCTGTGGCGTAACTCGCAGTATGACTGTCTGATGTTGGATTGCAGGAGGCGTTGGTTCGAGATGTATTGTTTTGTGGCTTGAAAAAAGTATCTTTGGAGAGCCATAATTGTTCTGAAAATTAAATAAAAATTAACATAAATAAAGAGTGAAAGAAATATTGTACAACCAAATCATATTGTGACCTTTATGATTTGGATAAGTAGGTAAGGTCTGATTTTGTCTATAATATTAATGCTACAAAACATTAATATTATAGACAAATTATTATTATATTATAAAGTTAGTTTACTACCTATATAGAGCCAAGCATGGCTAAGAGGATTGTTAGCTATTTTATCACTTATGTTACGCCATAGGTACCTACCTACCTAATGGATTTTTGATATTACTCAGAAAGATAATTCATAATCAGACATTTAAATTACTGAATGCTTTCAAGGTATACAAGACAATGTAAAATCCTAGAGCATTATTACAGCACAAATAATTTTATAAATAAACATGAGATAAGACAGTGATAAAACTTGGACTAGTGATCTTCTTATTGTATCTATCAGGTACCTTCATGTCTACAAAGTATTTTTTTGTCAAGTGGTTCCTTATTTTACCATTTAAAGGTTTTTCGGCCACTTAGGTATCTAAATCACTGCCGTAATACACCAGACCATAGAATATCCTAACCAGCTAATACTAGAGCGAGTGAGTATGGTTCTAGTATTCTGAGATGTAATTCTACATACCCTACTGTAGGTAAGATGAGGCCAGTAAGATTATGCGAAGTCGCAAAGTATTTTTAACTACCCGGGGAACCGATTACCTACCCCCAGAGGCCCAGACCATTATGGATATTATTCTATGTCCCAGATAAAGTAGGTAGAAGGTACCGGTGTAAGTATTTGTAGGTAACCTGCAAAAGGCTGAAAGCAAATAATAAAGAAACTTACTGATGAGAAGCTGCGCTGAATAATTTGTTCCTTGTAGTCCCTAAAATTAAAGTTAAGATCTAGGTATTTCAGATCTAGATATTTTCTAAAACATAAATCGCGAAACAAAACAAACCCCACCTTTTTTTTTTACTATCAAAAAAACCGCTTCGTTCAAAAACCGTAAACAGTCTTTATCTCATTTAATTTAGAGTACATTTATTTCGTTGTTTAATTTGTAGTGTCTAGACGAGCCATATGAGGCTCTCACCTTTTTGTGTAATTTTAGTTTAATTTTAATTTTGTATGGACCTGTGTAGTCTGAAATAAAGAATTAATAATAATAATAAAAAAAAATTACAATAATAAAGACGTGTGTGGGTGGTCGGTCAACGTCAAAGCTTGGTCAAAGTATGAAATAATCTATGATGAATGATTTATGTTTTTGAACGAAATTTACATTTACCGAGTTGCTAGTGCTGACGAATTTACCACATTTATCGGGACTATGAGGAGTTTATAATACTAGGCTGTGTCAACCGTTATACATAGGTACGTAAATTTTACCATTTGCTATGATGAAAAATAAAGGCATAGGCAGATTAGGCAGGTACCTACTTACATAACTGTCATAAGGCGTAGGGTCGGAAAACTTGTTTGGATCAATGTGATATTTTTACTGAACCTTTGCATTGTTATTCTTTCGACCCTGAAGCTCTGCAATTTTACTTATATACATTTAGTTATAAATATATATCTTCAAAAATGTTGAAATGTGCGTGCGAGAAGGTTGTGTTGCGTTTACCCTACGCCTTAAGTTTTACGATCGCAATATTTTTTCACCAGGTACCTATCATATCAGCAACAAATGCATTTTTTTAGTATAGGATTTCGAACCTAAGTATCTATGTGTACCTATTCATGCTACCTAATAATTCAACAGAACGAAGCACCAGGCAAACTTTTTCGAGCCTTGGCAACTTAAATCTGTCAAAAAAACGTCAAAAGTCAAAACTAAAAAAAAAAGTTCGCAATGTTCTCCAGCCATGACTGAAAGATGTCAAACTAAGTTTACAGAAAAATTTGATAATTCTAATTATATTATTTATCTAGGAATCCTTTGCACTTCTGTTGCTGTTCTATTGTTCTACAGGTTAACTATTCATCTACGTATTTTTGTACGTTCTTCGTTTTACGGAAATGAGGTAACCCACTTTTGTTTTGCAGATTTCACTTCGCTACGATAGCATTTAGCTATGGGTTGGGATGTCTGGCTTGTTATTACGGCGTTAGTTCCAGTATTCTACTCGATTACGTGGAGAAACTCAAGTGCCATTTCCTCGGTCCGAGCGGCAATGAGAAGTTAGAAGATGCTCCAAAAAAAGTAAGTCTTGAATGATGCACAGGTAGGTAGGCAAGTAAGTACATAAGTACTTGTTTATATCAACAAAAAATTACAAGTATGAGTCAGTCTCTAAATTTGCAATAATAACCCTCTTTTTTATAACTCTTTAGGTATGTAGGTAGTAGGCAACTGCCTGCATTCTGTCGTGTAAGTTCATTTCCCAGTCAACTTTATGCATGAGGCGAGTAAGGGCGTCAAATTCTTGTTCAAATGCATATCTCCTCAAAAGAAGCTCTTAGCTGTAGGTATAACAAAAAGTTTCACAAACATGGAGTTTAGACAGGATATATTTTTTTAAATTTGAAGAATAACTAAACATTCCACTAGTCTACTGTTATTCAGATGGATGTAACTATACTTACAGAGATGCAGTGCGTGTGGGTCGAAGGAGTGTGCCCGGCACGACACCGGGGTCTCCACTGAACCCTGGGTGGGGCTCCAAATACATAAACAACTGGACCAAGCTATAGAAGATGTGAGTATGCACTTTAGCACCATAATCTAGTTGTACAATGTAACAAACTCCTCTTCATATATTAAAAGAATTTGTATTATTTACAAGCTTATTTACATTGTAGCATCTCAAACTATTTTACATATCTATTGACAGTTTTCTAATATTATTCAACTATTCATATGAAAATCTCATAAGATAAAGCATTTTTAGAACTGCAAACTCTACTTAATCATGTAAATACTATTCAGTAGATAGGTACCTATAACACTGCATAACTACCTACCTGTTTAATAAATATTTATAAACATATTTCATATAATTCAAAATAAGGACAAACAATATAGATAGGATATATTTACCTATTATCCACATTAGTGGTTTCCTTACAAAAATGCGAAGTACCTAAATCAAGCCAATTAATCTTATATAATGAATTATAAAAAGTGTTTTTATATATTTGATAAAAGTAAACGGTACTTATTAATTACACCTTATCGTTAAGGAAAATATGAAGTTTATGTTCTATTATGTTAATATGGTAACAATAATTTATTATTATGATAACAGAAGAGGATAATGAGTATACAATACTGCCCATTTATTTACCCAGACTTAAATACTCAAAGTAAATAATAACATCTACATTTCTTTATATACACAGGCTCATTAAAGAGGTTCGAATTAGTCCAATGCTTTATTTTTATTCTTTACTAGCCGTCGCCCGCGGCGTTGCTCGCGTACTACCCTTTAGAGTGTGATGTTTCAAAATTCCTTTCTTAGTGCACCCCTACACTATATA
Organism: Eulithis prunata; assembly: GCA_918843925.1. Taxonomy (NCBI): domain Eukaryota; kingdom Metazoa; phylum Arthropoda; class Insecta; order Lepidoptera; family Geometridae; genus Eulithis; species Eulithis prunata. Next base: position 1,241,316 of record OU974019.1, on the reverse strand, counting down.
AGGATACTACCCTCCAAATTTCATACCTCTAGGACTTATAGTTTAGGCTGTGCATTGATTCTAAGTCAGCTTCAAAAGAGTTTTATATATATTGATGATGATGATTGTACACCAAGAAAAGAAGAAAAACAATAAAAGAGAAAAAAGTTCCAATGGGCGGTCTTATTGCTATAAGCGATCTCTTCCAGACAACCTTTGGATGGACAGAAGCATTTCGATTAGGTATGATTGATTAGGTATTGATGATGATGATGATGATGATTTTCTCGCTTTTTTCCAGTTTTACAATACAATATTGGAGCAGTTCATAAGTGCATGGTACAGTAAGATAACATTGCAGCCATTCTTTGTGGACGAGCTCAGGCATCAGCTTAGGTATGCCTCGGCTAGCTTACTTCAAAGAGCTGTCAAGGTTTGTGACTCATCTATTAATATATAACTAGCTAGCCGCGACGTCGTTCACGTCCCATTGGATCCCGTTGATTTTCCGGGATAAAAAGTACCCTATGTGTTGATCCAGGCCAAGCACAATATATATTCCCAAGTTTCGCAAATCAGATCCAGTAGTTTTTGCGTGAAAGACTAACAAACATCCTTACAAACTTTCGCGTTTATAATATTAGTAGAATTATCCCACATTCTTTACAGGTAAACTACTCCCAATTCCTGACGCGGCGTCTAATCCCGTGCGCGTTGCGTCACTTCGCGACTCACAGCGTCCGGCTCGAAGGACCAACAGACTTGCACAGTCGGCTCGAAGGGCCACTCGGCGTTCACGTAGCGGCTCGTTCGCGGGCACTAGAACTCAAGTACTTAAGGTGTTTGTCAGAAAGGTTAATGCCTATTGTACTGAGAGACAGCGAGGTGAATAATCCGTGAGTATTTTACTGTCACTAATTTAGATAGCAGAAAGTTATTTAGCGATAGGGTAATTGCCCTGTCTCGTCTGAAGGTCTCATTGAACCAATGTTACTCTTTCTATACTCCCTTTAAAAGCATAGGTTGTTATGATTTGAGGCAGAATATCCGGTATTACACAGTGTTACCAAGATCTCGCCAAAAAATTCTAGCGGCTTATCTTTGAAAGCACTAAAAGATTTTGATATAATTATATGATATAAGATTTTGATATAATAAAAAAATGCTTTCCCGGTTCCATTTTCAGATAATATTTTATGTACTTACTAGCTTTCGCTCACGACTTGGCCCGCGTTCCGCTTGATCCTGTTTATTATCCGGGACAAAAAGTAGCATCCAGGTTACGAACTATATATTCCAAGTTTCATCCAAATCGGATTTACAAACGGAAACACAAACATCCAAACTTTGACATTTATAATATTGATAAGTGAAACTATTAGAAATAGACGTAATTTGAAGTTATTTTGTTTGTTGCAGAGTATTCAAAGTTTTAATTCGCGAGATATTTGCGGGCTGGGCGCTACTATCTCTAACAGATGTGTTGAGTGAACCATTCGCTCTAAACACACTTATCGCACTCGCGACTGGCTCTGAGACCATGGCTCCTTTACCAACCACACCCAACTATAAGGTAATTACTATCGATACGTGAGATATTCTATCAATACGTGGGATATTCTATCAATACGCGGGATATTCGCAAGATATAAACCAAAGCGGTTACTTATCACACCAAACTAAAATCATAAAGTACTACTTACTTACTCTTTAGGTATAGTTAACCTTTCCAAGAAATAAATACTTACTATACTATTGATAATAAGTTTGTAAAATCCTTTATGATAAGGCTTTTATGAAAATAAACACATTTTCACATATTTTTACTTTACTAAATATAATGTATCGGATATTCTATCAATACGCGGGATATTCGCGAGGTATTCACACAACAATAAAACTAACACAAATATCTCTAACTAATTGTCTCCTCAAAACAAGAAGCTTCGTTTATTTTTAATCATAGTTATATATTTCAGGTGGAATTCTTAGAAACCTTCGCCCGGCAAACAGATTCTATCTACCTACAGCGATGTAAACTGATGAAGATAGATTTAGATCTGGTGATGAGCGATCAGGAGTACTTCTATTCATTTATGCAGTATCTCAAAACTACCACGCATATATTTTTACTGCAGTTTTATAAAGATATCAGTAAGTTATTAACAAATTGAGTTTTAAAAAAAAAAAACATTTAAATTTTTTTTTTATACAATATAGGCAACCGTTTGACCACAATCTCACCTGATGTTAAGCAATGACGTCAGTCGTCAATGTATCTAAATACAGTGGTATTTTATAAGTATCTCTGTCATTGAAATTGGGATATAGATTATTTGATTATTGCAAACAGGTGCAAACCAATTCTTAACCTATTGCGACAGCCACAGTTTTGTTGATTAGTTTTTACAATGGTGTAGTATCTCTAAAACTAGTCCCAAGATTTGACACTGTTAAATCTATACCTACATAATTATGGCAATAATTGTATTGAATGGATATAAAGATCTACCTAAACTCTTGCAAAAGTCAACCGAAAACGTGGTTGGTCAATTTTAAGTTCGTCAACTTATGTGTAAGCTTATTTACAGGGGATTCGGGCCCAAAACAAAAAATTGCAGTATAATTTTTACTAAGTTTTTCCTTACTTCGTTAGTAGTTTATATCTAGATTCAAATTTAGTTCAAATAAATGCGTTTATTTCCAGAATCATTCCAAACAAAACTGCTAAACCCTGAGCTAAGCGCCTCAGAGCAATCGTACCTACATAAAGAAGCGTGTGATATATACGATACGTACTTACGCGAGGACAGTGCGAGTCGGGTGCCGTTGCAAGCGAGTATTAGCGAGGAATTGTATGAACTGTTGCAAAGTAAAGATAGTATTAAACGGTGAGTTTTTAATTCTTTTTCAGTAAATAGAGTTTCAAATAATTTTCTGTTGGAATCTGTCATTGATAAATCGCGAAATTGTTGCTCCTGACAGAATAATAGAGACGAAAAAAAAGTGCTATTATTATGTACAAAAGTGCTGTTTAAATGTCGGGCGGGATCAAGGGAAAAGTCGCGAGTTCAAATCCAGTGGTATAACCTAATTCTTTTCTTTCAGGTTGCAAACTAGCCGAGCGCTATATCAAGCGGCGAGGCAATCTGAAGCAGTTTTAGAGAAGATATTATTACCCAAGTTTTTACACAGTGAAGAGGTACGGTTTTACATATTTAGACGATCTAAGAATAATAAATAAATAAATATGTAATCTAAATACTCAAAATTACCGAAGTTTCTTGTTATTATTTAAGGATATTAATTTTATTGTTGTGTGAATATCCCCCGTATTGATTGGACCTTCTGTATAAGAAAAGATCATGTATTACGATACGTATAAGTAACTAGCCGTCTCCCGCGGCGTTGCTCTCGTTCTACCCTTTAGAGTGTGACGTTTCCAAATTCCTTTCTTAGTGCACCCCTACACTATATAAGGATACTACCCTCCAAATGTCGTACCTCTAGGACTTATAGTTTAGGCTGTGCGTTGATTCTCTGTCAGCTTCAAAAGAGTTTTATATATATTGATGATTATTGTATTATTGCAGTTATACAAATTAATGATTGGAAGCAGAATACCTCCAGGATATCAGAAAAATATGACGAAAAAGTGAGTATAAAGTTTTTATCTGATATGACAAAGAAATCGTTCGCGTCCCGTGTGATCTCGTCGAATCTCCGAGATAAAAAGTAGCCTATGTGTTAATCCAGGTCACGGACAATATATATTCAAGTTTCATCCAAATCGGATCAGTAGTTTTTACGTGAAAGAGTAACAGAGATCCATCCATACTCACAAACTTTCGCGTTTATAATAATATATATATAAAGTAGGATTAATAGGATACATAGTTATATTATTATTTACATTTCAGGCCTCAAGAACGCCTTCTAGCCTCTGCAGTAAAACTGACAAATAAGATGAAAAACGCACTCAAAGCTAACATAGATGGACAATTACTAGAAACGCTAGCAAATGAAGATTCTGAACTAGAAAATGTAGATTTACTTAAGTATTTGGACTCTGTAGCCGCTGATGAAACGCATGGACATGATCTAAGCACTTACAAAGTGGTGCTTACTAATGTTGAAACTAGATTGGTGAGTCGAATTTATTGACAATTTCTTGCAAGTTTATGCCATCATTCTGCAATAGGTGACAGATTACAAACACTCGTAGCGAAGCAGAAAGGTGGGTATATCATTTTGACCGGTATGTATGTATATATATATATGTTCATCTGTTACCTCGTAACTCCAAAACTACTCATCAGAATTTATTTTATTTACAACATACAGACCATTAGGTAGGTACCTCAAAAAATACTTAACTAAAACATAATTAAAACGACCTCTGATTTCTATCTGTTGGTAGCTTTACAGGTAGAAAACAGAGTTCAAATCACAATCAAATGAACGAATGAATGAATGAATGAATGAAAAACTCTTAACTGTTCACTTTACAAACTAATAATAAAGAAAAAATATTATTATAAATGTACTATGGGCGATCTTATCCCTAAAAGAGCGATTTCTTCCATACAACCTTTGGATGGAGAATAATTGTCTAACTGCAGGAAAGAAGTCTCCATTCTCTTTGCCTTTAAGACATAATTTTTGTTTTCTCGTAGCAAGTTCCACCCAGAAGAGGTACAGTGAGAGTATTCACACTAGCGGTACACCGGGTGGAGCCAGGCGCGGCGGCTAGTTTCTGGACCGTGGAGCGAAGCGAGCACGACTTCCACTTACTGCGGAGCAAGCTGCACGAGTTTCATGGTGATCAGCTGCTGATTGATCTACCGCTGCCTTCTAGAAGGTACTTGGGATTTTACTTCTAAATATATTGACTACTAGCTGATACCCGCGACTTCGTACGCGTGCGAAACTTTTCACCAAAATATCTGTCAACCAGCATACGATGAACCTCGTGCCAAAGGTGGCTTTTGGTTTAGAGAGGTCAAGCTGTATCTTAGAATCCACGTCTTTCATTTCAATAAAATGTAGCCTATGTTTCAATCCGGAAAAAGGGCTTCTGAGTGGTAAAAGTTTCATTGAAATTGGTCCAGTAGTTTAGGCGTGATCCGCGAACAGACAAACTCGATTTTCGGAATCAGAATCGTTTATTTAGTAGATCTGCATATTTAATTTATCCATATCTTTAATTTTAGTTTTTGGCTTTTTTACAGTTGTATCGCGGGTATCAGCTGGTTAGTTATATAAAATGTTTCCTTTCCAGAGACAACAGCCCGCTAGAAACCCTACGCTACAAATACGAAGACTTCCTGCAAAGAATACTCCAAAAGCGTCTCCTACAAACCAGTGAGATGCTGCGAATATTTCTCACCGATGACGGAGATTTCTCACTCGTTATCCAAGCCAGTACCCTCAACGCGAACAGTACTGATCTAGTGAATATGTACCAGAATGTTACGCATAAGTTGAGGAAGGAAAAGGGACAGCATTTGGAGAATTTTATGACTAATCTGCTGGTTTCCAGCGATATGGAGCGGTATCAAGCTTTGTAAGTACCAGTTTGTACCAGTTTGTACCAGTTAGAATGTTTTAAGTAGATCTGCCTTTGATTATGGCTTCAATTCTCACTCATACTATTTTATTTAGATTTTTTCTTATCTTGATTAGTAGGTACTTAGTATTAAAAACAGATGGGAAGGTATATCTACCATGCCTGGCGCCTCTCTGTTTATATTTTTATGTACTAGATATCAAGAGATCTAAGAGGATGTCTACCATGCCTGGGGACAAAGTCATGACCCTATTTCATACATTTTTTATATTTTTATGTGAAGGAGAGATCTTTTTGACAGGCATCACAGCTTAGTTGGTAGTAGCTCTGTCTTCCGTGCTGTGGGTCGTGGGTTCGATCCCCACTGAGAACAAACATTTGTGTGTGGCAAACGTAGTTGTTTGTTCTGTGCCTGGGTGTAACTACGTATCATAAGTACCTATGTATTTACTAAATTATATAAGTATTCTATCAGCAATCTAGTTCCCATAGTACAAGCTTTGCTTAGTTTGGGACTAGAAGGCGTTGTGTGATATGTCCCTGAATATTTATTAATTTTATTTATTCAGAAAACACGGTAACCACATAGAAGAAGCATTAGAAGTGAGCGAAGAGATTCTCCCGTCACATAGAGGGCAGCACAAACGCAATATCCGCGGCGGTGTGTTCGGCAATAACATGGATATTGACGACCGAAGCGTACTCATCACTGAGAGCCGGTTCCAGGACTGTGTGGTCGGCTTCACACAGTGTTTTATGTATCTATGTAAGTATTGAATGAATGAATGAATGAAAATATTTTATTGTACGTAGGTAGGTGTACACCTTAACTAATATGCGAAAGAGCTTTTTTTTTAATGAAAACCAACAGCTTATTTTTAACTAACTTATAAATTTTTATAGCAGATACAGAAAATAAGATTTAGCTGTTACGTGCAATGAGCGGTCTTATCGGTAGGGAGCGATTTCTTCCAGACCGAGTACTTCCAGAGTTGATCTGTAAATTGCTAGCGAAAATTAAGGTAATTGCCCGACTTTTAGCTCGTGTTCTAGCAGCAGTGACGTGCATTCATGACGCTGCTTGGTTTTAGACTAAGTAAGTCGGGTAATTACCTTAATTTTCGATTTCAATTTATAGATAGCGGCCAATGCATCTGTACTATAAAATCATCTTAGTCTCCGGACAAACACTTTCACATAAACTAATAATATCACAAGAATTTCTATATTTCAGTGACAAACATTATAAAAGCGCGCAGCCTCGTCGTGCATATACTAGGCACAGTGTTCGGCTTCACTCGGGATTTGGTCGACGAGGCGTTCAACAAGTTACTAAATAGAGTTCTATATGATGTCGTGTCGGAGAGACGACTGGCACATTTGATTAGATTGGGACATGGTATGTGCAATAATAATCATCATCATCACCATAAGCAGCTTATAGTAACCCAAAGCTGGATTTAAGCTTCCTCCCTCAAAAAAAAAAGTGCAGTAATGAATGACTTCAAATAAATATAATTTTAAAAACTTGAAAAGCTACTTCAATTTGACTACGTTTCGGCTTCATTATCAAATGATGGTGATGGCAGTTCATTGGGACTATTCTATTGATCGTAAACTCCACTAACATGTTACAGGAAAGCAAAACACGCAATGTCGTATACGTGTTTTTTCCAGTTATTCTTATTTAAGTGCCAAACTACTAAACCGATTTTGTTAAAAAAATTATGTTATCAATCTGGAAGTATACTTTTTCAGATTAAAAAAGAATTTTAGAAACTCGGTTTATAAATGATGGAGTTCTGAGGTAACAAACATTTTAAAAAAATACAACCGAAATTAGAACCTCTTTTTGAAATCTGTAAAAAGTAGATTCCAAGTTTTTTCTTTTTATTCGAAATATTTTTTTATAGCTGTACTCTTCGGAAAGAGAACAGCATCCCACCACAATCCGGAGCAACAGAGAGATCGAGCGAGATCGCAGCTTCTCTCTTCCATTCCTCGCAGTGCGACCGCATTACTCGGCCCTGGCTTACCTACCGCCGTCAGCACGGCTTTTGAAATGTTACAACAACCACAGTTGAACAAACAGGTATGTTACTTTTACCTTAGGTGAACACAGCTATGTTACTTTTACCTTAGGTGAACAACCAGGTATGTTACTTTCACCTTAGATGAAGACAGGTGTGTTGCTTTTACATCAGGTGAACCCAGACAAAATTATGTTACTTTTACCTTAAGTGAACACAGGTATGTTACCTTTAGGTAAGAGATTCATTTGTTGCTCTTTTCATTGGCATTTGTTGTTCACGCAAAAGTTACATATATGTAACTTTTACCTCAAATTAACAAACAGGTAGGTTTGTTACTTTTACCTTAGGTGAACACAAATATTTACATAATATAATTCAAAACTATATGTTGTTGCAGCTTGTCTACAACTTACTGGATCTATGCGTAGTGGAACTATTTCCAGAACTGAATACTGTAAATGAAAATCCGTCCAGATAACCAAAGATATTGGTATTAACTTTAAATTGTCATAACACCCTTTAGGGCGGGATTACATGGTATCCGGACTTCCGGAATTCCGGAATTCCGGAGTTCCATATAGTTTCAGGCTGAACTTGGAGAAAATTGTGACTCCATTACGATTAAGATCAAGATTCAAGGCACATTGACGTCGAGCCTTAAACTTAAGATAGAATATTGTAAAACGCATTTGCTAAGCATTTGCTAATTTGCAATTGATACGTAAAGTACGAAATGCGACTCAACGCCTTTATTATTTTTCTTTTCTCGGTTGTTTGAGATGTGGGTTTGATTCCCGCAATGGGACCAATGTTTGTATGATTTTTCTTTGTGATGTTATTTATTTGGTTTGACAGACGATTTGTGTCAAAAAGCACTAGAAGGATCATTTTAGTCCGGCTATGCGTCAACGTGTAGAAAACTCTGTATAATTTTAGACTAGACCGTCTCTGGATCCGATTCTGTTGGTGCATTTATCTAAACTAATTTGACAGCACTAAAATAATAACTGTATTTTTCGTTTCAGTTCATGATAAAGGAATGGAAAATGGAAATCATTTTTTAGTGCTGTCAAATTAGTTTAGCTTAGACGAACGCACCAAAAGAATCGGGGGCTCTTATATTTTTATTTTAGGTAATGTAGTACTGTATATAGAAATTATTTCAATTATCGCCTTTCGAAACTGAGCAGCATCAATGCCATAATATTTTATAAGTTGTTATGTACTTATGTACATATCTATATACCCTATACGTATGGCAGTAAATTTATTCAGTATTATGACGATCTTTAATGTAATAAAGTGTTTATTTTCAAACCAGAAATTAATAGTAAGTAAATTGTCTGTTAAGCTGCGTATTCTCACAGATAAGAGGCAAATGAGCCATTTGCGTGGTAAAAACCAACCGGCGCAGCAATTTGTTGAAGTATATGAAGTACACTACTGAATGGTTACAATATTGAGACCAAACTATTGGATTATAACAAGACGAAAATTATTATTTGTTATAAATTCACTTTTTCTTAGTTTACGTACATCTCGCACAATATACTTTCACACACCTCGTGATACAATTCTCAAATATATACCCTGTTATTAATAAATTCGATGTAAGCTTCGAATAGTTACATTGTTGCGTCTTTTGCATTGATAAGAAGATTCAAATTCGATCTGAAGAGAAATGGTGTGACTATTTCAAGCTTACATCCAATTAATAACAGAGTTAGTATAGTATAGTTTTTCTACAATAGCATAATGTATAGTATTAGGTGTAAGTAAATTATTGTGTACATCATACCTAATCAAAACATTATCTACAGTTTACTTTGTGTATGCTGATCCAAAAATGTGCAAAATTATCTCATTATCAAGTATTACGAAACGATTTCTACGTAAAATCATACATGTCTTCGGAATGATTAGAATATCCTATAATTTTAGGGCACCTTATACATTTGTATTGTATTCAATTCTTTGTAACGTGTATCGACTATGATTGTACTAGAGAGTTGGGAGTAAATATCAAGCTTGACTTAAGAATGAAATAAGTAAGTACGCAAATACTTAATTTATTCACTTCACTAAACCACTGCAAATGGAAAAAGACACCATAAAGTACCTTATTTAAATATTTAAAAAATAAATAATATATCTATCGAAACGAAAGCCTCATAAACTCAACGATTATAATATTTATATGTACTGTAGTTGTATTTTGTAAAGCCTTATTATATTTTTATATTAATTTAAATAAAGCAAGATGGCGTTACGGAAAAGTTGTGAGAATCGAGGAAACATGAAAAAGAAAGTAAATATATTATTTTGATTATCTAAGTAATGGTTATTTTTTCTGTAGTTTGTGTATGTTACGGAGGTCAAATATTCTGAGATACCTACCTAAGTACTTCAGCCATAGCTTCAGCAATTTGAACTCGACTGCAGAGTCCCAGTGTGATGTGATGGAGCACAAGGTGATATTTTAGCAACTCGCGAATAGCGTTTTTCCGAAAACCACAGGTGTGGACCGTGGGCGAACACAAAAGTTAAAGGCCATATGGTTCAGTTCTTGTTAGAAAAATTTAGAGGCGGTATAAGCATATTTTGTATCCGAATTATCCGATACACACGCAGGAAAATAACGAAATAGATAGAACCTTTTAAAATTGGCGCCTCGTCTGTTTAGAGAAAAATCAAAGAAAAAAAATCTACAGGAACCATAGACATCCCTCTTCCGAACGAAACATAATCCATCCCTCGATTTTGAACGAAGCATTTTGGTATTGCTAGAAACATCGAAACTATTTCCCGACTCTTTGAAACTTAATAAAATGATTTTAAGATCTCCCTCCTTTTTAACTTTCATTCCATTCCTTTGGTCATATTCCCTAGTAAGAATAGAATGCATCCTAGTAATCTGTGGTATAGAAATATGTATATTACCGCGTCGCATCTGGTTCGTGCGGTGCGTGCTTATCTTTGGCCACACACAAGATCTTACTTTGGCAGTTTTGGTACTGCTGGTACTGCCGTTGCTGCCACCGTTACTGCCATGCCATGATGCCTCGTCAATGATGACAAAATGGCAAAGTAGGTAAGTACGTACATCATTCAGATGTATCATTGCTACTTAAAGGCGGAGCCCTGGTAGCTTTAATGATAAGAAAACCAAGACAAAAACTAAAACGCAGCACATAAATAAAACTATTTATTATATTGCAATTTTTGCATACGGAAATAGTACGTTATCGCAATATTCATTCGGGTTATCTATTTACTCTAAATTACCTATGAAACTGCTTTGTGAAGTTTATTCCCAACAGTTGTGTGATTGGGATTTAGCTAGCAACACTAAAAATAAACTGTCAGTGATTTTGTCAAGTCTATTCCACAGTCAATCAATCAAATCGAAGTAACATTTTTTTTTACTCTAGGCGGAATGTAGGAAAGTGGTGGTTGTGTTGATTTCTATTTTATTTTACGTAAATAAATTAGAATCTAGGTATAAATAGCTTTAGGAAACAAACCTAGATGCTTAGAATAAACACTTCTAGATTACACCTAAAATTAGACAAGCAAAGTGCACGAATGGTTTTGCACAAAAATGCACTGTTTTGTTCAATGTTAGTTTCATTTTCACTATAAATAATTTTGATAGATTAGCCGTCTGGTGGACTTTGTGTTGTTTGTTATTATGATCTAGTAATGCTAACGAGCAGTGCGTGTAACAAAACTAATGCGAAAACAACTAGTAACTAATGATGTCGATCAAGTGCAAATACTGTGAACATGGATGTGGCTTCTGAGTTTGGTTTTGATCTAGAATGGAGATGGAGGCGTCGAACCCCTGCCAAAAAGGCGGAATGCGGCTCAGCGAAGCGCTCGATAACATGCAACTGGCGTACAACCCTATTACAAAACAGCTTCATTTCGTGAGTCCAAAAGTGGATAAAACCCGCGAAGAAATCACGGATGAAATCGACAAGTTATCTAAGAAGAGCAGCTTCAGTGATGAAGGCAACTTCTCCATATCCACCTGTGAGAAGAGTGATACCAGTGACTCTCCGAAGAGTACCTTGCAATGGGGAGGCAGTGTGACCGGCCATCATCGAGGCAAGGATGGTGGGTCCTTCTCAAGCACGGTGTCAAGTCTATCAGAATGCTCGCTTGGATCCGCAGCATCGAAAGACGATGAGCTACCAGATGTGACCGCCTTTAACCAGGAACAGTCAAAGTTGAAAAAGAAGGGCTTCTCAGGATTTTTCAGTCGGTAAGTTTAGTCTTTAGTTTTATGTAATTTGTCACATAACACAGGAAGTGTTGCAAATCAGATTGCTTTACCAATAATTAGGTAATCAAATTGACCGCTCGGTAATCTACTTACATCCATAATTTTGTTGCCAGATATAAATAATGTTTGGTAAAGTGATTGTAAGTTTTTACGCAAGGAAAACATTACTACTAGGTAGACAGGTACCAATATATGGCCTGTGTCCGTCATTTCGACAGACAATTTTGCCAGTGTCAAGTAGTGAATTTTAAATAATATAAGTCAAGTCGGCTGTCGTTTGTTTTGAAGAGAAAATGGTGGATTTTCTCTTCAAAACCTGAAATGATTTTTCACATTCAGGAAAACCACTTTAGACACATTTATTCCAATGGCTATGTTATGTTACGACGTAAGTATTATTGGTTAAAATTCCACCAAAATTAAACAATAATACTCACAATAATAAAAATAATAAAAATGCTATGTGTTGTTTCAAAAAATGTGAAAACTCGAATCCCCAGGTACCAATTATATTTTATTTGAACAAAACTATATAGCTGTCACAAGTTATTGTGGTTGTCAACTTCATCAGCTCTCACTCTGACTTCCACAGTTCCGGGACCGACAGTTTAACATGCCCTCTGGTTCTTGGCAGAGTCCAAGTTGGCTTGAATTATTTTTATCAGAATAAATTTTCGTATTTTTCTCAGTGAGCTTGTATTCTCAAGCAGTCAAGCAGGTTTTTTCAATTTGGTAAACTGTTTGTGTAACTACTTATAATAATATTGATTTTAAAATATCAAATCAAAAAGTAGTTGACCTCTGGTTTATTAGTATTCAGAAATGTTTTCGGACAGTTAAATTATTGGTCTAGCTCCTTTTGCTTTAATTCACAATATACATCATAATACCTACTCGTCAAAACATGTTTTTTTTCCATATCAAAATAAAAAAAAGAAAGTATTTTTGTAATAATAATTTATTTTTATAAAATATGTTTTTTTATTCAATTATTATCTAAACGTCTTGGAATAAAAATTTTTTTTTTCTATCTATGAATTTACCTACAATACATTTATTTACCAAAAGAAGTCTTATCAATCCCGACCATATCGCAAGAAATCTCAAACAATTTCTCCTGGTGGTCCACATTCTTTGAATACTTTGAGCTGATACCCTCTATACAGTTGCTAATGTAAAGACCTCCTTTCTTGTCCAAACTCTCTTCAAAACAAGCATGCAGAATGGACACAGCTCCCTTTTCTGGAGATTTGAAGAATATCTTCATCGCCCAAGGGAACCATTGTTTTAAAAATGACTTCTCAAACAGATCTGTGTTGACAATGCCTGGGTGGACGGGGTAAGCCTTGACAGGGAAGTTGTTCTCCTCCATTATCTTGTTGATGTACCTTGCAGACATTAGCTGAAATATAAACAATGCATGAGGCAAATAACAAACTAAATCCGAGGATGACTAAAAGGTACCCAGAAGTACGGGTAAAGTTTCTTACCTGAGCCAATTTAGCTTGAGAGTATGCAGCAATAGTGTCGTAATGCTCCTTCATATTAATGTCTTCAAAGAAGATCTTCCCAGAGTAATGGGCGCATGACGTTACATTCACTACCCTGGATAGTCCGTCGATAGCTCCACTCATTTTCAAAGCTGGCAACAATAAATGTGTCAAATAGAAATGCCCCAAGTGGTTGACAGCCAGCTGAGACTCGAATCCATCTTCAGTTAACTCATAATCCACCAGCATAATCCCAGCACTATTTACCAGGAGATGAATTTCGGGGTATTCTTCTGTGACTTTTTGCGCGAATTCCTTCACGGACTTCAGCGATTTTAGATCAAGTTTCAGAGAGCTTAAGTTCTCGCCATTTTCCATGGTGTCTGACAGTCGTTTCGCTTGATCTGGATTCCTTATTCCCATGATAACTCTCATGTTCGCCTTGAGTAGTCCCCTGATCACCTCCGTGCCGATGCCGCGAGCTCCGCCGGTGATAACGGCGACTTTTTGCTTCGCGTCTGGCAACACCACCTTGTTTCTGCGGATGTTGACCCAGTCGTCTATTAGGCCTCCGACACCGGCGCCTTGCATGTCTATATTGGTTTTCAACTCACTGAGGATGTGCTTGAGGGGTTTGTGCCTGTTGATGTACCAGTAGATGGCTGCAGCGGCTACTGCCACGGCTGATACGATGGCTGCTAACATTGTTAGGTTATGTTCCGTCTGAGTTGGACGCGTCGGTCGTACTGACTACGCGACTGGCGCGGCTTTCACTCCGATGGAATCCTCAGTGCGTAACTTTCTCTCGATATTTATACCGTTAGGCCTTAGGTCGATTGTTGTTTGGCAACACAAAGCGACTGCTTCAGCTCAGCATATTTGGACGTAAACACTGTTCTTTTGTTGACATGCCAATTGATTGTTCTTGGTTCTGAAACAAAATATGGCAAATTAATATAATTCAAAGTAATTTATACAGAACAGAGGAAAGTAGCATAAGCAGAAGCACTAGGTTAAGTCAGGTTATTGTCCATTTTATCAATTTTGTGCAATATTCTTTCTACGAACCTAGCAATTTACGTGTTATCGCTTCGTGACCTCGAGGCCGACTAAAAAATATGATGTAATATAATACAAATGCTTCAAATCAATAGAGGTACTAATATGTAGTCTATTTGTCTGCGTTTGTTTATTCAAGTCACATGGATACAAATAAAGTCCATGATCTATGTATGATGCTGTTGATATTTACAATGTTATTGTTTATTGTATTCATTTCAAACGCAAGCGAGAGCCAGCCATCTGCCGTCGTAAAACAGGATATTCTAGCGCGCATGCGTATTACGTGTATTACGTATATGCGAACCTGATTTCTAATTATGCCAGCAGACTGCTTTCGTTCCTTTGTGTACAGCATTTAGCTAATGGTACTCTAAATCTTTCACAGACTACAGTAACTTAGTCATTGACGAATAAATCCTACTAGATCTATACCTATACCGACGGGTTCTACCAAAATGATCGTAAAATTGCTTTTAAAATGAAGCTTGAACCATCTCAGAAGCATTCCAGCTAGCAACGGTGGTGTTTTTATGCGATCCCTTCAAGGAACTTGACCATTGTATCTCTCACTCTAACTTCCCAGTCAGACAAAGACGAAAGATCTCGGATCAATCAAGAGCATCATTTATTTTCTTTTCTCATACGGTAAACAAGTCTTGTAGTTTTAAAGGGTCTATGAACTAAGCCATTGATCATCTAACAGTTGTTATGGGAGTTGATGAGCTACAGATTAGCTGTTAGACACTAACTGATGATGCGAGGCGAGACGTGACGCAACGCAATGTACTGATTGTACTCATCAGCTTTGTTGAATGTCAATGATGGAACTAATTTACTTTAAATCCCTGAACTGGTACAGATTTAGTTCAGCTCAACCCATGAACTTTATTCTGTTGGAAATAAGGCCGGTTATTGTGTTATCAAAATGTGGTCATCAATCAGAGGACCAGTTATCTTGTTACAATGCCTGATAGTAAATCTGAATGGTATTGAGTATCGTAATCTAAATACTCTACGATAGATACAAAATGTTATCAAAACTATTAAAAATGATGTTTTATTGATTCATATTGCAACTGAAGTGTGTTTATTTACCAGTCATTGATTGCTCTACTTTTAATGAACCCTTATCTTTACGTATCATTGGTCTAAAATCACTATGGATAAGTTTGAATGAATTTGTCATTGAATTCTGTGCACGAAGAAAGTTGGAATTGTGGTTTCCGTTCACACGCAAACCACCGCAGACCACAATTTTGTGCAAGCACCATAAAATAAAATGAACACCTCAAATTCAAGGCAGCAAAAATTTTCTACGGAACAATGCGACATAAACATACAAGCTAAAAACTCCAATGAATATGTAGGCTTACAGTGTGTAGCTTTTGTTATGGCGTATACTACGAGTAAATCACTAGGTGGGCCGTCAACGCCTTCAGTGTTCGCTGGGTGGATAAAGCTTTTGTAGAGTTGTATCTGTAACGCGCTACGAACGATCTCTTGAGATACGTAAGGCTTTAGATCACGAAAATCTTACTCTCATCTCATGCAAGGCATCCCTGTTTTACTTAACAACTATTTTACTGCCTAATTCTACAACCATAGCTCTGCAATGTCGGCACCAGACCCACAAACGTGCACTGTAAGCCCAGCTCACGCTCAGTCAGTATACAATAGCCAAGTTTAACTTATTCTCTGATCAGTAACCTGTTTTCAAAGGCACGATCCCAAACCCCTCACCACTCAACCTTGACTTTCAACGGCTTCTGAAACCATTGCTGGCTGTGCACGCGTATATTTGTGCAATTGGTTTTGATTGCAGCATTGGAAAGCTTGTGAAACGATTCTGTCGGAAACCTTAGGTTGATTGAGTGCAGATGTACCGGTTGCACTGGGATGAAAGCTCTTACAGAGTACTAGTCTCATCGCTAAAGCTTTCATAGGTATTATCACAGGCTAAATCTTAGAACCGGTACCTAATTTGTATAGGTAGCTTTATTTCTCCAAGTTAAACTTTGCGTGACTTGCAGTACAACGACTTACTATAAAACAATTGATTGTGGGGAGCTAGATTTTTTTTCCATACTGTCAAAGTTTTCTACTCGTGCATCTGGGGTTTTAGAATTTTTTCTTTCGATTTTTCATCAATTTATAGGGTGTTCGATTAAAAAAGCACAACAAAATGTCGGACGCAACGCGCTAAACACATGTCGCAGTGACGCGACACCTGATCTGATCATAAAGGATGTGCATTTTGTAACAAAAAGGCGAGTGGCGTCAGGTGTTTGATCAACTGAACCTTGAAGTTTTGTTTATTTTGCAATGCTTGCACTGGTGGTCTAGTGGAACTAAGTACCAATTTTGATCTAAAAACAGCTCGTCTACCCTCGTTTATTTCATCTGGGCACTCTGCAAAGCAATGAAATGGTGCTCTTTTTCAGAGTAATCTAATAAGCAAAGTCAAAGACAATTATGTTTTGTTCAGTAAAATCACAAGGATCATCAAAAAACGGGTAAGATCATCAACCTACTCAAGATGCTTCAGGATTACATTTTTAACTACGTCCATAATTATGGGAAGCTATTGTGCGTGGGAAACTATTTCGATGATTTGGTCATGGCTTACCCAGCCAGTACCGAAAGATGGCATATACATAGTCTAAAAATTATCACAGCATACTAAAATCGAATATTTGAACCGATTTTAGCAACTGTCCCATTACGTCAGCTTGCCTTGACAAACGCTGGCATCCTTTTGGCAATGTCACTGTGTCTGTCGCTTCGCTTGCCATCCAAATATCAAGGTTCCCCATTCGTTTCTACATTTACGATGCATTAGGTAACAGTTACTATGAAACAATCGTATAATTTGCACTTCCATCTCTACTCTCTACGTCTCTACCATAAACACCCAATTTGTATAATAGTGGTCAATTCTGACGACCAATTAAGTCTTCCATTAATAAATGCGTCAGGGCTTAGTAAGGCTTCGAGTCCGACTGAAGAACAAAAGAACTTTGTTAATGGTCCTTCCATAAATATAGCCTAAGCTTATTTCTATAGTACTTAATTATGGTGGACTAGGCAAAGAATGTTTTTTTTTTCATTACGAAGACTTTTATCTTCAGAATAATAGCAGAGTAGGATGTATACAGATAGACAGAGTAAGGTATATCGTCAGAATAACACCACAAAGAGCTTTATTAAGACTTATTTCAATCACGTACCCGTCCAGCCGTCTTATCTGTTCCCTGCTTCGCATTCCTGCCTGACACGTTTTTATGTATGTCGGTCAGGCAGGAATTTAATTCAATTCCTTTGTCAGTATGTTCATTGTTAATCGAGATTTCTTTATGATGGTAAATTTTTCTGGCATGATTGAGATTTACCAAAGAATGTGAGGTGTTACAGAATTTGTCATTTTTTTTGTTCTTTACAAACTTGCTTACAAAGATCGTGCGGAATTTAGCTGTTAGTTAGCAAGATAATTCATGTGGCAAGGCATCAACTTTTTTTTTTAATGATAAAAGTAATGGAACAAGCAGATAGCTCACCTGATGTTAAGTAGTAACTTCTGCCTATAACAATGCATTACCTCACAGAGCAAGTCCAATGAGGACGTGCCCTGTAAGGCAATGCACTGCGTCCATCACTCTGAGACGTAAAGATTTTGAAGTCTCATGGGCCTGTAATTACATCGGCGCCCTTAACCTTCAAACCGGAACACAGCAATGCGAGCATCACTGCTTGGCGGCAAAAATAGGTACGGTAGTAGTACTTCCCCGGATGTTACAATGTCATTGAGGCCCTGCGGCGCTGCGGAAGTCAGTAAGCGTTGATCATTTGTTTATCATCGGGTGGATCGAAATCTGGTTTATCTCATCACCTGAAACATTTATTTATTATTAAATTCAGCTGCTTACTGCGCTTACAGTTACCACCAACGCGCGCAGCAAGCCATTTAAATACACATAGGTATCACATTACTTTAGATCCTACTTACTTATAAAATTTATACATAATCGTACAAATTCATTAAATTTCGAATAAAACAAGTCAACCTCTGGTGATTGAGCAAGAAAGACGCTAAGCAGATTAAGGGCCTGAGCCGTAGGAGCATACCGGGCAGTGAACATGGTGATTTTCCTCCGAAACATATAAAAGGTCACTTACTTCTTACGTCATCTAATCTTGTATCAGCTCCACTCATCACAGCTTGTAAAAGTCCACTTTAGAGATTCAGTTTAACTCGTCTGAATACAAATGCACTAATGACGTCATTATCATTGTCTCTACATTCCAATGCAGTCGATTTGCAATGCTATCGATTCTCTTTGTAATTAGTTTGTAATTAACAATACTCAGTACTTCTAATGACGTCAGAGTTGACTATGGACTTTATAGACTGACATGTACTAGCCGGCCCGCCCGCAACTTCGTCTACGTTTCTCTAACTTGATTTACAAATATGGAGACATGATCTATTTTAGGAGTAATATAGCTATCAATCAGTGAAAGAGTTTTTAGAATCGAGATAATAGTGCCAAAGATAACTCCCTCAGAACAACTAGTATCACCTCTGGTGTTGCGGCAGTGACTACTTACTTTCCATCAGGTGTCCCGCCTGCACGTCTGCCAGCTATGGCATAAAAAATAAAATACAAACCCACAAATATTATATCTCTATTTTTTTTAAAAATCTAGTAGAAGTAGACTAGCCGGTCATAAAATTGACTTTGTTTTATTTTGGTTCATTTGGTAAGTGTCTTGTCTGTGCGTCATATATTGTAGGTAGGTGTACTTCCTGTTATTTACGTAAAATATACTTTGAACGTTTTACACGTATTTAGATATAATAAAGGACTGACGTAGGTATTTGTATGAAACCTACATTATATTTATTCTATATTATATTCCCACAGCGTTGTTTTGTTATTGAGGAATTTAAAGCTGTGTTCATAGGACTTTACAAAATAATTACAATGTTTTACATTCAATTTTATAGAGAATAATTTTATCTTGAGAAGGAATTTTTTTGTGCTCTGTAGGTTTCCTCTTTTCCTAGTTATTCTGTCGACATACCAAATTAACTCATAAATGCAATAACAAGTAATCTGATTGTTTCTTGACTTCTGCTAAATAACCTGTGTACATCGCATACCTACTGAAACCAACTTTTAACCCTTCCCTAGTTTAAAGATAGTTTAGTCAATATTAAAACTCCACAGAATGAATTCCTGATGAGGTCTTATTGTCCCAGCCTAAAAACTCCATCAGCAAATGTGACCACTGTCTCAAACAAGGCAACATCATGAATCATAGAAAGATTACAATTTTGGTCACACAGGTATCAAGTCGCTAAGTCAATAGCTTCATGAGTAATGTTTGAGTCACATAATGACCATAAACACCATAACGAAAGGTGTTATGAGTTGT
This sequence comes from Eulithis prunata, assembly GCA_918843925.1. Lineage (NCBI taxonomy): Eukaryota > Metazoa > Arthropoda > Insecta > Lepidoptera > Geometridae > Eulithis > Eulithis prunata. The sequence continues at coordinate 1,221,459 of OU974019.1, read as the reverse complement.
GATACTTCGCATTGATATGATTGTTACTCGATCTAACGTGAGTAGCTATACCTCGGAATGTTTATAGTATGTTTTTATGAGCTAGACGGAAGTTTAAGGCATCACGTAGGTCCTCAACATGGATTTAAGGATACTATTAGTAGGAAAAGAACGACATCCCAGGCAGGAAGGAAGGTATCCCATCATAGGAAGGATTCAAAAGTTCCGAGGCTCCCGAAGGCCGTCAGCATGGCTTTAAGAATACTATTAGGAACCCAGACATCCAGAAGGATGATTTATAAGTTCCGATGAATGTGGTTCAACCACTGTCACTGAAGAATATCCTTAGAAGGAACACAGAACCAGAATAAAAAGGAAACGGTATGTTATGGTTGTAAGAACTGATTTCTACTCAAAAAGTTTCCGAGACTGAAGATAACATTTTATCGCATACGTAAGTTTGTATCAGCGATTATGGCATAAAGTATATATGATTAGTTACGAAATCTAAGTTGGTTCGTTCGTTTTAACTCGAATCGCGTGGGAAACTTTTTGGATTTGCGATAATTCATTCTGAAACTCTTGAAAATCTATCAAACTATCTGCCCATGAGAAAGTATCTTCGTAAACCACGCTTCTATCTAATCTAACACCTAAAAGTACCTACTGTCTGTAAGTATTGATAATTTATCACCTTCCATAGGAACCATGCGTGGTTCTTTCCTATATTTTTGAGGAATCAGGAATCTAAGGGTTCATAGAACACGAACCAACATTTCTTTGTTACGGCGTCCGAGTACTAGTAGCAAAAAAATACTCTGTGATACAAACCTTTCGGCTGGTATTTGGTATTCAACTCTAGACCAATCGCCTTTGTTCAATTTCGACCAGTGAAAGTGCTCGTTTTGTTACTTAATCCGATCCATAGCTCGGAAGTTAACTTTCTTCAGTTGATTGTACACTTAAATGTGTTGCTGATGCGATAAAGCATTTTACTACCTGAGATTAAAATCAAAATGAGGACGTAGTAAATCTTTATTAAGCTGCGGCTATAGGCTGTAAAACTCGCACGTATTGAGGTCACATTGTTCTAAGAAGTTATAGTCAGGTGCCTCTGTGACCCTTTGTACAATACATAGGAATTTAAAGAAACAGTCGAGAACTTCATCGTAGTCGATACTTGATTTCACCCAATGATGGGCCTTGCCATATTATTATCTCAGCCAGTTTCATCTGGTTTTTGCCATTGACTAGTTTGATATTTAACGCATATCAGTGACATTGTCTGATATGATTACTATGAGCCTAGTTTCTTCGTCATTAGTTCTTGGTAGTCTGTATTTCTTAGTAACTTTCGAAACAGAAACTTTATTGATTATGAGTACATTAAAAGTCTTCCATTTGAATGTTAACCGTGCTGAACATTTCTACTAGAAATGAGGCAATTTACACCACTTCATTCAACAAATATGTAACAATTGATGTCAGCTACTGAAATAAAACTCCTCAATTGTTATTGCTACAATTGTCCTTTGGACTCGGAGGAATTGGAGGTGTATAATGTATTAGCTGATTGGTGTCAATTGGAATAGAAATACATATTGTGGTAACAAATAAATACATATGTATATTTATGGACATTTAATAGATAATACAGATTTTGATAAATTATACTGATATTTGACTTTTCATTCACTAGTATGCATGGCATAATCAACTTACCGGTGTCTTTACTGTGATAAAATCGATGACAATATTTAGTTACTATAATAAACTAGTTTAGTTCCTATGCTCTGATAATGCAACACCCAATGAAGATGCTTGCAGCGCACCGCACAAAACTAGTAACATTGTACAACAAGTAAAAATATGTCCACATACACATCCGCAAGCTACAACAAAAATCGGTCGTTTGGAATCTCCGCAGTCATTGATTCATGCAAGCACCGCATGGTTTCCTGGAATATAATGAACCAGTCTTTTGCTTGACTTATTGTCTGGAATAGCTTGTTGACCTACAGAAAGGTAATCTGCTGGTTTTTAGATCGGAACAAAGTGGAGCTACGAATTGTTGAAAAATGTTAGAAACATTTCCTTTATCGAGGTTTTATTTTGGTTTAAACTTTAAATACGGATTTGAACATCTTTGTAGAAGGTTTTATACAAAAAGTTTTTGTATATAGTCGCATAGTTTTTATAACAAACTATTCGTAAGCAACGATATAATATGTTAAAAGAACCAATTGACTTTTAGTTGTAATTATGTCCTTAGCTTTAATGTTTTGTTTGTGATTTCAACACTGAGTTGCATTTAATACATTATATCGAAAATATATAAAAACGCCACACGTTTCAGGAAGAATATACGCGTGTAAAAACTTAATTAGCATACTTGTCCACAGGAAAAGGCTCTGCCTCAATGACCTCTTGCATTGCCTCAACTTTCACCTGCTTTAAAGTTCGTTCTAAAATAGAACACCTTTAAAACATTACGTTATTATTTAAAACATTGTTTCCATTCTCTGATATGTCACCTGTGATCTATATAGATAGACCTATGTATATATATATATTTCTACTCTGTACGTCACTAGGTGTGGTCTATACTAAGAACCACCTATAGTATAGACCTACATGTATTCTGTCAGCTGGTCATTTGATAAAAATACAATCGATTGCTATGCCCTAGCGACGAAATAGAATAGGATAGTCTACGTCATTGAAACTGTAATCAAATAACATCACTTTAGTAGCTATTATGTAAATTATCGGTCTTATGTTACAGAAAGTAGGTAACATAATAATGTGATTTTCAAATAACCTAATTAATATTACCTAGCATAGAATTTTATCACAATTTCAGATATTTTTGAACAATTTAAAACTCCACAGTCGAGGTAAGTAAGTATTATGTTGCGATGATGATTCGAGCTTCAGAATATTGAACACTCGAACATTGTCTAAACTAGACTATTGACTCGCAATAAGAAGGAATTTCTGATTGTTATGTATTTATAGTATGGCGTATATATTAGGGCATTTCGTAAAACCTAGTCTGAGAGTACAGGCAGAACATGCTGCATTCAGCAGAAAGTTTTTATTATTGTGCTCGGTTCGCAGAATATTTTAATTAATTCACTCGAGATCCTGATCTCGCTTGGTCAATCGTGGTGTGCGTGCATTGCACTTATGACTCAAGATGATGTCATACATGTCTTATTTTAAGAATACCAAATGTAGTTGGACCTATATGGATTGACTAGCCGTCGCCCGTGGCGTTGCTCGCGTTCTACCCTTTAGAGTGTGACGTTTCAAAATTCCTTTCTTAGTGCACCCCTACACTATAAGGATACTACCCTCCAAATTTCATACCTCTAGGACTTATAGTTTAGGCTGCGCGTTGATTCTAAGTCAGCTTCAAAAGAGTTTTATATATTGATGATATATAGATTTTGTATTTAAATTCTCAGAGAGTGCCTAATGTTCTGAAAATTATTTATGGATCTTATGGTTGTGGTTGCTTTACGAATTTGACCTACTCCAGTTTCTTTATTATATACTTTACTTACATACATATAGGGCATACGTTAGTACAGTATTCTTCCTAACCTTACGCTCGTGACATCTATTTCGATTCTTTCCCATTTCACACTTGTTTGAAGTCTCAGTTGTATGTTTAATTTTAGTTTCGTCGCTGAATATCAATTTATCAATAAAATAACTTTTATTAGGTACTTTCTCGCTGTCTTGGGGAGTGTCTGGTTTCATATTTCAAAATTCCATAATCGGCATCATTTCAAAATGTCCGTCTGTACTTTAGACCGTACAATATACGGTTCAATTTGGAAGTGCCGACTCTTACGAACTCTTAGATTACTTTGTCTTTACTCTTTTCTAGCTTTCTAAAGTGCAATATCTTGCTTGTTCAATCTAATACAATTCAAAACTGTCCACTCATTCTGCATCTTTCTAACTTCTTTCAGATTGTAAAGTGTAAAATACGTTTGATGTCTATTGTCCGTAAATTCTTCGTACCTTACGTAACTGTTTGCGAGTTCTTTCTGAACTTTCATTCTTACAACACCTTTATTTTCCACATTGCGTGCTTTGACGACATAGGAGAACGAATTACGATTTTATAGCATTTAGTTTTCAATAATACAATGAAATATCATGACTGAATGGAGAATATAATATTTTTATCATTATGTTACGTGTATAAAAACGATGCTACTGCTTATGACAATTCGTGAGAGTTATCAAGCTCTTTCATTATATTTTAGTCCGTAAATTCCTATATTTAGGAGATAATAATGACTTAAAGTAAGAACAAGATGTTTTTGGTAAGATCTTTAGAAGTATTTCTCAATGCTTTGACCTCAAGGCTATCTCAATTGAAAACTCCCGTTATGAGGAGCTATGTTTTATCAGTACATTGCTCATTTTAGCTTCATACTGTACGGTTACACTGAGCATTTTCAATGTTGGTCATAAATGATTTAAAATGTCAATATTCCGATGTCTGTTTTCAGTCACATTGTTGGATTGTATGTAAACGGTGTGTTGCTGCTATTTATTTATGCTATTTGCTAGCTTAACACGTACCGAGGTTACTAGCTATGGAAACATGACTGCGAAAGCGATGTAAGTCTTTTACGAGTATACAATCTCCATCAAATCATTGCTTTCCTTTAGAGCTTTCATATCAAGTCCCATATCCCATTAAAATGCTCTAACGTTTTCCTCATTGAATATTTTATGTACCTATCTTTCATCTCGTTCCCCTTTCATGGGTGAAAAGCTAATATTTATGTTCCATTTTCGCTGGATCCGAAACTGGTGAGGGTGGAGGTCGCCTAAATGCGTAAATAGGTCTCGGTCAGTATCCAAAGCTATGTTTATTTTCATTACTCCACGCGATGCTGTAAACACAACAAAAATACGTTCTATTAGTCTATTACTAACAAATACAATAAAATGGTGAAGTTCTTTGTTTGCTATTCAGTTACCTACCACGCCCTGAGGATTCGATTTAGTAGGAAATGAATACCATCAATAAAATACGAATTTGTACATCTATTGAATAAATAAATGATGTAGATCTTTTGAAGTACTAGCCCGCGGCTATCGTGTTACCCGGGTAAAAAAATCCTAATAAGTCACGAACTCCCAGCTCTCCAAAGTTTCATCCAAATCGATCAAAACCTCCAAACATCTAGGTATTATTTCCAATAATTGAGAGACGTAGTTTTCAATTTGTGGAGATGATTGGTAGATCTGTCTGTTTTTTATAGCACCCACTGCGCAATCATTGATAATAACTAGTCTGGTTTGATGAGAGGTTTGATATCACGTTGATGGAACGTGCAGTTGTTGTTATAGCAATACAAATCTGATAGAACGATTCTTATCATTACAAACAATTATAGCTTCAAGGCTACGGGCTCCAGTACTTCCAGTATCATGGACGTAGTATAGGATGTCCATATTATTATTTGATTACTCTTTATAAACTTTTTGCGGCGTTCTCACTATTGCCCAAATATCCCATTGTGATCGCTAATTGTGTAGATGTCGCCCCTGTTTGGGGCGTTCATAGTTCATCATTAGACGCTTCTTAGGGTGAGGGTTCTTAGGTCATCCGGGTTCAGGGTGTGCTTTACCAGACTTCATTAATGCCGGATGTCCATTGACTATCAATTTGTTCTGTATTGTACAGCGCAAAACTTTACAGAAATAGTTACTTTATAAGAATAAGTTCTACTATTTGCATTATCGGTCGATATCACTTTTCCACATTAATAAGATGAATAGTCTCCTAAATTAGCTTGTCAATTAGTCCCAGCTTATCTACTGTATCATCTTCTCTCGTTGTGTGTACAAACAAATTTATAGCTTCATCCACTGTGATAAGATCGCTAGTCGTACAGTCTGTTTGTTCGTCACCAACGCTTGCGACAGACCTTGCGTTCACACGGTCGCGGTGTCGTCGCGAGATCGAAACCGGAGGTTGGTAAATGGTTGCAAAACTAAATGCTGACATTATTATAAATACAGGGGCGGATATGAGTATATAAGTTAATCATAATTACCTGAATCCCTCCATTAGAACTAGACTAATCAGGGCTTCTGTAATAGATGAGGGTAAAGAAAACCTGTAAATGGAAAATCATCAGGGAATAATTCTAATTATAATTCTGGAAAAGGAATCAGAGTCCCCTGAATCCGCAATGTTTATACTTTCATATAGTTTTCTGTCTGAAAATTGGCAATTGTCGGGACACTGACGCAGGTGTCTTGTAAAAATAAATAAATCTAGCGTTTAATTTCCAGTTTTAGACTCTACCTTCACGCTTCAGTGGAGTTTGCGAATTCATCTTTTAGATCACGACTATAACCTTTTATAAATGTTAAAATTGATGAAATTGTTTTACTGCCTTTGGACCGATGTCTTACTTGTTGTTTTTGAAGACAACTCTTTTTTTTTATTAAAATAACCTACGAGTTTTACTATTTTCCTTGACGCTACTATTTGCATGCATAATCACATGTTTCGTTTTAATTATGATTAATTTCAAACGTTTAGCTAAAAGTATTCACTGAGCTCTAAATAAACTAAAACATTTGTGTTTACGGAGATCACTTTAATGAAACTGCCAGCAGTCATCTCTACCCGACAGACAGGCTGTTTATAATCTCCAGACATTAACATTCCAAGTAAATGTTTAATTTGAGATAGCAAGGGTTCAGAAGAAAGTGGTGGCTTTGTATCAGAAGCCTTGCACAGGCACAGATAAAACCACTGTCCTGGTCTTATCATTGGCAGACAATTTGCTCAGGCAACATTCTAAGGCTGAATAATCCAAATGAAAAGAAAAGATTGATTGGGGAGTATTGGGTGGTTGGTATTTTTGTGTTCGGCGGTTGAGCTGAATAATGAAAGCAACCTCTAGAATAAAGAAAATATTTAGGTCGGCAAGTTGATCGAATTCACATAGTTATTGGAGCGTTACCGGTTTGTTTTAGCTATCATATTTCCGAATGTATGTGTAGCAATGTTTTCAAGGAGAATCGATTGTTTTAATAATATAGTTAGTCTAGTCAAATCAACTCTATTCGATGTTCTCCAAACAACTTATAAAAACGAACTACGAAAACTTCTTATTGGATTGTCTCTTGTGCTATAAATGAATCTGGTTGTTGATCTGTTTTAATTATATGTAAAAAAATGTGTAAGTATTCTATCAGATAATCTGGTTTCCATAAAACAAGCTTTGCTAAACGTGGAGCTATAGTGCTTTGTAAATCGTCTATCAATGTGACAAGCATAACGGTATCACATTTTATGGCAAAAATTAAAATACTATCAAACGACGAGAACGACCATAAAATATGACAAGCTTCGCTCTATTTAGTATTCTAGCAGTGACGGCAATGGGCATGTAAACTACTAACAGCGAGTAGCTTACTGCAGAATCTAGGCATGTGCTAAATGATTGGACGTGCCTTTCGTGGCATTAGTTATTCTCAAGACATCTACAACATCAACAACGAAGTTATCTCAGAGAAATATTAGTCCATGCGCGTTTTCTCTCTTCTTTCTAGTTAATATTCTGTCTTTTTATTTCTTCTACGATGAAATCCAGACATTGATTCTGATCATCCCACACGGTAAACTGTTATCGAAATACATCAACAGAAGGTCATGAACACAAAGGAATGTTGCGAACGCAACAATGGGTAGCATCAGCGTGATTTGAATACATTTGGATTCGGCATCGGCATTTGATATTCATTCTAATATTGTGCAGTTATGCGTGACCATACCCGGATTGGATTTCGTTGCGAAATGTATTATCAACATACAAACATTCTTGCTGAATTGAGTTCACTTTGGGTTTGGCTTTTTTAAAAACGTTTTTATCCTATTTTTGGTATAGAACACACGGATTCGGGTTAGCGTTTAAAAGTGTCCTGTCCACCGCGTAAGACAAAAAACTTAGTTTTGTAGGTGTATTGATTAAATAAATGATAATCTAAGTGAGAGAGACAATCTAATACCAAGGTTCTAACTAAAAGAAAATTATTCCGTGTTATTTACTGACATTTTTGTGTTTCTAGGTAAGATTGTATGTAACTAACTATAGGTATATACTCAGTTTATTTTGTGATATAATTTTTATGAATAATTTACAAAGAACTGAAACTGGCCAGCAGTGAACTCATAAAATTATATCATCGCACCTCATCAACCGATGTATGTATATCAACTTTCAACATCTCTTATAATAAATCCTTCGCTTGTTAGCCGTCGTAAAGTTCTCTAGACGGGTCTCTTGACTTTTTAATGTGAAGAAACACTTATTTTTAACTTACTTTCTGATCTTTTTAAGTTCTAATCAATTAAATGAAACCTTCTATTTCACTATAATATTTCGTTTTATAAATCTTTAATGATCCAAATTCAAATCAGTATTGCCTGAATCATTTTAGATATAATTTACTTAGCTCCTTTGACTTATTTGATTTTAACACCTAAATTCAAATCTTTATTGTCTGAAACATCTGAGGAATGAAAACCTTTATTTTCTATTTCATATTTTGTTAATTCTCAAACATTCAGCTCGTCATCACAACACACATTAAGTCGGGGTCTCACGATCACATTTGCTCCCTGACCTCACATAATTGTTGCATCTACGTCTATGGAGCACGCTATGCCTTCATGTGGGAGATTCTTTTTTGTATGAGGTCAAATATTTCTTGCATTTACCCAGATCTGTGTCGAGAAACCGTTATGGGTGTCGGATTATCGTGAAATTGATTAGAGATGTTTATAAAGCTTTAGAGGTTATTATTCCTACTAATTCATAGAGTTTACATATTTTCCAAGCATTTCTCACCATCATATACTAAGTTGATACTACTTGATACCCATTACATATGACTCGATCCCAATAAAATTTAAGTTATTTAAATTTAATTTTGGTCCAAACTATACATATTTTTGTTTCTAAATCTTAATTTTATGTACGTTTGACATTAGTTGTACAATATGAATTATTTCGAAGCCATACTGAGTATACTTACTTACTTTTACTCTATTATGTCCGTCTACTTCGTGGTCAACAAACGTTTTTATTGACATTGTTGGACAAACAACTCTCATTGTTTAGCGAAGACTTACCAGAATGTTGATAACTTTGCTTATTTAGTCAGAGATTTGTTATACTGTGTTCTTTAAAATTTGTAAGCTATATCTGCCATGCTAATATTGCATAGACATAGTTTATTATTTTTATATATTTTTTATAATTATTTAGACCATCAGGTTTAAAGCTGAATCATTTCTAGATTAAGTATTAGTACTAATTTAGCAACCATATATTCAAGATCACAAACACCCAAAGTAGTCATAGATCAGTGCTTGCATAACTATACCTTGGCTGAGTCGTATGCCGTGAGAACCAGTTTCCGAGATTGGTTTTTGCCGAGCTACAGATCTAAGGCGTTTGTTGTTTTACCCGTTAGATACATTGTTAATGTGTAATTGATAGTTGTTTTATGTCAGCTTTCTACGGCCCTTGGTATTTTTAGAATTGTTTATATTTTCAACCTATAAGTACTCTGTGTTATGCTTATGACTTCACGATACACTGATAATAAAATCTGTACCAAAAGTTGAAAAACTGAAATCCCCAGGCTTAGTTGACTAGACATCAGATCAACCTCTCTACAGTAAAAACCTTCAGTATGTTTGGAAGATGTCCATATAGAAATACCTACTCTTCATTTTGAAATATCTTTATCTTATCATTTTTATTATTCAACATGAATGAAGTATTGTAGATTTCTTTTTAAATACATTGTTTATTATAAAACAGCACGTTCTTAATGTCGTATCGTATCAGTATGCAATGCACCTGACAGAATGTACCTACATATAACTTACGTGATATAACCGTAGCAATTTGCAATTAACATACGAATAACATTTGAATGATATTGTGGCATGGTGATACCTGATGCTTAGTAATTTCCTTATTGATTATGCATCTTTGAGTAGATTGACCGTCAGCTGCTATCGTAGCTTCTTCAGCTTCAAGTATATCTATAAACTTGGATAGTTATCTATCATCATTATAATAAATATTGTTAGTTATCTTCGGATCATTGATAGGTAGTTACACCAACTAATATTCTGTGGTTATACGAGCTGACCATTATTTTACAAATAATATTATGATTAAGTATAAAGATTTTGGGAATGATTTTAAAAAAGAAGCTTGATGTTTATTAGTTTCTTGGAAGGATATTTGAATGAGGCTTACTGCATCTTCTATTATCAGTACCTATTTGTAAGCGTTTAGTCCGCACCTATGTCCTACATCTCATCTACGTAAGTCAACAGGTCGTCCAATCGCCGTGCCACCGCGTACCAGGCTCCGTACCGGCAGCGCTCGGCACCGCGCGCACGATTCCCGCACTTTTTACGAGTACATACAATTCAACAGCTGGTCTACCTAGAACAATTGTAGGAAACATGCACTTTGACTTACGCAATCCCATGGTGAATGATTCTGAAGCCGGATTTTCTATTTGACAATGTGAAATCGGATATGTTGCAAAGATTTGACTACATTTAGTTTTAAGAGTGTCGCTCTACAACTTCTAGTATAAATTAATGTGCATTAACATCAGTGGTTTTAGATTATGTAAATGATTATTTGAATGTCAAATCTACTCTACTTCAGAATATAAAAGCACTACTAAGTTGAAAAATCTTCTGAATACCATAGCTTTCTTTAGGTTTTTCGGTATTCTATCAACCCAGTAGCAGTCTAAGGTTACAATGTTTTATTCATAGGCTTATGTAAACCGGCCGTTCACTAATTGATTTTATTCAACCTCCTAGCATGAAACTGGCATTGACTTTTATCATTGCAGCCGAGAGTTCAAGCGTGTAAACTTGTAGGTTTTATTATACACCTTAAATCTACACCAAGAAGTCTTTCCTGCTCCGTGTTCATGCCCTTTTTTAAGCATAGCTTTTTTTTTCACATGTCCAATTTTTGCTTTATTTTGTATATATTGTTCATAAACTTTCTTGTTCAGAATTATATAAGTATGAATACAGATTTACACTCATATAAATTGTGCAAATTGCTAAACCTCTTGCGACAATCTCGTGGTTTACATTACGTTGGGTTTTTACTTCATTGCTATTACAAATTCCACGGGCAATGTATGAACTACGCAGATTACCAAATGAAGGACACATGTGGTTAATAGAGTAGTCTAGTACACAGAGACTTCGCGTATGTCCTCATTAAAATTCGATTCCACTACTCAAATTGTTTTGTATTCATAATGTATTTAAATATAATCTCATGTCACGTCTTTTGTATTGTTAAATGTTTGGGTTAGGAATGCTTTATCTATCTTGGTACTTGTTACAGGTATAAGGCATGTTTGTATTTTATGTGTATGTATGATATCGTCCAGGTAACAAACTGCAAAGTTGTTTAAAAGCTTGTTACAAAGTTCCGGTTCGCTATCGTGTCATTATACCGTATCATTGGTCAAAATTATTGTTAGCGTCGTCCCACGCGCTTCATCCGAGCGCATTATCACACAATGGCATTCCGGTCTTATGTCTGTGTCTACTATTATTAATACTTGTGCTGTTTTATTTAAATCAACGGTATATTTCGGTACAGTTTTTATTATTTTGAAATTATTTACGTCCATTTTGTCAGGTTCGATAATAACATGTTTGAGAGCAGTGAAAGGTAAGATTGCATTAATTGGCATAATTATTTGCAAGTTTTCTTGATAGTCACGGTTTTGTGCTTCCGTTCTGATTATGTCACTACAATTTTAATTTATGGTGCGTGCTCATCTCGTTTTCTCTTTGATAAATAAAAACATAATGTGGTCATCGCTCTCATATTACTATATCTGTTGGATTTCTTTTATCGCGCTAAAAGTTCTATAAATGTCCGGAATTAAATATTTTATATCGAAATCTGATATTCTAATTTTTATTATTTGTAATGTAGGTTAGAGATAAAGAGATCTAAAGACTGTTTGAATTCTTTGATGTTGGTATAAAATACTTTTATTAATTTCAGTAGTTTTAGTTATGATTATGAGTATTTTAAGGCCTCATTGGTCTCGCTTAGTTTCAAATACATCTACTTAAGTAAAAAAAAAAATGCGTAGATTTTATTGTCATAAAGTTCACACGCAAACCCTTGAACTAACGTTTCAATTTTAATTTTCATCATCATCATAATAACTTTATTGTTTTCCTGAGTGTTCGTCACGATTTCACTAATAGTTATTATTAGTTATAATCATCACAGAGTAGCGAATATCAGTCGATCCGTCAAATAAATGAATCTATACATATCCGCTTATTATTTTTCTTAGATTTTTTATACTACCAGTATTATGTTAATAAAAATTGTTGTTACCAAACAAGTATAGACAGACAGTCCCATGAATTACATTCTAGAGCAAAAATTCTGTATTATTTATATAAGCTTGAATATTGGGAGAATGTTAGCTTATGTAGGCTATATTATTTATACTGTAATTGTATTCTAGATTTAGCTCTTATTGGCGCTTCTTCATGATTGTCCTTTGCAAAATCATGATTGTTTGAAATCACAACACTTGTAGGATGTGTGTATTTATTTAAAATTAAATTGAACTTCACTAATCACGTATTTTCTTTTGTTACAGAGGGGTGTTCCCGTGGAAGACGAGCTCATCCAAAAACCATGACTCCAGCCCTATATCCTGGAAACTCTTCGGCAGCAAGTCCCAAGTGAATCTCGCATCAAAGACCCTGAACTCCGAAGCTCAGAAGACCTTGACTCCTGCGTCCTCAGTAGTCAATACTCCCCATCATCACAGGAGGCAGGGGAGCTCTGCTAGTGAGAAGCAGTTTGAGGATCTTGTGGCCAGCTCTATTGCGCTCATCCAACATGATCGGTGAGTGGTTTGAAATGGTATTGTCAAATAGAAGAGGCCAGTATTGTTGTATAAAAAAAACCGCGATGGGCGTTGAATTAGAAGGAAGCCTATAAGCTATTTATTTTATAAGTGATCTAATGGGTTTGCTGGAAGGAAAATTAACAAAATTTCTAAAAGTAAATGAAATTTTCGTGGCTCCATCTTTAAAGGTTGATTAATTTAGGTATGTAGTAGACTAGACCTCGCTGCTAGGTCTACGAACTTCCGAAAAGTTACTTAGTTTACAGATATTATTTCTGACAGTTGCGTGGGTGGGTACTGGATAGTGAATGGCAAAATTTCAGTACGTATGCCGTCTTGAAATGGCTTCGTTATTATTCAAAGATTAGCTTGTCGACAACGTTTGTTTGAAGTACGTTCCGAAAATAGGATTGATTTACGAATGGCGCTTATAACATGCCCAGTTTACTACACGAGAGCCTGGAAGCCGGTGCTGCTTTTCTTACGTCAAGTCATACCGGTGATCCACTCACAAATACACATATTTACTAATGGTTTCCTGCCTAGTCTGTTAGGCTCGTTAGAACAGTCGGTAGAAGTAATAGTTCTAGTATACTTGGGGATTCTAAATAGTATGCATGAGACAATATCTGGTTACCGTTATTAGTTAACTAATCTAATAGGGTCAGCAAAATCTTATCCTGTCAGGGGGACGAAAAAAATTAAGATCATCTTGTTTTCTATGTCTTTACTGCAAAAAAGCCTTGAAAACTAGTATGAATATCTTTATCTATCTATTTTTAAGCTATGTGTTTCCTGTACTGTTACTGTGATGAACAATAAAGAGTTATCAACCTAATATCAATCCGTCTTCACAAAGATAAGAAAGAAATTCACTTTCTTCAGTCTAGGCTTCAGCAAGATTTGACGTAACAAATTGAATACCGGCTCTAAGCTTTAACAGCTCGTGGGTGAGAGCGGGAACCTTCACCCCGGATCAATATCTGAATATTTGTAGCCCAGTTGGTAGTTACTTGTAATTGAATTTACTGTTCAGCCTGTGAGCTACTTCCAGTTCAGTGGCAAAGGTAGGTTGACCAACCTCACTTTCTTGGAGTAATGTAATAGAAAATTGTTTGCCGTACCAAATGGAATTGGCCTTGCTTGCTTTCTTTTCCACGTTATTGGTTTTTCTTGTGTATAGCTGGTAGTTTTGCCCCGGACTACCTTTGATACCTCTTAGATATCTTCATTGATCAAGTAGGCATGTTATGCCGACACATGAGTAAAATGAGAAATGACTTCGTGCTTAGGCATAAGGATGGGCTTCCATTCTGCCAGAGTTTTGCGGGTAACTAAGCATGTGAGTGAGGATAAATTCTACCAATAGGATTTCTGCATTTTTTCTAGCCTCGCAATTTATTAGTGTACAGATTAGTGATTTATCTTTCTTGTTCACTGCGTGGTTATCTTGCAAACCTTTGTTGAAAACCCAGTCGTGAGATTATTTTGTCACTATTCTTAGTTCCTTCTTGGTCACCCTTCCATAGGTCAGTGACCGAGCAAATTATGGATTGTCTTGTGTATGCTTGGTTGGTTTGGTTCTTCAATGGTTCAACGCACACTGCTTCATTCAAAAATCGTCTTTGAATTTTCGACTAAGTCATTTCAATTTCTTACAAAAAAATCTTAGTTTAGACGAAGTGGATCGTAGACCTACGTGTTACCAGTTCACGTTGGTTGTAACGTGCGGATACGAAGTTTAATCTTATTAGCACGTGACTTGCCATTACCTGATTCTCCTAATTTTGAAGAACGCGTGCTCATCATATTATTAAAGTTTCTTTTTCTACTAGTTATTGTAAAACTCCTTAAGGAAACCTGTTATGGGCATTTTCCTTGGCCACTCTTGTGTGGTTTTTTCCTTATAAATAAACAAGTTTTACCTTTTCATAGCAAATCAAAGGTAACTAAACCGGGAAATGAAGGAGCTATTTCCATTTAGTCGTGACGTGAACCTTGTTTCATTAGTGGGCACTAACCGATGCACCCATTATCGCCCTGCTGCCTTACCGCGAAGCGAAATGGTAATGGTAACCTCACAATGAAGAACTTAAAACAATGGCGTATAGTTCGATATAAAAAAACCGTAAGACTTATTTTAAGACGTCCTTGATTTATAATCATCTACCATCACGTATAAATACTGTAATGTTTTTGTGTAATTTCTGTTTCGAGTTTGATGTCTGTCTGTGGTTTCTGTGATCTTAAAGGTTTATTAATTCATCATAATCCTGTAGAAGTCCACTTCTAAACTGGACTGTTGTCTCTCCCGTAGATTTTCAGAAAGACTGTTTTTGAGACTCTCAATTTACCGATTTCCTGCGATCTCGCGTCGCAATAGCGTAGTACATAATGTGGATTATGTATATCGGTTGTATCAGCTGCAAAAACTGTTTGTAAATAAATTGTTGTCCATAGGTGGTAGATTCGTGGGTCCTGTTGCCCTGTATGCAAAGTGGCGTGCGTGTGTCGTGACTTTGTTTATCGCCGTACATCGTAGAGGTTTTCACGAATATGTTGCTGGCAGAATTTTAATTAGTTAAGTACACGCTACGAGTAAATAACATGACGGATGGGGTGTAAAGGTTTTCTCACACGCACTCTTAAAGTTATTCCAGAAAACAACCCAGCTTTAGCTAATAGAAAATTGTGTGTGTGCAATAAAGAATTGTCTATCTATTTAATTATCTGTGAGCCGTTAACTCACTGTATATCTTGGCTACCTTCATTTCCAATACAAATAAGACAATGAAATAAAACCTCATTTGAGAATGGCCTCTGTGAAGAAGCTCAGATTCCTGCACTATCGACTGATAGTGCAGGAATCTGAGCAGGAACAAAACCCATAGGAGTAGATCAAGCCGTATCTCAGGTTCCATTAAAATGTTGTCTTCTACTTTTCTATTTGAAGACTATCTAAAATAGCTTGGTTGACGCACTGACATCTTGATACCACACCTTCTAAGTCCTATAATATTATGGTCTGAATGATGTCATAGTCTTCGATGCGGGCACCTGCTATGCACACACTCTATATAAGCACAACTATGACTGACAATCTGACCGCGTTTAGGTAAGCGTAGTGTAGGACGCCCTCCGGCTAGGTGGGGTGACGATCTGCCAAATGTAGCTGGCAAACATTGGATGAGAAGAGCTGAAGACCGGGCTCAGTGGCGCGTCTTGGGAGAGACCTACGTCCAGCAGTGGACCGCTATAGGTTGATGATGATGATGATGACTGACTAAATGATATTCAACACAGCCTAAAGTCCAGCTTACATCCTCAGCTCTGGACTAGGCTACTTCTCGATATCTTAGTAACTATTTCATAGATACCAACAAAGTAGCGTTTCTGTCTCAATTTACGCGGCCAATTTTAAAGACTTAAAATGCACAGCAGCGCCAGAAACGGAAATACCACTGTAATGACAGTCCCGTAACCAGCAATTTCCCTGCTCGTGACCGCTCTAGGGCTCTCCACTGACTGCTAAATCATCTGTACCACGGAGTAATAAATAACTTGGGTAGCGAAGCGGGCAAGTCGATGAACCTGACAACAACGACCAAGCCTGTGATGGTTGAAACACCAGCAACAAATTATAGCTGTAAGCTGTCTGAGTAAAGTATGTACTTGGATGGCACTTTACTTTTGTACCTGGTGGTAACCCTGTAATTCTTCATTAATTCTATTGCCCTTTGTTTGAAAAAATTACAGAATGACTTTATTTTGCTTTATACCTCTCAAATAGTTATACTCTCCGGTACTTTTTCTTGAAAACTTTGAGCATTTACAACCCAATCCTTTGCTCTACCCACACTCTTACCTCTTTGTGAGTTCCTGGTCCCCGAGTTCTTTAACTTCCAATCCACAAATCTCTAAGCGTTTACTTTTTACTCGACGTCGGAGGGTATTGTTTTCTGATTTTAAGTTCATTATTCTTACTCTCCGGTGCTTCCACTCAGAGGTTAATGGGGGTCTGAAGTTGCTCCGCATTTTATTTGCGCAGCCCTCAAAACGGCAGAATTACTCGGCCGTAATGAGAAAAAATTATGAGACCTAATGGATTGCGTATTACCTGCTATATTATTTTGCAGTAACAAATCTTCATTATAAATTCCGTTCCCACACTCCTGATTTCTAAGTTATAATAACTATTTTTTTTGGGTAATGGTACCTACACTACCTAATAATGTTAAAAAATTACCAAAGATTTTGAACTAGTCAGCTTCGTATAAAACTATTCCACTTTTGCGCACCAAGCTTTAAATCGATTGGTGCGCAAAAGTGGAATAGCGTAGGTGCGGAAGTCCTTGGTGCGCAAGAGTGGAATGCTTCGCATCAATCTTTAAGTGGGCTGAGCAGTGCCTGGTCCCTTGCCTTACCTATACAAATCCGAAGCGTGCCCAACTGCTTATCTATCTTCATACAACACTACTAAGAAGGTATACCACCTAATTAGCAGTGTAATCAGATATCTCGTCAGATGCACGCAACTATAATCAATTCGAATTAATTAAAAACGGTTCGGTTTCAATCACGCGAATCCTAATCAGGTGAAGGATTGTCTAAGTAGGCGATACAATGAACGTATTGCACGATTTGCACGCGGTTCTTACTCAAACTAATAGAATCGTACCTATTACTTTGTAGATGCGAAAGGTGTTGAAATGATCTTCATTTGGGTGAAACTCTGAAAAATTTTCCAACTAGTCCTGCTTATATTCTAAGTTTCATCTTAATCTAGACGAAATTTCTACCTACAAGTGTCTACACCGAATAATACTATCATCATCATCATCATCATCATCATCATCATCATCATCATCATCATCATCAATATATATAAAACTCTTTTGAAGCTGACAGAGAATCAACGCACAGCCTAAACTATAAGTCGTAGAGGTATGACATTTGGAGGATAGGATCCTTATATAGTGTAGGGACGCACTAAGAAAGGAATTTTGAAAAGTCGCACCCTAAAGGGTCTAGAACGCGAGCAACGCCGCGGGCGACGGCTAGTAGTGTATGTAATGCTTATATTCACTCGCAACACTACAACGCAACTACAAGTTAGTTTTAGCGTTCTTTGCAAAATAATCACTTTAATCGACCTCGTGCTTACGAAAGCTAGCTATAATGATAGTTACACATTTCTCCTTACATTCACAACTCAGTACACACATTTGCAAAACAAAATGATTTAATAGAAAAGTAAATCAGCTGTTATGTTTAATTCATAATGGAACTGGCCTATACCGTTAGAAACACGCTTGCAAATATCATGGAATGTTGTTAATGAGTTTACAATGCGTTGTTACATCAAATTAATGAGTAACAAATTACAACATTATGTTATAGAAAGAAACCAATAAATTAGGTTAAGTGCGAAAGTTTAGATACGTAAATATTCTGTGGTTTTGATGCAATGATGAAACTTTGCAGGGATATACCCTTCAAAGTTCTTCAAAATCGGGTTCGTGCGTGGGACCAGCATCTAAGCCACTTTTTCGTGGAGGTCGGGGACTAGTAGAAAACATACTACAAGAACTCACAAATAAAACATGCACCGTAATTAACAAACCCTTGAGGGGTTCCCCCACACTTATCCAATTCAGTAATAGAATGGGAAAATCCAAACGCATTGCAGTATTCTCGTCCTCCCCTATAAATACCAATTTCCTTATTACCAAGTTCAATAAACTGAAGAGTATGCGGTCCCTCCATATCCATGATAATAGGCAATCAATTGGTGACAAAAATTTAATGAATGATGTTTTTGACGTTTTACTAGGAATGTTCCTGGAGGGTTTCTTTTCAAGAGTTATATGTGTGAATGTGTGTGTGTGTCCTTAGAAAGCGAATAAAATGCTACAGTTTAGTTATGTTTGTTTTGAATGTAATCTGAAACTTCTTATGCGTTTATTGAGATACGAGCGGATACAAGTAGAAGATTTGGATAAGAGATAAACTGGAAAATCTAACTCCGCGTATTTAATTTGCATTATGCACTGAAATCTATTGAAATTCGATCTATTATTTTGATTACAAAAACCATTTCGTGAGGTTTTTACCATCTACCTTTCTTTTTCATTCCAGACCCTCAAATCTACCAGCGAAATGTGCAGAAGAAGCGCTCCGTCATAAAGAGGAGCACGCCCGCATGGTCGAAGCTGCCAGAAGACGGGTGGAACGCGAGGCAGCAGCTAGGCTTGCCAGGCTCCAGCAGTCACTACGTCTGGAGGAGCGACTGGCGAGGCATGCGAAAGAATGGACGCAGAGCATACTCCCTGATTGGCAGAACCAGTAAGTCCAAAGCAAATAAGGTCTCAGATTTTAGATTTGTAGATGGTCATCCGGAGGACGCCGGAAAGTAGGAGAGCTGTGTCTTGATCACGAATAAATGTGACACTTGCAAAATTATCGTAACGTTAGCGTATCCGAGATACACTGCGCGGTGACACTACAACGTTTGCAGTCGAGCTGGCATTGACGCGCGATATAACTCGAATACGCTAGCGCGGCGACTGTCAGATTTGCTCGTGATAGAGGTACTGGAGATAGTAATTAGGTTAGTCAGATTTCAAGAATCTTGGACCAACGACTGGCAATACATGCGAAGAAATAGACGCAGAGCCAACTGCCTCACTGACAGACCCATGTAGATTTGAAGTAGGAAGCTGCTACTTTGACAGTATATAAGTTAACACTGATGACATACGCAAGAGAATCGATGAAAGGCTACCTTTGATGACTACTTTTCTTTCTTTCTATCAACCAGTGCTCAATAGGTTGACAGTGGTTGACTTTTTGATAAAAAATTTATAGGACCAATCTGGAAGTTTATCCTTTCACATAAGATATTTTTTGTTTGAGTTGAGTTCCGAAGTAACAACAAAAAAATATACTTAACCTCTATTTTTTAAGTCAGTTAAAAATAACCAGGCAGCATACAGCCCAGACCGTTAGTTATCTAGACGCAGTGATCACAATACAAAGACAACTATCCTACCATTGTATTCAACAGTACCCTGTGTAGTTCATGTAATCTACTTACATTATGCACAGAAGTATCCACTGTTACTGTGTACACGGTGTAAAAACCCGCTCTCGAAAACTCAACTTATCCTATTTGTTTATTTTCACTTATAGCACCAAATAAAATTGTTATTGGATAAAGATCTTTTACCGGACACAAGCTCAGTTAGTTACATTTTTTTAGAATTGTAGTTTTGTTGTAACAATGATAAAGGAGGTAGATAACCCGGAACAAGTTGAAATGGCAGTGGGCCGGCCGTGTTTGCCGTAGAACCGACAGTCGTTGGAGCAAACTAATCCTCGAGTGGAGACCATGTTTAGGCAAGCGTAGTGTAGGACGCTCTCCGGCTAGCTGAGGCGACGATCTGCTAAATGTAGCTGGCAAACACTGGATGAGAAAGCCGAACCTGGAACAAATATCACAAAATCAACTCACTCGATGAGATAAGGGGATTCAAAAAAGTTAAAGCCCTTAAAATCCGTGTTAGCTTTTTCGGTGGTACTAGTTCAAGAAGCCTGAATAAGTGACGTAGAAGTTTTTGTGAGTAGTATTTTTGCACACTGTATATTCATTGTTTGGACATTTCTAACCGCATTATGTGGTTATGTGTGCTCATTTGTTTGTCTTGCTCTGGTATTTGTATTCAAACCTGCGGTTTTGTTGGACAAAAATATAGTTCCTATTTTATTTTGTAATTTAAGAATAAAATAATAGATTGTTGTGTTATTGTATTTCTTAGTGATTCAATTGGAAACTTGTGATTCAAACATTAATTTATTTGAGTCGATATTTTTATAGAAAACTGCCAAAAAGTTAGTTAATCTATGCGTGAATCTTTTTAGATGAGTCTGGCTCGATTCAGATTTGGTGTACATAAAGGTGCTTTGCAGAGCTAAGCTAAACTACGTTGCTAAGGATGTGTTTGAAATCCACCAATAGGAATCGTTTGTTATCATATTAAAGGATTCCTATTGGTGGATGTCAAACTGAAAGCCTACTTGTGATTTACTGAATGTTGAATTGCCATCTCTTCCCTTAGTAATGTCAAACAGACGCAGGACAATTTTAAGTAGTGTTTAAGTAGTGAAGTTTCAGTATTCGGTCGTAACTGCCAATACCTCGCAACTCGCAACCAAAGTCTAGAAGTACAGTCTGGAAGTAGGCACTGGCAAGAAACTCATTCACAAAACTGATAAACAACAATATTTTTCTACATGTGGGTGTAATCACTGTGCCAATAACCTCTATGGCTGAACGAGGCTGCAATTATACCGATACCAGACCCTGGCCTTAGCACGTAATAAATTGTGCCTGTCAGACGCACTCAGAGACATAAATTAACATTAGTATTACTTAAAATTAGCGGTGTGTTTGTGTACTTATCAGTATAGGTCCCAACACGCCTTTAATAGCTCTAACGGAAAGTAGCAAAAGACATGGAATAGGATAGAAAGAGATACAGATATTCTTCTCCACTTTCGCCGAGAGTTATTAAACCGTGTCGGGGCTTATAAGGGTGCTTTTCCACCAGAGCTAAGCTAAGCTACTTTGAAGCTACGGTGGATGTCAAACACATCCTTAGCAACGTAGCGTAGCTATGGTGGACAATCACCCTAAAAGATGACAATAGAGTTAGCATTAGTTACCAAGTGCTGGAACAATATCCCTCCACCTTTACGGCTTATAAAGTCTAAACACACTTTTAAAAAGCACTTCAAGTTGTTTATTATTGAACAGCAAAAGACTGGGTTGCCTGGTACGGATGCCCCCTTTACCTGCTAGTTTTATAGGTTATTTATATGTATTTTCATTTAATCCTAAGTATTCTTATTTATTTTGTATAAAAAAACACACCCTCATGTGGGGTTCTTCTGTGAAACCCTGACTCTTAAGAGACTTGAGTAATCAGAAGAACCCCCACCTACACTACCATTTCCCGTTTTACTACATTTACGCACATTATACCATCTATAACTATTACCTGAGTAGCATCTTCTATCACTATCTTATTTTATATACACTTTACACACACACTCTCGTATTACAGTATACACTTGGACACATACACATTTAGCTTCCATTATTTATATATTCTCACAGGGTCCTATGACAGTCATGGTCCTAGCAGAATAACAGCGCCTACTGCTAAAACAGTAGGCAAATTGCTGAGCTAGGACCCATTTGCTGCTGTGGCAGGCACCATACATATAGGCACCAATTTATGTTATTTAAGTATATATTTATTTTTCCTTTTAAATCCAGTGCTTTCGATATTTTTATTATTATTATTTCATTTGTACTTGTCTATATGTTTTGTATGTTGTGTGCCATGTTAGTAAATAAATGTATGTCTATGTCTATGTAGTTATCCTTCGATATACATCTCTGAGTGCAGCTGTTAGCCACGTACGACTTATAAATGTGACCACGAGTTTTTTAATCATAGTATTTACTATTAACTAAGTGGTAACTAGACTAGTGGGACCTTTTCCAGGGTTACAGTTCTGTGTGCCAATGTCATTCTAAGAGCGGTCACATTGCGGCTTTTGCATGCAAACGCACGTTTGTCGCGATTCAATAGCACGCAATGTAGCGAGCAATACTTTTCAATCGTCGGGGAAGCGCTTCAAATAGTAGCTCGTGTGTGTTAGTTTTTAAAGAGGTTTTTCCAATGATTCAGTTGCGATACAATGCGACTGTTGAAGATAGATAGATAGACTTTATTGTACACACAAAATATACTAGGCAAGGCATACTATAAATATCTGATTATTTAGAAGACAAACAAGCTTGAGACGAACTAGCTCCAACACATCCAATAAAAAAAATTGTAATCCTACCTAATAAAAACGTAATGACGATTCAAAGTGATCAGTGAGATTTTATTGAATATAAGCTTTTTGAGTTTGACTTTATACCTACGTATATTACGTTTTTACTGCTAATGCTCAGACAGGCCGGTGGACTACCAGATCATTCACAAAATATGTATGTGTCATCGGATTGGTTCAAAAATATATATTCAGTAAAATCACAACGTAATTATAATGCAGTAATACATATTCTTTGATTATAACTCCCTATCCAACAACATAGACATAGATTTATTTCTGCTTTAACACACAATACAGGTACAGAACATTAAAAACTAATAACAAAATATAAAAGCAGGTACCAACCAATCCTATGACGCAATATGCATCACCGGATTCATCAGGCTATAACCGATTTTGATGAAATTCCACTCTAACCATTCCTCAATACTACTTCTATAGCTCTACAAAAATGTAACAAACCATTTTATCTTCCAGAAAGAACGCAAAACACACCCTAGAACTCTGGTGGAGCGGATTACCACCCGCCATTCGCGGCCGGGTCTGGCAACTAGCTATCGAAAACAAGCTTAAGATCACCCACGAACATTACCAAGATCTCGTCACAAAAGCCACAGAGAAGTTACACGAAGCACAGATGAGACGCAAGCGGTTAAAAGTGAATCGAGCTTGTGCGTGTAAGGATGAAGTTAAGGCGAAGACGGATGATGACAGGCCTGAGGAAAAGCGGTTGAGTATTCCCAGGAATTATAGTGAACAGAATCTCAAGATGCAGGCGACGGAAGAGGTTAGAAACTTTTTTAGCTATTTATGTTGTATGTTTTTTTTTTAATAAATAGATAGATATTATAGAATATTCAAAGTAACATCAAAATACCAAAATTGATAATAAAAAAGTTGTGGAGCTAGGTACAATGGGCGGTCTTATTTCTAAAAGAAATCTCTTCCAAGCATATGCTGTATTTAAACAAGTTTTTGGGTCCTTATGTGTCTAGTAAAAGAAAAAATAACATGTTTTTATTTGAGAGCGCCATCTAGTTTACTTTATCAAAACATTTGCATATACAAAAGTAAACGAAAGCGATGAACTTTTCTTTTCTAAAAATACTTGATTTATTCATTTCAATACACAAAAAACTATGTTCCTTCTTTCCCAGGTGAAGTGCTGTTCAAAAAGCAACCCTAACTTACTAGAGTATAGCGACGAGTGTTCAATGGAGCTGATACAACTGGACATAGCGCGAACGTTTCCACATCTCTGTATATTTCAACCTGGCGGGCCTTACTTCAATGTGTTGTATCAACTCTTAGCTGCCTATGTGTGCTATAGACCCGATATTGGATATATTCAGGTCAGTTTAAATAAATAAATATTATTGGACGTATCACACAACGCTCTCTAGTCCCAAAATAAGCAAACTTGTATTATGGGAACTAGATTGCTGATAGACTCCTTGTAGGTATAATTTTTTTTTGTTGTAAATACATACTTATAATAAATACATTGTAACACCCAGGCAAAGAAAAAATATCTATGTTTGCCACACACAAATGTTTGTTCTCGGTGGGGATCAAACCCACGACCCACATCACGGAAGGCAGGGCTACTACCGACTGAGCCATGACGCCTATCAAATAAAATAATTATACCCAATAGATAAAAAGTGCACCCTCTCCATTTTCCAGACACAACGCCGTTAAACTTATAACACCTCCATTTTTCATCGGAGTTTGAAAATATGCTCTTCAATAACCCCCCCTATAATAATATTAATGTGTATTATTCCAGGGTATGTCATTTATAGCAGCGGTGCTTATTCTAAACATGGAAGCCCCACAGGCGTTCGTTTGCTTCGCGAATCTACTCGACGGACCTGTTTTCCGCGCAGCTTTCACAAGAGATGGCGCTGCTATGCAGGTAAATAAATATTTACGGACATTTCACAGCGCCATCTAGTTGAAAACTAAGCAAAGTTTGTATCCATAAAGCTTATAGAGCACACTAGCTGATACCCGTGACTATGTACGCGTGAAGCATTAAACGAAAATATCTGTCACCAGCATACGATGAACCTCGCAGTAATTTATATGTATTATTAAGTAAGTATTTACAAAAAAAATTAATGTATGTATTCTATCAGCCATCTAGTTTCCATCGTGCAAGCTTTGCTTAGTTTGGGTCTAGAAGGCGTTGTGTTAAGTGTCCGTGAATATTTATTTATTTATTAATTGGCTGCTTTTGGATTAGAAAGTTACATTACAATAATTACAATAAAATGTAGCCTATGTTTCAATCTCGAAAAGGGCTTCTTAATGGTATAAGTCAGAAATAGGTACGGTGGTAGTACGGACAAACTCTTTCACAAAAAGCTCTACTACTAGACATAGACATGAATTTATTTGGTTAAAAGGTAACACACAAAATACACCTGCAGAACAAAACTAACAACACTTCAAAGAAACAATATTAGAAAGAAAAATGAGATGAGTGGATTGTACTAAAACTTTTCATTTTACCTTCCAGCGGCTATGGAAAGCCTATACCACTCTTCTACAACACAACCTACCTAATCTATGCGACACGGTGGCCCCTGAGTTGTATCTACTGGAGTGGTTGTACACGGCCTTCGCTAAGGCAATGCCTTTGGACGCGGCCTGTAGGGTTTGGGACGTGTTTCTAAGAGACGGAGACACCTTCCTATTTAATACTGCTTTAGGTAAGTCGTGTCCAGGTTTAAAAGTTTCCAAAATCCAGGTCCAGAAGAATCCAGGTTTTAACGGTCCCAGGTCTAAGCAATACTCAGATTTAGGTAGATTGCAGGTTTTACTAAGTCTAAGCAGGGAAACCGAACTAGGTAAAGTCCAGGTCTAAAGTCACAGGTCATGAAAAACCCAGGTCTTGATGATTATTATCTAAGTCTTTGATGTGTTTTCAAAGAAAAAGCAATACCTCTTTGTAAAACACAGCTCTAATTAAACAAATCCAGATGTGTAATTGTGTATGTATTAAAGGCTAGCTTCCGCCCGTGACTTCGTTCGCGTCCCGTTGATTTTCCGGGTTAAAAAGTAGCCTATGTGTTAATCCAGGTCACGGACAATGTATATTCCAAGTTTCATCCAAAACGGATCAGTAGTTTTTACGTGAAAGAGTAACAAACATCCATACAAACTTTCGCGTTTATAATATTAGTAGGATATAGTAGGATATTTATCATCATTATTCTTGTCTCCAGGTATCCTCCACCTATACCAAGACGAGCTTAAAGACATGGACTTCATCTCCGCCGCTCAGTTCCTCACGAAGCTCCCTGAAGACCTAGACCCTGAGGCCTTGTTCAAGAGCATATCCACAGTTTCCATGACCCTGGATGGAATGTCGTTTGAGGAGCTGGTCTCCTCCTGTGACACTGACAGCAGCCTGGATGATGATATCCGTTTATGATACAGGAGTATTTGGGAGTTTGTCGATGCTCTGGCTTTTAAGGTCAAGTTTCGGATTTAAT
Organism: Eulithis prunata; assembly: GCA_918843925.1. Lineage (NCBI taxonomy): Eukaryota > Metazoa > Arthropoda > Insecta > Lepidoptera > Geometridae > Eulithis > Eulithis prunata. The sequence goes on along the minus strand of OU974019.1, from coordinate 1,195,060 downwards.
GTAAGTGTTTTTTTATAAACCGGCTTAGATCTTTCAAGCAATAGTCTAGTAGTCAGTCAATATTATAGTCTGATCAAGCTGAGTCTGCAATTAAATAAATGAGCAACTTGAAATAGATTTTACACGGTAATTCATAATGTTGTCAAATCGTTTTCGCAGTAAAGCAAAACTGTACTTAACTATACGTTTTCTAATCCTGCCATGTTCTTAGCGCGACGCGCTGCAGAATTAGCATGATCAGACTCTTAAAAGTCGCGAGTGGTTTTGCAAGTTATTACCCTGTTCAGTGCGCCATTTCTTGGTCTCATTGTGAACATTTGCAGTACAATACCAGCAGTGACTTGTCCGATTTTCGTTTTGACGGAAATGTGAGGTCTTGTGGGGTCAGGGCAGAAAATATAGTTTTTCTCTTTTTTAAAATCTGTAATTCTAACTTAACTTTATATTAAACGTAATAAATTATTTACTATATTAACTGTTTATCCAAGTTTATCAAAAAATATAGATATGTTACCTCGATTTTGAAACTCTGTTTAAAAGATTAAGTATCACATTTCTGAGTATCAGCTGTGCCGATAAAAAATAAACTGAAATTAAATCATTTCTATTTAAAAATAATTGAATGTAAGCCGTGTAAATAATATTAAATTAATATTTTTAATATAAGATAATTATAAATCTCAATAGTTTGAGACTGCGTGAACGACTCCGATCTACTCTAAATTGAATAAATTGTATAAAAAAAAATATTGTAAATAATATTAGTATGATATTTAATAATATTGTGTTTGTCGTTGTGACTGCGTAAACATATCATATTCATTAGAGTTCGTTATTCATTGAGTACCTGTTTCGTATGGATATTAATAATTATTATTAAATGTATTTATCTTTAATTATGTAGTAAATAATGTATTGTAGTGCATGTAGCCATAATCGTTTTATATGCGTTCAGTTAAATTAAACTAATAATAAAATTATCTTGCTATAATAATATTCTTCCTAAACTATAATATAACTCAAGTGTGTTTAACTGTTAATCCAGTGGATAAATATAATATTGTAGGTTAAAGCAAGCTTTAATTCTATAAATGTTTTGTTTTTTTTTGTATGCAAAATTATTTTACTAATTTGTAATAGGTTCCTGTACACATTGTTCACGCATACTTATAAAAAAGTTCAAGAAGTCCACAAAATAACCCAGTCTAGTTTTCCCATGTCATTCAATCTGTTTTTTATTCTTCTACTGTTATTTGCAACATATTATCAAATAAAATCTTAATTAATTAGTTTCTTGTAGTATCTGTCTCGTAGTTATTATTTTTATTTATTCCGCTTTTTCAATTAGTCTGTTAAATATATAATTTAATTACTTATAAACTAGTTTTATGTGAAACTTATCATCGAGTAGTAAATCGGCCTAATAATTAATCGAAATACTATCGCGACTAAGCGAATATATACCTTTAATATGTAAATATAAATAAACTGATATAATTATTATAATAAATATTGTATAACTTATGCGTTAGAGAAATATTGATTACGATTTAAATATTGAAATTAGATGAATTTATTTTAAAATTGAAAAGGATAATTCTATGTTGCGGTACTGTGAATAAAAGCTTTAAATAATATTAAAACAATTTATTTAAATTGTTGATTATATAAAAAATAATGTAGTTCTTGCCACAGTTTTTATAAGCTTTTTCAAATTTTTATATAATTGTTATAGAACGTTTGGAAAATATTTTTATTTGCACCTATTAATAAAACACAATATTAAATCGTAATAATTACAAAACCTGGAAAAAGCAGCTGTTATCTTAAAAAGGTTTTTTATATTATATTTTGATTATTTATAATTCTGTACATAATAGTATAAAATTAAATATTAATTTACATCTAAGTATAATTAAATAATAAATTGTATTTATACTTGACAAGTTCAAGTAATAAATTTAAAATCGTGCGTGATTTCTTGACAGCTATTTTTTTTTTCGTTTTATTTGGAAATATCAAACAGTATGTAGGTACCATTTATTAATTATTTATTTTTTGAATGGTGTTTTTCACCAAAAAAATGCTAGCGGTTTAATATTTATATTATATTATTTCTCGTATCTATTAATAGTTTCTTAAACCCACGAACGATAAAATAAATCATGTTTGTTTAATACTATTTATATAAAAAATTAACTGTTGGAAATATCGCACGATCTTACGAGCACTGACCAAACTAACTATTGTAAAAGCGAAAAAAACATAGACCTGGCATTAGTGCGAGCGAGCGAGAGATCTTGTCTCTCACTCGCACTCATGTTTCGTTTGTTCTAGTTCGACTTTCACTTTAGTTCGTTTTATTTGTCCTCAGCTAATTTTAAAACAAACAAATTATTCGGAATATCTAATCTACAGGGAATCCTTTTGATTCGGATATAGATATAATTATAATAAATATTCTATTATAAGGAAATCTCATAGTATAATGTATGCTAGATAATTATTTCTGATACGCATCTCTCCTAATCTAAACCTAAAATATACCTTCTTTTTTGCTTAACCGTTATGTAAAAATGTGTGTAATATCTACTAATATTCAGTGGTAATATTGGCACGCGGTCGTAATTATGGACGCTTTTATTTTCGAGAATATTACTCTGCACGAAGTATCACTTGTGTTGCCAAAGTTATCTACCCCTTAAAATATTATAGAAGGTGGATTCAGGCGCCAATCTAGGCAAATACTCACTGGTAAAGTTTTTGCATTTGCTCAGTAATTTTACTTGCTACAGTTTCCTTCAGAGCCATAACTTAATAGTGCTTATACCCTTTTATTGCACGCAAAAAGAGAACTAGTTACCACCAGTTTTTCAAATAAAAAAAATGTATCAATAAAGAATGCATTTAGGCCCTTTATGCTGATCTACTAATCAAGCATAGATTTCTGTATAAAAATCTCTACTTAAATCTATGCTTATTTAATAATTTATGTATCGATATACGGGCCTAAATGTAGAAAACTAGAGGAATTCGCGTTCAATAAAATTTACTTTATTTTTCTATTTATAAATAAAATAAAGATTTTGTTGTATCAATCTGCTGGGTCAGATGGAATCATTAAATTCACTATCTAATGTTTCCTAAACTAAGTTATAAATACAGGTGATTAATTGAACATTGACCAAACTAGCCAAGGTAATGTTTCGAACACAGCAGTGTACGGGAAATGATTTTCGGGCACGCCATATACCTTTGTCCCGACTTAATATAATAAATTCTATATGAGGACAGTTTGGTCTTTGGTCAGCGAATTCCCCTGTATCATAATAATTAACTTAGAATATAGGACTGATTTATGCCATCGCAATCGTTAGAAATAATAAATTAAATAAGAAAAAGTGTAAATAATAATGTAAGTTTAAATGAATAAGCCCCAAATCATTAGGTATGATTAATTTTCTGATTATGAAATAAACGTTATTTGCAATGAAAATTTTGAAGTTTTATTTACTAAAAATGTGTAGGACGGTATTATAAACGCGAAAGTTTTTAAGAATGTATGGTTGTATGTATGTTTGTTCCTCTTTCACGCAAAAACTACTAATCCGATTTGGATGAAACTTGAAATATATATTGTCCGTGAACTGGATTAACACATAGGCTACTATTTATCCCGGAAAATCATCGGGACGCGAACGAAGTCGGGGGTGGAAGCTTTTATAATAGCAGGTCTTGCTTCTAGCCTATGATTGGTTGGTAGGTTTTCCTCAATAACAATAAATTCATAATTATTTTGTCAGCTAGTTATTCTTAAAACTAATTACATAATTATCTTATTCACAGTTTCACTGCAACTAATAGATTACTTATGCAACCAAACATAATATTTACTCTATTAAAATTATTGATTGGTACCTATCCAACAGTTCAATTTAAAACGATAAACAACAAGTTTTGTGGAGATTAGTGCTAACTAGTCTGGTCGAAGTCCAATGTTAACAATTATTATTTTTCTGTTACGGCCAAAGTTAGTATTAAAACTAAAGGTGTCAAGTTTCATATAGATACGAAATCTATGACTCTTATTCACATTTTGGTAGTCAAATAAAAATTATTCATTTTGAATGGGTTAGTTAATTTTGGCCATAATCCTACACGAAAGTTTGCATGGATGTACCTATGTATGTTTGTTCCTCTTTCACGCAAAAACTACTGATCCGATTTGGATGAAACTTAGAATATACATATCCCGTGACCTGGATTAACACATAGGCTATTTTCATCCCAGAAAATCAACGGGATCCAACGGGATGCGGGCGGAAGCTAGTCTTTTAATAAATTACATCTATGTTCCTTGTTAGAGATCAAAGTTATCACTGTGCTATTATTGAACAAATAAACAGGGCTAAGGGCACACAATACACCCACGTTTTAAAACATTGTGCGTCATACCATCCCTCTGACGATTTCAACTTTCACCACCCAACATTGAAACCCTCAAGTATTGCCACAGAATATCTAATTTATCAACGTATTGCGTCACGTCACGCCCGTTGGAGCTCTGACGTCAAAGGAGTATAAATGTTCACCAACATCTAATTGGCCTTTCAAGTTTTCCTTGCAAAAGTGGTTAGAAATGAAGGGTTGTTATTTTTATGTATTCGGCTGGTTTTTCAAACATCCTATAATCATTGACAATCTCTCAGAATGATTAGGTAGGTAGGTACACGTGATATTTTATTTTTTATAGATTGTTACATAGGTTTGAAGTATCCTATACTGTTTAAATACTGAACTATATTATTACTCCGAAGTTTCAAGTTATTTTTGACAAATAAAACTTATCTGTTGACTAGGGACGGATTTAATCGACCATCACCCGTGGTGGTCTCCCGATAACTTTACAATAAGGTTATCGGAGGTTTTAAAACGAGCGAAGTCGAGTACCGTTACGTCTGGTTGGGTTCTGTATACATTAGACTGTATAATCGCACTTTGACATGTCCAAAATGTTAAAAAAGTAGAAACTATAATGCCCTACCTCCATGGTTTTTTCCTATTACCTACAAATCCGGCAACTAAGCATGCGGTCAATCTATTAGAAAATGATTACCACGGTAACCCATATCAGGGTTTATTTACATGTATAAGTACGTGTGGTATTTAATAGGTATTTGACGACTATAGCGCTAATTGCGGTAGGTACCTACTAGGTAACAGAGTAGGTATAGCACGTTGCCGACGTGATGATGATCATGATCTCAAATACAAAAAAAAATCTTATACGATAGACGCTGCAGTAGACGAATAGTCTGGAAAATTTGACACAATCATACAATCATGAGTATGAATCATAACTTTAATAAGCAAAAATGTGGGAGGAACGGATGGATCTATCTACTGAGTTCCACGATAAAAACATTTGATTGTCAAGTAATTAGCATAGTTGGTTGTGGCTCTGTATACATTCTAAAAAATGTATTACAGGGCAAGTGCTTACGTACGTAGTTTATACTTTTCATCAATAGTATTACCATGCCAACAGATGTTTCGATTCATAACCAATATGGCTAATGTGTATTCGATCAGTAAAATAAAAGTGAGGGTCTGAACGCGCGTACAGAACCCTAACATCGTCTCGGTTATGCCTATTGTCGTAAAATAGGGGTCCGGGACTCAGAACATTGGGTGAATGGAACCAACGCGCATGCGTTCGCCGGGCTAACTGACAGTTCCCTCCACGCAGCTGGAGTAAACATTATCCTCTTGAATTTCGAATTAATTTGTTTTTTTTTGGTGTTATTCGTAAAAATGGCTGAAGACAAGAAAGTTAGTGAGCCTGGTGAAACCATCGGATTGCTGGACAAACAGGTAAGCTTGCTATTCATTTTTTATCAGGTGATGTAATGTCATGCAAAGGTCGTTGAATTTAGGGGTGGTTTTAGAGCATATACACTCATTCATAAGGTTGAATTTGGCTTGTATTTTTGGGGGAAAGATAGAGGTTATTTTTGGAAAGAATACCGTTAGCATTATGGCGTTGGTAAACGATAGATTTCGGTGGTATAATAATAATTATTAATGCAAACACGATGGGTAGGTATATCCGTAAATATGGTGTTTTATTTGCCGTGTCGTTAGCAACTTGTGTCAACAGTGGTAATTTCCACTTGCTAACTTTACTTAGGTATAACTTAGCTTAGTACTTCAAAATTCAAAAACACAAAAAGGCACTTACGTATAAGTGTTGTTGACCATTGCCCTTTTCGTCCTCAAAGGTTACGTGCAAAAGTTCTCTACAAAGAGAGAGAAAACAGACAATTCGTTATTCCGTCTTAGGTCGTTTGTAAGTAGGAGGTGCATGCCTCAGTAATCCTATAAAACAAACGGTACGAGTAAAAAAGGGCAGTTTCGGATACCTAAACGCGATTAGAAAGAAAATAACGATTCTGTTTGTTTTTCTTAGATATCCGATTAAAATACATACTTAACAATCTTAGGTACCTAAGTATATTTATTTACCTATTACATTATACATATATGTATAATTATATCTAGTACAAATTCAAAGTTATCCAAAGTTACCTAAATTGCATATTATCTTTGTTTGGGGTAACTTTAGTTTTTTCATAAAATCTTTTTTGTGAATGGACTTGGACGGTATTATAAATAGTATAATACCTAGAACTTATTCTAAAAAAGGTTAGAAAATTACAACTTATTTAGGATCTGAAGACGCAAACATAAAAAAAACTGTCTAAATGTGCCTCCTCTCCCCTAGTAAGTACCTAGGTGGTACTCTACCACTAATTTAATTTAACTACTGCACTGCACTGTATTACATAATTAATATTATAATTCAATTCAATTCAATTCAATTCATTTATTAAAACCATAGGATCTTATAGAGAACACTTAGTTAGGTCAATTTTTGTACAATTTAAAAATAATAATAATCATTAAAAAATAAAATAAAAATAAGATAGTTCGTTAAAAGTTGTAAAAGTACACGGTAGGTACAAAGGTAGGTAATTCATTTTGTGTTGCAACTTGCAGCTGTAAAGGGGCTTTGTCTAAAATTATCTTAAAATTATAACTTTTGATGGGAGTTACCTAGCTAGTTATCTGCCCAAAAAAAGGTACCTACCTACCCACGACGACGAGTACTTACCTACCAAAATATTATCGCGTTCAGTTCATAACCCCTCAGATAGCAGTTTAACAATACTTATACATACTTAGTATATTAATACACGTACATATTCATATTATTCATACATACCTATTACCTAGGTACCTAAAGAATATAAATATATTACACGAACAACTTGTAAAATCGTCCAAATAAAATGTTAGCAAGAGCACAGATCATTATAGGTACCTAAGGTAGTAGTACCTACTACCCTACTTCCCTATTACGCGTTAGCGGTACCTAACCTATATACGTAGGTTGTAGGTACCTACCTATATTTATCTCTATTTAGATGGAGATCTAACAGTCCAACACAATAACTCTGTAATGTTCTAAACAAGATGCATCCGGTTTTGATGATAGTAGGTTGAGAATTTGAGATGAGAAGATCGTTATTTCGATCTAAGAACCACTTCCAACTATGGTTCGATCTATTTTTAGTTTAGCCACATTATTAGAGACTAGCTGATACCCGTGACTTCGTACGCGTTCGAAACTTACCACCAAATATCTGTCAACCAGCATTACGATGAACCTCGTAGCAAATGGCTGCTTTTGGTTTAGAGAGTTTAAGCTGTATCTAAGTATCCACGTCTATATCAATAAAATATAGCATAGGTAAGCCTATGTTTCAATCCGGAAAAAGGGCTTTCGAATGGTTTAAGTTTCGTTGAAATTGGTCCCCGCGACCGTATTATAAGAGTATAGAAACTTCACTAATGCTAGGTAGGTATAGCTGGATTGTTGTTTACTAGTGGAATACATATTTCTGTAGTAGAATTGAGGCCCTGATGGAAGGGTGGCTCGGGCCCGGGTCATAGGCGGTCGTCGCCCTACATTTCTGTAAGTAGGTACTAGGTACGTCCCCTATGAATTACTTATAGCTTAGTTATAAAGTCTAGACAAAGACTGGTAGATAGGTAATTTAGGCATGGTCACAGATCATAAAATGTATGACGGATCCAAACAGTGACGTCTAAAGAAAAGTTCCCTGATTTTTTGTATTTTACGATTTTTCTAATGTTTTTTGAGTAAAAAACTAAATGTTGTACTACTTAGCCTTCTTGGAGTGGAAATAGAAAAATAAAAGCTACATTTACTTACCTAGGTACTAATCTAATAACCTAACCTAGGTAATTACAGTGAGTAAAATAAAGAAAAGAAAGAAAGAGTGTAAAAAAATAATATTAGAGGTGGGTACCTATAGGTAGGTAGGTAGGTACAACACAAGTAATTGAACAGATACGAAACAAAAATCTATAGCGACGTATACAACGTATAGATAGGTACCTTACCTACCTACTTGTCTTACAAGCCATAATGACTGTATTGCAAGATTTGTAAGTACCTACCAGTTCCAAGACTTTCCAGTAAGGAATTATCGAGCGAAATTACTGTTTTACTAAATCTTGAAAGTGCAATGGCGAATGCCTGTTTGTATGGCGAAATGGGAAAACCGGCTACGTGGGGGCTCGCCATCGCCACTCGCCACTCGTCAGAGACACACCCATTGCAAAGCACACGGCCGAAATCAGAATAAACTAAATATTCATAGATAGATAGTTCACGCACGCAACGCTGGTGCGCTGCCGTCGCGCGTCGTCGCGCTGCCAACGCCCTCTATCATAGACCCCTTTTTTTAAACAAGCAAGTAACTGGCTGAATCCTGCGTCGCTGATTTTGGTATTTTTTTAAGAGGTACAACCAGACCCTTAACGAACACCTGTGATTTATAAATATTTAGCTGTTGAATTGGTCGGATCTAGCATTCTATCTAGTTAGGAATAGGAACAAATCAGGCAGAAAAATCGGGACAGAATTCTGCGCGTGTTGTTTCGCACGAGCTTGGTAGAGATGTTTTTTTTTTTATTATTACTAAAATGGAGCTCTACGTGTCAACTACCACGAGGGGCTCGTCATTCGCTCGGACACACCCATTCAATTGCCAAAGGGAAAATACTTGCGTCCAATGACGTTAGGTCGTTAGGACGTTAGGTTTCAAGAGCGAGTGCAAAGTCAGCGGGAAACAAACAGAAGACAATAACCTAACCACAGACCACAAATATTACTGACGTAACTAAACAATTAGGTCATTGTAGGTAGTTGAATCATTAGGTGTACCTACCTATTGATGACAAGAAGCCTAGGACGAATTAACACACAAGAATCATAATTACTTTAGTTACTGGGTGACTTTGACCGGTAGGTAAGTAATTTTGTTGAAATGTAGCGACCCCACTTAGCGTGGGACAAGGGTAGGAAGATGATGTAGGGTTTGGGAGAACAGTCCCAAATAGCATCCAAATATGACTGTATGATATCCCGATTCCCAAGACAATGCCAATTATATTTTGGCTTGAGAATGACCCTCAGACCTCAAATTAGTGCTTTTTGCACAATGTACTAAGTAAAGTTAGGTAAGTACTAAGTACTTATCTACCTAGGTAGATAATTGTGATTAAAATCATAAAAAGTTTGTGCATCGGGGTTTCCCGCATTCCTACCTCATAAGAATATCGTCATCGGCTCAAGGTGGCTTACTTTCTTTTCCATCCTTCATCTGACTCTGCACTGTAATATATACTCTGTAGTGCTTACGGGAGAGCTATGGACTTGTTTAAATACCAAGATAATTGTTCTATTTTCAAAATGGCTTTGACATGTCGTTATGTTTAGGTTTGGATAAATGAAAATTCTAACCTACCGTTCTAAAAAAACGCGGGACTTCCGCGCTTCTATTCTACAATTTCTAATTGTACCATTTTCTACTTTAAAAAAAAACGCATTCCTATTTTTCATTATAGATCGGGAGTTCACGAGTGTCGTCCGGCTTCATTAGCGTAACGTAACGTTATTTTTGCTGCGCGTATGTTACGTTTACGTTACTTTAGTTTTTTGTTTCGCTATCGTTTTAAAATAGCATAAAATGATAACGACGTCACAAAATGAATAAAATACGCATTTAAATTTTGAACAGTACTTTAATTCTTCAGTTGAATTGTCCTTGAGTTTATTGCCCCCTTGTAAGTACTACTTATACTACAACATTGAGGAAAGATAAAACTTTATCATCATTGTAAGGTAGATAGATATGTATTTCATTATTTTACAATGGCTAAGTTAATATTGACATTAACTGTTAACAACTGGAGCTATACCAAGAAAGACAGACAATGACTAAACATTCCAATACACAACGCAGATAGTTAGGTATACCTACCTACTAACAACTAAGTAAACGTACCCCATTATTTACGGTGTCATCTAAATACAAACCTAAACACTAACTTATGAATAAAAAAATTCTTAGTTTTACGATATAGAACCGGTTTGTTTTTGTGCTCGGTAGAGAAATACCTATTCCTCAAAGCTGGTTTCTTAGCCATGTTAAGTAAAAACTGGTGGAGCCGTTTCCAAGATATGAATATATTCATCAGCACTGAAAACTCGTTTTTTAGAGTCTCGAATATTTGCAGTTTGAAACATTAATCTAAAAAGCATTTAGATTGATGAATTGGTGTCCTTACTTTAAGGTCTGATGATGACTAGCAATGATGAAAAGGGTCTTACAAGAGTGACTATCTGACCATTATGTACATCATGTAAAAATAACGTGTTAGCATAAAATAACTAGGTTATTTAACTTTTACGTCGTACAATAAAACTACGGGATAAAAATAAATAAAATTTTGCAATAAAACATTGATTACCGTTGCAACCTTCTTACTTTGTACCTACAATTATTATTATGCTTGTAAGTATCTTATTAATTCTTATCTAGATTTGCAAGAGGAAAAATTATGGGTACTAAGCTAAGTAATTCATCAAAGGCACGCTTTTTGTTGCGTTACTGCGAAGCGTTATGGATGAATAGACATTATACAATAATTAATTTTCAGTGATAAATACAATCTTAGAGCTAAATTTTACTTAGATAATATAAATAAACCCAATGATAAAAGTAGATGATTTATGAGCGTTTAGTTTTGATTAGACCGATGGCGACGGTCTCTACTTAGTATAAAGCCATAGTGGGAACCCTTTAATAGGCGTGGTTCGACACATACTTGGCTGGTTTGTTTGTAAGTTATCAAACAATGCAATGATACTAATTGCCATGACGATTTACGATAGGTAGATAAGTAGGTATTTTCTCCGGAATATTTTTATTACAAAATGCCTTCAGTTTAACAATCGCTGAGTTGCACGAAACTGTTTCGATTGGTCAAGCGAAACTCAGCCTCAAGAATACCGCTGTAGTTTTTTGTAAGTATTCGCTGTAACCACTCGCTTTAATTCAGTTAACATTGAGATTGGATCGTAAACGGATCTCTTCTTGCTCGCTGTCTTTTTGACATTGACAGAAATTTTGGCGGGAGAGTTTTATTTTTTATCAAGAGCGACTAAAGTCATACAATTCAATGACGTGAAATTCAAGGTTTGCGAAAAGGTTTTACTGATAATAAAATAAAACTGAGTGAAATACTGAAATACTAGTAGAATGAATAAAATGTCTTTGGGACGAGAGAAGGAGATGAAGGAGTGTTGTTATGACAATACGGGGTTTTTGATGACCGAATCAAACGTCTGGATGCATAGTCAGCAAAAGGTGAGCTCGATATACCTGTCATATTTAGTTCCTCAGCACTTGTATTAACTATCTAACAACAGTAAATTTTAACCAAACGTAGAAAGATTACTTAAATTACCTACTTAGATTAACCTGCCTAGGCTCGGCCTTTGGCGTCATGATGCATGAAGGAGAGTGTTAAATTCATTAACACCACTTATTAACATTCTAAGTATACACTACTTACTACACGCAGTACATACAAAAAGGAAAATTCTTAAATAAAAAAATCACCGTAAAAAAATTATTGATATGATTTTTTCATAATATTTGTAATTAACAATACTGTTCTTGGTTTTTTTCTGTAAGATTGTAAAAAAACTGACATAACTTCTAATGTACAAATAGCTTAGAGATATTTTTGGCAAATCTAAAATATCACTTGCTAAAACATCTAAAATGTAAACACGACTATTTACGAACTAACAACGTAGCTAGTAAATAGCTGTAATTTAACACAATGAGTATAATTCAATAAATTGACAGGCGTCATGGCTCAGTCGGTAGTAGCTCTGCCTTCCGTGCTGTGGGTCGTGGGTTCGATCCCCACCGAGAACAAACATTTGTGTGTGGCAAACATAGATGTTGGTTCTGTGTCTGGGTGTTTCTATGTATTATAAGTATGTATTTACAAAAAAAAAATGTATGTATGTATTCTATCAGCCATCTAGTTTCCATCGTACAAGCTTTGCTTAGTTTGGGACTAGAAGGCGTAGTGTTAAGTGTCCGTGAATATTTACTATTATTTATTTATTAACTCTACGTAAAGGTAATACGTACCTACTACATATAGAAAGATCGCATACCTCCAGTCGATGAGCAGAGCACGCGATTACTTTAACCGACTGTGAATTGAGTAAATTATAAATTAACTAGAGTAGTTACCTACTTTATTTAATCAATGTGACACAAAGTATAATTACTTATCGCTATAAAAGTCTCTTTTAATTAATTGAATAGCCTATTCAACGGATTATAAGTAAGGACCATAATCGTTGTATTTTTCTAATCAGCTGTCTATAAAATTAATATTTTTTACTAACGAAGGTAATGTCAAATAGTGACGGATTTGACAAATTAAATACATAAATATTAAAAGTATATATATTAATGATTCAACTTGTACAATATTATTTTAAATTAAATTAAGCACTCTAATAGATTTTTTTATCAATAAAATTTATTCACAAAGAAAATTACAACTTATGCAGTATTTGCAATATTCACAATAAAATAAATAGATATATAGTTTTTAATTTTCTTTGATACTAGGTAAATAACAAAAAAAATATAGGTACCTACGTAAAACTACGATACTTACCTAATCGAATCTACAAATCCACCGAAACTAAAAAAAAAACATAAAACTAAAGGTCAACTAAAAAAATACCTACTCACATAACTAGTTCCGATGAATTTTACACAAATTATATTTGTGTTTTCTTGACCGCTAAAATTGTCACTTGACCGGACTTGCAAAACCGGTCGTAACGCAGAAGACAAGACTGACGAGCTCCCGGACTTTATTCAAAATACATTAATATTATTATAAAGTAGGTAGTTACTTAGATTGTACATAAGAAGCGACCGATTGTTTGTTCAGAAAACAATCACATTGAAATGTTTGTGGAGACTTGCTTTGACAAGGGCTGTGCAGTGCAAGCAATGTACTTCAATCGCTTGATTGAAACTTGCTGCACAAATATCGAGATTGAAAACATGCTGTTCAAACCTTCCTCGAAGGAAATACACACCAAATGCCTACATAGTAGGTATAGCTAATTACACCTCTTTTCGATACTTTTTTTTTTTTTTGGCGTTTCACTGTTTGTGCATTTGCCATTTTTTGATACTTATAAACCTACCTAAGAAATATTTGAGTTTTCTTAGTAAGAAGACTGAGGTAGGTACCTACCTTATTACCAATTTGTATTGCCATTTGCCATACAGACACGTCGTCGTGGGGCCTAATATTGAACGACCTAATTACAGACCTAATTACCTAATTACGACAGTAGGTATATAGTTTGTCTTGATGAAAATAAATTTCCTATTAGATAGGTAGGTATATATGACGGTGACAGATCGACCTTTGGATTTTTTTGCTGGACTTTGAACTATACTAGAAGACTACGCGGCGGCTAGGTACTTATAGTGATTCTAATTTTGAGTATTCCAATCTAGGCTGTATTTATATTTATGTAATAGGTAGTAAGAACCTTACCTATCATCATCATCATCAATATATATAAAACTCTTTTGAAGCTGACTTAAAATCAACGCACAGCCTAAGCTATAAGTCCTAGAGGTATGAAATTTGGAGGGTAGTATCCTTATATAGTGTAGGGGTGCACTAAGAAAGGAATTTTGAAACGTCACACTCTAAAGGGTAGAACGCGAGCAACGCCGCGGGTGACGGCTAGTGTCAAAATATATGGTAAGTAAGTAAGTATACATATACAGGGTGTTACCAGACCACTTCCGAAAACTTGGAGGTTCCAATCAGACCATGATACTGAAAACATTAAGCGAAAAAAATCGCAAAAAAAAAAAATTACTTGACTATCTCTTTTTAATTTTTTTTCTAGTTACATACACACAGTACAACATAATAAGACATATCTACCTAATTATCTCATTTAAAAAAGCAAAAAAACAAATAAAATAAATAAAGCAGCAATGTACACGCAGCACGCAGATTACGTCTACTACAGCATGAACAGCTGAGAGTTCATCGCGGGTCATTCAAGTACGCGACGTGCGAGCGACCTACGTTAGTACCTACCTACGTTAGTAGGCACTTACGACACAGAATAAATAATAGTACTACGCCTCGACCTTGCCTACGTGAATGCGTACATTGCGGGCTGGCGAAATAAATACAAATCTTTAAACATTGTTTTCTCCGGCTATAATGATTTTTCAGGATAACTGATTTTTTTTTGGTTGGGTTTTGGTGTGCTGTAGCTCCCCCTTTCGTTTTCGGAAGTGGTCTGGTAACACCCTGTATACCAATTGTGTGGTTGTATGCTGCAACTTTGCTAGCCCAAAGCGAGACTTTTTTAGCGTTTCTCAATAAAAATCTATCAAAAAAGATTCAGACTGCGACATAATTTCAGCTTTATGATTTATGCCAAGTAAACGTGACTCTGTGATCTCCAAATAACCAATAATATAATTGAAAACTGTTATTGTCCGCGCTTGGTTAAGTAAATATGATTATTACGCCAGAACTCGCAGTATGCCGATATAATTAGCACAATCGCACCTAACGATACCTACTCCAGTTGACTGGACAAATATCTCCCGATAGATTTTATATAACTACAAACATAAAACCAATAATGGAGCCTATTCTGTTGTTTCATTTTTTAAACTAACCTAATTTGACAGCTCTAAAAATGTTGCCGACTCTGAACAACAAAGATGGATAATTAGCGCTGTAAGTTAGATGGAAAAAGCAACTCAGTAATCCGTAGTTTTCTACCTTATTTTTATAATATTATTACGGAACCCACTAGCGTAAGAGGTTTTGTCACACTTGGCTGGCTATTTGAATAGTCTCTTTGCAAAAATTATGAAAAGCATAAAATGTAACGAATGCATAATTTTTGGAGTTATGTGACTGAATTAGAAAAAGAAGATACGGAACCGTATATAATCGGCTACCGTCATTGTTTTTAATGGTGTTCTACGTTGTGTACAATTTGCTACACCATTTTATGTGACACCGGCACCAATTATTATAATAATGTAAAGCATGTACTTACCGCTGGTACACCGTCATTTACATACCATAGGGCGTTTACACACTGGCGGATACCGACTGGGTTATGCTTATGGGTTCATTTCATTTTTTCATTAGTCAAATCGAAGCCAGTTTCAATAGTTTTTTTAAACTTTTTAACTTAGGTGGGTATTAGTAGGAAACACGTAAGAAATTATTTTAAGATTATAAGCCATTATTTTGAAGTCGGTTAAAAAAGAGCTCTTTGTTTTCTAGAAAGACACTTTTAATTTTACGAGGCATTCCGCTTAGAGCACCATGATTTAGAGCACCTACTCTATTCCACTTAGAGCACCGGTCTAATTTTAACCTTGGTGCTTCATAGAATAATTTAATTTTAAAAATGTTTCCTATAATTAATTAGGTAGTCCTAGGATAAAGTAGCGTCTATAGTAGTGGGGAAAAAATTTAATAATGATATTGACTGTACCCACTGAAACATAGTGCATATAAAGAGCGCTATGTGAACCTGCACTATTGTACTTATCTAACCTTGACATAGACATTGTTGGTTGGCTTTGAATGTCGCAATGACTTGTTAACTTGTATGTACATACACACACGCATAAACAAGTTATACTTATTATGTAGATTTCTTATTAGATGACGAATCTATCATTCAGACAAAAAAGTTAAAAAAACTTATGATTTCACTACACATTGTAAAAAAATACTAACCCTGCTTAGTATTTTTTTTACAATATTTAGTAAAATCATCAGTGTAGGGATTTACCTACTCAAGGGATAGGGAAAGTTATTAAAATGCAAGTTCGTGATTCACTCAATTCAATTGTCTATTCGAAACTTGTACACGTTAAATCATAACTAAAATCCGGAGGCGACTGTCGGGGCGGCCGGGCTACAAGCGTCACGTCAACTAAAACTGCTGACTTGTAGCCACAGAATACATAGCAATAGGCTTAGCCCCCACAGTCATCCCTTTCTTAAAAAAAATTTTTTAACAAAAAAAATTTTGAAATTCTTAAGTCTAAAATAAATGTTCACTGAACCCTAAAACTAAACATCGAATACATTGACATAGTAGGTACTGTTATTCATTATTGACCAAACGGAAATGCTTACCAAGTGTTTTGACTATGGTTACAATATCGTGGACTCTGAACTGTGTCCTAAGAGTAATACATTGTTATACACCTTACCTACGCTTACTTGTTTGTTCATGTTCATACGCAACTTATTTTGTATGTTTTTAAAAAAAATGTTTGTTATGAATCTAGGTACATAGAATACTTAATACACATTATATTTCACTGGTAACAATTTAAAAAAAATATTTTATAGAACCACACTGTTTTTCTTTAGCTAATGTTCTTAATAGGTATGAACTAAGTATGAACTCGTTACACATTCTGTGACTGTGCTTGAATCTGTTGAATGGTACTTCCCATCTCTTTCCGTAGCCAAACACTTATGTGGGAACGACACTTCCCGCAACAAAAATACATTGTGGCGACTAGCCACAAGTAAGTAAATCGGGCTGACGCGATAGTTTTGTGTCCCGCGTCGCCAGTCGTCTCTCCCCGCTCGCACAGTATAAACATGTAGCTTCGTTGGTGAAATAAATAAGTAATTATGTGGAACACTGAACTTTATCATTACCTCCCGAAGAATTAGTATGAAGATCAGAAGCCTCCACCTCTTCACATATCTAATTACCCTAAATTGGTGACCTTCGACAAAAACTTTGGGTTGCTGACATGCGGAGACAACCTGAAGGAACACATGCAGCATGGAGAACCTTGAGAAGATTCTAGAAACATGGTGACCTCATAGACCAACGACGGAGACGACTCCCTCCCAACGATGTCCACGCCTCGGGAGGTACATGGAGAAAAAAGAAGAATGACGCAACGCCACGCGGTAAGGAATGCGCAGTAGATGACGTCAGCCGAAGCTTGTTCCAAGTAGACGCCCTTATGAAGAGCCGGTCATCAGCGTGATATAAGGAAGATTTTGGCAACGTATGGCCGGGGAAGAGAATGCCTGCCCACCCGCGGTCCAGCCAGCAAAAGATCACGCATGGTCTAGAGAAGTAGCAAGATTTTATGGAAACCAGCGACATCTGAGGTGCACTCAATCCTGTAGAAAATGGAGTTTGGACCTGCAGATTCACTCAAACGTGTTGCCCGGTTAGAGGCTGAATGCTCACCGGAGGATCAGTGAGGATCTGGAGATAGCTCAGTCCCACTGCTGCGAGTGACTGGTGTATAGAGTATATGCGCTACATAGAGACCGAAGAGGATATTGGATATGACGGTAATTAGAAGGTACTGAGACAAAGGATTGGACAAGGCCACAAAGCGTATCATCAGAAGACGTATCATCAAGTCAAGGCGTACGTTAGTTTTTCAGTGTTAAGTTTTTAAAAGTTTTTTGTTAAAGTAAAGTCAGTGATCAATCTATTTTTAGAATCAGTGTTAGTTTAGAGAACATTTCCATTTGTGTAGAGTAGATAGGTACAGGGAGCGATACTCGGTAACTTGAGACCCCACATTGTAAAGTAGCGAGCTACAGCAGCGTAAGCGAATTTGCAATTGTGTTTTGTTTGAATGTACTGTATACCTATATTGTAATCTGTATCATTGGAATGTTTAGACTATGTTTTATGTTGTTGAAAGTTTTATAATTTTTGTGTTTTAAATTTTTTCAAAATTTTTTGTTAGAAGGGGAGTATTGTGGCGACTAGCCACAAGTAAGTAAATCGGGCTGACGCGATAGTTTTGTGTCCCGCGTCGCCAGTCGTCTCTCCCCGCTCGCACAGTATAAACATGTAGCTTCGTTGGTGAAATAAATAAGTAATTATGTGGAACACTGAACTTTATCATTACCTCCCGAAGAATTAGTATGAAGATCAGAAGCCTCCACCTCTTCACATATCTAATTACCCTAAAATCAGTTTTTTTAACTTGATAACTTAAATTGTTGTGTAAAAACATAAAAAATAATAGCATAGTATTTAAATGATCTGTGATAATAGTATTCGACTAGTAGTAGAGGGGCATGCCCCTCTACTACTAGTCTACTAGAGTTGCGCGACCGGCGAGAGAAAAAAAAAGGCTCTGAAAAAAAAAAGAGAGAAATACAAACATATTCCGGTGTAAGTTAAAAAGTACTCAAACGAGGTAAAGGATGCTGACTTTCGAATAAAATCCTCAATTTTGCGGAAAACCAGTTTCGATTCTGGCAAAACAGGTTGTTTTTGGGTGCAGTTATTTCATTGCAACCATGGCACCATTATTATGTACCTACCTACTGAAATCGCCATTGTTTGAGGACCATGCTTTTTAGCACCTTCACTCAATTTCTTTTTTTATTCGACTTCAAAAAAGGAGGTTCTCAATTCGGTTGTATTTTTGTCTTTGCGTCATAAAGTAGAGTTCTATTAGCCAAAAGTTGCACCAAAATGATCTCAACATCTTTAATAATTATATCGTTTTTATGGGTCTTGCAACGGGTCAAATACCTACTGACCGCTGTCGTCTGAGAACTATACCTCCTACCTAAGTATGTAGGTAGGTAGGTACAAAATCGTTCAATATCTAGGGTTATCGCTTGACCCACAGCTTGACCATTTACTCGTACATGAGTGCAGTAACGACGATGTTCTTAGTGAGCGAGTAGGTAGTGTACGTATACGTACACAGACTTAACAAGTATTTATTTCGTTTAGGTATTCTCCTTCATTACTCTCAGTCGCAGGCTAGTAATATTTTAGTAGAAATTCTCATATGTACCAAATCTATGCTTGAGTCCGGAATTCCGGATGCGAATACGGGCCCAAACCAAGCCCAAACTCAGTCATAGAGAAGAGTCGTTTTAGTACCAAAATGACACGAGACAGAACAGACTAAACAGCAGACTGGCGAAACTCTCGAACTAGACTCGTGCTTTCGAAAAACGAAATGTGTGAAACAGGGGTCAAAATTTGAAACACGTTTCATACAAAACGAAATTTTCAGTGTGTAATTTTGGTAGAATGGGAGTCCCACTTCTTCTTACGTTCTTACGTATTACATATTCTTTGCTAAACAGAGCGAACTTTTGACGTATAGGTTACGTACTATTGTGCGTGTGCGTGCTTAGTTTATTCATGCGTGGGCTCTGATGTATCGGTCTATCTAAAAATATTATCAAACAATCTTCCTTATTTCAAATTGTTTACAATTTTACCACGTAGGTAGGTTGCTATCATAGCTGTTACGCGGTCAGTTTAGTTCTTCTGCTGTTACATTACCTACATGGTCGACATCACGTACAACCATTATCCTCTAGGAGAGTCTAGGTTTTTTAGCAACACATTATTTTATTTCCTAAACCTACAAACGCCAATGAACATATTTTTACATTTTCCAAACACTGCTGTGTTTTGGGCTGCAAAATGCCGTAAATTGCTATGGATAATATCAGAAAATGAGGTTCAAGAATTTAAAATGAAGACTTCTTTGTACCTACTTACATATCCGCGGGTGAAAAGCTTATTTAACAAATATGAAGGAAAATTTAATAAATATGTATTACGAAAAACCCGAATTATTTGAATGCATCTACCTAAACTGGTAATCTGTGAGATTTTGTAAGTTGAGGAAAAACTTACCGAAACACTCGTGTAGTGTAGATGTAGATACATACCTACCTACCTATAGTAAGGTAATTTATGAGTATAAAAAAAACAAGAAAAACCGTCTTCAGTTTGACTATCTTCCGGCTTCAAGTTGATTAGGATTGTTCTAGTGACCGTAAACACAATTGAAAAACCCCAAGAAAGCAAAATAAGCAAGGTCAAGTGTACGTGGACAACATATTTTTTTCAGTTAATTTTATTTAAAAGTCTTAACCACTGAATTGCTTTTGATAAAATTTCTATAAGATCAATCCGAAAGTATAACGTAAAAAAAATACAAATCGCTTTAATAATAACTAAGTTATGTTTTTTAAGAAACATACAAAAAAAGAAATAAAAAAATCTTGTCCATGTCAGACTGGGTAAACCCGGAGTTTGAAACTTTTAGCCCATTATAATAGGCTTTAGGTCCTTCATCCTTTGTGTGTTTTAATTTTGAAACACGTCATAAGCAATGTTTGGTACCTACCTAAGCTAGGTATAAGTTATTAAATGGAACTAACACGCACACAGTTACCTGGTATGTAGACTTGTTTAAGTACCTACCTACTTAAACTAGAAAAGCACAGAGAGTTCAATGAACTTAATTGAGTTCTAATTTTTATTGTGAATCAATAAAATACGCTAATATTAACATGCATAGGTATTTTCATACTTAACTAGAAAAAATACTAAATAAGTAGATGTGTGGTACTTTACCTAGTACTAATAGCTAGTAGGTACCTAACTACCTACCTATCTTCACGTTTGACTAAAATATCGACTTGTAATCTAGACTAGACAAGACAGGTTTGGCTTCTTATTCTGCGCAGTCTAAGCTCCATAATAACTTGAAGCCTGGGAAGGCCTCAAGGAAAAACTCTTAAATAACCCTGATACATAAAAACTACGCCCGAGCGTCCGTGAGCTCAGTTTGACATCAACTTTGGAACAAGTCCTTCAAATATTTTGAATTCCATAAGAAATTTTGAAAATCGAAGTGAGTTTGAACTTTCAAGGTTCGAAGCGAAGCAGTGAACTTTTTTCGTAATAAAACCTTTTTGATATACCTAACTAGTGCCGTGCAGCAATTTTAGGATTGAGAATGGTGAACGTGTTGTTGGCTATACGGAGGTGGAAAAAAGAGGTTGGTGATTTTATCTAAAAATGGAATTAGTTTTTGAGTTATCAGTCTTATTCTTTTATGAAAAAATGTCGATTGATAAAAATAAATTGGGTTATAGATGTATACAGGGTGTTACCAGACCACTTCCGAAAACGAAAGGGGGAGCTACAGCACACCAAAACCCAACCAAAAAAAAATCAGTTATCCTGAAAAATAATTATAGCCGGAGAAAACAATGTTTAAAGATTTGTATTTATTTCGCCAGCCCGCAATGTACGCATTCACGTAGGTAAGGTCGAGGCGTAGTACTATTATTTATTCTGTGTCGTAAGTGCCTACTAACGTAGGTAGGTACTAACGTAGGTCGCGCGCACGTCGCGTACTTGAATGACCCGCGATGAACTCTCAGCTGTTCATGCTGTAGTAGACGTAATCTGCGTGCTGCGTGTACATTGCTGCTTTATTTATTTTATTTGTTTTTTTGCTTTTTTAAATGAGATAATTAGGTAGATATGTCTTATTATGTTGTACTGTGTGTATGTAACTAGAAAAATAAATAAAAAGAGATAGTCAAGTCAATTTTTTTTTTCGCGATTTTTTTCGCTTAATGTTTTCAGTATCATGGTCTGATTGGAACCTCTAAGTTTTCGGAAGTGGTCTGGTAACACCCTGTATAAAACCACTGAGTTATTATTTTAAATTAACTAATTTGAATTTAAAAAAGGTAGGACTTATAAATATAAAATATGATTTTTATCAGAAATTTCGGACAAAATCCCAACAATTTTGTCGGAATTTTGTACTCGGCCACTCCAAATTTGCCAGTTGGTACCTATTTATTTTATTACAAGTGCTTAGGAATGAGCCAAAAACTTGCAGTCTAGCTAGACCAAAACGTTTTATAAGCTAGCCGATTTTACTGGGTCAGACAATACCTCGTACATAGATTAGGCTAAGGGTTAGGTGTAGGTAAAGTAGGTGCCTAAGTTTAAGACTACTTGTAAACAATATTAAATACAGGGATGAGTGATGGATGACATAATTTTCAGTACACTATTGCATCACATTAGTACTGCCAGTTTTGTAAATCCTAAGTATCCTGTTTTTCCAACAACTTAGGTGTTTTAGGTTTTTTTCAACTTGTAAGGTAAACTGGTTAGAGCACGATAAAACTAGGAGGTAAAACAATAAGGTAACATACATTAATAAATAGGTAAGTACCTACTCCTAATATTTTTCTTAGTACCAAATTACCCACGTTATTATAATCCTCTCCTTTGCCTCAAAGGTTTGCTGGAAGCATGCTGGAAATAAAACTTTATTAGGGTTAAGCTCGCCTTTGTAAATTAATATCTTTTTTTTATTAATAAATCTTTGTTCACACAGAAATTTACATTACAATACAGTATTTACAATATTTACAAAACACACATGGAATAGCTTTTTATACAGGGTGTTACCAGACCACTTCCGAAAACTTGGAGGTTCCAATCAGACCATGATACTGAAAACATTAAGCGAAAAAAATCGCGAAAAAAAAAATTGACTTGACTATCTCTTTTTAATTTTTTTTCTAGTTACATACACACAGTACAACATAATAAGACATATCTACCTAATTATCTCATTTAAAAAAGCAAAAAAACAAATAAAATAAATAAAGCAGCAATGTACACGCAGCACGCAGATTACGTCTACTACAGCATGAACAGCTGAGAGTTCATCGCGGGTCATTCAAGTACGCGACGTGCGAGCGACCTACGTTAGTACCTACCTACGTTAGTAGGCACTTACGACACAGAATAAATAATAGTACCACGCCTCGACCTTACCTACGTGAATGCGTACATTGCGGGCTGGCGAAATAAATACAAATCTTTAAACATTGTTTTCTCCAGCTATAATTATTTTTCAGGATAACTGATTTTTTTTTGGTTGGGTTTTGGTGTGCTGTAGCTCCCCCTTTCGTTTTCGGAAGTGGTCTGGTAACACCCTGTATAGGTACCTATATTTTTCTGTTTAAAAAAAAAGATGAATATAATTATAATAATAATCGTAAAACGAATCATGAATGCATAGCGCGTTTAAATCTTTTCCATCAAGAATCCGAAAATTTTCGTAGAGCGCTACGCGCCCTCTACGAAATTTCCGACTGGTGCCTAGAGTTATTCATTTTCTGTAAAAACTAATCATTTCTTTTAGGATATTATCCTTATGCTTTTATGATCTCTTATAGATTCCAAATGTTTGCTGGTCTCACCGTATGAGCACTTATTTCCTTCCTCTGTGATCATCGCGTCGTGTGCGCATTTAGAACCTTATTAGTAGTCAATGCTTGTTTTAATTTCAATTCAGTTTAGCAAAGTTAACGATCCTTTGTGACTGACCGGTTGAGATGTGAGAATGGTTCTTACATCAAATGTATTTTCTGCAAAGACCGACACATAAGTGTTCAAACAAAAATATCGGTGTGTGAGTGTGTCACACCACGCGAAAGCTAGACGCTTTCTAGTCTAATGTATGAGAGAAGATAGCTTTCCACCGATATCGTATCGTGTCGGTCGGCAGTGTGAAACAACCTTTTACTAAAGTATTCCTAGTATCTACGCCAAAGAATATGTAATACGTAGTTCCTACGTAAGAAGAAGCATGACTCCCATTCTACCATAATTACACACTGAAAATCTCGTTTTGTATGAAACATGATTCAAATTGACCCCCGTTTCATACATTGTTCGTTTTTCGAAAGCACGTGTCTAGTTCAAGAGTTTCGCCAGCCTGATGTATGAGAGAATTAAGATAGGTTTCCACTGATATCGTATCGTGTCGGCAATGTGAAACAACCTTTGACTAAAGTATTTCTAGATAGTGTTCTGTGATTCTTAGTACCTATGCTTAGTTTAAATTGAGAGTCCATCTTCAGCCATGGCGGCCAAAATTTTTTTGTGTTCTGGCACTCGCTGGATTCACGTCCTTTTGCCAAGACTTTTTTGTTTTTTTGACACGTCACATGTCACAAAAATTCCATCACCATAGAGTTGGCCACTCTTACGAACTTACCGTATATTGATAAAATATTCCGTAGCTATCACGGATTTTTTTTCCGATAAACGAACGATAAACTATGTACTAGGTAATAAATAAAATAAATAAATGGCATACTTATGCTTTATCTCAATAAGTACTTACAGTTTGTATTTACTAATGCTATAAAATGATAAAACGCGTTTTGAGAAAGAAAATGTACGTATACTTAGTGCGTAATGTAAGGACAGTAGGTATGGTACGTACATTCTGATCCGCGGTGACCTTTTGCCAGGTAAACCACCGATTAAATATTATTATGTATCATCAATATCCTCTTATTTACATACCTAAGTTACATACATACGAGTAAATTGAAACAAAAAAGTCTGCAAATTAAATAATCTTACCACTTAAAATCAATTACTGTCCTTTCATTTTTATTATCATCATCAGTCTGATGAAGTCCACCGAGCTGGGGTACTAGATGTAAGCCCTTATGTATTTAGAATCAATTTACAAGAAATAAGTTAGTGCGACCATACATATTGCCAAGTTTTGCTTCAGAAAATAATTGTGTGACTTATTAGAACCCTGGACGCAAAAGTTGTATTATCGCATAGCATTGTCTGTAAGCCGCACAGCATAATATTATTAGTAATTAAACACCAAATTACACACTTAACATGTGTTTTGAGTCAAAATGTAAACAAACCGTTCGAGTAAAACCAGCGATGGACCGAATAGTTTCACAGCGCATGCGTCATTTATGTCACATTGCCGTATATTTCCGGTAGAAGGTATGCAAGCTTTGTTCAGAGTGAAGTTGACGTGTGAGTGTGTCCCCACACTAGCCGTCAGTGTATCGCCGGTATTCAGGAAAATAGGCCGTAACCAGCCTTTGCCTGAACGTGAAAAATCGAATCGAAAATAATTTTCAAAATTAGTTCGATCTATGAAAGTTGCGCGGGAAAACTATCGTTTATTTGTTGCCCGTGAACTTGTGCTAAAATCTCGCAGATTCTTTAGTTTTGATTTGAACGTTTTGCGATTGAAGCTTATTAAGTAAGTACCTAAGTACGTAATCTAAACCTTACTAATTTCACCCCACTAGTACTTAGGTAATTGGTACCTAATTTACATAGGTCAGTCAGTAGTTATTTTATTTTCTTGAAAATGATCAAAAAGGTACCGACATTTAACAGAACGATTAAGAATAAGAACCATAGATACGAACTTTTCTAAAGTAAAGAAAAAGCTTAGTTATTTCTTATGAAAGCTGGAGAAATTGTAGATAAAGTTTTGAGGGTAGTTTTAGCGTCGTAAATCTTGAACAAATTAATTTGAGTGTGTTGTTCCACCAATCACAAGGTCATCTAAAATGAAGAACGTGAAAAGATACATAGCAATCACCTTCACTTCATCAGATATTCGATTAGATTATTTCTATCTTACGCCCTATGCCATTAGTTTAAGTTAGACTTTAGACCGATAATTTAAAAATCGTAGACAAGTTCTGACATCTACGATTGCAGGGTTCTTCTTCTTCGTTTGTTGTCTTCTATACCTACCTATATGGCCTGTGTCCGTCATTTCGACAGACAATTTTGCCAATGTCAAGTGATAAATTTTAAATAATACAAGTCAAGTCAAGTCTTTGTCAAGTCGGCTGTCGTTTGTTTTGAAGAGAAAATTGTGGATTTTCCCTTCAAATCCTGAAACGAATTTTCACATTCAGAGAAACAACTTTACACACATTTATTCCAATGGCTCACACTTTTTGTCACGACCTAAGTATTATTGGTTAAAATTCCACCAAAATTAAACAATAATACTCACGACAATACAAATGCTATGTGTTGTTTAAAAAATGTGAAAACTCGAATCTCGTGTATTATTAAAAATATCTGATTTGACTGGCAAAATTTTCTGTCGAAGTGACGGGCAGAGGCCATAGATAGAAGTAGAAAAAGAAGAAGACTTAAGAAAACTTAATTTGTAACTTAATTTGAAAATTGTAATAAGTTCAATCACAATATTTTTATTGACAAAACAGGGTTAATATGTGTAAATAAAATATAAATAAATCCCTACTAATGCCAACTCCTAAAATCTAAAACTCTTCGACAGTGTTTTATCAAACAGATAGCAGATAGTAAAGATCAGCGTATAAGTCTTTGATAACTAGATTGTACTTATCATGTACTAAAGAATAACACATTTTTCACGTTCGTTTTGGTACCTTACCTACTTTAATACAATTCGAATCTAGGTACTTACCTATTATCGAAACTAGGTAAGATCTTATAAATGTCAAAATAAGATTAGGTAGGTAGGTAACTTACTGTATTACCTAAGTAGGTAGGTACTTTTATATATGTATATACTAAAAAAATATGCGAAAATTACCTAGGAATTATTCAAAATCGTAATGTATCTATCTAAATATATAAAACTCTTTTGAAGCTGACAGAGGATCAACGCACAGCCTAAACTATAAGTCCTAGAGGTATGAAATTTGGAAGGTAGTATCCTTATGTAGTGTAGGGGTGCACTAAGAAAGGAATTTTGAAAGTCACATCACACTCTTAAGGGTCTTGAACGCGAGCAACGCCGCGGGCGACGGCTAGTCATCTTATAAATTCTTTGGAATAGTACATTATGGTACTAGTGTGGTACATTGGTGATTACCGCCGAGGTGCCATTGAGACCCGAGCCGTAGGCGAGGGTCTTAAGAGAGCCGAGGACGGTAATCATCAATACACACGTGTATCATACGACGTTTTTCAACACACTTGTGAATAAAATAACTATAATTTCAACAGTGAAAACGAGTTGTGAAAAATGTTTCGCTATGGCGGGAATTACTAATCAGTTTTCCTATGCGCGCGCATTGCGATCGGCCACAGACTAAAGAGATGAGGTTTTTTTTTAATTTTCCGCGCCTACGGTTTGCGCCTATTCTGCCACGTAGGTACAAAATGGGGAATTTAAAGTTTTTTTTTATTACAGAGAAAACAAAAGTTATATTTGAGTGAAAGTTTTATTTATTAAACACGTAACGAGTTAAAATTATCTATTTAAATAAGAAGTTGCATGAAATGAGCAAGCAATAGGAACATTAATTGATTTGTTCTATTGAACACGATCTTTTTTTGAATAAAAACTTTTTTAAGAACAAAGCAACTCAACCAGAAAAATTCAAAAAAAAAATCTATAACTCACTTGTGAGTTATGGCAATGAAAAAGTCACAGTTTGATTATGGGTGTCATTATGTGCCTAATTGCAGTGACCATAGAGCCACTTTATGAGCAAGTGTGTTGAAAAGTACTTTTACCTATTGGTAATTTATGTAGGTATTAGAAATTTTAGGTACCTATATAATGATAATACTGATTCCATGTTTGAGGTAAAAGTAATTTATTTAAATACATTGTAACATTAGACAGTACCTATAGGTACCTATACCTACATTTAACAGCGCATAATTAGGCTGACTAGGCTGAGAGGATGGTATAGGTGCTGGCCAAGCATACTCCGTCTAGACATTGTCTCAGGCACTATAGTGTCCCGTTGAGTAGGCAAAGATTGCCTCCTGACGCTGTATAAATCTTCTTTAATGAATGTAAAGGCCTAATTAGCCGAATTAGGTTTCAGTGGTTCGCTGAAAAAAACAATGAAAACAGCACGAACCTGAAATCTAGATTAGATGCAGCTAGATTACCTAATAAGAAACCTAGAGCGATCAACCTACTTTTATTCTCATTAGGGCTGCGATATTAGCCGCTATTACTTCTTGCGTTGCGTGACTTGGACAAATGTAATGGAACAAGCTGATAGCTCACCTGATGTTAAGTGGTAACTTCTGCCTATAACAATGCATTACCTCACAGAGCAAATACAATGAGGACGTGCCCTGTAAGGCAATGCACTGCGTCCATCACTTTGAGACGTAAAGATCTTGAAGTCTCATGTGCCTGTAATTGTACCGAATCTCACAAATATAACTAAGTTATAAGTATTGCTTTTATATTATTTGTATTCATATACATTAGTTCTTAACTGTCTTTATAGTATAGTTTCGTAGAAATATTAAAAAAAAACTTTAAAGGCAAAAAGAAGAAAATAGTGGCATATTTGAACTATTTTCTTTTAAAACTAGGACATTTTTGCGTTATTTCATACGGCGATTGGCGTGTTATTATGATAGCTCTTGTAATAGTGTGGGTTGTGTGGTGATAACAAACCAAACCTTTGTATGATGGATTATGGATGGCAAAAACACAGCGATATAAAAGAAATATCTATGAATATTTATTTATTTACCGGTAACCATAATGCAAATTATTGTATATTGTCCCATAAATTCCAACAATTTATGTAAAAGCCTGTAAATTTCGAAAATGCGGAAACAGCATTGACTTCCGGCCGGATACGGATGCGAGGGAAAGGTCGACCGCTCGTTGCTGACAACGTATTAGATATAAGGATTAAGGGCCTGCTAGTTTTATGGGATGTTGTAAAATAACTACTTTAAAAGGATAATTAATATACAGGCGTTATAGTGATTCAGACTTTATACCTACATTATAATGCTTGTGTGTGATGCTAAATAGATATAATTATGGTGTTGAACATTTTAAACATCTTCCTTCCTTATTAAGCCCGTAGGTACCTCTACCTACATTATACTTGTTTTGTAATCTTGACGAGAAGACTTAATTATGCATAGATATAAAATAGTAGGTATATACCTAATGTACCTATATAATTATAGGTACATATTACCTACATAATATACATACATACCCAATCCACATAATACCTATCTGCTGTGGTTGCCTTTAGTGGATAAGTACATAAGTAATGAGTAAAGAGGTACCTGCCTAGTACCCTTTTCTTCTTTTTTTGTCAACAAGAAACATCACCTTTTTTGATAGCGATCTTACCTAGGTACATAGGTATCGCAAAAATAAAACACATTTCGTTCAAAAACTTAAAGAATTTCTAATCATACCTAGATGATAAAAATTATCAATAAAGATAATCAACCTCACTAGGTAGGTATACCTACTCTACTAATGGATAACTTAGCAATCAATAAAAAGTAATTATTTTATGAAATGAGAGAGAAAATGTCAAGAAAGCTTCAGTAGGTATGTTGAAATAACAAAACGTAACTCTTTGCGTCAAATATATTTTCAAACACAAATAATGATACTACCTATTAGTTATACGGGCCTTTTAATATAACTATAAAAGCTTATCGAAGTTATCGATATCATTATTATATTATCAAACCCTCCAATAACAATTAAATTAAACCATATAATTTTAAGGTTATTGGTGCTTATGTGCCGCTAGACTCAACAAACTACATAGATCGGTGGAGTAAGTAGTATATACACCTATTACACCGACCTATGTAGAGTCTAATCCACTCATTAATCATTCCTGTGTTGATTGGAAATTTGATCTGCTATCCGCCCACAATACGAATAATTATGTAGGTATAGGTAGTAGAAGTTCGTATGAAGTAAGTAGGTTCACTGTGATGTTTATTCAAGAGTATACTATGTATTTAAAAAAAAATATTAGTTTTAAAATTATATAAAATAAAAGCCTTCGGCTTTTTAGAAAAAAGCAAAAATCATAAAATATAACGAAACATACCTAGGTACCTACTTATCTCTTAATAAAACATTGTCAATAACTAGAAACTGACAACATCTCACGATAAACTCTTCAAATCTACTATCGCATGGATCAAGATTATGCATCTTGCAGCAGACCTCACTTTAAAGTATCTAGATTAGTACTGTAAAAACGTTTACATAATCAGTTGCTCAATATGGTTTAGAAAAAGAATATAAATAATTTTGAGCAGTGTTTTGCATATTTTTTTTATGGAAGGGCTTTGAGCTTTACCGGTTTTCCTCCGTGTTTTTTTTTTTGTGATCGCAATGTTTGGGTTAGGCCCTAGTCTAGTTCTAGGCTCGCGCTGTGGAGGAGCGAATGTACTGACCGCAATAGCAGTGCCGGTGATCGGTCCCGGGATAATCGCCGGGATGGTCACAGGAGGGACTTTTGCTGCAGTTTTGGTAAAAATACTTCAACTTAGGTTACATAGTTGTCACTCTTTCTATCATTTATTAAATCGGCCAAGGAAAATTTTTAAATGTCAATAGGTAGGTAATAGTGGTAAGACCTACCTATGTCTTGAACATTATTTTTCGCGAGACGGTAGAAAAACGCTTGTTTTTCTCCCGGAGGACTAAAAATCTTTTTCAGACAAAACCAAATAAGTAGGTACTTTAATAGGTACCTACCTATATTTTGATGCGATGGCTAACCAAATCCGCAACGTCTGACATTCCAACTCTATTATATGTTACTGCGATAGAAGTCAAGGGCGTGCAATGAGTGGCAATGCCAATGCCAAGAACGTTTAATTGCCTCTGTAGGTACCTGTGTCGACCACAGACCGCGTGTCGTTATTCTCACAAGCTGTATCGATCGACAAAAGACGTGCATGAAATCGTTTTTTATTGTTTCTCTATAACAGTGTCTAACCTCTCTCTATTACATTGTAGGTACTTTATTCATACCCTATGCTCCGTTTTATAGGTAGTCGAACAAAATACAAGATGTTTATTTGCATACCCAAGTTTATTTGCATATTTGATAACCCAAGGTCTCCAAAAACACAGACAATGTAATGTTTAATCCTAATATAAATTTGTTAAATGCTTATTTCTAATATGGCTGTAATATCTATTTATCATGTGTATGAATGCCTGAAATAAAGACTTTGAATTTGAATTTGAATGTGGTTGGCCCAAATGATACTTTTATTAGCCCAGTTAGTGCTTGGCTTAGCGGAAACAACAGCGCCTTACAGTATTACATGCGCCTGGTACCTACTTAGCTGAATAACAAGGCTGTGTAAAAGAAATTTCTCTTTGCTATCAAAAGTCAACAGGGGCTTCTTTGGTTAGTTACACTAGTTACCACTATGCAACAGGGTCTTCGCGTGGCATTCTAAATAGCAGCGGGTAACGGCCTCTAGCTCATGATATTTACCCTACTCTTCCAAGGCTACTGAATTTTTCTTTTATACTGACTTGACTTGACTTCTTGGCTTTGTGGCTTTTGTGGCTAGTTGTCACAATTCTGCCAGTGTCGAGTTTTTTTACACTGATGTAACATTCGACTGTCTTTGTCACTGTCATACGACACTGACTTTTTTGACAGTTGTTAACCTACTGGCAGTCAGCTGGCTGTTTGTTTTTTTTTGTACTTCGTGAGAACGTAAGCGTCGTAAACCAAAACATGTCACGTATAAATTCAAAAGAGTTCCTACAATCGCACTTAAATTCACTCAATCGCGTGCAATATCAACAGCATAACACAAGTCGCTTACCGTACCTACCTAGTTCTTGTGATTTAGTAACTAATTCCGTCCAAAATGAGGTCTTCAGTAATGAGACGTAGAGGAAGTGATAATGGTGAACGGGAACCACTATTGGCTGCTATACCTGCTGCTGGTCCAAGCAGAACCTTCGAAGATGAGGTACTAACTATAATGTCTTTCTTAGCAGTCACTGTAGGAAAAGTATTTACCTACTTACAAACAATGGGTGGGGTATGTAACTAGGTAAGGTAGGTACCTACCTACTGTAGGTAGATACTCGTCTCAGAGTGTTGGACGGACACAGTGCGATATCTCACAGGGCATGCCCTCAGTAGGGTACCTACCTAATGCATTGTTAACATCACATGAGCCACCAGCTTGTTAGAACAAGCATGCCACCATCACTTATTCTCATAAACCTAGCAATAGACTAAATATTATGTTGAGATCTAAGTACCTACCTGTCTCGCATACCATTACATTACCTATATAAGTATGAGCCAGTGTGACTTGATTTGCTTGTAATTCATACTATATTAATTGTTCTGGCTTAATACACCAGCAGCTTTTCTAGAGAGTTTAAAAAGCGACTAGCCTAAAATGTAACAATAACTTAGATAATTGTTCAAACAGGTACAATTATCTACAATTGAATAAAACTAAACACTACAGTATTTTACATGAAGAACCAATAAGTTGATTCATTCAACGTGGCCTTGCTTTGAAATGAGAGATGTATTGGCATAATTACTGTGTTTACCCACCTGTGGGTAGGTAATTACTTTAGCTATGGATATTTTCTAGATATTCATAAATATTTACAATGTCATGAATGCTTACAACAAAACTTAAGTTCTTATTTACTAAGATAAAAAATTGCCCTTTCTGATTTTGTCAATGAAACCACAAAAATATCAATATACTTACAAGTCTTTCTTTCTAACAAAAACATAACTAAATTATTGATTTCAACATTACTAGGTAGGTAGGTATAATATGGTTGAATGATTCTACTGTGATTGCTTTTACTGTATGGATATTGAATTTCAATACAAGTTTGAAACTAATCCAGGTACCTACTGGTTATAGGTATGGAATGAATTATACATGCCTTAAGTTTACTCCATTACAGTACTGTTCATAAAAGTTCAGCACCTTAATAACTGTAGGTGTGTACCTACTACGTACATAATCCGCCTTGTGTTGCATCTGTACTTCTTGTGTAAGACTTCTTATGTATTATTATTGTAAATGAAGCGCTTGTGGCTAGGCTTGCTTAGTCAATCTTCATCAATCTAATCAAACGACAGGCGTCATGGCTCAGTCGGTAGTAGCTCTGCCTTCCGTGCTGTGGGTCGTGGGTTCGATCCCCACTGAGAACAAACATTTGTGTGTTGTAAACATAGATGTTTGTTCTGTGTCTGGGTGTTTCTACGTATTATAAGTAAGTATTTACAAAAAAAAAGTATGTATGTATTCTATCAGCCATCTAGTTTCCATCGTACAAGCTTTGCTTAGTTTGGGACTAGAAGGCGTTGGGTTAAGTGTCCGTGAATATTAAAAAAAATTAATTAAAGTTAAGCGACGTTCTGCGGGGTTACTATTTCGATGGTTGACTGTTAGTGGCATTGTTAGATGTTAGGAAAAAATACGATTTTATTATCAAGAGAACATTTTTATTCTTCTTGTGTTTTGACATAAGTACCAAACTTCTAATTTTTAAATATACCTATTTTTTATTAGAAAGGAACTAAAGAGTTCTACTACATACCCCCTTAATAAAACAATAGGTAAAAATATAAGAACAACATAATAGCAAGACAAAATAAAAATACCTTAACTGAAGATACTGCATCTAAAACTCCTTAAATAAGCCCCATAATCTTTACGAACTTTAAATGTTTTAAAGGGCCTAAAGGTTTTGTTAACAAATCTGCCGGTAAATCTTCTGTAGGCATATATTTTAATTCAATAACCTTATTGCTTATTTGTTGCCTCACAAAGTGGAATTTAACATCAATATGTTTTGTCCTATTGTGATGAACAGGATTCATTGCCAGCTTCTGTGCACTCTGGCTATCCGAATAAATAACAACGTTGGGAGACTTACTTGTTATTTCAGAGATAAACCTTTTCAGGAAACATGCCTCTTTTGATGCTGTAGCCAAGGCCATATATTCAGCTTCTGCCGAAGACAATGCTACCGTAGGTTGTTTTCGCGATTCCCATGATACAGGACCACCTGCCAGCTCAAAATAAAACCCCGTATATGACCTTCGATCCACAGGACAATTCGCCCAGTCTGCATCTGAATAACCTCGCAGTGAAGCATCTTGTATTTTTCTGTAATAAATACCAACATCTTTAGTGGCACTCAGATATCGCAGACACCGTTTTGCCACGTTCCAGTGAGTTTCATCATATTTGGTGTTGAACTGGCTTAAATAGCTTACTGTGTACGCTATATCAGGTCTAGTATTCACGGCTAGAAACATAAGACACCCAATGAGAGCCTGATATGGATAACTAGACTCACCTTTACCAGGTTCTAATTTCTTCAAAATTAGTGGGGTTGAAACTGCTTTACAATCTTGCATATCAAATTTCTTTAACAAACTTTCAATGTACGTGCTTTGGGACAATTTTAACCCATTTTCATCACGACAAATATTCATTCCCGTAAAGAAATTGATCAAACCAAGATCTTTTGTTGAAAAATATTTTTCCAACTGACTTTTGAAATGGTCAAACGTCACGTCATTTTTATACAAAACAACAAGGTCGTCAACGTATACGGCCAAAATCAAGGAGTCCTTATTCGAAAATATTTTCTTGAACACACAAAGTTCAGAAGGTGCTTGGGAGAATCCCATAGCTGACAACGTCTGCTTCAGCTTCGTATTCCAGGCTCTAGGGGCCTGTTTTAACCCATACAAAGATCGTTTCAATAAGCATACCTTTGATTCCTCACCATTTCGAACAAATCCTTCAGGCTGTACCATGTAGACTTCCTCTTCCAAGTCACCATTTAAAAAGGCAGGATTGATATAGCTGCACCATCAGTAGACAAGCATATCTTCGACAATGCTTTTTGGTCATTGCGAAGTCTCACTTCTACTGATTTTTCCGATGTTTCGCCAGTAATGCTACTCCAAAGCTCTTCATGCGTAAGAAGCATCCTCATTTTAAATTTCCAGACTGCGTAACCATCACGGTTTCCTAACATGGGTATCCCTTGTAATGCTTGAACATTCATCATCTTCGTGCTGATAACGTGTTAGATGTTAGGAAAAAATACGATTTTATTATCAAGAGAACATTTTTATTCTTCTTGTGTTTTGACATAAGTACCAAACTTCTAATTTTTAAATATACCTATTTTTTATTAGAAAGGAACTAAAGAGTTCTACTACAGGCATTTACATCTGAGCGCTTCTGTGCTTCGGAGAGCACGTTAAATTGCCGATCCCGGCTCTAGCAGTCGTAAAGCCACGACTAAGGCCTTAAAACTCCGTCACCAAAGTTGGCCGCTAACTTTTACGAAGATACCTACCTACTCATATGTTTAGATGCCTCCCAGAGTTTCTTGCCTTTCTACTGGGTTCGCAAAACGCGAGGAACTGGCACTATTTATGTACCTATTTATCTATAGGTACAGAATATGTACCTATAGATAAATAGGTACATAAATAGTGCCAGTTTGTTGGCTGTTTACTAAAATTAATCACTTTCTGTTTCCAGCGTGCAGACGCAAACGGCAAGATGGCGGATATGGGCGTGTCGTCTGCGGACCTCGTGGAGGGAAAAGGGGGGGAGGGCCGAAAGCTGCCGCAGTACATTGCAGCTTTGGCAGGTAAGCATCATCTATACCGACTACGGCGAAGCCTAAAGGAGAGAGAGAGAGGTAGCCTAAAGGTACCTATATGATTTTGACCGGTATGTATGTAAGAAATGCTTTAAAGCAATGTGGCATATGACCTCGGCTATGTTCTAAACATCAATAATACTACATTAGATACCTACCTAGTTATCCTTTAAGGTCAATGGATCTAGAATAGTATTCAAGTACCCGAAAACACCCACATGAAAACAAAAGTTCATTGCTTTATATCATAATACAAATAGATTAGATGTGGTCTTGATAAGCGTGAAGACTATTTACAATATTTTGACAGAATTTAGCGCGGGTGAATAAGTTTAAATATTTTAGAGTAGGTACAGCTACTTTCACGCAGTGCCATATAATATCGAACACACATCGAAATCAAATAAAGGAAGGTTGAACAGAAGGCTGACCTAATTTTTTCCTCATTCCAGCTACCCTCGGCGCGCTGGCCGCGGGTTCGATGCTCGGCTGGTCATCTCCAGTCGTCTTCAAGATCAAGCAAGCGAATAACACCGACTACGATTTCACCGTCTCCGAAGCTGAAGGTGCCTGGATCGGCTCCGTCATAAACCTCGGCGCAGCTGCAGTATGCTTTCCCATCGGCCTGGTTATGGACGCCATAGGAAGGAAGAAGACCATGCTTTGTCTAGTTCTACCGTTCACTCTTGGCTGGTTGTTGATCACATTCGGATCTAGTGTGGGTATGCTCATCGCGGGTAGATTTATCACGGGTATAGCTGGGGGAGCGTTTTGCGTGACCGCCCCGGCCTACACCAGCGAAATTGCACAAGATTCGATCCGAGGAACGCTAGGTTCGTTCTTCCAACTGATGATAACTATAGGCATCCTCTTCGCGTACGCAGTAGGCAGCTACACGACAGTATTCGTCTTCAATATCCTGTGCACCTGCATTCCTATCGTGTTCGGAATTGTTTTCTTCTTCATGCCTGAGAGTCCCAACTACTTGGTCGTGAAGGATAGGAACGATGAAGCCAAGGAGGCGCTGATCAAACTCCGCGGTCGGAACTACGACGTGGATTCTGAACTGAACATGCTGAAGCAGAAGGCTGAGGAAGCTAGGAACAATCCCGTTGCGTTCACGTCGGCGATCACAAAGAAGACAGCGATAAAGGCTCTTATCATCTGCTACTCGCTGATGTTGTTTCAACAGCTGTCCGGGATCAACGCGGTTATCTTCAACACGTCCGATATCTTCGACAGCGCCGGCGCGGCCATTGCTCCCGCGATCGCTACTATCATCATCGGAGTTATCCAGGTAGTCGCCACATTGACCTCGAGTTTGGTGGTGGACCGGCTCGGCAGGAGGATCCTTCTGCTTCTTTCCGCGCTGGTGATGTGCCTCTGCTCGACCGCGCTCGGAGTATTTTTCTTCTTGAAAGAGAGCAAGTCTCCGATCGTGGACTCGATCGGTTGGCTACCCTTAGTTTCTCTGTCCCTTTTCATCATCGCCTTCTCGCTGGGTTTCGGACCGATCCCGTGGATGATGGCCGGTGAGCTCTGCTTGATCGATATCAAGTCCTTCGTCGGCTCCACGGCGGGAACCTTTAACTGGCTTCTCAGTTTCACGGTCACCAGTACTTTCGACTCGTTGAACAAGTCTATTGGGGCAGGTCAGGTGTTTTGGATCTTCGCCGGCATCATGCTGATAGGTTTCGTGTTTATATTCTTCGTTATTCCCGAAACTAAGGGGAAGAGTGTTGATGAAATCCAAGTTATGCTGGGCGCAGACCCCCCGCAGAGAAGCGACGAGGAAAAGAAATAGGAAAAGACTGAATCGCAAAGTATTTGTAGACTTGAATTTTGCTATCACGAACTGCAAGCTAAGTTCGATGAAATCAATAATAGTGGATTTAAGCCCGGTTTCAACTGAGCTTCAATGGCAGTTTTAAAGAGGAAATTGCAAATTGAATACATTTATTGCAAGCCTTGCAAGGCACAAGAATCAATTTCAAAAGTGCTTGCCAACTATTAATTTTGGTTGATTTAGGTTTTAAACTGCTCTGTTTTTCATGTGAACTAAGACATCAGTGATATCAAAAATTACGCATTTACCTGTGGTTTATTCTTGTAATTTCTTTGGTGTAAGTTTGTAAAAATTAATATTTTCATACCAAAGAATTTCCTATGACATTTCCTCTAAATTATTACGTTGAAAGTTTTTTTTAAGTGGAAATCTATTTATAGCTTATTTATAAGTTTAATTTGTAGTGGCAGAAGACTTGATAATTGTGTAAATGTAAGAAAATAATTCATAAAGATAAAAGACTAAAGTCCGGCCAGTAACAAAATCAGTTATGTATTGAAACTTCATAAATGAAATGTGATTAGTTTTACATCTCCCCTTTCATAATACCTAACTTAGGTACCTACCTACAAAGGTTTTCAAAACTTTATTTATTTTCTGGTTTGTTTAGTGCATGAGTTTCTGTAGTGTTTATAATTTCGAGGGTCTATTGAAATTTTTAATGATTTTACAAACCATCGACAAATTAGCATTGTTGTATAATATTATTCTATTGTTTTTGCTCAATGTTTTATTTGTAAAATATTGTAAATGTATGTTTTATGGGTTTAAATGTGTGTTTGCCATAATTTAAATATTTATTCCTATTTTAGTCGGCGCCTATCTGTTTCTGCATAATTTAATAATACTTTATAATGACGTATCATGTTTATTTAGGAAAACAGCAATAGACATTCTTTGAAGAGTTTGAAGCAATATTGTGAAGTTCAATTGATGTAATATTTTGTCCCGTAATTTCGTAGATACACCTCCAAATGCAATGTCTATTGATATTTTCATGTGAAAGGTATTAGGCAATGGTTGTTTAAATTAGAATTATAGATTTGATATGCATTAATAAATGTATCTACGTTATGAATTGCATTTTTACGTCAACCTACTCCTTCGTAAGTATAAGTAATATATTCTTCAACTAGCGCACGCAGTAGCCAGAAAGAATTTCTGGCACAGAGAATATTAGGTACTTATACTATGTAGGTAGACCAGGTACCTACCTACCTATTTGGTTCTGCGGCGATGTATATCAAGCTATAGAAGGCCTCCTATCTAGCCACTCAAAAATCTTACTCTTCACTTCAGTAAATCATCAGAATCTGGATTACTAGAGACACAGTGAACTAATCCGTAATTCGTTGATAGGAGGAAAAAAATAGGAGTCTGCGTGCCATGTTAGAGGTCTGGGTTCGATTCTCACTGGGTAGCGAACAACGCCTAAGTTTGAATGCGTCAAAAACCAGGACACCTACATTCTAATTGCTTATACCACTTATTTCCTGTTAATGTACTCATAACCAAACCTCCAAACCTATGTAAGTAACTTGGGTACCTACTACCTACCAGCAGTCAGTCCTGAAATCCACGCAGATTGCAGACACTTCCATAAATACGTTCCTACTACGTTAACATAGGCATAGGTACCTTACCTACCTAGATTTACAAAACAAAACAAATCAAAACCTAACAAATCGTGTGTCAACCTATTATACACTTTGCCTATACCTATATCAATATATATAAAACTCTTTTGAAGCTGACTTAGAATCAACGCATAGCCTAAACTATAAGTCCTAGAGGTATGAAATTTGGAAGGCAGTTTCCTTATATAGTATAGGGGTGCACTAAGAAAGGAATTTTGAAACGTCACACTCTAAAGGGTAGAACGCGAGCAATGCCGCGGGCGACGGCTAGTCAATCATATATACCTAGGTACATAGGTTAGGTCACAACAAATAACCAGTCCATATCAGAGTGATGACCTCACTCTATCAAATTACAATTACCTACACTGTAACTGCCCCGATTGTGGTAAAATAAGTACACCGCACAGTAAATACAAAACATTTACTACAATAATAATAATAAGATTGGTTAACAATACACTTCATACTAAATTATAAACAATTGTACTTAAAGTACAGCCCTTATCAAGTCATTTTAAATGGTAAATGTTGGAATAAAAAGGCATAAAGTTATATGACATCCAAGATGACTTGGTACGAGAGTCCTATTAGAACTACCTCAAAGAAAGCTCTTTGGTGGATTTGATAACTTTATAAAAGAATAATTCTAGAGTAACAATATTATGACAGTGATTTTCATTATGTATAATTTTGACTTAACATACTTTCATACAATTGGCTGTTTTTATTTACATTAAGATGCGTGCGACTCAAAGATACATGCAGTTGTAATATTATTGCATCAAATAAATTTCAACTCAAAATATATGAACACAGGGTTTAGTTAGAATTAGCTGCATTTAAGGCATAGATAAGATCACATAATGTTAACAATGGTATTTACATGGCATCTATAAATATTTACTACTTAAATACATTAGAGCCTACATTAAATTTATGGTTGATCCACCCCCTATTTTAGAATAGGCACTGCGGTAAAAACTACAACAGCAAAGTGAATTCATCATTGCATTAAGAGATGTCGAGCTAGACGTTCTGTACAACCCTGAAGATACCTCCTCAAAACAAGTTTCTCCAATAAATTGTTGCAAGTCACTCTTAGGGAAACCATCTTTGTAGTACTGCTTAATAGTATCATATGCATCCATGATGACAGATATAAACAAACTCAAAACAACGTAAATGTACAAACTAATGAATGAGTATAAGTACACACGGCTGAACCACCACAGCATAGGTGACTTCTTGGACATTATTGAGAATGTCGCAAACATGTCATCTCCATTTATAAGAGAGAACAAACATTCTGATGTGGTGGCGAGGGATCGGAACTTCATATGGTACGGGCCGAGTATCAACCATCCACAAAACATGAATCCAGCATAAAGTAGTAGAGCGCAGATTGAAAATCTAAATATCTTTGGTGCTGCTTTCTTCAAGGTCAGGATCACAACATTGTAAGTCTTGAAGAAACCCAAGTATCTCAGCACTCCAAACCAAACTAGTAAGTTGCCTGTTCCCAAAAATAAAGAGCAGATATTCCACTGGTCATTTGTAAACTGGTTACGTTCAATTTGCTCTTTTATGGCAGAACCCATGATGATGAGAAGATCGTTAACTATAATCATGATGTACCAAATGTTCAGGAATTCTAGCCGGCCTTCTAAGCTCAGTTCTTTGTTGTAGGCGCGATTAAAGAATTGCACAGTCAATTCTTTGAGCAACTGAGCTCTGTATACAGCTCGACCGCACAACACAAATGAGACAGCACAGATAATAATGACAAGAATATTCAGAATACTCCTCAGGATCTGATCAATCTTGTTGTCTGAAATGTAGTTTTGGTCTCCCTTGCAGGTTAGTTTGTAAGGTTCAGCTTCTAATGTCAGGGACATCTGCCCGTCGTGATCCTCATTGTCAAATATTATTTCCACATCAAATCTGTAGCAGTCAGGAGGTGTGATGGGCCCAGCAGCTCGGAAGTTAATAGTCTTGATGGAAAACATCAGTTTAGCCCTCAACAGAGCAGAAAAACTAATATTCAAACCAGCATCCTCAATGAACTGTTGAGATCCGAATCCCTGATTGTCTTTTGAGCTGGTAAAGTTGATGCAGGTCTCTACGATTTCTGAGTTGAATTCATAGCTTTCGTTGAAGCCATTGATGATGCCCCGCTTGTAGTTATACTGACAGAAGACAGGGTCGGTTCTGTTGTTGTCCTCATTGTTGTATGAGTATGGGCCGATAGCGTTGGAAAGATTGTTGTAGCCTGTCATAGCATAATCCAAGGCCGTGTAAAACTCATCGAGTTTGTAGACTGCCAGAGGTCCCGCTCCTGGGGGATATGCATTTATCTCCCTCGTAGAGTCCCACCCATTCAAGAATAAGTGCGAGAAGCTGATGCGATTGTCCCACGTATAATTTACGTGATTGTACCGTGTATGGGCGAATAAACATAGTTGAAAAGTCACGAGGACGATTTTAATTACCTGTACAACAAACTTGTAAGGAAACTTGCGCTTGGCGCGCCACTTCTCGATTGGATTCATGAAGAAGAATTGGAGTTTTCGCCTCATTTTTTCCTCCATTTGATTGAGCCCGACTAAATTTGTTTGGGGGATCCCTTGTCCGCTTCCTGTAGGTTTAGGCTCGTCGTCGACTTCGGAGGACATGGTCTCGTCAGGGGATGAGATTATACCCTCCATTGGAAGTATTTCTCCAATTGCTTCCAACAGTAAACAAAGGTCAGGTGATTGTTTTCCGCGCTCCGTCCTTCGATTGCGATGTGATTCACTTTGTTTTTAACCGTGACAAGTAGGTAAGTACCTACCTACTTTATTTCTCTCTGCTGTGTTGCATGCTGGTGCGAGTGTCGGGCTGGTGTGTCTGTAGGGAGGCAGGCAGACACTCTTTTTCTTTGTCTACAAGGCAAAATAAATTATAATTATACATCCAAAGATCCAGCAGTCCTTTAGTTTGCATTGCACATTGCACTGGTGATTGCACGCACTTCACTTCTGTTGTTCTGTTCACTCTTTGCTGTTCACTTCACTTCACTCACTTTTTTTTTTAAAGCCCAGTGTTGCCACTGTTTCCAAAAAACAGGAGACGTTACAGAAAAAATAATGAGAGGTGGATAGGTACTGTTCATCTTTCTTCCAAGGTATATTCCACCTATAGAAAGAAAAAGAGCTGCAACCGGGACACTTGGAACTGGGACATGACATAATTATTATGACATGCTGCCACAAACTACTAGCAGTAGAGTAGTCTGTGGTCATATGTCTGACGGTCTGACGCAAAGTCGCACACACACACACACACACACACACACACACACACACAACACTACAGAACAGCTGTCACTTTGTCTTTTTGTCGAACACATCACGATTTTTGGAAAGCAAAGCTTGAAAGAAATGAAACTTGAAATAGCAATCGCTAGCGCTAGAATTTTATAACAAAGTACAGTGGTTATCGTTTCTAAAACAACCATGGCACTGACTGTGGACAAATTAATGAACGACGACAGGTAAGTAATCATTAATCTTGTGTTGAATTTTGTAGGAGAAAGTTTGTCATCATTCCATGTTGTGATTTTGGCAAGAACTTGTGATATCCATCTGCTCCTATCACTTGCTAAACTGATAAATATCTTCGAACAAATTAGGTATTGTTACTTATCTAGTTTTGAAATACTTTCACTAACAAAATAGTCCTTACTATGTTGTGGTTGTTGACCATCAGAAAGAGTAGTTACTAGCTACCACAGTGACCTTAGGGACACTAATAAAAATTAATAATCAATGTTGATGGCCATGAATAATATAAAGGAATTATTTTTAATTGAAATGACAATCATCCTTGCAATAATAAGTAGCTACCTAGAATAAAATTTAGTATTTACAGTTTCCACTAACATAGACATAGACAGGCATTTATTTGCTATCATACCATTTATCAACATCTATCACAGCATAACTTCCTAATAGGCTTCACAGACTGCAGTATAGTTCTGCCTTCCGCACTGGGTTTGATCCCTACAAAGTACTAAGGGTCAATTCATACTAGCGCAGAGTCAAAGCGTATCAAAGAAACTTAACATAGCAAAACAGCAATTCATACGTGCGAAATATCTCGTATGCCCGTCTGTTTTTTATCTAAGAAGAAATATGTGCATTATGTTGTGAAGATAAGGGACACACTTCAGCTCTGCTAATATGACTCTTAATATGAGTTGACCCTAAGATACTAAGAACTTACTTTAAAAAATAATAGAAACATGTTTTTCCAGATTCTGTGGCGAGCATGTGCTCCAGTTTCTTATATATTTGCCGTTTGGCATTATCCTGCTGGTTGTCCGAACGTTTATGGCGCTCATCCTGTGGATTGCATCCATCCTCCTGCCTAACAAATGGGCTGTGAGACAAATGCTCTCCACTTTTGCTTGTTGGACATTCGGTAAAGTTTATTTTTACTTCACTAAGAACATTTTAAAATGTCAAAAGAAGAAATAAATGAAATTAAATATTGAAAAAGACTAATCCACTCACAGGCTACTTGGTCTGTGATTCTCTGAATTGCTCTAGGTACAAATAATAATTCAGGGTATCCCACACCCTGAAAAAATAGCCTATGGCATTCATAATTTTAGAGCCTGGTGGTCAGTCAAACTTTTAGAGAACTTTTGGTGGATAGTTAGATAGATTGTAGATGTTTCCTCTAAAACAAACAAAACTTCAAACTGTACCTTCGTTATCACAGAGGCAACCAATTTGCAATATTAGTATAGATTTGTTTGTAAAAGAAAACATTACCAGATTAACATAAATCTGTCTATCTGCTAAAAACTGGATGACAAGAGTCAAACATCAAACTAAGTGGTGCGTCTTGGGATGTCCTACATCCAACAGTGGACTAATATTGATGATAATGATTATTTTGTCTTGCAGGTGTGTATGTAAAGCTAAAAGGCAGTAGAGATCCGCGGTGCAGTGTGTTGGTGGCCAATTACGTGTCCTGTCTAGACTCACTGGCTGCATCCCATGTCCTTGGTACAATTAGTGTGAGTGATAGAAGCAATTTATTTATTTTATTTTATTGAAGTTATACTTCTAATGCGACTTCCAACACGTTAAACGAAGGAGGAATAGAAAGAGACAGCGTTTAACGCGTTAAACGTTTAACGCTCCTGGGGAGGGAAAATAGAAAGAGACAGAGCGAGAGTGATCACATACGGAGACCCCCCACAAAACGCAAAACACTTCGATAGCGCGTTCTAGTATAAGTTCTTCCGCGCGGAGGGACTCCACGCACTGGTTTTTTTATTAGGTTTGCCAACTGCTTACACACAAATACAAATATAAAATTACAATCTAAATGCCTTAAAAATACATGTGAAACCAATGACAGGCAAACACAGTATGCACAAAAGTAGGTGTTTCACATACAAAATGCAAATTTACTCCCGTAAGTTAAGCTACGAAATGGTTTCGCTTATGTTTATTTTAATTTGTAAATTAAAATAAACATATTGAATTTAACACTCTGAGACATAAATGTATTAAGTCTCATAGGCTTTATGACTTTATATTTCTTGTGCAAGGTCCTCATAATAATATGAGCGCAACTGAGATAAAAGTAGAAGAACAATTTGAATA
Organism: Eulithis prunata; assembly: GCA_918843925.1. Lineage (NCBI taxonomy): Eukaryota > Metazoa > Arthropoda > Insecta > Lepidoptera > Geometridae > Eulithis > Eulithis prunata. The sequence continues at coordinate 1,150,251 of OU974019.1, read as the reverse complement.
TTTTATTCCCATTTTCAGCTGAGGAAATGGAAAGTACCGCCGTTTTTTGCCTCCACACTCGGAATAAGGAATGCGGCACAGTTTGCGAGAAAGTATGTATCTAACTCTTGTAATCTCTCAACTTTTTTCTCAGGACGAAACATTTGAACCTCGCTGTCGTCATAAACTCAAAGACGTCGTTTTTACGGATTTTTTGGTATAACGATGCAGGCAAATAAGGCGTCTATTGATATCTTGTTATTTTTAGTCACAGAGCGAGGACTCTTAAATTATTTTATTTGATACATGTAAGTACAAGTAACGAATTTTTTGTAATTTTGTACGATTTCAGACAGCATTTTGCGGAATGCCCGAGTAAGCCGGTGCTGTTACAACCAGAAGGCGGACCTACCAACGGCAAGGGATTACTCAAGTTCACGGATTGGCCTTTTCAGATGGGGAACAGGGTACAACCCGTGGCTATCAGTGAGTCTTATCACATTGATATTATGATATAATTAAGTTGGATTTGACTAAATTAGGGCTCTGTGTCAACATTACTGCGCATTTAATACAATACCAATCAATATTTTTTAGCGTATTCTTAACATTTGGTTGAATCCAGCCTTAGTTTATAAAAAAACTTAAGAACCAACGTAATAATGGTATGTACAAGCGGATCATAAACGGTTATATCTGTTGGTTGTTTTAGTATTTTAAAAAGGGTGTTTGACAAAATGTTAAAAACTTTGCTTTATTCGCCACTATGGTGTGGCATTGAAACTCAGCTAAAATTCACAATCCATTTCAGCTGTAGAACGTCTGTTCACAAACGTGACGGTGCACCGTCCTTCTGACGCCCGCGATAAGTTCCCGTGGTCGGACGCACTATGGTTCCTTTGGACGCCAGTGACCGTGTTCACGTTAAGGCCGCTGCCGACCATAGAGCGGCATGATGATGATGATGCAGAGTTGGCTCAGAAGGTGCGGGAAAGAATAGCTGAGGCGCTACAGGTGAGTTTTTGGCTTACATTCAAGTTTTAGAAGTTTTTGGCTTTAATGGTTTGTCACAATGCCAATTTTTGTGTTATAACTTCGTTGGATGCTTGAAGACAGAAAATATAACTGATCATGGCTAGTTAAAGAGATGACAGCAGATTTTTTGTAGTATTAGAGCTCCTTGTGAAAGAAGTCGTACCACCACCGTACCTATTTTTGCGATAATTGTTCTGTGAGGTACTGCATTTAAAGGGCCATTAAGGTTGTGCCATCACAATTTCTCATAAAAAGAGATTTGAGTAAGTTTTTCATAGAGAACTGTCCAAAAACCTGTTCTTATATTATATTCAGAGTATGCCAACGACGAGCCTAATCAAACTGAAATATCTTTTATTCAGTAAAATCACAAGGATCAAATTATTACAAATTATTAGTTGAGTTAGAAATGGTATATAATCTCAGGTGGAGTTAACAGAGTTCAAATGGGAGCAAGTGAACTCAGTGGGATGTCGCCCGCGTCGCGCGCCGCCCGCCGAGCTCAGCCGCCTCGCCGCCTCCGTCAGGGAAGTGTTGCCACATGTACCGCTCAATGACGTCATGCGGGACTTGGGTAAGGACGTCACAACGCTCTCTACCTACAATTATACATTAAGTGGGGTTTACAGTTCAAATAAGAGCAAGTGAAATATGTCCGGGAGGTGTTGCTGTTCAATGACGTCATGCGGGCCTTGGGTAAGGACGTCACAAGGCTCTCTACCTACAATTATACATAATACAGTTTCAATGGGAGCAAGTGAACTACGTCCAGGAGGTGTTACCGCCCAATGACGTTATGCGGTACTTACGCAAGGACGTCAAGCAGGCTTAAGAAAATATATTGTAAAACAGCGGTAAAAATATTTGCCTTAAAAACAGCGAAGAGAGCTTTATTAAACTGTTTGAAATGAATTTATTGAGAAAAATATATCCCTTGCAAACCTAAAGCATCTACAACTATATGTGGTATTAATTTTAACGATGAATAATGATGAGTTTTCAAATAAGCAAGCTCGTATGAGTCAGTGGCCAACTCTGGCGACGGAGTTTTTAGGCCGCCTTAAGGCCTCCGTCAAATGAATATAACCTTGTTGCAGCGAGTACTCGCAGCGTGGATGTGACGATCACAAACTTCCTTGAAGGCGTGACGCAGTACACGCCGGAACCCACACCTATACCACAGCCGTCTACGTCCGGAGCATCCACTGCGCCAAGGTAACTCTTAAAAATAAATATTCGTGGACATTTCACACAACGCCATCTAGTCCCAAACTAAGCAAAGCTTGTTATGGGACTAGATTGCTGATATAATACTTATATAATTTTTTTTGTAAATACTTTCATACTTATGATACACTAGCTGATACCCGCGACTTCGTACACGTGCGAAACTATCCACCAAAATATTTATTTATTTATTATCAACATCTGTGTTTGCTACACAAATGTTTGTTTTTGGTGGGGATTGAACCCACGACCCACAGCAAGGAAGGCCGAGGCACTAACGACTGAGCCATGACGCCTGTCATATACTGATACTTACATTACTTACTTACTAGTGATAAGGTTACTTCATTACCTTATTTAGCGATACCTACCTAGTTATAAGTTTGTAAAACATAATTAATATATAAAAAAAATGTTTCAGATACGTCATCCCAGTTCCAACGTGTGTGTTCCCGAAGTCCGCTAAAGAGCGGCAGTTGTCCTTCCAAGAGCGGAAAGCGGAAATGATAGCGGAAGCGAAAAAGCGGTACATCGAGAAACACGGCCTTAATGTCGCCATGAACTGTTGACTTCCCCTGGATTGGACGAACGTATCACGAAATCGCTCTGATAAAAAAAACTGATTGAAAAAAAAAAGGCTAACAGTGGATATATAACGCGTAGTAAATCCGACACGCTAATATTCAAAATTATCGATTAAATCACTCGCAAAGTATTTGTCTCTCGACTTTTGCTATTTATAAAAGATGACAAAATGACTTTATCAAAATGCACAATATTGCAAAGCCATTAGATTCCTCTGCTCCAAACCCAGTGATACTGTCTTGGGGCTTGAAAGGCTAACGGGACACTGTAGTGCCTGGGACAATGTTTAGATGGAGTAGGCTTGTAGTACTATACCATCCTCTCAGCCTAGTCAGCCATATCCACAGGAAAGACGATGTCAATACGTAAGGAGCTGACTAAGATAAGGGTTTCCCACGATGTTTTCCTTCACCGTTAAGAAAAATCCATTGATGCATATAATCAAAGTAATCTAACAAAGCAGAGGATAATACTAATTTCATTAACGTTTCTAGAAATCATTTTTGACAGCTTGTAGTTTTTGAATTATAGATCTACGATGAATGAAAGAATATCGATTTGATCATATTTCATTACATTAGCTTATAATAATATATACTAACTGATTGGACTACCAACTGTTTGAGTTGTGTGAAGTCATGGACTAAATATACCTATGAGTCCATGGTGAAGGCTAGTTATGTGATTTGTACCACCCACCATAGAAAGACGATGGTACATTCGACGTAGGTAGTCTAATATTTTGGCAATAAAAAGTGATTGATCTGGGGGATAAGCACAAACAAATCATAATAATAACTGCTGCGATACGTAATTCGAATCATATTGCGCGTCAACGTAAGCTTGACTGTTGAATGTTGTAGCGTCACCGCGCAATGTATTCGAGATATAATACTAAACCCCGACACGGTACACATGCTTTTGGTACGGTAGATTAACTCAGCCTTAACGTCAAAGGTCCTTCGCTATTCAAGAGCCCGTTGTCCGAGGTTTGTTTTGTTGCTCGAAACGCATATCGGGAAGCGACTTGCGATATATTCTGTACTAGCCGTCTCCCGCGGCGTTGCTCGCGTTAGAGTGTGACTTTTCAAAATTCCTTTCTTAGTGCGCACCTACTCTATATAAGGAACCTACCTTCCAAATTTCATACCTCTAGGACTTATAGTTTAGGCTGTGCGTTGATTCTCTGTCAGCTTCAAAAGAGTTTTATATATATTGATGAAAATCCGATTAGCGCCCCTAGCGGGAGATTTTCAAACTGTTTTTCTCCATACAAAAACTGCGGGTTTCTCGATTCTCGCTTGTCACAAGTCAACATAACAAAACTCAGGCTACGGGCTCAGCCGCCTTAATAGCTCTCCGCAAAAGTGAAGACGAATATCTATACCTATATCATTCGCTTCGCAAAACACCCAGTTCCTTTCCATCCCAGGTGCGAGATATTAACCCGTGTCGGGATCTGTACGATGCGTTTACGATGGTAACATTTATTTGCGCTGAAGCCTCCGAATCAAACACGAAATCGGCTGGTATCTACCCGAGCAGAAAGAGATTATTTATTTCTTTCTCTTCATTTTAATAAAAGAATAAAGTTCAAAATTGTGTCAAGGTTTTTTTAAGCTTTGGTCGACACCAGCCTTGTTATACATTTGTTGATATTAAAAGATTAGATAAATATAATGAGAGATATATTTTAAGACATAGGCATCGAAGAATTATTTTGTCATTTGAATGTTAGTTAAATCGTCCAGAAATCGCTTAACCTCCATGTTTTACGGAGTTTTAGGGTGTTTTTCCACCAGAGCTAAGCTAAGCTATGTTGCTAAGGATGTGTTTCAAATCCACCAATAGGGATCGTTTATTTTCATATTAAACGATTCCTATTGGTGGATCTTAAACATGTCCTTAGAAACATAGCGTAGCTTAGCTCTAGTGGAAAATGACCCTTAGAGCGTATTTATAAAGTTTTGATGTTGGTGCCGTCTCATTCTAGCATGCTAGCGTGAGGTATAGCTATCTCTTTCAGCAGTGAGATAATTATGGTTTTACAAGATAGTGCCTAAACCGAACTTACCTAGACTTTGATGTTTGCAAAGTTACTGTATATTTGTTTAAATATTTAGTAATAAAAAGCAATACTTCATTATAATAAGTCGCATGTTCTGTAATAACTCATCATAATCATTGTTCAACTAGTAGAGTTTTACTAGATCGTTAGTTTTGTAAAGATTTTTTATTAAATGCCTTAGTAGAAGACAAGTAATCAGTAATATTACCAGTTGGAATCTACTTTCAGATATCAGAACGGTATTTTTATAAACGTTTCAATTTATAATTTTCTAAACGTATTTTTACGGTGGTTACTTTATCTTTTATCTCTTTTTCCAAGGTATGTAGGGTTTGGACATACCTACTTACATTATTAAAGTTCTGATTTTGTAGTTTTTTGCAGACAAATAAGCCTCTTAGGGTGATTTTTCACTAATGTTAAGCTTAGCTATGTTGCTAAGGATGTGTTTGACACCAACATATCTATAGCAACGTAGCTTAGCATAGCTCTGCTGGAAAGGCACCCTAAGAGGCTTATTTATCGGCAAAAATGGCTAGTTCTTTTAATAACAGAATCAAATGACACCAGTTTTGTGATCTAAGATATTGTGTTTTTTGCTCACAATCTTTTTCATCTACTTACATCTGTGTTTATAAAAAAATTATAACTTCTCAAACACAATACAACCTAGTTTTCTTTTGTAACAAATATCTAGTTATTTTTGATTTTATTGTATGCTTATTTGATTTTATTCAAATACATATTCACAGTATATCTATTGTTACAGACGAGCCTTACATGAGCGATAAATTTTGAAAATTTTAATATTTTAAAGATTGCTTTTATTTCGATTTATTATTATTACAAATATTGTTAAGTGCCTAACATAGAATATATTTTGGGTTTCCCCATCGATCGTACGTAACTCTAAAATTCTGTAAAAGAACAAACATTATTTGAAAAAATTCTTTATTAATAAAATGTATACGTTGTGTAATTAGATTTGACCGCACAAAAAAGAAAATTCAAAGTGAATTCGAAAATTCTACGTAATTTTTGTTCTTTTTCAGATTATTGCACCGTAGTTAGCTAGAATCTTAGAATAACCAGAACGATTTAAAAAATTGTCTAAGTAGGTACCTATAGTTATCAATATTTTTAAAACTCGCGATATAAACATATATTTCAAGGGTATTTATCGCGTATACTTTTGGCTTATTTTCAACAGTCTTCGGCTAAGGTCTTGCTGATATATGATCTCCGACATTTCTACTGTTTTACAAAAAAGTTACAGGGGACGAAAAATGGCGCGATAAATACCCGTGTAATATGTCTTCGATATAGATCTCAATGTACTAAATCGCAAGCATTGAGTAAATTGTAGATATGATTATTACTAAAGCTTGTTTTCACAGTCGGAGTTTAGCCGCGTTGACACGATCAGTGCTCGGACCGAGTGGAGATGTCTACTCGTATCGTGTAAACACGCAATCCGAGCGCACTCGAACGCCGGTATCAAATCCGAGTCGAAACAGATCGTAGAATATTTTTTGAAGATTGTCACAATCCCCACTGGTGGGGAAAACTTAGTGGGGATTATGACAATAAACCTATTATTTCTCCTTCGTCAATAGTCATTCCTTATCACACTACCTAGTTGTCTAGAAGTGTAATAATCTACATCAAAGTTACGAACGTCTGTTGAACATTGTACAGTTTGAACTCCGGGAATAATAATAAAAACCCCTGACAATATGAAATAGGTTGTGACCTAACAAGAATAATCCCTAGAGGAATTCATCGGGATATTGATCCTCGTGCCAAAAGGATAGGACTTCGGATACTCGGTCACACTGTACGTAATAGAGTGCGCACATAAACGATAAAACTTCTTGTCTACCTATAGATATGATTATGAGTATAGAAAAAAAAGAATATGTATTGGAGATTTATAAAAAGTAAACTAGGTACCCCAGTCTTGTCTTTGGTGCGCACTCGCTAACTTTGAGAATATTTTAAAACTAATTATTCCATTCTAGTAGGGCAACACTTGCATTCGAAATCGTTACTCAAGCATAGATTTAAGTAAAGATTTTATACGAAAATCTATGCTCGAGTCCGGATCAGCATACCACAGAGGGCCTAGTACGAGTTTTGGTGTGTAAATCTGGTGTGAAACGTCTTGACGCCCAGCACACTGGGTTTCACACCCACACTATGCACTGAAAACTCGTACTAGGCCCTCTGGCTTTAAACTTCATTTAGTATGAGATTTAGGTATTACCTACATATTTAAGTATCGGCAAAGGCTTCCTTACTATATATACTCTATTAAGTTTGTAATTATGTGGGATGATTAAATAAAACTATTGTTTCGAAGAATTGATTTTATTTAATACAAATAATATTATATACCAAAATAGACCTAAAGTCTTGAGACATAAAACATTTCTTACATTAAAGCTAAATTTAAATAGAAATTATCATTTCTTAAAAGTCCTTAAGCGCTAAGTTTTGCTAAATTACAATAGTGCACCTTTGTATTGTACTTTTGTACCAACATTGGTCTAAGATTTACTCAATACTCAATATATTTACTGCTTTCACATATACATGAATTTTACATTGGTTGATTTGTTTAAGGGTAAATTAATACTAGCGTATCGAAGCGTCAATCCGAAACTTAACATACAAATTCAAACGCGCGAAATCTTTTGAATACGCTTGTCTATTTATCTAAGAAGAAATATGTGCATTACGTTGTGGAGATAAGGGTTATTTTGCTATGTTAAGTTTCTTCGATGCGCTTCGACTCTACGCTGTATGAATTGACCCTAAGGTTGTCACACACGTGGCAGAATTCTATTCAGTTTTCCTACAATAGGTACAAATATTATACACTTTTATGCGTAGATACTATACAAATATGGCTGCCTCGTTTGCAACAACTTTTACAACTCAACAACGAAATAGGGCCCAAGAAACAACCATTTATATGTACCCGACGAGTGAGGGTTATTTATTGTATATACTGGTTAATAAATACAGGTATTAGACTTTATATTTAAGTACCTAGATATTGCTTTCACATGATACAATTTTAAGACAAAAAGTTGCCTGTGTGTTAATCCAGGTTACGAACTATATATATTCCAAGTTTCATCCAAATCGGACCAGTAGTTGCCGCGTCATTGAAATACAAACATATAAACTTGGACGTTTATAATATTAATAGGATTTCAAAACTGTTGCCTTAATGTCGAATATTCTTTTATGTCCGAATTAACGGTGACATAGTACTCTTTTCATTTGCCATAAAGTCTCTTATTCAATGGCAGCGAATGCGCCAGCGCTTTCCAAAACAAGATTTAAGGATGCTTTTCTACAAGAGCTAAACTAAGCTACGTTGCTAAGGATTGTTTAATATGAAAACAAACGATTCCTATTGGTGGATTTCAAACACATCCTTAGCAACGTAGCTTAGCTTAGCTCTGGTGGAAAACACCCTAAGGCCGGAGTTGACCAACTCCAAAACTTTTTAGATTAAATTTTGATAAGTTTAAAGCATTGACGAATATCCTTATTGATCGAACCCGGCCTTTAAATGTCTAGGCTTTATATCTTTCGAGTGACTAATCCTTTTGAAGCGCTCGTGGCTAGGCTTGCTTAGTCAATCGTCACCGATTATCTAAGTTAAGCGACGATCTGCGCGGTCACTATCTGGATGGGTGACCGTTAGTGGTAATTACATCTGAGCGCTTCCGTGCTTTGGAGGGCACGTTAAACTGTCCCGGCTCTAGCAGTCGTTAAGCTATGACGGCGGCCTTAAGGCGGCCTAAAAACTCCGTCACCAGAGTTGGTGACGAGCTTGCTAGCTTACTAATCCTATTTACTAGCAACTCTACTAAAATACTAGGATAATCTGAACAAGTCATAAGCCTTTATGGCTAGTCAATATCTTTCGATTGAAAGTCTACACGAAAATGCCCAAATTATAATTCAACTCTGTTTGTAATTTGCTGGAATCGAGTTTTTTTAATTCTTTGAATCAACATTAGCACTTTTATTTTAATTTTCTTGTGAGTACAAGAATTGTTGTTCAATTTTGGTGGAATTTTAACCAATAAAATACTTAGGTCGTAACATAAAGTGTGGGCAATTGGAATAAATGTGTGTAAAGTGGTTTCCCTGAATGATAAAATTCGTCTCAAACTTTTGAAGGGAAAATACACCATTTTGCTTTCTTCTTCTCTTCAATAATGGCCTGTGTCCGTCATTTCGACAGACAATTTTGCCAATGTCAAGTGTTAAAATTGTAATAAATAAGTCAAGTCAAGTCATTTGTCAAGTCGGCTGTCGTTTGTTTTGAAAAGAAAATGGTGGATTTTCTCTTCAAAACATAACACGAATTTTCACATTCAGAAAAACCACTTTACACCCATTTATTCCAATGGCTCACACTTTATGTTACGACCTAAGTATTATTGGTTAAAATTCCACCAAAATTAAACAACAATACTCACAATAACACAAGAAAAACTATTATGGCAAAACTCGTGTCCACCACTTTGCCTTCAAAACAAACGACAGCAGACTTGACAACTGACTTGAGTTGACATTATTTCAAATATCTCACTTGACATTGGCAAAATTGTCTGTCGAAATGACGGACAGAGGCCTTATATACAAGAAGAAGACGACTCCATTGTGTACTTTAATGTTTATGACCCAAAAGGGGTTTGTAAGTTATTTCAATTTCAATTTATTTCATGTACTCATAAACTAACAATCTCAGCCAAAACGTTTAAGAGCTACTGAACACTAACATCCACCCGCGACTTCGTTCGCGTCCGGTTGGTTTTCACGGACAATATAGATTGCAAGTTTCATCCAAATCGGATCAGTAGTATTTGCGTGAAAGAGTAACAAGCATCCATACATCCTTACAAACTTTCGCGTTTATAATATTAGTAGTATTACTTAAGGAAACATTATTTATAGTCCAAGTCGGGCCGGCGTCCTTCGCGGCGTGTTGAGTCCGGGAGTTGCCACTTCCTGCGTGACGGGCACGTCCTCGCTCTGTTTCTTTCTCTCCTCAGCCATCTTGTGCTCTGCCTCTTTCATCTGGTCTTCCATCCGCTGGAGGTGTACTGCTGCCTCCTTGCGTTTGTCGCGATTTGATCTGACATACAAAAATATGAAATTAAAAAGTTTCAAGTGGCTGTGAAATCGATATAGATCAACTGTTGTTAACATACTTAAATAAGAGAAGGGTTTAGTTAAAAGATATGTGCGAAAAGAGATTCTCAATTTAGTTATATTTTTTATTAAAAAAAATTATGTTTGTTATCTCAAAACTTCATCATTTATAAATTGATTTGAGAAATTCTTTTATTCTATTTGAAGGGATATATACTTCGAGATTGTTCCCATAAACATTTCATCAAAATAGCTCCCTCTATTTTTACATTTTGATAATCAATATATATAAAACTCTTTTGAAGCTGACTTAGAATCAACGCACAGCCTAAACTATAAGTCCTAGAGGTATGAAATTTGGAGGGTAGGATCCTTATATAGTGTAGGGGCGCACTAAGAAAGGAATTTTGAAACGTCACACTCTAAAGGGTAGAACGCGAGCAACGCCGCAGGCGACGGCTAGTAAAAAATAAAAATGGTATTTCTCACGTTCCATACATGCTGACAAATAAGATCTATAACCATTCCAAATTTTCAGTCAATAGCTCTTATAGTTTCTGAGATTATACGGTTTGTGACAGACGGACGGACGGCCAAAGTCGCACCATAGGGGTTTCGAAACCCTAAAAACAACCAAATTGAGAACCTCCCTTCTTGAAGTCGGTTAACAAATAGCACTAACTTGCCAGTCTCCTTAACAGAGAAGAACATGGGTCCGAGTTCAGCGAGCCACCGTCCGTCGACAGCGGTGACGCAGTGCATGTACTCCTTGGTGGTCATCATCAGCTCGTGGTACACCACGTAGTCGGGCGAGTTGCCGAGACCGAACAGTGCAGAGGTCGGGTGCAGGTGGCACGGCATGCCGGTGCGACTGTTCACGTACTCGCCTATACCCTTCAGCCGAGCCGCTTGTTGGAAGTACGCTGGAACATATTAACAACTATACAAAGTTCTTGCTCGCTTGCTTCTCATTGCGCTTTGCTCGTACATACATACATACCTAACTAGTTGTACGCACATGTTTTTACGTTTCAACCAAGTTCAAAACTGTTGTTAGTACTTTTAGTATTTAGTTCTTAATTTTTTCTAATTTTGTTTCTGGTTGTAATGTGTTTTGTGTGTTAAATAAATAAAATAAAAAAAATATAAAAAAATATTTAATTAAACTGTTTTTTTAATAGTAAAGTAAATTTATTAGGCCCAATATAACAATACCTAAACAATTATACTAAACATTTTAAACATTTAAAGGCGTTCGGGCATTTCAGGGCCCGATTTGCATGCATTTATTTAGTTAATTTGTAGATAAATTTTGTTATTTATAACTTTTGCTGGTTTTATCATAATCTATTATGCAGTAGCAGTCACGAAAACGCAAAATAAAGTAATTATTTTGACGTAAACAGTTGCAAATACGATGAACAACATTGAGAAGACCCATTTTTCGAAAAATTGTCTAATAACTAATGATTCCCGCTGCTTTATAATGACATTGTTACATTTTTTAAAACTGCGTTGTAAACGTATTTTAACAAAGTTCCATTAATGCAAATTTAAAAAAAATGTGGGCCTGGGCTCCATCCAATCTACCCCAGACCCTGTAATTTTGTACAAATGGATAAATTTTCATCAAAGTCACCTTTTACAACCGCTACAGTTTTCGAAGCTAGTCTTTACTGTAGAGGTAACTTTTTTTTTTTTTTAATGATATAAGTAATGGAACAAGCTGATAGCTCACCTGATGTTAAGTAGTAACTTCCGCCTATAACAATGCATTACCTCACAGAGCAAGTCCAATGAGGACAACTTACCGGAACAAATGCATTTCCTAACAGTATCCCAGTCAGTGCCGCAGGATACCAGCGGCAGACGCTGTTGTTGCATTATGTCTTTCAGCTGTTGACGAACTTCGCGCACTTTCCTCATCGCCTTGCCGTGGACAAAGTGTTCCGTGCACCATTGACCGGAATAACTGCAATTTAAATAATTGATCGAGTGAGCGAAGCGAACGAGATCTTAGTGACAACTTGGACGAAAATGCTTTGTATGTTTGTATGTTTGTTCGACGAGATCTTTTGAACCGCTTATCCGATCTTCACAGAATTTGGTAGGTATACGGATAGTACTCTTAAGTTTTACTGGTTTGTTAAATGAAGTAAATCGGTCAAGGGGTCGTTAAGTTATGAGGGTCCAAAGGGAGTAAAAAAAAAAGTCGTACAATAATATCAAGTGGGGTGTCATATGATAGGGTTTTGTTTAGACATTCTAAAACCGTTTTTATTTTGATTCTAGGTCTAATAGTTTTTTAGTTGCTGTAAAAATTATAAAATTGTCAAACCCAGTATAACGTGAGCTAACATTTCTTGGAGTTTCAATGATTTTGTAGTTCAAGTAAGACTGGTACATAGCTAGACGGCGATTTCGAAGCGACTTGCAAAGTTTATTACAACCATTGATCAATAAAAATTGTTTGGGTTTTATTAACCTCTGACCATCACGAGATCTCAGTTCGAGGCGAACTACTAGTATATTGGCACACTTAACATATTATCATTATCATCAATCAATATATATAAAACTCTTTTGAAGCTGACTTAGAATCAACGCACAGCCTAAACTATAAGTCCTAGAGGTATGAAATTTGGAGGGTAGTATCCTTATATAGTGTAGGGGTGCACTAAGAAAGGAATTTTGAAAAGTCGCATCCTAAAGGGTAGAACGCGAGCAACGCCGCGGGCGATGGCTAGTAAAAAATATATTTTTATTTTTTTTAAAAATTGTTTGTTTTTAACCGTCTTCAAAAAAAAGGAGGAGGTTCTTAATGCGGTATTATTTTGCTAATGTTTCTTTCCTCATAACACCGTCATGTATGAACCGATTTTAAATTATTACTTCCAAATTGGTCCCATAAAAATTTAATCAAAATTAATTTAGTAGTTAAATAAAAATATAAACAACAAAAAACGCTTCCTTCACGTACACGACATCACGTATTTTGCTTTCCTGTGACTTTTCTGTGGTGTTTATGATCAATACAACAGTTCCAATGAACTGCCACGATCATCATCATTTGGTGATGAAGACGTATCAATTTGAAGTCGGTTTTAATAACATTTTACGGGACCAATCTGAAGAATCTGGACCCTTTCAGATAGAAAAAAGAATTTTTCAAATCTGTTCTCATGAATTACGGAGTTAAAGAGGTAACAAACATTAAATAAATACAACCGAATTAAAAATTTCCTCCATTTTTTTAAGTTGTTTAAAACTGAATAGTTACTTGTTAGATTTCCACTGGTTATATAAATGCAGTAGAGTGAGATGGTCGGATTCCGGAACTTGGAATTTCTCCTTCACAGCGTCCGCTTCTTCCTCACGTCCTTGAGGACGGTAGAATACTGACGGCACTGACAACATTGATACTGCAACAAAAATATATCAATGAAGTTTGTTAAAAAATAAAAATAACTAGAACCACCACCGAGAACACGACGGAGGCCTTAAGGCGGCCTAAAAGCTCCGTCACCAGAGTTGGCCACTCATACGAGCGTGCTTGCTTGCTTTACCGAGAACAAACATTTTGTGTGTGGCAAAATATAGATGTTTGTTCTGTGTCTGGGTGTTGCTATGTATTATAAGCATGTACTATTTACAAGAAAATAATTATATATATAAGTATTCTATCAGCAATCTAGTTCCCATAGTACAAGCTTTGCTTAGTTTGGGACTAGAAAGCGTTGTGTGATAAGTCGAAGAATATTTATTTATTTGATTTAGCTTATGCCCGCGACTTCGTCCGCGTGCCGTTTAATCTCTGGTGGAAAAGCACCCTAAAGCTTTGGTCTCGCGATCGTAACGCACAACGCTGCGGTATGCGGCATGCGGCGCCGGACACATAATCGTACGGAAAACGTCTAGTATGGTTTGTCCCGTCGCAGTCTGCGTCAGCGGCGAAGAGCAAACGCGGTACTCGCCGCATGCCGCAGCGTTTTGCGTTACGATCGCGGCGAAACGCTGCTTAATACCGACGCACCTATAAAGACACAGTACATCACCACAGTAAGACAACTCACCTATAATAAGTACTTCGTGACTACATTGCATATCAGCAGATACAATAAGCATGTGGCACTGTGGCGGGTCGAGCGGGAACTCAGCCATCTGCCGGCCTAGTGGTGTCAGGGCCCCCGTGCCGTCTAGTGCACCTAGGATCCATAGCTGGTACATTGAGTTTAGGATCGTGTCCTGGAATTAAGGTCCGAGGTTAGTTATAACCTCGTCCTGGCTTATCTATAATTGAATGAATGAATGATGAGGTTATAAAAGGTTATGGGCCTTACTATAACTGAATGAATAAATGAATGAAGAGGTTATAATATAACAGTTTATGGGCCTTACTATACTAGAATGAATGAATGAAAAAGTTATAACCGGTTATGGGTCTAAATATAATTGAATGAATGAATGAAGAGGTTATAACAGGTTATGGGTCTAACTATAATTGAATGAATGAATGACTCCCAATGACTTTTAGCAACAGCATACTAACATATTAGCCAAATTAGTCATTTGTATCTTCGGTACAGTCGCGGCCAAACTTACACTATCAGTATATTATATTGTATGAGAATAGGTTATGGGCCCAGTACAATACCAGTGTCTCATTCTCACCTGTGGCGGTGGATCCATGAAGTGGAAAGCCAGTAAGTCCGAGACTCCCAATGACTTGAGCAACAGCACAGTATTAGCCAAATTGGTACGTTGTATCTCAGGCACTGTCGCGGCGAGTAGCTCGTGTCCGTATTGTCGTTGTGTGTACAAACAGAACGCCTTGCCTGGACCCGTCCTACCGGCTCGACCTGCCCTTTGACGGGCATTCGCTTGACTTACTGGGTAGATCTAAAAAAATAATAATAAGTAATAATGAATAATGTATCCCACTAACAGAATCGGGTACGCAAGTCACACTAGAGCGCATCAACGGGCAGAACAACAAAGCCCTACATATAACCCGAGTTAAATATGCCTGTCCAGAAAAAACGCAGTCGCCATGGCCGAAATCGGCTAGGAGGACATCATCATCATCCCACTAATTTCACTAATATAGTGTCAAAGTTTAGATGTTTGTATTTGAATAACACAGCAACTTCTGGTTTGATTTGGATGAAACTTGAGATATATAGTTCGTAACCTGGATTCAATTCTTACTAATAAGATGACGATTGGGAATTAAAAGCTTAAAAAAGAGGTCATTTCGAGACACAAGATACGTTCATTTGCATAAATAAGACACTGACATGATCATTTTAAAGAAGTATTTCACTCTCCAATAAAGGCTTTTTTTATGTTAAGCATGTATTCAATATAAAATTAAACACTTTATAATGTGGCTACTAGTAAATTATAGTACTTACTTGTAACGCATCCATACCAATTCTAGGGTTGTACACTTTTAGTTTACAGTATCCACTATCTATTACGTACATTATACCATCCACGGTCAGCGAAGTTTCTAAAAAAAAACATAGATATTTTACACAACGCCATCTAGTCTCATACTAAGCAAACCTTGTAGTATAAGAACCAACATAATATAACAAACTCGTAAAAATGTCATTGTTTTCGTTATTCGTCTTGTAAAATGTCTTCAATCATATTTCAAAGTTGCCAAATGCGTTTTTCACAATAGAATGGTGACTCCATTGTATAGCTCAATGGTTATGATGGTGAAATATCTTAAGAATTCTGTTGTTTTTTGAGCATTTCTGTAAAAGTTGATTTTGAAAAACATTATTTATTGGTTTTTATTTCTTACCAGCAATATTAGTAGCAACAATACACTTTCTCTGTCCAGGCGGTGCCCTCTGAAATATCTTCGCCTGCAGATCAGCCGGCAGCTGGGAGTATATCGGCAGAACTGTCAATGGTGGTGCACTGTCCAGGTCTGCCAGTCTCTCTGTTAGGACCTCGCAGGTGACCTCAATGTCTTCCTGACCTGGCATGAAGATTAGGATATCACCTTCGTCTGGTTGGAGATGGATTTGTAAAGCCTGGTGGGGAAAGCGCTTATTAAGAAACGAGAAACGAAAAATTTATGGAACGAAGATATTTGTTAAAAAAAATTTGGCTTCTGAAGAAGCCGCAAGATTATTTTAACTAAGTTTGTATGAGCTACTAACTAACTACGGAGTTTTTAGGTCTCCTAGGAGGCCTCCGTCATGGCTTATTAGTTTAAAACCAAAAACTAACTTTAAAAGAAAGAAAAGTTATCGATTTGGAAAATTACACGGAAAGAATGAACTTTGAATACTCAGAGCTCAGATAAATGACACTATAGCGGTCACCCATCCAGATGACGATCTTGCTACATGCTGCAGTACACTGAAAAACCAAACCCAATAGTTGAATTTCTAATTGTTGGTTCCTTTAATGTTAACTCAACTCATAAAAGAGTTGAGCTAACATAAAATTATGTTTAAACAACCGACGCGTGGTATTTAATGTGACAAATTATAGTTGATTTAACAAATCATTAGTGTAGGGGCTATATTAATCCTAAATATCGGTTGAAATAATGTTGAATTAACCTTTTCGGTCTTTCAGTGTAATTGTTGCTAACACAGTTGATATGGAGCCAAGAAGGTAAGTATAAAACAATATTATTGGTATAGTATTGGTAACACATAGATAATCTAATCACGAGTGTCCTAATAGACGTCTTGCGTTAACTATTAGAGATTAGATACGTAGTACATTATAGTGGAGTTCAATAACCTATTTACAGGTAAACAGATCCATAGAGTGACGTACCTATCTATTTGTAATGATTGGCGCATGTCTATTAAACGGATCGAAATGCGACCTAAAATTCAGAACTGACCCACGAGCGTCCCACGAACGTGTCCTTTTGAGGGACATAAAATAAAACCTGCGATGCTAAATGAATTATTCAAAAAAAGGATTCCAAGTAAGATTCTGATTGTGAAATAATCTTGAAGCATATTTATTAAGAGCTAGCTGTCGCCCGCGGCTTTATTCGCGTGGTAGCAGCATACAAAATCTTTGATCCTAATTTGAAGAGTGCGACTTTTCAAAATTCCTGTGCACCCCTACACTATATAAGGATACTACCCTCCAAATTTTATACCCCGAGGACTTATAGTTTAGGCTGTGCGTTGATTGTCAGTCAGCTTCAAAAGAGTTTTATATATTTAGAAGAAGAAGATCAGCTTACAAAAGAAAACCTCAGCTTTAAGTAAAATATTTATAATGAAAAGTCACAAGTATCTCTTTGTTACTCGAAGAAAAGATCATTGCCCCCAAAACTCATGCTATTGCGATTCAAAGAATGTTTATTGAATAATGATTTAGTCTTTTAAGTGAACAGAATGTCGTGTTAAAATATTGCAGTGCTGACGTCAATAGCGTGTTTATGCAACATGTAAAGTAGAGGTCACAGGATACGTCCTTGCGGCAACCTTCGGTGTTTTAATTGCGTCTTAGCTCGCAGGTTTCGTCAACCTCGGGTATTTTTTACACAAATGTTATTATTTTATTACCATTCCAGGGCTAATTTATGCTCAAAAGATAAAAAAAAACATGAAACAATTTTTTAGCTTTATATTGGATCAAAAGCTTTTTGTAAGTACAGTGTTTTTTAAACAAACAATAAATATCAAAAACACGAAGAATGCTTATTGAACGATGAAGAGCGAATTTTTATTTGATTTAGTCATCGCGCTGATTTAATTTCAAATGGATTGCCAAGCATCTTTTCATTAAACTAAATTTGAAATGGACCAAAGTAAAACTATGGGTTTTTTTTTTAATGTTGATCAACACAGTACATCTGTACAGAAAACAATAGAAAACTAAGGAATTTAATTAGTAATATCGCAATCGATACTAATGTAAACAACCACGCCTTCGCCCTCGATGTGTGACGAATGGATTGGAGTGGCTGTTGATTAGTTTTCAATTATAAGATTGGATACAACGTAGGCAACATTTCTAACATACTGGTCGTTGCCATCTTAGGTGACTAGGAAATAACCAGTGACATGACAAACTAGAGCCATACAAATAGTTTAAAAGTAAATATTGTTTCACAGAAAAAAGATATATTCTTAGAACCAACTTCGTAAAATGTTATTCAAAACTTGATAAGCAAAAGTCTTGCTCAATTTCTCCCTGAATTTACGCTTTTTGCTGATTTTTGACAGGCGTCATGGCTCAGTCGGTAGTAGCTCTGCCTTCCGTGCTGTGGGTCGTGGGTTCGATCCCCACCGAGAACAAACATTTGTGTGTTGTAAACATAGATGTTTGTTCTATGTCTGGGTGTTTCTATGTATTATAAGTATGTATGTACATATTTATAAAAAAAAAAATGTATGTATGTATTCTATCAGCCATCTAGTTTCCATCGTACAAGCTTTGCTTAGTTTGGGACTAGAAGGCGTTGTGTTAAGTGTCCGTGAATATTTATTTATTTATATATTTCTACAATACTACCTTTGTAAATATATTCGGGCTAGGTGTTTTTTCCTTATATAGATAAAGCGCTTTTAGGTCAAGGGTGTCATTAACTAGAGAAAACTCATCTAACAGGTATTTAAATACTATTTATAGACATCATCTAAGACAAACATGAAAACCATAAACGCATCCACATACATTTATACATTAGGTTACACAGTAGTACTGCATAGTTTAGTCGATTAGATAGGTACTATGTGTAACTATGTTGTCGTAGAAGTAGTAAAGCGGTCGGGGTTCTTAGTCCGTTGACTTTAGCTAAGGATGACTGCACGTTGAGATGAATAAGTTTTTATTAAAAAAATGTTAAGTTTGGAAGAAGATTTTGTTTTATATTTTACAGTGCCATGTAGCTTTTTACCCATGTCGCTATGAATAGGACGCTGTATTGCCTGGGATATGATTTAGATGGAGTTATACCATCTTCTCAGCCTAGTTGGCAGTCTACAGGAGAGACACGCAGGCCTAAGATGCGCATGCGGGATATTCGTCATGTCGTCCTGTCAAAATGTAAGCATTTTGCATTAGTTTCTGAACTATTGCATTATCTGTGGTAATGTTGTCGAAAAACCGCGCCTTTGAATCTTCAACTTTTAACATTTCTGCATGACTATAATCTCGTCCTCAGAGAGGTACGAACGAGTAAGAAGTGTCAAAAGTGTACAATAAGAAGGCGCGTTTTGTCGACAACATTACCACAGATAATACAAAAGTTCAAAAACTGGTGCAAAATGCATACATTTTGACCGTACGCGGCGACACGACAAATATCTCGCGTGCGCATCCTAGCCCTGCTGGTCAATACATGCGGAGCTGACAAGCTGCGGGTTTTCTCACGATGTTTTCCTTCACCGCTTGAGAGCACGGGCAATGCGCATATCAATTTTCCAAGTAGAAAAACCCATTGTAATTATAGCGAATCGTAAATATTGTGGGTGAGGGCTCAATGGCGTGTCTTGGGAGCGATCTACGTTCAGCAGTAGACCATTATAGGTTGATGATGATGATGATGTGGGTGAGGGGCCACATTTGTTGAAAGATATACTGAAGTACAAGAATGTAGGTAACCTTTCTATTTACACAATCTTGAGTCTAGATTTTATGTTAGGTGTAAAACCTGGTCAACCTAGTTGGGTTTACGACCCTGTTGGTATACTTCAGTTAATAACTATCGAACAAGTAGTTTATAGATAAACAAGGTGAACGGCCTTAGTTTAGGTTAACATCTAATCCGAACTATTTATGGAATTACCGGAGCCGAGACTGGATACGGGATTTTGAAGGGCTTTTACTAATGCTGGAATTCATAGTCGCTAGCTGAACAATTCTTTAAGTAAAGGTTTATGAGCTGCGTCAGAAAGAAATCACACCGCGCATAAACCGTTTATGGTAATGGCGGTTAATAGCATTGTCATACGCCGAAGAACACAGCTTAACATAAGCTAGGTGCCAGAGTATTACCAATCCTCTTTCTATTATGCTTGTTGACTTAGCAACAAGCATAATTTTGTTAGAAAGAGAAACGGGTGTTCAGAACGAACGTTTACTCCTGAATGACTGTTCAGCCAAAACGACTATGAATTCGGGAGCAAGAACCTTGTATACATACAACGCTCGTTCTTCTAGTGCCATTTATATCCCTAGTAATGGTTAGTAGCTTTACCAATTCACTTCATTACTTGCTTTTGTTATGGGCAAAAGCTTTTTGGCGGAATCCCAAAATCTGAACTCTAGATTGCGTTGCGCGGCCTATTTGGCAGATCGCGTGCAATAGGTTCAAGGTTTACGTATAAAAACCAATGTTTACTGTCACCGAATTGAGATTGCTATGCCTTGTTTGTGTACCTGATCATGCTATCAATATTGTTTCATGGTCATGTTTTGTGGGACCAGTGGACGACGCGACGGACGTGTGGTCACGAAATGAAAATGTCACGGTCGACTTATTGATTGTCCGCGAAAGAACTTCTTTTGGGACCAACCAAGTGTTAGAAAAACATTAAGTAATTGTCCAAATTCAAAGGTAATTCGACAAATCTAATCGATTCCGAGAACCAGCTCTACTGCCCAATTTGGTATTCTTAAAATGTCACAAGTGTGTTTTTAGTGACCACAGAAGAGAGGGAACTCTTCTAACACAGGTTATATCAACTTAAAAGAAGAGATCCCAACCCAATTAGTTAAAAACTTGTATCTAACAATAAAATCATTTTTTTTTTAATGTGTGAACATTATGTTACCAGTTCTTTAGCTGTGGGAGATATGACGAACCTGTTTGACAGCACCATCAACGTAATCCTCGCAGACGTTCTTGGAGAAGAACGTCTCCACAGGGAAGGTACGTCCAGGGATGGTGAACGTGGGCACGTTTCCGAAGAAAGTGGAGAACTTGGTCGAGTCCATGGTGGCTGAGGTGACGATAAGCTTAAGATCCGAACGACGGGCAACCACCTGGAAGAAGATTAAAGTGTTTCAGATTTAACAAGTTAATTATGAAATCTGGGCCCTGATATTTGTATGGTTAGAAACATACTTGCGTGGGATAGCATTGCGTATGACAAGTATGTTTCTAACCATACAAATATCAGGGTCCAGATTTCATAATGCGTTGCGTACGTAAGACAGATATGTTCGAGCCTTTATGAAAATCTAGATTGGATTCAAATATTTAGATCATTAAAAATAAAAGCTGCAGGTTTTTGGAATTAAAAGTTTGTTATTAAAAACATCACAAAATAAATAATAATATAAAAACCACAATAAAGGAGTCAGATTATTTTGCCACATTGAGGTAAATCTTGATAAAATGCTTTAGTTTAAAAATAGAACAGTGAAACATATTATTATCGACGAACTAATTTAACGGTCGAATGATTGGCACGCTGTTATCGCAATACAATAGAAATATGCAAAAAATGCACCACAACTCAAGTTTTTTTTATACACTTTAATCTAGATCTAGACAAAAAGCTATTTTAGATTGTATTTTGAATCACAAAAAGACCTTGATTTTTTTTGCTAAAAATAAGACTTATTCAAATGTCTGGTTTAAAGAAAACTTTAGGAAAAAACTAGACTATGGACAATAAATTGAAATTCAAATAATGATTCAGCACCTAGAAAGTTCTATGAAATTTCAAGTTTTAGTTAAACTAGAGAAAGACTAAGAGATAAATAAGTGACAAAGGTGGATACAGAGCTACAGCCCATAAATAATGCAAGTAATATCGATCAAATAAAGCCCAATATCCCAGCCTTACAATAAATTCACCGAAGCTGACATAAATACGCGATAGAAAGGATACAAATTCTCTTATCAATCCTCCCACACCCTTTCACAAGCCGCTTGCCATTCCAATCTAAACTTAACCACCGAGAAAATTGGAGACAGTTTTCCACTTCGCAAGCCTAACTTTCTAATACCATTATAGGTATTATTTACTGGTTTAACAAAACTAATCGGATATTGAGTTAGGCTTTGAAATTGAAACAAGACTACCATTTCTGTGTTAGGACTTATAACTATAGAAACCATGTTGGAGTAATAAATTTCAATTCATAAAAAACATATTTTTTAACAAATTTTGGAATTTTGATGATATTCTTTAAGTTGATGTCATTAAAAGTGAAGTTTTATTTTATACACTTGTTGGTGGTTCTAAATGGGACATAATGTAACGAAGCGCACATAAAGTTACAATGATAATGCGCCCGCGCACATGGCATGGACGTGTTAGCATTGAGTTGTTCGTAGTCGAGGTTGCACTTGTTTACTTGATTTACGACCTTAGTACCGTCTAAATATAGATGAAAATTCATACGTCACAATCTTCTTCTTCTTCTTCTTCTTCTTCTAAATATATAAAACTCTTTTGGAGCTGGCTTAGAATCAACGCACAGCCTAAACTATAAGTCCTAGAGGTATGAAATTTGGAGGGTAGTATCCTTATATAGTGTAGGGGTGCACTAAGAAAGGAATTTTGAAACGTCACACTCTAAAGGGTAGAACGCGAGCAATGCCGCGGGAGACGGCTAGTACATCATGAAATTGAAATGGCGAGGAAAATAGAGCTCTTTCTAGAGCAAAATAGAAAAGAGATTCTTCCGAGAGAGGATAAAATATTGTAGTGTGCTTTTTTAACCGACTTCAAAAAAGGAGGAGGTCCCCAAATTTTTTTTTATGTTTGTTACCTCAGAACTCCGTCTTTTATGAACCGATTTGAAAAATTCTTTTTTTATCTGAAAGGGTATGCTTCCAGATTGGTCCCATAATTTTTTTATCAAAATCAGTTCAGTAGTTTGGCAGTTAAATAAGAATAACTCGAAAACACGTCATTCACGTACACGACACTGGCGTATTTGCTTTCCTGTGACGTTTCTGTGGTGCTTACGATCAATAGAATAGTCCCAATGAACTGCTATCATCATCATCATCATTTGATGATGAATTCGTATCAAATTGAAGTCGGTTTTTCCAGTTTTTTAAACATATAAATTATATTTCATTTGATTTTTTGGTATAAGCAATACCATAGTCGATGGTAAATGCAACGTTCATAATATTCATATCAATGATTTATTGCTTCCAGAGACTTTGCTATGATAGTTATCATGGTATCATTAATTTTGTTCATCTATTATGCGCATCATGATCAATATTAGCTTTCCTGTTACGTACATAGAGATAGTGGACTTATGAAGTCACATGGTCATGAGAGTTTTATGTACACACGTGAGGTAGGACATGACCTAGCTAATACATAAAACGCATAGTATTTGGACATGCATTTTGTGTCAAGAAATTCGAGCATTCTTCAACTTCTTGGCCTCACGCGGTGGCACTAGGCGACCAGTATTTATATAATTTATTTATTTTCTCTTCACAAAGGTCATTATTTACAATATTTGTATCTATTGAGAACCTGTACTGTGAGGCTGGTGCCTGATATAGGTTTATGAAAACCTGTGCTACAGTAGGTATGATGAATAGTTACAAAATTGAATTTAATATATATCAAATTTCTAAAAATGTGTTTACCACATTATCTAAATTACGTCATCCCTTCAAATCCCCTGCAATGAAGTCAATAGAATAATAAATAATGTTGAACCGACAAGAATAGCCAGCTTTCACCGGTCACAATTTAAAATAGCAATCCGGAGCCGAGCCCCCAATCACGTGACAGGATTTAAAATTAAACGTTCTATAATCAAATAGAGATCTGCTATTGGATGGATGTGTTGTGCGTTGAACACCCGGCGACATACCAAGCCAGCGGTCGTTTGAATGTAATTGCTCAACAAATCGCTAAAATGATACAGATCTATTCGTATTCAGGGTAATTATTTGTTTTAAATTGAATGGGATGTTTTGATTTCGAAGACGAAGAAATGTTTTTGACGAGGCATTCTTTTTCTAAAAATAAACCATTGAGCAAGAGACTAGGAGCTCAATTCAAGTTCAGCAATTCAATAGTGAGTTTATTCATCAAATTGGATATGGATTTCAAAACCAACGCATTGAATCAATCTTGAATTTGAAAAAGTTTCTATAACGAACTGAAGGATAAATAAAATACACGTGCTTTCTGAACAACAATGTATGTAGTGACAACAAGAAGAGACATAATGAATTAAGATAAACAAATAAGTAAATCATGTTCTATCAGTAGGTAGAGGTAGTTTTTGGCATAATAACAACAGAAGCTTTTACTAAACGAGCTGGCGACTTGCCCAAGCCAAAGTACGCCAAAGACGGCAAGATGGCATTGTAATGTTAGCTTTCTTTTCCTTCGTGTCATATAATGAGTGCTATTGTTGCTAGATTTGGCACAAGGACAAAATTGTGAATTGGAATGATATTTGATGCATAATGCTTTTGTATACAGGAGATGAGTAATACTATTGCAAAGGTATCAAGTATTGAAATAAGTCAATCGACAAGATTATTGTATCAAAAACCAACGAAAATAATAACTTGATAGAAAGGAAGCTTATTATTTTTGTTAATAAAATAGGTCACTGCTGAATAGTTATTAAAAATTCAAAAAGATCTTTAGAAATACAAATCGAGAAATCGATGAAAATCAATCGGACACGGAAATCGATGGAATCGGAACCAATCGCTTATGGTAATAAACTTCCAGTTAGATGAAATCGGAGCGAATCTTGATAATGATCATGATTCGATAAATTGCAGCCGTAAAAGTTATCTGTGCTCTACTTTTCAAGTAAAAACTATGAATAAGAAGTTTGCATCGACTTATAAACCATTGAAAAATGTTCAAAAAGGACCATAATATATTTTAAATGTGTGGATAGGAATGATAATTTTACAAACTTTTAAACGAATTTCTACGAATAGGTACAACAAAACTCGAGACGTTTACAAAATCTTTTTCATCCCACCATCTCGGAAAGAGTATTTTTAATCTTCAATATCTGAGTGGAAAAGCCGTTTTTATTCTCTAGAGGATAAAGTAAATTGAATTTAGAACATCGTGTGCACTAAGTTTGTGAATTAAAAAAAACATTAAACCTATTTACTGCTACCTCTATGGTGCCGAATATATCATACAACTTTTTTTTAATTTGTTAAAAACTCAGACTCGGAACCTTCTTGGTGTTCTTTTTTCAATTTGCTTTTTTTGCATTTAGTCATTTCCTCGCTGAGGTGGAATGAAAAGTTACGTGTTGCACTCGAGTGCAAAGATTTTTCACCTCGTGCTCTTTTGATTCCCTCGCTAACGCTCAGGATTCTAATTTTGAATCACTCGCTGCGCTCGTGATTCAATTTTAGAATCCTTCTATTGCTCGGTCATCAAAATTGAACACGCGGTTAAAAAGCAACTTTGCACTCTTGTATAACAAATAACTATTAAATTCAAAAAACTATTTAGCTGGCAAACGCGGAGAAACTGCTTCATAAATAGTCGCTATGGACTAGGATTCGGTGGAACTTTAAAAGGAACAGAACAATAAAAAAAAACCCCAATATAATAACTGAAAAATAACCCAATAACAAAATAATAAATAATGATACATATGTACACATAAGTTTACATAATTACGTACACAATGAATCTTGCGGTAGACACGCCCACGGCATTCTTACAGTTTTGGCAGAGCACTATAAAGTTCGATTGCGAATTTGCGACGGTACAAAGCCAGAATTTGACGACATCATCATTGCAATCAACAAAACATGTTGTGTCGAGCGAGCCGTGTCAGAGATGGTCTATCCATCAAACGATTACACTGTAAAAGATTTAAAGAAATTGGTAAAAGAATTTAGATTTAAACATTCTAAACCGTCTATGCGTAGTAGTATTTACTAAAACAACACTATTTTAGAAGACAACAAATAAAATAAAGATGTGTCTAGTGAGTGACACAAGCAATTTTATGGGCAATTGCGAGTATTGTGGTAACGAGGTGAAGGTAATAAATAGACAAACGACAGCAATTTGACCTAGGAGTTGACCTGCGTAACACTCAACGTGGTATCTCAAGCGTCTACAGTAATTATAATAACTCATTCAGAATAGGAAAACCAATATCTGTATGTTTATTTATGGTATAGCTCTATTTATGTTTGCTGATATATATCCTTTTAATTGGTTCCGATAGTGTTACGTGTTTTTATGTCTCACTAGCCGTCGCCCGCGGCGTTGCTCGCGTCCCTTTAGGTTTAGGGTGCGACTTTTCAAAATTCCTTTCTTAGTGCACCCCTACACTACATAAGGATACTACTTTCCAAATTTCATACCTCTAGGACTTATAGTTTAGGCTGTGCGTTGATTATCAGTCAGCTTCAAAAGAGTTTTATATATATTGATGATTTCCTTTCAATTAAATATTATAATGATAGGTGTAGTAATTATATGATCTGTGATGATAGGTAGTTGGATTTAAACATGTTTTATGAGCCGGCGCTATTGCGTCAAAACATGATACCAGGATAATCTAACGCTTTCATGTTTAGCTATGAATTTTTATTTTGCAGCCACGAATAGAAAAAATCTGTGGTATTCCTATTCTATGAAAACAAGCATAATTATGCGTTCACTCACACTGTTAGTTCCATTATTATTATCAGCCCATATTGTCCTTTTTTTGGGCAAAGGAATCCCCCTACTTCTATCAGTCTCCAGGATCTTGGGCCCCAATTCACCAGTCCCTCTCATAGGGTCCAGTTCTTCCAGCCACCTCATACGCGGTCTACCATTAGTTACTAATAATAGTTACATAGGAGTTAGGACAAGTTATTCGAATATCCAAGTACACCCTGTTAATATAATAATGCTCAGTCATGTAGGCAAAAGTCAAGACATTCTGCTCATGTGATAGTGGAACGTATATTTTGAATCTTCTGTTTTGATGTCATACTGAGCTATAAAAAGTTTTGATCTGATGAATTTACGAGTCTGTCTGGTCTTGTTGGATGCCAAAGAATCAAATAGCGTCATAGTACGTTACTGTGTTATTCGGTGTTAAATCAATACGGGGAGGAGTCTTGGACGCTAAAGGCGGCAGATCGAACGCGCATAGAAGTGCTAGTGGAAATTGGTACGAATTTCATACACGCACGGTAAATGAACCAACCACAATAAAATTGTGGAAATCATTGAACCGTTGATAGCTGGATGTGTCTAAAAATGGGGCAATCCAAACATCCAGACTTTCCAAAAAATTATAATGCATTTTTGCCATTTCACGATTTCGAGTTACGTTTTAAAACACTTTGTACACCTACATATTTCACTAAAATCAACATTTGCCTTCAAGTTTCCTCCTACCTATCTATCTATTGGTAAATTAAAATAAAATACAATTAAAAAAACTTTATTAACTTCTACAAAGCCATTTCAATTCCAATCTGAACTTATCACAGACATAAAAGGGATGAATGACTTTTTAAATGTCTGCAATAAACTCAACACTATCATGTAGGTATGTTACTCCAAGTTTATAAGTTTTATATGAATTTCATTCACTCTCGAGAGAAATCACCAGAGATAGATACTTACTGTAAAATGCAGACTCTTTTCAAACTAAGTTCTCTCAAAAAAATAAGGAAAATAGCGGGCCATTTCTTCAAATGATACGTGACTTAAATGGCCTTCAAAATGCAATCTAGCTCGCTCAGACTGCGCCACCCTAGGGACCTTGACATCTACCAAGGACCTTGGAATTTCAGAAGGGGCTTGTAGTTGTATAGTATAGTGTAGTAAACTAGTAAGTCACCTTGAGGGGGTCGTTCCACTCGGTGTCAAACATCGTGTGGTATATACTGAAGGACAATGGTTAGAAGTGCAGCTTTTAGTCGAATGCAAAACCTTTTATATTATTTAGAAGTTTGATATGATCGCTGGAGCGACGCAGATCCCCCTATATAATTATGTATTCTCATTCATAGCCTAATTCAATTTAGCTTGATTCAATTCGATCCACCCGTGATTCATTCTATGGCTAAAGTCTCTGGGCATTGTAGAGTGGATGAAAGTGGCGCAAACGTGTCGCGAAATGTCAGAGTTAGCCATTTAGAGGATATTTCTATAGTCATTGAAATATCCCAATTGGGGAGCAGATCGGCTATCAGATTTAGGTAAACTAATGAAATGAGACCACTTCTTACGAGGTTCGCAGGGGCACGGGCGACAAACCTAACTGTTTGAGAAGCAGACTGAATCTTCGTCCAAAACCCCTGCTGTCTCCCGCGTAATCATCTTTAACCCCTGTTAATTTGCAGGGAGTTGATTGACTTACGTGGTTAACCAATAACGAAATAATTTTTTTGAAATGTATGTTCATTTATCTTATTATCAAATTTAAACTGCAATGTAGTTAGGACTATACAATACCTATGCTTCGTTCGTCGGAATATTGGTAGAAAAATCGACCATTGCATAGAAAAGCTGCATGGCGAATGTGGAAACTGCTACAATACAATATAAAACAGGTAATTTCTCATACTCAACGATACGTTATTTATTGTGTTAAATTGTCAATGTTGGACCGTGAAGTGTCCATTCATCGTGGAAACTATAAATCTCATTGCGATAGCCGTCTGATCTCCTTGACACTAGGTGGAGGATGCGAGGGGAACGCTCGCTGAAGGTGAACGGTGCAGAGACCCTCAGGATATCAACTAGAGCTATTTGTGAACCTCGTCCGGGGAAGCACTATTTCGGCCGCCAAGCAGTGATTGCGATTTGAAGTGCTCCGGTGCAATTTTTTTTGAGCACGCTTTGCTATATATAATCCACCTATTCACTCTTTTCTTGAAAATTCCTAGGTTATATGTTTCAGGAAATACTGATGATGGCAGAGTGTTCCACTCCTTAGCAGTTCGCATTATGAAGGTGGAAGCAAAGCGCTTTGTGCGAAGATATGGGATATCTACCATGTAGGGATGGCATTTATCAGTGCGCCTAGTGGTTTGGATGTGAAAGGGTGATGGAGGAATCAGGTCATGTAGTTCCTGTGCACACTCTCCGGCACAATTACAGGCATATGAGAACGTATCTACAAGTATGTATCAGAGTGTTGGGCGCAGTGCAATGCCACTAAAGGAACGTCATCGGTGAAAGTGGCTGTGAGTTAATAAATCGGGGATTCCAGTTTTGTCATTTTTTGAAACAACATATAGCACTTTTTTAAATAGTTTTTCTTGTGTGTATTGTTGGTTAATTTTGGTGGAATTTTAACCGATAATACTTAGGTCGTAACATAAAGTGTGAGCCATTGGAATAAATGTGTGTAGGTACAGTGGTTTCTCTGAATGTGAAAATTCGTTTCAGGTTTTGAAAAGAAAATCCACCATTTTCTCTGCAAAACAAACGACAGCCGACTTGACGAAGACTTGACTTGACTTAATATATTATTTCAAATTCATCACTTGACACTGACAAAATTGTCTGTCGAAATGACGGACAGAGGCCATATAGGTATAGAAGAAGAAGAGTTACTAAATCAAACGTAATGATGACTAAGATAAGAACCATCCCAGACGAACTAGTTTTTAGTTTTTTTACAAAATATTTAGCAGGTATTCAAATAGGATCTCTACTTCAAGAGCTGAGAGGCCACATAATGACACACAGAAACAACGTTTTCAAGGTTCATACCCATTTTTTTTTCGATCTTCGGTTAAAAAGAGCTTTTACCCGAGTCATCAGTACAAAATACTGAAACAGAGATCTCTCTCCAAATCCAACGCATTCGATTTATCAATTATTCATCCACAAATGGTTACCTGCGTAGGCGCAAGCGCTTTCAGCTTTCTAAACCAGAAATACAATTATATTATTTTATACTGGTTTATGCTATAACCAACGATATTAATGTTATCACTATAAATATTAATATGTTTGGAGTATTATTAATGTACATTATTTTGTGCATTGCATTTAGAGATACAGGTAATCAGTCTGCTGTCAGCTCTATAGTACTATGACTCTTCTTCTTTTTTCGTGTCTCTTGGTACTCTTTTACCACTAAGCGGCTATATCCACGGCATTGTCTGAGCAGGGCATGATATCGTCCGGGCACCCTTCAAAATCCTTGATAAACCACGACACAATAACTAAATTTTTTTTATGTCATTAAATTCTTCGGGAACTTTGTTTTAAGGGAAAACAGTGGTAACATGTACTCACAACTTCCATTGATAGATAAGAATAATTTAAAACAGATATACCCGTCTACCGTTTGCTAGTAAAATCAATTTACATAATGATAAATTGTTAAGTATAGCTGTACACCTACTTGTTTCTCTTCTGTGGTATTGCGGAAGTCATTCCATTGATCGAGGTAAGGTAATAGATGCCTTATAAATTACTAGCTTCTGCCGGCAACTTCGTCCGCGTACCGTTTGATCCTGTTGATTTTCCTTTCATACCTCTAGGACTTATAGTTTAGGCTGTGCGTTGATTCTCTGTCAGCTTCTAAAGAGTTTTATATATATTGATGATGATGATGATGATAGTGGTATTATGGTACTTCAACCCTTGAAAGTTTTCGGGAGGGATATTATCACAAGCGGTATAACCAAATATGTATAGTTAAACTTTTTCTGCGAGGAATCTAATTTCCCGTGGGATATAATAAAGTTCCACTTCAAGAGAAAACTCTTAGATACAACCAAAAAGAAACGTAGAAACAGTAATAAGAGAGGCATGAGAACTCAAATTGGCGCTTCTATTTTTGTTGGCAAATAGGACATCCAATTACGCGCCGTAATAAGGTGTCATTTCTGTCAGACCCAAAATAAAAGACTTTTGGGACGGGCTTACAATCAGGCTCTAGATGTAAAGGGCACTTGTACGTGAAGAAAGTTATCATCATCATTCAGACGTCTAAAGCCATCTAAAGTTCTACGATTGAGTCCAGCTCATGCACTGAGGGCCTAGTACGAAACGTCTGACGCCCAGCACACCAGCGGGCGCTGATTTGTATGAGACACTGAGCGGATTCTTTGAGAAGCTCGACACGCGAGTACGGGCGTGGTGTAGACCAAGCTTCTCAAAAAAATCGCTCAGTGTCTCCATACAAATCAGCGCCCGCTGGTGTTCTGGGCGTCAGACGTTTCACACCAGATTAACACACCAAAACTCGTACTAGGCCCTTAGAGCATACTTAAAAACCGATGTCTCTACATTTATCAGTTATGACGTCATCAACAAAACTTTTAGGTGGACCTCTACCTTTATCAGAAGGGTAATCATAATAAGCCGTTGGACGTCCACTGCTGGACTGAGTTCCGTATTGATTTCCAAAACACCTGATCTTGTGCACCCAACAACAGTTCTCAGTAACCATTACTAAAATAGATTGTCTTTTCTCCGCTTCAGCATAAGATAACTCGCACTGTATATTGATAATAGTCAGTACAGTATTTAGGTATATGTTTTCCGTGTTTACGACCTAAAAGTGGCTCAAAACATTTCCACTGTAAACTTATCTATCAGACGTTTGATAGCCTTGAACAATGCATTTTTGCTGATTTAGGTTATCGATGTAGCTAATCGATATAATATGCCCCTATAGCTTTGCACTTAGGGCCGGACTATATTGAGTGTTTTTTGCGCAGCAGCCGCGATTGGAATTTACGCTTTGTGTAGGTTAGTTGTATTTAACAACTCTGGTAGCCGACGTTTTTTCGAAGTACCTAGTAATGTTGGTGTGAGGAGACCTACTAGACTATCTACAGAAGGCGTTAACGTGCCCGTCGAAACACAGAAACACAATTTTTTTTTACACTTGCGCCTGTAATACAATAAATAAACCTACAATAAATTGTAGGTACATGATAGATAGATACATTTATTTCAAACCACCACAAATTAACAAAGTAAACTTAAATCTAAAATAATGAAGTACCTAAAAGAAAAGAAAAGCAAACTAATTGTAGAATACAGAAATAAGTAATGCTCTGAGTGGTGGTGAAACGGCTTGGGCTCAGCTTAATGCTACGTTGTATGGCTGATGTCCTACCGACCATTTTCAATGTGACGCTCGAGCTGTCAGTGCTATTTTGTATGCGGATGCATTGCGATATGGTTTACTGGCGCGACATCGCGCGCCTGGACAAAATCCCCTATGTGACGTTCAATGAAGCGTAAAATTAGCAGAGTCTAGTGTCGCCCTTATTAGAATACATGAGCTGTGTCAAGGTCGTGTTCCGATTTCTTCAAGCGATAGTATCGTAGAGGTGATGTCATATACGACAGTAGATTATGGCGGTGCCCTCCTTACATAACTAATAGACTGGAAAATGTCTAATGCGAATAAATCTTTCATTCATTCATTTAGTACCTATCATCTCTAGAGCTGTATAAAGAATGAACTTTACGGGTATGACTTATGGATCATGTTCGCTTAGATTGTGATTTATGTGTAATGGTAGGTGTGATCTTGCTGTGAATTAGATGTCAAAAGTCAAATAGCTTTTGCATACCAGAGACAATAATGGAACGAATTAGAATGAACAGTAAACGGTTCCACTGAGAAATATGACTAAACGTTATATTTAGACGTTTCTTTCACTTACCCTCTTACCTAAATATGCTTCTAAGTGCCTTCTCTTAGGTACCTTCTATGAAACATGAGGAGATTCTTCTTGCCTAAAGGGAATACAGTTTGTTATATGAGTCAGTTTCGTTCTTTCTTTATTTTTAAACTCATTCAACACCTCCTGGTGTTCTGCGGTTAAATTTGCGAACAAAAACTAGTTTATTATAAAAGTATGAATCAAATCTATAAAACCAGACTACAAACTATTGCAGAGCTTTCTTCAATAATAAAAGGAGAGTGAAACTAAGCAGATTTGAAGATGTCGCCTGTCTAGTGTCTACTGTCTAGACTGAACACAACGATATTGGTCTGCACTTTGGTAAATGCAAGGAAACTGCATTTAAAACAGTTACGTATTTTTATTGACTTCTGAAAACTATGGTTTTTTTCGGCATGGTTCAACAAATTTTTTGTCAAGTTGGTTTTATTTGCTAAAGTGATTTTCTTTTAAAGTTCCTAAGTACTGAATCAAGTTTTTATAAAGAAAACTATATCAAAAGCATATCTTCAATGCTTATCATCATTTATGCTATCAAATCATCTGCAAGGTTAAATGAAAAGAAGTTCTTAATATAAGTTGAGGTGAGAAAGCTGTAGTTTCTATCCTGCCACTTTACAAATCAGTTGGCCAACCTCCTGCCTCATCAAAAGTAGCTTAAGTTTCAAGTCACTCAAGCCTAAGTCACGTGGCGTAGCATGATATGCCGGCGCCAGCACTGGCGCCGCCGTTCTCACTTCGCTGACCACGGCTGACTGTCATGATAACTGATACTTC
The DNA here is from genome assembly GCA_918843925.1 of Eulithis prunata. Lineage (NCBI taxonomy): Eukaryota > Metazoa > Arthropoda > Insecta > Lepidoptera > Geometridae > Eulithis > Eulithis prunata. Next base: position 1,116,790 of record OU974019.1, on the reverse strand, counting down.
ATGGTTGAGGATGGAAAATCCTTGCTGCGTTAAGTAGTAACTAATCGTTATAACTAAACAAAATGATGAAAAATGGCAAATGCACAAAACATCATGCACATTATCATCATCATCATCTTCCTATCCTTGTCCCACGCTAAGTGGGGTCGGTACAACATGTCTTCGCCTTCCACTCTCCTCTATCAGCCGTCATCTCGGTGTTCACTCATTTCTTACTCATATCTTCTTTCACACAGTCCATCCATCTATTCTTTTGCCTACCTCTACTTCTACATCCGTCTATATACCTTCATGTCTAGCACTCTTCTCGCAATATGGCTTTCTTCTCTCCGCACGACATGTCCATACCGCGCTAACCTATTACTCCTTAACTTGACGCCAACAACGAACAAAAAAAAACTAATCGTTGGATTTTAGCATAGTCAGTACTCACTTAGCACTTAAAAAACAATGTGACCTTAGAAAAGCGTGACAGTACGTCTATAAAATTGTATTAGCAGTCCGATACCTAGCAGCCTTAATACCTATCCTATACATACGTATGTACTATGTATGTATGTATATGTACGTACAGTCAAGGACAAAACATTTACAGCGTCACATACATTCGTTCTCGTACGTATGTAACAAAAATAGGGATTCTTATAGCGTTCTAAATAATGTTTTGAAATTTTATATTAATTTATCAGGTTTTGGGAATCCGAGAATAGTAAACTCACATTATAACGATATTGCGACAAATAAGAGCGATATTTCTATGACAGTCGCGATAAATATACGGTGAGCTCGAATGCGATTCTAGAACCTTCTAAGCTAGGTATTATCAACAAGAAGGCTCAAGTGCGTTCTCGATACAGGTACAGATTTGTCCTCGACTGTACCATACAGGTTAATACTGGTAATATTTTACACGACTATTACTGATAAAACTTCACGCAAGGCTTCGTAGAATTTTCTAGAAACAATGACGTCCTAAAGGTTAAGTCCCTAAGTCTGAGATTCTGAATGAGCGATTGTCCGTCCATACATATCTGTTGATGTAGTTTTAGAGTTGTTCGAAGCTAAATTCGTAAATATAAGTGGGTACACCCTAAAAAGCGTTGGCGGGACGACCTCGACGCCTTTGATAGAAGTTGGTGGGAGCAGGACCGGGAGAGAGAAAAGTGGAAGATGTTGGGGGAGACCTTTGCCCAGCAGTGGGACGAAATAGGTTAGTAAAAAAAAAGCGAGTACAGGGTTTGCTGGTTTACAGGGGAACACTAGATGAGAAGAGCCGAAGACCTGCCTCAATGGCGCGTCTTAGGAGAGATCTACATCCAGCAGTGGACCAATATAGGTTGATGATGACAGGGTTTGTGAGGAGCATATATACAGAAAAATTTAAAAGTATCGATCTGAATGTGTTACAACCCTATCGTGTTTGTTTCACCCACCGCACCACAGAGGTCGCCACTGTATTAATGTGGCGAGTGGTGAAAATCGTAATGTCTTTGGTACAATTCTTTAAATTTCTCGAATAATTCCGTTTGAAACAAAGCAAATTCTTTTTTCAGCACAAAATGACGTCGCCCGCAATAATTAACTTCTTAAGTGTTGTCACGAAACTTTTTTCATTTAAAAATTCACGTTTAACTTGTGTCCGTTGATTTGAGTAAATCATTAAAGGCACCTACCCTTTTAGACATTAACATGTGAGAAAATAAAAATGTATATAAGTATATATGGACAGACACAAATCAATAACACTCTTTGGGTTAACAGGTGGAAATGTATGCTTGTACTTTTAGTCTACGAAAGCTTGACATCCTGTGTATAGTTTGCCGAGGGCGATAGTTTGAAATTAGAACGTTTATGCGCACACGCACAATCTCGTTTATAATTGCGTGTTCTATTTATAAAAAGGAAACAGCAGTTATGAGACGGAAACGACTATTGCGCAGTTCAAAGGATGCGTTTATTGCTTTATCATAAGTATTTTCATTCATTTGTTGCATTTGCTTTGTTAATAATGAACGTAAAGTCTGTCGGTACAGATATCCAGAAAATAAACCTTTTGACAGCGCCATCTAGTTCACCTTTTAGACTAAGTTAAGTTTGATTCGCACTTACTTCACTTGATCTTTATTTTACACACGCACCTATACCTACTTGGAACAAGCTGATCACCTAAACTTAACAATGCCAGTTTTACTTCTTACCCATTGATATACTACTAGACTGCAAAAACTACTCTAGTTGTAAAGTCTGGTATATCTATCGACACATCTAGGTCTAGAGCTAGACCTGCTATACATCTGGAAAGCCACAGATTCGGGCCTCTCCCGGTAGAGCTTCGTGATGTGGCTCACGTACGCTGCAGAAAACCACAGATCTAACTCAATAGACCCACGAGACAGCTCACAAATACCACGCCTTGCTCAAATGATTTTTTTGCCTGTTGTACGTGGCAAGTCTCGTCTCCCGGGCTAGCATAAAACGTACTCCATGCGTACGTGTCGAAGTGCGTGCGCGCAGTATGTGGCATAATGCCAACTGCAGCGAGATAAGATTATAGAATGAGCTGTGGACGCCTGGGTAGCTATCACTGTTGTACTGCGAGATTTAAGATGAGAAATTGGACAAAAAAAAATTACCTAATAGAAAAAATCAGACTTGCAAGACTGAATCAGAATCCACACTAAATAACGTTCTAGATGAAAACAGAAGGTAAGTGTATCTTCTTTTTGGTAGAGTGCATGAAACACTCAAGACAAAATATTTGTAAATAAAATCCTGTGTGAAAATAACACACGAAATCACAGTCGCAGTTACAAGTGTTAATAAACTTTGAACAGATTTTATTTGTACTTAAAAACAGGGACATGACAAAAATACCAACAGCATTGTTGACAATACAAGGCATAAAGCAGTGGACCTAACATGGTACCTGGCATCACGCCATACGGCGCCTGGACGCTAGCACCTAGCTAGTCACCAAAATAATACGAAACACATTAAAGCTTTGTTTTCATTGCATTTGCCAAAGGATGTACTTTACTATTACAGCTAACAACTTAAAGCAAGCAAATAAAATGAATCATGTCAGAATTGTTATTGAAATTAGATTCGAGATGAAAATATTTTCGTTCGTGAGAAATTAGACTATAGAACCAAATTGTTCTTCATAGTCGAGCGAGTCGTGGCGTAGCTTGCTTATCCAATCTTCACTGATTATCTAAGTTAAGCAACGTTCTTTGCGGTCACTATTTGGATGGATGGCCGTAAGTGGCATTTACATCTGAGCGCTTCCGTGCTTCGGAGGGCACATTAAACTGTCGGTCCCGGCTCTAGCAGTCGTTTAGCCACGATGGAGGCTTTAAGGCGGCCTAAAAACTCTGTCACCAGAGTTGGCAACTAACTCATACGAGCTTGCTTGCTATATAATAGTCGAGCGAGACGAATGATTAAGCATTGAAAAACACTTTAAAAATCCCACCCGTACAGTATTTAAAAAAGAATCTACAAAAGCTCGGTTACATTAACTGGATGTTACAGATGCTATCACAAAATAGTGGCCATATAAAGACATTTAAAGTTATTTTTAGCACTAAGAATGCGTTCCTTGTGGAGACAGATGTTTGTCGTAGGGGCTGGGATACACAATAGCACACATGCTAGTTTTAGTTGCGCACGACGAGCTTGCTATATGATCTCTTAGATCTATACATTCAGTTACTTTCGTCTGAGTGATTAGAAATTCGTTGAACTTTTATAAAATGCGTCGATCACCTAAAACATCTGTCAATTTCCAGAACTTTCCCAAACTGTGATTCTCTTCAATTACTTTCTTCATAGAAGACTAGATCATTACATTAGTCAGCATTATCAATATGGGTATGAAATTAATTTTATTTTATTTCTTTTTAGACTTCCTCCTATCAGCCGTTTCAGAGCTAACTTTTAATTCATGTAATAACTTAAAATGTTTTCGACGTTGGTTACCTAATGTATAATTTTATTTGTATCCTGGTATTATTTATTTAAATAGGGATAATCAGATAAACAATACAACTACTGCTTTTGAAATTTAACTTTGTATTTGAGAGATTTGTATTTTACTAGCCGTCTCCCGCGGCGTTGCTCGCGTTTGAGTGTGACTTTTCAAAATTCCTTTCTTAGTGCGCCCCTACACTATATAAGGAACCTACCTTCCAAATTTCATACCTCTAGGACTTATAGTTTAGGCTGTGCGTTGATTCTCTGTCAGCTTCAAAAGAGTTTTATATATATTGATGATTGATGATTCTTACAGCAACCTTTACAGGGATCCTACCTAATTCGATAGCGTAGTCATCATCAATATATATAAAACTCTTTTGAAGCTGACAGAGAATCAACGTACAGCCTAAACTATAAGTCCTAGAGGTATGAAATTTGGAAGGTAGTATCATTATGTAGTGTAGAGGTGCACTAAGAAAGGAATTTTGAAAAGTCACACTAGAAAGCGAGCAACGCCGCGGGCGACGGCTAGTTTTACATAATATAAAAAAAATAGTACAATTATAATCAAAAAGAATTTCTTTAACTTAAATGCAGTAGTCTGGTCTGGTCTGGCCTTATATAGGTACGTGCTTGACTGTACGATGACTTCATAGCAGCTATAAATGGAGACTTGTTCACAGTGTGCTTATAAATGGAATATATCAAGATATAAATAATATATAAATATATACGATAGATGATATGGATACAAGACACTGACTCAATAGGAGAAAGAGAAACAAATAACACAATATTTAACCCCAACGCGATATAGTCATATCGCGATTTAGTCTTAAAGCGATCTAGTCATATCTGTTGCCTAGTCAAATAGAGATGTAGTCGTAAAGCTCCTAACCCGTCACAACTCACAAATCATAAAAAATATGTTTCTTGAATAAAGATAAACGAAATAAAATATATATAAAGTAGGTATTCTATAATATATTTTACTATAAATAAAAATTCAATCAATTCAATCCCCAAAGAGCAGCACAAAACTTGGGGAGGCCTATGCCCAGCAGTGGGTACAGGCGGGCTGTGGCTGATGATGATGATGAAAAATTCAATCTAAAACTTAATACGTATAAGCCGCGGAATTCTGATTTCAATAGAAAATTAAAATTTCCTTGCCTTGTTTACAAACCGTATTAGAAGTATTGAAAGCACTACCTTCTAAACCTACTTCCAGGTCTTTGACCGACCTTCGATTGGTTCTAGTGATCACTTATCGCAAATACGCTTACATGTACTAACGCACAGAGTATAAATACTTTAGAAAGTAACATGTATATTAATGTGGTATGCGGCGGTGGGAAATAAGACCGGTTCGAGCATCTGGTAGTTAAGTTAGAACTTGGAAAAACATGACGTTTAAAAAAGAACCTACAAATAGAAAATCCGTAGGTATAAACATTTTTTTTTAATAAAACATGGACATTACACACAACTTTACAGTATAAACAGTTGATTATGCTTTTAGTATCAAAGAAGTGATTCACGAAGGAAACAAAATGAACCTCTGAATTTTAGTAAAACAATTTATACAGTTAAATATTGCTAAGAGGTGGTACAGGTAGGTAATGTGACAAAAATATTGAATACTCGCAGTAGCATACTTTAATGTGCATATTTATTGGTACGTATGAATACTTCTAATAATATCAACGTGTATGGTATGAGTGAGTTTATATTTTTAAGCTTATGGATGTCTGATAAATCGGATATAGACTGGAACCTTGTGAAATATAGTGCACGGGTAAAGATCTTCGAAATTGTTACAAAACTATGTAAGAAACGGGATGCAGACAAAATAGATATGGAAAACACTAATCGCAAATATAATATCCCAAATGATGGGCATATAACGTTAGGAACTGAGAAAACTAACGTGCATGATGATGACCAGTACTCAAGAGTAGTTAAACAGATTCAAAAAATTAATTCTCGCAGAATAAAGTCACTTAATGTGAGCCTGCCCTATTTGGTATTAATTCGGTGTTCAAACAAGATACGACTAAAGTGTGACAAAAAGCATAGTGATGTTAACAGCAATGGTAGCATGACATCGAAGATAAAATCAATCTCTTAGCACTTGCTTTTAAAACCCATGTGATACGCTGATATTGGCCACAAAACAGTGCCAACTGCGTTATCATTATCACTATAGGTACACTGTATCGTCAATTCGCGTCAATATACAAACGAGCAGAATTTTGCAATGCCGTTCCCTAAATACCGCGTCTGTAGCTTTGCCAAGTTGTACAGTCAAGAGCATGTGCACTGGATAACCTCTATATCCTTGAAGTAAGGTTCAAAATAGTCGTAACAAGTGTGAGGTACGCTATACCTGCGACGTTGTAACGCTTCGTTGAGTACATAGGTCAAAGCGTTTTGTTTACAAACAGTGTTTAAAGTGAACAACCATTAGAGGTATTAACAATGTTTCATTGAACTTTAGATTTCGGATAAAATTTGTAAAGATTAAAAAAAATGTTATTTTATATATAAAATAAAATCTACAGCTAACTGTAGAAAATGATAACGATGAGTCAGATGCTATGTATTCAAAATGTGAGAAGACCGAAGACCGTAAGAAAGTCTTGATGGTCAATTTGATTTTGAAGAATATATAATAAGCATTTGTGAATTTATTATTGTCTGGGAAAAGGAGTTTAGTTGATTTATAATGATTAACTAAACTAACAAGCATGAACATAATTGTAGATGAATCATTCCATTACCTACGTCAAGCCAAGGATAAGATATGAGTCACATTACCAAGGTCTTTAAACAATTTATATACGGATCTGAAGAGCAAAGTAATTGACATTACATAAATAGACCATACGCCTAATAAGGAATCGGAAAACATTTCTGAACGTTTGTTTTTGTATTAAAAAAATCCAAACATAAAGCTGTGAAAAAATAACGATACTACGAAATTCTTCTAAATAACTGTAATTGACAGAACAGAACTTAAAATAGAAGTCATTTGTGAAAGGTGTGGATAAAGGTGCACACTGTACACAGAAAGGAATTTCTTAAAGCCAACCTTTAATGGGGAGAAGTGAGAGATTTATACGAAGAAACTAAAATGCAAAAATGATATAAAAGTTTACCAAAGAATCACGGAAGTGGCCAATGTCAAATATTTGATAACATGAGATGCAAGCAATTCAGACTACCTATTAGTCGTGCCAAAGTCTCCTTCCTGCATTTGGAAATTCCGTATTTACTAAACTTAGCTAAACTTGGCTGAGTACTACAATCGTCTTTAAAACATGTTAAAATAATGTGCCATAGCTATAAACCACTTTTAATAGATGTATTAGTAAGATAAGATATTAAAAATGATGATGCAAGTCACGGTAGCGCTATCACCTAAACTATAAACTATGATACATCAAATATTGAGGTCCACAACAATGTTCCCTTTTTTTCATATTAAAAGCTGGACAAGAGCTTTAATATAAAAAGATAGAGGATTTATAATCGACAACAATGTAGTTGAATTGAAACGTACTTTCAAATATAACTCTAATATCTAGGACAACAATCAAACGCAAAAGCCAGATAATAATAAACAAATTAATTAATGTCTAGGAATAAACGCAGCACATCGACACTTAATCATGTTTGTTTTCCTAATAATTGGGATATGGAAATGTACTGCACCGGCAGATATTGATAAGACTGTTTGAGACTAAGGTCTAAAAAGGAGTCATTGACTTCCCACTAATATACAATGTAGAACCTCTGAGCTATTGCGCAAAAAGATCGTACCCACGGCAATTATTGAAGCGAATAAACCAAGATACGCAAGGTTTTCATTGGGATGGGAATCGAAAAACTTCCATACAAATTTATACGTCCGCCAAAGTGCTGAAGCAAGTGTAAGAGTTACGTAGGGATGAAAAATGTCATAAGATTAAGATGCACTTCAACCAGATGATGATGTGACGTCTTTAGTGAGCCACGAAAAGTATTTTGGCCGATGGCTTCTGATGCCAAGTCAATTAGAATTGTTGACAATGATTATAACAATGAAGGTGGTAATTTTTGTAAAGCTGCAAATTTAACTAGGAATGCAGATTTTGAAGGTACCTACCTTCAAAATCTGCATTCCTAGTAAATTAAATGAACGTATGGGGGCGTGTAAACATCAACAAACCGTGGGTGTGTTACATAACATCATTATAAATAACGTACCTACACATCATTACCGATAGCGAATTAAAACTGAAACTATTTACAAGTGAATCTGTTATCTAATGTAACGATATACAGGTCAAAATAGAACGACGAAAACAAGACATACGCCAGACGTTCTCACGTCTAAAGATTGGATTATTGTTGGAATGTCTTGGGAAATTAAGATGAATGGAGTATTGGTCGATCATATAACCGCAGTATCTATTGCAATGGCTGTAACGTCAATCTGATGATAATATTATGATATTTCTTCTGGTTAAGATGTTTATCATACCAGTCAGATACTATCAGGAAAATATTGTGACTTTAGTTAAATACACTAAAATATTTCGTATGATAGGTATCTTCTAATCTTCTAAATATATAAAACTCTTTTGAAGCTGACTGAGAAGCAACGCACAGCCTAAACTATAAGTCCTAGAGGAGCCTAGAGGTATGAAATTTGGAGGGTAGTCCTTATATAGTGTAGGGGTGCACTAAGAAAGGAATTTTGAAAAGTCGCACCCTAAAGGGTCTAGAACGCGAGCAACGCCGCGGACGACGGCTAGTCTAAAAAAACTCGTGTGATAGGTATCACACATTAAATGCAACAGAACAATATTTTAAAATATATATCGGTTAACTACATGAGAGTTGTACAAAAAAATATCATACAACTGACACAGCAACTTGAATAGTTGCAATAGGGCTCTCATCTGGGTATATTTTTATCAATTCTTGTACTGTAACATATCTTTGGAAATTATTATTTGTATACAATGCCGTCGCCGACCATATCATGCCGACTGAACATGATTGCATATTAATAAATAATAAATAATAATAATAAATAAATATTCACAGACACTTAACACAACGCCTTCTAGTCCCAAACTAAGCAAAGCTTGTACGATGGAAACTAGATGGCTGATAGAATACATACATACATTTTTTTTTGTAAATACATACTTATAATACATAGAAACACCCAGACACAGAACAAACATCTATGTTTACAACACACAAATGTTTGTTCTCGGTGGGGATCGAACCCACGACCCACAGCACGGAAGGCAGAGCTACTACCAACTGAGCCATGACGCCTGTCAATATTGGTTGTCAGTAATATGTTTACGTTTACGATTTCTACGAAATATCTATGAATCGAGTATCGATTGTTTAGAGATTGTGCACGTCTCTTCTACTTATACGTATTTTCGCATCTATAAATAATGTATTATTCGGAAAGTACAAAAGAAAAATAATATTAGGTATGGGTTATTCTGAGTATTCTATTTTTATTGGTGGATTTAGAAAAGGTAATTGCATTATTATAATAGGTAAGGCAGGCAACCTATATATCTATACGGCTTTGCTGCAACAATCAAAATAGCACCTCAGAAAGAAGGTTGATCATATAATTATCCAATCCAACATGGTATGGTATTATTAGATTCATCATTATCATCGAAGTATCATTTTCCCCAAATATTAAGGTACTTAACTTTCACAAATTCTGAGATAAACCACGATTTTGAACGAAAAAATTGCATAATATTATACATTTATGTTTTATTAAGAAACCTAGAAATATTTCTTCTGTCGAGCTTTCCTTATCCTGAGCTTCAGTCAAGTCTTTTAAATTTTTGATTGATTGTTAAATTAATTAATTAACTTCTAAATAAAAACAGTTTTGACAGATAAAAACTTTGCACTCATGAACTCCTCACAGTTCTCACTGACGATAAAATACTTCAGAAATTCAGTTTGAATTCAAGAGATTATCTTTGTACACGGAACTGTGCCTACGTCCTGAATTTTTTTCCGTATTAACATTTACCTACTTTGCAGTATTATCGCGGTCCTCTAACTCGGTATTACTAACTTATCCTAGATTATGCTATCTCATGATAAGAAGCTGTGAAATATTTTGCAAAGGATTAAGATTAGTACAAGCATTGTTTGAAGGATATTCAATACGCCCGGGTTGATGCATAAGACTAGGTGTGCCTTAAATTATGTACTTACTTACATAAGAGACAAGCCAAGGTACCTGATATTTTTTTTAACCTATTTTCTCTAGTTTAAAATATGTAAGACGGAGAGGACAGTAAAAACCCTTTCAGATTTTTTTTGAGGTTGTCTCAAATACAAAGATTTAAAATTATTTGCAAATAAATAACGATTGAACTCATCTTTGAACCAGCACGAGTGGATATGTAAATACAGAAGACCAATTTAGTATAAGTAATAGTCTGGCATCCACATATCCAATTTTACGCCATTTGACCCCTTTCCCACAGTAAATTGCATTGACACTCGCGCATCACTGAACAATAGATTTATGATTCCCGACACTCCCAGAGGAAATCATAACAACTTTACGACGGTCTACGTTCATATTTATATCCCACAGGCCCACAGTTTTACTACAGAGGGCCTAGTACGAGTTTTCAATGTATAGTGTGGGTGTGAAACGTCTGATGCCCAGCACACCAGTGGGCGCTGATTTGTATGGAGACACTGAGCGGATTCTTTGAGAAGCTCGACATGCGAGTACGGGCGTGGTGTAGACCAAGCTTCTCAAAGAATCCGCTCAGTGTCTCCATACCAATCAGCGCCCACTGGTGAGCTGGGCGGAAGACGTATTACACCAGATTTACACACCAAAACTCGTACTAGGCCCCCTGTAAAGAAATGTTTTCTCTGAGTTTATATCATCGCTATCTACTTTAATTCAAATACTTATAGGAAAGGGTACAAATAAAAAACACGAAATTGTGAACAATTTGAAGGAAAAATTTAAAATTATCAGCGAATGTTTTTAGCGAGTCAAATTATATAATAATTTTGTACTATTATATAATTGAACTCGCTAAAAACATAGCACTTAGCAGCTTTAGATAACTTCAAGGCCATTTTTTGCACAGCTCGGCTACAAAAAACACAAACGCTTGTATAGAAAATTGGTTTTCGACGCGCATTTTTTGCGCCTGAATACCTTTTAGCTGTGTCAAGTGACTCAGAATAAATTTGCATAAGTAGTGCAACAACGGTTTGCAAGGTCGAGAGCCAAACAGACAGGTTTCAAGATATTTAGCCATTGATATTAGTGGAGAAATCGACCAGCTTCCTTTTACAGACAGACACAGGCATATAGAGGTTAAGTTTGTACGTACTTGTTTCTTTTATAGGGGTAATCTTTGGAACTACCAAAACTGATAATAACGATATAAGAAATATAGGTATAGATACCGGCATTATTCCTAAGTATAACCTATGATTTAGTTTGATAAAAAAATTAGTTATCAGTGTGTCTGTATTTCTTAAATAATCCAGAAAAACGCCGACAAAGTTGCGCGCAAACTAGTACAAAAGAAAATAACTGGTACTATTCTTAATTATAATTAATTATGGAAGTGGATGAATGAAGAATGATTAAAACAATATCCAACGAAGAAGTTGTTCCAACAAGCCTTTCTTAAATTGACTTCGACACACTTGAATACACAGACTGAACTGAGAAAGCCGCATTAAAAATGACATTGACTAAACACCTATCAAATATGTTCTTCACAAAAAATTCGAATTTATGTACATAACAGTTTTTCCTCTTCGTTTTAAGTTTAAGCTTTCACTACACCGGCTAAAAATCAATGGCCTGAATACCAAGCACGTCTTTGTGTATCGATTTAGGACAAAAATAACGTTCCGAGATCTAAATTATGCATGAAACCTGATACACTTTTGTTTGGTACTCCATCATTTTGTTCAAGTACTGCGGACGGGTACTGCAATGCAGATGATATTACGTAATCAGGAGTCGTCTTCAACACAGAGCTCATAATGGATGAGGGGAATCTATGAAAGAGCAAGCCAAGGGTTTCAATAAGCAGGAAGCAGTTTAGAGTACATATTTGTACTTACCTGATCTAGTCAGCAGTGTTTGAATATTGTTCACTTACCTGAAAAAATAAATATGATAATTAGTTTTGTTTGAGGCTTGAGAAATGGTAAAAAACTTTTCAGCATTGAAATTACAAAATATAATAATACTTATTTACCAAAGTGTTTAAAACATGGTCAAGGGGGGGGAAACTAATAGTAGCGAGATCCCGGAGTCTGAGCAACCTATTCTCTGAGGGTTTTGGGGTCTTAATACTCGAGGGAAAGAAATTTTCACAAACCTTAAAAAAGGTATATAATATATAATATTCATAGGTTATTCTGGCAGCATTTGTATACAATATATAAGTATACTTATAATTACTCCAGTAGTTACGTATTAAAAAAAAATCTTGTGGTAATTCAAAGTTACTATATATTCATAGATTTTTCTTGCAGCCCAAGAAAAGATGGATGGATTGTGTAAGAGATGATAATGCATAGGAGAAGAGTGAACACTGAGATGACGCATCCGTCATGATAGGGGGGAATGGAAGAAAAGGACATGTTGTGCCGACCCCACCTAGTGGGATAAGGGCAGGAAGAAGAAGAAGATTTTTCTTGCAGCATTTGTATACAATAAGCCTCACTCACTACGGAAGTCATTCTTATCTTTACGACCATAATTTCTGACAACCACAAATGACCACAATGCAAGTCCGATAACATACACAATGTGCTGCACGTACATAGTAACATGTAATACATTTTTGTTAGTAGAAGATACATTATTAATTAGTTTAAGTTATTTAAAACAGAACGTGTTGTAAAAGATTCTGCACCTACCTATGACGCTGGTTTTCAGTGGCGCTGAAGGGTGGATCTTCAGCACCAATATTATTATAAGGATACTACCCTCCAAATTTCATACCTCTAGGACTTATAGTTTAAGCTGTGCGTTGATTCTAAGTCAGCTTCAAAAGAGTTTAATATATTTAGAAGGTTATATTTCTATACACCAGCGAACACACAATAATACACCATTATGAAGATATATTTGATGTGAATGTGCCTACCATGACCTGTCACAACAAATACTAAATATACCTACACATAGTACCCATATACCTATTTGTGGAAGCTGTATAAACAAACAGTCAAATGTTTGTGATTGGAGCCAAATTTTCCTCGAGATATGGAGTTGTTTAGTTCCAAAACTTTACTGAAGTCTGTTTGTTTATGATACGTAATCAGGTCAATGACAGCGTTATACGCATCTGAATATTCTGGTGGGTGAATTGAGAAGTGAAGCTCATAATCATCATCATGAAGACGCTATAGATTTTGAGGAAAAATTTGGACCTTTGCCACCCTTCTCATCTTTACAATATCGTCGGTTCAAGTGGGTGGTCGCCCACTTCGCTATTCGGTAGTGCCAGGTTTTTGGAAGCGATATGTTTCATTTATAAATGTGTAACTCACAATTAATTAAATCTGTTACTCAACCCAAACGAATATTGAGAGATTGAGACAATTAGCATGGAGTGGCTTTTACTTGTACTCTACAGCGTGGCTAGTATTATAAGTTTAAAATTTACTTATATTGACTTATATCCATAGCCTGTATAATCCACATTATGCCTAGAAAATCTTTTGCGCGAGGCTTTGGCAAGGCTTCACCGCGAGTCTAGAACCAATCAAACACTTCAATAACTATCGCGCCAATAAATTGTGCACTAAAAAAGAATAAACAGATAAACCTCACTTGTATGTTAGGAACAATTAATTTCATCGAATATTCTAGAGCTTTAACTAAAATAGCATGAGAACAGAAACAATACATAGTTACATAAGATCACAATGAAATGTTACTACGAGCTAAGGAACTGAATAGTTTGGAATAGACAGAAAAAACGCCACCCGGTTTCTTAGAAGTGATTACCTACAGTGAAATATTGTCTTCCAATCCTGTGCCCCACGTATTTTCTCAGAACCAAGAATTGAATAGCTAACGGTTTTCAACGCCAATAATACCAATATGCAAAAATGCTACTTTCAATATGTCATACGTTCCACAAGAACCTATAAGTAAAACTTTCTTACCTCCTCGCTTTCAAACATGATAAACGATACCAAAAATCAAGAAACAGTTTCACATTATGAACAGACCACACCTGTGTTTATCAAATAAACTGAACCCAATTCTAATCTAATAACAACAAGGTTTACTTTAGACAAATTAAATTGCAAAGGGCTAGTCGACGAAAAAATATACAAAGAAAAACGAACCTAAACAGACACGAAATAAGGACCAAAACGCGAGATGAGTTTGAAGGATTTAGAGAGCAGTTATGCTTACGTGACCGCTCGCATGGATCACCTACGCAATACATAGGTGTAAACAGAGTATTCTTTGACAATAAGGAAGGATCTGTGACCCGTAGGTTTGACTGGCCTTACCAATTCAGTAAACAAAATGTACCTAAAGATGGGTCCACATCTGATCTTTTGTCCGTACCGTAGCTCCGTAACGTATCAGCGTCGCGATCAAAGAACGCTAGTTTGGACGCCCGTTCAGTTACGGTACGGTTGTACGGCGGCGTCCAAACTAGCGTTCTTTGATCGCGACGCTGGCGCTGATACGTTACGGAGCTACGGTACGGACAAAAGATCAGATGTGGACCCACCTTAATGCAAGGAATTAGGGCACGCAGGATTTGTGACGTAACTGCGTCATGCGTTTTGGATTCTGAGACGTAGATAGGATTTTGTATACGCAGTAAACAGAAAAATGATTGCCCAAGCACAGTTAGTCATATTTTAGAATGGTGTAATGATATAGAACAGACGTTTGACAAAATGATTAACTAAGAAGCCAAAGAAGTTGTTCTGAGTGACAAAATACATACCTAGCTTTAGAATTGGTACATTGTTACGTACCTAGTACATAGAAGCTAAGCATAGAAGGTTATTTAAGGTACACTGGCCTCGTGATGTGACAACTGGTGAACATGAATAAAGTATTGAAGCAGTAAGTACAATACAAAGTAGGTACACGAAAGAATTTCCATTGATTCAATAATGGGTTTACTAATGTACTTTTGTAATGACGAGGTGTATGACTGTGTACAAGGATAAGGAATAGAAGCCAATGAAAATATAAAAGATTCAATAACAATTTGTGAATGGGATTTACTCGTACAATGAAGAGTAGGTATGAAATAACTAGATTGTCTTCATCAATTCATTTGTTTCGTAACCCAGAATAACAAAATAGAAACATTTGTTTTGTAATAAAACCCATTTCCTGTTAAATTTATGTATTGTTTGAGGAAATAAACCGAAATTCCGTCACATGATTTATAATTTGTATTGTGTTGTTTTGTAACCCAATTCGGATATTTTGGTTAAAATTATGTTCGATACTATAATAGTTTCCAAAGTTAAAGATGCAGAAGATGAGATAAAGATCAGAGATATACAGATACATATATTCATAACAATTTATCATATTTTGGTAAAATATCACGTCAATCGTTGATAAGTTTGTCCGATCGTGCGTCACCGATGAAATAGTTATCGATTTCAACGTTGTGATACATGTCCATCAAGACGAAGGGAATGACCTAAATCATACAGAAGTATTCGATACAACTGAGTAAGAAACTCACGTGAATATCGAGATAGTACTAAGTTAAGAAGACATCAGCCTAACGAGATACAAGGCGCCAACCTATCGTTTATACGACGGCTGACCTAGCCTACTTCCATCTAATTTAGTATACGCTACGCTATACGATCCACCTATGGTAGATTGTAGCAAAAAATATCTAAAATAACGTATCCGAAGATGCTCCTTAAGGGATTTATTATCTGACATCTTTTCAACAGGTATTTATTCAATAAATACCTATACTTTGACTTTAAGTAAGTAAGGAAACCGCAACTTAAAAATTATTTATAGCTGTTTAATCTGTTTGACGATTTTTATAATTAATCTGTTTGTCGATTTTCATATAACCTACACAGTTATGTTACACGAGTCTTTTTATAGTAGGCTCAGCATAAACTAGTTCTATCGAGGGGTTGAGTGAGTGTGGAATGTCCCCATAGATAAATTATACATAGAGTAAGAAACCGCGTTGTCGTCAGCATCTGAGGTAGGTGAAAACCCCAAAGGTCCGGTTAGGACGTGTATGGGAAGGCCGGTAGATTATGAAACTATATCTGCTCATGATACTTTGCTAAATAATACTAGAGAAACTAAAGAAAACTATTCTTTTTTGACAAAAAACTATATAACTTTAGAGAAGAGTTCATAAGTGATAAACTAAGCTTAGGGACTACGAGAGAAACAGTAGACAATTCAGATTTGTTAGTAAACAAAATCCATAAGGATGTCGGTATTACTTTTAGCACATGCCCATTTTAAGCTTCTCATAGTAAGATTCACAAAAATCCTAAAGATGAGAATAAAGTTCTTCAAACCGAAAATCTAATAAGCTCAACTAATTTTTGACAAGTTAATAATGGTAAGTCTAATGATTATTTTATCAGTTATTAAGTATCAGTTATTATTCCAAGTATGAGTGGCATAAACGAGCACACAGACGCTGAATTAAAAAAATGTGACGTGGAACACACTTAATCACCAGTGTAGAATGAAAACATTTGTAAAAAAATCCAGTCCTTTTCCTTTGTTAGAATATTATGACCCATGTGAAAATCGTTTCAATAACAATAGTGACGCAGGACCTGAATATATTCCACATAATATATTAAACTTATTGTTTACCTTAAAGGAAAACGAATGATGCACTTCTATGATGCCAATAAAATGTATTTAGAATTTCTAGATAATATATTATTTCCTTGTAAAAATGTATTTAATAAGAAATCTTTATCACAGATAAGACGTTGATTAAACTGACTTTGAACGAGATTTTTATAACTTTAAGAGACTGAAAACATTGTGCAACAAATAAAATAGAAAGGTTTAAGATAACGTAGATGCTGGCAAAATAAAAGAAGTCATTGAGATGAACAATTGTAATAAAACTACAACTAGATTTATAATAACGCAAAACTAGAGATTATAGGCAGATTATCTTCATACTTAGACTGCAGTGATAGACAAATCAATTCATACATCATCGACCCTTTGATAGAGTTACCTTAAACGCGAGATGCCAATGAGGGCATTATACCTAAACAAGATACAGTTAGCTTCGAAACTAAAGCCAGCATAATAGGTTTAGTTGAGTTTACTAATTTTACTATATTATCCAAATTATTAGATTTCATCGGTGAACACAAGCAAAAAGTTATCTTATAGTCAGCAGTTACAATAAAATGAGTGATTAGGAACAAGATATTAAAACTTCATGGTATATGTATAAAAGATATCGCGAAAGCGCGCCCGCGTGACAATCACAATTCATATGCATGTACAATTGTCCGCAGCAATGTCCTGAAAATAATATACTTAATAGGACTGGGTTCTTTTTCATTATACTTAAATATTGTAAGATTTTACATAAATATGCTTGGCACAACTAATTTCATTGGTCGAATAATATGAACAAATATTTCGGGATATAAAATTATCATGTTACGCGATTCGTCAAGGATAAATACAGCGGATTTTTGACAAATAGATATTCTAGCTAATAAGTTTGCTCACTGAACTTCGTACAATATAAAAGATATCTTGTAATGTGTTATCATAAGAATGATTGCATTATTTACTATCTTTCTTGCATCATCTGTCACACTCACCTTTCAATTTATCGAAGTTCCGATCGAGATTGTATGGTGGATATCCCTTGTTAAGGATTCTTCTAGAACAAAACCCGCGTCATCATCTAAGTTGTAAACAATTGCGATACTCTCAAACGGATTATATATGTTTGTTTTGTGACAGTTTTATCTATTTTGATTGATCACAAAGCTTAACCCATTCACAGCACATTTCCTTATTTTTTTTAGATCGTGCGTGTTGTTTTTTTTGATAGCCTTGATCTGCAGTTATTTTCCGCGATTCTTTTCGTATCTCTTTTTATTTTATTTTTATGGATATGAATTAGATTGATAGAAGTTTGACTAAAATTACAATTTCCTTTTTTACCATGCATTTAAGTTAAAGGTTACGTATTGTAAAATACTGTACTTTTTATCCCTGGCTCACTGATACACCGAGCTGGTCTTCCACCGGCCTCCGTCCGTGGCCGTACCCGTCGGCTAGCTCCCCGACCCCCTCGTCTCCCGCCATCACGTACAGATGACATTGACAGGTCGGGATATTGACACTGACAGTTACCTAACCACTCGTGCACATGAGACAGGGTAACGCATCTACTGAATAGATGCAAACACTACACGTATGATGGATGTCCTTACGTTTTCATGACTAAACTATCTGATCTAAACTAACGTTTAAATGTCACGTAGCTTCAGTAACCACCACATCAACATCTTTGTTTTCTTTGACACGGTTTACAACATTCATATTTCTATTAATATCTATTTTTGAGGACTTTGAGGTACCTACTTCATTTATGTAAAGTACCCTTGCCCTTCCTCTGTGCCTAATACTGGCTAATATTTGATAGTGTCACACTATATTTGTTTCAATTTACACACATTCTTTAATGGACTTTTCATGTTGAATATCAAATTTTCGTGACGATGGGACACGAAATGAATGACGTAGGTAGATATAGTTGAAACGCTAATTGAATTAGCATATTATTCGCTCATAATATATAGACAAAAGGTTGACATTTAAGTAAGTATTAAATAGGCCCTAGTTATTGGGCAACTAGCTGCCGAACCCAATATTAAACCCCCGGTAAAGAATAGATAATATCTGTGTTAAAGCCTTATTTGGACATAGTTAAGCAAGAATCCAATCCACACTTTTGTCAAAGATTAGTTGTGTATAAAACCAGAGAATTTAATATTGGTAAGGACTCCATCAAATTGTCGCATATTAATTAATTATATTTTCATTTTACATCCGTAACATCTCAGTCATTGAACTCATCCAAAAAGTATGATTCACGAAACATTTGCACTTTGTTTCTGATCCTTGAAACCAGTTTATTGTCCTCATTGCATAACGATAACAAGAGGAAACGGGTTTAGGGCACTTCCTTTGGAACAATGCAATGTGAGAAGGGATATACGCTGCTGGTCGCATACATTCGTTATACTTATTCATTTTTTTCTAGATTTCGAGGGCCCACGGAGTAAACCCATACAGAGTTTGTGGCTCGAAAAACTGATTCATGTAAGTGTGTGGCTAACCTTACATGTGAGTGAAAGCTATAAGTACTTTGAACATCGATATGTATAACTTTTCAATATTAATCCTTCGTCTACCATCAAACAAGACTGCTGAATGACGTCAACATCAGATAAAGTAAGAGAAATATCTTCGATCTAAGATCATTATCACTGCTGATGTAGATAGATAGAAAACTCTTTATTGTACTCAAAGAAACTATTGATTACACACAGTTCATAATTGTTACGTGAAGTACAATGAACGGCCTTATTGGTATGAGCGATCTCTTCCAGGCCTACTTTCTTGACTTACTTGTTCAAAATTGACAATAATTTAAAACGTATGTATTAATCGTTATTTTTGCAAATCCAAAATAACAAATTACCAGCTATACTACATTGCAAAATTTTGCAGCAATACAATCCAAAATTTGAATGCAAAGCTGCATGTGACTGTCGCACCGGTTCGATCTGGTTTCATCTGGTTATCCGATCCGGTTCTACCCAGCATGTTTGGAAACTTGATCTTTTGTGAATTCCACTTATATGCGTACAAGAGAATTTCCCTTTTGAGAAACGGATTCATAAACTATGGATATTACACTGTCTTCCACTAAAGGCATGCCTTACTAAGCCAAACTGGATGTGTTTTACAACAGACTAAGATATAGATAGATATATTCTTTATTGCACACCAAGAAAAGAAGAAAAACAATAAAAGAGAAATAAGTTTTAAGTATGAGGTACAATGGGCGGTCTTATCGCTATAAGCGATCTCTTCCAGACAACCTTTGGATGGGCAGACGAAGAAATAAAATAACCACATAATTCACCCACACAGTCTTAACTCCACCCACGCTAGGTTTTCCTATCATGAGTATATGTAACTAGGCGTATCTTATTATATATCTTGGTACTAGTTTCCCAGACTCGGAACTAGAATAATACAGATAATCATGCGAAAAGAGTTTCATTCGGCGCCACAGAGGTTGTACGTTTTCGTGTTCTTTTTTGAATTTAAATCTGGAATACAAGACTTTTTTATCTTCCTGTTTTTTTTTTAAAGAATATCTCTCAAATGTTTTTTAAAAGTACGAAAGATACGAATTTCTGAACCAAATACAGTAAAATACCAGATTACAAGAGGTACAATCAGCCACGAACCGGTATTGACTTCAACGTTTAACAGGCTTTCACAGTTGTATGTCCCAACTCCAACACAAGCGTGGTAAAAACGTGACTTCGAGAGGTCATATAATTTTTTTGTATGTTTTACAGCAAGGTCGCGATCCTATGACGTGTGGATAGATGAGTTATAGTACCTACTAGCCGTCGCCCGCGGCGTTGCTCGCGTTCTAGACCCTTTAGAGTGCAACTTTTCAAAATTCCTTTCTTAGTACGCCCCTACACTATATAAGGATCCTACCCTCCAAATTTCATACCTCTAGGACTTGTAGTTTAGGCTGTGCGTTGATTCTATGTCAGCTTCAAAAGAGTTTTATATATATTGATGATATGTTGATTATGATTATATGATTACTATGTTTGTGTAGGTATGGCTCGTACACCGATAATAAACCATGATGTTGCTTATTATATCAGAACATTGGGACTTGCATATCCCCAAACGTTCTGGAGTGAGAACTTTATAAGTACCGAAAGAATATACTGAGTCTGGCTGCAGTGTAGCTACAATTATTATTGTGTACAAACTTATTTCATTTCTGTGTACATTTACCTATATGTAGGTACTTACATATTTACAAAAAAAAAGTATTCTCGCGACCATCTAGTTCTACCTATACAAGATTTGCTTAGTTTGGGATAGAGGGCGTTGTGTGAAATGTCATTAAAATGTATGGATATTCATTTAATTTATTATTATTTAATTTTTACTCATCATCATCATCTCCTTCCCTTTTCCCACTTTGTGTAAGGTCGGCACAACATGTGTTTAATTTTTACTATTCAGCTAATATATTTTTATGTTTTTGAAGTCATCTTTTTTGGTGGGATTTAACATTGTTGACCACTTTATGAAAATAGAATCTTGTTGAGTTAATAATAGGTAAGTACCCAAATTATGAGCTAAAAGTAAAAAATTACTGTTTACAACCAAAAGTAAAAAAAAATACGGAAAAATACCAAACATTTGGAAACTTCCAAATGTTGCTAAATTTTTTGCAAAGGTTTAAAACATAAATTGGTAGAAAAACGAAGTAAAGAACCTACAAATAGCTCTACTTATATAAAACATGTTTCGCGAGACTGTCTGTCTGGTTGTCAAAATATTTATAAACTTACAGTTTTTTTTTAATCCTGTTTACAAAATTATTGACAATGGAGAGCAGAGCTGGACTATTCTAAAGGAATGTATACTTATAAAAAAATAACTATTTTTTTTAGAGACAGTGATTTCTTGGCAAAAAAAAAGTTACACAATGTCACATGTCACCATGGATGATGATGAAGAGATATCATGAACGTCTTACAACATAAAGGAGTGTGCTACGAAGAACACGGAAGAAGATAATACAGCGAGCGAAGCCACTGACACTTCACTAAGACTCAAAATGGTAAAGAGTAAAAACAAATGATAAATCGTGGTATCGAGGTCGACCACTTGACTTCCGACTTCCACGTTCAGCACAGAAGACTTGAAAAATCTTCCGAGACGGTTGAACGGACAAGTCATTCATAACTTGAGTATTGATTGGAGATAACGATGCTAAAAATATACTTTTTGTACAGTTTCTTATACCGCGTATGCCCATGCCGCTGCCGGCATTATTGCCGCGGACTTATTGCCACAGCAACATCGCCTTCATTCTCACTAGGGAGCTAGGGGCATGAACTTGGGCCGGGAGCCGGGACAGAGGCATTATCGTGTTCACACTATGCTCGTGCCCACTTCCCTGCCCAAGTCCCTGCCGACTGCGGCATAGTGTTGAACGCAACATTTTAGAAACACGATTTAAAAGGGACTAGGTATAACTTTTGGTTGGTTATAACCCTTGGTTACATACGTACCTAATGTGTGGTAGATTGTATTAAACCAATAATAATGTAAAACGGAGTATTTATAAAAAGGATGACCTACTGAAAGAAATATTTAATTCCAGAAATTGTATCTAAAAGAAAATACAATGAACTGCATGCTATAGAAAATATAAAAAAGTATAAATTAAATTGAAAATTATTTATTACTTTATCAAATCGCTATACTTTATGAATCGACTTTTTACATAAAACGTTTGATAACAGCGACTTAGTGCCCCACGATTATGTATCGGATAGTGGATCACGTGTGAATTAAACATACTCAAATCAAGTGCCTACGGTAGGTATTACCAAATTCTGTGCAAGATTAAAACTATAATATTGATTGCATACCTATAATAATCAACACGCTATATAAGCATGATAAGTAGATTCAAAATAATATAGGTATAATCCTATAAACATATTTCGTAATATTTTGAATTCTGCTCATATAAAATTTCAGTATTAGGTAGTCGAAAATTTCTTTTTGTATAAATATTTATAAATGCTTGAGATAAAAATACCCATATAAAGTAACGTTGCGTATATAGCATGAATCGTACACCAAGAATATTCGACCTATCGAATATTAGGTGCCTACTAAACTCTCAAACCAGACAATACGTACCTACGTAGCGTAGGTATCTATTATGAAATGCAAACGATCAATACCTTCCTACCTACTTAATACCTATAGCGTTGTTGGCATTCATTATGAAATATTAAAATAACCCGTTGCAAAGGACAACGAACGACGAGAATCTCTAGAAAAATCTCGAAAAAATGCTCTAGTATGAAGAAAGTTATTGCCAAATACATTTTATCCTAGGAGATAAAAAAAAGATATCAAACTACGCCGAAGCCGAAAAGTCTTACTGTCAAACATTCTGTATTACTTAACTATAGATACTATACCTACATTATTATATTATAGCGGACAAGTTAATGACAAGCGCCATTTTATTGATCGGTAACTCAATGACTAGTCATTTTATGACTCTAACTTACTTAAATTAAGAGTAAAAACCATTTATTTGGTATACTTCAAAAGCTGCAAAACTACAAGTTTGATTTACGAACGGAATTTGAAAAATGTAATTAAAAAATTGTTCCGGTCGGCGCCGAGTCGGCGCGAGAGGGAATGGAGGGTAGCGGGGTGCGACGGGGGGAAGGGAGCCGCGGGGGATGGAAGTTGGTGGAGGTCAGACCGGCGCGTTGCATCGGAATCGTAGAGATGGGAAAAGTGTTTGGAATATTCGAATAACGGATTGTCAAATTTGTCAAACGTCAAGCAATGACTTTTTAGGAACACGATTGGTCGATAGTTTTTTTATCATCATCATTGTCAATGTCAATCATCAATGTCTATACCTTAGAAGGTAAAATAATTACCTCAAAAATTGAGAAATAATTTTTGAGGTGCAACGTTGCGCTGCTTGAAGCATATGCGCGCGGAATTATTTTTATACGAAAACGCACGTTCTGGGAAATTCAATATTCTGAGCCCACAGCACGGAAGGCAGAGCGATTACCGACTAAGCTTTGATGTGAGATAAAATTAATTGTTTCATGTTTAAATAATAAATATGATCCGAACATGACCTCGCTGTGGCACTACAATATTTGTAACTTACTTGACATAATTCAAATTCATTTATTTCTCAAATGTTTTGTTAGTATAATAAGATGCTTTATTGACTCAAGTAGGCAAGGCACTAGGACACATAAAATAAGATAATGAATGAACCAATTTGCATTGTTATTACATGCTAAGCAGATGCCAAATTGGATGATACAATAAACCGGTTTTGCTAATTGTCCCCCCTGTTTAAGGTGGGTTAAACTGGTTCTACTCGTCATACATAACATAATGCTGCTACTATACATGCATTTAAGACAGTGTACAAGAATATTTTGAAAAAAAATTCCCAATGTAGTTATGATGCAAAGTAGTGTGAAGGTGAATAAAATAGGAATGTAGCTGTAATTATTAAGATTATAACCTGAATCTGATGAATATAATATTTTTGTAATATGAAGTGAAAAAATATAACCAAAATCAAATACGCGCAGCGAGAAGAGATTGCAAGAAAATATCGGTACGGTACTTAAGAACTAGGGTGTATTTTTTTAAAATCACATAGTATACGTAAATATTTTTCAACTCAACAAAGATGACTAAAAAGGGCCAGTCGTAACCCACAATATTCTAATAGATAAATTAAATAAGCAAGGTTATCGTATAAACATGAGGCTGTGAATTCGGATTATAAGTAAAGTTCCGGGGTAGGTTAGTTAATGGAGGTTAATGGGAAGTTTAATAATGTCAGTTTCTTTACATTAGTACTTTTTTGTCTTACTAAGCTTGTCAATATTTATGCCTTACAAAAAATAAAGTTAGAAAAAAGAACAAGAATCATCGGTTCTAAGAGCTCAAACGACCTTCCAGTTCCAACAGAAAACGGTTTGGCGCCGCCGCGGCAGAATATTATCAGTGGCCAGCACTAGTGAGGTCAGACGTAACCGGCGGGGCTCCCCTCCCCTCCAGCCCTCCCCGCGGCAGTATATAAGTGTGCCCCCACGCGCGCGCCGCGTCTAACGTTACAGCGCCGCCGTATAGCTCGGTGCCGTCACAATCGCGAACACACGCGCTATCAAATTGTGAAAGTGTTTAGTGACTTGAGTGAGAGTACCGCGCAAGCGAGAACCTCTACAAATCAAGTGGTGAGGAAATTGTTTCGTGAATTCACCAACTAGTGGGGTTCAATGGAAGCGAGGTTCGTGACTTGCCGTAGCGCTCAGCAGATCAAGCCGCCTGAGAAGAGCCTCGCGCCGCCACCGACGGTGAAGGGGCTCTTGTCCCGGTTTGGAAGTCAGGCTCAGGCGTTGTTTGCACCCAAGAAACCCCGTTTTGGATCGTCAGTGGCAATCCACAAGCTCCGCGAAAGCAAGTGGTTTAAACATGATGAACAGAACATTTTGTGCTCGGTTCTCGAGTCAGGATTTATCCTTGAAGTTCGCGCCGAGGACCCCTTGCCTCCAGATTCCACCCTATCTCCGGACTACCATATGTACGCAGTCGCCATGTGGAAGAAGGGTAAAGGTAAGTTTGCGAAAAATTAGTTTTGTTTGTGTATTAATACCTAAAAAGTCGGCATTTATCGGTGTTATTTAGGACGGGCGACAACGAGCGCGCGGTGCGAGCCTCTAGGCGAGACTATGAGACTAATAAAGTCGGCTTGGCGCGCACGGACGCACGTAGCGTCGTCGAGTTCACAATCGCTTGTAAATAAATTATGTAAAACACTCATGTGCAGTAAATGGGAACAGCAGATGAATAATAAATTAACGAGGCGATTAAAGCGCCGGCAAGAATGTTGATTCGAAAGGGCGAAGGCCTTATATAGGATAACAATCTCAAGGATTTCTAACAGGTTTTTGTGAATCACGCCGAAAAAATCAAGATCTATAGCCGATATCTAATATGTAAATTTTTATCGACAGAAAAAACAAAGAACCCGGAACAGATAGACATCTACACGGTTCAACAGAAAGGTGTTAGAAAACGTGTGGTGAAAACCACCATGAGTTCTTTCTGGAAGAAGGATTCTGTAATACGCATTAACAATGTGGACGACAAGCAGGAGACGCCAAACATTGAAAAAGACATCAGGGCCAAGGTAAATAAACGGGAATCAGAAAAATACACACTACGCGTTTCCAATTCCACCATAGTTTTCTCAAACTTCCGCATTAACTTCAAATGGCAGCGTAATAAAATAGAATTACATAATAAAGTATCCCGAAAAATTATTGATAAGCTCATTAACTACTTACAAAAGATCAACAACTTTCGAAACACTTGACTTGGCACACACTATGACATAACAGCACGGCCTTCGTGTAAATCTAGAGATGAAGATAAAGCTAGATTTCAAATAGCTGTCGAGACATTACAACAGTCAAGACCTAAATTGTTCATTGAAATACTCACGTAGACTTACTACACAGATTGAGATTGATTCCAACGACCTCGTTTAAATTGCAAATAAGCATTGTCCCAATTTTAGAGCAGATGTTCGACAATTTGGTCTTGATTCAATTAGGCATCACTTCCTCATCAAATCTCTTGATGTCCTATCCAATGCATGGTTCTAACCTTGAACGGGTTTTATTCTCTATTGAACTTTTAGTGTTCTTTCTTCATAACCGTAGGTTTGCGTCAGAATTGGAAACCTCTCGTTACAGATAGCGAGAGTCGAAAGGCTTTCGTTGTTGGGCAACTGTGGGCACAGTTGAACAGTGGAACGGCTACTAAGGAGCTTCCTACTGATTGCAGCTGGATATGGCAACTAAGTCAAGGTTCGAGAGGAACTGGCACAATACCCTGCACTTCGTCCACTGGTGCCGGTACGGAGAAACTCCACAAGAAGCTCGCATGAGACAGGTAAATATCACACTAGCATAGAAACCGTTAACTTAAAAAATTCTAGAACCCTCCATAGCGGTCCGCGTTCGCGAGTTGCGTTACTGCTCCGGTAATTTACCACGGTTTATTTCCGCTTTATTTACTGACTCGCATTCTTTATCGCTGTGTATTTTTGGTTCTAGAATTGTTTACGTTTTTATCTCATTGAATTGCATGTCGCGTGTCACCGATCGAAGCAAAGCTGCCCTTACAAACACTTTCGAAATCGCGGTAGCGCGTGAGCGTACACACATTGTCATGGCAGTTTTACGTCACTCTATCACACTTTAAGTTATAAAGAATCAGTATCGTTGAGCATTGTTCCATTTGGCTTTGTGTTTGTCTGCCTTTTGTTATTTCACTGTGAACTTTTCTACGGAGGCATTGAAAACTGGGCACATGACGGCGATCATCCATCGTGTTGCATGGGGAACCGTGGGTCGAATACAAACCAGATCGCAAAACGAAGACTTTTGTTACAGATCAGCTTAACGACGTCGAAAACACCCATGATTATCATCTTTTGATGGTAATTTGAGGCGCTTTGGACACTTTCCGCTGGCAACATTTAGTACCGGTGAGGTTTTCAATTATAATGATGTACCGGAATTCAATGTGCCCCACTCTGTGTTCCTTCCAAAACTTTACTAATGCTGTGTGTGTATTTAGCGTGTACATCAGTATAAGTGTCCAAGTTATTTACTGCGAATAATTCAGATAGAAATCAAAATTGTAATCCGCTCGCATCGGTTGTTTTAACTACAAGTCCGTTCACCTTGCCTAATTGGCCGAGACGCATTGCAAAATATTTAGTAACTTCGCATGCGTGTAATTATTTGTGGTGCGATAACAGAACATCTTAATTCACTGGATCGTGTTATAGAAATGTAGGTTCTTCTTACCGAAGTCTACGTCAAATATCTTTAATTCAGTAAAATCACAAGGATAATTTGAAATCGTCTTATAAACTAGTTTTTTTTAATGATAAAAGTAATGGAACAAGCTGATAGCTCACCTGATGTTAAGTGGTAACTTCTGCCTATAACAATGCATTACCTCACAGAGCAAGTCCAATGAGGACGTGCCCTGGAAGGCAATGCACTGCGTCCATCACTCTAGGTGATTCTAGGTGCCAGTTTCTCGCGACTAGAGCCTAGAAGAACAGGCAACAAACTACGTCCTGGTTCGTAGCGCTTTTTCGTTCTAACAAAGATATCTGGAAATTAGATACTGATAATACATTCACTCCCTAGAATAACATTCCTGGCATTTACAACATCGCTTCGATACGGTATTGTTTTTTGTTTATTCCATGACAATGATGGCACACTTTTCTTTAGTTAATTAGAGTTACTACGTGTTATGGGTTCAGTAAGGTTAAATTATTTATTTATTTAAAAAGCAATGAGACAGTGTTTGGCTCACGATTAGTTTTTGGCCTTTGGTTTTTACCAAACCAATGGAATTTTTTAAAATTTAATGTCGCGTTTTAATATTCATTTAGGTATCTGGTATTTAGGTATATTTAGGTCTGTGAAAATACCACATTTCATTTGAATTTTTAACAGCTGTACAAACGTATTTACTACGTAGGCGTCGCGTTTGCTGCATTACATAAAATATAACAATTTCAACAAATTATGTTTTTCATCTACTATTAATGCAAATTTTAGATTTTATGCGTGTTTCTATACTTTGGACTAAAAAACGCTATAATATTATGTGATGTTATGAAATCATACCGACATTGCCGAAATAAAAGATAAACATCGCCTAAAAATATAAACATTGTGTTACAGAAGTCGATATCAGTCTTGTTATTGCTAAACAATCGTAAAATACGTACTAAATATTTTTCCGAACAAAATCTGTGAAAACAGACACACCGCTGAATACTTAAAGTATTCCGTGGTGTATAAGTGTTTCTTTCGATCGAATTTGAATGTGCTTGTCTATGCAAAAGACCAAACACGGTGTAACTATTTGAAGCTTATATCGAGTTTATTAATAGTGTAAGATTTTCTACCAAAGAAGTTGCAAAGTTATAAAAAACTTCATAGAACTTCAAGTCTTCTTCAGTACTCGGTAATTATAATGAAGTAAATTCTTTCCGTACACTCATTTTATTTCCTAACGTGCTAAGTATATAACCAGTTTTTATCAGAAAAAACTAGAAATAGAACAACAGAATAGTGTGACAGGTCTATTTATCGTTACAACACTATTTCTATTGTTGTGTGTACGAAAGGGTTTGATAGGGATGGGACGTATTTTTATCAGTCAAATATTATTTTAGAATGAATATTTTAACTTTGTATGCTTTATGTATTTTATCACCGTTTTTATCATTATCGCAAAGTATATCAGCATTTATATTTTAATTTAACACTTTTATATGTTGAGTGCATGAAAATATTCTGTTATCTATTAAACTGATATCGTTTCGTGCAATTTGTAAAGACAAAAGTACAGAATGCGTTCACCTTGAAGAATTATCATTTGTATAACAATACGTGACTAAGCGACCTCAAAACTACAGATACAACTATGAGGCCGTGACTTTACGCGTATGTATTCACGCTCCACATAGACTTTTCGTCACGTACGTGTCTTACTAACATTGGATTTGTGATAACTTTGATTTCACATCAAAAAAAAAGTAAACGCATTGTTATTGATTACTATTTGATAGGTTGGTAAGAATATTGGCAACGCAAAACTAACGTTTCAATTGTTTGTTACAGATAAGCGAGTCGCTGAAATGGGGCAACATTGGCATGAGTATGGGCGTAATGTTAGTCAGCCAGAACCAAGCCCGCGAGAAGGCTCGGTCAGTCTGAGTGTGGCAATCCAGTGGACATCATTCCGCTGGATATTCATGCTTATGCTTTTGGCGGCCATCGTCCAACATCGACCATGTCTAAACATTCTTTTTTTTTGAATGTTCGAATAAAAGATTTGAGTTTCGGTCAGACGTTTCGGGATTCATCACCCCAGCTCTATTTATAGTTCCTTTATTAATTTTCTTGTATATTTTTTTTATAAGTACTTTGTTCTTTTGTATCTTGAAATTCTTATCACTTATACTATTTATATCTTGTTATTTTATAATTGAACAGATTAAACAATTCATTACCTACAGACGCTGCTATTCGCTTTATATACATTTGACATGTAATTGTGATGTAAGGATACTCGGAAGGAGATTAATGCATTACATTTTGAACAAAATTGTAAAATGTTACAAACATTCCTTATATTAGAAAAGACGCCCCCAAGGCTCATATTTTAAACTCTTTCTACTTTTAAGTAACTCGATATTACATAAGTAAGGCGGTTATTGTGAAATCTTGTATTGATGTTCTGAGTGGCACCTAGTCTTGCAAGTATTTCCGTTTTTTTCTGATAATATAAGACTGTTTTTTTGATTTTCTGTGAAAATTATTTATGGACTGCGAAAATTTATTTTCGATTGAAACTCTATGTTTCGTGGTCTGATTCAATGTAAATGTATTGATGTTATTTGACTCCAAATGGGGTGTTTTAAAGTATTTTATGAAGTAATGAACGATCTATCGACCTAAATAAAAATGTATGAGACAGAAAATATTTTGACTGTTGTGAAATTCGTACACGAGTAAGTTTTAATGTTCTATTTATAATAAAGCATTTTTAATAAAATTAAATATATGATGACATTATAAAATTACTTTTATTTAACCTTTCCAAATCACCTATAGATTCACCTATAAATAAATCCAAGTTTTATAGGCTTATCTCTAAGTCTGGCTTTAATTTCAAAGTATACTCTTTTACTAATCGATTATTAATCAAGTTTTTGTTTTGAATTCAACCAGTGCAAGTAAAGTCGGGTAGATCAACTAGTCAATTACTAACTGTACATAATGAGAATATAATCGTAGCCGCCCAAAGTTACCACCAAGTTTAAATAACACAAATGTAAAGTCAAAGGTTGACAAACATATTTATTGAGAAACGGAACGATAAGGGGAAATAACTACTGACGTTTCAGTTGATAAGTTTTATTGAAGAACTATTTATATCACTAATTATAAAACAAGTATTGTACAATGTTAAATAACATGATACTAACAATAACTATTACGCATTTGAAAAGGGGAAATAAACGAAATTAGTTAAAAAGGGTGGATTGTATGAAAAGTAATAAGAAAGAGTGAAATAATGATAGAAATTTTGAAAATCAATACACATTTGTTTCGTAAAACACCAAAAGTACTTACTTTGAACTGGAGAATATATGCAACTCTCTAGAATAAATAATAAATAAATAGCTTTGGATATTTCACACAAAGATTGCTGATAGAATACTTATATACTTTCATTTTGTAAATACATATACTTACTTATAGTACATAGTAACACCCAGCCATAGAACAAACATCTATGTTTGCCACACAAATGCTTCTTCTCAGTGGGGATCGAACCCACGTCCCACAGCACGGAAGGCATAGTTATTACCGACTGAGCTGCCTGTCAAGTAGTTTAGAGACAGGAAGATGAAGTACCACTTTTACTTTGAGCTTGGTATTCCTCCGGGCAGTGCCTTGGGTCCCATTTTCTTCTCAACTTACAAAACAGACAAAATTCACGCTAAACCAAAACATTTTAATTCTACTACTAACCTCTCTCAGTAGTCCGAATAGCATGTCAGTGGAGAGCGATCTCTCGTGAGCTTCATCCATGATAACAGCGCAGTATTGTTCCAAGTCCGGTTCGCGCAGGCCTTCGCGCAGTAGAATACCGTCAGTCATGTACTTTATGACTGTATTCGGTGAGGTGCAGTCCTCGAAACGTATCGCGTAACCCACTTCTTCGCCTGGCAGAGATTGAAACATTATACTGGGTAAGCAAGCAAGCTCGTATGAGTTAGGTTACTCTGGTGACGGAGTTTTTAGGCCGCTTTAAGGCCTCCGTCGTGGCTTAACGACTGCTAGAGCCGGGACCGACAGTTTAACGTGCCTTCCGAAGCACGGAATGAATAAATATGTGATGAAACCCCTCTCGAAAACGAATGGGGGTAGAAGTAGGTACCCATCAATATAAACATCATTTTCTATGGAACTCTAAATAAGAAATAATATAAATATTCTTGGACATATCACACAACACTGTTTAGTCCCAAACTAAGCAAAGCTTGTACTATGGGAACTAGATTGCTGATAGAATACTTATATACATGTTTTTTTTGTAAATACATAGTTATACCTAGACATCAAACAAACATCTATGTTTGCCACACACAAATGTTTGTTCTCAGTAAGGATCGAACTCACGACCCACAGAACGGAGGGCAGAGCTTATACCAACTGAGCTATGACGTACGACTACTTTTTCTAGAGTTTTTCACAAAAATATATTGAATAATACCTAATTTGCATCCCATTTCGTCGGAGACACGTTTAGCGACCGACATGGCGGCCACACGTCTCGGCTGCGTACATCCGATCATACCGAGCCGACTGTAGCCTTCCTCGTGTAAGTACTGCGTTAGTTGGGTGGTCTTGCCGCTGCCGGTCTCACCTGGAATACAATATGCTTTAGAGATGTTGTACGATCGGTCCATAACCTAAAAGTCACGCAGCAAGGCTATGGTTAGCTACGCTCGGAGTTTCTTAAAGGCTAGAATCCGAAACGAGGTTATCCAACCAAGATTACAAGGATTATCCAGTTGAAATATGGAGCGATGACCTTGAAATTGTAGCTGGCAAACTGAATAAGAAGAGCTGAAGTACGTAAGACTCAGTGGTACGTGTTGGGAGACCTACGTCCATCAGTGGACTGATATATAACCGTACGTCTCCATTGCAAAGCATCCACAACTCTGTGAAGATATCGCTTTCCGTTTCCACCGCCATACCTTGTGCATGTTTAACATTTTGAATCTTGTGCAGATGGTTTTAAGGATTTTCTTGATTGTAAAAACAAATCGTTTGTAAGGATTGTGCTGTAAAGGTTTTATTGTGAATGTTTTTAGTCGAAACACGCTGTTATACCAGCGTTGTAGCATGCTATGCTACTACAACATATTATGCTGAGTGACGACCTATTTTGTCGTCATATATTCCTATTTTTATTTCATATCTTTTTTTATACAATATAGGCAACCGTTTGACCACAATCTCACCTGATGTTAAGCAATGACCCTGGTCGACGATGTAGCACGGTTACCTAGAACTTACCTATTCACTCTACTCTTGAAAACTTCCAAATTATAGTCATTCGGGAACACAGACGCCGGCAACGGGTTCCATCTTGCTGTACGTAATCTTTGCTGTACTTAATGATTAAGTTTCTTTTTATGGCAAAAAATAAACTTTTTCTATTCTATTCTGTAACGGTTAATGATGATATATAGTAAAAACTTACCAACAATAATAACGACGTTATTTTCCCGTATAACCTGCATAAGTTCTTCCCTGACCGCGAAGGCGGGTAGAAACCGCCTTTGCTCCCCGATCGTTTTCTTGTTCACGAAGTCTGATTTCGATTTAGGCTCAGACGCCGCTTCTGTAAAAATAAAATAATCCTATTAATATTCTTGTAGCGCCATCTATCTCGCTACATGAGAACTATCCTAGATCGCGCAAACGAAGTTATCACGGAGTTTGAACGTAAGTAATACTACCGAATACCATCCATTGGTCCTCGGAGCCCGAGCCAAAGGTCGCTCGGCGTGGAAGATCTTCCCTTTTCGTAGGAGGACACATATCCTACAATGTTCTCCTCAATTGTAAACGCGAAAGTGCGTATGGATGTATGGATGTTTGTTACTCTTTCACGCAAAAAAAAAAACTACTGATCCGACTTAGATGAAACTTGGAATATACAGGGCGTCCCACGGCTATGCCCATGCCGCTGCCGGCATGAATGCCGCGATTAATTCCGGAATTATTGCCACAGCAACATCGCCAAGTTCATGCCCCCTTGGTGAGAATAAACGCGATGTTGCTGTGGCAATAAGTCCGCGGCATGAATGGCATAGTGTGAACGCGGTATTAAATAATGTAGATAGAACATTTTACTGAAATAAGACTTTATTTTGATTTTAAACGGCATAGCCGTGGGACGCCCTGTATATTGTCCGTGACCTGGATTAACACATAGGCTACTTTTTATCCAGGAAAATCAACGGGATCCAAGAGGGCCGCGAACGAAGTCGTGGGTGAAAGCTAGTTTAAGGCAATTTAATGTTGTAGATGAGATAATAGATGGTAGACTAACCTTTATCCAAGTGCTCAGCGTATTTGTAAGCCTGCTTTGTGGGACCATCCTCTATTTCTTCTTGTTCCTTCTGTATACCCATGATGTTACCTGAAATTTTACAATGGATAACGTTTATTATATTATGTAGTTACAAAACAGGTGAATTTAACTAATTTAGATGACCACTGGAGATAGTGTAAGGTCCTAATAGATAGATAGATAGATAGATAATATGTTTATTTGTCACTAAAACACACACACATCAAAGTTAACAACATAAACAGAACTAAAACTCAAATAATAGAAACTTTTTTACGATTCAATTAAATATTTCCACCTACTTCTTAATATCTGGTAGGTTTGTCATGATTACGTTGTGGTAGGTATTATCATAAGTACCTATGTAGTAACTTGCACATGGTTTTTTTTTTAACTTTTTGAACCAAATAAACGATTTGGAACTAAATAGGCTTAGAAGTAGTTTGATGGACAAGAACAAAAATAGTCCTTTTTTTTAAATCTGTAAATGACTATGGCAAGTAGTGGACTTCTACAGGCTAATATGATGATGATGATAAAGTTAAAACACAGATTTTTTTATAATTACAACCAAATTACAATCACTCCCTTTCCCAATGGTGGGATGAAAAACAATATCATGTATTTTATTTGAAATGAAAAGCTTATTCCAGAAACTAGTATCTCTATTGGAAATAATAAAGAAAACTTACCAATTTTAGTTCCTTCAAGTTTCCAATGTTTTTTCTGCGCTTTGCGTCTCTCCTTCTGTTCCCTGAACGCTTTCACTAGAGCTGAGCCTTTGCGTGCGTTTATCGCCATATCTGCTGTCGGATCTTTTACCTAAAAGCAATGTATTTACAGTTCATTTTGCTGTGCTATAACTATTAAGCCGTCGTACCTATTTCTGTTTGCACAGTGTAGCTCGCATTGCTGTTTAGGTTTGAAGGGTATGGGTGCCGGTTCTATTACAGGCACATGAGACGGTCCTGCGTTTTAGAGTGATGGACGCAGTGCAATACCTCACATAGCACGTCCTCAGTGGCTGTGTGCTGTGATAATGCTTTGTTATAGAGGTAACTGCTATACATCAGGTGGTATAAAGTTGCCCTCCTACCAACTTATTTATTTTAAAATTTCACACAAACATGTAGTACTAGGAGGGCTTAATGCTAAGAGTATTGTCTACCAGTCTTCCTGGGCGTGCAGAAAGATGGTGTGGCGTGTTTTTATAGGTGCTAAACAAGTTGTAGCTAAAATTTATAGCTTATAATAGAAATGTACATATTTTTTTTATTTTTTTTATATCTTTTTAAGTGTGCATATTTACTAAAGTATTAAAATACTTACAGGTATAACTGGTTCGGGCTGCTTCGTGAATACAATTCTACCATCGAGGAAGGGAGGTACAATGTTGTGGACCAATAGATGAACTCTGTCTACACTTTCCTGGAAAAATAAACAAGTTTCATCATCAGCATATCACCCTGAAGAATACTACTACATAGGCCTCTTTTTGATTTCCAGCATAGGACTATTTTGGCACTTTCAGTGATTTATGCAATATCATCGGTGCATTAGATCAGAAGCCTTTATATGCTCGACGATAAATATTTTGAATCACAAGCCCATATGCTGATTTACTGTTCAAACACTGGTACACAAGTTTTGATGGAAAAATCCACCATTTTCTCTTCAAAACAAACGACAGCCGACTTGATTGATATTATTTCTTCAAATATCTCACTTTCTTGACACTGGCAAAATTGTCTGTCAAAATCACAGACAGAGGCCATAAATAGAAGCAGAGGAATAATAAATAACTAAAAAATGATCAATCTTACCTCATCCAAATCATTGTTAACATTGATAGAGTGTACAACACCACTTGTGAGCATTCTGTTTCGCTCCCACAGCTCGTTGTCCTTGTCTATCTGCTGACGTTGCGCTGACACTTTGCGATTGCGTCGTTTTTCGATTTGTTCTTCTTTCTTCGCGACGTATTCTGCGCTCGCGCCGCGGAATGGATCCGATTCGTCTGCTTCACCTGTTTGTAAACGTAAGTATGAGTAAGTGGCCTAAGTCGTAGCCTATCCACTTTTAGAGTTGGGACAGAAAATTTTATTAGCTTGTAAGAAAAGTTTGAAAACCTTTAATATAAAATTGAGTGTAAGCATTTTCCATCTTTTACCTACCTACTTATAGGAGTGCTGCGGAATCGAACCTGCATCTACCTCAGCCAGGCAATGCCACTTGGCCACTCAGAGATTATATAGAATAATTGATCTAAATTCTACATTATAGTCTACATTAGTTCTAGAATTTCGTATGACCTGTTGACCTAAACAGGCCTGGTTTTGACAAATAATTAAAAAAAAAATGACTTAGTTTCTCCTGTGTGCTTTTACTTAAATTCGTATAGAGTTGATTTCGATAGTATTTAGAAAAGTAATAATTACCTTCGCCCATATTGTACCATTCTCTGTCTAGTTTTTTCTCTGCCTCCTCCCATTCCGGATCGTCAATATCCACTCCACGGCGTGAACTTGCAAATCTGTGAAGATATTATACTGAGCAACAAAGAAACAAACACGGAACAGAATTGAACTTCTAATATAATCCTAGTAATATTATAAACGCGAAAGTTTGTAAGGATGTATGGATGTATGTATGTTTGTTCCTCTTTCACGCAAAAACTACTGATCCAATTAGGATGAAACTTGGTTTACTAGGTGGACATAGGTTACTTTTTATCCTGGAAAATCAACAGGATCCAACGAAACGCGGACCAAGTCGCGGGCGGAAGCTAGTGATCAATAATGACTTACTTATGAGGTGAAGCTCTCGGTGTGAACTCATACGGTCTCCCTTTACTATCCTTCATAGGTCTTCCGCCTCTATGATCTCTTGGCAGTGGAGTGGGGAAGTCCCAACTGGACTTGCGGACAGTAGATTTGGGGTCATCATCATCATCATCCCAGGCTGTCTTGTCAGTTGGTTTCAGGGCTTTTAAGCTGAAAGGTAAAGGTTAAATTGTAGGAAGTGGAATTGTGTTAATGAGAAAATACTGCGGTAATCATTGTACTGATTCAAATTGATATTTGTGGTTTTGAATAAAGAGTATGGGTGTATGTATTTGGATCAGATGTTAATAATAGTACGTCACTCAAATTTAAACACCACTTAAAATTGCTGAGCCTCTGTTTGACATTACTCGTTTGTAAGAGATGGCAATACTTTAAGCATGAACTTAATATAAGTAGCGTTTGAGTATTCGGTCATAAGTTGGTTATTAGTTAAACTGAGCTGTGATCCGTTTTGGCTCACGCATGCACCAGCACGACCACGCCAGGTTAACTTGTTCATTATTTGTAATAGGGAAATGTTGTAAAATTATGTTGTTTCTATGTTGTTTTTTTGTTGTGCTGTTATGTATGTATAGTGTGTCCAAAATAAATGTCTTTTCTTTCTCTTAAATAAAACAGTGCTTAAATTTATTATGTAAATTGATTTGTGTGTTACAGTAACAAAAGAACTTTCTATCTAGATCTAAACATTTCAACAGTGTGTGACGTAGACATAACAGGGAAAGCTAAACTAATAAATATGTAAATAAAAAAACTAGCAAATCACCTGGGAGTTCTAGGTTCATCCTTGAACCGTGGTTCATAATAGCTCCTCCTCGAGCTATCTCTGC
Source organism: Eulithis prunata (assembly GCA_918843925.1). NCBI lineage: Eukaryota > Metazoa > Arthropoda > Insecta > Lepidoptera > Geometridae > Eulithis > Eulithis prunata. The sequence goes on along the minus strand of OU974019.1, from coordinate 1,078,937 downwards.
TTCTGTCACTTCGATCTGATCTGTCACTTCTGTCATCTCTCTGTCTCCTGTCAGACTTCTCTTTTCGGTCACGTTCCGTACTCCGGTCTTTTCTGCGGACATCATCGTACTTTCTGTCCTTATCTCTTTCCCGTCGGTCGTAGCGACGGTAATGAGGGTTGTCTTCTTCTTCTTTAGCGCGAGCCTCTTTTTCCTCTTTTGTGGAGTTGTGGACTCCTTTCTTTTCTTTTTCTGATCTGAAAGTAAATATAACATGACGTATTATAACAACTTATTGTTAGCATTAGCACTGACTCTGGTAATGTCTTCTTACAAAGATGATGACCACACTGACCTAACAGCAAAACCTACTTGTAATTATATAAATAAGTACCTAAAACTAGTAGTTATTAAAAATTATGTTATCTACTCTTAAGGATAAATTTAACAGTTCTATAGTAAATACGCCATAATGAGAATCTACAGCTAAGCCTAAACCAAATAATGAAGCAGTTTTTGAAACAAATGCTATATGCACTTGGCACCAAAACAATAATAATTACCGAGCCAGTCTCTCCAAAATCCTTTGCCGAGCTTGTTCTGATATCCCGCCAGTATAAGTCGGCGTCTCTTCATTATGCTTCCTGTATTTTCGTTCTTTCGCGCCAGAAGACTCAGCACTTGTTTCACCTTCTTCATCGTCAGCGTTTTGGAAGGATATCAGCCTGTTTTGCTTGCGTTTCTCAGCAGCTAGCTTATCAAGGCCAAGTAGAGAAGGTTTTGCGAACGGGAACTCTCCAGGAGTTTCCTTCTTTTTGATGATCAGCCCGCCAGAAGCGTCTCCTGATGATCCCTCCAAACGATGCAAGCTTTCATCGCCGTCCGCCATCGCGGATACACTTCAATGTTCGAAAAACGAACGATCAACTATTCCACTGTGAATTCATTGATGTTTCAGTAATTTTAGTGCAGTTTTACCTATAAAACAATACGAATACAATAAAAACAAAGCAAAGTAATGAATGTACTACATGCAGAGCATCATCCGCTGCGTTGACAAGTGACAATGACAATATGACAACACCAGAATGACAGATTTTTGAAATGACAATAACAGAAGACTTGACTTAATTCTCAATCTGACATAACATTCAAGCAGTCACTGTCAAAGCTAATGATCAGTGCTGCCATTCTTAAAAAATTATTTCATTTTCACCATGGTATATTTTCACTACACCTACCTACACCCAAGCATTATTGTTCATCTATTCATCAATAGATGGCTCTTTTTATTTGGACTTTTATTTTCTACTTCTACTTCAATTTTCAATTTAGTCAGTTCCAGAATCATTACAATAAATAAGGTATTCATATAGGTAGGAAGGAACCTACTTAAAGCTCACGTCTAACTTTGTATGGGGTACCTAACCTAGGTAGGTAAACTTCTTAAATAAAATAACTAATTATGTAAGTAGGTACCTAAGTTTTAAAAATTTAGAGAGTCAGAACTTTCCTTATTATAATTTTGTAGGAAAAAAAATATCTCGTTTATTAGGCACCGGTACTTACCTGTAAACTTTTTTTTCACAAGTAACCTAAGTACCGTGCGTAGAGCTGCTACGACGACGTAGAGGTGTTAAGTCCAGCAGTGAATTTTTACTACAGACAGGATGTACTTCTAATCTAGTGTTGATGATGATTGCCAATGGTAATAATCAAAGAAGGTACCTACCGATGAAGTACCTACTACTTCAAGCGCTTTATACCACCCGTAGATATAATGAAAAAAAGAGGCAGCCTTGTAATCTAAGAACTGGAGGGATATGGGAGAGCCCTTTGCCAAGCAGTGATGTGGGAAAGTATGGGTTCATAAAAAAAGCTATCATCTGAGATGCAGATGACCCTGATAATGACCACAAAATCTCAATTATTATTGAAGAATCTTTCATCAGTTCAAAAATAGAGCAGTGTGTGATCAACAGCTGGCGAGAATACGCGCGTTTATTATCAAATGGTTTTCCGCGTTCACAGTGTTCGAAAATCGAAATGATTTTTTTCTAATTCGTGCATCTTCGGCCAGTTACTTTGTTCATAGTTTTTTTTTTTTAAGTCCATTCCATACTTTGAGATGACTTAGTATGTACTACGTATAGAAAAGTGTTTGTTTGTTATAAAGAGCTTCTTTTGAAAATGGCTGACATTGAATTAAATCAGGAAAAGGATGTCAAAGTTGCAGGTTTGTGTTTATTTATTTTAATCTCAAAGTAAGTACCTACCAACCGCACGAGTCCAAAGTGGATACGGGACTTAATACCTATATGTGAATAGTAGGTAGGTACCTATAAGTGATATGGGATGGTCGTGAGTTTGAATCCCCTCCATTCATAACTTTAAGAAATTAAAAATATTCATTGTGTCATCATTTTGAAATATGAAGCTCTAAATACTTTGATCAATAACCATTTCCCAAAATTCTTGGCATCGATTTGAGTCAATCCATTTATCATTTTCGCTTTCATCGATATATTGATTTCGTGTTCTGTAAAATTAGATAAGTATATTGGACAGATGATGCGTTTCCGGTTTTAGGCACAGAATATAAGATAGTAGGTAAGTTGGTATGTAATGCCAGTATTATATGATATTCTGTGGTAATGCTATCAATATTTTCTGAAGGTGGCTAAATTTGCTGTAGTTTTTAGAGTTATTTGGATGGTCTCTACGACGTAGCAAAGTCGTAGCAACTGTCGTAGAGCTCATTCTACAAATAAAAGGTGTAGGTAGAGTATAAAAGCCTCTATGGAAACCTAATAGCTTTGCTTAGTTTGGGACTAGAAGGCGTTGTGTTAAGTGTCCGTGCATATTTATTTATTTATTATTATTAATAATAAATAGTACCTACTAACACTTTCTTGCATTGATTGGCGTTTATTCAAGGGACAAGTTGTTATATTCTGTATTGGGAAAATGGTATAGGAAGATACTGGGTAAGTAGGTATGTAAATAAAATGTAGAGTATGATATTGCAAAAAATAAACAGAAACATATAAATGGTCGATGAGTACGAAAGATAATAGGGTGATCGACATTTTCAGTGTAAACCAAAATTTAAATTTTACATAAATTCAATTTTGTTTTGTTTTGTTTTGTACGTGGGCTGAATTTACTGGGCGTTTGAGACAAATGGTTATTTTGTTGGGTTGACCGAACATTAACATCGAGCATTTAGGTACCTACCTACTTTTGTTGTTGCTAAACAAAAATACCTACCTATTTAGTAGGAAAAGTACCTACCTACATACTTTTCCTACTAAATGGATGGGTATTATAGTCTTTTTTATAAATAAATAGATGTAGGTCCGTACCAATTACCTACGTGCGTACCTACAGTAGGTAATTTATTTATTTTTTTGGAGAACCAACAGCTTTTAAGTAATTACCTATTTGAATAGGTGAGCACTTATTTAACTTTAGAGAGCCAATTAGAGGTTCTCACGTTAAAAAAAAATCTATAAGTTAATAAAGTTAAAACCATACATAGGTACTCAGTTAGACCAAATTAGTGGTTACCAACCAATATTATTTTCATCCCACCATCTCGGAAAGAGTATTTTTAATCTTCAATATCTGAGTGGAAAAGCCGTTTTTATTCTCTAGAGGATAAAGTAGATTGAATTTAGAACATCGTGTGCACTAAGTTTGTGAATTAAAAAAAACATTAAACCTATTTACTGCTACCTCTATGGTGCCGAATATATCATACAACTTTTTTTTAATTTGTTAAAAACTCAGACTCGGAACCTTCTTGGTGTTCTTTTTTCAATTTGCGTTTTTTGCATTTAGTCATTTCCTCGCTGAGGTGGAATGAAAAGTTACGTGTTGCACTCGAGTGCAAAGATTTTTCACCTCGTGCTCTTTTGATTCCCTCGCTAACGCTCAGGATTCTAATTTTGAATCACTCGCTACGCTCGTGATTCAATTTTAGAATCCTTCGATTGCTCGGTCATCAAAATTGAACACGCGGTTAAAAAGCAACTTTGCACTCTTGTATAACAAATAACTATTTTAAATCCGAATAAAGACGAAAATGCTTATAAAACACTGAAATGATCCACTCTTATTTAGAATGTGATTAGGTATAATACCGAGAGCTTTGATGTAACTAAGGATATACCTACTTACACAGCCGTAGGTATTACTACGTAGTAGAGGTAAGTACGAGTAGGTAAACAGAAGCCCAGACTTCAAACGAATGTTGACACGCTGCGAGCGTTTGAACTTGATTTATTTCACTCAGAACTCTACTTTATTATACAAATTAGATTGGCGATTTTGCGTCGATTTTTAGGGCAGATCTGGTTTTAATAAAAACTTTATAGTTAGTATTTGTAGACAGGGATTAGGATAAGTAGGATGAAACGGGAAGCCATATTGTGTGAGCGGAGTTATGTCAGTCGCTTCGTCGCTTGTGTGACGTAAATTCTGGGGCCTTCCGTGATCGTCTGTCGCGCGGTTGATGCGTTGGATTAGCCCAATCAGTGATGTTTTTAACCCAGTGTCCATGTGGTGGCTCCAGGATTTTGGGTTGGGAAGGCTATTACTATTAGGGTTTTCTCTGGCACTTTCTGGCCCACCATTTGCAAAACCTGGAGCTTTTGGCGGAGGCTTGGAATTTTTATCCAAGCCTCCCACAAAAAACTGTCTGTTTAATTTGACGGATAATTCAAGGCCGATTCCCGCGACCTCCCGTTAAAAATTCCCGAATATCAGCCGTTGACATTTTTCGTACAAACAAATCGGTGTGAGTTACAAGAATAACATCGTTCAAGTTCAATCCGAAGAGACACTTGGCGGTGTGCCAGACGCGACGGTTCCTATTGAAAAACTGGACAGGAACTGCGCCTCCTTCTGCCAACGACGAGAAAGTAAGCAGTCTTTTCCGAAGTCTAGGATCGAAGCCCGGGGTTTACATCTGATACCAGGATCCATCCACAGTTCCAATCCGGATCCATAGATTTTGACAGAAGTCCTGTAATTTTTCAGTACAAAATTCAGAAACTAAATCTGACAAAATTCGAATCCAATCTGGAACGGCGGTGGTCGAGAGTAGCCCTCCAGATAGAATTAGAAACCAATCACAAAATGTTTTGTCATCGGATTTCGGGATCGGATTCCAAGCGAACCGTTTACTTACTTAGCCTTGTTTTGTTTTGTGAATATATTTAATTATGTAGAAAAATAGTGTTCGTCAAACTATTTTTCTGCAATTATTATGAGTGACTGACTTCTTCCAAATTGAAATTGAAAATCGAAACTCAGCAATAATATGCCTATTTTATTTAATTAAATACGCGATGATAAAACCAGTAATTAATTATAAATTTTAAATAAATACACAAACCACAAAGTTGAATAAACTGTAAGGAAAATACAAAGGTTCCATCTTATTTTTAAAAACATAGCATATTTATTGTAACAGAAAGAAATAAGTATTACAATTTGTGGCATTAAAAATAATTGCGACGATGATGGAATAATAGTTTGAATTCAAAAATATTTATTTTCAACAACAATAAACAGAACTATTATTATTTTTTCATCCCACCATCTCGGAAAGAGTATTTTTAATCTTCAATATCTGAGTGGAAAAGCCGTTTTTATTCTCTAGAGGATAAAGTAAATTGAATTTAGAACATCGTGTGCACTAAGTTTGTGAATTAAAAAAAACAATAAACCTATTTACTGCTACCTCTATGGTGCCGAATATATCATACAACTTTTTTTTAATTTGTTAAAAACTCAGACTCGGAACCTTCTTGGTGTTCTTTTTTCAATTTGCTTTTTTTTGCATTTAGTCATTTCCTCGCTGAGGTGGAATGAAAAGTTACGTGTTGCACTCGAGTGCAAAGATTTTTCACCTCGTGCTCTTTTGATTCCCTCGCTAACGCTCAGGATTCTAATTTTGAATCACTCGCTGCGCTCGTGATTCAATTTTAGAATCCTTCGATTGCTCGGTCATCAAAATTGAACACGCGGTTAAAAAGCAACTTTGCACTCTTGTATAACAAATAACTATTATTACCATTTTGCGAGAAATTGTGTCAGCGTCTGCTTTATCACGGGAACCCATACTGACCAACATTATGATGGAAAATAATAATGAGTAAATACTATACGGGTAGAAAAATAAAACCCGTCTCCCGTAAACTTTTTCCCAATGCATCACTCCGTATGATAATAGCAGTAAATAATAGCAGTGGTAATAATAGCAGTAAATGTTTTTTGTCTTATAATATATATATGCATGTACCTACTTACCTAAATATCATAAAAAAAATGCAAAAAACTATTATTGTGTGTCTAAACCAAATCCTGAGTGCCCTGGGGGTCAATCGCGCTAAGTTGTAACAGCTCACCAGTTACTGTTACTGTTACGTTATGGACGATTTACACTGTGAATCAATCTAGTTGAAAGAACTCCTGGGAGTCAATCTCTCTGAAACACTGTGAAAATCGGCCATAACGTAACAGTAACAGTAACTGGTGAGCTGTTACAACTTAGCGCGATTGACCCCCTGACTCGGCAAACTTTGGCTGACTACTGACTAGTAGGTCACAGATCATGCAGTACTATACCACATATCATTATAATACTATACCTACCAACCAATTCTAGATAAACGTGAGATAAACTCATTTACCTAAGCTACTTATGGGTTTTACGAGAATGTACCTAACAGCACAGATAAATAATACTAGCAAGCAGCTGGCAGTAAGTAAACTAAACATGCTTCCAATGTACCTATGACTATCACGCGGTGCTGAAAATACGCGATAGTGTAGTTCAACGTACGAAGTTCTAAAGTAACGAGTAGGTACACCACGTACATCACAGCTTTATATGCAAACTATCCTAGAAGTACTTATACACTGGAAACTTAGCAAGTTTTCGCTCAGACTGTCCATAAAACGGTCAAGTTCTTGTGAGACTATAAAAGTAAAGGTTTGCGTTCACTGTATCGGACCGTACACTCTGTATTTTAACTAAATTAATTAAATCTACATTCCAGTAGTCTATTCCACTTCTACGGGCGAATCCCAGAACATTTTTATGTAAAAAAAAAATCACTGAACATATTATACATCTTGACTTGATTTCTTAAAAAGTACCTAGGTACCTACATAAAATGTATAAAAAGTATTTTATTCGCATCTGCGTAGTCTTGAAAAAGTCACATTGAAATCGAGAGATGACATTTTCGAAATAAGTACAGTTTACTAGTGCGAATGTTATTATATCAGCTTTTCTAAAATCGTATACTTATGAGAAATGTTTGCCTAGCAAGTGTTCGCACTTTTAGGTCTAAAAATATTAGAGAAATCCTTCCATTGTTACGCTGAAATTATTATTCTTTGAGGTTATTCTATTCACGATCCTTTCCCATGAATAAGACTTTACTCGCACTAAGTACGGTCATGATCTTTTTTCTTGAGTTCCCGAAATGCGGTCCACATCATTGCAAAAATTCAAAAGGCGTTTAGATTTTAATGTCTGCTGAAGATATCTCACAATTATTACTGAGATATTTCTAATCTTACAGCAAAGAAAATATTTTTTCCTGCAAAAAAATATAGTAGAAAATAGTACCTAACTAAAACTGATAAAGTTCAGGCTGCCTGAAAGATTGCTTTAGAGAACAAACGCCATAGCGATCTGTATTACCGCGTTCACACTATGCCATTGCCGCTGCCGGCATGAATGCCGCGATTAATACCGGAATGATTGCCACAGCAACATCGCCTTTATTCCTTTACCGCGTTCACACATGCCCATGCCACTGCCCGAATTATTGCCGCGATTAATTCCGGAATTATTGCCACAGCAACATCGCCAAGTTCATGCCCTAGCTCTTTGGTGAGAATAAAGGCGATGTTGCTGTGGCAATAATTCCGGAATTAATCGCGGCATTCATGCCGGGCATAGTGTGCACGCGCTATATTAAAGACCGCTTGTAGCTCTAAAAGAGTTGTCCATACCCTCGCTACATCACGACCAACGTTTCTCAGGAACTGTCTTCAACCAGTCGACCTAACAACTGGGGTCAATTGCCACTAGTACTTATTGAACCAGTCTGCATTGTAGATGGGTTGTAGGTATCAATTATTATGGTATCGACCAAGCTAAGCAATTAAATGTGGTAAAGTAATTTAGCACTGAAAAAAAAGTACTGGAAGATGAACATTGCCAAAGTTTACTGATACTTGGGTATTTATGGGTAGTTTATCGAAACTAAAACTTATAAGCCTAACAAAATCCTGCTGTGCACAACTCACAAATGGTAGTAACCGATGTAAAACCCTGACATCTTCTATCCACCCATATTGGCAATAAATGAAACGAATTATGAATTATTATGAATTATGAACAAATTAAAAAGATCCTAAAGAAGCGTCCTTTTGCTTAGTACGCACAACCAACAAGACACTGGTGTCTGGCATTTATACAAAGCATTAGGGTAATTGTTTTCTGAATAATGGATTTGCTTTGCCTTATACAGATATTTAAGATTTTTTGAAGTTACTGCGTTGTTCATTCTTCAGTTACTTTTGATAATGCGCATAACTGAGAAGATTTTTCCATTTGAATACTTTCTAGACAGACATTACGTTCAATAGAAAAACTTCTACAGTACCTAAGTTTTTATGTTAAGCTCTAATACTTAGCGTTTATATTGAAACTTTTATTCTAAGAAGCAAAACTGCTAGAGCAAAATAATACTTGAGTTACCTACTTGAATTCGATATGGGTGATGTAGTATCAAATAAAGTCTGCAGGTCTTGCAGCGTCAGCACTGGATGAGAAGAGCCGAAGATCAGACACAGTAGCACATTTTGCGAGAAACCTACGTCAAGCACTGATAATGTTGGTGGTTATGACAATGCTAAAAAAAAGTATCCAAAGCTAAACCATGATATTGACCTTGGCTACCTAATTTCTAAAGTAGCTATCAGTAAAACAAAAACTTACTTAACTAAACCACCTAAACTGTTCACTCATGTTCTCTCCGGTCCTCGTAGACTCTGATATGAAGTATTATGACTCGATTATGCACAATCTAGTCATAGTCATAATACTTCATCGAGCGCACAGCGGCACTTTCCACCCCTATCAGGTCTCAGACAATTTAACTGTCTGACCCGTCGGCTAAATGCTTATCTTGGCTATCTTCACTATATCATCATAACAGCATTCAGATGCACGCTACTGTTCAGTTCAACCAAAATACTTTCAAACTGAAAGTCCGGTAATATGCGATTAGCCAAATAGCTCTAAAAATTACATACAATTTTCAGTTTGAATAAAATTTATAAGAAAAGTAATATTTGTGGGAGGTAAGTCTGTGCAGCCGTTTCCATAGTGCGATGACATCTTGTTATCTGGTCTAAAACCTAGTCCTGATGGTCACTGAGGTACAGTGACATGGAACGGCACTGATACTTATCGTTACGTAACGGAAGTGATGAGATCTAGGTGCTAGATAGAAAGTCGGATCGAGTCATTCATCATACCGTGAAAAGTATTTTTTATGACGTTATGTCTAAACACACGGTTGACTCTTAGAAAGAAGAAAGAACTTACGCATTACTATTTTGTTGAGGTAGCGTATGGAATTCAGCCAACCTAAATATAAATCATTGAAATATGTGGTACGTAACTTAGCTGGCTTGGTCCTAACGAAGTTTAGAATAGAATAGAATAAAAATTATTAATTTTACGCAAAAACACATACAAAGATATAGGTTTAGGTACTTAATGACATTTTCATTCATGAGCTTCCATGCTCTAGCCCCGACTCCAGAAGCAATATAATGATGGAAGATTTTGGGCAGCCATAAAACTTTATCCCGAAATGATAATTGAAGATCATGTCACTGTAAAACGAATCTTTGGGCCAACCTCTAAGGTTTACTGTTACTTTCGGCACAGAATAGCCTGTTGCGATTATGCTAACAAGGAAATGGGATGGTAACTGATAAATTGCTCGCAGTCTTGGTTGGATTGCCGCTAGAGGGGAGTGCAGTTGGATTACAAGTGTTCTTGGGGCGATCTGCGGATGGAGACCATTTCATTGACAGTGACCTCTGTAGCGCAGGTGGTAACAAAATGAATGACAAGCAAGGGTTCATTTGTTTCTTTGAAATAAATTGCACGAGAAAAAATAACTGTTTCGAGTACGAATTGTGGTAGCACAGTAGGTACTTACTTGTACTTACAAACCTAGTCTGGGATCAGGCGGAGTAGGAGTAGGTACTGCGTACGTGCCAATGTACCTACCTAGTATCTACTTATGTCTCTGAGAGAAAGAATTATCTAACAAGTTTTGATAAATTAACAGTTTGGTAGAGCGAGTCGTCAAATGAATGAAAAGTCTGTATTTTGAAATACTTTGATGTTGGTTCCATATTTATGTTGGAAAATAGATTTTACAAAGTTTCCAGTCGGCTCTTGTGCTAATATTAGAGTAACCTAGACCTAAATATTAGAGTATCTCATTACACAGTCAAAATGTAATTCACTGATTCGCGATCGCGACGTACCGCACAAGTGGTCGCTGACTTTTAGTCTGGTCCCCATCACGCACGACTTGCCTTTGCGTTTCGTTCGTTTTTACAGTCACAGATTAAAGTATAAGTATTTTAGCCTGATTAATGATCTTACGAGATTTATGATTAACAGGTGGTTTATTTGCTAGTAAACGTTTCAATAAAAATCGTGCTTTGGTTATAAAAATCGATGTAAAATCAATTTTGTACACGTGCAAACCAATCTGGGTTCAGATAATCGTTGTCTCATAAAAACCTGCCAGGATTATGCCTAGCAGGTTTTCTTCTTCTTCTCTTCAATAATGGCCTGTGTCCGTCATTTCGACAGACAATTTTGCCAATGTCAAGTGTTAAAATTGTAATAAATAAGTCAAGTCAAGTCATTTGTCAAGTCGGCTGTCGTTTGTTTTCAAAAGAAAATGGCGGATTTTCTCTTCAGAACCTAACACGAATTTTCACATTCAGAAAAATCACTTTACACACATTTATTCCAATGGCTCACACTTTATGTTACGACCTAAGTGTTATTGGTTAAAATTCCACCAAAATTAAACAACAATACTCACAATAACACAAGAAAAACTATTAAAATAAAAGTGCTATATTGTGTCGTTTCAAAAAATGTCAAAACTAGGTTTTTTAAACAAACTAAATAGTGACATTAGCGCGTTTCAGCGCGTTTGTAGCCGTCAAAAGCTTCTTGTTTTCGTATATTGACATTACGGTGGGCAGCGAAAGCAGTTCACAGCTTACGATTATTATGGGGGCTGTTGAGGGGCTGTTGTCAAATAAATCCCAATTATATTTTTAACTACATTTCATTAGGAGATACTCCTCAGATTTTTGGAACTTTATGCCGGCTAGGTTACTCACTGAAAAAATAATTTTATTATTAACTTCCCGGTATAAATATAATATTCTTTCAGATATATCATCATGACGTCACCGTGCTAAATCAACTTTCTTGACATTTTTACGGTTAATTTTTAATGTGGGTGTCGAACCATGGAATGCTTTCAGGAAATTAGGTAGATATTTCGGATATTTTATGGATTATGCTCTAAATATTGAGATTTTATGGTTTACTGATGTCACGGTGGAAGATGGTAACGCAGCGGCATGGTGGTAACAAGTATTTTGGGATTTTTTATCAAAAATTAATTGTAAAATACTATAGCAAAAGTAACAAAGACTGCCATACTGAATACCCAACAAAACAAAATTACCTTTGGGCATCTATCTACCACCCGGTTCATATAATACGTACTAGGTACCGAAAAAACTATTTAAAACATTGAATAGATAGGTCAATCTATTCCTAATAATAAAACCCATAAAAATACTGTTTCGCAACAAAACTGATAAATAAACTAGATTCGGACTCTGGTTTCTATAAATCGGTGACCGTCATTAACGTAGTGAGTAACAGTTTATCTTCTTTTTACACGCTTTATTAATTCCAAAGCTGCCATGCTAATTGTCACGTCAACTTGCTACTTCCTAACTTCTGCCACAGATTACACGCTTTCACTATTACGACAGTAATCTAACGTCCACCGCTTTTTGAAAGCAAACCTTGTTATTTTTCCACCTCGGCATTGAAATAAATCGTAACGCAAGGTTGGGGTCGGCGCGGTTCGCTCACCCGGTACCTACGGCATTTGGGTCAGATTTGGCCCGTGTGTAACCGAACACGTCATTTTCCTTAGCTGTTTTCCCACTGGTCACGACACGACACCCATACAATATCGTCGGAGAGCTATTTAGTAATTATAGTTTTTATATTGTATCGTCGCGTCGTCGTGGCGCTGCCTGGTAGGATCCCTCAATCCAGACGGATGATCTGGTAACGATATTTTTGTTTGAGCTAGTGACAGTTCGGTATCAAGTAGGTACCTATACTTTCGAAATTTGGGTCCAATAACGTCATCTTCAGAGTTTTCCGAAGGAACTTGTAGACTAAAGGATCTAAACGAGGTAGCACAGCAAGGTAGAGACGACTTTTCCTAAGCTTATCTGCCTCTGGCCAAAAACAATTTGAAAAGTTATTTGTTTAAGTTTTTCTGTTGAAATTTGAACCGTATAGACCAGGGTACGAATCGGATATCATTGTATGGGATTTCAAAATTAGTTTTTATGATTTGCGTAACAATAAAAGGTATTATTTATTACCTAATATAAACTAGTCAAATAAACTTTTTTTCGTCCTTACACTTAATTTTTACAACACATAGGTCCCGTAACGACCGATTTAGCATCTCCGGCTACTAATATGTCATTGTATGGAAATGACATTTCTACGATAAGTCACGCACCACGTGAGAATTCTCTCAAATTCTCAATACATTTTATGTCCTTTAGCGATTGCAAGACATGTCTTGGCTATGACTTCGCCTCATTACCAAAGGAATTATTATCAGAAATCATTTTCTTTTTAATTAGGTAGATATTTTTACCAAATCTTTCATTACACTGTGCGTTGTATCAAAAGGTGGACTACACACAATAATATACAACCCAATAAACGGAAAGCAAACATTACATCTGTAAATGTGTAAATAAGCAGAGGGAATAATTACAGTCGTTTATCTTTGATCTCGGATCATAGATCATTTTTACAAGTTGCATGAACACAGTAATTGCTTCGGAGAACACTTCTGTGACCCTCTATTTTTGTTCACGACGGAAATGTGTGTTTGTTTGTTCACCAGCTCTAGCACTAGACCACCATCAAGGAGATCTCCAGATTTTTTTTTTCTGTGGCATATTATTTATGCTGGTATAAAAGAATGCACTTAAGTAGTTAAGTAGTTTAAAAAAATGTATCATTTTGTAGTAGCAACTTTTGTAGTAGCTAATAGTTACCTACATAAGACAAGTCAAAACGTTTTCGCAGAGCTTCCAACTTCCAACTGTGTTATACACAGCACGCGCTCTGCCACGAGGTCGAAAATGTGGAAAAGCGGCAGTTTATTTTATTTAGTAGTTATTTAAGAAGAATATTTAGTAGTAAATAATGAATCATAGATCGAATGGCTAATGAAACATTCCAACTGAATTCTTGTAATGACCAATTTCGGGTGCATTTGGACATTCTTTCTCCGTTCTGTCAAACCTTAGTGAGAACAGAGAAAGAGCATTCTCTGTCTCTGTTTACCTACAGGAAGTTTAACAGACTGAGGATAGAATGAGTATACCAACTTACCCAAGACAAACATCTATTAAACCTCTTTATTATTATTTACAAAGTTATTCAGCTAGTATGACGACCACTAATAAGAAAGCATACGTTCACGGTTTTCAGAATCTGAAGTTCACCGTTCAAGTGTTCAGTTTGCGTGGAAACTCCGGCCGGAGCGAACGTGTCGCGTTCTCTCGTCTATAAACTTTACGAAACTCGGAAACATCGCGTGTAACGTGTTTTGGTTCATTAGTTGGTTCAGTTATGTGATATAATCAGTTAAAATGAAAATGGTTGCAACGGACGAGGAAAACATTGAAGGTATGTACATTAGGTACCTATTTAATAAATAAGACTCTGTGATATTGCGTATTTAAGCAGAAAACTATTTTTAAATTAGGTATTTAATTATTGTAATATTATACAAAGTAGTAGGAATTAATTGAAACTTGTTTTGCTTCGGATGGATAAATTTACACACACTAGCAGTGCGCTTTAGAGGCCCAAAACTGTTGGGCCTCTAAAACACTGTAATTTTTGACCCAAAAGCTTTCACTTTCGAATCGCAGTATTTTAGTGTATCTTTGTCATGATTGGTCGTTCTACTCACTCATAAAGAGTTGATAATTTGGTTTCAGTTTTACAAATACTGCGTAGGTAATATAAAAAAATAACAAAAAAAAAACCGGTTTAAAAAATACCTAAAATGTGTGCAAACATTTGACCTTTACTTTTGTTACGATCGTAAACATTACAATTAAGTAATTAATTACACTTAGATTTTTCAATAGTTTGATCTGCACTGGATATTGTTTGGTTAGTTTTTGAACATGACTCATACGGAACTAGTAATATGTGATGGTGATGCAACAAGAAACAGCAGCAGTAGTTTTAGTAGTAGTAGTAGAGCTTCTTGCGAAAGAGATCGTCCGGGGAAGTACTACCACCGTACTTACTTCTGCCGCCAAGCAGTGCATACTCGCATTACTGCGTTTCGGTTTGATGGGTGCCGGTGCTATTACACGCACATGAGGCTTAACACCTTTATGCCTCGGAGCGATGGGCGCAGTGCAATGCATCACAGAGCATCACATCCTCAGTGGATGTGCTCAGTGAGGTAATGCACTGCTATAGGCAGTGATTACCACTTAACATCAGGAGGACCATCGGCTTGTTCCATCATTTCGTTGTAGATTTTGTTTTATTTTATACTAGGTGTTACCTAATAAAGTTTCTTGCTTATTATTAATTAATTCAAAACTCGACTAATGCACTGAGAAGTTTTTAAAGTACCTAGATGAATTTCCTCAAAAGATTTTCAAAAATCACTCAAAGAGAAAATACAAGTTATAAATAAAAAATTATGTCGGTTAGCGTAGACATGTAAGGTAGGTATATTTGACAAGGCAAGGTTAGGCAATGGGACAATGCAAGCGCACGATGAGTAGGTACCTAGGTTGGTTGGTACCCTCTGAAATGTATCATACTTCAAGTTGAGACAGAGATTAGGGTTGGGGTAACATTGTGGTCCAGCCCATCTAAGCTACCGAGGTTCTAAAAGGGACAACAAAAATAGTTGGTATTTCTGACTTCCTATAGCCTTTTTGATCGATGTCGCAGATAAAGTGAGTGTTATCATACCAGTAAAGATAATATTGATCTATCTTTAATATATTGTTGCTACAATAAATGTTTTGTATCCTAATCACAGATTATTCCAAATCTCCATGATCGATTATTGTTTATTTCTTGATCTTTTCAGGTTTTACTTCGACTCGACATAGTTTGATTAAACGTATGGAGAGTAATAGGCATTTGAAAACGTTTGGTATTCAGCTATAAATTAAATATATATTAAATAACTGGTTTAAAGTTATTTAAAAACTGTTCTTCAGTTCTTCAATTAAAATAATTAAATTCTAGTTATGGATGTATAAGCACTTACAGAAATAGTCGCTGTTACGCGGCAACCTTATCGCGAAGTAAAAATGGTAGTTGAGTTCAATACTTTTCAAATCAAATCATTAAAAAAAAATCATCAAACAATTTCAGCGCGGCAATGCAGCCAGTGTCTTGGGCACGCTTCCGATTGGTACTGATTTGGACCAGTTGAGCTATCTATACATCGTTTGCGACAATTTGTGGATAGCTCATCTGTTTCATTGTGTATTTTGTAAATATCTACTGCATTAGTTGTAATTTTCTTTGTGAATCGAATTTTCTGTTTAAATCATTTAAAACTGAAATAAGGGATAGTTACTTCTATCTGATTTTAACTTTAACAGTTTAGAAGACTGTACATTACCTATAACTATATAATATTGTAAAAAAGATGTTCAAAGTTTTGAACTAGACGGCCATTTTTACTTTGCGATACGAATGCTGAGCCCCGAGTCTGTGCATTTGTTTCGGCTTTCGACTCGAGTATAGCACACGCAAACGCATTCGCAAAGCGAGAAATTTGTTGGAATTGCACAATTCCCAAATCTCCCGCTAGAGGCGCTTTTATCCGGGTTTTATACAAAATTTCTTGCTTTGCGAATGCGTTTGGGTGTGCTATATTCGAGTCGAAAGTCAAAACAAATGCACAGACTTGGGGCTCTGGTTCCTTAAGGACGAAACCTAATATTCAAACCTGGGTAAGGGTTTTAGAATCCGTCGTTGCATCGGCAGTCTTAAAATCATCAATTTCAGCCAATTATTGTCCTCAAGGTGAAAACAGTTGATATAGACCAATCTCCGGTCATTGGCCTTGACGGGACTTTGGCAGTGAACCAACTGTTGCGTACCTCTGAAAAAATATTACCACTCTATTTCAAGGTTGTTAAAGCCTATTTTCGAAGAGCATCTGATATGTTGTGGCTAATTAAATGTATAGTTTCGATTTGGCATCACGGGTAGGAAATAAAAAATGTCTTTATGCAGTCGTGTTGCTATTTTGTGAACTCGTTCCTACCCTGCATAAGTATTCTTTTATCATCATTATTAAGTAGCATCACCACTGATGAGAACCTTATTAAACTCCAAAGTGCCTCCTATTGCTAAGAACAAATAAGGGTTCTTTTCCACTAGAACTAAGCTATACGTTGCTAAGGATGTGCTTGAAATGCACCAATAGATTGTTTGTTTTCATACTTATGTAAATAAAATAAACGTATCTTGCATACATTGGCAGTTTTGGAAACCTATGCCTGAATGGTTTTGTGTCTTCTCCTTTGAGATTTTACAAATATTTTTTCTGTTGAATATTAGAACTCATCGATTTGTCGTTGTCGTCATGTTTCATCATCTTGTAGTTGCTTGTACGATCGTATCTCAAAGATAAATGCTAATCTCTACAACTTATGCTCAAAATAAATACCTACCTATATCTATAGATATACATAATTATATAAAAAAAAAAAAAATGTATGTATGTATTCTATCAGCCATCTAGTTTCCCTCGTACAAGCTTTGCTTAGTTTGGGGGCGTTGTGTTAAGTGTCCGTGAATATTTATTTACTTATTTATAGGCCTAGAAATACCACTACTATTTTCTTAGCACATAACATACCTACTTAATACTTGTCTACGTACACAAATAACTCACATATTATTTTCAAAATACCTACTACCAGACTAGCAAAATGTGGCTTACCCAAAAACTACAGTATAAAACGTAGTCAGCTCATTCTATCAAAATAAGTAAATAATAACTTCAATTTGATACAGCTTCATCATCAGATGATGATGGTTGTTCATAGTCTTTGTCATTGATCATAAACACCATTGAGAGGTCTCAGCAAAATACGCAATATCGAGTGATGACGTGTTTTTTCCAGTTATTCATATGATTTTGATAAAGATTTTTTATGGGACCAATCTGGAAGTAACTGTCAGACTAAAAAAAGATTGTTTCCAATCGGTTCATAAATGACGGAGTTATGAGGTAACAAACATTAAAAAAAAATACAACCGAATTGAGAACCTCCTTTTTTGAAGTCTTCAATGATCTAGTTTTGTTAGAAATGTCACCGTTGAACATAAGTATGGCGAGCGCCGTAAGCAGCTGTTCAAGGTTTATGAGACGTGACATTGTTCTTGCTTTGTGAGAGCCACTTGCACTTACCTAAGTAGGATTAAAGCTAATCCGAGAAACATCACTTGAAAACTTAGATAACCATGACATTTTGCGATACAACTAAATATATGATCACCGACCCCTAGAGCAAAACTTCGCGTTCAAAGTTTTCCCATGTTCGATTTACGTAGAAGAAATTTTTTAACTCGAATATATAAAAAGTTTCAAAAATAAGGCTACGAGGAACTACCTCATCAATTTAAATTTCTATGGATAATATTGTTGATCTTTGAGGTTTTCTTCTTAGAAATGTACATGACATTTTTTAAATATCTCCTTTCTTTCTTGCAATCTGCCCGTTCAAGCATTTAGCTAGAGTTTGGTCAGTTCACATTCAGTGCATAAATGGCATGGATGGCAACATGGCATGCTACATGACATGGCTTCTTGGCCTAAAAGTAGGGGAGAGTGAGAAAAAATAGCAAATTTTAAGGTTACTCTAGGAATAGCCTGGAAATTCTCTGGGTTGATGCAAGTGGGCGTTATCGTGATTTTGATGGACGATTTCGGCTAAATGAATGTTATAATTACCTCTAATCACCCATTAACAGGCCTTTAGGAGTGCTCTACATCCGTTATTCAGTATTACACCTAGTTCTATGAAGTAACTGCTACTATTAAGAGGTACCTAGTTAGGTTATGACTTTATTCTGGCGCTATTATGACTATGACTACTAAAACCGGTCCACGAGCTCTTGTACCAAAATCAACAGCATTTAAAAGTAATTCAGCTTGTCAAACAAAAAAAGTAAACTTCGTCATCGACCCCTAGCACCGAACACCTATATCCTACCCCTTAAGCCACTGCTCACGGGTTTGGCCGTCAAATGCATGCGCGTGAACTTGGTACTTGAATCTGACTACCCTGACTAGTGGATCCGCCTGGACATGGAAGGCTAGTGGTTCCACGTCAGAAATGGAGTGTTGTGGTGATAAAACTAAATGGGTGTATTGTTTGTGTGGGGCACATCTTAGTCTAGATACGCACTAAGCAGGCAACCAGCTACCAGACGATCAAGTCCTAATGCGAACACATTTGTAAAAATTGTGATACAGTTTACATTTACCTTTTATAAGATAAGTATAAGCAGGATCGTGCAATCTTCATCGATTTATCTAAGTTAGTGACGTTCTGCGCGGTCACTATTTAGATGGGTGACCGCTAAAAGCATTTACATCTGAGCGCTTCCGTGTTTCATAGTGTATGACATGTGTTCCGGCTCTAAACGCGGAGTCCAAATACGGCTCCAAAAGCAACTAATGCGTACAAACCAAACTCACTTAATTATTTCATACTCTGTTATGTATTAAGATGGCATCTATTTGCGTAGGTCTGACAATTTCACGCATGAGTACGTCGTACATGAATTCTGGTATCAGCGTATATCACGCTATTGAGCTTAGGGAATAGGCTAGAAATGTAATTAATTTGCAAAACTCAGTTATTTGATAACATACCGTCTAATATTGGGCATTTTGACACTGGCAACATCACGAAAAGTCAAAAATCTATTGCAAAAATGTTATACACCATACCCACTATGAGGTACCTTACATACTACCTACCTTACTTGTCTTTTGAATTGGAAGTTCTGTCTGTAAGTGGGTGTAATTAGTACACGATCTCATTTCAAAGACTGTCATATCATATTATTTATAATAATATCCCCATACCAAACCACATCTGTATCCAATATTAAACTATTAGCTCCAGGATATTTGAGGTAAATATCCTATTAAGGAATAATATCTCCTAAACATCTGCTATAAGGAAGATATTTCTTTATATGTCAGAAATATTTCAGCAATGTCTATTTTCCTTATTGCTATCCGCACTTTCAGAGCTAAAAATGGCTTATTTGATAATAAAAAGATGTGTAGTAACTCCAAAAATGCAAAAACGCATTTTTTTTTATCAAACGAGTTTTTTACTCTTTCTAAAAATATATAGCGTAGGTTGGTCTTTCCTTCTACTGCTAATATAAATAAATAAATTCTTAATTTTGAATAAAATGCACAATACAATTAGCCTTACAATCGGCGGTCTTATCGCTTAGTGATTTATTTCAGGCGGACATTTATTAATCTAGAAAATTAATAACTAACTTAAGCTAGTTAAAGAGTAGATAATAAATACAACTATAGAAGAGAGACTGGGTACGGAACGGAACGTACTTACGCAGTTTTCAGGGTTAATTTTCTATGCCAAACACTATAGATTCACCATAGATAGCCCGTTGAAGCACGTATTTAGATCCTCCTGGTTAATTGCCAACTAACGACCCGCCCTTCCCTTTATTATGTTTGAGCAGGCACGCCAATCTATCCAATTTGCTACAAGCTATAAAATACGGGTGTTGTTAAAAAAACAAACATCCAGCAGTAATTAATATAGTCTAGACTAGACTTACACAGAGTCATAATAGGGTTCTTTAGAAAATTGTAGTTTTAATGACAGTAGTGTTTGTTAGCAATGCAGCGTAGAACCAACCTCTTTGAGTTATAAAGAGTATTGGTTCGCACTGACCGGCAGTGTTTGAAAATGGACGACCCATGGATGACACGACGAGCGAGAGCAGCGAGACGTGGCAGTCGAAGAACAATGAAAATGAGTGTGGATGTGGAAATACGAATTATTATGGAAATACTATGATTAATACACTAAAGCTCTGTTTATTACTGTTGTAGCTCAAATTTTGCTTGCATTGGCTGTGTTTTTTCAATATAGCACCTATTACGTCTCATGTATTAGACATAGGCTGCTATAGGAGCTATTTTTTAGATACTTGTCAGTGAAAAACTAGGTCACAAAAGATTTACTATGCTTGAGTCTTGATTTATAATGGCTTATTCCCATCGAGCCCACTCATTTGCATAGTGGGCTCGATTTGAGCACTGTTTTTAAGGCTGTTACTGCATCACTCTGAAGTAATTGACGTAGGGAATACCACAGGGCACGACTTCATTCTACAGGCTCTGTGAAGTTGTATAAAACATTTCTTGCATGTGTTTTGTGAAAGGAAAAGAACACCGTCGCACTTCTGTCTTCCACGTCATCTGCAGTGGACTTGTCGGTAGTTACAGCCAGCTCAAAGCAACAAAGGTCCGAGAGTTTAAGCGCTGTTTGAAACTTAGATAACTTTTCAAAGAAACATGAAGGCTTGATAGCTTTTCTAACGGCTAGTTTTAAATGCTTCTGTTAAGTTTGAACCTATTAAAAAACTTCGGTTTTCCAATCTAAGAAGTAATTTGAAAGCAATTTGACAAGATCCGCTGCCAGCCATCAATCAGCTAGGAGAAAATGTAGATAATTATTTATCTTTTTCTAGTAATAAATGCAAATCTTGCTAAGAGTTTATTTTCAAAGCAGCTTCCTTGACATCTTATACGACATGCCGGGTATTTTGTTAGTATTTTTTATTTTCACGTGATCAACTGAGTCCTGTGATAATCTGTAGCACCCTAGGCTAGTTTCTCATGCAGAGAATCAGTGGCGAAACCAGGATTTCGGCTTTGAATGAGCTTGTTCTGACTATTTAAGGTTTTTTCTGACAAAACATGTAGCTTTTAGGGAGGGGGAGAGGGCTTGAGCCTTCTAACATCACCCCTTAGATCCACAAGCGCAGAGAAAGGCACAACTAGCCTCGTAGTTGCGTCACGAGAGATGCTGATTCACCTGCATATTTTTCTATTGCACTACTAGTTATAGCAATTAGTTGTGTCACGATAAACCGAATTTTGTGTAGAGTTGACTAAAATCGCATAACAAAACATTCGGTAAGCGTTTTTTTCAATCACCATAAACTACCCCGAGCAACAAAAAGGACTACCCCATCTCATCCCCATCCAATCTCATGTCGTCCTTGTCAGTCAACATCAGTCTGATAAAGGGTTTGATAGCAGTGACCTTCGTCTGACGGATAATGCGGAACATTTGTAATAATATTACCTACTGTTTTGTGGTACTAACTATTAGTTGTAATTAACCCTTTGGGTACAGTCAACATCATAAGTAAATGATAATGATAAAAGATTCAATAAATAATGTTTTATTTTTATTGACTGAAAACTACTAACTTTTCATTCAGTTGTATTCAGTTGAAATATTAAATATTTTCTTTACCTTTGGGGGGTAATCGTTGTCTCATAAAAACTTGGCAGGTTTTCTGAACTGTTTTCATACTAAATCACACGTATTCTGTGACTAAATAGTGACATTAGCGCGTTTCAGCGCGTTTTTTGTCGCCAAAAGCTTTATGTTTTCGTATGTCTGTAGCCACATGAAAATATGCTGGGCTAGGCAGCGAAAGCAGTTCAGCGCTTACGATATAGGGGTTGCTCTATGTAGACAAAAAGTTTCAAATAAGTTTCTAATCTGAGTCGCGATAATCATAAAATCCGCAGCGTGATGTTAATGATGATGATGCAGTAGTTATTTTCTGTGTTTCAGGACTAAAAATACTGATATTTTATTACAAAGTAAAAATAGTTGAATCATTTGTGGAAATATTATTGTTACGAATAAAAATTATCGCGTTTTATTGCAGTGCTTATTATTGTTTACTTAGTATCTCCTAAGAATAGAACTCGAATTATACGTGATATTTTTGGTCGAACACCCACATCGTTTCTTTCTAAATTGTTGTGTGATGATCTCAAACGGTGAAGAAAAACATTGGAAGACTGGTGGCATCAATTTGCTTGCCCTTTTAGGTGTTAGTATTCTCTAGAGTCCAGCTTGACTAGGGGGCATGTTACGAACCACAGGTCGGAATATTTACGAACTATAATCCTAGATAAATATCGCAAGCCACTTGTTTATAGAATGTTAATCTTGTCCACAGAAGAGGAGGAAGGAACAGAGCTGGAACTAGAAGCTCTCTACAGACGTTACTGCGTGAGACTCAAACACGCTCTCTTCGTGTCAGCGCTCTGCGTCACTCTGCTATGCAGCGTCGTGCTCCTGTGTGTGGTCTGCGTGCAGCATTCAGATGTAAGGAACAGTACTGATACCATGCAAAATGCTGCTATAGTAGTAGCAGTAGTAGAGCTTCTTGTGAAATATCTCGTCCGGGGAAGTACTACCACCGTACCTATTTCTGCCAAGCAGCGATGCTCGCGTTGTTGTGTTGTGACCCTTGATCTGTTTAGCCGCTAAGTGCGCGTGTAGCCTTACTTAGTAGTGTTATCAAACTTACCTATTGAGACATTCAGATGGTGAGGCTGCCAAAGGTCAATCATTGGCTTAGTTCAAAGAAAACGCTACGAACAATTGAACTAAGTAAAAATTATAATTTTGGAATAAAATCACTATTATAACCAAAGACTTTTTATTACATAGAAGATCATTTATTATAGTGTATTTTTTTGTAACGTTTTGGTAGTGTAATGATTTTCGTAGCAGCGTAGAGCTCTACGCTGCTACGCCTAAGCTACGTAAAACCATAGCGCCTATGAGGCCCTGACCATCGCTAGATTTTCAAATCATAAAAATGCAGTTTTATATTATCTGCCCAGATTTTTTATTTAAAAACTCTGTTTTACTGATAAGTTTCATAAAACATTGATCGTTATTTTGACGCTGACTGTACTACGCGCTACGGTATGGACGCATCAGTGTAAAGCGGTTTACACGAAACCATGTGAAAAATTTCGCTCGACACAAAGGCTTTTAAACTTTTGAAAGCCTATCGCAATCGCTTTGTGTGCAGAACATTACCGTTTTACTTTTAAAATGACTTCCTATACCATTTTTCGGATTTATGTTGAGGAAAACGTAATGAAATCATTAAAAATTGTAAAGCTCACGAATTCCACGATTGTAATCCGCAGTCCCCTCAAGTTGACATTTCACAATCGCTTGACAATAGGAAATGTCAGAAATGTCATCACCAGATGTCAATCCCGTACATTTGATAAGACTAGCGACTGGATTCGAGTTTTCACATTTTTGAAACAACACTTAGCATTTCTTGTGTTATTGTGAGTATTGTTGTTTAATTTTGGTGGAATTTTAACTAACAATACTTAGGTCGTAACATAAAGTGTGAGCCATTGGAATAAATGTGTGTAAAGTTGTTTTTCTGAATGTGAAAAATCGTTTCAGGTTTTGAAGAGAAAATCCACCATTTTCTCTTCGTAACAAACGACAGCCGACTAGACGTAGACTTGACTTGACTTATATTATTTAAAATTCACCACTTGACACTGGCAAAATTGACTGTCGAAATGACGGACACATGCCATATAGGTTAAAAGAAGAAGAAGAAGACTAACGACTGTAGGTCAACCTCAGAATATAAATCTAGATTGGTCAACTCCTTTATTCGTCCAAAGTCAATGTACTAGAAGAACAGTACAAGAAGAACTAGAAGAACAGGCACGGCAGACTCTTCTCAATTCTCTTCGTATAATATTACTATTATTGGTATTTTATTGGTTCAAAAAATTTACCAACTTTTTTCGTAGGACCATTTTTTTTTTTGCGATCTAAAAATGTTTACGTTTTAGTTTACGCAAACTTGTGTAAATTGTTTGACAGTGCAAATACCTAATCATTTTTACCGTTTTAAAACCCTAATCAAACATACTAAAATTGTATTATACACTATTGAGTAGACTAAGTGGCACTAGTCCTTCTAATTAGAAGGCATTAGGCATGAAATGATCACCCCGCTGCACTTACGCTAATCCACGATCTAGTTTCGAAGCAAGAGGCGCTTGACTGCATCCTAATGCAATTTCAGAAGCATTAAGTAAGCCTAGCTGAGACTAAGACTCGATTTAGACACTTATGAGTATAGTGGCTAGTTGAGTAGCGATAGAGTTACACTGCGGGGTGAAAACTACTCCACCGCAGTGCGTTGCTGTGTGATCGCGCAGTGTACAGCTACGTGCTAATATTACTTCTGGACCGCTATAAGAGTGTGTTCTTAGTAGTGAAGAAATAAACAAGACCTAATCTATGTTCATGTTTAGCAGTTAACTCAGCTTATGGCGTGCAAGTCCTCGAATTTTAATTTCTCACCAGTTTTTTATGTAAGTAGACAGACAGGTAAACAGCTCACCTGATGGTAAGCGGTCACCGTTGCTTAAAAACACCGACAACATTAGGAGCATTGTCGGTGCGTTGCCTACTCTGAATGATTCTATAAGAATTTAAAAGAAAAAAGGTATATCAAAGAAAAGGGCTGTTTTCATTTTCGTGTTTGTTTGCATTCTAGTGATTTGCGGGCAAAAATTCTCTTAGATCATGCTTAGATTTCATTTGTTTTTCATAAATCCTACAAGGTTTTTCCATCCTTTGCCAAAGTAAGAATGAAACTTTATGTGCACCTGTTCACCTGTTCACACCTAAACGTCTTAGCTAAGTGTACCATTCTACCTATACGTAGTAAATAGGTGTTGGGTCTTGCACTAAGGCATCCACATTTACGGTTGAATGCTTTTGCTTGGGGTTTTGTAGGGTGACCATGGTTTTGCCGTAATGTAGTATTTTCTGACAGCAGGACCTGAAAACAGTAACTTCTGAAACCTTACGTTTAATTATGCAGTACTATTTACTCTGTGGTTTGAGTAAACAATATAACTTCTTCTTCTTCTTCTTCTCTTCATTAATGGCCTGTGTCCGTCATTTCGACAGACAATTTTGCCAATGTCAAGTGTTAAAATTGTAATAAATAACTTTTTCTCTTCAATAATGGCCTGTGTCCGTCATATCGACAGACAATTTTGCCAATGTCAAGTGTTAAAATTGTAATAAATAAGTCAAGTCATTTGAAACAAAAAACTGTCTATTTTAAACCACGACGAGTAAGCTTTTATTCATTTTTAACCGACATCAAAAAGAAAGATCCAAATACTCTATACTTCACTATTTCCACTGACAGAGACCTCAATAAAAATGCGTTTTTTTACACCATTCCCTATGCTTGGATCTCGATTCACACCATCAACGTCTCAGCATGGGTTTAAATCTCTATTCACCCTACGTTCATATTGTTATGTCCGCCAAGATCCCAACGCATGGCCACTCTACATGTCCAGTAAAGTCATTATGAAGACAGGCACTCCAGCCGTTACCTATCACAGGCTAGTGGCGATAGCTAATCTATATGCTGATACATAGATAGATGGACTACCAATATTGTTGTCAAGAGTCTTTGGCCAAGATCAAGATTTTGGGATGAAAATGACTTTTGGTGTCAGAACTTTTGAGTAGCAGATTGTTATGCAAAGGGTTAAATAAACTTTACTTCCCAAGGGTGAAGTATTGAATTCAGAGCGGTGAACCAGAGAGAGGGATGAATGTAAAATGAAATTAACTTTTGTATGATTTGAGTAAACCGTGATTATCGGTTTAAAAGACCGGTCCCCTTAGACAATTGATATTTTGAAATCGCTATTATGAATGAAAAAGGTCGATGAACTGTCATTCTAATTAGTTATCCATTCTCTAGCGATCGTACAATGTGAACTAGACTAAAGGACTGAATTTACTAACCAAGGGCTGAAAATACGGCCTAGTATCCATAGTCCGATTACTTAGTTCGATGCTCGGACCAATGAGAATTTTTCGTATTGAGGAGAACACGGTAGAATAATTGTGTCCTACGAAAAGGCAAGATCTTCCACGCCGAGCGACCTTTAGCTCGGGGTCCGAGGACCGATGGATGGTATTCGGTAGTATTACTTAATGTTCTAACTCCGTGATAACTTCGTTTGCGCGATCTAGGACAGTTCTCATGTAGCGAGATAGATGGCGCTACAGTATCAATAGTCCGGTGTTCTCCGTTATAGGATAACTAAGTCCCTCTAGTATCAGTAGTTCGATGATTGAATTGATCGTCTCAGTAGCCCGATGTTACAACATTATCCGGATTACTTACCAAGTTAAACTACCATCCTTTATTGTGTAACTAATGAATCTAAGGCTAAAACAGGTCAATGACGGGTCGGCTACTAATTACAGGAATGGCTGACACTCGCATGATTGCCGTGACATAGAACTACCACTGTTAATGAATGAGCACTACCACTGTGTGTGGGATTCACGTGACGGGTAGATACAGAAAGCATGTGTAAAGCTTCGCTTACACGAAGCGTTTATGACGCTAGCAAGTGTAAAAGTTTTCGTTTGCACGTTCAATTTTTTTTAAGATATAAAATGTATATCACTTAATCTTATGAAAAATTATAATGAAATTCAGTGTTCATTACATAGTGAGAAAATCCGCGGTTTAGTCAGCTCCATACGTCTTAAAAAAATGTTCCACAGCGTCCAGCGATCAGTTTTGAATAAAAGGAGTGACTAGTCAGAAACAATGATGTCACACTACTCATTGGTGTACACGCAGCTGTAGTAAAAATACCGACATTGTATGAATGCTCTTCAATCTCGTCCATTTATTTGTATCTGAGTGTCATAGCAGAACCGGATTACACCGATTATTACCAGTTGTGCGATGCAGTGTGTGATTTTATGCACAAAAGCTGACGGGTATATCTTAGTCAGTGTATAGCCTAAGCCTACGTACCTACGTTAGTTAGACAAAGTTACTCTCACATTGTTTTAATAAAAAAATTTTTTTTGCTTGCTCTTTTAGTGTTCTGGACCAGTTTAGTTAAAACGGAACACTTATAAACATTTGTTCCAGGATTTATCAGCCCAGACCAAATCCATCGCTTCTCTATCAGTGATCGCATTCGTGCTGTCAATAGTGCTGTGCTTCGCGCTTCTCCCAGCCGCTGCAGAATGGGAGGCGCTGGCACTGGCTGGCTCGCTGCTGGTGGCTGCCAGTCTGGGCGCTGGCACTTTATTGGCTACGCACCATGCGCCGCTGCCTCTGTTCGCACTTATACTGGTAAGAACTTATACTAGCTCCAAAAATCCACCAATAATATCACTTCACGTGACAAACGAACTCATATTATTGGTTGATTTTTTCCTCGCACATTTTCCTTGCAAATTTTTTATGGAAAAGTAATAGCTACTATAAGCCTAAATGATATTTATGAATTCAAAGCGGTATTGTGAAAGGCAGGAACTACTCTACTTTTATTGCGAAAGATACTCTATTTAAGCTGCTTTTTAGCTGGCAATTTGCAGTGTTGGAATATGACCCTTCCTATCTCCGGCAGTTATTGGCCATAACCCTGTAGTTCATAGTTACTACCTACTACATAAGCACTAGAAACCCAATGCCAGATAAATTATTATAGTAAAACGTGATCTCACGATTGGAAGTAGCTAGAAACTTCCCATCACAAAGGCATTAGTAGGGACCGTTCAATTTAAGGCTCGTGTTCCAAAACTACTCAAGGCTGAATTGAAACTCAAGCGGGTTTTCTGAGTCGCATTGTTTATGTTTCACGTTCGATTCATCATCATACAAGTCTAATTACAAGTAGATGGTGTACGGAACAGTCAAAGTCATAGTTCAATTATTATATCAGTCGAATGTTTCAAAATGTTTTTGGATGAACTATTAGTTTTGAGTAAATAATTCATAATTCATATTCATTTGTTTATTGCTTACATGTATAGGTACATGATAATGCTTAGGTGTAATATAGCTGGGGTAAGTACATGCACATGCATACATGCAAGTTTTTCAATTATAATACTAGAGTAGAGACACAATTTGCGTTACACGTTTCCATAGTAACGCACATTGATATCTCCCCTACATTACATTAAAATGTTAAACCAAAGCAAGTGCGTTTTCCTGAATTCAGTAAAACGCGGTAAAACGCACTTGGTTCTTTGATAAGCTATCATGGTACTTGTTAAAGTACAAAGTCAAAAATCTTCACAAGGATAATTTCAAATCTGGATGCGAGTTCCTCGCGATCACAGCCTGGATAAACGAACAAGAAACTAAGCCCCGAATCCTTGGTTATTTGGCGCAGTGATATAAAATATAGTAGGGTTTAGAAACCTTCTAAAGAAAATCGTTGGTGAAAAAATAATCCCTATCGCTTATCTTAGCTTACGTCAAAATGATGTGTTCTCACCTCAATCAATGTTGGTTGAAAACGTTCAGAAATATCCCTGAGTAGCCACTAATCCTCAGTTCGGAGAGCTTCGTCGATAAAAATTACCTATTCTCTAAATCTACATAATATAGTGGAAATACTGGGAATTGGAGAGTAGACGAACCAGGCCTAGATGGCCTTTGTATATTTGTAAAAGAAGAGAGAAGATAAGCACTTTAATTCAGTAGACTGGAAACGGTAAAAACATTGAATCTGTCAAACAAATATTTAGATGCCACTTGCATTATGAACAAGCAGGCAGAGGCTTTTTTGTTTTTTTTTGTAGTCAAAAGTTACACTTACGTACAAGTGCTACGCGTTCAAAACAGTTTTATTGAAGGCTGTGATATTTACAGTACATCGTTTGTATTAAATATTGTGTTATTTCCGAGTAATTCGTTGATAGTTTTGGGGTACGTTTGGCTGGACCTTGCTATTTTGCCGAAGAGTTTTTTTTGGGGGGGATTGAATCGACTAGCCCTTGGTCTGAGCCAGGGCGCTAACTTATAACATGGAATACCGTGTTATTTTATTATTCGTGTGTCTACCTCGCAAAGCTTTGGACGAAAGCTATTCCCAAATAAAGAAATTCCTAAGAAATACGAAGGAACGGCAAACTCGCCCCTTTTATCCCAATCTCGGCGTTTCACGTTATCTCATTCACGTCATACACATTGTTCATATCCACATTTTATTGTTCTGATGGATGTCCGAACATTTTTCTGCTTCAGGATGATCACGAAACAAGCGGCTACGTAAACTTAACGTATTCGAGGCATAATAAGCGTCAACACCAGCTCGACTTTCGAACGTTATACCGTCACCGCGCAATGTATCTCGGATACGAATTCGAATACATAACGCGGCGAATATACTCGTCCCTTTGAATTGGACATCCCTTGTCAGTTAACCCTTAAAATGCCGCACCATTTTCCAGACAAAACATTATAAAATATTCATGTTTTAAAAGCTTCTTTTATCATCCTCGTTCGGTTCATTGGCAAAGCAAAATTTAAACGCTTATTTTCGTAAAATTCAACATTTTTCAGTTTTTTAATGTAAAATTTTATAAAAATGTACTTAATGTACAGCTCATTAATACACGTAGTATGCAGTAGTTAGTTTTTCAAGTAGATCATTGTGTATACTAGTAATGGTTCTGGGACTGGGTGGTCGAAGTGTCAAAATAATTATGTTGCAAAAGTTTAGGATTTTTTTCAAGACTAAAGCTTATAGGTACCTGCTGACTCAAATGTATGTTTTTTATCAAACCTGAAAAGAGTAACTTGTCTCGGGTGTGGTCTGGTTTCCCCAAATCCAAGTCTCTTTGAGTTTATGGTAAGCATTTATTAGTTAGTAAAAGTCACTATCAAAGTAAATGAATTATAATGATAAAATCACTTAACCGACGGACTTTTTGGTTAAACTAATTGGTTGATGGTTTGATGGTACTGAGCCCGCGCTCTCGGTAATACGTTCAGTCGCGAACTGGTCAATTTAGGTAAACGCGCTTAAAAGGTACATTCAACTGCAAACGCAGCCAAATTGCATTATCGCTGCGTGTTCGATATTAACTCGAACAAAACCCATGTACTTATAAGTACATATACCAATGTAATCTACTTTCCTATAGGAAAGTAGATTGATTACATTGGGCAGATGTGTAGCTCAATCCTCAGTAAATTACGATTTAGTTAACCTTTTTCTGTAATTTACTAATCACCCTACATACCACTGAATAGCTTTTAGTACCTTCTTCACATTTAAGTAAGTAATGACCAGTCGAGCTATCTATAAATCGTTTGCAACGGTTTGTAGATGGCTCAACTGTTTCATGTGTATTTTGTAAATATTGTGAATATTGTAAATACTGTATTAGTTGTAATTTTGTTCTATTAAGTTAATGTTATTCGAATTAAATAAACCTGAGTTTCTTAATTTAGTAAGTAATGTAATAAAATTGTTTTTCAATTCTTAAAATAGTTAAACCAAAATGGTAATTGAGCGAAGTTTATCAGATTTAGGGCTCTTATGAATAATCTTGTAGAAAGGTAAAATTAACCTTATTATAAGAGACTGGAAAAAAAGGCCAATTAACGTGTAATTTGACGGTGAAATTCTTAATATTGAACATTGGAACCTAATTTGTTTATTCTAATTTTCGTTACCAGTTGAAAAATGCGTAAAAAGTTGAATAGTTTTTTATCCTACTTGAAAAAATAATAAATACACGAGATACTGTGAAATAATGACGTAGGTAAGTTGCTAACAGTTATTATTTGAAAGTAATTAATTATGACCTATGCTTTATGATTATGGCTAATGATGAGAATCCAAAGACTCCTAAACTCATTTCATTTTCTTTCTTGAATTACTCAATCCCTTAGACGAGTTTTCATTTCAAAATGAGTAAAGTTTTGAAAGTTACTTGTCTTTCTTGATTTCAGATAGATTCAGACTGATTACCATTGGTTTTAGAACCAATCTACATTTTTAAGGCCTAAAAGTATCTTTGTCTGAAGTTATAAAAAACTCAATTAGTCGTGTCGCTTGTGGTTTTGATAACATGTAATTTTTTATTTTAGTTTTTATCATATTTATAAACCACGTAAGTCAGTCCAGCCTCTGCAAATGTACAGGGGTATAAGTTTATTATGATCTGTGACAGGGGTAAGGGACGTGTGTGCATTTCCGTCTGGGTTGAGGGATCCTATACTCAGACCAAGCTCAAAATTAGGCAGGAAAATGTTAAAAAAATGTTAGAATTGATAGCACTAATCCGAAAATGATCGCGCGTAGAGTAGACAGTAGGTGCGTTTTTGACGAACATTCTGTCTGTTTGTCCAAGTTTGGCAGTTTTGTCAAACAAAATCACCCGCCCGTGCTTCTGTAAACTTCGTAAGGAGTAGTCTCATTTAAAGGTAATACCTAGGTACCTAGTACCTGGTAGTGCCTGAATTGTTTTTACCTAAAATTTATTCTTCCTTTTGCAATTATTATTTTTTATATTCTAAATTAATTAATATAAATAAAATAAAGAACTTTTCATTATTCAACTTTCAAGGTTTGTAGATTTTCCGTCAGTTAAACAAAATCGGAGCTTTAATAAAAGACATAGCGGCTGCGCCTGACTTCGCATAATTACTCCAGATTTGCATAATTCTCTTGTCCGGTTTTTTACAGTTCATCAGACTGATAATCTGGGCACTTGCTAAACTTAATTTTAGAGCTGGTTATAATCTGAAATTACTAAATGTCATTATGACAGCCGATTCTCAGTATTCCATATAATTTGCTAACAATTTTTCCGTAGTAAAAACATTATTGTATAAAAATTCACGATCTCTACTTCTACCTATTCATATGAGTTATTATACGGCTAGGTCGGCTAGTTCGCCCAGCAATCAACGGCCACCGTGGAGAAATTGTATTGCAATTTGTTTTTTATCACTTTTTTTCTTCGCGATAGAGTTTACTGTTTTTGAAATATGCTCTACCTACTTTTTAAATTTGAAGAAGTGCGTCCTAGTGCGTTCATACTGAGAAAAACGGCTTACACTTTGAAGTGACACGAACCTGATTTTATGACTCTGAGGATTATTATTAAAAGGGAAAGGTGTGGAAGCTATAAACTCGGATGATTTTAATCAAAGTTCTGTTGAAAAGTATTTTGGAAACTTAAATCGAGATTTACGGAAAGCACCTCTTAAATAAACTAAAAAGTTTATACCGATGTTGAAGGCTGTCTGAATTATTTTAACTGTTTCAAATTCCTTGGTAAAAATTACTAAGTAATATCGAATTGTTATATAATTCGTAATAATAATATAGAATACTTCCAATATTTTTCCTATATTTTGACTAAATGTAAAAATGTTTTTTTACTTAATATAATGTGTAAATCACTTTTTCAAGAAAAAATTAAAAGAAATGAAAAATAAATGAAACGATGTATTCTGACAGGGGCGATGAGCTTGGTGGAGGTGAAAACGTAGACGTTAGATGGCGCTGGGGATATGACATTCCTATAAATTTTTGACTTTTGCTAATATCTGGAAATTATTTAGCAAATGTCAACTTGGTTATAGGAGCATATAAAGGGTTTTTACGAGGACACGAGTTTTGACATTTTTTGAAACGACACATAGCACTTTTATTTTAATAGTTTTTCTTGTGTTATTGTGAGTATTGTTGTTTAATTTTGGTGGAATTTTAACCAATAATACTTAGGTCGTAACATAAAGTGTGAGCCATTGGAATAAATGTGTGTAAAGTGGTTTTTCTGAATGTGAAAATTCGTGCTAGGTTTTGAAGAGAAAATCCACCATTTTCTTTTCAAAACAAACGACAGCCGACTTGACAAATGACTTGACTTGACTTATTTATTACAATTTTAACACTTGACATTGGCAAAATTGTCTGTCGAAATGACGGACACAGGCCATTATGGAAGAGAAGAAGAAGGGTTTTTACTTATAATATTTGCCATCTGAGGGTTATTCAAATGGCTTCTTTAGAGGTTTTAGAATATCATTCTTCCAAAGTTTTTTTGACAACAAGTTTGAAGGTTTTAGTATACAAAATGCATTGGAACTGCCTCAGTGATTGGAACCGAACGAGACTTCAACTAAGGGCTTTCTACGCGACTGGCAGCGCACACAGCAAATTGAATCCGTTTATTTTTTCCTCCATTGCTTGTTCAATGGATGCACTGGCAATCGTTGGCCCCGAGCGTCCGTTAATTAGTTTTTGAAGTGTGCGTTAATTAAATTTTGCATTTTATTTGCAGAGTGATAGTACTTTTATGAGTAATTGAACATTTATAACATTTATTATGTAAGGAAATGAAGTTTTAAAAATATTTGCGTAGAGACTACCGACAAGGGCTCGTGTTGATTCGTGTTGGTTCAAGATAGAGGCTATCACCACCATCATCATTTCAGTGATGGTCGAAGTACAAAGCCACATATCGTCCCCTTTTTGGTGTATATTACTTTCTGTTTTGCATGAAGCAGGTGTATTGAGCCATTTGCCAAACACCACTCACGATTTGATACAAAGAATTTTATGACATCACAGTCTTCACGTTGGCACGGCCTCAAACCACGTATTATTTACGTTAATTTACTTCTGTTATTAAAACACGCTTACGGAATTTGTTATGACAATATTACAATAGGGAAATTAAATCAATTATTGATTGCTTGGTATTGAACGATATGTCATAGACTCATTTATAACGCACAGATTTTTCTGTTGAGAAAGTCATGAACGGAAAAAACATTTTGGTAACTAGGTATGTAATCAAAATATAACTTAAGAGATGGCTTGATTTTTTTGATGACAAGTATACCTACACCTATTTAATTTATCTGGCCGGGCAACAACAGTGTCTGATAGAGTTGCGAAAGGCGCCAGTTTGAATCTCGGGGCTGAGCAAATGTTCGTACCTACACTGTATTGTCTTTGTAGGTATTGCTGTGGTTCCATGCTCTGTATTAGTTGAGAGGCCGTATTTTGATTTTGGTCCATTTAAGCCGTTTTTCGAACTCGAGTTTTACTAAGTTTCAGGTTTTACAATAACAGAAATGAATGAAAATAAAAGGTTGTTTCTTCGTAAATTCAGGTCAGGCGTCATGGCTCAGTCGGTAGTAGCTCTGCCTTCCGTGCTATGAGTCGTGGGTTCGATCCCCACCGAGAACAAACATTTGTGTGTTGTAAACATAGATGTTTGTTCTGTGTCAGGGTGATTCTATGTATTATAAGTATGTATTTACAAAAAAAAAATGTATGTATGTATTCTATCAGCCATCTAGTTTCCATCGTACAAGCTTTGCTTAGTTTGGAACTAGAAAGCGTTGTGTTAAGTGTCCGTGAATATTTATTATTATTATTATTATAATTGTATGTAGGAAGCATTTGAAAATTACATTGAAAGCAGAAACTAGGTAAGTAAGTATATTATCGAGAACGTGTTTTTGTTATAAAGGTAGGTATGAAACGATCGCAGTTCATTCAACAAATTGCCCACAGCCGGATAGGAACACATTGTGTTGTGTTATTCACTCATTGTAAGCGTGATTTATGAATGTGGTGTTTTTTGTTGTTTACATGCGTACCTTTGTGTTTACATAGTAACATTGCCTACTCGATTATATTTCACACGTGTTTGAACATACTTCTATACGTTTCTATACAATATAAGTTATTTTTTTAATTTTTTTCAGTTTATTTCTGAAGTTGTCTTTTCTCTAGCGATTGCGTAGTTATTGTTTCTTGTGTATTGTATCTAAAAGGAAAGCTGCAATGAAACAGCTTTATAGTTGTAATAATTATGTAGTTTTTTTTTTTTTTTTTCATATTGTAAAATTTAATGGGCATTGTATTTGTTAGTGTGAGTAATTTTTTTTTATTTAACAAAATCTACAGCTCTTAGGGTGTATAGAGTAGGTATCTTATAAATTCATCTTATAGCCAATAACGGATTTACATTTTTCATGCTATTAGGTAAAAATAACGACCATCACTAAACGACTACTTCTAAAGTTTTAGATAAGTGTTGTGAGGGTGTGTGGGAAAGTGTGAGTGTGTAATGTCTATGTATAGAGGGTTCTCCTGGTACACCAGTCTCTTAGGAGTCTGGTTATAGAGGAGAGCCCTCGTCTGTGTTTTAAGAACGTTTCATCGAAAAAAAATCTAGACACCTACATATTTTTATTTATTTTTGCACCCATAACTAGCAGACGAGTAGTCCGACCACTTGATGTAAAGTGGTCACCACTGCTCTTGGACCAGTGTTAATAATTATGTAATCTCATAACTTCCGTTCATTATTCTCTACTCTAATCAATTTTTTTATTTTAATCATAAGGCTAAAGCTAAGTGTTGTTCCTCAGATGGTGCACACCATGATGCCCATAGCCCGGCCGATTGCGCTGACCATGTCGGCGGTGCTGACCCTGGCCTACATGGGGCTGGCCTTGGGACTGCGGCCGGAGGGAATCGAAACACAGTTTTATCAGCAGGTGAGACTCTACCAGAAGGTTATCTACTAGGAACTTTAAGGCTTTGAATACAAAAAGGTTTTATTTGCGATCTTTGTAAGTAAATTTAATTATTCACAAAGAAAATTACAACTAATACAGTATTTACAATATTTACAAAATACACATGAAACAGTTGAGCTATCTACAAACCGTTGCAAACGATTTATAGATAGCTCAACTGGTCCAAATCAGTACCAATCGGAAGCGTGCCCAATACAAATAAAAAAAAATTCAATTCCCAATACCTTTTTTTTTTTTTTTTTTGTTGACGGGCGGAATCTGCACACAGACACCAATACCGCATTTCAGGGATGCGGCAAGGTAGTGTGAGGATGGCGAACCGACCCACTAAACCACCCCGGTGGCCGGCCTCTCTGCCTGTCAGGGGGCTCCGGGACCTCTAAAGACCAACGCCGGTCAATTCCCAATACCTATACTATCCTCGGCCTATTCGGATCCACAGGAAAGACAGTGAATAACATGTGTGGAGCTGATTAAGCCGCATGTTTCCTCACGATGTTTTCCTCAAATGCTCTCGTTCAATGTACACAAACCAAGAAGATAGCAAACTGTTGGTTTAGACTCTTTGTTTGAATATTAGGACTAACTTCAGTGGGGTCTACAAGCGCACATGGTTCATTATCAAAACAAACAAACAAGTTCTGAAGTTCGTAACCCTATTGTTAGTTTTAGTTATATTATTATCTTTTGAAGACGCAACAACTTCGTCACAGTGTGATTGTTTCGATGTGAAATTGTAAATTACAAATTGAATAAGGACTGAAATTCAGAATAAGTACCTATCTACACTTGAGGGAAAAAAAAATCATCTTTAAAAACATGCGAGTATCTTGGAAACCATGAATGCTAGATAAATTATGTAATTAAACAATTACGTTACTGTCTATCACAATTTATTTAACTAAAATTAAATCCATGGTTTCCATGGTATTCAAGTTTTTAGAGATGACCCGGAGTTTTTTCTCTGGACTGTAGTTTGTTTGACTCGAAAAAAACGTGAAAATTGGTCAACTACTAGTAGTTCAATTGTTGCGTTTCAATTGTTTTGACAACAACTAGACCCTTTGCAGACTTCAAAGTTTAGGCAAGTGACCAGCGGCCAGGGGTCGATAATAAGCCCTACATTTTTTTGTTATTTAACATATTCTCTAAGCTTTTACCGCTGTCATTGTCGTGATAAAGTCCATAGTAGAATTTTGATTCATAACTTTATGACAGCTAACAACCAACCGGAGCAAACGTAGTGTAGGACGCTCTCCGGGTAGGTGGGATGACGATCTGAGACATGTAGCTGGCAAACACTGGATGAGAAGAGCCGAAGACCGGGCTCAGTGGCGCGTCTTGGGAAAGACGTGCCACAGAGACGTCCAGCAGTGTACCGATATAGGTTGATGATGAACCACCAACTGCGTATACGTAGACACTGTGATAGTTAAGCTCTATTTTAAATAAATTGGAGTTATTTGAAATAGTTTTAAACCCAGAACCATTCAAACAACAGATAGGACTAGAACAATGGACACAAATAAAACTAACTTCACGTAGGCACAACGCCTGCGAAGTTAGTTCCATTTTCAATTGGCATTGCTTATCGTACCCTGTCAGGCGCTCTGGGACAAAAAGGCTCGTGCATTCAACAATAGATTTAAAAACAATAGTCTTAGGTTGAAAATAGAAATTGTTACCTACCACCTAGAACAATGCCATACGGTACTAGTTATTTTTTGAAAAGTGATTTTTAGACGCAGTTTTTGAGTATTTTTAGTGCCATTTTGAAGACATGTAAAACTAAAGATAGTACTAAAATTACAACTACTAATACTATAGAGATTGTTCTTTATTTTATAGTTTTGTTATTTATTTTTGTACTTACCTAGGAACCACATTATTTAGCTTCGCTACCTCTACCTTTCTCTTGGAAAACATCACAGCTGCAAAACCGCTCATAACATAAATAATACGCTATGGCTGTGACAGGGGTGGAAAAACTTTATCCCTTACCTATATCACCCTGTGTTTTTTTAAATATATAAAACCCTTTTGAAGCTGACTGACAATCAACGCACAGCCTAAACTTTAAGTCCTAGAGGTATGAAATTTGGAGGGTATCCTTTATGTATAGTGTAGGGGTGCACTAAGAAAGAAATTTTGAAAGTCACACTCTAAAGGCTTTAAAACGCGAGCAACGCCACGGGCGACGGCTAGTCTACTATAAAATGATTTGTGACTAGCTGATAGTTGAAGCCTTATTCAACTTATTATAAGCTAAAAAATAAAACTCTTTGGTCAACACCAGGTGTAGCAGCATTTTATATTATTTTTAAGTTTAAAAACTGCAATATCGGGGATAAAAACCACACGAACAAAGTCGTAGGCTTTTCCGAGTCAAAGTATACTACTTACGATTATGAAGCCAAAAGCGATTGAAAAGTTATTCATCCATAAAACTTTGTATGCAAGTTGTTTGAAATTTTCTTATGACTAAACTTTACGAATTTGTCGCTGCAATATTGGAGAAAGCTTTTATGTTTGGATATTTTGATGTTTGTGACTTTACAACGGCTGGAACGAAACTAAAATGAAACTTGGAATATTAGCCTGCTTGCACACTTGCGGCTAAAGCCGGGTGATCAATGCGAGACCATTTTTTATACAACCAAATGATAGAACAAGCCGATGGCCCTCATATTAAGTGGTAACCACTGCCTATAACGATGTATTGACTCATTGAGCGCACCGACTGAGGATGTGTCCTATTATGCATTGCATTGCGCCCACAACTTCACTCTGAGACAAAAATGTTTTAAGTCTTACATTTTTAAACAGAAATGTAAACTTCGTAACCTACACCCGCTGGATGCTTGTTTAGACGACAAGTGCGTATGCAGCCGTACCTATGGACATGCGTCTGGAATGTATAGTGAGATGGAATGGAATTTATGGAATAGTTTGGGCGTAGTAGGTCTTATGAGGAATGTAGAGTAGGTCAAATGCAGTCTCTGAATAGGAATTTAGGTAGGTGGCTAAACTTACCTAGGTCGAAGGTACTAAGGTGCGTATTATCAGGCAAATAACTCACCAATGACAATAGCCTGCGTATCCAAAATGTTCGATTAGTCAGTCTAACAATTCGGAATATTTTTGTCCAAACAGTTAGATAATTAAACTACTAGTACGAGTAGGACTGGATGGAGTAAACCATTAATTTTTGAACCCATGACGTATGTTCTAAGTTTTTTTTTTTTTTTTTTTTTTTTTAATATTATAGCTGGCAGACGAGCAGGCGGGCCACCTAATGGAAAGTAGTCACCGCCGCCCATTTTGTTCTGTAGTTATGCTTACAAGAAGGTT
Source organism: Eulithis prunata (assembly GCA_918843925.1). Classification (NCBI taxonomy): domain Eukaryota; kingdom Metazoa; phylum Arthropoda; class Insecta; order Lepidoptera; family Geometridae; genus Eulithis; species Eulithis prunata. Next base: position 1,039,597 of record OU974019.1, on the reverse strand, counting down.
AAACTGCTTACTACAAAGTTCACCTCTAGCTTTCTTGTAAATAAATAAATGGGTCGAAAAATATAACCTTTTCGTGATCAAACTCACTAAACATTTCTATATTTGTTTTTGTAATGAACCAGTGTGTCCTTGAAAACTTGGGTGTTGTATTTACCACAGCTGTTACTTAGAACCAACAATGTCATTGTAAAGGTTAGATAATGGGTTTATAAATAGCTTAGTAGAATAAAATTATTATTGTTATTTACGTAAGAGTTTTTCTTTCATCATCATCATCATCGTGATGAAGACGATAAAAGATGGTTTCTCTTTAACTTAAAAAAATCAGGCACGTACGTCTCGAATGTGATTCACATTCAGAGATGTCATGGCGACCAAGTCACGGCGATCAGTTTGACGGCCAGTAATCTTTGTATTCAGTCACTTGGCCGCCAAGTGCGCTTGCAGCCTAAGCGCGTGTGTCAAATCAATTTCTTTTCACTTAAATCTGTGCGTTCATGTGAACTCATTTGTAAAGCATTACACCTTCACTCGTTGGTTTGTAGGGTATAAAGTACCCACTTATACATATGTGGGCGTATCTTATAAGCACCTTCATGTTTTCCTTCAATGTTTTCCATTGATAAAATGAATATGAATTTAAAATTGACTTACCAACCAGGTATAATATATTTTCTTTACTTAGTTTTTTTTAATGAGCTATAGCTAAGAATTTTGCTGCCAGCACACCTGATGGTAAGTGTAGCTGTAGCCTAAGGTGGAGCACGCTTAGCCACAATCCACCTATTCCTTCTTTTCTTGAAAATTCCTATGTTATATCTTTCAGGAAATACTGATGATGGCAGAGAGTTCCACTCCCTGGCAGTTTGCATTATGAAGGTGGAAGCAAAGCGCTTTATGTGCTGAGTCCAGAGTCTGTGCATTTGTTTTGACTTTCGACTCGAGTATAGCACACGCAAACGCATTCGCAATGCGAGAAATTTGGTATGAAAACTGGATAAGCGCCTCTAGCGGGAGATTTGGGAATTGTGCAATTCCGAACAAAATGTCTCGCTTTGCGAATGCTTTTGCGTGTGTTATACTCTAGTCGAAAGTCAAAACAAATGCACAGACTCGGGGCTCTTTGTGTACTGGCAGCTAAATGCTTAGCTATACTTAGCTCATAAAAAAAGTAAGTTACAAATAAGACAGCATACTTTATATCAATTGCATTTCTGCCCCAGCTGATCTGTGAGCTGACGCTGCTTCTCTCCGCGTCCAGTATCGGCCTGTACTACCGCGCCCTGACGGAGCGCGCCCATCGGAACACGTTTGCTGGCACGCGTACCTGTCTCGAGCAACGTGTTAAGCTGGAGTGTGAGAGGGAACAACAGGAGAGGCTCCTGCTGTCGGTTATACCAGCTTACATCGCTGCTGAGGTAAGCCAGTTCTTTAGTTTGAACCGACAAAAAAGGAGAAGGTTCTCAATTCGGTTGCATTATCGGTGCCGTGCCGATGCCGACGTTGGTGGACAAGCGGCGTATGAGTGCCAGTGCAAAGAGCCTAGTACGAGTTCTGATGTGTAAAGCTGGTGTATAACATCTGATGCCCAGCATACCAATGTGCGCTGATTTATATGGTGACATTGAGCGGATTCTTTGAGATGCTTGACATGCGAGTACGGGCTTGGTGTAAAGTCTACACCAAGCTGGGCATCAGACGTTTTACATCAGCTTTACACACCAAAACTCGTACTAGGTTCTCAGGTACGCAGGCACATGAGACTTACCATATTAATGTCACATGTTGCGTTCACACTATGCCGCAGTCGGCAGGGACTTGGGCAGGGAAGTGGGCATGAGCATAGTGTGAACACAATCATGCCTCTGTCCCGGCTCCCGGCCCAAGTTTATGCCTCTAGCTCCATAGTGAGAATAAAGGCGATGTTGCTGTGGCAATAAGCCTGCGGCAATAATGCCGGCAGCGGCATGGGCATAGTGTGAACGCGGTATCAGAGTGATGGATGTGCAAGACTTAGTGGCGCTAGTACTAAAAAGTTACTTCTCCAAAGCCCGTAGAGGCCTACGCCGTAGCAGTGTCTACGAAAGGTCTACACTCTTATCAACTGTTTATTATCTCCGTCATTTTACGACCGCAGTTCTGTTACCAAACTTGAGTACGTACTTACCTTTCTAAACTTTAAGTCAAAATACATTCTTCGAAGTAAATTGTTAGGATACTTAAAGTTTATTCCTTCGTCGCGTTTTATGAATTTCGTGGTAGCCAAGGAATGCAAGACATTCTATATTCGGCACAGTGTATCAACTGAAACAGTAGAAGCACTATGAAGGTAAGTCACTGATAACGCTAGTACTTGCTAGTCCAGAATTTATTTGGAATCCAAAAATGCAATGCTTGTAATAAAAATAGAAAGAAAACCTGCTATAAAGCTGGATGTTTTAGCTGTTAAAACTTAAGTAGTGACTTTACTGCTTATAATATTTTATTGTGCAATCAAGGGAAATTCCATTTGTGTTCAACTGTGTGGAAACGCAAACGTATCGATTGTCGATAAACTATAACTTATAAAACGGTGATCGTAATTATATTCATATAGCTGTTCATATTGCTACCGACACGACATTTACACGATCCTCTGCATCCACAACATTATCGGGGAAATATGTAGACTGCTTGAAGCTGATAATGAGCTAGCGATATAGAAAGTTTTATATTTTAAATCTCTAACTTCTATAGTTTAGAAAAAAAAAATAACTTTAAAAGTGAGATACTTACTTAGTTTTGCATGGAACGTCGCTTAACTTAGATTGACTAAGCTACGCCACAAGCGCTGAAAATGATGATGGCAGCCTACTGATTCTAACCAACAGAAATTCATTTGGTTTAGGATTACGAATCTAACCGCACCACCTTTTTGCATGCCCAGGAAGACTGGTAGACAATGCTCTTAGCATTAAGTCCTCCTAGCACTACTTGTTTGTGTGAAATTTTTAAATAAATAAACTTAGGTATCCCTGACCCGAACCAAAGAGACTAAGAAAAAACTTTTAATAACCTTTTTATAAACCCAATCATTTTCTTTCCAAGCGACTTAGTTAAAGGCAATTCGTTCGTCTCCACGATATTAAAATGCCAAATGTCTCAAGGGACATAATTTGGGAGATCGCGATTTTCATATCTTTTTTTTAATAATTGTGTTCTACTTGAAATTCTAGTTATTGAATATTATCTTAGAAGGTTTATGAGGAAAAAAATATGGGGAAGATCCGTATACCTAGTTGGGTAGGTGAAATACAGTCAACAGAAATGATTCTGAAGTTTTACGATTCATGTCCAATGGAGGTTTTGCAAATCAAATTGTCTATACGCGCATCACAATGGACTAACAGAGTGCTTAGATCCACCAACCAGATACTGTATGTATAGTGGGTAATGAGTTTTAATGAGACTGTAAGTACATGTTTCCTGTAACATAATTTTGTCTCAACATAGAAATTGAACCCACATCTCAGTAGCTCTTTATTTTCTCGGCACTACCGCTTGGCACTACTAGTGCAGTGAACGGAAATACTTTCCCGTGACACTACTATTCTTATTGGTTTGATTAAATTGCATCCGTAAATAAAATACAGATACGATATAAAATAAAATTTTTTATTTTCTATAATTTCATCTTAGTTCAGTTATTTCATAGTTTTCTTATTTTTTAACTAAAACTAATTACAAATACATCAGTCACAATTTGGCTACAGCGCTCGCCTTTACAATATACCCCCGATTCGAGTTTACACGATTCGGTTGACTTGCCGATTACTGATTGAACCAGCTAGCTAGATCATTGGATTAAACCGAAAAACTATAATATAAAGTGCCCTGAATTAAACATTTAGTCCAAGAAACATCTGTAATTGATCAACTGGTTTTCTGTTTATGAGATCCAGTAAGATGTTAAAACAAAACTCGACTGTCTCGACTTTACCTCAAAATTGTGCTTTGGTAGTCATATACAACTATAACTACCCAAAACACGATTTCGAGGTCGAGCCGAGGTGAGGATGATTCGAGGTACCCAACAAGTAAAAATGATCTTTTATTACCAAGATAAAAGGAAGTATATTGCTAATAATTATTGCAAAATAAGCTTTTGAACTTTTAATCTTCATTTAGATAGTAGAAAGTAGATATAATATATTGATAGGTACATATAATAATCTTTCGAATTATAAGCCTCTTATAATTCTAGAGCAAGATTTTCGGTTCGACAAGCCCCCCGAATCAGATGACCCTTAATCAGTGGCAGACACATACAGTGTACCAATCTAACACCTTAAATGCAGCTACACGGAATGAAACCTTATTATTACGCCATGAAAGCTCAAATCACGCTTCGTTGTAATCTTTCCTCATTAGCTCCGAGTCTGTCTTGCCTATGTTCACGTGGATTGTTATAGCCTCGTCTGAATCTGACTTCATAATGACATCGTTCCATTGAACCTCAGCTTTTTTACCATAAGCTTCATTTTCTATGAGGATAGCTGATTTTGTGCATAGAGCCTTGCTTTGGAATTCGATGAGTGCGCAATACTCGCTTTTCTTGGCCTCTGCTTTGGGTTCAGCTATGTACCCCAACTTCCTTCTCATGACTTCGACTCTGACATGATAGTTGTAAATACAGACTTTGATGATGAACGCGCTTTTTTGATGGAGAAGGATTATCTTGTACTTCGTCCGACAGCAAGCGGTCTTTTTCAGTTTCGTTTGGAAGTTTTCTATAAGAATTTTGATTTTTTGTGAGTATACAGCGATGATGTTGTGGTTCGCTTGGAGATGGGTGGACAGTTCTTCGAAGGGGATGGAGCAGCAGTTGGCTGTGATGGGGCAGGTCATGGTGTCGTGTTTGCATTCTTCCTCGTGCTTCGCCCGCGTTGATGCTGTGAGAAGGTCTGTGCAGCCGCGCCTGGAAAAACAGACAAATATTTTTTAAACAATGGTTTAATAAATCACTTACACAAACACTTGATACACTTGAAGTGTGAGAATCAATAATTTATTTAAATTCTACTATGTACCACTCTTAACGCAACTAAATCATTCATTCTTTCATTCATTTATTCCTTCATACATTCATTCATTCATTCACTCATTCCTTCATTCATTCCTTTATTCATTCATTCATACTTTCTTTCATTCATTCATTCATTTGAGTTGTTCCATAAAGATAGATAGGTAGAAGGGGTGTCTAAAATACCTATGGAGATAAGTACTTTATCTTATGTGGTAAACTAAATAGAACCTTCAATCTAAAGCTGCTCTGCATGGTATAGTAAGGTCTATCTACGTATCTTCCTATTGCCCAAAAATAAATACTGTTTGGATAATGGACATATCAGAGGTTTTGCTTTAGAATATCTTCGAGGTTTCTCGAGAGAGATGTAAGACATAGAATTTCCGTAAATGCGACAGTCGCGAGTCAACATTTTAGTTGCAATTTTCACAATTTCCTTCACTATCAAGGTGGACAATGGGAGATAAATAATAAAATCTGAACTAATGAGTATTGTAAAACAATGCTCCTTTAGCAATATTGTTCTTTATCTCTAGCAGTATTACGTTGGTCGATGTGCGTGATGTTCTGCCCTTCACGCCAAATAAGAACACAATTCTTGCATAAAATGACGCTAATACGTCATCAATGTTAACTTCTTTGTTTGTTAGCTTATTAAGACAAGACTGCAGTATCATTGCATGACTAGGTGACCAATGTGGCTATGGTCACGGTGACCAGCCTAAACCACTCAATGTTTTACACCCAAATTCATAAACAGAGACCAAAAATAAAAAAAATTATTAAACATCTTTAATAATTTATTTAATTAAATTAAACAATCTTTGTTAAGCCTGCCTTAGACATTGTAAGGAAATAAAGACTAAGGTCTCAGTAAAAGGTTTTTGTTTAAATTAAACGAAAAAAAATCAATGTTAAAGAAAGTTCAATGAAAGGCCATAAAACCAAAATACAAAATAAAACCAAAGATGGGCATTGAATGGAAAATTTATTTTAGGTAGGTACAGCAATTTTTTTCTTAATACTTTGTTCAATATTCAACAAAGTTGTTTGTTTAATCAAGTGTAGCAAAAAATCCCATCGAGGTTACTCATTTGTATAGTGGACTCGTTGGGATTTTTTTCCCATCGACCCCTCCAGCGGGCCAGCCGGTGGGCTCGATGGGAATAACCCAAATAAGCTCTAGTCTAGTTTTATGATTGCTTTACTAGAACGTCAAATTTGTCTAGAAGTCTGTTCCTACGTAATATTACCTACCTTTATTTTTTGTTAGTACCGATAAAGCACAGAGTTATCGTAATAAATTCAGAGTGTATAATCTCCCTTCATACACCTTTCATCAACCCTTAAAATACCTAACTTCATCGCGTATTGAACCAAAGAAAACTCATCATTTTCAACTTTATACCACAGTGATAAGGTGTAAAGTAATACAAAGTTTTCTATTCATTGGTCTTAAAATCCCAGTTGGAGGGTAATATGTTACCTGAAAACATTTTACGTGGATTTTATTGGCAGTAAAAAGTTTAGCAGTTGAAGTAGGGTTTATTGAGCATTGTCTGATTTGAGAGGTTTTAGTGTTTATGGGTCTCTTTTGTCGTATTAAGTGTTTTTCCCCCGATTCGAGTATAAGTACGTTCTTACTCAATACAACTGTTTTACTGATAAGATTTTTTTTATGTTTTTTTGATATGATAAAACTTTACTCTTCTTCTTATTTATAGCCTTTGTTCATCGCTTTGAAGGTAAATTTTATCATGTTTTGTTGTTATTTTTCATACTTGAAGCTGTGACATAATTGTACGAGATCACAATCAAAACAATGACAGTAAAATAAACGAAGAAGGAGTGTGTCCATACCATGATAAATCGAAAATACAAGCACACAGAGGTGGAAGACAAATAAAACACTATAAGATCGAGCTGCTGTGTCAAATCTAGGTCTATATTCTCTATCCTAATAGAGGCACAGAGCACAAGGATAGGTCTTACAAGCTCGCTTGAACAGACCCTATAACGATGCATTGCCTCACTGAGGACGTGTCCTGTGATGCATTGCACCCGCTATAACTATAAACTATAGAAGCCTTCAATCCAAAGCACAGCCACGCGAGCGTCACTGTGCAGTAGAAATAGGTACGGTGGTAATACTTCCCCGGACGAGTTACTTCTCAAGAAGCTCTACTAGGTACTACTGCTTCTTACTTCAAGTGCGTTGAAACACATCAAACACATTTGCGAAGACAAAACTATCATCTTCAGTCCTTGTCCCACTTTATGCGCAGTCTATCAAAACAGAATAGAGGAAAAGTTACCTATAGTTCCGACAAGGCAGCATGAGATCGTTGATCAGCCGCTGGAGGGCAAGGCACGGAGCGGCAGGGGCTCGTAGCGATCCCCTGCACCACGCACACCTGGACATCCGCCGGGAGCATCTGGCGCACCAGACTCCTCCACACCATGGACATACACATGGACCACAGCACTGGAAGACAGAAAAAGAATGCTTAGTTTGAAAGTTTTCAGAATTTTTAAATTCTGTAGGTACACTGTTTGCTTTAATCATATTTGACACTCTAGGAAATACTTGTGGAAAAGTCACGAATAAATGTGACAATCGCAAACGTTAGCGTATCCGAGATACACTGCGCGGTGACACTACAACGGTTGGCAGTCGAGCTGGCGTTGACGCGCAATATAGCTCGAATACGCTAACGCGGCGACTGTCATTGTAGATTTGACGTGATAGAGGTATAACCAGCCAACAATTAATACGCAAGCGGATCATCATCATCATTATCAGCCTGCAGAGTCATGTTGGACATGCAGGTTCCTCCCGCTCTTATTGCGTTTATTTTTCCCTTTTTACACTAATATTTTTTTCATAGATTCACTGACTATTTTAACCCGTGGTCGTCGTGATGGGCTGTTTTCTTGTAGTCTTATTTGCCTCATGAATGGTATCAATAGTGAAGTTATTTCTCGTGGTCCCATACCACCACAGTCCAAAACTGGCAAATATTTTATGACACCTTAAGCAATTCAGAATAGGTACCCATCTCTAGTGGTCACCATTCCATCACACTGAACGTTGCATAACTTAGTGAATGCTTTGATTTAGCAAGTATTTCATTTCATTCCTTAACGATCTCTCTTGTCCTTAGACGCTTGGGAATTTTACATAATTCAAATACAAACTAGAATATTCAAAACATAGTTTGTGAAATATTTCTTGATAAAGCCACGTTTACATTGACGTCAAGGATTAAAAACTAACCCATGTGTTAGCAAAGCAGCATAGAACATACCTCTTTGAGTTATAAAGAGTATTGGTTCGCGCTGGCCGGCAGTTTTGAAAATGGAAGACCATGGGTGACACGAAGAGTGACGCCAGCGTGACGTGTCAGTCGAAAACAATGGCAAAGTATGTGTGGATGTGGAAATACGAATTACTATTGAAAATACTATGATAAATAAACTAAAGCTCTGTATATTACGGTTGTAGCTGACACATGCCTAATAAGAAGGGTCGTAGTTACCTGCAGAGGTTCCAAGCATATGCTGCATTCTGAGAATCTGGAGAGCAGCTCATCACAGTTGGGACAGGGGCACTGCGCCGCGTGACCCTCGTCTGAAGAGTTGAGGGTTGGCAGCTGGACTAAGGACAGGGATTTATCTAAAAATAAAAATAAAACACTGAAAACTATTATCCCAATACATTCAAATCTATAAAAATAAAAATTTGCAAAAATATGGTCCAATGACATTGTAAAGATTGTAGCATTCTCCTTGAGATTGTAAGAAGTCAATGTGTGTAAAGTGGTTTCTCTGAATGTGAAAATTTGTTCCAGGTTTTGAAGTCAAAACTTCAAAACAAACGACAGCCAACTTGATGAAGACTGGACTATATATAATTGACTATATATTATTTCAAATTTACCACTTGACACTGGCAAAATTGTCTGTCGAAATGACGGACACAGGCCATATAGGCTTAAAAGAAGAAGAAGTCAGTGGATTGACAGGACAATAAGGTTTGCCCCAAAGAGAATCCAAAAAAAGTTTGCCCCCTGAGGCGTTTTTTTTTGGCGTCATCGCACTGTTTGTGTATGTGCCATTTCTCGTAAAAAATTAGGGAAACATAAATACATATATCTATATTGTAAAAACCGCGGGATCTGACATGCGGGTCCCTGAGGCCATATGTTCAGTACATTTTTATCTAATGGGGATGGCGTCATATCCCAGCCCAAAAGGCTCTTGTTGGTCTATCTCTTGATAGACACAATAAGAATTGGACAAATTATTGCTGTATTATAATTTTAATTGTAATTTGTGAAATTCTCATGGTATTGAAAGATGAAGAAGGCATGTTAACATTTTCATAGATGTGCTATAATTCTTCTTTATGTAGAGTCTTGTCATAATTTACCATAGCTCAAATAAAATGTAGAGTTGCCAAAGTTTTATTGGTTTACTTTAAGTCACGTAAAGTACACTTGACAAATAAGTTAATTCGTTTCTAAATACGTAATTAATTAACCTATTAATCTAATTTCAAAAAGTATCACTTAAGACAGTACGGGTTTTCTATCTTCTAGTACAATTTTAATTTATTGAATTTTCTTACGACCGAGATCAGTGGAAAGTTTTGGGGGAGACCTTTGCCCTGCGGTGGGACACAAAAGGTTAAATATAAAAAAACCAAAAAAAATATGGATAGATCTCTAAGAAAATGTTGTTTATATTGTTAGGTACATTTACCCCCCTAAGTTTTTCCGAGTGGTCTTATCACACCAGCGGGCCTAGGATGCGCACGCGAGATATTTGTCATGTCGTTCTGTCATCTTGTCATCTTAGGCCCGCTGATATAACAAATAGATACTTGCGCTGTCGATAAATTGTGTAAATATCTTACTGTGTTTGATGTTAGGGCTTGTACACACTTGTCTTGCTTTAGTACTTACTGTGTTTGATGTTAGGGCTTGTACACACTTGTCTTGCTTTAGTATCGATACCGATAAATACTGATTTAACAGTGAAGATAGTTCTATGTCTATGCAACACTTTATATTCTAATACCTACCTATTGTGTTCTTTATCTCTATAAGTATGTTTTGTTTGTAAATATAAATAAATCAATTATTTGTATAAACTATAACTAAGCGTGAAACACACAAAGCAACGTGCGCAGATCGGGTTAAATCTATATAACATCTACAAATTCAAGCATCCGACACGCTTCCGACCCGAGTAATTGTGGTCCATATAAAATGCAACGTTTGCTGCTGTAGCACACAAACAATTGCCAGCTTACCTAGCTACCTACTCAATCCACTCATCTCATTTTTCTTTCTGTGTAATTTTTATTTCTTTGTAGTGTTGTTAGTTTAGTTCTGTAGGTGTATTTTGTGTGTTAATTTATAAGCAAATAAAATGTCTGTCTATGTCTATGAATAAACGCGCATCCGATCTGCGCCCGACCCGCGCACGTATTCATGTACTTTGGTATTTAGTGCATTGTTACTTAATCAATCACTATACTTACCAACTCTTTTATGTTAACTATAGCATTTACAAAACTGATTACACTTTTTTTTTAATCTTAAAAGTAATGGAACAAGCTTATAGCTCACCTGATGTTAAGTGGTAACTTCTGCCTATAACAATGCATTACCTCACAGAGCAAGTCCAATGAGGACGTGCCCTGGTACACATGGTTGAAAACTCAGTATTATTTTTATACCTATCAGATTAAGATCTCTTTTTCTCTATTTCTAGTAAAGGAAAAACGTTATCTTTAAACATTATTTTATGTCTACTTAATGTACATATTGTACATGGTGCCTAGTAAGAACTCAAACAATTTGCAAGCCAGTGTCTTGGGCACGCTTCCGATTGGTACTGATTTGGACCAGTTGAGCTATCTATAAATCGTTTGCAACGGTTTGTAGGTAGCTCAACGGTTTCATGTGTATTTTATATTGTAAATACTGTATTAGTTGTAATTTTTTTTTGTAAATATAAATAGAAAAATTGTAAAACAATTTTAAATATCAGCATAACACGATACTTCAAACTCGCGAAGATTTGTAACATAACTAGTGGATTGCGTTAGGATTGTGTCAGCGAAGAGAAAGGTGGTATTGCAACTGGTTGTTTCTTGCTAAAACACGCATAATAATGTGTAATATAGGTCAAAATGGTGTATGTTTATTATAAAAGCAAGCTCTCTTCTTCTCTTCTTCTTCTCTTCATTAATGGCCTCTGTCCGTCATTTCGACAGACAATTTTGGCAGTGTCAAGTGGTGAATTTTAAATAATATAAGTTAAGTCAAGTCTACGTCAAGTCGGCTGTCGTTTGTTTTGCAGAGAAAATGGTGGATTTTCTCTTCAAAACCTAACAAAAAATTTTCACATTCAGAAAAACCACTTTACACACATATTCCAATGGCTCACGCTTTATGTTACGATCTAAGTATTATTGGTTAAAATTCCACCAAAATTAAACAACAATACTCACAATAACACAACAAAAACTATTAAAATAAAAGTGCTATGTGTCGTTTCAAAAAATGTCGAAACTCGTCATAAAATCAAGTTCCTATACTGACCAACTCTGGTGACAGCTGACAGCGACGTTCTGCGCGGTCAGTATTTGGATGGGTGATCGTTAGTGGTATTTACATCTGAGCACTCGTGCTTGACCAGTTAATTTAACATACTAGTCCTATCAGTGAAATTGAAGTAAAAGCAACATAAATAATTTACAACCACTAGAAAAAATATAAAAGTGGTTTTTTAATTTAGCAATTTTATACGATCTGTCACGATCAACTCTACTCGTGTTATCATAATGTCATACATACGTCTCCACTCTCCCTGTATAACAATGACATTATAAATTCTTGCAGAATGCACTTATTTGCACGTTAATATTTGACATTTGACGTGTGACTGTCAAGGTCGGTATTACATAATGGCCGCTAAAAACTAGTAGGTCAACGATTTTAATAAAAAATATTTCATCAAAGTTCATTAGGTGCTTGACTAATATCAAAGAGGAGTATACTACTGCTCATCAATCAATCATAGCGCAACAAAAAACAAAACTTTGTATTTACTTTTGCTGTTTGCAAAAAAAACTGGTGAATCTAAAGATGGTAACAAAACGAACAACGCTATCGTAAGATCAAACAAAGCCAAATAGGAGGTTAGCGTAGCAATTGTTACATTATGTAACATTACACCTCGTAATAATGATAATGTAATTACATATACAAAAAACCACGGCATTGTTGTCAAGGTGAAACTGGAACGTACTATTATTACGAACTGAGCCTTCCTACTAACCAATGCCATTTGAAAATTACACGTTTGTTTTAAAAATCCTACCTAAGTTTTAATGATAAAAACCAAGTAAGAATTATACAAAAGACTAATGCACCTTAGAGATAGCGTAGCCCTTAATATAGCAGTAAAAATAATAAACATAGTAAAACTAAGGCAAAACAGCTTATCAATGAAGTAGATAACAAGAATAAGCATCGCAATAATAATATTAATAATCGGACAGTTGTGAGAATAATAACCACTTTGATAACTCATTGCGGTTTTAAGTATTTAATGAAACATGCCTTCATCAGAACAGAATAATGAAACATTCATTTGAAATAGTGAAACAGGTAAATAGAGGAATATTTTTATTAGTATTACAAGTGAAAGTGAATATCAAGAAGGAAAAAAACATGGATTCATAGAATGTGCGTCACATACCTACGTCATATTGTTCACACAAACTTTCATACATTCCAACGGGTTTCATAAATTCAACTAGTGATAAAGGTAAGCCTAATCTTCAAACTGTTGCAACTAGTGAGCTTCCATACAAAAACATGCGATAAGTCAGTAGACGTTGATCGAATGGAGCTTAGTAGGTAGATAGTTGTACCTAATGCTTGTGACCTAGATTAGCATATTTCAATCTTACAATACGAACGATGCGTTTAACAATAATAACAATAACTTAGGTAAGATAAGAGAAATCAATACATAAATAACTTTATGTCATGCAAAAAACAATGATGTCAACCTAAATAATCATTGTTTGATATGACAAATTAAAGAGATTACTATGTAATAGATACAAACACTGATAACAGTTACAATTTGGCAGATATGAATCACAGACAAGCCTCTGCTGATGACGTAGATGACGTCACATGCGTAGGTGCAAATCAAACAACGGATGGGTCTGATAAAACTATAGGTAAAGATTTCGTAGAATTTCGTGAAGCATTGTATGCAGGAGGATGAGAAAGACCTTGCTCACCTTATTTGGTTTAGTGATTTGAATATTAATTACCTTTAATTACTCAGACCGGAAGACGTGACGTAATTGGTTTTAAAATCACTGTGATGCAAATTATCTAAACATTTTAGATTTTTTCATGCCTAGGAACTGTATTTATTTTATTATACTAAAATGAAATTATTGCTTTCTTAAATCAAACTCTGAAAACGATCATGGATTGTTATGTACGCATTGATATTTATGAGATTTTTTTCCAAAAACATGATAAGTTACTCGTACCTTAAGTTACTGGGTTACTTTATTTGTTTCGCATTGATTTAAAGCCGTTAAGCGTCATTTTAGTTTTCCTTCTACTTACTCATTTCTTTTTGTTAAATCCCCATCCACGCAAAATTTATAAATACATTATTTGCAGGGATCGTCACTAAAACCACTATTGTTATTCATTACTTTTGAACTAATCATCTTTATGACTAAGATTGTATTAAACTTACTTATATTTTGAAGTATCTTTGTCTAAAGTTAACTTACTGAAACTATTAGTATGACTTCTTACGTTTTTTTGCACAATTACACTTACAAATCTCGTTTTTTACTGCAACGTTTCTTTAGCTGTGTCTGGTTTATCTACTTTATCCTGTTGATCAACCTTGTTAGTTAAATCATTAAGAAGCTCACTAGACAGATTGTAATCTTCATTAATCACGCGTGTTTACACAATAGCCATTGTCTAACCATCATTAGCTTGGATTAAACGCCCCTAGAGATATTACTAGCACCTTTTAAAGCTATAATGTTGTCTTTTAGACTACAGAAGGTCCTCCATTACATTATTCACTGACGAGTTTGTGGTTCTAAATCATTTTCATTGGGTTGTGTCAACCACTCCTTCTACAGCTGTGTTCTAAGAATCATGATCATCTACAACGGTAGCGTCATAGTCATGGTATTTCATAATGATTCATCACAATTTGTAAAGAGTTTTGATGTCTATCTGACGCAATATGAAGAACAATCTATCTGATAAACGGTTGCACTGTTGTGGGTCATTATCTTCTGCTCTTGGACGAATTAATTAGTACAAGCTTCATAAAACATTATTCAAGCCTCTATCCTTTAGACTTCTTGCAATCTTCAGAATGTAGCTATCGGTATTTTGAATAATTAAATTGAAACAAGCTTTTTGTGTGATAAAGGATACCTTACCTTCAATTTCAACATTTTCACTGCTAGAAGAGTCTGACGAATCGTCTTCTATCTTCTTCTCTGTGACGATTGTGACGCTGTTCTCGCCGCAATCGTTGTTGTGAGATCTCTTCTCCGTTACGGAGTGGAACTGTGAGAAAGAGAAATATGATTTAGTTTCATTTATTTTATTAATAATATTACTTTATGCATTTCAAATCTCAATATAAACGCCATGATCAGTCAAGTTTTTTGTTCAAATAAGTTTACGCCTTTGATAGGAGTTGGTGCGGGAGCAGGCCCGGGAGAGAGAAAAGTGGAAGATGTTGGGGGAGACCTTTGCCCAGCAGTGGGACGAAATAGATTAATTAAAAAAAATAGTTTACTTTGATTTCAACAAAAAATATTATTCGACTAAACTTTATGTCAAAGTCTCAAATCGTTAATGGCATCTGTCTGTCAAGCAACTCTTAATTAGTGATTCAACTGGTTGTTTGCACAATTTTCCTGCCTGTACATTGTAATCCGATGTCATAATAACATTATTACCTACGTATGTCGTCGACTCCTCACCCACAACATAACCACAAGCTATACATAGCAAATCATACTATTAAAAAGTGTTGTGCTTGTCATGTTAGATAAACTTATATAAATAAAAAATAATAAACATTTTACAGAGTCTGTAACATTGCAACATTATTTATTAAATAAACAAAGCGCTTTGTAATCGTATATTAATTTTTTTTTAATCTAACTGATTGATTGCAGCAATTGAACCCAGTCCACCTTTTTAATGATTGATAAGTTTTTATCTTTTTATCGTGGTCTGTTTTTATTTGAGCACGGAAATAAAACCGCGGGAAAATTCTAGTCGAAAGATTAGTTCACTCTCTGTTGTATAAGACATATTACGACTTATCAGTGGAATGCAGCTATGAGAATTTTGCCATAAGAGTGCCAGATAGTACTTTAACTTTGTTTGTATTATTTAGTAAAAACTTAAACCTATTTCTTAGAATTAGCAAAGTTTTATTTAAAAGTCAATGTTTGGGGCTAGAGGGCGCTGTATATTATTATCATCCAAGAATATTTATTTATTTAATAATTAAAACTTGATTTATTTGAAAATAATAAATTTAAATTAAATTCAAAATAGTTGCAGCTATCCAATTTATTATTTAAAAATAGTTTAGGTTTTAATATTAGCACACCTTGAATTGGCTTCCGCAAATATAAATACATAAATAATTTAGGTAACACAACTTTAAATTGATATAAGCTGCATGCCTTTAATAATATAAGCTATTCAAATTGAACATATGTATGTAGCCAGTAAGAACTGATTAATATACTTTATTTTAATAAAAAAATATTCTAAAATAATCAAACACATTAATAGATTAGAGAATCGAATTATTTTTTATTTATCCGCGTGCATTATTTGAATCTGATATAAAAATACTAAGTTGAAAAAAGACATCGGTTATTTGACAAAACTATGACATCTTCAATACATTTCAATTTGGTAGGATAGTGCAAATGATAGACACGAGTTTTGACATTTTTTGAAACGACACATAGCACTTTTATTTGAATAGTTTTTCTTGTGTTATTGTGAGTATTGTTGTTTAATTTTGGTGGCATTTTAACCAATAATACTTAGGTCGTAACATAAAGTGTGAGCCATTGGAATAAATGTGTGTAAAGTGGTTTTTCTGAATGTGAAAATTCGTGTTAGGTTTTGAAGAGAAAATCCACCATTTTCTTTTCAAAACAAACGACAGCCGACTTGACAAATGACTTGACTTGATTATTTATTACAATTTTAACACTTGACATTGGCAAAATTGTCTGTCAAAATGACGGACACAGGCCATTACTGAAGAGAAGAAGTGCAAATGATACTCGTGGCATTCTGTAGACAACTACAGAATAAATAACAGATAGTACTGATACAAATCAGTATTATCTGTTATTTATTCTGTGGTTAAATTGACCATTCATGGTCCACGATCTACGTGTAAGCGAAGCCCCAGGAAACCAGTTAATACCGATATCTCCGGATACACGGTCTGTACCTACCTATTCCTTTCCCACTCCAGTTATTTAGGGCTTTATTTACGCTTTTATTCCTTACAAACGCTGTGTGACGATTACTCCACTGTTTGAAAATGCCGTGCCGGATCTATATATTTTTTTTATTTATATTTAGAGATTTATATATTTTTTTTATGAGTGTCTTTCTAAAATAATATAGATAAAATAGGTATAATAACAGTAGGTACCTAGGATTGATAATTTTCTATAGGAATGAGTTTCTATAGGGATTTAACGTATTAGTATAAAAAACCATAAGAAAACCAGTGAACTTTTTTGACTTCTTTCTTTTATCCTCTGAAATCTGACGCCCCTAGGACGCTCCCGCCCCTAGGCCGCGGCCTATTAGGCCCGTTGACAAATCTAGAACTGCATATAGGTATTTATCTAAAGTTTAGCATGATTTCAAATGGTCGCAGGCTCATAACCACATTCTTAAAATAAAAGATCATTTGAAAATTAAAGTACCTATAATATAAAAGAAGAATACATAATTATTTCAAAACATAACAATCTTGTTCCATACCATCGACTATTAGTATCAGATTCAAAGTGAGGCGCGATAGAGACCTCGAAGTAGGTCATGGCCGGCCACTCTCAACACTTCGGATTACGTTGTGTAACTTGACTTGTTGAACCGAATAATAAATATCAAATTACCAAACCTAGTGTTCTTGTTGAAGAAAGTTTTACAATGCAACTTACTTCAATGATATTTTTAACTCAATGATATGTTTAACTCGATGATATTTTTAACTCAATGATATTTTGTTTAATTGTTATTGTTGGACTCTTTTAATCCTTAACCCGTGACCACTTTTTAGTCGCAGACTTACTAAGTATATTTTGGACGTTGGATTAATAAAATAACTGTGCGTTCAAAATATGCAGAGAACCAGTTAAGTAGGTAACTTATCAGAAATAACCAGTTCTTAGAAACAATATGTTTTCACGAACCGTGATGTTATTTTGTTAAATCTTAATGCGGAAATTAATTATAAAACTTTTATAGTCGCTAAATACCCTTCAATGCATTCGTAATAACCTCGCAAGAGGTCATATCGGATAATAAATAATTTAAAAGATTTATTTTAATTTTGAGGTAAGTTACGTTTTAAAACAATGACAGTAATATAGAAAACTAGCCGTCGCCCGCGGCGTTGCTCGCGTTCTAGTGTGACTTTTCGAAATTCCTTTCTTAGTGCGCCCCTACACTATATAAGGAACCTACCCTCCAAATTTCATACCTCTAGGACTTATAGTTTAGGCTGTGCGTTGATTCTCTGTCAGCTTCAAAAGAGTTATATATATATTGATGATGATAACCTTCCTACTACCAAATTACAAAAATAACGTTAAAATTTTATTTTTATCTAAATTATAAAATTCAGAACTTTAAAATTATTAAAAAATCACATTATAAAATACTTGATTACAATAATTAAACTTTATAATCTAAAAATTGTAAAATTCAGAATTTTATGTAAATAAAATTATAAAAAAATCACATTACACTTGATTACAATGCCAAGATGAACGGTGCGAAGCCACTTCCGCCCACGGACTTCCTGTTACCGGTATAATATCAGTCCAGTACGTATTGAGTGTGGTTCTTCCACAAAAACTCTATAACTGTTCAATGGTGTTTACTCTACCGTACGTTTGTAGCATGAAAATCAATGGAGTGAATAACATGTAACAGTTAATAACTAAGTCATTACGCTTTCTTGTCCTTTGGCGATGTAGTCCAAAAGCAATGTAACCCCAACGCGATATAGTCATATCGCGATTTAGTCTTAAAGCGATCTGGTCATATCTGCTGCCTAGTCAAATAGAGATGTAGTCGTAAAGCTCCTAACCCGAATTACCATGACAGAACCATTATTATGGTGGTATTTATAATGATTAAAAAAAAAAAAAAATTGAAGAAGTTTTTTGTTTCTTTTTTTGAATATTTGGTATCTTTTGTACCTACATTTTATTTTTAAATTTGATATAGCCGAAATATTTAGATATAGGTACTAATTTTTTTTTTTTAGATTCATAATAATTTCTCGTATTTTTTAAATAAAAATCGTAAAATTAAATCTCGTAAAATCTTTATCCTTAAACCTTTTTTATTAGTTTTTGCACGTGGTTTGACTTGCGTTGTGCGTGACGTTATTTGCAAGTGAATGTTCATGCACATACCTCGTGTTAGTGTTTGATAAAGTAATAAGTAACACTCAAATTATATCACACGGGAACAAGTTAACATCAAAACGATTATCGGCGATAAGTAGGTACTCAAACTTGCGTGATTAATATACATCACGACATTTTCAATAGGAAATTACTTATATACAAATCTCTGAATTTTAGTGTGTTCGTAACTTTATCAGGAGATTTGATGAAATATATTGAATAAGATAAAAATACTAAATATAATAATGTGTTTTAAAAAGTAAAAGGTAATCTGTGGAGTGCATTGCTACTTAAATACTTAGTCTAAATTTTTTAATAATATCCCATTTTATATGCTATTCAAGATGTATCCAAAATTTTCCACATTACCTACTTAAAAAATTTAATAAATTTTTATTTACTAATTTTAATGAACTAATTTTTGTGGTCATAAAAAATCAACAACCAAGTATCTGACGTTTAAATTATTAAATGAAGGATTAAATGTAGTTTTTTATATCTTTACAACAATGAAGAAGTTATAAGATAAGAAAATTAAACAGACAAAGATAAATACAGCCACTAGTTTATACAAACTGGAATTTTCCGGCTCAAGACACGCGAACACGCCTGAAAGGCATGATAAGAGCCTTAAGAGGCATATATTACAGATGCACGATCATCTACCTACATTTTATAGATGATCGTGTATACGAAATAAGATGAACTGTGTGAATTGATAAGGCAATAGAAAAACTGTCAAACTGGTTTTTGCTTCAATGCCTGCATAAACACCCGACAACCATACATGGTCCAGACCCTATTGATCAGGTTAAGGTTAAGTAAGTTCGTATGAGTTAGTTACAAAAACTGAAATTACAAGGATTAATTGCCATTGCTAAATAGAATAAAAACTTGTCCGAAGACGCAAGGAATTAAAACCACAGGATCACGTTGAGTATAATTTGTAAAATAAGTAAATATAGACCATGTACCAGTTGTTCCGAAAAAAAAGCGGTGAGCAGATGACCTAACAGAAATTGCTGGACGCAGGTGGATTGCCACTGCCCAGAACAGGGACAAATAGAGACATCTGGAGGAGGCTTTTACTCTCAAGGGATTCACATCCCTCACTAACAAATAGGCTAAGATAAATATACTAACACAAATAAAATGTGACTCTTAAAATCAATAGTCATCAATAGGTATATATAAAACTCTTTTGAAGCTGACAGAGAATCAACGCACAGCCTAAACTATAAGTCCTAGAGGTATGAAATTTGGAGGGTAGTATCCTTATATAGTGTAGGGGTGCACTAAGAAAGGAATTTTGAAAAGTCGCACTCTAAAGAATCTAGAACGCGAGCAACGCCATGGGCGACGGCTAGTGTGGAAATAAAAAGCTTTACGTATAAATAAATAAAAAACAAGCAAGAACCTCACGGCTTCACTCCTAGTGTCGTAGGTAGTTGGTTCTATGAATACTATTGTCCAGTATATTTATAAGTTTAGTTTTTGTGTGAGAAAGTGGTAGGTGCCTAACAAAAAAGTAGATTACTTTGCAAGTCAACAAATACAAGGTTAAAGTAGCACTCACATTTCAAATCGATTGACCCTGAGGTTGTCTTTAGGTACACTTAGATTAGATCAAATAATTCAGCTGATTTAATTTATTTATTGGTTTAATCTTTATTATTTTGTGTAGTTTACTAATAAACGGAAATAAGGGCCATTTCAAAGTTTAATTAATTACAGACTTTTACATTAGGTAATTAAATAAATAAACATATTTTTTATATTGTTTAATAAGTATGCAACTGTTCCATGTCTATTTTGTAAATATTGTAAATATTGTAAATAATGTATTAGTTGTAATTTTCTTTGTGAATAAAAATCTGTAGTAAAGATCTAAAATAAAGTTAATAAAAGTCTTGTCACTTAAGATGGAGGTAATTGACTCCAAAAAATCAAATAATTCACGTTTTTAGAAAAAAAAAACATTGTACTCTAGGTACATATATAAATGATTTTATCTTGCAAATAGGTGCTCTACTCATACATTTTTATAAAGCAAATTATTCTTGTTTTCACTGGCGATAAAACAAATACTTACCTGAATATTTGAGTTATATACAGTACGTTGAGTCATGAAAGATTCTTGCTTCATAAAACTGCTGTTCATTTGCAATACTAAAGCTTTATTGGGGCAGTGGTGGCATGTCTTTAAATCATAAATTCGTAAGATCAAACTTACTGACTTGTGTCGGGGCAAATTAAAAAAAATACAATTTGAACTTGAACCCAATCTCAGCTAAACATGGAAATAAATTTTTTATCGTACCAACACATGTTTTTAGTAAGTTTTTCCCGTGCATAACATATTATTTTTACTACGCGGTTTTTTGGTCGTAAAATAGTCCAAAAGGCAAAAAAAAAACATAGTAGGAGTAATAATAATTTAATTAATAAATGCTAATTCGTAGATTATGATTTATTTATGTGTTATTGCCAACTGGCAAGTATTACTCATCTGAAAGATTAATAACAACAATATTTTATTTAATGTTTTTAGGGTTCTATAATCTATTAGTAAAGAATAATAAACTAAAAATTCTAAACGTAACTATGTGCCCACTAGGAATTTTCAAGAAAAGACTGAATAGGTGGATTAAAGCTAAGCGTGCTCCACCCTAGGCTGCAGCTACACTTACCACCAGGTGTGCTGGCAGCTAAATGCTTAGCTACAGCTCATAAAAAAAAACTACACACAGTTTCATTTTGAATTTTTAGGTTATAACAAAGTTCAAATACGATATAATAATGAGTTTTTGCTTTTAACATAAAATAAAATGGTAAATTTTGTAGAAAGTGTTAAGGAACTCCAAAAGGACTCCATATACTTAGTTTTTTTTTCATTTTGAAGCATTTGTGGATCGTTTGACACTACTGAACCCTCAAAAAGCGAGTCTCACGCACTTCTCGCACGCATAATCCAGGGGTATACTGAAAATCAGCGCTATACGGACATGATGTCCACATAGCATTTATGCTGAGCATACCCCCTTTGCCTTAACGAATTGAAATGTTATTCGTTCTAGCTGGGTACATCTATGTTTCGCATGCACATTATGTACCTACCTATACCTAGCTGTCTAAGTAGCTTACTAATTTATGTATAAGGCAATAAACGATTTTTCTTTCTTTCTTTCTTTCTCTTTGTTATTTAGGTACAAGAACTCATTCATTCAACTGTGATTGAATCAATTATACATATTATGTTTTTCTACAAGTTACAGTCAACCTGCATTACGTAGACTCACCGGACGGGTTAGAACCACAAGTTTGGACTGGCGCCGCGCACTTGTGTAGTTCAAACTAAAATAATCACATTCATCTTCGTCGTCCGAATATTGGAAGTAGGAATTGTATCGCCACATTGTCATGCGAAGGGTTAAAATCACTTTTTATTACTTTTAATACATTTATATTTTTAATTTGAATTTTATTTTCAATAATTAAAAAAAAAAATATATGATTAAAGTTTTGATTATTTTACTGAAGAATCATGATAAAAATAGCGTATTTAAAGTGTTTGCGACCACATTGTCGTTAAGTTACTCAGTAACTGTCGGTTTAGTTAAAAGTTACTCAACTACGAAGTGGGAAAGTCGCGTAAAAACACAATAGCAGTTTTTGTTGCGTTCGAAATGGCTTTTTTGTCTTGGACGTTTTGTTTTTGGTCGGATATGTGCGGATTGTAAACTTTGCCACTTCCTAGTTTGTATCCGTCTTGAAGGTAACGTACGGGTTTAACTTGTTTCAAACAATTTAAAGTAAATTGGATACGAATTTGAATAAAATCACAAAGATCCTTTTGAAACTTATCATACAAAATTAATATTAAGTAAAGCAAAAGAAACCAGTTTTTTTCAAAATAAATTGACCTTATTAGTGTATTACTCCTTATTCACTGGCCTCAGAGTTCTTCTTATCTTTTTTTCAGGGTTTATTTTTTGAAATTTACTAAGAGTATTTAAATTAGGTAACCTTTACAATATTTTTATAGAAATTTAATTTATCGAATTTTGTTCTCAGCCTGCGGGTATTGTGGGCATTTGTGGGTTATCAATTAGTTTTATCAAAACTAGTAAATAATAACATTCCATTATCAGTGGTCACTATAGGTATACATATACGTTTTATTATATAATCATTTAAACACTATCAGTAGTCACTAGGTATACATTATATACGTTTTATTATGTAACTTTAAAACACACTATATTTTTATGTTACCTAATGAAATTATTAATTCTAGTATCGGTATAATGTCCTTGTCTTCTTATTGATAAAATTATCGTATTTCCTGGATTTAAAAAAACAACTCTAAACCAGTCACGTGACCAGTTCCATACATTTTTGATTCTAAAAATGCGTCCATGTCATACATCCCTTCATGGTAGATATCCTATATGTTTGCACAAAGCGCTTTGCTTCCACCTTTATAATGCGAACTGCTATGGAGTGGAACTCTTTGCCATCATCAGTATTTCCTGAACGATATAACCTAGGAATTTTCAAGAAAAGAGTGAATAGGTGGATTGTGGCTAAATGTGCTTCACCTAAGGCTGTAGTTACACTAACCATCACGTGTGCTAGCAGCTTAGCTTAGCTACACTTCATAAAAAAAAATTGTGTGTCATCTTCGCTAGGTGTTGAGACCTTATAAAGACTTCAGTAGAGATTTAACTCGAATAGGGATGACGTCATATCTAGCCCGAAAACTTGTTTCAACCACTAGTGAATTGAGTTAATGACGTGATTTTGACGTCATCCTTATTACGGTTGAACCTCTGCCGAAGTGAGCAAGACCCCAGGTGATACCTCTGTTTGGTGTTATTTTTTTCTAACAAATAAAGTACATTCAGACGTACGTACGTACCCTATCTACTAGTGTATAACACCAAGGCCCTCTTACTTTGAAAATGACGCAAACACTACGTCAATCCACGATAGCGGCTGTAGGTACCTATACATAAACGATCAGAGGAAAAATATTTATTAGAAAATAAAATAACCATTGTGCTGTTTGAATGGATTTTACAATTACGCATTGAAAGAACAAAGAAAAGAGTTTTTTTTTATTAACAAGTAATTATTTAGAATTTGACGTGAGATTTAATTTTACAGAGAAATACTCGTAGCAATAAAAATTAATTAGGCGAATAAAACGCCGTTCTTTGTACAGAAAGACTATTTCTAGATTTATCTCTTTTCTAGGTTTTGCAGCGCTGGCTAAACCTACTGTGGTTTTACCAATCAGATACCTAAGTACCCATTCAGTAGGGGTTTAGTCAAACTACATTCAAATATAGAACACAAGGGTTCATTGAATCACATGCCACATTTTGCAGTAAACTAATTTCATATTGAACATTCTTCAAAGCCTTTAAACAAACCCAAATGGTAATTAAACGCGCCATGTTCAAGCAGACGGACAGACAGACAGTTATATCGGGAACAACGCGTGAGTCACAGAGCTGTGTCATCGGGTTGGCGCGTCTGGAATTGCAGGATAAACTGCATTTTATATCCTACTAGCTACCGCCCGCGTCTTTGTTCGCGTCCCGTTGGATCCCGTGGATTTTTCGGGATAAAAAGTAGCCAGGTCACGGGTAATATATATTCCAAGTTTCATCCAAATCGGATCGGTAGTTTTTCGTAAAAGAGGAACAAACATACATACATCCTCACAAACTTCCACGTTTATAATAGTTAAATAGGATTTTAAATGTTTTCTGTTGATGTGATAACGTTCGGGAGTTTCTTGGAAGGTCTCCAGGATTCTTCCAAGGGGAGTTTCCTCATTTTACCGGTTTTCGTCAGTCTGACAAATGATATGACAGGTGTCACAACTCAGTCGGTAATGTCGGTATCGGTATAGCTCTATCTCAGTGTACCTCTATCACGAACAAATCTGACAGTCGCCGCGTTAACGTATTCGAGTTATATTGCGCGTCAATGCCAGCTCGACTGGCAACCGTTGTAGTGTCACCGCGCAGTGTATGTCGGATACGCTAGCGTTACGATACGTTTGCGATTGTCACATTTATTCGTGACCAAAGCACTGGTATACAGATTTCAGCAGAGCTATACCGAATAAGGGTAATATGTTAGTATGATCCCCATCAAAAAAAAAAATTGTGTGATGACAACATAGATGTTTGTTCTGTGTCTGGATGTTACTATGTACTCTAGTGTGTATTTACAAAAAAAAATTTAGCTATGCTTATTTCAATTTATGGTATTTTATTGTTTGAGCTTCCGTATTTTAATAATCTTGATAAAAGACTTCAAAAAACGCGTGAAGGTTTTTGGTTTGTTTGAGTTTGACGAAAACTCAATGTCAGAACATAAGGTTCAAATGACAATAGCTTTTTAAATAATTATGGTATATTTTTTTTTCGTCAAAAATTGCATTTAATTTTTATTTTTACTAAAAGTTACAAAATACGGACAAAAACAAAGTAACTAAATTGAAACCTAACATTAAATTACGTGGCTAGTGTTTTTTCCACTAAGTGAACGTACTTTAACCTGCTTTTTGAATTGAGACTCTACATCGAGTAACTTAGGTCGCTCTATTATAGAGCGTGGTATATTATTATAGACAGATGCATGCATATACAGTTGTTTTAAATTCGACCTAAGTTACTCGATGTAGAGTCTCAATTCAAAAAGCAGGTTAATACCGATCAGAATAGAGTACAATTTCGAATGCAATCAAATATTTCACGATACAACTGCTGACTATTTTTATTTTCAAATCTAGGTATAGAGAGTTACGGTAGGTTTTCGAATGGGTTTAGCACAAGGTGTTCGAAACTAAGAACATGTGCATTAGTGCGGACGCGATGATGTGCCTAATTAGGGACATCCTGTGAGAGCAATGGGAGCAGGTGGACTTATCTCGTGTAAGTTGATAGGTAATTTGGTTGAAGCCTTAGAAGTCAGGTGCGTGTACAGAACAGGGTATATTTTTTTATTGTAACCAGTCTTGACTTGATCCCTTACGTTCAGTGGCATAACTTTTACTAGTTATATTGTTTTAGTCTTTGTTTGTAATTCACGTTGACCAAAATAGTTATTTAACTTTTTTATTAACCACATTAAAGATTTTCGCGAGACTGAGCTTAATTACTCATTTTAATTGAAATAAATTGAGTATTACATTTACTCTCGAGCCAAATTAATTTAGGTATTTAGGTATACCTATAAATATATACAATCGAGACCAAAAATTCCGGATCATCTATCAAAAATCTAATCAAAATTATTTGACTAAGCTATTTGTATATTTCGCGATATTCAAGTTTTATAAATGAACCGGAATTTATCTTTTGACTGTATTAATATGTACTAAAAAGGTTAATAAAGGTAATAAATATACCTTTCAAATTTACTCTACAATTTTTTAATTTTAACCCTTAACCTGTGCTCTTGTATTTTACGGAATAATGGGTTGCTTGGGACCATTTGCGTTGTTCATTTGTCTTTGTAAAATGTATTCTAATGAGATATAAATAAAGTTTAAATGGAATGTCAAGAGGTAAAGTAATAAAATACAAAAGTACAAAAGGTAGTTTCTCATTGACAATTCTACATACGTCTGACGATTTAACGAGTACGGTAAGATACAATATATCTGATTAATCTACCAACTAGTGTACTCATGCGACTTTGTTTACAAGTCAAATTTCATGAGAGTTTTACGTCTTTGTATCGCATCTATAGATAGCAGAAACTCTTGACTATAGATACCATACACGGTAGACATCTCATGATTATTGAGGTGTATATGGCTGGACTAATAGTAGGTCTCGAGAGGGGGAGTGTATATAATAATACTGATAAGTAATGTAGTGAGTCTATTTAATCAAAGTTCTACAAGCATCCCGGCCCGTTGCACAAAACGCAACGCTAGCGCGTTCTACAAAGCGTACAATTTTAGCAGCGCCATCTAGTTCTGCATCGAGTACTAATAAAGTAAAACAACCTTTAACATGAGGCCTTAGTCAAAAGCATCCCAAAAGTTGTCATTCATGTCGCATGATTCCGCGTTCAGACATTCCAAATGTTAATTTTTACTCTACATTTTTTGTACATAGGTATTGTAAGAGTTGCATGTACCGCTCTCTAGCACAAACAATCTTCAGCGTTTAGCGGTATGAAGTGGACGTTCAGTCATTCATTAAATCAACAGATTATATATTGTCGCTGTTGGTTTCTTCAATAAATAAATAAATTAATAAATTTAGAAGTTTAACTTAGAATTCTGAGGGCATATCGTGTGTTTATTCAAGAAATACTTGAATAGAATATTAATTTTATAATTCGTAGTCTGCTACATTGTAAATAGTTGTTTGGTATCCGTTTGCATCGTTTATACTAATACTAATAAGACAAAATAAATGTTGATTTAAAAAAAAAATTTAGTAGATTTAATAGCATCTATAAATTTTGCTTTGTTTTTTTGATCAATATAAAAAATTTTAGTCTTTTTATTTAACAGTTCATAAAATAAAATTAAATGGAATTCACCTTTAACTTTGAACAAATAAAATAAAGATTACGAAATAAAAAAGTGGTTATACGACCAGCAACTTTTATCACTGTAATAGCCACAGCATTGTGCACCTAGTTAATTAATAATTACGCCATAAAGTATAGCAAAAAATCTGAAGTTTTCTATTGTATGATAGATCAGACAATAAAAACTCCTTTATCAAACCTGTAAATCCACTGCAGATCTACAAGCCTAATCTGACACGACAAAGAAAAACAAGTGCCTACTTTTTTTGCTATAAAAATACGATCGTCTTTTGTTACAACAGCGTTGATGAAGAAAGAACGACATGTGGAAAACAATTAAAGCTTCTAACAACAGAAGACTGGTTCTTCTTATTTTATTGTGGCTAATTAGCCCACAATTTGCCATATTGTTACCAGACTCAAAGCAAAAAATATCTGAGTATTAAAAAAACTTGTATAATAAAAGAAAAGGCATGTTTCGAGTTGATCGGATCGGATGTCTTTAACAAAGACACGGTTAAGGATAATAAATTCAATGACGCACATCAGCTAACAAGGGGAAAATATCTTAATAATGATAATCTAATCCAGCTGAAAGATACAAAAGAAAAAACTAAAAGGAGATTGGTTCAGATTGTATGTAGAAGTGGCCCATTTACATTTTTTGATTTAATTACCATTATACATTTAGCTGGAAGTAACCACGTTTAATTTTTATGATGGTTTATGTTACACTGAGAGGTGCTGGGCAAGCCTACTCCATCTAATATTGTCCCAGGCACTACAGTGTGTCGTTAAGTGTAGGCATAGGTTGCCTCCTGACTCTGTATAAATCATCTTCCATAGATGTAAAGGCCTATTATTCTATTTCTTTTACCCAAAAACTTTAATGCATGAAATAGCAAAATTGTACGGATCATGTGAATGAACTACAGGCTACCTAATTATTATGTTTACTGTGAAAAGTTGCATAGATACTGCAAAAACATTGAATGTCAAGATAAGGCCATTCAACCGGCTTTATATTATGCACATATTATTTTGACCTTGGGCACTATTGGACCTCTTTTGCAATGTCCCCTTTATTTTTTATGCATTACAATGGGTTCTTTACAGGCGCTTGTTAATTAAAGATTCATGAAAAGTGAGTGTTGTTTGGTGTGTAAGTATATTGTAATAGCCGTCGCCCGCGGCGTTGCTCGCGTTCTTGACCCTTTAGGGTGTGTCGTTTCAAAATTCCTTTTTTAGTGCACCCCTACACTATATAAGGATACTACCCTCCAAATTTCATACCTCTAGGACTCATAGTTTAGGCTCTGCGTTGATTCTAAGTCAGCTTCAAAAGAGTTTTATATATTTAGAAGAAGAAGATAGAAGATAGATGTAATATCTCACCAAGTAAGTTAGCCTACGTATTATATTAGGTTCTATTATCATTAGTTTTAATAGCAACTAGGCATATTACCTACTGTATTTATAGGTAGGTATATTATTTAGCTCTTACGCAAAAAACATGAAAAACATTTTTCTGTACAATCCAAGACCATAATTAATCAAAGATTTTTATAAAAAAATATGACAGTCCTAAATTAACTTTATTGTAATACCAATTTACGGCCATGTTTTTTTGTGTGTTGAAAAAGATACCCATTATTATCTCTATCGGTATCATAAAATAGATATTATTATCAATTAGTTATACTAAAATGCCTTGCAGATTGATATAAAACTTGAAACGTATGTTCGGATGAAGTAATGCAAGCCCGCAGGTGCAAATTACCTGCCAACTTATGTAACGGCAATCACCATAGCTGGTGTTATGTAGAAAACCAGTACATAACCGTGTGTGGATACATTAAGTATAACACGTTAAATTAATACGAGTTGCTCGCGGTTTCGTAGGTATACGTAGTAATTTATGAGAATAGGTGATGGAACAAGCAGACGGCTTCTGCCTTTAACATTGCATTGTCTCACTGAGCGCGTCCTATAAAGACGTGTCCAGTAAGACATTGCACATCATCAACTACTCTTCTATTCGAACCTAGTTTAGTTGTTGTCCAGCCATTGACACGCAAGAAAAATAACAAAAAGTGATCAATGAGTTGGATTTCGGTGTTTTTTTATTTTAGTCTGTTTTATACTTATCTAGTACATAACTTCACAAAACTCTTTATCAATATATATAAAAATCTTTTGAAGCTGACAGAGAATCAACGCACAGCCTAAACCATAAGTCCTAGAGGTATGAAATTTGGAGGGTAGTATCCTTATATAGTGTAGGGGTGCACTAAGAAAGGAATTTTAAAAAGTCGCACCCTAAAGGGTGTAGAACGCAAGCGACGCCGCGGGCGACGGCTAGTTTTAATACACGTGTTTAAATTTCAGTGGTTCCAAAACAACTAAATATTTTTGTTCCAAACAAGTCTTTAATACGTAATTACTATTTTAATGATTATGTTTACCGATGAGAATGACTTATGGATATACATGACGTGACTATTTTGTCATGGGATCGACATGATATTTTGAAACAAATATAAAAATCTAATTATGATTTACTATCTAAATGTGTAGTTAATTGATTTTTAAGTTGAATTTTCATAGCTATTATTTGATGAAGGCGCCACAGCACTCATATTTGAACCAAGTTTTATTTATTTATTATTTAATACTTTATTGTTTTTATTAAATTCAGATAGATAAATGATTTGAAATAGATTTTTACTGCATTTGTTTACATTATGATGACCTAGTAAAAGACCGGATCTTAATAATAATCAATAATATAATATCAATAAGTTTTGAGATAGATAAATGATTTGTAATTGATTTTTTACTTATTTGTTTATATTATGATGACCTAGTAAACGACCGGATCTTAATAATAATCAATAACAATAATACCAATTACTAACAAGAATATCGGATCATTTTGAGTAAGACTTAAAATGTTAATTTGGAGTATTAATGTAATAACATACCAATTTAATGATGATTGCCTTGTTATTGACACCATTAAAGCACTTAATTTTTTGTAAAGTGTCAAATAAGAGTATTTAGAATTTTTGGGAAGCGATAAGACCGCCCATTGTACTTTATACTTGAAACTTATTTCTCTTCTTATTGTGTTTCTTCTTTTCTTGGTGTGCAATAAAGAATATATCTTTCTATCTATTGGTCAAGCACTAATCCTCAAAAAACAGTTTTACTCATTACTGATAGTATGTATTTCCTTTAAAATCTATTACGCTTATCTTTTTGAAATAAAACACGACGATGATCTTACGCCCAAACACTACCAATGAAAGTTCGGGTTTCATTTGGACTTGCCTCTGCCTAACCCTCCTAATATTCTTCCATGGAGTCAATTCCTTACTGGCTTTCGCACGCGACTTCGTCCGCGTCCCTTTTGATCCTGTTGATTTTTCGGGATAAAAAGTAGCCATTGTGTTAATCCAAGTTACGAAATAATATTCCCAGTTTCAACCAAATTGGACCAATAGTTTCAGCGTGATTGAAACAAAAATATCGAAGCACCCAAACATCTTCTTTGATATTTACAATATTACTCGCCGTCGCCCGCGGCGTTGCTCGCGTTCTACCCTTTAGGACGCGACTTTTCAAAATTCCTTTCTTAGTGCACCCCTACACTATTTATGGATACTAGGTACCCTTCAAATTTCATACCTCTAGGACTTATGGTTTAGGCTGTGCGCTGATTCTAAGTCATGCGCAGCTTCAAAAGAGTTTTAAGATGATTAGTGGGATTCTGTATTCAGTTATTTGGTATACAAACTGTGTATTATTTTTACAACGCAAAGTAGACGTCTTTGTCTTCTACCATAAACATTTATTGCACGTTTTATTTAGAAAATGACACATAAAGATGGTTTATATTTGCGTGAACATGCACATTGTCTTCTATGTTATCTGTTAAATATTTATCTTATTAGCATTTTCTATAAACACCTATTTTATGTAAGATTGGTACAAAACCCGCGGTGTGATAGAAATTGGTGCAAAAAAGGCCCATTTTAGTAAAAAAACGTATTTTGAAAATGTATGTACGAAGTTTTAATCCAGTAGTGGACTTCTACCAAGTTAATGATGATGATGAATATAATATGATTTTGTTTCCGTGTTATTTTTAGAACCTAAAAATTCAGTGTTAATTTCCATCGTAAGGGTTTTCTTTAAAAAAAATCTTTAAATTGTTTCCTTCTAGTGCCACTAGATACATTGAGTCATAAGCCATATACTCATAAAGAAGTCACTAGACATAGACCACCCATACATATCTAAATTTCAGGTAAAATATTTTTGAGCCTAATCCTGCCGCTTCTTGCGATCTTTATATCCTTGGTCCAAAGGATAGAGAGTCTTACGCTTTGTCTCTCAGTTCATGGTCATTCAACAATCTCTGTTCCTCGTCCGTAATTATCATTTCAGTGATCAATTTTAGGTAACAATGAGTTGTTTTATCTTTTTCCGTTTAGTCCGACCATTCCTAAGGTTCCCTGGTAGAGATTACATTGTCAGCGATAAAGTCATTCGAGGTAATTATCTTTTTGAATGGAACTCTAATTAAGGGCGGATCAGGTAGGCAAAGTATTTTAGTCGTTAAGTACTTAGTTAGCTACATACTAATTCTACTTATGAAATACTTAAGTTGAAGAAATCTTTACTGATAAGTTTGAAAGACACACCGATAAAATCATATCCTCAGAGGACGTGTTCTGTGAAGGTATGCATTGTTGAAAGCAGAGGCCACCAAATAACTCACTAGCATACGCACATACTTTGTTTTTTTGTGTGCTTTCTCGTAATTGCAAGAAGCTTTTGAGTCATCAAATGAGTCAATATGTCCTTTGATTGAGTCACGAGGATTTAGTAATGGGAAATTTTTCATGTTACAGTAAAAAGTAGGTCAAATTGGTTATTAGAATTGCCAATGACTACTCTTTCTTTATAGTACAGACTAATGTCCGAATACAGAAACTCAAAGTACTTAGATTAAGTGTATGCTTAAATTATTGCGATCTGTTACAAATAGATACAAATAGAGTAAAAAAAGTTTTTTTTTTGAGTGACGCTTCAGTATTCCGGGATTAGTAACCCTGATTTATCTCATCGATACATTTAAGTCTGTTTTCATTTCCCTTAGTTCAAGAAAAGTAGTTGATTTTAATATATTACGTGAGAGGTATTCCACTTTCCGTACCAAAATTTTGCGCACCAAGATTTTCCGCGCCTGCAATATTCCACTTTTCCACAATCGAGCGACTAGTTTGGGTTAGTGAGTTACAGAAACGTATTTTTTTATTGGACTTGAACGAATAAGCGCACGTTCAAGTCATTCCTTCCGTGACTAGGTATTTGCCGTCACAATATTGTCTTTCCTTGGTGAAGTTTGTCCAAAAACAACACATGCAAACATGCAAACTAAAACCACACTTGTATTAATTACTATTTAGCTCACTATAGCTTGACATTGCTTAGCCAATTCATTTTCTTTACTTTCACAATAGAGTATTAATTTATTCGTAAAGTAATCGCATTTTGCAATACCAGAACAGAAATAAGCATTAATAAGCTAATTATCATTACACACATTAGTTCTCCGATGATTTCAATTCCGTAAATAGGTTGATATATCCCTAGGGAGAAAACGTGGTATTTTTATCACGCATGAGTGGTGAAATCGAGTGGAGCAGGCCTCGTACGTGACTGCAATGCAAAGATGTAATCAAAAGATTCCAATCATTGCTAAATTAGGTCGAAAATGATATATTACAGTTCTGTTTCTAATACAACCTGATTACAAAATGACTGATGTAGGTCTTGGTTTAGATACGTATTTATTTCGGATGCTGGGTAATGGATTTTAAATTTAAAAGTTGTTTGCGGCAATGTCAACGATTATAGAGAAGGACAAGGCAAACATCCACTCAAAGTTTTTGACGACAATGAACTTTACAGTGCTACATATAAAGATATAAATAAACTCACCAATCCCTGTATCCTCGGTAACATTATTGATAATAACCACCAAACACAAATAGTCACAAAAACTTGAGTATCTAGCACAATGAACTTTTATCACATCCACAAACACAGACGCAAGCAATATTTCATTATAAAAAATACGGAGTACCGCAAGGAGCGATGTTTGTACCGATACGTGCGCAGGAGTGCAGACGTCGAACGCTTATGTGAGTGAAGCCGTCTGGCTGTGGCTTGCCGCTGCGTGACTCATTGAAACCCCTCTTCGATCTTTGTTTACTTATTAATCGCAGTTTTTTATCTAGGTCGTGGTAAATACACGTTTTAAATCTATAATTTAGCATCACCTGTGTTCGTCACGTTGGGTTATTAGTTTTTGTGTTATTAGAATTTTGTCTTTGCTGGATTTTTATTTTATTTGCTATTGCTTCGTGCATAATATTGCATTTTTTGTAAATACATACTTAATGTATTAATAGATACATATTTACTAATAATAAAACTTTTAAATGCAAGAGGTTCTAAACTAAATATTTTATTTGTCTAATGCTGCTAAAAATGCTAATGAGCAATGTTCAATTAAGTTAAGTAAAGAATAACTCATAATTTTATCTATTAGATTCTGCCAAGATGAAATCATTAAAGCAAATATTTATTCTATGATCTGAAATATTTTACCAATGAGTAACGTTTTTGATAAGCCTGAAAATTTAATTATTTTGATATTACGATAATTAAATTGTAGATTGCATAATATATTATTTGAAATCTATACTTTATAGTGCTACTTATTTAATTTAAAATTTTTGCGAGTTTTTGTGTTATTTTAGTATTGTTTTTTCAAATAGGGTAGAATAGCAAAATTACTTCTCCAGTCAACATATGAAGATTCCTTCAGGAAAGACATACTCCAAAAAATGCGACCTATACTATGAACTAGAGATTTTATTTATTTATACAAACTATTTTCAATTCTGTACTGTTATGTAAAAATTCCACACTATGGTGCCCAGCAATGTGCCCGGTAAGCAAGCAAGCTCGTATATGAGTTAGTGGCCAACTCTGTTGACGGAGTTTTTAGGCCGCCTTAAGGCCTCCGTCATGGCTTAACGACTGCTGGAGCCGGGACAGTTTAACGTGCCCTCCGAAGCAGGAAAGCGCTCAGATGTGCCCGGTGATCATTTGAGAGCAATAATTGTAGTTCCATAGACGAACTCCTTCAAAGAGCTTACTCTCGTACTAAATATGTTAGTTTAGTTAGTTTTTATTAACCCGGTCATTGCTACACACTTCTTTAATCTCGCTGATAGCTTATCAGTACATGTGCTAAATTCGCTATTCGACGAAAGTGTTTGAGCGTTTGCACAACACAACACGCGATTCAGTTGCGTTATTAACAAAAATATTGCTGTCGTCACTATGTACAACAAACTAACAATGTTTAAAATACGAAATGTTCTTATGTTTATATATATATACTAAAATTAAAACAAGCAGTTCATATGATAAAGAAATACAGTATTTACAATATTTACAAAATACACATGAAACTGTTGACCTATCTACAAACCGTTGCAAACGATTTAAAGATAGCTCAACTGGTCCATATAAATAAATAATTAATAAATAAATAATAATATAAATAAGCATAAAAACTCATGAATTACTATCCTAAATAATTATTTTATAAATCAAGTAAAGTCAAATAAGTCAGAACTGACAAAATTAATGTACCTAGATTAATTTGACTTGCAGTTTTCTAATCTTAAGATTATCATTGAAATGGTATTCTAATTTGGACCTTAGCTTAAACATAGTAAGACCTATATATTTTGCGTAGTTTCGTAGTCGTGTCGTGTTGTGTGTGAAGGTCTGATGACCTAGTTATCTTCTATTAGCTTTATATCACCTCTTGTTTATGATTTGCCGAAAGATAAACAATGCTCTACATTTTGCATTCTTTTGTATTTTGATAGCCTTTCGATGTAATCGGTTTGATAACAGTGTATTAAAAAATGACCGTCAAACTTATCTATGTTTTTCTGATTATTTAGATTATTAAGCCTTTTTGCAAATCAATTTTTTTTAGTCAGGTCCATACATTGCCGAAGTCGAATTTTAAATCTGTATAGCTGCACAGAGCAATTCCCCACTTTCACTCTATTTTTGCAAAAAATCTTGTGGACGCCCTCAGCGCTAGTAAACCGTGTCGGGACCAGTATCTACTTAACCCCCGAATTCATAAGCATAGCTCGCTAAACCGTTTCAAACCAGCATTCGCCTAGCGAGCGAATATAGGTACTTACACATAGTTTCTATTCTATTCTCCTATATGCATTTCTATAGTTAGTGTCTGGGTGATACTACGTATCTTAGGTATGTATTTACAAAAAAATATGTATATAAGTATTCTATCAGCAATCTATATCCCATAGTACAAGCTCTGTTTAGTTTGGGACTAGATGCGCTGTGTGTAATGACTATTTATAGGCAGAAGTAACCAGTTAACATCTGGTAAGCCATCTGCTTGATCGGCTTGTGCGCAAGATTAAGAAGTCGAAGCTACTAATCGACTTAAACAAGTTACTATTTTTATATCTAAACTCAAGCACGTAGGTTCTATTAAGGTGCCACAGCTGCATCATAATATCTTTGACCTCTAAACTTTGTTAGTCATATTTCTTAGCACCTGTGTTTTGATGATGTTACCCTGAAGCCCATGGCCATCAATCGAAAAGCTCCTAAATTACGATCACCGTCACATTACGAGAGAAGTGGAAAATACCAACAAAATGTTTTATTGATGATGGTGATCATCATCTTCCTTCACCACCACATGAGTACAGAGTAGAACTTATTATACCTACTATCTTTGGATTTTTCTTCTTCTAACTTAAGAGCTTAGCTCTTGTCGATGTAATAATGCAGTTCTCGCCATTTGTCCCTTTCCAGGGAAGCTTCCTACGACATGACAGCGATCTTCTCTTTCAGTTGGGTTATATAGCCTTTACGCGGTCTTCCCCTTCCTCTCTTTCTTTGGATTTTTACTACCTAAATAATCTACAAGCAATCAAGTTCGCATAGTACAACGTTTTGTGAAATGTGGTACCTATTTATTTGTATTTATTTAGTATTGGATAGATAAGTCATTGTTTATGGAAGAACTACTTACTTTTAACTTTAGTAAAGAGAAGTTTCAACTCAGCCAATTTCAATGGATAAAGAAAGGCTTTTATTAGAGACCACAATATACTTAGTGCAGATTTCTGGAAAAAGAAATCCAGAAATCCCCACTGGTGGGCGATTTCTTAGTGGGGATTTCTGAAATATATCGTTTTACGTACCCTTACTTCTACTTTCATGTGTACGATACGACATCATGACGTCAATTACTGCAGTTTAATTCACAGTATTTTTCCTGTTCTATTTACATGGTTTGTAAACAACAAGACATTACCATATAAGCGCATTTATTGGTTTAGAGATTCATTTATTTTATTTTATGATGCTGTTTCTGACGTCATAGTGAGTAGACATGGTGTGGCAAAGAGTGGTGTAGTAAGAAAGGATAGATACAAAGGATAGACAGACATAGAACTAAGATCTAAAGACCCATAGCAGGGAAGGCGGGGCTATTACCGACTGATTTGAGACGCATGTTGAAAGCCGTGTTGACCGAGTGGGTTTGCACCTCGACTTCCGATCCGAAGGTCGTGGGTTCGAATCCCGGCCGTGCATTAATGGATTTTTCGTTCGGAAAATTTATATGCGCAATAACACGAGCTTAGCGGTGCAGGAAACCATCGTGAGGAAACCCGCGGCTCAGCTCCGCACGTATTGACCTGGTTTTTTCTGTGGATATGGCTGACTAGGCTGAGAGGATGGTATAGGTGCTGGGCAAGCCTCTAAAACATTGTCCCAGGCACTACAGTGTCCTGTTATGTGTAGGCATAGGTTGCCTCCTGACGCTGTATAAATCATCTTTAGTAGATATAAAGGCATATGTGTCGTAAAAGGCCTGTCTTATAGTTTCAAGGATTGTTATTGTCTTTTGTAAAGTATTACATCAAATAAGGAGTTTAAAACTGGGTCTTATTACACAACTTATAAAGCAACAAACAGGTTTCGTGTTGTTATTGACTCAACCTATAGACTCAACTAACACGAAATTATTATAATCTGTGACTGGCCTTAGACAACTAGTAAACAATAAACAGTGTAATACGTAAAATAACAATAATGCTAGTTTAATTATCTAATTGATGATATAATGCGTCAAGAGGAATTTTACATTCATACTTATGTTGAATTTACCCGTAATAACGTACGTACGTGAACCTAGGTATTTAGAGTTGGAAGTACTGTCATGTGCTAGGGCTTATTTTAGTGCTCTTGTGCGCATTTTTTATTGAAATAGCTATGTATAAAAAAAAATATCCTTGGACATAATTAGAATAAAAAACATAATTATAATAAAAAAATATCAAGCTTGTACTATGGGAACTAGATTTTTGATAGACTTATACTTATATTATATATTATTTATATATTTTTTTGTAAATTTAATACTTACGTATAATAAATACACAGTAACAGCCGGTCATAGAACAAACATCTATGTTTGCCACACACAAATGTTTGTTTTTCGTGGAGATCGAATCCACGACCCACAGCAGGGAAGACAGAGCTACTACCAACTGAGCTTCGACGCCTGTAAGTAATTACTATACATGTATCAATGCTGTGTCGTTTCAATGACGTGATCGCAAACCAAACTATGGTAAGCGAAGGACACTTCTGGGGTTTTCCAAGTAGTCTAGCCCGTCAGTCTATCCATAGAAAAAAAAATATTCGTCAATAAGCACGTGGTTCTATGACGCAGTTTTCCTTATAGAATGTTCCTTTGCTATATAGAGAGAGGTAGGACACTCCTGGGGTTTTCCAAGTAGTCTAGCCCGTCAGTCTATACATAGAAAAAAAAAAAAATTCGTCAGTAAGCTGCGATTTTCTTTGCTACTAGAGATAATTCTTTGCTACTTATTTCATTTTGTACTTCTGTGATATTCTGTTCTTAAAAAAAATACAGTATTGTCGTGTTTTATGACTTTCACGTGATTTTTTGTAGTAATGTTTATAAATGAAACCAGTGATAGCTAACTGACACAAACATGTTGATATTATGAAGCTGTTACTTAATGCAGCAATTCAAGTCTTGGGGACTACTCAGTAAAAAAACAAACGCAGATTCATCTTTACATTTTGAAGTACACTACACGTCGACGGAGAAACGTTCCGCAGTCGCCCTCGCATTCTGCGCAGTATGATTCAAAATATAACTTTGAATATCGATTATCGTTACAGCAGTAGAGCACACGTTACTTTGAACGAGCAGGTTATCACGTAGGCCGTTATTTCTTATGGTCAGTCTCAAATACTTTTGAGTATTCTAATGAGTCTTGTCATATTTAGTTACAAAGAAAACTGAGAGCTCGTACAAAGGTATTCAAAGAAGTTGGCGGTTTTAGGTAGATTTCGACATGGTCTTCTATTCTATGTCTGTCAATCTTTGGTTCATCATCATCAACCTATATCGTTCCACTGCTGGACGTAGGTCTCTCCCAAGACGCGCCACTGAGCCCGGTCTTCGGCTCTTCTCATCCAGTTTTTGCCAGCTACATGTCTCAGATCATTGGATCATTGGAGATGATCTTTGGTTCATCCATATCTAACTTCATTTTACGGTTCCGAATCAAGATTAGTAAAACGGAACCCTTATGGTGCGATGTTATTTAGCTGTCATATTTTTTGCGCGAATAATTAACCCACCCAAGGGGTCTCAAAGTTGCAAAAAGACGGTCAAAGTTACAGCGATGATTCTCTAGTTTTGGACTATGTAGTTTTTATCATTCATTCGCAAACATAGAATGAGTATATGATAAGATTTTTCCAAAGTGAGTGACCGGGTCAATGACATTTCCACCAGGTGCAACTCTTTAGATCAATCAACTCAATTGAAACATTCTACTTACGTCATTAACTACCTAGTCATATGTTAACTTATTATTTTTTTTAGGCACTTCTCAAGGAGCTGTAAATGTGCTTAACCTATTAACAACAATTCAAATAACAGTATCATTTGATCCTAATTTTGGACCCTTTAGGGCGCGACTTTTCAAAATTCATTTCTTATTGCACCCCTACTCTACATAAGGAAGGATACTATCTTCAGAATTTCATAGCTCTAGGACTTATGGTTTGAGCTGTGCGTTGATTGATGATGATGATGATGATGATATTATTGTATTTTAAAAGAAATCGTTCGACAAGTTATTCATCTTCCACGGGTACTCATTTTTCCGCCTAATTATTATGTTCCACTTTGAGGATGGGTATATTACACTTAGAAAGCAGAGACATGTGACACTAAACAGAGTAGTGGACGCAGTGCAATGCCACAAGAAGCACGTCATGGACACGAGTTTTGTCATTTTTTGAAACGACACATAGCACTTTTATTTTAACAGTTTTTCTTGTGTTATTGTGAGTATTGTTGTTTAATTTTGGTGGAATTTTAACCAATAATACTTAGGTCGTAACATAAAGTGTGAGCCATTGGAATAAATGTGTGTAAAGTGGTTTTTCTGAATGTGAAAATTCGTGTTAGGTTTTGAAGAGAAAATCCACCATTTTCTTTTCAAAACAAACGACTTGACAAATGACTTCTTCTTCTTCTTCTTCTCTTCAATAATGGCCTGTGTCCGTCATTTCGACAGACAATTTTGCCAATGACAAATGACTTGACTTGACTTATTTATTACAATTTTAACACTTCACATTGGCAAAAT
Organism: Eulithis prunata; assembly: GCA_918843925.1. Classification (NCBI taxonomy): domain Eukaryota; kingdom Metazoa; phylum Arthropoda; class Insecta; order Lepidoptera; family Geometridae; genus Eulithis; species Eulithis prunata. The sequence goes on along the minus strand of OU974019.1, from coordinate 999,327 downwards.
TGTCTATCGAAATGACGGACACAGGCCATTATTGAAGAGAAGAAGAAGAAGCACGTCGTCGGTGACGTGATGTAAAAGTGACAAAACCGGGTCCACATCCTTTACTTAACCTGTCAGGGCTGTTAGTACCAGGTGCATATACCCGCAAGGTCTGACCGCAAAGGCCTTCTGAGGGCGTTCCCCTTAAATACATGACTGATATCGAGATAAAGGAAAATGTTTATCGTATTATTATAACAAGTTTTCTTGCATCATAATATTGCAAAACTCGATTCTGAGATATACCTTAAGGTGGGTACTGACCAACGTTACGAGGTGTAATGTAACATGTTACACAGCGAGCATTCGTGCAGTCAGTACGTCGTGTTACGGGGAAACCAGCGAGCAACGAGCCGCTCGTTGCTCGCTTTTAGTTTCTTTTTTCGCAGCGAAGGTGTGCTAGGTATGGGCATTGAAAGCGGAGCACAGAGTTTTGAGGAGCATGTTACGCCGATTTTAGAACACGGCGAACATGCTCGATGCGTAACATGCTCGATGCGTAACACGCTCGATGCGAATGTTACATTACACCTCGTAACGTTGGTCAGTGCCCAGCTTAATAGATGTAAATTATGTAGATATTCATATGGAAACTAGTAAGCTACAAACCGTTGCAAACGATTTATAGATATCTCAACTGGTCCAAATCAGTACCAATCGGAAGCGTGCCCAAGACACTGGCTGCATTGCCGCGATTGGTACTGATTTGGACCAGTTGAGCTATCTATAAATCGTTTGCAACGGTTTGTAGATGGCTCAACTGTTTCATGTGTATTTTGTAAATATTGTAAATACTGTATTAGTTGTAATTTTCTTTGTGAATAAACTATTTACTCAATACCTAATAAAAAACTAGTAGGTAAGTAAATAGTAAAAAAAAAAAAAGTTAAAAAGTTTATTATAGAGAAAAAGAATTACATCCATAAAATTTTAACTAAACAGTACGAAAAAAAAACTAGAATTATTAATTGGACATAAAAACAAATTTCTCAGACAAAAAAACATAAGGACTGAGAGTACCTGTCAGTCTCCTCACTAGGCTAAGCCTGTATCGAGGAGGCTTTATAACGACATTCATAAGGTAGTGGTACATTGCTTCGGTCATAGTATAGTAGTAAGCAGTTGGAAACCTGTTAACTATAATTATTGCAATTTAAGTTTACATTGGTAGGTATCTACAAATATAAATGCATAAGTATCCTACTAATATTATAATGTCAAAGTTTAGATGTAGGTATGGATGGGTTGTATTTCAATAACAGTGCAACTACTGGTCTGCTTTGTATGCGCTTTTTGTGTCGAATAATCAACAGGATCAAACGGGACGCGGACGAAGTCGCGGACAAAAGCTAGTTTTGCAAATGAGCATGCAGTCAATGTTTTTTATTGGTGTCGGCACAATCGACACAAATGAAACAAACAGAAGTAAAATTAACTAGCGTCATCAGTACATTTCAAGCCTTGGTCTCGCGATCGTAACGCACAACGCCGCGGTGTGCAGCTCAATGCAGAGTACCGCGTTTGCTCCTCGCCGCTGACGCAGACTGCGACGTAACAAAGGACCATACTAGACGTTTTCTATACAATTGTGTGTCCGGCGCTGCATGCTGCATACCGCTGCGTTGTGCGTTACGATCGCGAGACCAAGGCTTTCTTTCTTTATTCTTTATTGTACACAAAAAGTAATGACTAACGGGAACTTAAATATAGGTCATGTAGAAAGGTGAGTTTAACCCTAAAAAGAGTTCTCTACCAGCAAACCTTCCACGATAGAGAGGAGAAATAAATTATGATGGTGGGTGCGTGTACTCAGAGGTTTAGTAAACTAGGCTTTAGTAAACTAAACAATGAATTAGTTGCACTAACTTGTAATAAAATTGTCAAAGCTATGTAGCAGGGAACGTGTTAAGGCATGTGCCTTAACACGTTCCCTGCCAACTACGCAAATATACGTAGTAGCGTATCTAGGATCCAGCGCCATGGCACGTGTTAATGACGTATATAGAACGCAAATTATGAAGTCACGTTCATAGCACTCTATGATTCATTTTATTTCGTGTCGAACCTACGTGCTAAGTAATCCGTAACAGTACCGTGAATACCGTCATCGTACCGTTTATAATTATAAGGCCATAATTAAATGCCGGGTATGATAGCCCTCCCCTATACGGTAGAAGAAAACGCAAAGTTACGAGTGCATTTCTAATTCTATTGATATAACTAATGGAAATTATTCCAGTAGTTGAGAATATATTGATTTAAGATTTTATTTTGATCGTAATAGTTAAAAGTTTCATCAGAATTACAGATCTTTCACAGTATAGTGTAGACGTGTTTTGTATTGCCTTGGTAGTGCCACGGGAAATATTATTTCCTGTTAAACTACTGGCAACAGTGTAGTGTCGCTGGAAATGTACTTTTACCCGTAGCACTACCAGTAGTGTCACGGGAAAGTAAAATTTTCCTTCACTCTACTAGTAGTGCCAAGCGGTAGTGCTTAAGAAAATAAATGGTATCTCATCAGCTCTTGCGTAATCCGACTCGTCTACTTACGGGTTTTATACAGCGCTATACCAACATTTCATGTACAAATATAAAACTCCTTTGAAGCTGACTTAGAATCAACGCACAGCCTCAACTATAAGTCCTAGAGGTATGAAATTTGGAGGGTAGTATCCTTATATAGTGTAGAGGTGCACTAAGAAATGAATTTTGAAACGTCACACTCTAAAGGGTAGAATGTGAGCAACGCTGCGGGCGACGGCTAGTGTACAAATAAAAAGTAGTCTATTTCTACTTGTTCTGTTCATTGTTCGTAATAATGATGAGTTTCTATTATTGTTTTTTTTGTTGTGTTGTTATGTATATATAGTGTGTCCAAAATAAATGAATTTTCTTTCTTTCTATCTCATTTCACTCTCCAGAATGAATTTTGCACCCATCTCGATTGATTTAACCAAGACAATGGTGTCGAATCTGTTGTTTGCCACTCCACACAACCAAATCCAGTTATGTAAGGCTCACTACCAGTGCCTTGATCACGAATAAATGTGACAATCGCAAACGTATCGTAACGCTAGAGCATCCGAGATACACTGCGCGGTGACACTACAACGGTTGGCAGTCGAGCTGGCATTGACGCGCAATATAACTCGAATACGTTAACGCGGCGACGACGATTTGTTCGTGATAGAGGTAAATGATAAACCGGTATTAATAACAGTCATAGGTCGAAATAGGTCTAAGGATGCATTGGGCTCAATTAAAGTGAAATTAAGCCATCCGGTACTCGTGAATCATAGGCGAATTGAGACGGCTTTGGAATACTGATTTACGAGGTCACACAATTAGATACTACTTACAGTCGAATTACCCGATACCAAAGCCCGTAGTCTGAGTTTTGTTTTGTTGATCGAAACGCATATCGAGAAGCGACTTGCGAGATATTTTGTATGAAAACCTGATAAGCGCCTCTTGCGGGAGATTTGCAAACTATTTTTCACTATACAAAAACTGCGAATTTCTCGATTCTCGCTTGTCCTAAATCAACATAACAAAACTCATACAGGCTCTGTATATATTATAAAAACAAGTGTAGGGGCAATTTTTTGTATACAACTGAATGATGGGACAAGCAGTTGGTCCATCTGATGCTAAGTGGTAACTACAGCCCCAGCAGAAAAAAAATATATAATATTTGCGAAAATCCTCACTCCTTGGGTGCCTAAAAACGGTAGGCGACGACCGGGCCGGCCGAGAAGACGTTGGCGGGACGATCTCGACGTTCACAAGAGAGCGGTGAACAACGCCAGCTACCGGGACCAGTGGAAAACTTTGGGGGAAACCATTGCCAGTGGGACACAATAGGTTAAATAACAAAATAAAAAACACACCTGGTATGATGCGGCGCTGGTCTTCAAACGGGTGATCTCAATACAAAATGTAAATCAATTATCACCTGAACTTTCTTATGAGCAAACAATTTCAGGTTTCCAAGAAAAGTGTTAATTACTGATACGGTTAGAAAAAGTGGACCAACTTGAAATGACCCAGTTTTTATCATGCGACTGTAGGAATTACTAGAGTGAAGCGCTCGTGGCTAGGCTTGCTTAGTCGGGTTATAGCGGATTCGTACCTTCTATTGTTATGCAAATCATAAAAACTAATTTTGAAATCCCATACAATCATATCCGATCTTCACCAATTATCTAAGTTAAGCGACGTTCTGCGCGGTCACTATTTGGATGGATGACCGTTAGTGGCAATTATATCTGCGCGCTTTCGTGCTTCGGAGGGCACGTTAAACTGTCAGTCCCGGCTCTACAGTCGTTAAGCTATGACGGAGACCTGAAGACGGCCTAAAAACTACGCCACTAGAGTTGGCCACTAACTCATACGAGCTTGATAATAGAGTTTCACGCCCGAATAATAAACTCTACAACAGATCATATAATACTATACTAGTAACTACTTAGATTAAGTTTTATCAAAGATAAGATAATATATTATACTAGCCGTCGCCCGCGGCGTTGCTCGCGTTCTACCCTTTAGAGTGTGACGTTTCAAAATTCCTTTCTTAGTGCACCCCTACACTATATAAGGATACTACCCTCCAAATTTCATACCTCTAGGACTTATAGTTTAGGCTGTGCGTTGATTCTCTGTCAGCTTCAAAAGAGTTTTATATATATTGATGATGATAAAATTGTTTATCTGCTAATTGAGTTGTCTAAAACTGTTTTATCTTAAAGCTCTTTAAAGCTTTTGCGGAAAGTTGGAAGTTAAAATGTACTTTAATACTTTGCTAAAGCTGTGGTCCCATAAAAACGGTGACCGGAAATGACGGCCACCAAATAGACCTGTTTTATCTGTCTGCTTGTTTAGACTTCTTTCTATTGTTTGTAACTCTACAAGAACTCTACCTACTGCGACAAATCAATTGCGATAGTGCATAATAATGTTATTGGTGATAAACTACATATATATATATATATATATATAGATTGTCCAGGGGAGCAATTGTTGTCTCATAAAAACCTGCCAGGTTTGAGCGTGGCAGGTTTCCTGAACTGTTTTCATACTAAATCATAGGTATTCTGTGACTAAATAGTTACATTAGCGTGTTTCAGCGCGTTTCTTGCCGTCAAAAGCTTCTTGTTTTCGTATATATTCTGTAGCCACGTCACTTCACATTATGGTGGGCAGCGAAAAAAGAAGAAACAGTTCAGAGCTTGCTATATGGTGGCAGAAAAAGTGACAATTGACTCCAGCTATTCAATAACGGATATAATTGTACGGCCACCGTTTTATAGGAATCTTGGGACTGGATTGTTTGCATCAGCGCCGCTAAGCCCGGATCATAACTTTAAGTTGCACTGGCTAATTAAAATCTAAACTCTTAAGAAATGTTAAATCCTGAACAGACAGTGAGAAAGTTTGATAAATATAAATTAATAATTTGCATGTAAAGGCTAAGTAGAGAGAGCAAAAAACTTACTATAATGTTTCTGACCTTTTTAACTTTTGCATGTCACCCACTATTTATAGAGTAAATAGAATCATCGGTTATATCACGCGCCTATGAATTTATTTGATCATTACTAATGCTCTCAAATAGTAAAAAAAAACGTAAGGATACTTAGCTTATATAGTCAGCTCCGGACGTATTGACATTCTTTTCCGTAGATCAGGCTGACTCTGAGAGGATAGTTATGTGCTGAGCTGAGCAAACCTATGCCATGTAAGTTTTACCCCAGGCATTATAGCGTCCCGTTCATAGGGATAGGTGAAAAGTGACCCCTGACCCGGTATATAAAACCATCTTGAGCGAAGGAGATGAGTTTAGGCTTATCTCAAGGATTAGGTCGGACTTACGTTTACTTAGGACATTATTGCTTTTAAAAGCTTTCCAGGAAATTAATTTGCCCCTAATTTGGTAAGTAGTACTTAATTTTGAGAGACCCACTTTTCGCTGTGAACTAATTTTATGTTTTAACAAAATAATAATTATTTTAACAAAGAATATGCTTTACCATTTATTTTTATATATTCTTATGTTTTACAAACTTATAGCTAGGTAGGTATCACTAGGTACTTAAGTAATTGAAGCCACTTAGTCACTAGTAAGTAGTATAAGTATCAATAACGTAGGTAAGAACTTAAGCTAAATCTGTAACATAAATAAAAAAAAAACATCAGTGCAATGACAAGATTAAACCAATTAATTACTGCTAAGAAGAGTGGTACAATAAATTTGCCATCAAGACGTAACTTAAACTCGTGCACGAGAACCACTTCCGTTTGAGGTCTGTAGCAGCTTCCCATACCAATGGAACCTCACCTAGCTCTCATTTTTAGAATTTTTAATCATCATCATCATGTTCCTACCCTTGTCCCACGCTAAATGGGGTCGGTACAACATGTCTTCGTCTTCCACTCTCCTCTATCAGCCGTCATCTCGGTGTTCACTCCTTTCTTACTCATCTTCTTTCACACAGTCCATCCATCTTTTCTTTGGCCTACCTCTACTTCTTCTACTCTACTTTAGAATTTTTAAAGACGGTACGAAAATTGGTTTGAATAGTAGAAAAAACATTTTAAAGTAGATATTTACCTTGTTACAGGTAAAACGCTCTATCATGCTCAAAATGGCCGACGCCTGCGCTGACAGCTCCAAGCAGACCCGCTTCCACGAGATGCACGTACAGAGACACAATAACGTGAGCATCCTGTACGCGGACATCGTCAACTTCACCCCTCTATCTGAGAGACTGACCGCTTCTGATCTGGTGAAGACCTTAAACGAGCTGTTTGGAAGATTCGATCAGATTGCTCAGGTAAGTATTAGTAGTATACATACTGTCTTTGTGAAGGAATTCGTCCGAAAGAAAACAAAATAGACCAAGAAAATCATATCTTTTTGCAAAACTATGATGCTCGCTCGCATTTCTGTGTTGAGGTTTGAAAGGTATGGGTGCTAGTGAGATGAGACACCCTTTTAACATCTGAAAGATGAACACAGTGCGATGCGTACTCTGTGAGGTAGACACATCTGCAGAAACGATGAAAATCTGTATATAATAAACAGATCTAAAATATCTTACAGCCATGCCGAAAACCCAACAATCAAGGGCAAACACAAACTGCTATAAGCTTACTTTACTTATGTGGTCTCTAGTCTTTGGAGGATTACCAAATCTCAGTTACTAAATACTTGCCAAAATGATTAAAGCTAGCTACGTGCTTAAGTAAATTTAAAGCAGTAGATTTGAGATTTTAATCTCTATCTTCGGTTGAAAAGATTTAGCAACCACACGTTGAAAAGGAGATTTCAAAGTAATGAAGGTATAACTATATTTAGATGTTGAATCCTGATACAATAATGAATTATCTTCTAGATACATACCTAAGTAGCAACAGTTATGTGCTCAAATATTACGTTTCTTGACTGCATACAAAAATCTCTCAGCTCTAGCAGTCGTTAAGCCATGACGGAGGCCTTTATTTTCAAATTAAATTTTCTAAACTAAATAAAATTAATAATAAAGAGGAGGCCTATACTCAGCAGTGGGTGCAAATGGGCTGAAATGATGATGATGATGAAATAAAATTTAGACGACGTGTTCTGAAACCTTATAATTTCACGCAAGTAAAGTCACGGGTCTCTTCGTATTCACAGTATTTCAAACTCAACTATATAATTAAGCGCCCTACTTTTTAAACATCACACCCTTACTCAGTTCCAAACTAGATCTCTAAAGTTACAAGTTATATTCAAAACGCTCGAAGTTGTTCGTCACTCGTGTGAGTTTCAAGTTGTGGCCTAAATTCGTGAGGAGTCTTGCATTGAGATATTAGTTTCTAGTTTTGTTTATATATTATGACCTTTGAATTGTTTTTATTAATTTTATGTCATTTATAAGATTTTTATCCAACTTTAAAATAACAGTAGGCCAGTTGTAAAAGTTTCTGTATCAATTTTTGACTATAAGATATTCAATTAAAATCTAGGTTCGATTAATGGCAAAGAGAAAAATGTTTTGTTCAAAATGCTTTGAGAAGTTTATAGAAAAAAATACGTAAAGCAGGCTGACGGATCGAACCAAACCTTGCTAAAACCATTGGGCAGAAAATCTACCTAAATCTTAGGCTTAAAATCATTATTAGGTTATATGTTCCGTCCTAAAACTCTATTGTATTACCAACAGTCGAAAAACTCCTTTTCTTTCTCAAGAAGGTCCTCAAAACTGCTGTACATCAAATAAAAATGACGAAGTATGATTTTAGTGCCTAGGGAGATTAATATGTGCTAGTCGAATGTCCTTCGCAACTATAAATTCTACCAAAACATTAACAGTAGGTACTGGTCTGGGCGTATCACCAACTTACTTTATTATTAATCCTCACAGCACCCCAACGTCCTCATTCTACTCTAAAATGAAATGGGAAATTGCATTTCTAAGCAGTCACAGTTGAGAAATTACTTTTCGTGTGCAGTCTGTAGTTTCAGAGCTGTTTGCTAACAATAGATGGCGCGCAAGTAGTACGCAACTGAATAATAATTGGATCTGCTGTTTTAATAATTTGCAGTGAAATTTTCTAACAAACCATTGTTTTTTCTTCTAAATAATACATGGTAATAATCGTAATACGAAATACGCATTATCTGAAGACCTATAGCTAGCCATTTAGGGTTCATGCTAGAAAGTAGTATTAGATTATAAGTTATTTACGTTAATTAAAATAATAAGCTTAATTTTAGTTAGGGTTGCCGTCACCAAAAACGATGTGGAGGACTATCATCATCATCATCATCATCATCATCAATATATATAAAACTCTTTTGAAGCTGACAGAGAATCAACGCACAGCCTCAACTATAAGTCCTAGAGGTATGAAATTTGGAGGGTAGTATCCTTATATAGTGTAGGGGTGAACTAAGAAAGGAATTTAGAAAAGTCACACTCTACAGGGTCTAAAACGCGAGCAACGCCGCGGGCGACGGCTAGTATTGTTATATATATCTGAAGGCCTTGTTAGGTATTTCTCATTCGAAAATCAGTAGTAAAATACCAGTGGGAACCCAGAGGAATGGGTTTGATCCAATTTGCCGCCACAAAGCACATAAAATTAGATTCGGACAACACATTTGTCAATTTGATCTGGCTATTTGTGAATTGTATTTTTTCGCTTTTTCCTCGGGGGAAATCTAAAACCTATTTGCTATTTGGGTGTTTGCTGATTTGCTATTTTGTGAATTGAGGCTGCTTTTTGTGTGCTGATAGTAAATGTTTGGCAGTCCCTCTGAGACTCCCTCATCTTCAAGGATTTATAACTTTATTGAGTCTACCTGTCTATCAAAATACCTAACAGAAAGCCTTTCTTTTTTCCGGTTGATCGGTCTATTCGTTCGTTTTCAGAACGTGGTGCTAGAAGATATCAGCAGTATTTCATTGAATACCTATACCTACTTACTTTTGGACTGGTGCTTTCTTGTTTATGGTTTAAGTCAATGTGCAATTAAAATTGAACCTAATAATTTTGAAGAGAGATAGGTAATTAGGTATAGGTACATACTCGTACTTAGGTAATGTATACGGTTCTTAAATATAAATTTGTATTTTTTATAAGCCATAACAGAGTATTTAAGAGTTTCATATATTATCCATCTACTCGTTAGTAACCCTATCTCTCGCTAATGGCATTTCCTCGAGACGAGGATGGATGGCTTTAAATAAATAGTTTTAAGCTCCAGCCCTATATTTATGCACACATTCGACTTTTTTATACCTAAATATTTACAGATCAAAAGCTATTATGACGTTTAATTTTCAAAATTATCTTTCATCTCCTAGATTCTCTGTTTTCCTGCGATCTTACAATATGATCGATCGGGTGTTAGTTATTCCTACGCATCGCTTTTCAGTTCATAGTCACCATTAGATTAGATTAGAAAATTCTTTATTGCACTTTAAAAATCGTACAGAGGCGAGCATTATCTACCAACTAACCTGGGCGTACATTAACAACATTAGTAACATTGTTGAATTTACGAGCAAAAGCTACAGTCAAAAGTTCAAGGCAAGAGAGCAAGATTTTGAAGGGATAAAAGGTGTTCTCTGACGATTCCACTTTGGGGCTCATTTCTAGAGGCAGATTCAGACACTGCGCTAGGCAAATGCGGCTGGAAGTGTATGAATTTGGGGGTGACAGCGCTACAAACGGTTGCAAACGACCTTACAACGCAATTAAATGGCCTATTTGCGCGAGCCAGTCTGAAGTTAGCGCGGGATTACTGGCTCGTGATTGCAGGTTATCCAATGAAAACGCTCACTAGAAGGAGACCCTGGATGGCCCAGCTTGCTTTAGTTGGTTGGAGAGACCAAGAGAATAATAAAGTTTTTTATAAAGATATACGTAGGTACACCTACACCTACTTGTTAGTAAGTGCAAACTGCTCTAGAAGTCACTTGGAAAGGTTCAAATTATGTTCAAAATATGTAATACGTAGTTGCTACGTAAGAAGAAACGAGACTCCTATGCTAAGATAAGTGATCGGTGCTCCCATTCTACCAAAACTAAACACTGAAAATCTCGTTTTGTATGAAACGTGATTCAAATTTTGACCCCTGTTTCATACATTGTTCGTTTTTCGAAAGCACGAGTCTAGTTCGAGAGTTTCGCCAGTGATTCAGGCTACGCTAAACTATAGACAAGGTAGACCTCTAAAACATCAAGATCCTATATAACACAGGTGTTCAGAGATCTTTTTTTTTTTTATTTATTTAAAGGGTTTTGTCGCTTAGCGACTACCTATATACCTAACCCTATTATATGTATACATCATCATTATAACAAAACCACACATTTTTTCATAGAGAAGTGTCAAAATCTGTGATTGAATTTCGAGCATTTGGGGCATAGTTCCGCGTACTATCTATTATTAAACTATAGGTACTATCTATTCAAGCGCTATGAAACTAAAATGATTGATGAAGGGTTCCGTCAATCCAAAGTTATTCAACCAAAACATGTGGTGTTAGAGATAATGTAACAAAAAGACGAGAAATAAATACCTAACTAACTAAACGTCGCCTTCTTTTATTTATGGCCTCTGTCCGTCGTTTTGACAGACAATTTGTCAGTGTCTAGTGAGATATTTGAAATAGTCAAGTCATTCGTCAAGTCGGCTGTAATAATTTGTTTTTTTTTGCTGAGTAGGTAGCAACTTCTGCTGCTTTATTCCTCAATACCCAACCTCGTTTGCTATAACTTTGTATCAGGCGCTCATCAATTTTTAATTGAGAAAATCCCGTTCGTACTATTAGCGATGTGCTATCAATCTTCTACACAATAGCTCTTTGTTCAATGGATGTGGAATTGTTTTAGTTTCATAGAAAATAGGTGACACTAGATAGGTATAACTTGCTTATTACGAAGTATCATCCCAAAATAAAATAAAAAACTTTATTGAGGACAAGTACGACTTACAGTTACGTAAGAACAGGCAATGTTCTGCAAACGGCGGTCTTATCGCATAATACGATTTCTCCCAGCGGCCTTTACTAATCTAACACTAAAAACTAAGAATAGTAGCACCTATTTTTAACAAGAACATTAAAATTTGAGCCTACAACGACATCGTAGAGCGGATTGGGCATATTCTGGCTCCACTGTATCTCAGCGGCCAGCTTCCACCCTCCACGTGCAGACCTTGCCGTCGTGGTGGCTCAAATACTCAGATAGAGATTACAATGATTAACTTTGGTGAAGGGTATTAGCCTTCTAAAATCCCACTTCCTACTAATATTATAAACGCGAAAGTTTATAAGTATGAATGGATGTTTGTTACTCTTTCACGTAAAAACTACTGATTCGATTTGAATGAAACTTGAAATATATATTGTCCGTGACCTGGATTAACACATAGGCTACTTTTTATCCCGGAAAATCAACAGGATCCAACGGAACGCGAACGAAGTCACGGGCGGCACCTAGTGTAATAAAATGATCAGGCATTTGCATTTAATCTAGACGATTCTGATGATTACACAGCGTCAAGGGCCAGTTTTAATCCTATGAATGGAGCCCTGCAGTCCCCTGGACATGACTTAGATGGTAAAAATCCTCATTATCCTTCCTGAAAGCCGGTTTGTTCGCAGGAGAATCAGTGTATGAGAATCAAGATCCTTGGAGACTGCTACTACTGCGTGTCTGGGCTTCCAGTGTCACGGCCGAACCACGCCTACAACTGCGTCAACATGGGTCTGGCGATGATTGATGCTATCAGGTACGTAATACACTTTCTGAGTCTTATAGAGGCATTTTTTATAAGGAGGCTGGATACTTGGATAGAGCTTGGAGCTTGGATCGATTGTCTGGAAAACAATGGATGAGAAAGGATGAAAAGTGGGCTCAGCGGCGCCTCTTGGAATGATCCTATGTTTAAGTATTATAAGTTTTTTGCTGTAGGTAGGTAAGTAATGTAGTACCTATATAACTAAAAATCTAAAGTCGTTTAATTGATCGTGCTGCCTCGACCGTCACTATTTCGTTGCAATCAAGAAGGTTTAATTCTTTTGGTATTAATCCTCCTTGATTCTCTGTAAATTTTGTGCTAGCGCAATGCTTCTAAATTTAAAAGTATGCAGCAGCCAACTGATTCGAAATTCAAATCAAGCGGGAAAGTCGATTATTTTATTGTGTTCTCTTTGATTTTTAACTTTTTATTATTTTAAAGTTATTTCTCGGTGAACAAAAACATGTTTCAAGGTTCGTTCGAGAAGCGACAGGCTTCAACGTGGACATGCGCATCGGCATCCACACTGGCAACGTGCTGTGCGGAGTCCTAGGGCTCCGGAAGTGGCAGTTTGACGTGTGGTCCGATGACGTCACTCTGGCGAATCATATGGAGTCTGGTGGTATAGCTGGGTAAGTTATAGATGAAAATTAGAAAATTATTTATTGCACAAAATATATGAAAACTTACAAAGGTTAGCATTCTCTTTCTTTAAACTTTGCGTAGTGTGGAGAAAAACGTAGATATTTCAAGGGTTTATTTACTTATATATTTTTTTTTTATGTATGCAGCGTTTCAACTCTCAGTGATCTTCTTCTTCTCTTCTTCTTCTCTTCAATAATGGCCTGTGTCCGTCATTTCGACAGACAATTTTGCCAATGTCAAGTGTTAAAATTGTAATAAATAAGTCAAGTCAAGTCATTTGTCAAGTCGGCTGTCGTTTGTTTTGAAAAGAAACCTATAGAGGTGCTATGGAGAGGCGGTTTTCAGATTATGACAAACGTCAACCCTTTCAAATTTCAAACTGGTTGTTCACCTAATATATATAATATATGATCTGTGCTTTATATTAGGTGAACTACCAGTTTGAAATTTGAAAGGGTTGACGTTTGTCATAATCTGAAAACCGCCTCTCCATAGCACCTCTATATATTTATATATTTTTATATCTCTATATTTTAGGATATATATATATATATATATATATATCCTAAAGCTGGCTCTTGGCCGGTTCAGGTCATAAATCTTCCAGTAAACTATTGGTAGTACTATCATCAACCTTCTTATTATGAAAATTGGATAAGCGAAAGCGGTTTGAAAGTTATACTCTAACAATATACGAGTACAACGCTGATTCGTCCAAGTCGACACTAAGTACCTCGTTCGCTTCGCTCGCTTTTAAAAGTTTTTTAATTGCCTTTCATGCATTTTTACTGTATTGCCGAGCAAGTGGTGCTTTTATCTTAAATGGAAAGTAAACTAATTGCTATTCGTTGGCACTTTGTAATAATATTGCACCATTTTGCAATACGGCAACATTAGTTTATTCAATAAATCACTAGAGAATCATTTAAAATCGTCTTTATAACTACCTAGTTATTAGTAGTAGGTAGTAGTAGTTATGAGTAGATGCCAGTTCTTCACGACCAAAGCCTAGAAGAATAAAAGAGAGGTATAGAAGAAATACAGAGGTAAATAATATACTTACAGTCCATTGCTAAGTATATTATGTATCTAGGTATATGTAAAACTTCTTTAGGCTGATAAAGAAAATTTGACTGTTTCATTTCAGCCGCGTCCACATCACAAAACCAACCTTACTGCAACTGGGCGGAAGGTTCGAAGTCGAACCAGGAGATGGCTGTTCCAGGGAGGGATACTTAGCTGATCATAAAGTGGAGACATACCTCATTATACCACCTAAGGTAAGATTTAAATAACTAATAGTAAATAATAAATATTCACGGACACTTAACACAACGCCTTCTAGTCCCGAACTAAGCAAAGCTTGTACGATGGAAACTAGATGGCTGATGGAATGCATACAACCTTTTTTTTTCGTAAATACATACTTATAATACATAACTAATGTATTATAACTAATAGTACTACTGCTTAACCCCTCGACTAACATCAGTCTTATCCGATGTCACAGTTTATTACACTCAGTATAACAACTAAGGGACTAACAATAAATCAACGCAGCAAAATATACGAAACACCCAGTCATTGCTTTCCATAAGGCGACTTACACAAGGCACAGCTTATTGATATTGATGTAGAAACGCTATATCAAAAGTAGAGGCGATCGTGTCAAAAAGATAAACCAAATGTTTAGCATTTTAGTAAACGAGCTGGGAAACCTCTTCGGTTCCTAGCAGCTGCAAGGGTTTGTGGTGAACTATGAAAGCCCCGAGTAGAGGCGACAACTACACAAGTGACAATTACAATACGCCATCTAGGCTGTAGTAATGTTACTTGAAGTAGCTTCAAAAAGCTAACAAAAATAACTTCTGAGTATATTGGACCAGTGGCGATTTTTTATTAGCTTTGTATTAATTAAGTACTAGCTTCCGCTCGCGACTTGGTTCGCGTCCCGTTGGATCCCGTTGATTTTCCGGGATAAAAAGTAGCCTATATGTTAATGCAGGTCACGGATAATATATATTCCAAGTTTCATCCAAATCGGATCAGTACTTTTTGAGCCAATTCGTTACAAACATACTTACATACAAATCTTTCCTTTTTATAATATTAGTATAGATGAGCTTGAACCGCATGCTTTGGTAAGCGGTGCCGTGTGTTTCCCTCCTTACAAGGTAGGAATTGTTTGTTCTGTAGTAAAATTATACCTCACAATAGGATCTAGGTAACTTAGAATAGAATTGTGGGTTTTCATTGTTCAAGAAAGTAATTTATGATTCAACCCCCGAATACAAATTATTCTGGAGTAACCGAGTAACACACATAACTAATGGTGTGCAAAGATATAAAATATATATTAGTACTAGCCGTCGCCCGCGGCGTTGCTCGCGTTTTACCCTTTAGAGTGTGACGTTTCAAAATTCCTTTCTTAGTGCACCCCTACACTATATTATAAGGATACTACCCTCCAAATTTCATACCTCTAGGACTTATAGTTTAGGCTGTGCGTTGATTCTCTGTCAGCTTCAAAAGAGTTTTATATTGATGATGATTACGTAAGGTTCAAACACAAACAGAAGTTACTAGAGCTAACCTTAATCGTAAAGGAGTATAAAAATGCTAGTTTACTATTTAACCAGTGTATTTACTTTTGACCTAACAAGTTCAAACCAAGAAAAACTACAAAGCAATCTTTTAAAATAAATCCACGCTACGATACTGTGCTACGCCGCGCTGTAGCAATGTCTACGAGTTCAGCAAGAATTAGTAGTTATCAATACTTCCTCTCAACAATGGTGTACCAAATTACAAAAAAAGTTATTAAATTACAAGAAACTATTTTAAAACCCCATACATTGATATTCAGTTAGTACCTACCTTCGTCTATAGGGTTCAAATTTGAACATATAAACTGTCAAAACCATACCGGTGAAACGAGTTTTCAGCCGAGTTATGACGTCTTTCCTATTACATTAAAAGTTTTAGTAGCCCCAGCTTATTCAGTACCAATGTACACACTCATAAGAAGATTAGGAAGAGCGTACACTGCGCGGTCGAGCTACCTTCCACGCAATGTAGCTCTACTTTTCTACTCAACTTAAGAGTGTGGAACCCATAATGGACGCAGGGTCAAGCCCACAGCTTTAAGTCTACCCTAGGATAGATCAGGGCTTGTTAGAGTAAACTCTAATATCTGTATCAAGCCCAAATCCAAGCCCCATCTTCATAGCCAAAATCCTGGATCCGCCGCAGAGCGTGCAAATTGGTTCCTAGTTCAATAATCACAAGTATCTTTTAGAATCGTCTCATAAGGTACGTGGTTCTAGGTGCCAGTTCCTCGCGACCAAAGTTTATGGAATAGGTAATAGATTTATAGGTGTATCAAATTACGGTAAAAATGTTTTTTTTTTATTCCACCTACGAGTATTTGTGTTCCGCAGAGCAAAGATTTTCTCTTTCGGATATTAAGCCTCGATATTAAGTTATGATAAATTTAATAAATAAAATCTATACATTCTAAAAGAAACTTCTAGAATCGTTTCTCATTATTCTTGGCAGTATTTTGTTTACTTAGCACGTCTTGATTTGTTTCCAAAAGGAAATTACAAAAACTTTTTACAATACGTTATCAGAAAGCCAATCTTATCTTCACGAAGTCGATCAACTTATATCCAACCAAAGTGGATTCTAAACACCCTCTGTCACTATACATTTTGTGTTTTTCAGTTTCATACATATTTTTATTCATAGTATTTTATCTGAGTCATTTCATTAATCAGGCTTTTGCATCTAATCCAAATGGTTTATACAGCGTCGTTAGATATAATGTATCCTCTACAAAACGAATTACTTATTTGTTTTGGTAAATCACCTACTGCAGGCTTACCATGAGTGCCCTAGAAAAGTATAATGTAATTATGTATTCATATTGTAAAGCCAGTTTTACTACAAACCGTTGTGAATATTTTAAATACTGTATTAGTTGTAATTTTCTTTGTGAATAAACTTATTAGAAACCCGTATTTGCAAAAAAATCATACGTATTGAATTTCTCAGTGAGACATCTGAATGTTTGTAAATTTTATTCAATGTCGGTCTCTGGATACAGCGAATTTGAATTTAGAAAAACTTGTTATCGATATAAAGCTCGTAAAATTAGCGCGATATTCATCCGACAACATGATTTATCGACTAAAAGGCAGTTTTGATTGCTTTAAAATGCTTTACTGCAAAAAGCTTTCATTTTTATCGATGAAAATGGCTTATGAAAAAGAGTATTTTTTATAAAAAAATATTGTTAACATGAATGGATTAGGTATAGGAACGGGACAAGTGTGATTTTAGGTCGTGCCTCTGCCTAACCACTTAGATATATCTATTGTTGTGTACTGTCTATTTCGTTTATTGTTTTTCTCATTCATTTAAAGACCGTTAAGAGTATGTACAAATTTTGTGTTAGAGTTTCACATTTGCCGGTTTTTGACGTCACACAGTATGTGCGTGCAACTGCTACACCGTAGCATGTTACGACGTAGCCAAATAGGATTTCTGAAAAAGAAAAAATCTACTTTTAAAATACAAATCCATTAGATTAGATTAGATTAGAAAATTCTTTATTGCACTTTTAAAAAATCGTACAGGGGCGAGTTAATGCTATTTAGCATTATCTACCAACTAACCTGGGCATAGTGTGCCAACGCAATGCTACATTTAATTTTACCGTGATGATTTTTATGACTAGCATTCCAATTTTAAAATAGCTACAACGCTACCACAGAGCTCAAAACCTGTTACAAACGAGAAAACCAATCACTGTATGGTATTCTACTAACCGATGCAAATCCCTATACACAGATGGTCGGATGAAATAGCACACATCTCATATTCGTCATAACACGATTGCCAATTCCGTACAAATGGTATTCGATTGACCGCGCTCGAATAACTTGTTAGCTCACATGGCTTCATAACTGGCTTTATTTCGAGATTTTTGTGCAAATGTTAGATATATATTGAGTACCTACCTGATAGCTACAAGAAGTTTTTAGGTTTATGCGAGAATTGGTAATAATTTTTAAAGAAACACTTTTAAAGTACTCAAAGAAAACTAGAAAAAATTACTTTTATCAGAAAAGAAAAATCTATCAGTGTGAGAGAAATCAAAACACCACGAATTCATACAATGTGGCTCTTCTAGAGACGGATTCAGGCATTGCGCTAGGTAAAATTGGTTGAAACGTTTGCGAATTATTCACCATCTATTTATGATTTCGGGGGTAGGTGAATATTTGTTTAAAGATAACAGGCGATTTATGCTCAGTTAGGCAAAAATTGTATTCGAGTAGGGTCGTCTTGTTGACGTCAAAACGTCAAACCACGTTTCAACCACTGGTCAGTTTTTGGTCGAAATAATTATGACTTCATCCCTATTTTCTACCGAACTGAACAGAAGGCTTTAGAATACACATCGAACCTAGATTTTGCTATATAATTAACCCTAGCAATTCACCCCCTTACAAATCTTTAGACCTATCAGAACTAGAAGTTCTCGTCCTATTCCCTACTTATCACCAGATGTTACAGTTGAACCCTTTAAATAATTGCCATAGTTTGAAGATTATGTCAAGACTTTGGGTAATTTAAACCCTGATTTAATAGTAACTTAGATTTATACGTGCCTTGGATTTATTAGGGGAAAACAATTCGAATAGTCACTAAACTAAAAATTGTCGGACATAATTACATAATGCTTTCTAGGCCCAAACTAAGCAAAGTTTGTACTAAGCAAAGTTTGCTACTACTTTCATAGTAACACCCAGACACAAAACTAACATCTATGTTTGCCACACACAAATGTTGGTTCTTGGTGGGGATCGAACCCATGACCCACAGCACGGAAGGCAGACCTACTACCGACTGAGCCATGACGCCTGTCATAGAACTTCCTATTTAACTCTACTCTAGCCGTATTTTTTTTAATTCCAGAAACCTCCAGGTATATCTGAAAACGGCCGTCTCTCAGTATGCACAGTAGACCGCAAAGCCAGCATCGTGTCCTCAATCTTTGACGCGTCTCCAACCAAACAGCACAACATCAGTCCAGCGCCTTCCCAGCACAGCTTCAGCGACGAAACCTCCAGGGTTCTACGTTCAGAGTCGATCAGAACAGCCGATCGATCTGAGTCGTTTAGAAACAATGATGTGACGAGATCTGAATCGATTAGGACGAATGATGTGATGAGATCTGAATCGATTAGGACGAATGACGTGATGAGATCTGAATCGGTTAGAACGGCGGACGTGAATCGATCCGATTCTGTGAGGATCGCTGATGTTATGAGGTCGGAGTCGGTTCGGACTGCGCAGTCGGGAGGTTAGTAATTGTTTCATTACATGTCTTAGTTATTAGGATCATTTTGTGTCTAAATAAATTTAACTTCTGGATAAGTCTCATCTATATCAGGATCCCACTGGAAGAGCATCATTCAGAACAAAGTCTTACGTAAAGGTCACGACCCTCAACCCTGAGGATATCAACGCAAAGAGGAGGAAGATATCAGGAAGAATAAATCTTGAGCATTCTCCGACAGGCATCTTGGCTCAGTCGATAATAACTCTGCCTTCCGTGCTGTGGGTCGCGGGTTTGATCTCCACCGAGAGCAAATTTTCTGTGTGGCAAAAAAAAATCTATCAGCAATCTAGTTCCCATAGCACAAGCTTTGCTTAGTTTGGGACTACAGGGCGTCGCAAAAATATTTATTTATTTACAATTTATTTAATTTTGATAAACAAATTATTCCTACATTGTCACATTGTAGCATATTCTTTAAGATTTCCAACATTATATTTCAGATCTAAGTCGTCGAGCATCAGTGAGAGTAGACGGTCCAAAGACAGTGGCCTTCGAAGGGGCCACCAGTCCTGGCGAAGGCCTCACTAATGGCGCCGTGACTCATGTGAAACCGAAGAGTCGCAGCGGATCCATTATTGGAGCTATCAGTCCTATTATGGGAACAGGTGAGATGATAAGTATAGTAACAGATGAGTACGTGGATGATGATGATTTGTTGTACACTGATTTTTAGCAGTGTGTCTTAGTCGAATGTTCCTTGTCTGGCAAAATTTTACACGTTATTTTGTATACACAACAAAGGTATCGAATGGCTACAAGATGGCAACCTTGGTGACTTTTATGCTAAAATTCTAATTAGGTATAGGTTTTATATACCTAGGTAAATATTTTTATTATTTTTGTTACCTTTCTAATTATTTTTCTTTCTAAACTTATTTTCCCGATTTGGATATTCTTAGTTTCAGAGGACAATTTCGAAATACATAATACCTATACAAATTGTAGGTACCTCTATTAAATTAAAATAAGTTGTTTTTCTTCAGAGTATAGTTCAGATTCTTCAGAGATCACATCATCGGTTAGCACACCGCAGTCCGAGTTGCTACAACAGACCTTATTCCTTAGGATGTTAAGTACAATATCCACTGAGTCACTGAGTTAGTGTTTTTATTTTATGTGTCCATTTCCATACAAAACTTTATGAAACTGTTGAAATACATTTTCATTAACATTTTCTAGGTACTAAGCATTTATTAGATAGCTTATTAGGAAATAGGTTGAACATTTTAGAATTCACAATTTTGATTATAATCTACGCATATTCACATTCATTCGTGAATAACTCACATGGTTTTATCTTTTAGGATTATAGGTAACGTCTTGCCCTGTAGAATGTGTAACGTTCAAAAATTTACTTAGAAAGTCTGAAGAATAAATCCCTTAGTTCAAATGACCAAAAGATTCGTAATTAATTTTTTTAATATCCGTTTCCGAGAACCGGATATTACAAACTGAGTTGTACGAGAGCCCATTACGCAGCCCTATCTGTAAATGTCAAAAAAAAAAGTAAATGACGGTGGGTCATTTAATTGCCCAAGCAATTATACCTCAGATATTGGCACTACATTACTTGCAGAGCACGTCCACTGAGGACATACACTGCGTACTCTAAGACGTAACAATTTTCTTAGTTTTCCACCGTCGCCTTCAAATTAGAACATAGCTATGTGAAGATCACTGCTTGTTTACAAAAAGTAGGCACGGTGGTAATACTTCCCCGGATACTCTTTCACAAACTCCACTACTTCACAAATAAACTGGGTAATAAGAAACCATGGAAATCCCTTCTGGATTCTCCAGTGGCTTTTGACCCAGAGACATTCTTGGTATCACATCAGAGCATTGCATTCTGCGAAGTGGTGACAAAAATAAATCTTAACTAGGGCTAATATAAAACTGGGTAGTAAAGTAATAGACCAGAGTATTAAGAATCATTTTGTACAATTCCAGCGACACCGGGTTTGCCATCAAGATCGCGCCCTTCTAGTAAAATGACGAAGTATGTAGAATGTTGGGGGGCGGACAAGCCCTTTGCTAATATCACCGACTCCACTCTTGCCAAAAACATCGGAATCTCTGTAAGTTATTTCACACCCTGTATATTACCATAATAATAATCATTTTGTAGAAGTCCATTGGACCTATCCCATAAAAAAAAAATCTCTTTCAGCAATTTTAATTTGTCTATTCGAAGCTGTTGTTGTACAAATTATACTCATTATGATTACAACAAGAGCCAAAACATTGTTTTTAGAAAAGTATCAAATTATTCGTTTAGAATAAGAAATAATTTTGGAATGTCTTGGCCTTTGCACCTCTTTTTATCTAGATTTGAACTTAGTGTACTTAAACATTAATGTCTTTTTTGACTTATCTTTGTGCATTGTTCCAGAGTTTAGCAATGATAGAACAAAACTTACTACCACAGAGAACAACGTGTTGTGACTGCAGGTTGGTATATTTTATCCCATTCCACTAACATACCATCCCACTAATATCCCATCCCACTAATATTTAGGTGTTTGGATGTTGTTATAATCACGCTGCAACTACTGGTCCGATTTGAAAGAAACTTGGGATATAAATAGTTCGTAACCTGGATTAACACATAGGCAACTTTTATCCCGAAAATCAACAGGATAAAACTGGACGCGGATGAAGTCGCGGGCGGAAGCTAATTTATAATAAATAATACTGATTCTACTGTAAATTCTAAATATTTTTGGAATATTTCAGCAATAACACAGAAGGCATGAACCGACTGACGCTTTGGTTCAAGAGCGCGTCACAAGAGCGTCAGTACAGTAACCAACCTGACGCACAGTTCAAGTATAACGTGGCATTCGCGGCGCTACTGTTTCTAGTACTAGCGTTTATACAACTCCTTACTGTGCCCAAGTAAGTACAACTGAACACTGTTTCTTTTTAACTGGCTTGCAAACGATATGAACTAATTAACACTTTGGTTCAAAAGCAAAATATGAACCAATGAACACTTTGTTTCAAAAGCAAGATTAAACCAATGAACCCTTTGGTTCAAAAGCAAGATTAAACCAATGAACCCTTTGGTTCAAAAGCAAGATATGAACCAATTGACGCTTTGTTTCAAAAGCAAGATACAAACCAATGGACGTTTTTGTTCAAAAGCAAGATATAAACCAATGAACGCTTTGGTTCAAAAGCAAGATATGAACCAATTGACGCTTTGGTTCAAAAACACGAGAAAGAAATTACTGTCATTGTCTTGGTATTTATCTCGGTCGTGAATCAGATGGGACTAGATGGTTCTAATAGAAATGTCCACCAATTATATATTTATTTATATTTCAGGGGTCTAGTCCTTTACGCGTCATTTGGACCAACGTTACTAACTCTATTAGTATTCGTATACCTCTCGTGGTATGACGGTAACATGTTCGGAAGAGGACTTCATCCACTTTCAGACACGCCTAATGATGATTATGCTGATAACTGCACTAAGCCGGGACAGGTTAGTTTTATGAGAAATCATCATCATCATCATTTCAGCCCGTTTGCACCCACTGCTAGGTATAGGCCTCCTCTTTATTACGCTATTCTTTTCGGTATTTATGACAAATGATAATAATAAATAAAAAGTAGAGATACCCTACATACCTTACGAATAGATTATATAAATAAATAAAAAAACAAATTGAAGTAAATAAAATTAGTTTATTTCGGGCACAGACTCAAATAACAAAAAAAAATATAACAAAGTAATAAAATTCTAATCACCATTATCAACATCTAAGTCCACTGCTAAACATAGATTTTCAGAAATAACGATTTTCAAAATGTTAAAAGAGATTATTAGGTATATTGCCTAAAACGATTGGCATATTTTACAAATAACAGGGCAGGTATTCTATAAGTAAAATCCAATTGTTATATACCAGAGGTAACCGCCCCATATGAACCATCTGCCTATTCTGTCTATTTGTATTGTCATCATAAAATTGGCGAGGAGGCCAGAAACACAGATTATGTTTTGTTCTTTGTTTTTTAGGTTGTTGCTGATAACCGCTTTATAAGACTGACGATGTTCGTAGTGTCTGTACTTCTTATCTGCGCGTGCGCAGTCATAAATTTGGTAAGAACCTTCCAGTAAAATAATTCGCACTACGATTTTTTTTTTTTATTAAACCCAATTACTTTTTACAGTTACAAACCTACGTCATTGAGGATAATCTCGATAATCCTACAGAAACGCTAAACATATCAAACTCTAAGAACTTCACAGATATGCTAACAAATGGAAGTAATAAAACCGACTTACCGGTGTATGGCCAATCTCTTTTCCACACTTATAATGAAGTGGATGCAGCTCCGGTGAGTATAAACTTCAAAAAACAATGCTTTCAGAATTAAGTCCAACCTTTGTAAAAAAAAAAAAAAAATTGTGCAATAAAGTATTAAATTTTTTTAAAAATCCTTGAGAGACTCTTACCCCTAGTCATAGACAGAGGCCGAACAGCCTGCCAAACCGTTCCAACCAGCATTCACGTAACGCAGTGCCATAAATCCTCCTCTAGAAGAGTCTCTACCTACATTTGAATTTAATCACATGTTTATGCTTCCCAGACTTACATCTACAGCACAGTGATAACCCTCGCCTCAATATCAGTGTTCCTTCGAGTGGGTTTTGTGCTAAAATTCGTCTTGATGGCCTTCACTCTAACTATCCACATTACCATGTATGCGATGTCTGATATCTTTGATCTGTATGAAAATCGAGGACTTAAAGAACAGTGAGTACTTTGGTTAGCTCACATTACACGGCGAGGCTTTTAGATTGTGCGTGTAAATAATGAATAAGGACGTACCTACAATGCTCCCCTGAGGTACACTACAATACAAATTATTACATTTTTATATCTGTTCATATTATTGGTTTGATTGAAGCATGAACTTTATTCTTCTTTAGTTTGTTTTGTCATTTATTAGAAACTAGCCGGCGCCCGCGGCTTTGCTCGCGTGGGAGCAGCATACGCATTATTTGGTTAAAATCTTTGATCTTAATCTTAGACCCTTTATGGTGCGACTTTTCAAAATTCCTTTCTAAGTGCTCTACACTATATAAGGATACTACCCTCAAAGTTTCATACCTCTAGGACTTATAGTTTAGGCTGTGCGTTGTTTGCCAGTCAGCTTCAAAAGAGTTTTAAATATTTAGAAGAAGAAGATGCTTGTCTTTTTGTACTTCTTCATGTATGTAAATACTGAACTGTACTATCACACACTTTTGTTCTGTTATATATACTCATTTGAAATTCATATTAATTCGATATTTCTTTTACAGCCTGACGACAATTCCATACGCAGCTAAAGCAGGTCTTATTTTGGTATTCCTAGCTGCTTTACTCCACATCTTGGATCGGCAAATTGAGTTCACGTCTCGAACTGATTTCCTATGGAAGGATAAACTCAAATTTGAGCAGGAAGAGGTTGAAACTATGCGAGGGATTAATAAGGTAAGATTAAAAACAAAAGAATATTCAAAGAAAGGATTTGTTTATTTTTTATGTGTTTTTCAATTATTTACAGATATTACTGGAAAATATTCTACCAGCCCACGTAGCAGAGCATTTCCTCACATCTGTCGCATCAGAGGTAAATATTTTCTTTTCATCCAACCTATCTTTAAAAGTTTAATATAATTTTAATGTATGGTTCCCTAATCATTGTGCGCTACCCTATATTTAACTATCTATCTATCTATATCTATCTACCCTACCTAAAATATACATAGGTTAGCTGGTAAAAATTGCTTACTATCATTAAGCTCGCTTTCGTATACCTACAACAAATTTTGTGTAAGTACAATAAAAAACTTTCTATCTATCCTATCTATCTTTAGTTTACAAAAGACATCAGTTAATCAATCATATATTTTTTTTAATTATTGTCTACAAATTTTAGTATTAACTTAGATACTTTATCTACTTTTCAGGAAGATCTTTATCACGAGAGATACTCAAGTATAGCGGTAATGTTTGCTTCGATACCGAATTACAAGGAATTCTACGATGAAACTGACGTCAACAAACAAGGCCTGGAATGCCTGAGGCTGCTGAATGAAATCATTTGTGATTTCGATAAGGTAATACTTGCACTTATTGATTTAATATTACCATTACTATAGTTATTATTGAAGAAGGTAAACCGCAAAAAAACTGTTCAAAAAAATTCTAAAAATAACTTGTGTAAATTTAAAAAATAGTACCCATAGTATTAAGCAACTATGACAATATACAAGGTTCTTGTATAACAAATCCGTATCGTTTCAATCACTATAATTCAACTTATTACATTGCAATGACAAAATTTCTTTGCATGTTAACAAAAGAATAAACACACATTGGTCATTTAGTTTATGAAGGCAAAACATACCCACGACACGTCTTTAATCTAAGGCTAGAATAATTTTTTTCAGTTACTTCTAAAGCCGAAATTCAGCTGCATAGAGAAAATCAAAACGATAGGAAGTACCTACATGATCGCTTCAGGACTCTGCCCGGGGAAGGAAGAGGAGAAGAAAATTGTAAGTTTTACCTAAGTATTTGACTATAAAAAAATATTGATGATTGATAATTCTTTATTCTTATTTATGACTTCTAACTATTTGTGAGGTTGGTTAATGAAAAAGATAGTCATATTTAATTTACTTTGTTAATATTCGCGACAGTTTTTTTAAACTCCTGCAGACTTGCGTTTTCTACCAACTTGTGCCTTGTTTTTGTTCCAAAAATGAACTTATTCTTATTTAATTTATTTTTCAGGACGCCAAAAGTAAAGAGGAACACACAGTGGCGATTCTAGTGGAGTTTGCGATGGCTCTCATGTCCATCCTGGATCAGATCAACCGGGAATCATTCCAGCGGTTCAAATTAAGAATAGGTGAGTTTACTATTTACCTTGATTTGCATTTTATTCATCAACAAGACAATAATTAATTAGTACCTACAATAAAATTCATTGTTACTATTAAAATGTTACATATCAAAGTCAAAATAAAGTCATAGTTTTATTAGTTTTTACTTATTTTGGTACTTTACTGACCACTTTTATAAATTATGAACACAATGACAAATTATTATTGTCCTACCAACATTTTTATAAATACAAATTCATAACATTCCAGGTCTAAGTCACGGGCCAGTAATAGCCGGTGTTGTGGGAGCTCAAAAACCACAGTACGATATTTGGGGTAATACAGTCAATGTCGCCTCTCGGATGGACTCTACAGGAGTCATGGGCAAGATACAGGTCACTGAGGATACTGCTAAGTAAGTTATCATCAATCATCAATCATCAATCGTCAATCGTCAATCGTCAATCGTCAATCGTCAATCGTCAATCGTCAATCGTCAATCGTCAATCGTCAATCGTCAATCGTCAATCATCAATCATCAATCATCAATCATCATCATCAATATATATAAAACTCTTTTGAAGCTGACAGAGAATCAACGCACAGCCTAAACTATAAGTCCTAGAGGTATGAAATTAGGAGGGTAGTATCCTTATATAGTGTAGGGGTGCACTAAGAAGGAATTTTGAAAAGTCGCACTCTAGGGTCTAGAACGCGAGCAACGCCGCGGGCGACGGCTAGTTTCTGATAAACCTTTTGACATAATTTCTATAACAAAATAAAAACAATGATTTCTTCGATAATCCGATTTTTTTTCTAGAATAATACATATCTATGGTTTTATCAATGGTATGTACCTAATAGTAAAAAAAAACGTTCATTAGTCCCTAACAGTACCTATAAAACAATTTAAAAAGGTATTTTTATTAATTAAGGACCCCTTTTTCGAGTATATGCCTTCCAACAGTTTATTTACTTCAAGTAAAATTTTATTGATTACTGTAAAGATTGCTGATATACAAACGAAAGGCGTTAATTCAAAATTTTGTAAATTTTTCGCTTCGTTCACGCATCTTACTTCGACTGGATAATAATAAATAAATAAATGAATATTCACGGACACTTAACACAACGCCTTCGAGTCCCAAACTAAGCAAAGCTTGTACAATGGAAACTAGATGGCTGATAGAATGCATACATATTTTTTTTTTGTAAATACATACTTATAGTACATAGAAAAGAAACACCCAGACACAGAACAAACATCTATGTTTTACAACACACAAACGTTTGTTCTCGGTGGAAATCGAACCCACGAGCTACAGCTCGGAAGGCAGAGCTACTACCGACTGTGCCATGACGCCTGTCAAATAATATTATTATCTTGTATCAAGGTTTTCTCATGGGTTCAAATCTCACTCTTGTGTAGAATTTGAATCCACGTCGTATTTTTTGATATTATACAATTTTTTTATTGGTGGGGATCGAACCCACGACCCACAGCACGGAAGGCAGAGCTACTACCGACTATGCCATGACGCCTGTCAAATAATATTATTATCTTGTATCAAGGGTTTCTCATGAGTCACTCACTCTTGTGTAGAATTTGAATCCACGTCGTATATTTTGATATTATACAATTTATTTGTATTTTTTTTTTCAGAGTTCTTATGAGAGCGGGCTACACGTGTGAATGTCGTGGTCCTACATATGTAAAGGGAAAAGGCACACTCACCACATATTTTGTAAAATCGTCTAGTTCTAGTGCAGGAATATAAAATTATGTTCTAGTAGTTCATTCATATCAAATGTATCGATTCTATATTCAATTTGCAAACATATTCATAAAAATGATTTTAAATGATTCGTATGATTCAGAATATTGAGGTGAAGCAAGAAAATAAAAGTTGGTATAATAAGTGTGTATGAGTTAGCGGCCAACTCTGGTGACGGAGTTTATAGGCCGCCTTAAGGCCTCCGTCGTGGCTTAGGAGGGCACGACATTGTATACCTATTGTATTGTATCTTAGACTAATTAATTGTGTATATATTTTTTAATTACAATTTTAAGAATTCAGTATTTTCTCATAATAAAATAAATGTCAATTTAGTTTTAGGCCTAATTATTAGTTAAGTAATTAAAAATAATCTGATAATCCAAACAATATTTTTTATGGAATCAATATTAGAGTTTTTATTATCATTATTACCATGTGCATTTTATAAAAACTAATCTAAATATTTGTTAGGGATTTTTCGTATCATCATCATCATCAACCTATATTGGTCCACTGCTGGACGTAGGTCTCTCCCAAGACGCGCCACTGAGCCCGTTTTTCGTATAGTTTTGATAAAATAAATTGACGTAGCGACATCAATATAAACTTATGTTAATCGATAGCATGCCTAAATACTGAAGATTAGGAATTATATTTTAGTAATCGTAAACTGAATTCTGTAATTTTTTAATCAAATTTGTGCTCTATAAAGTGTGTCATAATATAACACTTTTACTTAGATTTTCGTGTATTTCCGAACCAAGCAATCACATCGCACGTTTAGGATTTGTAAATAGTAAGAAAATAAAGTTTAATATAGCTATGTGTGATATTTTAGAGATTATTGAAACATATTTTTAGGTCATGACATGTGTATTTGTGTGGTGTATTTTTATATGTTGCATTTAATGTAATATTGTTATAGCGTTAATTATTGTTTAATACTCATTACTATAATTTATGGTGCTAGTAATTTTTAGCAGATTTTTAAATATCCTATCAAATTATTTAACTTTTTTTTAAGGTTGATACTACATTAAATAATATATTTTTGCCAAAATCATCTTAATATATTTCAATTAAAATTAGTAAATAATATAATATTGTTCCTTCGTTTTAAATAGTTAATAAATTTCGTTTAATAATTTGCAGCTTCTAGAAATAAGTTGAACGTTTTCTAAGTACCTAATTTACTTTTTTAGTAGAATTTTTTTATAATATTTCAATATGCTGGTATCAAGTAGATTCTAAAATTGTATCAGGATTAGAAATATTAATATTTTATCCTAGGAAAAATCTTTAAAATTAATGTTGGAAATGAGCCTAATAATTCGGATATGTTTTCTAAAAATGTTTATTAGTAGTTTGTATAAATTAAATATTTAAAAATAATGTAGGTATAATAAATCTAAAAGACAGTACATCTTTATTTTAATACTGAACCTAAAATCTTACCAACAAAGTAGGTACTAACTCAAATATGAACTAAAGGGCGAAACATAGATAGCAGAGCTGATCAACTCAAATCTATGTCAAATAAGGTACCTACAGGTCCCGACACGGCTTAATAGCTCTGACCTTGAATGGTGAGAAATTGGGATGCTTTGCGTAGCGACATACAGGATAGAATAGGATAGAAAGAGATACAGATATCCCCTTCCACTTTTACCGAGAGCTATTAAGCCATAACGGGGTCTGCACCTTGATACACTCCTTTCCAATGCAGTCCTTTTTTTGGCTGATGGTAAAACATTTTTAGAGTTTTTTTTATTGACCAATGGTCTTTTATAGATCTCTACAATAACGTAGGTTAGGTACTAACCTTTTAAATGAATGCTAGGTTAAAGTGATGATCTATGATCTGTGGCTAGGTACATATTGCATTAGATACTACCTGCCAAAAAATACTTGTTAATTTTTGATGTCTTGCAAAAACCGAAAAACATTATCGATTTTTCACGCCTCGCCCACTCGAATTTGGATTTGTCCGAGGTTACAAGAAAGGGCACAGAATAAATAATATTCAGTCTGTAAAGTCCACAACCCACTCTACCATTGTATTATGACTAATCAGTTAGGTAATGCCTTACTTATAATTTTATGGGTAAATACCTAACAATGGATTTTTTCTGTATTTGAAGTCTAACTAATGCTGTTCAAATTGCCTCAACTTGTGCATCACCTTACATTAAAGTGTAGTTATCATAGAATTGGTATTCGGGTTTTTTTTTGTAGGTTTACTGTTGTCTTATGGAAACCTGCCATGTTTAAGCCTGGCAGGTTTTCTGAACTGTTTTCATACTAAATCATTGGTATTCTGTGACTAAATAGTGACATTAGCACGTTTCAGCGCGTTATTTGCCGTCAAAAGCGTCTTGTTTTCGTATATCTGTAGCCACGTCACTTGATATAATGCTGGGCAGCGAAAGCAGTTCAGAGCTTGCGATACGGGGGCTGAAATATGTTATAGCTATAGGTAATATTATACCAGTATGAATTTGTGACCGACTTTTCTGTGTTCAGCGTTTCTTTTCAAAAACAACTTGCTGCGTATTTGTGACGCGTGGAGATTGGTCGAAGATAATTCGGACGGTATTTTTTTACAGCATTGTACTAACTAGGCTTCAGTAGACCCTGGACTTCACCCTGGATGTTTATGACGATGGTAATTGGTAATTGCTGGTTGCGACCACCTACGCAGTGATTTATACGGACAGTTCCGCCCTTGGATGTAGAGTACGCTGTGGTCCTGTAGTCTATTTGCTTAATTCTAGTGCACGGGTTTTGGAAAAATGTTTAATCTGATTTTCTAAAAGTCTGATTTTGATTTCGTTTTGATTTTTGTATGAAAATTTCTACTGAAATCTATGCTTGACGGGCATAAAATCACAATGCTTTTACCGAATTTAAATGATAAGGTGGAATAATCTTGACCTCAAGTTTCCCTCTTTCCGTCGTGTATCTTATGCATCTCTTATCTTTACAGTGTCGTGAATGAATATATGACCCATAGAACTAATATCTGCAGACCATGCAAGCTTCTGCCCAATCTTGGTAATAAAACTTGAATCCTATCTGACCACGTGACCAGACACCCGCTAGCACTGCTCCATAGTTTCTGTCATTTTTATTCGACTGCGCCTGTTATTTACAAATCATTTTCCATAGCAAAGCGCTATAACAATTTCTAAGGCGTAAATTGTAATTAAATTACATTTAACAAAGGAGTTTTTCACAGACCTTTTGCGACAGATCTTAGGTACCTACATAATGAAATTGAAATAAAATTAATAAATAGTACACAAAATTCTTTTGATATACAAATAGTTGCACTCTTATTCATAGTAACAGAGTACTATTCAAAATAGATCACAAACCGATAGTTCACCCGTCAAAATATAGATTATTTCACGTGAGAACATTCGTATTGATTTTAATTGTATACCTCCGTTATTAATTAGGCTGGGCTTAATTGTAGGCTTGTGTTTTACCGGTTCAACTGTTTCTGATTTAAATTGTTTTGATATTAGGAAGAAAGATTACTTACTTTAGGCATAAAGAGACAATATCATGTCGGTTATGGGACTACAAGAAAACTCATCTTTATGCCTCAGCGTGATGGATGAATTAGGAATCAAGGCAATGTGGAGTAACGTACTGCGTCGGTTCGTAAGTGTAGTTTTTCTCGGCCAAAAAATTTATCTTTGCGAAATGATTAGTCTACAATCTGAAGCTCCAATAGATTCTGTAATATCTATACCTATCTTATTCAGCGCGGCAATGCAGCCAGTGTCTTGAATACGCTTCTGATTGTTACTGATTTGCACCAGTTGAGCTATCTATAAATCGTTTGCAACGGTTTGTGGATTGCTCAACTGTTTCATGTGTAGTTTGTAAATATTGTGAATATTGTAAATACTGTATTAATTAAAATTTTCTTTGGGAATAAACTCATATTGTCTTATTAGTTCTCATAATAGCAAGACGCCAAGCTCTCCCAATTAGCCTCAGGTCGACTCCTGCGCATAATAAAGTTATACCAACACCGGGAGCCGCGCATTTATCACGGATTACTGCAGCAGATGCGACCAGATGATTCACGGCTTTTATTATCCTGGACTCCCAAGTGGACATAGAGTAACTACTGGGAAATACGCAGATGCGACATGTGAAAATAAACAGAGATGTTTGCATCCTGTAAGTACCAAATATGGAAAAGTATGGGCACAGATGCCGGACCATTTGGACCGGAAGAAAGAAACTGCAGGTTTTATTTTAATTTATTTTAAAATTATGAACTACTATCATTGTTTTTGTCTGGTAAAGACCTCCTCCAGTATTTTCTACTGTGATCGCTCGAACTTCCTGTAATTAAGCCCGGCTGTGAGTTTGAGATTATCTTCCTATCTCCGCTGCTGTTCTCCACAAATTGACTTCTCTTGTCATCAGGGTACCAGTCACTGACAATTTTGTTAAATTTATCTTGAACGGGAGTTTAGGCTGAGAGGAAGTTCTGTTCTGCACAAACCTATGATATCTTCTGTGTTAGTCTAATAATGTAACCGATTAATCTTCACCAAAAGACCGTGCAATAATTTAGCCACGTATTGTCACGTGACTACCGGTAGCTATGCCCCATTATCTGGGTCCAGATGAGATATGGTCCTTGTATCTGTGATCTTGGCTTGTGGGAACCTTGGTCACATGGTAATTTATGTAGTGCGCTCACGCAATAGGCGGCTTGGTCGCGTCTGACCCGAGTTTCTACCAAATCTAGTAGCACATACCTATTCAATATTGCTATTCATAAGTAGTCATAATATAAAATAATGGACTGTATCATGAGATGATATAAAAGCCATTGAACTTGTCAAACAAAAAAGTATCACTATAGGATAATAGAAAAAATAACGATAGGTTTGCGAAGAATATTTACTTTAGATTCGTTTAAATCGAATAATTTATCGATTTATCGGACATGATTTACCTAAAGCTTTTTAGTTGTACCTAAGCCTTTCATTTTTTACCATCTGAAATAACATCCCAGAAACTACAACTTCCAATTTAATAAAAGAGCATGGGTTGGGTAAGAAGTGACATGTGACCCTCTATAAATAATCTTGACGCAAAAGATTTTTAGGAAACGATTCTGGGCAGAATATTTGGTACAGTATAGATATCCAAAGACCTATACCACTTGGTAACAATAACTATACAAAAAGCATATCATTACTTTTATAAAAGTTAGTGTTGATAAATTAATCACAAGGTGTCACCTTAACTAACCAGCTGTCACTATAACATGGCTCTGTCATGAGCACCTGCATTTTCCATCCATCTTCTCATTATGAGGAATTTGCCTAATTAAGTGGCACACATTTCCATCTTGTCATACTTGTCATAAACTATTGGGAGTTTACACACTGGCCGATAACGCAATCTACACGATATCGACCTTTATTTTCTTAGGCTGCTTGGAACTACTAGTAGAGTGAAGAGAAATTTTACTTTCCTGTGACACTACTGGTAGTGCTATGGGTAAAAGTACGTTTCCAGTGACACAACACTGTTATCGATATGTTTGGGACTCGAAAGAAATATCGGTGTTAGCAAAACCCCGGGGTGTAAGTGTAAGTGTCTTGTACTAAATCTATTGGACTTGCTCTCTGCTCATGTCGTGCAGATGTCGTGTCGGTAGCAGTGTGCAGCCATTGCGACTCCGTGACACAATTTCTTTAATTAACTGATAGCCTTAACAATTTTTTTTTGTTCGCTGGAAAACATTTTTAACGTTTATGCATACAACTTACCCATATTGGTAACGCTCCTGACTTACACGCATTGGCTGGCTTACTGAAGGAATAATTGACATAAAAAGAAGTATAAATAGATAGAAAATACTTTATTGGTCCACATAGCATAAAAACCAGCACAGGTTGGTAACTGATTTTTGTAAAACAGCTTTGAGTTCAATCAATGATTCAAAGGAAAATAACTTCTAAATTGTATTTAATTTTTCAGAAACAAAGGCCACTTTTCTTCGCAAAAAACCAAAAGAATCCCAACAGTTTTCAACTTAAAGCTTCACGCTACAATTTAGCCTCTGATTTTACCATTAATTTAACAATTAACCTATGTTTGGGGCACCGTAAACTTAAAATTATTTCTGCTTCGATAATGTCGAATTACCGCATGGGAGGTGTAATTTTTAAACTGATTTCCGAAAACTGAATTACAAGTTTTGGCCGATCGTAAATTCAATTTGTGTTCTGGGAAGGTGGCATAAGGTGACTCACACCTGCTTTTGCTTGTAAATTTTTTTTACATATCTCATACATAGACGTACAAAAAAAACATAGAAGTCAGCGGAGAAAATAAGTTTTAGCTACTTCAGCTAGGTCGACATCTGCAGAAAAAATGCCATCAACGTTTTTAATAGTCCTAAAGAATCTTAAGAAGCTGTAGGGATGTCTACCATGCCTGAAGACAGTCACGGTCATCTTCCCCTTTGCCATTTCCAAAAAGCCATTGTAAAATGGAACAGATCCTCTCTACTAAATTGAATCGAATGAGATATTATTCAAGATATTAACTGCACATAATGTGCTCCGACCATTTCATGGAAGCATTTAAACCAGATCACGCTTAAATTTTATTACCTCCACCAATTTTTTTGGCGTGAAAACGTCTTCTGAACATTACGTTTCAACTAAGCTTCTTTTCCTCAGATGTGCGAGGAAATTGAGCGGTGTCACGTAATGTGGTAACTATTGGTGGTTTTTTCTTCGCACTCTGCTGCATAAAGTAAAACAATTTTTACGCAAAACTGAATCGTCATGATCAAAAACAGTGAGACAGATATGAAAGACACTCGAGAGCATTGATAAGTTTTTTTTTAATTTGCTTATTACTTTGTCTAAAAGCATTCGCTTCGGTGCTAATATTGCACTTACCAAACAGACAAATCTGATTGTTTACAAAATAATTGTGTTTTGCGCATGTTTCGGAAATCAATCAATGTCAAATTTAGACTCAATCTCTTATCTGGAAAAAAAAACTTTTTTATTTATACTTTATAATTTTAAATCCACAAAAGCCACTCCATAATATTACTTGCTCATTCTTCAAGACGTCTCCACGTAAAAATCTCCCTCTTCTATACCGCTTGTCCGATATTTTTACCGCTTACACGGTGATTAGTGGTCAACAGTGGCTGTACCGTCCTTTTATGGAGTAAATACGATTAATGTGGCCGCCGTGTGTTATTAATGAAGTATTTTTATGGCCCGGTTGGTCACTAGAATGGCCTGGGGCGCTTCCGCGTCTCATCCGTCACAGAGTTATGAATAACATGGACATACATGGGTATGAACGTAAGCAAAATGAAATTATGGTCGATGTTCAGTGATCATGGGCTTACAGGTGTCACCGTATGGAATACTGAATTGCAACATATGGGGTATCATTTAGGATCATACCAAACTGTTTGGACGAGTTTTTATCAAAGATACCCTTGGTTTTGATAAAGGTTCTACACTATTCTACAGTATTTTTATGGGCTGAAAAACTGTTGAATGCTCTAGAGTGTTGTTTTTTCTAAATTATTACCTACTTTTTGCTTATATGCTTTTTTCTGTTTTTATGCTAATATGATGCAGAAAATAAAATTGAACACCTCAAGTAGGCTCAATTTAGTGCTGTGTCCAGTAAAGTTCATATACACATTTTAGTCTATAGTTTGCTTTTCATTTCTCCAAGATCATTATGCTATTGAAAGTTAGTAACCGAAATATCGCGGGTTTCAGCTTCTTAGAAAAACCTCAGTGCATTTTTTTAAATAATTATTTTTTAAACAGATATTATTGAAAAGGTCATAAAGATAGTGATGCTAGCAGTATATCTACTTCTTACTATCTTACTATCTTATACCTACTTATTCAACCGATACATAGTTTTTTTAGTATTAATGTTATGAAATTGTGAAATTTATATCACGTTTACCACAAAGTGGACTATAATTTTAGTCAAAAATAATTGATTTGATGTTTTTTAATTTGACTAAAGCAGATTTATAAATGGTGTGAATAGTGTAAATGGTGTAATTGGTGTAAAATGGTGTATAATTGATGTATAAATGGTGTAAAAAAATTCTAAAAAATATTTATATTAGCGTTGCTAGAAATATTCACGAATGATTATTTATTATTTGCATATACAAGTAACTAAAACTTGTCTTGTTCTAACAGCAGCTTAATCAATATATATAATACTCTTTTGTAGCTGACAGAGAATCAACGCACAGCCTAAACTATATAAGTCCTAGAGGTATGAAATTTGGAGGGTAGTATCCTTAAATAGTGTAGGGGTGCACTAAGAAAGGAATTTTGAAAAGTCACACTCTAAAGGGTCTAACGCCGCGGACGACAGCTAGTTTTTTATAAACATTTAATTTAACAAAAAAAATTACACGATATAAAGTAAGTACCACTTACTTACTCGACGACTTACCACGACTCTTATAATATTTTTGTGAATAATTCAAAATAATCGCAAGTTAATAAAGTAATACTGTAAGCGGTGTTTCCTAGTAATCCGCATTCGGACACGATTTACAAGCCCTCTCGCGTAGAGATAAAGTTATCCAAAAGAAGAGCGAGTGTTCCGAAAACTATGAACTTGTACAATTTTTGAAATATGAGGGATGATAACATTACCAGTCAATAGGTACGTTCGGAACTGGCTAAGCTGCGTTTTTATTTAATTTGACTCTTATAGGAAAACGGTGTAAATGGACCTCTAAGGGGATTTCTGGCGTTTTATTCCAGCTTTCCCCTGCCGGCAGTCGCTGGGGTTTCTGAGGGACAAAAGTTCCAGAAATCCCCCACGCAGAGGACTGACGCAGGGGAAAGCTGGAATGAGCCCCAATAGTCAATTAATTAACAAATACATGTAGGTAGTTAAGTTTGTCCAGAGAAAAATCTCCGTAGATTTCTAAAACTGGAATTGAGTTAAAACTCCATTTTAATTAGAGGTTAGTCGGTTTTTTAATATTCTGGACAAAAGGTCCCAAAAATGTAACAAAAAAGTGGTATATTTTTTTGATTACAGCACTCTCATTAATTTCGTTGCATGTTTTAGTTTAATCATAATATTCGGGAGGCGACGACCGGGCCGGCCGAGAAGACACAGGA
Source organism: Eulithis prunata (assembly GCA_918843925.1). NCBI lineage: Eukaryota > Metazoa > Arthropoda > Insecta > Lepidoptera > Geometridae > Eulithis > Eulithis prunata. The sequence goes on along the minus strand of OU974019.1, from coordinate 962,072 downwards.
GAGAGTGGTGGAACAACGCCAACGACCGGGACCAGTGGAAAACTTTGGTGTAGACCTTTGCCCAGCAGTGGGACACAATAATAGGTTAAATAAAAAAATATAATATTGGTAAGGAATCAAATAAATTTTACAAAAATTTCAAAATTCTCGAATCTAGTATACGCTGTCAAAGATAAATAACAACTATTTATCGGTCGGGTGTTAAAATATGGCTTTGTTTCTTAGTTTCAGTGGTATTCTTTGAACTCGTGATTTCATTCTGATTTGTGAGCTACTGCATTGCAATTATTACAAATTAACACTTTGAGATGTTATTTTATATCGTAAATAACACGCAAATAATACGTTTAATACAATTTAAGTACTTGATCGGTTCGTGTGAATTACTTTCCAATTGGATTAGGGTTCCGCTAGAGTAAGGATAAATCTTCATTTTCATTTTTTGTAATAAAAATGGTTTCTGACTCTGTATGAATCATCTAGATTCAATGTAAAAGGTCTTTATATACATCCTATGCAAAATGAATATTCTAAAAATTGTAAATCAATTATTTTTTTTATCATTTTTTATTAATTTTTGTTTTATTATTTTTTAATGAAGCTATTTAACTAGAGAACAATATAACTAGAACAAATCCAAAATTAGACCACACAGGTGAGTATGCTTTATTATGTATGCATATGATTTTTTTTACACCAACGTTAATCAGAATTTATGGAATTTTCAACAAAAAGTGTCACGTTGTAAAATAACGAGGGAAAAGTGTACGGAACACTATTAGTATTGAACTCCTTATCTACATACCTTTTTAGATAATAATTATCATTGATCTAACGTAATAAATCATTTAGATGCGGCTACAGAAACGTAGGACGTCCGGCAGCGAGATGGGCAGACGACATCGTCAAAATAGCAGGCCGTTAATGAGAGAGACTAGCACAGGACCGCGGTGGATGGCACAAACTTGGGGAGGCCTATGCCCAGCAGTGGGTGAGATCGGGCTGTGGATGATGATGATGAATAAATAATTTAAAATTCAAGCTTTGTGTCGGAATAATTATTTTGGTAAGTAGAGTATGTTAAATGTACCTACTAGTACGTATTTAGCATAGGAGAAACATTGCGTATTATGCGGGAGAAACATTAGTTGGTAGACAAAATTGAACTAACTGAAAATATTGTAAATACTGTATTAGTTGTAATTATCTTTGTGTGTAAATAAATAAATAACTTATTGAAAAAAAATATTAAATGAAGTGTTGAACGGCAACAAAAATATAAATATTATTTATGGGAAACTGTAATAATAAAAATATTATTTTATAATTTTATTGTCCGCGAAAACTTGCAAATATCATAAAAATATATACTTATTTGTGTCAATACCTACTATTAAAAATTATAACCTTTGTATACTTATTTAAATAAGTTATGAGACAAAAATGAAGCAGTATTTATATAGGATTTAACTTGTATAATTTTCGAGATTTACCATTATGTATTGACATTATGATAATATTGTCGATTAACATCAGTAATGTCTTGATTTATTATAAAACGTTGGAGGTCAGTGAGATCGTCACATTTAATGAAGTTATATAAAGATTTTTTTATTATTCAAAATTGAAGTAAAGTACAACATGATATGGTTTTAATATTTTAATGAGAAGGAAAAATGCTATTTTCGTGCAGGGGAGAAACCAACACTGAAATATGCTTCAAGGTGTAAAAATACTACCGTCAATTTATACAGGGCCTTCTCACAAATACTGTTCGATATACCAAACCAAAACTTAAGTACAAAGATTCGATAGTTAAAAAAAGTTAGCTCATAATAATATAACGCCGTCCTAACTTTGGGAGTAAAATTATTTTGACACGAATTAAGTACTCAAACTTAAAAGTCGCAAACAGCTAAAAATAATGGGTTATTCCCATCGAGCCCACCGGCCGGCCCACCAGTGGGCTAGATGGGAAAAAATCCCATCGAGCTCATTCATTTGCATAGTGGGCTCGTTGGTGTTCATAACCATGACAAACTGAAATGATAAAACTAGGTATACCTAGTTAAATTTTTGACAGATGGAAACATCGAACTTTATCAATAAAAGCCTAGACTAAAGCTAAAACATTTTTAAGTTACATTTTAAACAGCTGGCAATATTAAACTCCATACCAAAAGTAGCCACGTGTCAAAGCAAGAGCGACATCTAGTGACATCTAGTTACCGATTCCTTCCTAATCCATACATACATAGCAATTATGGATCTTCATGACATGGTCATGACAAACAACGACAAACGATGCACATACGTAATGCTGCGATGGATATCAGCGATGCTATCTACAATCCCACGTGCATTACAATTTTAAATGTTTGACGGGCGATTTGTTTGACGTGTGCCCTTCTGATTGACTGACTGGTTTAAACTCTACTCCTAAAGCTTTGGTTTCGCGATCGTAACGCACAACGCTGCGGTATGCGGCTCACGCTCTTCGCCGCTGACGCAGACTGCGACATAACAAAAGACCATAACTAGACGTTTTCCATACGAATATGTGTCCTGCGCCGCATATCGCATACCGCAGCGTTCTCCCTTCAACGAATGAAGCCAGAAAAATATAATTAGACCCCGCTTTTAGACGGCTACAGTTTTCCACAAAATCAATAATTTTGTACACCTGTTTTTAATCGCACATCACTCAAAATTTCTTTGCAAAAACTCCAGTTGTCTGTCATAGCTGACCACCATTCATATGTCGACAAAGCGACATGTGTGCGACAAAAAGTCGCTGTATTGATGCGACACAGATAAGTCGCCGATGACGATAAAATGACAACGATGGTTTATTGACAGTACAAGGACGGGTTGTGACACACTTATGACTAGATATTTCATTTAGAAAGCTAAAAAAAAAAAGAAAAAAGATGTAAGTTTTGTCTGGAACAAGGAAGCTCGTATGAGTTAGTGGCCAAGTCGGGTGACGGAGTTTTTAAGCCGCCTTTAAGGCCTCCGTCATGACTTAACGACTGTTATAGCCGGGACCGACAGTTTACCGACAGACCCTCCGAAGCACGGAAGCGCTCAGATGTAAATGCCACTAACGGTCACCCATCCAAATAGTGATCGCGCAGAACGTCGCTTAACTTAGATAATCGGTGAAGATTGACTGCGCCACGAGCGCTTTTTGTGGAGCGCTTGAGGGAGTTTTGTCTGTGGTATCAATACTAAGATTTCTTAAGTAGTTACCTTTAGGTTAGCATTTTTTATAATGGTAGGTATAGATGCTGGGCAAGCCTATTCCATCTAAAAATTGTCCCAGGCACTACAGTGTCCTGTTAAGTGTAGGCATAGGTTGCTTCCTGACGCTGTATAAATCATCTTCAATAGATGTTATTATATTAGTATTTTTTTACAACCTAATATTTTATCACATTTATCATCTTAACACAAAGTCTAGAAAGCTCCACATGTCATGTCACGTACAAATATTCCAGGAAAGACACTTTTGTGAATGTCACGGTTTTCCTTATGACACGTCATGGATCACATGAACTAGTTCAAGATGTTTTATTATTCTCAAAATTTCGAGTCACCACATCACGTAGCGTCTCGTCTTAAATGATGACGGTTTATAAAAAATTTAGGTCACTGTGTTTTATTTTTTTGTATTCAACGAGTTTTTATTATGAAAAAAAAAATTGTTTGTTGCTGTATCCGTCTGCCTGTATCTACCGGTTTCTTATAAGTTGAATGAACATCGCCATACAGATGTTTTGTATTGCCCTGGTAGTGCCACGGGAAATAGTATTTACTGTCAAACTACTGGCAACAGTGTAACTGGAAATGTACTTTTACCCGTAGCACTACCAGTAGTGTCACGGAAAGTAGAATTTCCTTTCACTCTACTAGTAGTGCCAAGCGGTAGTGCCTAAGAAAATAAACGGTACCTACCATAGGTAGGTAGTATATTTAACCGACTAAGTCCGATGGAAAGGAGATTTTTTATTTTAGAGATCCAATATTTACTGCATATTTTTTTAATAAAGAATGATTAAAAAATACTTTTTTAGTAATACAATTCCTTGTACTTACGGTCTAACGAAGCGACTAATTCTTAACATTGCAACAGAGGCATGCGACTTGAATACAAATAATTCTGCAATTGCCCCATTTTGTACTGTAGTTATTAGATAGCGTTTATCTTTGCTTTAATAGCTCATTAGTTGGAGCAGTATTGACATAGTACAGCCAGCAGTTGAACAACTCCACAAGCCATCCACACCACCTGGATGGCTGGTTCTCCACAACTTCTCGTTTCACGCGGTCTTTTCTGTCTCGTACGTGTAGTGTGGAACGAACTTCCCTCTGCGGTTTTCCCACGGAGTTTCGAGATGGGGTCCTTCAAGAGGCGGGTTTATCTCCTCTTAAAAGGCCGGCAGCGCACTAGCATCACCTCTGGTGTTGCAGGTGTCCATGGGCGGCGGTGACTACTTTCCATCAGGTGGCCCGCCTGCTCGTCTGCCAGTTATAACATATAAAATAAAATAAAAAGACGCATGGTCCATAATTATGAACTGAAATGTATGCAAAACAGTTTGAAGGAAACCCTTTTTAGGGGTTTTAGGGTTAAGCCCGCATTTGTTTTTTTTTTAAGAAATATGTTGCTTTTTTTTGTGTACAATAATGATTTTAAATTTTATAAGAATTTTTAACCTTACAAAGCGACATTATTCCTATAAACACCTAAAGCAAGAGGCTGCGGCTAATTATTGCCCATACTAAAGTAATTTTAGCTATAAACCAGCGTTAAAATATCACTATAATATGCAAGTTTCAAAAATGATTTATGACTCTAGGAACTTTCTATTTTCTTTTCCAACTCTGATACGTAAAAATCCTATCCTAAAAGTTAAAAAAAGACATTCATTTAGAGCCAACAGTGAACAATTTTAAAATTACGAAAGTGATATACTTCTGAAGCTGACTGTACTATGGCATCACGTATCCATGCTCGCTATAAGATGACCAGTCGTGGAGATATGCTTCAGCATCGATGTAACTACATTACATTCGTTATTTAGTTTAATTAGTAATAGAATTGTTTCTGGCTAGTTTATTTTAATACCTTTTTTTTACCCCTTTGAATATAAAAAAATATTATTGTTGATTAGACAAACTACCTTAAAAAAAGAATAAAAAAATAGCGTACAATTTGCATAGATCGTAATGTTACTTAGGTACCTACACTTAAAAAAATATGCCTCGATATTAAAACATCAGCCAATTTTATAACATTGTTATTGTGGACTGTATATAATTTATTGTGATGCCATTAAAGTAAATATTTAATGCTATTAGTTCTAACAATTTTTTAAACATTTTCCCGCCTAATTTTGAGCTTGATCCCTCAATTCAAACGGATATTATAAGTAACACTTTTTTTTATAAAATAATCGCTGATGAGATGTCTGGTATTCTTTTCTAGGTCATCGCTAACTACCTTTATTAACTGATATTATCTTGACAAATAATTTTGATCACGTATCTATTGATTTTCTTTTCAAAGAAAAGAGTAAAAACCTTACATTATCCAGTTATGTTAACCACGGCAAATAACGATATTCTTCAGATAATCTTCGGTCTATTTTCTAGAGTTTTTATTGAAAAAAATTGTCGCGACATTGCGATCGATAATCGCACTCGATTCAAAAAAGCAATGACAAGCCATTTTGAGTAGTAACATAAAGTAAGAGAGATTTATTTTGCTTGTGCACGCTTGTACTATATCGTAAATGTATCGTGACGGAAGCATATTTGAGTTACACTGCGCGGTAACACTACAACGTTCAGAAGTTGAGCTGGCGTTGACGCGCAAAATGACTCGAATACGTTAGATTTACGTAACTGTCACATTTGTTTTTCTGATTGTTTAATAAAATATTGCATGAGCTTTGATCACAGAGCTTAGATTTTTGCTTTGATGATTCCAACTAGATTCTTTCACGCTTTTATAATCCTTGGGTATTGAATCAATTCTAAAAGTATTACGCAAGTAGCAAACTGAATCAAGTATTTATACCTTTTTGTATCAGAATAATACGATAATACTAACTTTGTACTGAAGATACTTGAATAGAAAGACTGTATTACAGTCCATCTTTTTATATTAGACTAGCCGTCGCCCGCGGCGTTGCTCGCGTTCTACCCTTTAGAGTGTGACGTTTCAAAATTCCTTTCTTAATGCACCCCTACACTATATAAGGATACTACCCTCCAAATTTCATACCTCTAGAACTTATAGTTTAGGCTGTGCGTTGATGATTAAAATATAATAAAATTATAACTAATACTGTATTTACAATATTCACAATATTTACAAAATACACAATCATGAAACAGTTGAGCTATCTACAAACCGTTGCAAACGATTTATAGATAGCTCGACTGATCCAAATCAGTACCAATCGGAAACGTGCCCATGCCTAAGACACTGGCTGCATTGCCGCCTATTGCCGCAAATAAAATAGATAGTGCATATAACATTTCTTTTGTTAAAATCGTACTATAATATTGACGAAGCTATGGCTCATGACTTTACTATGTAAAATTTATGCATTAAGTAGTGTGTACTTTAAATGTATGTACCTTCCTTTTTTATTATTTTGTAAAACGTGACTTTTCCCAGTGTACAAATTGGACCTATCAAAAGGAGTAAATGATTTTTTTTTTTTTTTTTTTTTAACAATTCTGGATACTGGAGTACTTACGTTTAAATTAGGAAAGTATACAGAGACGTAGTTAAGTTTACCCGCTTGATTGAATTCAAGCTACAATGTAACTTGATTGCTACCGACTTGAAACTGATATTTATTTTAGTATCTTTCATTCCAATTTCAACTGTCTGTCTGTAGTAAAATACACTGGGATTACGCTGTGCTGCATTTTATTTCATCTGCTACGGCGCTGGCAGGTTTTCTGAACTGATTTCATACTAAATCATAGGTATTCTGTGACTAAATAGTGACATTAGAGCATTTCAGCGCGTTTTTTGCCGTCAAAAGCTTCTTGTTTTCGTATATCTGTAGCCACGTCACTAAACATTATTTTGGGCAGCGAAAGCAGTTCAGAGCTTGCGATACGGGGCCTGGTATATTATTACGAATAAAAAATTACATCGGTTTCTTTCCGTCTAGACTAGACTCTGCCCATCTATCATGCCTTGTAATAAACTTATTATCTACAATTTTTGGAATAGCTGGCAAAATAGAGCGCTCAAAAAACTCAATGTGTTCGAAACTTAACTTTGCTGTAGATTCATCATCATCATCTTATATGTCAGTCCACTGTTGGACGTAGCTGTCTCCCAAGAGGCGCCATTGAGCCCGGTCTTCGGCTCTTCTCATCACAGCCAATAAGGCTGCTTAGATTAGCCATAAAAACTAAAAAGAACTGATAAATCATAAAATCTACGCTCCATATTTGGGATCTAATTTGCAATGATTTACAAGAGCACTGTATAAATCAATATAATATGGAAGGCGCCTACACCCAAAATATATTATTATTAAAATCATAAATCAAGCATCAATTTGGTTAAAAGTTTTATTGATCCTGTTTTCTAATAACTATTTGGTTTCCGAATTCAGTTCAGCTTTTAGCACAATTTTATAACATACTAGCTGATAACCGCGACTTCGTACGCATGCAAAAATATCTGTCTACCTGTATACATGGATGATGGTAATGCTTTGCTAAAAGGTAGAGGTAACCGTTTTACATCAGGTGAGCTATTTGCTTGTTTGATCACTTTTATCATAAAACTTTTAAGTAAATGTTATTCAGAGAAATATATTTGAATTCTAGGACACGAGATACTCGTACCGTCCTCATACCTAACTCACACTTTCCCTGCAAAAGTCACCGCAAAACTATGAGAAATGTAAACCGTGTAAACTTGGCGGTGGCCGCAGTTACATAGAATGCAGGAAGAATATATAATATATAGAAGGTAACCGGTAAACACCCCGGTGGTTATTGACAAAAGGTAACACTACCAATACAAGCCTCTGACTTTTGACTAATACAATTAAATATAAATCCTCTAGCGTTTCACGATCCGATCGCAGCGACCGACACTTTATAGGGAAAAGAAAGACCTCTGTAAAGTACATATACCTACTAGTTCATCTAATTTTCTTTTTTAATCTAGTTTTCGTTTGGAAAACTCAATCAAAATTATATTTTTGCTGAACTTTTATATTGTTAATCTCTAAAAGTTTAATGTTTGCAATATTTTTTTAAATGTTGGAATATGTGAGTGAGAGTTTGTTTGACAGTTGCCAGCGTCTTATCGATATAAACAAGGTCGGTATCCGGTGTAAATGCGGCAGTGGAAGTGCAGCAGTCACGGGGTCAGATACATAACTCCTTGCACTTCTGCGCGCGCATGTAAATAAGGGCATATTTCAAACGGACGGTTCTTGTATCTTCACTATGTTAAGGGGCGGGCCTTTTGAAGACCACTAGTGTAATTTTTTATTGATAGAAATTTTCCACTACATTTCGTAGTAATGGATCTCAGTCTAAGTCCAATTATTGGCCGGAATACTCAAACGCCACTTAAATTAAGTTCACGCTTAAATTACTGCCAGCTGTTACAAATGAGTAATGTCAAACAGAGACAGAGCAATTTTAAGTGGTGCTTAAATTTGAGTGACGTTTCAGTATTCCGGCCATAGTCTTATAATCGAATTTTTTTTTTATTAGCCATTTCTATCCCACTGCTGGACAAATAAATAGCTCTTCTTGTTCTCTCCTGACAAAGTACATAGGTACCTACCTATAAACATTACATAACACTTTTACATAGTTTTGAATTAAATGTAAATATTTTATTCTGTAACTTTGATTTTATTCGGAAGTCTATAGACGATGGGAGTATTTTTAATTAAAATAAATTCAATACATAACAATTAATGTTAATATTTTTTTATTTATTTATATAACAATTAAAGGCTTTACCTGCCTTTATACCTAGTGATTATGTAAATATTGTACAGTCAACATCATAAGTAAGTATTTTCTTAAATGATTTTGCAATGATTATGAAAATTTCAAAAATACTTTGTACCTAACTAAACATTTTTTTTACAGGAACTGAAATTGAAAGTTGTCTTAAAAGTAGTACGTAACTATATAACTATGGTGAAAAATATAGGTTATTCCCATCGAACACAGGCTGGTTCAATAGTGGGTCAGATAGAAAAAAAATCCTAACGAGCCCACTAATTTTTAGGGTGCAAAATTTAATTCCTGGAAAAGTAATCAATTTCTGATACTGACTGTAACCTGACAGGAGGAAGCTACGCTATCAATAAACTGCTTGTGACTTCCGTGCTCTTATTGATATGCTGAATTGCATAGTGAAGTTCAATTTAATGTTTTATTGCGATAGTAAGTACTTGAAACATAGGTCTAGGCACAGGTATAGGCGAGCTTGTTAGGTACTATACAATTTACCTAATTTGCACATTAGCGCCTTTGCATGCGGTGCATTTTTATGATTGCCTATGCTAAAATATCAGTATGCGTATGACCGTGGTCGCGTGTATTCATAAATTTTACATCTTATCATTAATTATCATCTAAAGTTGTAGGGTAATAATCCTACAGGTACATAACAGTCCTAAGTACCTAACATAAAATAGGTACCTATAAAAACAAATACTCTCTAAGCTGCATAGATAAAAAATGATAGGGCTTTTGCCTATATAAAAGAGTGGATCAATCACACCTGAAAAAAAAAATGGCTCCTTATTTATTCAATTAGCAATTTTAAATTAAGAATGTCATATTCACACGGGAACGCAAATTACAGGGTTACTTACCGCCAAAAAAAGTGCAAATTGAATGAGCCCGCAAATTATTTTCAAAATGGCGCCCAATGTGGCTGAAATGAGGTTATGGGTAATCAATCAAATGTAGAGTTTGTAAGCGTGAAGAAATGGCACACCTGAGCCCTGAGTCTCTGTAATTGCAAGAAAACAGTTTGCCTAGCGAGCAATGCCTAGCGAGCAGTCGTGTGCTAAAGAACGTGCTCGAAGGTTCGTATAAGTCACCGGAGTCTTATTCCTATACAACTAAAAATCGAATGCTCGTAACTACGTATCGAACGGAAGTCGCTAGACAGTTTTGTATGATTGCCGACTTGGTTTTTAAAAACATCGTCTATCTCTATCTTTCGCGTATCTTCCATCTTATTCTATCATTTTTATCATGTATTGTTCATTCATTTGTCTATGGAATCGGCTTTTGAATCTGTCAGTGTCAGTCAAATCCCACGTTAGCTTGTCAAAGTCACTGTGAGTTCGCTCCGCCCACTCTCCTATTGGTTGACGAACTATTGTTTGATCTCTGATTGGTTGGTTCCATTGTTTTGTTATTTTTATTTTTTTTGTAGGGATGATCGATGTTGACGACAAAAACATCGATATTTTTTCAAATATCGAATTTATAATAAAAAAATAATTAATAATCTCTGTAAATAATTTTGTTTTATTGAATCAAGGTATTTGATTAAAATCACCCTTGGACATTTGTTTACTTTAATATACGTGATTAGGCAGAAGGCGATTACAGAAATTCTCACTTACATAGCTAGTTACGCCACTCATATATGATGTGTACATTATTTTGACTCTTGGGTACTTAGCGGAGTCGGGGTGCTCTGTGTCGATTCTGTCACTCATTTCAACTTATCCTACGTAAGGATATATCTGAATAGCCCAGTCAAATATAATAAAACGCGCTCTCCGCCATATATCTCGAAAACGATACAACGTATGAAATTTTTATTGAAACAAAAGTTGTAGGCAAGTTAATCCTCTACAATATTGACCATACATACAAGTAGCCAAAAACTCATAGGAAACGAGATATTTGCAAAGGTCGATTTAGTGACCTTTCACATTGAGATTTTAATGGACGCGGCCACCCTACCATTTAAGTAGGTTTTGAGACAACTTTTAGGATGTCAAAATACAAGTTTATAGCTGGGTATCTCAAATTCCGAGATTCTTACCTACCTAATTTTGACTAATTTGGCTGGACTAGAAGTGCAATTGTCCGTATTGTTACCCTAACTATTTCTTAAACGAATAAATAAGGATCTCTCGAAAGTATTATGATAATTAAAAAACACCAATCTACTGTGATATCTGCCCTGTAAATTGAAATTGAAAAATTTAAATCGATACAAAGTTTTTATAAATATCGATCATTCAATCACTAGTTTGTTGTGGTGTTGTGTCGTGTTCTGGAAGTGCAAACTCAAGTTCACAAGTTACTCAAGTAAATTGATAGATTCAAAAGCTGTATTATGAGATGAATAATTAAGAAGTTACATCTAGTGGTATCTATTTCTCAATTGTGCATTCAGCAAATCAACAAGCCCGTCTCAATACAAAACTAAATGTAGTTTTGTACCGCCCAAGTAGCCGATGTTATTATTGCTTTGAATGTAATTCAATTACAATTCACTGAAATAAACGTAAGTGCCATTCAGTATGTTTTGGTTGTATGTATAGGTTATAGCGACCGACCCAATGTGCTTGTATTTACTGTAAAAAACAATAAGTAAAAGTACCTTTCTACTCATAGGTATAGTAAAATCAAGCCTCAACCTAGGTACGTACATGGTTATAGAATTCATGTGCATTCATTGAACACAATTGTTGTACAAGACTACCTACAAAATTGAATTAAAAACAATGTTTTATTATAATATGAATTATTTGCTTTTGTTATTTATAGGTACTCACTGACCTAAACTTTATTGTTTTGTTATAGGTAAGCGGCTTACTATTGTGAAGGTTAAATGATGGATGCAAGGATAGAAGCTGGATATTATGTTGCTTGATGCTCCATAATAATGTACCTACCACAGTCACTTTCAAAAGGTCTTGCTCCGCTGCCCCAGTGATCCAAAATGTGTCTTGTTCTCCGATGAGATTTTATTACCTACCTACTTATTAAAATAAAATAAATTAATTGCATTTTATAACAAGTTTTATTATAGGTAAAAAAAAACACAAATCACTGAGTATATAAGGTTAGTAGGTAGGTACCTAAAGAAACATATATCATAGAAGATGCTACAGTAAAATGCCAAGATAGATAGAAATACAAGTTCTTTCTTCAGAAGTTTCATTCTTGTAGCTAAGCATAGGTACAGCTGACAACTTTGACCATCATCATTCGCCAACTTTTAGACTTCTTGATGGTGATGAGTTGGATGCATAAGCATTTGAAACTTTTGCTGCTTTGTCCTGTGACTGCAGTTCATTGTTCTGTAAAAAGAAAATATTAAGATTTTACTACATAATTCTTTATTGACTTTCTATAACTAGGGTACCATTTATCTCAAAAAAGTAGGTAGGTTCAAGACAAAAGCTTAGTTAATTATTTTACAAAAAGTTTAAAAACATCCCCGCTGTAAATGGGTTATTGTAAAAGGACCTTTACTAATCAATCTAGATCCTAGATAGTTCTTAAATCATGTTTACATAGAGTTTACCGTTGTTGCTATTAAATTCTGGTCAAGTTTCATGTAGGTATGACTGATCAAGGGGAATGCTGCTTGGTTGTGTAGGTATATATCCAGTACCTATTTGTCTTTTTTCTCTTCTTAGGCACAAATGTTGCATTAATCTGTAAAATACAGAAACATTAGATGCTGTTGCTAATATATAGGTCTTGTGAGGTCTTATTTGCTTTCTGTACTGTGTGAAGCTGTGATTGAAGGTACCTATAAACTTTCAACCATAATCCACAGCTACACACAGTAGGGTAGATACCTACACACAAAGACTAGACAATAGGAATTAGTATATGTAAGTCGTGGCACCTAGAACCTTTTAGTGTGCAAAAGTACCAATGATTCTTGTGGTTTTATTGAATAAAATATTTATGACTTTGACAACCAATTTGATACATAAATGCTTACCTTTCTTTAATTGTTATATGGTTGTGTTTCCTTTTCCCAAAAATGGCTATCTATCTATGCAGTGTTGTGTGGGAAGATTCTGATAAATATCCAATATTTTGTCCTTTTATTTTTCTTAGACACAAATATTGCAGTAACCTGTAAAATACAGAAAGATTAGACGCTGTTGCTAATATGTAGGGCCTTTACCTATTGCATCCAGTCATAAGAGACATTACTAAAGTAGGTCCTGTGATGTCTTTGCTTTTCTAATAGTTTTTACACTACTGTGTGAAGATGGGCATTATGCTTGAAGGTATGGTACTAATGTTGGGCACCTACAAAATACTACTAGACAATAGGAATCGGTAAGGTAGGTATAAGTCATAGCATCTAGAATCATCTAGTAGGTAGGTACCTATGTGCTAGTATTTAAGTCGATTCTAAAATATGATTCTTGTGATTCTATTGAATAAGACTAGGTATACCTAATTATAAAAATACCTTCATTGTTTATGAGTTCATTTCTTCATCAATGGCTATCCATTTATTAGGTACGTAGAGTTGTGTGGGAGGTCTTAGAAGGCACAACAAGCTTGGGCATTGATGGCCAACTCTTCTCATAGGAATGAGAAGATATCCTTGGTCAGCGGGTTTCCGGGAAGTCTTCTTTTGATAAAAAAAATCACTTCACGGAGACTGGCTCGCATTTCATGTAGTTTACGAGCCCATTCGTCTTTCACCATCCTCCATGCACTTTATTATCTTGCAGAAACACTTACTATTTATCACAAAAACTTATATAAACAATCCAAAATGTGTTACAAAAACTGATGCGCGAGTAGTGTTCTATCGAATCCTTGCTATTTCACTACCTTAGACCCAAGTGAGAGTAGCAACGCATCGCAAGTCGAAAAATTGCCTTCGGAAATAGCAAACACTAGCACACAGACTCGCGTATTTTTGCAAAACCGTTGATTACGTGACCGCACTCGACGGGGAGCACCGCAAAGTAACATTCGGATTCAGACAGACTCGCAGAAACAGTTCCCAAATCTCCTGCTAGAGGCGCTTATCTGGTTTTCATACAAAATTTTCCACTTTGCGAATCCGTTTCCGAATGCCAAAAATAGCAAGAAAACACAACACCGACACAGACTCAGGGCTCTGCAAACTTATTTTCTCGTTGTTAACAAATGTACTTAAAATCTGCATTATATTTTTTGTTACTAGACAAGTTAATCGTTTTATTGGATAGAGTAATATAATTATTATGATGAATTTTGCAAAAAATTCTAGTGGTAAAAATAGTAATAAAAATAAAACAAGTTAAAAAAATGCAAAAAGTTATTGCCGAAACCAGGGATTGAACCAGGGACCTTCAGATCTTCAGTCTGACGCTCTCCCAACTGAGCTATTTCGGCGGTGAGTTATGTGTCGAAATTACCATTTATATTGTTTCTATTTATGTTGATTAGAATTTTGCATACTAATATTTGATTTTCATAAACAACCTGTTAGTAGATTTTTTCTTTTAAATAGGTATTTTTTTTGTGTACCTGTTTTTATTTTATACCTAGGATTCTGGTACTAACAATCAATTTACAAGTCTATGTGTCTAGATTATTCTAGATCTATTAACCTGATCATAACTCATTTCCTTGGTAGTTATTAAAGCTCATTCAGACTGACCTGTCTCTGTCAATTGAATGTAATTCATATATCTGTAGCTAACGTAGGATTTGTTCACATAGTCAGCTGAATAAATGTTTAGATATAGTTTTTTTTTAATTGATTACAATTGTACCAATACGGTTAATTGGTTGAATAGATTAGCACAATTACGAGTACTAAGATGAAATTCACGTTTTATAGGTACATATTTAGAAATAATTTTTATTTCATTTGTTTAGGTAGGTATACCAAATTATAATATTATGCTAAAAATTAAAACAAATCTGAATAATACTAAAAATAAATATCGAAATAATAAATTTATATTGTTTTTCTTCTTTTCTTGGTGTGCAATAAAGAATATATCTATCTAATATTCTTGGACGACACTATCCAGTTCCAAACTAAGCAAAGCTTGTACTATGTGAACTAGATTGCACATAAAGGATTCAAAAAATACATACTTATTCTAAACATACCCTTATAAACTTCTATTGCATCGAAGTGAATTCCAAGTCACAATACAGTGAATAGTTTTAATATCTCCATAATTGAAAGCACAGTTTAACTATTCAGAGATTTCTAAGCTTTCCTTATTTCAATCCGGTGAGTTTTATGATTCAAAATGATTCAAACGCTTAACTGAAATGGTTACAGTAAATCAGTAAATGGGGCTTTTGTAGTCTTGAGTAGTAAGCTGACACTAGGAGAATTCTATTAGTAAAGTTCAGGAAAACAATAATTAGAGTTTAGTGCGATGTCATAAACGAAATGGCAGCCAAATTGAACAACCAATAAAATTAATTAAAGATTTTTTTGTTTGTAGATGGCTCAACTGTTTCACGTGTATTTTGTAAATATTGTGAATATTGTAAATACTGGTATTAGTTGTAATTTTCTTTGTGAATAAATTTTAGAAATAGGTAACCGAATATAGTAAAAAAAAAATTAAGATAAGACAACTGTTTCATAATATTAAGTATTTTTTTGTAAATACTGTAGCAGTCGTAATATGATTTAATTAATTATATTTATTATAATAACAAAAATGTGAATTAGTTACAACAAACGATTAATAATAGCCAGCGAAAAATGCTGATTTTACAATTAGATTTGTCTCTCTAGCCATCTAGTCTAGTAACGTTTTATATAACAAAACTAGCCGTCTCCCGCGGCGTTGCTCGCGTTAGAGTGTGACTTTTCAAAATTCCTTTCTTAGTGCGCCCCTACACTATATAAGGATACTACACTCCAAATTTCATACCTCTAGGACTTATAGTTTAGGCTGTGCGTTGATTCTCTGCGTCAGCTTCAAAAGAGTTTTATATATATTGATGATGATGATGATGATTGATACGGGTCTTATACCTACGTCACTATTTGTTTTGAAATAACATGTTATTTTAATATTTACATATGTAAATACAACATACATTGTCGCTTCAAACTTATAACACTCCTCTTTTTAGTCAGAGGATAAAACCTTAGTCAATGGATAGATTAGAATCAATAACGAATAGATGACACCATCACAGCTATTATGTCATTCACGACAAGCTTGCAATAACCGTTTTTGAGATCATACATTTTTTTTGTTCAACAAGCTTTTTAGCAACAGCAATTGTTTGATGACTATGTTGAACAAAAACTTTTTTAAGTTTTGCTACCATTGCCAAATATATTCTATAACCATCTTATAAAAATGTTCCGAAATAAAATATTTTGTATTGTATCTTTGTATTTGTATGAATGCCTAAATGCATATAATATACCTATAATTTGTAAAAAAAACCATCTCTTCTATCATGTTTTTTGTAATTTTTTGTAATTCATGCGTCTGAACCTTGTCTGAGTTTTGTTTTGTTGATCGAAACGCATATCGAGAAGCGACTTGCGAGATATTTTGTATGAAAACATGATAAGCGCCTCTAGCGGGGATTTGCTAACTATTTTTCTTCATACAAAAACTGCGAGTTTCTCGATACTAGCTTGTCGCAAATAAATACAACAAAACTCAGACTACGGGATCAGTACTTTACTTTTGCACAGCGAACACTGTCGCTACTGCGTTGTATTTACGTAATAGACTCGTTCCCGGTCACCACTAGTGGCTAACTTACTTAATGCGTTGTTGCCCAGCTTGGGTTGCGATCCAACCCGCTTTTTACAGCCCGCTGTGATAATACACGGAACATGCTTACTGATGCGTTCCCGCTCATTGAGAAATACGGAGCTCTATGAAGGCGTATCCACTAAAACTGCTACCGCAGATCACCATTTTATGCATCATCATCATCATCAACCTTTATCAGCTACTGCTGGACGTAGGTCTCTCCCAAGACGCGCCACTGAGCTCGGCTTTCGGCTCTTCTCATCCAGTGTTTGCTATAGGTTCGTACAAATATAAAATATTTCGAGCTGATGCTATTTCAGAGATTTTTTTTATTTAGTTTTCTAGTTTCTTTTTAATCTAGTTCCCATATTACAAGCTTTGCTTAGTTTTGAGTCAGAGGAAATTGTGTGAAATGTTCATAAATATTTGTTTATTTATTTTTGGCAAATAAGCATCTAAATAACGCAAATATTGAGTTAAAAGTTAGGTTAGGAACCCAGAATTGTTGTTCAAATTAGGTACGTTTACTTTACAAGATTATTAGAACACTGAAAAATTCTCACGTTTGGAATATCAAGTGGTTGTAAGTGCCAGGAAGTTAACTAGTGCGTTTTCTGAGTATGAAATCACAGGTGTCTAGAATGTCAGGATGTAAGTTTTTGGTGGAGCGCCCTCCACATAAGTAAATGGTCCAGAAAAGGAGAGATTTAATAGCTGTTTGAAGGCTACTGACAGTGGCTGCAAGAAAATAAAACTACTTTTTATAACATTTAAATAGACTGATATTCTTATCCGGTCTGCTACCTTAACCAAGCATTATACAACGCGGGAGAACAGTGCCTTGATCACAAATAAATGTGATAATCGCAAACGTATCGTAACGCTAGCGTATCCGAGATACACTGCGCGGTGACACTACAACGGGTGGCAGTCGAGCTGGCATTGACGCGCAATATAACTCGAATACGCTAACGCGGCGAATGTCAGATTTGTGCGTGATAGAGGTGCCGAAAGCTAAACTTTTATCCCTGTTATTAATCCCACTAATATTATAAATGTCAAAGTTAACATGTTTGGATGTTTGTGTTTCAAACTGCAATTGCTGGTCCGATTTGGATGAAACTTGGAATATATATTGTCCGTGACTTGAATGAAAACATAGGCTACTTTTTATCCCGAAAAATTGACAGGATCTAACGGGATAAGTACAGTATTTGTAACTAAATTGGATGCTTAGTGGTTGGCAAAGTACCGGTGAATACTGATAATATTTTGTCTCCTAGAATTTGATAAAGGATCGAAAATTGCCATTTCTAGTCTATTCATCTCGATTTTTCCCGACAGTTTAACGACTAGAGCGATATCGTGCTAAACCACCACGATCACAGAAGTTAGCACGAGTTCATCTAACTTTAGAATTAATATTATTCAACAATATTAACTTGAAATTGCCAGAATGATAACGAAAACTTAAAACATTAATTTTTCCTTCCTAACTCTTGTGTTCTATTAAACTGGCGATTTGTGAGCGAGTCCAAAACAAAGCGAGAGCGCAGCGAGCTCTCTGCGTGTTTGTAGCGAGAGCGCAGTGAACACCAGTCACGTGACCTTTACTTAACGTTTTCAATATTTTCTGTGTCAATTTTAGAATTTCAACTCTGCTAAAAGGGGGCTGATAAGTACCTACTTAATATACTTGAGGATATCAAAATAGTTTAAAAGAAATAAAAACGTAGAATCAAACGCTAAAATACAATAAAATTGATTTATTGTGTTCTGTTATTGAGTTTAATGTCTTCGTAGAATCTTTGAGTTTTTCGGTCACATTGCTAGGATAACTTGGGACCTCTGATGCGTTGGAGCGATCAAGTTCACTCTGCACTGAATTCCTTCGTGAATGATGCCATCTCAAGACCCTAAACCCTTAGGATATCGGCGCATGGAGGACGAGGTTAAATTCCAAAGTCAGTGCAAGTTCGCTTTCGACTCAGGGTTGTCAAAACCAGTGCTAACCGTTCAGAAATCGATCGGCAATCATACCACGAAGGCATTGCCTAAACCGGATGGGTCAATCCACGACTGAGCCGGTTCTCACGCTCTTGGCAGTTGGCTGAAACTGAACATGACAAGATATTTACTCTAGAAATAGAAACTGCAATTTTGACACTGATATGTCAAAGAGATTACTAGATAACTATGACCCGAGAAGTATCAAAATGTAATATCGGTTTTGAGACACGAGTTTTGACATTTTTTGAAACGACACATAGCACTTTTTTTTTAATAGTTTTTCTTGTGTTATTGTGAGTATTGTTGTTTAATTTTGGTGGAATTTTAACCAATAATACTTAGGTCGTAACATAAAGTGTGAGCCATTGGAATAAATGTGTGTAAAGTGGTTTTTCTGAATGTGAAAATTCGTGTTAGGTTTTGAAGAGAAAATCCACCATTTTCTTTTCAAAACAAACGACAGCCGACTTGACAAATGACTTGACTTGACTTATATTATTACACTTGACGTTGGCAAAACTGTCTGTCGAAATGACGGACAGAGGCCATTAACGAAGAGAAGAAGAAGAAGACCCGAGAATTATTAAAATGTAATAGTGGTTTTGTTGGACTGAGGTCACCGCTATGTGACTTTGACACTAAATTTTGACTAAGAGTTGTGGATGTACCTAATTGTAATTTAATTAACAGCTATTACTATACCAATACCTACAGCAAATAAATGATTTGTATTTGGTGACTTCTAAATAGAATATCAATTATTAAGTAGATTTTTACTAGAATTAAGAACTTCTTTGGTTCAATTTCACCAAAAGAGGAGTATTCTTGTACCTACAATATATCGTGATCTGAAGTAATTTGCCTTCAATTTTTAATACAAAGACTTTATAGGTTTGAATCGTATTCATTTTAACTTTATTAATACTCCCACCTTGAGAGTTACAGTACTTTATTGCACTACATAAAATTCAAGTGTCATCCATTTTGGGAGTCGATACATTGAATATGACTTTACTTATGTATCGGTACAATATTATTTCACAATCAACAGTGATTCGATTCAATCGACTTTTGGCCACGATTCGCTCCGTCTCGATTTACGATTATGAAATCGAATGATTTAAAAGATGCCGCGAATTTTTGATTTAAAATCGAATATGAGTTTTCTTTTTAATTTTTATTGCATTGGTGACGGGAAAACGTAAGTTTGGAATATTATTTTGTTGGACACGAGAGTACAAAAATAAATCAAATTAAATAAAATTGAAAAATTTTAAGCACAAAACGCAAAATTATTATAGTAGGTACATTGTTTTTTTTATGTGTCAAGATTTCTGTATACAGATTCGTCGCTTCTCATGCAAAAGATAATAAAATACGTGGGCAATTTTTTTCGTGAAAAAGGCATAATTTTGATTCGCATGTGCAACTCTCATAAACATTTGGCAAGTCCACAAAAATTAATGGGACGAAAGCGGAATCTTGTTCAAAGTGGACCGAAAGGTGTAACTAGTCGTGTTCTGAAGATTGACGTGATTTTTTTAAGATAATTTCGAAATTAAGTAATAACACTAACTCTTTCGAACGATCGATCTGATCGCGATGTTTCACATAAAATTTTATATTTTCGGTTTTGGAAGATGTAAGTTAAACGCTGAAGCGAGAGCGGGTGTGAAACCGCTCGGAAATAAACCCAGTCCTAAAATACATTAATATTTCAGACCCATTCTTTAAGTCACAATACTCAGATCAAAAACAAGTACCGACTAGTTGCAAATCATTCTAATATTCTATGAATTCAAATCGTTGCCTTTTGAACCGTTAGTAAGTAGTTATATCAGATGCTGGATGTTTTGTCTAACACCGAGTTAGAAATCCATGCATATAATATAATTTCATTCCATCGTCATCGTCGCGTCGCAAGCCAAATAGAACGACCACTTTTTTGGCCAAATAAGACGATTTCAAGAGAATTCTATTATTGTTATGACCAAGTAATCCCTCATACAAATTTTGATAGATTTATCCCATAGTTTTTTGTCACAGTTTTTCATCCCGCTTTCTCCTATGCCTTGTGGCAAGCACGATCACCCGAAAGCGCACATAGTTACACGCTTTTATTACGACTACCGCAGAATCTCGTATTAACCGACCAAATTATGTGTCGTAAACGTTAACGCACTCGTAACGTTTAACTTGGACGTTAAGGCTTGGTCAAATAACCGATTCCCTGTAGTGCTCTGGTTTTCAAAAGATTTTCATAAAAACTATGACCGCTGTATAACGTAACATTACATTTGCAAATTGGGCAGTCGACGATAAAAGTCGATACGATGAGTCTCTAAGCTACATTATCAGTATATCTATCTTACAGTTCATGAGAAAAGTTATAATACGTATATATTTTTTTTTTATGATAAAAGTAATGGAACAAGCTGATAGCTCACCTGATGTTAAGTGGTAACTTCTGCCTATTACAATGCATTACCTCACAGAGCAAGTCCAGTAGAGTGAATAGGTATCTTCTTGGTAACCGTGCTTCATCGTCGATCACGTCATTGCTTAACATCAGGTGAGATTGTGGTCAAACGGTTGCCTATATTGTATAAAAAAAAAAGTCCAATGAGGACGTGCCCTGTAAGGCAATGCACTGCGTCCATCTCTCTGAGACATAATTGGAGTTGTTTTTGTGTTGTGGGTAGATATTGTTACTATTTGTTACTTTGATTCTCACTAAGAACAAAGATTTTGTGTGTCGCATATGTAGATGTTTTCTAAGTATACCCTGTGTACCCTGTGTTTAGAAAAAAGTACTCTATTTAAATAAAATTCCACATACAAGCTTAGCTTAGTTTGAAAGTAGAAATTGTAAAATGTCCATAAATATAAAAGTAGCCTGACCACAAAAGTTTTTAGCGTACTTTTTAAGAGATATTTTAGTTTAGGACTATGGTATCTCGTCCCGGTGAGACGAAACAATAACTTCAAAACTAAAGGTATACCTATAATAATTAATCTTTAATTAAACAATAATATTAATATATGCTCCCATCCTTGAATTCAATTTTCAAACTCTTCTGTATGCTTCTATTCGCTGCAAACTTGGCGTGGACGGACTCTATACTCCCAGGGTTGATCACCATTTACATTTATTGTTCATGTATAACGTCGATTTCCTTTTTGAAACAAATCTAAAACACAAATCATAAATTCGAGAAAAAGCAGATTGATCTAAAAAATGTAATTCGCAAGCGCGTGCGCAGCGTGTGGACGTCATACCTATGCTTACTCCATACTGGGTATAGCCATAATAGGGTGAATAGAGACGGGATCAACCGAACAGGTTCGATCCCCACTGAGAACATTTTATTTTTGTATTTTTTTTATTTTGTTCTGGCGCTGGAGTACTTTTGCCAAGAGTTTTTTCCACGGAGAACAAACATTTGTGAGTAAACATGGATGTTTGTTATATGTCTGGTTGTTGCTATTATAAGTATGTGATGGAATCAAATGATAGGTACGAGGCCTAAAATATTATCGTACTTTTTTTTTAATATAATTAATTTTGGTTTGTTTTTCATGTAACAAAAAAATAGTACTAATCAGACTACAAACTTAGGGGTATATTAATATTGGTCTTGTAAAGCAGAACTAACTAAAATGATTGCTAAATCTGTTGTCATCTCTTTTTATTGTCATGCAAGGGACAATGATAGAGCATTTTTTCAAAGTCGCGCTAAAATGACATTAATGGCATAATATTTTGGATATTTAAAAAAAAATCTGTAATCTTGTTTCGCCTCTGTCTATTGCATTCCTATGACTTATCTCGTATATGATAGGAACGTGATAGAAATATTAACTCTTGGAACGCGGACCAATTAGGAGAATCGACTTTTTCTTATTTCTTAGTCGCCATAGTGGATGACTAAGGAAATAGTAACAAAATAGAGTGTTTTAATTTACGGGCTGTGATTACTTTGATCACCGATGAGATGGACGGACCAAGTCAAGGCTGCAATTGATGTTCCTCTGAACGAATGTGCCAGAAAAGCAGCGGTTCGGGAAGAATGGCGGAGGATTGTAAGACGGGCCACTGCTCCGATATGACGGCCACGACCACTCTGCCAAGAGTGATACGACAAAGAGGAAGAAGAAGAAGATTACTTTGAAATGTTTGGTGAGATTGCTAAATATTAGCTTGCATAATTTAAAGCTAGCATTCATGGTTTCCAAGATAGTTTAGTTTTTATAGATGACCTCGAATTTTTGCTCTCGAGTGTAATTTCATTTTGATTTACTTACTTTTGATTCCTGATGTGTATTTTTTTAGATTCTATTATTTTTAGTCTACTACAATTTTTTTTTTAATAAAAACTTTTGTCTTGCACATCGTGAAAATAATCTGTTACTTGATATACGAGTAAGCTATGTTCTCAAAAAAACAATACAAAAAATACCGTTGTTTTTAATTGTTGTTGTTTTCTGTTTGTTTTTAGTGGTTGTTGTTTTGTGCCTAAAACCAATCAGTACATTATTCACAATATTACACAATACGGAACTATTTAGTTTAATTTTGTTACAACTCCATACCATCAAGGCCGCAAGTTTTTACATCACACTTAACCTTTGCCCATCACTTCTCGATCACCGACAATTTGATATCATTCGTGCATGAATACAATTAATCAAAATATAGAGCTTCGGAAGCCTTGTTACAATCAATCATTTAAATTAATATTTCAATTGGATTAAATATAAATTGAACTAATAGAATAACCACAGTTAGCTTGATGTTCGAACAAACGGGACGCGGAAGAAGTCGCGGGTAAAAACTAGCTTAGTAATTTTATTTAAAATATATCAGTGTTGATGTTTGACGATAGAGTCCAGTTTTGATTGGCTGAATATCGGTTAACTCCTTTTACTATAGAATTACATTTTATCTAATAGTTTGGGATATGAATTCCACTTTCCGCACCAACATTTGGCGCACCAAGATATTCCGCAACTATGCTATTCCACTTTTGAACACCAATCGATTTTAAGCTTGGTGCTCAAAAGTGAAATAGTTTTAATACCCCGAGTAGACAGAGACTCTTTACTTATAAAATGAAAACTTTTTGTATACTTTAAAAAAAATCTGTTTTAATGACCATTATTAAAACACTATAATTACATAAAATATGATTGTAAAACCCTCGACTCGACTATGCTAAGTATGAGAAATTAGCTCTAATTTGATGTGTTTATGTCTTGTTTTAGAAACTTGAGAAAACCAGGCGCCATTACACGGCTAAATTGCAGATTATTTTCTCCTCGTTTATAGGATAAACAAACTAATGAAAGGTTATATTATTAAGGTTCTTGGACAAAACCAAGCTTTTTTGCAAAGTGTTTTAGACTAATCGTGCACTTTGCGGCCAAACATTATTACAGCCGTTTTGAAGAAAAAAATAATAATTTTCTTGTTTAATTTTTTATAATTGTATATAGGTAGGCGTTTGAACAACTTTGAACAACTGAAGATGCAATAAAAGGCTGCATAAGTATTTAATTTTTTTTTCGACAGGCGTCATGGCTCAGTCGGTAGTAGCTCTGCCTTCCGTGCTGTGGGTCGCGGGTTCGATCCCCACCGAGAACAAACATTTGTGTGTTATAAACATAGATGTTGTTTGTTCTGTGTCTGGGTGTTTCTATGTATTATAAGTATGTATATACAAAATAAAAATGTATGTATGTATTCTATCAGCCATCTAGTTTCCATCGTACAAGCTTTGCTTAGTTTGGGACTAGAAGGCGTTGTGTTAAGTGTCCGTGAATATTTATTATTTATTTATTATTCTAAATAATAAATCAGTACATTTTCAATTTGATTTAGTAAGTGTGAAATCTTTAGTAACGAGTTAGTTCGAGTTCAAGTTAGATTGAAGAATCAGATTTTTTCATAATCTCCTAAGATTGTCATAATCCATAACCCATTCCGTATTTATTATTTTTACTGTAAATACGATCATAAAATGTATACCATCTATAAATCACTACGGATTAACTAATAAGCTGATATTAAATTAATAACCTAATTAGATCATAATTTGGATATTTCTAGCCCGAACCAGTTCAAAAATTAACTACTTAAATGACAAAAATTTACTTCATTAAGTTGATAGCGCAGTGAAATTTCAAATGTAATTTTTAGATTATGGAAATTAGGTTGTAAAATTTTAACATGGAGACAGAGTTTTAATGAATCTTTGTAATAAAAAAGTGTTGCAAAGTTAACTGTCAATCAACGCATAGCTTAAGTCCAAAAACATAAAAATAATAGGTATCATTGGATATTTGACGCGCTCGGACAAACCTGACACCTAATTATTTATAATAAGATTATTTCTACAACTAAACACGTACCGACACGGTGTAAAAGCGTCTAGTAAGTGTGCGAGATCAGCTTTGCGACGAATTATTAGCATTCCACATTGAGCACCCAATTTTTGAGCACCGATCGCTGGAGCACATTGATTTATAAATGTAGTGTCTTCACACGTCTAGGGAAAATACTGAGTATTTTCAGAGATAAGAACCCCGAGTCTGTGCATTTGTTTTGACTTTCGACTCGAGTATAGCACACGCAAACGCATTCGCAAAGCGAGAAATTTTGTTGGGAATTGCACAATTCCCAAATCTCCCGCTAGAGGCGCTTATCCGGTTTTCATACAAAATTTCTTGCTTTGCGAATGCTTTTGCGTGTGCTATACTCGAGTCGAAAGTCAAAACAAATGCACAGACTCGGTGCTCTGGAATGTGTATTTTTACGACTTTTTGCATAAAAACTCCGTAGTATATCGATGTTGTAACCTTAAGGGATAAATCGACCAGCAATCGAAACTTTCATCGATACAATAACGATCGAAGTTTGATATTAACCCTAATGAGCTGTAATGACTGTGGTGCGGTTCAGCGGACCAAAGGTGAGTGCCAGAGAGCACCAATACTTGACATTACCATTACACTAACTTACGCCTGTGGGTTTGCTTGCTAAACATACATTAGGTACGCATACTATTTTTGTCACCTAAAATCAATATTTTACAGCACCAATTCATATGGCAATCGCGTTTGAGAGAACCTTGGGCCTCAAGCATGGATTTTCGTATAAAAATCTCTACTCACATTTGGTTTTTTAATAAATTTGTTAAACAAAGCTAACTTTTAAAAATTTTGAAAGTAAGATCTTTGCAGATCTTTTTGTGCTTAATACTTTAAGGTCTAAATAGTATAAAAAAAGTTTTATTTAAAAAAAAAATATATATCGTTGAATAACGCGTAACTGCAAGGTCAAGCTAACTATAATATACAAAATAAGCAAAATACAATTTAACAAAATTCAGTGCTAATAGGAACATTCCAAATTTTTTATAAATTCGTCACAGTATGGTGTATGAAACTGTATCGATCGATAATAATTCACAAAATGAAGTGTTGCAACTGATTTCCCATCGGATCATTACATTACAGTATGAATACCCCTTTAGTTTCAATTATGTACCTCTTTTCGGTAATTTTTATAAAAATACAGGATGTTTCATATAATTAAATATTAAAATATCATTGGATCTGTTATGCGAAAAAATAAATGAATAAATAATAATAAATAAATATTCACGGACACTCAACACAACGCCCTCTAGTCCCAAATTAAGCAAAGCTTGTACGATATTAAAAAAAAAACAATTAAAATAAATTCAGATATTCAGATAAATCAACTGTTTTATTGTAAATACTGTATAGTTGTATAGTTATTTATTTTTATTTAATTGTAGACAAAATATATGTAAAAAATAAATACCTATGTCGTAAAAAAACCTTAAATATGTCCGATGTCCATTTTTATTAAAGATAGATAAAATATTATTTATTGTACACCACTTAAAAATAAACAAAATAACATGAAAATACCTAACAAAAAAAAAAAAAAATTCTCAAACGTTAAAATATTTTGAAGCATTTATTGTTTTTACCTCTTTTAATTATTTATTAAAGCTTATATAAGCACTCTGTATGTACAAGAACCTTTCAAAATACCTACCTAGGTGTCGAAGTCACGTCCCAGAATCGCGTCAAAATTATAAAGAAGTTAAGTGAAATCCGTCCGATCGGCACGTAATGGCGGCCTGTCATAATGACAGCTGTCATCGCACCGAATTTACGACCCGTTCTGAATTTAAAAATGAGCGCCTAATAATGATGATCGGGTAATTTTAGGAAGATTGGAAACTGTTGCATTTTACGGTTACATTCAGAACTGGGTTACTCTCGACCACAGTTCCAATCCGGATTCACGGAATTTGACAGTTCTCGTGTCATTTTGTGCTGAAAAATGACAGGACTTCTGTCAAAATCTATGGATCCGGATTGGAACTGTGTTCGAGAGTAACCCACCAGTTCCAGAAGTAACCTAAATAAAAACCTGTAGCTGATTAAGTTTATTTCGTTGTTGAAAAAGGGTTATTTTTATTCACAAAAAATATTAAAACTAATACAGTATTTACAATATTTACAAAATACACATGTATCAGTTGAGTTATCTACAGACCGTTGCAAACGATTTATAGATAGCTCAACTGGTCTAAAAAGTAAAAAATCAAAAGTATAAGTCTTATCATAAATTTCAAACAGAATTTATAAGATTTAGTTAACTATGATTTGAGCTGTTTTCAGAATACCAGCTTACGATTATAGAAATGCGTTTAAAAATAGTCTAGTTTAAATAATAGGTAATTATGATTAACTGTAGATAGGCATAATTATAAATAGAGATACTATTATTTTCTTAGTTTTTCAAATTCAGTGGCTAGGTCAACTTTCCTCAAAATGTTACAGATTAAAGTAAAAAAAAATTCAAAAGCGGGACACACGAACAATTAAGTTTTATTGAAGTTTCTGCAAAAGTTCAGTGTGTCAGAGAAGCTCAACAATTTTATGGCAGTTAATTAAGATTTTGACATTCGATCGGAAGAGTATCGCTATCGGAAGGACCATAACTTAAGCTAAATTACTTTTCGGTAAAAGTTAGACAAAAAATCGCAAAAACTTATAAGGCAGCCATTAATTAATAAAAAAAGTTTTTCATGCGAAATACGATGGCATTTGCGTCCTTAATGAATTAGCTACTAAGTCACAGCATAAGTAACAGTTACTACGTGTTATCGTACTTATACCCGTAAAGAGATGCTCAGTATTGCTCAGTATGGAGATGGTACATTAAATTTTACCCGTCACCATTTAAGTCTAATGAGACAAAAGCATTATTCATATAATTCCGTTTTTTGACTGAAACAAAATAACTTACACTCGAATGAGCATTATCGGGCACTCTATACGGTCACAAACGATCATAAATACCAAAATAACCAAAAACTCAAACAGATAGATTCTCAACTTCAGACCTTATCCACTTGAAATAAGACGTAAGTGTTCGCAAAGCAAGTTTGTAATAGTCGAAAAAGTCACCACGTTTTCATTGTAAATGTAGTAAAATATGGTTTGTAAGTACCGAGATCCGTTACGTACTTCGAATTTATTTCGTGAATCCAGATCTTGGTCTTAAAGATCGATTGTTTTGTTTTTAAAGGTTTTTACGCCAAATTAAGACTGATGATGATGATACGGCTTTCTCGTGTCTCGGTGACTTCTTACGTCGTGATTTAACAGTTGGGTTAAACAATAATGTTGTCAGTGTGGATGTGGAACTTTTTAGCTTAATTTTTGACATTTTGAACACGTATGCAGCTCGTTATTTTTTTTTATATGAAAGTTACAGCAATGGTATTTTATAAAATGTAATAAAACAAAGGCTTATTTTAAAAGCATAAACCAAACATAATGACGATTCAAAGTGATCAGTGAAATTTGTTCTTCTTCTTCTTCATTGAATACAAGCATTTTGACTTTGACTAATGTCTATAAATATCATTGACTGGAGGTAAGTAGGTAACACTTTTGGGTATTGAAAGTTATAAAATGAGATAAAATATTAACTTTCAATAATCACTTATTGATAAATAAGTTATAATATTTAGTACTTAGAACCAGCTACGTTTTGTATAAGTACAGCAAATCTACAATCAACATCGTAGAAAAGTTTGCTCTTCAAAAGTCATGTAAGTGTAAAACTGTGTAATAACGGTGCGTGAACCAACGCTAATCTAGTGCACTGAAGTGTAACCAGGCGAGCACTAGTTTTTGAAACTGCTAGCGCTGGAAAACATAAGTTCACGAAGCGTAGTATGAAGCTCACCGCCCTATGGAACGATGACATTGTATCATAAGAAGCCAGTGAATAGAAAAAGCACAAAAGCGTTTTATATTGTAATCTATGTGGAGCCTTATAGCCAAAAGAGGCCTAATATCAATCAGAATGATTTTGATAATAGTAAAATTTTGAGTTACAATAAGTCAACTATTATTTTAAATAATTAAATAATTAATTAATTATTTAAGTCAACTATTATTAATATAATTATTATTATTTTAATTAATCTATAGTTACAATAAGTCAACTATTATTTTTACCCAACCACGCGGAGCCAAAGGACGGCTGTGTTTTTGACATTAGCAAAGTTAAACGACATCAAACTTATAAAATTACTAGCTGTGCCCGCGACTTCGTCCGCGTGGAACAGGTTCTTTGACTAGCATATTTAATTATTCAGGCTAATTATTTTACAAATAAGACCGCGCCGTACCACGCCGTGCTACAGACAGACAGACAGAGTTACTTTCGTATTTATAATAAGGAAGTACGGATTTGCAAACGACACCATCGTTTAGAAATCGGTGCCGTTAGAAACTAGTGCTTTTAAATGTAAGTAAATAGAGCAAAATAGGTTCAAAGAGCTATTTCTTGTCAGGATGAGCGTTGTTCTGTGCAGGTCATTGGGTACGCTGACCGCTAGTTAACTTGTACCTACTCACTTAGGTACCTGATCACTTTAATTAATTAATTCGTATAACCATCGAGCTCGATGCGTATAACACAATTTCCGTAATAGGTAGAACATTTAAATGCGACCATTCTCTATATATTTTACAGGAGCACGGGTGGGTGATTTCATTTTGACTGAAAAAATTTTGTTTGATTAACAAACTGAATCTTAAATTCTTTATTGCACACAGAAACATATAAACAAGCAAGTTAAAACTAAAAATATGTACAAAGGCGAGCTTAACCCTAATAAGAGTTTTCTTCCAGCAAACCTTTGAGGCAGAATCTTCGTCAAAAACGCATCTAACAGCTCGCTCTCGTAGACTGACTTACGTGATTTACATAGGTATAATAATAATATACTCCTGAAAACTTTAGGAAGTGAAAGTACTCAATAATAAATATCTATCCAAACTATTATAAAACTGTAAAAAAGCCAAACATTGAAATTAAAGATAACTAGCCGTTGCCCGCGGCGTTGCTCGCGTTCTAGACCCTTTAGGGTGCGACTTTTCAAAATTCCTTTCTTAGTGCACCTCTACACTATATAAGTATACTACCCTCCAAATTTCATACCTCTAGGACTTATGGTTTAGGCTGTGCGTTGATTCTCTGTCAGCTTCAAAAGAGTTTTTTATATTGATGATGATGGATAAACTAAATATGCAGATCTACTAAATAAACGATGCTGATTCCGAAAATCGAGTTTATCTGTTTATCTGTTTGTCGGTTTGTTGGTTCGCAGATCACGCCTAAACTACTGGACCAATTTCAACGAAACTTATACGAAAGCCCTTTTTCCGGATTGAAACATAGGCTATATTTGATTGAAATCAAAGATGTGGATTCTTAGATACAGCTTGAACTCTCTTAACCAAAAGCAGCCATTTGCTACGAGGTTCATCGAATACTGGTTGACAGATATTTTGGTGGTTTCGCACGCGTACGAAGCCGCGGGTATCAGCTAGTAAATAATACTCTTAGATATTACACAACACGCCCTCTATAGTCCCAAACTAAGCTGAGCTGCTGTTCCATAAAATAGTTTCTTCTTGTCAAATAAATATTTCTTACCTTTCATTAGTTAGCATAAAACACCAATCACCAACACTAAGATCGGCACAGAATAAACCAACTAGCGCCATTCTGCGCCATCTACGGTCACCAGGCGTGCTAAGAAGTTAAATAGCATATTAAATCGGAAAAGGTCTAATAGACCCCACTAATGTGTTCAGGAACAATTAGTTTGCATTGCGGTCTAGTAGACTCACAGATTACTTATATAAGGCTGAGCTTTCAGTAGAGGCGTGGGTCATTTCCTCCAAATCAATCCAGATCTTTATTTTTAAGATAGGTACATTCTACATAATAGATTGTATAACTCTATGCTAAATAGGTACCTAAGTGTAATAATATTGAGCTTGATGATGATGATTATACCCACAACTAAAACATCCTGATGGTAGGAGATATTATTATAAAGGTGTGATGAGTTTTAAAGAAAAATATGATATTGTATTTTTAAGCGACTAGAATTTTTCTTTTCAACAGTACATTTAACAACATAGTGGTCTAACGAAACTTTTTGTTAGGTATTTTGGAACCGTGGTCCAGCAAAACCGTGGTCATCCGGGATGAAGCCGGTTATTTGGTTGTGAACTTACTCATACAAGTTTAAAAATTATAATGTGTTAAGAGACTAGGTACTGCCAAAAACTTCATACGTTCTTAAGATACCTCTGCAAACTTTTTGATTGGTTGATAGTCGGTACACTACACACATACCCTTTAAATCTCTTGTGAACTTTGTTCTTTTTTAGTTTTTCACTACCTTCCTTGTTTTTATTGGAATTTGTAATTACTTATTATATTTAGGAAACCTGTACCTGATTGGCTAAGATAGATGAAGCTTAAAACTTGCTTGTTCTATTTAAATAAAAAAAATAGTTTGTATAAATAAAATAAAATAAAATATTATAAAAAAAATAGTTTGGTGCGTATGAATATGTATGCAAGTGTGCAATATAGTTTTCTGGCATTTTTTAAACCCAACCTAAACTACTAGCAAACGAAATCAAGATCACAATTGTTTTTTTCATCTACCCTATAGAATACTCCGTATCTTCAATCCTAAAGGGGTTACAGAACAATTCCACCGCCATTAACACCTTGTGCGTCAATCAGCCCGCGCCATGTGCCCGGCATCGCCCCATTTCATGTCAATCTTCAGTCACACCTATCGGATGAGGTGCTGCAGATCTCCGATGCTATCATAGACCCTTGTTTGGTGTAAGTTGGGATGTGTAAATGGAGCATTATTTAAAACACGTTTCTTGAAAAATTTTCAATGTTTTATAACGGTCGCTTTTTTCTGTGAAAAGTTCTGCCCCCTTATCGTAAGCTCTGAACTGCTTTCGCTGCCCAGCATAATGTCAAGCGACATAATTAGGTTAGTACCAGGCGAACCATGACAGTGTACATATTTGAACTCTTTGCTGAGCGTCAGCTTGGTTCCAAATAAGGACGGGTGGTTTAGATTTGGCAATAGGAAAACAAGAAGCTTTTGACGGCAAAAAACGCGCTGAAACGCGCTAATGTCACTATTTAGTCACAAAATACCCATGATATCGTATGAAACAGTTCAGAAAAGCAGCTAGGCTTAAACCTGGCAGGTTTTTATGAGACAACGATAGCCCCCCTGACTAGTAGAACATAATCTATTTTATTTACAATATTTACCAAATACACATGAAACAGTTGAGCTATCTACAAACCGTTGCAAATGATTTATAGATAGCTCAACTGGTCCAAAGCAGTTTTTTTTTAAGTTTTTTTCTGTGGAACTTAATTAGTGACTACCTACTTCCTGCAGCTCGTAACTCCCGCTCGGTGGCCGTCATGTCATCCTTACAGAATGTCATAAACTGTAGTATCACTGTAATATCACTTGGACAATGCTTCATAACTCAGTTTTAACGAGAACTTATGTGTCATCCACATCGTTTTGACTACTGGATCTTGAGCACTAGTTTTTGATGTTATCGGATCAATTGCATTCGTGTTGGGTTTTGAAGAGAAAATCCACCATTTTCTTTTCAAAACAAACGACAGCCGACTTGACTTGACCTATATTATTACAATTATGTATATCACTTGACATTGGCAAAATTGTCTGTCGAAATGACGGACAGAGGCCACTAATGAAGAGAAGAAGAAGAATCGATAGTGTGAGAAAAGCTGTCAGGAACTTCGCTATAATTTTTTTATAAGTAACCGCTAAATCTATGTGTGAATGGGAAATAATATAAACGGGTATCAAAAAATCAAAGTATAATTTTGGCATTTTGAGATTATTTCTATTTTGCTCAAAGAAATTGGGAAAATGTATAAAATGTAATTTTTATATGATAAGCATGTGGAATTGTGAATAGTGACATTCATGAAATTTTATATTTTCTAGCGACTGTAGAAGTCTAAGCTTTTCGTTAAGGCTTTCTCCATAAAGGAGTTTTGCCTACTTTGTTAGAAAAAATGTTCTTGTTGGCTTTGGCAACACCACCATGTGGGGCCAATTAGTCGGGAAGAAAAAGAGAGAGACGGTTGGCTTTGGCGGCGTGAAAATTGAGCCAATAAAAATAACGCAAAAAAAAAAAAAAAACTTGCCTAATTGAAATGAAATGAAAATTTATTTACTTTGTCATAAAAAATGCTACAAAATAAAATAGTGGCGGTAAATGGTTCCAAAACCAATGCTAAGGTAACTAGTAATAGCTCAATATAAGGTCACTGTATAATACTATCGTTGGGTCCAAAATATATTACCTAAATGTAATGTTGTGAGTGCAAAAAGTTTTGTCATTATTTTTGATGGACACTGCTTTCGGATCTTCAAGGTGAAACAAACATCTGAAATACAAATTAAGAAAGTTTTTTGTAAAATGTATTTATTGAAGTAGCTTCCGCACGCAACAACTGCATTAAGATGAACACAGCCCGTAGTCTGAGTTTTGTTTTGTTGTGTTGATCGAAACGCATATCGAGAAGCGACCTGCGAGATTGTATGAAAACCCGATAAGCGCCTCTAGCGGGACGATTTTTCATACGATTTTTCTCCATACAAACACTACGAGTTTCTCGATTCTCGCTTGTCGCAAAACAATACAAAAAAACTCAGACTAGCTAAAAAAGCTCATCATGTACCTACGTTTGACTACTTTATTTTTAACAGTGTTAGTATTTTCAGTACAAAAAAGTTTATATAGTGTAAAATACTTAGTTGAATTAATTAAATAAATTAGTTAAAGAAGACTAACTTCTGAAAAAACTAAGAACCTTATAGCTAGCCGTCGCCCGCGGCGTTGCTCGCGTTCTAGACCCTTTAGAGTGTGACTTTTCAAAATTCCTTTCTTAGTGCACCCCTCCACCATGAGGATACTACCCTCAAATTTCATAAATATAAATAAAATCTATTCTTGAGCCGAATGGTCTGCTGCGTGACGATGGCAAACGGCCTGACGGTATGACTCTTGTTCCTTGGGAGTTGGGAAGGCCTTTGGTGTGGGACGCTACTTGCGTCGATACCCTTGCTCCTTCACATCTGCCTAGGACTTCCGTTGAGGCTGGTGCGGCGGCAGATTTGGCCGAGGACCACAAGAGGCGCAAGTATGCAGGTCTCGATAGGGCCTACACATTTGTGCCTCTTGGGGTCGAGACTCTAGGTCCGTGGGGTACCGAGGCCCTCCGGGTTTTCAAAATTCTTTCAGGGCGTCTAGTCGAAGCGACGCGTGACCCGAGGGCTGGTGATTATCTAGGCCAGCGTATCAGCATTGCTATTCAGCGCGGCAATGCAGCCAGTGTCTTGGGCACGCTTCCGATTGGTACTGATTTGGACCAGTTGAGCTATCTATAAATCGTTTGCAACGGTTTGTAGATAGCTCAACTGTTCCATGTGTATTTTGTAAATATTGTAAATATTGTAAATATTGTAAATACTGTATTAGTTGTAATTTTCTTTGTGAATAAAATTACCGTTCATCTTAATAAAATAAATAAATATTCACGGACACTTAACACAACGCCTTCTAGTCCCAAACTAAGCAAAGCTTGTACGATGGAAACTAGATGGCTGATAGAATACATAGATACATTTTTTTTTTGTAAATACATACTTATAATACCTACATAGAAACACCCAGACACAGAACAAATCCAGAAAATCCAGGACTTATAGTTTAGGCGGTGCGTTGATTGTCAGTCAGCTTCAAAAGAGTTTTATAATATTTAAAAGAAGATAACTAAGAAAATAATAATACTTTCGATTCAAAATTATTGCATTATGCATCGATAAATAAAATATTAGAAGAGAGAGCAAGAAGGCGTGGCTGTATCGTTTTCTATAAAATATTCTGTCTGTTTTAATAATTATTTACATCTCTGTCAATTCTTCTGAGAGTTTGTCCAATTACAAAGATAATTTTAATAGCTATCAAGTTTGATGGTTTAATGATTTTTTGTCAAATATTTGGCTTTACTAAATAATAAAACTCACTGAAATTTATTTATTTTCCATCTAATAATGTCCAACGGGTCTCCGTGTTCAAGTAACATAATCGTTTTTCAAGTTAACAATGACCTCAACTTAACTGGACATAGTTAACTTGTTAGAATTTAAAGTTTTGCTTCCTAACATTAAGCCACCGTCATCACGTCATTGCAGACCAAATAAATAAAGGAAATAAATAATTTCAAAACTGTTCGCTAGAAAGAACGCGTGGCTGTTTTGTCTGTTGGTCGGCTAGTATATATGTTCCAGACCATTGCAAGTTTTGGACTTATTGCAGAATGCACTATGTTTTGGAATCAGTCAAATCGTGTTTGTTTTACAGATAATTATGTATTAGGTATAAGTATGTATTTACAAAAAAAAACATGTATGTTTGTATTCTATCAGCCATCTAGTTTCCATCGTACAA
Organism: Eulithis prunata; assembly: GCA_918843925.1. Classification (NCBI taxonomy): domain Eukaryota; kingdom Metazoa; phylum Arthropoda; class Insecta; order Lepidoptera; family Geometridae; genus Eulithis; species Eulithis prunata. The sequence continues at coordinate 926,328 of OU974019.1, read as the reverse complement.
GCTTTGCTTAGTTTGGGACTAGAAGGCGTTGTGTTAAGTGTCCGTGAATATTTATTATTTATTATTATTAAATATTATTATAAATACATAAAAAGGAAGGAGGAAAGGTGAAAAATATATTCTAAGGTAAACTTACTAAATAAATTAATACATAACTACAGCAGTATATACAACTTTGTTACAACTTTTATATACTTTACGGGTGTAATAAAACGGTGGCCGCTTTTTGGAGTCCAAGTTTTGTAGTCGGAATAACACAGTTGCTGGCTAACGAGAACATTCTTGAAATACGATACTATTGGGAGAATCTGTGAATTTGTTGCGCTGACTTTTTGGTACGAAATAGAATTCTGCTTTTGAATTTTATAGATCTAAAAACATGGGTTTTACGATAGAAATACAGTTAATTTCCAGAATAATTCTATACATAATCTGTACTTGCAGTTAGGATTGGATTGTAGGTTCCAAATTTGAAAAAAAAAAGAATCCTTTGTCTATTTGAATTTGGTAATTAAAAATTTAGCAATTTGAATTCGAAGAAGTTCGAAACTAGAAGCAAAATAGACGCATTTTCATTAGTAACCGTTTAATGAGTTTCACGTATAATTAGTTTACGTCCATGCTTAGGTTTAAAAATTCTAAGACACATTTATAGACTACAAAATCAATTCATTTTTATTCAGAACCTGATATTGATATCTCTAAAAAAACTGTTTTCTGATCGATAGCCAATTCAATCCGTTTATAATATTGGTGGATAGACGCCATTTTCTCAGCTTGTCATTTATAAAGGTTCATCGTTTTGTGAACCCACTTATCACACCATTCCGATGATGGCCAATTATTATTAACCAAAATATAATCACACCGAATTGTAACCAAAAATTAAAGATTCTCACTTTCGCGAAAACACTCTTAATCAAAATATTTTCCACTTGTCGGTACCGTATGTGGATAATTATAGGCAAATTGGCGTCGGTAACAAGGCACCCGTATTCGGATGTTTTTTATTGAAGCTACTAACGCAATCACACCGTAATGTAACAGTGTTGACCGTAGATGGCGGGATGCTGGTCAATTTACATATCGATTAGTTCCTGATTATCATAAAACTTTCTTTGTGTGTTCGAGATTTCAACAAGTTCAGATTTTTTTTAAATAAAAATAAAATAATAACGATTAAAAACTAAGAGTAAGTGCCTAATTTTGAAATTCATTTTGAAAGAACTACAGTGGTGGTCGTCTAAGGACTTTACCAGCGCTAAATTTTTAAAGAAACTAAGAAAAAAAAATTAACCCCTAAATAGACACTGGGTAACAATGACCCCAAAAATTTTACTTTGTTCGATGTCGTGTGATTTTGCAACGTTTTTATTTCAAACCTTCGCATTTTCAAAGGTGTTAAAGTATACGAAATATGCTGACCCTCGTTACTGTATCATAAACTACATTTCTTATCGTTAAAAATAATTGTTAAACAATAATTGCTTTAAGCAGTATTTACCAAATATAATCCAGAAATGTAAATTGCTTAATCCGTGCCACTTTCTTGTAAGAACTTTATTTTGTTAAATTTTGTACATAACTGTTTTGATTTATTTCCTTTGTATTTTACTACATAATTATGAACTAAAAAACTATTAAAAAAAAAAAATAATATAGGTACCTACTAAGATAAACAAAATTATATCCGATACATAATACAAATAAAACAAAATTGATTGTCCGTACAAAACATACAATTTGTAAACCAAATAATTACATTCTGAGTTGCCTAATTCTGTGGTACGTGAACCCCTTCTGTGCTGGCCCTGATAACTATCCATAATTTCGCAATACCCAAATTTCAATTTCTCATGTAGCCCATTACCGTGCCTTTGCTCTAATTTATGACCTCTAAATAACAGGAATCGAGACAGATTTCTTCCAAAAATCGAATATAATCGCGTACACGTACCAAATAATAAATTTCGTGAAATGCCCTCTTGTGGTTCGATTATAACACTTAATTGAAAAATTCGAGATCGAGATCTTTATAACTGCGTTCGTAGAATATTCTGACAGTAGGGTTGCCTGCGTATAAAGCCTTGGTCTCGCGATCGTAACGCACAACGCTGCGGTGTGCAGCACAACACAGAGTACCGCGTTTGCTCCTCGCCGCTGACGCAGACTGCGACGTAACAAAAGACCATACTAGACATTTCCCTTCAATTATGTGTCCGGCGCTGCATGCTGCATACCACTGCGTTGTGCGTTACGATCGCGAGACGAAGGCTTAACAAGGAATTCACTCTGGACAAATGTACTAAGTAGATAGATCGATAGAAAATACTTTATTGCACACCTTAACCTAGGTATTACAATAAAACGAAAAACAAAACTTAGATTAATACTGCAATGGACAGCCTTATCGCTAATCAGCGATCTCTTCCAAACAACCTTGAACGGAATGGACTTCAAGGTATAATACAAGTATAGGTGAAAAGGGTTTTATGCATTAAAATTAAAATTGCTTAAAAAAAACATTATCATTACTAAAAAAACAATTTTCTTTACAAACGAATGTCAAGTCCAAAAAAAATTAAAATTTCTGTTTCGTAAGAAATAAACCACAAAAAAATTTTCAACTCTTCAAGTTGTGGCTTACGGGCTTAATTATGCTGACTTATTTTTTTTTAGTAAAAGTGCCAGCCCTAATAAGAAAGTCGCATAAGTAGTGGGTAGTGAAGTCCCGATCTTAGTGGTCACTGTAAACACGAAAATTGATTTTGAAAGAATAAGTTATGAGCCCTTAAATTGGCAGTGTGGTAACCAGTTCAGGGAAATATTTATCCCAAAAAACATTATTTTATTGAGACCAAATGTAATAAAATAAGCATCGGTCACTTTACGGTTAAGACTGTAGTTATATAATTATTATAAAAACTTAATATAATTAATTTTCAAAATAAAATACCAGAATAGATTAGTAGTGAAACATCATTCGTTAGAAATGTGAAAAAAAGTTGTAAAATTAGGCGCACATGAAGCTTTAGGAGGGTTAAGACCTTGTAATGAAGCGCTCGTGGCTAGGCTTGCTTAGTCAATCTTCACGGATTATCTAAGTTAAACGACGTTCTGCGCGGTCGCTATTTGGATGGGTGACCGTTACATATAAATCTGAGCGCTTCCGTGCTTCGGAGGGCACGTTAAACTGTCCCGGCTCTAGCAGTAGTTAAGCCATGAGGCCTTAAGACAGCCTAAAAACACCGTCACCAGAGTTGGCCACTAACTCATAGGAGCTTGCTTGGCCTTGTAATTTTAATTTTGGAACTTGCATACAACCTTTTTTGAATGTCGCCGCGAAGGAAAGAGTTTGATTAAAACATGCTCCAATTTCAAAACAAAATCGAATCCGAACGGTCCCGACGATTCGTAATTTAAATAGCGGCCAGTAATTTCACGACGATAATTCATACGAAATTTGAAAAAAATAATCACTGAGGTGGTCTTGGCGTGAATTTAAGGCGGGGCCGTGGTCTGATATTGAATCGAATGCACGATTTTGGTCACGATCTACCGATTTTTGATAAAATTATTATCTTCCATGACCCTTGGCTGTTACCTAATTAAGTAATTGCAGTAAATACCATGTAGGTGTTTAGAATATTATTTCTTGACCTTAAGATATAGGTAGGCGACCTTAATATTGAATAATCTTCTTCTAAATCATCAATATATATAAAACTCTTTTGAAGCTGACATAGAATCAACGCACAGCCTAAACCATAAGTCCTAGAGGTATGAAATTTGGAGGGTAGTATCCTTATATAGTGTAGGGGTGCACTAAGAAAGTAATTTTGAAACGTCACACTCTAAAGGGTAGAACGCGAGCAACGCCGCGGGCGACGGCTAGTATTATATAGAACTCTTTTGAAGCTGACTGACAATCAACATATAAGTCCTAGAGGTATGAAATTTGGAGGGTAGTATCCTTATATAGTGTAAGAGTGCACTAAGAAACGAATTTTAAAGAGTCTAAAGAGTCTAAAATTAGGATTCATGATTTTAACCAAATAATGCGTATGCTAACACGCCAGCAGAGCCGCGGGCGACGTCTAGTATTGTATAATTTGTTAAAATGTTTTTAATGAATTCAAAAAAGTATTACGAACAGTTTACGAACAATTTTTCACGACAATGGCTGTAATTTTTCCAATTAGAATATCCATGTCACTTCCAACGTGACTCACTGTGAACTAATTAAGGTAGATCATTGTCGCCTCGTCATCATAAACATGCATCATCAGATCCATCACGCGGAACAATCGGGAGCTGGGAGCTGATTGCTGAGCCGCCTCCGCCATAATACCTCCGTCACTCTTTATCTAAATAAATACATAATAATAAATAATTATTTTTGAAAAGCCGAAGACTGGGCTCAACGGCGCGTCTCGGGAGAGACCTACGTCCAGCAATCAAGTGAAGCAACTATGGCGCCGGTGTAATTACAGGCACATGAGACTTCAGGATCTTTACGTCTCAGAGTGATGGACGCAGTGCATTGCCTTACAGGGAACGTCCTCATTGGACTTGCTCTGTGAGGTAATGCATTGTTATAGGCAGAAGTTACCACTTAACATCAGGTGAGCTATCAGCTTGTTCCGTTGATGATGATAAAATATTCTTGGATATATCACACAACGCTCTCTAGTCCTAAAATATGCAAAGCTTTTACTAATGTAGAGCTAAATATAATTAAACTTAAGCTAAGTTACACGTTTGGTATTCTATCAGTTCGGTCTTTTCGCAGTGGATTGAAGAAAACTCTTTGAGTCATGCGACGTTAAAAGTAGTTGTTCCTTACCTCAGAAGATATTACGAAAGACTTAAGTGAAGCCTTAATACAACAAATCTACTGTATAATCTGTGGCGCAGTGATACTCATTAAAAAATACCATCGCAAATCAACGGGCGGACGATAACTTTCGCTAAGTTATGACTCGGTCCACCAATTATAATGAGAACAATCATATCGTTAGCGAACAATTGGTGATGAATGGGGATTTGTCTAGGGATTTAAACTACTTTTAACTCTGAATGTTTTATGGATATTCTGATATGCTAATGAGCAGAGACGTGGGGAGACTTGCCCAGCTGTGGGACGAGATAGGTTAGAGTAAAAAATGCTTGGTAACTTTTAGATGGGCAGGTTATGTCACTAGAGGCGGAGACTCTTGCCCAGCAGTGGGACGAGATAGGAAAAAAATGCTTGATAACTTTTAGATGGGTAGGTTATGTCACTAGAGGCGGAGACTCTTGCCCAGCAGTGGGACGAGATAGGAAAAAAATGCTTGATAACTTTTAGATGGGTAGGTTATGTCACTAGAGGCGGAGACTCTTGCCCAGCAGTGGGACGAGATAGGAAAAAAATGCTTGATAACTTTCAGGTGGGCAGGTTTATGTTATTAGAGGATTTCTAATTTTTTTGTGCGAGTTTTATGAAGACACAGAACAAAAAATATCATTTCATGTTTGTCTTCCGGGTTCAATTCCCACTCAAGGTGCATTTTTGTGCATGCAGCATGCATAAAAAAATACATAATACATAAAAATACAAAAAAAATACAAAAATACACAATAACTTTAATTCACTAAATATCGAGCCTAGAAATGACAATGTGGTATATATCACAGTACAATGTGTACAGTCTAAATCAAAAATTCCGCGTCATTTATAAAATCTTGAGTGTAAGTTGTGGAAACCATGAATGCAAACTGAGTAGTAAAATAAACTGAGTTTGGTAGACAATTTAGTTCTCGAGCTTAGAAATTACATTGTATGATGTACAAATACAGTCGAGTACAAATACTAGAGTGTATTGTATATTACTGAGTTCTTGATGCAGTATTTTGTGACTATGGATACAAAACCCAGGTGCATAAGTACTATAATGTAATATATCTTTTCAAAATGCCTGACGCATCTCATGCGCCATATTTTATTTTCGCTCGTGTAGATAACTAAATACTAAATCATGCGTTACATTGAATAAGCATTACACGTGATAAGTGGTGACCATTTCCCATTAAAATAGTCAAATAAATGCAACACGTTCACTCATCAACTCGATAACTATCAATATCGCAAGCAAACAGTATCGAGTCTGTGTTACAAAGTGTCGTCGATAATCGAATCGCAAATCGAGGATCGAGTTCGAGTGTGTTAATATGAAGCCACATGCGATTACTCATTGCACAGGAGCGAGCGAGAGAGCCTTTTTTCACCACAGAAAAGAAAAATTACGGTGTTATTAGAAGACGGTAACCGCTTACCATCAGGTGGGCCGTATGCTAGTTTATACTAGGTATTTATTAAGTAAACAAAAATATGTAAAAAACTAGATTGAAATTTTTTATACTTACCGTAAATTACCTTAATTCAACTTTAGACTATATTTTCAAATAAAAAACTCAGACTCAGTACAACACTATACATTGAAATTTCAACAAATTAGCAATTAATACCAGCCCTAATAAATAAGGCTTCACACACGGCACGATAACATCGTACGACATCGCATGTCGTCGGGTATGCGCCAGTACTTTATATGAATATCGTGTTACGATTTATGCGCGTGCATCTTGTGTTCTATCGAGAAGTAATGTTTGTGCAATGGGGTTGTTCCCAAGGGAGCTTTAGTTGTTGTCAAAAACTGATTCCGAAAGTTCAGAGTTTCGAAAACTCCCGTCAAAAATGTCATTAGCCATCTCTACAGCAGTAAGACACACACGCACATTAACCTACTTCCTACTAATATTATAAACGCAAAAATTTTTAAGGATTTATGCATGAATGGGTGTTTGTTACTCTTTCACGCAAACACTACTGATCTGATTTGGATGAAACTTGGAATATACAGTAAAGTTTACTTAAATAATAAACTAGATAAATAAATATCCTAGGACATTACACACAACGCCTTCTAGTCCCAAACTAAGTAATTGTACTATGGGAACTAGATTATAAAGATACTTAATATTATATACTTTTTTGTAAGTACATACTCAGCACTTTGCCACGCACAAATGTTTGTACTTACTCGAAGTTAATAAAATAGAGACGGCAATAAGAGCGCTTGGGATCAAGCCTCACGTATGCTTATTTAAATGATTTCTGTCAATCGTCAAGTCGTATTTCAAATGTGCACTACTGGACTGGTAGAGTGGGTTATTACTGGATCCTGCTCCTAATGGATTCCTAAATTTCCATAATTGCAACCTTCTATAAGCATCTTCTGATACATCTGCCAGTGCTTTTATCAATCATCAAATATATAAAACTCTTTTGAAGCTGACTTAGAATCAACGCACAGCCTAAACTATAAGTCCTAGAGGTATGAAATTTGGAGGGTAGTATCCTTATATAGTGTAGGGGTGCACTAAGAAGGAATTTTGAAACGTCACACTGGAACGCGAGCAACGCCGCGGGCGTTGGCTAGTTACCAATAAATAATAAATAAATAAAATAAATATTCTTCGACATTACACAAGTCCCAAACTAAGTTTTGTTTATGCATACCTATGTATCACACAGACATAGAACAAAGTTTGTGCACAAATGTTTGTTCTCGCCCACGACCCACAGCACGGAAGGCAGACCTATGCTGTCAAGGCCTGTAAATGTGACAATTGTAAGCGTATAGCGTTTCATTTTGACAGTTTGAGCTTGCATTGACATATTACGCGGTGACTATCAGATCGGTACGTAATTACCCTTCAGGATCTAAACCAACCCATCACCACGGCACGACACAGCATCGTAAACCGTCACGTTGTCGTATCGTGCCACGACACGTAGTTGGCTCGAGTCAAAGCGTAGTGCAGTTTGGCAGTTGGCAGTTGAAAAAACCCTCGTATTGCCTTTAACATAAATTAGTGATTACAGCCCATGTTTGAAGCCAGGAGCCGACACGGTGCGGCGCCATACCGTGCCTGGTTCAATGCATGGCGACCCCGTAATATGCCTGTTATTGAACCAGCACCTCTATCCTAAATTTATATCGATACAAGCATTATTCTACTTTTACTTTTTGCGTTTAGGCAAGCGTAGTGTAGGACGCCCTCCGGCTAGGTGGGGTGACGATCTGAGACATGTAGCTGGCAAACACTGGATGAGAAGAGCCGAAGACCGGGCTCAGTGGCGCGTCTTGGGAGAGACCTACGTCCAGCAGTGGACCAATATAGGTTGATGATGATGATGATGATGATTATTCTACTTTTGAGAAAACATTCTGACAAGTAACTCACTACCGTATTTTGAACTAAACGGAATAAGTTCCAGTGCAATGAAATAAAAAAGTGTCACCCAGCCCAGCACACCACAAACTAATCTAGTCACACATTCAAAACCGAAGGGCCGCAGTAACACAAATCGCGAACCCGCGGGTCGCACTCGACCGCAAATATTTTGCATTCTATAACAGTAATAACCAGAAGCGATTGCTTCCTCTATAAATCTACGCTATTCGGTTCCCATGAGTGGAGTATGTGAACACAATTTGTGTATGGAATTCCGTAAGGACAAATACAGTTTGCAAATGTTGGTGCAACTTGCAAAGAAAGTTCAACTTTTGTGATGAAATTAAGCTATCTGTGGATCGGGTTTTAATTTATTTTGCAGAATTAATTGACTACATTTTATTTTATTTATCAAGTTTTAGCTACAAAATAATGCTTAATATCAACAGATGACTAGGAATTTTTTATTTTGACTGTATACAGTAAGCAGTAATTTTACTACCTTTTCTTTGTAGTTTTTTTTATACTACTAGCCCCGCGTCCATCAACTTGAGGCAAACAGGTGTTAAGCGTCATGTGCCTGTAATTACACCGGCGACCACACTCTTCAACCCGAAACACAGCAACGCTGCTTGGCGGCAGAAAAAGGCATGGTGGTAGTACTTCCCCGGACGAGTCCTTCACAAAGAGCCCTACTAAAAAAAAACACAGATACAACAGAGAGAAATGAAAGCAAGTCGGACAGGAAGGAGCAGAACAGAGTAAGTACTACTCTTCGTGTTTAGTGTGTTCTATTTTTACTCTACCTTATTTGTCACAAATAAATGTCTCATATTCTTTATTCAAATTTTTATGATTGAGTTGTTTTTTTTATTAAAATATGAAACGAAAACGTTTCTCTCAAGTTTGGAAAAATCTGTCATCATTTTCTATGTGATTTTTTTCCTAACAAATAACAAACAACTTGACGTTATTGACTGTGTTTTTCCTCCTATTTTATCTATGGCACCTGTCTGTCATTTCGACGAACAATGTTGCTATTAAATAATTAAAACCACTTGATATTGGCTAGCTTGCCTGTCAAAGTGACGGACAGAACCTATAGAATGAAAAAGTTGATCTACCTGACATTAGCAATTAGAGAAAAATCTTGAAGTATAAACATGACGTACACGTTCGCACGAATAAAATCGCAAGCGTATCGTAAGCGTGTTCGGGATACACTGCGTGGTGACACTGCAACGTTCAGCAGATGAGCTGTCTATGACGCGCATTGTGGCTGGAACATGCTCGGTTTACGTTACAGAGGCATTGTCATTCCTAACACTACAGCAATAATAATTACGTGTTATCGTTAACACGATCTGAGATTGATAAAACAAATGACAAACGGAAGCATTAGACATTATTGTGCATTGACTATTGAGTTCCCGTGACTGTTCGCAATCTCTTACAAGCATACAAATATCTCTCTCTATCTGTTTATGAATGTATGATATTGTAGGTTTTTATCACATTGATTTTCTTTTCATTTTACTAACGCATACCACTCAAGAATACCATTAAACTTTTCCTAATAGATCGATGGTATCATTATATGAATATACTTAAATATAAATAAATATATATGGACATTTTCACCCAGCGCCCTCTAGTCCAAACTAAGCAGAGCTTATACTTCTTCACTTTTTATACATAGTTTGAATACTCTTAATGGTAGTTTTAGTATCAATACATTGTGAAGAGTACGACTAAGTAGTTCTTGGACTTCCATGGTTAAAGAGATCCACATAGCATTAAAAGTCAAGCCATCAACCCGCGGTTTCACTTGCTTGGACAACGTGCTTTTTTGCTAGAGACCAAAATCTTACTTTTTTTTTAAATAAAAGTATGTACTATATTTTTGACAAAATTTTAGCTTATTCCTAACAAATAACCAAGTCTATATGTATGCTTGGTTATTTGTTAGGAATAAGCTGTTATCGTGGTGTTGTGTGGTATATCTAAACTGGAATACTTTTTTCTCACGGACTACTAAGAATTCCTGCGTCCATAGCCGCGATAATCTTATGATAATTGTGATTTTATTCTATAAAATATGTCTGATTTAACAAGTCCTGCCATCACCGTGCAAGGCTACAATAACCACTTTCTTGGTTGAAGCACATAAAAGAGCACGCTGTATAATAACAAACAAACAGATATTTCATTGCATTTATATACGTAGGATTACCATAATGGTATGTGGCAGCACTTTGTTTCTGCGGAACGGTATTATCGACACATTGAAGGTACTAATCTGTAATATTGCTTTCTTTGGGTGTGGTTCAAGTTATAAGCATTCATTGGATAGACACAGCTCAGTCCTAGCTTTGCCTTTCGCGCTGTGGGTCATGGTTTGATCCCCGCTGAGAAAAACAAAATTTGTTTGTGGCAATCATATTTATTTAATAACTAGCACGGGATTAACCAATTACACTAATTAATTAAAGACAGTCAAATTAGGTACACATAAGTCATTAGATAATAATAATACAATAAAATTCATTAAATTAATTAATAAAAATAAAATTTATAACTTAGTCGATAAAATAAAATACACAGACTGGGTATGGGTGTTACTGTGCTATGTATTATACATAAAGTATACAAGGTATATCATAGGTTTTCATAACTAAATGATGGCTCTTAAAAGATGTTAAAGACTTAGAAAAAAACATTTTTGAAAAAGGGTAATGCATCGTAGGTTTTTTTGAATGTCTTATTTCAGGTTTTTAAAAAGAAGGTTTTTTAAAATAACACGTGCATTTGATTTAGCGCAAAAGCGCACTTAATAATATCTCGATTCGATAGGAATGAATGCATTTCACCAATGTTGTGAAGACAGAGATCAATAATATATGCAATCTAAATTAGATTGTCGTGGCTAAGCATGCTCCACCTTACGCTGCATCTACAATTACCACGAGGTATGCTGACAGCCAAATGCTTAGCAATAGATCATAAAAAAAAATGTGTTGTGAATGTGCCTAAGTCAAAAGCTTGTGACTCACACCAACATCCACCCGCAAAGATGAATGGGATACATTTAGGAATGTGTTTTTCTCACATGCCCGCGTCAGAGTCAGCGCTTGCGCAAAAACCGACTCCCAATTAAAAAGATATATAGCCCCATTACTCGATCGGAGGCCTCCTACTCGCCTATCTGGGATCATTTAATTCATATCTCACGTAGCTTTTATCCGTGATAGCAGATACAGAAGTCACCATGCGATGGTTCTACGAAATGCAATTAGACATGGCGGAAAAAAGGTTGGCAGTAAATAGGCTAATTAGAAATACAGTTGATAGGTTGCATCCGGAAATAAACGAAAAAGTTTTGACAGATATTTTTTAGTCTGTTTTTTATTAGTAACAAAATTCATATTTAGAAAAAACATTTGAAGTCCTGTTACCTATATAGGTAACCTATTTAAATGAGACCACTCCGTACGCTTACAGGGTCACAGCCGACTGATTTGTTGGACAAAACTGACGAATTTCGTTTGATAAGCAGACTGAATCTTCGTCAAAAATGCACCTGATTTATTTACACCTGCACCCTTGTATATTTGTAGGAAGTGGACTGACTTACGTGGTTTTAGTAGTTAATAGTAAGTTCGTAGAGTTCGTTGCAAATAAACTAGATCTTAAGGAAATGTTCTAAAATCCAATTTATATCAAAACATTCCTCAAGAAAATTCCTCAACTTTGTCCCATTTCGTAAGAGAAATGATTAATTTATTTTCCGCTCGTAAGCTTAATAACATATTTTACAATAATCCGACGTCCAGATCCAAAACATCATTAGAACTCGAACATTTTTCTCCACGGCCATATTTTTCTATTGATAGTCAAATATAACACCATAGAGTAATGATAATAGTTGGAGGATTAGGTATGAACAAGCAGAAGTATGATCTATGTTGCCAAAACGTGAAAACTGACATTTGGATCGGAGCCCCGAGTCTGTGCATTTGTTTTGACTTATAGCACACGCAAAAGCATTTGCAAAGCGAGATTTTGTTGAGAATTACACAATTCCCGAATCTCCCACTAGAGGCGCTTATCCGGTTTTCATACAAAATATCTCGCTTTGCGAATGCTTTTGCGTGTGCTATAAGTCAAAACTAATGCACAGACTCGAGTCTCTGTTCACAAGTTAAAAGTCGCTCAGCAAGCTAGACACTCAAAGACACTCTGAGCATAGCTCTCTCCATGAGAGCTATGCTCAGAGTGTCTTTGAAGGACAGAATCCGAAATGAGGGTTTTTCCACCAAGAACTTAGGTGGTCGACATAGCTCAGAGGATTAGCAATCTGAAGTGTCAGTGGGCCTGTTTGCCGTAGAACCGACAATCGTTGAAGCAAACGAATACTTGAATGGAGACCGTGTTTAGGCAAGCGTAGTGTAGGACGCCCTCCGGCTAGGTGAGAAAGAGCATCCCTATTTGGCGGATTTCAAACACATCCTTAGCAACGTAACTTAGCTTAGGTTTAGTAGAAAAGCACCCTTATTGCCTTTTCTATAGATTTTGAGATAGAATGATTTAGATTTTTTCTACCACTTATTTCTCGCTATCGCAATGCTGTTGAGTGGGTGGTCGTCCTCCGCTTCGCCTTCCGATCGTGTACGTTATTACTCTGTTCTTGTAGAACCAATAAATAATACATAGCTGCAGAGCACGCAACACAGTAATAAATAACACGACGAAAATAACCGATAACCATCTATTTTTACGATTATTTAATTGATGTCATTAACGTCTTCGTATTGATTACAATTTATGGGTTGAAACGTTTTTGTAAAAAGGGCAATTCCTTTAAAAAATCTAGTTAAATATCGTTGAGATTTTGTATGACTAAAAAGCTTGGACGAATTAACCGACGAAGTCATAAAATAGCAGTCAAATTAGTGAAATCCTAACAAAATTTCATTGATTTTTTTCAATGAGAATTATCCCTCTGATTTAGAATGTAAGTTGGCGCCTGCGGCTTGGTGCGTTGTTGCTTTAAGACTGTTTTAAACCCGATAAAAAAACTTACGCACCTACGTATTTCTCATAATGGATTATGTTCGACTTAATTCTCATAATTATAAAGTTCAATTTAATTTGTTTAATAAACTCTGCTACAATTTAGCTAGTGGAGATAACTAACGAGGTATTACAAACTCTCCAGCCGTACCTTTACAAACGTCTGTTGGACTCCCTTATGGTATCAGAACCCGACAAATTGTTCCCTTTTAGGGATGGTAGGTTTATAGTTCAGCTGGAAATTAACGACTTTTTGTTCGGCTTTTTACAGAAAATCGGCTTGATCGAAATATAGTAACTTAAAAAAAAATCAAACACCACGTCATCACTAACACAAGCAAAATGATGTGGTAAAAGGTTTATTGTCAAAAAGTACTACATCACCATAAAAATTAGCTTTTCATACTATTTTGTATAGTAGGTTTATTATTCTTACAAGAGCAAGAAATCAATAGAGTCAACACTATAAAAACGTCTTTCGTTTTGTACTTCATGTGCTACAATTAAAGTGAGTGGATTACGACGAACTTGTTTTATTCCATAGTACTCACTCGTATCTCAATTTTTTACTATTTTCACGAGAGACCAGACTTACCACATCATTTTGATTAGCATTAGGATGTTAATGAGTTTGTCTATTTTTGAAACCATCCGTCTTTTTGTAGAACCATCCGACTATTGTCCGGCCAAACTGTTTCCTGTCCCATCCTACATCCATTCAATGTTTGTATGGACCCAGCAATTATTGGATCCTTCCTTAGGTATTCGTTTAATGAACATTGTTTTCTATTTAAGCCTGAATAGATTCACAGTGATTCCTTGTTTGCTGATTTTATAACGAGTCGCTTTGTCGGCTGATTGCATTGCGATTGCATTGCTGTAATACGCTAATGGTTTATGTCACTTCCGGTCATGAATACAGTCACGTTTTTGATCATATCCGTGGCACCGGTTGATAAGCAAAAGGTGCGGGTTTGATTCCAACGACAATACAAATTGTTGCATATTCTGTAAATTATTTTATCTCTAGTCAAGTAGACATTCTCATAAAAAAATATTTTACAAAAAACGTTTGAAACGATATATTATATTTGAAAAAATAATTTAACTTTTTTTATTTACGTCATTTGGACAGTTGCACAAAAACTAAATTGAAGAATTGTAAAACAAAAAGAGTAGATACATATTTAACTAAACGTTCAATACTAGCCGTCGCCCGCGGCGTTGCTCGTGTTCTACCCTTTAGAGTGTGACGTTTCAAAATTCCTTTCTTAGTGCACCCCTACACTATATAAGGATACTACCCTCCAAATTTCATACCTCTAGGACTTATAGTTTAGGCTGTGCGATGATTCTCTGTCAGCTTCAAAAGAGTTTTATATATTTATAAGAAGATAGAAGAGATACAAAGTTTGGATTAAAATATTATTTGTTTAGTTTAAGCAGACACTGTAAACATTATAGACTCAAGCTGCTACTGTAAGTACTACCACAAAGTATATTTTTACTGCAGTCATAACTTTCTATAAAAATATGGATGAGGAAAACTCATTTATTGTTCAAGACAAAGATAATAATATGACCATAATTGCACACTGGTCAACAGCAACATTTACACGATACCGAGCTCGAACAAAAATATCGGTCACGGGTAAAATCATCCCAGTAATACATGTATTAGCTCTACGCCGATATCGTGTAGATGTCGTGTCGGTGGTAATGTGAAAAATAAATAAAATAAATTAATAAATATTCACGGACACTTAACACAACGCCTTCTAGTCCCAAACTAAGCAAAGCTTGTACGATGGAAACTAGATGGCTGATAGAATACATACATACACATTTTTTTTGTAAATACATACTTATAATACATAGAAATACCCAGACACAGAACAAATATCTATGTTTATAACACACAAATGTTTGTTCTCGGTGGGGATCGAACCCACGACTCACAGCACGGAAGGCAGAGCTACTACCGACTGAGCCATGACGCCTGTCAATAAAAATGACCCTACTTTTAATAAATGCAATCACAATTGAAGTCAATACTCGTGACATAAAGTCAATTTTAACCACGTTTTATATTATTACCCACTGACATTAATAGTGTATTGGTTTGTTTAAAAATTATTAAAACTACAGATTGTCCCATTTAGTGGTTAAATATGATTATTGAAAGAAGTGAGGTAAAAATAATTTTTGATGTGATAAAATGTGTATTGAATAATCGTTAATTTCATTAAATTTTTTTATGTTACAGTAAAACCGTTTTATAGCAAAGTATTCTTGCACTTTTTAATTTTATTTATTTAAGTATTAATGAATATCATAAAAAGGTTTTAACACATCTTGTATAAAACCTACTTGGGGATACCAAGACTTGTGTTGGTAGTTTACCAGTCAATCTAAAGAAAATATAATTATTGACTTTTAGTTTTGCTAAACCCAAAAATAAAATAATAATAATTCATAGTTCGTCAATTGAATTTGAATAATTTACGATATAGTTTATCAAAATACATTAGAAACTACAAACCTATAAAACTAATTTCTTGCATAAATTGAGCTAAGCGGTTAAAACCTGCCATTTGTTCCAAAGTTAGATCTGGGCGTATTCTTCTAGGAAACAAACGGGCAACTTTTAGTTCCATGATAAGAACTCATAACATTATGTTTACACGCTCCGCAAAATTGCATTAACTATAATGTTGCTAAACCCGTTTTTTTTTAATTCTCATATTTTGGAAGGACTTTGAACCCCGTTTGTTGGATGGCTAGTTTCTTGCGTTACCTTACAGTACGGTTTGTGGATCTAGGAAAGCTAGCGGTTTTGATGCATATGGAGCTTTTTTGAACTCTAACTTGTAGTGCACACGTTCATGGCATTGCAGGTAGGAAATTAAATTAAATAACTATAATACCATATTTTCGTCATTGTTACTAACCTTTTTCTGAGTTTCGGTCTGAAAATTTATATTATATCAGAAAGAAGGTAAATAAGTACAACTTTTTTAATTGATCTTTATCAATTTTTGTTTATCAAAATTGCATGTCTGTCTCGTCTGAAGGCACCTAACTGTTGAATTGCACCGTCTAGCGGCGGCTGATGGTATCTTCAATGGGTATGTCCTGGACGTAGACTCCTATTGGGCAGAGATCAGTATGCATCAATGCACCTACTCCGAGTTCTCGAACGAAAACTGGCTTGGTTGAAGAACTCGATATATTGGATCCATTTTTTTGTCTCGTCTTTTCATAAATAAATTTAAATAATTAATTTTATCAATTAGGTTCTATATCTGCGCCGCATCTACTCGTAAGTTTAGCTTTTAGCTTAAATCTATATTTTACACAATAATTAAACCTTTTGAATGAATGATAATAACCAAATGAGACAAACGTATTACCAAAACCATAATATTGTGGAATATTATGACTATTTTTTGTATTTTTCAGTTGTAAATAACGCCAAAACACCAAAGCAATCGTTTCCAGATGAAGCACAAGTTAAAAAAGTTAGAAGGCGTAATTTCTGTCTTCCCGAATCTATCTTTAATTTTAAATAGACCTTCGCCCGGTCGTGATATTACTGTTTTTAAACGTTTTATGATAGTTGCGAGTTACTATCGAGTTCTTACAGTAACCCTAGTGTCTTCAGTCATTGGACGATGGCGAAAAGACCACTGATATGTTTATGCGCCAGTCAGCTCGTATTTAAGGCCCGTGTTGTTCCTCTATCTCGATGATGTTACTCTTAGTTTAGGCTGGAATTTTGAAGTTTGTCGCAATTCAATTGCGCAGGCGCATCTAGCTTCCTTTCGAGATGAACAAATCGTAGGGTTTACAGCTATAGTTTGTATTGTTTCATCTAAAATCTAGACTTTATCTAGATTCAAACTTACCTGCTAATAGTGCTTAGTTTGTAATATAACCTGCCTACTGCTGATATGCGATGAAATTAGCAGGTTTCAGACATTTAACCTCAAAAGAAAAATCCATGTTACTGTGGTATAAAACTTTGACCAAATTATAGCTTGTTAACTAAGTTGTTAACTATATGTAAGTGATGTTCTGTGCGGCTACTATTTGGATGGTGACCGCTAGTGGCATTTACATCTGAGCGCTTCCATGCTTCGGAGGGCACGTTAAACTGTCGGTCCCGGCTCTAGCAATCGTTAAGCCACGACGGAGGCCTTAAGGCGGCCTAAAAACTCAGCAACCAGAGTCAACCACTAACTCATACGAGCTTGCTTGCCGCAGGTGACCGCTTACCATCACGTAAGCCGTATGCCTGGCTGTTTGTCTACTACTAACATCGAAAGAGACATTAGAAACGAATGAGATATAAATCGATAAGACCTATCAATAAATAACTCGATGTCATCAATCGATTGTAAATAAAGCGATTAGTATTATCAAGCGTGGTAAAAGCGGCTTTTTAGTATTTCACAAGCTTAGAACACCCACGCAAAAAAAAATGCACTTCACATTTTAACACTTCAAATACATTTCCTAAATAAATAACCGTAATACAACGTTATAAACGGTTTATAACTATTTATACAGTGATTTTAGCACTCATAAATTGTATGATTTAATACTAGCTGTGCCCGCGACTTCGTCCGCGTGAAATAGTATCTAGCATCTTCAATTATTAAGGCTAATTATCCCCACGCGGCATTTTACAATTTTTACAAACTTTGAATGTCATATTTATTTATATCAAACCAACGGCCTAAAAAATAAGTTTCAAGCTTCTAGCTCTAAAAATGACGATACTTCCATACAACTTTCGCCCCCCCCTTTCAACCCCTTACAACCCTTTTTTCGCATTAAAAAGTAGCCTACGTCCTTTCTTAGGCTCTAGACTATCTGTGTACCAAATTTCATTCAAATCGGTTCAGTAGTTTTGACGTGAAAGCGAGACAGACAGACAGAGCTACTTTCAAATAATATTAGAATGGAAGTATGGATTACATCGGCTTATCTATGGTTTTAATTCAATTTATGGCCAAAACCTGCTGATCTCAATCTGAATGGTTTCATTGGACGAAATTAAAAAGGTTGGGGAAGGGTTAAAACTGTTTCTTGGTAAGGGGTTCCGTAATAAAGCTTATTTTATTACAAAACAATGAAAGTCACAAAATAAACTATATTTGAATATACAAGCTTTTTTGGCTTATCTTTCCATAATTTAGTTTTTTTGGGAATCGAAAACTGCTAGACGACTATTATTATTTTTTAATATCAAGGCAAACGCTTATATAAAAGAAAATTAAAAAAAAAACATTGGTAGTAACTTAAACTATTTTTTCAATCAATTTGGAAATAAAATTGTTTCTAATCAATTATTTATTGATTTTCTTTTTTTTTAATAGTAGAAGTCAAGTCGTTGACCCCTCGCAATACGGGCTTATAAAAGGAACTCTAAATTAACGGTAAGACATTATTAAATGTTATGATTTGTAATATTTTTATATCTCACGTTCAATTGATAAAGTTAATCCGTTACGGAATCTGGAAGTATTAATTTATGGTTGTAATATAATATAAATCTGCTTGGATATTAATACTTCCACACCAAATCGAATTTTAAAGTTCTAGATTTTTTAAATTAAATCACAAGGATCTCTTTAATATACGATACTAGCCGTCGCCCGCGGCGTTGCTCGCGTTCTAGACCTCTTAGAGTGCGACTTTTCAAAATTCCTTTCTTAGTGCACCTCTGCACTATATTATATAAGGATCCTACCCTCCAAATTTCATACCTCTAGGACTTATAGTTTAGGTTGTGCGTTGATTATCAGTCACCTTCAAAAGTATTTTATATTATTTAGATGATACGTTTTAGAAAACAAGGAAAAACCCATCGGCTTTTTATTTTTGAACTCGATACTATTTTCACGCCTAATTACATAGAAATATGCGATGAATCAGCCAATAAGAATAGTGTCACGAGAAAGTTAAATTTCCGTTCACTCTACTAGTAGTGCCAAGCGGTAGTGCCGAAAAAAATAAAGGGAAATTCATGAACCCAAATTCACTGAAAAAAACAACATTTTTTTGCGTAAAATGTATAAATCATAAAATAGTCTATCGTTTTCTTATTCGTATTACATATTAAAATTTGTTTAATATTTATTTGATTTTTACTTCGATCGCATAGGTATAAGTAAAATATAGTATTTGTCGTAATTTTATTAGTAAATAAATGCTTTAACTCCCAGTTTGTCAGTTGTCACAAAAACGACCACATCAAAATGAGTCTAAAGTATCGAATAAAACCTCCATCAAATACTCTTCATGATCAAATAAATACTCTTTTCGCTTCATTGTGAGTTAAAAGGTAACATTCGCTTTCTAAAATGTAGCAACCGTCATATTACGGACGGAAAACCCACTATTTGGATGGAGGACCGCTGGCGGCATTTACATCCGATCGCTTCCATTTTTCCGAGAGCACGATAAACTGTCGGTCCCAGCTCTAGTAGTCGTTAAGCCACGACGGAGGCCTTAAGGCGGCCTAAAAACTCCGTCACCAGAATTGGCCACTAATACGAACTTACTTATTCTGGAACAAGTTACCCCCGCTATATTAACAGCTATCATGGTGGTCATGGCGTAAGAAACTAAGGTTTAAGTTAGCTTAAGAAAAACATCTTCAATCAATCTAGCAGAAAGGGGCTAAGCAATTAATAATGCCTTACGAAGCCACACACAAGCAGACGCCGGTGTGCTAAATGAACTAATAGAGGAGGACATCGCTGGAATAAGCTTACTACATATCAAAGTACATATATGTAATGTCACGAAACTTTGAACATTTATATTCTGGGTTATTTAATCTTAGAAGGAATATCAAATAAATTTATCACTTCTTTATCTTTGCTTTATTCAGAGTCTTATCGCATTTTGATTTTAGCAAACTGAAACAAGAAAAAATAGTTATGACATACGTAGTACCGATAAAACCAAAGTTCTTTGCTCACAAATTATATTTGTCTATCGAGTTTCTACGATATGAGATAACCCTACTGGTGACGCTACGTAGTAGAGACCAAAATACACTTTACTGTAAAGCTCATTATATGTAAAAAAAATAAACTAAATGAAACCAGGCGGCCGCGTTGTACAAAAAGTACGACGCAGCCGCCCGAGGAAGCGCTGGCTCGACGACTTGGACTCCTTCGACAGGGAATTGATGGAATTAGCCAACGATCAAGTAGAGTGAAAAACGAGGGAGACCGTTACCCAGATGTGGGACAGTAATAGGCTCGTTAAAAAAACTTTCATATAAAGTCCAACAAGGCCGTCCAGCTCCTGCACCTAGAATTAATACTTAATGCATTACATTGGAATTGAATCGACTATTTCGCACCGCGTCACACGGCTGCGCAAAAACGGATGCAGTTTATTATCCGGATAGTTTAAAGAAGTGTATTTTCACGGTGCCATTGGTGAAGGATCGTGACTATGTTAAACTGGTTAGTTCCGGTTATGCGGCTTACTTCTTTAAAAAAAAAACTTGTCAGCTCAAACGCAGCTGAATGCATTATCCTACTAATAATATAAACGCGAAAGTTTATAAGGATGTAAAGTTGTAAGCGTGGATGCCCTCATGAGCGGGTCATCTTAAGCGCAAAACATCAAAGTAGTATTAAGAGCTAAAACACTTACTGTCTTATTCCAGAACGGGGACTAAAGAAAGTCACGGTTTAAGCGTCAAGGTTTATACAACCCGGACGAATTAAGCGGTGTAGCGGGGGAAGTATCGAGTTCCGAGCCAGGTGTCATGTTAATTCGTCCGGGTTGTATAAACCTTGACGTTTATACCGTGACTTTATTTAGTCCCTGTTCTGGAATAAGACCGTTATTGTCTGATTAGTGGATTACCTAAATTGCGTAAGGTCTAAGTAGCAAAATGCCTTGAATGTATGTTTTGTTGTATCTTTGTTCCTCTTTCACGCAAAAACTACTGTTGCGATTTGGATGAAACTTGGAATATATATTGTTCGTGACTGCGATTAACACATAGGTTTATTCACAAAGAAAATTACAACTAATACAGTATTTACAATATTTACAATATTTACAAAATACACATGTAACAGTTGAGCCATCTACAAACCGTTGCAAACGATTTATAGATAGCTCAACTGGTCCAAATCAGTACCAATCGGAAGCGTGCCCAAGACACTGGCTGCATTGCCGCGCTGAATAGCAATGCTGATACGCTGGCCTAGATAATCACCAGCCCTCGGGTCACGCGTCGCTTCGACTAGACGCCCTGAAAGAATTTTGAAAACCCGGAGGGCCTCGGTACCCCACGGACCTAGAGTCTCTAACTAATTAACTTAATTACAACTAATATAGTATTTACAATATTTACAAAATACACATGGAACAGTTGATACACATAGGTTACTTTTTATCCCGGAAAAGCAACGGGACGCGAACTCTTCAGAAATGCCTAGAAGATTTCGCATAGCAAATTGCGTTTCGGGCTTAACCACGTTAAGTTGTTAAACATATCGTTAACTTGAATTAATACTGGCAAAGGACGACAGGCAAAATAAGAACAGCTAATGAAGCCCATAAAAATTAAAAAGCCTTTATAAAAAAAATATTTGATGAAAATCTTGGGTTAGAATTATTGCCTGGTCCTGTTCTGGGTTGGTCCCAATGTAGATTACTAAATGGTATGTAAGTATATGCTAAATCATTGCCGTTTCAGTCGATTTGACATTTTGACAGTTGTTAGAGTATCATAAAAAGTTAGAGATGTATTTTTCTAATATCTAACAACTGTAGAACTCTAGGTGGAAGTTTTATGCATTTTTAAGGTTATGAATCATGATAATAATATTTTATGACGTAGGTAGGTATGCAAAAATAGTCCGAAAAACCTACTTAATTTATATCTGGATAAAACATTTTAGTTTACGTTTCCAGAAGCATTTTTTACAGCGAAAATCGTACTGAAATGAGCAAGCTGTTTTGAGTTGTACTTTACAATCTTGTTCTTACAATTAATGTTAACAAAGTAGATGCTTGTACGAATTAATGTTATCCTTTATTTTAATTACTTGTACATTTAAGCGTTTTGGTTCACCGCACAAGATTAGCGATCTTTGCAGATTTTGTAAAAATAAGATGTCAGAAACGAGAAGCATTCCACTTTAGTGCACCAAAAGATGCGCACCTAGAACTTCCGCACCTACGCTATTAAACTTTTGCGCACCAATCGATTTTAAGCTTGGTGCGTAAAAGTGGAATTAATAGAGTTTTAAATATTTAAGGTGTCACTTTTGAGCAACAAGGATAAATTAGCGTGTATAGTGATAGGTCATGAAAGAAAACTTTTTACGAAAATACTGGAATTAAATTTTGATCAATATTGTAGCCAGTAGGAGTACTTATCTAAAAAAACTGAAATCCCCACTAGTAGGGATTTCTCAGTGGGGGTTTCTGGAATATACCTATGATTATGAGTCCTTTCATTCGAAGATACAATTATCTTAGGTAGGTTAATAAGCCTACACGAGAAATTCGTACGTTTAGAGAATCGATATCTATCGATACCTAGCGATACCTATTCGATATATTTTTTTAGTGTCTTAGTAAAATTTTCTTATTTAGTAAATATATACGTACAGAAAATTTTACTACAACACTATTGTTTGGATAACCAAACAATATGTGTCTCGAGTGGTGGACATTTGGATAATATACCCATACCCAAACTTAAAAAAGATTGGGTATGGGTATAAAAAAATGTCCATTGAGGAAACTCGTATTTCCTCACCTCATTGCTAAGAATACCAGCATAAAGACCAGATCATAGTGACAGTTAAATTGGACAACTGCGTCCGTCAGCATAGCTAAGCTGATTTATCGTTTATTTATTCCATATCAAAAATAAACTCTAAACGCTAGGATATAGAGGTTAGTTTTGTTTGTAAAAGTTGAGGTGTCTAAGGGTAATTTAAAAGAAACTGTAACACTGATGTTGATATATTCCACTTGAAAAATATGTGAAGAATTTGAAAATGGCTATAAATTAACTATTAGAACTATAAATAAGTCAGTGGAACTCGTAGAACCACCTTATTTCAATTAGGATCATCTACTTTTCTAACACAGGGTGTAAAAAAACACTATTAAAAACTGAGGGGTTAAAATACCCTAATTTTTTTTAATTTTTTTATTTAACCTATATCATCCCAGTGCTGGGCAAAGGTCTCCCCCATAGACTTCCATAGACCCTAAAATATGAAGAAAAAAAACCAGTCACAAATTAAGTTTAGTTAAAAAAATTCGCTTTTCTATACATTTTTTCTAAGAACATTTTGTATGTAACGCAGATTTTTCTCAATCCAAATATTTCAGAGACACCTTGTATAGAAAATGTCGCAGAATATAATACTAGGTGAATGTTTAGTATTCAGACAGGTGATCCTAAGGTTAGTTGCAATTTTGCAAATGAGCTGCCTAAGTGAATGTTTCTCTAGGTGGCACTTAGTGTACAGTCCATCTAAGGCAAAAATGGCTCTAGTATTTTAACCCTTACACACAGGTGCGTATTTTAGTAAGTACATTTTGCATTAGGACGCTTTGGGCCGCAGTAAATTCATATCGAAACAAAAACGTGTCAAAGTGACAGAAAAGACCATTTTTTTGACACAAATTACTATTTTGAAATAATCAAATGCAATATGCTATTTGTATAAAAGTACACCAATTTCTTCGACAGGGATGCATCCTGTCACCTGTACTATTCAATGCATACGGCGAATACATCATGAGGCTGACATGCAGCGACTGGGTCGGAGGAGTACGTGTTGGAGGAGTAAAACTGACAAACCTCCGATACGCTGATGATACGACTCTCCTCGCTGCCAGCGAAGATGAAATGGTGATGCTTCTGAACAAAATGGAACGAATCAGTAATGATCTTGGCTTATCCATAAATAGATCCAAAACTAAGATCATGGTGATAGATCGTGCAAATAAGCTCAATATCTCTGGTGCACTAAACTTGCAAACTGTGGAGGAATTTATATATCTCGGTGCTAACATCAGCAACAATGGGTCTTGTGAAACCGACGTTCGAAGACGAATCGGAATGGCCAGGAACGCCATGTCTCAGCTTCATAAAACGTGGAAGGACCGTAACATCTCGTTAAGAACAAAGATAAACCTGGTTCGAACGCTGGTTTTTTCTATTTTCCTTTATGGGGCTGAGTCCTGGACGCTAAAAGCCGCAGACCGCAAACGCATAGACGCTTTTGAGATGTGGTGTTGGAGAAAGATGCTCAGGATCCCATGGACAGCTTTTCGAACCAACGTATCCATTCTCCAGCAGCTCAAAATATCATCAAGACTATCGTCGACGTGCCTCAAGCGAATACTTGACTATTTCGGCCACATTGCCAGAAAAGACGGAGATAACCTGGAAAAACTCATGGTTACTGGCAAGAAGGAAGGGAGAAGGTCGCGAGGTTGAAGCCCAATGCGTTGGTCCGATCAGATCCGCACCACACTCGACACATCCGTCTACGATGCCCTACAACTAGCCGGGGATAGAAGCAAATGGCGTACCATCGTCAAGGAGAGGATAATGACTGGAGGTGGTCACGACCCTCAGATATGAGGAATACGATTGGAGGAGGAGGACACCAATTTCTTAGGAGTTGGATAAATAATGTAATAATTCTTCTTCTTCTTCTTATAATGGCCTCTGTTCGTCATTTCGACAGACAATTTGGCCAGTGTCAAGTGATATTATTTGAAATAATATTTAGTATAGTCAAGTCAAATTTAACCTGACTAATTATGGTTTATCACCATTTTCGCTGTCATATCTAATTGACTCACACATACTAGAAAATAAATAAAAGAACCGTAAACTCACAAAAAATCTTTTTTAAGTGTCAATAATTTTCGAAAGTTAACTAAAAATTAGGTTTATATATTTTATACTCACAAAGATGCGTATCTAAGTGAGTTGCGATCGTTTACGATTCTTTCATAAATCGATTCCCATCGGCATTCGGCAGATATCGATTTTTTATCGATACCTGCTTTATCGTATACCACTGCACTATCGGGATAGCACGAGTTCGAACGTTTCTGTATAGATCTTCATTGGGACATCTACATTTCTCTCTTGTGTAGTCTCGACTCTACCATCTTAGTTTAAGGAGATGCGGGTAAGAATCCAGCTTACGCTCTTCTCAAGTCGATCGATAAGTCAATTCAAGTCATTCGTTAAGTCGGCTGTCGTTTGTTTTGAAGAGAAAATTGTGCATTTTCTCTTCAAAGCCTGAAAACGTATTTTCACATTCAGTTAAAGCACTTTACACACATTTATTCCAATGGCTTTTTATGTTACGATCTCAAGTAATAATGTTTAAAATTCCACCAAAATTAAACAACAATACTCGCAATAACACAAGAAAAACTATTAAAATAAAAGTGCTATGTGCTGTTTGAAAAAATGTCAAAACTCAAATAGCTTACACTCTTTTCTATGGTTTCACCTTCCCGAGTTACGGGGAGTAAGTCGTGTCATATTGACAAGTGACGTTGACAGATAAATATCCTTTAATATAGTTTATTTATCTTTTGCTTCGTCGCTATCGACATGATTTTTCATTATTTAAAAATACCAGCTAATATAATGTTCTTTTATCAAATTATTACGCAAAGCGCTGTCGCATTGTTTTATATTATTTTTACTGATTTCTATATTTTTTGTATTATATGGGTCTATTGTGCCTGAAATATTTTTTTTTTTAATTATTTTTATTTACAATATGGGCAACCGTTTGACCACAATCCCACCTGATGTTAAGCAATGACGTGGTCGACGATGTTATTTGTTAATGTTATTTTCAACACACTTGCTCATAAAGTGGCTCTATGGTCACTGCAATTAGGCACATAATGACACCCATAATCAAACTGTGACTTTTTCATTGCTATAACTCACAAGTGAGTTATAGATTTTTTTTTTTGAATTTTTTTGGTTGAGTTGCTTTGTTCTTAAAAAAGTTTTTATTCTAAAAAAGATCGTGTTCAATATAACAAATAAATTAATGTTCCTATTGCTTGCTCATTTCATGTAACTTCTTATTTAAATACATAATTTTAACTCGTACGTGTTTAATAAATAAAACTTTCACTTAAATATAACTTTTGTTTTCTCTGTAATAAAAGAAAACTTTAAATTCCCCATTTTGTACGTGGCAGAATATACGCAAACCCTATGTGCGGAAAATAAAAAAAAAACCTCATCCCATTCTTTAGTCTGTGGCCGATCGCAATGCGCGCGCATAGGAAATTTTTCCCGCCTTAGCGAAACATTTTTCACAACTCGTTTTCACTGTTGAAATTATAGTTATTTTATTCACAAGTGTGTTGAAAAACGTCGTATGATACACGTGTGTATTGGTGATTACCGTCCTCGACTCTCTTACTAGTGTGATACATTGGTGCGGTAAGCACCAATGTATCACACTAGTACCATAATGTACTATTATGTTTTGATTGATGAAAATTTTATTTATAAGTAAAAATATCATTATAATTAAAAACATCAAAACTCATGCTAAAACAACTAAATAAAGGTGTATCTTTACAATGGTATTGACATAGTAAAATGCAGTATTGCATTTCGCATACAACAAAAAATATTTTGGAATATTTGAATTTAGTATTAATTTTAGATTAGTTAAAAAAAATCACGATACGCTGTCACAGAGTTAAAAAAACGAAATAAAGTTGTATGAATGTTAGTTTTTTCATTTGAAATGCATGTCGCATTGCAATTATTGCATTGCATTGTGTGCATGACGTTTAGTTCATGTGATTAAAGAAAAAAAAAGATCATACGAAACCTATGAAAGTTATTCCGGTATTTTTGCATTTTTGCATTTTAAGACCTTGATTTTCACCTACTTTTTTTTTTCAATTCTACTACTGGTATATTTTTACTACGTCATCGTAAAGACAGGTTACGGCCAAAGGTTATCTTAGGTCAGATGATGAGCCTACTTTCACTAGTATGACTCTTTACCAACTTATTTCCAACTTAAAACTTTTCATATTGAACCTTATCTTCCTAAAAATAACAGCGATTGAAAGCGTAAAGGTAACCAAGTAATTAAATAATTTAAAGCTCAGCATTTGCAAGGTATTGTGAACTTTGATACGTTGTAATAAGGAAGTAACTTAGTCTTGGGCAATGTTTGTCGTTAATTGGCGATTACAAAGATTTTAATTGAACAATATACCTACTTACCTACCAATTAGAAAAAAAAAGTTTATAGGCACAGTGGTTTATTTTAGGTCACCCGTCTATTAGACTGATGGTTTACTGAGAGTTGCCTCAAAAAACTTAAGGCTATTGTACTAAGACTTAGATAGTGTTGGTTTGATTTCGGCGACAGGACCAAACATTTGCAATGATTTCTAATTACATAATTATAACTTTATAGTTTAGGAGTTGTAAAGGGGAATGATTTTATTGCTGAAAACTTCAGCGGGTAAAAGTAACCATACATATAAAGTACTTTTTTATGAAAAATCAGCTGTTCCATACAAAATTCAAAAATTTGCAAAAATGTTAAGCTTTTTTGTCCCTTAATCTTTAAAAAAAATTCAAGCTCATTTTAAAATTTAACCCTAAATGCGAAACATTTTGTGCCCGAAGATAAAAAAGTAAATATCTATCACTCCTTACGAGTAGTCAGTTAATTAACAAAATTCTCTTTGTCTGAAGGACATAAAATTTTACGAGAATCAAGATCGGGTCGGAGACTGGACTGCCGGCGTGAGGCGAGGGGTTAAACGGTGCTGGATGTGGCAAGGATCTAAGCAAGTTTTTCTTAAACAAATTGATTGCATTGATTGAATTGTTTTGTTTTGCTAGAGAAATGTTGCATTGTTTGTTAGAAATTGATGCAGTGTATTTTTTATGTAAAGAAAGTTTTTTTTGTAAATCTAAACAAATCTAATACTTATTGACTCTAAAATATTGGTTCTTTTGTAAATCTCAGAAAAGTAGATAGGTAGAGATATTTTTTTCTTTCTAGTTTTTTCTTGATTATTCTTTGGATTTGGAAAAAATAGATGAAATAAAAGATATGGCGTTGTGCTGCTAAAGATTGCAACGTTGCAAACAACTGGACCACCACCGAAAACTTTTCAAATCACGCTGAAACGTTTCGTGTGTTTCTAATGTCACTTCTAGTTTCTATACGTCCATAGCCCAAATACGCCTGAGTGCACAAAAAATTGGAGCAGAGCAAGTATGGAAAAGACCCATAAAATTTAATAGGTTTTCCTTCAAAAAGTACTTACGTGAGGGGCTTTTATATAAGTACATCAGTCTTTTTTTGGATTCTTTATAGCCCCAAGGAAATTTCAATTGGTGCCCAAATTACGCCTCGCGGATTTTGACCGCAACTTTAGTGTCGCAGAGTTTTGACGACGTTTTGGGTTTGATCTGCACTTTCGGGTTAAAACTTACAAGGTAAGAATTCCCAATTCAAAAAAAAATAAAAAAAAATAATGCAATTCCTACTAATATTATAAACGCGGAAGTTTGTAAGGATGTATGGATGTTTGTTACTATTTCACGCAAAAACTACTGATTCGATTTGGATGAAACTTGGAATATATATTGTCCGTGACCTAGATTAACACATAGGTTAGTTTTTATCTCGGAAAATCAACGGAATCCAGCGGGACGTGAACGAAGTCGCGGGCGGAAGCTAGTTACACGTATTTTTTACTAACAAAAAACGACTAAATTTTATAACTAATATCCGGGGTTTTTCAAGGCAAGAGATTAACTCATAACTTCTGTGTATTCTAGACTGTCTATATGCTTCATCACCACTTATTATCAGGTGAGATTGTGACCAAAGGATATTCTATCTTCTTAAATATATAAGCCTAAACTATAAGTCTTAGAGGTATGAAATTTGGAGTGTAGTATCCTTATATAGTGTAGAGGTGCACTAAGAAAGGAATTTTGAAAAGTCGCACATTATGGAATCTTAAAATAGGATCAAAGATTTTAACTAAATAATGCGTATATTATATAAAAAACCTCATATTATTATATAAAATAACATTTAAAGTAAAGTAACAAGAATATCCTTTGACTCACAAAATAACGGGAGACAATGTTAAAACTGGGTATGATGCACCGCCAGGCACTTTCTTCGGCATTACGCGATGCGAACCGAACATGACTCGACCGCACCCAAAATTGATTTATAAGCGCTTCGACTGCGCACACGGTGTTACGGTCCCGAGATACATCGAGATATATCTTTTGATACTATCAGAATCTGTCAAATTACAATTTCTTTTTAATAGTAGTTTTTTTTTTTTTTTTAATGCTAAAAGTAATGGAACAAGCTGATAGCTCACCTGATGTTAAGTAGTAACTTCTGCCTATAACAATGCATTACCTCACAGAGCAAGTCCAATGAGAACGTGCCCTGTAAGGCAATGCACTGCGTCCATCACTCTGAGACGACGTAAAGATCTTGAAGTCTCAAGTGCCTGTAATTACACCGGCGCCCTTACCCTTCGAACCGGACTACTAGCTCATAAAACAAGCAGATGGCCCACCTGATGTTAAGTGGTAACCATCACCTATAGCAAAACATTGCCTCGTAGTCATGCACGATAGAAACGTGCCCTACGATGCACATTAAAATGATAATTTGTCATTTGAATTGTGTTTTTTAGATTCTGATGGTACGAGTATTTGATAGTTTCGACAGGCGTCATGGCTCAGTCGGTAGTAGCTCTGCCTTCCGTGCTGTTGGTCGTGGGTTCGACCCCCACCGAGAATAAACATTTGTGTGTTCTAAACATAGATGTTTGTTCTGAGTCTGGGTGTTTCTAGGTATTATAAGTATGTATTTACAAAAAAAAATGTATGTATGTATTCTATCAGCCATCTAGTTTCCATCGTACAAGCTTTGCTTAGTTTGGGACTAAAAGGCGTTGTGTTAAGTGTCCGTGAATATTTATTATATTTATTATAGTAGGACACAATCACTTTGCAAAGCCCGTAGTCTAAGTTTTGTTTTATTGACTGGCAA
Organism: Eulithis prunata; assembly: GCA_918843925.1. NCBI lineage: Eukaryota > Metazoa > Arthropoda > Insecta > Lepidoptera > Geometridae > Eulithis > Eulithis prunata. Next base: position 895,840 of record OU974019.1, on the reverse strand, counting down.
AAAGTGAAGTATAAGATTTTTTTTTTATTCCTTATGTACAACTTCTGAAAGAGCCTATATATTATGTACAATTAGAAACATCCGTTCTCATGCGTATTTCATTTATTACTGATATGACTTGCGGCTGCCCGCTTTGACTATTACGTTTTGCACTCAGTTGCTAAAGAATAGTTTATTTTGTTTTAGCTACCAAACATTTCATGTTTTTTTTTACTATACAATCAGATCACATCTGGTGTTTGACACATCAATAATTTGATCAGCTATAATTGGATTTCGTAGTGCACAAATAGAAAACAATTAACAATTTATTGAATAAACAATTAACAATAATGTTGAATTTTATCTTGGAAATTTGTAATTTGAATAGACTTTATTTAACAAATCCTGCGATGTATCTCACGACCTTATTCCCGTGTGCGCCGCACTCTCCACATAAGGTTGTGAAGATGGCCCTTGCTATTGGTATGCACTGGAAAGCACTAATTGAGGCACAGACACAAACCGGTGCTTCTTGCGATCTCCCGTGATTGTTTAAGGGTTAAATAATATTTAAACTTTTAACCTTTTAGCACTAATTTTTAGAAAAGAATTATTTTATTGATGTAATTTTTCACTATTACGAATGAGTTACATTAAATAATATTTAAACTTTTAACCTTTTAGCACAAATTTTTAGAAAAGAATTAATTTTTTTGATTAAATTTCTCACCATTACGAATTAGTTACATTATTTGCTAATACACATGAAAAAATTACGTGGCATGGCCCACCGGTGGGCCAGCCGATGGTTCGATGGGAATGACCCTTGTATATTATGTAGTACTTAGGTACACATTTAATATTTTAAAAATAACCAAAAATCGACTTAGTGACGATTCGGACAAAATATACGGACAAAATTGTCCCAATTGTCACTTTCGATGTCAATGACCCAGAAGTCTTATCAAAACTTACACCTTATCCGTGTACCCAATTAATTAGCACTACATTTAAGGCTCCAGTCCACTAAATCGTAGCTGTCTCGTTTAAGGCATTTAAACGCTATCTTAGCATTAACACTTTGTTTTGTCGCTCGTAAACTTTGAGCAATAAAGTGCAGGTAAGAAATAATTTGCATCACCTTAAGGGGACGCGATGTGAAATCCTTTTTTTTTATTGTAGATATAGAAAGAGGAGGCCTATACTCAACAATGGATGAGCATAGGCTGATTAAATAGATAGATGGAGATATATAAAAGTATATAGGTAAACAAGGCACATACTTAATGTCTCATTCTCGAGATCAAACTTGTTTTATCAATAGTTTTGCGCCAAAATAGTCGTTTGCACACTGGCACCGACAATACCGACATGTCATTTCAGTTGCTCAAACAGAAATATTGTTGACGTCGACGACACGGGGATGAAACTTTTAGTACTAAATATATGAGATAAGCTTGCCACGACATGAAATATCGTATCAATAGCAGCATAACTAAACAAAGATATATTTAAAAAAAAAAACATCGCCTTAACATAAAGTCTTAAAACGACCCCAAAATGATACTCAAACCAACAGCACTCGTAAACCTCGCCATTGTCGTTTACTTTTATATTATTACGTGCTAAATTACGAGAGTGTGCAGTAATAAACACATTCAGAACCCACGATAAAGATATTACTCTCTTTGTGAAGATTTTTGTACATTTAGCTGAGTTTTACTATAGAGAGTCGATCAAAGTAATGAATGTACTTCTTCTTCTTCTTCTCTTCAGTAATGGCCTGTGTCCGTCATTTCGACAGACAATTTTGCCAATGTCAAGTGTTAAAATTGTAATAAATAAGTCAAGTCAAGTCATTTGTCGACACGAGTTTTGACATTTTTTGAAACGACACATAGCACTTTTATATTAATAGTTTTTCTTGTGTTATTGTGAGTATTGTTGTTTAATTTTGGTGGAATTTTAACCAATAATACTTAGGTCGTAACATAAAGTGTGAGCCATTGGAATAAATGTGTGTAAAGTGGTTTTTCTGAATGTTAAAATTCGTGTTAGGCTTTGAAGAGAAAATCCACCATTTTCTTTTCAAAACAAACGACAGCCGACTTGACAAATGACTTGACTTGACTTATTTATTACAATTTTAACCCTTGACATTGGCAAAATTGTCTGTCGAAATGACGGACACAGGCCATTACTGAAGAGAAGAAGAAGTCATTTGTCAAGTCGGCTGTCGTTTGTTTTGAAAAGAAAATGGTGGATTTTCTCTTCAAAACCTAACACGAATTTTCACATTCAGAAAAACCACTTTACACACATTTATTCCAATGGCTCACACTTTATGTTACGACCTAAGTATTATTGGTTAAAATTCCACCAAAATTAAACAACAATACTCACAATAACACAAGAAAAACTATTAAAATAAAAGTGCTGTGTCGTTTCAAAAAATGTCAAAACTCTTTGGTTTGTATAGCTTTTGTGGCAGAATTGTGACAACTCACATTTCTGCCAGTGTCGAGTTCGCTAATGCTAGTGTCATAAACAAGAGGGGAGTGCGGATAAGAATATGGTCAGTGTACAAAGGGAGGTACAACCAAAATTTTGACAATTAGATTGATCTAAAACAAGAGACAGTATGATACCATCACTCACCAATTACAATAAAAATAATGTCAAACTGATAGTTCAACTTAAACTTCTTGGTTTATGGCTTTTGCCAAAATGATAGTTCAGCAAATCAGAGACCGATAAACTGTCATTGTGATTGTAACTTGTCAGTAATTTTGATTGTCTGGACCACACTCACTAACTAGAATTTGGTCCAGGCCAATTAAAAAAACTAAATAGTGAAATAAAAATAGCATTAGGTGAGTATAATAATAATAATATTGTAAAGATTTACCTACTATAAGTAAGTAAAGAAAAAAAAAGTATTGTACGCCCGACATGCGTAAACTGTTGAAACGCTCTATCTTTAAGATCTCTTTTTAACACAGTTTTACAATAAATGATTCTTATTCTTATTTTTATTCTGTATAATTTAAGTTTTTTTTTTTATACAATATAGGCAACCGTTTGACCACAATCTCACCTGATGACATGGTCGATGATTTTTTATATTTTCTGCCGTTTTCACGATGTTTTCCTTCACCGTTCTCACCGTTCTTCATGCACGTACCAATTCTAAATTAATTTGTAACGAGATTTTATCAGAACAATAGGCAGCCGGCCCAGTAGCCATATAGAGCGGTTGTTTTAATTGAACGAGGTAGCACGCGAACTTAGGCCGTCTCTATGCTAGCACAGCAGCTTTTGAACTAAAAATCATTTTTTTGTAAATAAATAATTAAATAAATAATTAAAATATAGTTAACACATTTAAAATATGCGAAAATACAATAAAAAGAAATAATACCTAAAGAGTAATAAAAAACTATAATTATGAAATTACTTATTAAGTAATTAAGTACGTATAACTAAAATGAATAGGAAGCAAAAAAAAAGTAATATCTGCTACTGCAGCATATTGACTAATAGCTCAGTAACACACCTTTACAGTAAGCCTAGACTGCTACTAACTAGGCTATCGCCTATCGCCTACCTGCACCCCATTAATTACCATGCCCTTACCACAGCTAATAAATTAGTTTTAGTTTAATGAGGCCCTGCATCACCTTTGTAAGTTAATTTGCTGTGGGATGAGAAATTTTGTTAACAGTAAGGAGTTACCTTCTTCTTTCTTCTTTTTCTTGTCTAATCTAAATATATATAAAACTCTTTTGAAGCTGACTGAAAATCAACACACAGCCTAAACTATAAGTCCTAGAGGTATGAAATTTGGAGGGTAGGTTCCTTATATAGTGTAGGGGTGCACTAAGAAAGGAATTTTTAAACGTCACACTCTAAAGGGTAGAACGCGAGCAACGCCGCGGGCGACGGCTGTCAATATATATAAAACTCTTTTGAAGCTGACATAGAATCAACGCACAGCCTAAACTATAAGTCCTAGAGGTATGAAATTTGGAGGGTAGTAATCCTTATATAGTGTAGGGGTGCACTAAGAAAGGAATTTTGGAAAGTCGCACCCTAAAGGGTCTAAAATTAGGATCATAGATTTCAACCAAATAATGCGTTTATTTTATATAACGTTCATAGAAGATTCTTGAAGATGGGTACATATATTCCTGAAATAAATTGACTCAGCACGTGTTTCAGGATATTTAAAAAATTTCAAAACTGTTTGTATGCTGCTACCATGCGAGCAAGCCGCGGGCGGCAGCTAGTTCTGTAAAGTTACGGACGATATTTCCTCGGTTCGAAAACCTTGAATAGACTTTAAGACTAATATTTTATTCAGAACACTACTATTACTACTAAAGTTTGTTGTTTTTTTTGTTCCCAAAAAAAAACTATTTTGATTTGATTTGTTTTTCAATTCTAAGAATAGTTACGAACCCTTGTTTCGCTTAGAACATAATCATCAAATAAATAATTGCATATTTTTTTGTAAATAAAGTCTAATTTCGCCTGTCGTCATAGTCGCTGTATACATACAAAAAAAAACTATAAATTAACCGACACCCACACTCAAAACCATACTTTGCTGCGCAAATATTGGTTTCGAAAGCAAGAGAGCGTGGTTATGTATTTGCGTAGCCTAAATCTGAATACTGTGAATGGTTTGCAAAGATTTATACTACACACAGATGTAGATATAAGCCTGCAGGCGCACTTGCGGTCAGGACTCTACCAAAAGCTCTTAAAGTTACCAAAATCTAACTAAGACCACTTCATTGACTACTTAGGCCGGAATACTGAAACGTCACTGAAAATTAAGCACCACTTAAATTTGCTCTGCCTCTGTTTGACATTAAGTATTTGTAAGAGATGGCAATAATTTTAAGCGTGAACTTAATTTAAGTGGCGTTTGAGTATTCGGCCACTAGTCTACCAAAAGTAAAAGTACTCAAAGACTAAGAGTCAATATAAAGTGGTCTTTGTAAGATTTTGGTAACATTTGGAGCTTTTGGTAGAGTCCCAACCGCAAGTGCGCCTGCAGGCTTAAAATAGAGATTCTTGTACAATGGTAAAGTCATTAAACTTTGAAACTGAAAAAAACCGGTTTTAATATCTCATGTCAATTGTCGGTATCGTGTCGGTTAAATATCGGCCAGCCCCCGTATCGTAAGCTCTGAACTGCTTTCGCTGCCCAGCATAATGTCAAACAATGTGGCTACAATACACGAAAACAAGAAGCTTTTGACGGCAAAAAACGCGCTGAAACGCGATAATGTCACTATTTAGTCACAGCATACCTATGATTTAGTATGGAAACAGTTCACCTATGAGAATACCTATTGCCCCCAGTGGTTTACTAAAAGGTAGTAGTAATGTTTAAGTATTTTACAATTTTACTAAAATAAGATTCGTTTTGTTTGAACTGAATATTTCGTCTTCTCATTCAAAAAAGTACTTGAAGATAAAAGTATTCCCGAAACCGACCTCTTAAATCACAAGAGAAAGCACCATAGTACCCTTAGCACCACTTTTAAAAGCTGCGAGTTCGTCAATCTATTATTTCTGCTGTACCTATTTGTAAATTTGCCAAATGATATGGTATCAGAAAACCCTAGCAACCAATACTCTTTATAACTCAAAGAAGTTGGTTCTACGATGCATTGCTAACATATTCTACCATCGCTACTTGCTCTCTCTTTTTTTTAATCATACAAAACCTATGACGATAAAGTGATCAGTGAGATTTAATTGAATAGAAGCTTTTTAATTTTGACTTGGACGCTAGAGAAAAAAAATCATTAGAATATCAAAATGACATATAAATTTTTGACGTTTTCTTTCCTCTAGCGACCTTTGAATTTAATTATCATAGGGGTTATGGTTATTCATTACACATTTTACTCTTCTAGGATTCTAGACTCAGGGTCACGAAAAGCTGGCATCTAGAATCACCTAGTTTATAAAACAATTCTAAATGATACTTCTTCTTCTTCTTTTATTTATGGCCTCTATCCATCATATCGACAGACAATTTTGCGAGTGTCATTCTACAAGTCGGCTGTCGTTTGTTTTATAATTTAACTGAATAAAAGAATTCTACAAGCTGGCTGTCGTTTGTTTTATAATTTTACTGAATAAAAGACATTTAATTTTTATGTTGACAACGAATTGCACCAAAATCTGTCAACTAGTGCTAAGGTTACAAATAAATACGTCCAGTACACCGATACGAAGAGATTTGTAATATTTCGGCACACAATGTGACCAAAGGCTGAAATAAATCGGAAGGTTTTCTTATCTGGACCGTGGGGTATTGTGTTGTGGATTAATATTTATGTGTTCTGCTTAACCAGGACTAAATAAACTTTATCGGTCTTACTTATAATGCCCAAAATAGCACCAATAACGGACAACTTGAGGAGTAATAGGTTAGCGTGATATGGGCATGTCATGCGGAGGGAGGAAAGCCATTATTACGAGGAGAGTTCTAGATATGAATGTTGACGGATGTAAAAGTAGAGGTAGGCCAAAGAAAAGATGGATGGATTGTGTGAAAGAAGATATGAGTAAAAAAGGAGTGAACACCGAGATGACGGCTGATAGAGGAGAGTGGAAGACGAAGACATGTTGTACCGAGCACACCTCGTGGGACAAGAGCAAGAAGATGACTTATCACGTCAACTTGTGCTATAGCGGATTCGTATCTTCTTATTAATGCAAATCTTAAAAACCAATTTTGAAATTCCATACATTGATATCCAATTCTTACCCTGGTCTATACTGAACTGTCAACAAACACTGTAATAACACTGCTTAAAATTTTTCCTATTTAAAAAGGTGGTCTTATTTGAAAAGTAGGTTAACTTTTGCCAAGAGTTGTGGCAATAATAAGCGAGCTCATAGAAGCCCATGGAATGTGGTAGGTCTTCATCATCATCATAGGCAGCTTGTAGTAACCCACTGCTGGGCCTAAGCCTCCTCCCTCAAACGCCACTCGTGTCTATTTTGGGCTTTTTGCATCCAGGTCTTCCCCTGTACGGCAACGATATCATCTATGGTCTTGGCGGCAGAAATAGTTACGGTGGTAGTACTTTCCCGGACGACTTCTTTCACTAAGCACTCTGTACTATATTATTGTTCTCACAATGTAAAATTAGTATGCGTCTTATTTGTACTGCAATATCTGTTAATCAATATTTCAACATTATTTTGAAATTTCGTTTTCTTCTGAAGTATTTTGCAGATAAAAACTCTTTGTACGATATCTTTTTGGAAAAGAAACAGCCAAAAATGAGCTTGAAGTGTCTTTATTGTCGTTTTGGTGTGAGTATTGAGATAGCGATTGCATTTTTATGTTATTTTTAGTATTTTTATGAACACTTTTAGGACGACTTTTGTATAAAGCTATAGGGTGCTTTTACACTGCCTATTAACTCAACACCTACACAATATTTTTTGAAATGTCATGCGTTTAGTACTAGACGCATTTACACCGTATCAGTGCCAATACCGATATTTTTATTCGAGCAACTGCCACGTCAATTGTCGGTATAGCCTACGTTGTAGCAACTCGAAAAAACCTTCATTTATCGAACAATAATCACCTAGCAACAATTACAGCAATTTATCCCCAAAAAACAGATCTTTATCGTTTAATAATCAATTATATAATTTTTTGAATATAATCATCACAATCAGAGACGGGAATACCGACACCTACTGACCAATTTGCCTAAAATTAACTTTTAATATCAAGGATAACACTTAATTAAATTCGCCAAAGATATATGCGCATTTTGATGAGGAGATTCTTAAACACGTATTTTACAAGTTAAATTTTGCAAGAAAAAACGCTGGTTTTCAGGTAACGAAGATCGGGAAATGGTTTTTTGGCGGATTTTTGTGAGCAACCTTGTGAAAAGTGGCTTTAGCACTAGTTACTGAGGTGATCGAGATGAAATTATAAGTTTGGTAAAGAGTTTTTATCTTCCGTGAGTGCAGAAGAGGCTCATATGTTGCGTTTACACTATGCCGCAGTCGGCAGGGACTTGGGCAGGGAAGTGGGCACGAGCATAGTGTGTGTAACACGATCATGCCTCTGTCCCAGCTCCCGGCCCAAGTTCATGCCCTTGCTCTCTAATGAGAATAAAGGCTATCTTGCTGTGGCAATAAGTCTGTGGCAGTAATGGCGGCATGGGCATAGTGTGAACGCGGTATATGAGCTTGAAAGAGGATTTTCACTTTACAGAGCAGTCTGTTTAAAAATTTAGTGCATGCCCAAAGGTATGTATCCAAAATTATTAATTTTAATAATTACCTACCTAAGTTTAAGCGCCCAAAATGTTTTCGATACCTGGAAAAGGTGAATAATTTGTAAGTTCCTACAGTTAAGACCAAATTGTAACACTTATTTATGCAAATAAACATCTTGCATCTTGTCACAAAATGTTATTTACTATAGCAAAGTTGCGCATTTTGCAACAATTTGTATTGACATGCTCGACTTTCAAGCAACAGTGTACCCTCAGTACCTACTGTGATGACTTGCCTACTAGGCTAAGTACATCTCTATGATTGTTGCTAGGCATGTTTTTGTACTAATTTACCTATAGTGCTCAATAAACATTATTTGATTTGAAAAAAAAAAAAAAAAAAAAAAAAAAAGTGTGTAAATTCGTCTGTCCTACTCTTCTGTATTTTATTTACAGTGTCAATAATTATTGATGAATGATGAGTTTTATGACAAAAAGCCTGACCGTGTGACCCGGCTTCCTACCTTCCACCTTCTCACAAAAGGTAATTAATTTTAAACGTTCGTAATTAATAACTCCACTTTTAACACAATGCACTCCAGAATCAATTTATCGGAACTTTCGCGAAAACCACCATTCATCTTCTGACCATATCCATCGACAGTTTTGCGCAAAAACTCATAATATTGACAGGTTAACGATATCAGCCGCATATCGGGTACATATTCTGGTTAATATTAATCGATGTAATATTTCCGAGGGTATGTAATATATGAGATGTGTTATAGTAGTGATTTACTTTTGTTTTATCAGAGGGAGTGGTTGCAAGCTTTTTTTACTGGAATCTGTGCCTTAATCACGAATAAACGAGAGAGTCGCAAACGTATCGTAACGCTAGCGTATCCGAGATACACTGCGCGGTGACACTACAACGGTTGCAGTCGAGCTGGCATTGACGCGCAATATAACTCGAATACGCTAACGCGGCAAATGTCAGATTTGTTCGTGATAGAGGTACTGTAACGTGAAGTGAAGATGGTAATAGTTCAAAACGATGACGTCATTTTAACAACTTTAGCACAAACCAAATCATTTAACACTAAATAAGGGTTAGTTACTAGCGGCCCCTGATATACCCCTGACATAGCGTAATCTAGGAAACACAAGAGTAATGAAGCAATGTATTGTAACAGGCAAAGGTTACCACTTAACATCAGATGAGCCATCTGCTAGTTCCATCACTTATTCTCACAAAAAAACTGATTAAAGAATTCCTAGAAGTCACAAAAGTACAATTAGCTGATTAATTTTCTTTCAGTTGGCATTTTTTTTTTAGGTTGGCAAATCCAGTATCAGTAGTAGGGTAAAATAGATAACATCTGTCATTTTCATCATTGAAGATGATGAATCGCCTTCATTCTGTCATTTTATTTTATTTTATGCATGTTAACAACGTGTTAACGGGTGGTTCAAGCATTTTTAGCTATCTACTGCTTTATCAGCAGTATTGTTAATTTTTATGATAAATTCTGATTTTTATCAGTTTTTATGAGAGGTGAAACACGGTAGTGAATTTTTATGTTCGTTTTTTTGCATAACTTTTTTTATCGCAGAAAAAATGCATGAAATACACATGTTGTATTGTTCGTGGGTATTGACTACATCTATTAATTTACGTATTTAAAGTGCTTTTCTATTGAAGTACTAGCGAAAATCAAAACCGCGGGTCGTGGATTCGAATCTCGATTCATAATTACACAACCACGAGTTACGAAGAGTTTGAAAAATAATTTAATACTTTTTCTAGCCATTTATTCATTCAGACTATTTTATTGAAAATTAATATTGTCTCAGTTTAACGACGCTATGACTACTTGTACTAATATTCTGTGACACTATTGAAAAATCACCATGAGCTTGTCAGCATAGTTTGTCATCCATTGCCGTTTTAACCTTGCCCTTAAAATATATTCGCGACCAAACTGAACAACCTGTATCATTCTTAATCATAATCAGCATCACATCAAACGTTCAAACGTTGTTTTTATCGATGTGCAACGCGCTCATTGATCCTTAGTCCATCCTGTTTCTTTGTAGCGATGCCCTCAACTATTAACCAGCGATGTGTCAACAACATAAAGTTGCCGCCGCGTCGTGCGCTGAATGAATGCGTTTTTTGCACGTTGGTTTAATTTGTCTTCTATTTGCTGTGGCAGTGTGTGGTTATCCACTGAAAGATACAATATCATAGGTTATGCGTGGCTATGCTACTTTAATTTTCATTTTGCTGGGTGTTTTTTTACGCCAGTGTTTCATACCTAAATGTAAACAAGTTGTCATCTCATTTTGTCTGCGTAAGCTTACGTAGGCAAGACGACGTGACGTCATAAAATGTTTAAAACGAAGCCTATGTTACGATGAGATGTCAGGCTGAAAACTCGAGCGCACCTTGATTTTGAAACTGTCTCAAATGTCACATGAAATGTCGTTTCTGTGTCGTGGTCTATAGACTCGCAGAAACAGTTCCCAAATCTCCTGCTAGAGGCGCTTATCCGGTTTTCATACAAAATTTTTCACTTTGCGAATCCGTTTCCGAATGCCAAAAATAGCAAGAAAACACAACACCGAGATAGTCTCAGGGCTTTGAGATTTCGTGATGGTCAGAGGTTAATAAAACCCAAACAATTTTCGTGCGTGAGTTATTCAAGATACAAAAATTCACAAAAAATAAGTTTTTCGTGATAACCTCGGTTATTATTCTTATTCTAAGCCCAATAAGTAGCACTAATAATTATAGAATAATTTAGGACAACTTTTTTCCCTAACGTATTTTCGTGCGCTCCAAAGTACCGAAGTACCTAGTAAATAAGCAATTTTAGATAATAAGACTACGCATATTATATGATATTAAGTTAGCGAATTCGATTGGTTACCATAAAATATCTCCGACTCATTAGTGGATACGAAGCCTAAGACCACAGCCACAGTACATCTAGCCAACAGTACTTTAGTACATTATTTCTGTTTGATCAAACCGTGCCGACTCATTCATTAGGGATGATTCCATCTAAAAAAATATCCTTTTATCTAATTTGGTACACTGTGGTCTAACAGCTGTAAAATGAGTTTATTCCCGTGTGTCCTGGATTAGGACTGTAGTAACAGACTAAGGTGGGACGAACGGGATATAAAATCGACATAAACAATTATGGTCTTTTACTTTTTACTTTTGTGTCCTAATTACTGTTTTTAAAAATTTCGGTCGGTATATTTTTTTGCACTCCCCGTTTTTGTCTAAGAGGAAAATAAAGAAATAAATAATAAATACTCTTGGATATTTCACACAAGGCCCTCTTGTCTCAAACTAAGCAGACAATGGTCAATTATATAGTCCTAATGGACAAATTAGTGATAATACGTCCTTGTAAGCAGAGCTTGTACTATGGAAACTGGATTGCTGATAGAATGCTTATAATTTTTTTGTAAACACACACTTACCTATAATACGTAGTAATGTCTTTAATTTGATGCGCGCAATGAGCTTGTACTATCAAGATTGACCAATAGATTTCAAAACATCATTACTTAGACAATTCCCTGCCTCATTATACGAACCTACGAAGGAACCTACGCATAAAATTAATGCGAGTACACACTAACAAAAACCTCAAATAGTGTTCGTCAACTCATCAATTTCGTGGCTACTTAAGTAGTTGTTCCAAAACTTTGTTCAAACATGTCTTAGGAATTTAATTTTATTGACACGCGGTAACTAAGTTTTGTGACGACCACACACGGCGTAAATTAGTGGTGTGCGCTCACTGATTTAGAAATTATATTAGTGTGTGTTTAATGACTGTTCTTACAGCTTAGTTAAATGTAGCTTAGCTTTCTGAGCGGAGGTTAAAGATTCGATTCCTAATGAGGACACACTTTTTGTGATTAATATAGATGTACGTACATACCTAATAATAATGTATTCTTTATTCAAGTAAAGTAATTAAAGTGAGCGCTTATGAACTAAAGACTACACATTACGCAGAATGTGTAGCCATTCATAAACACTATGGGGAACCCTGAGCATCGGACAAGAAATTCTGTTTCCCGATACTCAGTGCCCACCCCTCTTATACTACAAACAAACTAATAAAACAAAAACTAACAAATAAATGATTACCTACGACCTACAGCTAAGACAAGTGTAAAGGGAGAATCGGTTTGTGAGAATGTGTAAAGGGTGTGTGTATGGTGTGTATACCTAGTTTGTGTCTGCAGATTTTATTTGTATTTTTTAAGGTTTTTATCGGTACAAGAGGTTTTATTTAAAGCTAGAAACCATTGGTGCAACCAGTTGCAAAATTATTATGAAAATCTATTTTAGTATTTTCAAAATTGCCTTCAAAAACTACTAAAGGTTATTTTGTAAAATGTCACGGGTTAAATCAAACCCAAACACGTGTTGTACCTGATTGTCCAATTGAATCGACAGATCTTCAACTTGATGATGACAAACACCAGGTTGCGGAGACGTCACATTGTCAGCACCGACCCTCGCTCATCATCGTGCTGACCCACATAACGGATGGCACCAAGGTATCACGTAAATCAATCACGGGCGAAACTTTATACTTCGAGTACATAAGAGGCATAATATAATAAAGTATGAACCTGAAGCTGAGTATGAACACTATGAACAGGTTAGTAAGTAGAAACGCTTTTCCAAAGAATTAATAAATAATAATAATAATAAATATTCACGGACACTTAACACAACGCCTTCTAGTCCCAAACTAAGCAAAAAAAAATTCTAAAGCAATTCTAGAAAATAAGGTGGTATTTTTCTTATATGAATATAATATGTGAGTATTTCATACCAATATTTAGTGTAAATAACACAACACTTCATTAAAATGAAGTTTTACAACAGTGCAGATTTGGTTATAAATCACGAGGTATCTGCGAGTTTCCCCTGAGAAGGGGATTTCTAGAATTTTTGTTTAAAAATCCCCTTAGCGTCCCCTGCGACTGCCGATGTATGCTGCAGGCGATAATTGTATAAAAACAACAGAAATCCCCTTAACGTGAGTACTGACCAACGTTACGAGGTGTAATGTAACATGTTACACAGCGAGCATTCGTGCAGTCAGTACGTCGTGTTACGGGGAAAGCTGGGTACTGACCAACGTTACGAGGTGTAATGTAACATGTTACACAGCGAGCATTCGTGCAGTCAGTACGTCGTGTTACGGGGAAAGCTGGGTACTGACCAACGTTACGAGGTGTAATGTAACATGTCACATTACACCTCGTAACGTTGGTCAGTACCCAGCTTTAGAGGTTCTAAGCGCAGCCGTTCCGCAGTTCTTCTGTTGATAACGCTACTGATAGTCAAAGTGCCACTATAATATTTACAGTGCCTTGATCACGAATAAATGTGACAATCGCAAACGTATCGTAACGCTAGCGTATCCGAGATACACTGCGCGGTGACACTACAACGGTTGTCAGTCGAGCTGGCAGTGACGCGCAATATAACTCGGATACGCTAACGCGGCGACTGTCAGATTTGTTCGTGATAGAGGTACAGAGCTTGCTATAGCCAAGTACTGATACTCTCAGTCTCCTACTGTTGAGTACAAAGTCTTCCGAACATCATAAATAAAGCCAGTGCCCTCATAACTTTGCAAAGTGTTCTCATTTCTGGCGGTTTCGGGGTATTGTGAAACCTGCGCTCGTATCTTACTTGACTTTTATGGAGCTGGATGCACGATGAGGGTTCTTAAAGGTTGGCGAAAGTAGTATTTATAGCTTTTATGTTTGAACCAATTTAAGAACGCGGGGGACGCACTTGGGAGCCGAGTAGTGTGTCTTGAAATCTTAGGGGTATATTCATAAGGGCCTTCTAAAGCTGAACCAATGATCTTATTAATACTATACTGCTGAACTAACTAAAGCAATTGCTAAATCTGTTGTAATGCAAGTGACAATGCTAGAGCATTCTTCTTCTTCTTTTAAAACTATATGGCCTGTGTCCGTCATTTCGACAGACAATTTTGCCAGTGTCAAGTGATGTGAACTTTAAATAATATAAGTCAAGTCAAGTCTTCGTCAAGTCGGCTGTCGTTTGTTTTGAAGAGAAAATGATGGATTTTCATATCAAAACCTGAAACGATTTTTCACATTCAGAAAAACCACTTTACACACATTTATTCCAATGGCTCACACTTTATGTTACGACCTAAGTATTATTGGTTAAATATCCACCAAAATTAAACAATAATACTCACAATAACACAAGAAAAACTATTAAAATAAAAATGCTATGTTAAAAAAATGTGAAAACTCGAATCCGATAGAGCATTTTTTAAAGCTGCGCTAAAATGACAGTTTAATATGAGTAGAGGGGTAAGTTTTATCGTTTGATGTGGTATGTCGGTCGCTGTCAAATAGATGGCCTCTAAGAAAGTCGCGGTAACCGCTTTGGACTCCTAAAATATGACCGCTTGGGCCGCCAAGTGCGTTTGCTGCCTAAGGTTAATAAAAAAAATCATTTCCTTCTTCGGCCTATATTTTTTTTAAAGATAATTGTGGTTTTTTGGTTAACGTGACTTCTTATTAGTAAAAAAAATATATATAGGTAATTGCACAATTTTTTATTTTTACAAAATTCGAAACATTTTGCCAATTTTTGATACAAAAGACATCAACGCGCTTATTCCCGTTAAATATAAGGTTTCATTCAGAAAAATAATGAGTTCGATATTATGCAAAGTAAATAACTATATTAATAAGTATTATGTTAACATTTACTTAGGTACATTACTCTTTCTGCAAACATAAAGAAGCAGATAACAGGATCCAAGAATCCGGTACGAACAAGGCACACCTGAGACCGGAATCGAACCCGTGACTGTTCTGGCATCACGTACGCGACCTGGGTGACATGTCGACGTACTGTGACGTTAGGTGGTGAGCGAAGCGAGCAGCGGGATTTAGCCAACTTTAGTAATTAATTACTTATTATATTTATTTAATAGGTTACCTATTTATTTTTATCAGTTTCATATTATATCAGTTCAGCGTATTTATATTTCCTTACACTAGCAGTGTAACCACGAGTAAAAGAAATTACTCGTAGTCACACTGGTGTAGCAAAACGATGTTACGTAATTTCATACTTAGGCTTAAAATAAATTGTTTTTTTTTAAATAAATATAGTCTCGGATATTTTCAGACAACGCCCTCTAGCCGCAAACTAAGCAAAGTTTGTATTATCTGAACTATATTACTGATAGAATACTTATACCTATTGCAAAACAGACTACGTATAATTTATAATATAATTTTATTTGTTTTAATTTTACTATTTACACTGTTAACAAAATGCTTTTGTTATTGTCAGCAGTCGCTTTTCTTATGCAACATAGGAGCTATCTAACCCCGTAGTCACGTCCTAACCCGGGAGCGTTACAAATCATACGTAAGACAGCGGTTACCGATGTGTACCGAGCGCTACCTTTTCACTATTACAAGAACCGTATTTTGTTGTCGGTGACTTATGTCAACTCTACACTAGATAGCAGATACTTGATTTCACGACTATGTATCTTTTGCATTTTGTTCTACCCTTTAGAGTGTGAGGTTCCAAAATTCCTTTCTTAGTGCACCCCTACACTATATAAGGATACTACCCTCCAAATTTCCGACCTCTAGGACTTATGGTTTAGGCTGTGCGTTGATTCTCTGTCAGCTTTAAAAGAGTTTTATATATATTGATGACTAGCTTTTGCCTACGACTCATTTCACGTCACGTTTAATCCTGTTGATTTTCCGGGATAAGAAGTCCAAGTTACGAACTTGTATATATTCAAAGTTTCATCAAAATCGGACCAGTAATTCCAGCGTGATTGAAACACAAACGTCTAAACTTGACATTTATAATATTAGTACGATTCATTGTGTATTTTGTTGATTGAAATATTTTAAAAAAATATTTATGTTATTGCTTTTGACTTTTCGTTATGAATTTTTTTACTCCTACATAATGATCGATGACATTGGGTGTGATTACTATTGGATTATATACCTCTTTTCATAAGGTTTGTTCAGTATTATATCTTAGAGAACACAAAGGATACTGGGCAAATGTCTATGGAAAGTTAGTTTTTAGCAAAAACAAGAAAATTTCTAATTACTTACCACCAAAAGGTCAGGATACCACGCAGTCTCATTAAATCGATTCCTTATCACCCATTATCCATACAGAACCCTAAAAATAATTAGTTTTTGAAAGTACCGTTCAGTTAAAATGATATTCATAATTGTATACTTAAAATACTTTTTTATTCGTCTGTACTGACAGATATGCGCGTGCGCAGGGAAGCGCCAAATTGAAGTGTTTCACAAAGGGACGAACACGACTATTATTATGACAAGGTTAATTATACCAATTTTATTTGAGGGTTCTTCAATAAAATGTGAATCATATCACTTGCGTATGTTGATCGAGGTTTGCGAAATAAATTGGAAAGCAAAGTAATGTTGGGTGTTTCAGAGCCTGAGTTTTGTTTTGTTGTGAAGCGACTTGCGAGATATTTTGTATGAAAACCCGATAAGCGCCTCTAGCGGGAGATTTGGAAACTATTTTTCTCCGTCCAAAAAGAGTTTCTCGATTCTCGCTTGTCGCAAATCAACATAACAAAACTCAGGCTACGGGCTCTGTAGCCGTTCATAAAAACCCACATAAAACTATTTTTATTTGCATGACCAATTTGAATGTATATGTAAGGAATAGAATAAATGCGGGATGGATGAAATGGAGACAGGTCACTGGAACTATTTGTGATCCGAGAATGCCCCTAAAGTTAAAGGGGAAAATCTACAAAACGATCATAAGACCTGTATGGGTCTGAGTGTTGGGCAACGAAAGGGACGGATGAAAGAAGAGTACATGCGGCAGAAATGCGAATGTTGAGATGGATGTGTGGAGTGACTAGAATGGATAAGATCAGGAATGAGTATATCAGAGGAAGTTTGAAAGTGGCGCCAGTGAATGAAAAGATGATGAGCAGCAGGTTAGCATGGTATGGCCATGTTATGCGAAGAGATGAATGTCATGTAACAAGAAGAGTATTAGATATGAATGTTGATGGATATAAGAGTAGAGGTAGGCCAAAGAAACGATGGATGGACTGCGTGAAAAATGATATGGGTAAGAAAGGAGTGACAACTGAGATGACGGCTGATAGAAGAGCATGGAAGAAAAACACATGTTGTGCCGACCCCACATAAAGTGGGAAAAGGGCAAGGAGATGATGATGAATAACTAAAATCAGTTGGGTAGTACTAAATAATAAAATTTAGTAAAATTAGTAGTGTTTTATTTCCAAAAGTCGTATAGTATTTGGCTGCCGTTTTGTGTCTGCATTATTAATTTTGCAAAAATGTGAGAAATTTATGTTTTTTGTGCTCACACTGTTGGTTCCGCCGGAAATATTAATCATAATATTGATAAGTATTTTAACCCCACGAAGTTTTCGGGAATATTCTTATTGCACCCGGTATAGCGATTGTACAATTTGAACATAGCAAAAGAAGCAGTTTTCATCAAAATAAATTCTTGCGGTATTGAGTTTTTTGCTCTATATTCTGCAGGTTCCAAAACTAGCACCAAGTAGGTATTCTGTGTTTTTTTTGTTTTCTTTTTTATAAAACTGCAGAAAAATGGCAGTGCTCTTAATCACGGTAAAGGGCTAAAAAAGCTCATTGCAAATAGATTTATTTACGTTTACCGCGCATGCGCAGTGCGTTACGCAGCGCTCCATACTCAGCGAACTGCATTTGGCACGCGCTGATTTACTGCGGGATTGATCTACATGCGCAGGCGCAGTTTTTTCGGGGTCATTCCTATTGGTTCTATTTATAACCTTGTTTTTCTGTTTGATTTGGTTTGTCAGTAGTCATACAAACTGGTTTTCGTGTATGTTGTGACATAAATTTTAAAAAGCAGTTTATGTACAAAAATAAATTAACTTTTTTTAGATAATACGAAATTTAACTCTTCACTGCTATATTTTTGAGTTTAGAACCTTGATTTCGTTTGACAGTGATTTTTACTCTTTTTTTTAAATTCATTTTTTTTCTTTTTTGTATTTTTTTTAAATAAAACATTTAGTACTAGTTCAAACATCATATTTTTTAAGTATCAAAGTTAAAATCAAAAAAGCAACAAAAGATCAGTAATTCATACATCATTTAACTTTACATTATAAATCGCTTGGCAAATTTATGTCGATGCAAAGAAAACCGCTCTTTACTATAACTCATCTCTTATTAAAGAAATGAAAGGTGCAATTTTTATTTGCATTTTTTTTTAACATGATCGTTCTGTGAATCACGAAAGTAGTCTTCATTTTATGTTGCCGGTGATATTAAAATGACCTTATTTTTAATTAATCCTTGCCGAAAATGTCAAACAATATTTCATATCCATAACATCTGGATTAAAATTAAGGTTTCTGCACATGATGAGTTTTTACGTTTTATCAAGATTAGCGTTGGATAATCCCGCGTTTACCGTAACTAGCTATTTATTACGGTAAACGCGTTGTATTAGCAAGAAAAAAAGGGGAAAATTTTATTATTTTCCGAATAATTTTAAACTTGACTTGAGATAAAATAAATTAAAAAGAATAACATTTTATATTTAAAAAAAATTTTACGGTACCTAAGCCATTATAATATTCAGAAAATAGACATGTGATAGTTTAATTTTCTTTTTCTATTCTTGAATTATTATAATAATAAAAATAGACTATTTCATAATCCTTATTGAATAGAAACGTAAAATTATACCTTGTTTATTTGAAAAACTTTAAAACTACTTTTCCTTCAATAAGTAATTCCTTAAATAGTTTGCG
Organism: Eulithis prunata; assembly: GCA_918843925.1. NCBI lineage: Eukaryota > Metazoa > Arthropoda > Insecta > Lepidoptera > Geometridae > Eulithis > Eulithis prunata. Next base: position 876,663 of record OU974019.1, on the reverse strand, counting down.
AATAATTACTTACTACCAAAATTTTATTTTTTAAGCATTTCACACAATATCTCATCTTGACATTTAACATACCAGTGGACCAAAGTTGGTATAAAATACCAAACGTTTTTTGCATAGTTTGGCACAGCCTTTAATAAATTAAAAACACGTTATTGAGTAACACCAGTGACGGTTACAACTCATAACCGTAAAGAAAGATGAACCGGAAATCAAATAAGTAAATTGAGATTAAACATAAATTGAAAATTGAAATTGAAGGTTTATTGATTCAATTCAAAGGGCATCGAATAATTTACCTATCATCAATGATTATCATGTACAATCGAGGTGAGGAAAAACATGGCTGATGAATGGTTTGAACATAATCCCACGGAGCTCAATTACTTAGGTACATGTATTGTTTTGCTGGTTTTATAGTTCTGGCAGTAAATGTTTTAAAAATGTTACTTCAAATAATTATGTAAAACGCATAATAGAACTGGGGTCATTTAGATAAAGCCCTTTGATATGGCAGCCATTTCAATTTAAAAAATAAGTTTTCTTCTGCTTACAGTGTAACATTTTAGCATTAGTCTTGAGATTTCTTTGTTTTGACATTATGTAAGTGATAGGTACCTTTTTTAAGGTACCGTATGATTATAAACCTATGTTTATAATCTTTTTTGCAAAATATTAATTAATCTTGGTTAGTCTAAATCCGGTCTCAACGGGAACGCACTCGTCGTCTAGTTTTCTCGTTTTTTTTAATCTCAGCTAATACGCGCGCCGTGTAGGGCGCAATAGTTTGCATTTATGTCATTCTATGTCCATAACTTAAAATGTGATTGAAACATGCATGTGGAGTTTATGACCAGGCGTGGCCGCCACTTATTTTAGTTTATGTGTAACTTGTTAAATAATAACAGTACACACTATAGAAATATAATCAATAACAGATGATTGTGCTTTTACAATCTAAAAAAAAAATCCAGGTACTGCCAGCGTCTCTAGTTTACAGCGACCTTCTGTGAGGTCACTATTTGGATGGGTGACCGTTAGTGTCATTTACTGTAAATGCCCTCTGAAGCACGGAAGCACTCAGATGTAAATGATTTAGATCTGAACGCTTTAAAAAAAATATTTTATATATCGAAATCTAGGGGTTTTCTAGAACTGAGCTAACTAAAACTATTGCTAAATCTGTGGTCATCTCTTTTCGTTGTCATGCAAGTGAAAATGATAGAGCATTTTTAAAGCCGCGCTAAAATGACAGTTGAATGTGAATATCGATTAGGTACTTATTTTATTGTATATGCTTGTATTTTTTTTAATAAAGTAATTTTATACTTATTTACTGTTTAACATTCACCTTATATCCAGTTGATTCTGCTCGACTAAACTTCAAAACGGGATTGTAGAACCTACGATACAAGATTTATATTTTAGTATAGGTTCTACATACCATTAATCTAGATACAATGTCAAGCATTAGTTACAATTTAGATTTTCTGAATCCATCATTTTCTGAAATTTTCTGATTTTCTGAATTTTTCTGAAATAAAGGATTTATTATTTATTTAAAAGTATAAAGAGGCTAGTGTCGACTTGACTTTAGCAGGCGTAACAAAATGTAGCAATTTGTCGCGTTTCGCGCTAATATCAGCGCATATCTGCGGGTGTCGAAATGGGAGCAGACTACATTTTATATGGCAACTTGCTGTGTTTAAATGTAATTTATATGAATGTGAATTGGGTTAAAAAACTGCATGTTTCTCAAGAAGTTACAATCGTCGGATAATGAACGTACTTTTTTATTTTCTTTTTTATTTGAGCGGTCAAGATGACCTATGAAAAACTGAAGTTCACGGATGTCGATCACGGTTAGATCTCTAACATATAACATACTAATAACGAAGAAACCTTATAAAAGAAGAGGCATCTATATTGCGGACTCCGTTTTTCAGAAAACAGAGCTATAGGTTAGTATTTAAATAAATGTGTGAATGTTATTCATTAGCTATTTAAACTCAAGCAAAGTCAGGCACGCATCCTATTGGTAATATGGTATATAGATCTTTTCTGACGGTCTGCAGATTGCCCAGCTGCTTATGACATTCTTGTAAATATTGTAATAAATATTATTGTAATTTTATTTGTAAATAAAACAGATTCTAAGTAAGGAATGTTTTATATACTTATGTAACAGAACAATCAAAAAAAATTAACTGTACAATCAACAGCTTGAAGAGTACTAAGATCACTTATCAGAATTAGAAATGGTTAAATTTTGGTTAGAACAGAACTGTTCTTAATCATAGTTTGAAAAATAATTAGATGGACTATACAAATACATTTTTATTAAGCTTAATTTTTATTTAAGAGGAAGCTTAAATTAACTAACAAGTAATGACGAGCAGAGACTCTGCTGAAGTTGTTTTTTTTTCAATTACTTCTAATATAAATAAATATTCTTGGACATAATATCACACAACATAAATCGTTTGCAACGGTTTGTAGATGGCTCAACAATTTCATGTGTATTTTGTAAATATTGTAAATACTGTATTAGTTGTAATTTTCTTTGTGAATACATTCCTTTATTCTTCCTTCCAAAAGTATATAATATTTAAATGCTAAATGTGTAATGCTTGTTCAACTTAATAACGCTTTTATACAAAAGAATTATAAAGGTTCAGTCATGTCGGGACATTATTTACGAAAGAGGTTGTTATTTAGAAAATAAGATGTTTTCCCATAAAGTCAGTTTACGACTAAACATTATGGTTTTCAGTAACTCTGCGATGGTAATCGCTTAATTCGTATCTTTTTACGACGTACATCAAAACGCGAGGCTTCCAAAAAGGAGTTTTACAATGTGGTTGTTATTTTATATGCGCATACTCTAATTACTCCTGAGTGGCTGGTTCAATATTGAGTCTATACTCTGCCCTTTATTCATATTTAACTGTCATTTTAGCGAAAACATACGAGTATTTATCATTGTTACTTGCATGACAACGAAAAGAGATGACCACAAATTTAGCAATCATTTTAGTTAGCTGGGCTTTAGAAGACCAATATGAAGTACCTACCTCTTTGTTAAGAATAATTCCGAGGTACAGTTGACATCAACAAAAGTAAGACAAGGTTTTAAAAACATTTTATGACAGAAAAAAGAAAATATAAAAAAAAATGTGAATTGTATTGATGGAGTATTAATTGATTATATTTGACTTAATACACGTCATCTCCGAGTGCAACTGTAACTGCGCGGGAGTGGTTAGAAATCAATAAATAATGCGCTTTATTTAAACTTTTCATTTTGTTTTTTTTTTCAAAAAGAGATATTTCAATTGTAATAAAACAAAATTACGCTTAAAACGTGCTTAAGACTGATAAGAGTGTTGAATATACACTAACATAACTTTTATTAGCACTCAGAATGTCGTAAAAGTACTAAATGTGTCCTGACGGTGTCTTTTATATTATTGTGTTTTGTTGTAAGCTAAACTTTTTCAAACTGGTCGTGAGCCTGACTTAGAACAAACGTTTCATGTGTGGAAAACATAGATGTTTGTTCTATGTCTTAGTGTTACTATCTATTTACAAAAAATGGATATAAGTATTCTATCAGCAATCTAGATCCCATAGAACAAGCTCTTAGTTTGGGATTAGAGGTGTGAAATGACCAAGAGTATTTATTTATTCATAACTGCACCATTAAAAAATACCCAGACCAAGGCATGCAGTACCGGTACCATTCTAAGTAAAAGTACCGGGAATTATCGGTACTTTTCCTGACCAAAATATAATGGGGTCAGGGCCTCTACTCCGAAAATTGATTAACGAATATTCGGTAGTGACGTTTGTGTTATACTGCGCGGTCGCCTCGAGCGATGGTCCAGGCTCTTTCAAAGTCACAGCGTTACTGCGCAGTGTAGCACAAACGTCACTACCGAATCTTCGGTAATCATTATTCACAGTAGAGGCCCTGGTCCCAAACCTTATTATTTGACAGATAGTAATGAAGAGGAGCGTAAAATAGGCTTTCAGGGTCAAAAGTTAACCTCTTGTGTGTTAATCCTAAAATTGTCGCAAGGTAATTAATTATAAGCAAACACGGTCGCACAACACAGCATGCCGTACAGTAAATCTTTTGTTTCCTAAATAACTAGCACCGTTTTTTGGCGGACATAAAAAGGCGGCTGTAACCATATTGAGGTGGTTCGAGATTCATACTAAAGATTTTTTTTTCATTTATGGGAGAGGAGAATATAACCTTAATACATTGTAAAAACTGTTTTTTCCTTTATAGTGGTTTTTATTTGCGGAAAATTATATTTAGTTGTAAAATGCCGCCAATCATCGTCATTAACCTGAAGAAGTCCTCTTTAGATTTTTAACCAGCTTCAAAATCAAAATAATTTATAAGTTTAGAAACTTGAATAACCGACTTCAACAGGACTTCATACGCCTTTATCATCAAATGATGATGGTGATGATGATGACATTAGCGCGTTTCAGAGCATTTTTTCCGGTCAAAAGTTTCTTGTTTTCGTATAATCTGTAGCCAAATCGCTTGACATTATGCTGGGCAACGAAAGCGGTTCAGAGCTTACGATATGGGGGCTGATACGGGCACAAAAAACAGTTCTAGCAAGTACAGTATTATTATGATCTGTGGTTTCTGCATTTCTGCCGTATAGCGGATATGATATATCAGAAACATTGAGAAACGAAGACTTTAGTTCAGTGAAAGTACAAGCATAGTACAAGGCGCGCATTTTCCCACATTATTCTATTAGGTGTTACCCGATCTGTATTTATGCTGTTGTTTGAATTGCCTCTGAACACGCTATGCCAGCTGTTTAGAACCAGTATACCCTGGTATTCTTAGGCTCGTATGCTGATATGTTGCTCAGGTTTGAGTTGAGGCTAAAGCAGATTTTATAAAGATGTTTACCGAAAAATCTGAAAAGTTGATTCACTTTTTTATGAGCAAAGTATTCAAAAAAAAGTATTGCCCACGCAACGTTAACTTTTATTCGCGTTCATCCCACTGGATCGGCTGAATAGGAAGATTTGAAAATAACTTCCTGTTTGTCCCACCAACATGTTCAGTGGGACGTACGGGAATAAAAATTATATTTAATTTACACTTCCCGTGCGTCTCACTGATATTGCTTTAGGCGAATAAAGTCGCAGAAGCAATAAGCAGTTAATTTATTTATTGTCTTTAAAATAAAAACTGATTTCAATTTCAAAAAAATTCAAAAAATATGTGTTTTTGTGTTATATTGGCATTACCTCACAGAGAAAATCCATTGAAGACGTGCTCTGTGAAGCCATGCACTGCGTCCAGAACTCTGAAACTCAAAGAGTACGTCACAACTATCTGTAATTGAGCTTCAATCAATTCACGTTCGAGTTTAACACATAGAAATAATTGTTTAAATCTCCTTGGAGATCGCCCAAAAAGCTGACACGATAAATCAGAGAGCAACTTTTACATAGAACGTCCACCACCAAGTACTCCTATTCCCACGATGCAAGCCATTATTAAACATTGAAAACAGTAGTCACGACTGCCTCCGGGCTTGCCCTGCTCACGCCTGACATGGTATTAGCGAAGGTAGAACTGCCTGATAGATATAAAACTTTATAGCACCACAGGAAAGTTACACATTAAACATAAACCCCGCTATTACTAAAGTCTATGTAAGCTCGGTATAATTACACCGTGTAATTATCATCTCTTTAGATAGTTTTTGAATCTGGTTGTCAAAGCAAAATACAAAACACGGTGTAACTATTCCAAGCTTACAATAATAATATATCTACTCTCCTCTTTTTTTTTTTCGGTATCCGATGAAGCATGGCACACTAATTTAAAATTAGTAAGAACTTGTCCGTACTTCTTGCGAATAAAAACATTTTATTTCATTTCATTCACTGAAAGTTTAAAAAAAACGAAAACTCTGTGGATGAAATGGGCTTGAAATTCGCAAATTCAACGGTTTTATGTTACATACAAACTTTTTCCAGTATATTTAGCTAATAATCTCTTTTTGTACTTTTGTTTTTTTGTAGTTGCTAATTTTGTTGTATAAATGTATTTTATTGGATTACTACTATCCGTAGACTTCTAAAAGAAGATTTATGACGACGATGATAAATGGTTCTGTCTCTTGTTTTCTCTCTTACACAACCCACAACACGGGGTGTGTTTTCTCTCTTTGTTCTGTCTCTTGTTTTCACTCTTTTTTGAAGCGCTTACTAATGAAAAGTCATTTCTACAAAACTCAATATCCACGTCAGTAACGATGCTAAGATTGAGATGTTCCATAGATTTTCACGGCGGTTCATAATTTGCGCCTTAGTTTCGCTACCGGTTGATTTATTTACAACTAAATATGGTAATTAGTTAAGTAGTTAGGAGAGAAATAAAGTATTTAAACTATCAAGTGGTGCCTATGTGACTTCATAGATCTAGAAATAATTTAAGTGGTTTCTTCTGTCTGGATAGATCGCTAGTGATAACACCGGCTCGATATCGACATGTCAGTTGCTCCGACAAAAATAGCTGTGTCAGCGCTAACATGGTGTAAAAGCGTCTAAATACTAGTCTATTAGCCTGTATGCCAATACAGAAATAGTTACTCAAGCATATAAAGACTTAAGTAGAGATTTTCGAACAAAAATCTATGCTTGAGTCCGAATCAGTGCTTGAGCAGTAACTACCTAAGCATACGAGCTTAAGACGAAACTGTGAAAGCCGCCGATATCGGGGTCGTGTATCGCCAATATCGGTAGCAGTGTTAAAACTACCAATAAGTATGAGATAAAGAGAATTTTCCAATTCGCAATCACCACTAACTAATTTAATGATTTTGGAATAAATACATCAATTTGGTGTCGCTTATCGTCACCGGTATGCAAAGTTGTGCAAATCGCTTTTAATTAAAACCCAACCGTTTTTGGAAAGCGTCTGCATTGTACCCAAATGGTGGCAGCTCCTGCCATCTCCACTAGATTTATTCCACTGCGGGGATAATGGGAAAAATTTAAAATATAGTGGCGTTCTTCCCACTGCGGAGCTATCCTAAAAGTAGTATATCCTAAAAGTAACCATATGAGGGTTTGGCTTTGTAATGTGCGTATTGATACTTACCCACATATTTTTATTTCTCATTGTATCTATGTATTGTGTGGAGCAGGAATAATGAACGGGTTTTTTACTTCGACCTTATATTTCTCATATTTTTTTTTACCTCAGGAAATACGTCATGGATGCCTCACCTACTGCTTGTTAGGGCAGTGCCTACTGACAGTTGAGTCATTCTGTGATGAGAGCGCCTAGGTTTTGAATTTTCCCATCCTACCCACTAGAAAGACCAGCCTGGTGGGGAGAATGGGATTAACCCTGAAAGCGGACCGATATGCAAAACTCCAAGACAAAATTCTTTGCGACAATCGAAAATTACGCGTAGAATATTTATGGCTCAATTTTGGCAAGTCGCAATGCCACGCATTTCGCTGGCGAAGCGTACAAACATTTTAGGTATGAACCTCTTTCGTGAGACTTGCCTGTTTAATTATGGCTGGAGTTTTTTTACCTGGCAACTGGATTGCGAATGCATTTGTTATTCACGACCGGTACTTTTTGCGCTGTCACCATCTTTAGCGGTATGAAACCGACATTATAATCGATTGAGAGCGATATCTGCTTTTTTTATTGTCTCAATGATAAATTGAGGCCAGTGCTTTTTGTGATGTCACTTCTTATTCATGTTGCATTGCGCGTATATTAATTTTATTATAATATATTTTTATTTATTTATTTTAAAGGAAAACCGACAGCATGATTTTGATACGATATATTATAAAATACCTCGTAATGTTTGGCCGTTTGTTTGACCGAAGAGGTTCTAAACTACTTCTTGTTAATAAACGCGCTATCGTATGTAAGCAAAGCACTATATTTTCATTAGAAGACATTTTAAGATAAGTACCGGAGCTGTCAACACAGAAAAATATATCACCGTCATACATAATCGTTAACATAATATATCTAATAGCAATTATGTTAATCTGGTAAATGTATGTGATTTACGAGTATTATTCACGATAACAAAGATGGCGGGCGGAATTCAAGCACTAATAATAACAAACACGTACCTATGTGTCAGAGCCCACTGGTGGGCCAGATGGGAAAAAAAATCCCATCGAGCCTACTCATTTGTATAGTGGGCTCGATGGGATTTTTTTTCCCATCTGGCCCTACAGTGGGCCGGCCGCCGGCCGGTGGGCTCGATGGGAATAAGCCCTTGAATGCAGTTTTTACCAGAATTTGTTACAAAATAGCTTAGTTTAAGCTTATAATAGTAACTACAGGTGAAATTATAAGGTACAAGCCGTCGCCCGCGGCGTTGCTCGCGTTCTAGACCCTTTAGAGTGTGACTTTTCAGAATTCCTTTCTTAGTGCACCCCTACACTGTATAAGGGTACTACCCTCCAAATTTCATACCTCTAGGACTTATAGTTTAGGCTGTGCGTTGATTCTCTGTCAGCTTCAAAAGAGTTTTATATATATTGATAATAAATAATAATAATATTGATAAAAATATTGTTGGACCAATGATAATAAATTTAAAATAACAACATTGTCAAAAACGTTTAACAAAGAACGGTAACGAACAAAAAAATGGCATTTAAAATAAAGGCGAACTTTCAACGGTACAAACAAAAAGCCGCTGTGACATTCTTCGTTACAACTCTCTCTATAAACACAGCGTATGTAATCGTCGCATCGGGAATCGATTCGTACGTTTAATCGAGTAAACTCAACTCGGCGACGAATGATTTATTGCTGCAACACGTGTTTTTTGCGACGACCACGCTCGCGGAAACGATTTCTGAATCATTTATGCCGACCGCCCGATCGGTCGCCGTATATGGCAACCCATCCTGCTTCGTCGCTCGCTTTTCGGGTGTTTCACCTTAATTTCGGGAAAATGGGCGTGAGTTTTTTACTTTTTTTCTGTTTCGAGATGAGAAATTGAATTTGACAGCGTTTCTCGACCGACCTGTTTGGCTCGTCTTCGTAACGGTACTTTATTTATTTTAAAACTGTGTGTGATCAACAGAAAATTAAAATACCTACTGCTTTTTTTGCATCGGATAATGTTCCAACTTTTGAGATTGATCGATTATCGATGAGTTTAATCAATAATATCACAATTAAACATCGATTATGTTGACAAAAGTATTTGACGATTTAAATTTTTGATTTATATAGATCTATTTTAAATTAAAATATATGATTTGTTTAAAAACAATGTAATTATTAATATAATTTTTATAAAATAAACCTGAATATCTCATTCACCTTTTAATTAAAACCTCGAATTCAATTTGAAAGCAGACAAATTGTCATCTGAGAAAAAATATCCCAAAACTGCGTCGGATGGGTTCCCGAGAAATGCTTATTAATTTTCATGAGCGTGCTCTAATTTTTTGTCCAGCTAACCCACTGAGCCAAGCCTTCGTCATTCTTGATTGAAATTTAATGGATAATGTTCCATAACACATTGATACATAGCGTAATATCGTTTGAAGCAGGTAGGTAGTACAGTATTTGCAACTTTGAACACATAGTAAATGTAAACTTTATTATATGCATGTGGAAATATTTGACCATATTGGATTAGGTATTATTATTACTTTGAGGAACCTTATTAAATTAATAGCAGATACTTTATATACCTGTTTTAGTAAATCTTAGGTAATTTGAAGCCTAAATTATTCTTTTGACATAAAATAGGTGAAATAAGCCAAAGCAACAACAAAAAAACCTAGGTTATGAGTAACTTTCGTAAGTACTTTCGTAGGTAGGTACGTGGAAGTCCTTAGGTCTCATGTCTATTATAGTGGTATTTCGTCCCACTCTACCCCCAGGGGTATGGCCAGGAGTATGGTGGGTCCGAAGTGGTTATTTCCACCTGTCGTCTGAGACATCTCACCCGTGAGATTTATCAAACGTTTCCGCGCTAAAATCATAGTCAATAAATAACAATATTACTCACTTTTATAGTTTATACAGAAGCTAAATTATATCATCCAATTTAATCCAGAAATCAGACTTCACCAGATCTAGCTTCCAGCTATTTACTGACGTCATCCAGTGGATTTATAATGCGTTCACAAAGAGAAGATACTGATTTACACGGTGCGAGTCTTAACCTGGCACATTGTGGATTTTGTTAAGTTAGGGTAAACAAGTAAGTTTATCTATTCAAGATAAATAAATAGATTAGTTTGTTGATATAAATCCGGTTTACAGCCTTCCTTTGAAGTCCCTGACTCCTGAGCTGATTTTTTTTCACTAAACCGTCTAAACTATTAACTAGTAAATAGCAGAGTAATGGATGATGATGAAATTTTATAGGTACGCTATAAGAATTTTCAATAGTTATTTGTTATACAAGAGTGCAAAGTTGCTTTTTAACCGAGTGTTCAATTTTGATGACCGAGCAATCGAAGGATTCTAAAATTGAATCACGAGCGCAGCGAGTGATTCAAAGTTAGAATCCTGAGTGTTAGCGAGGGAATCAAAAGAGCACGAGGTGAAAAATCTTTGCACTCGAGTGCAACACGTAACTTTTCATTCCACCTCAGCGAGGAAATGACTAAATGCAAAAAAAGCAAATTGAAAAAAGAACACCAAGAAGGTTCCGAGTCTGAGTTTTTAACAAATTAAATAAAAGTTGTATGATATATTCGGCACCATAGAGGTAGCTGTAAATAGGTTTAATGTTTTTTTTAATTCACAAACTTAGTGCACACGATGTTCTAAATTCAATTTACTTTTATCCTCTAGAGAATAAAAACGGCTTTTCCACTCAGATATTGAAGATAAAAAATACTCTTTCCGAGATGGTGGGATGAAAAATATTTTAGCTCTGTAAAAAAAGCAATTTTATGTGACATTTAGATTATTTACTCTGTTACATATTAATAATGTTAATATAGTTAATATTATGTTTTAGTATATTCGGTAAAAATATATAGGTAAATATCGGGACTGCTGGGACATGCGTGATAGACAAACATAATTATGTATAGCTAGTTCTGAAACAAACAATATAATTATCATCAAGGAAATCAAAGCTCATCAATCACGACCGAGCTCTACTTCATAGCCAGTGCCAGACCAAGACCCGGTAGCTGTACTACTAAATGTGTAAATCCCGTATTTATGAGTAACATGTATCATAAATTGTTGGGGCAAATACTTGCGTAGTCCGTTGAATTATTTACATTCTTTTTGTTAATGGAAATGGCAGGTTTAGGAGAGTTTTGATATTTTATTGTGAATACTATAGGTTCGCTGAAAACGAGTGACGTAATATTACGGGGTAATAACTAAACACAAAAATTTTACGGCTTTGTTAACATAGATCCCTGAAATCTGTTTTTAATGAAGTACTCGAAATATAATCGAATTTCTAGAAATTAAAATGTAAGCCTAGTCAAACTTAGACTGTGGACAGTATGAAATGCGTACCAAACACGAGGATTACTTATAGATTTACTTTTTTTATCATTAGGTATCATCAATATATATAAAACTCTTTTGAAGCTGACTTAGAATCAACGCACAGCCTAAACTATAAGTCCTAGAGGTATGAAATTTGGAGGGTAGTATCCTTATATAGTGTAGGGGTGCACTAAGAAAGGAATTTTGAAACGTCACACTCTAAAGGGTAGAACGCGAGCAAAGCCGCGGGCGACGGTTATATATATCACGTTTGTAAATACAGGTTTACAACTGTTTATAGCGGTTACAGTTTTATACAAACCGAAGAAAAGTGGTCAAATAAATTGCCGGTCGAACTCGGCTGTAAGTTTACGACTAGGAGTTATTGGCGTTACACTTAGCGTACGGAAAATATCGCGATTAGTGCTAAATCCACATTATTATTCGAAATAGGATATACTATGTCTTTTTCACACACACGCTGGCATTTTTGCGATTATTGCATGTAAGTACAGTGAGCATCATTAGTAAATGATCATGAAATAAAGTCTCAAACATGTTTCTTTTCTATTTGATTTTCTCAACTATAATTAAAAAGAAAAAATCATAAAAGTACAGTCAGCATCAGAAGTAACAATTGAGAATTTCAAAAAATACTGAATTTAAAAAGTTTTTAACCCTAATACTACTTTTAGGATAGTTTAAGGTTAAAAAGTTAAAAATATTAGGGTTAAAAACTTTTTTTTTTAACTTTTTCAGTTTGCTTGCTAGTTGCAATCATGCAACTATGCATTTTCATTTGGAACCCACAAACAAAAACTCTATTTTACTGTGAGAACCACAAAAAACCTACCAAAGGAAATGACTCATCATGAGCTAACGTGCTTTTTAAGACTCGGTTTTCTAATTAACGGCTGCCGTCATATGAAAATAACTTTCATAAAACCATGACTGATAATATTTCAAATATTTTACTTGACACTGGCAAAATTTTCCGTCGAAATGACGGACAGAGGCCATATAGGTAGAAAAGACGAAAAATCAACACAGTTTCTTTGGTGATTTTTGTGGTGATCACAAATATCATGAAACTAAATGATGGAACAAGCCGATGATCCACCTGATCTTAAGTGCTAACCACTGCCTATAACAACATTTCCTCACTGAGCACATCCTTTGAGGACGTGCCCTGTGCATTGCATTGCGCCCATCACTTTGAGACAATGTTATTAAGCCTGAATTTCTTGGTGTTACGTTTCAAACAAACATCCAATATTTTACTATTAACATTACTAAAGCCAAAAACATTTGTGCCTGCCTGTACTTTTCATAAAAAATTGCTTCAGATAAAATAGGTCGTACCTAAACCTAATCGGGGGAGAGTGGACTGGGTGAGTACGGGACCGGGTGAGACCGGCCCGACCCATGTTATACTAATTAGATTTTTTTTTAAATCTTAAATAGCCTTCTAGGTCGCAATAATCTAACAAAAAGTTAATGAAAAACCTCCATATTACGGTCACCGTTTGTTCAAAAACAGCAACACTGTCGACAATCATAACTGTAATGCGTTCAAAATGTCCTCGGACCGGTTCCGCGGCTGCAATTAATTAAACAATTAATCAGGTAATTTCGTGTGATTTGCTTTTTGTCACGAACCCGCTTTTAAGTCAATTTGTAGTCTCTTAAAACTTTTGGTAAACCGACGCGAGAAAAGTTAACTAAAGAGTAAACGCGCATTATGTACCTAACTTTTTTTTATAAACTATAGCTAAGCATTTGGCTGCCAGCACACCTGATGGTAAGTGTAGCTGCAGCCGAAGGTGGAGCACGCTTAGCCATAATTCTACTCATATTCACTCTTTTCTTAGCAAAAGCACTTACTCTTTTCTTAAAAACTCACTATTGAGATTGTGTGGTTAATAAAATCACATCCGTGAGGTTAAAACGACTATCAGGTTTAGTACAATTACCTATAAAAGTTTTAAAAATAATGTCTTATGAGATTTTGAGTTTTGAGTACAAGCTTTGCTTAGTTTGGGACTAGAGAGCGTTGTGTGATATGTCTAAGAATATTTATTTATTTATTTGTAATACTTTTATTTGGCTGAAACCATTTTTCCATCCTATTTTTATAAATAAACAGCAAACTTTACTATTTTGAAAAATGCATGAGCTATGGTACAGATTTGAAGTGTCACCATGAACAATAAAGCTTCTTGTAGTTATTTTAGACTTGGGCACGTGGAAACAGGAAGCATTAGATTTACTTCTCAAATAAAGTGATCTTTGTGATTTTATTGACAAAAAAATAAGTTTTGACTCAGCCTCTTTTCTGGCAGATGACCGATCTCCGCAGCATCCTTATTCAGATCAAAGGCTGCACCCAGCATCACGTCATGTACAATCGCACGCAGATCTGCTACCGCTTGTTAGTGGTATCTGATGACGGGGGTCATCAATTTCGCTTGTGATCTGCGGAAAAAATACTTTGAGGTACAGTCAAGATGAATATTCAAAGATGAAATATGCTCAAAAACTCTGATATGAGAAAAAATTGGCGAATGAATCTAGGTTTAAGTCTTGATTAAAACATAAGCAGTGTCATAAGTCATAAGCATTTATTGGTAATTTTTAGTTACAGGTCATATAGGTACAAATTAATTTAAATAATATTAAGAATTAATAATTATTTACCTCATTGTTTTAGGATACGGACTTAAGATATTTTTTTATGAACAAAAGTTTATTCGGTATTTGTGTGTGTAAGAGCAATCAAATATTTAGTGTTTCGCTTTTTTAAGAGTAGCAAAACAATTCAGAACAATCAATTGACGCACTGTAAAATGGTCAACTCTCAGTACCTCAGAGCTAATATGGACGAAAACGTACCCAATTGAACATTGAGAGTAAGTTATTACAATGCATACTATAGACCAGAGTAGAAGCCTTTAAAAATAATAAAAAGTGAAAAAAAATTGTAGGATAAAACCCATTGGAAAAGGAGGAGAATTAAAAATGAAAGGAAAATAGTTATTTGTTATACAAGAGTGCAAAGTTGCTTTTTAACCGCGTGTTCAATTTTGATGACCGAGCAATCGAAGGATTCTAAAATTGAATCACGAGCGCAGCGAGTGATTCAAAATTAGAATCCTGAGCGTTAGCGAGGGAATCAAAAGAGCACGAGGTGAAAAATCTTTGCACTCGAGTGCAACACGTAACTTTTCATTCCACCTCAGCGAGGAAATGACTAAATGCAAAAAAAGCAAATTGAAAAAAGAACACCAAGAAGGTTCCGAGTCTGAGTTTTTAACAAATTAAAAAAATTTGTATGATATATTCGGCACCATAGAGGTAGCAGTAAATAGGTTTAATGTTTTTTTTTAATTCACAAACTTAGTGCACACGATGTTCTAAATTCAATTTACTTTATCCTCTAGAGAATAAAAACGGCTTTTCCACTCAGATATTAAAGATTAAAAATACTCTTTCCGAGATGGTGGGATGAAAAATAATTTACGGACGATCTGAGGTCGGGAAGGGGAAGGGAGTGAGTTTTTAAGGGTAAAAAACGGTTTATCTCGAGTTCCGGCAAAACTACTAATAGACGAAATCATTTTAAATAAACAAATGACAGAATACGGACTTGTTAATACTTTTAAAGAGCCTATTACTTCATAGTTTAACCTTTGACCTGCAGTTCACTCTTGCTTGACACACCTGTACAAACTGCGCATAAACTGTGATTCTGATAAGAAGTTAGTTAAGAGCGGGCTCTCTTATGCACTTTGCTGCGATTCAATAATGCACTTTATCACGACACAATACGATAGCTAATCTGTGAAAATATATGCAGTGGTGCACTTTGCTGTCGTTCAATAATGGACTGTATTGTGATGGAATAAGTTATATAATCAGTCAAAAATTTTGTGTAATTTTAATTACTGCTTGCAATAATAGAATCGCCTATCTAGATGAGTTTATTTCGAAATTACAGATGATTTCTTCTTCTTCTTCTCTTCATTAATAAATAAATATAAATATAAATAAATATTCACGGACACTTAACACAACGCCTTCTAGTCCCAAACTAAGCAAAGCTTGTACGATGGAAACTAGATGGCTGATAGAATACATACATACATTTTTTTTTTGTAAATACATACTTATAATAAATAGAAACACCCAGACACAGAACAAACATCTATGTTTACAACACGCAAATTTTTGTTCTCGGTCCGGATCGAACCCACGACCCACAGCACGGAAGGCAGAGCTACTACCGACTGAGCCATGACGCCTGTCATTAATGGCCTCTCTCCGTCATTTCGACAGACAATTTTGCCAATGTCAAGTGATATAATTGTAATAATATAAGTCAACTCAAGTCATTTGTCAAGTCGGCTGTCGTTTGTTTTGAAAAGAAAATGGTGGATTCTTTCCAAAACCTAACACGAATTTTCACATTCGCAGAAAAACCACTTTACACACATTTATTCCAATGGCTCACACTTTATGTTACTTCTTCTTTTATTTATGGCGTTTGTCCGTCATTTTGTCAGTGTCAAGTGAGATATTTGAAACTCAAGTCAAGTCATTCGTCAAGTCGGCTGTCCGACAGATGATTTTCACATAAGCCTTAAATTTAACTGATCACATTGCGAATGAAAATGACAGATCGAGCGAACTCGAATCCCAGGATACTAATCCCAAATTGGTATCACAGTACGTACGTACAAAGTTAACCCCTCAGATGCCATAATAAATATTCTTGGACATATTACACAACGCTCTCTAGTCCCAAAATAAGCTTTTACTATGGGAACTAGATTGCTGTTAGAATACTTATATAGATTTTTTTTGTAAATACATACTTATGAGACATGTAACACTTAGACACAGAACAAATATCTATGTTTGCCACACACAAATGTTTGTTCTCGGTGGGGATCGAACCCACGACCCACAGCACGGAAGGCAGAGCTAATACCGACTGAGCCAAGACGCATAATGACGAAAGATAGTCACAATATTCTTTAAAACTAAAAGATGAATGATGACGTTACTGCATTTCGACGATGTTATGGAACAGGAAGCCGAAGATTGAGATAAAATGCTTTGCGCAGAACTGCACGATTTAACCATTGTCTTGTGTCTGTCGTGAAACTGGTTCTTTAGTATTTTTTATTAGCAATCAAAAAATATCAGATTGAGAGCTTTTGGCGGAAATAAAGAAATCTTGTTATTACACGATTCTGAAAATAGAGATTTATTACCACTCGTCCCACCGGATCGTTCCACTGGTGGGACGAATGGGAAGTTTTCAAAATAATTCCCGTTCGTCCAACCAACATGTACAGTGGGACGAACAGGAATAAATATAATATTTAATTTGCACTTCCCGTTCGTCCCACTGAATTGTGCTTAGGCGGATGCGAGGCATAACCAAGTTACTGATCAACGCCATCTAAGTGCTTTCAATCAACATTATTTTTATGATTTTTTAGATTCTTTTATCAAAAAAAAAACATTTTTTAATTTTTTCCTCCTTTTTTGTGATGTTCTTGAAGCGGTAACTACTTCCCATCCCGCTTCCCATAAGACGGGCCGTAGGTATGCTTGTATCATCATCATCATCATCATCATCCACAGCCCGACTTCACCCACTGCTGAGTATAGGCCTCCCTTTGTTTGTGCCACTCCTCACGGTATATGTATGTATGCTTGTATACGTATTACGTACCGAGTATAAAAACTGTTCATTTTATTTTCTGAGGGCTATTGAAGTTCATGTAATAAAAAGCCTCTATGCTAACGAAGAAAGCAAAGGTCAAATCGTAATCACCACTGAGATCAGATAGTGCAGGTCGTGACGCAGACTTCCTCGGAAGACCAGTAGCCCGACGTGTTACAATAAATACCAGCTAAAACATAGGTTATTGGAGGCAGTCAGTCGTGCTCACACCGCGGTGTACGCGGTATTTTGTATAGACTTGCCCTTTGTCGGTCGCTGCCGTGCCTTGCAGGGATAGGAAACAGTTTGACAGAACGTAAAACAAAAGAAGGCGAACAAAAGAAAAAACAAAAGAAAAGCGCAGTTCAAAAAGTGAATCAAACAGTATATTCCATCCATAAAAGCGACTGCTGTTAAGACAAGTCGTAGATAGAAATTACATTGTAAGTTTTAACAAGGCTGACATAGTCGCTAAGAAACTCAAAGTCCTTACAAAATAAAAGATTAAAAAAAAAAAAAGCGACTGCAAATGTTTTGAGAGTGTGATCAGCATGAGATTAGGAGCTATAACCGAAGGACTAGAAATGTCCTATCAGTTTCGTTCTCTTTGGGTAGGCTCGAGATACTCAGAAATATAGGTAAGTATTACATATTCATTAGGTGAATATTTTTTATTACAAAAGGGTATGGAAGAAGTTTCTACCTATATAAATGCACCATACAGTGATAATAATACACTGCATCCATCAATCTGAGACAGTGTTTTATTGTGTAATCTTACTTTTTAAGCCGTATAGCATAGCAATGCAGATAAAACTGTTTGGCGCCAGAAATAAGCAGTAATTGTACTTCCACAGACTCTTTCACAAATAAACCTACTATTATATTAATTATGTTTGCCTATAATATGTTTATATCTAGTTTACTTATTATGTAGTACTTTGCTTCTAGTATAGTAAGTATTTAATTAGTCTTTATTTGTTTCTGTTCTAGTATGTACCTAGTGCCGTAAATAAAACTTATTCTTATAACACTTAGTTATTTGGACGATGAACCAAATGTTGCCAACACCTTCCTCAGAAGCAGTAGTTCTCCCGTTGCCGACTTAATTTTCGCACTGCACTGACCGCTATCGGTATTGCGAAGCACGCAACAGGTACTTTCTGACTGTACTATTTGTTACACTGAAATAAGAAACTGGAAATCATCATCATCATTTACAAATTTAACCTTTGGTACGCCGAAATGTGAATTCACGCGAAATAAATTGTCTAATGTGTGTGGAGTCCACACACATTAGACAATTTACTTATATTATACTTTTACTTTACTTTTACTTTTATGTGTACTGCTGGGTTTATTGTCATCGGGTCAAGCATATATTTCGGATGATTGTTCTTTGGGATGATGGTCATATGAAAAAAAACTCACTAGTAAAACTGAACCTGCATCGTAGCTGGTTAATTAACAGGCGTCATGTCTCAGTCGGTAGTAGCTCTGCCTTCCGTGCTGTGGGTCGGGGGTTCGATCCCCACCGAGAACAAACATTTGTGTGTTGTAAACATAGATGTTTGTTCTGTGTCTGGGTGTTTCTATGTATTGTATGTATTTACAAAAAAAAATGTATGTATGTATTCTATCAGCCATCTAGTTTCCATCGTACAAGCTTTGCTTAATTTGGGACTGGAGGCGTTGTGTTAAGTGTCCGTGAATATTTATTTATTTATTTAAAATTCGAACATACTGTAGTCACAGATAATATTTATGTCTGTCAAAAAAAGAAGCAGAAATAATAATTTGTTATTGGGTGGACGTTATTTAAAACAACGCCATCTAGTGTTAATAATATTGATAGACTTGGTAATATTTTATATAACTAGAGATATATTTTTCAATAGAGATCATATGATACTAACCTACTAAATATGCAAAACTAATTAAGGATTAGTTTACCACTAGCCATTAGACAACTTAGCTATGCTACAACTTAATAATCTAGATTTTTTTAATATCTTTATCTGATTCATTGATAATTAGCACTAATTAATTCAGGTTAATCTTTAAAACCTATCAATATTAAGATATTTGGTACACCCGTTAGGAGAATCAATATAATGATAAATCTGCAACATAAAGGATATAAAACCTGATTGGAAAAAATCTTACTACATACAATTTACGAATAATCATATTTTTATTTTGATTTATTTTTGTGATTATCGTAAAACGTTAACCTTAGTAAAACTCGAGTTTAAAATATGGTCTAAATGGGTTAAAATCAAAATAAGTGACATTTTTGTGTGACAACGCAGTAGTAGAGAAGGTCTGCCTTTTTGATCAAAACACAGGAAATGAAATTGAATAAAGTTATGGTCATCATATTCCTTATCAACAATCGCGTTAAAACAAAAACAAACTCAACACCATAATTATAAAAATAGTTGTAAGAAGCTCTACAACACGTTTTTTGAGGAATTCCTAACACTCTCCCATAGGCGATCAGATAGGCCCCATCGGGACTGTGAGGGCTAAATACGGCTATCACGATGCAGCGCCACCTAGCGACTGCGTATCGGGATGATTTATTCGACGCACGCGCACATAGATGTTTTGTCGCGGCTAATTTAAATTGTCTGTATTTTAAGTAAGGAAAGATGGAAGTAGAAGCTAATTGGACAGTTTTGGTGCAGTTTCTAGGCCTCCTAACGACCTCCCCTCATGTCCTACGATATTTTAAACGAACGTGTCTTCCAAAGCATGGAAGATGTCACTGTCTTTCATTTACATGATTGCGTGACAGTGTTATTTAATGTCAAAATTGAGAACTTAAAAGTTCACAAACTCCAACTAGCCACAAAAGCCATAATCCAAGAAGTTGAAGGGTAAAGATCCTAATATTCAGAGATACAGAGATTTTTTTTATGATAAAAGTAATGGAACAAGCTGATAGCTCACCTGAGAGTTATCCATAGACAGACATACTGAGTGGATTATGTAAGTAAATACAATTATAGTCCCACGTTGTATAATTTTATAGTCAAAAATATATTTAACAGTTGTTTTTTTTTCGCGATCACACTTTTGTCGTCACAAGGTAAGTTGTTTATATATAATGGGAATTTTAACCCCTCTACTGTTAAAGTGTTATTACACCCGGTATAAAATAAAACATAAATTTTCTACTTCAAATAATAAATAGACCATAGTTAGTTGACACTCAAAGGAATTTCCCAACAAACCTATCTCCTCATCTTCAGCAAAATGGAATTTAGGGAATCTCAAGTTGTGCCACAAATATTCCTTATCTCAACTGTCTTGCGGTTAAAGTCTGCATTAGGGTAGCTGGACCAATCCATGCTGGCACATGAAAGATCAAAATAACTTAAGATACCTAATATGAAAGCCCATGCAGATTTTTTTTCTGTTAGATCTGTTAAATCAGGCAACTACCTACCAATATTGCTATTACCGCGTTCACACTATGCCATTGCCGCTGCCGGCATGAATGCCGCGATCAATTCCGGAATTATTGCCACAGCAACATCACCTTTATTCCTACACCGCGTTCACACATGCCCATGCCGCTGCCCGAATTATTGCCGCGATTAATTCCGGAATTATTGCCACAGCAACATCGCCAAGTTCGTACCCTAGCTCCTTGGTGAGAATAAAGGCGATGTCGCTGTGGCAATAATTCCGGAATTAATCGCGGTATTCATGCCGGCAGTGGCATGGGCATAGTGTGCACGCGCTATACCATTAGGCGGAGCCCTGGTAGCTTTAGTGATAAGATAACTTAGACGAAAAACTAAAATACGCAGCAGAAAAAATAAAACATTAGACATTTCGAAAAAAAACTCTATTTTAGTTTTACTTACTCTTTGCAAAGAATTGTAAATATAGTAAGCGAGTGATGCATTTTAAGTTACCTTTTGTACACTTTGTTTTATTTGCAAACAATAAAAGTCTTCTTCTTCTTCCTGCCCTTATCCCACTAGGTGGGGTCGGCACAACATGTCCTTTTCTTCCATTCTCCCCTATCATCCGTCATCTCAGTGTTCACTCCTCTCCTATGCATATCATCTCTTACACAATCCATCCATCTTTTCTTGGGCCTACCTCTTCCTCTATATCCATCCACATTCATACTTAGTTTAGTTTCATACTTACTTTGCAAACAATAAAAGTACCAAAAATAAAACTAATAATTAGTTTCTTAAAGGGTTTTGAAGTTTAATAAACGTGTATTAGTATATTTTTGTATTGTGGCAAAAAATATAAATTTTCTATCATCATCATCATCAATATATATAAAACTCTTTTGAAGCTGACAGAGATCATCAATATATATAAAACTCTTTTGAAGCTGACATAGAATCAACGCACAGCCTAAACTATAAGTCCTAGAGGTATGAAATTTTGAGGGTAGGTTCCTTATATAGTGTAGGGGCGCACTAAGAAAGGAATTTTGAAAAGTCACACTCTAACGCGAGCAACGCCGCCGGAGACGGCTAGTCTATCTATAAATGAGTTAGCTATCTAAGCGCTAGAAACCTTACCTAGGCTCTTACTTATGCTTTACTAGAAATGAATGGAATTTGTGAGTCAGCGACGGGTTTGAGTGTCGTAGCACTTTGGACTTGATAATAAAGTTTTAGAATACCTAAAATATTATAACTATGAACTCAGCTTATGGCTGTAATTATCTTTTTACAAATCCTCTTCAACTTTATTTATCATACCTAGGTAAATATTTTTCTTTTTGATGTAAGTAATGCCTAGTTTTAATGTTTTGAATAAAATATGGTATTTGTGTTACCAATTGGATAAAAATAATTAGATCATGTTTTATTTTTATTGATACAGTTTTAATTTGAAATGTTTTCGACGAAGTTTTATTCTATAGGTAAATAAAAAAAAGCCGTTTCAATAAATTTTTAATTTTATGCCCAAAAAAAACAATACAGGTTACTAAATAGCTAATTTAAATAAAATTCATTGTATCAATAACACCGCGTGTAACTTCGTCTTTATTTAACAAATTAAAAAACTATAAAATAATTAATGAATAATTCAATAATATTCACATTCTACGTTTGGAAAATTAAAAATGACTTCATAGAAGTATTTGGAGTGTCACTTTCGGTATTTCTAAGCGAACCGCGGTAGTAAAGTACCGAATTTATTGCAATCAGATCAAAGATTGCTATTGATATCAGAGAGTGATAATTATATCAGCGAACACCATAAGTATGAACATAGACGTTTCTAAATTAGAAAAGAAACAATGATCATACTTGTCTCTCTCAACTTGGCTGCAGGTAGCTCTGTAGACACGCATCTTGGCTCAGGTTGGAGGAAAGTAAAGAGATGGGTACAGTGTTTTAACTAATTTTAGAAAAACAAATAACGGCTGTGATGACTATGTACTTTTTATACACTTTTAGTAAGAATAAAACTGAATCTTGCAACTTAAACATTTTTTTTATTAATGAATTAGTTTTCGTTTTTATGTATGTTTTTGACCTTTATTATGTCAATAATTAATTATGAAAACAAGATTATACGTTAAGAAAGAAAAAAAACGTTCTATCTACCTAATTACTGGTTAATGGTTATAGTAATATTATCAGAATCAGTCGCTTGTTTGCTCTGTATTTTCACTACTCTGTGATTATACTGACCTTTTCTCTTTATATTCTAGTCTATGATACATTTAATAAATAAATGTACAAAATGAACAATTTTATGTCAAATCTCTAAAATTCTTTTGTGTTGCTGAACTTTGGCGTCACTGAGCAAATTTTTTAAAAAGATCGTTAAGAAAATATCTTAGCGTGGAATATTATTATGACATTTTAGTAAAATTATCTGAATATTATGCGCGATATCTATAAAATAGACCAATTAAGTAGGCATTTAAGTATCAGTTGAACTTATAAAATGCTCTGTATCTTTTTGAGAATTGGTTGAAATGGCTTACTGATGCTCTTAATCCGACGCGATTTGTCTGAGTATCTATAAAATAGAAAATTTATTTCGTTTTCAATTTAAGCGCTTAGCCATTTTGTTAATTTTTTATTTTATCTCGCGACAAAGTAACTTCTCAACGTTCAGGTTTTATTTGACGGGCTAATTTGGCGTTATGTTACAAAATGTATGTTTTACATTTTACGTTTCTGCTTTGAAAATAATTATGTCCTTCTCATCATAAAAATTGAGCTAACCTTGCATTTTTCATTTAATTAACGAATAACCAAAGCTAAAACTTGATTGAATACTGCTTTTATTCGCATTAGTTTTATTAAGTATAATATTAATTTTTTTTCTCTGATCTTTAGGCTATTTATTTACCCACACAATGAATTTTGTTTTTCTATTCAATTATAATATGAATACATGTGATACTATTCGGTAATAGCAACCAAAAGCAAGCATACCAACCCAATAACGAATTCATTATTATAAATGCCACGCGTACAGTCGCGGAAAAAAGTGATTTCGACCGCTCTCGTTTCGAGCTGTCTATTCATAAGACGTCTTAATAAATCAGCACCGTCTTCGGCTGTAATGACGTGATTTTTTGAATACTCTCCGTGGCGCAATCACAATTAGCCCGATGTGTTGCTCGTTAAATCGGACGGTCCGGAGCTTTTCGATGGTGTGATTGAAAAGAAAAGTTTTACGCTGTTTAAAAATAAAAAAATCCTATTGGTCTTTACAATTTTGCTGTTCCAAGAAAGATAGTTAAAAGTATTTTATCAAATCAATATAATTACGAGTATATAAAACTCTTTTGAAGCTGACTGATAATCAACGCACAGCTTAAACCATAAGTAGAGGTATGAAATTTGGAAGGTAGTATGTAGTGTAGGGGTGCACTAAGAAAGGAATTTTGAAAAGTTACACTTTAAAGGGTCTAGGACGCGAGCAACACCGCGGGCGACGGCTAGTTCATTCATATATTCCCTTTCTGTTCAAGGTAATTTTGGCTGTGGTTTAGTAGCAAATGTTTTCGTATTGAATAGGGAGTTGGAATTATTATTTTGCTAATAATTTACAATGGTCATCTATGTTTTTATTTAAATAAATAATAAATATTTGGTATTTTTAAGATTTATTTATCTCTCGACAGTTTCCTTTACAAACTACGAATGCCTGTTTTATATTCCAACTCATTGTTGTTCGCGAGTGTACACCTCTGTACTGCTCCCATTATCCCACTAACGAGGTGCATTTCTTTTCAGCGGTAAACACCAGCCGTTTCTGGAAGCGACAGTACTCGGACGTTCCGAAAAAACGATGATTTGTGACAACTCACTGCAACATCGTAATTAAATCGAGTGACAAAAATCGTGTCATGATTAACTGATGCCGACTGTACTTTGACTGAAGACTTTATTTAGTAACTTTTAAAGTTCAATTTAAGTTTTTTGGATAATGAAGGTATCACTACATTTAGTAAGATTTTAGTGACTGTCTGACTAAGTACGTGATATTTTATTGAATTTGCAAAACTAGCTAGAAGACGTTTTTATACAATTTTATATTAAAAAAAACACTCTAATCATAAAAAATACCCCGCAAAAAGTGTAAACTGCACTTTATTTAAATTTAGTTACGTCTATTTATATAGGTACGTTGTTTTGTATTTGCTTTTAACCTTTCGTCGGCTTTGACAAGGTGCCGTCCAAAAACAATAAAATGTATTTTTTGTATATAAGTTTCAATTTTTTTTTTAATTTTCGGTTTATTTATTTATTTATTACACAGCGGCTTAAATAAAACTTACAGTCTAAGACCAAAACGTTTTATGAGCCATAGGAGCATAAAATCAGAACTACTTTTGTGGTACCTACCTCAACTGAAGAAAAAGTAACAAACAAAGCCACGTGCAGTGACTAGCAGCTATAATAATGTCAATTAATTCCATAAAGGTTTTATTGTTGCCATATTAGGACACTGACAGTTGTGTTATTATGTTTCAACTGCCCGTTACTTTAACTGATGTAGATCATTCAATTGCTTAAAATATAATGTAATTATTATTTTAAATTTTAATATAAATTCTGTACTTACTTCTTACTTCATACTCCTTGTCCTTGGCTTTGGGAAGTTTTTAGTGAAACTGATGGAAAAAGTTTTTTTTCATTTTTCTTGAAAAGCTGGTAGCTAGTGAGAAAATAAACTAAAACGCTTAAGATAGTCCTAATTATCTATCCTAAGCTTTTTTTCTGCCGCTGTCTGCAATAAGCCCGCCCAACATTAACGTTGTGTATTTTATAAGTTCTACTTCTCTTCTCTAAAACTATATTATTCTTGTGTATTATAAAATTTTATGTATACCTTTCGGCTATCTTTTTGTTCTACACTAGATTCTGTGAACTTTCCCGGATCAAAAGTGGCCTATGTGTTCATCCAGGATACGAACTATATATTCCAAGTTTCATCCAAATAAGACTAGCAGTTGCAGCGTGATTGTAACACAAATACACAAACATCTAAACTTTTTTTTTAATGATAAAAGTAATGGAACAAGCTGATAGCTCACCTGATGTTAATTAGTAACTTCTGTCTATAACAATGCATTACGTCACAGAGCAAGTCCAATGAGGACGTGCCCTGTAAGGCAATGCACTGCGTCCATCACTCTGAGACGTACCTAAATATCTTGAAGTCTCATGTGCCTGTAATTACACCGGCGCCCTTACCCTTCAAACCGGAACACAGCAATGCAATGCAAACTTTGACATTTACTGGTATAACATTATTGGGATTCACATTTTGTCTGCATGAAACTGATAACATTGTTATATGATGCACAGAAGCTATGAATAAAAGAAAAGGAACACAAAGTAAGCCACGGAGGCAGTTCCAAATATTTTAATATTCATGTGATTTCAATGAACAAATCTCTATTGATTCTACACCTTAACGTCAAGAAACAAAACAGTAGTTCACAGTAGCTTTAATGAATAATTCAAACACATAATATAGACGTTATTACAACGCAATAAAGGTTATAATGCATGTAGTTGCATCGGGTAAGTCCGGTGTCACTGTGCATAATTCGGGATGAAAATATGGGCATGTGTTTTTGAGAAATGAAAATCATGAATATTCAAAGTTGTGTGAATGTTTGAGTTTCATATTAGAAGGTTCTTCAGATGCTTCTCAGATGAGGAAGATTCTGTTTATTTACGTAGGCGTAATTTACCCGACAATTTTAATAATACAGTAAAATTAATAGAATAGTAGGTATTATTAAAAATACCTATTATGAATATAGTTTCAAATAAAATACGGTAAAATAAAGGCACTCACATTTTATTTCCTTTATCAAAAAATATATTAATATTTATTTAAAAAAAAAACGCAAAAGTATACATTCTCATATTTGTTTGAAACTAATAAGAAGTTCTATGGAATTACAAATTTATAAATTAAAAAATGTTAAGACAGTGTTTTTTATAAGGCACTTGTATAATATAATCGAAAATGTATACCATCATGCCATGCGGCAAAAGCCAACATTTTAAAATATATTATCCAAAGATTTTGAGCATTCTGACAGTTATTCTGCTTCTTATTTATCATGAATTCATGACTCGCCGAATCACTGGTAATGAATTAAACTACATTAAGTACAAACATGTAAATGGAATGTATAAAAGTATAAAATCCAACAAAATAAACAAACAACAAAACACGCAATATTATGCTAATTACAGTAACTTAATCTACAACTAAATGTATGACTCAATAAAACTGGCCTAACTAAAGAAATAAATACTTAAAAAAACATTTACAGGACTCAAATATTTGTACATTTAATTTTGAGCTTCGTCATACTGGCCTTTAATCCCTTCTTTTAAAACTTAACTGGTAAAAAACTGGCATAAAAAATACAATTACCTACGTACTTTAGGACGAACAACAAATGCATGTATTTTCTACAAGTCCATGGCGTTATTTACAAAACTATAATAATATCTACATGATAGCACAATGTTTTATTATAATGGTAAAATCAGGTAATCAAGAACGAAGGAATGCATTTATAAATAAATACTGTATGGCAGAGTATTGAAACTTCCACACGTACCTATAAGTACCCATATCAGTTCGTTTAGAACAATCGACAACTCATTTTAAATAACTCTATAAGTGCTAGCACGTATGGAAGGTTCATTAAAAGATAGCTAAAGAAATTCCTATTTATAAAACTAAATATTTACAATTATAATAAAATGGCCGGGATTATCACGACAGGAATACTTTCAACCAGTCATCGGAACCTTTTCAGATCTCTTCGGAACGAGCGACAAATCTAAGGGATTCTTCATCATCTCTTTACTTTCCTCACTCAAGTCGATGCTAAGCTCTGGCTCTGAGTCACTGACCTCTTCATTCTTCGGACTTCTGAATAGAACTGCTGTAGATTTTATAGATAGGTCTATAGGTTTGTCCTGATCCATGGCAATACCAGCGACTGCTGGAGAGTGCAGCATTAGGTCACCTCCATTTCTGTTCTGCCAGGATATGGGTAAAGTTCTGTGGTGCAAGGGTAGGAATGGACTTCTTGGCGAGAAGCTTGGTGATGGAGACATGGCGAATGGAGACGGAGGCATGGAAGGCTGTTTTCGTTTCCGCACATCCTTCGATTGGTTCCTGATGGCTTGTAACCGGACGTCCTTCTCACTGCTCGGTGATGACGCTGGTCTGAAGATACTAAGGCCGCTGGTGCTTCTAGAACTATTATCATCTTCTGGATCAGCTGATGACGCTCCAGAATCTGATGGCGAGACACTCTGTCTCGTCATTTCCTCAGTGTAAGGGTTTTTATCTGAGTTTTTGTAGTACTCCGCCAACGCAGCAGCGGGGAGTAAATTGGTTGGTAGAAATGATGGGTTTATTGAAGTGTTGAAGTTTGGGGGAGATTTGTTGGTGTGCATCTGGTGGATTTGCTGCTGTTGCTGCTCTTGTAAGAGGCAGTGGATCTTGAACCAGTTGGAGCGTCGTCCGTACCGTGATCCGGACTTGCTCATGCCGACGAGAAGGCATTTCCGGAGACGACATGCCTTGCAGGCGGTTCTATTCTTCTTGTTGATGACGCATTCTCCGTTGTTCTTGCATTCTGATATGGATGAGAGGTTGTTATACGTCCGCCCGAAGAACGACTGGAACAAAGAAAAATTGCATATTAGTAAAATAGCTAAAATATAACATTTTGGCGAACATAGTCAACATAAATGAACATCCTATTTGTAGATGCAAGGTTTTTGTTACCCAGTGAGATTTGAACCAGCACGATAGTAGTTCCAAGCGTCTTGCATCAGTGGTAGTAATTATGCAAGGACTTGGATATTGCGAGAGGATGTGATATGATATATGCAAAAACTAAAAAGGCCATTCGATTTTCGCAAAAAGAGCGACACCAATTTTGGTGAACACGTCTGCATTAATTTGTTGTAAAATATTGACAGAATTCCTTCGATGCATAAGAAATGAGAGTTTACAACGTTACAGTTAAGCCATGTATTCACAAGAAATCTTCACTTCTAAAAATAATTTAAGCATTAAGATCATTTAAAAATAAAGTCTTGAATACATTGCCCAGTTTTAGTGCAAAGTAACAATGTTCTGATTTGCTATGTAAGTTGTGCAGTTTCGAACAGATTAATAGATTGTCTAGTCAGTGGTCACATTACATTAATTAACTTCTTTTTGTATCATGTAGGAATCATTATTTATTTTCATTGTTTCATTAATTCATAAATTTTCATTAATTTAAGTGCCTTCTTTTAGATTGCTTTTGTAAACCTTTTTTATAGTTTTTTTTTTTTAATTGTTATGATTAATGATGTATTTGTGTAATTGAAACTCTTAGCTAAATGTAAAAAACTAAGTGTATTTAAAAAATGCATGTGAAAAACTAAGTCGGATACCTTAAAAATACTTAACCCTGCGGTTTACACTGTTATAGAATCCAGTGTAGGCCCCAACTCCAAATTAAAAATTACATTTTTCAAAAAGTCATCATAAAGTGTGTTGCGGGGTACAAAAATCTGGGTCACCGCGAATAAGGCTGTATCTCACACTTAATATTGCCGAAGCAACAGGATCTGCCCGACGTAAGTAATGGGGGTCTTTCGCGATTTTTTTTAAATAAATTTGTAAGTTTTTTTTGGGAGTTACCCCGCTGCGACCGTGTTGGGTCTTCTTTCTCAATTAAATTCATACGAAAGCGTAAGATATGTGATTGTAGCACAGATTTAATAACAGTAGTATCTTGTAGAGCTGTCACTTTAGTAAAAGCAAGTATGAGTTAGTGGCCAAATCTGGTCACGGAGTTTTTAGGCCGCCTTAAGGCCTCCGTCGTGGCCTAACGACTGCTAGAGCCAGGATCGACAGTTAAACGTGCCTTCCGAAGCACGGAAGCGCTCAGTACTCACTTTAGTAGGAACTTAATTACAATAATATGTATGTAACAGATATTATTATGTAGAATTGATAAAAGTACGTTTTGAGTAAATAAATCTAGTACTTTGTCAAAATAATCAAACAGCCGGCTTTATCTAGGATAGTATTTCTACAATTTTGAAGTCTAAAGTCTGTTAAATACAGTTTAAAGTGACAAAGCTTGATGTTACAGTTTTGTCGGTTCGGTTACATTTAGGCACGGTAATACCGATATGTCACGTTATTTCAGATTATAATAATATTTTGAAAAGCAATTTGCGGTACGAGCTTTACATATTGCGTTTCGTTCGTAATTAAATATTGGGAACTTTTAATTTTTGGCAAAAATCAACCTTTTCTGTTTTAATATGAATAAGTAATAATAATAATAAGTAATTTTAAAGGAAAGGCAAGAATTATCATAAGAAGCTGGGAAACATTATTAAATAATTATTTTGTAAAAAAAAAAAAAAACTGTGCTGGTACTTTTTTTTTGTATTCTATTTGATTTGTTTAAAAAAAAATCTTATTAAACTTTTATATTTTGAGTCAGTTTCTTACAACCCATTGAACTCATTTTATTAAAAACCGTAATAACTCGAAATGACCACACAGATAACCCCAAGATGGTTCACACAGATCCATAAAAAGTAGCAAAAATGCCCTTACGTTAGACAATTGAGGTAATTCGCGAGTGAGTCAGAGATTAGAAAGCGATATGGCGAATGAGTCTTCCTTATGGGCGCGGATCCTGAGCCGCTGATATAACTTAGGACGCACCCACAGTTGAGACAAAAGTATTAAATAATAGCTGATAACCGCTACTAAGCGAAACTTTCCATCAAAATATCTGTCATCAGCATACGATGAACCTTGTAGCATTTTAACAGTAAATAGGTCGTATTGTGAGACATTCCACTTTCCGCACCAAAGAGTTGAAAAGAACTTCAGCACGTACGCTGTTCCACTTATGCGCACCAATCAACTTTAAGCTTGGTGCGCAAAAGTGGAATAGTTTTAAGATTAAAAATGCTTCCATTTTGCGCATCAATGAGAAATTAGCGTCTAGTGATGGGTAATTAACTGTTTTTATTAATTTGACAGTTGATTTAATACAACAAATGAATATGTATTTATGAATATGAATTTGTATTTATATTTTATGAACTGTATGCTGTTACTGTGGTGAACAATAAAGAGTTATCTTATATTATTATCTTATATGATATAGTTAAGTTATTAAGTTTCATGTATGTTTAGATTTTAATTGCGGTGTGGTGTAAATAAAGTATTTTCTATCTTCTATCTTCTATCTATGTTTTGCTTGCTGGCGTATTTTTTCTTTTCTATTACCCCTTGTTTGTTGACCGTCCTAGGACGTTGCTGGACAGTTCGAGACTGCAGTGTGTCTACAGCCTTCTAGAACCTAACTAATTGAGCGAAGTACGTGACTTGAGTTAGTTACGTGTTTACGGATGCCCCGTGTAATGGCCAGTGTCCGATCTTTTTACGGAACAACATTCATATTCATGTTAACCGTAGTTACTTCTTCGACTAGTTTATTATCCCTACTTTAGCTATCAGAGAGGTATGGAGCGAACGAATCAATGTGTTTGATGCAGTTATTTTATATTATACGTAACCAGATTTTCTGGAATTTTGCTCTAAAAAAGATAATAGGTATCTTCTAGGTAACCGTGCTACATCGTCGATCACGTCATTGCTTAACATCAGGTGAGATTGTGGTCAAACGGTTGCCTATCATCATCAATCATCAATCATCAATCATCATCATCAATATATATAAAACTCTTTTGAAGCTGACAGAGAATCAACGCACAGCCTAAACTATAAGTCCTAGAGGTATGAAATTTGGAGGGTAGTATCCTTATATAGCGTAGGGGTGCACTAAGAAAGGAATTTTGAAACGTCACACTCTAAAAAATAGAACGCGAGCAATGCCGCGGGCGACGGCTAGTATTGTATAAAAAAAAAAGAACAGTTGTTTGCGCAGTTTTTGTTGGTTACATAGAAAAAAGATATCGATTTAACCTTTGACTTCCCGAAGTTTTCGGGATTGTTGTAACACGATGTTTTATATTGTACTGAAAAAAGGGCTGAATTAGAACTCATCTTTCTCAAAGTCGGTTAAAAGGTTAAAAAAGATTATTTCTCGTTTAGCATCTTGAAAATGTATGCATCTGTGAGGTCCGATAGTACATCGCCAGACCGCAGCGATATAACAGTATGTAAATGAGGTGCATTGTGCCATCAAAGATTTATGTGGGATTGCTTAATTTTTAAATAGTTGCTTTTTAGTTGAAAGTTCATAGTATGGAAGTTTTTCGATAGTGTCAATTCTGACGAAGATAACTTGGTAAGAGGACATCTAGATCACTTCGCGTTTTGTTGTAACAACAGTGGAATTTTGAACTGAAGGTATACTTTTGAATACCAATTTCAGCCCATTAAAACGTCTTTTAAGTCGTCTCTTTTTAGCCTTTTATTTTTACCGTAAGTTTTTTTTTTAAATTTATTTATTGTTTTAAAAATACATAATACTTATTTTGTACTAAGGAAACCACAAGGTTTATATGAATAATGCTACATGAGTCTTAGCGTCGATAGCCTTAGTTCATACATACAAACTTATATATTGTGCTGAGACAAAAAATTAAGTGTATTGCAGTTTTTTTTTTTATTTATGTATATGACCTTTATAAAATCTGCATTGTAACATAATTAACAATATTTATGGTTGAGATTACGTCAAAATAAAGGTTACCTTTTTTGCCAAAATTAAAAATTATAATATTAACACTAGATATTGATAATTTATTGAAAGCCTTGACTTAATTTCCTTATTGTTATCTGGATCGATAATATAACACAATTCAGAGGTTCCGTTCTTAAGTGGTATATTTAAAATATAGATAAAAATCCAGCTTACTTAGCTATATTTATAAATACAACAAAATCACGCTCCACTTTTTTTTACAAAATGACGATGTATATTTTTAGAATTTTAATTATTGCAAAAAAAATTGTCTGTGTTTATTAATTTAATATTTATAACGAGCAATACTTGGAAAGTTTTATCTTGTCTTTCCTGTGGATAAAGGTGACTAGGCTGCTAGGATGCTATAAATAAATATAAATATTCACGGACATTTAACACAACGCCTTCTAGTCCCAAACTAAGCAAAGCTTGTACGATGGAAACTAGATGGCTGATAGAATACATACATCAATTTTTTTTGTAAATACATACTTATAATACATAGAAACACCCAGACACAGAACAAACATCTATGTTTTACAACACACAATAAATGTTTGTTCTCGGTGGGGATCGAACCCACGACCCACAGCACGGAAGGCAGAGCTACTACCGACTGAGCCATGACGCTATAGGTGCTGAGCAAGCCGACTTTATTCATAAGACGTCCAAGTTGCCACAATTTTGAATTTCGATTTTTTTTGATGGGTATTATTATTATTTATTTTTTTTTGTATTGGCTCCAGACGCTGTATAAATCACCTAGATTAGATGCAAAAAAGCTTGTTTAGTAACGTAAGCCTACCGTAAACAAAATGACAAATGTTTGAGGAATCTCTGCCCACGCGTGGGCGTTCTTTCCCACGGCCTATGAATATGAAGCCACTTTCCTATGACAATGAATTCTGTTAAGCTATTGGCGACATTTTTTATAGAGACTTAGCGAGATATACTGCTCAGTTTGATAATTTCAGAAAGTATTATAATAAATTATATGATTTTGAGTGTTGGATTTATATGGTTTTGTTTGTTTTTATGATTTTAAGGTCTTTATTTTAGTGAAAATGATTTGTTACGTGTAAAATAATAAATGTTTTACTAAACTTTTGTATTCATGTTTATTTCATTATTGGAGAGAAAAAAAAAAACAAAAAAATGATTTAAGTACTATTGAATATTAAAGCACTTTTTGTGCATTAATGAAATAAATTAGCTACTTCTAAAAATACTCATAACTCCGCACATTAGTCATGATGAATTGTTTTTTTTGTTGCCAGGGCAACACCGTATCTCATACTGATAAAACTATAGTTCAATAGCAATATGTCACTAATATAAATATGCATTTATTATTTTTGAACTTTGGTCGGTGTCGCATTATTTCTAAATGTCATCCAACTAAAATAGAAAACCGTTGACCTCCCAATGATTAAAATATAGTACTACAATGTAACGGAGAGAGACGCGGTCCAATTTATTTGAACCTAAATTAAATATAACACATAAAAACAGCACCATAAAAAGCATCCATCGCGAAGAAATTGCCATAAAAACCATATTACACCATATTCTGGTAATTTACATAGTTCAGTGCGTGGGCGCAGGTCAAAGTAACAAATTGATAAAAACTTTATTGAATAACGCCACAGCTACACTGTGAAAAGCTGATTCATTGCCACAAAAAAACACACTGTGGTTACATTTAAAATAAATAATTAACTGTTGTCGATTTTGGAAATCCTGGTTCAATGAGCAGATAGAACTAAATCAAGGACAAGTCGATGGTCCACCTAATGTAAAGTGATAACCATTGGGTGTTTCTATGTAATATAAGTATGTATTTACAAAAAAAAATGTATGTATGTATTCTATCAACCATCTAGTTTCCATCGTACAAGCTTTGCTTAGTTTGGGACTAGAAGGCGTTGTGTTAAGTGTCCGTGAATATTTATTATTATTATTTATTTATTGCCTATAAACATGTATTGCCTCACTGAGTACATCCACCGATGATGTGGGGGTAACTTTATATTTTCAAAATCTTTGTATTTGAGTTAGCTGTCTCCAGCCCCTATGTTATAACTATAGGCTCTCAAGCGTGGGCTCTATGACTATCATTTAGATTTGTGATTAACTGTGAGTCAGAACAAGTTGTCCACCTGTGCCAAACTATTGGTCACAGGTGCCGATTTTATGATGGACATTTGGAAATAAAAAATAATGTTTTTTTTTGGAAAGGCATAACACACCCTAGTAGTTTATGTATATCAAAACACTTATCGTTGAAAATACAAATTGCCATACAATCAAAAACGTTTGGAAAAAAATATTTTGAAGTGTGCGCCTATTTTGATAGTAATAAATATCATTAGAAGATTATAAAGGAAAGACGAGCGCGTTGAAGTCTTTTGTACTAATATTTTGACTTGCGATTTTTACCATCACTTTTTACATAAAAAAAACACTTCCCAATATTATACAATATCAAATACAATCAAATGTAGTAGGGATCTTGTCCCACTCCTTCTTAATTTTTTGGTTTTACTCACATTTTAGTACAATATTGAACCAAAAAAAAAAGGTTAAGTGAAAAATTAGTCACATTTTAGTACAAATTTGAACCAAAAAAAAATTGTTAAATGAAAAATTGCTCACATCACATTTCAGTACAATACTGGACATTATCCTTTATTTTTTGTTAAGAGCGTGTTCATCAGTATTTAAAACAAACACTCACTACGCAAATAGTTGCATAAAAACCTTCCATCATCCAAATAGAGGTGATCTAATTTTCCTCACAGTTTCCTTGAAATAGCAAATCTAAAAACGTTAGTCATCGGTATTTGCTCCAGATGCAGAGCCTGATGTTTCCTCAACAGCCTTCCTTGAATGGTGATGTCAGTCGGTGTTGATGTGCTAACGGTTCCGTGAAGAGTATTATTTGCAACTAGATTTAGAAATGTGATCGATTCTCGAGCTATTTAATACACACCTGTATAAATAAAAACAAAGAAAAACCAAACGTAAGAAAGATTAGCATAGTGCCTTCTGAGGAAAACTAATAAATAAATAAATAGAACGATAATTTTCATCTTAGTTTGGAACTAAACGGTATTGGTCATTATAATATTTGGCTTCTTAATCTAAAATGGCTGATAAATCTGTTGCTATCTCTTTTCGTCAGAGAATGACAGAGCATTTTTTAAAGTAGCTTTAAAATAAAAGAAAATTATGAATAAAGGCCTAAAATTTTGGGATTCATTTATTATTATAATTTATGGATGTGGAATTTGTAATAATTTCCAAAGTTGGAATTATCTGTATTTGTAAGGCTTAAATAAATTATGATTCATGCGATCTACAAAAGTAAAATTTGGGCACAGTTTTGGCAAGACTCGAGATAGTAGTTCCATTTTATAATGTCCAAAAGTGACACAGAGTGAACATTCTGTTTATAAATAAAAAAAACAGAATACATATACTGTGGCTTGGTCAAAGAAACAAGATTATTTAATTTCAATAACTGTATAATTACAAGTACCTACTATAAAGTTATTCGGAAGGTAGATTAGGTATAATTCTTAAACTAGAAAACATTGTATGCATAATAAAATTGAAAAACGATTCTCATAAAACGCTAAAAATGTAGACACCCATGCACTAAAGTCAATTTATCAATCAACAGGCATTTTACATCTAACAATAAATTTACCTTCAAATAAAGATGTTTTATTTACCTTAAAACATTCTGTCGAGAGCCATCCATTAACAATTTAAATGAATGTCTCGCTGTGGCATACCATCATGCAAATACAAAGAATTTGTTTTACAATAATGATGCAGCATGGTCGACATCAAAATTTTGTTAATTAATTCAACTGCTATATGCCTCTGCTCTTTATATTTATGCCCTTTTTATCTGCGCACGAGTCGATAAAATACCAGATGGGGTGGGGCCGGAGTGCTAGCGTTAAGTAATTTCTTGTTGCTGGTATTATGTAGAGTCCTTAGCGTGATCCTTTTTTTTTTCGTCCAAAAGCCGTCAGATACGCTTAGATGTTTACAATCCACTTGATTCTTAGACTACTTTCAACGTATTTTTTTAAATTTTTTAAGGAAAAAGTTACGTAAAAATCATAATTGAGCGTAGCATTTGTTAAAAGAACAAAAAAGTTATGAAAAACTAGTCCAATTTCAATATGGGTTTAACAGAATTGTTGTTAATAATGCACCAAAGTCAAAAAAGTCTATATTTCATTATAAATATGAAAAATCATTTTTTTATTATTCAAAAAGACTTGGTCAAAATTATATCTCTTGAATTTTTTTTTTGTTGTATTGATTCTGATAAACCCTGTGCACCCAGGTGAATTATACCAGGTGAGTCAGGTACTGCCACTGAAACAACTCAACGCTCACACTTCCACCACACCTATAGTTTCGTAAGCGGCACTTATGTAGCCATTTTTATTGTACGTTCCATCGAACACTGCATTGTGCTTTATTGTCCAGATTTAGTGCCTCCGCGTCTGGTGATAAATTCGTTTCTTATCATGTGGTAATGGAATTTGGAGGCGGGTCGCTGACTTTCCTAGCCGCGTGTATTTTTGACAAATTGTTAGGTTACAAGTTACGACAGGTTGTTTTGACCGGCCATTCGAGCTTTATTTAAAACTAGGTGTGCCCGCGACTTCGTCCGCGTGGAATAGTGACTTTTGGGTAGCATTTTTAATTACTTCCATACAACTTTTTATCCCCCCCTTTCAACCCCCCTACAACCCTTTTTTCACATTAAAAAGTAGCCTATGTCCTTTTTCAGGCTCTATACTATCTGTGTACCAAATTTCATTCAAATCGGTTCAGTAGTTTTGGCGTGAAAGCGGTACAGACAGACAGAGTTACTTTCGCATTTATAATATTAGTAAGGATGAGTGTGGTGTGTCTTACTTTTAATTATAACAAACCAAAGTGTAGTGTCACTGGAAATGTACTTTTGCCCGTAGCACTACCAGTAGTGTCACGGGAAAGTAATATTTCCCTTCACTCTACTAGCAGTGCCAAGTGATAGTGCCTAAGAAAATAAAAGAATAAAACCACTATAGTTTGATTTGCAATCGTTATTTCTTATTTATGGTTTTAGATTTATATCTTATTTCTCGTAGTTGAACTTCTTAATTTTTTTGTGTCCAAGTTTGTATAAAAACGTGGCCAACATCCTTTGAGTTCTTAAACAACAGTGCTAGTCGCATCAACTAAGTCATTGCTTCAAACATAGTATCATAAAATTGAATTCACTACTTTATCATTATGTGGAATGAATCTGTAACATTTTCACCTTTTATCACTTCTAATAATACAGTCTGTCACTTTTCTATTTGTTACAAATTCAATATCAATCAAGTACTGGCTTCCAAATGATATACTTCGAAATGGCAAGATTAAGTCACAGGCGGCCGCGTTTTTACATTTTCAAACCTGCAGCAGCAAAGATGAGTCAGATAAAAAGAGATGCAAATAGTTTTTACTAAATTAGACACTTCTAACACTGAAACATGATATGAAATTGTGATATAGACCATGGACACAATAGGGGTCTTAGTTCTGGCAAAAAGCTTTTCTACTCATCTATTCGAGTAAAAGCTTAATATTGCTTATCTAAGAAGCTATACCATGACAGCTATGTCTTGTTCGCTTGTAATATGTAAAAACCATAGTTAATTTAAAAAAAATACATTACTCTACTCCTTTTGCTGTGGATTTTTGGATTTTTAGTCAACTAGCAAGTCCCCAGCTATGTTGCCCAAATTAAAAAAAAAAGGCTAAAATTTATTTTTAATAAATTATGAATAAAATTTAAAATTATTAACATTTAGAGATTTCCGCCTAAGTTAAGGATGCTATCTTGTACCACACGCCGCCACGGATAATTGTTACCATCTCTAGAAATGGTACATTTATTATAATTTTTCGGCTTGTCAGTCTGTCTATTGAAACCCGAGCGTGTCTTATCGATAATTGGCCTTCATTACAGACTTGAGATGAATGAAAGATGGTATTTTTAATTAGATGAATTGGAAAAATTGATTTTAGTATTAATGTGCTTTTCACTGTTGTCCGTTAATAATAACCGTAGTTTTTGTTCTTATGTAATTAATTGTTTTGTAAATGGGTTAGTATCGGAGACAAATATTGAGTTTAATTAAAAATACTATCGTAAATAATAATACTTATAGTATGAATATTTGTTCACAAAGAAAATTACAACTAATACAATATTTACAATATTCACAATGTGTATTTACAAAATACACATGAAACAGTTGAGCCATCTACAAACCGTTGCAAACGATTTATAGATAGCTCAACTGGTCCAAATCAGTAGTAATCGGAAGCGTGCCCAAGACACTGGCTGCATTGCCGCGCTGAATAGCAATGCTGATACGCTGGCCTAGATAATCACCAGCCCTCGGGTCAGGCGTCGCTTCGACTAGACGCCCTGAAAGAATTTTGAAAACCCGGAGGGCCTCGGTACCCCACGGACCTAGAGTCTCGACCCCAAGAGGCACAAATATCGTAAATGAATTAGGTAGGTTTCTGTAGTTTTTGGTTTAAATACACATTGTTTTTCAGAAAAAAAAAATTCAGAAATACTATCTGATTGTAACTGCTTAATATGAACTACTGGTAACAGACAAGAAACTCGCTGTGACTAATTAAGACTACAAAAGGCTGTTTTTGTCTGAAAAAATCACCTGCCGACGCAGCCGAGTCGCAGGGGACGCTATATAAAGGGGTTTTTTGGTCAAAACCTCAAACCCCTTTCGCAGGAGAACTCGCAAAAGATTTTTTGAATTAGCTAGAAGAGTGCAGTTACGAACATTTCTATCAAGTATTTGCGGAAATAAAACTATAGAACAATCTCTAACCTACAAAAATATCGACCACCCAAACATATCTTGATTTTAATTTTAATGTCTCATTTGTACAATCTTTATGATTCTAATGGGAGGAGATAATATTAATCTTGATAGAAAAATCAAAAACACCGACATATTATTTTGAAAAGAATGCCACAGATTTGTTGGCACTTAACGAGTAGCTTCAGGCAGTATCGGTAGCGGCTACTTCTATTAATACAATACTTTGATCATAATCACATCGTTAATGATGAGAAAGTTGAAGATAAAAGATAAAAAGGTAGCAAAAGACGGATTTTTAAAGCGTAAAAATATACCTTTACAATCTTCTCGTTGTGGCACGAGCCGT
The DNA here is from genome assembly GCA_918843925.1 of Eulithis prunata. Classification (NCBI taxonomy): domain Eukaryota; kingdom Metazoa; phylum Arthropoda; class Insecta; order Lepidoptera; family Geometridae; genus Eulithis; species Eulithis prunata. The sequence continues at coordinate 836,904 of OU974019.1, read as the reverse complement.
GGATTGGATAGCTCTGTGTTTTTAAAGTGTTTTAAAAAGTTTGAAAATCGAATTTAAAAATTATAATCGACCAGCCGTCGCCCGCGGCGTTGCTCGCGTTCTACCCTTTAGAGTGTGACGTTTCAAAATTCCTTTCTTATTGCACCCCTACACTATATAAGGATACTACCCTCCAAATTTCATACCTCTAGGACTTATAGTTTAGGCTGTGCGTTGATTCTCTGTCAGCTTCAAAAGAGTTTTATATATATTGATGATGATGATGATGATTCTATAGTTTATTACTATTCGAATCCTTTGCCACAGACAAAAATTATATGCCAATATGACGACCATAATAAATAAGAGATATTATATTAATATTAGACCGCGTCGCCTTTGATAGGAGTTGGTGGGAGCAGGCCTGGGAGAGAGAAAAGTGGAAGATGTTGGGGGGAGACTTTTGCCCAGCAGTGGGACGAAATAGTTTTAAAAAAAAACAGCCAAATAAGGAATAAGAGTAAAAAAAGTATTTTCTTGCAGTAATAACGAGTAAAGCTACAAGGCTGGTGGTTTCATGTTGATGATGATTTAGGAATCAGAATAAAAATAAAAAAAGCCGGATTACGAACAACCTTATCAGATAAGATATAATAAATCATAGTTCGCCACTTAGAAGATATCTAAAGCTACTTCATTTAGTCGATGATGATTGTTTGGTGTTAATATTTTTTTTGGATTGGTTATTAATTTTATTCGAAATGAGGTTATCCGACAAAGAACTAAGGTGGTCGAAATAGCTAAGAGGATTAGTAAGCTAAAATGGCAGTGGACCGGCCATATTTTCTGTAGAACCGAAAATATTGATACGATATTAGATTAAAAACTTATAACATATATTTTATTTTGTATTTTTAAATAGTAATTAGTTTGTTCCTATTGAGAACTAAACACACTAAAAGCAGTAAACAGAATTATTTACATTTCCAAAAAACTTAAAAACTGTTTAAAAGTACTTGTTCAGTTTTTGGATAGCACAACTGTTTCATGTGTATTTTGTAAATATTGTAAATACAGTATTCGTTTTATTTATTTTATAAATAAAGATTTTTAGTTTTTGTTTTACTTACTGAAAAAAATAAAATTTATACAAACTGACTAGGATTACATCATCATCATGATCTCTGTTCAAAGTTACAACTGAAACTAAAGACCCAGCCCACCGTTCTTGTCGATCGCATAATTTGACATTTAGAATCGTCAAAAATCGTTTTATCGACAGTTGCGGGTAGGTTACCAACTTAGTCGATCGGTAGACAAATTCGTTAAATTTTAATGAATTAGCAATGGTGTATGTTTACTATATTTTGATTCTGACAAACGAAAGTGAACCTTATTTTGACGACCGTAAGGCATCGTTAAAATTTGTCGACAAGAGATCCGTACTACCATGGAACGATACGATCCGATACGTTTATCGACTTTAGCGATCGACAACTAAGCGATCGATAAAAACGGTACCTACTTGCACTGCAGAACTGTTAAGCAAAGAGTTGTATTAAAAATCCCACACAAGCGATTACCTCATAAAATCTATTAACAAACTAATAAAGCACTTTCTTGCCACAAATAACTGTAATCCGCTTAAAGCGATCGCCGGCCTGTAATCTATCTGTAATCCAACCGATCGACTTATACTTAGGGGAGAGGTAACCACCATGAACCAGTTAAACTAAACTAGTTAAACTTCTATTTTTTTGTTGCAATTTTTTGGATCACTTTCATTGATAAGTATTAAAAGACATGAGAAAAGTAGGAATTGTCTATTTACAACAGACAAATCACGCTATCCATTTTTACAACTCATTTTTCGTTTGACAAAAAGATGTGGAAGTGATGGGCAGTCTTGTAGTCCACTGATGGACATAAGTTTTGAAATGCCTTGTAAAGTCACTAGGGAAAACTAAAGCAAGAAGATAGTTCTACAATCTGGGTTTTCGCAGCAGGAAATTTCTCTACAGCCAGACGGTGCGTGACCACCCTCGCTCTAGGGTGTGTGTAGATGAATCACCTGTCGTTGGCAAGCACTGCGACGATCGATTTTATCAACTTCATTATAGGTAAACTTACAATATTTAAAATCATGCCTCAAGATACAAACAATACAATACAGTAGGTAATGTTGAGAAAATATATAGTTTAAAGTTATCTTGGTATCCAAATTGGTATCTTGGAAGTCAACTCTCAAGACTCAAGACAGAAGATAAATCCTAGAATGGCAGCGACAGATAGAAGTAAATGAGAAAACCGATGTAAGTATAAGTACTCAGGTGACGACTGTATATAAAAAAGATATGTCATTGTGTAAAACAATGATTTTGAATGTGTACAATATTTTTTGTTTTATTTTTGATTTTTATTTTGGTTTTTGAAGTGCGAGATCATCTTTGCCCATGCTCCCCCGTAATACAAAGTAATTACATCGTACGTTCATTAATGTGTTACTTTATAATTTAGAGAATACACTAATTGAGCAGTTCAGTGATCGACATGAGAAACGTTTTTGATAATTAAATAGATACATGTTTTTTCTGGCTGGTTTGTCGGTGCTTTGAAAGGATAAGCGAGTGGCACCTAACTTATCTAACCTTACCTACCTAATAAAAAAAAATACTATATGTTTTTATTAACTATTTGCGTTTCATGCTACGTTTTTTACATTATATAAAAAAAATCACATAATTATTATATATTTTTATAAATTTGGGAAAAACATATTATAAAAGCTAAAGTTCTCTGAGAAGTGAGATAGATTTTTTATTAATGATAGCATTCTTTCTACCATTCTTAAAATATATCTGTCTTAGTTTTCACTTATAAAAAATATATAATTATAATCACTTCTAATAGTAGCTATATATATTCTCAAAAAAAATTGCTTTTGTTACAACGTAAAACCAATAAAGGTTTAACATCTAATGATATTTTACTTGTACTTTTGTTGAAGCTTACTCACGCTTTGAAACATTTTTTTTTAATTTGTTTTAGGAAGACTATCAGTAGATACAATAAATGTTTAACACTTATGTAGATAAGACACTTTAAAAGTCTTAAGATATGTATCCAATAAATAAGATGGCTTGGTCTAAAAATCCCCTTAAAGATTCCCCTTCGAAGGGGATTATTAGACTTTTTGTCTACAAATCCCCTTACAATCAGATTTAGCTGAGGCAGGGGATTATTAGACAAAAAGTATAGAAATCCCCTTAACCGTAATTTATGTTGGTGGAAGGGGGTTATTAGACAAGAATAAATAAATACTCTTAAACCTTTATTTTATTAAATGAAATAAAGTTAATTCATATAGGCCGGGTGAATTAGCCATAACTAGCCTACAATTTATTTAACGTGACATCTGACCCACTGTGGCTCACTTGTGAAATGACCACCCTCAGTCACCTATCCAAGGTATGGCCGGGCCTGAGGGTAAGAAACACCTAAGCCAGCTGCGCTATGAGTGCTACCAATCAAATAAAAACAACGAATTAAATAATCACAAAATCTTTATTTATTTTACATCATTGGACTTGCTCTGTGAGGTAATGCATTGTTATAGGCAGAAGTTACCATTTAACATCAGGTGAGCTATCAGCTGGTTCCATTACTTTTATAATAAAAAATTTAAAAAAAAAAAAACGCAATGATATGTTTTACCATATTTTATTTAGAAAATTAGCTCTCCGATATAAACCATCACATTCACCATTATGTAAACTCTTCCATAGAAATAACTGCATCTTAACACCATCGATCAATCAATGGTAAACAAAGATCATCACCAATCATACACCGTGAGAGCGCAATCCTAGAGAAAGTTATCAACAATGAAGTACAGAGTTAAAACAATGTGGGTTTACTCCTTTCTGGTGCAAGAGATAGAACTTTATTCATAAAAAATAATAATAAATATTCACGGACACTTCTACGTCTTCTAGTCCCAAACCAAGCAAAGCTTGTACGATGGAAACTAGATGGCTGATAGAATACATACATACATTTTTTTTTGTAAATATATACTTATAATACAAAGAAAAGGAAACATTTTAGCTTTTGCCATTAATCTAAATGTACAGTCAGCGTTAGAAGTACATAGGTCACTTTTTCAGTTTTTTTTTATTATTATTCTTAAATTCTTTATTGTACACATTAAAGATAATACAGACTGCTTTTACCAAAGGTCTTTACGATAGCAAACCTTTGAGGTTTAGTAAAATTTATTGCAGCCGTACGCCTGAATACTGAAACGCTAGTTACTAGTTAGGTTAAGTTTATGCTTAAATTACTGCCATCTCTTACTAATAGGTAAACTTAAAAAAGTTAGGACAATTATTATTCTAAGTGGCTTTTAAATGAGTGACGTTTCACTATTCGGGCGTTTGAGGTAGGGTAAAGATGTAAATGAAGAAAATTAAAATACATTTTTTACATATTACTATGTATATTTGCATAGACTTGTTTAGACAATAAATCAGAAAAGTAATGTACCATTAGCTCTTGCTCTAAAACGCAATCAAAAGTGCGCCGGCGCAGTCCGTACTCATTTACACTGTCGCAATGTAAAGGTGAGAACACAATCCGCTACATTATAAACCACAGAATAAATATAAGTTATCAATATATATAAAACTCTTTTGAAGCTGACATAGAATCAACGCACAACCTAAACTATAAGTCCTAGAGGTATGAAATTCGGAGGGTAGGATTCTTATATAGTGTAGGGGCGCACTAAGAAAGGAATTTTGAAACGTCACACTCAAAAGGGTAGAACGCGAGCAACGCCGCGGGCAACGGCTAGTACAGTATAAAACTTTCACTTGATGTCTAATTAGGTCCATATTATGTGTAAAACCTATTGTTGTCCTAAACCTATGTAAATTCACCTATTGTGTCCTACCAGGATTCATTATAGTTTGGAAAATATGAACGCAATAATACATTGAACTCAATAAAAAACAAGAGACGTAGGTTGATATTTCACAACAAACAAAAACTTTCAAAAATAATAAATAAATATTCTTTGTCATTTCACACAAATCCTTCTAGTGCCAAAGCATCGCTTCGACTGAGGAAACTAGATTCTTTACGAACGAACACAATAATATAATTCGAATTTTAATTTAATCGTACAACACTATATCGGCATCAAATTGTATTACCTACTAGTGAAATACATACATAAATATACTTAAATATCATTTTCCCATCTCTCATCCTAAGGTTTGCTGGAAGAGAACTCTTTTTAGGGTTAAGCTCGCCTACATGTACATGTTTTAAGTTTCAGTTTTAAGTTAAGTTTATCTGTGTACAATAAAGAATAAAGAATATATAACTAGACCAAAGTTCAGTAATTAGTTCAAATTAGAACGAAACTAACTAACATAAAACATTCTTCATGATGAGTTGGTCAATTTTCGCACCATCATTAAAAAACAACAAAAAAACTAGATTAGGTTCAAAAATCGGACATCACATCCCAGTCTTCGAGCAATAATAGATTTAAAAACCAATACCATAGAGTTCTATTTACAATGCAAGTCGATTTGCAGTAACATTATTTGACACGTAACGTTACCCAACGGTAATCACGTAGATGTCAAAGAGCAATGTTTTATAGTTTTAACATCGTTGTTTTATTTCTTCATTAATTTTAAAAATAAAATTGGTTGTAAAATAGGATTTGGACAGATTATGGGCATTGACTGACTGAGTGATATATGTATTGAGAAAAAAAAACTTTGAAACTAAAATATTTAAAACTAAATTATTCTATCAACCGCATTATTGTTTTTTAAATGAGATGCAATTTCAATAAATTATTTCATTTGCTTTTATGTCTGACACCACATATATAAACACACACACACACACACACACCCTCACAACAGTTGAATGTTATACAACTGTCATCACACTAGAAGCCTCGGTATAAGAAGGTACCTAGCTACTACCAAACCCAGACCTAAAAAAAGTATTAAGCATAAGATTTTCTTTTAGTACAAGAACAACTACAGCTTTTACGCGCCAGTAAGACAGTCATTACAACACATAAATCAGAATATTCATAAAAAACAAAAACAAGTTAAATCTCAATAATTACAACTAAGTATGCAAATTAAAATAATTATAAAACCAAGGAAAGCCGAGCCCATCTATTATTAATATCACCGCCCATTCTACAGTTTTATTATAACGATACATTTAGCGGTCAACTCTAGAAATCGTCTTCACCTAGTGTGCAAACAACTCGGAAGGTTGCACGCACACTAATGCAGCGCGTGGAGACGCGGTGACCTCACACACACATAGGAACGTTCACCTGCAACAACTCGTGCGCACTGTCACATGATAAGATGGGGATGCACTGAGTGCACGCTATTGCTTTTCCTGCTAATTGACCCAAAGCTCATTGAAAGCTTTTTGCTACTGAAATATATTTTAATTTGTTAATGTTTGTTTATATTATCCTCAGACATAAATATTTTATTCAAAAATATGTATTACTAGAACAGTCTTTGATCATCATTTTTTTTTTTATTATATAAAACTCCTTTTAAGCTGACAGAGAATCAACGCACAGCCTAAACCATACGTCCTAAAGGTATGAAATTTGGAGGGAAGTATCCTTATATATATAGTATAGAGGTGCAATAAGAAAGAAATTTTGAAAAGTCGCACCCTAAAGGGTCTAGAATGCGAGCAACGCTTCGGGCGACATCTAGTAGTGTATAAAAATAAACGAACACGGATGTGAATATTATTATTTTATTTCACAGAAACTCAATCAATGTTTCGTATAATTAAATCAAAATGTTTTCCTCATCATCAAATCAGCTGGGATTCACCGTGATCCAATTCAACTAATTGTTCAACCAACTTAATATTACTCAGAAAAAACTATAAATAACATCTCAGTGTGACCGCTACCTAACGTATAAACTCTGACATTCCACACACACACGCGCGGTGTCGATAGAACATCGCGTCACCTGTTGACTAGATCGCGACCTCCCATCCAGACTACATTATTAATATTGGTCAATGCACGCACACGTACAAACAAACCCATTTCAAACTGTACTTTAACCCATCGCAATAAAGTAACAATTTGATTCGACCCGCTCCAATACCCACACACACGTAATAAAGCAAGAGGTGTTGCGATGCGCGTGTGTGCTGAAGATGCTGTTGGATGGATGGTCGTTTAGCTGAATTGATTTTGAATTGTAACGGTTTAGTTATAGGGCTGTTATTGGCTTGTACTAGGAAGTACGATTGGAAGGCAAAATGTAGCTCTGGGGTCGTGGGAGCCGCCAGTACTTTGGTTAGTTGTATTATTTTGGTGCATAACGGTATGAAATTTTTGATAACATACGTACAATATGGACTGACGTGTGTTGTACGTTATTCGATCTAGTTTGTATAATTTGTCGATGATTTTACTAATAAGTAGTTTGTTACTTTTACGTATAAGTCATAATATTGTTTTATGTCTTATCTTATAAAAATATGTACCCACTGCTCTGATTACACAATAGATACAGGCATAACAATTTCTGCACTGATTACAATGGGTTGTATTTTACAACTCTCTCTAAATCAGTGTATATTTTGAACTCTGTGATTACCAACAACTAATCTTCAATGCACATAAGTTAGCTGGTAAAAAATGCTTACTAGCATTAAGCTTCTCTTTGCATACGACATATTTTGTGTAAGTACACTAAAGAATTTTCTATCTATCTATCTACCAACAAATAGAAATCAGAGTCCATTTTAATATTTAGTTTAATTTGTTATACCTACTAACCTTTTGTAAATTAATATTTTTTCTGTGTTTGTAAATAATAAACAAAATTTGAATTGATTTTATGTGTTTAATAATTAGTTTTTATAAAATAAATCTAAACAGCAACACAGTACAGCTCAATAAGGGCTCTAATACACTAAGGTCTTCAAGCTATTCCTAAAACTAACCATTATAAATAGAGATCTAATGGCAACGAACCAACACTCACAGTCATTAGTTAACCAAACAACGCTAAACAAGTATGTTTACACCTTAACGGTGAAGCTATACGTAAGCGCACGCAACAGCAATATGATAAAAAGTTCTGTTAAATCAAAAGGATCATTTAGAACTCTATGGGGTATTCATATTGGTCTTCTAAAGCTGCTGAGCTAACTAAAATAATTGCTTAATCTGTTGCTTAACATCAGGTGAGATTGTGGTCAAACGGTATATTATAAAAAAAAATGTGTTGTCACATCTTTTGTCATGTAAGTGACAATGATAAGCATTTTTGAAAGGCGCGTCAATATGACAGTTGGATATGAATAAAAGGGTAGGTGATTGCGCAATAAATTGCAAGTATTTTCAATCATGTTACAGAGTCATGATGGCAAAACTTGAATCTAATGAATGTATCCTAAATCAAAATTATAGTAAAAGCTAATTCAAATGACTCGTATAGTGAATCTGTTGCGCTCTAATTTGTCATGCAACATCGGGTGAGCAATTTGCTGGTGGTGACGTAACTATTTAAAAATACTTTCCAAACATATTGTTTTTATTGTTCTTTTTTACTGTTTAAGATCTTTACACTTCTAACTGGTTAGTAAATTAAAAAAAAAAACAATTAAAATAGACTTGTATATTAAAAACAAGTTTATACTTATCACAAGTGCGATGCTGAAACATGCTCATATGTAGTGTAACCTAAAACCTCTTAAAGGTCCGTTATGAGTTTGCTTAGAGAATGCGTATTAGCGAGAGCTTCATTTCATCTCTAAGTATTTAGTTTCACTTGACTTAGCCACAGTAAGCAAGCAAGCTCGTATGAGTTAGTGGCCAACTCTGGTGACGGAGTTTTTAGGCCGCCTTAAGGCCTCCGTCATGGCTTAGCGACTGCTAGAGCCGGGACCGACAATTTAACGTGCCCTCCGAAGCACGAAAGCGCTCAGATGTAAATGCTACTAGCGGTCACATTCGTCGCTAGCGTGTGCAAGCATTAGAAATAAACAGTATTTATCAATAATAAACCAAATAAACACTATTCAGAAATGAACAGGAGACCAGAACAAAGAAATCTTTTCATTTTTATCTTGCGAGTGAAGAAATTTAGATAAGTTTAAAATGCTTAATAATCTTTAATTAGAGACTTTATGTGTTCGACTTTAAGTTACACTTTCTAAATTGCCTATTTCTTAATAACTTGTGGCACAATATTGATTCACAACATTGTGGTCGACCAATTATATTTATTAAAAACGGAAACGGAGCCATTCTAGTTTAAACCAATCATTTTCATTTGGAATTCACAGAAAACGCAAATTAAAATGTGTCAATATTTGAAATCACATTTCGATTTTGATAGCTTTGATTGACCGCTGGCTCAGAGAGTAGTAATAATTATGTTAAACAAAAGGTAAATTATGTAAGTTTAGAAAAAAAATTGTATCTACCTACAATAAATAAATATTCACGGACACTTAACAAATAATAGCTAGCTCGCTATACTAGCTCGTATGAGTTAGTAGCCATCTCTGGTGACGGAGTTTTTAGGCCGCCTTAAGGCCTTCGTCATAGCTTAATGACTGCTAAAGCCAGGATCGACAGTTTAACGTGTCCTCTGAAGCATGAAAGTATCTACAATTACAAGTACTTATCTTAAAAAGCCCAAAAAGCTGGCGATGTTATATCTTTTGTATGACAACACTAATTGTCTGTTCAAGGTAAGTATCTGTCACTTATTTCAGTATGAACCATAGGTATTTCCTCTTCTTCTTCTTCTCTTCATTAATGGCCTCTGTCTGTCATTTTGACAGACAATTTTGCCAATGTCAAGTGAGTAAGTCAATCCGAAATATCAAAATATGAAAATTAAATGTAACGAGTAGAGTTTAAATGTAGGTAAATAAGAAATCTTGGGTTTTGTGCATCTTCAAAGACAATAATATTTCTATTTGTATCACCAAATTTATTTTTAAGATATTAAACTAAATAAACTTTTTACAAAAAAAGAAGGTATAATTAATACTTAAAATAATTCTTTGCCCAACTTAATATTATTACTTTAAGCCACTTACTCAATACTCATCAAATGTCGTGTTAATCATAGATTCGTCACAGTTACATTTCGAACAACTGTAACTTAATTCGTTATTAATAATACATATGTTAATGACTGCTTTTACACTCCCACCGACACGACACCGATACGATATTGGCAGAGAGATCATCTCGTACATTTTGTACTACATTCTTTCACATGTCACACACCATGTTGAAAGAAAATAAATACTTAATTATACATAAAAACACTGAAATAAAACAATACAGGTTGCAATAAATGTAAAATGGTTGGCCTTATCGCTCAACAGCAATCACTTCCAGGCAATCATCTTCCAACGTGTTGGCACCACTGGAATTTCTGTTCGAGCTACCGATATATCGGTATCGTCGACATCGGTCGATAAAAAGACTTCCAATCGGCATTAAACGATTGATTGGTGATATAGTTGCTAATTTGAAATCTTTACGACGCATGAATCAAAGGATTTAAAAAAAAGCAGCTTACTTGACTCAGAACTGTCAATTTATCTTGATATCTCATCAATGCATTCAGACGCGTCAGTTTATAGGTTTATAGATTACAGATAATTTTATGCATCGTTTTAATGAACAGTGCAATATGATTAAAGGCTATGAGTGCGGCTGTAAAACGTCAAATTTTAATAAGATTTGGTGGTAATTGTATTGGTCTAATCAACGATAATTGAAGTAATTATGGATATTACTGTTCTGTTTTAGTGTAAATTTTATTTTATTACTTTTAATGATTAATAAATCATAACCAATTATTATTTAAATATGAGTTTGTTGATTGTTATTTATGTGTTTACAAAAAAGTAGGTTAGTGCAACTTGTAATGTAATCTCTAGTTATAGTATTTTTTTTTTCTAGTATTATTTTTGCTCACATTTGTATGTAGCCAGTAAAAAATATTGTTTAATATTATGTGTAATAATAATTAGCATAGTTTTATTATTAAATCAGTGACAAAATATATCTCAACATTTTTTCTTACGAAAGATTTCAACGCGCTCGCTCTAATTTGTAATATTCTATTTAATTTAAAAAAAAGTTATATACATAATATGATAACTATAATATTCTAATTCTTATTTAGAAATATTTGTTTTTGTTCCAATAATAAATAATTTCTAATAATATAATAACATACATTTTTTAGTGCATTTTTTCAGCAAGAAATTGGCATTACAAAATTATTTTTTGAAACCTATGGGTTTGTCAGGATTTCACTAAAATAATAATGCATCTAAAAGTTATTTTAGATCTTAATTTACATAATCCAGGACGAGTTTTGAGTCTTTATTAAATACAGTTAATTCGTTAAAGTTTTTATAATAGACTGAATTGCAGTAGTAAAAATATTTAGGTTAGACAGATCAAACGGTAGTGATTATTCTAAATTCAACTATTCTATTCAATAAACATACATTCAACTCATACAAAACTGTATAAACAAAAACACTATTCATCATACAACTAATAGTGATTGCTCAATCAAAATGTAATATTATTTTCAATTATTAGTACATCAATTAAGCCATATTTCCATAATAATCAAGAGTTTATTAAATAATTATTTTTTATTTATAATTAGGTAAAAGTCGGCGGCGGTTCAAAGGGAACCTGATTTGGATCGAAACTGATAGTCAAGAGAAAGAGGTGGTTTTCTTACATCATAGTTGTTTTAAACAAGAACATAAAAGCTCTAGTTTGATGGACAAAAATTACCAATTAATAGTTAGATCTGTGCTAGAATAGCAACTAGTTACTCAATCCGTTATGAATATATTGCAATTCAATGCCATGAAGTGTTTCCGTTCAATAAATTCAGTGACTTTTATACCGGTAGTTGATATTTAGACCATTATTTTTATAGCAGCTTAGCAATAAAGCAATTATAATATAAAAATTTAATATTTTCTTTTTAACTATAAGCGTGGAGCATGAAAACTTCAAAGAAATAGATAAAGAATATGAATAAATAATTAATTAACCAAAACCTTTGATTTCAAATAAATATTCATAATAGTAGGTATTTGGCAGACTATGTACTTATTGAGAAAACAAACATACATACATACAATAATAAGGCTAAGTTTTTTATTAATAAAGTCACGTGTTATTATTAAAATAGTATTATGTAACTCACCGCCAGCTCCTGATCTACAACATTAGAATCTTTAATAATTTGGTACATAAAATGTCCCATTACTATTTTAACTTTCACTAATTGAATAATTTATATCTTATCGTAAAAGGCAAAGATAAACTTTGTGATTTACTGGAGTTTTATAACAAAGAATGTTATAACATCACAAAAGTTGAGTCGGCGGGATTTGAACTCGCGATCTTCCTCTTGATATGGGGTGTGTTATCAATTACTCTTTTAACTCGTAACAATAAACAAATCAATATATATAAAACTCTTTTGAAGCTGACTTAGAATCAACGCACAGCCTAAACTATAAGTCCTAGAGGTATGAAATTTGGAGGGTAGTATCCTTATATGGTGTAGGGGTGCACTAAGAAAGGAATTATGAAACGTCACACTCTAAAGGGCAGAACGCGAGCAACGCCGCGGGCGACGGCTAGTTAACTATAAAGTTACTTAATTTATTTATATATTGGTACGAATTGGTTTGCTAGATTTTGATAAGTACCAAAAAAATATACAATAGTAAAACTACTTACAGCAGACTTGACAAATGACTCGACTTGCCAATATACTACTATTACTTCTTCTTCTTTTAAATGTACAACTATTTCAAATAACTCATTTGACACTCGCAAAACTGCCTGTCAAAATGATGAACATAGGCCATAAATATAAGAAGAAGAGTTATAAAGCAGCACTCAGTACGAGTTAAAAGATAATCAAAGGTTTTAGTCTATTGACATTTCCAACCAAAGATTTCTAACACGAAGAAAGATACCGCTTTTTAAGTAATTACTAGATGTTTCAATTTAGATTAATGCCAGTTAATCTAGATTATAGTGAGATTTTTAATCTAGATTTACAGTTTAAAATTGTTCAGAACTTGTTCAAAAAAGTTTCTAATTTTTATGGATAAAAACTACTAGAATTTGGATGAATTCAAATGAAAGATCATATTATTAGTAAGCTTAGAAATCTAATCTCACAAATTATTAAATAAGTTGTAAATTTTTTACAACCACTTATATTACAACAATCGGATGATTTTTAAATCATATTTTGTTATCATAAATCCATCGGAATTGTATATCAGTTTTGGCGTAGGACGCTTATTAGATATACAGAAATTCATAAAATCTTGCTAAAGTAAGTAAAATATCAACTTTATAAGTGTCCTAATTCTGTTATATTGAATATTTTCAGTACTCTAGCTAAACAATCGTAAAAATATACATCATTTGAATTTTTCTTATACATTTAATATGTAGAAAGAAAGAAGAAAGAAAAACCATTTATTCAAACCACCACTTAAATAACATGAAAAAAATAATAAACTTTATTTATATGTACCTACCTACTTATAATTATAGTTCTCTTTATTATAATTACGAATAAACCAATACACAATATAAATCATACTTATAAAATCCTCACTCTGTGATCGGATAATAACAAAAACCAGTGCTAGTATTATTCGACGAGACACGACCTTCGTGAAATGCTACATCTGATAGCTTAGCTTTTTGTCCTCGACTGTACATATGTTAGCTTTTTACGACTACTGGCTTTTCAGCTGTTTACGACTGTACCGTGGCTTATATAAGAGTCTGTTGTATCCATTGTCATTAGGTTTTTCTCAGGAAAAGATATTCCTAAGTCAAACTTTATAACAAAGAAATCTACAACTAATACAGTATTTACAAAATACATATACATAAGCGGTAAGTAACTATATAATACTTAAAAAAATCTATTACTTACTATATTAATTATATACGAATTTCAGTTAAACCAAAATACAGCCATAAATAAGCCTTATATCAAAGTATATAAAGATTATTTCATAATGAAATAGAGGAACTTATTTGTCAATGCAACGCACGCCGTATATTAAAATACAATGCCACTTGTCGTCGAGTGGTTGTGTGACGTCGGCGAACTTAAAACGGAATGGGTAGCGATATATCCTTCAACGGGTATAGGGTTGTCGAAGCGATATCTCTTAAGTTTTTTGAAGTGAAAAATTCTTTAAACAGTAAACTAAAGTGAAATGTGCCTCTATTCCAAATTGACTGACGAAGATTCGGTTGTGATGTTTGTGTTACACTGCGAAGTGAAGCTGTCACTTCGTAGGAGCCCTTATCATTGCACGAGGCGGCCGTGCAGTGTAACACAAACACGTCATTAATCGGAAACTGTTACTGAACAGATTTTACTCGGCTCCAGCTGATATCAAGCTATATCTCTGAGCTTCTCATTTTAAAACAAATGAAAGGGGATAAAGATCTAAAGTTGATGACAGAAGTTTTCACATTTACCATTTCATGTTAGTATTCTGATTGTACAAGTATAAATCTTTGTTTTTGTCTAGTAATTAAATCTACAGAAAGATGCTTTTAAATGTTGCATGAAAAAATCACAAAGTAAATTGATAAGTTTAAAAATATTATGACAAGTGTCAACCCTATAACAACGCGTGCGCAAACGCAGCAATTTGTAAGCGCCGTTGCTATCTAACCCGTCTAAATCAACTTTCATCCCTATATGTAACGAAATAAGTTTCAAAACTGTATGATCAAATCTAGAATAGATAGAAAAGTGTTTAATTTGTAAATTGTTTAATGCTAGTTTACGGAGTGCTAGTTACTGGATTGATAAATAGGTAGGAAGTAAGTGGATATTTAACTTAAATTGTCAGTAGGCTTGCCACTCCAATGAACTGTTTTTTTTTTACTTTTTCATGCATCTGAATTTTCTCTACTAGTAGTTCGCCCCGAACTGAGATCTCGTGATGGTTGGAGGTTAATAAAACCCAAACAATTTTTATTGACCAATGGTTGTAATAAACTTTGCAAATCGCTTCGAAATTGCCGTCTAGCTATGTACCAGTCTTATTTGAACTACAAAATCATTGAAACTCCAAGAAATGGTAGCTCACGTTATACTGGGTTTGCCAATTTTATAATTTTTACTACAACTCAAAAACTATTAGACCTAGAATCAAAAATGTCTAAACAAGACCCTATCATATGACACCCCACTTGAAATTATTGTACAACTTTTTTTTTTTTACTCCCTTTGGACCCTCATAACTTCACGACCCCTTGACCGATTTACTTCATTTAACAAACCAGTAAAATTTAAGAGTACTATACGTATTTCTACCAAATTTTATGAAGATCGGATGAGCGGTTCAAAAGATCTCGTCGAACAAACATACAAACATACAAAGCATTTTTGTCCAAGTTGTCACTAAGATCTCGTTCGCTTCGCTCACTCGATCGATTAAATTCCATAACACTTTCCCACACAGTTGTAATAGTTTTTCCAATTATTAAATACTCAAATATAGACTTTATAATATCTTTTGCAATGGTAAGTTTTGACTGGCACTTAGAATCACCCAGTTTATAAGTAGATTCTAAATGATCCTTGTGATTTTACTGATTCTTTTAGTTTAGATAGCATACGTATAGTAGGTACCATTATTTATTCTGCGATTACGGCTAGAAGTACATTTACAGAAAAAATGCGGTAGGGTTCCGCGCGCGTAATTCCGCTACATGAAAGTAACGGAAACAATGTTATTTTTCGCAGATATTATGAAGTTTTTGGAACATTTTTACATGCAAAAGTTTAAGAATAATGCGAGCGGAATTCCGCGAGTTAATCTCTAGCCTCAAATCCCATTTTGTAGGTCGATGCGTAATATTTACATTTGACACAAAGGTACTTTCGTGTGTTCTCGAACTCGCCAAATTACGCTATACTGTTAAAAGGGTTCAGTGCCAATACGAGTAACTGTTAAGCCGCTTGTGATTGTACTTTGAAAAGTGGATAAGCAAATATTGGATGACGCAGAGATTCGCGTTACTCTTTTGTGTTTGAAACCTTACAAATAGCAAACAAAAATATCTACTTAGATTTAGATACTTACCTATTATAGCTAAAATAGTGACAGAAAAGAAACCAGTGTCAGCTGCTAGTTCGATAAAAAAATCTGCTTCAAAGTCATATGGACCAAAGGGTATTGAAACGAGCTGATTTTAAAAATAAATTAGTGCGCTATTGATGCTTCGTTTACACCAAGGCAGTACTTGCTCTTGCATTGCATTAGTTTAGTATAAGTTACTTACCTTTTAATAATTTGAATTTGGTCCTAAATAGAATCGCAGTAAGCACGTAATTATTGTAACTTACCAACAAAATAATAAAAAAACATTATTTGCACTAAGAAAACACAGCTTATCTTTGCATAAGCAAGATTAACAACTAACTCATACAAAAGAAGTAAATAACCTAGAAATAGGTCGACTGCAATCGAATAAAACAATAGCCTGTGTGCTCTGGTTTATAATCGAGTTGTGCAACGAGACATTATTCTGAATCGATTCTGGATGTGATCGAGTTACCAATGAACGGAATTTTCCCGGTGAATCGATCAATGTCATTTTGGCATTTACGGCCGAATAGAGGTGGGACAAGGTAATCCTACTCTGAATCGACTAGGTAGGTACCTCTGATACTAGTAGAGCAAAATGAGCAAACATAATCAAAAAACTTAGCATTTTGCAAAACTAAAATGGTTTTCTCTAAATAAAATGCAAAAGATTTTTTTTTAAATATTATGTAATATACATAAGCCAAATCATTGATCAAAATGAAAATAAAAGGATCGAATACAAACAAATCGATCGAACATCGTTTTCTATTCAAATCAAACAGTTGAAAACCTACAGATTCAATATTCAAATGACGATCGCATCACTTCAATCGTAATTTGTTTACAAAAACAAGTCTTAAGCATTACCCTTTACCAAGACTATACTTATAGACCAACCTACATCATCCAGACACTTAATACTCTTTACGAACTACATTGATGATTCAACAGGCAAATCTGAGTAAACGCCACCATTTAAATGGAAAACCAACATCGCCTTAAAAGAACTCAACATACATCCCATGCAAAGGAAACTAAACTTTAAAACTATACTAATAGAAGCTTATATCTTGTGTCGAGTAGTAAGTACGTCAGGTGCAGACAAAAGTGAGCTTTGTAGTGTAAAAGATAAAGGAGTTAGTACAGTGAGGATGTAGGGGAGGTGATAATTAAAGGAGACGATGACTGCACAGCACGCGTTACAAATAAATAAATCCTTGCTTGTTATTCCCAACACGATGGTATTATGTAAGCAGTTTGTAGATTAATAGGTCAATGGACTCACCTACTTGTACTTTGGATTTTTATTGAACATGTAACTTGATACTATTTGCATCTATGCGCATAGATGTCAAAGATATCATACTTTGTGAACACGATCCATAGTTTGTTTACACAAACGCTCTGATTTTTACATTTAGCAAACTAACTGATCATATAAATGCAGGACCAAAATTAAATTTAAAATATTCACAGCGATCTTAGTTAGAGTCTAGAGTAAGGTGTCACGCTAAATAATGAAATGTAAAACGGTATTTTTTACTGGTTAAAATAATATTTTCTATAAATTTTAAATGAAAAATTTATAAAAAAAATATTTTTTCTGTAAGTCGATGTATGAAAGCCAAATATATTTCTGGTGTGCTCATGGCTTATTAGATGACGCCGGCATTGCTTTGATTCTAACAGGAATCTATCGGTATTTATTAGTCTAGATTGTTATTGGCTGTCTTACGTCACCTTGTAGAGGTATGCTGATGAGAGCTCGTCTATAGGCGCCATAAAGTGAAGGGACAAACGCCAAGAAATATAATTTAATGATCGTTAAAATTCGACATCAGATTATATTTTTACGATTGATGAGTTTGATGACAGTCGATGACCCATTCATAAAAAAAATCGATATTCAAATAGTTATTTTAACGATAAGCAGTTTTATCTCCCACAATCTAAATAACGGCGATTATGATTAGAAATTTTTTAAATCTTTTGTAACAAAAAACGTCCGATTTTAAAAATAAAAAACCTCATTTTGATACAGATAAAGAACGTGTCAGTCAAGCAAGACACTCAGGAATAATAGTCGTCAAAAATGGTTCCCTAATCGACAATGTATGTTCATTGGGTACCCAAAAGCCTAACCGTGATCATATAAAAGTTATTTACGGCTGTAAACCGATAAAGTCTAATAAACTAGACGATAAAGTAGGTAAAGGTGACGCTCACTTTGACGAAAAGAAAAAAAAAGTAGTATTGTCGATTGAACCGAGGATTTGAATCGATTGAAGTGCGCGCGTTTATCGATCGAATGATTACTGTAATGACAATTTATGCGTTAGTCAAGTGGAATTATGTAAACGAGGCACAAGTAAGGCAGCCATTCATTGTAATAGGACCACCCGTGTGAACGAACACTCTTTATCTGTAATTTGTCGTTAGATTTTGATATTGGAAAGTTTTATTGGGATTTGTAGTGGATTTAGAACGTGTAGTGAAGTGTACTTGAGAATTGTTTATGGTTCATTGTTAATGTTGAGTCAAGGCTGGGAAAAAGATTATTGATTTTATACATTACTAGCCGTCTCCCGCGGCGTTGCTCGCGTTCTACCTTTTATAGTGTGACGTTTCAAAATTCCTTTCTTAGTGCACCCTTACACTATATAAGGATACTACCCTCCAAATTTCATACCTCTAGGACTTATAGTTTAGGCTGTGCGTTGATTCTCTGTCAACTTCAAAAAAGTTTTATATATATTGATGACTAGCCGTAGCCCGCGGCGTTGCTCGCGTCCTAGACCCTTTAGGGTGCGACTTTTCAAAATTCCTTTCTTAGTGCACCCTTACACTATATAAGGAACCTACCCTCCAAATTTCATACCTCTAGGACTTATAGTTTAGGCTGTGCGTTGATTCTCTGTCAGCTTCAAAAAAGTTTTATATATATTGATGACTAGCCGTAGCCCGCGGCGTTGCTCGCGTCCTAGACCCTTTAGGGTGCGACTTTTCAAAATTCCTTTCTTAGTGCGCCCCTACACTATATAAGGAACCTACCCTCCAAATTTCATACCTCTAGGACTTGTAGTTTAGGCTGTGCGTTGATTCTATGTCAGCTTCAAAAGAGTTTTATATATATTGATGATGATGATTAAAATGTTTTTAGTTACAATTATATTTAATAGTGATCCTAGATTTTTTTAAATTAAGTAGATATATGGCTTTTTCTTCAAAGTCATCACCAACTTAAGTTTTTCTTTACGTTAAAAAATAATTGATAAGAACATTCGTTGGAAATACTACTGCCGTCGTCGATGGACGTGCTCTGAAGAAAATGCAATTGTTACGCAGAGATATATGGCCAACTTCAGGTCATCTGCTTGTCATTTTTTAATCATACATACAAGAACATATTGATTCAAGTGAGATTGAAGTCACAGCTAAAATAAATTACAAAAGAATAAAGTTACTAGAAAATAAATAAATTCATTAAAATTACATAAGATTTAATGCTCAGCCACAACTGTCAAACAAATTAACAGCACGTCTAATCGTTTGACAGCATTTCAAACATTATAATTCCAAACAAGTGTAACGCGATATGCGCGTGCGCCGCCATTTCACGCGCCGTCGACCACAACACTTTAATCTAATGATTTGATTGTTAAATGATTTCACAGAAGGAAAACTACATTTATTATAGTGATAACTTGTTTAAGTAGAGTAAAAAGTAATAAAGAAGTAATACATTTTATAAGCAAGTCCATCATAAAAAATTACAAATTAATGATGATGATTTTGAGGATTTACATTACTTTGATATAAAGTGTTCCTATCAAACATAGCTCTTAGTTACAGAACCCATCATCATCGTTAACAGCCAGGAGACGTCCTGTTGGACATAAGCTCCATTATTTTCCAAAAAGAACAACTTTGAGTTTTATCTATGCTGCTGTTATTGTTGAGGTTATTATTACCAGTGTAAAGTGTATTACAGGGCACGTCCTCATTGGACTTGCTCTGTGAGGTAATGCATTGTTATAGGCAGAAGTTACTACTTAACATCAGGTGAGCTATCAGCTTGTTCCATTACTTTTATCATAAAAAATAAAAAAAATTACTTAACCGAGTCAAGCGCCACTTTTTATTCATGCCCTGATCAACGAGACGCTGTAGTGTCTGGGACATTTTTTCAGTAGAGTATTTATTACCCTTCCCAGTACTTACCATCCCTTTAGCGTAGGCAGCTTGATCCACAGAAAAATAAATAAATATTCATGGACATCTCACACAACGCCTTCTAGTCCCAAACTAAGCAAAGCTCGTACCATGGGAACTAAATTGCTGATAGAATATCTAGATACTTTTTTAATATAATTAGTTTAACCTTTTTGGAAGCGTGCAAATAGAGATACCTAACTAAACTTAAACTTATTGGCGTGTAAATTAAAGCTAGGTGTTTGGTATATTTACGAGGCACTGGTTGACATTCAATTGTTTTGGAGCTCTACATATCACTGGAGCCTGACTTCGATGTGCGATCAAATATCAGTGCTTTGTTTATAAGCCTTTACATCTATTGAAGATGCTTTATACAGCGTCAGGAGGCAACCTATGCCTACACTTAACGGGACACTGTAGTGCCTGGAACAATGTTTAGATGGAGTAGGCTTGCCCAGCACCTATACCATCCTCTCAGCCTAGTCAGCCATATCCACAGGAAAGACATCGTCAATACGTGCGGAGCTAACTAAGCCGCTGGTTTCCTCACGATGTTTTCCTTCACGTATTCTATGCTAACTACTAACTTACTTCAAATTATTGATTCCTCTTTTTTAAAAAAATACAAGAATAGTAAAAATACATACATAGGCACATCTACGCAATTCGTTAGGTACCTTATTGCAACATTAGCGTTTTGGGTCAGAGGTTAGGTCACATTTAAATAATTTAACCATAATTTCGTTATAATCGTCCATTCAAAACTAAATTCTAGTTATGACGCAATAAAAATGTGGATCAATTATTTATATATCACAAACTGGTACTTGGATGTTTTCAATAGTTGGAAATACTGGATTGATTTGAATAAAATTTGGAATAAATTCGTGAACTATAATAAAGGTCCGTATCAATGAACAAAATCACTAAAGTTACTTCAATATAACAATTTGAATAAACTTAGTAGTAAATTTAAAGATATCATACAGACCAAAGATTGGTTTATGAAGCAAAATTCTCTAAATAAACAGTCAAAAAAATAACCTAACGCAAACTTGAAATGACTAATTATTATATTAAGAAATACCAATAAAATTTCAATTGACATAGCTATATAAGTAAAAGAAAAAAATAAGAATAGGTTCAATGTGATTAATCAATTTCGAATATGTTTCTGAGAATCAAAAAGAATCAAAGAACCTTGAAGATATGGATGTATATAATGTAGGTACTACAAGATATTGATGTTTATAAGAACATAAACATTATTATTAGTGATGATGACGACTCAAAATTGAAAGCAAACAGGTCTACTAACATCAATAAAAACTTCATATTCGGAACGTAAGAGCCAAAGTCTAATTTTCTTAGATGTAACGCCAGAATATACGCCAGAATATTAAAATGTTACTAATTTCATGCTTTTACTAATGAGTAAGATAAGAGGCAAAGCAATTTTAAGTGATATTTAAATTTTAGTGGCATTTCAGTATTCGGACATTAAAATCGCAATGATTTTAATCCAGTTCGGTTTTATTAATGGAATTGTCTCTCAGATTTAACATAATATTGCGATATTTATTAATAACGTCTAACATAAAATTATTAATGTTACTAATGTTAGTAAAAGATAATCTGAATTATGTACCTATATTATTATATTTACCATTATTTATAGTTTTTCGAAATGCTACAAATATTTATTTTTATTGATTATAACTGTATAATATATGTTTTGAAAGATATAAAATGAGTGGTACATCTATTACAGTATTTAAATTACATAAAACTATATATTAATGTAGATACGCAATTAATTAACACATCTAAATAATTCAATGGGTGCTTTTCTTTAATAAGGCTCGGACGCCTCCTAATTAAGATCGGGTATGTAAATATGTACCTACCTTCTCATTAAAAATAATAATGATACTAATATTACTAATACGTCATCATCATCATCATCATGATGTTATGTTGATACTTATGTTAAAATCAGTAGCAATACAGCCAGCGTTTTGAGCACACTTCCTGATTTGGACCAGGAAGTATCTGCAGATATCTTAATTATTTCATGTGCACCTTGCACAAATATTCTTTTATATTTACCATTGAGTTAGTGGACAAGAGAAACTAACGCATTCCATCCCATGTTCCATTATTTTATTTATAGTGCATGACTTCCATTTCCTAAGGACGTGACGTCATTTCTATACACTTTATGCACCCCATACCTGGAACATGATCTTTTTATAATTAAAGTCGTCTTTGGTTTATTATACTTTTTCTGTAGATAGTATGTATTAATTGATATTTTTTATTCAACAAAAAAATTGGACACCGAAATGCAGCCAACTTATCAGTTACGCTTCCAATCGGTACTGATTGAACTATCTATAAATCGTTTGCAAAGGTTTGTAGATAGCTCAACTGTTTCATTTGTGTATTTTGTAAACAATAGTTATAAAATCTATATTCAGATCAATTTACGAAAACGTACTAATATGGTTCATCGATAAGTTAATAGATGATATCATAACAGCTACTTAGAGATGTAATCCGACCCGAAGATATCGAATTACATTCACTGGATATTTAGCTACCTATTTAGCTTTGTCCTATTAGTGGCGTGAATTTATTTTATGTGCCATTTTTGTGGTTTTTAATACACTTTAGTATCAGTGATTTGAAACGGTGTTAATGATCTTATTCTATGGAAAAATAAAATAAAAATTTGGATCTCAGGTCATAATAGAATTTGCAATTATAATAATATTTTGTGTAAGATAGTTACTGTTGTAAGCTTATTCACATATTTTTTAATAATTGTATAATCCCCTTGAAAAGGACGGCTCAAAGGGGATTATGAGACTAACCCAATGGTTCATATCTATGCACACGTGTATCGTCCAACTGAAGTGAAAATTCTTATTGAAAATCAGTAGTATAATAAGCCAAATCTAGGTTATTTTTAGTAGCAAGTACCTACATGCTTACAGCTCACCTGATGTTAAGCTAGAAGCGTGTAAACTATAGACTACTACTACTATGATTAGGCTATTTCTGTTATCCATGTTAGCCAATGCTAACAAAATTGTGTTTAGCTATTGTATTAGTGAACAAAACTTAAAGAAAATAGTTGAATGTCGCCAACAACAAGATTGCAACTTCCTCAATAAAAAAGATATTGATCAAATTGTAACATCTGCAGACGATAGAAATTTGATCACAACCGCGAATCGTTGAGCATTGAACTAACTTACAATAGAACCAATCAGTGATAACGGAGACGTCACTGTAATCATGAGCATTCAAAATCTATATAATGATCGACATACTACGCGCTGTCCACAGCGCCACAGCGATTTTGAATAGCTAGATCACGCTTTAATATTAAATAAAATATAATAAAAATAAATTTATTTACAGAAAAGGTTAGGTTAGGGTAGATACAGGTGCTATATTATGTCTTGCAATATCATCTGTAATTTCCGATCACTTAATAACATTGTAGATAGCTCAACTGTTACAAGTTCTTTTGTAAATATTGTAAATACTGTATAACTGTATTTATTAGTCGTAAATTTTCTTTGTAAATTTGGAAAAAAAAAGTTAATAATACTGACAGCATTTTGAAGAACAGACAAATAAATATAATGTGTGGTGTAAAAATGTTTGAAGGCAAAAAAGTACGCAGTAGCAAAAGAAAAAGAAGTGGTGGAAGATTATGAGTGCAAGTAGGTAATGCAGTAGCAAAAGAAAAAGAAGTGGCGGAAGATCGTGAGGGCAAGTAATTGTATAAAAAAATTGTTTGTAAAAACACAGCCGTTCTATGATAAACTATAAAGAAAATAACAAAAGAAAAAGAAAGCGCTGAGTCCGTTAACGATATGACAATTTCAGAATAGTCGCGTTTAGGATCTGATGGAGCGAATTTTGGACTTTTGTTATAAACTATTGTTGAGGACGCGCGAACTTTCACCCAATTATCGACCGTGTCAGTGGTTATAGATCATATGACTTGACATTTTGCTCTGTTCACATAAAGATCACGTGACTTGACATTTTGTGATCGTCCGTAGGAGTTATGGCCAATTTTTTTTTATATTTTTTTTTTTATTATGGCAATCGTCCAGAGTTGGACATTTCTGCCAGCGTCACGTCATTTTACTATTACATACATAGAGACGGGGCAAGTTCAAAGGCGCTGACCAGTAAGTTATGGCCAACTCTGGTGACGGAGTTTTTTGGCCGCCTCAAGGCGCTAGAGCCGGGACCGACAGTGCCCTCCAAAGCATGGAAGCGCTCAGATATAATCATTAAAGGTCACTCATACAAATCTAATCCAAGATGTCTCTGAAATTAAGTTAATTAATCTACACGATGATAATAATATTACGAGTAACTAACGAGGATAAAAAAGTTTCTTTAAGTGAAAACTTTAGGCTCGTTTAGCGTGAACAGTAAACGAATGTCAACCGCCTACCTCGAGTCGGGGATTTTTGACTGTTCAATATTATTTTTTATTAAATCTTTGAACAGTTTTTTTAATCCTTAATGCGCAGTAAAACAGCGAGCTTTTACAATAAAACTCGACGCCTAGATCTCTGGTCTATGAACGTTTGTCTATGGCCTCTAAGAGCACATGTAAATTAACTTAGCTAAAGTAATCAATTGAATAATGCTCTTCAAGCTACACCTCCAAAAAAAACAAGTTCACGAAAGTAATGTGCTTTCTGGGTGTTTCTATGTATTATAAGTATGATTTACAAAAAAAAAAAGGATGTATGTATTCTATCAACCATCTAGTTTCCATCGTACAAGCTTTGCTTAATTTGGGACTAGAAGGCGTTGTGTTAAGTGTCCGTGAATATTTATTTATTTATTTATTTATTCTCAATTAAGTAGATTTTTAAGTATCGTTTGCAAATAACACTTTGTTAACCTTAATAGACGCAAAATATTATAATAATATGGTACCAATGAGGTAGTTAACTCTTGTTTTACGCTTGTTATGGATGATTATTTATCATTTTGTGTTTGAGGACGAGATATTTTGTTTTGAGATATTGAGTTTGGCGGAGTACAATGTCAATGAAAGTGAGCGAAGCGAAAGTAAACACAGTCTATGAGTATATTTTCTAGGCGTTTGCACAACGATATTAGCAATGCAAAATATATGATCTGCGAAATGTGGCCGGATGCGAAGAAGAGCCGAAGCCATTGCCTGCGCTATTTAGTGCAGAGATAAAAAAAAACTAAGATAGTTTTCAAATGTGATGCCTCTAGAAGTTTTGACTGTGGATAAGGTAATTACCATTCAGTCAGAGAACACTTTTTATTTAATGAATAATTCAATAAGCGTACTCCCATTACAGCGTCATTAAAATATTGGAGGTGCATGTGACGCACCTCTTAAATTTTAATTTTGATATCGTCAATTTCATTTTACTACTATTTGATTGAAATTTTAAACCAAATTAGCGTCAGCAGTTTTTTAAAATGTACCTCTAAAGGTTTTTCGAGATTCAATGATATAAAAAAATCGAGATCTATTGACTTTCTAAGTTCAAAATAGAGTTTTGTGTAAAAGTTCAGCCAGTGAGCTTTTATACTTAGGCCTTTACATCTATTGAAGATGATTTATACAGCATCAGGAAGCAACCTATGCCTACACTTAACAGGACACTGTAGTGTCTGGGACAGTGTGCTTTTATGCTTTTATATTTATTATGCATATAAAAGGTAAAAAAAATTTGGAGGTTCAAAATGTCCGTTTTATTGCACGACTTTTTTATCTCTCAAAAGGTCTCAAAATTACTTCATTTTCGTAAAAAGCGACCATCGCAGATAATTTTTACATTTAGCAAATTGCTTTATTGCAGTTTATGCGTTCAACACGGTTTTTGATAGATATCTAAATGCCACATATTTCCTGCTTACGACTTAACATTTATTTACAACGAGAAGAATTTGGCTAATTTTTGGTAAATTTTCGGGCACTACACATTTCTGGGGGGCAATCGGTGCCGCATAAAAACCTGGTAGGTTTTGTGGCAGGCAGATTTTCTGAACTGTTTTCGTACTAAATCGTAGGTATTCTGGGACAAATAGTGACATTAGCGCGTTTGAGCGCGTTTTTTGCAGTCAGAAGCTTCTTGTTTTCGTATATCTGCAGCGACATCGTCGCTTGTCATTATGCTGGGCAGCGAAAGCAGTTCAGAGCTTACGATATGGGGGCTATATAAGTTACCACTAAAGCTACTTGTTAAAATGCAGATGATGCAGAATGACTAAAAAGAAACAACTGAAAATTCTGATGTAAAGTTTACAAAACAGGCTGTATCAAAATCATTCGACATCCAATCGATTATTGAAAAGTGTGCAAATTACAGGTTACATCGATATTACGGCCTGTAATATCGAGCCGCTGTCCGAGTAATTTACATTAAACACTTTAATTTTTATGCCCTAAATTTCTTGGTCGATTATGTTTTATTAATTTGCGTCAGTGAAATTTAAGTTCAATGTGTCCTTTTTTTGTAATTCAAGAATGTGTTTGCAACATTATTATTGCATATTTTTTTCAGTTGATTCGTGATTCTTTACCATTGTAATTACTAATAAATTAATCCATGTTTGATCTCCACCGTTGTCGAAATAAAGTGACTATAGATTTAAAAAATATTTTATTTTTCTTTTATTGGAGTCAAGGTTTTAAACAATTCTGACTGATTCAAAACACTAGCCATTCATTCTATTTACAAACGCATTTCAACTTCTGACAAAAGTAAATTACCATCTTTAATGTGCTAGCTCGTTTTTAGCGTTCAAATATATTCGTTAGAAATAAAGATGAGAAGAATCTTATTATGCATTTTTCTCAGCTAAAACAAAATAGACCAAAATTGAACTAACTCGCTTGCAGTATATAAGATTTATTGGTCAACGCCCGCTACCAGCTCTGAACCCACGACCTTTGGATTAGAAGGCGGGTCAGAGATCCCACTACACAATTATATACAAGAACCAAAATCAATTTAAGCTGTAAATGGATTTATAGTCATTAAAAGTTGCTATTGACATTTTGACGGCACAAAAACTATATTACAAACTTTACAACGTACCTGCATATCCAATTTGTAAATCCTGATTCCAATTTTTAATAGTAATGATATTTATTGATAGAAGAAACCAAATATACAGAAGAAGACTGTAAAGTTGAATCCAATCAGTCAAATATAATCGACTATTTACTCGATTATTTATTGATGATAATAATCGAATACCTATTAATAACATACATTCTAACGGTCAAATCTATAAGTAAATGATAATAACAAATGTGTCTGTTATAAACACAGAAATATATTCCTAGACAAAGATTTTTTAAGTCTTATTTATTATTTATTATTATTTATTTATTTATTATTTATTATTAAATTCAGCTGCTTACTGCGCTTACTTATCTTAAATGGCTACTAAAAATTCAAAGTAAAAAAAAATGGACTAAAGATATTGTGAATTGATAGTGGAATGGTTTATTTGTAATCTTAACTTTAATATTCAAAACTGTTATTTTTATCTTAGTGAGTTTACCCAAAAACACTCTAAACAAATGGTCCAAATTTAAGAAAGATAACGATCAAATTTCAGCACATTAACTAATATTTTATGATAGAAAATCGGTATCACTGATCAAATAATTAACATAATTATAGATTTATTCAAATTGTTATTAAAAACAAACATTTTAGTGCGTGGGTGGTGCGCACCTTTATGTAAATCCCGCCCTTATTACAACGTAACTAAGTGTTATGTTTCTTAGAATATTAAAAAAGAAATAGAAATAAATTTAATAAAACTTGTTAATCAACGTAACTAATTAACCGTAATATTTAATATTATTGCTTTTTGTAAATTATAGTGGTAGTTTTTGGGTAATTTGTTGAATGAAATTTATTTTCGTGAGTCATTTTTAAAAACAAATAAGATTTCTTTAGGAATTTATCGGATGTCACAATAAATTATGCAGTTGTATACTTTTATATTATATTTACAAATTTGGATACAGGCAAATAAATAAGATGCCTAAAATATGCTCTACTTTGGCAGGCAAATATATTAAGCGATAGCAAAAAACTCTCTTTTTTTGCCAGCTGCCAGAAATATTTTTCAAATAACTAGGATAATTTTTTTAACGATTTCATTAACAAATCTCTACTAATTTGTTATGTTAATGATAGCACGTGCAGTCTGCCCATAAAAGTGCCAGCATAGTGGTAAAAAATGCAGACACTTTAACATAAATTAGACGAATTCAGTCATATTTCACATACTGTGATGGTTTTAGGGCACTTACACGCGAGCTACACACCACAGTTATCTTGTGGCTGGCTACTGCCTATAAAAGTGGAATTGTACAATGTACATTTCACTTTCTGTGCAAGTGATGGTCAGAAGCTACTCGTTCTGCGTCCATACCTAAAGATTATAAAGAGAAAAACTTTCCTATATATTTCTAGGAAAAATAGAGTTCGATCAAGCATAACTGTATAAAAGCTGAATGTGACCGTTTTAACTCATATTTATTTTATCTTTGGTTGGGATGAAACCGATCATTTAAAAATAATTAGGTACTTATCTGAATTTTAGTTGCATGTGGTTTTTGCCAATGTTTTGACTATAGACATGAAATGTATATTGGGTAGTGTTAAAAAGTGGTTGTAATTAACCACTAGTGGCAAGGCTGGTGTGTAAGTAGCCTTATATAATTTACACATGACGGGTCAGTTCAGTCGGGAATGTGGCAGTTGTATATCAGAAAACATCTCTAAATGGACTTGGACGAAAATAAAATAGTTTGATGCATTATGGATTTAGATTGTTCTCTATTTTATTAATTAAGTAATTCAGAGCGTAACCTGATTTAATGTTTCTCAATATAATTTAATAAAAACCAGTAGGTATTGTTATTTTATAAAATAACACTATTTGTTTTTATTTAATAAATTCCTAATCCTAATCTATATCCTATCCTAATCTTAACAATATTGTACGTGTTAGATGTTTAGATTTATGTTTCTCGTCGCGAATTTTCTGTGTTGAGTTTAGTAAATGACCGGTCCATCAAGAACTTTGAATGTAATGAGTTTGTAGGTACATAAATGAAGTATAATATATTTTTTATTTATCGTTCTACCTACACAGTAGTAAATCGAGAATTAAATGCATAATTACTGCAGCATCTCAGGGTATTCTTTAATAATCCGTTTTTAAATCTGATAAATTGGGCAATATTTATCTGAAAGATTTATTTATTGAAATCACACACCAACAACTCGTATTACTATAGTCTTTATTCTTATAAATAAAGGGTTCACTTTCTTCTGGCAAAAAAAACATCCACCTTGCAAAGCAAATCCGAAAAGCTACTTTGATCTTTATGGTATAGATGATAAAGAATGTTTTGGTTTTTTCGATTTTTGCGAATAGTGATATTTTGATATGACAAACGACTATGTTGTCCTTGCCCACGGGAGGTCTTTATTTTAAATATTGCTTTATAGAAGCTACTATATCTGTCAATTTGTGGTCTTTTTTTTTTATAAAATGCTGACTGGTATTATGACAGTCGTAAATTGTCTGGTAGAGTCGTCTACTAACCTGGTTTTTTCGTCTGTTCGCTGGTCGACTAAAATATAGAATATACAATACATATAGTATTAAAAGTAATCGAGTTTGATATTTGAAATTATTTTTTGCTCTCAAAAAACTAAGAAATATAATGTGAGTAATATTATTTCAATAGCTAGTTATATAATATGAAATCAACCACATAAATAATTTTGTATCAATATTTTGACTTTTTTCATATAAAGCGATGTATTACTACACTTTTAATACAGAAATAATCAAAATATTATACAAATTATTATTATTGCAGCTAAAAAGCGATGACCCAGAAAAATAAACTTACAATTTGACATTTAAAATGTACGTGAATACTCCCCATGCTTTATCGAAAACCAATCACACAATTAAACCAAAGCTGAACGTAATTACGATATTAAAAAATTAAAACGGCTAATTACGTTTAAATAAGGCAACTAAATTATAATTCCTTAACATTACCGCCGACAAATTCGAAGCGACAAAACAACGCGAGAGGCGCACGGTCGCATTCAACAGAAAATTGAATCGCTCATAGTTTATAACAAACAGCTAGTTCACTGTAAACTAATTGTTTACATGAGGAATTTTCGTACAGAAAAAACATTTTTTTTTTCTTCAAGATTCATCATTAAATGATGATAAATGGCAGTTCATTGTGTTTATTGTAAGGACCTTATATACAGAAAGTTTACCTGCATTTTTATTCTCCGTCAGACAAATCTTTTAATTCTCAATTTAGTGGCAGAATCACCTTCTACTTTTTTTTTAATAACCCATACTGTCCCATGGCTGGGCAAAGGTCTCCCCCATTTCCCTCCAGTTTTTACGATCATCCGGCTACCTCCCACCAGGCTCTGTGGAATATGTCACCTTCTACTAGCACCTTTTAAATCTGACTATATTTCCCATGAAAAGTAATGAAAAAAATTGTATTTACTTATAGCACCCACTAATGTAGTGAACCAGCTATCATCCCAAAGCTGGGTGTCGACATTATCTCGCGACAAAAAGTCGCAAATTGATTCGGAGTAGCAAATTGCTTGCGGTGCGACAGTTGCTGAAGCAGGTTTGACGCTCCCGTTCTGGTATTACGTGTATTTATGATAGCAACTTTGGAGAATTATTCGAGGGAATTCGCCTAGTTTTTTATTCAAAGTGTTCAGTGATATTTGCAATACATAAGAAAGCATAGTGTACTCATTGCACTCCGGTGAATTATTCTGGTTAATTAGGTAGTATCTATCATCCCGAGAATTTTATTGTCAACATCAGAATAAGATTTAGCAATTGACTTGTAGATTAGTAAAACACAATAATCAAATTTCGTTTGAGCTGACAAAAAAATTACTCCTCATATAAGACGACAATTTAATTTTTTTTTAATAAAAATACCTTACACATCTGAAACTTGAAATATAATAATAATATAATTCATAAAAGAAGCTGAGCAGAATAAATCTGAAACTTAAATAACAATAATAAAAATATTTATTTTCAATAAAAAAGGTTTACAAAAGCAATCTAAAAGAAGGCACTTAAATAGTTTATATTAAGTTGTATTTAGTTACACTTCAAACCAATTTTAATGTTTTACCTAAACATTCTATGTTTTTTTCTGTGTATATAAAACTTTAGAACTAAGCTGAACCAGTCAATAAACTTATTCTATTTTCTAAATCATAGATCACCGCGTCTTGCATAACGCGACCACTTACAACACCTCGGCATAACACGTGCCATCGTCATTGCATTCCGACACGTAATGCGACCTGCGCCCATTAATCATAAAACATTACTCGTGAAGTTGTGACCGATAGCAATAATGATTTTGATAGCAATTTATTGGACCGATTCCCTTGAGGCGTGGAATACTGACTGATATTTATGACTCTATTTTACGTAAACTAGCTTCTATAAACATGTTGAATGTTAGTTACAAATATAAATGCAATTTGATCTGCCCCCATATCGTAAGCTCTGAACTGCTTCCACCGCCCAGCATAATGTCAAGAGACGTGTCTACAGATAACATGCTTCCAAGCTTAAGTTTGGCAGGTTTTTATTTAACAACGATTGCCCCCCTGATAAATATACAAGAATTTGAAGATGATAAAACCTAAACTATAGTCTAATGTTACAATATAACAATATACCTACTATGTATTTTATGGGCAACCCGTACAAAACCGCAATATTGTTCAACTTGTTAACTACACAATAGTTGAACCGTATAGAAATTCTAGTAGTAAGTATAAACTTTAAATTTTCCGCGAAAAAATATTTTAGTAGCAAACGTTCAAAAAAGTAACACTATAGGTAGACAATTTTTTGCTCGGAATTCCATATTTCGCCAAAGGGAAAAAATCAATAATCCCCTTGTGTAACAATCTACTTACTTATCAAGCAAAGTATTATTTATATATATTCACTTTTCAATGAATAGGTCTGAAAGTTGTTGAATAATTATTAAACTATTCAAGAACTTTCAAACCCAATTTCAGAACGTCAATACATCACAAACCATTTAGTTTCAAAGCAAGTATTTAAATATCAGATGCAAAATATCCCATTTCAACTAAAGCTACCTGTCCACAATTTAGCTAAAGCTGCCTGTCCACCTATTTGTCGACCCAACTTCCTTAGACCGTGCCATTCGTGGTCTGTAAAGGCTTAGACAGACGTGGCTATTCACGCGTCAATCGGCCCACAGTCCACATGTACCACATGTCTGGTGGGATAGTTGGAATACCTATTTAGTTTTTAGTAAGTTATGGGGCTAGATCAAAGATTTTGCTGATGGATGGACCTACTGTTTAAGTATTTGAATTGACGTGGGTGTAGCTAAGTGGTTTGTTTTTGGTCTTTTAAATAAATGATAGGTTTTAAAGTAAACTAGCCGTCTCCCGCAGCGTTGCTCGCGTTAGAGTGTGACTTTTCAAAATTCCTTTCTTAGTGCACCCCTACACTATATAAGGATACTACCCTCCAAATTTCATACCTCTAGGACTTATAGTTTAGGCTGTGCGTTGATTCTCTGTCAGCTTCAAAAGAGTTTTATATATATTGATGATGATGATATTGAGTACTATGTAATAGTAGAATTTAGTTGTATTAAATTGGTCATTCTAGTACTCGGTTTGATGGGATACACTACACACTAGTCTAAAAAAATGTTAAGAGTTCAAAAGGTTGGTTTGAAAAAAAACTATACGTAACGCAAAGATTTTTTTAATTTCAAGCTGTCATAATGAAATTTTATTGCAAACCAATCTGTAAAAATCTGACATTTAAATTAAAAAAAAAACGTTTTCTTTTTATTTACCTTGCATCCTTCGCACGTGAACGCGCCAAAGTGGAATCCCGCCGCAGGCTCGCCGCACACTTTGCATTGTTGGTTCATCTGGAACAAAGAGTCGTGTGGTCAGGCCTTATTTAAATTCAATTATAACCTATCAGGTCATCAGTAAATAGGGGGAACGAAAGACTCGTGTTGTGTGTAAGTGGCTTCATAATTACATTTTATTTTTATATTTTTATTGTTTCTGTTTCTCTTTTAGATCTTATTTGGAGACAAATAAACAATGAAAACTGATAGCTATAGGTAAACCACGTAAGCCAGTCTACTCCCTGCAAATGTACAGAGGGGAGGGACGTGTACGTGAGGCATCGCGCAGAGCAAAAAGTATAGGTGAGCCAATTTCAAGGGTATTTAAAATACTTTTAATAGAGATAACAATACTTAATTGGGATTTCTGGAAAAATGCAGCAATTCCCACTGGAATAAATATACTTACCTACTAAAATATTTTGAGTGTAAAACCTCTTGCTAACATGACATTTTGTGTTCTCAATGAGTGTACAACTTTAAATATTTAGATAAATTAGCTTAAACTAATTCAAATAATCAAAATGACACCTTCAAGCCCCAGAAATAACTTCCTCATACTTATTAGTATTTTTATAACAGTGCCGAGTCCAAATATTGGGTGCAACGCAAACACTTGTTTGAGTGTCGAGTAAGGAGGTCAATTGAATGTTGTATTTTTATAGCTGGCTGGTATGCTCTTGTTGACTGTAAAGAATAATATATGTGTACCTAAAGTGGTATTTAAACGGTGATATAAATTAAATTCAAAGTCATCATATTTTTTATTATAATCATCATCATAATCAGCTTACAGTTCACTGCTGGATAACACAGATTGCCCTCGCCAATAGATATTAGATAGTCGAGAGCAAAAAATTTATAAAAACTTGAATATCTTAGAAACTATGATTGCTAGCTTACTGAAATAAATTGTGTTTAATAGACAATTTAGTACTTTTTAATTAAATAAAAGTAATTGTCTAATTGCATTATTAGCTTGCATATTTATCTAAGCTAGTGATTATGGTTTCCAAGATATTCAAGTTTTTATAGATAACCCGAAATTTTCGCTTTCGAGTTCATTTTTGACGCAACCACAAAAAAACGAATTCTGCTACTAATATTGTATATACCGGGTACAAAAAAATCACTCCCAAATCTTTCTAGGGGACCATCAAGGACCATTTATACTATGAAATCAAAATTTTGAGTGCTTAAACCAATAATTACGTATAGCAATTCATGGAACAGCTGATTCTTTTCGCGTTCACATTCTTAGTTCCATAATACTATTGTTTCTAGATGTTTTTGTGAGTGGTTGTACGGACCCTGTATAGTTTTATTAATCCGGGTAGAACGCGAGTGAACCTACAGGCAGAAGCTTAATAAAATCAAAGTAATAACATCGTGCCCAATAGAATGTCAAGAGCTTATGTAAGATCTGAAGAACTAATCCAACTGCACATCTTGTTTAAATAAACATACTATATAAACACTTGCTAACCGATAGCTGAATACATAAGTTGAGTAATATATTACAAGATGTCTAGCTGTAAGGTATTTGGCCTTATAAATTAAAAATATATGCAGAAATAGGTAACTGAGACTGAATAACCTGAATATGCCGAAA
Organism: Eulithis prunata; assembly: GCA_918843925.1. Lineage (NCBI taxonomy): Eukaryota > Metazoa > Arthropoda > Insecta > Lepidoptera > Geometridae > Eulithis > Eulithis prunata. The sequence goes on along the minus strand of OU974019.1, from coordinate 801,787 downwards.
TCTCTCAAGAAAAATTCAAAAAGATTGGTCCAAGCACAGATCCTTGTTCCATCAAAATAGGTTGTAAAAATATATTTTAACATTGCCATACAAAAAGCGAGTTCTCATTTATTTTTTGTAACGTTAAAATAAATATAGCCATGATGCTAACTTAATCTGATGAAGATATAACTCAGCGTTGTAACAAATCTTTCTGTAAGATTTTTTACTATCTCTACTAATTTCTTAATATTAAACACATTTGGGGCACTACTAAAAAAGTTGAGGTACATCTGTGCTTCTGAACCGTAATGCAGGTTTAAAACAATCCATATTAAATACTGCAACTGATTATAAAGGACACAGGGACAAATTCAGCGTTTTTTGTACCTACAAAAAATGTTCGTTAAAATAAAAAAATACTTTATTGAATTATACATTACTAGCCGTCCCCCGCGGCGTTGCTCGCGTTAGAGTGTTACTTTTCAAAATTCCTTTCTTAGTGCACCCCTACACTATATAAGGATACTACCCTCCAAATTTCATACCTCTAGGACTTATAGTTTAGGCTGTGCGTTGATTCTCTGTCAGCTTCAAAAGAGTTTTAAATATATTGATGAGTAAAAAAGAAATTATTTACTCCAGTTTCATTACAAATAAGGAAAAAATATTTCACAAGATTAACAGAACTTCCTTATTATATAAAAAAAAATACAGTATTAAATCTGAACAATGGAATGTTGTAAGTAATTACAGGAAAGGTTGTAATATAAATACCATTGCGGGGTCTCTTTTAAGTTTTATTGCTTGTTTTTTTACCATTTGTACAAGTGAAGCAATGTAGAGCAAGCAGCCTGTTGGCATTTCATCTTCCGTAGCAAGTTTGTAAAAAAAACACTTACTTTATAATTGCAACCTTGTTTATGAGTACTAAATAAAATGTCTTACGAGGCATTTTTTGTATTCCAAATTGTATTCCATCATCATTAAAAAATGCTTTAATAGTAAACCGTAGAGGAATTACTTACATAGTTTTGAACACTTAATTAAGTTATGAGTAGATCGTCATTTAGGCTACGCATGCACTCATGCGCACTAAGCGATCAAAACATTCGACCATAAGTCGTGACAAAGTTATAAGCGATTCAAAATTCAATTCATATTAAATCATTCATTTAAAAAAAAATATGCCGCTGTACCGTGATAAAACAAAAATAGTCATATTTTGGTCAATTCTTAGTTTATTCGTGAACAAATGCCTTTTTTGCCTTAATTATACAGTTCCTAATCATAATTTTATTATGGTAAGACTCAGAACTAGAATTATCTAACTAGTGCGTCTAGCCGTCGCGACCAGGGTCGCCTAGTGTGTCCATGTTCTAAGCTTATTGTTTTTATAGGATTCACAAGTGAACGGTCTGGAAAAAAAACTAGAACGCTGATGGTGGTCTAGTAATGACCTCCTAGTTATCCTAGGGTCTTGTGCCATGCACCTTTCTGTATCTGGAAAATGTACGATCATAGACACAGAACATAAAGTGCCTACTCTATGACTATTTGCTCAGCCTAATCGGCATAGGTGTAACTTGAATGATAAAAATATTTTTTTTTTATCATTCAAGTTTTTCCCACTAAGGGTTTCGAAGTCGCAAAATCACTACCACTAGACTAGTCGTTTTAACCGTTTGCAAGGCAGGTTTTTTGCGTGTATTTCTTGACTCAAAATGTCAGAATTCCAAGAGAATCAGTACATACAGACAATTATTTCGGAAATCACTTTGAGCATCGCGTGCGTGTCTGTGTGTTTTAGTAAACTGATTCCAAATATATCCCAAAACGTGTACATAAGTTGCGTGTGTATTTTTGCGTTGAAAATGATTTTTTACTTATTTTTTGTACTTGGACATTTTTGACATAAATATTTAGGATAAGATAAGATACTGTTTATTTGCAAGAATATTATGTTACAGATTAGGTCTTTCTTGAATATTTTAAATTAAATATTTGTGTTTTTTTACAAGGAAGCATAATTTTAAATAAAAAAATATGTCACTGCATAAAAATATGTGAGTTCAGAACAATAACTTTTTTGTGGATAAATAGGTAAATACGTAATTTCTAATTTTAATTTAGTTTTTCAAATACATATAACAAAAAAATACCAAAATCCGTAGCAAGGATTTTTTTTAAACCAAGGAAGAGCGATAAGAATAATAAAAATACTTCTATTTTCCCGTTACAGCCGTCAAATCAGCAACTGCCCGCCACTGTACGGAACGGCTTAAAATTAAATAAATGTTGTATAATAACATGGTTCGCAGCTAACGAGATGGCGTGACAGAGCTCTGTTAACATATCCGAATTTTATTCTGTTCCTTTTTCAAAAACACACGTTCAGACCACCCTGCAGGTAACTTCGCCCTTACGTGAATAGTTATAAAGTTGAGTTTGGTGTATTTTTAACAGTTGCGTGAAGAGTCGATGACGGATTGGGTGCGTCTTGGTTCTGAATGTGTAGTGAACAAGACAGCTTGTTGGGCAGTTAATGGATTTTGCGCGTATGATTTTTTTATTTTTTTAAATGCCATGTTTTTTTGCCTGTTGAGTTAAATAATTAACAACTGCACCAGATTTTAAATTAATTATTTTAAACAATTACAAATACAATTATGGAACGTAATCAAAACGTAAAATGACCTATTAAATATAATTTTGTAGGTAAATTAAAAATACTCCTTAGATATCACATCTAAAATTAATATAATTTATTCTATGACCTACCTGCTACACCGTATGTATTTGATCACCTGTATACAAGCATGTTACAAAATATGTTACAATGTTGCAAAGTTTACGCGTCAGCGTGTCAAGTGGTAATGTTGTAAAGTGCAAAATTACGCGTGCGAACGTGTTAACGTCCAGTACTTTACACGTACAATATTTTGGCAGTCTAAATAGTGCTTTAGGTATATTGGTATCAATTCGCTTGTTGCATTCTTCTAAACTAACCTAATTTGACAGCATTAAAAATGTTGCTCATAAACAAAAACGACAAGGACGGCTATAATTTTAGAGCTGTCAAATTAGGTTAGTTTAGAAAAATGCAACAAGAGAATCGATACCATTGTCATACTTTTTAATTTCAGTAGTAGATTTATCTCTACTACTAAGATGAAAAAGTGGCATTTAAAAAAAACTAGAATTTTGAGCTCTTACAATTTTCACTTCGCGTTAAGAGAGTTCTTAGCGCAAGAAAACATTAAGAGAAATACCATCGATATTCTCCCACACCCTTAATTAGTTGAAGATAAATGGCACTGCACAAAAGGAGTCCCATCATAAGATTGCGGTTTACTTTTCAGTGATAAATAACAACAATTTGTATTCAACAAAAACGGAAAAAGCGATATCAATCGGCAGTCAAACATAACCAGATATTACTTCATTAAAAACAAAATAACCGGTCATTCTCATAAGTGATTAATGGGTTCTGCATAACTAATTGTAGATATTATTTTCTTAGTAAATATAAGACTTATTTCTGTGTTAAGAATTGTCTTAGCTATACTTTAAAAAATAATTTCGTTTAAAAACTTCAATTTGATACTCTTTCAGTATCAGAATTATGATGATGATGATGGTTGTTTATTAGGACTGTTCTATTGATCGTAAACACCACAGAAAAGACACAGAAAATCAAAATACGCAATGTCGTGTAAGTGGGCGACGTGATTTTTCCAATTATTTTATTTTACTGTACAAACCAGGTAAGTACAGTACCCTAAAAGCCATAAAAGGGATGATCAGAAATAAATTATTAAAATTGCAACCTAAATCCAATGATTTGATATATCGTTTGGTCTTGTTTCAAGAGTACTGATACAATCCGCACCCGTAGCACCAGATTTATTTGCGTCAACGTTGCGTCCAATGACGTCAAAGTTTTTTTTGACGCTTGTCAATTGTCCTGGTATTTTTTTTATGCTGAACATGATACCAAAGTTGTAAACAGTTTGAAAAATAAATAAATATTCATGAATGTTTTAATACAACGCTATCTATTCCCAAAATTTGAACACTTTTTTTTGTAAATACACAGTAGCCCATCCAGACACAGAAAAACCATCTTATAATTTCCATCACACAATGACAACGAGTACAAACTCGGTAGGGATCGATCATACAACCCACAGCGCACAAAACAGAGCCAACTAAGCCATGTCTCTTTATGCAATGTACTCCGTTCAGATATGAGATCCTGTCACAGTGTTTGCGGTTTTGTGAGCGTGATGTATGAATGTGTGTTTGAATTATATTTATTTTAATAATTTGTAATTTTTGTGATGTAAATTTTTTCTCGACTTTTTTATTGACTATTGCTATATTTTTATTTGATTTGTGTAATTTTTTTTTGACCTGATTCTTTTATTATTATTCCTTCTTCTTTAATTAATGTAATAGGTTATCCGTTTTAATTAAAGTAAAATAATAAATAAATAAATGAGATTGCACGAACTCGTGCTCCAGGCAGTGATACAAACAGATCGATTTATAAACGCAAGCCTCTGACAGTAAAAATCGTACAACAAATTAAGGGCAGGATATTAATATCTGAACATTCATACAATGTTGGATTTCGAGAGCGCGATGATGTATGGCTCTGTTTGCGATAACTGCAGGTTTTTTGTGAATTTTATAGTACTGTGGCTCGCTGGTGCCTTTGTTTGTTTGGGACATTTTTTCTTAAAATTTTGAACAACTCGCTTTTAAGGGCCTATTCAATTGTAAAAAATAACCTACAGATTTGAGTTATGTAGCATGGTCACTGGGAATAAACTGATCAATATAATACATATTTTTATAAGAATATGTAAAAAAAAAACATTTGGATAGTCCAACGTTCATGACGTGACTTTATTTTGTTGTTTGGTGTGAAAGGCAAAAAAATATATATATCTTTATTCATCCATCAATTGTACTCGTATTTATTCATTCAAATACTTTTTTACCTCTTATAACTTGCACCTCTTCAAAAGTACTTATCAAAGTACATTCGTATACAAGGAGTGCATCCAATAGGGAAACGCTCAACTTGGCCACAAACTTGGTTCTACTTTGCATGTCCTTTACGATTGACACCGATCAAAAACGGCAGTGAAAATGGTCTCACTGATATATCGGGCATTGAAGTGTTAAATCGTCGAAGCTCTTATTTCTTTGAGATACAGTTGAAAATAGCCTAATTTGGTTGAAAGGGGATTTGTTTGAGTGTGTGGGAAATCCTTTTAGGTTGTAAATCAAAGCTCGATGGATGTGAGAATAGTCTTTTTGTATAGATTGATGAAATTATATGTGCGTCGTACGAGTTCGCATATTAGGAAGAATACGATAGTACACGGGTTTGATTCTTAGATACTTATGTAATCCTGTAAATTTTTGTATTCATGCTTTTTACCTACATTTAACCCTTAAATGCAATATGGTACCATTCTATCTCGCACTGTGTAAAAATAACAGGTTTAAAATATATTTAAAAAAAAAAACATTATTATCAGAAAGTAAAATTTAAATTATTTTCTACATTTAATAAATAAATACTCACGGACACTTAACACAACGCCTTCTAGTCCCAAACTAAGCAAAGCTTGTACGATGGCAATTAGATGGCTGATAGAATACATACATAATTTTTTTTTTGTAAATACATTCATAAAATACATAGAAACACCCAGACACAGAACAAACATCTATATTTACAACACACAGATGTTTGTTCTCGGTGGGGATCGAATCCACGACCCACAGCACGGAAGGCAGAGCTACTACCGACTGAGCCATGACGCCTGTCAATTAGAAACATTTGTCCATAACTTTGTCTTCAAGTTAATGATGATGACGATGAAGAGATCATTAAACTCGTGAAGATGACCATCCCAACCTCTTTAAAGTGAAACTCCGAAACTGCACAGCAACTGAAACCAGACCCTACCACCTGTCGCAACTCGATTAATAATCCAAAAGGCGTTGCTGATGCTGATAGCTGCCGCATATTTGTGCGAAACAAGAGTTAATGCTGATTTCTGATAACGGGAATATGGTAGGGATAACAGTGCTGGATAAATGAGAGGTATTTATCATGGAAGATGAAATTGGAACACGGTTTGACCACATTTTTGGTGTTTTTTAATACAGGTGTTAATGTAAATATCTACCTACCTTCAGAACTTTCACAGCACAATCCTACTTTAGTATAGGATTTCATAATAATATAATTTGAAGAGAGTCCAGGAAGAATCACTGTGACTCCACTGCACAGGGTATTTAGTCCTAGTGTGGGGGAATAGGATGATAATTATCCATTCATCATCTTAAATTCTTAAAACAATTTTTAAGATTCTTTAAAAAAAAAAGTAAAATTCTTTAAAATAAAAAAGTTTTCTGTGTTTGTGTTTCAATCACGCTGCAACTACTAGTCCGATTTGGATGAAACTTGAAATATAATAGCTCGTAACCTGGATTAACACATACTTTTAACCCGGAAAATAGGATCGAACGGGACGCGGACAAAGTCGCGGCCGGAAGCTAGTTCTGTATAATTAAAAAAAAGTACTTTACCAGTATTCAATTAAAATATTTATTTTATTTTGTCTTGGTCATTCTGTTAATTTATTTATCCATATAAGACTTGTTATTTTATAATAATTGTTGATAAAAGTATTCATCCAATTTTCAACAATTTTCTTATCAACATGAATCACTAACTAGCAAAATTTATGAAGATGGATTTTTAACTTGTAAATGGTTTTTTAATTTTTGGATGACCAAAAATTTGACATCTCAATTTGTAGTCAAAAGGCTTGTTAATTTGGTAATATTTCGGTGCAAGTTTTTACAAGAATTTTTTACGTGATTGTACTTTCCCATGCGTAAAATTTATTGCTCAATAAACAAACTTAATTGCTTATTAACGATTGTTATCGGTAATTGTTCACCTCGTAAATTTAAAAAGTACTTGTTGAGAGGATTTTATTATAATTTGTTATTTATGCCAGCGGAAGTTTAAAAATAAATTATAAATTAAATATTTCTTGAATATCACAAGAAACTCCATAAAACCAAAATTACGGCAACGGTTTTACCGTTAATCATAATCTTTGAGAGTTAAACATTACTACGTATAATTTATTATTGCTAATCAGTCAAAAATCGTATAATTTTTTGCATAAATTATAAAAATCTAAGTGAAAGGCGTTGAAAACTCGCAAAATTAATCAAAACACAGGTTGAACATAAAATAAATAATTTTCTAATTTGAAATACATTCATCAATTTTCAATCCATATTTAAGATGTATAATCACCACGAAAAGTGGGTTACGAGCGCTAAATGCTAGTTGTCAGAAAAAAATAATTAAATCATTTCTTTCGACCACACGGATCTCTATAAATATGTAAATAAAATGAATTATTTCAAATGTCAAAATGCTAAAGCAAGTATTATTTGACCTATAATCACTGCTGGTGCAGTAAAATATTAGTGCATCGATATTTATGTCTACAGTCTCTACCTGGTGATTACAAAGTTCAGTGTATTTTTACCTTCATTTAATTTATTAAAAAACAATAAAAAAATATCTCATAATTATCCTTGTTCATTCATTCATTCAAAGAAAATAAATAAATATTCATTGATTACACAACGCCCTCTAGTCTCAGATAAAGGAAAGCTTGTAGGATCTAATATAGGAACTAAATAGCTAATAAAGTACTTATATACTTTTTCTGTAAATGCATACTTTTAATACATTGTAACACCCAGTAGGTACTGATAAGTCATAAGCATTTATTGGTAATTTTTAGTTACAGGTCACATAAAAATGGTTATAAATAATTACTAACAAAAAGTAGCGTTTTAAAATAATTAGTATAAATTAATATAAATATTCTTGGACATATCACACAACGCTCTCTAGTCCCAAACTAAGCAAAGCTTGTTCTATGGGAACTAGATTGTTGATACATTTTTTTTTTTAAATTGATTACTATTAAAAATATTAGTCCCCATAACTGCATACTAAAAGACACACACGAAGTCTGAGCGAAAGTGCCGACAGGCTCGTAAGCGTATCCCATCTCAGACATCACGCGATAATAATACGTATTACAACTAAATAAAACGAATAAAACCGAAAATCTCCGAATCAATGACGCTGGTTCACATGCATGTCATTACTTAACGTTTGTTAATTTTAAAATTAATTTTGCATGTCAAGTATTTTGGCCTGCATTAACTGCTTACGTACTGTCATAACAACAATTTTTTTATTGTAATAATAACACAAAAACGGTATTATTAGTACCTAAGGTATTTATTAAAAGTTTTCAGAACAGTAATCAATACCAAATGTTGTGTTTGGAGGTGTTTCGACTATTCCATAAAATAACATAAATTCTCGAGTATTAATGGATTTGAGAAAAAGATTAAACATTGTTCCATTTGTTCATTATTTGAAAATAAATAATAATATTTCATTTCCAATGATATTAAAATATTCCGTTTAAATCGCCTATCGGATTATATCAGTTTGAAAAAAAAAAAATTTGGAAAAACTTTCCTCGACGACTGTACAAACTCATTTCCTTAGGACAGTTTTAATTGGTTGTTACGAAAAATGATGGGTCGTGCTTTTTAACCGACTGCCAAATAAGGTATGCTTTCGTTATTTATATGAATAATTTACTTTTTGTAATATTTAACCTGTAAGTAAATAAATCGCACTTTCGCGAATTAACATTATCGGTTTATTCAGATACAGATTTTTTACCGGTTTATTTATTGCGGTTCTCTTTACTTTTGTGTTAAGTTATTACAATACAAAGTAATCATTGAGTAGTTTACTTGGTAGCACTATTTAGGCTATTACACTATTTATCGTTGGAGCAAACGAATACTTGAGTGGAGGCCGCGTTAAGGCACGCGTAGTGTAGGACGCCTTCCGGCTAGGTGGGGTGACGATCTGAGACATGTAGCTGGCAAGCACTGGATGAGAAGAGCCGAAGACCGGGCTCAGTGGCGCGTTGAGAGAGACCTAAATCCAGCAGTGGTCTGATATAGGTTGATAATGATGATGAAAACTATTTAGACATTTGTTTTATTGTTGACCGTCAGTTCCATTCTTAGTTTTTGTTATGGTTTTATTGGATAACCATCGTCTTTTTTCTCACCCAAATAATATTTATAAATTATTCTTATGTAAATATTTTAGGTAAGTAAGTAGGTATAATATTTTCATTTAAATTAATTTAGTTTGAATAAAGTATACCTATTATTTAGTTACATATTTTTACCTCATTGATATTAAAATAACAAAATTAAACAACAACACCGTGTTATTTGTCATTGTACCAAAACAATTCAGAACGGTACAGCCACAACGAAAACTGTTACACTTTTCACGGAATTTATTTTAAATATTCAAATCTATTTCACGCTCCGCATTTTCACGCGACACTTGAGGACAACAATGTTAAATTATTGTAATCTTACGTGTTGACCAAAAAACTTCAGACAAAACACTGTCATGGAATACGTAGAATGTACTATACTTAGGTTATGTGAAAAGTTTCACTTCAATTTAATAGATAAAATAGAATGTATTGCTAGTTCGTCTTTCTATAGGATTAAATATTTACATGATCTTCAATAATTATAAACCCGTCATGTTTAATCAGTATATTTTTATATTTTTCAGTTTTTTTTTATATAGTTTATAGGTTTATGTGCGCCCCGTTAGTAGGTACCTAATCGAAATGCTTCTGTCCATCCAAAGATTGTCTGGAAGAGATCGCTTATAGCAATAAGACCGCTCATTGTACCTCACACTTAATACTTATTTCTCTTTTATTGTTTTTCTTCTTTTCTTGGTGTGCAATAAAGAATATATCTATCTATACTGGCTGGAATACTGAAACGTCATTCAAATTTGAGTACCACTTAAAATTGCTCTGCCTCTGTTTGACATTACTAATTTGTAAGAGATGGCAATAATTTAAGCGTGAACTTAAATTGACTGTCGTTTGAGTATTCGACCGTAAGCTACTCGCGTCCAGCATTAGTACCTAAATCATTTTACATGACTATGGTTCTATAATAAGTACTTAAAAAAAATTGAAGTGATACAAACCTGGCACTGATTAGAATTTGTTACGAAAAAGAAATATGGACCGGTAAAATTAGGAGTCAACGGACAAATCTATGAATGTATGATTTTATGCACTAGTTTTGTTTTTCTTCGGATTTTGACTTTACTAGTACAAAATAAGGTTGCCACTAAAAAAATAAAGTTCTAGCAGTACCAGGTTTATTTGCAGTAAAATGTTTGAATAGTCATTTGAGTGTCTTTATAACCTTAATATTTTTAATAGGAGGATGTCTTTGCCCAGCAGTGGGACAGAACAGGTTATTAAAAAAAGAGTAGTTTTTTTTATGTGTATATAACTGCATCATTGCATAACATTGATTGCAGTCGAACGTTTATATAAAAGAAAAAATTGACATAAAGTTAACTTCCAATTTTGACATTTGACAATTTAATGTCAACGTATGAATGATAACAAGCCAATAGCAATTTCGTAAATATTTATAAATCGTGAATCAATTTGTAAATGTTCTCCACGATCGTTTGCATTCTCATTTTGAATGCAATCACTTGGATGTTTCTTATCATTGAGCGGTTTCAAACTGGTTTACTTTTCATTGTTTACATTTTGCTTCTACAGAGTCGTAACAATACTTATTTACATGTAAAAATTAAACAAAATAACTTTTGAACAAGACAAGTGATTTGACTAATTGAACAAGTGGTTTGACTAAAATGAAGTTTTGCATTGATTATTATCTTTAACTAAATAAATAAAATATTCATTGACATTTCTCACAACACTGCCTAGTCCCAAACTAAGCAGAGCTTGCATTATGTGAACTAGATTGCTGATAAAATTCTTATATCTATACATTTTTATTGAAAATACATACATATAATAGGTACATAGTAACACCCAGACATAGAATAAACATCTATGTTTACCAAACACATTTTAACTAAAAAAATGGTATTCCGAACAGTGATCGAACTACTAAAATTCTTTACGTCGAGTTAAATCATTCGGAAATATTTTCCTTTGAACTCTATTTTCCATTCGACCTTAACAATTACCTACATAATAAAACAAAAGTTATTAATTCCTGTGGTAGACACTTAAATAAAAAGAAATTCAATAACCACTAATTACCTTTCGGCTACCCTAAAAAGAGTTCAAGCACCTTAGGGTAAGAAGAAATAAACGCATTTTTGGATACGGAACCATTAATCATTTTCTTCGCGCGCCTGAGGGATATGCACTAAAATTAATAGAGGTGGGATGGAATAGCCGGATATTTTTTTTAATCAGTGCGCACGTTTGAATTTGCTTGAATTTGAAATAATTTGAAAAAAATAACTTAACTGTCTTATTCGTGTTTTAGAAAAATATTTATGCAAATAAATTCTATCACTTGTGACCAATCTGTTCTTGAACCTACCTAGATTGTAATTACTACTGCTCTAAAAGATTAAAAAAAAAACTGTATAAAACAGTACTAAGATTGAAACTCCTATAATCAGAATTTGCGAATCGCTATAATCTATGAAGTTTTAAGAAACTATTAAACAGCTTGCTAAGTATTTAAGCTCTACTTTAGGCTGCAGCTACACTTTCCATTTGGTATGCTACCGGCCAAATGATTAGTTATCTTTCATAAAAAAACCGGATGTTCGATCCCAACTCTAAAACCAAAAACTTTAATAAAAAAATCGTCGGCTGAACGCTTATTCATTTACAGACACTAACGATAATTAAATTTAATTATTTTTAATTTTGTCGTGAAGCTTTTTGTGATTTAATATCCATTGATCCGTCACAGTAGAATATCCGTCTAGTCCATCTAATAAATCTTATGAGTCAATATAAATGACTCTTGAATTTCTATAATACACCTACTTAGTTTGATGCTACGTTCTCGCTCTATCACACTGACAATTTACGAGCGAGTTCAAAGCGAATTGCTCCCTCGTTTTGCTTCGAGTTCAAATCAAATTGTGGTAAGCCTGCTGCTTCCTCGCGTTGCTTAAAACTCCCTCGGGAATTGCCCGTGTGATACAACATTTTTAAACATATACGGTGCAAGTTTTTTTTTTTTTTTTAATTTTATGTTTTAAAAATACATAATAACTTATTTTGTACTATAGCACTAAGGAAACCACAAGGTTTATAATGAATAATGCTACATGAGTCTTAGCGTCGATAGCCTTACATTAGATAGGTAGGTAGTTCGATTACCTAAGCGTGACAATTTTGCAAGATACGAGTTATATTGAAGGTGGATGTTGTTAAACTCAGTTATGGCTATTGTATTTTATAATTAACAACTATGTACATCTTTTTTCTTGGATCTTAAAAACAGTTGATTTTTTCACAAACGATTGTACAACGCTGTTGACTCAAAACTAATTTTACGTTTTATTCAATCATTTGTATCGCAACGCAGTCGCGGATTCAGTCAAATTTGTATCGATGCAAAAAAAAAACAGTGTGTAACCGTTCGTAAAGTGGTTTTTCTCACCCTGTTCAATTGATACCGTTTTTAATGAGCTTCAATTTAAATATCCTTGCAGTGTCACTCAAACGCTAATTGCCATTAAGTTATAAACTTCGATGGCGCCAATAAAATGTGAATAAATATAGCCGTAAAGTGTGGCTTCCTCATTAACTTTATTTATATTAAAGCTGGTTAGTATTTGCCTAATTAGATTATCATAAAGCTTACCCTTGAACTATGCAATAATTCTGGCCACTTACTTTTTTTTAGCAACCGGTATTTGCTCGTATTCTTTATTTAAAACTTGGCACCATGACTGTCATTGAACGAATGATACGAGCACGAAAGAGTATTCATAGACAAAACAAAAACGCATCAGTTTTACTAGATTTTAAAGACGTTAGACTTCACGGTATGGTTTTAAAACTATAGCCTGCTCCGAGGAGCGAAAAAAAATATCATATTTTTTTTGTAATAAAAATTCTTCTTTAATTTTCATACAAAAAAGTTCTAAATAGTTTCATTATTGATTAAAATCACAAGGATTACTTCTAGGCAAAAATGTCTGGTGAGTGTGTAAGCCGTGAATTTTTTCAGTGTTGGTTTTCACCATGGCACAGTGGATTGGTCACCACATCTACTAGATTCCATAAACTAGATCCAATATCGTCTCGTCATCTTCAAATTATAATTAATTATAAGCCTGTCAATTAATCATAATTAAATTATAGAATCGCATATACCTCCGGGTTATTATTGACCTTTGATTTCTCTTATAACTCTTTCCTTTCATTTAGATATTTCAAACGTCAATTAGAAAACAATGTTTCTGATGAATTGATTTGCTTTGATTTTAATCAGCAGTTTTTATTTTAATTGGTATATTTTGCGCGTTTTTTTTGTAAGATTTTCAATTTAAATAGTTATTTAATTGGTTTAAAATAAGCAGGTGCTTATTTTAAACCAATTAAATAACTATTGTTGAATGTAGGTACATTGAACTGCTGGCTGTCAAGAGGGGACAACAGGGATATGAAAGGGGAACTCGAAAAAGTATTTTTCTGGAGCTTACTTTCTTTGGAACAAGGTCAGCTTAATCAGACCACTACGATGACATCAATGAAATAAAAAAAAATCTAATAGGTAGTCGTCTAAATATTATACCGTTCCGTATTTATTTGCGATTCAAGCAACATAATTGAATACTACACAAATAACGTTGGTTGTTCAAACGGGCGACAATCTTTTTTTGAAATATAGAAACTCCATATTTGCCACACGACGTTCCAAAGTTCAAAGAAACATTCAAGTCCAAACGAGCTATAGTAATAGCATGTCAAACAATAAACGCGGCCTTGCTGCGATCTCATTTCTAAAAAGCTTACACATGTTCAGTACAACCCCACTGTACCTAGATCTCCCACCCTCCTCTGGTCTGAACACTTTTGTTCTAAGCTTAGGTGTTTTGACTGATAGGCAGCGGTCAAAGTTGAGTGGTCGTGAGGTTGTATTCCGTCAACACACTGGCAGAACAGCAATGAGCAATGTTTGCTGAGGTACGCTCTTTATTCAAATTTGTGGTTTGCAGACGGGCGGTTTAGTACCTGCGAAATTATAAACTCAAATAACGTAAAAGATTCTTGTTGGAGACAATCAATAGAGACAAATTTGCATTGCTTTGATAACAAACAAACTTCAGTAGATCAAAGGCACAAAAATAATTATAAAATTTTAGAATGGACAGGAATCAGTCTATTCTCTTAAGTTTTTTTAAGGTATTTTTTCTAATAATATGAGTAAAATATAATAAATGATTATTATTTTTGGCTCAAGCAAAACCTTTACTTTGGTTTTTGAAGCCAGCTTTAAGTAGAGTTATCTTTGATTTTCATTAATTCTATAATTTCCAAGCAACTCGAATGGCTTTGTGATTCGCTACCGAGTGTGTTTTGTTTCTCTTTAACATGGCATGTGTCCAAGTACTCTGGCTAGCGTTTTTGTACCGCTGCGTTTTCCCCGCCCGTCTGCATCGTCAGCTCAGAGAGTTTGTGTGAAAAGCCAACATTCCCTACAGTATAACGGCGATGTTCTGTCAATTTGCCGATACGCAATTCGCCGACTGCAAACATCTTTGTATGCGTGTTCTGTGAGGAGAAATCTTTGGGTGTGGTGGTCGGAATTATGAATAGTAAATGTGGACGCTTTTTTGAACTAGTTTTTGAGTTTTTAGCGGACATTGGTTTTAGTTTTCTGCGTTTTTTTTAACTCACAATAAAGAATAAATTGCAGTTGTAAAATATAATTTGAAATCAAAAATAGATTTTTTATAAAACTACGTAAATTATAGAACAAGCCCATGGTCCACCTGATGCTAAGTGGTAACCACTGCCTATGACAATGCATTGCCTCACTGAACACATCCACTGCGGACGTGCCTGATCGAAAAGATCTTTTTCCTGTTACTGAGGGAGTGATAATTGCTGATTTTAGTATTATAAAAGAGATAAAAATATTTGTGGTTCTTTTGCACAGCTTATCCCCACCTTCCCCTGCTAGTCTTATGTCTTATCCCATCTCACTTTATGTCTGGAACACCCTCTTTGAAGTCCAATTCCAAAGACGTCATTTGTTTATGTATTCCAGTCACTGACCTCATTGACCAAGAATAAACCAGTCACCAAATAAGTTGCTCCAAATCCATACCTGCAACAAAACGGTATAACCAATTTTATTTTCGCGTATCATTTTCGATGACATTTCATTTATTTTTAATTACAATCGATACAACCGAAGCCGATGCATGACGATTGAAATATCGATCCGCAATCGATCAAAATGTGAAGAAACGAACTTATAAATCCACAATTTAGTGGTTAAGCATGAATTTAATGAAAACAAGGTTCAATATCTCACATTACTTGTATTTTATAGCTAAAATAATGATTCATTATTTAAGATGGTCTCACGTTTTAAATGTTATAAAAAACTAAAAAAAATATTTAAAAAAAATTACAGTTGCGACTACAAAGAACAAGATTTGTTTTTTTTTTTAATTTTCTTATTAGATTCTGTAATTTTTGCTGATTTTGTTATCAAAACCAATATTGTTAATTTGAACTTTGCAAGAATAAAAGGTCTCTTAAGTACTTTTAATAGGTACCATTTTAAATAAAGTTAATTCAAAATAGATCAAATTGACCTACCTAATCTACCTATAGGTAAAACCACAGATCATATAATACTATGAACAATGTGATGATAGATATATTTGAGACCTAAAACTAATTGAACCCTAAACCTATTGAACCCTAAAACAACAGATTCAAACCCACTGACCACCCGTTCTGCAAGTAACGGACTCTTACATCGACACCTCCGATCATTACCGACAATTACTCGCGGGATCGATTCAAAATCAATTTTAGCATCGAGTGGTAAATGGGGTGCCGTTATACTGTAATTGTATCGATTTTCGTAATAAATCGATTCTTTGTTGTTGGTTTTGTTTTTGAAATTGTTTTGATTTACGACACTTGCCAACCCTACTCGTAAATTTAAAAAAATATGATAAGTTTTTTTTAATAGGTACAACATTTTGAAGTGATGTAAAATGAAGCTAACTAGCTACTCTAGTTTTCTTATGAGAATGGTAGAGAATCCTAATAGATTAGTAATTCAGAAGTACCTACACCTTTACAATTTTAAGTTCTTGGCAATGAGTTTGGATCAAAACGACCATCCAGGATAAAAATAGCACAAAAAATTCCTGAAAAAAAAACTCTACATACTTTACTAAAATATCTAATAAGCACACGTTGGGATCAAACAGGCCCCCAATAACCAAAAAAAAACACACACACCAAAAAGATTAATACGAACGATAAGCAAAATGCTCTCCTTACATGACTCGGTGATTTTTCACAAAACTGATAGCGATACAATTACACGTCATTTATCACGCGGTCCGTTCGACCCGACCATGATTTTTGTGCATGAATAATGCAGGCGGGTGGTTGCGGGTTAGTGTTGGTTCGATTACTAATTTGAGGTAACGAGTATTGGTAGTCAATAATTTGCATAATTTTAGTAACTATATTATTTGAAATTTTGGAAGCTACTGACATAGATTTCCTGAGAAATCTCATAACATTTTAATCATCATAATTTGTATGATTATTTTTTGTTTTTTTTTATTGAATGAGTTTGAGTTTGTTCGTACTAAGCTTGTTTGTCTTCTAAATAACCAGGTAGGTATTTTTAAATTTACAAAATCTATTTCTAGGTAGATAAAAGCGAGCTATATTAAACTTTATAATAACAATAATGTATTCTTTATTCAAGTAAGGTTAAACTGAGCGCTTATGAACTAAAGACTACACATTACGCAGAATGTGTAGCCATCCATAAACACTATGGGGAACCCTGAGCATCGGACAAGAAATTCTGTTTCCGACTTTATCTATAGTAGTTTTGTTTGACTTTACGTATATTTTAGTACCACAGATCTTATCTTTGAAGCCTAAGTTTAAACGTACTATAACTAATAAAATCCCTCGCATTTGTAGTTTTGATCTGATTTAGATTTTAATGGACTTTTTGCATAAATTACGTTTTAGTGGTTTTATATCGCTCAGTGGATGCAGTCACACCGAAGCGTTACAACGTTGCAACGCGTTGCAATGAATGCAAACGAAAACTTAAGTATAAGAATATCGCAGAGCTCATCATTTCAATTTACTAGGATATTTTAAGTATCTTTGGCATGATATAGCTCGCAGGACTGACAGCCGATGGGAAGAAGAGATCTTAAATGGCTTGAAAAAAAAAACCATGAACAGAAAAGCGTAGCGTTGGACGAGCCCTGATGAACCAACGACATTGTTACGATCGCGGAAAAATTAATAAAGAATGTTTTTGTGTAAGTTACAAAAGTGTACCGAAAATAGATGGGAATGTTATACAAATATCTGTCTCGTCTCGAAAAGTCAAGCCACTACACCAAGGAAGTCAAAGCCACGTAAAAGCTAATTCAATCTCTGACTAGATTATTAACCTCATAAATAGAAAATAACGGAATAAGCTATTTCAATTTAACAAACAGAACTAAGGCTTCAGATTATTGAATGCATTGATTTATCATTTTCCGTCCGACTTTATGTTACGCGTCGGTGTAAAGCGTCCTTTATAAAGCCATGGCGTAAGATGCTGAACATTTTACGATCGTCTAATTCTACGTTCACTGCGATTTTACTTTAGATCGCGTCTAGGTGGTCTGGATTCACTTTTGTATAGTTAGCTTCAAAAGCGCTAAATTTAAATTGAAAATTTGTATTAAATGTACGTACCTATATAATATTTCATTCGTAAAGAAAATTACAACTAACACAGTATATACAATACTAGCCGTCGCCCGCGGCGTTGCTCGCGTTCTACCTTTTAGAGTGTGACGTTTCCAAATTCCTTTCTTAGTGCACCCTTACACTATATAAGGATACTACCCTCCAAATTTCATACCTCTAGGACTTATTGTTTAGGCTGAGCGATGATTCTAAGTCAGCTTAAAAAGAGTCTTATAAATATTGATTATATTGATAAGAAGAGTCCACTTTTGTATCGAACTGTATTAATCGTAAAGTCATCTCTTATCTAGGTTGTTCTAAATAAAAGTTTTAATACTATTTTGATGTACATTGAGTGAAACCGTAATGGATGCCTTTATATGTAAAAGCAATTTTGAACCTTATTAACTGTGAATTGAACTAATTTACAATCAATTTCCCGTGTTTAAAACAAGAATAAGCTTATGATTTGAAAAGGCGTTAGATTTATGGTAATAAGCATCAATTTTGTACGAAACACTATCAGATCCTAAAGTGGGGTTTGGAAGCTTGGCTTACCTTTGGTAGAAAAGCTGATGATGGAAAAAACCAACCAACTAACTACAATGACGAACCATTTCTAACCGCAAATTCATTTTTCAAGCACTTACCATCATCAGTATCATTAATAAGTATTTACAGCCCATCTGTCCTTTTGGTGACACTTTAGAAGAAAATAAACAATATCTATAATAAAAAAATCAACTAAAACTCAACTTTATTCCAAAGTGGTAAAGTTCATTGTAAATGTGAAATGTGGATTGGTGCAGTGTGTGTGGCAACCTTGATAATAGCCCAGGAGCTTGTTGATAAATGATTGTGATTTGACACGCATAGTATAAGAGCTTGGGAATTTGGTCGATTAGCGCAATGCTCGCTTCCGTTTAGTGTTGCCAGATTTTAAAAACTGCTTGTTTTTTGACTTAAAAAAACTTCAGAGACAAAAACCTTTTATACATTTTTAGCCCGTACTAACTGTTCTGAAAATTTTAAATCTTACTAAGAAGAAAGACGTTAGATTATTAAAGTGAAATTTATACGAAATCACTTATTTTAAAGATTTTTCAGAGGTTTTTTCCCTACCAATCAAAAAGTATCTAGAAACTACTTTTTATGCGAAAAAGTAATGGAACAAACTATGACCTATCTGATGTTAAGTAGTTACCTCTGCCTATTACAATACATTACCTTACAGAGTGAGCCTATTGAGGACGTAGCTTGTGAAGCAATACACTGCGACTTAGATAGAAAATAATGTATACCATTACAATAAAATAAAAAACCAAACTTAAATTAATAGTACAATGGGCAGTCTTATCGCTAATCAGCCTACAGTATACATACTTATTTAACTACCAATCAAAATAAATCTAAAAACCATTTAACTACATATTTTCTCATAACTTTTGCAAAGAACGGTATTTTATTTGACCAAAGATCACAGACTAGACGTAACATAGACAAAAGTAGGTGTAATAGAAAGTGACGATACAATCCAAAAACGCCATAGAACTATAAACTGCACTAGGCGAGTGAAACCGCGTGGGAGGTGCTAACTACGACTGAGGCAGTCATACATCGCGTCGCGTTTATTATATCGTAAAATGCATACGTTGTTGTAAGGCTTGGTGTTCACGCGAGAGAACCATGAAAAATTACTATTTCTACTACTACTTATTGCTACTACGAGACTATTATTTAACTGTTTAGTTTGAATTAGGTTTTCTTCATTGACATTTCTAAATAAAACACAGGCATTGCCACCCAACTTTTGAAAGAAAAATACATGACTGAATCCGAGTTATAATTAAAGTATAGTATAAGTTAATTTAAGTTATATAAAAAAATATGAGTGGGCAAAATGATTTACGAAAACAAATATCATCAGGTGAGATTGTGGTCAAACGGTTGCCTAAATTTGTAAACAAAAAAAAAAAATTGTGAGAAGAATACGTTAGCACTGTTCTCTATGACAGCTTTATTTGTACGATTAGGATTTAGGATAGTTCTCATGTAGCGTACTAGATGGCGCTACATCACTTCCTTTCACGCACGTCATCATTGGTACCTACGACCGCTCCTTGGTCTGTCCCTGTCTCCGGTGTACCTACTTTACTATCTGTAAGGACAACTACATCACTCAGTTTTACCATACTACCTACTCATGTTATTTATATTATTATGTACATATCTATGTCTTTACAAAGTTGCATACACCAAAATGAAAAGTGAAACAGTTGAAGTATGACTCAATAATTATGAAAAACATTGGTAAAACCTATATCCTATATTGTGGCATAAACCATGATAGTTTTTAAAAATACTAGTTCCACAAGACAAAGTAACAAAAATGTCACCTAGTGAAACCCCAGCCTTACAACTCTCTACATTTAGCGAGAAACCGCTACGAAGTTTATTGTTTTCGTCGTAAAACCCTAGTTTGTACTGGAAATAGCTTCGTGTGAGTCATTTTAGTAAACGCTTGTTTTGTGTAGGCTTAGTAACTACACTGCGCTAAAACATAGCTTTAAACTTTGTAATTCAAAATTTTATGGGAGCAAACTGAAAAAAAAACAGAATTTTTCAAATCGGTTCATAAATGACGGAGTTCTGAGGAAACAAACGTAAAAAAAATACAAGCGACTTGAGAACGTCCTCCTTTTTTGAAGTCGGTTAAAAATATACAATGACGGCTCTGAGTCCTTACAACACCTTTAGATTTATCTATTGTTCTTCTTCTTCTTTTCTACCTTTATGTCCACTGTCTATCATTTCGACAAACAATTTTGACAGTGTCAAGTGAAATATTTGAAATATTATCAGTCAAGTCATGACATTCCTCAAGTTGGCTGTCGTTTGTTTTGAAGGGAAAATGGTAGAGTTTTCCCTTAAAAAATTGAAAACGAAATCTATAATTTCAAGGAAATCACCTCTTTAATCCAAGGCTCACACTTTCTGCCACGACCACAAGTACCTATTATTGGTTAAAATTAAACAACAATACTCACTATAACACAAGAAGAACCATTAAAATAAAAGAGACAATGTTTTCCTTACAAATAACAGAAGTCGAATCGATTTTTCTATTCTGTAGCCATCGTAAAATATCAATGGCTGAAGGAGCCGGTCATGTCCCAATTAGTTACAGATAGAAAACTCATTACCACTGCTAAATACCAACTCGTTTCTCCACAGTTTTTCTTCCAAAGAACCACACATTTTTTGTGTTATCTGAACATCGCTAAAACACCGCTAAAGCGTTCCTTAAGTTCATTAGCGCTCGTTAACACAAGTAAAGCTATAAAATCAGCCGTAAACATAAACTTGAGAATGCAATGCTTGTGTGAATTCTTATGTGAGCATAATATGTGAATTTGTATGTCCGCAGTGGCCAACTTTTGATATGACTGAATCAAGATATTATTATTATATATTTAATTTTTCCTATTTATCTGCGATCGGCTACTAAGCCAAGATTTATTTAAATGAATAATATTAGGTCGATAAAGCTGGACTGACCTAGCTTATAATGCGTTATGAATATAATAATTGTTGTATTTTTTCAAAAAATCTTAAGTGTATTGAACGTGTGGGCGATGTTTACAATAATTGGAAGCAAACTTATTGGACAAATTAAAAACCAAAATGATTAGGCTTGTACGAAAAAGTTACTTATTCCACGGATTTTTTTTTATGCATGAAAATATTTTCCAAATGCTTGGCGCCTTTACAATGTAGTAACTTGTTAATATATGTCGTAGAAACGGCCGATAACTGTATTATTGTGTTAAGTCTCATGTGCGTGTAATTGCACTGGCAACCATTATATTTTCATATCGCATATATTTTAAAATCGCAGGTCTTAAATAGGAGAGACCTCAGTGGATGGCACAAACTTGGGGATGTCTATACCCAGCAGTGGGTAAAGTCGGACTGTGGATGATGATGATAATGATCGCATATTTTGCACAGCCGCCAAATTTATGATTATTGTATTTTAATACTTAAGATTTGATTTTTAGTTATTATGGACATATCCGGTCCAGTCTGGTTAGATACATAAAAATTAATTATCAATCATTATTCTTCTCATAATGACACTGTTGACATTATCTGTCATTAGTTTACATTAATGAGATTAACGATAATCATTAATTAGATTATTAATTAGTTCAAACACTAGCGGCTTTACTTATAAACGGTGCTTATAACCCCTTTAGTTACTCCTATCCTGTATTGAAAATACTACTAATAATAATCACTGTAGCTATCGAGTCACATCTAAAAGTTAAAAATATTATGACTAAATCAGCTCTTTCAATAAAAAAAAACAAAGAGTTATATCACTAGACCATATAACGTTATATTCATAGTCTTGTGACAAAGGGGTTAAAAGATGACCCCTTCAAAAAACCGGTTCAATTGACTGTTCCAGGTTAAGTATCTTTTTATAAACTTTTTGCACAGAATTAAGTCTATTATTTAAATATTACGCCACTTATGCAAACAATAGCAAACATACCAATGCAACCGAATTAAAAAAAAATTGCGCACATTTTTTAAGTGTTATAAATTATGAAGAGACAAAAGAGTTGATTTATGACACGGTATGTAAATGTCAAGAGTTTTGTTTATGGGAATATTTTTATGATTAACTTGATTTACTTTGGATCTAAAAGGGGGTGAGTTTGGCTTCTTTTAATTTTTGCAATAAAATTATTAATACTAAAAATACTGATAAAAGTAGATCTAAAATGCAATAAATACCTAACCGTCACTTTAAAAAAACAACCCTCCATGAGTTTCCTTCTGTCAAAATGTATTTATCAGTTACTAGAAAAAACATGGTTCGATTAGGCAGCCATCCAGAATAAAATAATCGTAAGTGTCAGGTACCAACGTAGTTCCAAATCAGTGTGTTAGGATACCTTCTGGCTAAGTAATGAAATAAAGTACCAAAGACTGGGTTCAATGATAGCGCGTCTTGAGAAAACCTACGTCACAGTGAACCGACATAGGTTGATGATAATCACAGTTTATCTCGCAACTCTTGCATCTCAATTCGTATGCCACCAACTGAGTTCAAAGTCGAATATAATTAAGTATTTTACGTCGTTCAATATACAATAGCCCCATTTGACATAATTAAAATACTTAAAATCGAGCTAATCGGCCATTTGCATTCGTATGAGCGTCGGAACACCCACGAAAGACGTCTGATACATTCAGTCAGACGGAGATCCACACGATCGAACATGAACTTTGGTAATAATAGAGTAGATTGTAATAAAAAACAACATTTATGTGGAAAATGAAGTGAGCATGATGGGGTAATCTCATCCCACTGCAGAATAAAGGTTAAGTAGTTTTTCTCACTTCTTAATCTTTTGCTACATTTGTTTTTGTGGCTACGTACTACAAAAATACTACATAATTTTGTTAATATTATTAACACAGTAGGTACTTATCTATAAAATAGGAATAGAAAATAGCTGCCTAGCACAAGTCTGCATCAGCAAACTTGAACAATCATTGTAAAAATATAAATTTGCAGAATTATTTCATAATGCCGGCACAAAATGTGCTAATATAATATGACGGTTATTGCATGACATTATAGGTAGTTTTACTATCAAAATAGTTTTTTAACATATACACGAAAGCACACAATAAACTGTGATTTTGATCTCAAACAACTGCAGATACAAGAAACAATATAATTTTATTGTTTATTTTTACGATCAATATAAAAATTTTAAAATACGTAAATAACATTTCGAAATAGTCTTTGATAACTTTTCAATCTTAATTTAAATGTAACACGTACTAAAATGTAAATA
Organism: Eulithis prunata; assembly: GCA_918843925.1. Taxonomy (NCBI): domain Eukaryota; kingdom Metazoa; phylum Arthropoda; class Insecta; order Lepidoptera; family Geometridae; genus Eulithis; species Eulithis prunata. Next base: position 777,954 of record OU974019.1, on the reverse strand, counting down.
GTTTTATGTTTTTATCATAATAAAAATAAATAAAATACATACTTTGTAAGTTTCAATTCATAAAAACACTTCAAAAACCCAACAGTATTTTATCCAAGCAACCATGCCTAATCTTAAGAACCATTGTGTCTGAACTTCTGTCATTTTTCGATCAATAACATCTAAAGAATAATCAGAATTGATTTCCGTTTGACGTGGTTCACTATAGATTTGAACTACCTGTCAAAATTTGACTTTGGTCAATTTGACATTACCAGTAAAAAATATCAAAAAACTTGCAAAAAAATTCTAGATTTGGCTAAAATTTTCAAATATTTCAACAATTATTGTTTTTCGTATATTTTTAACAAATTGTTGATAAATTTGGGATTTACTCATCGCTTAGTAGTAGTGGAAAAATTAGATAAATATACAAAAAAATATCTTATATTTTGTGACATCGGATGCCAGAAATATTTTAAACGTTTGGAAACAGCCTTCGAGATCCGATGAGAAAACTTTCGTAATTGGTCACCAATTCAATCTGGGCCTTGATCACGAATAAATGTGACTATCGCAAACGTATCGTAACGCTAGCGTATCCGAGATACACTGCGCGGTGACACTACAACGGTTGGCAGTCGAGCTGGCATTAACGCGCAATATAACTCGAATACAGTAACGTGGCTACAGTCAGATTTGTTCGTGATAGAGGTACAGATCGGAGTATAGCAAGGTACTCCAAATCTCAGCCACAGATTGCAGCAACTCCTAAACAAGACGTAATCATCAATCCTGCGATTTATTTGAGAAACTGAACTCGATTTTTTACCAATGTTTCTTTTTTATTCAACAATAGCACAATGCTTGCAGTTTACCAACAAACACATTGACAATGTGACGGGTGATTAATTTTATAAGTACGGGTAAGTGCTCCCTTTCTCCCTTTTGAAAGAAATAAACTTTGACGGGACAATGGGACATGGGGTCGGTTGAAGATTCGTTTCGGTTGCTTGAAATTTTAGGTGAACATTTTTTGGTATTCATCATCATCATCATCAACCTATATTGGTCCACTGCTGGACGTAGGTCTCTCCCAAGACGCGCCACTGAGCCCGGTCTTCGGCTCTTCTCATCCAGTGTTTGCCAGCTACATGTCTCAGATCGTCGCCTCATCTAGCCGGAGGGCGTCCTACACTACGCTTGCCTAAACGCGGTCTCCACTCGACTATTAGTTTGCTCCAACTTTTGGTATTATGCAATGTTAAAATTCATAAAAGATATACATGCTCAAGACTATTATAGCTCCTTAGGATGGTAGACTACACAAACATGGTAGATTTCCAAAAGTGAAGATCATTGAGGTTATAAGTTTTTAAAAAACATAATATTCATAAGCTGAGGGATACCTCTCTTTAAAATATTATTTTTTTAATTGAATTCGTTAGTCGAAAACAATAATATGATATTTTATAATTTAAGGCAAGTACTACTTGATTAAGAAAATGAAGATGAGATAAGAATAGGTATACATAAGTATAGACAAAAAAAATTAAGTTAGATAAATCCTAGTAGGTATGTTTTGCTTAAAGATTTATTGATCTACATTCTAGATTAGAAACAATTTATGATTAGTGATGTAAAAAATAAAATATCTAAGACAAAGACACAATAAACTGTTGGTAAACAGATAAGGCTTGCTGTTAAACTATTTTAATAAACTTCCCACGGTCAATAACATTACAAACAATGAACAAGAGCGAACAAGTGTCAAGTAAACAACAAGATTATGATCAAAACATAATAAAAGTATTACAAGAAATATAATAAAATCCAGTAAAGGAAATAACTAAGAAACTAAGAAACATTGATATGTCTAAGAACAAGAAAACTAGAAATAATCTTGCACATCTTGAACCAAAATGGTTGGAAACAAATAACCGTTTATAATTTAGATACGAAGTGGAACTCGATCATAAATAAGCATTTAAACTATCGAATCAATTGGAACCCTTTATGGAATCGATTGAGTTATATTTCATAGCATCAATGAAGATGGGTAGTCTTTGTATCTGTTGGTATAAGATTCAAAATGGCTGTCTCTTTTGGCTGATCCAAATCGGATCAGAGCAATTGGTATGAGAGTTTGTTATATATGCCACGATTTGCTTTATCCTTTGCTCTATAAATAAAATATTATGAGTACCTACTTTATATATTTAAAGAATTAGATTAAATAAAAATAAATGTTATTGCTTAGTCGTCATAAATTTGGTACCTTAAATTTATTTATACCTAGTAATAATAATAAAAAATAAATATTCTTGGACATGTCACACAACGCTCTCTAGTCCCAAACTAAGCAAAGCCTGTACTTTATAGGCATGTAAAGATCGATTTTTTTTTTTTTTTTACAAACCACCTCCTTGATGGTCATACTATGGTGTATGTGGTAGTATAAGAGCGCTATGATAAAAGCATGATGAAAAAAAACCTTTTTTTTATGCCATAACTGGCAGACGAGTAGGCGGGCCACCTGATGGAAAGTAGTCACCGCCGCCCATGGACACCTGCAACACCAGAGGTGATACTAGTGCGCTGCTGGCCTTGCTACTTACATAGTAAAATTCTAGCCACTAAATATAATTATTTGAACAAAATTATAGTAGATCATTACGGGAACAAATAAAGTATACGTTATCTCATTCCTAATATGGTTTAGTTTAAATTACAATGTGATTTGAAATTGATCTACTCAATTAATTATGACCTAATTTGGTCAAATGACATTTCAGAAACTCGTAGCACGAAATCTAAAGGTAAGTACGAGTATATTATATATTGATACAAGCTTTGCGGTTCTTCAAATTGATTTGAAGTAGCTTCAGAGGTCACTTTCGTAAGGTTTGTAATATCTGATGTATATTATGAGTAGGTACGTGAAGTAATCACAACTATGGTTACCTATCCTCGTATAGTTTCAACAAATAATAATTGTTTGAATAAATTCTCAAGAGTTACTCTAAAGTCTGATAAACGTAGGGAAATATAAACTCAACTGAGTATAGAAGACTAACAACAAACTTAGAGTATTTTGTATCAAAGAGATATAAATGATCTTTAGGAACAGGCGACTTACATTAAAGTTTCAAAATATTTTGAAAACTCTTTTGACGTTTGTTATTTGCAATGATATAAGTGGTTCCAAGATTGTGATCTTGAAATCAAACGGTTAAAGCAAAGAGGGAGCAAACACGTCCATCTATACAAATGTATGCAAAACAAACTAAAGGAAATTAATCGAGCGTGGACAAAAGGGATTTCGTTACTGTTATCAAACAGATGCTTCAAAACGAAGTGTAACAAAACTCTGAAAAAACTACATGAATATTTGATCCCAAACCAGAATCATTAGTCAACTTTTTTACTAGAACAGCCACGTTTTATAATACTACACTCTATTTTCGACCTTATATGTATGAATATAAAGGATAATGTGTAAGTAGATGAGCGTAATTTGTGTGTCTTTGTCACGCTTCGATATTATAGTAACAATTGTCTCGCTTCCTTCACCGAGTGATAATAGTTCAGTAGTTGCATCATTAATCTTTCAAATCGCAGTGAATCTTCTTTGAACTTGATCACACAAAACTACATTTTGATTGTAAACTTTAATACCATCTTCACTAACGATATCTACTTCCGTTTCTGCGATATCTTTCTTTATGTCTTTGGTGTTAGATTTCAAATTGGCATGTTCGATGATTTCATCATTTACTATCGAGTGTGGTTCCTTTTCAGCGATAGTATCTTTTATATCTCCAGATTTATGGTTCAAATTAGTATGATCGGTAGTTGGATCATTTATTATCAGGCATGATCCTGTATTTATCCTTGGATTTTCACCTTCACATGTGGGAATATTCAATTTGTTTGCGTCGACTGTTTTTGTTAAATTGACGCTTTAATTCGTAAGTGAGTAATGATGATGATTTTTGACGGAAGCTTACTAAAAATGGGTGCTTTGTTACATTTTACTTTTACTAACACCGTGTGAGAAATTTACGTACTTACCTATTTAAGACAAACGGCTGGATTTCCTTTTATCTTTTTATTAATAATTAACAGCTGCTAGGTATTTATTTTTATATAAAAAAGTGATACTTCGTTACACTTATTTATAAAAATGTGATAAATGTTAATAAATCCAACACTTTCAAAATTAATAAAACGGATTAAGTTCATCAACCTTGTTTATTTACGTTTTTTGATATTTGAATAATCTCTTAATCACGGTTCTTAATTATTAAGTAGGTCTTTTGCGTCCGGTGACATTTAATGGTGTTAAACCTAACGTCGACCATGTTACTACATACATGTTTTCATAAAAATTTATGACGTGATGTGTTCCTGGGAAAAAAGCTGGCGGCTTTCACTAAAAATTAGTCGAAAGCTTTTACTAAAATTAAAAAATAAAGTTTAATTTTTTTTGTTTTATTCTCATAGCTAAATAAATTCTAATTTAGTCACTTTTAAAGAAAAAGATCAAATTTTGTTAAAAGTTTTTGTATTCTTACTGAAAAGTCCAGTTATTTTAATTAAGCGTTGTCTGTTGGTGGTTCAGTGGATAGTTGCCTTAAGAAGTTGAAATTTTGTGGAAAAATTTATAGCGTAAGCGCGTCTTTAATTAAAACTCGGTTATAAAATCGAATTAAAAAATAAAGAATAATTTATTCATAATGGTTGTTTAGGACTTAATTAAGATTATTTAAAGTGTATCAGTTTTTCAAGATTGCGGAAGATACGAATATTTTAACCTTTCGTTGTAGGTGTTAATGATACTTTTATACAAACTCTATGATAATTTCGATTGTACTTCTATACGAATCTCATAATAATAATTTGGTAATAATGGTTATAAAATTATACAAATTTTATATTCATGCAAAATAGACGCCCGGTTGAGGGTTAAATTTTGATTTCAAAACACATTGATAAAAACTTTACTTATTTCTACTTTAGTATACAATCACAGAGTTTTGTTCTTTAATATTACTTGCTATCTACTTTTTCCTTTGACTGTACTTTTCTGCCTTGGACAATAGATTTTTTCGATCATTTCGAGAGCGGTCCCTTTCGCCGGAAGAAAAATAATAAAATTAAAGCAATCCGGCGAAAGGGACCGCGGTCCCTATACCTACCGGTCCCAATCGACGGAAGCCTCGGTATGGCCCACTGGTGGGCCAGACGGAAAATATACCCATCAAGCCCACTCATTTGCATAGTGGGGTCGTTGGTAATTTTTTTCCCATCGGCCCCACTAGTGGGCCAGCCGGTAGGCTCGATGGGAATAACCCGTTATTAATTGTTAATTGTATCGAAATCTATTCAGAACTAGTACAATTTTACCAGTTCAATCCGATAATACTAACAAATTGATTAACGATTGCTTAAATAACTTCAAATAAAACGACAGTCATGATTTTTAAATATGAATTTATTTGCGCGTTAACTAACCATAGCTTAAGGTGGTGTTTTTTAAACAATATTGTAAGCAGTATTTCACTGGTTTTATAAAATAGTAAGAAAAGTTCAAAATTATTATACTATCATAGAAAGGTTGTCTGGAAGAGATGATTTTAGCGATAAGGCCTCCCATTGTGCTCAATAGCTTAATTTTTTTCTCCTTATATTCTGTTTCTTTGTGTACTATAAAGAGAGATTTGTCTATCTAATCTAAATGTGTACTCAAGTGAGCCCAATGGAAATTCTATATAATATTTTTAACCCACTGGTGGGACAGTGTGTATCGACACACTGTCCCACCAGTGGGTCAAATTAGTGGGACCACGAGTCACGACCCGTTAAAAATATTATATAGAATTACACGTATTTGGTTCTCAACCTTTGTATGAAAATATAGTTCTAATACCACTAGTGTGTGTAGTAGAAAAAGGGTTACGATTAACCCTTTTTGGAGCTCTACATTAAGTGGTATTAGAACTATATTTTCATACAAAGGTTGAGAACCAAATACGTGTTGAAAAGTTATGTATGCGCTTTTTTTAGCCTGTGTCATCTCACTGCTGGGCAAAAGGTTTCCACAAAATTTTGCTCAGTCAATAGAGTGAGCGTGATTTTTGTCCCAGTGTTATTTTTTATGCCCGCAAAAGATATCGCATCCACATTAACGTGACCTAACCACAGATTACAATCATAATTATTATAACTAATACGCAAGTTATGCTAATAGGTACTGTTTATAACACAAGTGCCAACGTAAAAGTTACAATGTCGAAATATGAATGAAATTCCGATAAAAATATTTCTCGCTTTTTTCAAAACTGGTTCTTTATTGTCGTCAGTTTCTGTTACAGGCATAAAATAAAATAAAATGATATTGTGTGTCGTAAATAGTGATGGGTTTGAATTAAAGAATGGTCACTCGCCCAAAGTTCAATGATGGGTGTCAATATAATGAAATTGGTAGATAAGATTACTAATGGAATTGAGGAGTGGAATTGTGTTTTATTTTCTATAAGAATAATGAAACGGTATCGGCTGCACAAGGGTTAAATAAAACAAAAAAAAAATAGGAAGTTGATAGTTTAGGAAGACAACAGCAGTTTCATTGTATTAATTGTTGCAAAATTACGTAAAAATGATTTTACCAAATTAATACTGACTAAACATGTGACTGACATAAAAAGTTGAACAGAAGGGGTTAAAGATTATCAAAGATAATCTTTTGAAAATTGCAACTTAACCGGAAAACGTCTGCATCAATGACACTTATTAATTACAAGTTATACAAATAAGCGTTATTGCAAGGAAATAAGGTGGAAAATCTTCTTTTATAGGGAGCATCTACTACACAAGCGGAGCGAGCAGTAACAACGATTGATACTACGGCAACTAAATCAATTGTCACTTGTAATCTTTTACCGTTGTCATGCAAGTGACAATATTGACAGGCGTCATGGCTCAGTCGGTAGAAGCTCTGCCTTCCGTGCTGTGGGTCGTGGGTTCGATCCCCACCGAGAACAAACATTTGTGTGTTATAAACATAGATGTTTGTTCTGTGTCTGGGTGTTTCTATGTACTATAAGTATGTATTTACAAAAAAAATATGTATGTATGTATTCTATCAGCCATCTAGTTTCCATCGTACAAGCTTTGCTTAGTTTGGGACTAGAAGGCGTTGTGTTAAGTGTCCGTGAATATTTATTTATTTATTTAATATTTATTTTAATGTCACGCTAAATCGACTGCTGCACTGATTATGATTGGGCGTTTGTTGTCAACGTGGTGAAGGGGAAGTTGGAACAAAACACTGTGTGTGACTGTACAGGGTTGAGATACACTTGGCGCAGTCAATCGCTAAATACTCCAACATTACTTTTAAAGTCACGGTTATCAGTAATCGGTAGATTATGTATAACAATTGTTACTATAATATTTCAGATGTAGTTAAAGGTATGAATCTTAGTCCTCAATTCGCCGCTATGCTTATTGCTCCGCTTATACCTATAAAAAGCCTTATTACAACTTGTTTCAATTTGCAACCATGGTAAAATATTGATGTGTTGCATATGGTAATACGTACCTAAGGTTAATATAGTACCTACATGTAACTTATAAGGTAGGTACGTACCTGTTAGTGACACGGGCAACATTTACATGGTCAAGATTCTTGTAAAGACGATATTATATAATCACTAGCCCGCGGCTTTGTTTGCGTGGTATCAGCACACAAACAGTTTTGAAAATTTCCGAAAATCCTGAATCACGCGTCGAGTCAATTTATTTCAAGGATTTATGTACCAATTTTCAAGGGTCTTAGGGTGCGACTTTTCAAAATTCCTTTCTTAGTGCACCCCTACACTATATAAGGATTCTACCCCCCAAATTTGAAACCTCTAGGACTTGTAGTTTAGTCTGTGCGTTGATTGTCAGTCAGCTTCAAAAGAGTTTTATATTATTAAGAAGATTACTACTTTATTTTGCTAAAGTAACATTTGAAATCTTAAGTTAAAAACTCTTAAACCCAAGGTTTAATGATAGAACAAAATGTGTTAATTTTTCTCCAACCAAAACATAGTCTAATCTCATCGTTATTCTGATAAAAATCTTAAACAGTCTTGTTAGCTTATCTCTTGATTTAAAACCATGTTTCTTATCAATCGTGTGATCATTTTAATCGACGGATTATCCCAAACAGTGCTTACATCCGCCGAGAAGAACATTGCTTAGGCAATATGTCTTTACGACTTTGTTAACAATTGCTCTGCTTTCTGTAGTATAACTTATAGTTAGGTTATTATATTAGTAGGTATAGTTAGAACTTTTGGTGTGATGGGCATAGATGTTGGTTTTGATGGCTGCCATCGGTTTTGACAACCACCTCTCAAGTAATGTTATGTAGAATGATTGATGCAGCAAGCGGGACACGAGTTTTGACATTTTTTGAAACGACACATAGCACTTTTATTTTAATAGTTTTTCTTGTGTTATTGTGAGTATTGTTGTTTAATTTTGGTGGAATTTTAACCAATAATACTTAGGTCGTAACATAAAGTGTGAGCCATTGGAATAAATGTGTGTAAAGTGGTTTTTCTGAAAGTGAAAATTCGTGTTAGGTTTTGAAGAGAAAATCCACCATTTTCTTTTCAAAACAAACGACAGCCGACTTGACAAATGACTTGACTTGACTTATTTATTACAATTATATCACTTGACATTGGCAAAATTGTCTGTCGAAATGAAGGACACAGGCCATTAATGAAGAGAAGAAGTGATGATATTGAACTGGTAATTCTGTCTATAGTCCCTGTACTATAAATACGTCCACAAGATTTGTGTGGCATTGCACTGCGTCCATCAATCTGTGGTGTTACGTATCTATCTATAATTGCAATGGCATCCATACTTTCGAAATTGAAAAATAGCAATTCGAGTATCACTTATAAATGAAAGAAATAGATGTCGTGGAAGTAGGTACTTCCCAACCGTTTTACAAAAAAAACTACTACTATATTTACAAAATAATAACATATGACGTGTAAGCTTTTATTCTGATCTGAATACTTTAATTCAATAAACTACAATTATTGTTCACGCAATTATTGTTATTTTTATTGTTCACGCAAAATTAAAGCTTACGATATAGTAATAAAGCTCATTTACAAAGCATGTTATGAAAAATCTGAAGAGCGTGGAGCACGTTCTACGTTGATTTAATTTAAACAGTGGAAAACCAAATTTCAATTGAGGTCATCTCCCAAACAGACCTAAAACTCAACTTGTATCACTTCAATCAACGGTTATTGAAAAACAAGCTTTAATGGGCTGACTTTTGATTCAAAATAGCTCAATCGGAATTTCCTATAGAAATGAAAGATCAAAATCACAGAAAATTACGCAAAAAAGGTAGAAAAACTAAATATACCAAAAGAAAAAATATAGAATCAATTAACACGTTCTCATCCCATGGTCTTAAAATAATGTTTGACAATTTATTATTAAAAAAAATCAATACAAAAACAAGTGAAGTTCCAGTATCTATCCATAAACAGACTTAGGTATAGAGTAAGTATTATTAAAATAAAATGTAAGTATTATTAATTATTAAAGGGTGAATGGTTGTCACAGTGAAACATATACACCAAAACTTTAATTTAATCTTCACTAATACGGTTTACAATAATCTGGTTCTCGATCCAAATATTTGCATGTTTTTAGTTGATGATATCATAAAAGGTTAAAGTTCGAGTCGTGTGAAATAAATCTACGAACCCATTAATAAAATTGTCAGAGCATAGTGTAGAATACTGTACTTTTAATCCCTGGCTCACTGATACACCGAGCTGGTCTTCCACCGGCCTCCGTCCGTGGCTGTCCCCGTCAGCTAACTCCCCCTCCGTCTCCCGCCCTCACGTCGGGAGACATTGACACTTGACAGGTCGGGAGTTTGACACTGACAGTTACCTAACCACTCGTGCATGTGAGATAGGGTTTACACACCTACTGAATAGATGCAAACACTACACATAGGTTAGTAGAAATGTTTTGACGGTTGTATGCATATAAATAAAATCAAAATCTTTATTTTTGGCTTCACAGCTTCACGGTTACACACACACACACACACCCTCTCTCTCACACAGTTTATGGTAGTTTATTGAGTAATGAGTTATATTTCAAACGGTTAAATAATAGAATGTAATTGAAACCGACTTACTGTGTTTACTTTTCATTAAATATTTTAAGGATTGTAGAAAAACATTGTTATTTATTATACATACATAACAAAAAAATGGTTTTGGGGTAAAAATTACCCAGCGAGGTGATTGTCATTAAAATTGTAATTTTTTTTTTATATAGGTACAATAATACCACCGTTTGACCACAATCTCACCTGATGTTAAGCAATGACGTGGTCGACGATGAATTTGTCAGATTCTGATGGTGTCAAAAGATAGATAATCAGAAAGCATCTTCTATAGAGTGAATACGATCAAAATCATACTGTAAAAAAAAAATACAATCACATCGTAGTGATTTATTTAATTTAAATAAAATTAATAAAGATTGACATACGTTTTGTAGTAACGCGATGTCAGCAAACCCACGGGCAAAGGTTAGTCTTAAATAATGTTAAAGATGTGGTCTCAATTAGCTGAGGTATCAAATATCTTGTAGTAGAGAGATCTTGTATACTTTGAGAAAGTTTGACCCAAACAGGTAGGTTTGATTGTGTTTGATTTAATAGATTGTGTCTATTATATCGTTGAATATTTATCAGATATGTAAGATCAGTGTGTTGCATAGGTTAATGGTTAGTTTCATTAGTTATACATTAAGAGGTTAGTATATGAGAACTTTCTTATGAAATCAATTGTATAAAGAAATATTGAGAAGATGTCAAGATATTTAACACGTTCCCTGCCAACTACGAAAATATACGTAGTAGCGTATCTAGGTTCCAGAGGCGCGAGTTTATTCGGAATTTTGTATTCTGTTGACGCCATTAGATCACATATTAGGTATCTTAAACGTACGTTATTGTAATGTAAGAATACAGCTCATAAAAATAATGTCAAAATATTTACTATGAAATATTCACTAGCCATTTTTGACCAATAACCTCTATTTGTACTAGGTAATAAGTAAATAAATATTCTTAGACATATCACACGCTGTCTAGTCCTAAACTAAAGCAAAGCTTGGACTATGGGAACTAGATTGCTGATAGAATACTTGTATACATTTTTTTGTAAATCCATACTCATACATAACATCAGGTGAGCTATTAGCTTGTTCCATTACTTTTATCACAATTTAAAAAAAAAAAAAAAAAAAAAAACCACCCAGATATAAACAAAATAAACTTGTGAGTCCACAAAAAACTATTTATTAACAACTAGTGCTCAACTTACACGTCCTTGTTTTACCAAACTTGCATCATACTATACCGCGGCTTTAAATACCGCATCATGATAAAGCTCTTTTAAGCAATAAATTGTGTTTAACAAAATTTATATTGACATTATTTTTATTAACATGGTACGATTTGTCACAATAACTCTGGTAAATGCTTTATATTTTTTATTTTATTTGAGTTTTATTTCATTTTTGTAGCTAGCGTTTTCGTCGGCGACTTTAGTTGACACAGGCGAAAAATTCAAAGATCGAAGATCGCCAATAATGTAAGAAATAAAGGTGAAAAATATATAAATTACACAGTTCTCAAAAATAATATACTTAATACAAACCTACTAATATTATTTTATAAGAAGCTAAATATTTGTAATAAAAAATATTTAACAATTTATTGCACAACTAGCCGTCTCCCGCGGCGTTGCTCGCGTTTGAGTGTGACTTTTCAAAATTCCTTTCTTAGTGCACCCCTACACTATATAAGGATACTACCCTTCAAATCTCATACCTCTAGGACTTATAGTTTAGGCTGTGCGTTGATTCTCTGTCAGCTTCAAAAGAGTTTTATATATATTGACTAGTGGTTGCGTTGCGCGCGAGCTGCAAGCAGCTCGCGTCTTTTTTTTATGCCGTATTTTTATCAAAAACCCCTCAATCTCATTCGGATACCCCGTTGGAACGAAGTCAATCGGTTAAAGTTTCGCAAAAAAAATCTACATGGCCGCCATCTTGGAATACCAACCTTTTATTGCAGTAAAAATGCAGCAAAATTGAAAAAAAGTTGAAAATTCCATTTAAACCACTCAATCTCCTTCGGATACCCCGTTGAAACGAAGTAAATCGGTTAAAGTTTCGAAAACCGAAAATGACACGGCGGCCATTTTGAATTTCTGAAATGTCATAATTTTTTTGAAATATACAGGATACAAGCTACCTGTCAGTGAAAGAACGGTAGTCATACCTTAAACTTGGTAGAACAAATTAAGTCGCCAAAGTCGGGTCTGACTGAAAAATTCAAACTCCTATAGCATGCGGGGTTGCCAGCTGCGGGGAACGAAAATGATCAAATGTCATTTGGGTGGGCCCAATCTTGCCAGCAAGTGGAAATTTTAATTCAAAATGTCGTTATTTCTACTTTTCACGTTCCCGAGGGAAAGCGGGGAAACTACCCTAAAAATGGGGAAAATTTTTCAACCAGGCAATACTCCTTTACCAATTGCACAACCGGTCCATACATTCCGTCTCGATTGGGGGATGCCAACTACCCGATATTCCGGTTTAAAAATCGTGATTTTTTCGAAAATCGCAAACTTTTTACAAAATGGCCGCCACGCCGTCCGCCATCTTGGATTTTTGAAAAGTCATAATTTTTCTGAAATCTCAAGGATATAGGCTATCGTTCTGCATACTCGGTGTTGCCAGCTTTTGAGTTTCGTAGAACAAAGTAATCCGCCAAAGTCAAAAAGTCCCAAAAACTAAAAAGTTGCAAGTCTCTCGGGGTTGCCAACTAAAAGTTACGAAAATGGTCAAATGTCATTTGGGGGAGGCCAACGCTCTTATGCAATCCAAGTTTCTATTCAAAATGTCATTATTTCTACTTTTCATGTTTTTGGGGAAAATCTCGGAAATTACCCTAAAAATGGGGAAAATTTGTAAACCAAGCAACACTCCTCAACAAATCACACAACCGCTCGGTACAACTCAACCCTCTAGAATGTTGCCATCATACATAAAAATGGTTTTGAAAATTGAGCAAAAACCATGACTTTTACAAAATGGCCGCCACAGCCTCCGCCATCTTGGATTTTTGTAAAGTCATAATTTTTCCTAAATCTCAAGGATATAGGCTACCCACCCCTATACTCAGTGTTGCCAACTTGCGAGTTTCGTAAAACAAAGTAATCCGCCAAAGACAACCCTAAAAAGTCGAAAAATTCAAATCGTAATTGCGCGGCCGCCATCTTGTTTTTTTTTTTTTTTTCACTGATTCCTTAAATCATAGCCTACAATCAGTCGGATGACACGCTCGGACGCCCTCTATCTGTCATAGTTTGCAAACGCGCAAATCAACACCGACGCCATCTTGGATTTCGAGAACCGCTATAATTTTCCTCTACTCATTTGGTGTTTATACACATTTTCGTAGAACATTATTGTGGTGTAGCTCCACTCCTTCTGTCTCTCAGGGCATGTCAATCAGTGAGTGAGTGAGTGGTAATGTAGCTTTATATAGTATAACTAGTGGTTGCGTTGCGCGCGAGCTGCAAGCAGCTCGCGTCTTTTTTTTATGCCGTATTTTTATCAAAAACTCCTCAATCTCATTCGGATACCCCGTTGGAACGAAGTTAATCGGTTAAAGTTTCGCAAAAAAAATCTACATGGCCGCCATCTTGGAATACCAACCTTTTATTGCAGTAAAAACGCATTTAAAATTTAAAAAAGTGTAAAATTCCATTCAAGCCCCTCAATCTCCTTCGGATACCCCGTTGAAACGAAGTCAATCGGTTAAAGTTTTGAAAACCGGAAATGACACGGCGGCCATTTTGAATTTCTGAAATGTCATAATTTTTCTGAAATATACAGGATTCAAGCTACCTGTCAGTAAAAGAACGGTAGTCATACCTTAAACTTGGTAGAACAAAGTAAGTCGCCAAAGTCGGGTCTGACTGAAAAATTCAAACTCCTATAGCATGCGGGGTTGCCAGCTGCGGGGAACGAAAATGATCAAATGTCATTTGGGTGGGCCCAATCTGGCCAGCTAGTGGAAATTTTAATTCAAAATGTCGTTATTTCTACTTTTCACGTTCCCGAGAGATAGCGGGGAAACTACCCTAAAAATGGGGAAAAATTTTCAATCAGGCAACACTCCTTTACCAACTGCACAATCGGTCCATACAATTCATCCAGGTAGGGGGTTGCCAACTACCCGATATTTCGGTTTGAAAATCGTGTTTTTTTCGAAAATCTTAAACTTTTTACAAAATGGCCGCCACGCCGTCCGCCATCTTGGATTTTTGAAAAGTCATAATTTTTCTGAAATCTCAAGGATATAGGCTATTGTTCTGCATAATCGGTGTTGCCAGCTTTTGAGTTTCGTAGAACAAATTAATCCGCCAAAGTCAAAAAGTCCCAAAAACTAAAAAGTTGCAAGTCTCTCGGGGTTGCCAATCAAAAGTTACGAAAATGGTCAAATGTCATTCGGGGGAGGCCAACGCTCCTATGCAGTCCAAGTTTTTATTCAAAATGTCATTATTTCTACTTTTCATGTTTTTGGGGAAAATCTCGGAAATTACCCGAAAAATGGGGAAAGTTTCTAAACCAAGCAACACTCCTCAACAAATCACACAACCGCTCGGTACAATTCAACCCTTTAGAATGTTGCCATCATACATAAAAATGGTTTTGAAAATTTAGCAAAAACCATGACTTTTACAAAATGGCCGCCACAGCCTCCGCCATCTTGGATTTTTGTAAAGTCATAATTTTTCCTAAATCTCAAGGATATAGGCTACCCACCCCTTTACTCGGTGTTGCCAACTTGCGAGTTTCGTAAAACAAAGTAATCCGCCAAAGACAACCCTAAAAAGTCGAAAAATTCAAATCGTAATTGCGCGGCCGCCATCTTGTTTTTTTTTTTTTTTTCACCAATTCCCAAAATCCTAGCCTACAATCAGTCGGATGAACCACTCGGACGCCCTCTATCTGTCATAGTTTGCGAACGCGCAAATCAACACCGACGCCATCTTGGATTTCGAGAACCGCTATAATTTTCCTCTACTCATTTGGTGTTGATACACATTTTCGTAGAACATTATTGTGGTGTAGCTCCACTCCTTCTGTCTCTCAGGGCATGTCAATGAGTGAGTGAGTGAGTGAGTCAGTGGTAGTCTAGCTTTATATAACTATAACTAGTGGTTGCGTTGCGCGCGAGCTGCAAGCAGCTCGCGTCTTTTTTTTATGCCGTATTTTTATCAAAAACCCCTCAATCTCATTCGGATACCCCGTTGGAACGAAGTCAATCGGTTAAAGTTTCGCAAAAAAATCTACATGGCCGCCATCTTGGAATACCAACCTTTTATTGCAGTAAAAACGCATTTAAAATTTAAAAAAGTGTAAAATTCCATTCAAGCCCCTCAATCACCTTCGGATACCCCGTTGGAACGAAGTCAATCGGTTAAAGTTTCGAAAACCGGAAATAACACGGCGGCCATTTTGAATTCCTGAAATGTCATAATTTTTCTGAAATATACAGGATTCAAGCTACCTGTCAGTAAAAGAACGGTAGTCATACCTTAAACTTGGTAGAACAAAGTAAGTCGCCAAAGTCGGGTCTGACTGAAAAATTCAAACTCCTATAGCATGCGGGGTTGCCAGCTGCGGGGAACGAAAATGATCAAATGTCATTTGGGTGGGCCCAATCTTGCCAGCAAAAGGAAATTTTAATTCAAAATGTCGTTATTTCTACTTTTCACGTTCCCGAGGGAAAGCGGGGAAACTACCCTAAAAATGGGGAAAATTTTTCAACCAGGCAACACTCCTTTACCAACTGCACAACCGGTCCATACATTCCGTCTCGATTGGGGGATGCCAACTACCCGATATTCCGGTTTGAAAATCGTGATTTTTTCGAAAATCGCAAACTTTTTACAAAATGGCCGCCACGCCGTCCGCCATCTTGGATTTTTGAAAAGTCATAATTTTTCTGAAATCTCAAGGATATAGGCTATCGTTCTGCATACTCGGTGTTGCCAGCTTTTGAGTTTCGTAGAACAAAGTAATGCGCCAAACTCAAAAAGTCCCAAAAACGAAAAAGTTGCAAGTCTCTCGGGGTTGCCAACTAAAAGTTACGAAAATGGTCAAATGTCATTTGGGGGAGGCCAACGCTCCTATGCAGTCCAAGTCTCTATTCAAAATGTCATTATTTCTACTTTTCATGTTTTTGGAGAAAATCTCGGAAATTACCCTAAAAATGGGGAAAAATTTTAAACCAAGTAACACTCCTCAACGAAACACAAAACCGCTCGGTACAACTCGACCCCCTAAAATGTTGCCATCTACCCTAAAAAAGGTTTTGAAAATTTAGCAAAAACCATGACTTTTACAAAATGGCCACCACAGACTCCGCCATCTTGAATTTTTAAAAAGTCACAATTTTTCTTAAATCTTAAGGATATAGGCTACCCACCCCCGTACTCAGTATTGCCAACTTGCGAGTTTCGTAAAACAAAGTAATCCGCCAAAGACAACCCTAAAAAGTCGAAAAATTCAAATCGAAATTGCGCGGCCGCCATCTTGTTTTTTTTTTTTTTTTCACCGATTCCTTAAATCCCAGCCTACAATCAGTCGGATGACACGCTCGGACGCCCTCTATCTGTCATAGTTTGCGAACGCGCAAATCAACACCGGCGCCATCTTGGATTTCGAGAACCGCTATAATTTTCCTCTACTCGTTTGGTGTTGATACACATTTTCGTAGAACATTATTGTGGTGTAGCTCCACTCCTTCTGTCTCTCAGGGCATGTCAATGAGTGAGTCAGTGAGTGAGTGGTAATGTAGCTTTATATAACTATAATATTGATGATGATTGATGATAAAATAAGTAGTTTAAGTAATTAATTTTTTGTAAAGTTCTAGCTAATAAATAGTTGTAAAAAATATTATTTACTGTATTTTAGTAAATAATATTTTTTATTATTTGAAACCAGAATATATGGGATAAAAAAGCAAGCCTATCTCGGATACTTCCCAGCTGCAACAGTAGTGCTGAATATAAAGAAAACGATGTCAACACAAATCCTCGTAACGTGAAAGACAATGTTACCAACATGACAATACAAGGGAAACTCCATAATGTGCAGGCGAGTCGTAAACATACTGCGTTATTGCTAGGCCGTTCAAACCGCACTAACTTTCGTTTAGCATAAAATGTGAAAAGTGCATTTACTGTGTTGTAGGTTGTGAGCAAGAAATAGAAATGAAGATGGTTGACCTCTCGTCATGTTATTTAGAAAATATTATTATAAGTGGAGGATTCTTGAAGAGATTTTTTTTAGATTATTATTTTTAGTTTCTTTTTGTCGCATAACAATGTATAAGCTTTTGGATATTTAAAAAAATGCTAAATTTGACACATTATAGGAAAAAAAATACGATGTGAAAATGCACTGGGTAAGATAATAGCAATAAAAATAATTTTGGTATTAAATTTTAAATAAATTTATAATATTTTAATTTTAAGTAAATTTTAAGAAAGTCATATAAATATTGTCTATCTTTACAAAACTTTTAGTTTGATGTAATTTCCGCTGTATAAATGTATGGAAAGTATTCCTCCATGCTCCTAATTTGACCCAAGTCCGCGACAACTTTTTTGGCCCATGGCGTGAAATACACGTATCAAGGTAACACTGTGGGTGGGCCAATGCGGAAATCTTTGGCCCACATGTGACCCACATGTAGGTCACCTCAGGGTCTCGAGAGGTCCAAAATTTGCACTTGCCGTGTTTGATTTATGCGTCAATGAGGTGAAGTGATTCACGGAATCTTAAATACTCAAGTGTTTGAGCGTGGTGTTGTAAACTATGATGTAATAGCATCAACAAAAGTATAGGTAAGTACCTACTTCAGATGAATAACAAGGTAAATATGTATGGCTCTATTTAAGTGAAAAACAAGCAAATATTTACAAAAAACTAACAACTCAAACTCGCCTCCAAAGTTTGCTGGAAGAAAATTCTTTTAGGATTATGTTCGCGTTTGTGTAATAAGGATTTAATAAAACATTTTGTTTAATCATTTCCAAATCAAATATACCCTACATCAGTAAAGCGAAAATAGCATCAGAAAACCCAAAAAGGTAGATTAAAGTCTCAAAAGCTTGTTTTTTATTATTTTTAAATTAAAAAGAAGTTTGTTCCACTCTCAAAATAAACAAAAGAACGCCAAGCGCGCTCGTTAAACGTCCGAAGTTCAAATTAACTCGTCTGTCACTTGAGGTTTGGGTTTTGACGTCTGATGTCAACATGCGCACTTCAAAAATGACAGGTAAAAAGAACGAAGCTTGTTTGATTTAAAACGAGCCAAGATGAAGCTCAATTTAAATTGGATCACGATGTTGTTATAAAGGTTGGTAAATGACGCAATTATCTTAACGTTTGATTTTCTAAAGTGATGTTCTTAGTTTTTTATACTCTTTTTAGTAGCATTAGATGTGTCATGTACCATGTGTCATGTACAAGCCTGTCATGTCATGTTCACATAATTTTTTGTAGCATTTAGGTTTGTACGTAATAATTAAATTTTAATTTAAAAAAGTGAGCACGCTAAAAAACTGAACCTCTTGATGAAACTGCCAAAAGTGACATCAAGAAAAATATAATACATAGTTATGAATCTACTTAAAAGTCTAATTTAGTATTTGGTCAAGTATTTTATTACAAACAATGCAATGAGGCAATGAGCGATTAAAGAAAAACTGATACGATCAATATGCTTGCAAAAATATACAACACACAATAGATTTGCACGCAATATTTCTCAAAAATAACATCTTATATTGCTTGTCTATTATTTCTTCGCAAAAAGCCCTTTTATAATAATGATCGAACTTCATTTAAGGTAAAGTTTGTTTAATCATTAATTATTGTACATAAAGCCTAGTTCACGCGAGCGATGACGCATCGCGAGACACGAACAGTCAGATGTCGATATATTCGTCACGAGTGTACCCGGATCAACCGTGATTTTAGATATTAGATACAAAATAATTAGTCATTCTAAAAATGTAAAGAATTCACATTCTTAACATGGTGTAATATCCGATTTGTCAGGAATTTAGTAAAAGACAAACAATCTTGGGACAGACTAGCTCCAACTCATCCAATAAAAAAAATAAAATTGTAATCATACATTGTAAACGCAATGACGATTCAAAGTGATCAGTGAGATTTTATTGAATAAAAGCTTTTTGACTTTGACTTTGAATTAATAATATGTAATAAAACCTAAAAAAAATTTAAATTACCGAATTTCACGTTGATAATTTAAAACTGCCATCAGTTTGAATTTTTATTACACCAGGATAAGACTAACCAATAGTAGAAATAATGTGTTAATTTCTGAATCCGTTTTATGTTACTAAAAGATTATTAATTTACTTATAAATCTAAGAGCGACTAAACGGTGATTTTTATTTCTTAAAAAATAAAAAAATACATTCAAAACTTTCCCACAACAGCCACTGATGCGAGATAGAAAATAAAACTTGGTTTTTACGATAGAAATGTAAAATTTATTAAAAAAAATACAAACAAAACTTCCATAAAATAATATGGTCGATCTTAAAGTTTTAAAATTTAATTATTATCGTCGTATTTAAACAAAACTTAGTCGTAAAATCAAAATTAAACTACAATTTTTACGATTAGACCTTTTGAATCGGTAGCAAAGTGATGCTTTTGTTGGAATAAAACTAAGCGGTGAGCTTCTGATTAATAATATTGACACTATGAATATTTATGAAAAATAATAAATATTGCTATTTCGGAATCGCACTTACATAATAATATTGACACAGTCAGCGGATAACAAGCTGGTCAAATTATATTTGGCTTTATTTTAAAAAAATTAACCAAATATTAGTAATTATTTTATAAGTCACTTCTAGTTAGTGTTGTTAGAAAAATGAAAAAAAAAACCATTTTAGTACATATTATGATTGTGTACCAGCCTTTCCTAGTTAAGCTGTAGGTAGACGGTAGCAGCTTTTTGTTTGTCAACAGTTCTACAAAAAGTTACCAGCTATTTACCAAAGCCTGTGGCGTTCCTCTAAAATTTTATTATTACCATCGAAGTGCTAAAAACTAGACTTGAATTCCATTGTTCTCAATAGAGGTATGATAAAATTAAAATATTTGATGAGCGGTCCAATTTAGATAAAATGAATAAAACAATAATAGATAAAAATCACCTTACGAAGATTTTATTATTTACCGAATTGGCAGTGCTATTACTAAAGGCTAAATAATACAAAATGTTTCATGTTTTGATTTTTAAGATACATTTTGTTGATCAAAAATATTAGTTACGTGGTGTAGTTACGAAATAAAAATAAATACATACATATTTTATAAAAATCTTTGCAATCTAGTTCTCATACTACAAGCTTAGCTTAGCCTGGGACTAGATGGCGTTGTGTAAAATGTCCAATATTATATATTTTTTCAATTACAACAAATAAGTGTACAAGTTTTCTAATTTTTATCCCAAGTAAGTAAGGAAGTACATGAACAGTAAAACAGGCAAAATCAAATAAAAAGAACATCATAAAAACAACTTGAAAAAAAATACAGTTAGGTATGTAGATTGAAAAAACAAAAACTACACCACCACGTACCTCGTAGTACTTGGTAGAAATAGCAGATGCCCAGTCAGAGTAATTTAGTTCGCAGAAGAACTCATCTGGTTACTTAACGCTGCTATATGCAAGATAATTAAAGTAGTTTGCACATCGTGCTCTGTTTACACTTCACTTACTGGAACTAGTGGATCAAGTACTTGAATGTTACTACACTTACTACCAAAGTACCAGACAGGGGCTTTCGTATAATATGCCGAACTCCGATAACAGGAATTTATCGACGTTCAGTCAAAAATACTTCACCACTGGAAAAAACATTCTGTTTTATAATGCAACAATATGCATGGCAAGATTTTGAGTCAGTATTGATATTACCCTTGGCCAAAAATGTCGTAAAAGTAACGACATGCTCTCGGCAAGTTTATAATATACAAAAATCGACGAGCAAATCACTACAAAGCACAGAAAAGAGTGGTGTAAATGTAACTACTTTTGTCAGTAAATAAAAACCCACGCATACTAGAAAAACAAATCATAGACCACATATCACTTCAGCACTGCAGTTTCTTTAAAAATACATCACATTGGATTAAAATCTTCTAAAAAAGAAGCAAATTTTTTGACGGCAACACCTGAACGAAGATTTCCTGTATCTTTTAGAGCTTTTAAATAAAACCTGCCATCTTCAGATGTTTTTAATTCTGGTAACATCCCGGAACTGGAGCAGAGTAAACGAAGCTTTAGCTGCATGTAGAATGTAACCAGGATAGATATATAAGTAGATCATGCTTCTAAGAAATACTAATTACCTACTTATGTATGCTTGCTTAATGAACTTGTGTTAGATCTATATATTTTTTTAAACATTGCATCAACTTTCTTTCCACCTTCAGTGTAGGCACTTAAGTTTCAAAATTGCATCAATTTGCGTTTCACCTTTACTTAGGACTTAGGTGAGCACTTAGCACTTTAAATATTCGAGCTCAAAATAATGTTTCATGCATTTGGCAGTAAGAGTATTTAATTACTTATGGCGTTGATATAAAAAAGTGCAATCAAAGTTCTATTTTTTTTTTTATACATTATAGGCAACCGTTTGACCACAATATCACCTGATGTTAAGCAATCTAAATAATATTTGAAGTCCAGGTTCGAATAACGCACAGGCAGCTTTTTAAATACCAAACTAGACATCAAGGACATCTACGGACTGATGATGATTTCATTTTTCAGCATTTTCAAGCACAGATTATGCACCAGAAATCGCAGTATAAGATCGCTATAGATAAAAAATTTCTAGACGTCGCAGTAGAGTACTGAAATCAGTTGGGGACACAAGCTTATTAGTTTTTATAATCTGTAGAGAAAGGATCAAGTTCAGTGTCCTGCTATTCAAATGATGATGATATGCTTAGCAATAAACCCACAAGTAATTTGTTTACATCAGAATATACTGCAATGAACACAGTTGCTATGAATGTAATCTAATACGTATCCTTCACAACATTGTTGCAAAGATGAGCTCAGTTGGACATTTAATTTTATACATAATTTGAATGTTTGTAAAATGATATGCTACTTGTTTTCACTTTACCAAATGGAGATTTTATAGTTAAGGCTGCAAACGCACTTGGCGGCCTAGTTGCAGTGCCATAAAAACTCCTTTCGAGATATTGGTCGCCGCGACCGACGTTTTGAGGAGTGGATGAAAATTTCTGGTTGCCGCGACTTAGCCGTCAAATGTGTTTGCAGCCTATCTAGTAGATAAGTGTGTTTGGTAGTATACGGTTCGGGTAACATGATAAGTGCAATAGGTTTGTTTAATTTTCGTCTCAAAGTAAGGACTTCTAAAATAAACAGTTTTACGTTACGTCGGCTCTGTCAAGCACCAATCTATTTTTATGGGTTTTTTTTCGTAATTTTTATGGGCTAGGTTAGCTGAAATAACTGATTCAGTTTGAACTAATTTGACCTCAAAACAGCATAAATTGCATTTGATTATTTTTTAATAAGTAGAATTTACAAATCAAAAGTCATCAAAGAAATGTAGAATGTAGAGTACATGTACCTAGAGTACATTCCCTTTGGGTTAATTTTATAATTCTAAAACACCCTGTATTAATTAAATTAACGGTCCTGTCTAAAACTTTCTAACACAAAAACCATCAATCTAAGATTGAAAGCTCATCTTTGCGAAACAGAGCAACAACTGCACAAACACAATCAAATCACATTTAAATCCTTCATAAAACGGCTTTTACTCGCAAATAAAATTAATTTAATTGTTTTTAATCAAATTAAAACCGTATAAACCGTTACATTAAAGACCGAATACCAATAAGGAATGATCAGTACTTTTGTACGCAGGTTATGTGCTTATGGATTGACACGTAGGTACCTACGCGATTTCACTATAACATCTTGTAATCCAAAAAACATCGAAATTAGAGGATCCTGTCCAGACATGAAGCGGTTATGCGTTTGTGCGGTCTGCGTTTCTTCTGTTCTTCTTCTTCTTCTCTTCAATAATGGCCTGTGTCCGTCATTTCGACAGACAATTTTGCCAATGTCAAGTGTTAAAATTGTAATAAATAAGTCAAGTCAAGTCATTTGTCAAGTTGGCTGTCGTTTGTTTTGAAAAGAAAATGGTGGATTTTCTCTTCAAAACCTAACACGAATTTTCACATTCAGAAAAACCACTTTACACACATTTATTCCAATGGCTCACACTTTATGTTACGACCTAAGTATTATTGGTTAAAATTCCACCAAAATTAAACAACAATACTCACAATAACACAAGAAAAACTATTAAAATAAAAGTGCTATGTGTCGTTTCAAAAAATGTCAAAATTCGTGTCCGTTTCTTCTGTTGCTTTTTCACTAAGCGTGTTTGACATCCAGCCCCCATATCGCAAGCTCTGAACTGCTTTCGCCCAGCATAATGTCAAGCGACGTGGCTACAGATAAACGAAAACAAGAAGCTTTTGAGGACACGAGTTTTGACATTTTTTGAAACGACACATAGCACTTTTACTATTTTAATAGTTTTTCTTGTGTTATAGTGAGTATTGTTGTTTAATTTTGGTGGAATTTTAACCAATAATACTTAGGTCGTAACATAAAGTGTGAGCCATTGGAATAAATGTGTGTAAAGTGGTTTTTCTGAATGTGAAAATTCGTGTTAGGTTTTGAAGAGAAAATCCACCATTTTCTTTTCAAAACAAACGACAGCCGACTTGACAAGTGACTTGACTTGACTTATTTATTACAATTTTAACACTTGACATTGGCAAAATTGTCTGTCAAAATGACGGACACAGGCCATTACTGAAGAGAAGAAGAAGAAGAAGCTTTTGACTTTTGACGAATGTCACTATTTACTCACAGAATACCTATGATTTACTATGAAAACAGTTCAGAGATTATAAAACCACGACTGGTCTTCACTTGAAAAACAATGCTGAAAAAAAATCTTCATCTTCAGTCCGCAGATGTCCTTACTGTCTCTGTGTGGTGTTCAAAAATCAACGGGATCAAACGAGACGCGGAAGAAGTTCTGGGCAGAAGCTAGTAACTAATAATATTACCTATCTGCCTTCTCTGGGTCGTGGGTTCGATCTGTATATTTTGTACATTTATTTAAACCATTATCAAAACACTTAATACAGTCGTACAAAAAAGAGATAACCGAAATCTAGTTATTTACAGTCACAATAATACACTTATATAACACACTCATCCAAACAAACACGCTGCTTTATCTTGACCAAAAGGCCGTTTATCGTACCTTACTGTTATAAAGAGCCTTACACATTTGAGAATACAACTTTTTTAATGTAAAAAGTGACGGTGATTTGATGACAGCGTTATTCTGCTTATAAATAACAATTGCATAGCCTTCGATCACGTCAGTCGAAAACGTGCTCTATTTAACATTACACTGCGTCTAATTAGCCTATAACGTAAATAAATAAAGTTGTCTCTTACGATTTTTTTTTCTTTTGTGCCCAAAAGGAAATACCTACAGGAAAGAGTATTCCTCTCTTCTATCTCCTATAATAAGTTTACTTTTTGGTTTTTAGTTGTAGTGTGCAATCAAATGTTTTATATATATCATCATCATCTCCTTGCCCTTTTCCCACTTTATGTAGGGTCGGCACAACAAGTGTTTTTCTTCCATGCTCTTCTATCAGCCGTCATCTCAGTGTTTTATCTACCCTTAAAAATCAGACTAAAAAGATTTTAGTAACACCTTTTGTGTACGAAACTCTAAAAACATGATCAGAGATGACACAATCGTTGAAATTACGAGATCCTAGGTCAAAGAATAATTATAATTCCTTAAAAGATGATTCCAGATTGAATGTCAAACAGAATTTATGATGTGGCTAATAAACTTTACAATCAGTTATCAAAACCGTTTTTCTAATATACATTTTTAAATTGAATAAGTACACTTGAGAGCAAAAACTCCTGGTCATCTTGAAAAACCATGAATGCTAGTGCATTATGCAAGCAGATAACACAATTAAATAATTACTTTTATTCAAATAAAAATGCAATTTATTTCACTAAGCTATCATTCATGGGTTATAATATATTTAAGTTTTATAGACGACCTGGAATTTTTGCTCTCGACTGTACTACTGTCATTTGTCAAATATTTTTGTCTAAACTCTTTTATTGAATAAGAGGACCTATTTCTATAGCGATAAAGTATATAATTGGACTTGTAGTTATTGTAAAATTTTATTGATTTTATTGAAAGAGGTGTCGTCAGCTTTTCGGGCACACCTCCTGCGATCAGCGAATTGGGGGTCAACACGAGTTTTAACATTTATAATTTGAATGTAAAGATTATTTATCACTATACTAAAAATACGGCAAAAGTACATAAATATAAACTCTGACTTTTAGTAACTATAATGTATTTTTTTTTAAATATAACGAAATAGTCTTCGTTTTTTTTTTAGTTTGTTAGTATAGTTTCAGTACGGAGTCTACAAGGGTCTTAAGCCTTGTTTTCTCATTTTTATTCAAAACTTCAAATTAATCACTCCTCGTTAGTTTAAAGATTTAACTTCGATTACAAAATAGAGGCTGTTATAGTTCAGATTTAAGCCTTTCTTAAGAAACTCTGATCATGACGATAAGACGGCCATAAGAGAGCTTCTCTGTTCAAGCCACTTTTGGCTTTAACTTTGACTGAAAATCTCTTTTTTTTTTAATGTGAGCTGAAAATGAATTGTTCTATCTGTTTAACTTTTCACCGTAAGGGGCTATTGGAAATTACTATACTAATAATACTAACTTACTATTAAGTAATTGTCTATTTGAAAACACGTGTTGAAAACATTATAAAATAAAATAAATAAATAAATATTCACGGACACTTAACACAACGCCTTCTAGTCCCAAACTAAGCAAAGCTTGTACGATGGAAACTAGATGGCTGATAGGATACATACATACATTTTTTTTTTTTGTAAATACATACTTATAATACATAGAAACACCCAGACATAAAACAAACATCTATGTTTACAACATACAAATGTTTGTTTTCGGTGGGGATCGAACCCACGACCCACAGCACGGAAGGCAGAGCTACTACCGACTGAGCCATGACGCCTGTCATGGCATTATGCATTTCATAAATAACATTACAAAAGTTATAGTATTAATTTTACACTTCTGACTTTTGACGTGGTTCTGACTTATGTGGCCTTTACTAATTTAAATTAAATTTTGACCGCTAAATAACGTCGCCGGTTTTAAAAGAACACTACCTCAGCAAATACAGTTCTATGTATCGAACGTGTTTGGAAATTAGATGGTTTATTCCACAGATAAGCAAGACATTCGTTATTTCTAACATCACCAGAGATCACAGAAGGTATCATTCGTTTGATGACCTTTGGAGCGGTAGTTTCGATGTTGGGTTATATATTTAACTGCGAATGGTTAGTGGCCTTTTTAGGGTTAACTCGTGCAATAAAAATATAGTTTTTTTGTTTTTAAAACATTTATCTACACAGTCTGAAGCGTTTGATGTTTTTTAATTCTATTACTTTTATAAAAAAACAGCACAATTGAGAACCTTTTTTAATATTTATAAAAAAAAAAAACAATTGAGAATCTTCTTCCTTTTTTCCTTTAATCCTTTTTTGGAGTCGGTCAGAAAAGTGAGTAAAATAATGCAAAAAATCACCGTAAAAGTATATCCAAGAAAACTAGAGCTAGTTAGAAAGCTCAAGTACAAACAAAAGTGAAATTAACCGGAGTCTTCCGTGTGTTTTACTCACCGCAAAACTCATTAGGGTCGCATTAAGCTCTTGGTTTATTCACAACTAGTAAACGCAATTTTATTAGTAACGAAATAAGCGAATGGATGGTAATGAGTCACACCTCATAGTTATAACCATTTGACAGTTTCATCATAGGGCACTTAGGTACTTAACAGAAGATAAACCCTATTTTGTTGTGTTCATAACTCTAAGACGTATTTGGTGTCTTATAATTGCACAGAGCTCACCTTCCAAATTGAAAGTAAGTTCTTCTTCTTCTTCTTCTTTTATATCTGTAATGGCCTCTGTCCGTCATTTCGAAAGACTATTTTTCCAGTGTCAAGTAATATTTGAAATAGTGTAATTCAAGTCAAGTCATTCGTCAAGTCGGCTGTCGTTTGTTTTGAGATTAGTAAACCAGTAAACGCCAATAAACACTGACATTGGCAAATTCGTGGCAGCCCTAGCCACCGAACAGCCATAAAAACAAAAGAAGAAGAAGAGAAAATGGTGGATATTTTTCTTCAATGCTAAGCGAGCTACGCCACGAGCAGCGCCACGAGCGTTCTATATGCAAAGAAGCAAAAACATCTTTAGTTTTATCTGCAAACCAATTACATTTACGAAATTCATATATTTTGTAACTGGATCATTATTTTTTAAGATTACATATAATGTATTTCTTTGTTAATCTTCCCTAGACAAGTATTAGATGAGCGCTTGGCGACAGCTATAACAGACGGTGAAATGGCAAGTCGGACTGCGGTCACACCCCATCGTAAAACCTTCGTTTCAAAACTTTCTACTTTGTTCTGTTGAGTGCGGTGAGATGGAACAAGGCATAAACGAATAGGAGTTTTCACTGCCACCAATACGACCCCTACGCGATGTCGTGAGAAGCTATTAAACAAGAAAATAAAAAAAAATTGTTACTAATACAGTATGTACAATATTTACAAAATACCTATTCATGAAGCAGGTTAGCTATCTACAAACCCTTGCAAACGATCTATAGATAGCTCAACTATATAGTGAAATGCGTTAAACTAAGGTTAGCTGAGTTTGCGTTTGACTGCAGCGGCACAGAATAATAGAGATAAATAGTACCTACTTTATTTAATGGTAAAACCTGCCCTAAGTTTTGTGAAAGTGTGCTAAGGTCAATTGCTTTGGTAAATACTTTGTAAGTAATATGAATATTTTGTAAGTAATAGAAATACTTTGGAAGTAAGAAAACGATAGCACCTGAGGGCTTAGCCAATTATCAGGCGTGATAATTCTTTTTCTTTCTCTTACTCACTTCCAAATACGTTTACTCACACGTGTCTGAAGTTTACGCTACGGGGTTTTGTGAAGTTATTTTAGTTTTGCATATTTTACTTACTTTTGTAAAATACTTCATATAAATACAATATGGGCGAATGAAAGAGGTTATTTTGTTACTGGCTGGTCATTTTTGAAAAAAAAAAAAGTATATGCATTTGATTTAACTATAATATGTATATACATCTAAGTAACATATTTGTGGAAATACTAAGCTAGGCCACCTTACTTTGCAATACTTTTCCTGTGTATCTAATAACCATTTCATCAACTATATATTTTCTTAATACGCTTTCATCTTCTAACTTGAAACTAGCAGAAACTTAAACACCAAAAGGCATAGCGCACAAGTGTTTTGTTTTCCATTTGCAGGTGTTCATCTGCTTTTCGAACCTGAATACTTTCACCACACTGGTTTATTTAATACAAGAACCTTTTTGACACGAGAAAAGTTAACAAGAGGATTTAAACAAAGTAAATGACGTTTTTGACCCCAATGGGGGGAATCTAAGAATGATTTTTTTATAAGTGAAGGAAGCTTTTTTGTAAAATAATTAAAATAAATGTACTACCATGATTAAAACGGTCACCCATCCAAATATGTGTCAATTGTATTTAAGTGCGTAGAATTCAAAAACGTAACTCATGAAATTTTCATACTATACACATACAGTTGACACATATTTGGATGGGTGACCGTTAGTGGCATTTACATCTGAACGCTTGTGTGCTTCGGAGAACACGTTAAACTGTCGTTTCTGGCTCTAGATTAACTTTAAGTGACTAAACTAAAAATTTAAAATTAGTTTACAAATTAAAAAAATCATTATTATTTTATAATCAGTTCTAACCAAGGTCTATAAATTCGTGACATAAAATCAGTAATTTGATTGAGCAATAACATGCTGCGATCAATCAAAGTTGATTGTGATGTATGCGCATGCGCCGGTCAGGTTCACCAGGTCACGGAATCTTCCAAATATAAGTAGGTAACCGACAATTAGCATTTTTCAGATACCTACTTTATTTTAGACATAATAAAATCCAAATTCCTTATAGCATTACCCAAGTTATCAAAAACTGAAAGAAGAGATAGTTTCTATTACCATTATACTTGGTGGTAAGACGTCAGGTTCACAGGGTTATGGAATCTTCTTAATAGAAGTAACCTACAATAGCATTTTTTGCATAACTTTATTTAAAAATATTTAAAAAACCTTTAACATTAGGTACTCAAATTATTAAAAAACTGCTGATACTTCAAGCAAAATACACTCATTTCATTTCATATTTATATCATCAATAAGCTTAGCGGTACGGCGGCGGGTTCATGGGGTCAGGGAATTTTCCGAATAAATTAGAAGTAACATAATTATAATTTTAGTATTTTTATGGTTTTGTACAAAATTACATACTTAAAATACTGTTGTTGTTTTGAAAATATTTTTACACAATATTCTACAGCTAAAATAATGATTAGAGCTGATAAAACACATTAATAAAAACAATAATTGCTATTTTAAGCCTTTGTCCATCTGTTTTCTGTGTTTTTTGACCGGATACAACTTTACCAGTATATTTTCTTCCAAATCGTGTTTTCTAGTATTTTTAGTTCAAAAGACATCAACGCGCTACGCGTTGCTTTACATTTTTATAGAGACAAGTTTTTGTTTCATATCCCAATTTTTTTACATTTTTTAACAGCATTTAGTTGTAATTAATTTATTATTATAGGCACATGATGCACGTCTTCAGTGATGTGCCCGGTAAGGCAATGCATTGTTACAGGCAGAGGTTACTGCTTAACATTAGATGGGCTAACAGCTTGTTCCATAACTTTTTAATTACATTAAAGTTATCTCAATAAATGAAACGAAAACATTACTATTATATTACCCCATAATACCTTATCGTAATAACCGTAATAATTACTGTATTGAAGTAAATATTTGGCTCAGTTTGGGGCTAAATGGCGCTACGTCAAATGGCCAGTAATGTTAATATTTCAAAAGCTCTACTAGAGATCAAATAAAAGATCAAAGATTACGCTTATCTTAATCTTTCACCTATTGTTTAACGCGCAGTCGGTTAAACGTCATAACTGAGACTTTGAAATATTTATTGCTGACAGAATGCTGACAGACAATTTGTACATAAACTGTTAGTTAAAATCAAAGACTTATGTTTGGTAAGCAAGCAAGCTCGTATGAGTTAGTGGCCAACTCTGGTCACGGAGTTTTTAGGCCGCCTTAAGCCCTTTGTCGTGGCTTAACGACTGCTAGACCTATGTTTAGTAGGGTCTTTACATTATTTTAAATTAGTTGAGACCTTAGGCAGCCCATACACTTGTAAGTTTTACTTTTGCTAAAGCACTGTGAGGGTAGCCTTACAGAAAATTTGAGTTAAATAAAAAAATATACCATGTTCAAACAAAGTTCTATTTTTGAAAACAATTTAGTTCTATCATTAAATTAGTGTTACAGGGGGTCAATCGCGCTAAGTTGTAACAGCTCACCAGTTACTGTTACTGTTACGTTATGGCCGATTTTCAGTGTTTCAGAGAGATTGCCTCCCAGGAGTTCTTTCAACTAGATTGATTCACAGTGTAAATCGGCCATAACGTAACAGTAACAGTAACTGGTGAGCTGTTACAACTTAGCGCGATTGACCCCAGAAATTGGTTATATAGGTACGAGCAAATCATACGAGTACTAAAGAGTCTACTCTAAATAGGGCATGGTAAAGAATAAACCTACTGACCTATATTTGAAAGCTCTGAAAATGAAAGTATGGTGTTACTCAATTACACGACGTTGTGTAATTAAACGTAATTCATGAAGATACAAATAAATAAGGGATATCTAATTTATGTAAACAATTTATCTGACAGACTAATGAGCAAAATAAAGAGTAATTAAAGGATATAAAAATTCTGGTTTATGATTCAGAAGTGAAAAACTAAGTTCTGTAAAAGATAATGTAAAAAACTTACCTTATCGTCTGTGGAGAATTTTTCACAGCTGCCTAAAAGTCCCTCAATTTCGCAAAAAGTGTTAATCACTAAAATTCGTTTCTCATATTTACACAAACACAGGATTCACAACAAGCACCAGTTTTTAAAACTTCATAATTTCAAAGTTCGAAGGTGAATTATCGCAAAAATTGCAATCGCGAAAACCGCACGCGTCGATGCGCACGCGCGTTTGATTTTTGAACCGCGGCTCGAGCCTCACTCGGATGTGGTCCGTGTGTGACTGTATACCCATCTTGCACTTCACGATCACCGAAGAAGATACGTTTTTCCTCCCGCTCCCTCGTACGGTACAGCGGCCTCGCTGTCTCGCTCCGTTATTATCAGAGGTTAAGCTTCGCCCATCAGTCAGTCGGCGCATGGACACCGGGTGGGAAGGCCGCTTCGGATCCCGTTACTTTCTCTACGTACGGGCCCATAAAACACGTACCGTATGGCGTTGTAAGCGGCTATTTTGTCGGAGCGTCTCGAATAATTTATTTGTCGACGCGCAGGTGGCTCCGATTTATCGATCGTAACTTGATTTATATCAGTTTCTTTATGAATGAATCGATCGGGTCAGAGTTAAAAATGCTAATGAGCAGATTACGGGCAATAAAATCGATAAGGAAACTAGAGCGCGCCGAATTAGTCGGCATGCTGGCGACCAATGAGGTTGTCGCGAAATGACAAGCGAGCTAGATCATTCGCTTAGATCATCGGCGCGTGCGCCGCATTTGCCACGATTGGCGTGCTTCGCCGAAGCCCCGCCTGTACCGTTATAGGGGGGCAATGACTGCCCTCCTAAAAGTGGGGATTTGTAGATCAATGAGTGCTGGTGGGGGAAGTGTGACATATGGCATATGCCAGTTAATTAATGCGCCGATACGGCCCTTTCATAATAATTTGCCGTTAAATTATATGGCCGACGATATTGAACCAAGTAAAAAATATTGACCTAGTTGTTGGAATTCATTGTTTTGTAAAGTTAATTTTTACATGACGTGATCGCGATCCAACTAGTACTTTATCTCATAGCATAAGGAATACAAACGAACCTTCTTTGGTGCAAGATCTCAAAGCGAATTCCAATCATGATCAAAACGATCTCGCATCTCAAAATCTCTTATCTTTTATATCTTATCGATGGCTGCACCTGTTTAGTTTTACAACTAAACGATGGGTACTATTAATAAAGAGCTAAAATAAGTGAATATTAATATTTACCTCAGAATTCCGTCCTAATGAGAATCTAGCCTTACAAAGATCTTATCTGTACTAAACCTATCTTTCGTATCAAGATCTTCAACTGGCATATTTGCTTACTTCAACTTTACTGTTTTGTTATTCGTAATAAAATTGATTTTATTTTCTACTAGTATTTGCACGCAACTTTACCTTTCTACATGTATGTTACTAGATAGGTACTACTAGAAACGATGCAATAAGCGTAACAGCTCAGTCGGTAGTAGCTCTGGCTTTTGTGGTCGTGGGTTTAATCAAATAAGACAAAAATAAACATTGGTTTTGGAAACACAGGTATTTGATCTATGTCTGGATGTTTCGTGTATATTCAGTAAGTACATTATGTAGATACTTACGAAAAAAAATGATTTCTAAACAAGTATTCTATCAGTAATTTACGATACCTAGTAGTACCCATAGTACAGATTGGGATTAAAGGACGTCGTGTTAAATGTCCAAGAATATTTATATGGAAAAAAAAATATTAACGGATGAACTCCCCTAAACTTTTGCGGAGTTTTTTCACACCGTGTAAGTACTTAATACTATCATATGGCTCAGAACATCAGTCAAATAAAAACAAACAAACAAACGATTCAGTACATTAGTATGCATGGATTCACAGCAGTTGCCTCATACCTTACCTTATGCCCCGCACATATAATGCTAAATGGTTTGCGACCATAAAACCTAGGTTACCTAGCTCAAGTGTTTCTATAGTGACCTGTGAACCGTTGCAAAAGCTTGCTTAACTAAACTTTGCTGTGACTCAATAGCGGTGGTGTTAAATGACGGTCGTACATAAGAGACATTCCACTTTCCGCACTAAAAAGTTGCGCACCAAGAAGTTACGTACCAAGCTATAAAAGTAAAAGTCAAATTATCTTTTATTCAGTAAAGTCACAATGATTGTTTAGAATCGTCTTTTAAACTAGATATTCACGAGTTTTGTCATTTTTTGAAACGACACATATCACTTTTATTTTAATAGTTTTTCTTGTGTTATTGTGAGTATTGTTGTTTAATTTTGGTGGAATTTTAACCAATAATACTTAGGTCGTAACATAAAGTGTAAGCCATTGGAATAAATGTGTGTAAAGTGGTTTCTCTGAATGTGAAAATTCGTGTTAAGTTTTGAAAACAAACGACAGCCGACTTGACTAATGACTTGACTTGACTTATATTATTACAATTTTAACACTTGACATTGGCAAAATTTTCTGTCGAAATGACGGACACAGGCCATTATTGAAGAGAAGAAGAAGAACTAGATGTTCTAGATGCTAGATGCTTGCAAATAGGCATAGACAATATAGACATATCCATAAGGCTGAAGATTGTGGCAGAAAAAAACTATCCGGAGAGTCACTGATTCACGATTTCCAACATTCGAGGACTTGTGGATGATGAGAAAATAAGCTTTGTAGGAAATAAAAGCCAGAGTTTTGTACCATAGAGTTAATAGTATTTTTAAAAGCAAGAATGAAATAGAGAAAGTTTGTGGAGTATTATAAACTAAACTTACTCATTATTTGGCATTTGGCAAGCTTTTAAATATTTAAAGTTTCATTCATACTAATAATCTTTTACATAAAATATCATTGAGATGGGGGGTATCGTTGTCTCATAAAAAACTGCCAGGTTTAAGCCTGGCAGGTTTTCTGAACTGTTTTCATACTAAATCATACGTATTCTGTGACTAAATAGTGACATTAGCGCGATTTAGCTCGTTTTTTGCCATCAAAAGCTTCTTGTTTTCGTATATCTGTAGCCACGTCACTTGACATTATGCTGGGCAGCGAAAGCAGTTCAGAGCTTACGATACGGGGGCAGACAATATGTTATATATAACGCTAAAGTACCTAATTAGCAACTAAGCCTTGTTGCCACGTTTAGGTAAATAGCGGACGTTTTAGAACGGTCGTCACTTTTCAGGATCTCAAGACAAACCTGTAGCCATTGCATCGGTGCGGTCGGGATGGTAGATTTAAATGTTTCTAGGCATTGATTTCAAAATGATGACCATCTAGACTGGGCGAGGATGAGACCGGAGTTGGTGCGGGTTCAATACCATGTTGTATACCTGTTTTTCTAAGCGGTACCATGTTATATCCTTTTAAAACATTGATTCAAAGTAATTTTTAATTGAACTTACAGGTGTCACAGTTCAGTCGGTAATAGCTCTGCTAAAGTGTTGTGGGTCGTGGGTTCGATCCCAACTGAGAATAAACATTTGTGTATGCCAAACATGGATGCTTGTTTTGTGTCTGGGTGTTACCATGTACTATAAGTATTTATTAACAAAAAAAGTGTAATATGTATTCCAAGCAGCATGTTAGTTTTTAAACATCACATACAGACAGTTTTTTTTTTTTAATGATATAAGTAATGGAACAAGCTGATAGCTCACCTAATGTTAAGTAGTAACTTCTGCATATAACAATGCATTACCTCACAGAGCAAGTCCAATAAGGACGCGCCCTGTAAGGCAATGCACTGCGTCCATCACTCTGAGACGTAAAGATCTTGTACAGATCTGCAAATAGTCAGAAGTAGGTACGTCAAAATACGATACAACATTGATAAAATATGTATAGTTTTCTAAATACGTGGTATCTTGCCTGACAATTGACAGCTACAAACTCCTCAAAAAAACTACTCTCCCGCGCTCTTCAAGGATTCCCCTAACCATTTAAGAACACTAACAAATTACATTAAGTCAACTCTTAAAAATGCAAAAGCCGTGTTGATGTAAAAAACTCAAAATGCCAACAAGAAAATGTTCCAATATGTTCCGAAACTGGACCGGCAATCGCTTTCCATTCTCGCCCTTTTCAATATCCGCTCATCCCAAATTGGGATCCAACAAGAAACCAACTACAATTCGTACTTCGGTCACAGAATACAATTAATACACCGTACAGAATGGCCACTTGCTCTCACCGAACTGACTTACCTACATCACTAGAGTTGGATCTAAATGAACTGCAAGACATAGTATCAGTCCTAGATTTAGGTTTTAGGTAGATAAGTTCTAGATAGATCTTTCTGTAGAGTTAAAGTTAAATGAATTTAGAAAAAAAATATTACTGTGAGAAAAATTTTACTCATGATAATTATTGTAATTCTGGCATCATTGGAAATCATTAGAATTTAGGTACTTATTCACAAAGAAAATTACGGCTAAGTACCTATTACAATATTTACAAAATTCACAATATATTTACAAAATACTCATGAAACAGTTGAGCTATCAACAAACCGTTGCATATAGGTATCATTAAATTCCTCAAATTGAGACAAAATTTTTGCGGTTACTGCGATGAGATGCAACTTGTCAAAAGTTCCTAAAACTAAATTTTGATTGGGTGACAACAAAAATTTTATTGAGAGGTTATTGGTTGGCAGCATTTGGCAATCTAAATTTTTTTTTAAATACTTTCTTTGATATTTACATTTGTGTGACATACAATAGATTCATACATCGCCGATTTTAGTGTTGCCAGAGTGAATAATATTCTGACTGTCTCTCAGTTCTATTCCACAGAGTGCCTTGGAAGGTGTCAGTGCAATAAAGCCTTTAAAAGCAAGACAGATTGCGAACCTTATTTGAAAAATCTTCAATAGAATCAGCGCTATTTTAAAGCCTTGGAGGTCTGCGGTAGGTAAACTTAGGTGTTAGATTTATTTGTATGTTTAGGGAGAGTTCTTTACGTTGACGCTCTTTGTGGCGCGGTAATTGTCGAGTTGAGACGCGTGAAGTGCGGGTTTGTTTCTCGAGACACTGGGATTGTGATGGTGTTCTATTAGTTCAGCATAATGGGAAAATAGCTGTTTGTCATATTTTTTATAATATTATAGATTTTATGTTTTTTTCTTTATTGTCTAAGGTAAAACATTTTCTAAAAAAATTCCTTTGTTACTTGATAGGAGACCTAAGTAGAGTAGGTAAGTTATCACAACGAAAACATAACTCACAATCGCAAGTCAACTAAATCGTAAGTATCTATAAGGTAGGTATTATATATTGTCTACTTTACAGCGGCAGCCTTTCAAGTTTGATAAAAAAATAAATATCAACTAAGTACATTGTTCACAGATTCCAGTTAGGATTTTTCATAAATTCTCGACTAGATTCCATTGACCAATAGGTATAGCGATTGACAACGAGTTTTGTCTATAGAAGCGCGTGCGCTGTCAAACCATCATTCACAAACCTGCTATCATAGAAGTTCAGGTGTGCGTTGATAGATGGCGTTAGTGGTACTCAAAAATTCTAATTGTTTTTATTTGTTTTGTTTTTTTTTTAAGGAACGTTATGAGCATTATTTAAATCTGCTCTACTCACATTGAAACGTCAAAAACTAAAAGTTAATGATGAATCTTTTCAAAATGATAATACCAACGCTCATAACTCAAAATATGGAATGAAATGGGTAAATTGGGTTTTGGTGCGTTTTAAATGTTATTGATTTATTTTTTTAGTCCAAGGCTGTATATTTATTTATTCATCTACTAAATGTTGTTATTAGTTCCCCAACGATAGCGTGTATGTGTTGTGTCGGTAGCAGTCTGAAAACAGACATAGAGTGAGTTCAAAATCAGCGAATTCGGAAAGTTTAAAGCTTAGTTCAAATTTAAAAAAAAACTCGTGAGTTCTAACGAATCTTATGCAGACAACTGCCTACCCAGAATCCAAACACCTTGTTTTATTATAATTTTGTTGAATTTCTGTAGCGAATCATTAATTATATCTACAATAATTCGCTCTATATTTTATTGTTGTCCAATGTGGGTGTATAGAATGTAAAAAAAAAATATAAAAAGGTTTTGTTGACAGATTAGGGTTCCGTCAAGCTTTTTGGATATCCAATGCCCCGTAGTAGGTTTATAAAAAAAAAAACTCATGAAGATAGAAGGTCATTTACATGAGAAAATAACGTAATAGTAGGTACTCGTTGGTAGGTTAGTAGATCGTTCTTTTAGAGCAGGTTAGTAAATAGGTCAAAACTAATTATATAGTAACTATAGAATTAGTTTTGACCTATTTACTTTAAGTAAGTTGGGTAGATGTTACAAGTAGGTAGGTACTTGTAGTTAGGTAGGTACTCGCCTAATCAATAGGTTCTACGAATAACTACAAGTAGTTTTCAACATGTTGTAGTTTTGATTTGATTTTACATCTTTTTAAGTGGATTAGTACTATTCCATGTAATATTATAAATATAAATATAAATATTCACGGACACTTAACACAACGCCTTCTAGTCCCAAACTAAGCAAAGCTTGTACGATGGAAACTAGATGGCTGATAGAATACATACATACGCATTTTTTTTTTTTGTAAATACATACTTATAATACATAGAAACACCCAGACACAGAACAAACATCTATGTTTACAACACACAAATGTTTGTTCCCGGTGGGAATCGAACCCACGACCCACAGCACGGAAGGCAGAGGTACTACCGACTGAGCCATGACGCCTGTCAAATATATTATCAGCATTGGTTCTGTTTGAAGAAACTCGAGTAACTTTTCTTGATTTCTCATATACGGAACACTGTTTATTTCAAAGAAAAAGCACTTGACCGAATTCAAATCTCCAAGAAATCCACCCACGCGCATTTTTTGCGATCCATATTTTGATTAATGCTCATAGCTTTGCGTTTTATCGTTTTTCGTCCATCCCTTGATGTGGGACGATTTTTTTGCACTGCATTGTATGTCGTTTATTTTTGAGTAGATTATTCGAAAATATAATGTGTACGAAATATTTGCCAGGTTTAAGGCTGGCATGTTTCTGATCTGTTTTCATACTAAATCATAGGTATTCTGCGACTAATTAGTGACATTAACGCCTTTCAGCGCGTTTTTTGTCGTCTAAAGCTTCTTGTTTTCGTATATCTGTAGCCACGTCGCTTGACATTATGCTGGACAGCGAAAGCAGTTCAGAGCTTACGATATGAGGGCAGCTGCTGCTTCCAACTTTAAGTGCAGAAAAATATCTTATTAATGATCTAAAATAAGCGCCTTATACGTGTCGTTATTCTAAGGCGCCTTATTTAAAGAAAACCAAGTCTTCGCACATTCATAACACTTCAAAGATAAAACCATAAATAACGGACACAAGTCAATATAACAATGTATTAAGTATCTTGACGAATGAGTAGCAATACGTTGTCTATTCTATTTTCAAAACTAAAGTAGTTACAGTACATGGTGCCAAATTTTACCAAAATGTGTGAGAAACTAAGCTTTATTGCCTCGGTACTAAGGTTGATAGTAGATGGGTTTTTGGGTGCAATTGTTGAGTTATGAACCATTGCGTATGGTATTGACTGAATAGCAAATAATGCAATCATTTGACATGATCTCTCACAATATTGTAGGGCGAAATGTGCAAATTTTGGCGCCATTCAAGGCACAAGCGGTAGCGTTTTTATTACGTAACATTTTCTAAACTATAATTCTAAAATTATAAGTGTACAAAATTTCCTGTGACCAAAGCAAAAACAAGTTTCATATAAAAACTTGTTTTGTTTTGTTTCTTTAAAATTGGTATTTATTGATATTTTCGTAAATCTCAAAATAATATTCAAAATTGACTTCAAACAATTACATACTTACTCCGTGGTGGTAGGTACTAAATAATTCTGTGGTTATTGGCTTGTACCACAAGCCACAATGCTCGCATTAAATCGACACTGGCAATGATAAGTGGGGGGTCCAACAGAACCCGGGAACAAAAACGTGTCAATGATTCGAACAATGTCTCGTTGCTTTGTGGCTGGCAAAGATAAATTACTATTGCTATTCCTATAATGTACGATAATTTGTTAGGATTAGTCCTGGAAAGGAATTGTATGGATACGACTTTTTTTATGAGACTTTTTTTTTATAAAGCAAGCTCGTATGTGTCCCGGGCGCACAGATCTATAAATGCCACTAACAGTCATCCATCCAAATAGTGACCGCGCAGAACGTCACTTAACTTAGATTATCGGTTCACTTTTTTTTATGTAAGTAAATAGGCCTGATGGTAAGCGGTTACCGTCGTCTAGAAACACCGACTACACTGGGAGCACTAAAGCACATTTTTTTAAATTAGAGAGTTAGTTGTTAGTTGTCTGTGAGATTTAAGTAAACTATTTCTAATTTAAATGCTTTATTATAAAAGTATTTAGGTAATTAAGTTTTAAATCTGAAATAATATTCAATGGTTGAGATTTATGCCACGTTTTTTAATATTTTTTTGTAGTAAAAAGAAGTAAGCCAACATTTTATTCAAGGCGGATTATTACTGCTTATATACCTAGATACTGTACAGCAGAAAGCTTTCAGTATTATTTACCTACCTATAGTATTCAACACAATATTTGTACTAACCTAATAACAGCTTCTCTATAAAATAATTCATGAAATATATTTTCATATTTAGTTCGGTCTACCCCAGTGTTTCAGTAAAGTATCGAGTAAGTACATTTCATCCGTACTCATCATCATCCACAGTCCAACTTCACCCATTAAGGTTCTTATCCACACTAACATTGACATTGAAAAACTTACTACCACTTCTGTCGGCTAGTTTACCGTCACCGCCTACCAAATATACCCCATTGTATCACACACATTGTTGTGAAGCATCTGTTAGTCTGTTTACTGTGGCCAGGTGACGATGTTTATCTATTATTTTATTGCTCTATGATTTATTTGTGGTTTACGGTCGAGTGGAGCGGGCAGAGCTATGCGGTAAAGATTTGGTACTACAAGTTCCAAAATAGAGCTTTTAAAAAGAACATCCTGCATATTTTTGTTTGTCAATTGAGTGGGAAAAAAGACATTTTCGATAGACTTAAAGGTCATTATAACTATATAGTAAGAGTTAATGAAGTTTTGAAGATGTTACTACCAACTATCTCAGGTGTGCTAATTATATAATAAATCGTAAATCATCACAAAAATATTCTCAGTAATAGGGGTGTTTATGACTGAATCGGTTTTAGGACTACTGTGTGTTAATTAAATATTTTTTACTTTACGAGTCATGTTTTGGTTTGAATTTACAACCAATAAACAGTAATATGTCAAGCGTTTAAAAACAATTATATCAAGAAAATTCATTGGCGTAATCCCTAATTTAATTTAAAAGCTCTTTAATATCATATAAAATACCGAAAACATCCTAAATATACAATTTAAGCGCATTAAAAAATCACGCTGCTCAACAGAATATAAATTTCGCGAGATTGGTTCGCTCGTAAATTCGGCTATTAGGGCTCGGTCTCTGGGACCTCTGATTGTAGACATTACGTGCGCTTGGCGCGGAGTAGCCCGTCTTTATACTCTCATTATTTTTGTGATCTGTAATTCATAATACCGATCGGCGACGTAGTACATTGGATTTGCAGTTGTTCAACTCAATAGAACTGTGATGATTTTGCACGCATTGTTAGAGGCGGATGTCGATAACATAAATTTTCTTTTTGATATTTTTACAGCACCAAACTATAAATAGAAATTCAGTCTTTATCAAAAAATCATCAATATATATAAAACTCTTTTGAAGCTGATAGAGAATCAACGCACAGCCTAAACTATAAGTCCTAGAGGTATGAAATTTGGAGGGTAGTATCCTTATATAGTGTAGGGGTGCACTAAGAAAGGAATTTTGAAAAGTCACACTCTACAGGGTCTAAAACGCGAGCAACGCCGCGGGCGACGGCTAGTCTGGTATAAAATCTAGAGATGAGGTTTTAGCTTCAGAAACAGTATATTTTAGCTAAGTAATTAATGTTATGTACGCTTTACGTAAAGAACACCATCTCTGTTGGGTTGGAATTGCCTCACCTCGTTCTTGCTATTACCCGATTAGTAAAACTAAAATACTTTGTAACTTTTATCTAGCTCGATCTTAATTATGTATTGTATAATGTGTATTACCTATAACATCAAGCCCTTATTACACGTTTTATTTTCCTGTTCAAGATGAATCATATAAATAATAAATAAATATTCACGGACACTTAACACAACGCCTTCTAGTCCCAAACTAATCAAAGCTTGTACGATGGAAACTAGATGGCTGATAGAATACACACATATATTTTTTTTTTGTAAATACATACTTATAATACATAGAAACACCCAGACACAGAACAAACATCTATGTTTACAACACACAAATGTTTGTTCTCGGTGGGGATCGAACCCACGAGCCACAGCACGGAAGGCAGAGCTACTACCGACTGAGCCATGACGCCTGTCCATAATCAATTAAATACAAACGTTGCTATACTGTTAAAAACTATACTATGCCACATCTTTCTGATCTGTAATTTATAACACCAAGTTGATGTACGGAAGGTTCGTTCGATCGACCTAGTTGTCTAAATGACGGTTTTTTTAATTTACTCGTAATTTCGTGTGAATTACACGATGTGGTTTCTGATTTCGATGCTAACCACCAAAATTTTTACTCTGTGGATAACCGTAACGGGACTAACGGCTGGACAAAGTCAAAATCAAAAATCTTTTATTTAGTGAAATCACAAGGATTGTTTAGAATCGTCATAATTAGGTGCCAGTTTCTCGATTCTAGAAGAACGGGCAAAAAACTGGGCTTCAAAATGAATTCAAAATTACCTAACAAAAAGTTACGATGGACCACTATTTTATAAAATGTACTGTTGGAATGGAAAATGCGAGGTGCTTAAAAATAGTCTGGCCTGACCCCATACTGGTCTGTCCCCGATGTAGATTACCAAATAGTATATGTATGCGCTTATGGCCGGGCTTTTTTGTATAACTATCGATTGTTTTTTACGCCAAACTCGAGAGTCGATTCGAAGCCTTAGTATCTAAGTAGTAGTCACAGTCACTTGATAAAGGTACCGACAAGAGTTTTCGACAAGAAAAATAGCCATTCAAAAAGTAAACACACCAAACAATCTGGAATAACTAGAAAACGAGCATTTTATTATAGGAACGACTATAAAATCGATTTGAATACTAAAAAACATTCAACTAATCGAGTTCAATAGTACGGAACGTTTATTAAAGTGTTAGTTACTAAATCGTGTTAATTTTATGCTAAATTGGATCAATTTGCTTGTAAATTCGGCCAATTTGGACCATTATGGGCCGTAATGTGCCAGTGTATGGCCAATAATGGACCATGTAGTCGTTACTTCGATCGAGATTCCAATTTATTGCAAATCATTATTGTGATGTTTATGGAGTGAGAAAGTGTTCTAATATTTAAAGCTAATTTGTATGCAAACTGAAAGTTATATTGAACGTAAACTAATAACAAAGTGGATTATTAGATTCAATCTAAATTGGACACAAACGTAACTACACCGAATACAAGTTGTAAGAAGACTTCTTCTTAGTAAGTAGGTATAATCCATAGTATTTTTTATTTTATTTTAATCTTGTTATTATATAAAATATTTTCTTATCAAATAGTACACCCTAGCCAACCTTCCCATTTATACGCTCCATTCCATCCAAAGTTTGTCTGGAAGAAATCGCTCCCTAGCGATAAGACCGCCCATTGTACGTAATGTAATGTAATATTATCTGTCTCGCATATTAGTTTGTAAGGTGTACCTACGTACAATAAAGTATTTTCATTCATTCATTCATTCATTCTTCTGAAAAAAAAAAACTTTCGACGCCAGAAGTTTTAGGAAGTGGTCTTATCACATCCGGTTCAAGTTATTTTAGCCAATTTGACAGTCGTTGAATTAAATAGTGTTAAAGAAAGAAAAAGAAAGAAAATACATTTATTTATGACACACAAACAATACAATAAATTTGTTAGTACAATATATACTTGGTTCAAACTTACAT
The DNA here is from genome assembly GCA_918843925.1 of Eulithis prunata. Lineage (NCBI taxonomy): Eukaryota > Metazoa > Arthropoda > Insecta > Lepidoptera > Geometridae > Eulithis > Eulithis prunata. Next base: position 734,449 of record OU974019.1, on the reverse strand, counting down.
GTTCCATGTCCAAAGCCAAAAAGGACCTAGATATTATTTTTAGAGAAAGTGACATTGATTTTGAAAAACAAATGTTTGGCAGTAATTTTACGTAAAAATATAGTAACGTTTGAATGTCAGTACACTAATTAAGCTTACTAAAAAGCTTACATAACAGTAAATGTGGTAAACACTTACAATAACTTACAAAACGGTTATAAACAATTTCACGGATAATTATTTTTATTTCAAAAGGCGAACTCTCTCTTGACATTATGATAATCGGATGCCATCTTCATTACTCGATTGTGTAAGTATCGATCATTAATTTAAACAGGTATTCGATTCGATCCATATCGATAAGTATTATATTTTATATCTGTAATCGATATTTTGTATTCGGGTTACGATATCGAAATATTTTTATTAAGTTCCAGTCTTATATAAAAGCGACACGGAGACTAAAGATTAATATTATCTAATCGGTTAGGAAGGCAAGAGCATGCAGGTTCGATTCCTACTGCTGGATTTTTGCCATGATCTGCTTGTTCCAGGTATTTGTGCTTTGTGGTATTAATATAGTCTGTAGTATCAATACGCCTTTGCGTTTTTGCAACCAACGAATTATGAAATCTCATTTTGGAATCCAGTCTTATGTGTGTACCTAACTGTTGGGACATCGGTAAGTTTTTTTTTTTTAGCGCAATATATTGTCGTTTATTCACAAAAATCGTCTGACGTAGTTGACATAGCGTCGCATGGTCGCTAGTAGTCGCTTTGTTGGACGCGTCTCCTTAAGACGGTGTATGCAACTCGTAATATCATTGATCGGTGGAATCCTGATAGCGGAGATAAATCGTATGTGTCATATAAAATCGAGATTTTTGGGCTGGTTAAGCATTGGCTTCCAAAGTAGCGGTTGTATTATGACGCCTTGTAACTGCGACTTTATCAGTCCCTTTAAAATGTCCGCTTTTCGTTTGTCTATGGTTTGATTCATATCAAACCATAGACAAACGAAAAGCGGCCACATTGTCATCAATGTGGCCAAAGTTTAAAATATTGCTTAGTTAGAGTACTTACCATTTAAGATCTACAGTTTGTTACAATATCAAATATTTTCACACATCTTTATAGTGAAATTCAATCACACGTCCAATAATCATCACTTTCTAATTCAAGAGCAAAAAAACCCACCTTCTATAAACTCGATCACTTCATCATTCGGTATTAGCATAAATAAATCATCTTCGCTCGGAATCGATCAAACGAATCAATCGGTCGGACTATATCGATCAATCTCTAAACCGGCGCGAATCGCTAGACAATCGTTGCGTGTTATGAGTTATGTTGTGGGTTGTGGCTGGAGGTTTTTGCTACTGGACTAACCTATTAACTAGAAAAAACCTAAAAGACTACTGACTCTGGCAGTTTTTATCAGTTAGAACTTGTGTGCCTATGCCTACCACAGAATGGTTTTTACCGACGTTTGAGACGAAAAGGAGTAGAATCCGCGTGGGATAAAAGCAGAGAAATGATATGAAGGAGTGGAATGGAGATCCACTAAGGTTATGAGTTATGACTGAGAGTAGAAGAGAGTTAGAGTAACTCTTATTATTCTAATTCTACTTAACGTGAGAAGAGATAGAAGATAAAAAGATAATGACTAAGAAAAAAATGATATTGTCCTCCTTGGCGTAACCAATAACGGCGAAAAAGAAAAAAAAGTCTTTACTAACCTACAAATTCTAGGTACTCAAAATACCTAATCTAAAGCAGTATCAGAGACTAATACTTCCATTGCCTTGAAGTGACAAGTCAGTCATTCCACTGTCATTCTTTCCAGTCCCCAAATCTTCTTGTCTCGAGGTAGTATGTCTAATGTTCTAATCATATAGTCTACTTCATGTAACGTCAAAGGCAAGCAATGCTCTCGAATACTCTCGATTATAATCGAATGATTAATTTTGGGTAATAAAATCGATTTGTATTTTGACCTTTACGATATTGGCAACATCTTTAAGCTTTATGCATTTTTTGTCCAGATGTAAGCGCAAAATTATATTTTTTTGTCAAGTACGTAGGTAGGTAGCTACTTTATTTTAAATAAAAAAATAGTTTTTTTATATTTGGCGCGTTCGCACTTTTTTTTAGAGAAAAACTTGTCCATAATGATAATACTTTAATTCCTACTTTTTGTTTTTCTTTGCACCCTGTATTGATCCAGCATCATCATCATCACACGTGCGTATGAAGTTGTCAAAGTTCCGTCAACAATGGCGGAGGTTGCCCAACTGTAGGCTTCAATAAAAATCAGTACAATCCATTGTCTAGTTGCGCCCACGCCGGCTCCAGATAAATTATTAATAGAGAATTTGTAATGAGGTGTGGAATTGAAGATAAGATGCCGCAGAAAGGCCAAAGCAATAGGTACCTATTTTATTTTTTATGATTTTTTTAGGTTTAAGACTTTTATTTCCTCAAAAGAGTATATTAGTATATTAAAGTAAGAGTATATTAAAAGTCCTTTTTCTATTTTATTTTAAGTGCTTAAAAAATGGGTAAATTTGATGTGTGAAACATAATGGCTTATAGGGTTCAAAAGTACCAAAGTCAAATCAAATATTTTTACACTAGAATCATTTAGGGTTTTACTAATGCTCAGGATTCGAGAACATAATTTTTTCAACTCTATATCTTGCACTAAAAAAACGTACTTTTTAACCACAGGTGCAACAATTTACCTTTTTGTAAGTTACTATTTATTTACAAAAACATGCATAAAATTTACGTTTTTAACCCCTTTGAAAGACTAAACCAGTACTTAACTAAATTTTATCTTAGTGGTCTTATCCGTGCTAATTTACTGTAGCATTTTTTTTCGACAATTTTTTTTTTCATCTGTCCATGTTTTCTCTTCACATATAAATCTTTGACAGTTAAATGAATTCGGTAAGTCGTAGTTAGTCATAGCCTGACAATAGTGGTACTACAATAGTATCGTTAGCTATCGGTGTACATTTACATAATTCGACAAGCAACAAGCTATAATCCATATAATAATATTATAGACATGGTCTAGTTATTTACCTTTTAGTCTAGAACAGTTTTAGTTACACTTCGACTTTCACTTAGATAAATAAGCGTATATATCAGTTCATATGCAAACTAGTGCAATAATGTTATTATTGTTAGGCTTGGTTAACGGTAAAAAAGAAAAAGTTCTACATACTGTTTTTTAACAGCTTAGAGGGTTTTCGTTCAAATCTATTTTTATTACATACTAGCTTAAATTTTCTGGCTTTTTTACTAGGTATATTTTAATATTCATTCACTTTTAACTATTATTATGTTTCTACCAGCGAAGATTGTGTCGTTATTCATTATTGTAATAAAACTACCAATTTTAAACTACTTGTTGACAAAATTCTTAATTTACGATGCATGTTGCACTTCAGATTTCTATCTCCCATAAGTCGCCATAAATTTAGCTTTTTCTACCTTCATACAAAAATGTACCTTTATTTATGGACTTATACTCTGTTTGCTACAAATCATAGCTTTTGTGTAGAATTATTTCTTATTTTGTATTGGAAATCGACGGTGTGTTAAGATTTACTCGTGACAAACTAAATGTTTTGTTGAAGCTATATTGGTTCAAACCTTGGGAGGGGTTCAAAGTTGTTTTAAACCCATTTAGCATTATTATCTTGCGAATATTCTTTATTAGTACTCACAAATCACATAATATAATAACATAATATATTTTAATATAATATTTACACTGAGTACCTAACAATTAAAAATCTTTGTTTCTAACTTTTTTTAAAGTAACTTAAACTAAAGCAGAGATTATTAAATAACAGTAACAATTAAAAAAAATAATAACCTTTTCTGATTTCTTTTTATGCAAAAAAAAAACTTATGTCAAATATTTCATCGCGGTACCTTTGACTACATATAAAGGCAATTGACGCTTAGATAAAAGGAACATCACAGACAGGAGACTTAATAAAATGTCAAAATATTTTCACCCCTCACCATTATGGGGTAACTAGGGTAGCAACCGTTTTGTAGTTCATTTTCGGTTTAATTTTATTTATGAGCCGTGATGTTCCTATTTCAAACTAAAACACTTCTAAACGTCAAACGCTTTTTCTAACAGTTCTTAGTAAACCAAACTCTAATAGCCTTTAAATAGAGTTTATTTAGATCGAGTTTTGTATTGAATGTATTTGAATTGCCTAATAAATTTAAGTTTTACAAAAGTGTAACAATCGTTCGATTTAAGAGTCGTATATTATTGCGGGGCTCGACAAATCTATTGACAATTGGTTCAGGGCATTAAATAAGAGTTTAATAGACACACTGACTTTTACTACCTGACTATGACTACCCTACATACTTGTGTTCGTTTAAATCATAGCTACTTATAAGCTTTTGAATTTGGAATTGAATTTCACCTTGATACGTTCTGTTACTTTTTCTTTTCATTAAGTATTTTTTAGAATCAGAATCGAAACTCATATTTATAGAGAATTAGGTCACAATACGGAAATAATTATATAAATTAAATTAAAATATGTAGGTATGTAAGTTTTAGTAAGTTTGTAAACATTTTATGACAGTGTTACTAGTACAACAAAATCAGTGTTTAAATTCATGTTTATTTGCACCAAGCTTCTGGTACACAAACACGTGTTAAAGATCTTAGTCACCAATATTAGGTAAATCTTACGCTGCTGAAGTAATTCATAGGTAAGTACTTACCCCAAGGTTAGGAGTTGACTGATATTGAAATATGCTGCAGGAATGGATTTTGCTAGCTCTTTGCTAGATTTTGCTCTTGCTTTTAGTTTACCTTAATATCCTACTAATATATAATATTAAACGCGAAAGTTGGTAAGGATGTATGTATGTATGTTTGGTACTCTTTCACGCAAAAACTATTGATCCGATTTGGCTGAAACTTGGAATATACATTATAATAGTGTCCGCAACCTAGATTAACACATATGCTACTTTTTATCCCGGAAAATCAACGGGATTCAATGGAACGCGAACGAAGTCGCGGGCGAAAGCTAGTCAGTTAGGTATAAATCAGAAACAGATTTTGACCATGTTTTGAAGACTACATTTGTCACACCAAGGGAATCAAGCAATTTAAAAAAACCATCTGTCATCTTTAACAGATGTCAAAATGTGACATAAACTTGAGAACGCTGTAAAAAATCGAGGCGTAACAAGCGCAAGAAAGCGCATGCGCAAGCGCATGCTAACGAAGCAGCATTGTTGCTCAATGGATCTTAGCGGAATCGAACCTACTATAGGTATTTTGGGTTGGTAAGGTAGAAGTGGTAGCGAGGTATTGAAATCTATCTTTGTGATTGTACCTACTTATTTCTTGTGATTAATAATAAGCAAATGAGGTGTATTAGTTTCCATCGTACAAGCTTTGCTTAGTTCGGGGCTAGAAGGCGTTGTGTTAAGTGTCCGTGAATATTTATTTTATTTATTTATTTACCAATAAATTGATTATCTCAGTATCTGACAACCTTGGAACAATTACACCGTGTTACGTCTCTTTCGATCAAAGAATCTGCTTGTCAATGCAAAATACAAAACACGGATAAAGTTTCTGTAAAATTAACTTATCCACGAAACCGTCATCGAATTTGCAACTTTTTTTTTACAAAAATCGCTGTCCCTCTCATATTTCACCACAGTGCAACAAATCCGAGCAAAATCGAAGTGCTACCAACAATGCGCTCCTCAATACAACGACAATGGCTGCCTGCAGAGACGCACGATTTATGACTCACTGTTCTTGCCGCACTGTGCACTGAATGCACTCTGTGACTAAACTATTGAAAAACGGTTTATGTATAGAGTGTTTCAGTTTTACTGTCACAAAAACGGAGTATAACTTTGTACATGACAGGCGTGATAGCTCTGCAGTCGGTAGTAAGTCTGCCTTCCGTGCTGAGGGTCGTGGGTTCGATCCCCACCAAGAAAACTTATGTGCGGCAAACACAGGTGTTTCTTCTGTGTCTGGGTGTTACTATGTATCATAAAGTATGTATTTACAAAAAAAAACTTTAGTTTGGGAGTAGAGAGCGTTGCGTTATATGTCCAAGAATATTTATTTTAGTAAGGTTTATTACCTAGACCTATTACCTAGATATTACAGTGTTAAGTATCTGCCTAGGTAGTGTATACTCTACTTAGGATAAAACCTATTTAGTACGTTTTAAGTTGTCTGAGTGGTGATGCTCATTTAGCGAATACTCTTATCTAAGAAATAAGGTTCATGTTTTTTTTCTCTTATTGCATTTTTCTTCATAACAATAGCCACAAAAGGCGCCATAGGTTTTGAAGACGAGCTATTTTAGCCTATTTATCAATAAATCACTATGACATCGTTCCACCAGGTACAAATAGTTTTAATTTGATTTTTGGTAATTAAATCATCAATATATATAAAACTCTTTTGAAGCTGGCAGATAATCAACGCACAGCCTAAACTATAAGTCTTCGAGGTATGAAATTTGGAGGGTAGTATCCTTATATAGTGTAAGGGTGCACTAAGAAAGGAATTTTGAAAAGTCCATTCTAAAGGGAACGCGAGCAACGCCGCGGGCGACGGCTAGTAAATAAATATTCTTAGACATATAAAACAACGATCTCTAGTCCCAAACTAAATAAAGCTTGTATTATGGGAACTAGAAGATTTTTTATGCTCTTCTTATAATGTACCTACTTCTGTCTAAAATCTGTTATCTCATTTGTAAATCATCCTGTATCTAACCCATGACCTACCCCACGGTCCAAACGACCGCGAATGTTTCCACAATATAAGATAATTGTGCGATATTTATCTCGTAGGGCAGATGTAAGCAAAGCCATGCTTAGTAACTAATGTTTTATTTTATCTTTGATCTTTTTGCCAGAAGGTCAAACGTCTGTATAGTTTTTGGAACATGAAAAAAAAACAACTTTTAAAAGAATATAATATACCTAAACGATAAAAAACACCAACGTATCTGAAAAAAAATATTAACCCTAAAACAGTGTGCGTTGGTCTCAAAGTCCCCTTTAAATATTTCCCTTACATTTTGACACTTGTATTGATTATGAACACAATCTCTCGGTATCTCAATGAATTATTGAATCACATTAAGTCTTATTAGCACACGACTGGTTCGGAACAAACACAAAAACTTGAACAATGGCCGCAGAAACAAAGACAGAAAGAAATCGTTTAATCCAATTACAATGATATACATAGAAGCAGGTGTTGGCTTACTGTGGATAAGACCTATAACATACACAATATAGATCTCTACAGCTTTATTTTTTATTTTTTATACAATATATGCAACCACAATCACACCTGAAGTTAAGCAATGACGTGGTCGACGATGTAGCACGGTTACCTAGAAGATACCTATTCACTCTACTCTTGAAAACTTCCAAATTATAGTCATTCGGGAACACAGACGCCGGCAACGAGCAAGCTCTCTTACGTTAAATAGGTATTGATATATTCATAAAGTGCTAAATGTTAAACAAATACGTAGTTGATAGAATATTCGTTTTTTGTTGTGAAGCTAAGTGATATCTACTTTAAACATATTATAATATTCATAGGTGTGTTTATAGTAGGCAATACCAATAGAGCTGTTTTCATCAGATAATATACTAGCAAGCATTTGCCCGAAGTAAATGAGACTTGGCTGTCATTCTATGAAGGTTTTAAGCATTTATAGTTTCACCTGATTAATGTTCTATTTATAGGATCGTTTTAAAATTCAATTATTGTTTGATTGACTGCTGGTGAGAAGTAAATAATGCTCGGTGGAGAGTTTGAATCCAAGCAAAACAGATTTTATTCACAATTTTCACTATGTCACAAATGTTTTCTTGTCCAATTTTGAGTTTTATTTTAGCATTGGATGCCTCGATTCAGACGGATGTTGATTCAAATCGTTTTGACTTTACTTTTTCAAGATTTAAAGCTTTTTGTGCTGTGGGTCGTGGGTTGGATCCCCACTGAGAACAAACATTTGTGTGTGGCAAACATAGATGTTTGTTCTATGTCTCGGTGTTACAATACTTAAGTATGTATTATAAAAAAAATTATAAGTATTCTATCAGCAATTTAGTTCCAATAGTACAAGCTTTGCTTAGGTTGGGACTAGATGGCGTTGTATGTAGTATCCATGAATATTTATTACTAGCCGTCTCCCGCGGCGTTGCTCGTGTTAGAGTGTGACTTTTCAAAATTCCTTTCTTAGTGCACCCCTACACTACATAAGGATACTACCCTCCAAATTTCAAACCTCTAGGACTTATAGTTTAGGCTGTGTGTTGATTCTCTGTCAGCTTCAAAAGAGTTTTATATATATTGATTTATTATTTATTATTAAAGCATATCCACACTAATATAACCGTTGTACGTCCAAGTAAGATACACGGCCAGTGCGTCGGCCGCAAATGGGTGGTCCGTGTTACCGTTTCATCATCACGACACGAGCGATAGGCGCAGACTAATATCGCCCTCGGCGTGAGATATTGATACCGGAGTGGTTTATTTGTGAGTAAATACGATTAATATTACTTAAGATACGGGGTTATTGGCACGTTTTTATCTGTTTGACTGTTTAGATTAGCTTGGAGCTTTTCGTATTGCGTTTAGTTCTAGCTTGTAGCTGATTTACGCTTCCTTATGGCCGATTTACACACTCAATATTAGGAAGTTAAGTGGTGACGAGTTTACACTGCGCGGTAAGCTCGTAAGGCATTGAAATCTTTCATTCTGGAAATCTACCAACTCTTACATAAAATGTATAGAAGTGTTCTATCAGTAATATAGTTTCCATAGTACAAGATCTGCTTAGTTTGTAACTATAGGGCGATGTGTGAAATGTCCAAGGATATTTTATTTATTTATATAGAGGTATACATTCCTTTAAAGATTTTTAAAAATAATGATTTTATTGTATTTATAAGTTTAATGGTCGAATACTCAAACGCCATTCAAACGCCAGTCAATTTAAGTCACGCTTAAATTATTGCCATCTCTTACAATAAATGAGTAATGTCAAACAGAGGCAGAGTAATTTTAAGTGGTGCTCAAATTTGAATGACGTTTGAGTATTTCAGCCTAAGTGTGTAAATGCTGCTTCAGTTATAGTTACACGACGTGGCAATTTCAACTCGTTGACAATTTAACCCTATATGCTAAAGAAAATGTTACCAAAGTTGCACAATAAAGTATAACATTGTAACGACGTCACGAAAAATCACAAAAATCATTATTAAAATCATCTTCTAAAAGTCGAGTACCTATTTCATAGTTTACAACCTTGACAAGCGTTGATGTAAAAAGTAAGTTCTTTAATTAGTAAATAAAATACCACAGGCAGCAAAAAATGATACGGTCAATAATAAAGGTTATTTTTTTGACTAGTTTTTTCATATTTTGTCAGTAAATGTGGCTTAATAAACCAAAATAATTCCTAAGTAAGCAATTGAAGGCATTTTTTGCTGAAGACCTCAAAGAACGTGTTAAGTTATTGTGTTTTTTGTTGGCTATAAGATCCGGTATTGCAGAGCGTTTTGGTCAATTAGTTTTATATGTGTCTGACTTACTGACGGGTCACAATCGTACCTATTTAACTTGAATGTTCGGTTGTGTAAAACTAGTTTTATCCCGCAGTTTTTCTTACGTGGTATTTGACTAAAAAGTGCCCTACTCTGATATTTTAGGTCACACAACACAATGCTAATTAACTTACAAGTTACAAAACCGAGGCGTAATTGAACTTGAGTCATTGCACTCTAGGGTTAAAATTACCTATAGATTTTTTTAGTGCATTTTAAACCACAAATAAGTTCGAGTATTTTATTATACTAGCTTCCGCCAGCGACTTCGTTCGCGTCTCATTGGATCCCGTTAATTTTCCGCGATAAAAAGTATTCTATGTTACTTCTAATACCTTCAAGAATATGTGTACAAAGTTTCATGATGATCGGTTTAGTAGTTTTTGCGTGAAAGCGTAACAAACAAACTTACATTTACATTTATAATATTAAGTATGATAGTAGGATCTAAGCTAAACTCTTTGGTCGCTAGGTATTGATTTTGTCAGTCAATCAGTCACGAAAAAATTTTTTATTTAAATAATTATTTTTATTTATTATAATAATTATTTTTAACTGATTGTATAACCTCGTCCTGACGGAAGTGTTTACACTTCATTAGTTTTTTAATAATCATAATTTCATTTAGTTTAAATATTAGTTTTCAATAACTAACGTAGGTACCTAATTATAAAATTCTTAACACTTTCCGTCCCTTCCTGATTCCATTCATCATCATGTTTACAAAAAAGTCGATATCAGCGATGTGGTTCCAATAGTACAAGCTTTGTTTAGTTTGGGACTAGAGGGCGTTGTGTAAAATATCTACGAATATTTATTTATTATATTTAGTATAAGCTGTTTCATGTGTATATTGTGAATACATAAATAATATTAGTTGTAATTTTTTTTTTCATAAATGTTCTTGGTTAGTATAAGTTATTAAAACACCTGTAGGTATAATATAATATAGCCTGCATAGAACACAATCAAAATGTTTCCCACCACGATACCGGTACAGTTTCATATAATCTATATAATTAGAAGTTGAAAGGTCATCGGAAATAACTCTTGGGCAAGCTTTTAGAGCATGTCAACGCATCGCGAGGTTTATACGACGCTGTTGTAACACCAATTTCTAGCAAAAGGCGTGGTTAGAGTGTTAGCGATACGCAAGAGAGGAAGCGTTTTAATTGTATCGTGTAGGATAATAAATATTTGTCTTTCCTGATGATAAAGCCGACTCGGCTGAGAGGATGAAATAACCCCTAGAGATTTCACGCTGTGATGTCATCGTGATGGTACTACGCAATTGCATTTCAGCGGAGTCGCACGGTGTATAGGCGCTGACAAGCCTATTCTAATTCAAAACTATGTACCAGGCACTAAAGCGTCCCACTCATAGGAGCATGAGTAAAAAGTGGATCATGACATTTGAACGAGCGGTCTAAAAATTATTGATTAATTGACAGAAACCCATAACCATCAGCTTTGCCGTACGTTTCGACTGCAAAACATGTACAACTCTTTGAAGATATCAACTTGCGTTTCCATCGCCAAACCTTGTGCATGTTTGACATTTTGAATTTTGTACAGATGGTTTTAAGGATTTTCTTGCTTGTAAAAACAAATTATTTGTAAGGATTGTGTTGTGAAGGTTTTATTGCGAATGTTTTAGTCGAAACACGCAGTTATGCCAACCCATTTTTCATAAAAAAGTTTGACGAGGTAGTAGAATTCGCTCCAATTCGCTTCTCGCTCTGTCTATGGCCACACCACTATGTGGGCGTTTGACCGATTTACTCCATTGACTTACACTAATGCACGGTATCTTTACTGGTCTATTTATACCATTTTATGTGCGCTTTGGTCGACCCGGGCCAAATGTCACTCATCAAAAAGATATGAAAAAATAAATATTTGAAGGATATAATCAAAATCTAAAACTATACAAAAATGGTAAGTATCTTATTATCTATTCCAACTGAACCACTTTTTTTTAAGAATACTGTTTGATTTTTAAGACAGTAGATGGCGTGCTAATAAATAATGCAATTGTTAAAATTTTCCATCAATGATAAAATGAGGTCGGACTAAAAATCTTAGAGACCCTAGAAACAAGAGACGGATATCATACTTTTCAAAATAATAATAATTCACAAAAAAAGGTTCAGTTAAAAATTATCTTCCTAGAGCACTTAAAAGTATATTTTCATTATAATAACCAAATAAAAATAACATAAACAATAAAGCAATTTTAAAGTTGCAATACATATAACTGTTAATTAATAAAATAAATGGCAATTTAGTATGTAAATCATTATAATCGTGTTTCTAATTAATATCTCGATCGAGATTGTTATCTGAGGCTAAGTCGGTCACGAGTTTGACCTAGGAAGTGCAGGTGAACTCGTCCTAATAACTCACAAATATTTGGAGTCTCAACTTGTAGTCTGAGTTTTATTTTGTTGATTATCGAAAAGTGAGAATCAAGAAACTCAGTTTTTTAAAGAGAAAATTGGTTTGTAAAAGTATCGGAAATGGGTGATTTGTTTTTGGTTCCAAATTCAATTTTTTTCAGTATTTCTTCCGCTAGAGGCGCTTATCAAGTTTTCGCATACAAAATATATCTCGTAAACTGCTTTTCGATAGTAATGTAGAAGTTTTGTCAGAGAGAAAAACTTTTCTAACTAATATTATACTAACTATAACTTAAATAATATTACAAATATTGTTGTATAATTAACATATAGACAAGCTTCAAACTGATTTAAAGTTCATGCTTACATCAAAAAGGTAAATAATAACTTAAGCGTTTACTCAATGGCAAATTCTTTAATAATATTTTGTTTTTTCTTGTTTTTTTCATTAGTATGCTTTTTTTAATGAAAATTTCTCCTTAAAATTCTAATTTGTAATTTCTTGTAGTCTATTTATCTGTGGAAACTTTTAATTGGCCTTCAGTGTACTGTATTATGTCTATCTTCCTACTGTATAAATACCTAGCTGTTAGTTTTCCAAAAATGATTAAAATAAAATAAATAAGTTATTTGTCATTAGATACTTTAAAACCATGAATATCAGTGAAATCAGGAACAATCCAGTACATTACCTTCCAAATTCCAAACTTCAATCGTAGTTAAATAGTCTTGAATACGTGTAATACAAATAAGAGGTCAAATCGCAGGTCAAGCGGAATTTTCTCAAAGTTCTATAATGTTCAAGCAGTGTCAATCAAGCGAATGATTAATATACTAAAAATCCTAAAAAAAAATACACAAATTTGAACTTTACAGCCATAATAATACAGTTGGTTATAGGACTTATAGGTGGAGAAAAATGTCTTGATCATTGAGACGGCTCATTAAGTTTATTTAAGTTATTGGTGTTTGATACGCGATAGCTTATTTATATTTGATTGTGCAAGTGTAGACGATGACCGATTGAGAATTTTGAGTCTAGGAAATCTAACGAGTGGTTTTGTCATCATCATTACTATGTTGTTCTAATAAGCGTTTGCGTCAATGTCAATGTGGCGCAAAGGGTAGCTCGCACGAGCGCTATGCCCTAAAAAAATTAAATAAAAATTGACGACAATGAGACGATTCTAAATGATAATTATCGTGATTTTACTAAATAAAAGATATTTGACTTGACTTAATGTTATTTATTAAAAAAACTACCTTTAGTTGAAAAAAAAAAAACAAAATTCTTAATAGACCTCAATCCAGTTTATTTTAGTGTAAGAATTTTGACAAAAATTGGTAAGTCATCGTAAACACAGTCCTACTATGTTAGTTACTTAAAATATAGTACCTTCTACAGTTAGATAATGAAGTAAATTATAGGAAGTGCACTAAATTATACATTATCTCATTTAAATCAACCTTGGTTTTTATAATAGCAAATTAAAGTTATTTATTATAAGACTTTATAACTGTTAGGTACCTACCTCACTTACAATAACTATTATCTACATCTCTTAAGTACTAAGAGAGTGAAAAATATAACTAATATACATTTGCTTATCATAATAAAATTTAAATTAGTCAATGTCGTCTCGAATATAAACAATTAAAACTTTAGTAGTAAAAACGAGTAGTCATCAGTACAAAACCTAAACTCATCATGGGCTGTTAGTGTAAAATTCCTATTAGCCCCGAGTCTGTGCATTTGTTTTGACTTTCGACTCGAGTATAGCACACGCAAACGCATTCGCAAAGCGAGACATTTTATTGGGAATTGCACAATTCCCAAATCTCCCGCTAGAGGCGCTTATCCGGTTTTCATACAAAATTTCTCGCTTTGCGAATGCGTTTGCGTGTGCTACACTCGAGTAAAAAGTCAAAACAAATCACACATTCGAGGCTCAGGGTTCGATAATGGGCGCTTTTACATTACCATTGACAAAATATACATATACATATATAAAAATACGTGAGAACCTCTAATTGGCTCTCCAAAGTTTAGCCATTGCCTATTCAAATTGTCAAAGCTGTTGGTTCTCCAAAATATAAATAAATTAATAAATAAAATACCACAAAGTCGACAATATTGTCTACCACATTTAGTACAAAACGCACTGCCTTGTTTGTCAGCCAGTGTGCAAGCCCACAGATATTTTAAACATCGTTCATAAGTAAGGCCTTAAATATTTAGATTTGTTTCCTATAAACTTTCGACAAAATTGGCTATTCTAAGGCTTTACAGCTGTGCTTTACTGCCTCAATAAAAACACAATTGGTCTGCAACCAAATCGTGAACAAAAAGATCTCCCTGACATTTTGCAATAAAGAAGGTGCTAATGTACTATTTGATACAAAAAAGTGTAGCAATACACACCTTTATAAAAATGAAATCAACATTTCGAACAGATAAAAAATATAATTACCTATTATTTTTTTTAACAAGAAATTTGTAGGGTGCCTTCATTCTATCCGTTGTACCTTAACGGATATAATGAGGGCACCCTCCAAATTTCATACCTCTAGGTCTTATAGAGACTGTGCGTTGATTGGTAGTCAGCTTCAAAAGAATTTTATATATCTAATTTAGATTAGAAAAACAACGCTGAATTTGTATTTGTATGTATTACAACACTTTTTTGGATAGCATGCACGTTTTGCGAAGTACAGTTAAGGTGACAGGTGTTAAGTAAACAAATGCTTTCACAATTTTATTAGAACAATTAACAGATCATAAACACGCAGACAAATCAATTTTCTACGAATCTCTAGGCGGAGACTATTATATCCCTTTATAGCAAGCAATGTCACGGTACAAAACTAGTACTAGCTTACCAATTTAAGGCTGCGTGCGGTTAAATAGGAAAACTTTACGAGTTGAGATTTAACGTGGTACGAAATGTGTTTTTCGTGTTTTAACACGTTTTTGGACGGCAAAGTTATGTTGGTTTGGTCTCTATTACGTATAGATGTTATTAGAGAAACTTTTTATGATTTTAAACAATATGCTGGTTTTGTTGTTTCTGCTTGCACGCGATTTTAGGGGTTTCCACGAGCTGACTAGTGCCTTGACTCAAAGTGATAAAAGAAATGGAATTTTCATTTTTTTTCCTCCTTCAAAACCAATCAATAACAAGTTCAATAACTTTTACGAAATTAAATAGGAATTATGCTATTGCTATTGGTTTTCGAATATGAATAAAATAATAGTAATAGTATTATAATATTTATAACTATAATTATAGATAATAGTTATAGTGTATAACCTAGTAACTAAGGATTTTTAAGATACTAAAATCAATGAACCTACTTTTTTGTACATTTTTGACTTTTAAGTATTTTGATCAAGTTTTAAGATTACCTATAATTTTTTATTTTCATATTCCATATATAATTGAACTATATCATATAATAAAGTTTTTTTTTTTTTCTATGATAAAAGTAATGGAACAAACTGATAGCTCACCGAATGTTAAGTGATAACTTCTGCCTATAACAATGCATTACCTCACAGAGCAAGTACTTATTAGTACTAGTAAGTACATAAATTGCGTAGCTTATGGAATCAATCTAAATCAAGGATAAATCTGATGGATCACTCGATTCCATCAACCACAGATCAAGGCTGGCTTAATAGCAGAATCATAACACTTACATCATGATAGTAACACCACAAGTATCTCTGTTGACGAGCTACCTACTGGTACGTACACGTCGTACACCATGATATTAGAAACATGGGATACTGAATTCCTATAAGCCGTGTTGGTCGAGTGGTATTGCACCTTGACGTTCGTCGTGGATTTGAATCCCGATTTTTCGTTTGGAAATTTTATAATTATGCGAGCTATATAAATTATAAAAAAAATCATGAAAATTTGCACACTATTCAAATTCACGTACGATATTATAATTATGTATGTAAAAAAATAGTTATCAAATAAATAAAATGAAATAAAAAAAAATTATAATCTTTAAATTTAAAAAGTTATAACGTATAAATTTGTTTTTTTTTTGTTATATGAATCTAGGGGACCATTATAGTGTCGATAAAATAGCAAAATGATGGTCACCGTCACCAATGACATCGCAGTGCTAATGCCAACATTAAGATTAAGGACACATCTAGTTGCTTTACCGGAGATTGTCTTTTTTATGTCACTATTATAGTTTCAATGGAGCAGGGGAGGTACGAAATGTGAACTATGATTTTGTTTATGGATGCGGTACTATATAAAGAATCGTAGAAACCGCGCTAGGAGCCGGATCGTAGTGTCTTGCCCTTCTTTCGAGGCTCTGGTCACGGATAATATTTTTTTTTATCGAACGCATAGACAATCGGTTTGAATAAATGCCGAGTTCTAACTAATACAATAATGATTAAGAACGGAGAGACAAAACGCTTTTTGAAAAAGCTCGGTGGGTAAATTTTTCTGTTACTTATCGTGCCTTGTCATAATTTTAACATTGAATATATTTTTGTTGGGATTTAATTTACCGTATCCAAGATTTCTCAGCTGCAAGACAAGACAATCAACCAAGCTTCGTTCACAATCGGTCACCTTGACTTTTCCCTATTGGTATGAAATAATTTGACATAATGCCGCATCCAGCTGTCATTACTGTCATTACGCTGATGCGCAATCTCGACTTGGATCAGTTTGGTTTTTAAGATTCGATAAAAAAATAAGTTTTCTAAGTACCTACATAGCATTAATAATTTAGTACACCATGTTTACCTAGATTTGGAAGACTTAAATGTTATAATAAGTATTTTTTTATTTCTAGTTATTGAATTTTTTTATTTTTTTTATACTTATTATGTACCTACTTTTATTTTTAATTAACAGGGAAATACGCTTAATATAGTTTGATTCCAATAATATGATTCCAATCATAGTTTTTAAGGATCAGGTTGTAAAAATTCATTTACAACCCGTCATTTCTTGACATAAATTTTATAAGAATTTGGCATGAATTTGGTAGTCCATTTCATTTTTGAGCCCACCCTTAGGACCAGAAATAGTACTTGGCTGTAGACACGGTAGGTCAACCATTGGACGAGACCACAGGTGGGGTTAAGCCTTGGTCTCGCGATCGTAACGCACAACGCAGCGGTATGCAGCATGCAGCGCCGGACACATAATTGTATAGAAAACGTCTAGTATGGTCTTTTGTTACGTCGCAGTCTGCGTCAGCGGCGAGGAGCAAACGCGGTACTCTGCGTTGTGCTGCACACCGCAGCGTTGTGCGTTACGATCGCGAGACCAAGGCTGTACACGACACAAAGTATCAGTGTAAATAGAGCCTTATTGCACAAAAAGTCACGACGTATACAATGCCCTCCAACCTTAGCAAATTGCAACAATTCCATCGAGCCGTCCTCACGTATGATTGATGCGTCTGATTTCGTTTGCCCATGTGAATAGGACCTGGGGGAGAAGTACGAATCAATCTAACAAATGCAATTATATCTTTATGTAGCATATCCATTGCGCGGTGTTACAGCAAAGTTCTGCAGTTGAGCTGTTGTCGGCGCGCAGTGCGACTCAAAACGCTAGATTTACGCAGCGACATATTGTGAGATTTATTTGTGCTAGCCCCTCTGGGGTCAGGGGATCGTGGGAGATGAGTGTAGCGCAGGGTATATTGTTCGGCCTTCGTGGTGCTGGCCAATGTAAGCTGAACTGTAGTTTTGGTGGAATTAATAAAGTAATTGTTAGATTATTTTTTACTTTCTTAGAACTATTTATTTTACTCCCATCAATATCTTCTGCCAGTTTACACTTATTTTGGTTAAAAAAAAGAGTTCATTTGCAAGCTTGATTTCAATAATTTAAAAAAAAATTATCTTATCTGTGTTCAATTTTATAACACAATTTGATTCTAAACAAAATGACATCGAAATTGGTTCAACCGTGATAGCAAGCAAGCTCGTATGAGTTAATGGCCAACTCTGGTGACGGAATTTTTAGGCCGCCTTAAGACCTCCGTCGTGGCTTAAACGTGAAAACTAGAACATGATTTTAGCATGTCTAAACCAGTGCTAAGGTTCTTGGGGTCCAATTCTGACCCGTGCTCGAGCTAATAGAACTAAAGGTCGGGCACATTGACGTGTGACGTGATATGAGTGATGTGCGGAAAATGTGACCATCACGGACTTTTGAGATCATCACGAAACGTGTGAACGGTTATTGCAAGAGATTCTGTTGAATTAATTAGGAGCGTAATTTGTTTGATTGGCGTGATATGGAGATCAAAACGAAGGGAAAATGAATTAGCTACAACTATTCAGAAGATAATTATAGTTTAGGATATACACTCAGTCTTGGTTTTGCCAGTATCGTATATAATATCAGTGCTTCGTACTTTGGCACTGGTACCCAGAATACCTGCAGAGTTAGCGCAATGATAATATAGATGGACTAGCCGTCGCCCGCGGCGTTGCTCGCGTTCTACCCTTTAGAGTGTGACGTTTCAAAATTCCTTTCTTAGTGCACCCCTACACTATACAAGGATACTACCCTCCAAATTTCATACCTCGAAAACTTATAGTTTAGGCTGTGCGTTGATTATCTGCCAGCTTCAAAAGAGTTTTATATGTATTGATGATTAGTCTAATATGCCTACCTTTTCTAAAAATATAACCTAGATACTAATTCGTAGGCGGTTTACCATCGAATCCATAAACAAAACCGTTGCTGACCCGTTTCAATAAGATTTTACCTAAGCGTAGCTTTCATATACTTACCTACAGATATGGTTTTTTTATTCATAACAATTGGTTTCAGGTCAAAACGGTAGCGTATCAACATAGTTTACAAATTTGATATTATAATATACATACAATACATATAAGTAGAAAACTATACTAAAAACTGAAAACAGAAAACAAAACTTCACGACAGCAATATTTTCTTTAAATTTTTGTCAATATCGTGGCATAATTTTTGGACTATTATCTTAAGTTTAGTTCATCAACATAAGACGCTACTAAGCACACGTGCTGTTCAAAGGTTATCTACAATTTTGTCTGTATCTAGAATACACCGAACCTATTTTGAGTTCACATTCTGAACATTGAACATGGAGTTACGAATGAAGAGGCTTACTTACAATCACTTCTCAACTTCAAAAGTTAGTCACCGTTCAAGAACTATCTTGTTTTTTTTAAATAGTGTAAGGGAGAATTTAGATTCTCCCTTACACTAAATGAAACCCTGATTTAGAGCAGGGTTTAAACAGTGCTTAAGTTAATAGGTGATTCTAAGTAAAAGCAGAAGTTCTACGGAATAAACTTAACTGAAAAGAATTGCAGTGCGTAATGACCGTATTTACTAAAGAAGAAATAAACCATATTACATAATTATAAAAATATTCAATTTAAAACAATCAAATTAAATAAAAAGAGTTCATTCTCGAAGTATACCTGAATATGAACCATTTCTGCCAAATGCAAATGCCTATTACTATGTTCAAGTTAATAAAAAAAACTCCCTTTGCTAATATTTAAGCTCATACAACACTGAGACGCCGCTAGGCGAAGCACAGAGGTTCATTTTATTGTTCACCATCTACCTATGTGTCATAACCTGTGTTTACAAATGAATAAATGAATTATGAATTAAATTAATTAATTACCTATACTCAGGAGGCCTATACTCAGCAGTGGGTGAAAACGGGCTGAAATGATGATGATGATGATGATGAATTACCTATGAATTAAACTATTTGATGGTCTAAAAGTTACTAAAGACTATCCAACTGTTTGTAGTTCGATGTAATATTAGCCATGGTGAGATCTGCCCACGCGCCGCGCTGGGAAAGGTTACTGTGAGTTGCACTGCACGCCCTCAGCACAGTTCGATGTATCCTGATTACTGTGCTGATATCTCTGACGACTATTAGCATTATGGGATATGAAGATTCTAAACTGCAGGATCCAAAACTACTACTCTAGAAATAGTGAAGACACTGATGAACATACAAAAGGTAGGTTGGCTCGGGGTCCAAAGACCAATGGATGGTTTTTTTCTTTCTTTCCAACGGACAAAAATGCTGTTATAATTGTCTGACGATTGCCAACCGCGTCCCTTACAAAAATATATCGTCTCCCTCGAGCGATTCTTCAACTTTTAATAGTTCAAAATCCAGACTAGGTTGGGTTATAGCGGATTCGTACCTTCTATTGTTATGCAAATCATAAAAACTAATTTTGAAATCCCATACAATGATATCCGATTCGTACCCTGGTCTATACGGTTCAAATTTTAACAGAAAAACATAAAGAAATGTACAGTCGATGGGAGAATGCGATTGAATCAAATTTCGCTATGCACCAATGCTTTTACGAATGTTGCGTAATTTAAACACTGATTAATGTTTAGGTCTAGATTGATCTGTCGCCGTGTGTACTAACATTCAGTATGATTGCAGTGCGTGTTAATTTTTTGTGTTTCTTTTTCATTTCGCATGTGAATTGATAATGTGAAAAACTCGTGCCAAGTTTAAAGTCTACTTAAATATGTATTTTTATACTAAGTACAGTAACAAATATCATTGAAAGGGTACACAGTATAACACTTACACTACTGGTTCTAATTGATGAGGTCTCCGACTGGACACACGCATTATTGTCACCCACCCGGCCTTTCCTTGCGGGAGGCTTTTATGTAGGGTGACCAATTAATAATAATAATAAATTATTCACGGACACTTAACACAACGCCTTCTAGTCCCAAACTAAGCAAAGCTTGTACGATGGAAACTAGATGGCTGATAGGATACATACATACATTTTTTTTTGTAAATACATACTTATAACACATAGAAACACCCAGACACAGAACAAACATATATGTTTATAACACACAATTGTTTGTTCTCGGTGGGGATCGAACCCACGACCCACAGCACGGAAGGCAGAGCAACTACCGACTGAGCCATGACGCCTGTCAAAATTGACCATAACGTTTTGAAAACTTGGGATAATTGCAACAGACTTTTAAAAAACATTTAGTAAAATGGTTAGGGTTAGGTTGGTCATTACGGGCAAAGTTTAGAGCTAAAAAATTATTGAATACGATACCTATAGGTACTGCCTTCTATAGCTTTTTTTATTCCTTAACATCTAAAATGCGTATTGAATATTTGTTCATTATTGTGCAATAAGAAGATATATAAATAAAATCAGCTTTTTTATAGCTAAATTTGGTTTGGTAATAGTTGTTCTAACAACTAGGTTTGCACTTGATCATTGTCAAAATCTACTTGGTAGCCAAAACCCATTTATTTGAACCGAATATTTTATCCTTAGAAATCCCAACGTATGGCCATTATTTTAATAAATAGCCTTAATCCTTGCAAAGGACTATCTGTAATGGGTGCGATACGTATACCTTGCGATAACACCCACCTCGATTCAATATTATACATTTTTCTCTGGCTCTACCCGACTCTCCTATTTATACGCTCATCTTCATCCAAAGGAGGGTTTGCTACCACTACGCCGTGGATACTCTTAGTATATTCTGTAAGCGATACAATCGTTGTCTCATAAAAACCTGCCAGGTTTAAGCCTGGCAGGTTTTCTGAACTGTTTTCATACTAAATCATACGTATCCTGTGACTAAATAGTGACATTAGAGCGTTTCAGCGCGTTTTTTTGTCGTCAAAAGCTTCTTGTTTTCATTATATCTGTAGCCACGTCACTTGACATTATGCTGGGCGATAAGCAGTTCAGAGCTTGCGATCGGGGTAGGTTTCTGTGAATATATACTGACCTCAGTGTTGGTTATCACTAGATAACTACTTGGCACCACATAAATCAATATAAATTGACCATTACAGTATCAAGTTGTGTGCTAATATATCTAAATGCACTATTTTAGTAAATCGGCGTATATTTCAGTACTTTAAGTGCAAAAAACTGTTTTTAGCAATTAAAACTAACGATTTTAAGATAAACTATCAGCTAGATTTGTGTGTCCGCTTTTAAAACAACGATATCCCGTGACTCTGTTTGCATTAGAGGTATCTACGTGCTCATTGCAAATAGCGAATATCAAATGAAGTTTTGTCATAACGCGAATTTGTCAGACTGCGTTTTAGGCACACCCGAACAGAACCATGCAAGTTACACCCCGGATGTCAAGCGGTTACCTCGTCTCAACACGTACGCTGAGATCCGTGAGACAATGCGCGCACTCATCACAGTAACCTAGGTATATACAAGCAAAATTCTATTTTTTTTATATAATGTGATAGAAATGTCCTTTGGCCACAATCTCACCTGATGGTGACGATGAAGCAGGACAGTCTAGAAGACAAACAATGCTAAATTCCAAGTACATTAGGTACAGTCATGCCCATAACCTATCTCAACATGGAAACCGTGAAGCATGGGTCCAATTACGTCGACCCATAGACAGAATACAAAATAATGTCAATATAATATCGGTTTGCAATTTTTCAAAAATAATAATATTCGCTTAATAAGACATTCGTGAAGGCGCAAGTCGCGCTATCACGATTGTAAAGGTACGTGCACACGAGCTCAAATGTTATTTATAACAATAAAATAATTAGAAATTTATTAAATGTAATGACGATTCAAAGTGATCAATGAAATTTTATTGAATAAAAGCTTTTTGACTCTGACGTTTGACTAGATTCGTTTTTTACAGGATAGTGTAAATAATATTACAATGCATGCGGATTTGCAGTTTTTTTTACTTTGTTAAGGTTAGGTCAATTTTATTTTGCAAGCGTCTCCGTCTGATCCTCTCAGCCTATTGTTGGATTTATTCACAGAAAAGTAAGTTTGGAGCTGACTAAACCGCGAGTTTCCTCACGATGTTTACCTTCACCGTTTGAGAGCACATACTTTTTTCGAATAGAAAAATAAATTATTTATTATAGGATTGAACCCACGAACTTAGCATCAAAAGGCCATTACTACTAGACCACCTGTGCTCTTACTGCATGTGCTTACAATTTACTTTACTTTCAAATAGAACATTATTATTGTTTATTTTTTACCGCTAATGTGAACCAGCCCTTACAATGAAGTGTTCCGCATCCCTCGAGTTCTCATCGTAATTTGAATTCGATATTTGAACGTCGCTCTGTCAACGCAAGCATAGGAGTTTTAGGCTCATTTTACAAGAGCGTTTCAGCCGCGCGTTTAAAAAAAAGAATATTGTTTAAAATAAAATGCTTGAGTCAATAGACCCCGAGTTACTACATGCCACTATCATGTAAAAATGTTGTAGATATAATGAAAATATTTCTGACAGCTTTGTCAAACTTTACTCTACCTTTAAGTAATAATAATGATCCTATACTTTAGTTGTACTACCAGGTTATTTGATCTATCTATTAAATAGATATTGAAAGCTGCACTGACTCAGATATCAGAACTTTATATGGCAATTTCAGATTTTTATTCAGTTAAATGGCATTACCAGCGGAATTTAGCGAAAGCACTCAATATACCTAAAAACGCTAACAAAAAGCTCAAAAACCGCCACGTCTACCACGAGCCTAGCAAAACTGTCGTGCCACTTCAGATAGCGACAGAAATCGTGGCAACATCCCGCGGCCGACGTTATAACTCATGAATGTTTGAATACTTTAGCAGACGTAATTTATTTACCTTCCGTTTGTCGCGAGAACGGAATGGGACCTCATTTCGCTGCGTTTGTCGCGAGCCTTTTTTGATAAATAGAACCTTATTCAATTATTCATATTACCCGTCATCTTTTGTGATTTTTTTCTTTTTCTAAACACAAATTAATGATGGATAAAGCCAATGATGTTAAGTGGTAACCATTGCCTATAACAACTTTATTCATGTTACCCGTTATTTTTTGAGTTTTTTTGTTTTTTTTTATAAATTGAATGATGGGTCATGTCCTTGGCCCATTGTCTCACTGGGCACATCCACTGAGGACATGCCCCGTAGTTCGGAAAATCTTGGTGGGTAAAATGTTGGTGCAGAAAGTGGAATTCCTCATAATTTAAGCATGAAGTTATCATAAGTAGCATTTCAGTATTGAGGCGTATGCCAAGTATAAAATATAGTCATATTGACAGGCATCTCAGCTCAGTACCTATTTATTTTTATGCAGTACTTATTTAGTAAGAAAAGGTTCTATGCTCATGTTGCCTAAATCAGAACTAGATGGCGCTGCTAAGTTTGTCCGGATCCTAGAACGCGCTATCGAAGTGTTTTGCGTTTTGTGGGGGTCGACGTATGTGATCACTCTGAGAGACAGAGACTAACGCTTCCCGTTTAACGCAACCTTGTACGCTGTCAGTTGGAAGTCGCATTAGAAGTATAACTTAAAAAATGTATTAAGTATTATATCAGAAATCTAGTCTCCATAGTACAAGCTTTGCTTAGTTTGGGACTAAAGAGCGTTGTGTAATATGTCCAAGAATATTTATTTATTTGTCAACTAAAAATAAAATTCCAACCGTTGCTTACAAAAATCATAAAATGAACTCGTAAAAAAACAGTTCCAAATTCAAATACCTAATAGTTGTAATGATAGAACAGTCAGCCATCAGTTATAAGCTCATCATCACCAGTTTGATGATTTGATGGTGTGAAACCGGAAGGGGGTCAATGACGATTGTTTTCGATAGCACCTGCCGGTTCTTAGGGTTCCACATTGTTTCTTGATTTTCTTACCACACTGTGAAAACAAAATGTATAGTTAAACATTAAATTAAATGAAGGTCCCGCAAATAATAAATAATAATTATAAATATTCACGGATATTTAACACAACGCCTTCTAGCCCCAAACTAAGCAAAGCTTGTACTATGGGAACTAGATGGCTGATAGAATACATATATACATTTTGTTACAAAATATATTATATATACACATATATACAGTTTGTTTTGTTACAAATGAATCTGAAGTAACGCAGAACACAAAAAAAAATACTAAGTAAAACAATAAGTTACAATACAAACTACAATTTCAAAAAGAATAAATCTGTAGGCCGTTCAGTTCAGCTTTCTGAATGGAACCCAAAATTGACAAGCAAGCAAGCTCGTACGAGCTAGTGGCTAACTCTGGTGACGGAGTTTTTAGGCCGCCTTAAGGCCTCCGAGACCGATAGTTTAACAGTTTTTTTTTTTTTTTGCTTGCTTGCTTTATTGACAAGCGTTTTGTAATGATCCATTTTGAACCCGCAAAAATAGCTCGGCTACTCCCACTTGACCAATAATTTGGCGGGTGATTTAGAAGCAATGAAATGTCACTGTCATGTCATTAACACTGTCAGCGTCATGGGAACTCATTTGCTATATCCTGACCTCAGTACATCCGTTGTTGCAATGAAGCTATCAAACACGTCTGAGCCCGTAGTCTAGGTTGTGTTATGTTGAATTGCGACAAGCATTGTGAGTATTGTTGTTTAATTTTGGTGGAATTTTAACCAATAATACTTAGGTCGTAACATAAAGTGTGAGCCATTGGAATAAATGTGTGTAAAGTGTTTTTTCTGAATGTGAAAATTCGTGATAGGTTTTGAAGAGAAAATCCACCATTTTCTTTTCAAAACAAACGACAGCCGACTTGACAAATGACTTGACTTGACTTATATTATTACAATTATATCACTTGACATTGGCAAAATTGTCTGTCGAAATGACGGACACAGGCCATTAATGAAGGAAACACGTCTGAGCCTGTAGTCTGAGTTTTGTTATGTTGAATTGCGACAAGCAAGAATCGAGAAACTTGTAGTTTTTGGACGGAGAAAAATAGTAAATATCCCGCTAGAGGCGATTATCGTAAAAAATATCTTGCAAGTCGCTTCTCGATATGCGTTTCGATCAATAAAACAAAGACTACGGGCTCTGTTTATCTATATAATCATCATCACATCAAGATGAAAATGTCCACTGGCCTTCCTGATACACGTGATACCCATCAACCATCATAAATGGAAGCAAACACTTTTAAATTGCTTGTGGCGTAGCTTGCTTAGTCAATACTCACCGATTATCTAGCTAATTTAACGCCACGATCTGCGCGGCCACTATTTGGATGGGTGACCGCTAGTGGCATTAACTTTCGCGCTTTCGGGGTTACGTTAAAGTGTCGGTCCCGGCTCTAACAGTCGCTAAGCCACGACGAACGCCTTAGAGCAGCCTAAGAACTCCGTCACCAGAATTGGCCACTAACTTTTGTTCTAGACATTTCTTCACAAAGTTTCTCTCGATCACTTGAACTGGTTGTTCTACCAAGAGCTAAGTACTTGCACCGGATATGGGTTGCAGTTCCCATGACAATGCTATCAGTCGCAATGGGAGCTGCGCGTCCGCGTCGTGCGCAGATGCGCAGACGCAAGCGTATCGCGCCCACGCAGTTTGTTACGAATGAATAACGTGGATACTACTTTGAACTTTAAACTTATCACAATTGCATGGCAGTTGTTTTTACCTGGTGTTCCTTTCACCTGAGTAGTATATTACAGTGACAGCTCAGACGGTAATTAGGTCTGCCTTCGGTGCTGTGGGTCGTGGTTTCGATCTCCGCTGAGAACAAATATTTGTGTGTGCCAAACATGAATGTTTGTTCTGTGTCTGAGTGTTACTATGTATTACAAGGACGTATCTACAAAAAAAAAAAATCTATAAGCAATCCAGTTTCCATAGTAAAAGCTTTGCTTAGTTTGGGACTAGAGGGCGTTGTGTGTAATGTCCAAAAAATATTTATTTATTTACAGTCAAGAGCAAAAATCTCGAGTCATCTATAAAAACTTGATATTGTGAAAACCATAAATAGAATGCATTGTTCTATTCTGTTTTTTTTTTTTTTTTTTTTTAATGTTATAACTAGCAGACGAGCAGGTTGTTTGTTTTATAAACTTTAACGTAAAAGCCATAGCTGTCGCGTAACTGGATATTGAGAACACTGTTCTCTCCACAGCTTGTTTGAAGGTCTTGAAGTCTCTCGGCTTGTATGGTGTATTTATAATCTTATCTATATTAACCTCTCGTGGTCCATATACCGTGAGGTGGATTGCAATCTATCAGGGCGCGCTGTGCATGCTTCGCGCAACAACATTTTATTGCTCTTCACATTAGCTTCAAATCTCAACTATCTATTCTATATTTAAATAAAAATACTCTTTGTCACTACAACTTTTTTACTAACTACCTCCAAAGCGAAACAAACCTTTTTGCAAGAGAAAATAATTAAATACTTTACATTAAAAAAAAAATCACGGATGCTTAACACAACGCCTTCTAGTCCCAAACTAAGCAAAGCTTGTACGATGGAAACTAGATGGCTGATAAAAGCACGTCCACTGGGACATGTCATAGAATAGAATGCGTAATATTATATCTATTCTGTGTCTGCGTTCAACACTTGTGTTGCAGCTACTCTCAGACACGTCACAAAAACATAAGTATCATTTTTGTATTCAAAAATAATTAAGCACTACATACGTATAAGTAGGTAGTTCTTATTTGTCTCTGTTCGCCGTTTTTAATAATAATAATAATAATCTTTATTTCAGACACAAGATCCAATAATAGGTAGGTACAATGTAACAAAAACTTAATAAAACTAAGAATAGGTAGGTTTTTACTAAAAAAATTGCTAGGTAAATGTACCTTAGGTACCTACCTACCTAAGATGCTAGTTGCACCCACCGTCTATAAATGCCTGTCTGAAGGAGCCTATCCGACAGACTTGCTATTATCGCATTTTTACACTTGCCGACGCTGGACATAAATTCAGTAATGCTGTATTTCCTAAAAGATATAAGCTAGGAATTTTCAAGAAAAGAGTGAATAGGTGGATTATAGTTATGCATGCTCCACCTTGAGCTGCAGCTACACTTACCACCAGGTGTGCTGGCAGCCAAATGCTTAGCTATAACTCATTAAAAAAAATATATAATGTACCTATATGGATTTTTTGGTAATAGACTTTTACATCTTTTAACGTACGTCTGAGTGTGACAGTTAGCCCAGGGCCTCTACTCCGAAAATTGATTAACGAATATTCGGTAGTGACGTTTGTGTTATACTGCGCGGTCGCCTCGAGCGATGGTCCAGGCTCTTTTTAAGTCACAGCGTTACTGCGCAGTGTATCACAAACGTCACTACCGAATCTTCGGTAATCATTATTCACAGTAGAGGCCCTGGTCCGGTGGTATCCACCACCTCGTTCACAAAGAACGCTATTTCCTCTACTATCTTTGAATCAGTATCTTTAACTCAAAACTATCCGTTCTTTATCCGCCCTAAAAATCTCAAAATTATATCACTTATAAAACGGATAAGGATCAAAGCGATTAATTTCGGGCACCCACACGGCGGCCTACAGATTTATAACTAACCGTGAACTAGATAAGGCATCGCATCGCGAACTCTGCTCTCTATGCACTGTGCCCACGCCCACGGGTGGACACAGTGTGGGCAATACAGTTGGTTTACTATTATCTGCTATTACCTTACTTTACAAAAGAAAGAAAGAAAAACTTGTTATTACCCACACTATACGTAAAAAGGTATACCTAGGTACATTTAGGTAGGTAGTACTCAGATACCTATAGCAAAAAAAAGCTGACATTATAGTTTTGAACAAATACATGCACTCTTTTATAGGCGATCTGACTGACTGGGATTCTAGTCGATTTTTCGACCTGTTTTTTTTATAAATGGTAACCGTTTCACCACTATCTCACCTGATGTAAAGCGATGATGTAATCACGTACAATTGAAGGATGATAAAAACTATATACCTACTTTATTTACCAGCTCTCTAGACTGCAATATTGTGGGTTATTGTTTACCTTTAACTGTGTGCTCGATCTTAGTTTTTGGATGGCAGTCTGAGACCAAAAACCAAAAAACGGAATGGAAGCAGTTCATTAAGAAAAAAATTTTGAGACATGCCACTTTCCGCCCCAAAATTTTGCGCACCTACGCTATTCTACTTTTCCAATTTGAAGCTTGGTCCGCAAAACTTTACACAAAATAACTACAAAAATGAAAAAAACACATAAAATGTAATGTAAATACCATCGTCCACCACTAATGTTATTTTAGCTAGGTATAGTAACTAAGTATTATTATTTAGATTGAAGTAACACGTACATCCAATACCTTCGATAATAACTACATCTGTTATAGGTTACATAATTCCGGTCAGATCATTCATACCTTCTACCAGATGATAATAATAATCATCAATCATCATCATCAATATATATAAAACTCTTTTGAAGCTGATTTAGAATCAACGCACAGCCTAAACTATAAGTCCTAGAGGTATGAAATTTGGAGGGTAGGTTCCTTATATAGTGTAGGGGCGCACTAAGAAAGGAATTTTGAAAAGTCGCACTCTAAAGGGTAGAACGCGAGTAACGCCGCGGGAGACGGCTAGTTCGTAATATTCTTCTAGTTCTCGTATCTTAATACCTGCCTACCTACTTAGGTGTTGTATTATCGTGGGATTTAGCTCGTAGTGACTCACACAATGATCACGATTTATGAGTTTCAAGGCAATCCATGAATGAAACTTTTTATTCATTATATGAGTGACTTAAGGCCATACTTATATAAGCTAGCTTTATCACAGTTTGTAGTAAGAGGCATAATCTAAGCAGCTTAATAAAAAAAAAAAAAAATATATGGTACTCATTTAATAATAGACTAATTAAGCATAAAATACTCTAATAGCATTATTATTATATCAATCAATATATATAAAACTCTTTTGAAGCTGACTTAGAATCTACGCACAGCCTAAACTATAAGTCCTAGAGGTATGAAATTTGGAGGGTAGTATCCTTATATATTGTAGGGGTGCACTAAGAAAGGAATTTTGAAACGTCACACTCTAAAGGGTAAAACGCGAGCAACGCCGCGGGCGACGGCTAGTATCTTATGGTTTCCTTAGTGCTGTAGTATAAAGTATGTTTTATGCATTTTTTTATTAAAAAAGAAATCCTACAAAAAAAAATCAACTAGTAATTTTTGTACACCATAATGAAAATTATAGATTAAACACAAAGTTCATAAATTCTTAAGTGAATTACAATGGGTGGTATTATCGCTATGAGCAATCACTACCAGACAAAATTTGGAAAAAAAAGACGCATCGATTTAACCTTTTATTTGTTCATATTATTTTCTTTAACCTGTAGAATGGTAGCTGCTAAATAGTCGCCCATTCTGAACGGAGGACGGTTTGCATGTCTCTCCATACTGTATGCTATTGGACTTAAAGAATATGCTATAGAGCTGCGGAAACTATTATAGGGTTCAATATTCTAACTTAACTTCAATATTTGGTTTTAAAGAGCTTTTACCGAATTTAGCTGGATCAAAACGATATCTGAGAGAGAGAGAGATGAGATTATCAGTTGTTTGGGTACTTTCCAAAGATTTTAATAAAACACATATATAGAGAAAAGATTTTCTCTATTTACTTACCTACTTAAATGGAATTGTGGCACGCATTGGCTTATACAGCCGCCAAGGACTATGTTTACCCCGGTCGAATACAGACACGGACACTACTGATGATTATGATGATGATGATTATATGCGTAAACTAGCCGTTGCCCGCGGCGTTGCTCGCGTTCTAGACCCTGACTTTTCAAAATTCCTTTCTTTGTGCACCCCTACACTACATAAAGATACTACCTTCCAAATTTCATACCTCTAGGACTTATGGTTTAGGCTGTGCGTTGATTCTAAGTCAGCTTCAAAAGAGTTTTATAAATATTGATTGATGATGATGATGATAGAGAACTGTACTTGATTTAGTATTTAGTTCTTAGGTAAGTATTCAAATTAGTTGAGCTGACTGTATTTGATTGCATAAATGCTGAGTAATAGTACATTATGGTACTAGTGTGGTACATTGGTGATTACCGCCGAGGTGCCATTGAGACCCGAGCCGTAGGCGAGGGTCTTAAGAAAGCCGAGAACGGTAATCACCAATACACACGTGTATCATACGACGTTTTTCAACACACTTGTGAATAAAATAACTATAATTTCAACAGTGAAAACGCGTTGTGAAAAATGTTTCGCTATGGCGGGAAAAATTTATCAGTTTTCCTATGCGCGCGCATTGCGATCGGCCACAGACTAAAGGGATGAGGTTTTTTTTTTATTTATTTTCCGCGCTTAGGGCTTGCGCCTATTCTGCCACGTAAAAAATAGGGAATTTAAAGTTTTCTTTTATTACAGAGAAAACAAAAGTTATATTTGAGTGAAAGTTTTATATATTAAACACGTACGAGTTAAAATTATCTATTTAAATAAGAAGTTGCATGAAATGAGCAAGCAATAGGAACATTCATTTATTTGTTCTATTGAACACGATCTTTTTTTTGAATAAAAACTTTTTTAGTAACAAAGCTACTCAACCAATAAAATTTAAAAAAAAATCTATAACTCACTAGTGAGTTATAGCAATGAAAAAGTCACAGTTTGATTATGGGTATCATTATGTGCCTAATTGCGGTGACCATAGAGCCACTTTATGAGCAAGTGTGTTGAAAATGTAATTATTTTGTTTTTGTTTTCAAACCGATCAAAACAAAACACTCTAGGGTAAAAATATACTGCAAATCTTTTTAAAATCACACTCAATTTATACCTGTCACACTAAAACCAACTCCACAAATTACAAAACCAGCTCAACTATTTTACTTCGCAAACTGACCTCGCAAATCGAAGCCTATTTCCTCACACCAAGACTCAAAATCCCTTAAACCAAAATGGATGATATATAAAAAATTGAGCATCAACAGTCCATGAGAAGAGTCAACGGACAAACGGACAAATCGCTAATTTACATATAACAAATACTGAAGTCACGTTTTCAGTAAAAATTTAATGTAAGGGAAGATAGGACGAGAAGCGTGCAATGTTCGAATCGGACTTTATTTTGCTACACATTTTTTTTATCATAGTGCACCTTACTGGTACAAGTTAAGCCATAATCAGCATGATATTTGGATGGCCGGATAAATAAAAAATAATAAATAGAAACTTCACATAATATTTGTAGTCTTATAAAGTTAAAGGACACAGTTTAAAATGTCTATGAATATTTTTTATTTATTATTATTTTCCCTATCAAATTTAGTTTTTACTTCATCATCATCATCATCAACCTATATCAGTCCACTGGTGGACGTAGGTGTCTTCCAAGACGCGCCACTGAGCCCGGTCTTCGGCTCTTCTCATCATTTATACTTAATTCAAAACGATCTAAAATGTGCCTAGAAATAACAAAGCCATCTTTAATTATTACTCGCGCCTTGCAGTAAAGTACTGGCACATTGTAAAACCTAATCGAACGATCCACAGGTCACGTGAGATAATACAACATATTTCACCAACAATACCTGCCCTCAGACCAACACAGATCCCTAAAGCATCCTATTATGACCCTTATTACATTCTAATAGGGTCCATAAATTTCAAGATTTAAATTGGATGGTGGCATGCAATAGCACATATCGTAGCGCGTGGCAATTAACGCATAAACCCATCCAAGAGTGTGGTATTATTTAGATGTGTACGCGAAAATTTGCATGTACGTAAAATGGAGAAATGATTTTAGAGTGAAGTTGGGGAAAGGATCTGTGCTGATTGCCCGCTGTGAGATTTGTGGAATTATCTCGTGTGGACCGATGTTTATCAGCATTTTAACCAGCCGTTAAACAAGATTGTTGACAAGTTTTGTTGCTAATCAACTTGATTAGGGTTATTTTGGTAAAATCGAAAACTTAATAGTAAAATATTTGAAATTAGAAAGAACTGTTCAAATGAGTAATAATAATTCTTCCATTACCTGGTCACGGAATCCAGCTAGTGACCATGAAGCCAGAACAGCAGGCTAAATCCACTTTCCGCATCAAAAAGTTGCGCACCACGAACTTCCGTACCTACGCTATTCCACGTTTGCGCTCCAATCGATTTTAAGCTTGGTGCGCAAAAGTGGAATAGTTTCAATATTAAAAATTCTTCCACTTAGCGCACCAAGGATTAAGTAGCGTCTAGAGGTACCACGGCTCTTGTGCTAAATGTATCACATCATTTTGTTACCAATTTTATAAAACGAAAGCTCAGCATACTCTTTCGTCGGTATTAGTCTGATATCATAATTATTAATCCTTATATGGATTATTTTTTGTTTTAACCGTCCATTAACGTGCTGGTCAAACTGACCGCGGTGCAATAAAACGCACCTGAATGTGTTCATTTCAAGAACAGTATGAGGTTTAGTTATAATTTCTACGAACAATAGCAAAATATCTGGTTAAACTGGCTTTATTTACGTCATTGTGGAAAATAATCACTGTAGAATGATTTTTATATTATTAGAACTCCGTGAAATTTAAACAAATAATAAAAAAAATGTTTTTTGTTACTCAAAAGTCTAAGTGATCCCTTATTAACCCTAAACTACCAAACGAAGTCAAAACCTACACCAATAGATATTTTAATAAGTATGACACTTAATGGTGCACTTAGCACTTGTATTACGTCACTGCTAATCCCATTTTTTTTTTAATTGGCGTCGCACTGTTTGTGCATTTTCCATTAATCCCACATAGCTAATGATAATGCCGACATTTCTTTTTCATTAACCCTACACACGTTTCTTAAACTTGAAACCTTGACAGCTGACATCTTTATTCAAACTCCACATGACACATGAACTAGTAGAAAACCACCCACTGCCTGCATCAAAGTACAAACAGATGTACCAATTAAATTATTACTAAATACTTAACCTTCGTACATTCTGATTTCAGATTAATTATTGCTATTGTAGATTGAACACTATTTTACAAACTCAAATTTACGTACGAGTCTTTTGAATTTAGCTCGTATTGGTTAGAGAATAAGGTTGGATTTATGTGTTAAGT
The DNA here is from genome assembly GCA_918843925.1 of Eulithis prunata. Taxonomy (NCBI): domain Eukaryota; kingdom Metazoa; phylum Arthropoda; class Insecta; order Lepidoptera; family Geometridae; genus Eulithis; species Eulithis prunata. The sequence goes on along the minus strand of OU974019.1, from coordinate 700,422 downwards.
TAAAAGTGTAATAGTTTAATCCAATAAAGCAAGTCTGATGCGCCTGTCACAACCTTTGGACGTTTTAGGGTTAAGTTAGACTGTTAGAAATATAAATTTTTTTTTCAAAACTAATGATCGTTTTTAACAAAAAAATAAGAGAAAAAATGTATACTAACAGTAACCATCATCAACATCATCTCATAGAAGTCCACTACTAAACGAATGGCTTCTTCATAGGTTTTCAGGAAAAGATATTTTGGGTTATTTCTAGACTACGTCTATGGGACTGAATCATCCCACGCGATTTAGAAATTATATAAGCAAGTCAAACAACAAAAATTTCGGGTTAATAAAAAATCCAGTTTTCCGCTGCCGAGAGTCACTGGGGTCGCTAAGGTGATTATTGGACAAGGTTCCAGAAATCCCCTACGCAGGGTACTCACGCAGGGGATAACTGGAATGAGCCGTGAAAACCATGATTGCTAATTTCATTAATTAAACTAGCATTCAGATTCAAGTTTTTATAGATGATCCAAACTTTTTGTTCTGGGGTGTAGTTCTTTCAAAGATACGGAACCCTCTAGTTGAAAATCTACTCACAACTTGATCATAATGTCAAAAAGACTACCCTACATTTATAAAGAGCTCTCACAAGGTGCTTACGTCTTCGAGTTACGTGTGGGAGGGCCTTAAGTGTGGGTACCTTCTAAGGACAAAGCTAGACAAGTGTTATGTAATTAAAAAGTAGGCAATTTTTTTATTTAAAACATATCGAAGTGTTAGCAAATATGTGTTTTTTGATCTTGACAGCAAAGTTAAGATTAAAATATATAGGGAAAAAAAATACTAGTAGGTTACTAGTTTAGGTTACGTAGTAGGTACAGGTTTTGTTGCATGAAACCATTTGTGTAGGAGCAGGTTTGAGGTTCAGAATTAATTAACACACATAATATTTTTTCAGTTCTATTTCTAGCTGATACACTACACACGCAAAGGGTTAATATAAAAAAAAATGAGCAATTTTGTTTTTTTTAACTTATTGATTTAACTTTGACTTATTTTTTTTGTGACGTTTTAAATATTTTTTTCACTTATTTTTTTTTTTAATTGGCTTTGTACGGAAAATCAAACACACTAGTAGTAAAATAATAATCTAAAATCAAATGTGGGTGTAATGACTCATGTACGAGTCAAGTAAGTACGTGGTTTTCGCAAAGTGATTGTAAGATGACCTTACAAAGATAATTCGTATTGTTTTTTAAATCAACGCCTAAGATCAAGATAGTTCAGTTACAATTATATTATGTGCATTTTACAGGTTAATGTTTTATTTGTTATTATTCATTTATTTATTTATTATTATTTATTTATAAATATATATAAAACTCTTTTGAAGCTAACAGAGAATCAACGCACAGCCTAAACTATAAGTCATAGAGGTATGAAATTTGGAGGGTAGGTTCCTTATATAGTGTAGGGGTGCACTAAGAAAGGAATTTTAAAAAGTCACACTCTAACGCGAGCAACGCCGCGGGAAACGGCTAGTTAAATACCAAATCACATGTACCTACCTACACTGTAGTTGAATATAGGTAAGTATAACATATAATTTTTTAAAATAAATTCTCATTCTTGTTTATACACATTAATATAGTTAATAGTCAGTAAGTATATATAATAAGTTCAATAGAAAAAGTATTCAGGCGAGCAAATCTCTTCCTAGATTGTTGTTTGAATATTTGAAACTAGAAAATGATTTCTTAAGAAGCAGAAATAGAATTTGGCGACGTGTATTATAACAACATTAAGTATACAAGCTAAACTGCTTAAACCATGACGGAGGCCTTAAGGCGGCCTAAAAACTCCGTAACCAAAGTAGGCCACTAACTCATACGAGCTTGATTGCTTACTGCTAAACTCATTGAAAGTCAAGAAATTGAATATTTGCAAAACGATGCGTGCTATCGGCTTGTTTGTTAAAAAATCTTCTACAAATAAACGGTAATTGGAACGCACCCGCGAGGAAAGCCGTTTAAAAATGTTGTATTCGAAATACAAATAATTATCTCGTTTACGAATACAGTGCTACATATTATTCATTTTATAATTTTAAACCTTATTTTTATAACCATAAGCTTGATTTTATAAGACGAAAAAAATGTGTGTGGTTTTAATTTTAATGTGAACAAGCATTTTTTTGTATGTAACTGTAACGGTTTTGAAAATTTCGATGATTGCTTAATTGTTTTGTTTGTATGACTGTAATTTTATATTTCTGACATGTTAAAAAGAAGTACTTGAATCACGAATTTCGGTTTTTGCATAGTTATTGGCTGGTTCTTCTTGAAAATAATTATTTGAACAGTTAAACAAAAAATTATACTGACCAGTCCTATTCCCAGGCACGGTTGGTATACCTTCAGATCTTTAACACTTAAAACATATATAATAATTAGTAATTTGTTGTCATAAACTATTTTTTACTATATTGCACTGTTTTATTTTAATAAAAGGTTGTTAACCTAGCAAGAAGCTTGGAGAGGCGCAAAAAAACTAAAGACATTGCTTAGACAAATTTAAAATTAGAGCATACTTCGTACACCGCAGCTTCGACACGAAATCCCGCCCATTCCTTGTATTTAAACCGCCGAAAAAACCATCTATTAGTTGTTATAATGATTTTTTATTAAAGTCGTGAGACCGGAAACTATAATTTTGTTTCAATTGATATTTAGAAGAGGCGCAATGAAAAGGTTTAATGGTCCATTATTGGGCAAAGGTCATGATCGTTTCAAAGTGTTACGCTAAATGAGACTAACGGGTTTTTTACTGCTTTGTTTTTATATATTTCAAAACTTATTCATAGCTAAAATAAACTACTTTAATATTCAATTTAGTATTATTTAACCGTGTTTTCACTTTTAATTACCTACTGTAAAAGTTTCAACACATAATTACTTTTCCCAATGAAAAAACTAGTTGTGCAAACTAGCTGTATAAAGCTTGAACATCTACGCGAATAAAGTAGTAAGCGTTCCACTAGTACTGAAGGACCAGCTTACGCTGAATTTACCCCTTTTGCCCTCTTTAACGTTACTTTTTACACAACTATGTACTGTACCATTATACCTACTGAAGCAATAAATTTTATTTGTATTTGTAGTATACGTTTTTATGTGAAGCTATCTTTGCAAACGTGTACCAAATTTGCGTACATTGCTGCTACGTTTCAATTATTATTGCACATTACCGTGCGGTCGGCAGCCGTCGTAACACTTCGTCATTCCAGTGCGAGTTATATTCACCCCAGTTTATTAGTCTCTGGAGCTACGAATGCAACCATAGGTTTGTATAATCTAGACATTCTAGATAGTTATTCTATCTTACAAAGGAGTTTTGTCAATGTTTGTGTGCCTCAAAATTGTCAAAATTCGTATTAGTCCTATTTTCTATTATTATAAACGCGAAAGTTTGTGAGGATGTATGAATGTATGGATGTATGTATGTTGGTTTCTCTTTCACGCAAAAACTACCAATCCGATTTGAATGAAACTTGGAATATATATTGTCGGTGACTTGGATTAACACAAAGAATACTTTTTATCCTGGAAAATCAACGGGATCCAACGGGATACGAACGAAGACGCGGGTGAAAGCTAGTTAAAAAAAAAATTCTATCTCACGAAGGCGGTTAGGCTATATTTTTGTATGTAATCTCTGGAGCTATTTGTATTGGTGTGATGTGGATGAAAACTGGCAATGACTTTATAAAAAAAAAACTCTCTTAACTTGATTCGTACTCCATGGTTTAGCTTAAAAGTTTTTGCTCTGACATTATTGGCGCGTTTGCGGAGATAGCTGCGGTCAAAGTTAAGTGGTTACTACGCTGTTTGTTTTTGCACGCCATTGTACAGCGTGTACGTTTTATTGAGCTTGACTGTACAAAAAGTATGCATAATATTGTACAACATGGTTTTAGATGTTTGTAGTTCTAGCTTTTTGTGAGTTTACAGTTTTTTTCTGGTACAATGAAGCCGAGAACGCTTTCAACTTATCTGATAGAAGTTATTTTGTATTGATATCTGCAAAATGCTACGAACACGAAATAATATATAATCTTGCTGGAAGTTTTTTGTTACTACAAGACTGATATTTTCCAGAAACCCCTACTGAGGAGCCCTCAAAGAATATAATGGGGTCGATTTTATTGTTGCATTTTCTAGACTAATCTATTTTGACAGCAGTGATAATTTTACGGTCGCCGCCGCTGTCTTGACGTCTATAATTCAGCGCTGTAAGGTTTGCTTAAAGAAATGCAACCACAGAATCGACACCATTGTCAGTTTTTAGTAGTTTTTTTTTTATGATAAAAGTAATGGAACAAGCTAATGTTAAGTGATAACTTCTGCCCATAACAATGCATTACCTCACAGAGCAAGTCCAATGAGGACGTAATGAGGAGAATGATTGCAGTGATCTTAAATATCATTGAGAGATTGTTAAAAATATCAAACAGTTAATCCATGACAAATTAATTATAGGTTTAAAAATAATAATTCATTTATGAACTAGTATATTAATGCTACTTCACAGGTGGTCCAATTATTCCATAACTACATATGGTGTGGTACAAATATGTACAATTAGCGCCAATGTACATGACAATATAAATGATACGCATTCATCAATATGTAATTGGTTTTTGTGAATGTACCTCTGGCTCGGTTTTGCTGTAAGTTATTTTTTTAACCAACTTTAAAAAGAAGAAGGGCTAGGAAAGACTATTTGACGAAGACAATGTTTTGTTTTTATTGAGTTAAAGAGGATTTTGTTCACAATAAAATTTGAAAATAAAACCTCGAAAAAGACGATGATATTTAGATAAAATAATAACTGATTTTAAATTGATTTTTGATTTCACAGGCCATTACTTAGGGTCTGTGTAGACCAGCTCTGAAAGATAAAGGTGTATTCAAAGTACAGGGTAAGTAGAAAATTATATATAAAACTGTTAATGTACTTCGAAACAAAACTGAATTAGGTAACTGTAAGAAAACTGTCTCCCTGATTGGCAGAGTGAGGGACAGTCTGAACAGCATCCTGAAAACAGTTGCAGACAGCTGGACATCTCCGCTGTGGAAAAGTCTTGTACGGAGGACGATAAATGGAGGAATCCTGTTTCTTCATTGATCGCCCTCCGACCTCGATTCAACTTTTAGTCTTAAGGTTCTTGTTGTTTTTCTGTTTCGTTCTTGTGTGTTTTGTATATGGATACTCTAGTTGTCCGAAATAAAGAAGTTTTATTTTATTTTATTTTATTTTATTAAGATTTGAATGAATAAAATCTTTTTAACTTTGGTTTCATAATAAAAATGATAAATTCCATCTTTGAAATTATTTTACAAAAGAATATCACTTCTGCATTCTGATATTCCATTTCCACCGACAAAATTACGATTGTTTTTATTATTTGTTCTCAATCGTCAAGTCACGGTGTAATAAGTAAATATCGTGCGAACCGGCCGTATCATCTCGACTGCTATAATATACAACGTAATCTAATAACGATGGCTTAAGGGGAGGACGATCGCTGCTATCATAAAAGTGAAAATAAATAATAATAAAAAAAAGGCTTAAAATAAAAAACAAATAACTGACAAGTAGCTGAATCAACTTAACAATACAAATAGGTACTTATGACGTCACCCTATTTTTTGGCCCTGCCTGAAAACCAGCGCTGTTCAGCAGGGTAGAACCATCTTCCCTGTTAGACAGCAATAAGCTGAGTCGGGACCGATTTGGCTGCATACAGCGCGGAACGAGACTGGCTAGTACCCACTTATTATTATGTTAGGTTACCTATAGCTGTTGCTTAGCTATTACTATTTGTTTGTTTCTTGTACGTATCTATAAGTTTCCTATATTTTCTATGTCCGTTCTGTATTCTCTGTGTGTATGTCAAATAAACGATCTATCTATCTATCTACTATTTATAAGGAAAATTGTGATATTTTTTTGTAAATACTCCCCTTTTATATGAATTATTATTATTATTAAGCAAAAGGTCGTTCTTTCGCCAAATGTTTTTTTTTATAAAGCATTTCAGAATTCGGAAATGTTTTTTTCTTTAACTACCATAATAAGAAGTTTTGAAGAAGAGGGTTTAAAAATCCTAAAAATCTAAGAAAATGTCGACTTAGTTCGGAATTAAATTCAAATATCATTAAGTACTTATTATTTATTAATGTGATTTAAATAAACCAGAATTCCTTCCCCTTAACACGGATGATTCGAATAAGCTCAAAGCAATGAGACGTTAGAACAGAAGCCGCCGTCCCAATTATTATGGTCATTATTAAATAATAATAAAAAATAATATAATTCAGTTTAGTCAAGTAGACAAAATGATTACCTTGTGCGGAATCCCCTTGATTAGGGATGTGACACTAGTTTTATATATTTTATCGATATTTTCATTACTATTATGCAATACCCACACTGTAACTATATTATTATAAGGTTGGTTGTACCTGCCAGATTTATTATATCAGACATTTTAGAAGTTTAAATGGGTTTCAAGTATTTAGAAGGCTGGCTCTTTATTTAACCACAGAAAAAAAACCTGAATTTGGCAACCAAACGAGATATTGAAGTCACATTTTACGGGGTTCAACAAATAGCTTATTTTAGATATTGACTCGATAGAAAAAGATTAAAAGACTAACTCACCTACTTACTTATTTGAGCTCTTGCTTTAGCATGCTTTATATCAAAACACAAAGCTCATGGCTCTTGTAAGCCTAGCTATTCATTTTCTAAACATCGATAATATTTCATCGATATCGACCCACGTCCTGTCCCAACCCTATTCCATTACCACGGCGCCGTCTGTAATCCGGTCTCGTTTTATTTCGCGAATCAGTTGCGGTCTTAGATTGCACAGTAGCCGTGATTCATATAATAATGTAAATTGATTTATATGCCCCGCTCTTGTGGATTAACTGAAATATTGAGATTGAAATACCACGGAGCAAGATTTTACTTAAAAAAAATATTACCCAAGGGATCAAAATACAACGAAAGGAGAAAAAAAAAATTTTTTATTGGTATTATTTTATTAGTAGATTGTCATTCAAAGGGTTATAGTAGAAGAATAAAAAAAGTTGTTATCAATAGTGTTTTGAGCGTAACGAAGGGTCCACTAACTTTTGGTGCATATCAGCACTGATCAGCACCCACTAACATATAACAGTTAATATTATGTATTCTGTGCATAATATTAACTGTTATATGATCTGTTCAATTTTTATTTTATTTTTATTCTTTTATTATTGTTTTCTTATTGTGTACCTAATTATTATTTTACTGTGTTGTACCTGTGTTGTGTGCCAAATAAATGTTTCTCTATCTCTCTCTCTCTCTAATTTTGGCCTTTTAATCGGTGAATCTTAATGACATAGTGTCAATATCACACTTCGTCATTTTATACTAATCTCATTTATTTGACTACATGTCATTTCAAACCCAGCTCCCTTCCTCGGGTTATTACTTGCCACTTAAAAAATCCCTTGGTGATAATATTGTACTCACCTAATTTTTCTTTGTATCTATGAAACTCTTTTTAGTTGTATACCGGGTTTATTATGACTACTCCTGAAAACAGACAATTTTTTCAGCCAGACATAAAAAAAATCTAAGTACAAATGTTATTACACTAGCTAGCTAGCTAGGTATGTAACAAACTTAAACCTACCAATAACTACTGAATTTCAATTATTTCAAGCAATGAACTTCATAATTGCATTAATTACAGTACCACAGTTGAACCTAATTACAAACAAAATAAAGGCTCACTGTGCTAATTACATAATTAAACATAACTCTAGTACAGAAAATTCGCTGTAATACCCTCTTAGAGTAACTTTGACCACAACAAAGCAAAGGTAAATTGATATGAAGTAGAATTTAGAGTGTGAACGGCAAGTTAGGAAAAAGTTATTCCAAATTTAATCAAATAAGTTTATTAAGTTTTACAGGCGTCATGGCTCAGTCGGTAGTAGCTCTGCCTTCCGTGCTGTGGGTCGTAAACATTTGTGTGTTGCAAACATACATGTTTGTTCTATGTCTGGGTGTTACTTAGTACTTAAAAACTAAATTATAAGTATTATATCAGCAATCTAGTTCCCATAGTACAAGCTCTTCTTAGTTTGGGACTAGAGAGCGTCGCGAGTAATGTCCAAGGGTATTTATTTATTTTAAAAAAAAATAACTATATTATTATGTTCTAAGAAGCTATAAAAACGGGCTATTACCAGGATATAATTACTACCAATATTGATACCGTTTCTGGTTTTGTTGATAGATTTCACGTTGTCATGCGCTTGTCTGACAATGACAGAATTTGTAAGAAAAATAGTGTAATTTTCACTTTTTAGTGTTAATTAAAACACAAAACAAGTGAGAGTGTGACGTTATCAAAGTGTGACAAATTACAATCAAAATAATATCAAAATGATAGTTCAGTGACCGGTAAACTAACATTTTGATTGTAAATTGTGATTATGATGATACCAAAAGGTCAAAAATATTCTCATAATTTTTTTTTATAGAAAATTCTAAATATAGTATTATAGTCCAACTAGATAATACCCCTCTTTCACGGTATCGTATTCCCATGCACCCATAGGGTTGTACCGCTGTAATTAATACACGCCCACATTTATCGATGCTCGACGTGTGAGCGTAATTTTGTTGCAGTAAATTTATTCGATGGTAGACTTCCTAGTTGGATATTGTTTAGGAAAACAATTTATATGTATCTAAAGAAACATATTTCTTAAGACTTTGGCACTTGCTTTTTTATATCTATCATTTTATATATTATTACTAGCCGTCGCCCGCGGCTTTGCTCGCGTTTTACCCTTTAGGATGCGACGTTTCAAAATTCCTTTCTTAGTGCACCCCTACACTATATAAGGATACTACCCTCCAAATTTCATACCTCTAGGACTTATAGTTTAGGCTGTGCGTTGATTTTCTGTCAGCTTCAAAAGAGTTTTATATATATTGACTAGCCGTCGCCCGCGGCGTTGCTCGCGTTCTACCCTTTAGAGTGTGAAGTTTCAAAATTCCTTTCTTAGTGCACCCCTACACTGTATAAGGATAGTACCCTGAAAATTTCATACCTCTAGGACTTAATAGTTTAGGCTGTGCGTTGATTCTAAGTCAGCTTCAAAAGAGTTTTATATATATTGATTGATTGATGATTGATTTGGTACTTTATAATCATGTTGATAATGTAATAAATAGTTTGTTTTTAAAGTCAAGTTCAATAATTTAACTAATATAATTATTCTTATCTAAAAACAACAACAATGCATCAAAAAATTATGGCTAAAACCTTTCTAAGGTTATATATGTACCTAATTTCATGATGTTTTAAATACTCTTTGTTTTTTATTGATAAAAATAAGTACTGAATTTTGGATTTAGAACAACGATAACCAAAACTATAGGTAGGTACATACCTAACAACGATTTGTGCAATACAAAACAACGATTACATTTACACTTCGATGTAACACTGTTACAACTTTCGCTTGCTCTATTCGTTTCGACACTAGTACTGATAAAAACATAAAATCAGTCTATCGATAAAAAACACGAACAAACAGAACACCAATTCGTGCGCTCTCATAAGTTTAATTAAATATTTATTCGTATAGGGCGGGGCGGTCCGCCCTCACCAGATATCGATATTATTTTACTGATATGCGATTTTGGGGTACGTCCCTAGTTGTAACGGTTAACTCATAGTGAACACACTGAGATGAAATATTATTGAAACCATCCAATAATACTTCAGAACCTTAGATCCTCATCCAAAACGCCAAGTATGGAGTGGTATGGCTCAAGTGGATAATATTAGAATGAAAATCAGTTACTGATGTAGAAGGCCGACACCGGGATAAGGTCCTCTAAAGAAGAAGAAGAAAAAGAAGAAGAAGATGACGAAGACGAAGAAGAAGAAAAAGACGACGGCGAAGGAAAAGAAGATGACTTGATGACTTTCCTGTACGAGCGATAAAGCTACAATTACAGACCGCTCTTATTTTCGCCAGGTAGTAGTACCAAAAAAAAAATACAACCGAATTGAGAACCTCCTCCTTTCTTGAAGTCGGTTAAAAATGAATACAATCAAAACAAATGAACAACGAAAATGAGACTCAATACTCATAATTTCATATTTAAATGAAACGGTTTTATTTATATCAATTGGCTCACTCACTCGCTACATCTATAACCACAACTCACCCCGACCTCTGTACTCGACCGCATTCATCACACAAAGGTCACGTGATCACTTGTCCATATTTATATGATGTCAGCGAAAACAAAAGTGACTCACATCTATTTTTAATTTGTTACCTTTTGATCGCGATTGTACAAACAAGGATGTAGAAAAGGGGCGTCACTCGAGTTCTTAGTTATGACATATGATTGGATTAGTGCTATGAATTCTAACATTTTTTTGACATTTTCTTGCCTAATTTTGAACTTGATCTGAGTATAGGATACCTCAATTCTGACGAAGATTGAGGTATCACAAAAATTACATGGCATTTATAAACTAGCTGCTGCCTAAGGTTTCACTCGCTAAAGAGGGGTGGATGATACTGAGTACCTATCTACTCTTGCCGTGCTCTAACTATACTGTATTGTATATTTTGAAAAACAAACATACAGCACAGTTGTGACACTGATGCTTATTGACTATCGATGAATGTACAAACTATAAGGGCTTTTACGATCGCTGGGTATTTATTGTATGTAATTCTTTATTGTCTCGTGCACTTTCTCATAGAAATTACTTGACATAGAATTAATAACTTCCGTCTTACCTAGTAGTATATAATCTGTGCCAATAGATACTTTTAAAAGTTAGAATCATTTATACTGGTTATGCAATATTTGTCCTAATAAAACGTATTTATATTATTGTATATTTGTGCCTCTTGGGGTCGAGACTCTAGGTCCGTGGGGTACCGAGGCCCTCCGGGTTTTCAAAATTCTTTCAGGGCGTCTAGTCGAAGCGACGCGTGACCCGAGGGCTGGTGATTATCTAGGCCAGCGTATCAGCATTGCTATTCAGCGCGGCAATGCAGCCAGTGTCTTGGGCACGCTTCCGATTGGTACTGATTTGGACCAGTTGAGCTATCTATAAATCGTTTGCAACGGTTTGTAGATGGCTCAACTGTTCCATGTGTATTTTGTAAATATTGTAAATAATGTATTAGTTGTAATTTTCTTTGTGAATAAATTTTTACTAATATTTTAACACTGCAAGTAGGTATATACAAATCAAAATTTTATAGGGGCTTATTCCCATCGAGCCCACTCAATTGCATAGTGGGCTCGATGGGATTTTTTTTCCCATCTGGCCCACCAGTGGGCCGGTACAATTGTCATAGAGATATTTGGTCTGCTAGTTGGGGTAGATTAAACCACGGTTTCTCACGGTAGATAGATAGATAGATAGAAAACTCTATATTGTACACCACTTTTACAGAAATTATAAAATAAACACAGAGTTCATTATTCTTATGTGAAGTACAATGGGCGGCCTTATCGCTATGAGCGATCTCTTCCAGGCTACCTTTGGATGGACTGGATTTTATATGAACGAAAGTGACGGTACATGACTATCAAAAAATCTCCATTGTTGAAAGGCTTAGCAATAGCCTCAAACTTCTACATCAAATTTTCTTTATTTTCATATATTTTTGATTTTCCTGTTTAAAATACCTAATACATTTAGAGATTTTAGACAGTGTTTTGTAGTAAGACAATTCATAGCATTTTAGTACCTAATGACTTCTTTAGCGTGCGTGACGCGAGTTATAAATGCTTTGTTATGGATAATTACGTTATTGTGCCTTTTTAGTGCCTTGCATGATTCGATAGTGTGCTCAATATGTTACTTTTTAATATTTTAGGGTTCCACAAGACGATCATAAAACATCTACCGACGAATCAGATAAGAAAAATACAACCAAATTGAGTTCCTCCTTCTTATTTGAAGTCGGTTAAAAAAGCTCAAAATAATTTATTTATGGCTAAATCAGACTGATGATGATAACCTTTATTATAACTTTATTGTTAATTGTAACAATAATATGTATTTAACAAAGGTTATAGGTACATATTATATTGATAATATTATTATTTAATAATGTTATTGATAGATATCTATAATATGAATTATTGTGATGACTTCTGCATTCTCATGCGTTATTGGTCTTCATATTATGAGTATTTATCTGATAATATTATTAGAAGTTTACTTAATTCATAACTAGATGGCGCTGCTAAAAATGTGACGAGTGTAGATCGCGCTTTCGAAGCCTTTGGTCGAAATTCTTTCAGTTCTAAAGGATGCAATTATTTAGCCCACCACACTGGTTCTTTTCACGCGGAACATTTCTTACGCAAGTTTAAGAACCGACTCCAATGTATCGATATCTACTCTCCCATGGTTCATGACTGGTAACTTTACAGTGACGTCTTTCTTTTCCGTTGTTAAAATCGATACAAAAACCGGAAGATGAAGCGTAGAACCTGATAGACTTATAAGCGGAAATCCGGTGGATGGAAAAGGCTAAACACCATTTTTATGGATATTTCTTTTTAGTTTTATAATCTGTGGAAATCTCAAGCAATCAAGTTACTTTGCAGCTTAACTCTTCTTATTTATCTACTAGTAGTAACCGTTACACTGCGCGGTAACTCGGCAGCACCGTGGAGTGGAAATGCGGTTGCCACGCAATGTAACTCTAAAATTGTACATAAAAACAAGTTAATTATGAAGTAGTGGCCAATTCTATAATAATCTCATCATTGTACTTATGGATGTGTAAATTATTCTTTACAACTTAATTGGAAACACCATAATTACAATAATCTGTAGTGTTCAGGCCAAAAAAATGTAAAAGAAAGGCTATAACAATAAAATAATGATCCATAGTGTATAACAAAAGTATTAAATCAATATTATTCTTAGTAACAAATTCTCAAAAGCGTCTTACCTGGGCCCTATTCGAAAAACAACGCTAACAATGCTCAATTTTATTTATTTACTTTATTTTTATTCTACATATAAAAACGAACAGCTTATTATTTAAGAATCAAGCATATAGAACCAGAAAGCCCATAGTAGTTTTCACTTATAGTGCTATTTGGTACTTTATGCTATAACTGCAGCACCTAAAAAGGAAGGTGTTATCATGTAAACGACGCAATGGAACTGGAAATACTTCAACAAGAGTTATTTTTCAAAAACAGGTACTCAAAACCTACTTGAAAATTCAGAAACAATCATAATAATAATAGGCCTTTACATCTATTGAAGATGATTTATACAGCGTCAGGAGGCAACCTATGCCTACACATAACGGGACATTGTAAAATAATTCAGAAACAAAGCTCTATAAAAAAGTATGCTGTTTGTTATTTTAGTTTTTTTTTCATTGCATAAAAAAACTCTGAACTAATAATTAACTTTGCACTTTGTACATTGCCTGTAATTACTGTTCTTTCTCCGATTAGGGCATCACCAAACGAGCAGTGTCATATAACATTCAAAGGTAACCACCATAAACAATTGAATAAAAGATAAAAGACCGTTAGTAATGGGCCGAGTAACATCACTAACCAGTTCAACAAATAACAGTTGGGTCACTTTATACAAAAAGTTACTATTTCTGCGATGTACTCTCTGAGATCTCTAAAATCTGAGATATCTTCATTCTGAAATTCTGTCTTTCTGAGATCTTATATTTCTCAGATGTCGTCAACTTGTTATTTTTAAATGGTAGTATGGATTTCTTAGTAAAACGCCATCATTTTATACCCTCTAATAAATCTTGGTATGACATAATATATTATTTTTATTGATTCACTAAACATTTTTATTATTTAATCAGGAACATAGCAATGCAATGGCATTAATCAGGTGTACAGTGATAGTATTTCGACGAGCTCTTCTAGATACATGCAGTGATATAGCTATTCTCAACACCACTGTGCCACCGGCAAAGATTATAAAACCAACACAGTTTCGTAAGCAATGAATTCATTATACACGCAGGTTTGTTCAGCTCTCGACGCGTCTATCTACGCGATTGTGATGGTAATAAGGGACATTTTAGATGAATAATCGATGTAGGCAATAATATCACATCTACGTAGGTATTATTATTTAATGTCGTGTCTTTTTATTCATTAGTCAGCTTCAAAAGAGTTTTATATATATTGATGAAAAGAGCCACAGTATAAAGCTTGCAATGAAAATGTTAATAATCTTGATAGTGTCAGATATAAAATTTATGTTATATCTGATCTGGGGTGTAGTGGACTGTCAGGGGTGTAGTGGACTGTCAACGTGCTATCCTATTAGCCGCCCTGTATAGGGATAGGAAAGATACTAAAATCGTTGTAGTTCACAATCTCTCACCAGTGGCTCCAAGTAGCTGTCCTGCATGCAGCGGCCACACCCCGGGAAACCACGTCGGCTCGTGGGCTAAACCTGGTGAGGGGGGCCTGAGTGTTTCGACACTTAGGTCTTAGCGGTTGCTCCCCGCATAGTGCACAAAGCCTGCCTCGGCCGTTTGGCAATCCACCTCCGGTGGCGAGGCAGCAAGGCAGTGTGGAAGGCCTTAAAGGCGACGGTGGGAGCAAGTCACCGTCGACTAGACACAACAAGTATTCCCAAGGAGGGTTGACGTCAGGCAGGCGGCCGGTCGGAAAACACTAAGCCAAATCCTCTACAACATGGTTATAAGAATAAATGATAAGGGCGACAATGCTAAGGCGTACCCTCAAGGCGACGCGCAGACGCAGCACCCGGCGGCTGTGAGAAATGGATTAGGGTTGTTGCATCAGGGACGGGTGCAACGTAAGACGCGAGTCCGTGAAGTAAGACTGAGGATAGCGAGTTGGAATGTAGGAACGATGACTGGAAGAGGAAGAGAGCTAGCTGATGTTTTAGAAAGAAGAAGAATAAATGTAGCTTGTTTGCAAGAAACCAAGTGGAAGGGAACGAAAGCGCGTGAGATTGGAGTAGGCTATAAGTTTTTCTATTGTGGAAGTGATGGCAAGAGAAATGGAGTGGGAGTTGTATTAGATAATGAATTGAAAAAGAGCGTGACGGATGTGAAGAGAGTAAATGACAGATTGATAGTCGTAAAAGTAATGCTAGGAAATTCCGTTATTAACGTAATAAGTGTGTATGCACCGCAGACTGGATGTGATGAGGCGATGAAAGAAAAGTTTTGGGAGGATTTTGATGCGGTGATGATGGATATCCCAGCGAATGAAGATATTTATATAGGGGGGGATTTTAATGGACATGTGGGAAGAATGAATGTAGGCTATGAAAGAGTGCATGGTGGATGGGGATTTGGAAATAGGAATCGAGAAGGAGAGGCTCTTCTCCAGGCTGCGTCTGCGTTTGACCTTGCGGTAGTGAATACATTCTTTAAAAAACGAGATCAACACCTAATTACCTACCAAAGCGGAAATCACAGCACCCAAATTGACTACTTCCTACTAAGAAGAAGTAACATTAAATCCGTCAAAGACTGCAAAGTAGTCCCAAGTGAAGCCTTAGTCTCCCAACACCGATTGCTCATTTCAGAAATAAAGATCAAGGTTCAACCTACTCAGAGCAAACCAAAGCCCCCACCCAAGATTAAGTGGCACTTAATAGAAAAGGAAGAGTATGCTGACAAATTCCAAAAGAAAGTGGTAGATAAGATGATTGAATTAAAGGATATGACTGAGAGATCGGTGAATGAATGTTGGAATGAAATGGCGGTTTGTATTAGAAGTGTGGCCAAGAAAGTTTTCGGGGAAACAAGAGGAAAAGGAAAAATAGATAAAGATACTTGGTGGTGGAATGAAGAGGTACAAAAGATTGTGAAAGATAAGAAGAATGCTTTTAAAGAGTGGAAGATGGTGAATGCGGGCGATGCAGTTACGAAAGAGAGTAAAAGAATACTGTATATGGAGTGCAAGAAAAATGCTAAAAGAGCTGTTGCAGTAGCACGAGCCAGGGTACAGGATAAACTGTACGAATCACTCGAGAGTCCACATGGGCAGAAAAATCTGTACCGAATAGCAAAAGAAAGAGATAAGAACGCAAGGGATGTTGTTAACATCAGATGTATGAAAGATAATCAAGGACAGGTTTTGACACAAGACAAAGATATAAAAGGACGCTGGAAGGAATATTTTGAAAAATTGATGAATGAAGAGAATAATTGGAGTGGTGTATTAGAGGAAGTGACAGTGAACATGGGTGTAGTAAAAGAAGTGACTGTAGATGAAGTTAGAATGGCTGTGCAAAGTATGAAGAATGGAAAAGCGGTGGGACCTGATGGTATACCAGCTGAAGTATGGAAGTTTTTGAAAGCGGATGGATGGAAGTGGTTGGCTTTATTCTTCAATAAGTTGTTGTATGAAGAGGCGATCCCGGATGAATGGTGCAACAGTTCGCTGGTGCCCATTTTCAAAAATAAGGGTGATGTACAAGACTGCAACAACTATAGAGGAATAAAGCTAATGTCGCACAGTATGAAAATATGGGAGAAAGTGATAGCGAGACGAATGAGACAAGAAAGTGAGGTATCACAGAACCAGTTTGGATTTATGCCTGGACGAAGTACCACGGATGCCATATTTGCCGTTCGCCAACTGTGCGAAAAATACAGACGTGTGCATAAAAACCTACACATGGTATTCGTGGATTTAGAGAAGGCGTACGATAAAGTACCAAGGGAAGTTCTGTGGTGGGCGTTGAATGAAAAGAGAGTGCCTGGGAAGTATGTACAGCTGGTTCGGGCTATGTATAGCCAAGCTAGCACCCACGTCCGGTCAGAAGCTGGCGTCACCGACAAGTTCAGTGTGGCTGTAGGCTTGCACCAGGGATCGGCACTAAGCCCTTATTTGTTTCTCCTGATTATGGATGCCTTGACATCGGACATACAGGAAGAAGCACCCTGGTGCATGCTGTTCGCCGATGACATTGTCCTTGTAGGTGAAGATGCGCTTGAGGTCCAGAGCAGGCTGGGAAAATGGCAGGAGAGATTGGAGAGTGTCGGACTGAAGATAAGCAGAACAAAGACAGAGCATTTGTTTTGCGACTTTGGTGGTCCATCCAATTTCACCCCTATAGCCTTAACTGGTGTATCCCTACCAGTCTGCTCCGACTTCCGGTACCTTGGCTCATCAATTCAGAACGACGGCGAAATTGACCGGGCTGTGAAGAATAGAATAAATGCAGGATGGATGAAATGGCGACAGGTCACCGGAACAACGTGCGATCCGAGAATGCCCATTAAACTTAAGGGGAAAGTATATAAAACCATCATTAGACCTGTCGTACTGTATGGATCAGAATGTTGGGCAATGAAAGGGACGGATGAGAGAAGAGTGCATGCAGCAGAGATGCGAATGTTGAGATGGATGTGTGGAGTGACAAGAATGGATAAAATAAGGAATGAGTATATAAGAGGAAGTTTGAAAGTAGCGCCAATAACGGACAAGTTGAGGAGTAATAGGTTAGCGTGGTATGGGCATGTCATGCGGAGGGAAGAAAGCCATATTACGAGAAGAGTGCTAGACATGAATGTGGACGGATGTAGAAGTAGAGGTAGGCCAAAGAAAAGATGGATGGACTGTGTGAAAGAAGATATGAGTAAGAAAGGAGTGAACATCGAGATGACGGCTGATAGAGGAGAGTGGAAGGCGAAGACATGTTGTACCGACCCCACTTAGCGTGGGACAAGGGTAGGAAGATGATGAGTGTCAGATATAAAATTTAAAAGAAAATACGGTTTAACTTGGTTCTAATGATGATTTAATTAGTAACAATTTTAATTTGAACTTCTGAGCTTTTTTCATTAACACGTTCTACGCCATGCTAGTTGAAAAACATCAAATTTTGCTAAAAATTTTATCGATGTGATTGGTTTAAAACCTACACGCAGATATTAATGGAAATCAGCGAAATATCAACTAGATTTCTGCATTTTTAAATATAGAAAACAATTTCTCAGCTTTTGAAGTATCCGGGTTAGTCTCATAATCTCCTATGAGCTGTTCCCTTTAAAGGGATTTTGAAACTTTTTGTCACAAATCTCAAAATTATAAAATTTTGAAATCAAGGGGATTTTCAGACTCAAAACCCCCGTTGGGCAAAACTACACCGTAATAGCTCAAGATATTTATAATAAGTATGTAGGTCTTATAATAAAGTAGTTCCCACAAGTTAGTCTGCATCACACTTGCATAGTAACGTGAGCGCTGAAGACGCATGCTCGTAACATCAGTACCGCTACCTCTGAACACCACCTCCTTGGTAATATCGAGAACAGAACTCTTTAGAACTCGAAAATTAAAACCTTGAAGTGGTCACGATAATATTTGATTGAAGAAATTATTATTGGAAGAATACATCTCAGTCAAATAAAAGCCTTGTGTAATGCTTGTTACATTATTTATTGATTTAATCAACAACCAGGTTCACAAAAAAATCTTTAGTTATTCTAAAACCTCAACTGAATTTTTCGATTCTTGACATAACTTGAAATTACTGCCGAAAGTTGCCTGGCGGAGGGCGCTAGTGTCGCGCGGATGCACGCGCATAAAGGTAGGAAACGTACGTATGTCATGTCTCTTGCGAAATAAAAACTCCAAAGCTGGTTGTGTTAAAAGTTTATCTCTAAGAATAGATTGCATTTCTTTTTAAAATGGTTTGTGCTTGACTGTACACCTTAAGAACATAATAATTAGGATGTTTTCAGAACACAAGCTCAAACATCTCCGGAATTTGGCAAGAGAGTGCCAAGTAATCAGTAATTTCACTTAGATCATTCTAGCGCTTTCAATGTGCGTAATGGTTTAAGTACACCTTTGAACACGGTTCCTTTCAATAAAGTTCTAGGAATGCATTCGACGAGCATTTAGTTTTAATTTTTGAAATATTGAGGCTAGAAAATTCCAAATTTAAAACTTTTTTGATAATCGAACGCAACGATATTATAAAATAGGTTTCTCAGAGGATTTTAGAAAGATACCATGAAGATAAACCTATACTTACAATATAAGTAACAGCGCTTATATGTCGTTCAAAGTACAGAACCCTATTTTTTTATATTTTCTCATAGATAATATATTTTTTTGTAATGGGAATGATAAAAGTAGGTGTGATAACCTAAGAGGTGAAAATATCATTGCGAATTTGTTGCAATATTGTTACAAAGCATAGGCTGCTAATTTGTCGTAACTCACTCATCTCAACAATATCCCATAATATTTTTACTAGGTTTTATCAAAAAAGTTACTTATATCTCAGTTCTTTAGCACTAGTTTTAGAAATAATTCTGCAAGTTGATGTTCAAGCTAAATATCCCGTTAGTGAGAACGAAGACTGAACTATCTAACAAACAGATGTAAGTAATAAGGTATTATTCAAAGCAGTATGGATATTGAAATTTAAGTAAAACGTAAGGTTAGGATGTAAAGTAGTTATGAGCTTTTGCAAGTTTCAAGTTCTGACTCTGTTTTATGTGAGCTTGTTTATAGGACACGATACGATTTTTAAAATCTTTTGTATATATAAATGTCCATATTGTACATATCTAAAAAAATATTTGGTATATACCTATCTCTCCCCAGAGTTTTAATACCAATTTTATATCGTTGATGACACGTCATTTTACAAAGTTTAAGCAGTGTCAGATATTCTACAGAATAGGTATAGATTATATAGATTGGAACGAACGTTTAAAAAAAACGCTGTCAAATGCAATGTGGAAGAATCGTGTGGTTTTGAATTTGAACATTAATTTGACAATGACAAGCTTTAAAATTGTTCAACACTGAAAATGTAAGTTTATGAAGAAAAAGAAGCAAAAATCATTCCAAAAAGAGCACCCAGTTCTAGATTCCACGAAGAGCACCAATTGCTACA
Source organism: Eulithis prunata (assembly GCA_918843925.1). Lineage (NCBI taxonomy): Eukaryota > Metazoa > Arthropoda > Insecta > Lepidoptera > Geometridae > Eulithis > Eulithis prunata. The sequence goes on along the minus strand of OU974019.1, from coordinate 680,408 downwards.
GCGCCTACGCTAATCCACAAATACCCTTGGCTTTTATGGATGGAGCTTTTCCAAAAACAATTCCACGAAGAGTAGAAAACAGAAGGCTTTAGTGATGTGGCTAAAATATTTCCGAAGATTCCGAAGTTCCTGATCGTCAGTTGTAAAGGGCCCTGCACATTACAGCCAGTCGACATAATGGCTTGGAATATAAAACAAACGCACATACCGGCTGACTAAAGTGATACAAACTGCACTTTACTGACCCAGCCAGTCGTAACATGTTGAAATACTAGCAAGTCCTCGTCATTTTAGTAGAACTTCTAAAATAAGCGTCTAATTTTTATCTATTTTGTGTCTGGAAAACTTTTCTACTGTACATTTTGCATTGTTATTTTCTAAAATATTTTTATGATAACATTCGTTAATTTCCGCTCCTCCCACTGAGTCGTCCCACTAGTGGGCTGAATGGGAATATTTCAAAATTACTCTCCGTTCGTCCTACCAACATGTTTAGTGGGATGAACAGGAGTAATTCAGTGATTTTTTAAGTTCAATAATGTTGAGATGTTGGGCCATTGCTGCCATCAGCCCAATGTCCTTCAGAGTTGGGTTGGCTGGGGTGAGGTCAGTAGGGGGACAATGCACACTACACCCCAACGCGGGCTTCACTGCAGATCTTATTGGTATTTTTTTTTGAGATGTGTGAGCAAGGAGTTATTTGATGGTTTTCAGTCTCAAGCAGCATATACGGTGCATCCAGCTATAAGTGTTAGCAATATTATTAATACTGCAGACTTAGTGTGGCCCGACTACTTCAGTCAAACTTTAAATTGATATATAAATACGAGTGTGAAATTAAAACATTATCGAGTGACGAATAATAGATGATACCAAGCCTTAGGGAAACCTGTGACCTCTGACTGGTCTAACTAATGCTTCAGGAAGCCAACTGAACAGGCAATAAGATGAAGTACAAGTTACCTCTAAACATTCGAGTACCTAAGTCATTCTGTAATTGCTTGCCTGAATTCATAATAGTATTTACGATTTCTAAGGTCGCTATCACAGCTCTGTGTTAAGGCGGGGTTTTAACACTTGCTAAATCTTACGTTACGTTTGTAATATTTACACTTTGTATGAGTTAATGGTCAAACTCTGGTGACGGAGATTTTAGCCCGCCTTAAGGCCTCCATCATGGCTTAACGACTGCTAGAGCCGAGACCGACAGGTCTCGGTCACCCATCAAAATAGTGACCGCGCAGAACGTCGTTTACTTAGGTAATCAGTAAAGATTGACTAAGCAAGGTACGCCACCAGTGGGGGTATTGCTGTCTTATGAAAACCTGCCAGGTTTAAGGCAAGTTTTCTGAACTGTTTTCATACTAAATCATAGGTATTCTGTGACTAAATAGTGACATTAGCGCGTTTATTGCTGTCAAAAGCTTCTTGTTTTCGTATATCTGAAGCCATGTCACTTGACATTATGCTGGGCAGCGAACGCAGTTCAGAGCTTGCGATACGGAGGCAACGCTTTACTTCAAATGATAACTGATGATAAAATCCATGAAGTGAAGCATATTTTCACGTCAATTTTTTTTAGTAAAAGCTGGAATGGCACCTTAACCCTGCATCACTGTACAGAGGGTACAATAACAAGTTTGGTCCATAAATCGCAAGGTTGGGGTCACAAGGTACAATTAATAAATTAAGCAGTACGTTAACAGTAGAATATTCATGGCGTATAATGCATGATAAATGTAGCGCATGCGTAGTCAAGCCACAATGGAGTATGGTGGCTAGTCGCCGAGGTACTAGGATGGTATTACGAGAGGACTGTAACAACATTTTTTATTTTTTATTTATTAAACGGCGTTCTTTAGAATTAACGTACTCCAGCAGCATTACAATCTAGCCATATAATATTATTTTAAGAGTACTTTTTTGATCGCGGTCAACATTTTATGTGCGGGATACACTGGCGATTTGCGAGCTAGTTCCTAATAGCAATATCAGTGAAAATAACGTCCTAATAAGACCATGTTTAGGCACATATTATATTGCCGACATCCAGGGCTGTGCGAGCAAAATCGTACTTTACCAGTATTGAGTCTAAATAAAGGCAGCAATTTAATTGAGATTCAGGTGAGATTGTGGTCAAACGGTTGACTATATTGTATTAAAAAAAAAAAAAAAATTGAACGTTTTCACACAGTTGGTCTTCTGTACTTGTATATTCTAAGGTATTCTAAGGTATATTCTAGGCATATTCTAGGCATATTCTAAGGTATGACCTGTGGTATGACGAACCTCACCATAGACGCTAGACATGGTTGTCCCAGCGATACTGGTCTCAGTAGTTATACGCATTATTATTTATTAAAAAAAAATGTGCATTGTTTTCACTAAACCTGTTCATAACTCTAGTGGAGACAGCAAGAAATTCAATCACTTACCATCAGGTGTGCTGGCAGCGAAATGCTTAGCTATAGCTCACAAAAAAAAAGTTATGTTAAATACAAATCAAGTGTTTTTTTTTATTTATTGAGTATTTTCTCTATGGATGGTAGATTCTTACCCAGCGGCGTTGACCGCTCATCTGCATTGTCCATACCACATTGTCTATGCCAGTTATTGTCTATGGTATCGAGTAGAGCAGAATGCAAAGAATGTGTATTGTTGAGGTTATTGATAGCTGAAGGTGAAGGTGCTAAGGTTTCCGTGATAGCCTTCTGATAGCTTGTTTTATTGGTGAGAGGTTTGTACGCATTAATAACTATCTACGTAAAATAGCTAGCACAAAAAAACTATTTAAGTAATTTTATGATAAAAAAAAACATTTTGACAGTTTTGAATCGAACGGGATTCGAACCTGCTTCTTTTGATATTGAGATGCTTATTAAAAATATTCTAATAGCTAAGAATGTTAGTTTAATTCTTTTTCACACTAAAACTGATGAGAAAAGAACGGTAAAGTTTCGAAAGAAGTAAATATATCACGCACAAAGACCTATGTAAATCTGGCTTAAAAAGGTAAGTACTTATAACTACTTCCAATACCGTGATGACAGAAATGTAATAATCAACTATGAAAATAAAAAATACTTAAATGATGTTTTTGCAACACAAAATAATAACTAATTCATACATCTCTTACGTCTAAGTATTTAGTTGACATCATTTTCGACATGTTGTAAAGTACCTGTTAAGATCGATGAATGCACCATTTATTAGTAAATTGATAGAAAATCAACACCAAACACAATTTTGACATGACGTTGACAGCGAACGGTGTATTTCAATCGACACAGAATTGCTAAAATGCTTTTATCAAAGCTGTAATTCTCTTACTAAAACTATCATAGCGATTTTGTTGCGATACACAAAAAAAAACAAGTCACAAAATAGCGACCATATTATTATTTAATTTTGTAACTTTTTATCTTATTTCTACTATAATTATTATAAACGCGAATGTTTGTAAGGATGTATGGATAGATGTTTGTTACTTTTTCACGCAAAAACTATTATTGATTCGATTTGGATGAAACTTGGAATATTTATTGTCCGTGACCTTCCCAGAAAATCAACGGGATCCAACGGGACACGAACGAAGTCGCGGGCGGAAGCTAGATATTCATAATCAGCTTGTAAAAGTCCATTGATGGACACTGTTCTCCACCATAGAACTCCAGAAAAAACTATTTTAGGTACCAGTCGTTGGCCTATCCTCGCTTACCTGTCTACTTGTATTTTTTTTTTATGGTATAACTAGCAGACGAACAGGTGGGCCACCTGATGGAAAGTAGTCACCGCCGCCCATGGACACCTGCAACACCAGAGGTGATGCTAGTGCGCTGCCGGCCTTTTAAGAGGAGATAAACCCGCCTTTTGAAGGACCCCATCTCGAAACTCCGTGGAAAAACCGCAGAGGGAAGTTCGTTTCACAACTTACACGTACGAGGCAGAAAAGTATGAAATTTTTACTAGATTTTATTAAGAGAAACACCTTTAGAACTGTCACAAGACAAACAGACTTTTGAACCGTATAATTCTGTTTATTGTTAGAATCCCGGTGTTACACGTATACACATTCCAATCGGCTTTCTATGATAACATGAGCCCACGCGTCTACTTACCGAATTTATTTCGGACCTTCATGTCAGAAATGTAGAGAAGGCATTTCAAATTTTAAGGTGCTTAATGAAAACTACGAAAAACTATCTTCCATCCAAAAGAGACAAGTTTCTTGTTTCCAGCGAAGAAGACCATATTTGGTTTTTTAGCTCAAACATTCGAAACTCCTTTTCTCTCCCTAACACTTTATCTTTAACTTTCTCTAAATCTTTAGCTGAATTGGTTCCTAAAGAATCAATCGTCCGCATTGCCTACACAATTTTCCCTAACATATTTTTACAAGAGATTTGCGACAAGCGAGTATCGAGAAACTCGCAGTTTTTGTATAGTTTTCAAATCTCCCGCTAGAGGCGCTTATCGGATTTTCATACCAAATATCTCACAAGTTGCTTCTCTATATGCGTTTCGATCAACAAAACAAAACTCAAGACTACGGGCTCTGATATAAAAATTATGTCGTATCAATAGTTTCCAACATTCGTGTGCCGTTAATCCAAAGAATATTGACGGACGGAATTTGTTTGCCTATCGCACACTCGTGATTTGAGGGCACTCGACCGCATCTCCTCTGCTCGTTTCCGAAAATCATCTCAAGGTACTTAGAGACGATGGCGTTATTTGAGTTTTAGAGTGACGCGTTTGCAAAAAACAGTGTCCGTTATGAAGCGGTGACCGTACTTCACGTATTATATTCAGACCAAGAAAACGCCCGCAAAATATTCTATGATTGGGCGTAGATTTTCTCCTTAAACGGCGAAAACTTCGCGAGGAAACCCACGGCATAGTTTACGCACGTATTGACCTAGTCTTTCCTATGTGTCAGTCCGTCTAGGCTGAGAGGATGGTATAGATGCTGGACTAGCCTACCCCATGTCCTAGGCACTGCAGCGTCCCGTTCATGAGGATATGGGTAAAAAGTGGCTCCTGACTGAAGCTGTGTACAATGAACTAGATAAGATAAAAAGACCTGATTGTTGTAGATATCGCATGTTTTATCCGTTTGTGTTACAAATGAATATATTTTCTTTCTTTTGAATACCGCGATTATTCTTTCTTCAATATAAAACGGTCGTAATAAAGCGTCAGCTATTTTATAGGAACTGTAGCTTTGTTTCTGAACTATTTGCGTTTGGTGGTAACGGATTATGTAAGTTCTTTGTTTTATGAAGAACTAAGAAAAGACTCGAGTGCGAAAGTAAAAGTTATTTTTGTACCTACTTGATGTCACTCTGTTGGGGTCAAATAAGGTGATGTGGAAATAAAAATTGGAGACAGTGACGTTGCAATTATTGTCAATTATTCAGATGTGATCATGGAGATAGAGGTTCTCTTCCAAGGTGTGATGGTATACGTATAGTATGAAGAGGAATCTGAAGCTTTAATTATGTAATTCAGTTTTGATGAGTAAACTTTTTATTCAAACTGACAGGCGTCATGGCTCAGTCGGTAGTAGCTCTGCCTTCCGTGCTGTGGGTCGTGGGTTCGAACCCCACCGAGAACAAACATTTGTGTGTGGCAAACATGTTTGTTCTGTGTCTGGGTGTGACTATGTATTATTAGTATGTATTTACATAAAAAAAGTATATAATGTATTCTATCAGCCATCTAGTTCCCATAGTACAAGCTTTGCTTAGTTTGGGACTAAAAGGCGTTGTGTTAAAATGTCTGTGGATATTTATTATTATTAAACTAAGGTCTGACGATGATAATCAAAAATAAGATGATATTTTGAGGTTTCTTAAAGTGATTGCTATATTTTTTTTATAAAAGTTACCGTGTTGAGTTTAGGACCATGCAGTAGTAGCCTTTATTCAAATACTTTAGGAACATATTTGATCGAGTGAGCGAAGCGAAGATGTTAGTGACAACTCGGGCAGAAATGCTTGGTATGGTGAGCTTCCTCAATTAAATCCTAAAAATACTAACCTTAGTTATCGCATTTAGATCAACACCAATGTACCGTAAGCCACGAATTTACTATTTATTTTGATAATAATATTAAATTAATATTTTATAGCCACTTAGATTCATATCTGGATCACGCAATACAATGGTGTCTGATAACTGGATCAAGTTGTGACCCAAATTGAAAAGAATGGAGCCTTTCTATTGAGGATTAGGTGTTTTATGGTGTTCAACAACTACTTAATGGCTTTGGCTATAAACTTTAGGCCAAACATAATCGCACTAAAATTATAAATGTCAAAGTTTAGATGTTAGATATATACGAGTAGATGGATAGAAAACTCTTTATTGCACACTACTTGTCTTTTACGGAACTTATAAAATAAATACACAGTTCATTATTCTTATGTGGAGTACAATGGGCGGCCTTATCATTATTAGCGATCTCTTCCAGGCAACCTTTGAATTTTTTTATGTTTAGATGTTTGGATAGTTGTGTTCCAATCACGCTGCAACAGCTAGCTCGTAACCTGGGTGAACGAACACATTCTTTATCCCAAATGTAGTGTTTAAATAAAAAAATAAATAAAATCATCTATTCAGTTTGCATCTATGTTTGCATCTATTAGTTACCCTATCTCACGTGCACGAGTGATTAGGTAACTGTCAGTGTCAAACTCCCGACCTGTCATGTGTCAATGTCTCCCGACGTGAGGGCGGGAGACGGAGGGGGTCGGAGAGTTAGCCGACAGATACGGCCACGGACGGAAGGACTGTGGAAGACCAGCTCGGTGTATCAGTGAGCCAGGGATGAAAAGTACAGTATTTTATCCCGGAAAATCAACAGGATCAAACAGGACGCGGACAAAGTCGCGGACGAAAGGTAGTATGATAATAATTATGAACGTGCCACTTCTAGGTTTTGTATCTGAAGACTAAAACTTGGGAACTTTCTTTTTTAGTAGCAAGCATGTAGCTTACCAAATATTTGTGATACTTAACTCAGAAACTCATTAGTATATATATTTTAACATAGTTCAGTTAGTATTTTATTCGATTATAACTTTATGTATGTACACGGACCTACCTCTATAGTCACCTCTCTCTAGCCTCAAAGGTTTGCTGTAAGAAAACTCTTTTTAGGGTTAAGCTCGCCTTTGTACATGTTATCTATTTCTGTTTTCTGTTTAAGTGTTATTTTAGTGTACAATAAAGAAGAATTACAAGAACAAGAATTACAAGAAAAATAAATAAATAAATATTCACGGACACTTAACACAACGCCTTCTAGTCCCAAACTAAGCAAAGCTTGTACGATGGGAACTAGATGGCTGATAGAATACATACATACATATTTTTTTTTGTAAATACATACTTATAATACATAGAAACACCCAGACACAGAACAAACATCTATGTTTACAACACACAAATGTTTGTTCTCGGTGGGGATCGAACCCACAACCCACAGCACGGAAGGCAGAGCTACTACCGACTGAGCCATGACGCCTGTGTACGTTGTGTGTGTAAATGCTTTACCGTTTTGGTTAAACCTTAGAGAAAAAATATGTAGGTATTTAAACCATGGAGCTTTAGAGCGATGATTTCATTAGTTATGTTACAAACAGGAATCAGAATTGGTGATGTTCACGGTAAAGTATGTAGGTGATTAATATAGAATCGTGCGCATGCGCAGGCTTCACTTGGCCCGTTTCTCACACTTCCTTTTGTATCGGCCATAGAGCTTGGAATATTTAGAACTGAAATATTATTCCACTGTAAAAGAATGTGTTTAGTTGTGTGCTATTTTCCTTCCAAGTAAAAAAAAATATTTTATGGTGGTTATGTCGTATTGTTATCATAAGTTCGGAGTTATATTGTAAGTACTGTATTAGTCGTAATTTTCTTTGTGAATAAATGAATTTCAAGTTATGACATAATTTTTAAATAAAAAGCAGTTTAAAAACATTTTTTATGCAAAATAACACAATCATCAACTAATTCCAGATTTTGTCATAAAATATATTAATTTAAACAACATAATTTTGTATTTCTGCCATTTTTTTTTAAAAGCCGTGTCTAAATATTTATAGCTCTACCAGCATTGGTCATAATGGCACAGAATAAATGGCCATGTATATTAAATTAGATCATCGTTACTCGATTAAAGCACGATGTTGTATGACGTCACTTACACTACTAGTTATTTAATCATCATCAGCAGTCTTAAGACGTGGCATTGTGCGTCCATCACTCTGACGGCCGAATACTCAAACGCCAATTAAATTAAGTTCACTCTTAAGTTATTGCCATCTTTTACAAATGAGTAATGTCAAATAGAGGCAGAGCAATTTTAAGTGGTGCTTAAATTTTTGTGACGTTTCAGTATTCCGGCCTAAGACAGGTGATAAGTCTCATGCGCGAGTAATTTTGAACCCACACCCTTCAAACCGGAACATAACAAGCTCCCAAGTGTAGAGAAAGTCATAAATCGGTCTTTCTAGAAATATATGAGGGAGGCAACGTCTTTTTTTTTTTTAATTTTTTTTTATGAGCTATAGCTAAGCATTTGGCTGCCAGCACACCTGGTGACAAGTGTAGCTGCAGCCTAGGGTGGAGCACGCTTAACTATAATCCACCTATTCACTCTTTTCTTGAAAATTCCTAGGTTGTATCTTTCAGGAAATACTGAAGATGGCAGAGAGTTCCACTCCTTGGCAGTTCGCATTATGAAGGTGGAAGCAAAGCGCTTTGTGCGAAGATATGGGATATCTACCATGTAGGGATGGCATTTATCAGTGCGCCTAGTGGTTCGGAGGCGAAAGGGTGATGGAGGAATCAGGTCATGTAGTTCCTGTGCACATTCTCCGAAGTGACTCTAACAGAGGACTTTTACAGGTTCATCATCATCATCCACAGGCTGACTTCACTTACTGCTGGATATAGGCCTCTCTTCGTTGGTACAACTCTTCACTACCTACTTAGTACATCTACTAGGCTAGATACCTGCTGAGTTATAAAAGCAAAATAGTTCAAAGTAGCTAGAAAATAGATTTTTCAAGGTTCGTCAATCGTTTGGGTTACACTGCGCAGTGACTTTGTCACTTTGTAAGATCCCGCGTCAATGTACAAAGTGGCCGCGTAGTGTAACACAAATGTCACTATCGGATTTTTGTTAATAATTTTTCAGAGTAGAGGCCAGAGTAAAATTTTATCAAATTGTAATCGCATCTACACTAGTAATTATGTCACAACACTAGTTAGATTATAGATTACGATCGATACAAATGCTCGGCACGTCCCTACGGCGCCCACGCCTGTACAGATGATCCATTAAACAATTATAGAATCAGAAAGTATGTTTCTTTAGTTACCTACAAAAGTTAAGCCTCTGTGAGGTTGTTGAAAAATAAATACATACAAAAACTAAAACTGGAAAAATAGTTTTAGCATTTTTTTGGGATGAATTATGAAACTTTTTGGCGCTTATTTTGGTTAGCTGTTCAAAAAGCCTAAAAACTTACAAAATGATTTTACGCTAAGTATTTCATGATAAAATCTGAAATCTAAATTCTTACTTCCCCGTCTAGGCAACTGCGTACCTACTGAAACTGCACCACCGATATCATATTTTACACCTAATTTTTTTCAAACAACAGCTTGGTAACTTTTAAATCTCTACTTTCATAAAAGTAGGTAAACTTTTTGCAGGAACTTTAGTATATAGAGTATCTTAACTGCACCAAGCAGTTACTTACCTACTCTATGCCTCATTGTTTAAACTATGACTCGATGACACGTTTCCCAGAATAGAACACTCGATCCAAATCAAATGCGCAGGAACCGAACTATACTTGTAGATCGGCTACGATAGGGTCACCAATTTCGTGTAGAAATTATGGATATTCTATAAAAAAAAAAACTTGTCTTGATACTTACTAGAAAACAATATCATCATGTCGCTATAACTTGGCTCTTTTGCCGGATTACGACCGTTCTCACCCGGACCTGTATTCACCCGGTCCGTTCTACCCCGATTGGAATAAAGGCCTTTGCGGCCTGTAAACATCGCGGGCATAAACTGAATTATCATTTACATTACCCCAGGATCTTGGGTGGTATAATCAGGCCAATACCTGGTTTATTTCAAAAATCCCTACTGACTAAACCGTACCAGAGGGGTTTTTTTTTTTTTTTTCAGAAATCATTACTGCCTACGTCGTTGCATCCTTTGGTGTAGCAGTGGGGATTTCTGCATTTGATATCCCAGTAATCCCCACTAAATAATGTGAGCTAAATAAACTAAATGTTAATGTTTTAGTTCTTTCTCTTTTTCTTCTATAATACACAAATATTCTTATACTATCCTATAGTCTTGTCAATAGTGGGCGATATCCGTGAATAATGATGATGACTATCCTATATAAATTTCAAAAACATTATCACCACAGCACAGCGAACTGTAATACTAACCAACCAGTCGATTAAAATCACAGAATTCATTTAATCCATCAGTAGATCAACTACTAATGGATTAAATGGTTCAACTAGAACTAGAACCATTAGTAGAACTAGAACTACTAATGGTTCAACTACAGGATGATATAAATAAATATAAATAAATATAAATATTCACGGACACTTAACACAACGCCTTCTAGTCCCAAACTAAGCAAAGCTTGTACGATGGAAACTAGATGGCTGATAGAATACATACATACATTTTTTTTTGTAAATACATACTTATAATACATAGAAACACCCAGACACATGATGATGATGATGACTGTCCTGTAAGTTCCAGAACCATTGTCACCACAGGACGCGCGAACTGTAATACTAATCAGTCGATTTAGATCACAGGGTTCATTTAAAATGTAAATGTACTGTCTAGTGTCTAATGAGCTGAGCTGCTAACATGCACTTTCTTGTGACACCCCTAGCATATATTTACTTACATTGGAGATCTTAGACTGGAATCAAGTGTCTGATGAAGTTCTATTATTAGATGTCGAAAAAATACACAAAGAAAATTACGACTAATTATTATATTATAATTATTTATAATAATCACAGTAGGTACTTACAAAATATACATGAAACAGTAGAGCTATCTACAAACCGATGTATGGATGTGGATAAGTGAAAAATACTGTTTTTGACAAAAATAATTGTAAAAAGGTGAGATGCAAAAGAGGCTTAATTCTCTTGGAAAGATAAAAGAGGAAAATAAAAAAAAACATTGATTAGTTAGTCTTTATCAAATCAAAAGTCATAATAGAAAGAAGAAGGGTACATACTAAATTGATAAAAACCTTTTTATTTGTATGACGTATATGAAAACTGATCACAATCTAATACAATAAATACTGGCTACCAATAAATAAGAGAAAAAAATTCATTCTAATTTCAAACATCCCGCGTAAATGTGAATCAGAGTTCCGTAGAAATTAGCGATAGGACAATAAAGCAGACGCCGGAAATCCCGTACATAAAGATTCCATCTTTTACTGTGATTCTACATTTAAATAAGTTTTAGATTTTTATTGGACAAAGAGTTAGTAGTTCAGAAGAGTCACCATCTTTTTCTGCCTACCTAGAAGTTGGAATATGAGCATTTCGAATTATTCGTCCAAAAGATATCAACGCGCTCGAAGCAAAAATGCCCTTTTTCATAAAACTTAGATCATTTTTCCCCTAAAATTTTACATTTCACTTTATTGGTTTTGTTTTTCTTTTTAAGGACGTATGTATTAAAAAAGCTGGTGTTTTCCTAGCAAAAGGATTGCACAACATTGTCAGAGTATTTGGCAGTTACAAGTCAATCTGTAGATGATGATGATGATAATAAATCAAACTATTTCTAACTAGAACTTCAATTAACTCCAGATCCCGTAGTCTGAGTTTTATTTTTTTGATCGAAACGCATATCGAGAAACGACGAGATTATATTGATGAAAATACGATAAGCGTCTCTAGCGAGAGATGTGCAAACAATTTTCCATACAAAACTGCAAGTTTTTAGATTCTCGCTTGTCGCAAATCAACATAACAAAACTCAGACTACAGGCGTCTCATCATCATCATCATCATCATCATCAACCTATATAAGTCTACTGCTGGACGTAGGTCTCTCCCAAGACGCGCCACTGAGCCCGGTCTTCGGCTCATCTCATCCAGTGTTTGCCAGCTACATGTCTCAGATCGTCACCCCACCTAGCCGGAGGACGTCCTACACTACACTTGCCTAAACGCGGTCTCCACTCATTCGTTTGCTCCAACGATTGTCGGTTCTACGGCAAACACTCGTTTAGTCATAGGTTTTTCAATTTTTTTTTTTTTTTTTTAATTGGCGTCGCACTGTGTTTGTGCATTTGCCATCATACATGGAAAATTAGGGAAACAATATTATATAATAAAAAAGCGCGGGATCTGGCATGCGGGTTAGGAAAGGTTTTTCTATTCTATCATTGTTATTCTATGTCTTCTGTTTATAATTCAATAAGCGTGCCACCGCTCGTGTACGGCTCGTATATAGATCATCGTATTGTTCTGTATTTAACGTACGCCCTGTATCGCCGGCGAGGATGGTGCTGCATCGTAACTACCTCGCCTTAGCATCGCTCGTGAATTAGAATAAGCCTGTAATTGTGTTTTGGTAATAGTTTGTTTTTTATTTGAATTTTTGTAAATCGTTTTAGTTAGAAATTTAGAAATGTTGAACTTTGCATGAATGTTGGTAATGGTTTAACAATTTATGTTAAGTATTGTACCAAACTTAACTTTAGAAACGAATATACTTACCTACAGCTACTTTTTATTGCTAAAAAAATCGAATTAAGTTTTTACTATTTTAATTAGGTAAGTACATGTTTTGTTCATATTTATTTGTTCATTCAAAAAATACTTATTTGTTTATTTGTTTATTCAAAAAATACTTTCATAAAAAAATTACTTATTAACGATGTCGTGGTATTGATTGAAACAAAGGATGTTAAACATTTTTTAAATCTGAAGGTTCTTCAAAGGAGTAATCATAATCACGACTGTTTATTCTTAGGCTTCAATATTTTGCTTCTTACCATAGATAGCCAGATTAGCCAGTGGCAACTGGCAACACTGACAACGGTCGGCACGTTCCAAGCGATGAAGTCATCTGTCAACGGCCAATCACGCACGTGATCCATATCCACAAGTGGCTTGTAAATCAATCAGTGTAGCCAGTTAGAATATGTTAGTGAATTTATATTCCCAAATTATTCCTTTTTAATCATAATTTAGATGGAATTTATTTTACTAATTTGTTGGTAAGTCCGTAAGGGAAATTTGGTCATAGAATTTTTTTTAAATTAAGGTTTTTTTTAATCAAAATTGATTTTATGATTAGGTAGGTAGATATTAAATATATCACAGAGAAAATATGTATATTATGTTATTAAATAAATAAATAAGTAATAGAAAATAAAGCAAACTAAATATACTATTGGCAAGTCCTAGTGAAAAAATAAAATAATTCGAAAAAAAATGCACTCGAAATAAAATGTCGATTAATATTTTACCCGTTACACGAACAAAATCAAAAATAAATACGCCCGTGTCAAGAAACCGATTGCGAACATCACAAAACAAAAATGGCTGCGGCGCGCTCGGAATACAAGTAACCCATTTATCAACGGTGCCCTATGAGGTGGGACTGCATAATGCTCCCATCGTCGGGCTATCTCTCCACCATCAATCAAAACACAGGATACATATACTTTTAGAAAAAAAAGTAGAAAAAAAAACAAATGTAAAAGCGCGCGATTACTGATTCGTTGTACGCATGCGCCGGGCGGAAACGGCACGTAACGGAAACGTCAGGACGCGATACGATTTCGAATTTCAAATTTGGAATGGGATTTGAACGCGGGATGTAGGCATTCGTCCACTCTGGTTTTTTATTGCTCTTTGGTAGTAATAGATGCGTGTTTGACATTTTATTTTATTAACATAATTTTTTCCCTACCATCTCGTAAATACAAGTATTCCCATATCTGGGTACATTGCATCGTAATTGGTTGGTACTATAAGTACCTCTATTGCTCAGTAGAAAGTGGAAGCGCTCGTGGGTAGGCGTGCTTAGTCAATCTTCACTGATTATCTAAGTTAAGCGACGTTTTGCGCATTCACTATTTGGATGGGTGACCGTTAGTAGCATTTACATCTGAATGCTTCCGTGCTTCGGAGGGCACGTTAAACTGTCGGTCCCAGCTCTAGCAGTCGTTAAGCCACGACGTGGCAAGCCCTAGAGCTGGCTAGACTTCGTAGAACTCTTCAACGGTGTTTTCCGTCACCATTTGACCGACTAGTATTACTATGACAAAATAAAAGTAGTTTTTACGTCTAAAAGTAGTTCAACACGTGATCTTTAATAGTATCTAATCAGATTAATATACGCTTTGATAAATAGATGATCTGTGATTACAGCAGAAGTAAAGAACAAAGTGCATAACAAATAATAGTATAAATAATAGTTGCCACACTATTACGAGTGAGGCGAAAAGGCGTGTGAACTGGCAACCCCATCAATACTGCTCAAGCACTCAATAACCTATGTAAATTGGTTCGATGAGTCATTTGAGATGGTTTCTCATTGCAAATCTCATAATAATTATGTTATATCACAACTTTGATAAAACAAGTAAAAATGTGTTTTCATGGTATTTGTGATACGAGATAATGTTTTTTTAATTTTATCTTTATTTTCCAAAACCCCTTAGCATAAAAAGATTGAAAAACGTATTTAATTTGAGTTTTAAAAGAAAACAGTGTAAATGAACCCCTAAGGAGATTTCTAGATTTTTTTTCCAATTTTCTCCTGCCGGTATTCGCAGGGGTCGCTAAAGGGATTATTGGACAAAAGTTCCAGAAATCCCCCACGCAAAGGACTCACGCATGGGAAAACTGGAATGAGCTGTACCTAAGTAGATAGGTATTTCTTTTAGGTTATTTATAAATAACAAAAGGTATTACTTTGATATCTTTGATATTATCTTAGTTATCTTAGAGTACTAAATAGTGATAAAATCGCAGGAAATTGTTGGATGGAAAAGGCATCCCGATTTCGAAAGTGCAAAACGTCTTCTTATAGTAGTTGTTCACCATGTCACAACAGATAATAGTGTAAAACCCTCTCTTTATGAGCACTATGCAAATGAGTGAGCTCAATGGGATTTTTTTTTTCATCTGGCCCACCAGTGGGCCGGCCGGTGGGCTCGATGGGAATAAGCCCTCTTTATCACTAGATCGTCCCACTATTGCGATTTGAAAAGTGTGAAACATCTACTTTTACGTAGTAGTTTGTTGTAGGTAGTAGTTTGTCTACGTCACAACAAATATAGTGTAAAAGCCTCTTTATCACAAGATCGTCTTCTATGATGGATGGTGTTAGGTCTAAAGCTCGGAGCACAGTTTGCTTGTTCCAGTGTGTACTGACGAATTACTGCAATATTGATGTTTTGACGCTAGGGTAATATTTTGCTCTAAATAAATGCTTTGAAAGCAAGTTAATTATTATTGTACACTAAAATAAAATATTCATTAAATTCATTATCTTGGTAATGGTTGTATCTTTATCAAACCTTGATAAAGAAAATAAAAAAAAAGTGTATTGAGCCAATTTCATATTTTCGACAACCTTCTGGCTGACGTTCTAATAATAATATCAAAATCGAAAGTGAAAATGACCCACATATGCCTCAATTAAAAAAAACTTAAGACTGTAAATCATACATAATTATAAGACAAAATTAAATCCGCATAAAATCATTCCGCATAAGAATAAATAAATTAAACCATAAAAAAACTAGGAAGGGCATGAAAAAAAGTATCTCACATGACTTCGATGTGTTTTGCAAAAACATGACCGCACGGTAGCCGGAGTAATAATGATACAAATTATAAACAACTTTTTAGCTCCATCAGAATCCGTAATTATTTGATCGAGTTATATTTTTTGTTTTTTTTTTTGGGTCCGGATGGCATTAGGTTATTTTGCTTCGCTACCGTAATTTAACTAAACCTAACATTAGCAGAATTATTCTTGGGTTAGGTGATTTTTTAATAAAAACCTTTGAGGTTAGTAGAATTAGTTGATAAAATTGAGGTGCGTTTTTATTATATCCTAGTTTAAAAAATACTTATTAGCTTATCTAGCACAATAATATAATTATAATATAATTAGTTGAGCGATAAGTTTGATCAAAAAACTGTTCTTCAATATTTTTTTTTTTATTAATGGATATTTCTATCAGATTTTGTCACTTTTGGGTTCCAAAAAAAATAAAAAATAAAACCCTGTTTCATCACGTCAAATCAATCTTTCGTATTTAATTCTGTACATAATTGTTCTATTCACAGGTTTTTCCTTTAAACTTGACCCAAAAAACGGCAACCTTTTCGATTTGGCACGAGTCCGTTAAAATTGATTTTTTCGCTCAATCCGTCCGCACCCGACAAAAAACTAATTGCAATTCATTTTTGTATTATTTTTTTGTTTTTGTAATTAGACCTAAATGTTTGGGATGTCATGGATTCGGAGGATTTCTTAGTAATTCAGATTTGCCTGATTCGAGACCTTACGATCAGGCTGTTTTGCATGACACTGCAAAGTTCCAGTAGCATCCCCACCAACTTTGATATCTCTTCACTCATTACAAACCATTTAGTAGGAACTTCACTTATGATGAAACTTAGAACAGTTATCTAATCGTAATCGTCACATTTTGCAAGCTTCACTGTTACTATAAATACTTCACCAAAATTTTATAATACATCTTGCTTTTCCCATCCAACTATATTATTGGATGGCATAATCCAACAGTCGCGCATCAGTAGATGACGTCAGGCGTAATCAAAATAGGTCAAGTCGACCTTTAATTTGGATCTAAACGCGTGGGTTTGAAGAACCTACATAATAAACGGAAGTTGATTAGATGAGCCTTATTTGTGTTTTTGTTACATTAACCTAGGTGATGACTGTGATGAGTCAGCGATTAAAATTTAATTTAAAATTAAGCTTTAAACCTTTATTTGATAGATATCGATCAATACAATATTAGGCGTAGGATTGTCTCCCACTCGATTGACCGATGACATCAAATTTAGATCGTATATTTTCAATTTTTTCCGAAACATTTTGGAGACCTTATTTCTACCTGTTAGCCTGGAATTCCTCTTACGCTGAAGTATTACAGAAAACATCCGTTTATGTATACTCTAAGCATTGCACTGCATCTATCACTCTGGGCATCAGCTAGATGGATGCAGAGAGCCTGTTTAGTAGAGCATTTGATACGCTGCATCGTGCGATGTTATCTAGCTTAACCCGTAAATGGAGTCTTTGTATTTTGGTTATAAAGTCACAGTGCTAACAAATGTATCGGTCTGTCTGCTATTAATCTGGTTAGCACCTGGATTTTCCCGTGTGAGCGAAGCGCTGACAACGAAGGGTTAACGCATCTTTGAGAATTCGGCTGTTTTTAGATATTACTTAATAGCTTGAAGTGCTATAATAATGAGGTACCTAGACGCTGACAAATAAAATAAATGAATGCAGCCACTTTTTCTTATAAACTTGCATAGGATGTATCTAAGTAGGTATGTTTTTTATATCTATAAATAAGATCATTGAAGGTAGGTACTTGAAAAACGAAGAAGAAAAAACAATTCACAAGGCATCAGTACTCATTAAATAATCAATTCAATCACAAAAGCAACAAGTGAAAAGCGATAATGATCGTCGTCCCACGATCTTTGGCGTTGCTAATTGTGCGCGCATGCGCGGTGGCAATCACGCTACCTGACCCCGGACAGTCGAGTTATGGCTACTGTGCAGTAAGCACGGGTTTAGCTGCTATCGAGTTGGCGACGAGCTTTTCATTAGATGAGTATTTGTCAACGATGTCTATGTCAATTGAATATTTATTTCGATATCATTTCTTTTTTATATAATTTTATAAAAAATCTCTTTTTTTGTCGGAAACTAAAGAAAAATCATAACCTCATAACTCTAAAATAGTGGTACTATTTTACTGCATTTTTATAGGAAACGGGTTTTCTAGTTATGTTTGGTAGGAATTGGTGCAGCCAAACTTTAAAGATATTTATCAGCTATCAGCTCCATTTATAATTATAAGCATAGGTATATTAGGTATATATATTTTATTTATATCCATGTATAAGAAATCTCAGATAATTGTAATTTTATTAGGTTTGGTTCATCTCAAAGCATTCACAAGTTAAAAGAAAAATAATTTCAAAACATATTTTCTAGAAAGCTCTGTGCTTCTGTACAATAGCACACGGCGAGTTTACTAGACAAACCGCGAAACCGCAGCATCTAGTTCTGTGTCATTACGCTGGAAGGGGTAGGCAGAGAGGCACGACAAATGTTTAAAATAGATTATATTTTTACACTTCCGCGGTGGCAGGCTAATGTAGCCGCAATGAGATTAGTTTTTTACGAGATAAAGAGGTTTTAATACTTTAAAACTTCACAAACAACCAAGCTTCTTGTTAGTATCTGGCCAATTTTAAACAGCGTGTTAACGTTATCTTATTTACAATTTTTTTTGGCACTATTATAATCATAAGCAGGTTATATTAACTCTAAGGGGTATATTCATATTGGTATTCTAAAGCTGTACTAACTAATTTGTTGTCATCTCTTTTCGTTGTCATGCATGTGACAATGATAGAGTATTTTTTGAAGCCGCGCTAAAATGACAGTTGAATATGAATAAAGGAGTAAGTTAATAAATAATTCTAAGTATGATAACGTAATCATTAAAGATAGGTCTAGGTACCTAATTAGAAGTACCACGTATGGTCAAAGATAACTCAACTTTTATACAATTTCAGAAAACTGTTTCAATGCTTTTTCAAACTAAATGACTGAAGTCAATCACCTAAAAGTATCAAGACATGTTATTCCTTTCCATTAGTTGAACAGTTTGTTGTCAACTAACCACAGACTAGTTACACAAATACCTGCAACTCGTACCGTTAAAAATAAATTAACTTGCCAGTTGCAATTGCTTGACGCGTACAAGCAAGGAGAAAATAAAATTATTTTGTAAAGGTGAACGGGCATATTGGTATCAATATTGTAACTTAAGTTTTTCAATTATTACAAACTAAATAAACTCAGAAATGTGGCACCAAAAAAAAAGGCCTATATCCAGCATAGGGTGAAGTCAGGCTGTGGATGATGATGATGATGATGAAATAAACTCAAAAACAGACCAGAGAATAGACTTTTGAGGGTCTTACACTCTTTTCATGACAAAACTAAATCTCACCGATGACCTATAAAATCGTGATCTATAAAACTGCCTAGCAATGAGATACTTGTGTCAAACGCTAACGATTAGTCAAAAAATAAGGGTAGTAACACACCGAGTTTTCATTACCAAAACAAATAACTAAGTACATCCGTAAAACTTCCGTAATACAAAAACAGTAAAAACTTCAACTCTTCTGATTCACCATGATTTTTACAAGATCATGACAGCTTAATGATTTTTGACAGATTATGGAATATTTATGTATGACTCATTGATATACAGTTTTGACTTGAACTAGGAGGCGCGGCAGGGGTTCGAATTTTGAATTACAAAGGGTTTTGAATATTAGTTACAAGTTGATACAGAGTGATCTAATTCAGTGGACATTATTTTTTAAAACACCAGATTCAATTAGTTTTGAGATTTTTACGTCAAAGAGATTTGAAAGTCTATTTTTATGAAACTAAACGTCTTTTTCTAGATGACAATAATTTAATAGACAAAACATAAATTTAAAAAAAAATCAAGGAAAAAAATGTAGGTACTTAATTATTCAAAATACAAGACAACACCCTGTATAAACGGACGCGTTCCAAAAATTCACTAACTTCGAGAAACAATAAGAGACAATCTTCTCGGAAGCTCAATGTTGTGACTCTGCAGACGAAGTTTTTTTTTTTTTTTTTTTATGAATCCTAAACCCCATGTCATGGTGATAATCACTGCACACAAATGGGACGCGCCTACTGTGTTTTTGTTTGTTTTTGGAAATATTGAATGGGTTGGTTTTGGTTAGTTTTGGCATAAAGCAACCGATACTTTTCAAAAAGGTTTGATCATTCATGAATCAAACCTTTTTGATAACTACTATGAGTCAGTTACTATGGAGTTTGCGACTATAAAACCTTACGAGAAATATTCTTATAGAAATTGCCATTTTTCGTAAGGTTTTAACTAGGATCGAACCAAAAAGATTATATGTTCTAAAACTTGACGTCTTTTTAGGGTTACGAACCCGTAGGGGTTCAAAACCCTTATGGTGCGACTTTATCCGTCCGTCCGTCTGTCACAAACCGTATTATCTCAGAAATTATTTTGTATATTTATCTGTGAGGTCTGGAAAACTAACTAACCTAAATATTTTACAATATGCCCAACGTATAGACCTAATCTTTGAACGTGAGATGAACCAATAATTATTTGATAGAAAAAAAAGTGTTGCAACAAAATGACATTCTAATTTTCAATCAGCTTCATTAACTCTAACTGAAACATTATGAAATGGTACTATTTTGCAAAGAGCATACAGCACAGAATGACCTCTTTCATAAGAAAGTTTACCTATTATCATTAACAAGTAATGAACGAGCATCGATTACAAAAACGCGCCAAAGGTCGTCGAGTCAAACGCTTTGGCGGCTTCGATACTGTCAATTGAACGGGCATAGATAAATGCGCAGATAGGCTAAGAATAAGATGTAAGTAATTTAGAACCTAGACAGTAACCAATTTTTAACAAAATGATGCAAGAGATAATTTAGGCTAAGAATATGAGGCAGTGCTAAAACTAGTATAAGTAGACGTATTTATCATAAAGTAATACCTACCTAAAAGAAGATGTATATTATTAGCCTCAGATTCCTAGCGAGCAAGGAAATCGACGAATAAAAAAAAAAGATTTAACATTTTGAGGCATAATTATGGTTTTTCTTAACATTCAATAATGTTTTATGAAAAATCAGGATTTTTTTCAGAAATCTTTTTTTTTTTGAGATCAATATGGTTGTTGGATTAACAAGGTAAAATTATGTAGTTTTTTAGTCATCGACTATCTGTACGGGTTGTCGTTTACTCTATGGTAATTATTCTCATATCTGATACGGTGAAATAGACTCGTTATACGCTACGTCAATCAGACAGACGAACTTGCATTCAATTGGATTAATATACACGTTACAAATAGTAATCAAATGTTCTCATGTTACGGACCATTTTATAAGTTTAGTATTTGACCTTTCGCTTTGGGGAGTTAGATTAGAAGGAAGAGACTAGGAACTTCCCTGTAAAAGTTGGTGAATTTGAGTGTCGCTTGTTTAACTATAAAATAAATAAATATTCTTGGATAATACACACAATGCCCTCTAGTCCCAAACTAAGCAGAACTTGTACTATGAGAACTAACTAAATAAATAAAAAACTAAATAAAAAAGGGCTATACTAACAAACATTATAATGTAACAACTAATAGCCGTCACCCGCGGCGTTGCTCGCTTTCATGACCCTTTAGAGGGCGAAATTTCAAAATTCCTTTCTTAGTGCACCTCTACACTACATAAGGATACTACCCTCCAAATTTCATACCTCCAGGACTTTTAGATTAGGCTGTGAGTTGATTCTCAGTCAGCTTCAAAAGAGTTTTATATATTTAGATGAATGAGAATCATGATTAATTTACTTAAAAAAATCATTGGGGTTAGAGCTTCAGTTTCGGAGATGCACGATCAAATAATAGAGTAGGTTAACACATTTAATGACCTCTTCGTTTTAATCAATCGTATCATCATACGATTCACATACCGAGTGTAACAAGGCTCGTATTCCGATTGTCTGTGTACGCTTCTTTAACAAAATTTCAAGTGATGTGTCTCAGTTGTCGATTGGCAAGTTCAAAAACGTAATAAAACAAAGACTTATTTCAAAAGCATACTATAAAATATCAGATTATTTAGAAGACAAACAAGCTTAGGACGAACTAGCTACAACTTATCCAATAAAAAAAAAATTGTAGTCATACCTAATCATACAAAACGTAATGACGATTCAAAGTGATCAGTGAGATTTTATTGAATAAAAGCTTTTTGACTTTGACTTTGACTGCTCAAGTACTGATCCGGACTCAAGCATAGATTTGTATGTAAACCTGTACTCAAAGTAACGAGTTCTTTATCAGCATACGGCCTTAGACTCTAATATTTTAACTTTACTGGCAAAAAAAGGTTTATCGAGCAACTCAGGGTAATAAACTCAATGGCTTAAAAAATCTCAAGTCACAGTGACGTATCTATAACGTTAGGGTTGCGCTTTACCCCTTTATTGCCATAGACAATTTCCAACGAGAAAATGCTGCCTAATATCTTCTAAATATATAAAACTCTTTTGAAGCTGACAGAGAATCAACGCACAGCCTAAACTATAAGTCCTAGAGGTATTAAATTTGGAGGGTAGTATCGTTATATAGTGTAGAGGTGCACTAAGAAAGGAATTTTGAAAAGTCGCACCCTAAAGTGTCTAGAACGCGAGCAACGCCGCGGGCTACGGCTAGTATTTTTATAATTTGTTGCATAACCGCTTCTAATTTACCTAGATCTGTGTCCACCAAGCCACCCGCCTGTCAGTATCCAGTACCGATGATGTATGGAATATTTGGCATTTCTACGCAGATGATCATTCATCATTATTA
Organism: Eulithis prunata; assembly: GCA_918843925.1. Taxonomy (NCBI): domain Eukaryota; kingdom Metazoa; phylum Arthropoda; class Insecta; order Lepidoptera; family Geometridae; genus Eulithis; species Eulithis prunata. The sequence goes on along the minus strand of OU974019.1, from coordinate 657,602 downwards.
GACGATGCGCGCGCGCTGATCTGTCGTACCACTCGGTGTAATGTTGGAAATTTTGATCCATGAATCTAATATTAAACGTGTTTTAAAACTGAACATAAATAAACTAGTAAATAAATAGGTATACATAAGCTACGAGCTTATTTACCATAATTAAAAAACTTCATTTTTAAGGTTTTAGCATAGAAATGTAGATAAATATAGTACCAAATATCATATAATACATACGTAGTACTAAGGCTGAAGGAACGTTCAAGTCGGAAACAAGACTATAGCACTTTTTTAATACTTCTTAATGAAAAACTTACAGAATACTTGAGCAAACTTACAAGATATGAGCAAAGTCTGTTCCTTGCTGAGTTCTACGTAAAGCAGGAGACTTCAAGATTGAAAGAATTAACACTTATTCGACCAAGACTAATAATTTTTTTTTTTTTTTTTTTTATTATTTTACTTATATAAATCTCACAGTTTTGGACATTCTTCTTAATAAAAACTATTCCGTGTTTACTGAAACTTAAAAAGTTACTACTATTTAGAATTGAACTCAAGAGAAGCGCATAGCTTCTCTCAAACATGTACTCTACTGGTACTATTGTGAGACAAAGCTATTGTTTATCTAAAAGTAGGATAAACTTCACGTGTGGTTATCGTGAGAACCGTGCACAATCAACTACTATAATGCATAGAAACCAGATACGTCATCATCATCATCATCGCTTGCACCATCCATAACAGATTATAAAACTTTTTGTATTTTATGCAAGCTTTAAATACATCGTCCTAATAGTGTAAGCATTCGTATGATTCAAAAAATACATTGTAGTTATTAAACATTTATTGACACGAAAAACTAAGTGTTAAATCTAGATTTTTTTATAATACAACTTCAGGGGATATTTACTTTTACCTATGTATGGTCGTAAACAAGACGTTGTAGAGCCTGGGTACATTTTTAGATGGAATTGTCTTGGTCTGAGATTCGTTTACTAGATATATAAGATTTTAAAAATAAATAAAAAAAACTAAGCAAGAAAAACTCAAAATTAAATTTATTGGAAGTGGTACAGACCCGTGGTACAGACCCGGAGGAACAGATAAAAAAAAAATTAGTCAAAAGGCATAGATGAGTACTTACTTTACTTATACCTATCCTTCTATACCTTTTGACTTAACCGCAAAGTACAGTTAAATAAATAAGTGACAAGAACAATAATAATTGCCAGTAATGTTGTACTCTGACCTCGACATTTTGGTTTCCACTCTACAGGGTGTTTCAAACAATAAACATAAAAAATATTTCCCACCACCAAATTTTATTTAATTAATTGTTTTCATTGTAACTTTTTGACTCTCCGAGAAAAAGGGCAAAGAAATTATTTTCTAAAGATAAGTTACTTTTGCAGATGAAACGGATACTTTTAATACATAGCTTTTCACGTATTAGAGATGTTTAAACTGATGAGTATTAGTGCTACTAGTCCCCTAATTAGGACAATGTCGTTTCAAAATAATTATTAGCTAACTGTCATCTATCTAAATTAAAATCCCAGATAATTTATATCTCTATCTATATGAAAATACACATCCTCATGTATATGCCAAAAACATCACATTGCAACAACCTCTAGCCTGTCATCACCAAGAAATACTTTGATAACTCAATTCGTCACACTTTTAGCGTTTGACTCAATTTGGTCTCTTTATCAGAACATCAAAGGCGCCGAAAGCGGTCGAGATCAAACGCGGCCATCTTGATTTTTATCACCTTTAATGTGGCAATGATTTTATTGATTTTGTATTATCAATGTATAGATTGGATTGTTTCGATTTCTGCTCTCAGTATTCGAATAATTAGTTTAGTTTTTGTGTTCGATTCGTTTCGGTTTTTTGAGAATCGTTCTTTGAATAGGTTATTTAAAAGGTCATTGGGATTTTACAATCATTGAGTTGACCTAAAGAGAATATGATTTTATTTTTATGATCCAATTTATAAATTGTAAATGTTTCGCTTGGTGGTGTTCAATTAATCTTGGTAATTTGAAACTTTAAAAGATATTGATTTATTATTATGTTCTAAGAATAAAATATTTTGGTAGGTAAGTAAAAACTTACTTAGTATTTTAAAATTAATATTTGGAATGTATATTAGTACTGAATAACACAATTTAGTAAGTTTTGATTAAATAATTTTATCTCTAAAGTTTTGTCACCGACTGTCCAAAAACTCGAACCTCTGCAAAGAGATTGCAGTTCGTTCAAAACGTGGAATATTTTATTTCTAAGTATTCTAAAGTAATTCTTTTGCATTGGGAGCAATAAGTCTCCATGTGGCTTCAGAATCTAAAATCACGATTAAACACCGCGACGACGGCGCTAGAGTCGCGTGAATGCCCCTGACTAGGGTCACCATCAATATTAATATTGGTGGATAATTGGCATTGTTGATGATGATGGGTTGTCTTCAATGCAAATCTTCTTTTATAAATTACTAGCCGTCGCCCGCGGCGTTGCTCGCGTTCTAAACCCTTTAGAGTGCAACTTTTCAAAATTCCTTTCTTAGTGCGCCCCTACACTATATAAGGAACCTACCCTCCAAATTTCATACCTCCAGGACTTATGGTTTAGGCTGTGCGTTGATTCTATGTCAGCTTCAAAAGAGTTTTATATATATTGATGATGATGATGATGATGATGATGATGATGATGATAGCTTTACTGTTGCTACAGGAATACAATTAAAAAGAATTTTCTAAATCGAATCGACGTGCGCGCACTTTTGTGTTCTCTGTATAGACACAGATTATATCTACACACTGAAAATTGTCCGGTGATTGATTCAAAGCGCCATGCCATATAGGATACAACAGTATTTGTTTGTCTAAACAGGCATAGTACCATCCCCGAACTAAATATAGCAAAGTATATCAACATTTTATGTTATCGATATAATTATCTACTTTTCTTTGTGGTAAAGCATATATATACCATTTTTTTAAATACTTGAGACCCAGTTAAATATTTTGTAAATATAAGTACCTACTCGAAACTGTTTTTTGTCAACTAAAATGATGAAAGAAGCGATCGAATGACACACCTGATGATGGTACTTATTTACAATTAGTTCTGTTTCAGTCAAACTATTACTCGATGTCAGAAAAATCACAATCGTGTCTACCTTCAGAAGCTTCTCTTTTGAAATCATACACACATTTTCCACCTTGCCTAACTAGTGCAAGCTGCATTCATCACAGACTTAATAAAGATTTCCTATTACAGTTGATACTATCACGTACCTCTTCGCGTTGTTCGTGTTTCGTTAAGTGTTTTCATCATAAAATTGATCGGAGGTTCATGGTCACCCTAGCACAGAAAGCTCGTGCGCTGATCGCGCTAGATAACAGCTATCAGATGAGATCGCGAGAGATTGCGCACGCGGTCCCACGCCGAAGCGCGAGCCAACTCCAACTGGACTAATCTTGTACTATAATTAGTTGAACTTTCAACTTGACCAAGACATGTCCTTGATGACCCCGGACCATTTAAAAGTAACAATTGAAAATAACAATTAAATTAACAAGAAAATTGAAATCAAAGACGTGGATTCTTAGGTACAGCTTGAACTCTCTAAACCAACAGGAGCCATTTGCTACGAGGATCATCGTAAGCTGGTTGACAGTATTTTGGTGGAGAGTTTCGCACGCGTACGAAGTCGCGCTAGTAAAATATAATAATAAACATTCTCGTACCTTCCACCTGTAGCCCCAAACTAAGCAAAGCTAGTTCCAATAGTACACTATTGGAACTAGATTGGTGATACAATATACTAACCCTTGATTTATTTGTACTTTTACTGAAGAAATATTTCTTCAACACAAATATTTTGACTATAAAATCTGAGACGTCCTTTTCTGCGTTTCACCAAGTTCATTCATAGAAAGCGTTGGGCAGTAATAATGAACTTACAACTTTATAGTGATTGAACTGTAAAATTTATGTGATGCTATCGATAGGAGAAACTACGAGTTTTTATACACCTGGTGACCGTCTATGACGGTATCTTATACTTTCTAACCTAAAATTGCACGCCCCATGCGTACAAGAAATATTTTGTTACATTTGGCTGTAAATGTCAGTTTAAACCATCTTCTTCTTCTTTATTTATGGCCTCTGTCATTTCGACTGTAAATTTTGCCACTTTTAATTACTTGACACTGGCAAAACTGTATGTCGAAATGCATTTGAAATGACATTTATTTTGTAGAGAAGTTCTAATAGTCATAATATTTGAAGAAAATATGGTCAATGTTATGTTAGGCCTTTCCTCTGACAGCCCTTCTTTTGGCATACACTAGAATTGCAACCTATAAGTAGTAGATTGTCACCTGTACGTAGAATAGGTGGTGGGTAAGTGACCCAAAGAAGAAAACGGGCGCTGTCACATAAAGATTTCATTCACTGGGGGACTGCCAATAGGCTGTCCCATGTCATTTAGATACAATATGTACCTACAATACTGTAACCTAGTAGTTGAAGCCTTGAAAAAAATTTTTTTAGCGTTTAATTCGCAAGAAATGCAACACTGAACCACATTCTTTATGCTGTATATTTTTCTGTCTGTCGAAAAATTATAATATTTTTTATCATATTGAAATACTGGGTGACTAAGCCTTATTCTCTTAATAAAATGTAGTCAAATGTAAATAGAATTTTGAAAGAATGACCCTTTAATAAAATACATAAAAAAGAACTAGGTATTAGCATGTATTAGTTAAGTAAACAAAGTCACAACTAGTAAAATGGCGCCAGGAATCAAGATTAAGCACTTGTGGATAGATTCTCTAAGCTCTCTACTTTTCGTGAGTGGATTTTGCTTTGATTTTGATAAAACATTACTTTCTATTTCAACAGTTATTTTTCTTTTACATTTCGCATCGCATACTGGTTGTTATGTGCTAGGGTAATAGCCGTTATGTGCTATCGATTATAGGAAGCCTTACTACTCGACACGGCTTCGAGTCGAGTATCGATCGACATTCTGAGTGCGCGTGCGCGATTGATTTGTCGTCTGACTGTCTGCGTGGTTGTCCGAGTGTGGTGCAAGTTAACAACACTGGTCAATAATCAATAACTTGCAAATAGGTAGAAATATGAATATGTCGTGTACAATTAGGTACACAATTATATTAATGCCCTTGTAATTTATGAAAATACGCGTTGGACCATGAACTCTAGAAAACTCTTTTGCAAGGCTTTTGCCCAACAAAACTATAAAAAAAATGCAACCGAAATGAAAACATTCTCCTCTTTAAAAGTCGGTAAAGAAGATTTAAAAATGTAGTCGAAGTAAACAGCTGACCTTTGATACTACATTTTGAACTACCCTGCTTTTTCAGTAACTTTTTTTAAATAAAAGTTACAAAAATGCTAGATTCATCGATAGACTGCCTTCTACCGAATTTGACAGAAATTAATTGTCCCTTAGTTTAAAAAGTTTTTCTCTTACTAACACAATAGACTAAGTTGTCGGAATGAGGAATCTAGATTAAAATTAATTAAAACCTATATTATGTAAATCTTTTTTTTTTCTTTTTTTTCTATGATTTTTACAAATAATATTGTCTAGTAGCACTTTTCTGTGTCCATACCTACTTATTTGGAGTGTATCCAAATAATTCCTAAAACACGTTGCCACGTGACAACGATACAAAGCGATACAATTTCAAACGCCTATGAATTAGCCCGTAAGGAGTACCTTATTCCGTACTAGCACGATATTAGAATATTAAACCGGTGACATCATCGTATGTAACGATTTAGTATTAGAACAGAATGATTTTAAAATGGAAGAGTTTCAATAGCAGAATTAGCATTGACAAAAAAAACCTTTCGTCAAATTATGTCTAGACGGTTTTTTATGACAACAAGTGACGAATGAAAATGGTCCACGTGATTTAAGTAGCTCTCTGTCTATAAGAACTAAACACCAGCTAAATAAGTGAGAGAAACCAAGCAAAAACAGACAGTCTCTACTAATAAAGGCACTAGAAAACTATATACGCACGAGAATACGAACCCAAAGGCTCTGTAAGTTTTCATTATTAACTATTAGCTTCCACCGGCGGCTTCGTTCGCGTTCCGTTGGATCCCGTTGATTATCCGGGATATAAAGTAGCCTATGTATTAATCCAGGTCACTGACAATAGATATTCAAAGTTTCATCCAAATCAGATTACCTGGTAGTTTTTGCGTGGAAGAGGAACCAACATACATACATACATATCCATACATACGTATATACATCCTTACAAACTCTCGCGTTTACAATATTTGATCGAGTGAGCGAAGCGAACGAGATCTTAGTGACAACTTGGACAAAAATGCTTTGTATGTTTGTATGTTTGTTCGACGAGATCTTTTGAACCGCTTATCCGATCTTCACAGAATTTAGTAGGTATACGGATAGTGCTCTTAACTTTTACTGGTTTGTTAAATAAAGTAAATCGGTCAAGGGGTCGTGAAGTTATGAGGGTCCAAAGGGAGTAAAATAAAAAAGTCGTACAATAATTTCAAGTGGGGTATCATATGATAGGGTTTTGTTTAGACATTCCAAAACCGTTTTTATTTTAATTCTAGGTTTAATAGTTTTTGAGTTGTTGTAAAAATTATAAAATTGGCAAACCCAGTATAACGTGAGCTACTATTTCTTGGAGTTTCAATGATTTTGTAGTTCAAGTAAGACTGGTACATAGCTAGACGGTGATTTCGAAGCGATTTGCAAAGTTTATTACAACCATTGGTCAATAAAAATTGTTTGGGTTTTATTAACCTCCGACCATCACGAGATCTCAGTTCGGGGCGAACTACTATAGTACCTAATAGGATAGGATTAAGATCTCTGTGGTGTCTCACTGCAGAGCAAGGGCTTCCCTATCTTCCTTCCAGTCTTATCTTTTTTGGGCCACTGTGGATTAGCCCTCAGTGTGGTCAATTTATATATTCTTGGGAAAAGAGGAAAATTGAAGATTGGGGAAGGCTCAAAATTATTATTCTTAGTAATCAAAAATAGGATCTTGTACCCAGCGGTAGGCTTTTTCAGTCTGAGGATGAATTCAGTCCAAAAGAATAAGACTTTATTCGTTGAAATTTTAACCTTCTCTTTTTCATGTGAAGTCGGTTAACTGAGCAAGGTCTAGTGTATTAAGTTTTAATGTTTCCTAGCACCATGTTATTTAATTTTAATTGTTACCACTAAAAGTGGGTAGAAATACTTGCGGACACAGAAACGGATATGAAATAAATAACAGTGTTTTAAAAAAAAAGATTGGTAAGAAAAGAATGATAATTACCAGAAGAGTATTTTTATTAAAGAAATATCAACAGGATTTGGTTAGAATTTAATAAAAGTCACAAAATTGCAGCCAAGATTTAGATTTTTATGATATCCCAATAAAATCACAATTACTTAATAATTTTAATAAAAATTAACTCTAAGAGGATTTCATAGACCCACTACTAAAGAAAATACTATGAACCATAAAGGACGGTCCAAATTATATTGTCGTGCAGTGTACACCCACGCTAAATTAGTACGTTGGCGTAGTTATTATTGCACCAAATTATCCGTAACACAAACTCTTCCTACACAACCTCTTTTAATTATCTTCGTGTTGTGTTCAGATCATAAGCCCAGAAATATGTTGTTACACAACTCTATAAAAAATAAAAACTTCACAATAAATTAAATTTACATCTCTAACGTCAAGTTCAAATCCTGGATGACCTAGGTAGAAAAATAAGTAAATGAGACATAGACAAACAGATATTTATTCACCACAAAACATAAACGCAGGTGTAGTCAAGCTATGTTTTTTTATTAATTTTTTTTATATAACTAATTGATTGAACACTCCTATTCTATTAATTGTATTATTATTTGCACTTTTGCACTTAGTACAGTAAATGTCAAAAGTGTATCTTACATACCGTTTTAGAGATAAGCTTACATGACTTGTAATTAATTGTACTTATTTGGCCCAAATGGAATTATGACACAAAAGTCTCATAATCACCTTGAAGTGGACGGCTCAAAGGGGATTATTAGACTAACCCGATACCCACAGCAGTGACACTGAACTTGTGCCAAAGTAAACGCCGGCCAAATAATAAAATGTAGTCACATTATTTGTGTAACAAAACATCTCACTAACACATGCTCGTGAGCGAACTGTATTTAAATGTAACGAAAACGGAATAACAATGATACGGTTGGTTTATACGAGCAACTAAAGTTGAGCAATATTCGGCAACAATCAATTTGCAGTATAGGGCACTTCAAAAAGGTTCTCAAATTCTTCAAGGGTCGGCAACGCGCGTGTGACACCTTTGATGTTGCAGCCGCCTGTAGGCTACGGTAAGTGCTTACCATCAGGCGAGCTAGACGCTTGTTTGTCTAATTAGTTGTATAAAAAATCAGTAAATGTCTTTTGCTTTGGTCCATTTTGTATTAGTCTCGATTTTGATAAAACTTAGAATATTATAGTTCGTAACCTGGATTAACACACTATGTTACTTTTCATCCTGGAAAAAAAAACAGGATCAAACGAAACGCGGACAAAGTCGCGGGCGAAAGTTAGTTAGTCTGTTTATTGTATACTAGGTGCCGCCCGCGACTTCGTTCGCGTCCCGTTGGATCCCGTTGATTTTTCGGGATAAAAAGTAGCCTATGTGTTAATCCAGGTCACGGACAATATATATTCCAAGTTTCATCCAAATCGGATCAGTAGTTTTTACGTGAAAGAGTAACAAACATCCATACTCGCAAACCTTCGCGTTTATAATATTAGTAGGATATGATTCAAAACTTTGTCCAAAGTATGATATTATGTAAAGTTTTGCGAAATTGCCCGTATGCAAACAACAAGAGTGTTATACTACATTTAACAGGCAGAGTCGAACGGACGAACGTCGCGGGCGCAGTACGTGATCCCGAATAAAGTAACGCTGCCATTTGGAATGTGCTGTAATGTTATAGAGGCACCATGTTGGTACACAATGTCGCTCAATCTGACGTCAAATTAATAACGTTAAATAAATAAAGATTTTGAGTAATAACATGAGATTCACCACTTTTATGCCTCAGAGTGATGGACGCACTGCAATGCATCACAGAGCACGTTCCTAGTGGACATGTTCAGCGACGTATTGGTAGTGGTTACCACTTAACACCACTTAAGCCATGACGGAGGCCTTAAGGCGGCCTAAAAACTCCGACACTAGAGTTGGCCACTAACTCATACGAGCTTGCAACCACTTAACATTAGGGGTATTCGCTTGTTCCATCATTTAGTTATATAAAAAAAATTCATGGACATTTTCAACGCCTTCTAGTCCCAAACTAAGCAGAGCTTGTACTATTGAAACTAGATTGCTGATAGAATACCTACATAATTATTCCTATTTTTTGTAAATACATGTGCCAAATCTAATCTTTCCTAGTAAATAATCTAATATTCGCAATCTAACCCCCAAACCATTGTCACCGCGTGGACTTGCGCGTGCGCAGACTGTCAAACCGCAGCTACCCACTGCGCACGCGCCGCTACCGATATGAATTTAAATCGGATTAGAGCTGCAATACATTTTATAGCTTTATACCTATCTTGTGGTCAAAGTAATGAAGTTCACTATAAAATATTGAAACTTTGTGGTATCCTTCATGTATTTTCAAAATTTCTTTATTTAAGAAAACCTTTGTATTGGAAACCATATTTTATGCAAATAAGTGATGGAACAATTAAATAATTTTTTGTACATCTAACAAACAACGCGCTGCGTCAAACTCTGAGACGTACAAAACGCCTAACTAAGTAATAAGCAAGTAGGTATGTAAAGTAAAATTTAAATACAACTACTTAATACGGTGTTATTTTGCCCATAGGAGATTTTGAAACTGAAGAGTATCAAAATCTCCTTGATTCTAAAGTTTTGAAATCCCCTCGAGATTTGGAGAGAAATGTCCCAAAATCCCCTTACCGGGCCGGGACCTTCAAATAAACAAAGAAATGCGAGCATCATTGTTTGGCAGCAGAAATAGCACGGTTCTAGGTAGTACGTATAGTATTATATTATCTGTGGTAGTACATTCCAGATGAAAGTTAGTTCAAGTGCATGTACCTAGTTCTTTCTCAAATAGTTATACCACAGCAGTGCAAGTACCGTTCTTGTCGATCGCATAATTTGACATTTAGAATCGTAAAAATTCGATAAAAATGGTTTTATCGACAGTTGCGGGTACGTTACCAACTTAGTCGATCGGTAGACAAATTCGTTAAATTTTAACGAATTGGCAATGGTGTATGTTTACTATGTCTTGATTCTGACAAACGAAAGTGATTAACAGTGATATTGACAGTAAACTAGTAAATCATGGCAGCAGTGAACGAGTGATTTCGATAAACTCTGACCTTATTTTTGGGAGTACGGATCTTTTGTCGACAAGAGATCCGTACTCCCATGGATCGATATGATTCGATACGTTTAGCGACTTTAGCGATCGATAAGAACGGTACTTGCACTGCTAGTTTGGAAGTTCCATATAAATACAATTTCGCAATAGGTACGACCTACGACATAAACTCAAAGTAATCAATACTAACGTTTATATATCACTAAAACGCATATAAAATCACAAACATACTGCCAATGAATCATTGTGTGGAGCTTTGATTCTCAAAGAATCGGCCACCGTCATTTCTTTTGTTTATTTAGTTTTTATTTAATTGTAAATGCTTAATTTAAGTTTCTTGTTTGCTGCCCCCGTATCGCAAGCTCTGTCGCTGTCCAGCATAATGTCAAGTGACGTGGCCACAGATATACGAAAACAAGAAGCTTTTGACGGAAAAAAACGCGCTGAAACGCGCTAATGTCACTATTTAGTCACAGAATACCTATGATTTAGTATGAAAACAGTTCAGAAAACCTGCCAGGCTTAAGCAAGGCAGCACACCGATCGCGCCGTTGTCTGTAGTAGTCATAATAATATTATTGTAAATACTGTGCATACCTGTAATTGGCACACATTTTATAGAATAAGGTTTTCAAAAGTGAGATTTGTATTGTACACTATGTGCGCTGTTGGCGTTGCCTATTGAATAAATAAATAAATTTTAGTAACATATTATGTAGCGTAAATCTTTGCTAATGAAAACACTTGAAGGATAAAAAGAAAGATTTCTTTTGTTTTTTCTTTCTAGGTTCGTATAACGAGGTCAAGAAACTGCTCTGAGGAAAAGTGACAGAGTAATAACTGACTATGAGAAGAGCTCACCAGCTAAGTTGTCAAGTCAAAAAAGGGTTGTGCCATAATAATCTCTAACATCGTTAATATAGGGTAGAAAATAGAGTATTAATAGAGAAGTATATTGGTTTGTAGTATCTGAACCCGTCTAAATACGCCTAAACAGGAATTCTACTATTAGCTCTCGCAAAAGGTATCCAAATTGAAAACTTGTTTTTACTTCATTCAAAGAAGGGAGTAAAAATTTCTTCTACTTTAGAACATGTCCGCTATATAGCGGTGACCGCTATTCAGAAAACAGTATAACCTTTATAAACAAAAGCGCATAGCACGTTCACTAATCCATCACGCAGCCTTGAACCGGAGACAATGCATCCTCCTCCGGAATCGAACCCACACCTAGGCCTACTTTCAATTTCACACGCACTTGATTTGGTAGTCGTAGATTGATGGATTTATTGACGGAGTTTGTTTAAAAATAATCGCGGTTTGAAACCCCAGTTGCAATACGGTACTTTTTGTAACAAAGTTGACGGTCTCAAGGTATAATTTTTCTTTCTTATATACCTAAGCGTTGCATAGCTATGATCTGGGGGGCAATTGCTGTCTCATAAAAAGGTAAAAAGGTTCTCTGAACTGTTTTCATACTAAATCATACGTATTCTGTGACTAAATAGTGACATTAGCGTGTTTCAGCGCGTTCTTTGCCGTCAAAAGCTTCTTGTTTACGTATATCTGTAGTCACATTATGCTGGGCAGCGAAAGCAGTTCAAATCTTGCGATACGGAGGCAGCTGTTTTCAATCGTTGCTATTTCTTACTAACGTGTATGTCGGTCAGTGACTACCTAATTGTTATATAATCAAATATTTGAGCGTTTATTAGTTTACCTCTTTATACGGACTAGTATTTTTTATAATATAAAACTCTTTTGAAGCTGACTTACAGACTTAGAATCAACGCACAACCTAAACTATAAGTCCTAGAGGTATGAAATTTGGAAGGTAGTATCCTTATATAGTGAAGGGGTGCACTAAGAAAGGAATTTTGAAAAGTCGCATCCTAAAGGGTAGAACGCGAGCAACGCCGCGGGCGACGGCTAGTATTATATAAAACTCTTTTGAAGCTGACTTAGAATCAACGCACAACCTAAACTATAAGTCCTAGAGGTATGAAATTTAGAGGGTAGTATCCTTTTATAGTGTAAGGGTGCACTAAGAAAGGAATTTTGAAAAGTCGTATCCTAAAGGGTAGAACGCGAGCAGCGCCGCGGGCGACGGCTAGTACGTACTAAAACTAGGTTGGTATTGATTGACCCCATACTAACCTGTCCCCGATGTTGATTACCGAATAGTATGCATGCGCTAAATCAATGCCGATTAGCTCCGTGGGTTTTATAAGGAACTCAAATTAACTTTAACAGTGCATCAACCTTCTTTTGTTTCTTCTTCGACCGCAAAAAAAGAAATTAGGTTTCTGTCAACAGCGAAATTTTATTGACTCCAAGTACACAAGAAGAGTGGCCAGTGATTCTCGAATATCGTATTTGCACTCGTTCCGTTGAACCCAGGACGATTCGCTCCATTCACAACGCAAACACTGGCTGCTGTGATACGCGGACGGAATGATCTTGGTACTTTGCCGTGGAACCCCTACCCATTACATTTTACAATCGCTAACAAATAAAACAGCTAGTAGCTACTAGTTTAATTTTAGTTTAAAAACTAGAAAAACAGACTTCAATTAGATTACGGCTTCATCATCAGGTGATGATGATGATGATGACAGTTCATTAGGATTGATTGTAAACACCACTATAAAGTCTCAGGATAGCAAAATACGCAATGTCTCGTACGTCGATGGCATGTTACGTCATGTTATTTTTTTTTTGTGAACTACTTAAAATATGTAGAATAATATTATGTACCTAGATCACTCAGTCGGAGTACAAAGTAATGTAAGACGTTGATCTACCGACATCGAGTAAGTACAGAAGCGGGCCACTCCGCCACGCTTGCGTCACTCTGCTATTTAGACCTTAGTAGTAGAATAGTGGATCTAGAAGGGGGGATAGGGGCACGAACGCCCCCCCCTCACCCTCTAAAGGTCCAAGTCTGCTTAAATCAGCAATCTAGTTTCCATAGTACAAGCTTTGCTTAGTTTGGGACTAGAAAGCGTTGTGTGTAATGTCCAAAAAAGATTAAATCTTCTTCTTCTAAATATATAAAACTCTTTTGAAGCTGACTGACACTCAACGTACAGCCTAAACTATAAGTCCTAGAGGTATGAAATTTGGAGGGTAGTATCCTTATATAGTGTAGGGGTGCACTAAGAAAGGAATTTTGAAAAGTCACACTCTAAAAGGCCTTGAACGCGAGCAACGCCGCGGGCGACGGCTAGTATAATATAATTTAATTTAATAATTATTTCTTTTCCAGACGAATTCTTTCACGATTTTGTTATACTCACAACATCTGTATCTTACTTCATGGTGATTCCGCAACCTACAAAGTGTATCTGAGTCATTAGTTTCATAACAACGCCCACAAGGGCTGTCTCAACGAACCTCGGAGTGTAGACTAATCATAATCAGCTGTGATTCATGTGACGCTCAGCCCTTATGTAGAGTTACCTAAGGCACAGATCATTAATAATATACTATGTAGTAAGGTAAGCTAAGTTGGAAAATTGGTAAGGATTTAAAAAAAAACGATTAGTGCTATTCGCTCTAGAATTATTTTCATAGATCCCTCAATCCATTTGAGTTTTTTTTTATACTACTAAGTAGGCAAACAAGCGTTCGGCCCGCCTGATGGGAAGCCGTTACCGTAGCCTATGGACGCCTGCAACACCAGAGATATCACATGCGCGTTGCCGACTCTTGAAGAATTTTAAAACACCCATAGTTAGTGGCCAACTCTGGTCACTGAGTTTGTAGGCCGTCTTAGGCCTCCGTCTGCCCTCCTAAGAATGAAATCACTCAGATGTAAATTAAATGATGCGCATTTACCTGAATAGACGATGAATTTACAAAAATTAATAATACTTAGGCCTTTAGATCTATTGAAGATGATTTATACAGCGTCACTTAACGGGACACTGTAGTGCCTGGGACAATGTTTCAAAAATTGAAAGTACTTTCGTTATCTGACACTGCAAAAATGGAATACCTATTTCCCTACTTTACCTATCCCTATCTATTTAAAGAAAAATAACACCAATTTTGATTCAAAATAGACATAACCTACTTCAATATCAGTGGATAACACATAAGTATACCTATGTAGAGATTGTGAAAGTTTTAAATATTTATGTAACTACTTTTAGGACCATCATGATGGCCGCGTAAGTGTCGTGTCAGCATGTGGAATACGTTTCCCTTTCACAATTTTGTAAGCACCACTTTCTGTCATTTTTTTATTACAAACATCATTTTTTGCAAAATCATCACCGATATAAGCCACAATCGCGCCCTTTATCGCATTACCATACAACACATTGTCTTGTCAATCACATGCGCACGCGCAGCTATAACGACTGATCTGCATATCATAGGGTGTTCCAAAAGGAGCGTGTAGTAGCTAACCCGCGCCATACTGAGACAAGTAGCATGTTAATAGCGGTTTATTAGTTAACATCTTGACATTGAAGATCTAAATATAAGGTTTCAAGTTCAAATACATGAACAAATCAAGTGCAGATTAAATAAATAAATATCTATGGAGATTTTACACACCGCCCTCTAGTCCCTAACTAAGCAAAGCTTTTTCTATGGAAACTAGGTTGCTGATAGAATATTGTTGTAACTCAAAACTGCCAGAATAGATTAGAGGTAAACCAAATAAATGAGATGATAATATTAGAAATTAGATGAACCCCACGATGGTGAGTTTGTCTATCTTTTGATACCACCAAAATCTGACAAATTATAAAAAAAAATATCAGAATGTCACTTTACATAGGTGCCGGTCGCAGATTCACTGAAATATGATTTAGACATGGTTTTATTGTAATTTGACATGATTTTGGTGCTATCAAACAATTAGACAATCGGGGAGGAGGGTTTTATGACGTACCTCTTATCCATGAGTACAAAAAAATACTATGAGGCACATGAGACTTCAAGATCTTTACGTCTCAGAGTGATGGACGCAGTGCATTGCCTTACAGGGCACGTCTTCATTGGACTTGCTCTGTGAGGTAATGCATTGTTATAGGCAGAAGTTACCACTTAACAACAGGTGAGCTATCAGCTTGTTCCATTACTTTTATCATAAAAAAAAACTATTTATATACACATTTAGTAAGTGCCTTAGTAAGTGTTGAAATTGTAAAATAATTATGCGCAGGTGCTTATATGTCAGACACACCCTGTATTTTATAAAAGCTACGTTTACAAGCACCCTGTGTAAAAAAATGTTCAGAACACGGGAAATCCCTAATGTGCTGGCAGACGTCTCAGCGCAATATTTTATAGAAAATCGAGACCTTTTATAGTTATACCGCTTTTTATTGCAGTCGCGACCATTTTCTTTTGTATAGTGCATTGTTCTGCGTTATCGGGTTGTGTATCTGCAATCTGATGGCAAATCATACTATCTCACTAATATTAGAAACGTAATGTTTGTATGTTTTTTTTAATTCTTGATCAGTTTTAGAGTTGCTCTTAGGTTTTGGATTACTTTATTTTAGAAGAATATTCGGATGCGATTTTATATAATTTGACTTTGGTCTTATTTTTGCTCGCAGTAAATCATCATCATTACTTACCTTACCAACAAGTTCCACAGTAAAATTCAGTAAAACACTTTTTTTTAATTTTAGTCCGGAATATTCAAAATGATGTTCATCCATTGGGTGATAGGCTGTCCTAAGTTTATCGTCCGGTTCATGATCGCAATGACTCGATACACCCGTAAAATACTCGATAAATTGTGAATTACTGAATAAAAAAAGAATACTAGGTACTTTCTGCGTGAGCAAAACGGTAGGCGGATGCTAGTATAGATAATAATGTTGAAGTCACTTTATTGGTTATGGTCATCGAGTCACTGGAAATGGTGTTTTGCTGTTCTATCAAGTTTATAAGAATGTTTTCATTGAACCTGGCTACGAGGAGCTTTGATTTTTGGAAAACGGTGACCGTCAAAAAACTGACAGCTGCTGCCAAGTGATTGATTTCCAATACCAATTTATTTCGTCTTTATTTTATCTGGTCGCCTTGTGTGCATGTATGTAGCTTATCCTACTTCCTACTAATATTATAAATGTGAATGTAAGTTTGTTTGTTACGCTTTCACGCGAAAACTACTTAACCGATCATCATGAAACTTTGTACACATAGGTTCCTACTCTTGGAAGTATTAGAAGTAACATAGGATACTTTTTATCCCGGAAAATAAACGGGATCCAATGCTACCCGAACGAAGTCGTGGGCGGAATCTAGTAATACATAAGCTGAAGTAATGCTCAGGTGTGAATTAGGACCTATGCATTTATTTTTTGACTAATTAATATTGAGAAGTGTCTATGTCTATGATTGAGTACGCTTGAAACTCACTTCGAACTTCAGCATACAACCTTTAGGCCGGGTTTGACGAATTCCAAAAAACGTTAATCTTTAGATAAAAATATCAATTCCCAGTTGGTCAGACCCGGCTTTAGTAAAATAATATAAGCTTTAAAATCAATATTCGTGGCAGCAGATGGCAGAAGAATCGGTAATTTCGAAGACCACCACCATCCATTTTCGTCACCTTTCCTGGCCATCATCCAAGTCAGGGCTCGTGCCCTGTCTGGAAACGAAGACAAAGGTTTTTGTTATTTATTTATTTTTATTTTTTCTTGCGGTCTCTGCGTTTTATGCCCAGTCCGATATTTTAAGGCTATAGGTAATAGAAAATAGCAAAAATATGAAATGTGATTAGGTACGTGACTTTTCTTTAGTGTGATAGAAAGTTTCCATTAAGAGAACGATTCTCGGCAATTCTAAGTCGTAAAATTAAGCCGACAAACCCTGGCGACTATTAGTGACCAATTCATCATCATCATCTTCCCCCTTTTGATCGGTTTACCCCAAACGAAAAATGCCAATGAAGCAGTATGCCTAAAATGTGAATTTGACAAAGAAGAAGTTTGTCTAAAGTGGATGCTTACAAAACAAAATGCCTGAACTAACAAGTCTTGTGACGGTGTTTTGATCACTATTATGCTATGGGTTGTAAGATTGTGAGTTGCTTAGGGCCGGTTTTTTGATCCCTAGTTAACTCAACTAATAATCAAATTTGGTCCAAATTTGACTATTCGTTGATCCAAATTTGACAATTAGTTGAGTTAACTAGGGATCAAAAAACCGGCCCTTTTAGTCGGGTGGGATAACCAGCTAATTTCTTCTTCCACTCTCTTTTATCAGTCACCAATTATAACCTCTTCTATCAAAATCGGTTGAAAAGTAGGCGTCGCTCTTGTTGCGAATCAAAATGACTAATTATCAGTAGTAGGTACTTGTGTGTAGGTTTGACGAGCAAATAAATTGCATTGTGAAACATTTAGATCTGAGATAGCCCAAGATGTGCTGATGGTATCATAGCGTAGGTTTCCATGATTGATACCACAAAACGTAACTACTGAAATTTACTAATGTTTACTCATACAAGTTTGGAAATCTTAAGCTTATTTGTGGTGCAGTGAAGAATGATACCGTGAGAAAAATGTCCCGAAAAAAATATCTCGTCGGTCGTGCGTTTATGTCAGCTATACCCATTGAAAATTTTGAAAATTAATTTAAAAAAAACGCAGGGCAGACCAAGCTTATTTATTTACCAAGCTTGTTTATTTTTTACCAGTAGTACTATGGTACTACTGGTAAAAAATAAACAATTAATTAAGAATCCCCAATCTTGAAACCTAGATTCACTTCATCATTAATGTTAGTCATCATCAGACACAGAGATCTAAACTAACTTAAGACTCCATCCAGTCCCAATAGGAAGAAAATTTACTCATAGGCTGAAAAACTCATCTAGTAGTAATATATATTTAGTAAACGCATATATTTCACTTTTGAGTCCAAAGGATGATTTCTAATAACTAATGTTCCAAGAAGTTTTCACCCATGTTATACCTAATAGTTGTTATAAACCACTCTCTCATGTGGTAGGTCACAGGTCGTAAGTATAAAAATGATCATTCGATAGTCTGTGACACCTGCGCGGGCGCACATCGGTCAATGTGGCGATGCGTGCGGCCATGGATGGTATTATGCAAAGATAAGTAATCTGTTACTAAAACTAAAACTCACCAATAAATGCTTATGACTTTTAAATTGACGTTTGAGTATATTTCAAGGGTGTTTTTGTAAAAAATTTAAAAAGTCAGTTTTAAAAATTGCATGTTCATCAGCGAGGTTTTGGCTATAGGACGTTTTATATAGAAGGTACTAGGTAAATGTTTCTCAAATACTCTAGTTTTATCAAAACCAAAACTCCAAAATTTTCGAATAATTGATCAAATGCCGTAACTAACACAAACTCGCGTGTTTACTTATTTTTTTTTTTTTTTTTTTATTTTACAAAAAAAAACCTACGTAATGTCCACGGCATAAGTGGACGCCATTTCGTCTCCTGTGAAAAATCAAAATTTAGATAAGAATTTTTCAAATGAAGCTGGCGATATTGTTGGCTCACTATTGCTTGGTCCGTCCAGTTGCACACAAAATGCGTTGTCGTGCATGAGACTAATATTCGCAAGCTGAGATAGCGGCCATAGGTCACAGTAACTAATATTAACATGGACATTCGCACTGGCCGTACTGCGACTGATGACATTCTGTGGCAAAACAATATTCATTGGTTAGTATTCGCTGGTAATTTTAGTACTGATTTTGACAGCTAGGTTTGCAGATAGCTCAACTGTTTCGCTATGTGTTTTTAACTAACTTAAGAAGAGGTGGTTCTCAATTCGAATGTATATTTTTTTATGTTTGTTACCTCTAAGTTTCGTCATTCATACACCGATTTGAATTTTTTCTTACAAATTGGTCCCGTATTTTTTTTATTAAAATCAGTTCAGTAATTGGGCTTTTTAATAAGAATATCTCGAAAAAACACGTCATCCACGTACACGACATTGCGTATTGTGGATTTAGCTTTCCTGTGACTTTTCTATGGTGTTTACGATCAATAGAACACTCTCAATGAACTTCCATCTTCATCATCATCTGATGATGAAGTCGTAAGGTAATCAAACTGCCCCTGCCTGTGCAAGTTGACATTTTACGAGTGCTAAAAGTAAAAATTCGCATTTTGTTTGCAACTGGACGGTTTAAGCAATAGTGAAGCAAGAAAACAATTATTCTAGAAAAACAGGTGAACTGTGAGTAATACTAAAAATAATTAAATGCATGCCTAAATAAAGTATTGAAAATCAATACGGAACAAGTGAGCCTTGGCTCATTTAAGTTTTTCCGAACACACAAAAGACAAAGCTCGGTATTAACCGCAAAAAATCGTATTGTCATAGGTTACAATAATGACTAATGGATGTACAGTCGGCATCAAAAGTAACTGACGTTCACACACATTAAAACAGAATCTAGAAAATAAATAAAAGTTGAAGCGTCAAAAAGATCTATGACTGAGAACAAGCCTTGAGTGACAGGCGTCACAGCTCAGTTGGTAATAGCTCTGCTTTCCGTGCTGTGGATCGTGGGTTCGATCCCCATCAAGAACAAACCGGTGTGTATAGCAAACATAGATATTTATTTTATGTCTGGGTGTTACTATGCATTATAAGTATGTATTTAGAAAAAAATTATAAGCATAAGTATTTTGTCAGCCATCTAGTTCCCATAGTACAAGCTTTGCTTAGTTTGGGACTAGAGGGCGTTGTAATGCTCATGGATATTTATTATTATCATTAATTTACATACTTACTATTCAGCACACAGGCCTCAATCAATTTTTTTTTATACTCGAACCTCATTTTGGACTTAATCATTATTGCAGCATAGCAGCCCGCTAAACCATTCAACCACAATTTTGCCTCTAGAAGAGTCTCCACACACTGTATAAATACGAGGGTAAATCGTAGTTCTGGAAATGTCATCAACTTCTAATGGCGACTGTACCTAACCGGGTGAAGGTCCACATTGTCTGTGGGATTGTATGTGTATTGTTGTATGAATCATTGTGATAGTACCTTTAATTTCGCTTAATTATCACATGTATGAGTTCATTTATGTTTGTATGAGTTTGTGACTGATTTTTGGTGCTAGTTAAACTGCTGACCTAGTCTCATACATTTAAAGGCTTACTTATAATCTCCTGTCAACGATTATAAGTAAGACCGTTAGTACTAGACGCTTTTACACCATATCAGTGGCGACAGATAAGTGACTGAAGCGCTCATTGCGTAGCTTGCTTAGTCAATCTTCACCGATTATCTAAGTTAGGTAAGTGACGTTCTGCGCGGTCACTATTTGGAGGGGTTACCATTAGGCATTTACCTACATCTACGCGCTTCCGTGCTTCGGGTAGGTATGTTAAACTGTCAAACCTGACTCTAGCAGTCGTTAAGCCACGATGGAGGCCTTAAGACGGCCTAAAAACTCCGTAACTTATACGAACTTACTTTTAAAGAAAGTTTAGGTAGTATTATGTTAAGATTTCGATCAATATAATAAACTTTAGTATGTACAAGGGCTAGATGAGACCATAAGTACGCAATAATCGTAATACAATAATAACTAACTAAGAACAATATTCCTGAAACAACACCACATGATAACACATAAAATCACTGAGACAGCTATTAACGTCACAGTTTAAATCAAACAGCTACGTCATAAAGGGGTTTTAAGTCAAAACCAGCCGTTTCAGAAGTAGATGTTTTATTCGTGGGACGATTGGGATGAGCGCACACGTGTCGGCAGCAGCCATACAGAAAAGGAAGCAGAAGGCATTACAATTTGTTTTTTTTTTAATCAGAGCTGTCAGACGTTTGACATTGACATCTCTAAGAACTAGCAGTGTTTACATTATTCTACACTACAATCTCTAAAAAGAGGTCAGAACCATTCGCTGCGTCTAGATTTTGTCTATAGTCGGGACAGAAATAGGTACCACTTGGTTCGACAGCAACTGGTAGGAAAAAAGAGGCTTGCGAGTTACAGCCGATCACACTGTGAATGGTTGGGAAAAAATCCCAACCATCCCCACACCCGTTCCAACTGTCAGTTGATAAGTTATTGCAGTATAACGTTTGTCTAAACCAAAAAAATTTTACAGTAAACTTTTTAAGGTAAATAACTTTTGTAAGGTATTTAACCAGTGCTTTGACATTAAATTCTTATAAAAAACTTGCCACTAGTATAAAAACTAGTAATTCTTTATATTCACACCGGGTACAAAGAAAAGTCTTCAAAAAAATTAACACACAGCTAATACACCCTCGCAGTATCTGATTATTTAGAAGACAAACAAGCTTGGGACGAACTAGCTCCTACTCATTCTATAAAAAAATGTAATCATACCTAATTATACAAAACGTAATGACGATTCATTACGACGATAAGTCATGAGTGAGATTTTAAAGAATTTAGTTGAAAAATTTGTATATATTATATATTTAAAAAATACAGTGCAAAACAGTGTGAAGAGTGGGTTTGGTCACGTTCTAGAATGTATTAGCCGTTTTCTTAGGACTGTGGTAATAGTTTTAACACTCTCGCCAATATAATTGTTTTCCTTGTACTAATGTATTATGTTCAAACTATCACCTTTCCAGTGGGAAGGTGGTAAAGCGTTTGATCGTAAAATAGATTTCGAAAAATAGAAAATAGATCTTAAATTCTATTTTCCGGTTTTAGTGTTCTATATTAACAAGTTTACCTTTTGATCCTAAGATTGTGGGTTCAAATGCGTGCAACTATAACCATTATAGACCTCCAGCAGTGGACCGATATTAGGTTGATGATGATGATAGCCTCTACACCGCACATAAAATAACCTAGGACTATTTTTTAGTTGTTTTTTGCAGCTATAATATCACTATCAGATGGCCTGTTATGATCGCCACAAAAATTGTCTAAGTGGTTATGATGGGGCCATCTTAGACCACCTTGAAATAACTACCTTTGGTGTTGCAGGTGTCCATGGGCAGTGGTGACTTCTTTCCATCAGGTGACCCGCCCGCTCGTCTGCCAGCTATGGCAAAAAAAACTAGGATCAAACATTTAGCGTATAACTAGGACCGAAAACTTTAATTGAATTATTTGATTTTAAATTAATTAATTAAATATATCATTATTTATTTGATTTTGTTACTTATACCTTACCTACTCTGATTTTATTATTATTAATTTTATTATTATACCTAATATTATAGATAGCGATAACTTAATTTGACACGTAACTTTTACTCTGTTATTAATAAATAAACTATGAACTTAGAGTATAACTAGGACCGAAAACTTAGCGTTAATTCAAAAGTAAGGAACTGCTCTTATAAAACTCCATAACCCATCAGAATGGTAATACCAAATGATTTCAGAGCGTGTCCATGAAGTTCAGAAGTTATTGCAGATTATAACATTCATATTTAATGTTACGACCCGTGTAATGTTATCCAAGTAATAATTATTAAAAAATATGTATTAAATCGAGCAGGTAAAAACTTAAAGGCGCCTTTAGAACAGGGTAACATGGTTAATTTAAATTCAGTTTACAAAAACTTTACAACTTACCAAAAATGTGTAAAGAAAAGTTAAGTTCGTCACTGTCTTGGCAATAGATTCGTTCATTCGTATGAAAATGAATGAATTAGATATGGTTTCAAGATGTGTTTGTCAAACTGTATTACTTAGTTTTTGTAAGTATAAGACTCTTGTCCATCGCCGCTTGGCCGTTTCTATGGTACCCAAGCACGCATAATAAACAAAGAGCAAGCTTACAATTTTTGTAAAAATGACTTTAAGGTCGGGTGTACAAGTGCCTTTATGTACAGGTAGAGACAGCCTCCGGCCTATAAATTAGCGTATTTAATTATTAATTTCTTTAAGTGCGATGCGAGATATATTCAGACCGAGTCCGGCTTGTGTGTAGCTAACGATTTTATTTTGTTCCACTGAGATTAGAGCAATGAAGAAATAGAGACTGCAGTTCAATAAACACCTAGTTATAAAAATTAGTGCTAATTTTTCTAGAGCTGAGTGAAATATTTAAGATTTTTTTTTTCATTAGTTTTCGTTTCTTAAAAATGCAGATGCAAACAGTTAATGAGCGTCTTTTTTCCCCTAACAGCAGAGATATCACAGCTCAGTCGGTAGTAGCTCTGCCTTCCGTGCAGTGGGTCGTGGGTTCAATCCTCATAAATAAAAAAATCTATGTTATGTATATAATTAAGTACTTACTACATTATGTTTGATAAATAATAGGTATACCTATACCTGCACAATGTATTTTTTTATGGACTGTTAATAAATAAGAGGCATTTCCTTGCTAAACTTTGGAATGTTTTACCCAATAGCATTTATTTCAACAAATCTCTCTGAGCGATCCCTACTCTACGCATGGGTCGTCCCTCTATACCCGAACGCAGGCGTCTCGATCTCAAATCGAGATAACTATCGAATAAACACAATAAATTATATTTATTACATTATATTCGGAGCTGAGTATTTGTTTAATACTATCGAAATTGGACAAGTGAATACGCCCATCGAATCGATATTTGTTGGTTATTTTTCATAGTGAATTGTGAGAAATCTTTTAATGTGTTTTAGTAGGTACCTATTTTATTTATAAAAGTTTACATTAAAGAAACGAAAAGATGACTTTTTCGCAGATAAAAGTTGATGGCCTGTTTTGCAGTAATAAAGTTCTTTTCGTTTCTTTCGTGCGACAACTTCGTGGTATGGTTTCGTCCCACCCTTCCCCCAGCGGTATGGCCAGGGGTATGGTGGGTTCGAAGTGAACTTCATGTGTAGCGAGCCCCTACAAAACCTATGAAAAGTATGCTTATTGGTTTAACTCTCCACATAATGTGTCGATTTACATATAAAGTCGAGGTACAATCCCACTCGGCCAACACGACTTTTTCACTGAATATAACAATACGAAAATAGAGGCATGCCAATAATTATAGGAGACAGACAACAAGCTATAAAGATTAGAGCAAGAGCGAGCTAAAAAAAATTAAAACGAAATAAAAATGCATTAGCAAAAGAAGACAGATACTACTTCGAGTAATCGGGCCATTTGCCACAGCCACTAGTGACTGCAAGAATGGTCCGTATGCAGGAGCCCTTCGTAAGACCACTACTCCCGATGTGATTCACCGACCTATTACCGCTCAACAGTGGGTGCAAACAACTGTGTGTGCTGTGGTAAGTACGGTGGCTGTTGACTGAGTGTGGTACAAAGCAGACTTGATGGAGTATGACCGTGCCCTGTACCTTTAGCATTAGTTTGAATCCAGTCAAAATTTATCAGTCAAATTCAGTCAAAGCTGCAATGTACTTAGTATTTAACACAGTTTTATGGGATGATTCTGGCAAATCAAATTATCACCTGGAACTTACTTTTAAATTTTTTTTTTTTATTATACTTTAAATTCAACAGCTTCAATATAATAAAGGGTCGTATAAATAGTTTAATAAGACGTTAACATTTTTTTTTCTCGCCATCCTAATGCTGAATTAGGATATCTTTGATTGAATGATATTCCTTAAGGTAACTAAACATCGTTGCTTTTGCTCGGACCGTCACTGTCGCAGCTTACAATATGAAAATAAAGAAATATATTGTAGGAACAAAGTGAATGGTAAGTAACTCTTAGTAAAATCGAAACCCCTTGGGATTTTGCAGAGAAGTCACCAAATAGCAGAAAAAATAATTTGATAACAATGTCTTAAAAATCCCATGATCCTCACCTGACCCAAGGACCCAAGGTCACATCACAAAAGACCCCAAGCCCCATATTGACGCACGCCCGTTCCCACAAACAGTCAAAGAGAGAGCGGTGTCAGAAAGAGCGATATAACACAGAATTTGTCAGTGCAGTACAAATATTAGGGCGACATGTTTCTGAGTGTTTGGCGGCGGTAAAAGGCGTGACGGCACGCTACACGCTCCGCTTATGCATGTGCAATAGGGGTATCTGGTTTAAAGAACAGTCTCCGAAAAACTAGAGCCGCTTCAATATTCCCTTTGTAAGAAATTTTCCCCTTTATACATATTCAACTGAGCGGCTTTAAAAACGAAAATTTAAATTTTAAATTTTAATTAACAGAACACTTTCTTTTGTTAGTTAGTGTATAGTATTATATGATCTGTGGTCTAGGGTATAATCTAGAAAATACGTTTTAGTAATTTCCTGTCAAAAATGTTACTTCGGAATCCGCAACAAAAGCTAGTCCCAACTATTTACAATTTTACTGATCAGTAAAGGGTAGTCCACAATGGCGAAGTTCCGAGCTTTGCAACGTTTTTGCTTAGATTTTATGACCAAAACTACTTTGCCTCGGTTCTTGCACTAGTCACAGAAAGATATGCGACCATAGAAAAGTTATTAAAAATAGATGAGACAGCTAAAAGCAAAAATATAAAAGTACCTGCTGATTTTTTTGGGCGACCACTTTTTTGATTCGATTACTTGATCTAACTTTATAATTTATATTCAATATGAATATAAAATAATACAAAACGACTAGATTTCGTTCAAGTACTTACCTATCTAACAGAAAACCACAATAAAACGACTCTTGAGGTACGAAAATGGCTTAGATCTGTTGTTTGCACTTAGCAAAATGACACTACAAAACAAAAGATCTCAGGAATCCCATTTACCCATTTACCCATTACCCATTTACCCTTATTTTTCATACGCACTGATTCTAATGACTACTTTGCCTTCAGTCGCTTAGTAGCGACTATAAAGTTGCGACTTATAAAGTCTCGTACCTGATTCAATTTACTTAACCCTTATAGTTTTATCAGTCACCACGTACACTCGTAAATTCGTAAGTCTAATACCTACCAGGTTGCTATATCCAGTGTGACACATCTGCACGTCTGCGATTTATTTAATCTATGCCATGCGCATACGCATCCCACAGAATATAATGATAGTACCAACTTTCTGGATTATCACTGTCGAAGTTTGGAACGCCTGCATACAAAACTGTAAAACGTGAAAAAAATTATTCACCAAAAAAATTTAAAACGTAAAAAACATTTAATAAGCAACAGGCGTTTTATTATTATAACAACTTAAGCTAAAACTATTTTTATAAAATATTTTTACGATATCTGTGAATAATAAAGTTACAAAAATACCAGCTTAGCTCTTTGCTTTACTCAGTAAAAATTGTTCACCGCACGTAGATTCAAACTTTTCGAACGTAGTATTTTTCATCAAGCTAAAGGAAACCCTAAACCAGTACAATAAAGCTGCTTATTTAATGTAAAGAATATTAAGTAAAATAAGTATAAAGGTTGATGCCGACGTGTGCCGTAAAACAGCATTTTACATAGCAGTAATATTTCTAAGTCGTAAAGCAGAGCTGAGTGTACCGACAAACGACACGCATTTTTGTCTAATGCCTTGCCAGTTACAGTGCTAGATATGGATTGGAATATTATTTACTTGTAATATTTTGTAAGGAAAGTACTTAGGCCAGATATTATTTATACTTAACCAGATTATTAAAAAATATTGTCAAGGTGACAAACAGCTTATAACAAAAAAGCACATTGTAGCGAAAAAAGCTTTAGAACAGCGTGCTTTTCTAAAAAATATTTTTAAACTCTACGCTTATAGTTAGTTGGCAACACAGGCAAACAAAGACGCAAGCTCCACCAGAGCCTTTACAGTCGCTTAACATATCGTAAACCTGAATAACGGAATGGCTATCAAAATAGCTTTATAGGATCACAATAGGATATGATTCCATTTTGCAATCCGGCGCCTGCTCTTGCGAAAGTAGTCTGACAAGACAGACGGGCGATAAAAACGTTGTAAAAAGCACTGTGTAGAAAAAAGTAAAAACCTTACCGCGGGAGAGTAATTTTCTATGTACTCTGATGTAACCTGCTTATTGTAACCAATAAATAAATTTATTTTCATTTATTTATTATTGATACCCCACGGTACAATAAAACCTTACAAAAGTAACATTAGTCCACGTTTTAATAAATACAAAAGAGGAACTAGACCATAATTAGTATCCACCTTTAAGCCGAAACCAATCTTTTATCACAAATGATTAAATCAGGCCACAACACATAGGTATTATAATATGACTGCGTGATATCCATAAAAAATAATAATTATGTAACAAAAATAAAATAAAAAATGTTTGACATGAGAGATTTTTATTAGTGAAATAGATTTTTTATATACGGAAGCCAAAAATTAAAAAAAACAGTGCGTTTCATCAGTTGGTCTACAAAAAATTACCGGAAACAGAGAGCTGTCATCGTAAATGTGTCATCGTAACGTAGGATGACAGTGTCATCAATGTCATGACACCTCTATAAACTGACGTGTGGTGGGCGTTTAGTGTGGTAGAATAGCTATTTTTCCTTGCAAAGTTCCTATGAAATACTCTAGTGGCATATTTTATTACGTTATGAGTATGGGTATACATTTTAGACCACACAATAATTATTTGATAAATTAACTGAAGCTAGTGGTTTTGTGAGGGATTTTTCATAATAAAAAAAATGTTTTACATACACTGGCAAGGACTTGTCCTGAATGACATAGCACTGCGTCTTATACTTCTAAACTTAAAAAAGCTCTCACAAGCCAACCTAAATGGCAGCCTGTGATTATTAGGCCATGCCCAGTCTTCAGCTTTTGAGTATTTAATTTTTTTCACCTAATTCAATTTCTAAAGAAATTTCAATTTCTCTGAAAATCTTTCTTACATCAAACACTCACGTTTTTTTCTGATGTTATCTTGTTTTGTTGAGAGAAAAATATATCTTTAAATTTATTTATTATATTAAACAAAATATAGCTGTAGTCTCAGAAAAAAACTGTCTAAAACATCGCAATCAGATTCCTACGGTTTCATTAACACCATGAATTTTACCATTTAGGTATCTTCCTAAGGCTCTTGTCTAGAATTCCAAACAGTAGCATTTATTTACTTCAATATCCCAGTGCCTCGCTACTCTCAGCAAATCCCTCGGGTATTAGCAAAGCATATTGCACCCAGCTGCATTGTATGCAAATTCAGCGTACGTGTTCATTTCGTCCAAAATAAATAAAAACACCGAACGTCTGTGGTGTTTTGTTTTAATTTTATCAAAAAAGCATAACACGGGCTGAGGAGGATCGTATGGGTGCCAAAGTCACGCTTAACGTGTTCTGCTTTTGTATTGAAAGGTACTACTTATTTTATATTACTTTGTATGCAAGATCATAAAGGACGCTAAGGCTCGTATGCTGGTTTACTGTTCAAGGACTGGTCGAGACTGACGCATAGATTTTTGTATGAAACTATAAACTCTAATTTATGCTTGAGTAACAATTTCTGCATCGGCATACGGGCCTATGAGTCAAGCCAAATCTTTGTAACCTATGTTTTTTTTTTATGATAAAAGTAATGAAACAAACTGATAGCTCACCTGATGTTAAGACCACTTAACATCAGGTAATGCATTGCTATAGGCAGAAGTTACCAAACTTCTGCCTTTAACAATGCATTACCTCACAGAGCAAGTCCAATGAGGACGTGCCCTGTAAGGCAATGCACTGCGTCCATCACTCTGAGACGTAAAGATCTTGATGTAAATCTCATCAAACATATATCTTCAGTAAAGCGACTTAAACATCATTTAACCATCATCAAAATAAATAATGGTTGAAAATGAACTGCACAACGGTATAAAGAGTGATTCTATTAGTCAAACGGAAAATGTTTAAAATTAATAAAACCACTATCTGCCCGCCATTTTCCATCAATTTCAAATCAATACCTTACATAGAATATCATTGACCTAATGTAATACCAGCCATTTTAAACTTCACTTCATTCAGTTTTTAGATAACCCACCATAAATTACACCATTTATTAGTCACTAAAAACACATCATAAAAAACATTAATCTCAATCAATTCCCATAAAACTTCAAGATTAGAATAACTACAAATTTTTATCAATTTACATATTCCAAAATGTCTCTTCAATACACAATACGATGAAAACACACTTCTATTCAATTCTGCTTTTCCCATCAAAATAACAAACTAAACCTACAAACTGGAGTTCAAATATAACCCATAATTTCTAAAGGGAAAAGGCCAGATTTGTATAGCTGTTTCGAACCAAGGAAAGATGTATGTTTGTACAATAAAAGTCACCTAAAACCATTGACCTATGACACGGAATGGTTCGCTATACAAATATGTTAAGAAAAGTTTCTCAATGTGACAGCGAGATGGGCATAAACCGACATAAATACAGTTTGCATGTTAAAATAGTTTGAGTGTCAGAGATCGGGTAATATTTTGAAATGTATGAATGAAGTGAAGGTATACTGATATGCATAAGGAAGCTAAAGTTTTGCTCAAAGAGGTTTATTGTACAAACTGTTTTATAATTAAAAAAATATATAGAAATAATATGTGTTCTGTTTTCCAAAACTGGACTGGACAATATACTGTATATATCCACTGTATAGAACCATTACTACATTTTCTTTTATTTTCGAAATCATTTTGATTCGTTATCATTATTTTGTAAATTAACGTACGTACTTTTTTTTAAATAATTTTAAGGAATAATTAATAAACCATTCTAAAAAACTTATATGTAAAGTTACTTTTTAAATTAATACACATTATATTAGCCCTTGTAAGCTGTCACCTCCGGAAATATCAATTTAGTATACAAATATATAGCATAGATCGATCATAACCGACAATCTGTTAACTTTATTGTCAGCGTTTGCGAGATGGATTGATTTTATTGTAAACTAACTTACCCGATTTGCCATTTGCGCCAATTTAAACCAAAGCTTTTAAAATACAATTTGTCAGATATTAAAAAAAAATGCGATAGTTTTGATCGATAGGCGGAACTCCAATTAAATAATATCCAAAATGGTTCCGTTGCAAATTTTTGTAAGCTCCTGTGCGTACAAATTATATAAACATTTTTTTTTTGATACGTTGGAAGAGAGTTGCCCTAGTAGAGAGATTACAGTAGAAAATACTGGAGAAAGCTTTTGCCAAAAGGCACACTGAAATACTTAAATGGTATTATAAAACAATTTGGATAGGTTTGGTATTTTTGTGTTGGAGCATAATAACACAGTGGATCAGAATTTAAGGAGTCACAATAAGTCTTTTTAAGACTGCTATAGTTTCAGCAAAGAAAGAAAATGACACGGAATCTTTTGTTTAGGGTAGTGTAGGTATATTTTTTAATTATTTTTTCTTCAGCAGTACTAAAAAAGCACCACCAATTTTTTTTTTTTTGTTTTTTTTTTATCTATTCATACCAGTCATTTGTTTATAAAAGCTCAATACATTAACCCTAAAACCGGCACAACCTCCAAAAAACTAAAACAAACATTATTATTCAAATTTAACCAAATACATGCAGGCGGCGCCTGCGCAGCGTTCTGAATGTTTACCTTAAAAATGTCTCCGTGTGTTTGTGTGAAATTTTATGTCAATTTGTCAAATGCCTTTGAATATTCAAATCAGTTTGTTTAGCAACTTGAGGGACAATGGAGGTGAGAGGTGAAGATACATTTTACCTTTCTGGGACATTTTGAAAAAAAAAACAAAGTAGACGAAAATACCATCGATAATGCCGCATCAATAAGCTCACTACTAAGTGCAAACTAAATATATTATTAGTTCTTACAGTGTTCTGGATTCTGATTATTTATACTGGTTATTCTAGTTTCGGACTACTCCCCACTGGGACAAAATAATACTATCCATACACATTAAATTATTTTAAAACTAAATAATAATAAGAATAAATGATAATAAGTACTCAGGTATTTAAGCTAACCTCCACTGAAAAAATATTCCGTAAATATTCACTCATTCAAAAAATGAGAATTTCAAAATGTTATATAGGTAATAAATTATGTTAAAAATGTCAAAGTCAAAATGCTTTTATTCAATAAAATCTCACTGATCACTTTGAATCGTCATTACGTTTAGTATGATTACGTATGATTAAATTTTTTTATTTTTTTTATTGGATGAGTTGGAGCTAGTTCGTCCCCGTGTCAATTAGGTACTTAAAAAAACTATAGATAGTTTTTTTCAAGACGGTCAAAATCTAAAATTTTCATTGCTTTTTTAACACCTGGTATTTATTTATCAATCGATAACGACGTGTTCCGATTCGATTTTCCAAATCCGGTGCCGGAACACTAAAAAGGAACAAGTTTTGATGGAATAGGAAATAATATTTGTTTTCTCATCCCATCCAAACTATTACGGTAAACGGAAAACCCGGTTGTAAGTGGTTTTAACCATTGAAACGTATGTTAATGGGACCACACGCATTTTATAATGCACAGTAAAAGTTGAAGATCGAATCAATTCGATGGGAAACTATGAATCAACGACAATACTGTGACCGTATTGATTGAAGTTATAGGTGCAGGGTGACCATGGTGTAAGAACAATCACACCGAAATACTAAAAACGGCCTAAATAGACCAAAATCAAAATTAGGCCTCATATAGAGTACCTACAATATAATATGAAAGATTTACTTACTCTGTTATCTCTTATTGTCAGAGATCAGGGGCTTAATTTTCAGTTCCAACAAACCGTTATGGTAGTAACATTTTTGCAGACAAACTCCTTCAAGAGATATTTGCATTATTGTAATTTTTGTGCTACTGTAAGTTGATTTTTGTCACAAATGATAGGCGTCACAGCTCAGTCTGTTATAGCTCTGCCTACAGTGCTGTGTGTCGAACCCAACCTAGAACAAACATGGTGGCAAACATAGACATTTGTTGTATATCTGGGTATTACTATGTATTAGAATAATAAATATTTACAAAAAAAATATATAAATATTCTGTCAGCAATCTAGTTCCCATAGCTTTAGTTTTCGGACTAAAGGATGTTGTGTGAAATGTTGAAGAACTTTTTTTTTACCAAGAGTTGGTACTGTGGGTAGTCTCAAGAGGTGGTATTAACATGGTTACAGTACATTCATCACGTTGTACATTTTTACGGTCCATCTCGAACTCCTAAACTCCACGCGACCGTAATAGTCCAAAATGAGTGCGTATTAAATGTGTCCACTTAATTTACGACTGAGAATATGAAGCAAGTTTTACTATCTAAACAATTGTGCAGGAGCCAATGGTCAATTTTGTACGTCATACTGAAGACAGCAGGTACAACGCAAGTATTATAAAAAGTAAATTAAAGTAAATTTGAAATTACATACTTGATATGAAATTATTAGTATTTAGTGTTCTCAGATGTGCACTGCTGTGTTTGGTCGGTAGTATCAAGCGTTCACAAATTAGATTGCATACAGACGGACAATTCAAATTTTATTAATGTAGATAGAGTAGAGAAAATATAACACAAATAATCCATAATAATGCACTGAGTACTATTAGATCCTGATTTTGAATCAAACTAAAACGATCATTGCCAAAAAGTTGGCGAAAGCTTGCAGTTTAGTATCTCCTTCCACGAGGAGTAGGTAAACACATTTTAAGACATAAACAATTGTTTGATGGGATACACAACACAATAAGGTAAACTTGAAGTAGTAAAATCACCACTCGCTTCAGATCTATCAAGCAACTTTATCGTCAAACTAAACAACTATTTAGATCGACTTTGACGAGCGTTTATAATTTATTGCGACTTTTGATCCTATTTTTTAGATCGTTCCCATTTTATTTGTTTGCTCGTAAATAGCAGCGCCACTGTGTTTTTGAACTATAGTATTGAATTTAATTGGTATTTTATTACTGCTATTTATTTTGAGACTTGCCACTTGATCTTTAGTAGGTACCTACTTTAATTAATTTTATCTATAGTATCTTCTCAACTGGATTAAAAAAAAACGACCCTAAGGGTTTTGGTTTTCCATTGTTCCTAGTTATCAAATTCATTTCCATTTAGATTAAGGGATTCTATACTCAGATCAAGCTCCAAATTAGGCAGGAAAAAGTTACAAAATTGTTAGAACTGATAGCACTCATCCAAAAATTTGTAAAACCTAAGTTATAGAAAAGCCGAAAACAAAATCCTCAATCTTAGTATTTCGATAAAATCGCATTCTTGGTTCATAGAAAGTATACTATTGACTCTAGGCACGTTCCTACACCAATAAATGTAAAAAAATTATTCAAATTCGAAAGCTAAAAATGATCTAGGCTCCAGAAGGTATACCTAGTAAAATTTTTATGGGTAAAAAACAGAATTCCACAATCCCTCAAAGAATCCTCAGAATCCCTCGTGTTCTTGTTAGACCAAGAACCCGCGTCCGCGTAGTCACCGTAGACAAGTCTGTATGTTAGTCGCTACGCTAGCGCAGCGCCGCGGGCGACGCGCTCGTAAATCCGCGAGCGCGTGTCGCGACGCGGGTGGCCCGCTCCACTCTGCTTTCATTCAGCGGGCTGGTGTTCTGCAATGGAGATACAAATAAATTAAAAGATTAGTAGGAGAGAGAAAAGTGGAAGATGTTGGGGGAGACCTTTGCCCAGCAGTGGGACGAAATAGGTTAGGAAAAAAAAATAAAAAAAACATTAAATCATCATTATGATTTTTCTCAAAAGACGAATTAAACCTATTTTAATCAAACTCAAAAAAAACATGATTATAACGGTGTTGTTCACCAGATGGAAGTGGCCTTATATACTTGTCTGTAGTGTCTTCTCAGTCTAGTCATAATGTAAAAAATTCCTTACAAATCCAGCTTATTGCATAAAGCCGTCCAATCAGCGTGTCATCGCGAGTTCGCGCGTTGCTATAATTCTCAATATTGTATTGTTTACTGGCGCGATGCTCTATAACACGACAGGTGCTTAAATTACCACTTGCTGAACTATGTACTACAAGGTTCCCATTACTGGGACAAACTGGTACAGTTACTTTCATTCGTTCTATTCGATTTATGATGGAATTCATAAATAGATTAGTGGCTCCTCTGGGATGCCTTATTTAAAGTAAGTTTTATTTATGTTAAAGTGACCTCTCTGAGGGCGGCAGTTTGCCTGTAAAGAGCTTCACAGCCTGAAACAAAATTGTATATAAAATTGGCCCTTATTTTATAGATATCTTATGAGATAAGAAAGTTTATTGACAAAGTTAAATAATAAATTCAAAGTTTAACAGAAACTAAATCCATAGAAAACAAAACGCAATCGATTCACAAAAACAAAACGCAATCGATTCAGTAGTCAATAATATCCGATAACACAAAAAAGCACCCGCAATAGTGCAGGGACATCTCGAATATCGATTAATATCAACAGGAAATAAATAACGCGAGATCGAGATTCGAAAATATCCGGAGTTACGAGCATCTGCGCCTGCGCATCGGTCGCCATATCGCACGCCGAATGCCGGGGCTTATCGTAAATCTTCGACATTTTTGTGCTAAGAATTTACGAGTTTATAGTAATATAAAGAAAATACTGCTTGCTGTCTGTCTGTAGGAAATATTTTTTGTACCTAAGCTTGACAGCCTAAATATATAATTAAATAAACTCACAGTTTTATACATTTTTGCGTAGTACGTATTGTATTTTGATGAAATCGGGAGTGATCTTATTACCTTCTGTAATTCTTATAATATTTATTTATGCTGCGTACTTTTTAACTAAGCATTGTTAAAAACACCCAAAAACTCAGGTAGAGTCACAGTATAAAGTTAGTTCGAAAAACCCTTTACACGACCATAAAAGTATCGACACTCGGAATTCGGGATCTAACTCCCGATAAGTGGGTCATTCTGCGTATTTTGTAATAAATATCATTTGACAGAATGCTCGCGGATTTTAAATTTAGAACGTTGTCAGTTTGACGTTTTGTTTGTTGTTCTAAATTCAAGAAGGCCTTGTTCGGTCCTGTTTTAAAAAGATATTTTTAAATGGTCATAAATCTATGATTACATAATAGCTCTTAAAGATCATTTATTTTAATGGGATATTCAAAAATAAATGTTGGTTTTCGTTAAATTAGAAATCTCCTTGTATGGTGGTGCGGCTTTATGAAAATGCCATAAAATATAAAGCGTTAAACCACGCCAAATTAAGGTGAAATAACAATCATGTATTAAGAGTCTAGTCTTAGTAAATGAAAAACAATTTAATTTTACGAATACAATATATTTTTAGTAACTAATAACTAGGCATTTAAAACTAGATAGCGTCGCCTGCAATGTTTATGAATATTTACTTATTTATCTACTAAATTCATATAATTAATACGAGGACGTTCGGTTTAATAACCAAGATTTTTTTTATTATTTCATTCTTAGGATATCAATTTACAATTAATTAATCAGTACAGTGAATTAAACATAAATTAGTTTGCAATCGACAACAAATTATTAGAATCACTGCCAACCTGCATCACTGCAAATAAAGAGTTCAATCAAAAATAAACTCTATCACACTGACATTAGATACTTCACATTACAATCAAATGTCATTTCCATGTGCAATTTTATTAAGTAGCTTAGCGGGGTGATTGTCCAACTTTTGATACCATCAGAATCTGTCAAAATCTGACAACTTGCAATGACAAATAACAATTTAGCGACATGTCAATTGTAATTACAACTACAACTTCTTGATTTATGGCTTTTGCAACTTGTTGTTACAATTCTGCCAGTGTCAATTGTAATTTTAATTACAATTTGTCAGATTCTGACATATTCTAAAAACCATTAAAATCTGTCAGAATATAATACTACAACTAGATTTCGTATTCCGTCAAAAACTTACTTTAGTTTACTTCAAAATGAATTAAAAAATTTTTACCAAATAAATAAGAAGCTTCTTAGTTTGGTTACACTGTGTAATTTTTTTGACAATAATGTTGAATTTAAGCAACCATTAGTGATGTTAAAGTGAAACTGCTACTACAGTTTGTTCTGCGATACTGCTATCGCGGGATCTCGGAGCCCGGTAGCGGGATAATGTATCGACTACATGACATCACTAAAATAAATTTAGTGCTGTGCTCGACCCCGGGTTAACAACGTAACGTGTACAGCACTATTTCTCGCCGATCTGACGCGATAGCGTTTATTTAGTGCATTGTTCTGGTCAAGTTTTTGATAATCATTTCATTGTGGTAATGAGGAAGAGTTTTAAGGGTTAAAATGGTGATTGTTGAATAATCTGATAAAAAAAGTACGCCTTTAACAATTGGTATTCATTTATTTATTATATTGATTACTGAAGTAAATTGAATAAATAGATGAATATCAATTATTCAAATGTTATTCAGTACAATAAGGTAAATGAGTCTGGCAACGAAGATGTCAAATATATTTGTTAATAAAAAAATTTTTTTTTTTCCTTTACGTATTTGAAATAGTGTTCATTATGTACAACGAATGTAGCATGAATAATATCCCTCTCTCAAGCCACCATTTAAGTCACACTCATTACTAGCTTATTTTCTTTAAGGCCAGTACATTCGAATAGATAAAATCAATTAGTCGAATGCGATGCGCTGATCGAGACACGTCCCGTGCAGTGTCCCGTTATCGCGGGATCGCAAACGGGCGAGGCACATCACTAGTTTATACGGACCCTTATTTTCTAACCTCTTTGTAATCTTTGATATTTTTTGCTAAAAGAATTAAAGTAGATTTGCAATCACGTAACATTAAGTCACGTATTAAGTATAATGAGTTTTTAATAATTATGAATTTTAAAATCAGAGGAATTAGAGGAATTAAAAACCAAACTTCCCCCCTCCCCACCTCTATAGCTCTGGGGTCCCCAAGGTGAAGCCTAAAGACCCTTTCAAACCAAATTTCTGGGTCTCCTCTGTCTGATATTACTTCTCGCTCTATTGATAATGTTAGATTAATGTTCTTTGTTGAATCTTAAAAGATTATTTGTTAGTACTAATTACTGACAAACAAAACCACCTACAAATATAAATAAAGTTATAACCATAACAACTAACTGTAGCGTCCATTTACCGGCAATCAAATCGATTTTACAATTAACTCGAGTCAGTAAAATCGAGAACACTTCACTAAGAAACCATTATTTCGTTTCACTCGATAAAATAACCGATTTACTTAGTAACTATTATTGTTTCTATCTGTACGCATTGTGTCAAAAATACGCAACATTATTCTTCTTCTACTTCTTCTTCTTTAAAACCTATATATGGCCTGTGTCCGTCATTTCGATAGACAATTTTGCCAGTGTCAAGTGATAATTTGAAATAATATAAGTCAAGTCAAGTCTTCGTCAAGTCGGCTGTCGTTTGTTTTGAGCAGAAAATGGCGGATTTTCTCTTCAAAATCTGGAACGAATTTTCACATTCAGAGAAACCACTTGTTGCCCGCAATTTCGCCAATGTCACGTTTTGTAAGACCTTAGCCCACCCCCTATTCTTCTTCTAACTATGGCCTCTGTCCGTCATTTCGACAGACAATTTTTCCTACCACATTATTTTCAGATAACCTGGTCCTGCCTGTCATTTTAGCGCGGCTTTAAAAAATTCTCTGTCAATTGAAAAGAGATGACAAACAAATTTAGCTTATAATAAGCTACGGCTTGGGACACGAGTTTTGACATTTTTTAAAACGACACAGCACTTTTATTTTAATAGTTTTTCTTGTGTTATTGTGAGTATTGTTGTTTAATTTTGGTGGAATTTTAACCAATAATACTTAGATCGTAACATAAAGCGTGAGCCATTGGAATAAATGTGTGTAAAGTGGTTTTTATGAATGTGAAAATTCGTGTTAGGTTTTGAAGAGAAAATCCACCATTTTTCTTTCAAAACAAACGACAGCCGACTTGACAAATTACTTGACTTGACTTATTTATTACAATTTAACACTTGACATTGGCAAAATTGTCTGTCGAAATGACGGACACAGGCCATTATTGAAGAGAAGAAGAAGAAGAAGCTAAGGCTTAAAAAAGAGCTATTTTTGCGTTCTCCACCACCTTCTTCCACCTCCCTTCAAAAGCGCCAAGATTTCTCACCACACTTAAGATGACCTACAGAAAGCTATGTTTAATAACGCTACGTTTTACGACCCAGTGCGTGTATGGCCTAATTTGTGTAAATCGAATACAAGTAGACCGTGCAATATTAATAGCTTTACCAAATCCTGTGTGGATAGTTTAGAAATAAATATTAACCGTTCGAGCGCGTTTCTTTGCTTTGAATGAGAACTGGGCTGGTCCAATTTCAGATTTGTAACAGACATTTTTTCAATCTAATGCTGTTGTTCATCGTGAAGAATATTCTCAATCAAAAGCAAACAGGATAAAAAGCTGTCAAGTCTCTTACGATGATCTTCGTCGGGGTTTCTTCAAACTTTTAACTGTCAGTTCTGGCTTTTAGATAAACATAGCTTATACTAAGTGTAATATTACAGTATTACACCCGGTAGACTACTCCGAAAGACGTTTGAGGGCTAAAGTACTAACCAATATAAACCTATTTTTCTTTTGATATTTTTTTTTTCGGAGTTTTGTGTGGCATTTGGAAGCGCACGCGCCTTTGATTTACAGCACACGATGGCTGATAATCGTTTTACTTATTGTTACAATGAACCGAGGTACAGTCAACAACATTAGTTGAATTACAATTTAAAATTGACCAACTCTGTGTTTCGGGAGCTTTTTACTATTTTTAATAAAACTGTTGCAAGATTATAGGTAAATTTTTATATGTTCGTTACAAAGGTAATTTTCTAGTTTTTATCATCTGAATTATTAGTTGCTTATTTTCCGATTTGTGAATGAACAAAATTTATTCATCAACTAATATTTAAACTATCAAGTCGTATGCGACATTTTCCAAGGCTACCTCTTAGAACAGTCTATTAGAATCATAACAGGATACTTAAAAGGCCACTCTAGAACATCCCTAATTACTAACAATTAGACAATGCACAGAGTAGCATTATACTTTTAGAGTTCCTCAAAAAAAATTAAAAACCGATGTCTATTTTAGTTTTAGTCTCCTAAAGATATCTCGCAAGCTAGTGATCTTTTTACACTAGAGTATGACATTGTTAAGTAGTAGATAGTAATTCTATTGTAGGCTATAACAAGGCTGACAAAGTCACTAAGCGACTCAAAGTCCTTACAAAATATAAGAATAAAAAAAAAGATTCTTATAAAATAAATCCAAAATGAGAAAGTCTAATTATGCTGTTTGTGTTAGAAAAAAAATTGGTAGCGTTTATTCCTGTTCGTGCCTCTGAGTTGTCCCACATTAGAAG
The DNA here is from genome assembly GCA_918843925.1 of Eulithis prunata. NCBI lineage: Eukaryota > Metazoa > Arthropoda > Insecta > Lepidoptera > Geometridae > Eulithis > Eulithis prunata. The sequence goes on along the minus strand of OU974019.1, from coordinate 617,848 downwards.
TTTGTGTAAATGTTGATTCACCCCACCGGGTGATCTTACTGGTGGGGTGAATAGAAAATACACGAATTTTTCTGCAAGTATAAAAAATTGTATTTGTTAAGTAGACGGAACTTTAACTACTCTAGGGCTGATCACCACAGTTTAATCGGAAGCACTTAATCGAAGCCCAGTCGACCTTCTTCGCCAAACAAAGATGCATTGTGTCCTCTTGGAACGAATCCAATACTGCTGGTCGAAGATACCTCATGACCTCCAAATCCTACATTTGAATACCACACACCGAAAAACCACCCAAGCGATTGTAAATCTTACAGCCAATGTAATAGAGGTGAGTTTTTAATTTCAGCGGTAGCTGGTGGTGTGACAATTTTATTAGTATAAATCATTAAAGACCAGAATGGTTGTCCATTGTCGTCCGACCTCGGGTTCAAAAGAAAGGTGTGATGACGAATCCGAAGGCACAAGACAGACAGTCAAGGTTACGCTGGTCGGATATGGCGTAGCTGTAGTACCAACTGATAAGGCACACGTACTCTTATTGTTTATGGTCAAGAATGTTTTAGCAAAAGAAAAACTATTCATCACATATACCTTCACCACATCAACCTATTTTACTACATACTAAAAAAAAAGTAACAAAGTTGAAGTTTTAAAAGTAGAGAATTTGAATTCCGAATATCGCAAGTGATCGAAAGAAAAAATAAATACACAGTCAAAAAGTAGGAATCGTTTTTCAAACACGTAAATTTAATTTTGAATGTTTAAGTTCCTTATTGGCACCCGCCACTGTACGGATTGTACAAAGATTTCAAACATTACGGCTGTTGTAGTGTGTAGTATGCAATCCGTATTTTGTACATTGTTATTGTTTACCATAAAAACCCCGTGAATCATAGCGGCACCTGTTGTAATGGCATTCCAATACAAATCTGGAGGTGTTAACATTCATCGTACACTTTCGGTTTTGCCGATAAAGTCCTTTGTTCGAAGTGATTGGCATTTGTCTAATGTGTTATGGGATAAAACACATGCATATTCAAACGATCTTGCGAAAACGTTTTCATTCACACCAATGGTCAATTTAGGTCTTTTGGGGTCAAACGACTTTTTATGACGTCTGGGATGAAAAGTAAAATTATTATGATTATTGTTTTTGTGTACTATGGTAGGTTGGATGATGTCATTTTCGTAGATTTTAGTGTCAGTTTCCTGTAGGAATTATTATTATTAAAATGACCAATCGAATAAAATTTAAGAATGTTAATATGTTGGTTGACACCTATGAAACGATTACAGAAAACAAACAACAGCCGACTTGACGAATGACTGGACTTGACTTATATTATTTTAAATACATCACTAATTGACACTGGCAAAATGGTCTCTCGAAATGACGGACAGAGGCCATATAGGTAGAAAAAAAGAAAAAGAAAAAATTGCCACGTCTCATTTGTATGTTCGTCGTGTTACTGTTTTTACTGATACTGAATAAAAATTATAGAAAAAGAAGGTCAACATAATATCACCAATGACATAAACCACAGACCAGCCAAGCAGAGCCTTTATCTAGCGAAAAATAGATCAGCAAACCTCTAAGCTCATTACCACAGTCGCATCGCATTGTGATAAAATCGCAACGCGCCGCGTAAATCACGCGATCGTATCGCGCGGCCGTCTCGCACCGTGTAACCTAGGCCTAATTGTGACCGGATTTATAGTTAGGATTGTTTTAGATTACATTTTCTAAGGGTAATCGGATTTATGCCGTTTCCCGTTATTTTGATGAGGTTTTTAGTGTATTTTATATGACAATAAGTTTTTCAACAAGCAGATGGCCTACCTACACTTGAGAGCAATAAAATCGCACACTTACACATATTAGGTACCAAAAAAATATATTGCATAATTATTATTTTTTATGATAAAAGTAATGGAACAAGCTAAGAACAAATTATAAGTTTTTAGCGCTGATAGCTAATATTTTGCTGCGCATAGGTATAATCATCATCAATGGATATAAAACTCTTTTGAAGCTGACAGAGAATCAACGCACAGCCTAAACTATAAGTCCAAGAGATATGAAATTTGGAGGGTAGTATCCTTACCTATATAGTGTAGGGGTGCACTAAGAAAAGAATTTTGAAACGTCACAGTCTAAAGGGTAGAACGCGGGCAACGCCGCGGGCGACGGCTAGTATATTCATAATAATATCATTTTGTCTCATATTCTTTACGTAAAGTTATTCAGTATTTTTTTATATATTATAGGTTAGGTAAGTATTTATTTTTCAGCAGCTTATAAAAATTTGCGCTAACCTATTATAAGCTGTTTCCAACTGAGTAATAGAGAATCAAATTATATTAAAAACTCAGTTCATCAGTTAGATACTTTGGGTTAGAATCAGTGTCGTTAAACAGCTAGATTAAACCGTTACATAAAGTGAGTAGACGCAAAATAGGATTAAAACTGATATTACGTCAAAAACTAAGCACAAATCGTTTAATAATCCAAAAATGTCTGTCCTGATAGCCATCTCAAAAACAAATCAGACAACCTAAAAACAAAAATCTTCCAATTGGTTTAGATTCAATATTATGTATCTAATTTGTACACCTTCCATACTTCTCGACTGGCGATCAATCTAGACCGATTTTGGGAATCTTTACCTTTTCAACCTTACGACTTTATTGCCTGTGCTTTAAAGTTCATTTTACAGTGAGTTGTTGGTAGAATCGATTGGTGGGTTCTGTCATCGAGATATTTTTCAAATGTTAGTAATATTTCGGTTTTAATACTCACGGTGTTTCGACACGAGCGCTAATGGGAGTAATCAATTGGTGTTCCTCCTCATGATAAGTTTGGTCATTGTCAGAGCAAAGATAAGCAGAAACAGACGGTAGGCTGAGATTTCTAATATTCCCATGCCACTAGCAATTTATTTAAAACATAGACTTTAAATTTCGAGTTAAAGTATTGAAAAACTTACAGAAAATCACAAAAAATTCTAAATTTCCAAAAATTCTATTCTATTTTCAACCTTGTTCAATTCTGTTAGGGTTTAAAGTGATATGCATTTAAGTGACAATGCTGAGTGCTGACAGTCACAGTAGTACGTAGGTGGATTTTTCTTTATCTGCCTTCTACATAATATTATAATACACTAGCCGTCTCCCGCGGCGTTGCTCGCGTTAGAGTGTGACTTTTCCAAATTCCTTTCTTAGTGCACCCCTACACCATATAAGGATACTACCCTCCAAATTTCATACCTCTAGGACTTATAGTTTAGGCTGTGCGTTGATTCTATGTCAGCTTCAAAAGAGTTTTATATATATTGATGATGATGATGATGATGATGATTGATGACTTAGGATGGATGAATGGCTGGTAGTACAACTGACAACAGTACTCATATTATACAGTACTACTGAGCAAAATCGAGAGCAGACAGCTCTATTTTATTACGAAGTGGAGAGACGTTCGAGATGATGATGAGATTTCTCCCATGGAAGAAAAATGGCTAGGTGACATTATAATATTCAATTTTGCTGCGTACCAGCTCGATTCTCGTAGACACAATTAAGTGAAGCGCTCGTGGCGTAGCTTAATCTAATTAAGCAACGTTCTGTGCGGTCACTATTTGGATGGGTGACCGTTATTTGCATTTACATTTGAGCGCTTCCGTGCTTCGGAGGACACGTTAAACTGTCGGTCCCGGCTATTACCAGTCGTTAAGCCACGACGGAGGCGGCCTAGAAACTCCGTCACCAGAGTTGGCCACGAGCTTGCTTGCCTAATTAAGTATTAGATATGTAAATATAGAAGTTTTATCTTCGTTTGACAAATCAAAACCATACAAAGCTAATTTTATTGTTTATGTAACCAAAGGTCTTTCACACCCTTTTTGCCATATCGCTTTCTAAAGCTAAAGTTTTCTTAAAAACCGTCACCGTCTTATGAATTACATAAAGTATTAGCACAGTTAAATATTTATCGTCTAATTTGAAAAAAAAAATATTTTTACAGTTTGTGTGTGATCTTCTTTATTTTATTAAATTATTTAACTTTGTTCAATAAAGACTTATTGAATATACATTCTTTACAGTTTTTCAACAGTCTTTTATCTTGTGTTTACGTTATTTTTCAACACACTTGCTCATAAAGTGGCTCTATGGTCACCGCAATTAGGCACATAATGACACCCATAATCAAACTGTGACTTTTTCATTGCCATAACTCACTAGTGAGTTATAGATTTTTTTTTAAATTTTATTGGTCGAGTATCTTTGTTACTAAAAAAGTTTTTATTCAAAAAAAAAGATCGTGTTCAATAGAACAAATAAATGAATGTTCCTATTTCATGCAACTTCTTATTTAAATAGATAATTTTAACTCGTACGTGTTTAATAAATAAAACTTTCACTCAAATATAACTTTTGTTTTCTCTGTAACAAAAGAAAACTTTAAATTCCCCATTTTTTACGTGGCAGAATACGCGCAAACCCTAAGCGCGGAAAATAAATAAAAAAAAAACCTCATCCCTTTAGTCTGTGGCCGATCGCAATGCGCGCGCATAGGAAAACTGATTAATTTTTCCCGCCATAGCGAAACATTTTTCACAACGCGTTTTCACTGTTGAAATTATAGTTATTTTATTCACAAGTGTGTTGAAAAACGTCGTATGATACACGTGTGTATTGATGATTACCGTTCTCGGCTTTCTTAAGACCCTCGCCTACGGCTCGGGTCTCAATGGCACCTCGGCGGTAATCACCAATGATACACACTAGTACCATAATGTACTATTCTAAGATTTTGAAGTCATTATAGCGGTACCTACATCTTCTAAACAAAGATTAACCCATAAAGTAGGCATATTTTACTCTAAAAGTCAACTTTAAACCATACTTTCTTATTTCACACCAGTATTTTGTTATTATTCAAAACGGCAGAATCCTTTTTGTCAACCACATAAAGTTCAAATTTGGTTATTTTGTACGTTATCGAATATGACAGAGCTATTATTTATAGATTTGTTAATAAATTTATTGGTTTGTTTATAAGTTTTATTGGTCGGACGAAACAGAAACGAAGTTTTATGAATTATTGTCGATGTGATTAGATAAGTAATGTGTGATATTGTATGAATGAAATTTATTGTAGAAAGTTGACACTCACGTAGGACATGCGTAACTGTATCTTATCTTGCCATACACGTGAATTATATCTTTTCTAAATATATAAAACTCTTTTGTAGCTGACTGACAATCAACGCACAGCCTAAACCAAAGAACATGTAATACGTAGTTCCTACGTAAGAAGAAGTGGAACTCTCATTCTACCAAAATTACACACTGAAAATCTCGTTTTGTATGAAACATGATTCAAATTTTGACCTCCGTTTCATACATAGGTAGTTCCTTTTTCGAAAGCACGAATCTACTTCGAGAGTTCCGCCAAACTATAAGTCTAAACTATAATGGTCTATCTTATAAAAAGTTAGAGTGGACATTATGTCCTGATTACGTATGTTAAACAAGACATAATGTCTGCTCTAACTTTTTATAAGATAGGGGGTTGGTCTTAGAAGTATGAAATTTGGAGGGTAGTATCTTTATATAGTGTAGTGGTGTACTAAGAAAGGAATTTTGAAAAGTCGCACCAAAGGGTCTAAAATTATGATCAAAGATTTTAACCATATAATGCGTATGCTGCTAACACGCGAGCAAAGCCGTGGGCGACAGCTAGTCTCAAAATTTAAAACATTGACACTTTATCAATGAAAGGGTTACAAAATACGAGGTTAATAAAAATAGTTTATACAATTTTGACAAAATTTTTGAGAAAATTAAGTGAGGCTTATCGTTGATTAATTTACTTAGTTTTTGCTTTAGCAAGAACTACGAAATAAAAGCAATGTTTTTATATTCTCTAAATAGTTCGTAATGTGTGTTGTGTCTTTAGTACGTCGGAACGCAAATATAAGAGAACGTGAGACATTATAGATTTTCTATTGTCTGGAATTTAGGCGTATAGGTACTAGTTTTATCTTATTTTAAAAGTACTTTTGTCAAACTAAACCATCAAAAGATGAGCTCCTTGATTTATCAACAGGATTTGATGATGGTATTCGTGCCTGGAAATGTTGAAATAGTCATATTTCGTAAATTTTTTCATTAAATAAAAGTTAAATTTGCATTTATCCACTATATAATCATCTCAGAGAATATTTTACAAGGTAACTAGCCGTCGCCCGCGGCGTTGCTCGCTTTCTACCCTTTAGAGTGTGACGTTTCAAAATTCCTTTCTTAGTGCACCCCTACACTACGAGTATAATAAGGATACTACGTTCCAAATTTCATACCTCTAGGACTTATAGTTTAGGCTGTGCGTTGATTCTAAGTTCAAAAGAGTTTTATATTATATTGATGTGATTTATAGTCTGTTCCTCTTCAAAACTATGCAGCAGATATAGTTTACAAAACTTAATAGTTGATTTATGTAAACATTCATCATAAACTGGTCATTACATCCAAAATTATCGCCTTACAATACAATAACATCAAACCTAACTTTATAAGTAACACTAACCGTAAATAATATGAAAACCGTCACATTTTGTTAAATAACTTTCCTAGAAACAAAGGAATCACAGAACCGGGTCTTAGAGTAATCATAAAGTACAGTGGCAACAATAATAATAATTGTAGATACGTTTATTCCCGTTCATCCCACTATAGGAGGTTTCACTGTTGGGGCGAATAGAAAATTGCAAAGATTTTTTCCCTTTCGTCCCACCATGCATTACGGATACAAATAAGTATGTAATGTACTAACAAAATTTGTGGATCGTGCAATAGCAAATTCAAAAACTTTTGGTATGATCCTTTAAAAATAATATTTTTGATATAATTACTCCATTTACCTCCATTCAAAATAAGATTTATATTTTTTTCTAGATCTTTATTGGGTCAGAGGATCCTGCTAATTTTTTCACAGGCTTTATGTAAAACTTTTTTAGTAGGAAATGTAATTTTAGTCTTACACAGGGTTCGGAATTAGGACCAGTACTCTATAGCTTGGTTAAACTACCCTAGAAAGACCACACAGACAACTGACCGTGTTCATAAACTATTTTTATTATTAAAAGCAACTTATTAGCATACGATAAAATGGTTATCAAATTACAATGAGCATTACATTTGTTTTATGAAATATGGCTCAGCCGACACGAAAGAGGCGTTTTACTGATCTGTATGCGCGTGATCTTTCGGTAATAAAACGGGTGATCGTGTTTCTTCATATTTTTTTGACTTCAAAAATCGGTTCAATATTTGTTTATTTTAACTAGTGAGGTACCTACTCAGTTTTCTTTGTAGCGACCAGCTAAAGGTTGAATAACGAGATATGTAGTCTTTTTGCTGAAACATTTGCTGTCAGATTTTAAAAAATATTATGCCGTAGTGACAAAATTTTAGTGATAGGTTCGAGCTGAAACCAAGGTCCATTAACCTGCACGTTTTAAAAATTTCGTACACACCAAAGGTTAAAAAAAGCCCTCAATGGATAAAATCACCTGCAGAACATTAATTACATAATCTTAAAACCCAAATAAAAATGAAACTAATTAGAAAGTTCCTTAAACATTCACAAATCGAGCGTCGCCAGTCATTTAAAAGTAAATAGTCGAATTAACCCCCCCAAAGCCCGTAAATTTAACCTTTCACGGCACAAACAAACAATAATTAGTATAAAAAATTGAGCCAGCAGGGGGGCCTATTATGGACACCGATGGCCCAATGGGCCAGTCGTGGTCCCAATGTTGCACCAAAGGTACTCGTATCGACACCGGAGCTAATTTAACCTCTCAATCGGATACATTTAGCTAAAGGTGATATGCATGCGAGGTTTGTTTTCATTGGTGTACGGGAATGTCGGAAATAACCAAAAGTTTAGTTTATTGACGATGATACAATTTTTTTATATCCTTTACTTCTTGCGATTTGCTTGTTTGACATTTAGCGAGAGTTTTATTAGTTCTATTACCCACTCAAGGCATGCGTGGTCTGTGCTCAGTGAAAGGACCCACATTAATTCTCTTCTGGTCTTTTATTAGGTCCTTTTCTTAATTCGTTTGAATGATAAATATTTAATTTTTGAGAAACATTCTAAAATCGATAGTGAAATTTCAACAAAATCTCACTGTCGCTACTTATACTGCGAATGACATGTAAATAAATGAATAATATAGATTTGTTATAGTTTTCATGTGTGAAGACACTATGTTACTCTTTTTTTATACACACAGGTTTGACCAGTTTAGTCATAGCTTTCATCCCAAATTATATCAGCTCCCGCTTACTTCAAGATTCGGATTTAAATCCAACACATTACTTTTACATCGTACAATGGAAACAAACCCAAACAATCACGCCCACGTGTTATGCTTTCGTATTAATTTTGTATAATTGTAGTCTCGGTTTTATGTTACAGCTTTCATTAATTGTTTGAGAATCAAAAGTGGGATACTATAAGATCATGTACACACAGAACCAGTGAACTTTAAACCAAGCTTTTTTCATTTTTTCTTTTGTAAATAAAATATTTAAGTCAGGGTATCCGATAAAAATAAATGTCACATTGTCACGAATACATGAATTTCTTCAAAATAGTAAATAGACAAGCCTTTAATTAACTTGTAAAACTAACCGAACAACTGGAGAATAAAATGTGGAGTCGTGAAAAGAACGCGAATTGGAAAATTATGAAGCTACTCACAATTTGTAGAATTTACTAACTTGTAAATGATAAAATCACTAGATAAAATGAAATAAAGTAGGGGAGGTATTATAGGTCAGTCTTTCAAAATTAAAACGATGTTTCAAGACTATTGAGTACGCAGCCTTAAGTAAACCCACCTTAACTTGATTTATAACTAACAATTTATTTGAATAACTTCTAATTAGATCTTGAATAATATTTGTTTAACATGCATAGTGTTGCGTATAATATTTTTAATTGTATTGAAAATGATTTATAAGCTGAAAAATCCTGTTTATCAGAAAAAAGCCGCGCCATTCAATAAGACCCGAAAAAAATATTCTTCCTTGTTTCCATAGACAAAGTTCTATTGATTATATTTTTCCCCATATAAATATTTTCTAAAGTATTCACTCTGAATTTTGTCATGCCATAAAATTTAATAAACTTGAGTGGTAGTGAACGCTTGATAACACAATAAACATTCTTATTGATGAACTATCTGATAGCAAGCCTGTCACCACAATCTTAACATCTAACTCTATAACCTTAGCAACCAAATGCAAAGGCCACACCTACACCCACTACCCGAAAACAATACCCCAGATCTCAGAGTAAGAATAACCAAGTTATCCTACTCTTTAAGATCCATCAAAATGCGTTCAGCCGTTACTGTCATAACGCATCTAAGCTTTTGGACTTTTAAAATTATTATAATAATTAATAATTATATATAATAATTAGATGACGAATTTACGTTCTCACGATATAGTAACTAGATAGAAAAATAAGCCTATTCACATATTTTTACTATTAGGTATAATTTTCAATTAGTTATTATCGGTTTTTTCTTTTCACCCCAAAAACCGGTTTTATGCAAACTGGTGCGAAAGCGTAAACTATAGTTAAGTAATGGATAATCAGGATTATATAAAAGTTTTTGTTTTTAAAAACTTCTGTATGAAAATCGTTTGACGCCATTTTGTGGCAGCCCGTTGTAGTTGGGGTTTGTGGCAGCAATTGGTAATGTGCGTTCTTAATTATTGTGGCTCTGGGTCCCAAAACTCTGACATTCGCACATGACCTGCTTAAGCAGCCTTGCACTGGATTATAATAATCTAATTACGTTACCGTCATTATGTCACAACGCTCTTCTCACGATTGTGCTTTGTCTCGGGCCTTGGATGTGGGAAGTGCGCTCAATGTTATAATTTACTGAGATGTAAGGACATTGAGCCAAATAAAAACAAAAATAATTAGGTACATTTATTTGACAGGCGTCATGGCTCAGTCGGTAGTAGCTCTACCTTCCCTGGTCGTAGGTTCGATCCCCACCGAGTACAAATATTTGTGTGTGGCAAACAAAGATGTTTGTTCTGTGTCTGGGTGTTACTATGTAGTGTAAGTATGTATTTACAAAAAAATAATATGTATTCTATCAGCAATCTAGTTCCCATAGTACAAGCTTTGCTTAGTTTGGGACTAGAAAGCGTTGTGTGATATGTCCAAGAATATTTTATATATATTTATATGTTAAAACAACGGGTTTGGTTTTGAATTGAATTACAATTTTTAGAAATACAACTTCCTCCTGAATTCATGGTGCTGACGAAAGTGGCATTTTTACGCCTGAACAAAATTAAGTATTCTACGAAGCAGTTCTTAAGATGCTGATGATAATTTCTTTCCGTTTTTTAGGATCTCGTGCAGTCATTTCTTTAGTAATATTTTGTTTGTTTTCGAATAAAACGTTTTTCACTTTGAATTCTAAATAAAACCAAAATATCTCGTCACAGCTCTGATTTATAATAATTAAGACCCAAATTATTGTAGTGATTTATAATTAAAAGCCTTTTATTAAAAATTACTCGACCAGATCGCGTCCCACGCTTTTTTGCAAACGAGACGAAAACTTTACTTTTTGGAAGACTAGGAACAAGTTTCACGTTTATCAAACGTAGTTTTTCGATATATTATTTTTCCCATCAGTTATCCATCATCTTTAGAAAAAAAAAAATATTGTTTCTGTTCGTCCCACTGGGTTTCATCCCACCGGTGAGACGAATAAGAATGCAAAAAATAAGTATTGTTTTATTCCCGTTCATCCCACTGACCAGGTTGTTGGGACGAACGGGAAGTAAATCTCCTACCGTTATGTACTTGACTACTGAACTTCACCAACATTAGTATACTTTGTTATAAGGTTGTAAGTTACAAGTTAAACTATTTCATTGAGGAAGTGTCGTACGACATTGTTTCGAATGTCTGTAGTTTTATAGTTTTTCGCGTTACGAATAGTTGTTATGTAAACTTTGAACTTCAACAACTCCGATACGTTTAGAAGTTACTCGCATTGACTAAACTTTGAACTTCAACAACTCCGATACGTTTAGAAGTTACTCGCATTGACTAAACTTTGAACTTCAACAACTCTGATACGTTTAGAAGTTACTCGCATTGACTAAACTTTGAACTTCAACAACTCTGATACGTTTAGAAGTTACTCGCATTGACTAAACTTTGAACTTCAACAACTCTGATACGTTTAGAAGTTACTCGCATTGACTAAACTTTGAACTTCAACAACTCTGATACGTTTAGAAGTTACTCGCATTGACTAAACTTTGAACTTCAACAACTCTGATACGTTTAGAAGTTACTCGCATTGACTAAACTTTGAACTTCAACAATTCTGATACGTTTAGAAGTTGATGATGGTGATAATGGTTACATTGTGATTGAAAATAACATGGTTATGAATAATATTTTTCTACAAACAAGATGGTTTGTGAGTTTATCTATTTCCTGATAAATAAAAAATAAAATAAAAAAAAGCCTTTATTTCTACTACTTAACATAACATAGGTATAGGTAAACTAACTAGGTACTTCACTCTTATTTCTATCTTAAACTATTTTCTGATAATTATATCAGCACAAAAATATCCTTTTTTTAGAAAAAAAATATATAATTATAAAGGTAGGTAGGTACACTAGTTTTTTACAAAGGCTTCAAGTATTCATGACGGCACAAAAATATGAATTTAATATTTATGTGTGTATGTGACTCTAAACATATTTATAAGGCCGAAACATTTTTTTTACCAATTCACAACATTAAAAAATCAAAATATGCAAAACCACAGACCACAGAGTTTCCTACAAAAGACATGGACCTAAGTATTTCATCACTTATTATTGCTTAGTAAATATATTTTTTAAACTTTAGCCAAGTTCTCAGTTTCAGTGGTTATCATAAGTCCGAGTTCACAAAAGTAATAACGCTCGCAGTAAAGGTATTTACTGTCCAAACGTTATGTTTTACGTCTGCGCACGCGCATGAAACGTAACGGGCTGCGACCTAAACTCAACCTTACAATTTTTACTAGAAAAAAACTCAATTCAAGAGGTGGATTAGGAGCAACAAAAATTAAAAAAAAAAATGCAGTTATTACTTTGAGAATTACCCATACCACGTGATCTAATTTTTTTTTTAAATAACTAATAGATTCTAGTTATTAGAACAAAATGTCAAACTCATTGTATAAAACACTGGACAAATAAATAAGCCTATTAACCTTTTGATAGTTATGCTGTTGTTAAAATAGCTTATAATATTTGTTATGACTTACAAACTGACTTTCTATTTTTCTTTTTTATTAGTAAAAGAAGTATTTTATGACTTTATTAGATCGATTGTCTGTAAAGACTCTATCATGTTTTACGACTTTTCTTGCAAATATATGTGGTATTTATGCTTTTATTACTAGTATTGCAATGTATTGTACTTTGAAAGGAAACTTTCTACGGAATCGGCCTCTAGCACTATGTTTTGGCGCTATGGAATCGAAAAGCAAACTTTTATTTAAATAAGAAGATAAACACATTAAATGCATTGATTTATATTTTCACTTATGAGTATTGTAGAATACTGTACTTTTAATCCCTGGCTCACTGATACACCGAGCTGGTCTTCCACTGGCCTCCGTCCGTGGCTGTCCCCGTCAGCTAACTCCCCCGACCCCCTCCGTCTCCCGCCCTCACGTCGGGAGACATTGACACTTGACAGGTCGGGAGTTTGACACTGACAGTTACCTAACCACTCGTGCATGTGAGATAGGGTTACACACCTACTGAATAGATGCAAACACTACAACCCCTTTCTTATTTAAATATTTTTTATCAACAAAGCCTTTTAGTTGTCCCGTATAGAATCATACTATGGTGTAAACGCACACCTCCGCACAAAGCCCTAGATTACAATATAGTTGTTATTAGCCTCATGCAATTCAGTACCTACTGATCAAAACACGGACCCATAAAGACAGCTTCATCATGTATAGGTAGGTACATACATTTTATTACACGCTGGCACAAATACCAAATGTGACCACACTACCTACAATACCATTGAATCGAATGTGGATAGCTTTTGGGCTTGGGCGTGACCGCTTTCTGTTGGCCTTCCACTTTATACTTAAAGACAAATAGCTTTGTTTCTTCTTAAGTATCTTCTAGCCAGTTTCCTTATTACATGCTATCGTCTTTCTCAAGTATATACGGCACTGGATAGCAATTTCGGGACGAGCTTAATTCAATTCATTTATCTAAACCATAGGATTTTATAGAGAACACTTATTTATCTGTTTCCTCCCCATAGCCTTATAAACTATCTTTTTCTATTAAGTACGCCAGCACTTCAGCTCTTTATATCCAGCCTCCATACTCCTTCCCCTTTTTCATCTGTCACTTATGGTGATCTCTTACTTTGAAATCTTACTAACAGACATTTATGTCTACATATATAGGCCTCTAAGCACAGAAATCTTACGTTTATCCGCCTTACTTGCAAAGAATAGTCTGAAATCGTGGTTCACGTCACAAACCAAACCGCTATATACTTACAGGCATATACTTACCTACTATACTTATCCAGTATTTACATAAAGTATGTTAATATCGTTTTTTTTCTAAAATTTTCTGTTTTAGTATTCGACTAATCTATTTATCAGTCAGTGGTCAATATAGAGCCAAGATATATAGATGATGAGACTGTTGCGCAACTATCCGAACAAACACTGAACTGCCCAGTCACGTGCTGTCGACCATTATAACTTAAACACTGCTATAGAGGATGGATAGCTCAAACGACTAATACATTTTTTTACAAACTGAGAACTTGTAATAAGTATCTTTGTATGTCAATTCCCTTTTAGATATAGTCGTACTTCATGATTAGGAGTAGATGCCTACTGATCAAAATTCTGGTACTTGTAACGGTTTTGCACTAGATTCGAACCTAAACTCACAGGACTTTCATCCACTATAACTGTATAGTATATTCTACATAAGCACAGTTCCACGCAAGATAGAGGATACTGTCGCTCGTCGAAACCTACCAACGACATTAATATACCACCAGCCCGACCTGCATTGGCTCTGCATTTCGCAAGGGCAGAGTTCAAGCATAAGACAAGTGATATTTTAGAATATCTCCGAGCACTCTAAAAGGTCACACAGTGTAAGATCTTCTCTTCTCTTAGCTATGCCTACACGATTGAATACTATGCGATTGTCCTACACGTTGTTGATTCATCAACATTGTATACCCTGGCGTGTCCATATTAAACAGGGTTTCTTTTGATATCATAAAAGCTTCGTTTTGTCTAGGTAGTAGTTCAATAGCATGGAAGACTCCTCCGTTTCAGTCTGACAACATGACTGGCAATGATATTTCTTGTTGTTCCCACTGATAATCTGAATCTTTTACACCAAACTATTTTTTTTTTTTTTACAATTTACTGGAAACGTTTAGGCGCGCACGTTACATCAAGCCTTTCTATTCGTATCATTTGATGTTATAATTCTAGATGAACTGCATCCGGTTGCCCTTTTATTTATTTATTTAAAAATTTCACACAACAAGTAGTGCTAGGCCATTTTATTGCCACTCTATTTAATTGAAAGCAGGTTTGAACTCAAGACATAAACAAATAAGTACATTATAATTTGTGGATATCACACAACCTTATTTTAGTCCTAAACTGACCAGAAATATATCTTTGGTAACACTATTCCATATTTTTTCTTTGAACATCGCAGCGTTACATACTGTGTTTTACGTCTACCTACCTACTCATAAAATTACACATCACCATTGTATTTAGGAATAGAAAGATCGAAAGTCGATTAAATCCATTGAATGCATGAATGTATGAACATACAACTCCTTAAAACCGTCATTACAGTTCAAAACTTCTTATTTCCCTGTTATTTGGTCTGATTTAGTTTACGCTGATTTCAAGTTAAAATACGTCTAATCTAAACCTGTCATTTCCTTATTTCAAAGGTGCTTTACTACCATATCAACTAATTTTATTCGGTTATTTACGTGTAGCACACAGCTTTCACTAGTTATGCCTAATTTTCTTTTTTAAAGTCAGCACTGTCACAACACAGCACCATTGAACGTGAACAAAAGGTTGATCAATCATCAGGAACCCCTTTAGTGGTAAGTCTTGTCCTTTGTGCAACCAATTTAATGGTAAGCCTTGTCCTTTGTGCAACCAATTTAATGGTAAGCCTGTGCAACCAATTTAATGGTAAGCCTGTGCTACCCATTCAATGGTAACCCGGTGCAACCAATTTAATAGTAAGCCATGTCCTTCGTGCAACCAATTTAATGGTAAGCCTGTGCAACCAATTTAATGGTAAACCTGTGCAACCAATTTAATGGTAAGCCTGTCCTTGCAACCAATTTAATGGTAAGCCTGGACCTCTGTGCAACCAATTTAATGGTAAGCCTGGACCCCCGTGCAACCAATTGAATGGTAAGCCTGGACTTCTGTGCAACCAATTTAATGGTAAGCCTGAATCTCTGTCTGTACGACAAATTTAATGGTAACCCTTGATCAACAACCACGTGTCCAGTTCAATGGTACCTAAGTAAAGCTTAACTAGTAACCAAATAGTTAACAACGCACACAATAATTTCATAATTAAACTAACATTGCTTAATAATACTATTATAATTTGGTGAACTCTCCCATCGCCTAGCGCCTGTTCAATTAATAGAAGGTACCTAGATAAAATTTATATATTTAATTTACCTAATGAATTCATTAGTAACAGTTTACTAGTAGTAGGCCATTGATAGTAGGACTAAACCAGAAGTGAATACTTAGATAGACCCAATTTAAAATTATATGAAGTGCTACTAACAGCTTGGTATACCGCAGGCTTAATGCTACGAGTTGTACCTACTAGGAACGCATTTCCTATGCGCGTGCATTCCCGCGACATACTAGCGCCACCTTCCGCCAAAACTCTCAGGACTCGGTTGTCAACAAAAGTTAACAATTCTAGTACATTCTACTTTATATTTCTGAGCTATAAGAATCGTGCATCGAACACATTTGCCTCAAAACTTTATTCTAAAACTTCCACATAAGTAAGTAGGTAGGTACCTACATTAGTAAAATCTCGGTGAAATAAATACACCTAGATAGGTAGGTACGGTAGGTATCCTTGTGTAGATTCGTACAATGCAAGCAACAACTTTTACATGAACTAAACAAAATCAATCTACTAATCACATTACAAATCCGCCACTGAACATCACTAGCAGACCGAATGTGGCAACATTATTGCAAGTCCTACGATGGTCCTGCCTGATGTCAGCGAACTGTTCAACATTGAATCTAGGTCATTTATGTACTTACTGAAAATCACCGAAGAACTTCTCCTTCTTCTTCTTCTTTTTTTTTTTTAAACTCTTTTTTGTATTGTGACGTATGCAGGTAAGTATAATATTTTTCTCAGTATAATAAAGTACCTACCTAGGTATTAATAATTTTTATACAATTTAGTACTATGTACCTAATTAGGTACTTGTATCAGGCAAATCACCATTTCACCACTTTTCCACATATCGTTCCAAATCACGTCTCAAATCAATCACAGCATAATAGGTAGGTATGATACCTACTACCCACATCGATCAAGATGGGTGACCAAACCAACCAATGAGCCATGTATAACTAGTAAAACGCTCTATTATGTTTTATACAGATATACTCAATTCATTATAAACACTGCGCTGGGCTGGATAAAAACCCAAAACGCAACGATAGCGCGCGATAATCCTACCTATGGCGCACTCTAGTTAGGTTCTGGTAAACAATGTAAAGTGGAAAGTGTATTTTGTGTGATCAATCAATGTTGAGTGAACTTCAAACCACGCGTATTATGGTTTATCGATAGAAGTAAGTCCCGCTTTAGTCTGAGTCATATTTTTTTTTTTTCACAAAATATAATCAAACACCGTACCTACCATGACGACACGCAGCACTACACGTCATGCTTCAGCACGGCGCCGCCGTCTAATACAACATGTAGCAAACAACCCTTTTTTTTTTTTACGTATTCCTGCTGCCGGATTAACGGGCCAATTCTACAAACAAACTTTTTAGCCGAAACGCAGCAGAATCGAAGCTCTTGTACTCCCCAGGTCATTTCACTCTCTAATACTTATTACATAAGCTTTTACAGCTGAAACGCAGCTGAAATATAGTTGTTTCCCTATCTGTCTTTAGACTATTTTGATTAATCCAATCATACAGCAACGCTTCAGCCAGCTGCAGATCAATCGAACCATAGTTAGAACGAAAAAACATTGTGTGGAATTGAACCGCTGATCTCAACTTTTTCTAGATCCGTTGTCATCGAGTTGAATAAGGCATACAAATTAGACAACACAGGTAATGTACGTTATATTACATAAACAAATGAACCAGTAGATACTAATTTATTGGCAGTGAAAAATCATGCAGTATCAACGGGGCTCGCACACTTCCAATGGCCAAAACACTAATTTCAACAAAGAAAAACAGACATACCCGACTCTTTTCCTCCTTTTTTGAAAATTATAGTTTCTACAGACCTTTATCCTCGTCGCCATTGTAGAATACTGTACTTTTAATCCCTGGCTCACTGATACACCGAGCTGGTCTTCCACTGGCCTCCGTCCGTGGCTGTCCCCGTCAGCTAACTCCCCCGACCCCCTCCGTCTCCCGCCCTCACGTCGGGAGACATTGACACTTGACAGGTCGGAAGTTTGACACTGACAGTTACCTAACCACTCGTGCATGTGAGATAGGGTTACACACCTACTGAATAGATGCAAACACTACAAGTATGTTCATGGAAAATCACACTACTCCCTAGATTTGTCAAAATTCTCATATTCATTATACCGCGTTCACACTATGCCCATGCCGCTGCCGGCATTAATGCCGCGGACTTATTGCCACAGCAACATAGCCTTTGTTCTCACTAGGGAGCTAGGACATGAACTCGGGCCAGAGGCATAATCGTGTTCACACTATGCTCGTGCCCACTTCTTTTTTTTTTACTTTTCTGCCCACTGCGGCATAATGTGAACGCAATATTACAAATTAGCTTTGATTTGACATTTTCAATCGTCCTATCGTGTTCTTCAACAGCTAGTTTTTTTCTTTTTTAATTTTCCTAGTGGTCCATGCTAAAACTAGTGCTAGCCCAACAGGCATATTGTGTTCTGGCTATAAAAATAAACACACGCACGTACGTCACAATTTCACGAACTTTTGAAAATAATAGTTGACGTTCTATTATTCGAAATTCAAAAACAATAATTATGGCTGAAATCGAACAATAATAAAACAAATTAGGCCAAGCATGAATCATTCAAAGTCATGACGAAGATTAAAAAAAAATGCTACTCGTACTGGCAGTCTACTATTATATGATAAAAAAAGTTTTTATAAGCAGGTCTGTATATACCTTTTTTTTCTTTTTTCAGGTGAAGAATACCAAAAGATGCGAACGAAGTTATAGGTACGAGCGTTTGTAAAAATAACCCCTTTTAACACTAAAACGTCTGAATAAACAGGATTATTTCTTAAATTATGACGTCAGAGACACGCCCCAAAATTTCCATTTAAAATCGTATTAGCCTCGCTGGAGCTTTGGGTTCTCAGAATACGGTGACCAGCATAATAGTGACCGCAACCGACGGACGACGCTATTTACGTGGATACCCAACTAAAATTGTCAGTCAGTGTTTGAAAAGACCTAAAAAGGGTTGCAAAACCTACATAGATAGTCTTGAAAATCTACTTATCTACTTTAGTAATCTACTAATCCTGCATTGGTAGATTGTCGTGATAGTTTACTAATTTATTTTCATCGGACACAAAATATCGCGATGCCAATCCGATGACAAACTTTCTGTGATTAGTTTCCCAAGTCCGCCAGTATCAATGACAACTCAAAATTAGCAATAACAGTTATATTTTTCTCGAATGTCCGAACTTTTATATCCGAAATCCGAAGATTTATAAAAGTGTTGTGTCATGAATATTTCTGCTGTATATACGGTCGTCATAAAGCGGTGTCGTTATTATAAAAATGTTAAGCTAAGATCCGATCCATCGATCAAACAACCGATCCCAGTAAACGGATTACGCGAAATAGAATGTTGATTTAAGAATTGGTCATAGTATTCATTGCGAATTTTTAAATCGATTCATGTGAGAGATTTATATGGGAACTGTGCAAGGAATTTGGGCTGTGAGGAATTATGACGTTACTAGCTTTAGACCGCGGCTTCACTTACATGACAAAACCTAGTTATTTCAGTTTGTTATATGTAGGTATGTACCTATTGAAAATGTTGTCCAAATTGCTTCAGCCGTTACAGCGGAACTACGTCATATAAAAGTCACATAAATACTTATTCTATAACTGGAATAGATCACTTACACTGAAACATATGACAAAGTAAGGAGTTGGTCTCAAAATCTCCCTTTAGTTTTTACCTGTTTATGAGGTTTTTGTGTCAAAACCTTTTCAATTTTTTTTTGAATGGACTAAATGCGACAGTCTTATGACGATAAAGCGCTAGAGTCAAGCTTCAGGCAATTTATTATATTTATATGTATATGTCCATGAATATTTATTTATTTAATTACTAGTAGTTCAGTAATTTTTAACAATCTATAAATAATAATTTATTCACAAAGAAAATTACAACTAATACAGTATTTACAATATTTACAATATTTACAAAATACACATGAAACAGTTGAGCTATCTACAAACCGTTGCAAACGATTTATAGATAGCTCAACTGGTCCAAATCAGTACCAATCGGAAGCGTGCCCAAGACACTGGCTGCATTGCCGCGCTGAATAGCAATGCTGATACGCTGGCCTAGATAATCACCAGCCCTCGGGTCACGCGTCGCTTCGACTAGACGCCCTGAAAGAATTTTGAAAACCCGGAGGGCCTCGGTACCCCACGGACCTAGAGTCTCGACCCCAAGAGGCACAAATGTGTAGGCCCTATCGAGACCTGCATACTTGCGCCTCTTGTTGTCCTCGGCCAAATCTGCCGCCGCACCAGCCTCAACGGAAGTCCTAGGCAGATGTGAAGGAGCAAGGGTATCGACGCAAGTAGCGTCCCACACCAAAGGCCTTCCCAACTCCCAAGGAACAAGAGTCATACCGTCAGGCCGTTTGCCATCGTCACGCAGCAGACCATTCGGCTCAAGAATAGCTGCCACATTCACGCTGGTAAAAGCCCGGCGGATGATATCGTTAAGGCTAGCGTGGCGGGATATCCGACCGGCGGCTCTAGTGCACGATAATCCGTGGTGACCAAGCTGTTCGACAGCCGTAATTAGACAAATTCTCACATTCGTATCGAATATTTTCGACTTTACATTGATATATTGTATTGAACGCCGCTCACTGATCAGCAATGATTGATTCGTTCTATTGATCGGCTCTTTAGTTCATGATCAGTGCAACTTGTAAGGTAAATACACGAGTTCTGTTGATTTGATTATTCGAGGTGTAAATATACGGGAGTTGTTATTGACAGTAATCGCTCTATCAGTATGAAAAAAAAATTACGTACTAGATTTGTCAGTATTAATCTCCAAACAAGAATACAAGTAGATACGAGTATAAAAAAAACATTTGGCTGCGCATCTTAAGAGTAACTGTAAGTAGTCATAACAGCAATGATGGAACAGAATATTCTAGAAGATTCAAATTCAATATTACTTGCACCGACTTAGAATAAGAAGTAGATAAATAGTAACTGTTCTCGTTCTTTCCATTAATAAATGCATGTACCTACTTATAATATTTTAACAAACTTTTTTCAATACTTATGTCAGGGGTGCGGTATCCCCTGAAGAGAGTAGTAGTAAAGTTAAGTAAAGTAGTAGAGGGGTGGAAGGAAACCAAACCCGACGAGTGCTAGTTGGCAATTGAATTTATTGAAGTAGGTAAAAATATAAAACGTGTAATTACTAAATCTAGGTCGAGCATTGACCAGGCGTCCGATGCCTACGCTGCAACTTTTAGTAAGTAGTTAATGCAATGGCTCTGACAACTTGTAATATTATAGGCCTTATGAAGATGATTTATACAGCGTCAGGAGGCAACCTGTGCTTACACTTAACGGCACACTGTAGTGCCTGGGACAATGTTTAGATATGGAGTAGGCTTGTCACTATACCATCCTCTCAGTCTAGTCAGCCGTATCCACAGGAAAATATCACTTAATTATTTTGTTTAGCAATATTTTGTTCTTTCATTTTAAATTCAGTTTAACTCCTAATAACGTCTTGGAGTTACGAGTATGTTCCGTATGTTTCCAATCCCTAGTTCAATTTAAAGGTTGAAGCCCAAACCGAAGGCAAGCGAGTAAGCATCTCTAATTGGTTCAAATCAAATTCGAATTATGAAATGAACCAGAATAAAAAGAGCTCTGCACGAGTATAGGTTGTTCCCGAAGCAAGGGTAACCGCTAACTGGATTACAGGGGTACAAAAAATGTTTTATTGTGTGTGGAATTAAAAAGTACAAGCAAGATGGCGCGAAATTAAGGCGCGTGCTTATTGAGGAGCCATGTCATTATTCGGTAGAGTAAATCTTATCTTATTAATAATATAATCTTATTTTCTTTATTTATATAATATCTTGATATAGTATTTTGAATAATTGTTTATTACCAAGCTTATTTTTAGTGATCAAAAATATTTCTAGTATATACCTAGTTAAACAAAACGTACATAGCGATCTAAAATATTTTATTCTTAGATTTATTAATACAAGGACAGCGTTATAAAAACCTTCAAAATATTATTTGAAATTCATGCGTAAGTCATAGGCAGACGAACAATAGAAAATATAGTAATTATTTATTTTAAAAAAACTCTCAAAAAGTAATTTGAATGTGAACGCAGCTTTACTCGAACATGCATAGAGTAGTGAAGCATTCAGAGGCTACAATTAGTTTTGGAGATCGTTACACAAATATTTTTTTTTAATCCGATTGTGGATCGCGGGTTTTGTCAAAATTGAAACGTCACGAAATAACATAAATAAATAGGCAATGAATGGCGGCGCGTTGAAAGCCTCTAATCTCGTTCGTTATAGTTTGATGCGCGTACGCATGAGGCTGATTTTGACTCTTATAATTTTATTTTAAATGAATGAATTACTTATACTTACTTGCAATTTTTTTTAAAATCAAATATAACCTTTAAAAACTTGACTAGGAAATAGATCGATTCCTAGCTTCTTTATTACGTATCATTCGACAAGTCTGCGACAAACGTAATAGCCAATAATTGCTGAATTTTTTTTTTTTTCTACAAATTGACTTGGTAAGTAAACTACTCGTATCAAAATTATTGTGACACATGCAATAACGGGCTCAGTACTCTTTACCTGGCGTAGGAATCGAACCC
The DNA here is from genome assembly GCA_918843925.1 of Eulithis prunata. Taxonomy (NCBI): domain Eukaryota; kingdom Metazoa; phylum Arthropoda; class Insecta; order Lepidoptera; family Geometridae; genus Eulithis; species Eulithis prunata. The sequence continues at coordinate 595,284 of OU974019.1, read as the reverse complement.
AACCTCCAGATCATAAAGCAGAGTTACTAACTGAGCTATGAGGCCAGTTAATCATAATTACGTAGGTAGCCGAGTGTGAACGTAGTTATAACTCAATTCGGTAGCGCGTAGTAATTTGTACACGGTCGTGTATCAAAATTAATTAGTAGCCCCTTGGCTACGCAAGCTGTATGACGCTTTATAATCTGTAGACTCTGTTATTTTAAGCTCTATGGACGAAGAGAATAAGTAAAAGAAGATGATAATTATTTTAAAAAAAAAATTAAAAATCTAGGGGGTAGCTTTGAGCGCGGTTTTACTCAAATCAAACAGACAAACTCGATTTTTGAAATCAGAATCGTTTATGTAGTAGATTTGCATATTTAGTTTTTCCATTTCTTGAATTTTAGTCTTCGGCTTTTTTATAGTTTTATTATAGTAAAGGCTTTGACTCTCTGCTTTATGGTGGTACAGAGAGAAATAGAGTGAAAAAAAGAAAGAGAAAGAGAGAGAGAGAGAGATATAGATGATAATTGGATTATCTATTGGACTATCTCTCTACTCTACTGACGTGAACAGTTATTATGCAACTGCATAATAACTGTTTTGTAACTACAAATCACATTCAAATACTATTGAGATGTTTTTCAAAGAATACCAGACTGTTTCTAACTAAAGATGTTTTACAACCCCTATCATCAAATCTCTAAACAATAACAAAACCGTTTTTCGTCCCCGTACCATCCCCAAACGGAATCAAACCCGCATCTGATCGCTATCAAATGTTTAGCTCGTGTTGACGCATAAATATAGGAAATCATAAAAAAACTCGTGTCATATGCCTTGGGAGTCAGGGGACCCTATTCTGAAATCGATCGATATTTTATTTATGCAAACATTTCACCAAAATCTCATTACACGGTCGATGGTATTACGAGTTACCAGAAGATTGATTTACGATTATATTATGACTTGAAAATATTCAAATCAAAAGTAGTTTTTCTGGATAATTACCAAGGTTTTTTCCTTCATATTTTTTATTTCACTGTGTGGTTTTTAATTATAAGTGACCACTATAAAATAAACATTAGGTCAGGTACTTACCCGATTGTCGATCGTAATTATAAGAAGCAAAACAGCAATCAATTCACACGTCACGTTTAGTTTTTTTTTTTTACAAAAAGCGGTCACCATATTTTTCCGGTCGGCGTATAGCAGTTACTTCTATTGAAGATAGCAGTCACGTCTTAATCCTCTTTGTTTATGTTTGTCTAGCTTAAAATCAGAAGTTATAATACCCAAATTCCGAAAAAAAATTAGGATGCAAGCAGCGATGCTCGCATTGCTGTGTTCCGGTTTGAAGGGTAAGGGCGCCGGTGTAATTACACGCACATGAGACTTCAACATCTTTACGTTACAGAGTGATGGACGCAGTGCATTGCCTCACAGGGCACGTCCTCATTGGACTTGCTCTGTGAGGTAATGCATTGTTATAGGCGGAAGTTATCACTTAACATCAGGTGAGCTATCAGCTTGTTCCATTACTTTTATCATAAAAAAAAAAAAATTTTTTTGCATCTAAACCCGTTTCAAAAAGTCTCGTCAGCTAAAAAGTTACCAAAATGTATAGGATTATATGTTTTCAACGTCGTGTTCATATTTACGGCGGCTAATGACGTTTGCCGCTTCTAACAAAACTAAGGTTTGCTTCGAATTAGTATGTTCGTGTACTGGAACAAATATCTGTATTAATGTCAGTTTCGACCTAACAAATTACTTAGTTGGTCGGGATTCCACAAAAAGGGTAAACATTTGTAAAAACTATACATTGGTGAAGAAAAACTGCATGTAAAAAGCTAAGGTCAAACGATACAAATGATAAACATGGAAGTGCAGTACTAATATTTATTATCTTCATCTTCATTGTGTTCTAACTATACTCTAGAATTTTAATAAGTAAAAAAAAACTCTTAGGTTTTACCCACGTCTTGATCAAACTTTACATAACATTATTCTTGTGGTTTTATTGAATACTAATTTTTCAACTCCTTTTTGGAACTAATTACTTAAACCTAATCTTAAAAATTGTCTTATTTTTTGACAAAAATAACATCTACAACAGCTATTTTTTTTTTTTTTAATGATGAACCTCTGAATAGACCTTCATCCAGGGTGTAAAAGTAGGCAGTATAAATAAAAATTTCTTTAAGTATATAGTGACAAATAAAGTAGTAGCAACATTTTTTTTTTTACTAAATAAATGTCTCAGAATAGGACCTCCAAGGTGTGAAAGACACAGACAAACGGTGACAAACAGACAGTTACAGATTACCACCCCTTTTATCATAAACATATTAGATATGATCTGTCCTACAAAAACTCACCTTTTCATTGCATTTAATCCTTTTATTCATTCTTTGAGAATTGGCACCCGTGCACAGAAATACAGACATCAAAATTTTCAAAACTATCAAGCTAAAATAGTTTTTATACCCAAGTAGATAGAGTCGAGATTGAGTTGATAGATTACAGCAAGGATTAAAAAGTCAGTGTTGACTATTTAAGTCATATAAAAAGGATAATTTATTCGCGTTAAGAACAATAGAGTACTTCGTAGTGAAGGGAAGTTTCTTGTTCTGGAACACTGATAATCAAATAAGATGACTTTGAACTTGGCAGTAAACCGTCTTTCATTAAATAAATACCCACACAACGCTCTCTAGATAGATCGATAGAAAATACTTTATTGCACACCTTAACCTAGGGATTACAATAAAATTAAAAACAAAACTTAAAATTAATTGTACAATGGGCGGTCTTCTCGCTAATCAGTGATCTCTTCCAGACAACCTTGTACGGAATGGATTTCAAGGTATAATACAAGGGGTGCTGTATAAAAATCTCTAGTACTCAACTAAATATAGCTTGTACTATGGGAACTAGATTGTTTATAGAATACGTACTTTTTTTTAATTAAATACTTATCTAAGTACTTATAATGCACATTGCACATAGAACAAACATCTATGTTTCCATACATAAATAATTTTTCTCAGTAGGAATCGAACTCACGACCCACAGCGCGGAAGGCAGAGCAAAATTCACTGATCTGTTTATCTAAAAAAAAATCTTGACAATCTCTTAGTAAATCTAAGCTACCTATTTTCAAAAAGCGCATAAAGGTTCTTTCATAGAAAAAAAGTATCAAATGATTGGTCCACCGGTGGTTGTGCCTCTACTTAAAACAATTGCACTACCTCACACAAAGCACGTCCTCAGACATGTCGTTTGTGTTGTTGTAAATGGTGCTCTTGCCCTGGCGGAAGACCAGCGTTGGTTTCCAGACATCCAACATACGCTGAGCCACGGTTCGTTTGTACGGCACACTAGATTTCCTTTGTACCTAGTTCACTTATACTTTACTTTACTTAGCGCATAGTTTTTAGTTTAGTTAGTATTTAATTAGTCGGTATTTGATTCTGTTATATGTAGTATGTGCCGTAAATAAAAAGTATTCTTATTCTTATTCTTTGGCCGTTGCTAGTAAAATAAGAAGAGGACATTTAAAAATAGTACACTAAATAAAAATGTGTAAATGTCTCAGGTCCCCACACTCGGTTTTACAATAAATAATAATTAATCCAGCTTGATAATTGTTCTCATAATCATTACAGTGAACAAAGGGTTTAACAGATCCTATCTCGAACACAGAGGATCGTTACCTACTGGGGTCACTTCCATGCAAAATAGTATGAATGCGAGCTACAAGAATAATTAAGGAATATTTTTTCTGTATTATTCATGTAAAAAATTGTGGTATCACTTTTAAACAGTGTATACCATAAAATATGGATCTGCACAAATCTATATATAATTCTTTATTCCACAATATAGAGGAAGACCGAAGAAGAAGTGGTTGGATTGTGTGAAAGAAGATATGAATGTGAGAGGAGAAGATTCAGATTTGACGAATGACAGGAGTGAGTGGCAGAAGAAAACATGTTGTGCCGACCCCACCTAGCGTGGGATAAGGGCAGGGAAATGATGATCAACAATATTTACAAAATACACATGAAACAGTTGAGCTACAAATTGTTGCAAACGATTTATAGATAGCTCAACTGGTCCTAATCAGTAGCAATCGGAAGCGTGCCCAAGACACTGGCTGCATTGCCGCGTTGAATAGCAATGCTGACACGCTGGTCTAGATAATCACCAGCCCTCGGGTCACGCGTCGCTTCAACTAGATGCCCTGAAAGAATTTTGAAAACTCGGAGAGCCTCGACTTCAAGAGGCACAAATGTGTAGGCCTTATCAAGTCTTTAAGTGTATTCATAGTTTATCGTTACTAAGTCGTTACGCCATGACGGAGGCCTTAAGGCGGCCTAAAAAGAGTTGGCCACTAACTTATACGAGCTTGCTTTTATTACCAAGACGCTCAATAAATTAAGGTCAAACGTTTTTTACATCGCAAATGCTAAGGATAATTGAATAAGACTACATGCTGTGTTTAAGTTATTATTTTTTGCTGAAAAAACAATGCTCTTTATATTGAAAGCAAAAAGTAACATAAAATAACAAAGTAGATTAATGGATTTTGTGTTGATGAAGATTTAATGGTTACAAAAATATAAACAAACTAGCCGTCTCCCGCGGCGTTGCCCGCGTTAGAGTGTGACTTTTCAAAATTCCTTTCTTAGTGCGCCCCTACACTATATAAGGATACTACCCTCCAAATTTCATACCTCTAGGACTTAGTTTAGGCTGTACGTTGATTCTAAGTCAGCTTCAAAAGAGTTTTATATATATTGATATCTTAAAAGCTGCCACCAAACGTTTGACCAAATGAAGCTTTACCACAAAGCTCTGTTGTGGCTGCCACAAGCCAAATAACTTGTGACAGTACTTTGGCGGCGACTTTTTTCCAAAAAGTCAACTCTTACAGTGCTACCACAAAACAGATGCCTATTTTGTGGTAGCCGATAAGAGTGCATATATAGAGGGCATACTAAGTAGGTGCTCAGTAAGTAGCTACTAAGTATTTATTCAGTAAAATACAGTACAATCCCTCCAGCATGTAGGAACAAGGAAGCCCATAATTGGTGTTAAATCAACACGAGCTAAAATCCTGCGTGAATGGAATCTACGAATCGGAGATGACCGCGGGTTCCGCCGGCGATGCTATCGCTAACACCTAGCGCTCGGTGCATGGAACATCGAAACGAGAGATACGGTACTAATAGCACTTATACTGAGTAGACTCCGTCTAGTGGTGAAGGATAAGAAGAAAGAGAAACCTTAGTAGTGTAAGTAGAGTACGTGCTAGTAATTACTATTGGTTAAGTGCAATCAGTGCTCGCCATTCGCAAGAACGAACTGCTCCAAGAATTTTATCAATATATATTTTCTTTGTTCCAGAATGCCACCTCCAGATCTTCGTGCGTCCCTGTGCGCTTGAGGAATTTCCCGCCGAATCGGCAGCGCGGGGTGGCGCACGTATAATTGCAGCTTATCGCACATTGTTCCGCTAAGGAGCACAAGGCTGGTGCGAGCGTCCACTCTCCACGTAATGTACAGTGAACAGGCTTTGGAGACGTGACTGACAGGCGAGACAAGACCAGCTGGCGGGGATCACCACTTGACCGTTGGAACTGGACATGGCAACTTCTTCTAGTATAGGTACTAGTATATTTACGCATAGATTTTATTGCTTACCTTCATGTACGAAGAACATGATAAAAATGTTGGTCCCTTGATGCGAGGACGTCAGAATACTAGATGGATGATGATGATGATAAAATGGCATAATCAACTGATCGATTTCTAGTAGCACCAGCAAGGGAACGCTCACGAGTTTAAATCCCACCCGATTATTTTAAGAACATTTTCCATCAAAATTTAGTTTAATAAATGTTCTACAGCTCGAAATACTTTGAATTAACGTCAGTCACTTTGTGTGGGAATAAAAATAAGTACAAGATCATTAAAACACAGAAACAAATGCAATAAACGAAGTTTTTGCCAATTTAAACAGAAGTTTTATATATATACAGACATATACAAATGTAAATTGATGCAGCTAAAAGTTTGTGCGTCAAATGTGCTACATTCATTTGCAAATATCACTTATTTGCCATTTTGAACACAAATACACTTATTCTGTAGTAATTATCACGACAGCAATAAAATATCAAACAAAAAAGCATAGATCCTAAAACACAGCCTTGAGGCACTCCTTTCCCAGCGGAGCCTATCGTCAACAATAATCAATAAACTGCATACGAACGCATGTAATCGATTGTCTTCTCTCAGGACATAAATAATAACAACTGTATAGAACCGCAACTCGTCTAGAAAAAAAAAACAACAGCGTTGTAACAAAGATACCATTTCCTGATTGAAGTTGATTTTTACAGGACCAAGGCGGTTTTTGATGATTAATACACAGATTTCTTTAAGTGTCTTATGTAATATAAATGTTTGTTTATACTCGTTAGCTAAGTACAAGAGTATTATATGATCTGTGGTACAAGTACCTAAATAAATATTTATGGATATTTCAAACAACGCCCTCTGGCTCAAAGCTTGCAATATGGAAAATAGATTGCTTTCGTTAATAGATTTCGTTTTACTATAGATATTTCCACCTTGTAAAAATTTGCAGAAATAGACTGGACTTTTGATTACAACCGCATGGTGAATCGCACTATCTTGTAGTGAAGACTTGCGGGAGTTTCCGTTCTATCAGTAACTCTTTTCGTACAAAACGCATGAGGGCCGTTCCATTGTCAAGTTTTTTCCACAATTTCCCAGTGAAGGGACGGTGTGAACTATGGCGCCAAGGTCAACCGTGTTGCGTACGCTGATGGTATTGTCATGTTATGACGGGTATTACGGTGGTTTATGCAAGGAGATTGTAGATCTATCAAGCGGACTAAATTTGTAGAAGAATTAAAAATAATTAGGCCACAGATAGGTACATACCAGGTTCAGTCAGAATCAAAATCCAAATGCGAGCAACTAGTTAACATGCTGTATCAATGACAGGCGTCATGGCTCAGTCGGTAGTAGCTCTGCCTTCCGTGCTGTGGGTCGTGGGTTCGATCCCCACCGAGAACAAAAAATTGTGTGTTATAAACACAGATGTTTGTTCTGTGATAGGTATTATAAGTATGTATTTACAAAAAAAAATGTATGTATGTATTCTATCAGCCATCTAGTTTCCATCGTACAAGCTTTGCTTAGTTTGGGACTAGATGGCGTTGTGTTAAGTGTCCGTAAATATATATATATAATTTAGAAAATATTTGATTTGATTTGTATAAATCTTATTGACGCTCACTGTAATTCAAAATCTTAATTTAAATAACCAACATCTCTACTTTATTACCATCATAATCACATCCTGAAGAAGTCCAGCGACTCTTCGATTGGCAAGTAGTTTTTTTTTCTAATGTACTCTTACATATACCTATGTAATCACTTTACGTATGTTTACAAAAATAATATTCCAATGTCTCATATAAACATACTATCATATTATTATTCTAAGGTCTATATATATGCTACCTAGATAATGATAGCAGGTATATAAGAAGGTAAAGTCACGCCTATTCCTACCTTCTCATAACTATTCAACTAATAGGTAACTCTATACATCCTGGAAGCATGTTCTAACAGCTAAGTATCGATATTGAAATCGATATCTATTTCGTCGATAGGTCAAATCGATAAACTAACTCACATCGTAGATGGCGCGACATGATCATCTTCGTTGACTTCATACAACTAGAAAATTAAAGTCTGGTTTCGTAAAAAATGGTGAAAATACTTTGACAGCTGTAAAAGTACTACCATTTTTCTTTCGAAACAAACGACAGCCAACTTGATGAATGACTTGACTGATATTATTTCAAACAATCCACTTGACACTGGCAAAATTGTCTGTCAAAATGACGGACAGAGGCCTTAAATAAAAGAAGATGAAGAAGAAGACCGGTAGCTTTCACCGTAAAAAAAAAACGGAATTTCGTAGTCACAAACTCATTAATTCCTTGCCCAAACCCTAGTTAGCGACTGAAGAATATTCTTTCAACATGCTTTTATGACTCTTGGCGTAGAATAACGGCAGTTATGTAACGTCGAACGCTTCTTAGAAAGCCAGGGGTAAAGTGTAACCCGACACGAGGTTAGATTGTTGGCCGGACCCGTTAGCGTTATGAACATGAACACACGCAAAAATGATGTGCAGGTACATGTGGTGACAAAAGTGATAAAAGCTCATAAAATAAATAAAAAAAAAGAACTGACTCTTTTATAGTAAAAAAATCTTTGTTATAGCTATTTTGTACGTAATTTAATTTAAAAAAAAGATTTAAATTATTTAAAGTATTAACACAAATACACACACGCTTCTGATAAGTAAACAGCCCGATTCCATACTAACTGGGGAGATTCGTAAGTGAGTTAAGTACTAATCCAATGGTACCAAAAACTTGGTATTTGAGCTTCAAGGTTAGTGCTCTTGTAGGACTATTTGTTAGGTACATAAGATTTGATTAAGCTTAACTTGATTTGATTAGCATTTGTTTAAGCCACACAAATCAATTAAAACATACAGCATGTATCTACAATGGCGACAAAAAATTGACACACGGGTAGAGCTACTTATTGGTATTCATAAAAAAATAATTAAAGTACAATCAGCTACACTAGAATATGTACAATTCGTAATTTTCAATGTAGGGCCGCAGCATTGTTATGGACTTTGGCGGTCCCAATACTAAATAAATAAGTAAAATTATCAACTGTGTTCATAATTTTTTTGTTTTTATCCTGTAAATGTCTATTGCAATACGGTGACACTAGTTTGAAAGTTACGAATCGTACACATTTTAGTGCAGCTGCACTGTACTTTAATTATTTTTTTATGAATAATATAAAGTAGCTCTACCCGTGTGTCTATTTATTGTCGCCATTGTAGATACATGCTGTATATTACGGGTGGGTCTCAAAGTAGACCCATTTCGTCCTTTTTCATAACAAATTAAAAAGTTCGCAAACGCTTTTCTACCCGACACTACCAGTAGACGTTTATTACAAAGTACAGTCAAGGAAACGAGTGCCCAGACGATAATTATCGGTCGGCGGAGGCACAGACCTCGCCTGACTCCATATTGCTCTATTAATTAAACTAGAGATGAGCTCAATGTAAACAAGCTTAGACGCTATGTTTAAATGGGACTGAATTTTTCGTCTTAGTAGCGTGAAAAGTTTAAATATTTATTTGGTTTTCATTTAAATAAACGAATAGACGAATTTTTGGTTATATTCATAAAAAAAAAGATAAATTCCTTTTCTTATTGCTATTTTTCAATACGGTTAACCCTGAAATGCGCAATTTTTATAATTTAAATAAAAAAATCTGTTTAATTTCCAATTTAAGTTAAAACTGAAATCAGATTTTTTTATTTATTTAACTTTCATTAGTACAAGCTTTGATGATAAATAAGTATGATAACTAAATGTGTTTTATGCATACGTTAATAGTTTGTAAATTTTTTGCACCGAAGAGGATCAAAGTGTAACAAAAACCGAATCGATACGCTCATTTAAAACATAATATTATTTAAGCCCAAGTTTTAACAAAACTTGTAACAGTCGATCGTAATTATAAACTTTGCTTAGATAAATGTAATAGAACAAGCTGATAGCTCACCTGATGTTAAGTGGTAACTTCTGCCTATAACAATGCATTACCTCACAGAGCAAGTCCAATGAGGACGTGCCCTGTAAGGCATTGCACTGCGTCCATCACTCTGAGACATATTAGAAGTTTTCCTCTAAAACTGTGTTTTTTATGCCAATTTTTTAGAATAGAAAACTGAATAATAATTAGTAAATTGTAGTTATGAACGAATTTTCAATGCAAGTCTTATTTTATAAGGCCTTAGCTTAAACCTAACTATGACTGGACAAACTGACCAGATTGTTTTTTTTTTATTTTTACAAAATTAAATATTTCAATGTAAAGGTTTTGCTGAATCATCTCATTTGCAAAATATTTTGAGACATAATTTGAACACCTTTTATAATATTTTGTTACTATGTTGGTAGGTAGGTACTTTACAATAAAATTATTATTATTAAGATAACTTTTGTAGATTTTTTGTGGCCAAGTAGGTACATTAGAAGGGTATAATTGTAATTTCAATACAAACTTACCTTTTTGAATTATTGCTTAATAAAGTCAGATCGCTATATCCTTTGATATATGTACTAACATAAGTAATATAATATGTCAGAACGTTGTAGATTAACACTTACCGTTGGGTATCCATTTTTGAAAAAAATGCGTTGTTAGTAATCTTTAAACTTTAAAAAAATGGATAATAAATAATAATAATAAAAAAAATATTTTTGTGAATAAAAAATACAATGTTTTTTGCATAAACTTACTTATATTCATTTAAGCCGGCTACGCACGGGTTAAATTAGACACATTTTTTAGATGCTTCTCTATTCTATGATTTTCATCTCGAAGGGTTTCAATAGTACCTATATTTGCACAAACATATTTACAAGCTCATAAGAAATGTTTATATTAGGTCTCGTACGACACTATTCAATTCTAGGCCATCTCTACTCGGTTATAGCGCGTGCACACTATGCCCGGCATGAATGCCGCGATTAATTCCGGAATTATTGCCACAGCAACACCGCCTTTATTCTCACCAAAGAGCTAGGGCATGAACTTGGCGATGTTGCTGTGGCAATAATTCCGGAATTAATCGCGGCAATATTTCGGGCAGCGGCATGGGCATGTGTGAACGTGGTGTAGAAATAAAGGCGATGTTGCTGTGGCAATCATTCCGGAATTAATCGCGGCATTCATGCCGGCAGCGGCAATGGCATAGTGTGAACACGGTATTACATATTCAAAGGTTGTGTGATGCGCGCACATCACAATTAATATAGCTCAAATAGGCTTGTTTGCAGAACCACATGCGATTACCAAGGCATTCGGAGATACTCCGGTTTGCAATCGGAAATTTCAAATAACCATAGGTACCAGATTTGATTGCTGTTTATGGGAATAAGGGCCAGGAAAAACTTGACGTGTCGGGAATCCTGACATTTCTAATCTACCTAAATATATAAAAAAATCTTCAAAATATATAAAACTCTTTTGAAGCTGACTGACAATACACGCACCACTGTAAACTATAAGTCCTAGACATATGAAATTTGGAGGGTAGTATCCTTATATAGTGCACTAAGAAATTTTGAAAATTCGCACCCTAAAGGGTCTAAAATTAGGATCAAATATTTTAACCTATGCTGCTACTACGCGAGCAAAGCCGCGGGCAACAGCTAGTAGTAAACATTCATGGACTTTTCACAACAACAAAATGTATAAAGTTTAAGACCTCGTCTGGTTTTAGCTTTTTTTTTGTCCAAAACATTGTTTACTCAGTCAGAGTGATATAATTTTTTTAATTTTTTTTTTTTTAATATTTTATTATATTTTGTTGATACTGCCATTACTGGCTCTTAGTAAGGTTTCCTTCAGTCGGTCCCAGCGACATCTCATAACTAAGATGCTATCTTGTAAGCATCTAAGATGCACTTAGATTTCTAGTCTGGTTTCGACGACACATCAAAGTATTATTAAAATCTAGATTTTATATGAATGGCAATGCATAGCTGTTTTCTCTAGTAACTTAGTATACTAAGAAACGGATGTGATTATTAAGATTTTACTACCTCCATCCAAAGTCAGTATACGTTTAATTTACTTACCTTAAGGTAAGCACAATTATTATTACGGTAATCTTTTTTTTTAAGGATTTCCAGACTTCAGTTGACTAAATCGTTGATTTTGGGTAATTTATCGATATAATAAACGTAGGAATTATAGTTTGCGATATCCACCTGTTTTTGAAAATACATACTTATAACTACTAGTAACATCCAGACACAGCACAAACCTCTTCCTCATCACACTTTTTGTTCTCAGTGGGGATCGAACCCACAACCCACAGCGCATAATACAAACTGACCTGTGTCGCCTATCTAAATGGTACAAGATGAGTCGCTTTGCCACACGACTGCACCGATTTGTATATATAGTTTATGCGACATCTTTGATATTTAAAACTAGCCGTCACCCGCGGCTTTGCTCGCGTGATAGCAGCATACGAAATCTTTGATCCTAATCTCAGACCCTTTAGGGTGCGAATTTTTAAAATTCCTTTCCTCTACACCCCTACACTATGTAAGGATACTACCGATCAAATTTCATACTTCTAGGACTTATAGTTCAGGCTGTGCGTTGATTGTCAGTCAGGTTCAAAAGAGTTTTATATATTTAGAAGATACATCCTAACACAGTTCATTTTAGATTAAAAACTCGCGCCCTTAGCAAGTTTTCTTCATCTATTCACAAAATCAAAACTAATCGTAAAAAGCTCAGCGTCAATAGGTAAGTAAATTAGTTTGCGACGTTCAAAAGGTTAAAAAGCTTTTTAGTGCACATCTTTAGGTTTTTCTGAAAGGAATAAATGGTGTTATTTAGATGTATCATTTGCTCTCATTTGTCGGTATTGAAGCAGACGCGGACCTGTAAAACGCAGCTTCCGTCAAAGAAACGAGCGTCGAACAATTTCTCGGTCGCACATTTCAACACTTTTGAAGAGTTATAGCCAATTTGTACCTACTTTTGTTATGCTAATAGCCGTGTTGGCCGAGTGGGATTGGACCTCGACTTTCGATCTGAATGTCTACAAGGTAAGAGTGAATAACTGTCTTCTAGACCGTCTTGCTCTATCGTCGGCTTCATCGTCGCTTACCATGTGAGATTGAAGTCAAAAGATGGTCTATTCAATATAACTTGGATCCAAACAAGTTTTCCAAACAAAAAACTATTTTTTTGTATTTTTAACTTCATTTCTACTTTGTGCTTGATATTACGTTCGCCATATAGCGATTGTCACTTTTTAGAAACCATGGGCTTTACAGAAAAGTCTATCAATCGTAAATCGACTTGCAATATTATGTGAGAGCGACTCAATCCTCGGTCCAGTCCATCATCACATTTAAGATTAGTGTATTTGTATACTTTACGTTGGGCCCCTGTTGTTAAAGTCGATTTACACACTAATAAATACAGTAGCGGTGGAACTACACTGCGCGTTAAAGCGACACGTATTCGATATCACTTTTTCATGATGGACCAAACGTATTGTGTAGTTGGTCGAGTGAGCGAAGCGAGAGTCTTGTTGTGTCTTAGTAGACAATAGATATTGTACATGGCAGGTATAGGCAAGTCAACGTTGTGTGTCCTACCAAACCTAAACCTAACTATTGTCATTTAAAATGATGATGATTACATACAGATTTTTAAAATAATGACGTCATAGTCATTGACACGGTTTCAATAAGATATATCTAAGTTCACTTAAAACAAAGGCGCATAATAAGTAGGTACACAACTTACTAAGATATCTATTCGTATATAAAAACCGCGATTAACATACGAGTAGCACGGTTTGATTGTATGCCAATTAGGACACTATGTATGTACTTGTGATTGTTATTATGGTTCCGATGTGATCGGTAGCCTTATCTAACTACAGGGTGTATGTACTTAATAGCTGTCGCCCGCGCCCCCTGCCAGGTTTAAGCCTGGCAGGTTTTGTGAACTGTTTTTATACTAAATCATAGGTATTCTGTGACTAAATAGTGACATTAGTACGTTTCAGCGCGTTTTTTTACGTTTCAGCGCGTTCAAAAGCTTCTTGTTTTCGTATATCTGTAGCCACGTCGCTTGACATTATGCTGGACAGCGAAAGCAGTTCACAGCTTGCGATATGAGGGCTGTATAGTTCAGGTAGCTGGTACCTATAAGTGCTCGTTATGACACGTGGTGAGGCTTTAGACTAACCCCCCACCCTTCCTACTACTACTGTACTAGGTTAGTTTAAAAAAATGCAACCAGAGAACCGATACCACTGTCTGCAATATAGTATTAATTTAAGACAGTGCGTTACGCAGGCTCCGAGCGGCACATTATGCGCAGGCGCATAATAGCCGGTGCATTGTCCGCGCGGTCAAGGTAACGCGCGGTTCGCACGTCAACAATCAACCGGTAACTAGGCTGCTACACACAAACAGTTGTACTAATAGTAGAAAGATGGCTTTTAAGTTTATAATCACTACTCATGCTTGTGCAACTAGTGATCTCAGCTAAAAGTGTTGTGCAACTAGTGATCTCAGCTAAAAGTGTTGAAAAGTGGACGAAACGTGGAGAAAAATAAATAAATAAATATTCACGGACACTTAACACAACGCCTTCTAGTCCCAAACTAAGCAAAGCTTGTCCGATGGAAACTAGATGGCTGATAGAATACATACATACATTATAAATAAAAAATATTAAATAATAAATAGGTGTTATTGGGTTTTACAAACTAAGTAAAGCTCCATGGGAACTATATTGCTAATAGAATAAAATAAATAATTATAAACTGTTTCATGTGTATTTTGTAAATATTGAAAAAAAAGTATTATTCCTAATTTTTTAGTAAATAAATCTTACAGAAGTTTCGTACAGATATTTATGATTTATATTACGCAAATGATAATTTTTATAGTCCCAACCGGTATTATTCAATTACCTAAATCTATAAAATCAGAATCATCAATATATTATAATAAAACTCTTTTGAAGCTGACTTAGAATCAACGCACAGCCTAAACTATAAGTCCTAAAGGTATGAAATTTGGAGGGTAGTATCCTTATACATATAGTGTAAGGGTGCACTAAGAAAGGAATTTTGAAAAGTCTCACTTTAAGGGTCTAGAACGCAAGCAACGCTGCGGGCGACGGCTAGTTTCGTATATTAATAGCAATGGGATGATTTTCTAAAAATAAATTAAAAACACATAAAAAACAATCAAGATACCGAGTGGTATGTACTATTGCGTTTGATTATTATTAGTATGCAAAAGCTAGAGTAAATATTGTCATCTTTGTAATGATTCCGGTTTTCAATTGCGTATGTAACTCTTTATATAGACACCTGTAGGGTTAAGCCTAGCGGTCACCGCTATATGACACTAATGACAATTTGAACGTCTCCCAACATAGTAGGTACATACTTATTTAAATCACAAACAATGGTCTTGAACATAAAAGATCATTGAAGTCACGGAAATAATTATAATTTTACTCTGCGGTAGTTAAAACACGACCAAGGACTAAATGTTTTTTTTTATTGTGAAGAGTCAGTTTTGGAAGAAACACAGCACTATTATTTTAACTGTTTTGTGCGTGTTATTGTTTAGTTTCGGTGGATTTTTAACCAATACCTAATACTTGAGGTCGTAGCGTTTTCACCAATTGACGAGTTGACTTTCTTGGCTTAAAAACTGTTGATTGGCAAAATTGTGTGTCGAAATGACAGAAGCTATAAAAAAAAGAAAAATCTTATTGAAAGAGTGAAAATGGCTTTCAACTCTACGAGTAACCGTTATTGTTGAAACTGTGGCTTAAACCTGAACTGAACTGGACTATTTAGTATTTATTAACGTTTTATTAATAAGCACCAATCATTAAACCACATAAAAGTAAACATTCAAGTATTTTCAATGACTCCTATTAAAATTATATAAACTACTAACTAATGCTTACTGCTTCGCTTATACTTGGCAAGAAAGCTCTAATAGCCAAGTTTATATTTAATCATCGCTACAGGATAATGCTAAAGTAAAACTCTGTCATAAAGTTATGTCTAATCTAAGTATTTATAAAATTGTAATAATTAACTTCAACCAAATCAATGAAAATGGCATTTAATTTGAATAATGAGTCCTTTTCTAGTGATTTTCGAATGACAACTTTAAGGCAAGATAGATACAAGATACGTATAAACGTATCTTGTATCTATCTTGCCTTATACATACTATTATCGTACACTTATTTTTGCAAATAATTGCAAAAATAAGTGTTACAATTTGGTCTAGGCATTTTGAAAGTTATTCACCTTATTCAGATATCGCAAAATGTTTTGGGCGCTTAAACTTAGTTATTAAAGTTAATAAGTAGTGTACCTACCTGCTAACAGCACATTGCACCAGTTTGCAGCAAAACGCATGTGCTATCTCAAGCAAAAATACAATTTGTGAAGGTTCTCCAAACTGTAATTAAAAAGTTTGGGAAACGCGAAGAAATAACAAACATCCCCTACATAAAACTTTTAGATAAATAAAATCATTATGATAGTAATTAAAGCTATAAAAGTTAATAGCATATCTAAAGTGGAACATCACCTTAGCTCTATAAACCGACAGGCTCTTAATGGACCAGATTATTAATCAATATTTTAATTAGTTTAATCGGATTACGTTACAGTCTGCAAGAATATTGCTAATACCTCGTAAAAAGGCTAAGAATTTTAATTACTAACTAGTTAATCCTAAGTTCTAGCTTTTTTTTCAGCAATCTGTATTTTTTTTTGCCTTGCGTACCCATAAATACATACTTTTATGTAGCAAAATAAGTTAATTTGTAATTTAGTTTTCATACGAGACCAACTGCGACTTTACACTGCTGCCTGACATCCTAGTTTTCTGACAGTGTTTTCCATCACTATTTTCTGCACATAAGCACATCAGTTTTTCCATCGTGACTAGGCTGAGAGGATGGTACAGGTGCTGGGCAAACCTACTCCATCTAAACATTGTCCTAGGCACTACAGTGTCGCGTTAAGTGTAATAGGCATAGGTTGCCTCCTGACGCTGTATAAATCATCTTCAGTAGATGTAAAAGCCTAAGAAACCCATCATCCTAAGATCGAGAGCTGTGGCTCCAACTAGATAGCTCACTCGAGCACAGAGCAGAATCGAAAAGCAGAAGCCCACTTGACCACCACCAGCCTAAAGTAGCTTTTATTCATCCAATATGTTCATAATATCCCATATACAATCTTGAACTCAGATGGATTGCATCTAACCTAGTACTGGTCTATTAGCTACTATAGAACTCCTGGCTTGTCAGAAATCCGAGGAATTGTCTGCGATCATAGAAAAAGAGAGAAGGCTGTTTTGATAATGGAATCTTTTTGAAAGTGGTTACATCTGCATTGAGCGTCTTCTATGCTTGTTAGAGGTTCCGCTCATGCACGTTGGCCGATACCGATATATAGTGGTTTGAACAAAAATATTGTAGTCGGCATATCGATACAGTGTGAAAATATTTAGTTCTAGCAAGCAAAGCTAGCTCGTATGAGTTAGTGATGGTCAACTCTAATGACGGAGTTTTTAGGCCGCCTTAAGGCCTCCGTCAGAGCCGGGACCGACAGTTTAACATGCCCCACGAAACACGGAAGCGCTCCGATGTAAATTCCACTAGCGGTCTCCCATCAAAATAGTGATCGCGCAGAACGTCGCTTAACTTAGAGAATCGGTGAAAATTAGCAAACAAGCCACGAGCTCTTCACGAATTTAGTACTAAAATGAGATTGAGTATGACATTAGTGTAGCCGACATCGTGCACGTAGGTACTCTGCCGGTTGCGGTGTGAAAACAGCAAAAACCGGGCTTTAGCCTTAGCTTAGTAAAACTACGAAGGTCCTTTTTACTTCTCACTCCCGGTTCTGAACCCACGACCTTTCCCTCAGTTATAATCCGGAATTATTAGAGGCGTTATTAAATGCAAATTTCTTCCAGCTCGCAAATTACTCATTAGATAATGGTTCCCGTTAGTTTTATTGAATCAGGGATCGCCGGAGTTGACTGCTGGATTCTGATTTTGCAGACGGGCGACTTTTGGGAGATATTTCTGAAACCCCCACCATAAGACTCCCACTGCACTGGTGGGATTTTTGTACGTGTTTATTTTGTTGTTGCAACAAACTAAAATATTTTTTCAATGCTTATTCAAATAGTCATTTTTGTCTTGGTTCGTAAAAATAAATTTTATCTATTTTATGTTGAAAGTAAGTATATATACCTAGGTATTTACGTTTTCGCATAAGTAATGTTTCTAGGAAATTGTAGACCGGAGCATTAGTTTCCTAAAACATCGATATTAGACTTAAAAAGTACCTATAACTTTAATCGGATCACTTTTTTGACAATTGGTACTTTGTAAGTGCTAATAATTTAATATTCTTACCAAAAGGTTTATAAAATCTTTTCTCAAAATAAGTAGTAATCCTTAAAATGGTCCACTACTAGATAAAACGATTCTAAAACGCAAAGAATCACAAATGACAAAACAGCATCTAAGTACATTATTAAGACGCAGATTATGATTATAAAAGTGGCAGAAGCAGTAAAAACGAGCTAAAATTACAAAGAATGAAATTGAGCTTTTCAAAACTGACCGTTTTTTGGTATTCTTAGAAAGTTTTTTGTTTCAAGTCGCGGCTTTTTGTCGCCGGTCTGCAAAGCACGCGTACCGCGGTGTCTGGTCCATTCTAATCCGGGCCATTACTACTTGACACTTATCCCATGGATCCTCTACAATATTTTGATACAATCGCGCGCTGATAAATGTTACCAATTTATCAATAGGATTCACTTTGGTCGCCGGTTCAGGCTAAAAGGTATAGAAGGAGCTTCGTAAACGGCTGGCTAAGTTTAAAATCATAACCAGATCTTTAAAAATATTGATGTCAATGTTATTGAAGAAGGCGAGGCAGGTAAAGTTGTTTTCATAAATGCTCATATATAACTGTGCACGTCCTGAGTGGATGTGCTCAGTGAGGCAATGCATTGCTATAAGCAGTGGTTGCTACTTAAAATCAGGTAGCTCATGGGCTTATCCCATCATAAAATTTTTAGGAACTTCGTTCAAAACGAAGCGCTTGAACGAGGTTTCTGATCCGGGTTTGTATTGATTGACCCCATGCTGGCTTGTCCCCGATGTTGGTTACCGAATAGTTACTACGTCGTCAATGGACGATACAACAGCAGACAAAATTATAACCTAACATTCGCGTTTCTTACAAAAATTACGTACCTACCTTTAACACCCAAGATTGACTTTAAATCGTAAAGAAAAATGTTTGTAATATTCAGTAGACATGTGGCAGTAACAACAATGCCACTCCTTCTGTTCCTTATATATTCTATGAACCCCGATCTCTTATCGGATCGTGGTCTGATAACCCTCCGCTACTATTTATCTTTAGATTATCGTGACGTCTTTATTTAGACATTTTTGTACTTTTTAACGGCATTAGAGTCATCCGGTTCTAATGTGTTGTTATTAATCAGTGACAGTATTTAACTGGTTGGATTCTTGATATTATATCATCGGTAATATTTCTTACGGGTTTTTTGTCATAAAAATGAGATCGATATCTTAATGCTTGCGAAAATCATAACATTATACTTGAGGGCAATAAAACTTTTATTTTGCTATCACATTATAGTATTTTGTATGGTCGCAGTCGATAAAAAAACATTTATTAGTAAATTTCTCAAGTATCTAACAGAAAAGGCGAAGCGCACAAACTATATTTTATGTATTCGCTGTTTTAAGCGTAAAGGAAATCAGTATTTTATCAAAACTTTAGTTAAATGAATTGTCCTTTAGATAAAGATCTCTAACAAAACTTAAATAGTATTTTTTCTAACAGTAAAGCAACTTTGCAAATCATTCTCACGGACTAATGAGACAAAACAATGTCACCGCAGGCGTCACCCCTATAATATCCAGATTAGCAAAACAATAGAGAAACAAAAAGAAATGTCACACTTTTGTTTTGTTTTCGAGAAGTTGCGGTGGGTTTCATAATCTATTCCTTTGTGGAGATACTGTTATATTTGTTACCACGTGCTGTGACAACTTTGTGGAGTGATAAATTAATGTGTGTATTTTTCTAAGTAAACAAGTATTACTAAGTAATAGTAATAGTAATTATTAATTACTAATTCTAGTCGAAGCGACGCGTGACCCGAGGGCTGGTGATTATCTAGGCCAGCGTATCAGCATTGCTATTCAGCGCGGCAATGCAGCCAGTGTCTTGGGCACGCTTCCGATTGGTACTGATTTGGACCAGTTGAGCTATCTATAAATCGTTTGCAACGGTTTGTAGATAGCTCAACTGTTCCATGTGTATTTTGTAAATATTGTAAATATTGTAAATACTGTATTAGTTGTAATTTTCTTTGTGAATAAATAAATTAGTATTACTAAGTATTCAATATTTACTTTCAGATCACTCGGAATAAGAATAAAATACATTTATTTGTGACGAACGTGTAATACATAAAAGAACACACACACGTACATGTATAAATTTTAAATAGCTCTATTTTAGAAACGTTCTAATAATAAACTAAGTAAGAAGGTAAAATAAGAAAAAAAATATTTCGTATCAATAATCCTTTAATAAATACGTATCAAGTATAGTTTAGTGATAAATTTTTCTCATTAAGCGTCAGAACCATTTTTCGATGTAAAAAATACATAATATATTAGTATATCGGTTTTTCAAAACGTATTGTCAATGCTATTTATTTAACCTTTAGCATGCTGCAGGAGATATTTTAAGACGTATCTTTTTCATCTGAGAAGAAACTTACAAGCACTCTACAAATAGGTACATTAAAAAGGAATCATCACGCATTAAAAGTGAAAAATCGCACATATACCGATATAACCAAAAAACTCTTACAATAATACCGTAGACTTTACCAGAGGAACGCATCCATTAATCACAAAGAAATATAATAAATCGCGGGCTCCTTAACATCTCGCTATCGGATTATCAGGCTATCTGTCGTATACGACAAATGTCGTAAGCGACAACATATCATCTTTCAAATAATTTATTGGTAGATAAACTGTAAGATCACTTACGCCGTTATTAACAAGGAATGTTATGAACTGAAATGGCGGCGTGATGCTTTTCTTACTGCCTGTCAATAAAATAAGTTGAATATAAATTAATTTGTAATAATTTAGGTTCGAATGTATTTAAATTCATAAAATGATACCTTACCGTAACATTTGAAAGTTGAGAAAAATGTTAGTTGGTTCAGTTTTTTTAGCTTTAAAAGCTTTTGACGGCAAAAAACGCGCTGAAACCCGGTAATGTCACTATTTAGTCACAAAATACCTATGATTTAGTATGAAAACCACGATGGCCCCCTGAATTGTCTTTGATATTATAAAACTTTTTGAGTTTTATAATAATGTAATCGAAAATAAGGGTCTGTGACATAATTAGGAAACATTTTTCAATTATTACAAAAACAAAGGTATTTAGAAAATTATATTAATATTAAAGTAAGATGTCATAAACAATAGTTTTTGTTAATATATCAAAAAACCACATTTTATTGTTCATTTTTTATACATATTTTGCTATGTAATACGATACAAAGTCATAAATCGAAATCAAAAATGGAAAACAGTTTACTGGTTCTGGTCCGAATGTTACTTACGACCTTTTACCTCAGCGTGAGTTACGACTCTACGTGTTAATACGATACAAAGTGTTCCGGACTATTTAGGGTTAAGTTTGAAATTACACACCAAGTAGTTTTATGTCGTTTTAATAACTTCTGTGAGATAAGGTAAGATAATTTTATTTGACGCTGAGAATCAATGGTTTTAATATTTGACTGCAGTTTGAAAACTACACTTGACATTTTTATAAGTATGACTAGCCGTCGCCCGCGGCGTTGCTCGCGTTCTACCCTTTAGAGTGTGACGTTTCAAAATTCCTTTCTTAGTGCGCCCCTACACTATATAAGGAACCTACCCTCCAAATTTCATACCTCTAGGACTTATAGTTTAGGCTGTGCGTTGATTCTCTGTCAGCTTCAAAAGAGTTTTATATATATTGATGACTAGCCATCTCCCGCGGCGTTGCTCGCGTTAGAGTGTGACTTTTCAAAATTCCTTTCTTAGTGCGCCCCTACACTATAAAAGGAACCTACCCTCCAAATTTCATACCTCTAGGACTTATAGTTTAGGCTGTGCGTTGATTCTCAGTCAGCTTCAAAAGAGTTTTATATTATATTGATGATGATTTACAACTGATGATATTTTTATCGCAGTATCATAGTAAGATTTTAAGGTCTGACTTTTTTATGAAAAGTAGTGAAACAAACTGAGTGTCCACCAAATTTTAAGCGGGTAATCTGCTTTTAGTTAATACATTGTTTCACAGAGCGAGTCCAGTGAGAACGTGCTCTGTGAGATAATGCACTGCATCCATCACTCTTGAATGCCCGAGTAGAGTATTTAGAGTAAACTAAGAGGTTTCATATCTACTGTACCTACCTGGTCTACCAGACAACAGTTGTGATCCTATTTCTATAAGAACCCTTTAGTTAAAGAAAATGCTACGCTTAACCAAAACATAGTTCTCAATAAATTATGAAAAAGGCCCGTTACTCAATACTCACTATTATCTCAAAAGTCCGTATTTAGGTACACTCGGCCTAATAAATAAACGAGCCAGCGGTGTACTGTGACAACAATAAATTTATTGTAAAATTGAGATGTAGAAGATCTAATCTGTGTATGGAGATTTATTGGTGAGACAGATTTATTTAAGGAATACCGTAAGTGGGTAACTAACTAGTGTTTTAATCTGTGGTAGAAGGCAATGATCTCATTACTACGTCGGAGCCACGTAAGGATTTTTGAAAAAAAAAATATTCTTACTTTTGAGGATTTCTGAAATAAACCCTTACTTATTTCCTGCACCTTTACCGTAAAACTCAATGGTAAGTACATAAGGGAGTTCAAGTTTTTATCAATAATTTCATTAGGTAACTAATCTGAATAATCCGATATAACCTATAACCTACGAATTTTCAAGAAAAGAGTGAATAAGTGGATTATGGCTAAGCGTGCTCCACCTCAGGCTGCAGTTAAACTCACCATTAGGTGTGTTGGCAGCCACAAACGCTCAGATATATCACTAAAAAAAAACACAAAAAAGCGCTAGGAACAAGGCCGTAGTTGGTTGCCCGTTCTTCTAGGGTCTTATCGTGAGGAACTGGCACCTAGAATCGCCTAGTTTATAAGATTCTAAAATGATCCTTGAACTTAAATCCAAGCTCGTAAATGCAAGCGTAAATACTAAGATATCACCTCTGTATCTCTATAGCTGCTAAGCCATCAATGTGAGTCCTCAAGCGACTCATGCGCATAATTTCATCGATTTATAAAATACACAACTTGCAAGGTTGGCCATGATTAGATATGCAAAGGTCTTCAATAAGTAACTATAAACAGATAGGGCATATTGGTACGAACTGTTCAACAGTCTTGACGTTCAAACTGATAAAAACCAAAAACGATGTTAAAACGTTGGTGAAACGTTATTGTTAGTTCAAACAGCAAAATTT
Organism: Eulithis prunata; assembly: GCA_918843925.1. Classification (NCBI taxonomy): domain Eukaryota; kingdom Metazoa; phylum Arthropoda; class Insecta; order Lepidoptera; family Geometridae; genus Eulithis; species Eulithis prunata. The sequence continues at coordinate 571,923 of OU974019.1, read as the reverse complement.
ACTACAAAAATAGAATGTAAAGTTGTTTTTATTTAAATTTTTATTTAAAATACATGCGGGAGTTGTTTGTCGAGTGGAATTACGAGTCGATAGCGCACAGTTATTGGGTTCGAATCCCGCTCGATTCATAGCTTTAGGGATGTTATAAAAATAGTCGTAAATAAATAACTCATTTATTTCTCTTTACAAAAGGTTCTATAACGTATCATTTTTGGCTGTGAGCTTGTCTTGCTATAGTAAGACTAGCATTCATGTTACATTAGCACTGTTGATTCCATTGGGACTAGAAACTGAACTTTTTTATACTCTTTTTTTTTAAACTTAATAAAACTGAGTTTATTTTTATAACTCTTCACAAAACCTTTTTTAGTGTTCATAGTAAGTCTAATACTGTGTTTGTTATTACTAATCTGTGAAAAGCTATTGATGGTAAACAGTATGTTGGCCATCTGCCCGATCACAACATATACATTGTAAAATGCATTATGGATTTCAAGGAATCCGGAAGATATAAATGACAAAGATATTAATAACGGAGATGTGAGACTATTTGTCATATCAAATATGGATGTATAATTTACGTAGATCTTTAAAACTCCAAAAAAAGACTTTATAGGTACCTACTTTGCTAAAAATAATAGAAGTAGGTAAGTATGCAAAACTAGAAAAAAAAATCTGAAATAAAATGAAAATGTATACATTTTCAGAATCATTTTAGATACCTTACAAACAAATCTTTTACTTTTACTTTACGATGTTATTTCCTATTTCTTACTTTACTCTATAAAACTAATTTTACATGTAATAAACAAAAGGAGTTCATTTTATTATATTTACAGACATTTTAAGCAAATAGTATCTTAACTGTAAAAAAAGCTTGATTTAATACAATAAACACTCAACAAAATCCTAACAAAAACATGTCATTATAAGAAACTCAAATGACCGTTCACACCCAAACTACTACAACCCAAAAAACGCGACAAAAAAACAACTGACGTCACGGGAACTGGCTAACGGACTCGAACCGGACAACCCTTAGAAAAAGAAAAAAATAAACCGTTCTAAATTCGAATACAGTAATATTTGTAAATGTAACTGTCTCTTGCACCCGAAGGAGACCAATAAAGCAATTATCCTAAGATGGTTTTGTTTTGTGCAAAATTTCTTTTCTACGAAATAATTTTTAGCAATGTTTTGCCAATTCATTGTTTTATGGCGCCGCGTCTTTGAAGTTGCAGGCTTTTTAGGGCGGTGAAACAATTTGGAAAGTGATAAAATTTGTACAATTAGAGTAGGTACTAACAGAAACGAGTTTTTTGCAATACTGTTACTATTTTAGCAAATGTGCTAATATAGTTTTGTTTAAAATGTTAATGGGTGTTCCTTACTTTGTATAATGTAACTAAGTTAGTATACCATGCCAAATGTAAGTTAGGTATACCATTCTGTAGGCACGCAACATTGTTGAAGATTATACTGTATTTTAAAATACTAAGCGATACATAAATGTATAGAGGCTTTGAAAAAAAGCTAAATTTTATCTTTACTAGGTACTATGCTAGGTACTTTACTCGGTGGAGTATTCTAATTTTTTCAGTTTGCTAGATAATTTTTCCTTGCTCTTAGATAATCTATACCTAATTGATATAAAAAATACTTTACAACCTAAAAATATAACCTAAAAATATGATCTAATATATTTATTTATTTATAGGAAAACCGACAGCACATAACATAGATGTAGGTTCAACGTTGAACGGAACGTATTTTGAAGGATGGAATTGTAAAATGGCGAACGGGACATGTCGTGTTATCTTCAAGTAATTCGGTATTTTTTGCAATCTGCCCAAATAAAACGCCGCATTGAACAAGAAAAGTTTATTATTTCATATCCCGGCCCACATAGATTAGGTACAAAAATGGAAATAAAAAATGGAATATATACTACGAGTTTTATCAACCTTAAAAATGATAGCTAGATTATAAAGTGCCTATTCTATCTTAGACATATTATGGTAATGCAGACGAGTCCAAAGCTAATAAATTCTGATTGTTTATGTATGCAAAAACTTATGGCTTGTGTCAATGATGTGAAATGAGCGTAAATGCTTAGAGCATTATGGTCACTTGACTAGTAGGTACCTACTTTATAAGGTGTTGCAAATGTGCTCAGCACCTCTATCACGAACAAATTTGACAGTCGCCGCGTTAACGTATTCGAGTTATATTGCGCGTCAATGCCAGCTCGACTGCCAACCGTTGTAGTGTCACCGCGCAGTGTATTTCGGATACGCTGCGTACAATCACAAGCGGTTGACAAGCGGTTGCATATTAAACTGGAAACGCGCGGTTAGCCGCCCCCGCAGATAACCGCTAGTGCGTTTGAGGCCTTAGATTGTGCACATAAAAATTGACATTGTACTTAAAGGTTAAGCCGCAGCTTCGATAGGCAGTAAATTTAGCACGTCCGCGACGTGTTTTGAAATAAAATACTTTTCTTAAGATAAGCGAAGTTTTCTATATCGCATGAATGTGAAACTTTTGTAAATGTAATCAATACTCGTTTAATTTTATATAGGTATACAAAAGTGGTTGCCTGTTTGTTATGCTTTTAACGTGTTAAATCGATGAAGATGAAATTCGATGCAAAGATAACATGAGTTCTTGGATCACTTTTTATATATTCAATTTCATATGTGCATTATTGTCATTGCTCAAGAAAATGCATTGGTTTCTCTATAAATCGCTAATGGTACAAACTTCTATCTTTTTAATTTGTATCATGTTGGTGTATTCGAGTTTTGTTAGCAATCGATATTTGTAACCAGTAAGTCTTTGTTAACTGGGTAGGTACTCGTAAAATATAATGAGTAAATGACCAATATTTATGAGCTTAAAGTTAAATTTCACATTTTGCAAAATATATTTTATAAGTAGAAAAGGTTTTGTAGAATTGGAAACTCTAAAAGTAATAAACACAAAAGAATCTAAGAATAAACGTATAGACTAAAATAATTCGTTCAATATTATCTATAAAACGTTTATAATTGCACACCTATAAAAGGAAACGAATTGCATTAAAAGTCAACGCATTAAACTATGGAGATGCGATATCTCCGCGATCTATAACGTCGCGTATCGTTTTATTAATCGCGGCCGGCGCGGGCGCAGTGGCAAAGTTCACGCGATCCCACCAAATCACCCCGACCGGTAACGCACAGGCATTAGACCCTGAAACGGATACACGCACCTACTCGTACGAGCAACAGAGACGACACGATAGATAGATGTTGCGTTAGAAGTTAGCCACGCCCACCCAACGGCCGAAGCTTCGATGCCACCTCCGTGAGCATTCGTGCGCGCGCGCCGATCGGGAAACACGCAACCTGTGTTCCAAATCTGAAAACATTTCGGCATGGAATCGGCCGCGCGATTTCAATAATGCCAGTTTTATTTTTAACGTTTGTTTTTAATATTAAGACTATATTGAATGTTAAAATGTCGTGCCAATAGACGGTTGTATTTGTAACAGTGTGTCGCGTTTCAGTTTGCGTTTTCAGTTACATCTCGGCTGTAAATTGAATGCGGTGACTTTGTTTGTTCTTATCGAAAGTGACCGGACTGTGACATTTGAAATCGATAGTTTTACTGATTGAGGCATCACGTATGAATGCCGCAGTGAAATTGCTATTGACATAAACTATTGAGGATAATTTCTGTGAAGTGTATGTGGGATTTAACGGAGAAGCAGCTCTGATTCTTCGACACCAAAGATATAAAGGTTGGTGTTGGTCTTCAATTTATAGTACGCTTATTTATAACATTATCTTCATGCAGATAAGCTACTGAATGAGGTTGTTCTAATGTAAAGTTACGGCAACTTATATTTAACTTAACATGTACGTAGAATTAGATTTGAAACATAGTTTTCAATGCCTTGAAATATTTTCTTGACACAATTATTTCGTACTAAAAATTCGACAAGTAACATTTACATTACGTACAAATATTTTTAAATGGATTATTAAAATAACACGGCTTTTTAAATTACATTAATCGAATTGTTGTAATATATTTATTATGTATAAACATTTTACAATTTGTTGAGTTTTGTAGCTACGACACATTTTCATGCAAATGCAACACGCGTGTTTTTTGCATACGGTCGCTAAAATGCATTACTTTTCAATCCTAATTTAAGATACTTAAGTATATAGCTACTTGGTATATCCAAAGGTTGCCTGGAAGAGATCGCTCATAGCGATAAGGCCGCCCTTATCGCTATGAGCGATCACATAAGAATAATGAACTCTCTGTTTATTTTATAATTTCTGTAAAAGTGGTGTACAATAAAGAGTTTTCTATCTATCTATCTACCTACTTATTTAAATAAATAAATAGGTAATAGACATTTTACACAGTGTTAGTCAGCCAATAATACTAGATTACTTTTTGATATTCGCACCATATTGAATGTTAAATGGCTGTATCAATAGACAACAATCAGCACCTAGAAATTAATCGATTCAGTAGATATTCACAATAATAGGTAAATGGTTAATTATAATAGTTACTTATGTATTATTCAGTTTACATAATGTCTAAATTAATCACGAACAGTTGTCAGTGCAAATTAACTAGATATTACGAGTACAAGTAGTTACCTTGTACCTACTAAGTTTATTTCACGCCATTATGCATTAGAAACGTTTGTAAAAGATGTTTGTAGAATAATATATTATATATCACTTAATTTGTTAAGCTCGTAGCTCCAAAATAACGCACGAGCCAAAATCGGGACTCTAACGAAAATTCGCAAAAATGAGAAGTGTCAAAAATGTATGCTTGAGTTCGTGAGTCTTGATTTTTTTTATAAATATTCAGCCTTAAATTGAAAACCTTATGTATGATGCCGTTATTATAATAATAATATTTTTTTGTATGATATTTCTATTATGCTACTTATGGTATAAATAAGTATCCAATATACTCTATTCTGACGTGTAACGCGCTGACCCTTACCAAATAAAGGATTATTAATTACTATATTCTTTCATATTCATCGCCGGGCTGGAGATTTTGCTCTAGGTAGGTCACAGAGCATGATAAATAAGTGTACAGTTGTACAAAGGCGAGTGGACCTATAAGTAAATAGTTATTCTACTAATAAATAGGTATACTATTTTAAATCAAGCTGTTGTCCTAGCACGGTTGAAAAAAATATTGTACACTACAATAACCTTAATTAATCAATTACAGCACATTTTTATTTATTAATTAATCTCAAACTATCTTTTATTACTTAATTGCAAACTAAATAACTTTATCTGAAAAACAGTTTTTTTTTTTAATTTTTAATATTAATTTATTGCAAAAAAACTATTTTGCAGTTTATGACGCTCGTGTTCAATGATCCCGACATCGGTATAAAAATGTCCCCTACAGAAGACATAAACGCGCTCTTTCTAGTTGTCAATTTTACTTAATATATTTTGCTTATTAGGGTTTGAATGGTAACCACACCACCATGAGGACGGCCAGGGACAGCCTTTTAATCGATCGATGACATTAGAGGAAGTCGATAGACGAAAAAAAAATACAGCCGAATTGAGAACCTCCTCCCTTTTTGAAGTTGGTTAAAAAATAGTTCAAAATATTTTTTTATGAAAATCTATGGACATGATTTATGTTTGAAGAGTGTACTATCTGAAGAGGTATTATTCACATTCACTTTAATGACCAAGTGCTTACTTATAGACAAAACACAGATTAGATATAGTCGGTTCTATATTATTAAAGTCTTACTTATAATTTCCTCTAAACTTCTGTAAAAAGTTAATCAACAAATAGAACAGTGGACACATTTATTATTGTGTTTTCACGCGTTTTGCTATAAAACTTTATGATAGAACAACCCGATGGCTCACATATTAAGTGGTAACCACTACCTCACTGCGCACGTCCATTGAGAACGTGTCTTATGATACATTACACTGCGTCCAAAACTCTGAGACATAAAGGTGTTAAGTCTCATGTGACACCGGCACCCGTATCCTTCAAAAGTTCAAACCGAAACACAACAATGCGAGCATCGCTGCTTGGCGGCAGAAATAGGTACGGTGCTAGTACTTCCCCGGACGAGCTCTTACATATAGAGCTCTACTACCATGTAAATTCAAAACCCTATCAAAAACAAACAAGCATAATATCGTGACCCCAAAAATTGGGATTCAATGAACAATTGTCCATTATACTCATAATAAGCTGTCATTAAAAAAAAATGAGATAAAAAGACATAAACTTCTAAAACAATATGGTCAATCGTGGGATACTCTCCCACGGCCAGCGCTGGGCCAAACAAAAACTATTTGTATGAACACGTAATCTTTGTATGTGACTAACAATAACGATTGTTGTATGAATTTTGTATGAAGTTTACGAATCATGATTATTCTTAGGTTAAGTAGGTTATCTTGTACCGGTATTGTTTTGCACGTTTTATTTATTCGGTACTTAGTACTACTTACACATACTTATGTTCCTTATTAACAGTGACAAAAAGATTGTCCTTACACACATAGCTTATACTCACGCCCAAACTTACGTAATTATTTAAGTAAAACTTACAAGTGTAAAAGGGGTCTAGGAGGTGAGTAGTTTTATGCTAAATGCTATTTAGATTCCTTATAAAATATCACCCATATAGTAGAGCTGACTCTAGACTCTAGAGGAAGCTTTTAACATACCTCTAGAAAATCTAAATCGACCTCCAGAGCGCCTAAATCGCTTCAGAGTGACTAAACCTACTTCCAGATTCTAAAGTTAGGTTTAGGCGCTGCGCTAGGTGAATAATAGTTAAAACGCTGTTTAGCTTCTATATGACTTTTCAGAACTGTCATTTCCATTTTAATTATAGAGCGTGGTCGTCCAAAACTGTGGCCGTCCGGGATGAAGCCAGTTCTCTCTGAACTCTGTAAAAGGGTCAAAAACCCTAAGTACGAATAACAGTCATCACAGTAAAATATTAATGAATATTATTTTATATTATGTATTATTATGAAGCGGAATAGTCGCGTGTCGCTAATTGTTGGTAATTGTACATTGACACTGGCGCTTACGACGTTTTCTAATTAGCTGTAGGCAATTGCCTGGTGAGGGAAAACATTGTGATGAAAACCGGTAGCAGTGACGATCTCTTGGGCTTTGGTCGAGAGAAACAAGCATTTAGAGCCACCTAGGATATAAGGCGATTCTAATTATCCTTGTATTTAACTTAATAAGACATAATTCACTTTGACGTGCTTTGACATTTGTAGTGGTACATTTAAACACCCACACAAAAACAAGACCCGATAAATGAATAAAAATACCACTAGCAGTCACCCATCCATAGCATCCACGCTGAACATCGCTTAATCTGTTACGAATGACCGAACAATTCACTGTCGGCGCAAAGTTACCGTCTTTTATCTCACTGTCCAGTTCGTCCATTCAAGTAATTACTAATACAGTTTCTTTTCAAAAGGTAATTATTACCAAACGACAAAGTTGGAAAACGTTTCAAAGTTGCGACAAACGCCATTTAGTTGCGTAAGAGATAATTTGGCAGAGCAATTAGTACAAAGGTATTTCCGAACGGTTTGTCGTAATGTCTGTCTTCACTATTTCAATAGTAAAAACCCTAGGAAGGTCAACATTTTATCTAGGGATAAGGTCATTAAATTTCTACATTAGAATGATCTACACACAGATTCAGAAGAAAAATTTATAAATCCACTTATAAATGTGTGAATCACGCTCATGTACATTCTCTACTATCTTATTGCAACAACGCGTGGGGAGTTGATGCAAAAATCTACTTGACACAGTTGAATAACTATAAAGGAAAATATAATAAGTAAACTAGTTTTTTTTTAAGAATGGTGATGGGTTTGAATTGCAAACTCTTACGGAATGCTAAACTTAAAATATGGACATTTCCAATGTTGTATTCTACTTTCATCTCTGAAAATTCATCGCCTCGTATTTAATTAAGAAATAACAAAATACTATAATATTTCCAGAAATAAAATCTTATCTTAGTAACATTTTCTCGTTACTAGCATTATCTTTGCTATAAGGAGTTTTTTTTTATCTTAATCTAATTCAATCCACATGCCGCACCTTATTTACAATTTTCTAGATGGGTAATTAACATGACTTTATATTGGAGTAATAACTAGTAGACTACAGACTTCGGTATGAACGTTCGCAAAGTCTGTTTCAAACACTCGGTCTATATTGTACTCTACGCATACTTAAACACTTAGTTTAAATCTTGTTACGATAGTGTATCCTTTATCTTATTATTGCATATAAAAATACTCTATCATTTAAGACTGACAGAGGCTGGTCCAAAACCGCTACCCTGGTATTGATAAACTCGATGTAAGCTTGGAATATAATATGTACACCGTGTTTTGTCTTTTGCATTGTCATACAGATTCAAACGAAAGAGACAAAACACGGTGTAACTATTCCAAGCTTTTATAGAGTTTTGCACATCACAGTTTCAAAGGCTAGTAATATCTTTTCAATTCATGGCTTATATATTTTATTCAGTGCTTAGTAATTTACATAGCTTTATTGCTTCTAAAATATTAGTTTGCTTGTAGGAAGTTGACCACACAAGGCAGGATACCAATTTCAGCGTATTTTGCGTTTGAATTCTCATACTGAATTTCGCGTGGCTGCTTCCAATTTATAGCTTGCTTCAGCACTCTTAGAACCTCCGGTCAAACCACGTGTCGTCGGCACTTAATAATATATAATCTCCCTTATTTGATGATATAAACCTTATTTGAGTGCAAATGCGCAAAAACTCAGTTCCGCTACAATTAAATGGTTATGTGACTGATTAAGAAAGCATTGAGTGAGGAACTAGATTGGCTGTCAGTAACCCGACTGAAATATAGCTAGTCCTTTTGAAGTGCTACCTTAGAGAGATTTTGAAAAGTGGTGGCCATCTGGTGTGGTGGCCAAAAAAGGAACTAACGATGCGACGCCAGCTCGAGTATATAATTCAATGACACTGGCGACAACAGCGCCCTCATCACGAATGGGACACGTTTGTGACACTAAATAGCTATATTCAAGTATTTTTTGCTGATGCAGAACGAAGATATTTTTAAATTCGTAGTTTTTAAACTGATTTCTTTATGAGGTGAATGTCGCAAACGTCAATATTTTTTTATTCCCTGCGCAACGTGAAGATAATTCAGACGAGAATTTTCAAAGAAAATAAAACTAATATGAGCTGCTATTAAAAAGAAGGCTCAGAATTGTTCTTTCTGAAAATCTACAGTAGTGGACTTCTACAAGCTGTTGTGATGATGATTTAATCCTTACTAAAAGACTCAAAAATCCCAACTAGGTACGTTCAACTTACAGGCACATAAGACTTAACATTTTTATGTCCCAAAAAAAGGTATAACATAAGCAGTTAGTTCTACACCGTCTCACATTATAGGTAAAGTACCTACACCCTAAGTACTAAAATACCTAAACGTTGGAACCTAGTAATAGTAACCTAGGGCGTCCTTCCCACATGCACTCCAATTCCCACGACCGCGTAATACCATCTAATGACGACTCTAATCGCTTGGGACCTTGCACACTTGCAAGACCAAGACTGGGACTACAAGACTGAGACTATGACTTCATATAAAGATTTGCGGGTAAAGCCTCAAAAACAGTCTAGAAAATAAAGAACCAAAATACAGTTTTCACGACCGAGATTGCAAGACAAGAAAACAAGACTGGATCTAAAACTGTCAATATAAAAACCTCAATCATCATACACATCTTGATAAATACAATTACCTACTACAGTTTTTATAAGGATCTTGGTAGGATTAAATACTATTTAAGCAGATTTTATAGAAAAGTGTAAACGGCTTGAAAAACTACTCACTAATAAAAATTCTTTAACGTTCCTAAAAACCTAAATCCAATGATCTATTGTCTGGCTCTCATTCTGCTCGGAGAACAATAGGCGCGCGGTAAAAGGACAAGTGCAATGTGAATACTCCTTATGAAACAAAGACCGCACCTTGGCCGTAAATCGCGTGTGTTATTTGATTACTTTCCGTTTTTATATAACTTTTATATAATATAATTTAGTATAACTATTTTAATTTTTTTTTTGTAGAACAAATTGCAGAGATGAGAGTGAATAAGTTTTACTTTTTAACTAGTTATTGAAATACTAACATTATTATTATTTCACTAATAAACTTACTAACATTTTTTACTATGTCCTCAAAAAATACAGTGGTTCTACTCTATTTATTTACAAAAACACATTAATAATAAAAGTTTGGTAGTTTGGTCAATTTTGGTAACACAATTCATAATGAGGCAACTAACGTGGTATTGGCAAATCAATTCATTAATTATTAATTTTATTATATTTTAACTACAAACTTTGCTAAAGTAAAAAAACAGCAGTTCTAAAACTTTCAATTTATTCACAATCCGAACAAAGAACATGTAGCAAATAGATGAGCCATCCAATATTTCAGCTAAGTTCACGTCGGCGATGTCCGCCCGTTACACGTAAACAAAATCATACAAGTCAATGGTTACATCCGCACAACTTCATTGGGACCGAATCGTGCGCTGTTCGTGATCACTCCGGGAAGCTAGGCTTGTTAAGAAACAATTCAGTCTTGTTTTTGAACCTAGGAAAACAAGACTCGATCACAACTCGATTGACAAAGTTATCAAGACAAGTTCTCGTTGACATCTTTTATAACCACGCAATTCAAATTATTTCCAACTAAATGCGACTTCGTATGTCCATAAAAAAAAACTTTTAAGATATGTTTCTGGAGGGTAATCTATCTTTTAATGAAAGAATTTTCAGAATTGATTCAGAATTATCAAAAAAACAAACATCAAAATGACTCCCTTAGTTCTTTATAGAGTATAGTTTATAGGCACTTGTACCACAACACCCAAGGACTCAATATCTTTCGTTCTAGAGTAGTGGAGGCTTATATTCGTTTTTTCGAACAGATAATAATCTTGATGAATCATTGTGAGCTTGGCTTATAAAAATCAAGTTCACAAAATCAAGTCTTGTTTTTTCCCAACCCTAGTCTCTACTTTAGTTTACATCGCCCTCCATATTCGGACGCTGTATTGACGTGCATGTAGTCCTTGTTTACAGCGACACATTTTATTGGCTCGTGACGCGACATCATTCCGATTTGTGTTGTGTACACTCGCCTTTATGAAGAATTTTGCCAGGATTTTATACTGATTCTTGACAGGTCCTTAAGTGCAACAAAGTGTTGATGTAACAAAAAATAGATATTACAATAGTGCTTGTTGCGGATACCAAGATGCAACAGTAACAATAACAATTATAACATACATTGCTGTGATCTCATAAAATGAGCATTTATTTATTTACAATCTTATACAAATATTAATATACTGTTTTCTAAAATACCTACTCATTGTTAAACTTTCAAGTAACAAAGTTCAAATAACCAACCCCAGGTGGAGTGTCTAAAAGAAATTAAAATTACATACAATGAATTTGAGGTTCTAATATCTCTTTAACAGTACCTATATTACTTCGGTTAGATTTCAATTTTCAATTCAATTTGTTTATTTTAATTTCAGATACATATTTTGATATTTCTTTTGGCAACGACATCTGAAAGTTCTTGCCATAGGGGGTGCAGGGAGAAAAATTTCGCGAGGCAAAGAGTGGCTACTCTGTACTTTAGTAAATATTCTATACCAGTAGGTCAACTTTTGACCACTAGATTGATAGTGGTTCTATTCTCATAATACGTTACAATATGAAACAAGGCATATTACAGTGATTAATTATTTAACAGTAGCTATGAAAAACTATCTATTAACACTATTCTATTATTGAAATTCAATTAACGCTTGATATTAGATCCAATAATGTTGTGCTATAAAAACTTGTCTCGTTGGAAACTTTCATAGGATTTTGTTCGTTATTTTAAAGAGGCTATAGGTTAGTTTTGTGTGAAATTTTAGTGGTGTGGTGCATTATCTTGATGGTCACCCTCTCTAGCGTACTAACGATTCATTAATTTACTAGTGATGGTCGGTTAACGGCTATTAATTTTAATTAGTTATGAGTGAAATACTTTGGGTTTCAAATGTAGCGGATAGCAGTTTTATTTTCTTTTGCACTTTTAAATAGTATTCTATCAATCATCATCATCATCAATATATATAAAACTCTTTTGAAGCTGACATAGAATCAACGCACAGCCTAAACTATACGTCCTAGAGGTATGAAATTTGGAGGGTAGTATCCTATATAGTGTAGGGGTGCACTAAGAAAGGAATTTTGAAACGTCATACTCTAAAGGGTAGAACGCGAGCAACGCCGCGGGCGACGGCTAGTCTAATATATTGATATTCTTTATTTTTAATATTGTCATTTTAAATACCAGCAAATAGCACCTAAATATAATTTATTCATTCATTCATTTATTTATTTGAACGAATGTGCGTCGTGCCACTGGACACAGACCACGCATGCCTGGAGTTACAGAACCAACAAAACCCTCGCTAAATGCCAAACGGGCAGATCGCAAGGAAAGAAGGAGAAAAAAAAATATTGCTTACATGTACATATTATTGCTTAGGTGTAATATACAACAAGATGAAAATTATATTCGTGCTCTATAGAATAATAATATAATTTTCGTCCTTTTCTATAATATATCTAAATGTTATTAAGGTGTTGTTTCTTACAGACGCGTAGACGTCTCAAAAACTAGACTTAACTATATTTAAAGAATTCTTAATACATACAAAAAAACTTCATAAGAAAAATAGTTCTCACACTTTACACCACACACCATATTCAAAATATCGCTCTATCACTCTTGCGCATGACCCCGTGCTCTTCTCATTTCTAATTACACTCCGGCAAAATTAGACATTCACAATCATCACCTTTCATCATACCACCTGAAATCATCACTCGGAATCACCCTTATATGTATTGTAATAAGACTTAAAGTCCTAGAATTCAGAAGTAAGGAAAGGTGATGGGTTATATTTAATTTGTCAATGTTAATGCTGACAGATTTGTTATTACATTTTTGTAAGTGGGTTAGAGCATTGCAGATAAATAGAAATAGTATTGTTATAATACGTATGGGTTAGAAAATTAATTAATTTATGCTAAAAACTCATTAACCTATACAGACTTCTATAAAGATGGATGGACTGGGTAAAGGAAGATATGAGTAACAAAGAAGTCAACACCGAGATGACGGCTGATATAGAAACTGGAAGACGAAGACATGTTGTACTGACCCCATCTAGTGGAATAAGGATAGATAGATGATGAGATACTTGGTCTAACTAAATTGGCTATCTAATCAGTTACTGTATGCAGTTTTTTTTATAAATCATTTTTCAATTGATTCAGTAGCATCAGTTTTTTGACTGACAGCCTAGTACGACTTTTTTGGTGCGTGAATCTCGTGCAAAACGTCTGACGCCCAGCACACCAGTGTGCGCTGATTTGTATGAAGACACTGAGCGGATTCTTTGAGAAGTTTGACATGAGAATACGGGCTTAGTGCAGACCAAGCTTCTCAAAGATCTCGCTTAGTGTTTCCACAAAAATCAGCGCACACTGGTGTGCTGGGCGTCAGACATTTTACACCAGCTTACACGCGCCAAAATTCGTTCTAGGCTCTCTGCTTAGTTATCGATCTGTTACATAGAAGTACTTGCAAGACGAAAGAAATATCTCTATATCTAATTACCTAAAATCTCTGAGCAGGGTAGCAATAGTTGTCACCAATACTTAGTTAGTTACCAAAATGGTTGCAAGCATAACTATTGTCTATTAAATTATCCACAGCCCATTTGAGGCTCACTAGCTCATCAAAGATTAAGTAACGTCAGCAACAATGCCGCGACGTCACGATGCGCACGCGCCGGTTAATTACGGTAGCAAGATCAAGGTTACTAGCTGTGCAAATTACACGCTGAAGCGGGAATGATTCCTGACTTGGGAATGATCAACAACAACATGTTCATAACAACATGTTGCAAAAGAACCTGTAGGGGCTTCAAAAAAATATCTTTAAATAAGTAATCTGTTCGACATCATCAGTTTCTCAAGCTTAGTGCAGACAGCTGTTAAATATGCTACAACAAGTTTATTCTGAAAAAAATTAAAACTAATAAGTACAGTATTTACAATATTTACAAAATACACATGAAACAGCTGTTTAATATCACCTATATAGAAAACCTCTTTTTATCTGTCAGATTTAAAAGGTTTTACAATAAATCATAAGCCTGAAGAAGTGCACCACTGGATAAAGTTTTTCTTCCTTGAATACAAAGATGCCTTTGTTATCAAAGTGCCAAACACCGACTTTAAAGAAAATTTTAAAATGAATAGGTACATAAATTGCGTTGGCGGGACGACCGCGACGCCTTTGATAGAAGTTAGTGGGAGCAGGCCCGGGAGAGAGAAAAGTGGAAGATGTTGGGGGAGACTGCCCAGCAGTGGGACGAAATAGCTTAATAAAAAAAAGATAAATTGATCTCGCTTAAGACTGTCCCTTAGGCCGCGTGCACACTGGAGCGGTTCGTGAGAACTGGAGCAAGTTTTTTCCACTTTTACTCGCGGATGGCGCTCCGGTCGGCTGCACTTGCGCGTAATCTTACCTTGTTTGTTTTATAATGGTGTAAACATTGATAGGTTTCTTCTGGTTTTTACTTTTAGTTCTATTTACACTAAAACTGGCGCCACTGAAAACCTGCGCGTGGGCAGGGTATTCACATATCCAGCACTGGCACCATGCTGAGTGGTGGCCATTTTTTGTTATTATTATTTAGTTTTTAAGTTTCAATTTTATAATGTTGTGTATTTACAAAATAACAAAATAAATATTTTCTATATTTATAAAATACTAATCAAAATATTCGACTTTCTGGCTAAGTTAATTAACTTTAAAGCTGTTTAGTAATCAATCCTTTTTATGTCATATCGATAGATTTAAGTAACTCTTTAGTAAATAATCCGAAAGCATTTTCTCTACCATTAAAAATTATATACAGAATTTACTGTATTACTAAAAGTGTTCGAAAAACATTAGAGTTCTAATAGCGATCACGTTAATTCTGCTCAACTTAATTAGTTTTCAGTTTAATGGGATTACGGGTCTTACAATGATACATTAAGCGCTTAAATATACTGGCCGATACCGATATCAAACATAAATATCGGCGCCGGCACAGTGTGAAAACGTCCAGTACTAACCCGTACCTCTATTATCACGAACAAATCTGACAGTCGCCGCGTTAACGTATTCGAGTTATATTGCGCGTCAATGCCAGCTCGACTGCCAACCGTTGTAGTGTCACCGCGCAGTGTATCTCGGATACGCTAGCGTTACGATACGTTTGCGATTGTCACATTTATTCGTGATCAAGGCACTGCTAATTTCTAATCGTCGCATAATCAGCTGTTTAAATTATTGCTGACTTTTACGTCAAACAGTGACATTATAGGCAACCTTTTGACCACAATCTCATCTGATGTTAAGTGATGATGCGGTCGATGATGTAGAATATTTACCTAAAAGTATCCTACTTGCTCTTCCCTTGAAAACATCCAAATTAGGTATAAAAACTCTTAGCTGATGTCGTGTAAGTAAGTGTCGTATCGGTAGCAATATGAGCAGAGCCATTGAGTCTCACGTACACCGGTCAATACTATGAGGAAGAAACTCATATCTTTCTCACTTTAGAGGCAGTACATCATAAAATCGTCTACACTCATTTATTTCCCTTTGTTATGTCCAAGAGTTATCTATTGTCCGGTCAAAATTATATGTTTTATGTATTTCAGTTTTACAATTCTAGACTTCATGGAATTTTACAAAGGCTTGTTAAAATTGAATCACTTTTGTGGGATTTTAAATTGTGAGACTGAGTTATTTAAATGTCAAAGTTTAACTGTCAAACTTGTGACGTTTCTAATAGTCTATTTTAAGTAAAGTTATGTGAGTAGGTAGTTCCTATGTGAGTAATATTTTTGTAAAGTTAGTAGGTACTAACAAAAATATGAGTGTCTCTAAAAAAGTATAGAAATAACTTGCGTCCAAGAAAAACTATGAAAATAAAAGGAAAACTAGACTCTATTTTCATCCACACATAGTCGCATTTATACCAGGGTAAGAAATAACTTCTTGAATCGATAAAATAAAGCTTTGTAAGTAACTTATAGGTTCCTATTTAAGAGCCGAAGAAAAAACAAGACGATAGAAGAATTTTAAAACCACTTCATGGAATACATTCTGCAAATATCCGTTATATGACAGTCACTGTAATAATAAAACGAGATGAAAGATTATCCAACTTAAATGTT
Source organism: Eulithis prunata (assembly GCA_918843925.1). Lineage (NCBI taxonomy): Eukaryota > Metazoa > Arthropoda > Insecta > Lepidoptera > Geometridae > Eulithis > Eulithis prunata. Next base: position 555,479 of record OU974019.1, on the reverse strand, counting down.
GTAGTTCTGGCTATTAGTACTTTGTTTCTTAATCCCAACCTAATCTCAGAAACAACAGTACAATTTCTTAGGACGCCAAAATTACAACCGCACATATTTACAAAGCGCTGCTAAGTTTCTAATCCAACCCCAAAACTAGCTTATTAACATCAACTTAAGCGTTTGGTCAAACAATTTCAAAATGCCTCACCTATAATATCACACCTAACTTGATCACGGATCTTAGAAGAGCAAACAACCAAAAATCAACTTTGTAAGTGTACATTAGAGCTCATTTTGAAATAGGAATAGATTTCGACATGATGAAAAACATTGATAGTTTTTATAAGCCAACAATGAACAATAGGTCTTGTTTCACTAGATATAGAGTTGGAAGTTCTGTGTCGGAGATGTTCCTAGTGAAGTATTGATACATCTTGGCATAATGAGGTCTAATGAGCGAAGCGAGAAAATGCTGATTGGTCGTTCATTACTAAAGAAGGGAATGAGTGCTAAGCGTGTTCGATAATTATCATAGTTTTGGATTTGAGAAGTCAATGTAGGGCTCGGTTCTTTGACCTTATGGATATATGGCTTACTTATAACTGCCTCTCAACTTCTGTTATCACCGTTTAGAATAGTGCCATCTCGTTTTGTTTAGATTGTAACAGGAAGAATTTAGAAGTGTTTAAGTTGAAAGGCGGTTAAGTAAAAGCATGGATATTTGGCATTTCTTTGCTTTCTCCGTGGCTATGCTAATTACTATTGATGATCTGATGATATTTTGATTAATGATTATTTTAATTTAATCATCGTAGGGCGAGTTTTCAAGTAGGCGGTCGCTGTCATAAAGATTGAATAGAAAAATAGGTACCTACTCAGATAATTTACACTTTCTGATTGCAAAGACTTACACAATTACTTGAAAACAATGCATTTCATAAAATAGTTTAGAAGTCGCATGTTTGTAAACTTGCAGCTAAAATGTATTTCTCAATTTCAAATTGCTCCGAATACAAAATCTAAATCAAACATAACCATTAAAATAAACAAAATACAGATAGCAAATACATTTATCTTAATAGTAATTTAACCCTCTAACAAATAGCGTGATGATATCGTATCAAAATGCGTGTAACGTCAGGAAAAAAAGATTATACTTTTCAAATGTACTTTTTTTACATTTCTTTCGATCGTAATATAAATTGATATAATTTCATCAAACTAAGTTATAACCCAATATATACCGAACCCAAAAAGGTTATAAAACTCAAAATACTATTTTAATTTCACAATGAAACGCGTCGCAGAATAAGCAAAAAACAAACGAAATGAAGAATCTCATTTACATTTTTATATTATTGCGGGTACTGGCGTATAATTGTCGGTGTTGTAATATTGATTGCTGTGAATTCCGAATCGATCGTTTTGAATTCGTAATCGATTACAAAAGCGTTCGTATGTTTATAAATGTCACGGTTTTAAGCTTTTGTTGTGTGAATAATTACTTGGTGTTAAAAACAGTTATTGGCATTCGTTGGGACAGTTATTTACACTGTAGGTGTCGACATTTGGTTTGATCCAAGGGCAAATCGACTCGATAGATCACACAAAATGGTTTCCACAAATTAATTAATTGTTTCACATTTATATTAATCGTTCACACCAAAACCTCAACGATCGTTATTAAAAATGGCATCAATTTTCAATTAATCAATTATTGTATTGGATTGCAAAATACCAACTCTTTTAAATCTGAATAAATTATTCAATTTTAATCAATTGCATGAAATATGAAAAAAATATCGAGAGGTTTTGACTCAACGATGGGATACTTTAGTTAGGTACCTATAACATGTAATAACATTTTTGGTAATAAAACAATTGTGAGCGACAAACTCATTTACAAAAAAAAAAGTATTTTATGAGTGATCTTGTTCCCATAATACAAGCTTTGCTTAGTTCTGGACTAGCGTTGTGTAAAATGTCCATGAATATTTATTTATATTATTTATTTATTTTCATTTATTTTAATAGCCTTTTCTCCTATCGCTACTTCGCAATTACAGTCCGTTCTACATAACGAACCGCGTCAATCGCTTTATGAGATTCCCACGAAGTACACATACGTGTACCAGGTACCAGTACATGTACCGTACTAGTACAGTACAGCCTTATTATCGCGGATTTGTAGCAGAGGATGACCTCAAGGTCAGAATGTATTTATGCCCAGGAAATGGAAGGAAATAGGTAATGTTGTATACGGCTGGTCTTCGCAACTTCACATACAGAATTTATTGGTGGAGATATTTTCGCACCTATCTATGGTTATTAATGTTGAGTTATTCAATCTTGGGAGAGATGATTTGGTTTAACGGTGGAGAAGTTGGTATGAGAGGTGTAAGTTCAATTCTAGTGTATTTCCAGTGGGTAATACTTAATGAGGATTTTGAAACTTACTCGTTTAGTTTAAAGTCCATCAATGTAGAGTCAGTTTATTTGACCGAGCTTGTTCTTAGGTAGTAGTTTTATACAGTAATAAGTAAGGCTACTTCGGAAAACTTTCGAATGAAAACTATTTTTTCTCCTGAACCTGATATTCTGATATTGTACATTTAATGCGACCTGTTTTGTTTATATCATAGGAATATGTTTCGGTGTTATTTATGTACAATAAAGCGTTTTCATTCATTCATTCATTCTGTAATACAATTCTCTATAACTACATACAAAACTGTTCCATACTTGGCAAACATGTAGCAGTCCAAAAATTTAGCTAAAGGTAATGTATAGTGTTACTACTAAAGCAATTAAGTAGATGTTTTAAAAAAAAATGTTTAGTTAATATAATTTTTTAAGTTTAATTTTACTGTGTATTAAAAGTATGTTACATAGTAAGTTGAGTGAGAGGGCGTTGTGTGAAATGTCCATGAATATTTATTTATATGAGATTTTGAAAATGAGAGATTTAAATAAAAATGTAAACAAACCCGGCTGATACTCGTTTGCTCTCGCATCGATGTAAAAGTGGGTGTTAACACAATGCCACCGGAACTGAGTAATGTGTATCGCTAAATGGTTTGTCGGGTAACCATGATGACGTAAACAAATATAAACATAAAGACTGTTATCCCCTGGAATGGTAGACATCGGCTCCTATCTTTTGGTAGATATTTTAAAACATCTTCGTACCTACTCAATATTTACTAGCCCAAAATCCTTTAAAGAGTTTTGTAGGTGAAAAATGCCTAGTCATAGGGAATAAGAACACATTATCTGTTGTTATTTGTATAATAAGAAGCGACCTATTATTTTACTTCAATTTTGTAGCGTGTTCTTGGTACGTCGATAAGAATTTATTAAATTAAAAAATAAACTCTCATTCACCGCGAATATGGTTGCGCACAACTTTTTTTTTACAAAATATAACTTTATCCCAATCACTGTAAAACCACGGTCACCCTGTTAACCCGTGATCGCGGTCGTGTGTCCGACTGCCGCACAAAAGCTGCTAATTCGTCCACTATCAGCAAACGTCCACATCGGACCCGCTAATTTGGAAACTCCACTTTCCCCACGTGTGAGATCATTATCATGGACCACTCCTGGTGATACAATAAATGATAATGGAATTGAAAGCTTGAGCAAATACTTCAGCCTTCTGTTTGCTTATTCAACTTCAGTGGCTCACACACAAATGGATTCAAGATTTTGTATTGATAACTGTTGATATTCACTAGCGTATGATGGACTAAACTTGGTTTTAATTTGTCTACAAGGATTTATTTTACGTTTGACATGACCTCTAGTACTCCATGACAGTGGTTCTGGTCAGTCCAAAACTTGTTCATCAGAGCTAGCCTATAATAACTTACAGCTCACCTGAATTATTTTTAGTGAACAAAAAGAAAGTAATAAGAAGTAGTAACTTATTTAGCTCTTTAATATAGGTTGTATAGGTAATACATACGTACCTTTATTGCAAAAGTATAAAAGGCGTATGTACTAAAATTACTCTTAATTTTGTACTTTATTGTACAACTTTCATTGAACAGTCTATATTGTACAGATTATATTTTCAAGATCTTTGACCGTGAAACGTTAGGAATGCTCAGCTCCCACCAAAAACAACACATTCTCCAGCGACAATAAACCTCCCATTACCGACGGCGATGCCACCGCACGCCTGGTCTATTAACACGCGTATGCCTTTTTGTGCGTGGACCGGTCGGTTGGACCGCGTCTTTTGTCCAACAATACCCGCGCTAACCGAGTTTCAATGCACACGCATTGTGGCGGGTTAACACTGCACTTAACCTGTTAGAGGGTGTGTGGTGGGTGTTCGTTGTGAACTATTTTTTTTATAAGTATGACGGAGACAAACCAGAATCACATAGAAAAGTTTTCATAATTTAATATAAATTAGGGATGAATAATTTATTAGCAACAAATTGCGGAGACAGATATACTTACAAAATACAGTAGATATAGATAAATAAACGAGTTAGCTCTTAATAAATAATTAAATAACAATAAAGCATTTGTGGTGGTAATAGCTACGCATTCATAAAGTTTTTTGGACTGTCTCAATATTTTGCCTGTAGCTCGAAAAGTCCCCTTAACATAAAAAAGCTCAGTTTAAATTCAAAGCCATGAATGAGTTTGCTAAAAACTTCCAAGGAACCAAAAAAAATGTAACCATATCTTTAAAATCTGCTATAATCCTGTCATTGCTACCTTTAAATCTTTTTTTTTATATGATATAAGTAAAGGAACAGTGAATACAGAATAAGTTGTAAATCAGTCAGACCCCCGTCAACCAACAATGAATGAGATCAAATAATGAATCTGTCTTTTGTCTAATTTGTCTGCACGCAGTTTAGGGTTAAGTCTTATCCCGTGGGGACTTTAGCTGATTATAATATTTGGACACTGTTTTCAATTGGTTTTCTGTGAATTGTAATTGTTGTAAATTTTTTTCAGGTAAGTGATCGAGTAACGGAAGAGTTTGGGGAAATAATATGGCTGACCACTATGTAAGTTTTTTTTTAAATTTAAAATGTATATTTATGGTAGAACGCTACATTTTGGGGTTATTTTTATTAACCTCTTGACTGCTGGGATTCCTGACATAGTAGAAAATTAATTTTATTTCATGTAAATATTTTATCATGTTAATTTATCATACAAATTCAACTATTTATTTTGATAAAACATGTTCTATAAAACTCTAGATCTCGTCTTCTGTTTTAGTTTAGGAAACTATATAACAAAAACCAGTGCTAGTAGTATAAATAGTCAGTATATTTTTTTTTATATTTATTATCTTTTCCATAATCTAATACTAAATTATTTCTATCCTACTAATATTATAAACGCCAAAGTTTGTAAGTATGGATGGATGGATGGATGTTTGTTACTTTTTCACGTAAAAACTACTGATCCGATTTGGATGAAACTTAGAATATATATTGTACGTGACCTAGATTAACACATAGGCTACTTTTTATCCCGAAAAATCAACGGGATCCCACGGGACGCGAACGAAGTCGCGGGTGGCACCTAGCTTAGTATAATTTTACTTATTGATGGAAATACATAGGAACATGAACATAAGATTTTAATAGGCACTACAAGCTAGAAACTTCAAGAATATTCTGAACGCAGTTATTAACCCGTGCCTAATAAGGGGAGGCGCTCACTCGCGGGTCAAAGAGCGTCGATAAAATTATAGTTCAATTGTTTTGTATAAGTTTTGCTTTCGAGCTCAAACTGAGACTTTTTGTTCTATACAAAGGCCGGTCCGAATAAGAGGCGATCTTGTATCGATTGTCTCGGTTCAACAGGCGAGGAACTGACAGAATGGGCATTTAATGGCTGTTTTCACACTGCCGACACGATAAAAAGCACGCTCCTATGAGTTAGTGGCCAACTCTGGTGACGGCTTAAGGCCTCCGTCATGGCTTAACGACTACTAGAGCCGGACCGACAATTTAACGTGCCCTCCGAAGCACGGAAGCGCTCAGATGTAAATTCGACTGACGGTCACCCATCCAAATAGTGACAGCACAGAACGTCACTTAACTTAGATAATCGGTGAAGATTGACTAAGCAAGCTACGCCACGAGCGCCGACACGATATCAACACGATTTTACGCTGTATATAGGTTACTCCATCCAAAAATGTCCCAGACAGCGTCCCGTACAACGAGCATAGATAAAATGTGATAGTTATTCTAGTTTAGGACTACCAGTATCTCGTCCCACTGGGACGAAACAATAACTTTAATTTTATTAATATTTCTATTACCGTTTCGTCCCAAAATTTGTTTCAATACAAACATGAAGTGATAGGGCCCTGACGCTGCATACGTATAAATTTAGATTAGTAGCAAATACACAACATATTTTTTTCAGTGGGATTCGAACCCACATTCTAGAGCGGCATAACCAAAGCTGCTATTAACTAAGCTGTGAGGAATGTGAGAATTCCTTTAGATGTAATTCGCACTAAACAGACTCCGGCTGTATCAAAGTGTAACAAACTCGGATTGTCTCGATTTAATATCGGTGTTTTATCGCTTTGGAACGAAGTGTGAGATGAAACGCACACGTTTCTTCATTATCCCCATCCCGTTATGAGATTTCTGGTTTTAATTGCAATCTAAGATCTTCCAATAATTACTTATTAATGTTTGATGGTGCAGGAAAACATAAGGAAACTGTCGTGACCTAGAAGTTAAAGAGTTTGAAATCGGTAGTAAATATACTCGTACATAGATACACATTGTATACAATGTTCTGTTGGTAGTAGGTCGCTGTTCTGTTGGTACCTTCTATTTTCATTTCATTTACTTAGTCAATGCTTAAATCATCTAAATATTTAGAAGAAAAACACCAAATCTAAATATGTATATAAAACTCTTTTGAAGCTGACTGACTGGGTATGAAATTTGCAGGGTAGTATCCTATTAAAGTGTAGAGGTGCACTAAGAAAGGAATTTTGAGAAGTCGCATCCTAAAGGGTCTAAAATAAGGATCAAAGAATGCGTATGCTGATAGCACGCGAGCAAAGCCGCGGGCGACAGCTAGTTATCAATATCCTGCTTCGAAAGGTTTCGTTCTAGCCTCGTATATTCATATTCTGTTTTTATCTGTATGTATTTATATTGAAGAGGTTTTTAGAGAGAGTCGTCTATCGTTCACCCGTAGGCAAAGTGTAATATCTCTGTTTGACCACAGATAATAAAACTTAATTATGGGTGTGTACAGATTATAAATCTTATTAATAATGTTTGCTCAGTTTTAATTACTTCTGATAATAAACTTTATTTTCTAAACTAGTATTTTCATCACAACTACGCTTACGTTTATTAATTCATAGAATTAATCTTGCCATGTTTATTAGATTCTAGAAATAAAAAGAGTCTCAAGACTACAAATTAATGCAAATTAATATAATAATAATTAAACAGATAGCTATGTTTTTTTAATTGGAATGCTATATAATTTGTTATTGTTTATATTTATAATATTAACATAACCAGATATTTCCACACGACTTTGTCCATAACCTAATTATTTTACCAGATACTTTTTCACTGCAAAAATATTCCCGATCTACAGAATATAAGTTATTTTTGTGTTCATTTTCGAGATTGGTTTAATAATATATGTGATTTCTTTGCTGTAACTATGCATGTTTCTTTATATGGCACAAAATAAACATTTTCTATTCTATTCTATATTCTATTCTAATATTACAAACAAACAGACAGCATATTATTGAGTGTGTTAGATCTGTGTGGGAAATCTAAAGTAATTTCTAAGACTCGTGGGTGGGTCGATCTCGTAAATTACAGATGTAATACTTTACATTGAATTGATTTAAATGACGTACAGTTAATTAGTTTTCATAATATTCAAGTCACTTTCACTATATCAAAATCAATGTTTGAAATAACACATTTTGTAATGGCTACGGTTATATTAAAAGTTATTCTCATTCTAGGTACTAATCTAATTATAATATTAAGTTTTTTTTATTTTACCAGATATCGTCAACATTTTATGGTTATCAGTTTACAATTCCAGCTAATCGTAAAAGTGATATCAGTGGACAGATTTTTTTGCCCGTAATTTTTTTTTTAATTTCACTCCAATTAATTCGACTAAAAGCTGTTTAAAAGTTCCATTACTTGTAGCACATAATAAAGCAATGCATTTGAACACTTCCACCAGCGACCACCATAGCTTTGCAATTGGTAAACTCCCACTTTTTAATCTAAGCCTTATACACTACACATAAAGTCTACTTTTAGCTGGCAGGTCGTTTGCATGGAGTTTGAGCAGCATTTAAGGTGTAATATCATCATCTCTGGATAATCCATCGCCCGAAGCGATTGGCGCGCGATTTTGACTCTCTTCCTCTCGTGGTTTGCCTATAGTCTATCTCTATCTAGCATGGTTCCCGCATTGTCATTTTTACAAATTGACCTATGATCCTGAAACATGGAGATTATAACAAATGAGTTATAAGTATGCCATAAGTTTAAATGATACGGTACTATTTGAAGCGATGATGGTAAATTCACACGTTTGTAGTAGATTAGTAGTAGAGCTTCTTGTGAAAGAACTACTACCGGGGAAGTACTACTACCGTACGTACTTCTGCCGCCAAGCAGTCGGTTATAATGCCGGTGCAACTACAGGCCCATGACACTTAACACCTTTATGTCTCAGAGTGATGGGCAAAGTGCATCACAGGGCACATACTCGGTGAATGTGCTCAGTGAGGCAATGCAGTGGTTACTACTTAAAGATGGACCATTGGATTGTTCTATTATTAATTTGTAAAAGAAATATTGGAGAGTCTTCTCTCAGTCACTTTTTTTTGGAGAAATCATTAAGAGGGCGCTGTATTGACTGGAACAGATAAAGAGAAGGGGTTATAGTGGATTAGGAAGGTATCTATGAGTCATAAGTTCGGAGTTCCAGCCCACGCGGGACCTACATCCATGTATCTATTGTCTAAAGCTTATTTACACTATCATATCTCACAGCAACTAATTTAAATTCAAATAGTTGTGCGCCAGCCGACGGACTGTGATTCGGCCTATATTTAGAACAATGAAACTCTGTACAAATGTAACTATCAGGGAGTTATTGGGTTAGGCCCGTTGTCACCCGGTCTGTTCTACCCCGATTGGAATAAAGTATTTTTTCTCGCATTTTCGTTATTTGGTTTCTTTTTAAACTACATCAAAAAAGGATGAGGTTCTCAATATAGTTATTTAATGATTGGTACTGCGTTGAGTATTTCTTTTATTTGTCTCAAATTTTCAGTGGTGTCTACAACAAAAACTCTTATATAGAATTGCCCACTTCATACAACTCTATACTTACCGCTTCGTAGAACTCAACTTCAGTGCCACATAGATCTGTTACCACAGCACGAGATTCCTAAGCTCATTTCCTCCAATCAGAGTCCCAGTAAGACAATATCCAGAATCAAATAAAATAGAAATCCAAACAATCACTTTACAGCTCGGACCCACCAGTAAACGGGATAGAACAGAGTAATAATAATATATGCGGCACAGAACTTTATACTATGAACATACATACGAGCTTTATAGCCTTTAGCTTAATAAAATATCATTGAGCGCAAACGCCATACTTTTTTACCATGAAACAAGTTTATTTAATATTATAATTATTTTTGTATGACATTTTATTTTATTGACTAAGTTATACATTTTATTTTAAATAATTAATTTAATGAATTTTATTGTATTATTATTATCTAATGACTTATGTGTACCTAATTTGACTGTCTTTAATTAATTAGTGTATAATTGGTTAATCCCGTGCTAGTTATTAAATAAATAAATAAATAAATGTCCTTTATAAAAGACATTTGATTCAGATCAAATTCAAATTTTACTTTTCATCGGGAAAGAATTATTTAACCCTTAATCAACAAGTTTATTTTATATGTCCTTTATAAAGGACATTTGGATCAGATCGAATTTTATATGCACAAAAGTATGTTTTGGAAATTTAATAGGAACTACGAATCTGACAATACTTTAAGACCTGTAACCACTAGCCAATAGGAGGGTAGGAGGTCTTAATGTGAAATGTTCATACCCAAAAGTTTCACCAGTTTGCTTACTTCCACTCGTTGGTAGCTAAGCCCACCGCTGTTGCACGTGTTATGATATGACAGATAGGTTCCCACGGCTGCCCACGCGCACATTTTATTTATCACTTGGATACGTCGATTTATTGGGAGTCAAAGTTCAGATGCTTTAAATGTAAATTTTGAATGGAAATGGGTTTTGTTGTGGACACTGAAAATAACTTTGGTTTTGAGTAAAAGTCATAGATGTCGTCGTGTGTAAAGATTATGAACAGGTGTCATTCTTTGTAACAGAAAGCCATATTTCTTCTGTACGTAAGTACTTATGACAATAATTACGGAAATAAATAAATTTGAGTAGGTTAATATGAGACCAACAAAAGCGAAATTCTGGGCAGTCACTTTACATTTGCATTTTATTAACAAGATACCCAACATTTACCCCAACTTAAAAGTTTATTTAATCAGGCAACACAAGAAGCGTGTCACTCGTGCAGTGGATTATGCGACGACACGATCGCTCATCAATATTTGATAGGACGTTCAGTGTTGCCAGTCAACGACTCAAATGTCCCGAATAAGTATTTTAAGTAAAGCAAGTAATTAAACATACGGTACATACTACATACACTAACTACTGGATACCAATTTTGAGTATCAATTTTAATGCTAAAAACATTCTTTTGATTGTATCCCAGTGGTCAAAATATGTTATACCTATAGTATATAAGCTGAAATAAACTTTATTTCTTAAATAAGTAATTGTAGAATTACAAGACTCACAAACATCTGTTATTACTTATTACTTTACCCGCGCTTTATCTTGAAATATCATCTGTCCATCGAATTGCATATCCAGTACTCTTACTACATACCTAGATATTATTCCAAGCATTATTAAAAATCTATTTTTAATCAATTTCAACTGGAATAGCGCCTACGTTTAATGTTTACGTTAATTGCGCTAATATAAGCTATGTGCTAGTAACAGCTGTTTTATCAGCGCCACCGACACGACAGCTACACGATATTGAAGAACTAATGTCATACTTTTAGTAGGTACTAGATACTTTGACATTAATATTTTTATTCAACAGAAGTCTATGTCGGTACCGGCTGGTGTGCAATGTCGGCAAGGCTTGAGCGCGAAATATTTAGCACAATATTAACTTGGTCGGGAATTCTACTAACATTACACATAGGTAATTCTATGTGTAATGTTAGCAGAATTAAGTAAAATAAACGCTCAAAACTATCCATGCCTCAGCCTGTTTAATTGCACTTGAGTTTAGCGTTATTTTAAACTGTTGCAAATGTTTCAGATCTTATTTTTTTTTGAGAAACAGAATTTAATTTCTAATGATAAAATTATGTTCTAACACGGATATCAAACCCGCGAACGTTGCCTCTTAGATAGATAGTCACACACAAAAGTTTTATCAACTTTCTATGAAAAAAATTATGGCCGAAATGTCCATTATAAAGAACAAAATAGTACACGCTAAACAACCTTCTCAAAGTATCATTTGAAATCAATAACCCAACTCAAACAGGCAGGTCAATAGCGGCAATTCCGGTAAACCATCTCTTAGGCCAAATAGCCCTTTCAGACACAATACCAGCTAAATAGTCAGCCTAGGTCTCAATTACATCGCCTTGGTTTCCCATACATATACATTCACAGAACAATCAATAGTAGTAAAGGTTAGTACGAAAGTTTCACTCTGGTATCACTAAAACGAAGTACTATGCAAACGTAACAGACATGAGTGATATTGGACTCTTTTTCAATGCGTTACGGATCACATTGTCATAAATAAAACTAGTTGTATTACAGTAGGAGCAGAAACTCTAGATTTCAACAGTTTGTATTCGAGCTAAAGTGTACTGTAATGTAACAGGATAAGGCTTGTTTGACATTGGAGATCGATATAAGGTAGAGTAGATTGTACAATCGTGTGTTCGGTTCGTGAACTATTATCTGCGGAACTACACGAATAGCTCCGAGCGGAAACGCTCGGTTTTCTCAGCTATTTTGATAGTTGCTTGATGTTTTGCCGCAGAGTTGACATAAAAGCCACAAATGCTGGCAAAGAAAACGTCACTAGTCTAGCTAGACCAATCACAAATTAGCTAAAATTAAATGGCGCTTTGAACGACCAATCAGAAATTAGGTCAAGTTTTTGGTGCCATCTGCAAATTACTTCCCATTCTTGGTTAAAACTTTAAATGCCAAATTGAAATAAAAGTAAACACTGACTTAACACCTACTTACTGAAAAGCTGATCTCAGAGTTCGATAATTTAACTAAATGCTAAGCACATTTTAACTAATTAAAACAAGCAACACCAGAGTTATGGACATATTTATTTTAATACGGTAGCTGCGACTACATAATAAATTCTAGAGTAAATAGGTATCTAATAATGCTTATTAGATACCTATTTATTTAATACATAATTGCAATTCAGAAGCATAAACGCTGCATTTATTACGATGAAGATGTAGCAAGTCACAACTGTGTAGGTTAACAGGCTCCTGAGAGTCTTCGAAGCCATTGCAACCAAAAAACAAATGCAGGTTGTGATAAAAACCTTTGTGGAACATGCCATGAACCAAATACGATATAATCTCGAACGAATTTATGCCAACCTCTTGGTTAGTCATGTCTTCTTGGTACTTTTGCTTGAAATCATCTTCCAGCTTTTATACCACTCTACGTGCTATACACCAACATGGCACAATTTGTAATCTACCATTTAATTTGTTATAGGAAAGTAGAAAACTCACTTGTTGTTGTTTGTAGAGTCGACAATTTTCGTTGAAGAGGTCGTGATGATCAGCAAACATGTTAGGTCATAAAGATGGCATCTTCTAAAACATCCAATCCATAATTCACCTTATTTATTACCATACTAAACCTCATTTTACATTGAAAGCTCCAAGTGACACAGCTAGTCAAAGCTGTCAGACGAATGTCATAAATAGTGATAATAATGGCTGAGCTACACGCAACCAGTAGCTGTACTCAATTCGCCAGTCAACGCAACTGATTTAGTTTGCTAATCCTATGATAACTTGTCACATTTCATCGGATAAGTGCTCAAATGTTTTATGCTTTCTTCGTATTCAAAGAAACGAAGATGCAACTAGGTATACAGTCAGCGAGAAAGGTCAATCAGTCTCACGACCACCTAATATTAGTACTCGCTTAAGACATCATATTTTTAGAGTCTGTCTTCATTAGATTTAGCATAGTTGCTTATGTTTTCTCTCTAGAGCACGTTACACGCAAACAAAATATAATCAATTTTTTTTCTGGTTTGATTACTTCCCCACGACCATGGTTTCACATCCACATCATGAACTATTTTTGTAACCCGTTGCGTTGAACATTATTAGCAACTGAACCGGAACCAGTGTAACTTTCAAAACGGTAATAAGAGAAAAATAAACCCTTCATAGAGTATATAAAGATGTGATCAATACATAAACTTGTGACATTATTTGACCGTACAAGATGTGAGCGCGCGATTGCGGGGACGATGGCTATCGGCTGTGTTCTTGATTTTACGACTAGTTTAGTGAATAAAAACTTGTCGGTGTGATTGTATCGGCGGTCATGTTACGTGGACTGGATTATTAAATAAATGACGTGCGGTCGAGCCTTTACCTCGTAACATTGTTTTGAACTATTTAGAACGATGTTATAGGTACAGCCGATGTTAACTCGATGTAAAAATGTTTATCCTTATATAATTAGGTATGACATTTTTATACAATAAATAAATTTAAAACTTGCACATTTCAGTTACTAAGTAGATACCTAGTGTACCTACCATCCACATCGTTTTTTTAATTAAATATTTTTTACAAAATAAAACTATAATCATAGACTCGTACGAGATTAACTATGTATTTATGTTGGTGTTTGGAGATTTTTTATATATTATGCACTTTTAAAAGGACATCGTGACAGTTCGCTGGATAGATTAATAAGTCAATAGTTTATTCAAATAAAAATAACACAAAGAACTTCAAATTTCTCATGAATATTCTATTAAAATTATTAGCGAACGTGATATATTTATTTTTATTAGGTACAAAATTCGCGGATACATAAAATATCACTTAACAAATTATCATCGACAGTTGACTTATTTTTCTATGCTGTATTCGAAAATGAAAAATATGTTCAGTTTGACATTTTTTATAACAATAAATTAGTTTTATAATTGTGAAACAGGAATTAATAAACAAAGTGAATGACGATTGTCTTAAACATCCATTTGTGTAGTAATATGAAGTTCATTTTAATAACTTTACTAGATACAGATTTAATCTAAGTATCCTACAGAGCTGGGGACGCGAATTCCTATCTCGGTTCCCTGAAGCTCTCCCAGAGACAATGTTGTAAACAAGTTAAAATAAATCTTGAAGCCAATAAATAAGGCTTAAAATTCCTTATATCGCTTACAGCCACCCGCTGCGAGCGTTAGCAGACCAATTCAAAAAATAAAATATCAATTTTTTGAATAATAAAATCTTAGAGCAGTCACAAAGCGTCTCATAGCGACCAATCTTTATTTGAACGTCTAATTTTACCAAACAAGCTATTTTACACCTTATTGTGTTGCATTAAGAATGCTTAAAGTTAGATCTGTGCGGAGAGGCAAGATTGTAGAGCACCATGGAATCGCATAAATTCGAATAAAAATGTCAAAAATGAATTCTCAAGATCGTAATCGCAATAAAGTTAATAATATCGCGATGAAATTTGAAATAAATAAAAATAAACAATTGATGTGTGGTGTCGTTAAGAATTAGTGTACAATGCGAGTTTATGTGATTGTCCTTTTTTAGGACATTTTGTTTTTTAGGGATTCTCGTAAGGTCAGTTGCATTGGTTTTTGTGCGGACAAATTAATGATATGTCAAAATGATGGCTAACAGGTATTCCACGAACTTAATACCTTTCTGACACGTGACTTGTTTTTGACAGGCTAATTGCCTCCTCCGTCAAAATGTTAAAAATAGTAGGTTAGATCATTATTATTACGTACTAAATTCTTGCATAATTTTTTGCATCTGCCGTTCAGTTCATTCATCATTTAAAAATCTTATGTAATTTGACAAGTGGCTTTCGAGACATTGAAATGGAAAACGTCGTAACTTGCGTTCGAATAGAAAAGTCAGTGATAGGTCCCGTGGGTCGGCGGCGGCATACATAATGGCTAAGTAAGTGTCAGTAATCCGGTGACATCGGTACTTTATGGCTTGTGGTTGTCTGCGTCAAGGTAGCGGCGGGAGCGGGCTAACATCAAGTATTTTGTTTTTATTTAGCTAATTTGGTATGTTGTCTTGGGGTAAATTTAACTTACTCTTTTACTTACTATAGATCTTTATGACATTCAATAGTATAAATAGGATAGTAGAAGATATTTTTAAAAATTTGCTTGACAGTATATATCTACTAAGTAGCACACTGTTAATAAAATTGGAAAAATATCTTATGAAATACAAAATTTTTGAAATGAAATTTATAAAAGTATTCAATTAACTTTTAATCGGATTGTTGCAATATTTTTTTACCAACTCATACAAAATATCATGCATAGGGAAAATTTAGGGTTTTAAGAAAAAAAAATTCTAGTGATTGATTGGGACTTACTGCGCTACCTAACAATATAATTATTATTCTAATCTTTTTATCCTTTAAAATTTACCTTTTCTCCAGCTTTCTCACAAGAGCCACGCCTGAGCGCAATCTTTTTAACCTATCGATGTCCAATCGCGTCGTCGGGATAGATTGTCCTCGTAATTGTGACTGCTGCCCGTTAACATCTGAGGAGCCGCCGGTCTTTGGGTTAAGACGTCCTCACTAGAGCTTGCCTACCTAATTCTATGCAGTTTGTTACGTCACTATATTACCATAAGTACCTACACAGATTGTAATTTTTATTTTGAAGTTCTTTTTTTCAAAACTACAAGCGGACAAGTCATTTATTTTTAAACTGCTTCGTCCCACTGCTGGACAAAGGTGTCCTCCAAAATCTTCCACTTTTCCCTCTCCCGGGCCTCCTCCCACGAACTCCTGTCAAAGTTACCCAATATAAATCCACATATTCTTATTTATTAATTTATTATTGATCAATTTCATTAAATGCACGCCTTGAAGAGACAATATAAGGAAAGGAATGAATCCTAATCTTTTTATAAGAACTGATTAAGATTACACTCGAGACCAAATTATCGAGTCATTTCTTACACAACAAAATTATCGGTCAAAATCATAGCCCTCCATTTTACTTCGCAGTCGGATAAAAAACCACGTCTTCTTACTGCCAACAGAAGTACCTAACGTGGAAATCGCTTCCAAAATGTGCCAACATACTAAATAAAGAGCTAATTAATACCCTGGGAAACGAGCTAAGTAGAAAATTCGTTCAATCCACTTAGTATTCAGCACAGAAGTGCTTCAGACGCAATCGTGAACTATTTTACTTAATTAGCGTCAAGCTGTGCGAGCTTGACAGTTGCTATTTGACTTGGTAAGTCAGTACCATGTTCACTGCTGTTAGTGGAGTAAAATCCAGTTTACTCAACATACTCGCGTTTTACCTAGAAATAGAATCTAGTTGTCGTTTGCTGTTTGACGAATTTTTATAAAACATCTAGTAATTATTTTAAAAAAATCGTACGTCTCTAGTTTAACCTTTGCAATTCGCAAGGTTCCAATTTTTAACCCGTAGTATGTTAATAAAAATAATGTCAGATTTTTTTTTTTAATTAGGCTCATTTTTTTATTGGCTTTCACTTTAAAACTATGCCTATTTTACTATACGAGTGATGGGCGTAGTGCAATGCATCACAGGGCACGTCCTAAGTGGATGTGCTCAGTGACACAATGCGTTATATTTTGTGGTTACCACTTAACATCACCTGGGCCACGGGCTTGTTCAATCATTTACTTGTATAAAACAAATCTAGGGCTATATCCTGCCTAGGTAGGTACTCTCTGACCTAGCTACCCTCAAGTCAGTTGTAGTAAAGATAATCAAACAGACGGAAATGAATTTAAATATGTTAGTAACACGAAACCTGTAGATGAAGCGAATACATTGAATACCGGACAAAGAGCGCGTTCTACAGTGTGCGCAATGTACGCGACCAGCATTTTATTACAGCTGACTTAAACGTCACCTGTCATAAAAGTTGTCTTTTAAGTATTGAGGATAATGTCCTCTGCACGTTTATATACATTTGTCAAAATGTTTGCCAAAAAATAATAATAGTTACTTATGTTATTAGTTTATTATATTTTATTAGTTATTGCCTAACAATGGGATAGTATGGGCTAGTAGTAATAGTAATAATAAATTAATAATAATAATAAATTCTTTATTTCAGAAAAGGACTTAGTACAAAAAGATGGAATCAGAAAGTCTAAATTATAACTATTAGTAATAAAGTTATTAGTTAAAATGGAGGGTGTATATTTCATTTTTTAACCGTGCATATCTAGAAATGCAGCTTTTGATTTTCATAAAAGTGATAATAAGTTAACCTTAAGAGCTAGACTAACTTTGTTGAGTGATTGAGTCAGCGTTTTCCGCATTCATTATTATGCCAGTTGATTAAAATGTTTTAAGTGACAAACTGCATCCCGATCTACTTGACCTTATAACCTCTACATGTGGATAGGTACGTCTGGTGTCTCACGATAAATAATCTATAGAATAGAGTCGATAATTTCAATATGTTATACGGAAGCGACGTGACCGTGATTTATTACTAATAATTAGTAGGTATAAGATGGACATTATGACCATTCTAATATTGAAATGTAATGCAAATGATGTAATGGATGATTTTTACTTCTTAGTGTCGCGTGCGAGATAAATTGATTTACCAAGCTTTGAATTTTAACGACCTTTGAATTTACAATGAAGTATTAATTTTCCATATAAATTCTGCTTACAAATTCTGTACAATTCAGATCGTAAAACCGCGCCCATTGTAGAACGCACCACTCGTGAAAGGTTGGGCTCATCCCGTGACCCTTGATTCAGAAAGCGCACCTTACTACCATTTAGTACCCTCACAACTTGCACAACAGAAACCAGCTTTATTACAAAAACATAAAACCTAATTTCCTGCAAAGATGCACCGGCGACCCTAAATGAAAGTGCCAGGGCTATTTGGATGTTACCGCTGTGGTATTACGGTTCGTTTTGGAATGTGAGCGGTATGCACTAGAAAGTCTGACTTTGGTAACCCTAGTCTGGGACTAGTTGAATAAGTAAGTAATAGCAATTTTGATGTTGAATTCATTAAACCTGTTGCATCTTGTAACTGTTACGACTCTTGCGACTGATAAATATCACGTTGGATGATATTAATTTGATTGGAGGCTTCAGAGTAATGTTTTCCGTTGACTTGAACTATTGAACTATCATTTAGGGGCTGGGTACTAGTAACATTTGCTAAATAAATAAATTCTATTGATTAAAGAAACTCTCTACGCAACTATAAATACAAACACGGCTATTTTGTTGTAGCCTAGCAGTTTTGTTATTTTAATTATTTTTTTTAGTTACCTTGGAATAGTTACACCGTGTTTTGTTTCTTTCGATCGAATTTGAGTTTGGTTGTTAATGCAAAAGACAAAACACGGTGTAACTATTCCAGGCTTACATGGAGTTTATTGAAAACAGGAGAAGTTATCAAAAATATACAATTAATTGTGCATATTTTCAATCTAGTTCCCATAGTACAAGCTTGGCTTAGTTTGGGACTAAAGAGCGGTGTGTGATTATGTCGAATATTTATTTATTTATTTTATGTAAGTACTTTACTTTTGTACGTACTTACCTACATAGAAAGATACAAACTCATAGCATTGTTACAAATATTTCATAATTGTTTTAATACAACTAAATTAAGGAACACGCCAAAATGGCTGACCTGATGAAAAGTGGTAACCTGGTAACCACTGCCTATAACTATGCATTGCCTCACTGAGCAGATCCACTGAGGACGTGTTCTGTGATGCATTGCACTGAGACAAATGTGTTAAGTCTCATTTGTTGGTAGTATTAAGAAACATGGTTCACATGACATGTGATGACAGCTGTTTCAGTGTTAGATTAAGATGGTCACGGTAGGGTGCCACTGTCAACTATTGGCACAGTTGCAGAGACCTCGACAGAGTGCTGATGGTCACCTTACCACATAGGATGTCTGGTCATCCACTGTGACGTCCACGCCTCGAATACATGGTGTACCTGAACATGGCCTTTCCAAACTGATCTACAAGAATTAATCATAATCCTAAATCATTTATTCAATAAATTGGTAAAGATCTTAAAAATAGGTAAAATTTCACTAAAATCTGCATTTACAGGAGTATTACCTAGTTGACTTAATTATATAAGTTTCTTGCAGTTTCAAAGTTCGCGTAAGAAATGTGAGAATGCTCTAGACGTCATTGCTCATTGATCTTGTCATAGAGCCAAGAGCAACATTCTCGTTTTGTTTTTTTTTTTAACTTTCGCCATCGGGGACTTAAATTGTTGGCCGAAGAAAGTGAATGGATAGAAAACTCTATGATACTCTACTTTTTATTATTAGTGTGTAAGATGTGCTCCTTATAAAGAGTTTTCATTAATTTATTCTAATAATCGATTGATTGAAGTAACCTATGACCAACTGTGGACTTCGACTGTTGATGATGATAATTATATCATTGGATTAATGCAAAAAAGGCGTGAAATTATAATTTTAGATAATAAATTACACATTTAAATGAGTTTTAGATATCACAACTTTTTTTACGATCGTAAATCATAAAAACCATAATATTTTTATGAGATGGGCAAATTGTATTTTCATAGGTCATTATTAAACTAACAGTTATTTTATATCTATAATACTGAATTATTGATTAAATCCATAATGTTATTTTTGAATTCAATCAACATAAAAAAGTAAACCAGAGTCACTTCAATGATGTTCTTCTTCTTCTTTATTTTATACGCTCCATTACTAATATCATGGAGCTAATGTAATGTCATGTAAAATGGTAGTGACGTCATATTGTTGTGACCATAACTTAGTTTTGCATCGCGCGGACACCGAGGCAGTCGGTTTCTCGATTTTACGAGAAAAAATTATGAAACAAACAGATATTTACACTTGCTTCTACCTAATGAATTGCAATCATTTTTGTTTTTTTTTACGATATTAATATTTTACCTTATTTTTGCTTCCAAAAATTATTATGACCCTCGTAGTTATTTATGATTTTCTTTAAATTAATTTAATTTTCTTGGTAATTTCGACATAAGCCTGTATTCTTCTCTAAATAACCGTCTCGTCTCCGGCCAGATAGTTTACAATAAAACACCCTCTATATAAATAAGTACGTCAAATAGTAAATCGATTCGGCACAACTACAATCTGGAATTAGCATCGTCGCTTCCCGGACGGGCATCCACTGGCACCTACTAGCTCTTCGGATGCGCTTGCGCAACACCGGGCGACTGCGTCCCTATGTTTATGAGCAGTTTAGAGCCTTTTGCAAAATTAACAACTCATTAATTTTATATTATTCATTCACATTTTATTAGTCAAATAAACAACTTTTATTGCTTAATAGACAAATGAGCAACTTTTAAATTTTGCTTTATTCATTCAATTTTAAATGAATAAAACAAAAGTTACAGTTAATGAACATAGATTGTCAGTAATATCTACTTACCAAATTTTTACAATCGGAGTTTTATCGAAGTATTCTAAAACTAAAGTAAAGTAGGGGACAGTTATTCGTGAGTTTTACTGATCAAATAAAAACATCACTAATTGCAAAATATTGATTACCTACCAATAGCATTTACTTTCGTGGTTCGGCCGTAGTTAGGCAAAATCAGCCGTACTTTTGCAGACTTGTACATAAAATTGACTGTTGACAAATAAATTGTTCACAAAATTGGCCAACCACTTCAGACATTGATATCCGCTAGGTAATTCGTTGTTGATGACCCCTCATTACGTCGGTGAGGTCGTCTATGTGTCACAAGGCGAAGGCGACCTTGTACGTAATACTACAGGCACATCAAATGGATGGAACGATTTACATTTTGCGGTCTGCTATTATTAGCCATCAACATCATAACAGCCTGAAGAAGGACGTTGCTGGACGCCTCTTCCTAAGATCTTCCTTGTCTCATAAATAATATGTATTATGAACATGTTTTCAGTCATAAACACTCACTGCTTAACCTCTTTCCTAAATCATCTGTCTCAGTGAAAATTTCATCGAAATTGAATCAGACATTCGAAAAGTAACCAATCGTTTCATGAAAACATGCTAGGCTTAAATCTGGCAGGTTTTCTGAACTGTTTTCATGCTAAATCATAGGTATTCTGTGACTAAATAGTGACATTAGCGCGTTTCAGCGCGTTTATTGCTGTCAAAAGCTTCTTCTTCTTCTCTTCAGTAATGGCCTGTGTCCGTCATTTCGACAGACAATTTGCCAATGTCAAGTGTTAAAATTGTAATATATAAGTCAAGTCAAGTCAATTGTCAAGTCGGCTGTCGTTTGTTTTGAAAAGAAAATGGTGGATTTTCTCTTCAAAACCTAACACGAATTTTCACATTCAGAAAAACCACTTTACACACATTTATTCCAATGGCTCACAGTTTATGTTACGACCTAAGTATTATTGGTTAAAATTCCACCAAAATTAAACAACAATACTCACAATAACACAAGAAAAACTATTAAAATAAAAGTGCTACGTGTCGTTTCAAAAAATGTCAAAACTCGTCGTTCTGTCAAAAGCTTCTTCTTCTCTTCAATAATGGCCTGTGTCCGTCATTTCGACGGACAATTTTGCCAATGTCAAGTGTTAAAATTGCAATAATATAAGTCAAGTCAAGTAATTTGTCAAGTCGGCTGTCGTTTGTTTTGAAAAGAAAATGGTGGATTCTTGTTTTCGTATATTTGTAGCCACGTCACTTGACATTATGCTGGGCAGCGAAAGGAGTTCAGAGGGCAGGAGTGTAGTCACGCTGAATTAGAGACATGTAAAAGGTGCTAAAAACCCGTTTGTGGGTCTCTGGATTAGGTAACCCAAGTTACAGATCAAAAACTAAGCAAACTTATTTTATTTTACTTCGTAAAGCAGACTCGGTTTTTCATGCTTGTGCTTGTGCAGACCAAACTAGGTATGTCACTTAGAAAAATTGCGTCAATTATATGAGGTAAGCTAAACTAAGTTAGCTTAGTTTTCGATCCACAACCCGCTTGTTCCAAACTCTATTCAAACGATTCGAAGCATTTGACGAGCATGTAACGCCATCTATTGAATTGGCTATACCCCGACCCACATGCAGGCCGACAAAGTGCTATCTTCGGATCGCGCACTTGACACTTGAATGCGCGGCGCCGGCCATCCATACTGATCCGTGGATTGATCTATGGATTATTGCGCTGCGTGATCTAGATCGCAAGTAAGGGTAGATACATATCGGAGTTATGTTTACTTATAATTTACATTTTAAGTTGTTTTATTCGGTTAGTAGCCTAAGGATTGGTCTTGCTTGATATTGATTATTGGCATGAAGAGTTTAACTTATTTCGACTTGAATTTTTGAATTTTGACTTGAACAATAGTAGTTAGAGTTTATTGTATTTACATACAATTAACTTTTTTTCTAATATAAAAAAAATATGTAGGTTTAAGTACCATTAATGATAATGATGATTTCTTTTTTATTTGCTTACGTAAATAATTTAAAAGTCTTGTAAGTAGTATAAAATTGAAAATTAAATATAAAAGCTGATAGATCTTAAATTTTCATACGTAAAGATGTATTGAAAACACGTCAGCGATAATACCTAGGTATCTTATCTAGTATCTAGACTATATCTAGCCTTACCAATGATTGCACTAATAATATACAAATGGCTACTGAATACCGAATGACAGTAGAATAAGCAGTTTTCGATAGAAGAAAATTTATGAGGCTATTTTCGATGTGAAGATTATTTTGATCTATACATTTGATCCCAATAACCTACATTACTTTACACTATGATTTACGTATCTATTGTTCTTCAATGTGTCATTTATCAAATTTTCTATCTATTGAAACCTCCTTTCGTCGCTCCATTTTTAAATTAAAAACAAATACAAACAAGAATTCGGAATTCAAAAAGTAAAGTCGTCTAGTGCCAGTGACGTTTCTCGTTTTACTTTTTTCTTTGCGTCAAACAGCGTCAAATTCAAGAGTCGTTTCTTTGGACAGATTTCAATAAATATTTTAGTTCGTATTTCGTTTAATTAAATTATTGGCCGACATCACACTGGGTTGGCAGTTACGTAACGCAAGGCGGGGCGACCGCGACCAATCATTGTGAGCGCGCCACGCATGCGCTCTAATACCTATCGGATGACAAACTGCTCTCATTATCAATCGTACGCTCGTGTGAGACGGAGGCTAATTTTGGTGACGAGGGTTTAGACCGAAGATTTGCATGATTACGGGACTTGGTAATCGCACAAAAGGATATTTACTCTTACTACCTACCTAAACAGATGTTTTACTTCAACATTGTCTACCTACCTAATATAGGTAGTGTAAAAAAATTGCAAAATGTTTAGAAATTTCAATTGCCTAGCTACAAAATAAAAAAATCATTTACAAAAAGCAAAAATCATAAAATTCTTTGCAACTCCTTATCACCCCTAGCGAATAAAATAAGTACCTAATAGTAAAACAATTTACGCTAAAAAGTCCTAAACAATAGACGGTGCAACATCAAAGTCCCGACAACGAACAAAAGAGATCGTAAAAAAGAAATTTTGCACAAGTTGAGACGCGGGCACTACTCAGTATGCCTTTTGTATAACAGTACAGATATTACAACTTACTTTTACACGACTACCATCCATAGTTCACTGTACATCACTGTCTTCATTACCCCAGGTGACGCTTACCGAGTAATGTATCGCAAAATCCAACCAGTGCTCGCGAATTACCTTTATTCTAGAAACAAAAGAGGATCAAAATGCTTCTTCTTCTTCTCTTCGGCCTCTATCTGTCATTTCGACACACAATTTTGCCAATGTCAATCGATATAATTGTAATAATATAAGTCAAGTCAAGTCTGATCGTTTTCTCAACACCGCGGTGATGTCACAAAACGTACACGAGTCTAGATCTAGACCTCAAAATCATAATGTATCGATTATTTCTATTACTTTGGGTATGTTGTATGCCCCGACATCTCATCAAGTCATCGATTAGTTACTAAAGAAAATGCCTACACTAATATAGATAGGGGACTACTGGATGCAACTAATTAGTATAGTATGTTTAAAAAGTTGTATTATGACTCTGACATAACACGACTGACAGGATAGTATTTGTAACAATAAAACAATGTCCTACTCGATTACACTCGATTCAATTGTATTTGAATAGAATCGATTTGGGGCACGGTAGCCGATTGCCGCGTCACCACGACGACTTCATTACTTATACTGTTTAACATTCATGAGGTCCTAGTACTGCGAGACTATTTTTTTTTTTTAAATAAAAAAATAATGAAGATAAAATACTTGTGAATTCTTTTCATCCATCTCTGGGTATCTTTGTTATTGACAAGTCTTAAGTAGAGACGGAAATATAAGTGGTGGCTAGTTTAATCATGAGATTGTGAAACAGATAGGCACTTAATGTGTTAGATATTACAACATTGAACCAAAAAAGTCATATTTACCAAATTTTAATATAACTTTTTTGTTGTCAGTGTTTTCGAAATTCAAAAAAAAAAACTTTGCATAGCTAAAGATTAAGGGCCATTTTCAAAAAGTTTAGAGCTTTGATAGTACCTAAGTACTCTTAACTAAAGCCTAAGCTTTACCTAAGCTAAAGTACACTAAAGTAACACTAATTCAACCAAGTCTTACGAAGGTATATGTTGAACACGAACAGACAATAATAATTGTCATGGGAAGTGGGTGAGGTGACTCAGCAAGACATGGTTAAGGCGCAGTCTCCACATTGCGACTTAGTCGCGCATCATTGAAAGAACTGTCGCATACTAAGAAAGTATAAAACAGCTTCCTATCAAGCTGCCATTTTGGTGTTAAAAAAATATATGAGTGCTGGATAAAAACGTCAAAATAACGATCGATAGATAAAACTGTCAAAATATATGAGAATGGTCACGTGACTTTTTGTTTAAAAGACCCGAGAGAAAAATACGAACTAGTCAAGCAAACATTTTGATTGGGCTTCTAATCTATAGCAATCATAGAATGATAACTTACCTAGGTCTCCGAGAGGAGAAGAAAAGAAAAAAAAAATACATCTGAGAGTGCCCAGTGCCCTACACATAACTAATAGGTATATCATTATAAATAAATATTCATGGACGTTTTACTCAATTATTTTACTCCTAGTTCCAAAGCTAAGTAAATCTGATACTATGAGAACTAGATTCTTGATAGAATATATTTTGTAAATACCTAGCTACATACTTAATTATCAATGTCGTATGTCAAATCTATCTATCTATTTGTCAATGTGTGTATGTCAAATAAACTATTTATCTATATCTTAATAAATATCTATAGATACAGAACAAACGTCTATGTTTGCCATTTCACAAAATGTGCATAAGATCGAACCCAAAACCCACATAACATTACAACTTTGTTACTTTACCTATAAACGAGTTTCGGAAGTAGGTAACTTGAGAAGCAAACACTACCAACCTTTCAATATGGACCACCTGCCGGTGTTTTAATTACATATCTAATCACAAATAGGTAAATTATTATCACTCTTAACTGGCCGGTAAACTGTTAATTATACGCATTAATGTTATTTCTGTAAACACTATAGCTTTAATTACTTTAGTCAAGCCTAAACTTTATTAGCAGTGAAACTATGATAATATAACGATATTTTTCACTAAAATTTAATTTAACAGCTTTTAAAGTTGTCTTATTTATTTATCATTAGAATTCTATGCGAGTATAAAATTACGTAGGTTTTTTAATCGTTATATTTTATTGAACTGTGTGCTAAGCAGGTGTGAATTTTTACTGTTTTTTAGGCAAGTTCTAAATGGACAAAACGTTAAAAAATCTGGAAAAATGTAGAAATATCAACTTATTATCCCCATACACTGAATTTACACTTTAGTTTTATAATGAATACAATTTTTTTTTTGCCTACTAAACTAAAAAAAAGTTAAAGCTAAAATTAGCAAAACAAGTGATATTTTTTGGTAGATTATGGACTCACTTGTGTGCGACTTCACCTTAACCCCGAAGTATATATTACAACAAACAATAGACGTATTAAAGACAAAGTCAGGTGATACCGCGTTATATCATAATAGCATTGTGTTCTATCATCGGTTCATCGATTTGATTACAGTCTAAAAAAAGTTATAGCACCATCACTCTGTATTTTGTATCCCATAACTTCACAAGCGTGTGCTGTGCAAGACTATCCACGTATTTAGCGATAGTTCATTTAAATGTGGAGCAACGCAACTAAATTGCAAAGACACATAATCACTATTTATTATAAATCAAATTGT
Source organism: Eulithis prunata (assembly GCA_918843925.1). Taxonomy (NCBI): domain Eukaryota; kingdom Metazoa; phylum Arthropoda; class Insecta; order Lepidoptera; family Geometridae; genus Eulithis; species Eulithis prunata. The sequence goes on along the minus strand of OU974019.1, from coordinate 528,728 downwards.
ATTTATGTTTTTTTGCCATATTAACGTTCTTTGTAAATGTAATATCGGAATGTTATTTTGACAATATTTTATCAAAACTCTCTGAAGTTCTCCCTAGATAGCTGTCGTGATTTTTTACAGTTTATTTAGTAAATAGGTCGTCGAAACGTCGAAATCCTTTTTGTAATAAACTTACAATCAAAATCCTTTTTTCTAAGTTTTTGGTCTCTACCAGTTCAAAGTACCCAAGCTTTTTTCTCATCATGAAATACTGTACCTATACAATATTTACATGGATGTAAAATGTAAATACCTACATGTGTTACAGATTGTAAGAGGGGTGACCTAGCTGACCACGCCCCAAAGGTCACGGATAATAGTCATGCATGGTAACAATTAATATGAAGTCCCCTCGTAATAAAAAAAGTTTTGTACATAATACTTTATTAGTTAGGGCCATGAATAGGTGAGATATCCATGTTCAGTTACCACGATATCACCACAAAAGTAATGTTACCACACTAATACTACATACTACTACTAGTTCTAATATGACACGGTTCGTAAAAAAGCTTTCAATACACATACTTCTTCTTCTTTGTCGTATCACTCTTGTCAGAGTGGTCGTGGTCGTCATATTGGAGCAGTGGCCCGTCTTACAATCTTCCGCCATTCTTCCCGAACCGCTATTTTAAGTAGACTTAGTATACACATACTAGCCTACTTAAAATAACTTAAAGTTAGATATTTTTTTTTTCATAAAATATAATATTCTTGATGGTAAACTACCTTTCCACTTATATTTTTCAACAGGTCTGTGACAACTAATCAAAATACTTTAATAAAAAAAAACTATTCATAGACACAACGCCCCGTACAAACTAAGCAGAGCTTGTACTATAGGAACTAAGTTTCTGATAGAATACTTATATAGGTTTTTTTTCGTAAATACATAGCAACACCTAGGCACAGAACGAACATCCATGTTTCTCATTACACAAGTAATAAAAGTTTTTTTAAAGCGTTTGATCGTAATTAAAGAAAGAAAGAAAAATATTTATTATGTTATTTTTAAAATTTACAATTTTACCTAACCAGCATTGCTATTCATCGCGGCAATGCAGCCAGTGTCTTGGGCACGCTTCCGATTGCTACTGATTTGGACCAGTTGAGCTATCTATAAATCGCTTGCAACGGTTTGTAGATAGCTCAGCTGTTTCATGTGTATTTTGTAAATATTGTAAATACTGTATTAGTTGTAATTCTTTGTGAATAAATCATTTATAATAATAAACCAGCTATTTACTATTACCTGTACCTAATAACAGCATCGTCTCAGGCATTTCTGGGTTAGGGGTCAATTCACAATACAACACATAAAAACCTCTAATCCACTATTATTTAAACCCACATCTAATAAGATCGTTTGTTGGTCAATCTGTTCGCTTGAAAGGGTGTTCATGAATTGATAATCGAATTGTAATCGATTGAAAAATATGGTCTCAATCAAAAACGTTAAAAAAAGTTATTAACGGGTATCAGTTTGAGCTTTCTTAACAATGCAAAAAATATCTATTTTTATATCCAGTTATTCGCATTGTTATAATCGTGAGTAAGTAAATTAACGTTTTTTTTAATGATCAAAATTTTGTTAGGTATTTATTTCACAAACCTTTTTGTATCATTTTATTTCAGTTGATCGGTTTCATTCGATAAGAATAAGGGTTGCATCGTCACCCGAGCAGATGTTCTTCATCTGATATCAGAAATTAATTCTCGAATTGCGTTTCTGAATCCAAAATTGCCATCTGCATATCGATTCTCCATTCCATCGAGTCATCTCGCAAATCGCATTCTTTAGAACTCATTCAAATAATTTGTACAACTCCCAACGCCGAATCATTCCATTCATTCAAATTTTGAATTCGAATCAAGAACGCTACGTCATCTATCCTGTGTTACACATTTCGAATGTGCTATTGTATTTTGAATACTATAACAAACGAATAAAGCCTATTTTAAGAGTGAGACATTCAAACTATTTTTTTAGTAGGTACGTGAGATTTCAAAATCCTTGATGAGGGTTAACTACGCAACTGGTGAAATATTTTGTCACAACAATTTGTCACGCTCTGTCAAAAGTTGCGTATCAGGATGACGCGTCACGCGACATCCCGCGGAGCAAACGAATGAATTATATCGATTATGCACAATAAATCATTCGCTTATCGATAATCGATCGGTTAACGGAATCGTAGATCAAAGGTGCGAGCCCATAGCAGTGTATGACAAAAACATGAAAAAATATTTTTTTTAAAAAGGACACAAGCCCACTTTTTTGTCACATGTTTTTTTCTAGTTTGCCCCTATTTGTGTTACAAATTATTGATAATCTTTTTACTGTTGCCTCAAAATTCCAATATGCCATCAAAATTGATGTATAAATAACGACTTGAAACTTTTACAAACATAGGTAGAGTTTTTTGCAATCGCAGTTAAATTTTACTAAAAAAAACTGCTTTATTTACATTTTATTTAATGAAAATTTATCCAAATATCGCGTGCCCGTAAATTAGTTAACCCTAAAAGCCGTCAACACCTCGCGAGATAATCGTAGCGCAACCACAAATTATAAAGATTGTCAGAGCAAGAACGGTCTAAGTGACGTAATACTTTTCTAACCCTAATTTACGGCGTATAATTTCTATTTATAAGAAACAAAATAAATGAAATACTAAAAGTATTATTTATTATCATCATCATCAACCTATATCAGTCCACGGCTGGACGTAGGTCTCTCCCAAGACGCGCCACTGAGCCCGGTCTTCGGCTCTTCTCATCCAGTGTTTGCCAGCTACATGTCATTTATTATTATATACTTATAAAAAACACTTTCATAAAATAATATGCATTAGATCTTTTATGCACTATCAAGTGTAAATGAGTAACTCGGTAGCTTTTAACGTAATATAACTTTCTGTCGGATAGACATAGACAATAGACATGCTTATTATATTACAAATGTGAAAACAAGTTTGAACACGGCTAGAACATACAAATTAGAGTAATCGACTAGCAATTGGACAGGCAAACAGACATGAACACTGTGTAAACAAGCATTTTAGATAAACTGGATTATAATATTCTGTTATTTAAGAAAATGACATGTATAATTAGTTGTTCGTACAAAATAACAACCATTAAGGTTTCAGAATTTTAATATCTCTTCATATTTTTTTACACGACATCACATTTTTTCTATCTTTTATCGAACAAATTCAAATCACAAAAAGTCATGTTATTATAAAGGTCGAATACTTATCACGAAATAGTTTTTATTAAACGCACTCCTTACACATGTGTTTATGATAATAAGAAATTACACTAGTGTGTGCGTTGATGCTTTTTTGTTTTAAGATGGCTGTTGTTATGTTCATAACAGTGGACATGACATGTTCTTCCAGAACCACTTAGACCTATTTTAAATTTGTAACAGCCAGTCCTGAACTAAATATACATAAAAAGATGATAAATCATAAGTAGATGAATTATCTTGTTAACGTAAAAATGAGCATGAATGTGTATCCAATGTGATCCAGTTGGCACTTATTGGTCACTTAGACCATAAAGAACTGGACGCATTTAGTAACAGTGCCTTGATCACGAATAAATGTGATGATCGTAAACGTAACTTATCGTAAAAGTTTCGTAAGTTATCGTATCGTTGTTTGAGTTAGTGTTAATTTTCTGTAGACAGCATAAAATCTATAGTTCATAATTGTGCCTTTCTTCATTGGTTCATGAAGTGATTTTTTTATGTAACTAATAGACAGACATACTGCCCACCAAATATTAAGCGGTCGCCGTCGCCTAGAAACACCGACAAAACTAGGAGCACTGTCGGTGCGTTGCCTACTTTTACTCTAAGGATATTTTTTTAGTTGATCATTTTGTATTTAGTCAATTATAAGTTTAGATAATTATATTGATTTACCTTACTCTGAGCAGGCTACTTATTTCACGCGATGTTTGAAGTGGTTCATTCCATTGCAGTTTTCCCCTGCGTCAGTCCCCTGCGTGGAGGATTTTTGGAACTTTTGTCTAATAAACCACTTAGCGACCCCAGCGACTGCCGGCAGGGGAAAACTGGAATAAAATTCCTGAAATTTCCTTAGAGGTTCATTTACACCGTGTTCTTTTAAAAGTCAAATTAAAGAAAAACGCTGCTTTATTTTTTTTTCACAAAAGTATACTTAGTATAAAAGTATTTCTCCATTAGTTTAATACTCTCAGACCAAGTGATACAGTCGGTTAAGTCTAACCTCGGGAGCATAACAAATTATAAGCGATCAAAACGAAATCAAGTGCAAAGGTAATGCACCGACAGAAAAAACAGTGTAACTAAAATATAACTGTTTTTATCTTTTTTACGTTTTTACAACGTCCTATCTTCTGCGGTCATCTTCAATAGGTGCTAACTGTTTTTGCTGGCATGCTAATTTTTAAAAGCATTGGTTTTGGAGCGTAAATCCTCTTTGCAAATGAATTGAACTTTTTGTGTGGTGCATATCAGATAGCTACACATTTTTGTTGGTTGTTGGCAATGATTTTTATATACCTAATGTAAAACCAAACTATCATTATTAGGTAGCCAGCGGTCTTTTGTTCTCAAACTTAAAGTAAAAAAATGCGTTTATTCAATAGTATTATTCGTCCAGATCACATCATAAGCTTTTGTATGATTATTCTTACAATAATTTATCCATGTATCTTGGCAGAATTACAATGCAATTGGTAATCAAATTTTTTTTTACATTTTTATTATTTTTCCTTATAAGTAACGCATTAGTTAGATAGCAAGCAATTCACAAGAGTATCTTGTATGACTTATCCAATTCGTCTTTCAAGTTTGACCAATGTTCCGATTCACACAGATTTATTCTTAGTGCGCGGGCGCATCCAGTTCTCGGGCCATTACTCATTCGCCTCGCTCACTTACAATACAACGATTTGTGAGAACAGTGACTACTCTAGACGTATCGGCTGAACATTCGCATTGTTTTTACTATTCATAATATTATTTGATTTATTTTATAAGTATACGAAAGTGGATGAGTTTGTTCAGGTTTACTGACGTATTTAGAATATTATGTAGGTGGGTTTACCTTATTAATATTTTAATTAATCTTTGTTAGGCAGAAGAACATTACTAGAGGTTTGAAAGTACCCTAAAATGTATTTCTTTGATCTATCATTTATGGGTAATTTTATAGAACTACATAGTTTTATAAAACGTCGAAAACTGAACCGTGTATTCTCACCATGATTCGATAATTACAAAAATACTACACTTTAATTTTTTTTTTATTTCTTGTCTGACAGATTAACTATATTGATCCTATCTGTAAAATAGGAGTAACAAACATACTTACTGAAACGAAAGTTCAAAACCAAACTGTATTCTGTCAAATTCAAATCAGTAGGTAGATTAGGTACCTATTCATCTCAGTAGATTCAATGCACTCGAACTAATTTCTCATGACATTCAAACGTCAAAACAGAGATCTGGATCCCAGATTAGGCGCATCGTAATTTATTTGCTATTTGATAACTCATCAGAACTAAGTCACGGATTTATCAATCACGAATGATATAAGGCCAATCATATTAGTTATTTACATTGCATCCATGTCGGTACGCATTATGAGCCTGGATTGTTAGACTATAATAGAATAATCGCCATGAACAAGATTACAATACCGATAAGATATAGTGTTACTATGTGTTACTATTATATTTACAAAAAAAGGTATACAGCGTGTATCTACAATGGCGACAAAAAATTTGACACACGGGTAAAGCTACTTATTAGTGTTCATAAAAAAATAATTAAAGTACAGTCAGCTGCACTAGAATGTGTACAATTCGTAATTTTCAATGTAGGGCCGCAGCATTGTTATAGACTTTGACGGTCCCAATACTAAATAAATAAGTAAAATTATCAACTGTGTTCATAATTTTTTAGTTTTTATCCTGTAAATGTCTATTGCAATACGGTGACATTAGTTTGAAAGTTACGAATCGTATATATAATAGATTATAGAATAGAAATAATAGATTTTGGAGTTTTACTATAAAAGTTGTATGTATGTATCCCACTTGAAAAATGCTGCAGAGGTAGACCCAGGACTTGCAGATGAGCAGACCTTTAACCCGCGTCCCGCCATCACTCATCACGATCCAACAAATGCACCTGTTAACCCTACACTACTCGCGTAAAATTAGGGTTGGCCTAAAACCCAAATCTGACCGTTTTGCAGACTCTCTTAGGTGACGGTTCTTAGTTATGCTACTGAGTATTAATCACTAGGTTAATTTTTGTAATTGAAATCGATATTTTATTAAGTAGTTGATTTGAATTACAATTGATTAAAAACTTAATCACAATTTTAAACTTAATAATTAAATATCTTATAATTATAAATTTTATTACACAGTATTTTTTTGGTTATTAATCCTAACTGTGAATAAATATTCTAGTTTGACTGAGAAATCCTACAAGATAAGTGTCTAGTTGGATTCTCACTCATGTATAAATAAGATTTGTTCGTGTTGAACAAATCCTATATGATATATGTTTCTTCTAAACATTATATCTGTTCAGATTTTTGTGTCAGCCCTGGGGTCCATAGAGTATTCCCACGAGCACCATAGAGCCATCTACGATAATGGGTGTTGGCGGCAAATGACAGACCGTTCCGTTCACACGCCATCGCGCGGATCTAGAGTAAAATATAGTCTGTGCCTCAATTATCGGTGATATTGTTGTTGGCACATCACTACACCTTTATCGATACCGCTATTGAGAATAACGTGAAATGTGATAGGAATCTTCAGCGCGCGGTCACATTCCTGTTGATCATCTTGAGAAAGTGCTTATGACAAAAAAATTTTGAAAATTAATTTTGGTATCATACAATTTAATTTGAAATGATAATTATAGTGACCGCAATAATTAATTATTTTGTTGATCGCGCGTCGAGATAGCACAGATAAATGACAACGGTTTTATCTCAATTTTCACGAAATGATACCTGGATCATTTGTCATGAGCGTTTCGGTTTTCCGCTTCGCATAATTTAATTAATACAATTAAAATTGCACTCAAAAGTTAAGGCGTCAAGGTTGAGAAACATTTCAGCAGCGTTTTCGAGGATGTGTCAAAAAATAAGGCTGTAATAAAAATTAATTAAGTTATTTTACAGGGGATGCATCCGTTGAATCGAGTTACACGCACCGATACGTTACGATTCGGCGCATGCGCATGTCATGTGCGACCACGCGGTTAGTTATTCCAATTCCAAATCCGCAAGGTCGATGCCTCTATCAGTCGTTTTAAAATCATAATTGACTCGTGTTAAATAAATTAGATGTAACTAAAATAAAACGAGATTATCTTATTGTGTGAAATCTAATTATCTTAAACCCACTCCCATGACAAGTTACAAATTTTTCGTTACAAATTATTAAAAAGGTTTTGGCATTGATCTTGAGGTCTCCGCAAAAAGTCGTGCACCGATCGGAGGACCCAAAAAAAGGTTGCATTTATTTTTATGTTATCATTGCATTTATCGAATAAGCGATTCAACCCGTTTCAAAAATTAACATCGGCATACGTTAATTAGTCTAATTTACAAGCAAAAATTGCTGTTTGAGATGTTAAATGAATAATTTGGCGTTTACTGATGGCTTGAGGTTACGGGATAATGTGCTCTGTAAGCTGATATCGGATCGTAACGTGAACACTTCAAAGAGGATCCCTAACACGAATTCAAATGATTCTTGAAACGTCATGACATAAGCATGACCTAGTATACTATTATATGATCTGTGGCATGACTAAGAATCAAGATGGGGCTTGAACCCTTTTAACAAAACACAATAAACTGTAAAATAAGAAGTGTTTTAACTATTCGCTTTCGCTAACTTTAGTAGTAGTAGAGCTCTTTGTGAGAGCTCGTCCGGGGAAGTACTACCACCGGACCTATTTCTGCCGCCAAGCAGCGATGCTCGCATTGCTGTGTTCCGGTTTGAAGGGTAAGGGCGCCGGTGTAATTACAGGCACATGAGACTTCAAGATCTTTACGTCTCAGAGTGATGGACGCAGTGCATTGCCTTACAGGGCACGTCCTCATTGGACTTGCTCTGTGAGGTAATGCATTGTTATAGGCAGAAGTTACCACTTAACACCAGGTGAGCTATCAGTTTGTTCCATTACTTTTATCATTAAAAAAATTTTTTAAAAATCGCATCTTATGGTAGTTGGTTGACTGGCAGTAGGTTCGGGTTTGATGTTTTTGCAGAGGACGAAATAGTATCTTAGGAAGCTCACCGCGTAGGTAAAGACTCAACTGGTGAACTTTATTGTCGTTAGTATAAGAAACAAAATACAATGATCCACGCGTGTTTGTGTAATCGTTTAAGACGCCCAATCGTAGGTAATAAAAGATGAATAAAATGAATGATTTTATAAAAGTAACTGTTTGGACTTATACAATATTTACAAAATACACAATATGAAACAGTTGAGCTATCTACAAACCGTTGCAAACGATTTATAGATAGCTTAACTGGTCCAAATCAGTACCAATCGGAAGCATTGACGCGTTGAATAGCAATGCTGATACGCTGGCCTAGATAATCACCAGCCCTCGGGTCACGCGTCGCTTCAACTAGACGCCCTGAAAGAATTTTGTAAACCTGGAGGTCCTCGGTACCCCGTGGACCTAGAGCCTCGACCCCAAGACTGTTTGGTATCAATGAAGTTGATCGTTTCACAGAAAACCTCAAGAAAACTGTTTATCGAGTGCATTGGTTGAGTGAGTGCACAAGCTGCCCGAAGATCTATCTAAGTACAATACAAACAGTCGTAACATAAAGCAGACGATCTTTAGTCTTAAACCTAAGAATAAGGTACAGTCAGTGATAAAAATGAATGATAAGTTGGAGAATTTAGAAATAAATTGATATTATGTTTGAATTTATTACCTTGGGTGGTATAATATTTGAAAGACGAAAAAGAGTAGGTAGATATAAGTCAAGTAGTACGTAGTTCTCATGCATAAAAATAATGGTTAGACTTACCTACCTAGTAACCTACGTTGTATTTATTTTTACAATCTCAAGTGCATTCTAGGGTTAAACAGTCAGTAAAATTACAAGCATCCTATAATTCCATCCCATCCCATCCCAATAATATGAAAAATGTTAAAGTTTAGATTTCTGGTTGGATGGTTACATATTTTGAAACAATTACGTTACAGCTGGTCCAATTTGAATGAAACTTGAAATGTATATAGTTCGTAACCTGGATTAACAAATAGGCTACTTTTTCCCGCAAAATCAACAGGATCAAACGTGATGCACACGAAGTCGCTGGCAAATGCTAGTCACTAATAAAAGTTACGTAATTAAATATATTCTTGGTTTTCATAAGCTGTAAGGTTGACTGTACGTAAATGTACAATCCAGTAGATTTAGATCTACCTACTCGTAAAGAGGAACTGCGGCAGTCAAGTGCCTTTTGTATTTTCAGTTTTCGTGAAATCCAACATTGCCGTTATTATTTAGCTGCACTGAGCTATATAGTGGTGGGACCACGTTCCGAAGGTTGTTGGTTCGAATCTGGTTATGCATCAATGGGTAGTGTACCAAACACTATCTATAAATTAAATTAAAATGAATCATTCATTTCATTCATCTTTATGTTACCTACGATTGGGCGTCTTAAACGATTACACAAAGACGCGTGAATCATTGTATTTTGTTTCTTATCTATGCATTAAGAATAAAAAATAAGTGTTTCTCGTTTTACCCCACAAAATGATCTACTGAATCATAAAATGAGTGTTTTCTCGTTTTACCCCACACACTCCTGCCCAAAATGTGAGTGTCGATTTACCCCAAATTTTTTAATGATTCTTTTTGAATGCATAAAAAAACGACACTATTACTTTTTAGTTATAAAAATATTTACCCATAAATTGTTTAAACGAAACCTGGTTTTGAAATAAGTTGCCAGAACTTGGGATTTAATAAATTTTCAGTTTTTTTGAACGTTTTATAAATTTTTGGTTCAACAAAACGTGACTTTAACGTTTAGTACTTGGATTCTGCAAATCCCTCGCATCGAGTAAATCACGCAGCGGGTCCCCGCTATCGCGTCATCAGCGCGCGCGCTCTAAATTAGATCGAACGATGCGCGCGCGCCGACCGCGCCGCAGAATGTACCACGATGTCACCAACGATACCGTGCCTTTATTGTATCGGTGTACGCTTCGACCCTATACTTATGCTGGCTTTTCCTTTGACCCTATACGTATCTAGCCTTTTTGAGATGTCATTGTATCCTAGGATTTTTCATCTGCAGTCTAATCAGGTGGGTTACTCTGGATCCATAGATTTTGACAGCAGTCAAAATCCGGTTCCAATTTGGAACGGCGGCGGTTAAGAGTAACTCCCTTAATCGAGTTCCACAAGCGTACCAAACTCTGTTATTAAATAATGAACTCTATATACGCTGTTCTTAGGTTAAGTATGTAGGACTGTATGTACACTAAAGTATTATGCACATTGTGCTATAATTCCAAAAATGACAGATTCCAAGTACATATTTACGGAAACTATTTTGAGATCAAAACCTATAAATAAACCACACGTGGTATTAATAAACGGCATTTGTTTTCCGCTACGGGACCAAATCTCATGACATGACCAACTCAAGGAGCTGTGTAGTGTAGTGTAGTGTAGTGTAGTGTAGTGTGTAGGGTAGGTACCTGTCATACAGTGTACATTTATAATCGAGTGTTTTTTATGGGATAATAAAATGAAGGCTCTTACAAAGTGACTTCATACAAATGAACGTTCCTCAAGCTCATGGTAATTACGCATTCTGTTACAATTACCGATAAATACAACTAATAAATACCCCATTACAGTGAAGACACTTGACAATAATGTCATAATTCTATTTGCGTCGTTTTAGAAAACTAGTTTGTCTCAATGCGACACGTGTTGTAATTAATAAAATAGTTTAAATGTCATAAAAATTGCTACTTTATTAATAGAAATAATTACTCCTACATTCCAGAGTTTATTGCAGAACATCAAATTTTTATTTAAAACTCTTTTTAAGTTGAAATAAAGTATTTTTCAAAATGGGATCGTAAGCTGATCCTAACTTAGATCTACCCTCAAAAATATAACAGCAAGTAAATTAAACTGTGTGTTATAATTTTTCGCATAACGACACAATATATCAGATCATATCTCAACACTTTATGTAATGCCTGCATGATGCACTTTGAGATGTTCTGATTATATAGTATGTTTTTTTTTATGATAAAAGTAATGGAACAAGCTGATAGCTCACCTGATGTTAAGTAGTAACTTCTACCTATAACAATGCATTACCTCACAGAGCAAGTCCAATGAGGACGTGCCCTGTAAGGCAATGCACTGCGTCCATCACTCTGAGACGTAAAGATCTTGAAGTCTCATGTGCCTGTAATTACACCGTAATTCATTGTAATTAAGTTTACTTTAAAATACAATTTTTTTACACAAATTCAACTTGTTAGTCGATTGTACCAATAATAGGTACTTCATTTACATAGTAAGTTCAGTAGAAATGTAACTCTAAATCTCATTTTTAAATAACTCACTGACATGGATCAATTCTTATGATGTAAACAAAAATAGTTTAGGCCGAAAAAAATTTAACCTTAGCCATATAATCCATGCTCTAAAAAAAACAAAAAAAGAAGGTTCTCAAAACTAGAACTCGCGACGTCTCATATCCATGCTCCAAAAAAAACAAAAAATAATAAAGTTTTTAAAATTAGAACGCGCGACGTCCGCCCGTGCTGCGCCACACAATACTAGTACCACTAGTACCCACTGGCGAGTATTTCAAAACGATTAAGCGATATTTAATCGTTACAAAAGAAAACCAATAACATGCACCATGCTCCTCTAAATTAACAAGTAAATGACTGATTGGAGAATGGTCTATCTCGGTCACGGCGTATTAACACTGAATTGGGTTTCTGAGGCGATTTTTCAGTTGGATATTATTTCATGTTGAACGATAAGAGCAACAATATTGCTTTGTTTTTAATCACATTCCCTTGAAGTGTTTTAATGTATTCAGCGGTTTGAAGTATTCGTTTCACGTTGTGTTCTACTGTTTTTTCACAGGTAAAAAAAATATTAAGTTCATTATGACGCAATCAGTGCTAACTATGCCACCCGACTCATTGCTAAGCATCAAGAAAATAGATTAAAAGGGTTTTTGTTTTTTTTTTTCAGATGAACCAAAAGTGCAAAGTATGCGGTGAGCCAGCAGCAGGCTTCCACTTCGGGGCGTTCACATGTGAAGGGTGCAAGGTGAGGATCTCATAAAGTACATAATAAAAACTAAAAAATATTTTTGCCAAATTTATATGTCAAAAAGATTAGGAAATTACTTTTTTACGCCCCGACTGAAAAACGCAGTCTTATATCAAAATATTTTAAACTAATAATTTTAATGAGAGCCATTAGAGATCAACCTACTTACAAAAAAAATCGATACTATGCAAGTCGATAAATAATTGTTAAAATACCAAATTGTGAAATAAAGTAGAAAATCGGAAATGTAGATTTCAACAATAAAATCAAGGATTGGTAATGTTTCGCACTGGTGCAATAAAACGCCGTTTTTTGCTGACGTTATTTATTACTACGGAATAATATACAAGCGTTTAAAGAAGCTCAAGTAACGAAAATAGAAAAAAAACATGAATAAAAAAATTACTAGTCAAATTCCGAGGTTTTGAAAGGTTAACTTTAATATTAAAAAAATTAGATTTAAAATAAAAATTAAGTGATTTAAAAAAAAAGTAACTTACAAACAAATACAAATAAAAACATTTAATAACGTGTTTAAGGTGTGCCAGCGTTTTACGTCAAGAACGCGTAATAAAATTGTATAAACACCTTTAAAATTTTAAATCGATACATAAATATTCGATAATTACTTTAATTCCGATTCTTATTCGTATCATCCTTCACATTACTTGTTTACCACATCCATTTGCTACCGGAATTTATACTTTACCTAGTTTTAGATAAGGTGTGGGCGATGTGTGTGCGTATGTTTGTGAACTGTGTAGATATCGAATGTATTTCCGGGCGATTCACATCAATAACTCGATCGGCACGCGCTGTTATTCCGCTATAGTTTCTTTACAAACTGATATTAGTAATTACATCGCGTGCAGCGTAATGCGATAATTACTACTAAGCGATAGTAACACCATTTAGCTGAATAAATGTCTGATAAACTGCTACTTTGATAGAAAAAGTGTATTTTAAAAAACACGAAAAACGAATCATTTTAAAATTCATGAATATTTAGCAGATATTGTTTAGTTAAGATATAATTTTACTTGTTTGTCATTGTGATGGATGTGCAATCCTTGAGAGTCAGACCAGTGTTACATTTGAATGAGTCTAGACTATCAATAGTGCAGATATTTAGGTAATTTGTTTTGAAAGAAAGAAAAATAGTTTATTGCCTTATACATAAATTAGTAAGCTACATAAACAGCTAGGTATAGGTAGGTACATAATGTGCATCATCATCATCATTTCAGCCCGTTTGCACCCACTGCTGAGTATAGGCCTTCTCTTTATTACGCCATTCTTTTCGGTCCCTTGCGAGTCTTGTCCAGTGATTCCCAGCCAGTTCTACTATGTCATTTGACCATCGGGCGGGTGGTCTGCCTCTTGGTCTACGGGCATCCCTTGGCCACCATTCTGTGACCGCCTTCGTAACATAACTTCTTCTCTTCAATAATGGCCTGTGTCCGTCATTTCGACAGACAAATGTACCCAGCTAGAATTAATGACAGTTTTGACAGTATCTACGCAATCTTATTTACTAACACGTGGTAGAAGCTCTACTTACGTGTTTCTCAGATTACTATCTAGAGTCTAGATCAAAAACGAAACAAACTAATTAAAAATCCAAATCGATAAGTTCAAGAGGTTATCTAGTAAAAGACCTGCCAATTTTAAGGCTAAGGTTAACAACACGCGCCGTGATTCTTTCTACAATTTATGATTTAAGTGATGTAGATGTCGATATTATGGGTCAATGTTTTACAAATATTTCAACTCACAAATTACAAGGTAAAAGTAGCACATCCCTATGATCCATTGTGACAGGTAATATAACTAAACCGGCGTTTCCTCGAAATGTCTGCATTACGTAAATACTTGCTACATTAGTATCAGGGCAATTGGAACAGAACGACAATAGATTGTGCAAGGAGGATGCAAAATGTCGCAGGATGTCGACTGACCTGAGGCCTTAGCACCAGTTTGGGCGTCTTGAAGTAGTAAGTCTTCCAAAAGAGTAATGTCAGTTGCATTAGCAATCCCATGTGCCTCCACTAAAGTACCTACAATGTTATAAACAAAGCAGATTTTTCCATATTGTATTCCAAATGGTGAATCTATGACTATGAAAAGATTTTTTTTCTGCATAATGCCATTTAACTTTGTTCAAATTACCACCGTACCTATTCTACCTATTTCTGCCGCCAAGCAGCGATGCTCGCATTGCTGTGTTCCGGTTTGAAGGGTAAGGGCGCCGGTGTAATTACACGCACATGAGACTTCAAGATCTTTACGTCTCAGAGTGATGGACGCAGTGCATTGTCTTACAGGGCACGTCCTCATTGGACTTGCTCTGCGAGGTAATGCATTGTTATAGGCAGAAGTTACCACTTAACATCAGGTGAGCTATTAGCTTGTTCCGTTACTTTTATCATAAAAAAAAATGTAAGTCATACTAAAAAAAAGTATTATAAAAATTAACTGTACAAGCACACAGAACACGTTCATTACGTGCCGTGTATGTACAATTGTACATTGTACAGCATCACTTTGTACATTATTTAACTAGGTTTTTTTGAGTTAGATAAAGTAAAGTGTGCGATAAACTTGCCAACAATGCCGAAAACGAGTGCTATTCTCTGGTCGTTCAAGCGAATGACGGTTTTAGTGGATTATCTATTACACTGGGCAAAACTGATTTATTCTGAGATCGGTGTATTGTGTAAAGGGCTGACAAAAAATTGGCACAATAGATACTAGTCGCAACCTTGTTTAACATGTACGAATAATTAATTTTCTTAATTATTTGTAATTATAACTGAGGGAAACTTGACATTGGCACGAAATAAGAGACCATTGAAACAATTAGTAACTTTTATACTTACAACATGATTTGGAAACAATGTAATTTTTTATATCCTACTTTCACTAGAGAAGGTGTTTTTTGAGTTCTTCGTTGTCACTTTAGTCACTTCTTCTTCTTCTTCTCTTCATTCATGGCCTCTAGGTATGTCCGTCATTTCGACAGACAATTTTGCCAATGTCAAGTGATATAATTGTAATGATATAAGTCAAGTCATTTGTCAAGTCGGCTGTCGTTTGTTTTGAAAAGAAAATGGTGGATTTTCTCTTCAAAACCTAACACGAATTTTCACATTCAGAAAAACCACTTTACACACATTTATTCCAATGGCTCACACTTTATGTTACGACCTAAGTATTATTGGTTAAAATTCCACCAAAATTAAACAACAATACTCACAATAACACAAGAAAAACTATTAAAATAAAAGTGCTATGTGTCGTTTCAAAAATGTCAAAACTCGTGTCTAGTCACTTCTCTTTTCGCTCTAAATTCTGACAACTACCCCATTACGCTTGTGTCAAAAGAAAATATTTTACCTACTACTTATAATAATATGTACCTGTTGTTATTATTTTTATTGTATCTTTATAGACCATTTTTATATGAAACTAACGACCTCTATGTTTTGCAAATAGTTTTTTCATAATTTTTGAATGCGCCACAGAATCGATTCTAAAAGACGTTTTGCTACCTTCCAAACTTTGACCTACATAATCCAAAATTCTCAATTCGAAAATCATAAGTTACGATATTTCGCGGTAATTTTCCGGAGCGTGCCTCGTACCATGGGTTTCTCAACCGATGGCGAGCAGCCACCATGAAGCCCGATGGGATCTCGTGTTGTGCATGGTTAGGGCGTAATGGGGTGAATCGCGTTCGATTTTAGAGTAATTTGTGCATAGAATTTGCTTTGCATAACGTTTTCATTTTCGAAATACCTTGCATGGCATTCAATTGCATCGTCTACGAGGGTTTGGTCATCTAAGATTATTCTATTAATCTAAAATAATCAAACGTCATTAAAGAACACTAGATTAGTTTAATAATACCTACCTATGTGACAATAATCAAAATAAGTAGCCTAGCTAATCCGCATATTAAAGAAACGGTCAAAGTAGCAGATTGAATAATGAACAATTAAAAGGCTATTAAAACTTTTCTTCATAAGTATTAATTATCAACATTCTAGTACCATCTAGCATTTATAAGTATCAAAAACACTTATTTGGTCTCATCATGCGCAAAAACCCTGTAAATCTACGTTCATTGTACCTTCAAAGAAGCCCTTAATCACACACGGAACATCTACAAAAAGGCCAGTATTTCTATCAAAGTCTCCGAAGCTAATTAAATACAAACCTTCAATGGGCAGTAAGTCTATATAGCGCGCAGCAATTAGTCGAGAGTCGGTCTACTGGTACTGTGCGGTCGCGTCGGCTAGGCTTTGTATGCTAATGCGTGCGCGCAGCGCGGTGACAAATAGATCAATTCTGAAAACGGAACGAGTTTACTGTTCTGTATGGGAATGTCGGAACTTGCGATCGGGACCAAGCATAGTACGTAATTGGCGTTTCTTCTTTATTGAGTTTTATACTTTTTTTTTATTAGAGATTGGCGTCGAAATGCTCTATTCTCGTTTCACCCCACCAGGTTTGTATCGCTTTTGGGGTGAAAGGAAAAAATCATAATCTCGTTAAAAGTTGTGTGCATTAGAAATATTTGGTCAATGATAAACATCTTTAAAATAAAATAAGCGGTAACTAATGGTTGACTTTATCACTGAAAGAGATCTCTATAAGACGACCTTTAGCTAATGCTACAATGTTCTAGAAAACAAGCAAAAACGTGTGAACTCGAACCCGATACAATTATTGCGTAAGTGATGGGCAAACTGCAAACAAGGCTATATAGCAATACTGGCTGTTTAGGGTCATTTCACACGGTGTTAGTTACTGGATCTTGACAGCCGGTCTTTATAAAGAAACAGAATTTACGGTAGCATTCGTTCTTTCATTGCTCATTCGTCAGTTTTATTCAAATTATTGAGAGTCATTAGGTAAGCTTTTTTCCAAGCTTTGATGAAAATAAATGTATGCAAGGAACTCATTGTTACTCACATATTGACGACTGTAATCGTCGGGTGTAACCGGTCGGGTTAGGCAAAAAAGGGCCTGAAATTACATTAATTCCCGGCAGCAATTTTCAAGATGGCGGCTAACGCACCGGGGGAATCTGGTCGTCAGTTTGGATTTAGACTACCTGTGATCCCCCTTAAAGGTTGCAGCAAAAAAATTGCTGCCGGGAATTTTAATGTAATTTAAAATTTTAATCCGACTGGGCAATAGCCCTTAGTGACAATATGAATTTTATTATACCTAGCAATAACGTTTACACAATGATAGCTACTGTCTACCAGCTACTTGCATACTAACTCGCACCTCATCTGGCTATTAGTCTGTGGTATAAGTGACGGTAAAACCAGACACCTATTATTACAGCGTTTTCGGCTAAGCAGGTTGCGGTGATCTTCGGTCAGAACATGACACGATAATAGCAGGTCAGTTTGATGAAATAATACTCAGTAGAAGACTAAGCACGTAATTGTAGGCTACCTTTTGAATATTGGTAGCGTGTCGAAACCTAACAGGTCATGTAGATTTTAATTTTCAAAAAGGTCATAGTTGGTTATTATAGACAATCTATCAGTAATTTCATTACTCGTATTGTATTTGAGTTTGTGCATCAATAGGTGGTTTTTTATCACTCTAGATTCTTCTGCGAGTGTAACGACAAGTAGTGATGTGCCCGTCCACAACTCGATAACGATAGCGATCATAGTTCGCACGATCAGCGTCTCGCCGACACGAATTATTTTCAAATTTGGAGCACATTCAAATTGCGGTAAGGCACGCGAGCGGGAAGCGTTCGCCGGAAAAGATATTCAGGCTGAGCTAAGACGTTTTGTTTCGTTTCGCAACCGGCCAGCAATAAATCATTACTAATTTGCTTTTAAAGGTTTTACTGGAATTATCTGTGTGTGTAATCGGGTATTGTGCGGGGACAATCGCGAGGCGCCGCGCGCCATTGTGCGCGCGACATTGGAAACCTTGAAAGAAGCCGCCGGTCTCCGTAATTTGTCAACTCGCTTTAAAAAAAAAAAACCTTTATTTAATGGCCACCTCTAATGCGAGTTAATTAATTGGACTGTTTTATACGACTCTAGGTAATTGCCGGTTGAGCTTAAGTGTGGCAATTTAGAACGCAAACTGTAATGAGCCATTTTCTTCTCCATTTAAACCCTCTACCATAGGTGACTGTTAATTAATTTTAGTTTAACTATGTTTAAAGAAATGTAGAGTTAGAAGAGTTAAATTGAGTTTGTAATTAAATAAATAAGTTGTTAATTGCGACCGCCCGTGTGACTAAATAACAGTTATAGATTACAAAATCAATATAAACAGTGTTTAGTATTGCAATTAATAAACAATCAAAAGAATTAGATCAACACAAAGCGGTCGATTTGTTGCAATGCCAGTATTGTTTCAATGGCGGGCGGCTGGCGGCGCGCGGCATTGCGCGGAATCGATTCGTCTCGTCCGCGCTGCAATCGATTCGCATTTTGTACTCACTAATTTTTGCGTGTACGGTCTCGTTTTATTTGTATCGTATTGACGAAATTCGTCACGCGAATTAGAATTTTAAATCATTAATTTCGAGTCGACAATCGGACAGTTAATTGTCATTGTTTTATAAATAGAGGTCATGTTGAAATTGTCAACGGCCGCGACGAGTTGGCACACCGATCGACTTATTGGAGCATAGCAATCATTTTTATTCTCGTCACGAAATCTGCAGTGGCGTCCGTCGGACATGTTGGACGATTAGTTACTTGCATAATTTATTCGTTTGTTGAGGTTTGCGCATCGTTATAATAAGTTTGGCGCTGTAGTGCGCTCTAAGGTCAGGAATCTTGACACGGATAACGGATTAGCGATGGTGCGAAAGCATTTTATCTCTATCTCACAAACTGTAATTCCTTCCTTCACGGTAATGCACCAAAGCGTTTAATGAACAATGGAGTTTGAGGAGTCTGACGCGTAATGCGGCGTGTCCTCGCAACTTATCGATGATTTACAACCAAAATTCGTTTCTTCAATTCATCACGTCACTGGCTGGGAATTTCAAAGTGTTCTACATTTAAAAGTTCACTGATGTACCAATCTCGCACGATATCGAGTCACATTAAACGAATAATCGATTTGAATGTCAGACCTAATCAAAACATTGGTGCAGGTCACCGCTTCCGAACGCAAACGCAGAATGACGCGCTCGCGTTTTTGACCAATATATTTTACTACATCCAAATCTATTCTATCAACTTTGAATCTTAGTATCATAATAATAAGGATAAAGGGTCTTCAGTCGATGATAAGATCATTTGCTGGGCCTACTACCGTCGGAGAAAGGTCAAAAATTAAAGTTGGTAATGTTATCTGGTGTGTTCTCACGCTGGTTTCGCGTGTGCGTGATCGTAGCCCCGAGTTGATTGGGAAAGTCAATCCGAGAGAATCACTCAATTTGTCACAGTTACAGTTATCGATTAAAAATTGCATTGGTATCGAAACTATTCATGTGGGAAATTATAAATAGCTTCTTGAAATCATTAACCGTTCGCGTTCACTCGTTTACTTTGGCCAATTAGTTGTTGATTTTGTGAATAATTCATTTTTGACCTCATCGTGATTAGTTACAGTGCGCTTCGCATTTTTTACAAAATTAGGTACTATATACACTTTGCGAAACACTCACGGCATGATGATCATTTTGAGCTAAACCTACACTGTTCTTAGTTGATTAGTAAAAATGAATCTTTAGATAAATATACTAGAATAACAAATTAGCACGTTCCTCGTAAACTATAACTAATGAGACACTAATACAAAATGATTTAGTTTATTAAAAGTGTGCTGCGGTAGGTAACCGCGCAAAATTACCATAAAATTGTTCCCCATAACGTTTTATACCGTAGTTTATGGGGTCTTAATGGCAGGACGGCGAATTTCCACTCGTTCTTTACGAGCTATACTTTGTAGCGATCTATTATACTATGGATCTACTTCTGAGGTAGAACATGTGCCTATAAATACGAGAATGGAGGGTCAAAGATCAAATGGAGATGAGACAGACCTTGTAAACGCGCTTACTAAAAGCTGGCATAAATTATTTCAAGACACAAATCAAAATAAGATATTAACGCAACAAAAGTAAGTGCATGTGGTCAAATAAGGTTAATATCTAAAGTTATAGAACACGCTATAAATTCCTTGTGAACTTTATTATTTTAGAGTTTTGTTTGCTTTCATATGAAAGTTAAGTTATTCGATTGATTCAAAATATATACTTTTGTATAATAAAAGGCGGGGAAATATCAAAGCAAACTGTATTTTTAAAAATTTTCTAGAATTACACGTTATGCACAAAGTTCATCTTGAACTGAAGGGAAGATTTTACATTTGACATTTGGTGTTGCCATACAAAACCTTGCCAATTTTACATGTTATTTCTAAACAACTTTCATGAGGTTTTGATTAAATTCTAAAGTCTTTTACTAATACCAGGACAAGAACATCTTATATAGAGTGTACCTTCTTGCTGGCATTTGTGTTTTCTGAAACCTATCCTAACCGAGAACAAACATTTGCGTGTGGCAAACATAGATGTTTGCTCTGTGTCTGGGTGTTACTATATAGGTATCTTATGTATTTTCAAAAGAAAATGTATATAAGTACCTATTCTATCACCAATTTAATTCATATACCTAGTACAAACTTTGCTTTGGGACTAGAGAACGTTGTGTGATATGTCCAAGATTTTTTTTATACTCTTTTAGTCACATACTAAGACCTACGACGCCAGGTCCTAAATGTTGTCATTGCAAGGTGTATAATTTATGTTCCTTTTACGTCCTCCTCTCGTAACAGCTTTTATGACCTAGTGGTGGCAGGACGCGAATTAGTGCTCGGATTTTATAGGTGTCGTCAGTGTTGTCTTTTTTGCGATGGGTATAGTGCTATTTTAAAGTCGTTCTAATTAAATACGTAGGTGCAATCGTTTTGCACCAACCGCTTTAGTTTTTTCATGCTATACGCATGTAATACTCTCCTATTTTTATAAACTTTCATTTTGACTTGTGATGTTTGTGTTTGGTTATTTCATTTCTCTTCTTTGGATTTTACTTTTCAGTTTGTTATGAAAACCTTGTGATAATAAGACAGAGCGATTCTTTAATCACTTTTTTTTTATCAGCAATCATCTTTAGATCACTCTCTATTTATTGGTCGATCATTTTATTGGTCTACCTCTTAGACCTTACACCTCACATTCGGCTCATTCCAGTTTTCTTCTGCGTCAGTCCCCTGCGTAGGGGATTTCTGGAACTTTTGTCCAATAATCCCCTTAGCGACCCCAGCGACTGCCGGCAGGGGAAAACTGCAATAAAATTCCAGAAATCTCCCATACCTTACATTCTCCTTGTTAGAGAACCTGCGTATACCAACGACTTAGTTGCCCAGAAACTTTTTTTCATATAATATATAAAAAAAGTTTCTAGGCAACTTTGCAGCTAGTATAGTATTATATGATCTGTGGTTGCTGAAACCAAAGTGGCTCGTGCGCATCGTACCTTTTGATATTCTCCATTTACATAATACCATGCATAATATCAACTATTTAGTCACTGGCGCTACTTTTAATGACAAGTAGTGTAGTGTGATACTCGTATTGCTGCTTTGATTTTAGGGCTCGTATGCTCAAATAGACTGAAGCGTGGCTCAAGCATTTTAAGTATAGATTTTCAACATAATTATCTATGCTTGAGTCCCGATTTTTCAGTTTATTTACCAATTTTTTTGAGCCTATGATTGATATAAATCCAAAATGCAATGCACTACTCTTTTTCAATGTGTTCAATCTCTTCATAAATAGTATTTTTTTTTTATCTTAGCCGTATCCAACTAGACGAGAATTTTCGCAACATTTCCCTATACCACGTTATGAAAGCACTTGTCCACTCGCTAGTACTATCTGTAATGAGTATGTGCATAAATTGTCGACGCGCTGGGCGCGGCAGAGTTACCGTTGACCCGCGCCTCTGCTCACCTTTGACACCGACTGTACCAGTGGACCACAACTAGTGGAGGCAAATCATCATTATTATCTTCAGCTGTAAGAGATCGCGTCTGTTATTCCTATGTTATGTGAAGTTACAAGTAAAATACGAAAAATAGAGGACAATATAGAGAACTTTACAAAGGAGTTTTTATTCTTTTAGGGTAGAGATAGAATGAGTGAATGAATTGAATGAATGTATCAGGGTAAGGAGAGTTATAGCTTGGTAAAAACGTCTTGAAACAAAACAAAATATATCGTTCATTCTATTTCATACAAAAGAATGAACGAATTGATTTATCGGACAGTTATTGACAGCCTCAACTTTTTTTTCGAAACTGTTACGTCATACATTTAGTACCTACCTAAGACGTTTTCACACCGCGTCAACGCCGACACTAATAAATTTGTTCAAGCAACTGAGATGTCGGTGTCGACGCGAACTACATAGTATAGTATGCAAACACTCAATATCACCTCAATCATAAGCTTTTTCAACAATAAATAAAATAAATAAAAAAATAAAAAGCCGTATATTTCCTTATTTCGAAAAAAACATTGTGTAGAAAAGTGAAAGTAAGTAAAAAAATATTAATTTAGTAGTATTCGATTTTTGAACGTGTAGTATAGTGCTTTTTCAAATAAGGACCCCTCCTTGGGTGAAGGCCTCCTCCAGCTGCTTCCATGTCTCCCTATTCTTTCCTGCATTGATCCAGTCTTCTCCAGCTATAGACGTTATGTCATCTGCCCACCGCCTATTTGGCCGGCCTACGTTTTTTTTGCCTCCTTTTCAACAATACACTTGTCTAACTCAAGGCAAAACCTTCTAAAATCATGTTTGTGGTAAAACCTGCAAATAATATTATGTTTTTCATTCATAAGTTCATTGTGCTTATCCATAAACCAGTTAGATTGACAAGATTACAATACATCGTTTGAACGTTTATGAGAATAGTGATGTGCGTACTCATGAAGTACAGTCAGCATATAAAATTGATGTATTTTTCAAAGTTGTGATTTTTTTATGATTTTAGCTTACGATCTTACTCAAACTACCTAAATATAACCAGTTGAGTGCCCTCTACGCTTGACTTTGTTCGATAACTCTGTACTCAGACGACCGGCATTTTGTCTATTGGGAAATAAAAGTTTTTTGACACGTAAAATAAGGTGCATTCAATATTTAGATTTTTTATACATACCAAAAGTTATGTTTTATATCGTTACTGCAAATTATAAAATTCATATTTTATCTACAGAGATGAAAGCATTTTTTCAAAGGATTCTTACAACGCCTACCTGCAAGCAAACTAACTAAAGCCTTGTTTACACGTATATTATCATACTGACTGTATTATCGCTACACATTCTGATCACGCACTGAAGATGTCATTGTTTCAGTTTAAAATTCCACATCTATGACGCGATGCAATGCAACTGGTGCTACTGCGAAACAATACCGTAAAGTTATCAAAAAATCCTACTATTCTTTAGAAAAATGTTTTAAAGGTTACCCGAAATAACATGGGCTCTAACTTAAAAAATATATAAAAGTATAAAAATATATAAAGTAGTTTTTTTAAAAAATGCGACGCAAAACGATACTCAATTGCAGCTTATTTATTGAATCTCAATAAATATCAATGGGATCAATCGCAATCTATTTAAAAAAAAATATTCCGGGTCTGGGTAGTTAACGTGGCAAAATGTTCAATGGTTGGAATGTGCAGAGATCAAAATGTCTATACGGTCCGGCTGTCTATGAGGCAAAACGTATTTAAACGTCTAAATTTTTATTATTTAAAAAAAACTGGATACCCAACACATATCAAAGTACATTTAAAAGGAAATAAAACAAGGTGCTGCCATAATTATAGGGTACCACTGCATGCGTATAGGAACGAGCAACTTATACAATAACGTCGAAAATGTTTCGTAGAATGTTTCACAGTAGCGCCGTCGATCTTATCATTCACTCTGCGAGCTTAGTTTTGGCAACGACACGTGTCCGTTCCGATTGTACAAGTGTCGCGTCGAGCCTGTCAAATGATGATCACTGTGGCATTGACTTTTATTGCACTTTTCGTTCGTCTGCGCAAATGTGTGAGGTCTCGCTTCAAGGTTTCTTAAATCGGAGTTGGAAATCCGAGGTCTCCGTTCTCGGAAAATTTTGAATGTTTTTTTGAATTACCTACTCTTGCTTTGTTCATTGACTTTTAAAGTATAAGCACATTAAATGTTATAACTACATACATTTTGGACCCCTCATATTGACAGTACTGTGGCAAGAGTGCGCAAACTCATCTATGTTTTCCAAAATCTAAGAAGTATTGCTGACCTACAATGCTTAAGGACTGTATATTTTGCTTTAGCCCAATCCATTCTGAACTACTGTATCACTGCCTGGGGTGGTTCCATCAAGACACAGATGATCAGAGTGGAACGAGCGCAGAGGGCTGTCCTAAAAGTGATGTTATCTGAACCGAGGCGCTATTCTACGAGCTTAGTATACTCACGCTGTGAAGTGCTCTCTGTTAGACAGCTTTTTGTCTTAGCTACTGTTCTCCGCAAACACTCCCACCTGCCGTTTAACCCCCATCTCTGCATCAGCAAACGTCGCTCTGATATTGTCTGCAAAACCGAATCTCGCAGGACAGCCGTAGCAAATCGTCACTTCCACTTTTTAAGCTCTCCACTGTACAATAAAATCAATAAAGTGCTAAATATTTACTCCCTTCCACTCTATAAATGCAAAGTTAAATGCCACACCTGGCTTCTGTCACTATCTTATGATACAACTGAGAATCTCCTCATCCCCACCACATAAAATACACACTGTTACTTAGTAATTACTACACTTACATTACACTCTCACCCATCATCACACCCCTTATGGTTTATTAAGAAATATCTAAAAGCTACTCTTATGAAACCTAGGCTCTCATGAGTCTAGTGCAATTAAGAGTACACACCTTGCAGATCGTTATACCTTTACACTACACTACATACATACACCACACTTCTCATACTTCATAACACTACAAACATCACATTTCCCCCACACGTAACAGATACACGCTTAACATTTATCATCCTTACAATCACACCTTCTAGGTACTTGAAATACTCAAAAGCTACTTTTATGAAACCTAGACTCTTATGAGACTAGTGTTATTAAGAGTACACGCCTAACACTCTGCTCAGATTACATTCACTTTACACACATGCACAACCCCCCCTCTCACACTTTACACCATCACAAACACCACATATACCCCCACACTCACATATCATACATTACATACTCAACCACTTGTTACTCATTAACCAACTAATTACCTCTCTCACACGTTGCTTCTTAGTTGTTTTATATAAATTGGAGAGGGATTAGTATTTTTCTATTTTTCTCTGTTTAATTTTTTGTTAGTTTTTTTTTATTTTTAGATTCTAGTTATTTTCTCATTTGTTCTTCTGTATCTGAACAAACCATCATTGGTTCCTTGGGGATGGGCGTTGAGGCTGCTACTCAGTTTTTATAACTTTTGCAGCCTCTTCGTTTTTAAATTGTACCTTAATCATACTGTAAATTGTTCGAAATAAACGATTATTATTATTATTATTATTATTATACATGTCATACATGCATAATAAAGGTACGCATTTTTTAATATACCTATACTTTAGGTATATGCGAATAAAGAATTCAGAATTTTACGGCAGGAAGTGCTACGATTTCTATGGCTCTCCAAAATATTTATAGTGACTAAATAATACGCATCTTTATTTAGAACAAAACCTGCAGACTAAATTATTTGACTACGGCAACGATAATTTAACCCAAGCTTTCAAGTTTCAAGATAGCAATCAAATAGCTCAGCCGAATTCAGAACAATCGCAAAAAGAACAATTCATTACGTAAATAATTGCCAAGGTCGCAAGAAAACAAAACCGTGCATAATGCGTACTAGACCGGAACCACAGACTAAACAGCACAGGAAGCTAAGGTTTTCACTCTCGGAGTCACACGCCCGGTGTGCCCAACAGGGCGTGTAAACTGAGCCTTAGGTCAGCGGTGAACGTGGTTTTAATCTAGGGGAAATCGGATTATGCTTCACTTGAGGATGTGAAATACGTAAATGATGATCTAGTACCTACTCGTAGCTACATAGATAGTTTCTAAAAGAGAGATTTGAATCCTGATCTTGAAATGTATGTAGGTGGTGAGCCTTCACATGTATTTGGTTGCCAGTTTCTGGACACTTATTTCTGAAATTGCGCGCTGTTACTTTGGTAGCCTGCAGCGAGTGCAGGCGTCTAGCAGCAAATAAAGGTGCCGTTTAGATGGCAAGCGAATGCATGTGAACGAGCACTAATTCTTAATGAATTCCTGGAGTAAAGCCTCCGTAATCGCGTTAGGTGGAATATTATAATATTTAATGGAACTAATAATTACTTACATTAATTTTCATTAGGCTCTAGAAATATCTCTGCATTAATTTCAAAATTCACCACATTACTTAATACATTGGTAATATGAAAATTAAAATGACACGTGTGCCTACAGTGTTGAGCTGAATTTCACCATAATAACCTACTCCTTTTCTTTCTTTTCAGTCATTCTTCGGACGGTCATACAACAACCTGAACTCCATCACAGAATGCAAGAACAACGGGGAATGCGTCATCAACAAAAAGAACAGAACCGCCTGCAAGGCATGTCGCCTTCGGAAGTGCCTCATGGTCGGCATGAGCAAGTCCGGATCAAGGTACGGACGACGCTCCAACTGGTTCAAGATCCACTGCCTCCTGCAAGAGCAGCAACAAGCCGCTCAATCTCGATCACCTCCGAGGATACCCTCATCACCTCACCACTTAGCGCCACCGTTTCCGCCCCACTTATTCCCCGGGCTAGCCAGACCGAGGACGAAAGAAGAACTGGCCTTGATGGGCCTGGATGAGTACAAACCCTGTTCTGGATCCCCAGACTCACATCGAAGTGGATCCTCACCAAAACTAGACGAGAAGGCGCGGTTAACGCAAGGCAGGCCACCAGACCGGCCACTCACACCTCCAAGAGACACGTTCGTCCCGCTCCAGCTAGCCAACATCCACTCATCCTTACCCCACTTTCCTCACTCGCCGTTCTTACCACCGCATCCGTTCAACCCCTTCGCAGCCAACCATCCCTTGCTGTTCCCTCCCGGATTCCACCCTCTCTACTCTAGACATCTGCTGGATCACGCCGCGTTACGGCAAGTTGCCGAGAACAACAACGATGTGAGGATCGATGACCACAACACAGATAACTCAAAACGGTTCTTTCTTGATGAAATTCTGAAGCAGCAACGGTCGTCGCAGCCGCCTACTCCTCAGGAAGATGTGATTTCTGAGGCTGAGTTCGTGCCGACACCGCCGGCGGAGAGACGAACTTCAGAATCGCCGTTGCAGGAGAACCCGATGGATCTCTCGGTGAAGTCGGACGGTCGGTCGAGTTCCGCGCGGAGACGATCCGACGACAGTGAAGAAGTGATAGTTCAGGACAACGATGACGCGGACTCGGCGAGCGCGGGCGGCTCGGCCAGTGAAGAAGAAGACGTCTCCTACTCTCAAATCAAGAGGATCAAACTCCATCCTCTAGACCTCACCACCAAAGTGTGACGTCCGTGTGACGTCATAGCGACTGTATATTGTGTCAGTGAATGATTAAGGCCAGTAAATCGGATTGTGATTATTAATTAAGTAGAATCTGTAAAGAGCAGTGGGTTTGTTTGTGAGTTGTTATCGCTTGAAAGAGTCTATCCAAATACGTAAAATAAGCTCCTAGTTAGTAAATGTTATCAGTGCCGAGGACCCGGTCGGTTGTGTCAAAATTGAAATTGTAAATAGATAAATTATTGTGTTTAGAGTAAAAGCTAGGTTTATTATAGTAAGTGGTATTAAAATTAATATATTATTGTGAAAAGAATCAGCCGGGTGTAGCCACATTCCAGTTTATTAGAAAATACATATTATTTTTGTATAGTTCGAATATAATTTATTCAATTTAGTAGAATTTTTGATTGAATTGTTGTTTGTGGGCCAAATGTAAACTTCGGGTGCATTGTGAAACTTGATACTTATCCATAGTTTTCGTATATTTTCTTAACTTTAAGCTTAATACCTACTTAATGGCAACCTTGACTGTCTGTATACATTCCTTTATATTTGTGATTTTATTATTCTCCTTATTTTTAAGACTCTGGGCCAAATTATTATTTATATTTCATTAAACTTCTTTGAACGGACTCATTTAATATAAGTATACTCGATTGTCAAACTAATTCTTTTATTGCTCAATATTACTTTAAATATTGTAAACTACATATTACATATTTCATCAGTTTCCTTATTATACTCAGATTAGTGTTATTTTTCAATCACATACTCAATGTAGCTAATACTTTGTCAAACAACGATTTTTGTAAATAGTATAATATTTTAGATAGAGTTTTTACATAAAGAAGTGTTTGTAAACGATACATTCCAGGTGACGTACACAATAAATTGTTCGTGCACTCGATAATTTGTTTATTTTCACCCATATTAGGTACCTTTACTTTGATCATGAATAAATGTGACAATCGCAAACGTATCGTAACGCTAGCGTATCCGAGTTACACTGCGCGGTGACACTACAACGGTCGGCAGTCGAGCTGGCATTGACGCGCAATATAACTCGAATACGCTAACGCGGCGACTGACAGATTTGTTCGTGATAGAGGCACTTATAGATTTAGACACCTAGGTCCTTTACCAAGCAGTTTTAACATCATATTCTATTAATTGATACCCTTGAGATTACATTGAGTAACACATTTTTGTACTTAGTTTTTATTTTTCGAAACCAACTGGACTTTGACTCAAGTAGGTTTAAGCAGCCTGTCATAAGATATCACACCTTTTTGAAAAGATCACGGCAAAGCAGTTGTTTTTGTGAGTACATAAATATTACTCTTATGTCAAGAAAACAACAAGAGATTTCTTACGACATTCACAAAGTGACCTTTGACAATTGGCTGTTAACACTACAACCGACACGACATTATACTTACATGATTATTCACGTAGACATTTTGATAATCACGTTTCACGTAAGTCATGTCGATGACGTGTAGGTATCGTGTGCAAACACCCTGATCGTAACAACGCAAAAGTAAATACCCACTAAATAGGTAGGTAAGATTGTATGGTGAACTTATAATGAGCTTCAAGCCTAACATACTCAGATGCTGAAAAATCCATGTTTGTGACCCTGAGTAAGAATCAAAACTACAGCGCAGAAGTAGAGCTAAACTGACTAAGCTATGAAGTCAATAGGCACCACTCTAACCAATAGGTATACGAAATAAGCGAGGCTTATTATTCTGAGTTAGCTACATAGATGTAATGAAAAGTTTTTGGTAAGTAGTTTTTGTAAGCAGATTTTGAACGTCAGTCAATTTAAATGTAAAAGTCGCATAGGTAATTACACCCGTGTGTAATTACTTATTAGGCCCGTAGCGCACTTATTAACGAGCACAATACTATTGTTTAAATAATGAGCGAGTGCTCAAAATATTACAAAGTAGGTAAGTCAATTCGTATGAGTTAGCGCCCGAGTACACATAAAATTACCCTGTTTTTAGATCTAGATAGAAGCTAGATGCAAAGGCATGTGAAGTGCACGGCCCAGGCTCTTGGACGTATTTATCGATAAATTCAAGATGAGTCCATAAAAGTGGGCTAAACTAGAATCATTAGGCTCCGGTCGGTTATAATGTTGGGTTTAATAGTCGGTCGCATGTGAGCGGCGATCCTTGACCTGAAGACGAGCGGGCACATCTCCGCACACACACTTATAGCTGCTGGAAGAGACAATAATGAACAAACAAAATCTCTGCAAATGAGTGGGTTTGATGAAATTTTTTGTCCCATCTGGCCCTCCGGTGGACCGGCCGGTAAGCTCAATGGAATTAACCCGTTATTATGGAATATTAAAATTTTAACAGTTCTAGATATTTTACAACTTTTTTCAAAATTATATTAAAAGAGGTACCAATCTTCTTTGCGATCACTTAAATAAGGGTAAGTCATTGTTTTGGCATTCTACCTTTTCTAAATACATTCTTTGTGACACATATTTTTGAAATGTCGCAAGGAATATGTCACTGGAAAGAGAACCGCAGATTTCTTCGTGACCATCCCTCTGTAGTAGAGACTACAGAGGGATGACTTCGTGATTAAGGCACTGTTCGTCACATTGATGTATATGCCAACTGAACGCATAAAATAGATTCACAGCTAAGCCACATCCATGTATCCCTAAGTTCAGTACACAAGTGGTAACTTGTGTAACAGTAGTTAGGTGCACAATAACCGTGTACTAGGTATAGGTCATCTCCTACTCCTGAATACGAGCTTATACGATACATAATTAAAACTTATACGACTTCAGGTTATATGTCATAAACTTACAATGATGATAAAAATAGTCAAATCGTAATTAGGGTCTAGTTTTAGAGACAAAGTTTTTGATTCTATAAAGCCATTGCCATGGTGTAATAAGAACCAGGTAAGTTACATTAGTGGTACAAACAGGGTTTTAAATTAATATTTTCTGTATTTTTATATTTCTTCAAAAGTCTCCAGCGGGGTCCTTTCTTTCGCATTGAACATTTGTCTTCGATCAAATTAGTTTTAATATTGCAAGCCAATTTGTATGCGAATAATTTCTAACTGACAGAACAGTTCGCGAACACCATCCCAAAGTCAAATTAAAAGTATTTTATTGTTCCACAAAATTATGGCTTTTACGAGTTTGCAATTTTTTTTTGCACCATATTGTAACAGTATAGTGCGCTATGTTTTAAAAATAATGAGTGTATGAGATGCGCGTACGCAGCGGGGCGTTGATTTACCGCGACAATGTTCATAGATCACACTGTAGGTATTTATGCGTGTAAGTACTCTCTGAACACAACGATGCACACCTGACTTCTGAACCTACCACGCGAAAACCAACTCTACATCAACGTAATAGTTTTTATATCCGATTGGTTAATTCGCTAGGGTTGTGTGTGACAGCAAAATACCTGTCAAATAACTTTAAGCTAATTAGAATTTTGTGTGGGTACGATAAGGTTGAATTTAGCTTGCAGATGGTTTTACAAGAGCAAGTGCAAAGGAAAAATTAATGTGTAATATATTGTGTATTAACATGGTTTTTGGTCAAGAAGTCGTGTATGTGGTGTTACAAATCATTCGCGGATAAATGAATGTGCTTGTTTGACAAACGTGAAATATGGGGAACAATTAAAATAGATGCTGGCATATAAGTTTACGGCGTTATTAATCACAAATTAAAACGCGTTTACAACAGACTGCCATTTTGTTTCAAATATTACATGATGCACGATATAACTTATCAATGCCTTATTATGCAAATTTTCAGTGCTGTGCCTTGATCACGAATAAATGTGACAATCGCAAACGTATCGTACCGCTAGCGTATCCGAGATACACTGCGCGGTGACACTACAACGGTTGGCATTCGAGTTGGCATTGACGCGCAATATAACGCGAATACGTTACCGCGGTGACTGTCAGATTTGTTCGTGATAAAGGTACTGGTGATAAATGAAAAATAATAAAGTAAGGATTTCAGGAAAAAATATCCAGAAATCCCCACTGCTACACCGTAACATGCTACGACATAGCTCAGTAGGGATTTATGGAAACTGAAATTACTGGTAAGGATTTTTGGTATATATACCATTAGGGGAGTTTTGAAGCTTTTAATTAGTAGGTAGGTTTTTACCTAAGTATCTTCTTGTACTTTGGTACTTAGTTTGACAACTTATGATGATTGCTTGCGTAAATGTGACCAAACAAAATAATTAAAAGCCACCGTTTTAGCAAAACAAATCATAGTTTTACACTAAAACAACAATAATATTAAACAACTACTTATGCACCCGTAATTATACGTGACAAGTTGTCAGCCATAACGAAGTTGAACAAACACGAGAGTAATGGCGCTCATTACACAGATCAATAAAATTAAATCACTTTACACAAGTTGCCTCGAAGTGTAGACAATTTTATAACCCAATCTGTAGCCACGAACATTTCACAAGGAATGCCGTTTTCTAAAAACGGTGACCGTTTTATAACGACCGAACTGCCAGGCCGTGCGCATTGGTGGCTTACGAAAAGACACCGGACATCGGTAATGCACGTTGAAAACGCACGATTTTAAGTGAACTAAAAATATACTTAGGTACATATTTTTATTGTTTTTTTTTTCATCTCTGTATTTTCTACAAACGCACAAACCATTATAATTGGTCAAAAAATGTCCTAAGTAAGTTCACAACTTACTCTTTTTGGCGACTCAAAAACGCGAAATTTGCACTGCAATATTTACTAAGATAAGATTTATATCTCCTACAAAGCTTTACTTTACGTCTGAGAAATTAATTGAAACTTATTTTGTCGGTGTCTCACGTCCGTCATGAAACGTCAACGCTTATTGGAGAACCAAGGTTTTCCTTTCGGATAAACACGAAAGTCTGATTAGAATTTTTAGTCGAATAATTTATGTAGATAAATCTCGAATGTTTTTCGTTCGAGACATTTTAGTTCGAGAGTTTGTTACTATATTCCTCTAAATTAGTCCGTAAATAGTGCATTTATTTATTTAGAACAATTTAGTACATTACGAGACTACCTTTTAGTTTTCTAAAAGGTAGTTAGATCTAATTTGTATCTAAGAAAAATCACAAAATTCAACGGGAAAGTCATGGGTTCGAATCCCACTGGATACAACTTTTAAATGTAATCTTTGAGACTAGTTAGATAATTCTTACAGGTATTGTAAGTATGTGCAAGCTGTGTGCAAGCTGTGTGCAAGCTGTGTTAAGTAAGCCAAGCCACGGGTAGAAGCTAGTATTTTTTATTTGATCTTGCCGAACGTTGACGATGATTATTTTACGAAATATAATATACTAATAAAATTTATACATCAAATTGATCCAAAGATCATATTAAATTACCTACTA
Organism: Eulithis prunata; assembly: GCA_918843925.1. Taxonomy (NCBI): domain Eukaryota; kingdom Metazoa; phylum Arthropoda; class Insecta; order Lepidoptera; family Geometridae; genus Eulithis; species Eulithis prunata. The sequence goes on along the minus strand of OU974019.1, from coordinate 495,194 downwards.
ATTAGTATATTTTATTATTAATGACTAGTAATGAAATCGTGCATAAAACCTTTGAATTCGAATTAATTAGTAACACGAGCTAGACATAACTTTTTTTATTTTTTTTAGACGACCAAGTAGATGTAGATGCTCGTAAGCAATTGCTGCTTGGAAAAGGTTTGATGGACATTTTGTCCTTTGCTATGAGCTCAGAGGAAAAACAATGCAAGGATGATGATAATTGAGTTTGAATATCTGGGTACAACCAGCTTCGGTAAAAGATCACTTTTTAGAAAAAAAATTTACCTAGAGTTTTTACTCTTTTATTGATAGGAATATTCCTAGTTTCAGTCATGCACAGTTTTCGAAGCTTCGTCTCATCATCATTTATTAATGATGCTTACTGTACCAAGAGTTTGATAAAATACTAATGAATATGATTTAAATACATTTTATAGCGACTTATTCATGGCCTAAACTATATAAACAAGATAATTCCGTTTTAGTGATTTCATAGATTCTTGGTCAGTAAGCACAATAAAATATGTTGTTTATGGTTTTATATGGGTAAATATGTACCAGTAGCATCTACATACTATGCAACATCTAAATAGTGCAGCTCACGATTTCGACAAGCCACAAACATATCGACCCATCCGCGAACAACGGCATAACTTTGATTCGCCAGTTTCTCAGTACGTTTTATTTATTGACATAAAAGGCGGAATGTCAGCGTTACAACATTATTCCTCTCCGTTATTCACAAGCTAAGCTTTTTCCTGCAGATTTTTTTGATAGGCTGAACAGCTCCAAAAATCTTGAAGTTATTTATTTTATTGTTAGTCAGTACTGGTCAGTACCAACGTGAAGATTTATTAAAAAAACCTAGTAAGTTGAAATTCGTGGAAACACACGCCAGTGACTGTCATGATGCGGATCATTATAATGGATTTTCTACCAGCGGTGTCTATCTTTTGATACCAGCAGTACCTGACCAATAACAGTCAAAATGACAATCTACCGAGCTCTATGACAATTTATCGGTTGCTAAATTGTCATTTTGATTGTAATTGATCTGATTTTTATGGTATCAAAATGAGAGACAATCACACCGCACTGGTAGAAAATCCATCATAACATGACCCGTATGATTAACACTGGTAGGCATGACATAATAAAATGCACTATTTCCAATGGATTTTTCGGGCATGTTTACTGGTTTTGAAACGCGTTCGCAAGCGCCGATAACAGTATTCTATGTGAATGTTGTTATGATTGTATTCAATGGAGACACAGGTCGTGGGTTCATGATAGCAGATGTGTTTTAATGACTTATTCATGATTTACCTTGTGCCTTCGTGAGCTACTATTGCGCCTCCCTATAAATTATAAGGTCACTTCGCTGTTATTATTTCAAATGAATTTAACTCGATATGAATTATTTGAATAAGAAATTAAGGATTTTGTGCTTTGTTCTACTAGCTTCTGCCAGTGGGTTCACTCGTAATTTCTATGTCAAACTAGGTAGGTATGTATAAAAATGACCATAATTTTTAGTTTAGAGTGATACATCATTATCAATGTTCTAGAACACAAGCTACAGTTTTGTATTCTAGAACTTAAGGAAACTAAGTAATTTTTAACTTCAGTCTTAACTTCTTTATTCGACATCAATCAACCTACGACTGACTTTGATTTTAAACATGACAATAGAAGCTATCACACGTATTTCATCAAAGAAATTAACATTCACAATAAAATGTAAGATTGTACGGTATCGCTTCATAAATCTTTTATAACAAGAAAACTTATTTACATAATTATTAAAATATGACATAGGCATTTTTACTTTAAGGTCAACGAAATTCGCCATTTAAAAGCCGTCTACAATAAATTTAAATATCGTACCATAGTTTTATGGAAAATGACCAATCACAGATTGAATCTAGGGTAATAAAATAATACATGACCATTTCCTAGGTCGTAAAAAACGGGGTGTCATAAAATTGCATCTTAAAACTGAACTATACCTACCTACGCAAATGAATTTATACAGTTAAATTAAAAAGAGTTTTTTTTTATTCCCCACAACGCGCAACGATCTCCATCCTATAGTTATTTGTTTTTGTATGGCTTTTGCAGCCACTTAGCAAACTTACAGGTAAAATGGCAGGTGGGTAGAGATCATAGATATTCAGCTTCAGAATACTAGATCCAAAACCAAACCGCATTCAAAGGCGTATGACAAAAGGTAGTGAATGCTTAGTTTATCGATATTTTGTACCAATAGATCGCTCATCTTCTTAAATATATAAAACTCTTTTGAAGCTGACTGACAATCAACGCCCAGCTTAAACTATAAGTCCTAGATGTATGAAATTTGGAGGGTAGTATCCTTATATAGTGTAGGGGTGCACTAAGAAAGGAATTTTGAAAAGTCACACTCTAAAAGGTCTAGAAAGCGAGCAACGCCGCGGGCGATGGCTAGTTTTAAGTTATTAACTGATGTTTCTGAGTGTGGCTGTTAATCCCGTTAATCCCATAACCTATGAACTCTTGACATCAAAGTTACAACACTAATTCAAATCAAATAGAAAAATGGCCGCCCATCGACCTCAATCAGAGAAACGACCACCTACATCCGACGCTAACTTGTATCAAAATTAGTTTTAAGATAGTGAAGTCTTCTAAAATGTAATAATTGGAAACAGCGGCAAGATCTCATCATGTAGGTATTATATTTTTGTCATGGACATTTCAAACACCGCCCTCTACAAAGAATATTAGTTTAAAAGTAATTTACAACCCAAAACGAGAATTAAGCCAACACCGAAAGGACATCAGTGCCTTGAACACGAATAAATGTGACAATCGCAAACGTATCGTAACGCTAGCGTATTCGATATACACTGCGCGGTGACACTACAACGGTTGTCAGTCGAGCTGCCATTGACGCGCAATATAACTCGAATACGCTAACGCGGCGACTGGATTTGTTCGTGATGGAGGTACAGACGTTTCAGATCAGAATTCTTCCTCCTCAGATGCTCGAGTGCACGGCTTAATCCACACAAATTCCAATTTCATAACGTTTCGAATGTCAACCAATAGTCCACATTCTTCCAGCACATTCCGTCGGGCCCATCCGTTACCACTAAACCCATAATTACACGGCGGACGACACCGACGTGGTAACGATTCACATTAAAAAGCGGAAAACAAATGAGCAAGAGATTTTATCGAGAAGAAAACGACGGCCCGCACTGACCAGCATCCATCCACACTTTAAAAACTGTCATAGTGTTGTGATACACAGAAGAAAACGTAGTAAAGCCATTTACAAAATAGCAACAGTCCGGGGTTTGACATTCCTGAAAAAACTGTCAGTTCAAATTTACTAAACCATTTTGGCTGAAAAATTAGTGATCTAAAGTGAAATGCGATGAAATTTTCACGCGCGCACGCAATAGTATTTTAGGGTTATATTATGCTAGGTACGATTATATATTTTTGTTTTGCATTAGGACTAAGATAATATTACAAGACATCCAACGGAATGTCATAAAAATACAATCAGATAAGATGACACTAAGGCCCGTATGCTGATAAAGAAATCGTTACTCAAGGATATATTTGAGTAGAGATTTTCATACAGAAATCTATGGTTGAGTCCGGATCAGTGCTTGATCAGTAAATCTGCATGCATACTATTGCATACGGCTGAATGCAGTCATATGCAGGCAAACGCCGATACTCCCCGTGGCGAGCAGGGAGAGACGTGTGTAACTAGCCTATTAACTAAGATTCCTATAGCAGAACAAGTTCGTAAGGAACACGATGCATGGGCTATGAACCATTTTAAGATCCTTTAGTCTAAAGAGGTCATGTCTTACCCGGTTTCTATATTATTATGCACATCCGTTAATAACGTTATTTCTATAAGAAAATCACACTGTTATTTTATTATTACCAACATCCAAAACTATGATTTTGTCTTAACTTTTGATTAAAGAAAAAAAACGTTTGTTTTAAACACACAGAAGTAAAAAAATATCAAAACAGGCAAATTTTCATGAAAACCAAAGAATTTTCAAATGTCGACTACAACGTATACGGTTCAGTAACCGATTTCTCCGTAATATGATCAGTTTAGGTTTTAGTCAAAAGAACATTAATTAAACTAACGATAGTGACATTCTCATTCGATTCTACAGGATTGTTCTACTCAAAAAATGAATTTTAGGGATACGTAGGGGTTGTCAGGGATTAGAAAGAGTTGTAGGGGTTTTAGAGGTTTGTAATATTGGTATTAGGGGGTTGTTTTAATCCTATAACACTTTAGTTAGACCGAGGAAAGTGAAGGAAAAAATCGTGAGGTTCACATTTTCGCATAGAATAAGACTGCAACCTGCTGTGAGGTGAAGGATCTTAAGTTTCTTATCAGCTCTTCTAGGCTCTGGTAGCGTGGAGTTGGCACCTAGAATCACGTAGCCTAAAGGACGATTCTAAATGATCCTTGTGATTCAAACGATAGGTACCTAAATGATTTCAACAGTTTCAAAGTGGTACGTGTTTCTTCGGTCTAGAGTAGAACAACATCGTAAACGAAAAAAAATTATAAGCTTTTTGGGGCTATGATGTCACTGCGGCCTGAAAGACCTATTATGATCGCCACTTGTGAAGATACTAAACCCTGCAGCTGCTAAAAACTGAAAGATTCTCTTAGGGGTGAGGTTTCTTAGCTCATCTGGGCTCACAATATCGTAAACGATAGCGTGTTATTTGTCAGTTCATCACTTAGGTCGTTTCGGTCGTTTCACCAAAAAAACAAGTCGAAGTCAACAGTAACACTTCATCGTATCGAGTCACTACATCACAGGTTATCAGACTATCGAGTTAATAGTGTTTTTATTCATGAGGATCTCGATTGAGCTGTATCGGTCACGTGGGAGCGAGCGGAACTGATTATCTATGGATTTTGTTGCTTGGAGAAGGTATTAATATCATTTGTGGTCCAGTGGCAAAGAGTTGTAGTCAAAGGAACTGACCTACGAAATGTTAAAATTCTTATCTTATAAAAAAATCTCTTTGAAAAAATGTACCTTTTTAAATTGAAACTTCAATAATAGCGTGGGTAATCAAGTTTACCTTTCTTACTCCTTATTTTTCCTACTAGCTTTGTTGTGTTTTGATGGATCCACTTCCGACTGCTTAGCGGCCTATCCTAAGTAGTGACCTCACAGAACGTAGCTTAAATCACTTGTGAAAACCAGTTTAATAATTAAAACTGAGATCTTAAATAAATCAATATTAATGTAAAGTAGGGTAACGGACAGATTCGGCAATTGGTTTGTCTGTCTGTAAGCAATAAATTAAGTAAATATTTAAACCCGTATCTTCAGTCAATACAGCTTTTACTCCACTCATCTCATACAACAATACAGTGAGTTAAGATTGATAGTCACCTCCTTGCTTCCGTGCGATATGCAAATCCTGTTAGGTAACCAATCGTAATAAGATATTTCATATGTGTGGTTAAACTCTCAACTTAAACCCGTATTTGGAAACGGTGCTCAAGTCTAGAACGCCCCAAGCATCGATTTTATGCCAGATTTCAAAAAGAATTATTAAAAATCACGCTTGATTTAGAGTATTTTTTTTTCGAGTCTTAGAATACCGGTGTCGTCTGTATCGTCGTCCAATTAGTACAAAATAAGTTGCACGAGTCAAGACAAATGATGGCAATATCTCACACGAAAACAAGATCACTGCACAGGGTGCTCTCAGTTTTAAAAAAATAAATGAAGGTATTTTACAGATACTGAAATCAAAACCAGTGACATACCCACTACGTGGTTGCTTCTTATCATATCATACATGTAAGGACATCTTACAAAATAGTATTGTTGGGGTGCTCTTGTAGGGTGCATGTACTTACCCTAGCTATATTACACCTAAGCGTTATAAATGTACATGCAAACAATAAATAAATGAAATATCATATCGCATAAAAAAAACTAGTGATTTTACAACAAATAGACTATTGGGGGCTACTTGTGATGTCCTTCGAGTCCAGTAAAGAAACACCCTGTATCAGTTTAACATTCTCATATCTACATACGAGCAGGTGATATATCTGCGCCGGCTCATAATTGGTGTGTTAACGGCGAGACGACCTCTGACCGCCGACATAACATAAAATATAATTATTATCCAAATTGCGATGAAATTAATGCACAAGCAATATATGCCCGGAGATATCATGAGGTCTCTTCAATATAGTCGCGAGGTTATACCTAGATCACCTAGTTTGTAAAATGTACCTATTGAATTGGGTAGATATTGAATGGGACGGTCAATTGATTGAGGTGAACGGAGAATAGTAAGCGGTATAGAGCTCTTTGCGACGGAGCTCTCCCGGGGAAATACTAGCACCATTTGTATTTATTTAGTATTGGATAGTTAAGTCATTGTTTATGGAAGAACTACTTAAATTTAACTGTAGTAAAGAGAAGTATAAAGTCAGCCAATTTCAATGGATAAAGAAAGGCTTTTAATAGGGACCACATACATAGAGGGGATTTCTGGAAAAAAAACTTAACACTGGTAGGGATTTCTTAGTGAGAATTTCTGGAATATATCCACCTTACCTAATTCTGCCGCCAAGCAGTAGTGCGTTCCGGTTTCAAGGGGCTAGTGAACAGACACATGAAACATGGGACTACTACCACCTAGCGCCTCAGAGTGGTAGACGCAGTGCATTGCTCGTGCATAGCACGTCCTCAATAGACTTCTTTTGTGAGGTGATGAATTGTTATAGGCAGAAGTAACTCGCCATCAGCTTGTTCCAATACTCTCTGTGGTAGGGTCAAGCGGGGTCTCTACTCGACCAATGTTCTCCTGGTAGGTGAACGACTGGCAATGACTACCTTATTCACTAGCAATTAAAAGATGGGTATACTTATAGACCATTTACGCCTCGCTGGTGGTAAAACGTGTTACACAGCCAAACCATAATTTACTAAGTCGTAAATGTAAATACTGTGTTTATCCTGATTACTTCACTAAAACTAAACTATGCTATGCTATTAGCAGGGTCTGTAGTAGGGCCAAGACTAGTGCAAGGGCAGAGGCTAGAATAAAAACTAGCTAATGAGCAATTGGTCTTTGAAAAAGATGAAAGTTCTACTAAATAAACTACAGCTTCAAAGAAGTTGATGGTAGGTATTGGCTATAAAACTTTTTTATTTCAAAACTCTTTTGTGGTTTATAGTTTAGAAGAAATTATGGTTAAAATTAGTACAATTTTAAAAGTGTGGTAGGTACTAAGTTTTGAAGGCCGGTGTATGATTGCCTCATGCTTAAAATCAAACATAAAAAGTACAAATTCGCTTTTTATACACCAGACAAAAAATATAAATACACAGTAATCGTATTTAAAATGGACGACCTCATGACTGAGTACAAATCTCTTCCAGACGAGACGTCTTATATACTTAGCCTAGTCTTTTGCATTTTAATTTAGACAGTTTTTTTCTCCTTTTAGAACATATAACAACCCTCGAATTTCCCTGGCTACGACCCTGCTCCTAATAATGCTATTATGGTTCTTAGCACTGAACTGTGCTATTATATTTAGTGCGATCCTGCCTTATTTGGTGAACAATTTCTCTTGGAGCTTTATGGACGAGTCAACGAGTTTGCTGCAATCGGTCCATTGTTATTTTGGAACAAACTCTTAAGGAGATAAATACCAATTGGAATAAAAAATCCCTTAAATCATGGATTGAAAGAAGAAATACTCTTTTGGAATACTTGGGATACAAAAACTGTTGAATAATATCTATCTAAGACTCCTTGCTAGGGGTGCCAAGTCCCGACATGCTTGAACATAGGCTTCTCCTTTATTACGCCACTTTCTCCCATGCTAGTTGCTGTCATATCTTTCCAAATCTGTACCCGTAGATTAAAGCAGATAAGAACCAATCTGGTACCATCCTGCGAGCGTAATTTTACCAGTAAAACGTCTATTACCAAGCGACAACTGTCCATCTATTATAGTTGGTCAGTTAGTTATATTTTTCTTAATAGCCAACCTTTATGACTTTGTTTGCCTTATAATGACGCTTTCGGAATATCCCTATTCGCTGGGCTCACGGTAACGAGAGTAGCCAGAGGCACGTCTAAGCATTTTTGACATATTCCTAATTGTAGTTTATACAAATTATCCCCACAGATAATAAGACGACTACGAGTATGTCCAGTTATGCGATATTGTCGTCAAGAGTTATAATAATTCATATATAACGAGATCTTTGTGTCGTATTAATAAATAACTGAACTATTTGCCGAACCAACTATAAGTGGCCGCCGGCGGTTTTTCCGAACGCTCTGTGACCAGCATTACTCTGTGATCTGCGCAGAGTAATGCACACACCAGAGATGCTGAAAAATTGTATGAACTCGACTAATAACAGCGAATGTGTCTAATATACATTAAACTTTCAGGCTATGAAGAGAGCAACTCGTTCTTCCAAGGCAACTACCATGGTGATTTCAGCCTTGAAGTACATAATTTCAGCGTTGTCAAATAACAAATCGGATAATAGAAAATCAAAACTGTAAAGTTGTATACTTATATGGTCTATCTTATAAAAACTTAGAGTAGACATTATGTCTTGTTTAACATACGTAATCAGGACATAATGTCTGCTCTAACTTTTTATAAGATAGGGGGGTTAGACTAAAACGAAAATAGGTATTCACAAGTATTTACCTCAAACTACAGCGTCTGAAATCATAATTTTGCACAAGATTTTCTTTAGAACGCGATTGTGTTTTGTTTTTTAAGAGTTAAACTAAATCGAGATGAAATCAAGTCACAAACCGAACCACGTCGTTTTGGTATTCGTTTGGTAGAGCTACGATATTTAAGAGCCGTGAAGTATTCCGCATAGCTTTACCAAAACGAGCTGAGTTTTGCACGAGTCTCGTATGTTCAGTACTCTAAGCACCGTCTCATTACAGTATGATGTCGGCGACATAATAATGCGAGCAATCACTCAAGTACAGGCGGCTAAAGGACACGGCTTTCTCAGCGCACTAGGGCTGGTGCTTGTTACTTATTTGTAACTTGAAATATATCTTAGAACTGGAGTTCCTAGTAGAATACATTCACCGTTTTAGATGAAAGTATAGGCCGTACCAGAATATACTTAAAGCTTTTCAGAGTAAAAAAGTAAGGTGGCTAATCTTTTTTTTTTCACTTTGAAAAATGAAGCTTGTTTGTAGGAGGTGACGACGACGCTTAGAAAACTTTGATAGACTGAAATATTTTATTTATTTAATACTTGGGTTCTCTTGACTGCTGAGGAAGATTCCATTGGGAGTTTGGAAGAAATATGCTGTTTCCATTGGGAAATGTTGTTTTTGATGACCCTAATAAAAGCCCCCGGGTGGGATCGGTGACAGATGAGGCTAAATCATTTGGTTTACATGTCAACTACTCTCAGGCAGAGGTCATCTTCCATGAATGCCAACCAAATAATCTATAGAGCTTATAACTTAATCGTCTTTGGTGGATTTCCTGTTTATAGGGGTGTTCTACGTTTTGTCTTGAATTGTCAGACACGCCAGCCTCTTAATTATTCAGTGGTCAAACTTTCTGTGAGAAGAGACAATTTCCACTTTTTTGATAAGATATTTCTCATTCCTATACTAAGTAACATGACGATACATACTGGTTCATTTTGGCAATCCCCTGCGAGTTCCCCCTGCGAGTGCCTCCTGCGGGTTGTGCCTGTGAGTTCCCCCTGTGAGTTCACCCTGTGAGTTCATCCTGCGAGTTCCTCCTGCGGGTTGCGCTGTGAGTTCCCCCTGCGCGTTCCCCCTGTGAGTTCCCCCTTCGAGTTCCCCCTGTGAGTTCCCCCTGTGAGTTCCCCCTGTGAGTTCAACCTGCGAGTTCCTCCTGCGGGTTGCGCTGTGAGTTCCCCCTGCGCGTTCCCCCTGTGAGTTCCCCCTTCGAGTTCCCCCTGTGAGTTCCCCCTGTGAGTTCACCCTGTGAGTTCATCCTGCGAGTTCCTCCTGCGGGTTGCGCTGTGAGTTCCCCCTGCGCGTTCCCCCTGTGAGTTCCCCCTTCGAGTTCCCCCTGTGAGTTCCCCCTGTGAGTTCACCCTGTGAGTTCATCCTGCGAGTTCCTCCTGCGGGTTGCGCTGTGAGTTCCCCCTGCGAGTTCCCCCTGTGAGTTCCCCCTTCGAGTTCCCCCTGTGAGTTCCCCCTGTGAGTTCACCCTGTGAGTTCATCCTGCGAGTTCCTCCTGCGGGTTGCGCTGTGAGTTCCCCCTGCGCGTTCCCCCTGTGAGTTCCCCCTTCGAGTTCCCCCTGTGAGTTCCCCCTGTGAGTTCACCCTGTGAGTTCATCCTGCGAGTTCCTCCTGCGGGTTGCGCTGTGAGTTCCCCCTGCGAGTTCCCCCTGTGAGTTCCCCCTTCGAGTTCCCCCTGTGAGTTCCCCCTGTGAGTTCACCCTGTGAGTTCATCCTGCGAGTTCCTCCTGCGGGTTGCGCTGTGAGTTCCCCCTGCGCGTTCCCCCTGTGAGTTCCCCCTTCGAGTTCCCCCTGTGAGTTCCCCCTGTGAGTTCACCCTGTGAGTTCATCCTGCGAGTTCCTCCTGCGGGTTGCGCTGTGAGTTCCCCCTGCGCGTTCCCCCTGTGAGTTCCCCCTTCGAGTTCCCCCTGTGAGTTCCCCCTGTGAGTTCACCCTGTGAGTTCATCCTGCGAGTTCCTCCTGCGGGTTGCGCTGTGAGTTCCCCCTGCGCGTTCCCCCTGTGAGTTCCCCCTTCGAGTTCCCCCTGTGAGTTCCCCCTTCGAGTTCCCCCTGTGAGTTCCCCCTGTGAGTTCACCCTGTGAGTTCATCCTGCGAGTTCCTCCTGCGGGTTGCGCTGTGAGTTCCCCCTGCGCGTTCCCCCTGTGAGTTCCCCCTGCGAAGGAGATTTCTGGTTATGTTCTTGAAGTATGTTATACAAGTGGAATCCATGAAACGAAAGTACAAGTTAAGGTTCTCGATCAAGATATTATGGTCCATTAATGTCATTTCATCATCGTTCAAAAATGGGAATTGGACAGTTTACAAGGTAACAAATCAAGGAAAGTCGTGCGCGATTGGAGGAGACGAGCCTTCCACAATTACTTATGGAGCTTTCACACGTGTCTGCAGCCAGATCTGCTTACCAGACAACGAACCAAAAAAGTTTATTCTATATTTTGATATTGTTTAAATGTGTTTGCGTAATTTAATATCATCATGGAAAAAAAATGAAGTGTTCAGACTATTAAAGGAGGAGTAGCTTGCCCTGCGCCTACCATCTTCTCAGATCATAGGTCTTATTCGCTAGCTAATACGCTCAAAGCTGACCAAGCCATAAGAACAGCTGAGCAGTGGTTTTTCAGTACTATAAGTAACTAAATTACACTGCACATTTTATTGGCATCGGCATCTGAAAGACTAGCAGCATAAGCAGCTTTTCAGATATTGTTTGTCTTTTTTTGTTTTTTTCCGCCATTGCTGTCCTGCAAGACAAAGGCCTCGGCTTCATTCTGCTTCTACATTTTTTATTTTTTATTGTTGTCTTGCAGAGTATAGGCTTCTCTCCTTTCTTCTACTCCTCGATTGACCGCTGTGAGACATTGATTAGGTTGTGAAAAACGCGGCTGCTGAGAGCGCACGTGTGGAAGGTCCATGGAGCTCGTGACCGAAATATACTCGTAAATCCTTATCGGAACGAGGGCGAACTATGATGACAATTATCTGCCATTATGTCTGTTTTATAATAAAGCATTTAGCATTATCGATAAGGACTCAAATACACAGACCGCGGGAGCGGCCTGGGTGAATCAACGTTTTATAGAAAGCAAGATGGCCTTCTCCTGAAATCATGGTGGAGGCCTTAGGGTGGCCTTAATAATCCGGCGCCAGTTTAACCTAAAATGAGCTTAAATACGTTCTCGACACAGTGCAGAATGTTTTGACTAGTGGTTAGCATGTGGGCCGTTTGCTTGTTCCATCATTTAGTTCTATAAAAAAAATCTCTCGTAGAATTTCAATATTTGTCTTGAGATTCTTCTTCTTGATAAGGTGCGTTAATTGCACTTAGGTATCTAATTTTGGAACGTCGATTTCATACAAATCTTAATCCAAAAGCGCATTGTTATGGTTATAATACTAACGCACGCAATAACACACCCTATTGGGGAACTCTAAGAAAGCAATAACTACACTAATAAGTCTTTAAAACTAATTATTATATTTTAAATGAAACCATCAACAAAACGCCTCATAATTAGAGATAGAATGACCATGTTTACTGTAGCATGTTTTAAATACCACGTTTTTTTCAATATGGCGTCATACCACGTTACCTTTTAATAGGCGAGGATTCCTGTCAGTATCGGACTTCACGGGGTGCGAGACGAGATAACATTCTTGATTTGGAAGAAAAAAACTTACATTAAACATTTTATAATCGAGGATCTTGCAATGGGATTTAAATCAATCCTTCTAATTATTATAAATGCCAAAGTTCACATGTTTGGATGTTTGTGTTTCAATCAGGCCAAAACAACTGGACCAATTTGGATGAAACTTGGAATAACTAAGAATATAATGATATAGTTCGTTACCTGGATTAACACCTACTTTTTATAACTAGACTGCTAAAATGGCGCCGACGAAAACGCTAGTCAATTTATATGTGTATTTTGTCACGTCTGGAACCAAAGAGATAATATTTACCGCAATCATAATATTTAGAAATATGCATTCCTGGTAAATTTATTAGGGGTATGATTTTTTGTATAATTTAACCCGTGCGTTACCGCGGATTAAAAAAAAAAAACCCTATCTAAAATATAGGTCAAGTGTAACCCTTCGTGCGCCAGGTTTGTCCCACGTCTGACACACGTAACTCAGCTGTATCTGGTGATCTGTGAACGGACGTCCTGTGGAGCATCTCCGGCTAAAATTATTGTTATTGCCACCAAACTAATGTAATTATTTTGATATGGCATGGAGTATCTTTACCTAAATTTTTTCGGGTATATTTTCATCGGTTACTTTATTTACAATGATTTTCCATTGCAAAAATGATTACAATACTTTTTTATAACGTTAACCTCACTGCTTCACTTTAGATTACTAAGATTTTACTAATAGATGGGCATTTTCGTTGCCGCCAAAACATTGCCACTTTATATAATTTAGGTAATCTAAGTACGTAGGTACATAGGTATTTATTTAGGTGTTTTTTCCAAACTTTACCTCTTGATGCAAAACTATGTACCTATCTGAAAGTAAACATCTATTTCAATAGGTAGAGCGTAGAATTCGAAGAATTTCCTTTAGAATAATGATTTTATGTGGATATGTTTATTTGATCTCTAAACGTGGAATACTATAGTCTACTCCATTGATTTCCATTGATCACGAAGCCTGACAATCCGAGCTTCACTGCAGTATTATTTACGCCCCGCACCCGTCCGTGCCCCACATGGCCCATCCCAGTGGGACACCACTGGGACACTTGTCCCCCGGATTTATACGACATCGCCCGTTCATTGTCTATGCCGTAATACTCCGACTTTTATTATTTATTAATTGATTATGACGACGACGGTAGAATGTGGAATTTACGTATGCCTGCGAGACTTTAGTAATTTTAAATTCAATAAAGTACGTCTAATTAATTTATTTATGATTTTTTTTATGTTTTCTTTGGATTTTTAAAGCTTAACTGTTGGCGTATAGAGATATAAATGTCAGTACGGATAAATATAATTCCTAAGATCGTTTATTTAGTAATTATTTATAGCAACTTAATTTACTTGTCGATGTTAGTTGTGTTTCATAGGTTTGTACAACGTAGTGATAGTGTCCATTAAAAGGCTACTTTAAATATGGTAACTCACATAAATCGTCACCAATTAAAAATATATTTAAAAGAAAGTTTCTAACTTGAGATACGAATAAGAAAACAAATTATCTAATCATGGCATCTTATAAAATTAGTGTTATTGTATTTCAAAGAGCAGAGAAAAATGTATGTCACTTTGTTTTTCTACTATTCTAAGTGCATACCTAGATAAGCTATTAGTAACAAATGTAGGTAGTACATTGAAAAGCGCAGTAAACTGTGCAAGCTCACATCTCAATCGCAAGGAGCAGTCGATCACGAGCGCGGCATTTCACACACGACCTGTAACTGGAGCAAGTGATATAACGACCACTGGATAGGGTAGAAACATTTCAATACTGTGTCGATATAAAGAGGTTAGGTAATAATTTTGTCTGTTAGTTAGTGGGGGAAACCTTTGGTACTAGTAAAAAATAAAGGATCTGGGGCAAATTGGCAGGAGCCCAGGTCCCACATTTTTTTAAACTTGCAATGATCGAACTTTGTTTGTTAAAAAGCACTTACAATGCAGTTTAAAAAAATGTAACAATGGCATTATAAAGCAGCGGAAATCATTAGTTATTAGACATTTTACTTCGAAAAATGCGTCTTTTTCAATGTTGTTTATCAAATTTATAGGTGTTTACGTCAAAATAATAACTTTATTTTGCGTTTTCGTGACTGCTACTACATAATAGATTATGATAAAACCAACAAAAGTTATAAATAACAAAATTAATCTAAAAAATAAACTAATGCCCTAAAAATTAGTTCTAATAGTAATAAACTAAAATTAACTAACTTAAATTAGTAATAAACTAAAAATAAACTCCTTTAAACCTATAAATTATATTTAGACAAAAAAAAATACGTATGGGATATTAGGCTTCCGTCATTTTCATGAATGTTTGCCTAGGATCTATGATGGACAGTGCGTATTTAGCTGGTAAAACGTCTCAGGTATTGCCAGACGACAGTTTAGCCAAATAGGCCGTAAAAAATCCAAATATTATTTTTTCGACTTAGGCACCTATACAACTAAAAAAGTTGACATTATACAATCACTAGAAATAAAACCTACAACTTCAAAGGTGTATTACGTGACTTATCGTTTAGCCACGTCATTCCCATACAATTTAATTTACTTTCTATTTAGCGACTACAGAATGTATACTTAGCTAAAGTGATTGAATAACTCATATTATTGAACTCTAACTCTACCCTATCCAGTTCTCTATCTCCGCGGTATCCCGCCCGACCTGTGAAGGGTCATCAATTAGACCGAGCACCATTTTTAACCCATCACCGCTCTCATCACGTTTAACCTGTAACCGCTGGTTGCGGTCTAATGTACCACTTATACCCGCGTAACGAGGGAATAACATGGGCTTGGGGAAATTGATTTATGTTGAGATCTGCTGCTGATACCCTGGCATTCATAATATAAGAGGAGAGAATTCATATACATTATATAAATAAATATATATATCCTTGGACATATATTTATACACACAACGCATTCTAGTCCCAAACTAAGCAGAGCTTTTATAATGGAAACTAGATTTTGATATAATTACCTACCTAAGCACTTTTTTTTTAAATACATAGGTAGATACTTATAATAAGTAATAATTATGGTTGTGACCGACATATCCACACCTTAATAATTGATAGTTAATTACCACAAAGTGGCATGTTACAAATAAACCATTGAAAAGCTTCACAAAAAAAGCTCGTGTAATTTCCATAACGTTTCGGTATAATCGTAAGGCAGACAACTTTATGGTACTAATTTGTTCCATTACCTATTAGTGACATTAAAATACTGTCGCCTAGATAAGGTTAACTACTTCATACGGACACATAAACCCTGATAATACGGCTATTGGGTACCACTTCTGGTAAACTCCGTAAACAACCAACAACCCCTTAATGTTTATGTATTTATAAGTACCTTCTTCATATGCTGGTTATAGGTATACTTATTTTTTATATTCGTCTGATCTGTGAAGTTTTAGTTTCGGGAAGATTGTGTAAGAATTTGACGTGTTATTTTGATTTTATTATTCAAAAACTCATTAACCTCAAGATCACGCGATAAGCCAAACCGAGCCATTAACCACATAACCCAAAGTTTACAATCGAGTGAAAAAATCGATTCCAAACAACCCGATTCGTCACGCCGTGATCGATTAGCCATCTACTCCAATTGACCGACGCTATTATAACCCACAGTAATAATTATACAATAATAAACCGTTTTGCATTATATTTAAAGTAAGTATTTTAAAGTTATTGATCTAATAAATGCGGCGCGTCTCAAGTTAAGGTGTTATTATTGGGGGTAATGTCTTCATCTCGCACACGGACGTGATTGATGGCTTTACTATCGATAAAATATCGATAAACTTGTCGATGATAATGATATCAATAAATAATTAACTGTTATCGAGTAATTTAAAAACTGTTGAGTTTATGGTGTGATAGCAGGAATGTGTAGCGCTGTGTGTTTTACAGCTTGAAAAATGTGTTGGAGTGCGCTGCATAAAATATCGATATAAGCATGTACATGCCTAATCGATAAAGTAACGTAATAATAGGTTGTTTAATAACGGTGATTAGGTTTACATTAGCCCGTGCGATGTGCGCCGAGCACCGCCTATCGAACTCATTTTTTTTTTTGAATAAGAATATCGAATTCACACGCTATGGCTTTATCGATTTTTTTGATCGATAACTTTCACGATATATTCACACATTTTATTTTGTGGTTTTTGTAACATGAGCATCCATATAAAACGCGTAAAATATGTTTATGCTGGTACGGAATGTTTTGATAATTTATTGATGTGGTCGAATATTTTCATGTTCGTTTTAAATGATCAAAAAATGGCAGTAAGACAATGAATAAAATAACTTTTTTTGTATGCAAAGAGTCTACCTATGGCTATAATAGTGATTCAACACGGCCAGATAAAATTATTGTGTTCAAATTAAAATAATTATTTTGTTCCGTCACGTCATAGTGTTGCCCATAAATATCGATAATTAAATATTTATTCGGTTCCATTAGGATCGGAATTGAACCGCTACGCTTAATCGATTCGTCACTCAGGAAATGGTCATTTTTTATTAGAAACGCCGTGAAACACGTTCGGGAAGGAAATCTCTATTTGTTTTATGTCAGGGTTGTCACGAAGATTTTTAAGACTGCTTCGTATTTTGACTTAAATCTGAATCTAGATAAGTAATCTATAAAATGAGGAAACAAGACATACAACCCATCCACAACTAGCCAGCTAATGATCCAGTGCATATGCCGCGGTGTTGTGGTGTCACTCTACGACCCATATGCTGATTACCTGCTCAAGCACTGATCCGGACTCAAGCATAATTTTTTATATAAAAATCTCTACACAAATCACTTGAGTAACGATCTTTGAATTGGCATACGGGCCTTAGTCACTCTATTTCTATTCTATACTCTATTTCATCGCACGATCGCTTCGCTTTACGCCCTTTTGTGCCAACAAGAGTGGAAACAAGCACCATCCCGACATACGTAGTCGTCGTACAAACAAACACAATCACACAAATCAAAAGGATAAATCGAAATTCACAATCCCAATACTTCATAACAACAATATCAGTCGTCAGTAAAAGTAGCAAACAACTCGCCACCCCTACAACATTTCGAGCAATGTTGGTAATCGTAATCGATAATTGCTCGATACAATCGAAACATTTATCTGTGTCCACACATACACAGAATAAGTAATAGCGCATTGGTATCGGATCGATGGCCGAGAGCGGCTCGAATCGATTTTCTAATCGATATTAACTATCGGCTTTCTGACACGCGATCTGGAGGTATTAGGCGGGAAATACACACAATGATGAAAAAAGTTTATTTTATGAAAATAACTAATGAAAAGGCTTATAGCATAAATAATGCTCCTTGGAATATATTACCGAGATATCGAGGGCAGGGGGATCCACTTTGGATAATGTTTCATTATGTACCTACCTACCTGTAGTTTTCATAAACAACCAGTCAGTCACAGTACAATAAAATGCTGGTTTTCTTTAAAAGATTTCGTGTAAAATAACCTTATTATAAATCAATTAACTTTATACCTTATCTACCTTAATTAATACCTATATCTATAGAAAAAAAAAATCACAAGATGTTTCATTTGGCAAATTATATTTCATTTAATTTTGTGCCCATTACCATAAGGCTTATTATGATAATGCGTATATTATAATGATGTGTGCCCATGCCCATGCTGGCCAGGTCTACAATACCCACTGACAAATTAAAAGGTTCAATCAATCCATCCAACACGGAGTCACGTCTACTACCTACATGGGTTGAGAATGTTGGAGGAATTAACCAATTAACAGATCAGTCGGACCACCTAGGTACTTCATGCCAGTTCCAAGACTCTATCGCAAGTATCAAGACATTTGAATCGGGATACGCGCATTATCGACAATTAGTGCAGTTAGTGAACGTTAGACTGTTTCCGAGATGTTTTGATACTGGGAGTTCCGTTAATTATGAACGGATTCAATATTGATCAAACTTTTGAGAATATCTATTGTAACAGAAGACCATAGCAAGAGGGGCGTGGCCTAACCCCGCGCCACCGGCTGACGGCTGACGAACGTGACGAGTTTGCAGCGGGGCGCATCGCCTGACACTTTTGCTCGGACGGTCGGAGAGTGCGGACGTACTAGGAAGCCTTAAGCTATTCTGAGTTATAGACCTGTTGATTTTTTATTTCGTTAAAATTATAAGAGTTCTAGTTTTTGTTCAGTTTTGTATTTTTTTATTAAATTTCGCTTCTGGTCTATAAAACTATCTTTTGTTATTAGGGCATGTAGCTTAGGTGCCTTACCCGCAAACAATCCCGTATCGTTCGCTGTGAACTGCTTTCGCCGCCCAGCATAATGTCAAACGATGTGGTTACAGATATACAAAAACAAGAAGCTTTTGACGGCAAAAAACGCGCTGAAATGCGCTATTAATGAATGTCACTATTTAGTCACAGAATACCTATGATTTAGTATGAAAACAATTCAGAAAACTTGCCAGGCAATTGTCCCCTAGCAGGAAATAACACTGTAATTAAATGATAAATATTTATTCGTTCACTCAGATTGTTTAGATAAACGGGATGGTCGTTGGAAAAACTTCGATGCACGTAATTATCTTTATATCGTTTTTATTGGGTGAAATTGCAACTTTTAACTTATTTTATTACCTTTCTAACACTTTCGAATCTATTAGTTATAGCATTTTTTTTACTTCCGCCCGAGTGAACATTAATTTTCTTACGCTGAATAAATCTATACGCTAAAAATAAATGTTTTGAATGCGTTAGGGCGCAGAGCGGCTTAGATCATTTGATTACAACACTATGAAAATAAAGTAAGTAGGTACTCGCACTTTAAAAATAATACCTACCTACCTACCTATAATTTGTATGCCGACAATTTTTATTTTTATTATATCGATATGTTTAATCAACTATATAGTTAATATTTCTTATTTTCAATTACTATGAAAAAACGTGCTAAAGCGTGATCCTATGATAGGTAATTTTGTTCACTCCCTGAGACTATAAAATACTGATCGGAGAGAAAATTCAATTATTTCTTACACAGAAAATACATATCTTAAAATAATTTAACAACTAAATAATAAAGTAAATGTCAACTGTGGTTTTCGGCCAATTAAGGTAATGCCGTAATTGAGATAGTCATCGAGAAATATCTCTAAACAAACGTACTAATAAATTGTTTATATATATAATACAGGGTTAACAACTTCTGAAAACTGAATGCATGCACGGCACGCACGTTGGTAGTCGGAACATAATTATACAGGGTGTAATTAAACCATTCCTGAAAACTTCAAGGTGTTAAAGTTTCTATCAATATGAACGACTTTTTCTATCGAAGTATCAGTGATAGCGCAAATAAATGTGCTGTCCTATACAATACTTACTTGGGAAGAATGTATAGACCTCATTCGATATCAAACAACAAATACTTTTATCTAATTAAAGACAGCAGAACACAATAGGTACAGCAACTGCATATTATAAAAATCAATTGGCGCGGCAGGGTGTCAAAACAATGTTCCGAATTTAAATACTAATCGATAGCTATGAATCGATTATAGCTCAAATAATCATCGAGTAAGTCTTCATTGTGCCGCATCTCGGGAATCTTTGAATGAAAAGAGTTCAGCCTCTTAATTAGTCCCAGGCTCCTAGCACAAGTTACAAGTTACTAAGTAAGCATGTTAGCAAGTACACCTAAACTGTTAAAGAGGACTAATGAGAATTATTGACGTGAAAAGTTTATAAGCATAGTGAAAATTACGAATGTAATTGTTGAAGAATAAAATATAAACATCACTTCGTGTCACCTGTCAGACATCAGCGTATGTCAAACTCAAATAAGACAGCCGGAACGTAGCTGTCATCTGAACTCTCTCTGCTTCTTGCTCGGTGTCCTCCATCAGTGCTCGTTCATGTATTTTTGTATCCTTAATTATTTAACCTAAATATATTGTAAAAGTGATCATCGGGTTTTTATTTCTACAGTAATACTTGAAAAATCGGATACAATGCAATGTGCTGGAAAAATTAGGTTCATACATTTGGAAACATTTGCCGCCCATACTAGGTACATAGCGGCAAAAGATTACCCGCGCCTACTCACGCCATGCACTTATTACGCGCGCTTATTTAGGGTTAACTCACTTAGTTTGTGTGCGGATTATTTTTGACTCGTTGTTTTAGCTCAAATTAAGATTTTAAATAAAACTGTTTATTTTTAAAACTACTGCGAACTCGGAAGAGGTTTTTATCCGCGTCAGATTTTTTTTACCATTAGTTACTAGTGCTGTGAGTAGTGCGCAAGCGCGTCGGTCGATACCATCAGGTACACTTCTGTTCCTTATTCGACCAGCACCTACATCTCGATCCCTCGTCCCTATTTAGTATGGGAACAGATAACGACAGCCTATGGTTTAGACTAGTGGTCCGCACACAACTTCATTTCCCGTGACTTTAGAGAAACTTCGACGCTACACTTTAGGGTTGAATTGAGTGTGTATTATACTAGATGCAGCCTGCAGGTTTCCTCACGTAGTTCAAATGTGGTCCGTAGCTATGGCACGACAAAAAGTGGAGACCTCATCTGCGCTGACTTTGTATGGAAACACCTGCAGAGCCTCTAGCGGATTCTTTGAGAAACTTATGTTCTGCTGATGTCTCCTTACAAAATCTATTATTAGGCCCTCAGGAGACAAGTGAGTGGCGTTTCAATATCCAGGCGTTAGTTTTTGGTTTTGAATCTGAGTATTTGTGGATTGCATGTCAGTCAGTAAGTATCGCTACAGTTTTATATATTTAGATTGAGATAGTGATCGCGAAGGCGCCGGCACCCAGCGTTTCTAATGTTTTAAATGTTTACTAATGAACACGATTATTTAGTGACATTTTGGATTTCCCTGCATGTGGTGCGCGCTAACTAATCTCATCTAAAGCAATATTCATATACTACCTACCTAAAGTAAACAACTTAAGCACATCGGGTCCTGGAGGTACATCTGGAGATCACTTATACAGCTTTTTCGTTCATGTTCAAGATGTTACAATGTTATTTCCTGAAACATTATTTTTTCAGTCTAAGTGGTCGGCTCTACCCATTTAACAGAGGTATTATGACTTTTCTATCAACAGTTTTTTTTTTATAAAACGTCATTGGTACTCATCATCATAATTATCAGCCTGTTGCCTACACTGCTGGTCAACGGCCTCCACAGATTACCGACATTGGGCTTTCTTCAACTTCCCGCGATCTTAACAATGTCCGCGTCTCCTCGGCATTCGATTTTTTCTCTAATCTGAATGGTGACGATGAGTGTCGAACTTTGACATCCATAAGAGATGTCGACACGACTGTACGCCGTAAAGATTAGGCTGTTGAACATCAAGTTGATATTTTATGTACTTTTATATTGAAAAGAAAGCTTTTATCATTTTAAACTTAATACATTGTGACTGTGCTGCCGTAAGCAGTCTGTTAAGTTGGTAGAATCCGATATTGTAATATGGGATTCTATTCTATCAACTTATAATATCAAATATCAATGAAAATAATAAGAGCTCTTATCTGTAGGGACCTATTCTGATTCTGAGCAGCACGTTATTTATAATAGGCCTTATTTAAAAAAAATGTATTGGGTTTCCCTCATTTTTATTGTTCTTCTAACAAAAACAGTAGCGTCCCGTGAAATAGAACATAGGTGATAGGTGATAGGTCTCTTTCTATGTAGAATGATCTTAACAATTGATTTAAAAGCCCTGTTTACTTAGGGTCAACTGTAAAAAAAACAAATGACATTTAGTGAAACGCTTCCAAGCATAAGGCCCCTAACTTTATTGTGCACATCAACATCAATGGAAGCGGCATGCAATAAACCGCGATTGCCATGCCAGCTCTAATTAGTTTTATGGTCTGTGGTGACATCAGCTTGCTAAGATCAATAAGGCTTGTACACATGTACTTTACTGAACACGGAGTATTGCGTTCTTCTAACTGCTTTAGTTGTTTTGAACAGAAGATTCAGCTAGTTTCTAAGACATTTCAATAAATTTATAACACTTTTATTTTTTAAGTAGAGCTGCTGTAATGGAATGGCAACACGAAAAGGGACAAAAGAAGAAGAAGACATCTTGCGTATTAACCGACCATCGTGCATCGTATCGACAGGACTTTTTAGACAGAGATTAAATATAATATTCGATAATAGGGCTAGATACATTTCAAGAAAATAAAAAGTTATATTTCAAGAAGAACATTTTTATTCATAACAGTTTTTTTTTATGTACTGGCAGACGATCAGGTGGGCCACCTGATGGAAAGAAGTCACCGCCGCCCATGGAGACCTGCAACACCAGAGGTGACGCTAGTGCGCTGCCGGCCTTTTAAGAGGAGATAAACCCGCCTTTTGAAGGACCCCATCTCGAAACTCCGTGGGAAAACCGCAGAGGGAAGTTCGTTCCACAACTTACACGTACATTCAACAGTTGCATTCAACTAAAGTTATTTATACGTATTTTAGTAACTTAGTCTCGTCTGCACCCGCCCTAACATCTTTAAACCCGAGACGCAATAAAGCATTAATTCAATTTGGGTGTTGTTTGGACTACCTGTAGCATTACCTTTCAAACGCGTTTAATTATACACACTGTGGCGGTAAACCTAATAAAATCACTTTATTTCAAATATTTCAATATTAATAACTGCATTTATGGTCCGACTTATACTGCAGCTTAGCAAGCAATCAATTTCTTACTTAATTACAATTTGAATTTGAAAATGAAAACTAAAGTTTTATATCAGGTTCTTGTCTAATTTTCATCTGAAATGTCCGTCAATAATAATTTATACATAGTTATTTTATATTGATATGTGATCTTATTTTATTTATTCACAAACAAAATTACAACGAATACATTATTTACAATGTGATCTTATTGTCCACCGCTATAAAAATTACCGCGTCTTCAAAATTAAAAAAACTTTGATTTATCAAAATAAATATACCGAAATACATTGAAGCTTAATTAAATTGATTAGCACTGAGTCGACAATAGTTAGGTGACTCTATAGACCCGTCTTGTATTCAAAATTAACCACTTAATTTACGTAAACGACCGCCAATTTTATTATTTTCAATGTTATCTTTATCTCATTTATTGACATGTTTTGTAAATAATAACTTCATTCAAATTGTTTCACAAGGGCATTTATAAAAGGACGATTTTTACGACATTAATGTCCATATTGATGCAACTGTAGGTAGTGTTGTATTTATTATATTTTTACGGTTTTTTTAGCAAACCTCAGGGTTATCCTGAGGTTTGCTAAAAAGAACTAAGTTATCATAATAACTAGTTTTGTGTTTGGGTGCTCAAATGTATGAATCGATCATTCTGGCGCGCCGCGATAACACTTTTTTTGGTAGAGTCATAAATCCAAGTATTTTTACTATTATCTTAGCAATCTTGTAAAATAACTTAAGCTGATTCTTAGGAACTAAATTAAGTATCAGTATCGGTACTATTCAGGCTAGATGATGTCAATTCTTTTCAAAATATCTGCCCACATTGTAGTCTGCAACTATGTAAATAATACGCATCATAATTTATTTATACTGTAGTACTCGTTTATTGTCCATTACGTCAAGTATCTCCGTAAATTAATCGTAAATCAACCGCTCCTTATCAATATATATTCGCCAAGGGTGAGTTGTATTGTAGTAGGTAGGTACGTCCCGGTTGTCGCCGGTATAGGCACCACGTACCAACACCATCATACGAGCGCGCTACAACACGACATCGCTCAACAGCATTTAGTAAGTTTGACAGTATTATGACAGGCGTCATTGCTCAGTCGATAGAAGCTCTGCCTTCCGTGCTGTGGGTCGTGGGTTCGAGCTCCACCGAGAATAAACATTTGTGTGTTGTAAACATAGATGTTTGTTCTGTGTCTGGGTGTTTCTATGTATTATAAGTCTGTATTTACAAAAAAAAATATGTTTGTATGTATTCTATCAGCCATCTAGTTTCCATAGTACATGCTTTGCTTAGTTTGGGACTAGAAGGCGTTGTGTTAAGTGTCCGAGAATATTTATTTATTATTTATTTATTATGATCTGTGGTTTGGCAGTTCAAAAAGTATGCAGTATACTTAGCAGCGACATAAAGTAATCTGGGCAACGTGGTCACGCAAAACTACGCGTTTTCAGACTGCGCCTGCTCACGTAAGACATTTTATGATACCGTATACCTAGTACAGTTGTGTTGTATGTGTGTTGTCGTACGTACATGTCAGACCACACACATGTACATATACCTTCCTGTAAACGCTCGCCATTATATTTGGTTTGTAGCAGGCAGCGGTGTTCGTTACTGCGCGTAGTGTAACGAACGCGATAATTTACGGAGGCTATAAGCTTAGAAAGACTCCGCCCCCATCAAAAGATGAAAGTTCTAGTACTTTTAGTAGTGATATGTCAGCATGATAGTGACTTGTTGTCGAAGTGTAAACCGGCCTTTATCTGTTTACTGTGTAAATGAGGCCGTAGCTCTTATTTTCTACAAATTTATGCTCCATCGCAATCTACATAAAGCAGCCTCGTATTTTACACGGAGCTTATAAAATTAGAATCTTTCTTTAGTGTAGAGCAGTCTATGAAATATGCCTGAAGTGTAATATCCCTCTACAATCTACATAATCTACAATCTATGATATAAATCCTGTAAACTCTATTATTTTAGACCGAGGTGCTACTATTTTTCACGACTCAAATTGTATTGTGTTGTAAAAACACTCTAGTAGACGCTGGTCGGGTGGAGGCGTTTAATGCGTTCATGTTCTTCAGGATGCAGTATGTTTGTAAGAAAATACGACCATGCAGTCACAGATATTCAATTCCACTAGTTTATTTAAATAAATAAGTACCTACACCAGACTTATTTAGCATTTCCTCGCAATATTTTTCTAGTCCGCCATTATCTCTGGTTCGTAACAAGACCAACTTTTCAACTTCAACTTAAGAACGTTGTAAATTGTACGCATTTATAGAGGCTAAGCGCGCCCTGGGTGGCGTTATAATGCCACCATATCTTTACCCTTCACAAAAACCCTCATTATACCTTATTATCAGCTCTGTAGATGCCAATTTCGCGTGGTTTATGTGTGTTCTGGGGTTGTTTTGTTGGTTTTTGGATGTAAGTTTCAGAAAGCCTTATGGGTATTATAAATCTATCGGTTCGCTAATGACACGGGTCACAGATTGGGTTAGGGCACTCCTATTTTACAACTTAACGCCTTGACGGTTGACTGTCCGCTAATAAAATGTAAATCTACTCTATTTTACAACTAATAATCGTAAAAGTCATTGTTTTAATGG
This sequence comes from Eulithis prunata, assembly GCA_918843925.1. Lineage (NCBI taxonomy): Eukaryota > Metazoa > Arthropoda > Insecta > Lepidoptera > Geometridae > Eulithis > Eulithis prunata. Next base: position 469,272 of record OU974019.1, on the reverse strand, counting down.
GCACCAAAGGCACGTGGATGCCGAGTGGTCAATAGTGGTCATATTTTTATTATACCACAAGGTTATGTAAATGATACCTAGGTACCCGATTTCGAAGCACTTGCTGAGAGCACTTGCAAAGAGCTTGGTCGATTCGAAGTCAGGGTTGCACTTCAGTACATAAGTACTGTAGAAGTACCTAACCGCATAGATCTGCGCGGCAAGCGACAAAAATCTCCAGTCTAGAAGTACTAACTTATGAGTTCTACCGAATGAGCAAAGCTTCAATTAACCAGGCTCAGCTCGTGTGACATAGCGGTTTTTGTAACATAAGCACTAAATCCTTCACACAGATGACCAAAGTTTAATAAACGCTTTTTGTAGAACTCCAAAAAGTAAGATGGTCTCTACATCAAAAAGAGCTTGCTATTGGGGTTCCCTCTTTAAGTACTAACTTTTGGTTATTCCGTCGAAGAAGTTTCTCTTTGTCCCCACCTGGTTTGTCCCACTACCAGAGAAACAATGGGAAAATTGGAAAAAGGGGAAAATGTGGTGCAGTGGTCAGCAGTCGAGTTGTTCGTTGCCGACGCTTTTGTTTCAGAGATCTATGGACATCGGATTAGTGATCTTTATTTCTTTTAAATAACTGAGTTTGATCTATACTGTTAGTTTGTCACCCCATCACATAAAAACTACTTACAAAATATCATAGAATCTGTAAAGAAAGGCAGTAGTTTTACGACGCCTCGACAATGTTGTAAGCGATGTAAAAATTGAATTTCCATGTTAAAGATTAGAGTATTTTATAAACGCGTAGGCGGTATTCTATAAAAGTCGTATGGTACAGTTCCCGACTGCTGTTATGGCACATTTTACCCATTACACAGTTACTTTAATACAGGCACAAGCTTTTATGCTAGTTCCTTATGATTAGGACCAAAAAAAGTCCAATAAACAGAACCCAGGCCAGAGTAAATAGCTAATTTGTCAGCTCTATAGCACATTGCTAAAAATGTAGGCGATATAAGTGTAAGCGCGTCTTAGTAGCTCAAATTAAAAATTTAAAAAACCACTGACCAGTTAATGCAAAGCAACAAATCTCCTAATGACTGTAAGTTGTGCCACAGCAACAGCCGGGTACTGCACAGGTATTACGTAGATAAATTGTTGTGAGAATGTGGTGTTAGATCTTCTCGCTATTATTTATTTATACCACGAACACAGACAGAAGGTACTATGTTATTATAAGACGGTCTGATGGTTGGGGGTCGAAGCTTTCGAGTCAAAAATACACAACCTCATTTTTTTTTAAGTCTGTTGATAATAAAATTAATACTTAGGTAGGTTAGGTTAGCTATAGTGTTGAGCCATTTACCTATAATTTCTTTATGTGACTTCTTCGGTACACAGTACATTATAGTTTCTCAGTAGATATCTATCTACCAGTAATAGTTTCGCGATTTATTTAGACCCCATTCATAAAAAGTGATAAAAAAATCCAAAACTATTGTTTCATCAGCATACTTACGAGTACTTACACTTAGTCCTTATTTTTTTTCATTCCCCATTTTATGTTTCACTTTTATCGATCATGTAGATTTTCTAGATACCTAATCGTAATCATGACTAATCGATCGGACCGTTCGATTTCAGTAGTTTCTGTTCACCCTGTAATGACAGTTAAAAAAAAAATTAAATACATTTTTATTCAACCCATTGGGTACAAACACACAGATACAATAGAGAGAAAAGAAAGTAAGTCAGACAGGAAGGAGCAGAACAGAGTAAGTGGTAGGACAAGTAGGTACAAAAGTATACCAAATAATTAGCCCATTTCGCTAAACACCTTGACCAATCTAAATCGAACATGACGTAAACACAGTATATATAATTCCAGTAACTCAACACCAATAACCGCCACCTAATCCTATCCACGGCACCCAATAGCAAAGGCTCAATGTTAATGTAAGTACTGTAACACACATTTATTGCTCGTATTATGTTCGTAACGGGTGCCACACGAGACTTTACATAAATTAGGCTATTTTGATAGTGCTGGAATTTTATGAAGTTACTTTTGACTGTCGTACTCAACTAGTGGAGGAATTTAGGGGTGACCTACGCCGCTGAGGCGACTACTGCTGAAGAAGATATAGTTTAAGTATGTATTAAGAGTGAAGTACCTAGTTAGTTTACCTATACTATACCTATGTTATGTTAAGTAGAAATAAAGGCTTTTTTTTATTTATTTTATTTACTCTACTACCTAGTGATTTATGAGACTTACACTACTTTTTCTATTTTAAAATATCGATACCAAATTGGAAAGCGGTTAATGGATAGTATTGAAAGATCAATCAGTTACGAATACAGCCGGAATAAAATAAGTATTTTATATACATAAACAACCACAAAATTAAATGTGATCCGATCATGCACTTCTTGTGTTCATTTTTCAGTCCGACGCAGATATTTAATTGAATTCGAAGAACCACATGTAAAGTATATCTACCTAGGTACTTACTGTATGAGTTCATCGAGTGTTTTTTTTTTGCACTAAAAAGTGTACCATATCTACTTTATAACTTGCCGTATGAAAACTATGAAAGCACTTGGTACCATTCAGTTCAGTATCATATTCAGTTAGACTGAGAGAGACTATGATTCCTTTTTTAATCCACAAAAACTTTCAACCTTATGTCCCTGAGAATAAGAATTATTTTGACTGAATAAATATTTCTGTTGCGTACAACAATATTGGGTATATTGTAAAATAATACGCGGCTAGGCGATAAACTGAGTACAATTAGTTTTGTTATATTTATTGACGATAACGGACTGCATATGTGTGATGCTGGCTTAATAATAAATGAACTGTTCTTAGAAGTCATATTCATAAAATAACTGGGTTCATAGATATTTAATAGTTTCTGTAAGGCGATATATATAGGAAGACGCTAGCGAAATCGCGGGCAGAAGATAGTTTACCGTAAAAATCACGTTTTCGGTTCTATGGCACGGTCTTTTATTGTAGAGGCACGGTAGAGCCTCTCAGGTCTATACTGTACTGACTAAAAGCAACCCGAACGTTTTGCTACCGTATGATGTCAACGTATAGCTAAACTCTATTGTGATGAAAAACTTCAAATTTTTTACAACAAGAGTCCCGATTTTATCAACATAAGCTTTTTCACTTTATCTCAAAGTCAAAAAAAAAAAAAAGTAGGTACGGTGAGTCAAGGACAAAACTACCAATATTTTTTTTATTTTTTTTTATTAATTCTTTATTTCAGACTACACAGGTCCATACAAAATTAAAATTAAAATTAAACTAAAATTACACAAAAAGATGAGAGCCTCATTTGGTGACTTCGAAGTATTGAGATTTGAAATCAAATCAGTAGATAATAACAAAAAATATTTGGTTATTCGTGGGTGAGAGTCTTATCTCTCGACATGAGTAAGTTAATCTTCTATCGTGGGAAAATGAATTTCCATAAGATATCAATTTAAGTATAGCACTCGCCTCATAAATAAGAACCTTATTGTCTTCTCACATGCACACGGCTTGCTTTGTATCCTACACTACTTACAGAGAAGTGAAGGTACATTCACAAAATGCTATGAAACCTTTTTGCAGCAATATTGCCAACACCGTGAAGTTTAGGGTGCTTTTCCACCATAGCTAAGCTAGGCTATGTAGTTAAAGATGTGCTTGGTATCTACCGAAAAGGGATCGTTTATTTTCATAGCTGAACCACAGATCATAATTACAACTGTAGGTAGGTACTTAGAATTGCTTAGCACTTGTGCAAACGGGTTGAGCAAAATATTTCATAGCAAACTTTATAGAAATTATTTCTTTTACGCAAAACACATACAAAGACACAATGAAATAAACATTGAATTATACAGACATATGCGTAAAAAAGTTCCTTTACCCGCATACCTTAGCTTTAGTGGATACGGTCACATAGTTTCGTAGCTTATCTTTGACATAGCTGATCGCTTAGCATCGTAGCATATCTTCAGTGGAAATGCAGCCGTTAAAATGTGGAAAGACAACAGCAATGTGTCTTTATTAAATTCCTATAAAAATGACCACAGTAATTCTAAATCACGTTTAATTCGTAGTTTCCCATAAGTTCATGGTTTATGCCGTTAAATATTTGCATATCATCAACAATTAGTTGACCTCCCATGGGTTTATGGTATTAATAATAATATTTTTATATGGGGTCACATTTCACAATCGTAGTCATTTAGGCTGAACCATTCTTTGAGGTAACGGTGGGATATTCCAGAAATTCCCACTGAGAAATCCCCACTAGTGGGGTTAGGCCATCTCCTTATTCGCACTGCTTTTAATAATAACAACTCGCATCAAGAGTTTTTGCGGTTTTTATAAAAAAATAAAAATATCTTAAAATTATATTTTTGCAAACTTTCAAAAATATCAAGACCTTGGTTGATTAACCATAAAATAGAACAGCAATAGGTAATAAGTATACCTAATAATACAGGTTTTATAGTGGCATAAAATGTAATCCATAATGATGCCGAATGATTGGCGCAGGCGCCTTGACCCGCATGACGTTCATTCATCTGACTTTATGAATCGGATGCTGCAAAGATGGCCTGCGAAAACTACATTAGATAGGTATCTAAATAATTTCAATATGAATATGAATGGTTTTGATTTAAATATAAACTCAATGGAGTTTTGGAAATCTAGAAAAAAATATAGCTAGACAATGATGTTTGGAGACAATACATACCTAGTAGATAATTCTGCTGTTCCATTTTTTTGACAGCACTTAAAATGATGCCGTCCTTTTCTCATAAACTGAAACGATAAATATTTTTGGATCAAACGACATATTGGATAAACACTGGCGCGTTTCGGAAGAGTACCTCTGCGTCCAGCAGTGGACTGATATAGGTTAATGATGATGATGTGTTGTAGGTACATGTACGCATTGTAACGTGGTACTAAGTATATTCAGTGTCTCCTAATCAATTCTGCAAAGAAAAAAAACCCTTTATAATATTTTTTTTGTAGCGGATCGCCTCGTCTGTTCAAAAGACTTCAACGCGCTCGCTCTGCTACGAAGTTTACATTTAGTTTAAAAAAAACTAAATAATTTAGTAGTGGTTAAATAACCCTGGTACGGTCAGCGATAAAAATCGATTAACAATTTTGAACTAAATAAATAGATGGTGTTTATAATTTTGTTTAAAAATCAAGTCTGCTTTTCAATTCTACTATTTTGTACATTAGGTATGATGGTGTTGTATGATTACCCTTTGCTTTTTACATGATAGGTACCTAGGCAGGTAATACGTGAAATATATGAGTAAGTACCTAATTTATAAAAACCAGCTTGCTGGCAAGTACATCTACATAATGCCGTTGACTGTATTAGTACTACATAGATCAATCAATTTTCGATGACGCAAAGTTTAATAGTTCCATAAAAAGTTTTAAAATAATTCCACAATTCATCAATTTAACATCGCGAACAAGTTCTAAATTACTATGAGTCTGATCCATTGACAGTTTTATATTGTACCGTCGAAGGCGGCACGCCCAGATATTACAACTTTACCGGGTATACTCTGCAAAACTATAGACGATTCACATTAGCAGTTCACCTTACACTGCTTCGTAATGTTCTGAAGCTGAGCTTTCGTCACCGCACATCGCGCAGTGTAACTTATAGTGGCTCTACTATGAAACTTTGCTTAAACTTTTAGGTTCGTGAAGTCGTGACCCGACCCCGGTTCAGTCGTTTTTATCTCTCGACCAGTCGGTTATTGGCCAATTAGAAGCCGCCTACGTGAAACTCACCTGTATAATATTACTTTTAAACTGTATTTTTATACGTATACGACACGCAGTGCTAATGTGTCTTTCAGACTAGATCCTTAATGATATAGTGCGATGGTAATTAGGGGCATAAAGTTGATATTAAATGATATGACGGATAAATTATAAATACTTTGGGACTGGTTTCTAGCTGTGGGCACGCGACGACGCCATTCGACTGATTTTGAATATTAATGTGGATTTAAAAACATAACATACCTACCTACTTAGCAGATTAAATAGTTATTTTGTTCGTCTTTCGGTGTCGGATCACATGAAACTATCCCATAAAACTAGTTAGGTGGATTTATAATACGTGAATTCACGATTCTTGGTATTTGATTAGTTTTGGTCTTTATTTGGACACGTGTCATGTTTTCATAGACAACGCCTGCGGCAACTAAAACTGTGGATGAAACTTTCACGCTTGTCTCTTTACCATCTCTTTAGCAATACAATTGAAATCTAATAAAACAATGTCCGTTCATTCACGTTTGTTATTCTATTTGAGCTATGAAGTGATCATTAAAAATTCACCAAGTCAAGTGCACTACATGGATGGGAAAGTCGACTTCACTAGTGATGGGACACAGACTTTATCATCAGATTCATACTTATTTGTAAAAAGTTATATGAAATGAGTTCTTACGACTGCAGGCCTTAGGCCCAGTAGACATCTCTTTAGATATCTAGGTTTTTTCTTAGCATATAAGCTAGTGTAGATTCTACGAATAATGGCATAGTAAGTTAGAACAACTTTGGAAAGCAGAAGAGGCTGTAATGTTAGTATTTGTAACTATAACCTTCAAAATGAAAAATAAATAAAAACATTACTTTGAGAGAGTGCATAACCTATTTTTGCCGATTAGCTCCAAAGATGATGTTATAACTAAATCATATTATACCCACCTTTTTGCTTCGCCGTAGTAGACTAAAAGTACAGACTGATGTCGACATCACTACATGATATGACAGCGCGAGTGTTGGCAGCACTGTTTCAGTTGGGCCGGTCGAGAGCGGCCGAGTAATAAGTGCGATTCCCAGACAAGATGACTGTTCAGTGTCGCGTAGGACCACCATTCATTCAGCCATACTGAACTTTTTTATACGAAATAAGCGTCATTGCTCTCAAAAAGTGAAGGAAAATACACGGGGAAAACAGAAAAAAATGGCAACATAATGTTTGGACGTATTATAGGCACCTCTGACTCCTCTGGCAATTTTCCTTTAGGATTTCAATACCATGAAATTTTACAGATTTTCGTACTAAAGCCTAAAAAACAGAAAATAGGTAGAGCTAGGCTCTATGTAATAAAATCACAAGGTTTATTTAGAATTGTCAATATTTAAATGCTTGCGACCGTGATTGAAGAAACAAACATGTCGTTTAATTAGGTTACCGCGGTCACCCATTCAAATATTGACATTGCTGAAAGTTGGTACATTACGTCAACAAAAGTTGCAAACATGCGGTACAAAAGATTTGAACGCGCTCATCGTCATTTCGTAGTCACAAGACGGTAAGCTTATAGTTACGGAGGTGGCTTCGTACCAAGACTAATATCCCGTAACGTAAGACATGGTAAAATATATTGTTTTATCATTTAGGTATGTAGAGAGATGACTTGAAAACCATAAAAAAATTTTAATCAATTATAACTACATACCTACTTACTTAGGTAACTAAACTACATTGGGAATAGCGTTTTTAATTGTCTCAGAAAGTCTTACCAGCTTCGGCCATCATCGTCACCCTGGCCTCTTCACCTCATGAGCCATTGTTGTTTTTGTCTGAGTGTGCCCTGTTCTCGGATAATTCATGTCGCTATAATAATATTGAGCGATTTCTGCTCTCCAGTCCTCAAGCCGTCAGGTTTCGTGGTAAGGCAAGGTTTCAAGTGTTATTAGCCAATGTCTATCTTATACCTATGAAATCTTAGCTGTATCATTGTGTGGGTGCCGTTTCCGGGGCAGGCGTGGTCGTCGTCACCCGGGACGCGAGCGAGAAGCACGATAAATAAATTATAGGATTAGTTCCTTACACGTACCTACTTATATCTGAAACCGCAAATTCGTTTCTCGTTCTTACCTTGCCCGTGGCTCATCCGTGTCTTTGCCCCAAGGCTTATATCCTATTATTCATTCAATGTTTTATGTTAATGATGGTTTGTGTCTTATAAAACGTGTTATGTAGGTATGAACTTCTGTTTTTCTGGTTTGAAGTAGGTACTTTGAAGTACTTAGGTTATCTAATAATCACCATATTTACAAAGTAAACTGCATAAAAACACTTGCCACTGGTTTGTAATCTCTTACTAATTATTAAAGGCATAATGCTTCAGTTATCAATGAAATAGGTGTTGGCGTATAGAAAGATAAGATTGTGCAGATATTTATGCCCTTAAGTGTAACTTAATGCGTGTCGATTAAGAGGTAGCTAGGGCGCAAAGTAAACGCTCATTTTGTATGTAAACTGCTAGATAACTTAAAGGCATCCGAGCCCGTTAAGTGTGAATATTTGCAGATAGCTAGAGACTTAATTACGTGGGGAGGTAACCATAGAATTGCTTTTTACTAAGTGAGTAAGTATAACAGTTGTAATGCAGACAGCCTAATGAATACGAATTATAAAATTTGTCAGAAGACCAACAATGTATAACACTCTTACCAATGGGTACCTAACTTACTACATACATTCACTCGATGTAAGCTTGAAATACGAGTACCTAGCTACAAAATTGTCAAAAGTGGAAGTTAAAGGTTCTAGGGTTGAAAATTAGTGTGCATGTTGTGGCCTGTAGTGATTGTAACTTTAAGAAGTTCTCAAGTGTTGCCATTTATGGTAATTTATAAAAGAAATACTTAGGTAGTAAGAGGAACCAAGGTACTACGCCCGAAGACGTATAGCAATCGCGTTACCTCACAGAACATTTCCATCGAGGACGTGTCATACACTCGGTCATTACGCTAAGAAGTATGACATCATCACTGTCACTCTAAAGAAGCAATGTACCACTACCTTATGAATGTCGTTATAAAGCCTCCTCGATACAGGCTTAGCCTAGTGAGGAGACTGACAGGTACTCTCAGTCCTTATGGTTTTTTTTGTCTGAGAAAAAAAAAAAATCTCTGTACTCTTCTACAAAACTTGATTAACTTAAAACTTTATTACTTTATTAAGTACCTACATAGATAGAGTATATGAGGTAGCTAGAGGTATAACTGGACGTATAACTGTGAAAGTAGAGGATAATGTATCGCATTAGAGTGTTAACAATAGATTTTGGGACAATCCCAAACCGTTACCACTTAGGTACCTACTAAAGATGGTTCTTAATAAAACATAATAAAGTTATTGCTCTCGGGTTCCCGATGCGTGTGAAAGACAAACAGACAGTCACCGCTAATCTTACTAATACGATATAAATTGAGATTATTTGAGACACAATTCAATGAGAAATCCATTGAGATGTACAGTAAAGTGGTGTTTGACACATGGGTGAAGAACTACTAACTCAGAACTTGTTTGAGTCGACTTTGAGTGTTTTTTGGTTAGACTCTAAGAAAAGTGATTTTGCTTGAACGTGATCGAAATACAACTGTAAATAACGCAGGTTTACCATGAAATTCAGTGGTTTTAACAATTTCAACAAACTGTACCTAGGTACCTACTTAACTAAATAGTACCTAGATGATAGTAGGAAGGTGCTAAGCCCAAAAGGAATGGTTCTCTTTAATTATTCACTGAGACTTCCCAACTTGACGTGTCTAACCCTGAATAAACCCTAACTCTGTTATTAAACTCGATGTACCTAAGCTTGAAATAGTTACTCTATTTTACCTTTTGCATTTACAATCAGATTCAAATAGGATCAAAAGAGATGCTTATATGAGAGATAGCGTTAGGTAGATAGGTACTCGAGAATGGTGAAACAGGGCGCCGTCTAACAGACAAAAAAACTATATAACAAAGTCAGTGGTAGGAGTTTCGTTCGTCACTATTCGTCATTATTGGTCACTATTGAAGCAAAACATAATATGGCACTCCTTAAATTAAAAATAACAAATAATTAATGCCGTAAGCTTTTCACAACTGCGGGCACGGCCGTTCATTGATATTCTATGGGTTTGTGCTATTTATGATATGACGTTTTGTCGTCATCACATGTTACGTTTATGTCTAGGTTTACATAATGGTGTTCTACCTGACCAATGACAGGTGTTTTTAATTTAGTGGTCATCATAGCACATTTATGCAGACTGAACTGGATCTATGATACACACAGAGTCGCGCACGGAGTCAGAGTTAAACGTAGGTATAGATTACTGCTCAAGCACTAGATCCGGAATTAAGCATACATACCTACCTACATTTTTTGGGAGTTTTGCGTGAGTCTCTACCTACTCAAATCTATGTTTCAGTAACTCTGAAGTTGAAGTTCTTTATCAAATTACGAGCTTTCGGTCCGTATTCGCATTCACTGCTGAAGCACTGACTCAAATCTATGCTTGAGCTACGATTTCTTTATCAGAATATTTATTATTATTTATTTATTTATTTCTTTTAACTATCTAGATATTTCAACATATTTTTTTAGGATTACTTTTGTACTTCCTACCTACATTTCTATTTTTATTATATTTTAGTTTATAATTTAAAAGTTCGTGCGTCACCGAAGCCTTGTGCTGAAAACCAGCGCTGAGACTCGTTCTCAGCACATGCTGAGCGCAGACCTTTTCATACGGGCCTGTACATGGCAGCGTTCCACTCCCATTGCGTAGGTACGTTATACTTACCTTCAGGTAATAAATAGCAGTGAATGTTTTTTTTTTTTTTTTTTGTCTTATAATAATGTACCTACCTACTTACCTATTCATAATATCTTACTCCGGCCATGTACACTTTTGTGTGAATAAATGATTTTGTATTTGTATTGTATTTGTATTTGAATACGGCCCTTAATCTTTCTACGTACGTAACTTACCTACGTTATGAAGGTTATAGGTACCTAGGTACTAGGTAGGTATACCCACTTATTTCTATTGCAAGTAGGTATGCTACATGTAGTAGGGCTCTAACTGCTAGAGTCCACATCCCTGACACCAATGCACATAGGAAGTAATAAAGCAACTTTATTTAAAACTGTTTACTTCAACATTGTTCCCTTTAGTTGGAAAAGTGCGAATAAACATGGCCGTCTCGGTTAGATAAGTTCACCAACATACAAACCAACGGTTACACAAACCAATGGATAAATGTCATCCTAGCCATCCTACTTACGGCCCACCTCAACTAGGTACCTGGTGATCTAGGTAGATCTAGCCGATCCTAAGGTCGTGGGCACAAATCCGGTCGTGCACTAATGGATTTTTCAGTGCTGTCAAGTGGTGAAGGAAAACATGGTGAGGAAACCCGCGGTTTAGTCAACTCCTCACGTACCTATTGCTCATCTTTCCTGTGGATACGGCCGACTAGGCCGAGAGGATAGTATAGGTGCTGGGCAAGCCTACTCCATCTCAATAATGTTCCGGCACTGCAGCGTACCGTTCATTGGGTTTCAACGTTTTAAGCTCCAATTGAAAAATTAAGGGATGTTGTTAACAGCTGGCTAAAGGTATTTTAAATACTATAATTGCAAGCCCTGTTGGTGAACACCAGTTCAACAGGTACGTACTTAGAAGAACAAACAAAAGCGCGTCGTGCCTACTTCCTCAATTAGCGCCACCTGGCTTAAACTGGCATAATTATAATGTTAAACTACAGTTAAAATGGAATAGGCTATAGAGATATACTGGTAGCTGACGCAGATAAGCGGACAAACTTAGAGCCTACTTTATCTAGAGGCTAAAATAGTGTACCTAATATCTAACTAAACCGATTTTATTTGTCTAGTAGCAATCTGCAATCAGTAGGTGTACGGTACGTCGCCTTGAAGGAGCCCATAGCGTTATAGCGTAAAGCAATTAACCCCTTGGGCCCCATAGTATCGAGTTTTCTAAAAACAGCCGGTGTTCTTGTCTTTAGACTTTAGCAGCCCCGGAAAAGATATACCCATAGAACTGTCCAATAACAAACAATTGCGGTCTGCAAATCGACTAGGCCGCCGCCGCCGCCATGCCACCTGCCTCTGCCGGCTCTGAAAAGCACTACTCTGTAAAACTTTCAACAGTTTTACAGAGTAGCAGTTTTCAGAGAATATTGGGTAATTCTGATGTCACAAATCTTAAGTTAAATATGACTAAGAACTTCCTTCTCCACTGCACGTTTCAGTTCATCACCAGCCTACACATACACAACACATATTCACAACTATCCGAAGGATAAACAAACAACTTCTTAGAAGCCTTTAGGTGGTCGCAAACACCGCATTGTTTGAGCGCCAACTTTAGACCTCATCCACTTTCGTACTACAACCTTCCTTGCCCTGAAATGCAATCGAAAACCTCCCTTGTTGTTAAAGGTATAAAGGTGGATTTAAAAGCATGATAGAGAAGTAAAAACAGTCATAATTTTAATTGCGGAATACAGCGCAAGCGCATGTTTTGTGTGTACGCAAACGTGTTAATTACACAGCTATGGAATGTGTTTTAATGCATTTACCAATATGGAGTGCAAATTCTTGCACTTAGGAAGTAACTGCAAACTAAAGTGGAATAACCGGGGATCCGCAAGAAGCTCTGAATCCACACTAATAATGCGAAATTGTCTGTTTGCTATAACATGGCACTTGGATTGGGTTTTTGAAGACAAAAGGGATATTTTGCCGTAAGAAAATACTCGGGAATAAACGAAGTCTATATATGCAGACAAAATAGAAAAAAAAACTAGTTGGGTGAAAGGAATAGGTATCCTTATAAAAATAAAAGGCAAACTAACCAAATAGATTAAAATGATACAGGCGTTGCGTTGCAATGAATTCTGCGTAGGCGCATAGAATAAATAAATAACTACACAACGGACAACAGAAAAAAAATTACTTATATGAAAATCTTAATCTTTATTTTTTGTCTTATAGTAAATACAGGCTAGTTACCAATTATTTAGATCTGAACCACCAACATTTATAAAGTTTGACCTAAATAGGATGACTAAACATTTTCAGACATATTTTTGTGAAAAGGTCACAGTTACAACTTTTCACTGTTACAAATGAAAATAACATTCTTTAAACTAAGATATAAGGTACCTTTATTTAGTCCACGTCACAAACAATACGGTGTTTCAGTCAACCATCACAACACTGCACCAGAATATTTATTTAGGCTTGGTCTCCTGGTCGGTGACGTATCGGATATAGATGGTATCTTCAGGTTTCGGTTCCTCCACCTGACTCTCATCGAGTTGCGAGCAGGCAATGGCAAGGGCGGAGCCGTCGTGGGAGAAACTTAGGGACGATACGGCTGTGTTGTATCTGTAAGGTGACATTATTATTATTATTATTTATACACATGCAGCTTAAAGGTGATACGTGTATATCACTTAATGACTGAATCATCACTGATTCCACTTGCTTCAAAACAATAACTGAGTCGAACTATGTAGTTGTCCCAATTGTCTGTTTTTACATTGAACTCATGAAACCTCACTAATTTACGCTCCATTGTTCACTTTTTATCCAAGTCGCCACTGTTATGTCCATTAAAACATCTTATTTTAGTAAATACGTTTATTGAGCTTTGTAGCAAAAAGACATGTAACAAACAAGTGCAGTAAAATATGTCTACCCACAACTTAGCTTTATTATTTAAACTAGGGCACCGAAGTACCTGCACTACAGATATAACATACCTTTCCCCCAAGTATGTTTACTAATACATAACTAAAAATAATACATATATGCACTTTAAAATAACTAAACAATAACATTTCTATCAATTAAGAGTTATCAACCTATATATTTAAAACATAAATTTGCAATTACGAGCCGGCCTAGTGTAGGGAGAACTACTGCGAGCAGGGACTTTATTTTTAATAACTTTCCCACCTGAAAACCCAGACTCTGGTTCTGGTATACCTAGCATTTCAGCCCATTTATCTTGACTCGGTATTTCTATAATTGCGTCACTATCCTGACTAGGAGGAACATTTTCTATCCCCGGATCTACTGATTCCCCAGGACTAAGGTTTCTTTCTTCCCTTTCCTCATTCCTATCCACTTCTTCCTGCTCTGGTTGTGTTTCTGTGTTAGGTGTCTGTTTTGTAAATAACTGATCGATGTGTCTATTTATTAAGGTTCCATCTCCAGTTGCAACTCGATAACTGGATGGACCCTCCTTGTCTATCACTTTTCCTGGTAACCAACGTGGTCCCCTACTAAAGTTTCTATACATTACATCTTTCCCTACGTCTGTCTGTCTGTTCTTTTTTTGACTGTTTCGTATAACCTGATCTTCTTTAGTTTGCCTTTGTTTATCATGTGGATTTATTGTGTCGAGTAATGTCCGAATACGCCTGTTGAATAAAAGTTCCGCTGGACTCTTTTTTGTAGCAGCACATGGTGTCGCTCGTAATCCTAAGAGCATATTTGGTATTTTGATATCCCAGGACATACCGTCCATTTTACGAAGCTTGTCTTTTACCGTCTGTACCATGCGTTCTGCTAATCCATTGGTGGATGGATGGAAAGGTGCAGACCTAATATGCTTGATTTTGTTAGCTTCTAAAAATTCTTTCATCTCAGAGGAGACGAAAGACGTACCGTTATCGGAAACCAAGGTCTCACACAATCCGTGTATAGCGAAAATCATTCGTAAATGCCGAATTACTGTAGATGAAGTCATATTATTTACAATGAACACTTCAGGCCACTTAGAGTATGCATCGACAATGATCAAAAAGGTTTTGTTCAGATATGGCCCCGCAAAATCAATGTTTAGCCTAGACCATGGTTTTGCAGGTATAACCCACTCGTAACTAGTTCTTGGAGGCATATGTCGGTTTTCCAAGCACTTATTGCAGTTCTGTACTAACGTCTCAATGTCGTCATTTAACTGTGGCCACCAGACGTAGCTTCTGGCTAGTGCTTTTGTTTGAACGATGCCACTGTGTGCTTTGTGTAAAGCACGCAGAATAACTTCACGAAGTGATGGTGGCACCACCACACGACAGCCCAGGAGGATGCAATCTTCGTGCAACGACAGTTCAGTACGATGCAACCAGTATGGACGTAGCTGCTCGTCTGATTCCTTAGCTGGCCAGCCGCATAAAATGTGATGACTTACCCGATTCAGGATGTTGTCACGCTTTGTCGCGTATGCTATTTTGTCTACATCAATCGGAAAATCATCCGGAGCCTCGGCCATGAGCAATATGTCACAAAGTTGTGGCTCAAGTTGTTCTGGCACAGGTTCCGGCCAGCGGCTCAACCCATCGGCATGCCCTATCTGTGATCCTGGCTTGTATGTTATATTGTAGCTGTAAGAAGTAAGTATTAAAGCCATTCTGGTCAGACGTGGAGAAAGTACATTAGGTATAGGTCTTTTTGGATCAAATATTCCCAATAAAGGTTTATGATCAGTGACTATAATAAAAGACCTGCCCATTAAGTAATTATGGAATTTAGTTACTCCAAACAAGATCGCCGTTGCTTCTTTGTCCAGTTGAGAGTAGCGTCGCTCGTGTGCGTGCAGTGTCCTAGAGCCCATAGCGATAGGACGCTCTTGCCCGTCGTCCATGACGTGTGACAGAACGGCCCCAGCTCCGTACTCTGAACTATCGCAGGTGAGTACCAGCGGCTTGTTTAGATCGTAGTGCACGAGCGTTAAGTCAGAGGACAATACACGTTTAGCAGTATCGAAACTACTTTGTTCTCTATCCGTCCATAGCCACTCTTGAGATTTGTCGAGCAATCTATGTAGAGGCTCGAGTATCGTCGCTTTATGATGTACGAACCTTTCATAAAAATTGTATAAGCCAAGAAACGCTTGTAGCTGTTGGACATTTTTAGGTTCCGGTGTGTTCAGTATCGACTCCACTTTACTTGGCGCCGGGTGAATACCGTCTGCGTCTATAATGAAACCCAAAAATTCCACCCGCTCCTTAGCAAACTTACATTTCTTTCCATTGAGTCGCAAACCTGCCTTCTCAATCCTTTTCAGCACTTCGTCTAGGCGCGTTGTCATCTCCGCCATGGTGCGGCCGCTGATGATGACGTCATCGATCAGCACAGCGACGCCAGGCACGCCCGCCAGCAGTGCTGTCATCAGTCGCTGGAAAATTCCTGGACACGCCTTCACACCGAATGCTAATCTGTGTACAGTGTAGAGACCCTTACATGTGTTCAGTGTTAATAGACGCGCTGTCGCATCTGTAACAACCACTTGAGTGTAAGCTCTATCGAGATCTAGTGTTGTATAAAATTTCCCCCCAGAAATTGTTGCAAAAACCTCGCTAGCTGTAGGCATAGGGTATGTATCAGACTCTGTAGCTTGGTTTACAGTACTGCGATAATCACCGCATAAACGAATCGCACCGGTCTTTTTGACTATTGGTACTACTGGAGTGGCCCAATCAGAAAACGATACGGGACGCAGCACCTTTTCTTCTACCAAACGATCTATCTCTTTTTCTACCCTATCCTTGATAGCGTACGGTACCGGTCGCGCCTTCAAAAACCTAGGTACAGCGTTCGGTTTCAACTGAATCGTGACGGGGTCGCCCCGGTAGGTACCGAGTTCATTTTTGAAAACCTCCCTGTACTTACCTAATAACGCATCAGTCGCTGTCATATCTACATCAATAATTTTATTAACACGCACAGAAATTTGAAGAGCCTCGAACCAATCGCGCCCTATCAAATTAGGTCCCGAGCCCTTGGCTACCACTACCTTCAACTGACGCTTAATGTTCTTATATTGCACCGACACCGTAGCTTGTCCGAGGACTGACACCGTCGAGTCGTTCCAAGTGCGCAAGCGGGTGCGCAGCGGTTGCGGGGCGTCGCGCGGCTGCGGCAAACGCGCCCACGTGCGCTCGTTGACGAGCGAGAAGGCAGCGCCCGAGTCCACCTCCATGTCGACCTCGACGCCGTCCAGCACCACGTGTAGCACGATGGCGGGCACGCGCGTGCGTGCTCCCTCCACCTTGTAGATCCCGTTCAGTTGAGAGTCAGATTCGTCGTCGTCGGCGTAGTTCACTTTACCAGCGTTACTTTTTTTCTTCGCGGTGCAAATCTTCTCGATGTGACCCCTTTTCTTGCAGTAGTGGCATACCGCATTTATGAAGCGGCATTCTCCTCCATGACGGTCTCCGCAACGATAGCAAAGACGGACGTTCGATTTGGCTTTCATCGCGTTCACATCCATTGGTTCAACCCCGAGCGGCAATGAAACGGCGGCGGCGGCTTGCGACGATGTCGTCGTATATCCTGACGGTTGCATCATCCGCGCGTCCTTGCCCGCGGTCTCGGCGGCGACCATGGCGTCCACGACATCCTTATACTGCAGATTGTCCTTTTTCAGCAACTCGTATTGCAACTTGCGATCAAACATCCCGCACACTAATCTGTCCCGCAGCATGCGTTCAAGATTTGGAAAATTACAGTCAGTACTGATTTTTCTAAGCTGAGCAACATATTCTGCTGCCGTTTCATCTTTTGTTTGATCGCGCTTATAGAATTTGTATGAGACAGATATTTCGTTCGGCTTCGGACTGTAATGTTTGGTTAGGATCGCAATTACTTCCACGAACGTCACTTCGGTTGATTTCTTTGGGGTTATAAGTGCAAGAAGAGTTTCGAATGTTTGTGCACCACAAATCGCAAAAAAGTTCGCCTTTCTGACTGAATCATCACTGATTCCACTTGCTTCAAAACAATAACTGAGTCGAACTATGTAGTTGTCCCAATTGTCTGTTTTTACATTGAACTCATGAAACCTCACTAATTTACGCTCCATTGTTCACTTTTTATCCAAGTCGCCACTGTTATGTCCATTAAAACATCTTATTTTAGTAAATACGTTTATTGAGCTTTGTAGCAAAAAGACATGTAACAAACAAGTGCAGTAAAATATGTCTACCCACAACTTAGCTTTATTATTTAAACTAGGGCACCGAAGTACCTGCACTACAGATATAACAATTGTCTGTGCACTTGGTTTATCCAGTCTGTTTTTAAATGTGTTAACATTGTTTTGGTTATGGACCCAAAATGCTCCTATAGTCATAAATCACTGCTAATAATATTTTATTTGGGCCTTATTTGATAAGACAAACAAAGAACTTTATTTTATTGTATTGCAACTTAGGCTAATTTATTGACAAGACCTATTCGGTGCTTCTTAGGCTAATGTTTTGATAAGAAAGAACAATTTGGCGCGTTTAGGCTTAGATTAAATCTAGAATAGAAGCATACCTGTGGAACTGACACAGTCTCTTCTTGTTGAAGCCGTCCCAGATGTTAACATATCCATCAGAGCCACCAGTCGCAAATGTGTTGTACACAGAGTGAAAGCTGATTGCATTCACTGGGTAGATCTTTTCTAAGCCTGGAAATAGTACAAAAAATACTAATCTCACACCATCTTTATGATTTTATTATAGATAATAAGTTTTATTTTATTTTTTATCACTTTTGAGGCTTTGGTTGTAATTAACTTAATCTTAGATTCACCCAGTTGTCAACACATTATCATACTGATCCTTACAATTTTATTATCTGATATAATTTTACCCATAAGCCCCAGATATTGCTAAGTATTAAAATGTTCAAAGTCATATTAACATTTCCTTTTTTTAAAAACATTTTAGATCAATTATTCTTACCACCATCTTTAATACGATGACACTTGAATGCATATTTCTTTTTCTGCACTTCAGGGTTGCTGTCTAGGTACTCCACAGCTACTCTCCCTTCTATTGAGCTGAGGACGTAGCCCTGTTTGTTCGGGAACACCCTGATGCATCGGGTCTGGTATTTAAGGGAGGACTCTCTGCGTTGGTTTACGTGACCCATGTTGCGGACATCCCATACAAATATCTTGCGGCCTGATGTGCCAACTACGAATTTCTCACCAACTATGCTCATTGTGTACACCTTTAACATAAAAATAACAAAATATATTTATGATAAAAGCCAATTAAATAAAATCACACTTGAGAATTGTTTTCTTAAATTGTATCTACTTAGGTAATGCCAGCTACCCACCACAACATTTATATACAGGGTGTTACCAGACCACTTCCGAAAACTTGGAGGTTCCAGTCAGACCATGATACTGAAAACATTAAGCGAAAAAAATCGCGAAAAAAAAAATTGACTTTACTATCTCTTTTTAATTTTTTTTCTAGTTACATACACACAATACAACATAATAAGACATATCTACCTAATTATCTCATTTAAAAAAGCAAAAAAACAAATAAAATAAATAAAGCAGCAATGTACACGCAGCACGCAGATTACGTCTACTACAGCATGAACAGCTGAGAGTTCATCGCGGGTCATTCAAGTACGCGACGTGCGTGCGACCTACGTTAGTACCTACCTACGTTAGTAGGCACTTACGACACAGAATAAATAATAGTACTACGCCTCGACCTTACCTACGTGAATGCGTACATTGCGGGCTGGCGAAATAAATACAAATCTTTAAACATTGTTTTCTCCGGCTATAATTATTTTTCAGGATAACTGATTTTTTTTTTGTTTGGGTTTTGGTGTGCTGTAGCTCCCCCTTTCGTTTTCGGAAGTGGTCTGGTAACACCCTGTATAACTTCCCAATGTTTACTAGTGGTCAAGATTAGTGACATGTTGCACCTGTGCCCTGGTTTAAGCTACAGTACCTATTCCCATAATAAATACACTACTTACTCTCTCGTTCCCCTGATTGTATGTTCCAACACAGTTGGGTACTCTGCTATCCCACATCTTCACAGTCCCGTCCCAGCTGCCCGTCAGCACAGCATTCACATCCGCTGCAAATTCTACACATCGGATAGCACCTTTATGCTCTCCAAGAGTTGACTCAGAGGTAGCATTTAGGTCATACATTTTAAGAGTATTATCAAGGCCTCCGCTGTAAGAGTGGACTGCATCCTGGAAAATACATCAAACAAACAATAGGTAGGTAGAACGGTAGGTGGTAGGTTTGTTTTATCAACAGTTTTAGAGAAGCATGGTGAAAATATGAAACTCATACCCGAAAACAAACATCCATCACAGGCAAATCATGACAGTACTTGTGGCGTTCAATGTTCGAGCTGACATCGTATAGCCTCACGGAGCAGTCCCACGAAGAGACTAGAAGGAATTGGCTGGATTTCGGTGCGAATTTCACACTTGAAATAGCGTCCTCAGGTAAACTTTTTAACTTGAACTCAGTGCGGGACTCCGCCACCCGCGTGACTGTCATTGTGGAAGCAATTTTGTAGAGCAGAAATAAGTAGACAAACTAAAAACAGTGTAATTGCGATTTATTTGGATAAAATTCAGGAAAATACAACAAATTAGCGAGCCGAAACAACACGCGAAACCGAAACAAGAAAAGTTCTTCTTCTTCTTCTTCTATCTATGGCCTCCGTCATTACGACGACATACTGTACTGTCTGATGTGTCAATGCTAAACCAAGAAGTTGACGTTGAAGTTGATAAATGCTGTGCTGGTGCTGACATGTTTCAAGAAGTTGAAGTTGACATGTTTGCGATGAGGTGTGAATCGTAGAAGGAAATCTTCGTCGCGCAGAAATGATTTCAATAAAATCCGCAGTTCTTTGAGTTTTGTGATGTTACTTTTGTGGTGCGATTTACAGAGAATATAGACCTACAAAAATAATATATCAGCGATCCTTTAACATTAGCATAAATGCCTTCAATACCACCGCGAGTCTAAGTCGATTCCGATAGGAACCAATGGAGTGATTTTGTATAGAATAATGATGCAAACCAACCTGAAAACTAAAGAAATGTTCATAGTAAGGGCATTGGAAAAGATCCTGGCCGATAAGGATATCAAGAGGTCCTACCACAGCCAACTGAAGAAGTCATGTGAAGTTGCTTTAGGTGAGCCCTGACATATTGTTTCCATCACATCATCAATAGCATAACACCTAGATAAGTAGGTACATAACTAACATCGCTAATTGTGTTAAATTGAAATTTAATGTATTAGTTGTATAACCTAGTTGTATTATTGCTTTGTAGTGAATGTTTTGACCTTGAAGTTTAAAGTGGACACCTACTTGCATAATTTCTTTATCAGAATATACAAATTTGATCCTACTACAGAGCCATAAACCACAATGGCTCATATGTCATTCATGTGTGAAACTGAACCACTTTCATAATGGTAATATTATTCAGTCTCTTGCGTTTTAATTACACAAGTTTACATCATTTGGTAGGTATATTATTTTTCTAAAAGTGAAAGCATTTTATGTGGCTATGTACTCTATGAATATGAATTCAGCACTACTTTAGAATCAAAATATGCTAAACAGGTACATTCATTTTCTTTCAGAGGAAATCAAAGATGAACTTAAAAATGGAGGTCAGTTGGAGTCAGCCGAGAGTCCAACTGGAACCCTGCCATTACCCAAAAATGATGCATCCAACATCATCACAGCCGAAAAGTATTTCCTACCATTCGAGCTGGCATGTCAGAGCAAAGCAGCCCGGATAGTTGTCACTGCTCTTGACTGTTTGCAAAAACTGATAGCATATGGTCATCTTACCGGAAACATTCCTGATTCTACTACACCAAGAAAGCTTTTAATAGACAGAATAGTAGAAACAATATGCAGTTGCTTCACTGGCCCACAGACTGATGAAGGAGTCCAACTCCAAATTATAAAGGCCTTACTTACCGTTATAACTAGCCAGCATGTTGAGGTGCATGAAGGGACAGTTCTATTGGCTGTCAGAACTTGCTACAATATTTATTTGGCTAGTAAAAACCTCATCAATCAAACAACAGCACGAGCAACACTCACACAGATGCTTAACGTAATTTTCACTAAAATGGAAAATCAAGTATTGGAAACAGATACCGAAATACCTGATGATGATAGGAGAGAAGTAGAAACAGTGCAACACAAAATTCCTAATGGCAAAGTAGTGTCAGATGAAAGCAATACAAATGAAACTGAAAGCAATGAAGTAGATACGCCTGAAATAGAACAATTAGATGATATATTGGAAGCTAAAATAATTGCTAAGCAAATAGTAGATTCAGTAATAGACAATGCAATAAATATTGCTAGTAAGAAGAACACAGAGGAATTGCCCAATGGACCTGACAACAATGAAAACCCAACTGAGTCTCATGACAGTGGAAGTGTGTCTCAAGAAAGCAATGGTCAGATACCAGCAGAAGACTCGTTGAAAAGAATTCCATCTCAAGAGAGCATGGATGTAGCTTCAGAAAATGATAACTCAGTGACAGCTAAATTCACACATGTCCTTCAGAAAGATGCCTTCTTGGTGTTTAGAGCTCTTTGTAAGCTCTCAATGAAACCCTTGCCTGAGGGCACCCCTGACCCTAAATCACATGAATTAAGGTCCAAAATACTCTCCCTACATCTTCTTTTATCAATCCTCCAAAATGCAGGGCCTGTGTTTCGAAATAATGATATGTTCATAACAGCAATCAAACAATACCTGTGTGTTGCATTGTCCAAAAATGGCGTCAGTTCAGTACCTGAAGTCTTTGAGCTTTCCCTTGCAATATTCTTAGCTCTACTGCAAAATTTCAAAGTACATCTAAAAAAGCAGATAGAGGTGTTCTTCAAGGAGATTTTTATGAACATCTTGGAAACTTCTAGCTCGACATTTGAACACAAGTGGATGGTCATTCAAGCCCTCACACGAATCTGCGGCGACGCGCAAAGCGTCGTAGATATTTACGTAAATTATGATTGCGACCTATCAGCGGCCAATCTCTTTCAACGATTGGTCAACGATGTTTCAAAGATTGCTCAAGGTCGACAAGCCTTGGAACTAGGCGCGACGCCCAACCAAGAGAAATCGATGCGGATTCGAGGTTTAGAATGTCTCGTTTCGATTTTGAAATGTATGGTGGAATGGAGCAAGGAGCTTTACATCAATCCAAACCTCCAGACTACTTTGGGTGAAAGAACAGCTAAAGAAGACATTGATCATCACAGCATCAAGTCCCATGGGGGATCTAGTCTCAGTCTAGTTTCCACAGGATCCAGCAACATTGGTAACAGAGAAACTCTAGATTCTCCTGAACAGTTTGAAGTTTTGAAACAGCAGAAGGAAGTGTGGGAAACCGGTATAGATTTATTCAATAGAAAACCTAAGAAAGGTGTGGCATTTTTGCAAGATCAAAGCTTGTTGGGAACTTCCACTAAAGAAATTGCAGAGTGGCTTTTGAGCGATGAAAGACTGGACAAAACATTTGTTGGAGAATTTTTAGGTGAAAACGATGATCATTCCAAGGAAGTCATGTACGCGTATGTAGACGCGATGAATTTTGCAAACATGGATATCGTAGCCGCATTGCGCTACTTCCTCGAAGGATTCAGACTGCCCGGCGAAGCACAGAAAATTGACAGGCTAATGGAAAAATTTGCATCGCGGTACTGCGAATGCAATCCTAGCAACACTCTATTCACGAGCGCGGATACGGTCTACGTATTAGCATTTTCCATTATAATGCTCACGACTGATTTGCATTCGCCTCAAGTCAAGAACAAAATGACAAAGGAGCAATACATTAAGCTGAACAGCGGAATAAGTGACAATAACGACCTGCCTCGCGAATACTTGTCGACCATCTATGACGAAATCGCCGGCCATGAGATCAAAATGAAAAACACTTCCAAACCTGGGAAAACGTTGATTTCGAACGAAAAGAAACGTAAACTCATTTGGAACATGGAGATGGAGCAGATCTCGACCGCCGCTAAAAACTTGATGGAATCCGTGTCCCACGTTCAAACTCCGTTTACTACGGCCAAGCACATGGAGCATGTGAGGCCCATGTTCAAAATGGCTTGGACTCCCTTCCTCGCAGCCTTCTCGGTGGGACTGCAAGATTGCGACGATCCCGAAATAGCGTCTTTGTGCTTGGACGGCATCCGTTGCGCTATCCGCATTGCTTGCATCTTCCATATGTCACTAGAGAGGGACGCGTACGTGCAAGCCCTGGCGCGGTTCACACTCCTTACCGCCAACTCGCCCATTACAGAGATGAAAGCGAAGAATATCGACACGATAAAAACTCTGATCACGGTGGCGCACACGGATGGCAACTACTTGGGATCCAGTTGGCTGGATATCGTTAAATGCATTTCGCAGCTCGAATTAGCCCAACTGATAGGAACCGGGGTGCGACCGCAGTTTCTATCTGGATCGGGCATCAAACCGCAACCGGATTCGTTGAAGTTCAGCTTGATGTCTTTAGATCCCAGCGTCAAGGAGCACATCGGGGAAACAAGCTCACAGAGCGTGGTCGTAGCCGTCGATAGAATATTTACTGGGTCGACGAAACTAGATGGTGACGCGATCGTTGATTTCGTAAAAGCTTTATGCCAAGTGTCACTCGATGAACTGAGCCATCCTACGAATCCTAGAATGTTTTCACTTCAAAAGATAGTCGAAATATCGTACTACAACATGGGTCGGATCAGATTGCAATGGTCTCGAATATGGCAAGTGCTCGGCGATCACTTCAACAAAGTCGGTTGCAACACCAACGAGGACATCTCCTTCTTCGCCGTGGATTCGCTGAGACAACTTTCGATGAAGTTCATCGAGAAGGGAGAGTTCGCTAATTTCAAATTCCAAAAAGACTTCCTGAGACCGTTCGAGCACATCATGAAGAAGAACAGTTCGCCGACGATCAGAGACATGGTGGTGAGGTGCATCGCCCAGATGGTGAACTCGCAAGCTCACAACATAAGGTCCGGATGGAAGAACATATTCTCCGTGTTCCACCTCGCGGCGAGCGACCAGGACGAGGCGATCGTTGACCTAGCGTTCCAGACCACCGGCAAGATCATATCGGATCTGTACGAGAGGCAATTCCCGACGATGATCGACTCCTTTCAAGATGCTGTTAAATGTCTATCGGAATTCGCTTGCAACGCCAAGTTCCCCGACACGTCGATGGAGGCGATCCGGCTGGTGCGGTCGTGCGCCAGCGCAGTGGGCGCCGCGCCGCATCTGTTCGCGGAGCACGCCGGCCTCGAGGGCGAGCCCGGCGCGCCCGAGCTCGACCGCGTGTGGCTGCGCGGCTGGTTCCCGCTGCTGTTCTCACTCTCGTGCGTCGTCAGCCGCTGCAAGCTGGACGTGCGCACGCGCGGCCTCACCGTACTATTCGAGATCATCAAGACGCACGGCGAGTCCTTCCGCCCGCACTGGTGGCGGGACCTCTTCAACATCCTGTTCCGAATCTTCGACAATATGAAGCTCCCCGAGCACCAGCTCGAGAAGAACGAGTGGATGACGACGACGTGCAACCACGCGCTGTACGCGATCGTGGACGTGTTCACGCAGTACTTCGACGTGCTCGGCGCGCTGCTGCTCGACCAGCTGTACGCGCAACTGCACTGGTGCGTGCAACAGGACAACGAGCAACTCGCGCGCTCCGGAACCAACTGCCTCGAGAACCTCGTCATCTCGAACGGCACCAAGTTTGACGCGGCCACGTGGGACAACACGTGCCAGATAATGCTTGACATCTTCAATAGCACGCTGCCGAGCTCGCTGCTCACCTGGCGGCCGGACGACGTCGAGGAGGCGGACGCGCCACACGTGCGGCACGGCATTCTCAAGAAGCCGCAGGGCGGCGACGAGATCAAGTCCACAAACCGCGTGTTCAACAGCCTGCTGATCAAGTGCGTCGTGCAGCTCGAGCTGATCCAGACGATCGACAACATCGTGTTCTACCCGGCGACGTCGCGCAAGGAGGACGCCGAGACGCTGGCGCTGGCGGCCGCCGAGCTGACGGGCGGCGCGACCGGCGCTGGGCAGGAGTGCCAGCGTGAGGAGCAGGGCATGTACCGGCTGCTCAGCTCGCCACATCTGCTGCGGCTTGTTGAGTGCCTCATGTGCAGCCATCGCTTCGCTAAAACGTTCAACACGAACAACGCGCAGCGTAACGTTCTCTGGAAGGCTAACTTCAAGGGGTCCGTGAAGCCGAACATGCTGAAGCAGGAGACGCAGTCGCTGGCGTGCGTGCTGCGCATCCTCTTCAAGATGTACGGCGACGAGGCGCGCCGGCCGCACTGGCCCGCCGTGCAGAACAGTCTCATCGCCATCTGCTGCGAGGCGCTCGAATACTTTGTCGGGGTCACCAACGAGGCCCACCGAGATGCTTGGACCTCCATTCTTCTGCTGATTCTTACGAGAATATTAAAGATGCCCGACGAACGGGTAAGTCTAACTCATCTGTGTGTTAAGACGCTGGCAAGCGTACAAAAAGTTCTCGCTAGCACATTTCAACATTTCTGATGATATAAAATCACTGAAATGATTTCTGAACAGTCGCAAACAACAATCTTGTATAGAATAACATTGCACAAGGGTCGACAGTTCTCGCAAAATTATGTACCTACTCGTACCTACTCGTATAATATAGCTGTCGAATTTCAGACATTTATCTACTTATCTCTAGTAAACCAATTAGACAGGGCTAGCCCTATCTAATTGGCTTACTAGAGATAAGGTAAAGATTTTAACTAAATGTTGACTAATGTTTGATTTTATGCGACCAGATAATCAGCATTGTTACCTACCTATCAGTACCTACCATGCAGCACTATATCCTCTTTCCGTGTATATCTCGATGGATGATGTCATGTCGTTTTAGGCTTTCTGGTTATTTATCATGCGGAAATTCACACACCGAGGATAGTTTCAATTACCATCCTTGTTTTTTGTGATGTGTTCTGTTAGGAGACTTTTTCCTAGTAGAATGCTCCTCGAAACGCTTTTCTAATAAAAGTCGTGTATTTCAGTTCGCGGCTCACGTGTCCAGCTACTACCCGCTCCTGTGCGAGATCACGTGCTTCGACCTGAAGCCCGAGCTGCGCTCCGTGCTGCGGAGGGTGTTCATCCGGATCGGACCAGTCTTCAAGATAATCGCGCAGTAGCACGCGCACACATCACCTACTACGAATGGCCTTATAGATTCCTAGGTTAAAGTATGACTTTGATGTTAATGTTAAAACGATTTCGTTGATTCCTTAAATTTTAATGTAATATTTGACAGCAATCAGTACTTCAGTAGTATTAAAAGTGATCTATGTATAGGGTGTAGTCCTTAATTTATAATTTAAATATCAGTTAAAATTAAAATTGTATAAACAAAGTTTTATCTATAAATTATTTACGATAGTCTATTCTGTATATTTGAAAACTATAATGATAATATAGTTGTGGAGCTGAATTCACTCGCCGCTGCGTTCGCTTCCGGTTTCTTTTTCGGCTAGACTGATTGGACTGTGATTCAGAAACTATTTCCACAGCTTTTCGTGTTTACTTTATAATAGTGTGACTTCAGAACTTTCACGCAAACTGATTATAATTATTATTCTATTAAAAATCACTATATATTTCATGGTTTTTGCTTAAACAATCTTGAGCCCGTCCATGGTGCGCTCAAGTGAGTCAACATCCCAGATTACCAACTGACCGTCGAGGCCCGAAGTACTGAACTTCTTAGTTTGAGCTTTGGTACCTCTGTAAGGGCTGATGCATGTTATAGCGTTTTGGTGGATGGAGTCAAGGAAGGTGTCGTTAGTCTCGATGCGGGCCTGCCGATCGAGCGACTGAAACTTCTTCATGGCAGAGAGGCCCCCAGACTCCTTCCTCTGAGTATTGTCTAGCTTTGCTACGAACTTTAGCTCATCACCATCATGGCAGTACAGCAATGGAATACAGCTGTGTCCTGCTGCGATCAGTGAGTTGTTGGTGATCCAAGTGCATCCCAGGAATGGTAAGAATTCAGTCTTTAGTTTGTAAACAGCTTTCCCTTGAGCAGCATCGGCTACATTTATGGAGCTGTCGTGTCCCACCCAGGCTATCTTGTTGCCATCGGCTGAGAATGAAACACTATGCACCCAACCACCACCAGATACAGTATTGGGAAATTCAGCCAGCAACTGTCCTAAAGGTAGCTTGGAACCCCAGACATTAGGTCCTGGTTGGTCTTCAATATCCTTGATGTAAGCAGAGAAGACCCTGACCTTGAAATCAGCAGAGCCAGCTACCAACAGGATATTGTTTGGATGCCAATCCAGAGAAGTCACTGTGGATCGGATAGGTTTCTTGATATGCTTGGAAACCCACCAATTGTTCTCCTTCTCAAAGTAGCAAATGGAGATCAGTCTAGCTCCTGAACCCACAGCAAACTTGTTCTCCATGGGGGACCATTTAACGCAAGTGGCAGCTCTGTTTATACGTAAGAGTACGAGAGTAGTACTCCACTTGCCGTCTTCACCTTGGGTCCAGACGTAGGCATTACGGTCCACAGAACAAGTTACAATGCGGTTGGTGTTAGGGGCCCAGTCAATGCCCATGACTCTCAAATCATGCTCTACGAGGTTGTTGGTCTGCTTCCAATCGCTTCCATCCTTTTCGTAGATGTGGACCTCATTGTTATTGGGAGAGAACGCTATTTCTGAAAATAATGATGGAAAATTTTTATAGGTATTTCTATTGAGTCAGATCTACAGTTTATAGAAGGCACTTCATGACTGATGTAGGTGTAATATAGGTAGGTACTTACGCGTTCTATCTTTATTCCAAGCGTGAACAGTTATTGGGGCGCATGAGTCACCAAAAGTTAAAGTTTGCGACATTGTGTTTTCCTGAAAAATATAATCGAAGGATTATTTATTTACATACAACCAAGGAGACGGACTAAGTTTTCGGGTGTTTGCCGGTAGGCAGTTACCTTTTTCTTGTAGTTTTCAACTAAATGCAGAACGTGAAGCTGCTCAATCGATTAACTTGCGATAATATTCGCGGACTCTGGGCAGTCAACACGAATTTCTGGAACGGAAAGAAGAGGGGGCAATTATTAACAACCAAGTAGGTCAGCAGCATTTACTATTTCGAATTGAATAGTAAAGTAGAAATTAATACCACAACACAACTTAGCTCCCAAATTCACAACACAATCCACAATCCTTTGACTTGACACAATCACAGCCACCGATGACCGAACCCATTCTCTTTGACCGAACCGAACACCTATAAGATCACAGCTGACAGCAAAGCAAACCGCTCACCTCACTCACCCCGCTTTCTTCTTCTTTTATTTTTCGGAAATATTACGGTTTTTGCTCACAAGAAGTTTGGGTTAAAACCATAGACTCGGTTATACGTGGCTAATTTTATGGGTTAAACTATAAAAAAATACTCTGCTGCTACTCTGCTGCAGTTCATCATTCCACAGAAAACAAAAAACGTTCATTTTTTTCATTCGCTACATCAAAAAAATACTCTTTCATTCAGCATTCAGCTTGCATTCCATTCAATTCAGCCAAATTCAGCGTTCAGCGTGGTTCAGCGTTTGGTTTTTTGGGTCCGGTTATTGTACAACCATGGAATGTACAGCCTGTCAAAACACAGCCGTGGAAAGCGCAGTCAGGAATGCACGACCGTGGAATTCATGTATAATGTACGTGAATTCCACGGTCGTGCATTCCTGACACGTGCTGAGTTTGTACAGCCCGATTTTGCACAGTCCGGGAAAGCACAACCATGGAATTCATGTATAAAAAAAAAAAAAACTGATACATCAATTCCATGGTTGTGCATTCCCGACACGTGTAGGGAATGCACGCCCGTGGAATGTACAACCATGGAATTGATGTACTTGCTCCTGATTGGTCGATTCATTCTATGCTTCGTTCAGATGTAATTACAGAGTAAAAATGGTACTAGTGGGAATTTAGTGATTAGTAAAGCACAGGCTATCAAAGGTATTAAACAGATTAGAAATAGAACGATTGAAAAGCATAGAGAAAAACAACAAAGTTGTACCTAAGTCTGAATAGAATAGGAAAATAAATAATAAATATAAATGAATTATATGAACAATGTGTTTTTTCTTTAAGTTCTTTATGTTCGAGCATAAGAAGTAGAAAATAAATGAATGAGGTAATTTTGGTGGTAAAAATTTAAAAAGTGCCCCTCTGACCTGACACGCACCATTCTTAAGGTTAGCAAAAAAAAAACCTAACAACCTACTTGGTTACTTTTGTGACTTAAGTCGACAAAAGTGCCCCTCTGACCTGACACGCACCTTTCTTAAGGTTAACAAAAAAAAAACCTAACAACCTACTGGGTTACATTCACGCAACTCGAGGAGAAACTGATAATTCCCTTAGATAGCAGTAAACAAAAAATATGTAAAAATTAAATATTTTGTTCTGTTTACGTTCCCTTTCAATCGTTCACATAGTCAGGCAAGTAAGTGTAAACAAAGCATAGGTGATGACGTATTTTGGCATCCAATTCCCAGGTTGTACATTCCGTGGATGGGCATTCCCGACACGTGCTGAGCTTTCACAGCCATGGAAAACACAGTCAGGAATGTACAGTCAGGAATTGATGTATATTTTGGCAGCCAATTCCATGGCTGTGTATTCCCACCCTGTGCACAACATTGTACGGCCTGGAAAACACGTCCCGAGATTGCACAACCATGGAATTGGCTGCCAAAATATACATCAATTCCTGACTGTACATTCCGGGGTTGTGCTTTCCATGGTTGTGAAATGACGGCACCCGGTTTTTTTGCATTCTCTTTGGTTTGGTTCAGCGGAGTTGAATGAGCCGAGCGAGCGAAATAAATAAAAATAAACAAACAAAGAGCGCGGGACGTAAATATCGCCAAAACAAAGTATTATCTCACCACAGCAAGCAATGTCAAGCAATGGTAAGTAAATTTTAATATTTGTATACCAATGAAATAACTCTTGTAAGATTCTCAAAAATAGTTTCACTTAAGAAATAGTCAATGATATATATCTTTCAGGCAGACACCGTGGGTATCACCGCCGTAACAACCACGCTAATTCGAAGGAATCCAACCAGACATTGTCCTCAGTGGCGCGCGAAGCCACCTCTGTCCTGGCAGAGGACAGCCCCACCATGATCATGTTCCAAGGGCTGCATCAAAAGCTCACGAGTCGCCAGGACAGACACGAGCGATTGGTGAAGTGTTCCAGAGATGTCACCATTGAGAGCAAGAGGATTATATTTTTGTTGCATTCAATTGTAAAGTAAGTGACTTCCTGGTACCTACTGATTCAAAATCTGAATATCTTTGTAATAGTCACAGGCTACTAAAAAAAACTCTGGCTCAAGCATGGATTTTCATAGAAAATTATCAACCAATCAATGCTTAGGTCTTGCTTGACTCACCTATAATTTTTCAGTTCTGCTGTTATTTTATATACCTGGAACAGTATAACACACCCTCCTGTAGATTTATTAATTAAAAGGGTGTGTTCTTGAAGTCCATTTTTTTTAAAATAGATATCTAACCTGGTGATTTCAGCATGTTTCAGGATACTAGCAGTAGATAAAGAGTAATGGTTCATTATTTTCCAGAAAAGAATCACTGGAAAAGAAAATAGGAGAGGCCAAAGACCGCATTCAGAAGCTCATAAATGGTCCTATAAAAACAATAGCATTAGAACTAGAAAATAGTCCAGCGTACTTACACAGTCGGGCCGTGACCGCTGGCTACCAGGAGTACATAGAAGCTAGGACATTACTCTCACTGATGGAGAAGAAAGAAATCATCACATACTCCGATGTTGTCAAAGAACTTACTTACACGATAACCTCTGAAGATGGTTCGGTGAAAATTCTTGTGGCACTTGTCCCCCAGTTGGATTATGTACTCGGACTGGCAGATTTGAGCGGGGAGCTGATGAGACGGGCCATTAACAGCATTTCAAGTGGGGATAGCGAAGATTGCTTCTTTGCTTGCCAGGTGGTGCGTGATCTGTATGCTGGGTTCTTAGGTAAGAAGATCTTAAGGCTTAAAATTAGTTGAATTATTCAATAGATATAATATACAGGATTTTAATTACCTACTATGCTTGCTTTAAATAAAGAAGGTCCAAAGATTCCAGACCCAATAAATTGTTGATAACAAGAGGCTGATAAATACAGTTCAGTGGAGCTCAGTGACTAAAGTCCGCGCCACCACTGAAGTCCGATATACGTCGTTCCCATTCCGTATTTTGTTCCCACTTTTGCCACAAGACTTCAGTGCACTCTACTGTACATTTTAATGACGTAGTTGTGTAGATGATGCTGATATGTCATAATAGGACGCTACAAACTTGTATTTGACAGTTCATATTTTTCAGGTCTTTTCAACGTAGGCAAGGAGATAGCACGAAAGCAGCCAACGACACGAGCTAATGTCGCCAAGGTGGAGTATGCAGTGTACGCACTGCGCGTGCGCGGGGGCGAAGCCCCGCCCACTCTGCTACTGGCTTCTAACGACTGGGAGAGACATCAGTCTGATGATGAAGGGTTCTATTAAAGACTAGTTGTTATTTCACTGCTTTACTTTACTAGCTCTAAAACTATAGGTACAGTCAGCATCAAAAGTAAATCACTTCTAGAATTTTAGAACTGCTCTAATCATAACTTTTTCCTAAATACTACTTTAAGTTTATATAATTTTTACTGAGGACAAACTGGAAAGTTCCTAAGTTTTCAGTCATTTTGATATTTTGTCTCATCATTTAATAATGATGCTGACTGTGCTAGATACAACGCTGGGCGACGCCCATGCAAAGTGGCGATTACAATTAGTCCAATTAAGCTTACACCTATGGTTATGTGCCACACATCAGGTAGGTACTTTTGCCAGTAAACTTGGTAAGTAGGTGCAAGTCAAACAACTACGCGATTTTCTTACACCATAAAAAGTCTTCACACATGATTTGATAAAAAAAAGAACAGTAAGGTAATTAATATAAAACTCTTAGTAGAATAGATATTTTACTTAACATCAACAATAAGAAACATAATCAAAGAAAAAATAACATAAGACAATGCGTAAAATTAAAAATACTCGTTAACTCAATCATTCATCCATTCATCAGACTCATCTGTTGCATATGGGTCTTTTTCCTCTTCAGAGTCACTCCAACTCTCTCTTTTCATAGTCTTTCTCTTTCTCTTGCCGTGCACAATCAAATCTGGTGATGAAGTATCTTGGTCAGATTCTTCACTCTCGCTTGGCGTTCTGATCTTTCTTTGCCGTTTTTTGACCGGGTTACCTGACCAAATAATATTACTGCTTAAAATTAACTACATAACAATATCACAAATATGGTACACATAATATAACTTTATTATTAGTGAGGCTATAATTTTAATTACAAAAAGATGAGTTTGGAGTTTCGTGTTTGAAATACAAAATAAGTTCAGCATTAGTGTTCAGGAAATCCGATGGATTTTCTGTAAAGCTACTCATCATTTAACATTTTTCATATTTTAAATTTTTTTCATTTTTCATAATCTTAAAAAGATGTCAGAATAGTCAATCATGAGATTTACATTTGAGTGGTATGTTTGTGCTCTCAAAATAGATTGATGCAGGAATAATTCACTTCAGTGGTTTATTATACTTACTCATAAATGACTTTTAAAACTTAAATTAGGTAGGTACCATGATATTTATTAAAACCAGTAGTTGCACCTAGTGAAAATAGAAAAGAATAGCTAAGATTTTATTTTTCCAAGCTTATTGTAAATCTCGATTAATCGCAAAATCGATTAGAACTCGTAATCGTAATCGACGCTATCACCGTCTTCATCCTCGAGTTCGTAATGATCCTCGTGGAAGTGCACCGTGTGCGCGTTTATGTAGAATATCTGACCATGCCGCTGCACCACTCGTATACCTGATAAGAAAAACTTTACTGAGATATACCTACATCGATCTACTATCGAGTGGTTACACGCACACACACCATTTTTTACGATGTACGTACGGCTACACCCTTGCTGATTTCACCACATCATTGCGAAGTGTAGGAGGGGTAATGTGAGCATACTTTGATGCGTGGATTTCCGACTGAGCATACCCAAGCTCTCGTCTGATACACGACACGTCAACGGCATCCGCACATCAGCAGAGTAACTCAGATACGATGATTGCGATTGTCTGATTTGTTCTTACTGCCTGGTGACTTTACTACCTCCTCGCGTCTAGGTATGGCGATATATTCAGGCGTAGTCACCATGGGTGAGAACTCCACATGTCACTTTACATACCTTGATGTGATCGGTGTGGGTTGGGAGGCATGGTCCCCGGGGGGTGTTCGTGTTGTGTCCAGTGTCGCGGGTCAGCGCGGCGACAGGCGCCTCCATACGGACAGGGCGCGGTCACGCCGGACCCATAGTCGGGGTCACTTGGGTGAGAGAAATCCAGCTTGTGCTGAGGGTTTTTTCTGAAAATTTGTTCAATAATTACCATCGCATACATACAACAATGACATCACACAGTAGATTTAATAATAGGTAGGTACGCCTAAACCAGCAGGGACTTATTCAAATATGAAAACCTTTGCCGTTCATATACTTGCCTATAACAATTAGCGCCATAAATACAGCGCTCTCTGGGTCGGGCTGGCTGCTTAGCGGGTGGCGCGCCATCGTTTAAAGAGCCCTGAAATAAGAGAAGCGATGTTTGTTTTAGGTGACAAAGTAGCCAATTTTTATCCAACGCCACTGTCGAAAAGATAATAAGTTTAACTTACTGGTGGGTCATGACTGGAACCAGGTTTGGCTGCATCAGGGTCTTTTTTAATGTCCTTTTTGTCATCTTGGGTTTGTGGTTCTTTTTTTACTGCGGCATCAGGACTCTGAGCGTCATCACTTGGGCTAGGTGAATTCGTGCCTGCTTCATAAGGGCTTTCTGAGTTGGTAATGACGTCTCGAGAAACTTGGGGCTCTTCTGTATCCATTGGAATCGGTGACGCTAAATTAGCATTTGAAGGATTATGTGGAGGTGGACTCACATCTGTAGAGTTCTGTGTATTCACATCAATAGGGTTCTGTGGTTCTGTATTCACATTATTTTTCAAATCAGGATTCACCTCATTAGGGATTTGTGATGTGTTCACATTTGCATCTGCAGAGTTCTGTACTAAAGAACTAAGTTGAGTATCTGCATCTACAGAGTTTTGAATATCATTACTAGATTTTGTTGGTTTATATGGTTTATGAGGACTCTCTGGCTCTCTCTTAACTTTCTTAGCATCAAAACTGGGGTCAGGGGTGTGTGGCCTTTTACTAGGAGTGGTTTGGGAGTCAAAACTTGTGGCATCGCCATTGTCGCTTGCTAAAAGTAAATAGGTAGGTATGATTAAAAAAATATGACAGCTGGAGACAAAGTTAGGCCTTTAGCATAGTTCGGTGACAGCTACTGGAATTAGGCATCTAAGCTATTGTTATTAGTGATCACTTTTCAGATTGGCTGTAGTACATTGGTAAACTTAATTTATTTCAACAGTTTCATAAATATATTTCCTTGTAAGAATCAAACAAAAACAATATGAACAAAACAGCTAGTTTCATGCCAACTAACATGATAGGTATATAACTTACCAATAAATGGTTGGGATTCACCTCCTTCCATTGTTGCATCAAACTCCAAATTCAATGTATCCGTCTCATTGTCATCATCACATTCTGGGTTATATGTGTATGTATACTTGTTATTATAATAACTGGTAACTCTACTTGGTAAATTTACTTCTGATAAAGATTTTTGGCTTTTTAATTCCGTGCCAGTTACTTGGCTGTCACCATCATTGATTTCAACGACTGGTTTTGTTGAGTTGGAGTTAGAATGAGGTAAGTCATCGCAGAACATGAGCTCATACCAGTAAGATTTTGGGAGCAGACCAAAGTGATCGGTGTTGGACAGTGACACCCATTTGCCTTTATTCAGCACTAGTGTTTTTTGTGTGCTTAGTTTGTTGTAGAAGCAAGGGTTTTGATGCAGCTGTAAATTGATAATGTAAGTAAGACACAATCTTTATATCAATAAAAGACTGCATGTTAACCACCCCATATGTAATTATTATTACCTCATTGAAGTAGAGTATGAACTTATGTTTACATAACAGTAAGTATTCCTATAACTTTCAACTCACCGATTTGAGTACTACCGAGTCATCAGTAACTTTAATTACAGCATGATTCCGAGATACTCTTTGATCTTCACACTGAAATAAAGATATTTTATATTACAAGAATTATGTATTTATATTAAAGAAAGGACCACCTTTGTAACAAATTTATAATTTTGTGCAATAAAGTATTATATAAATAAATAGATAAGGAAAGTACATAGCTAAAGAAACCTTTGACTGATGGTGTTTGTCTGACTCTGAGGCAGTTACCTATCTATTACACCTTACCCTGGCAGGAAAATTGCGAATCTACCTTTAATGACAGATCACGCATGCAGTTGTGTCTTAGCTGATGGGCGAAACAGATTTATATAAAAACTATTCGAGAACCTCCGGCAGCAGGATAATAGAAGATAGTACGTAGTAACACGCAGTAGGTAGGTACTTACGTTTAGAAGTACACCACCTCTGCCGATAATATGTGTTCCAACTTTTAGAGGGACTTTGCATGGCTCGTCACTGTCTATGCGAATTAATTTAAATCCCATGATTAATAGAAGAAAGATTTATGTAGGTTTTCCGTTTTCGAAAGCTAGAAAATGTCGGTATTTTTATTTTGATTTCCGCGAAAGAAAACAAAACAATAATCGAATGAAGTGAACGAACATAGAACGAATCAAGAAAAGAAAGCATGAACAAACTGTCATGATTCACTGATTCACTACGGAGTCAGTGTCATTTTCTAAAGTCTGATGGACAGCAAATTGACATGACGTAAAAAAAAATTAAACGAAAACAAAACAACCCAATTTTATTAGATTTTTCCACAAAATATGATGAAAACCACAAGTTTAGGGTCTCATCGGCCTTTGTCCGGGCAGCTGTACAAATACACGAACGTCGTGAAGGGCTGGCAGCAGCGGTGGTTCGCTGTGGACCCTGAGACTGGGGTGCTCTCTTATTACCTATTCGATGGTCCAGGAGACACCGTGCAGCCAGGGCAGCCGGCGAGAGGAGAGGTAAGCCCTACTATTTTGTATCAACTTGATTCAATAATCGGTATGTTCAGTAAAGTGCAAGTGTTGAACAAGACCGACTACAAGTTTACGTACGTATATAAAAGTACAGTTTTGAAAACCAGTTCTCTGTGATGATATGTCATCAATTTAAATCTTTCCCAGGCACACTTAGCCGCCGCAGTGATATGTCCAAGCGATGAAGATTCTAAAACATTCACCATCAACTGTGCATCGGGCGACATGCTGAAGCTCCGAGCTACTGATGCCAGGGCCAGGCAGGAGTGGGTGAATGGGCTGAGGGCTATTGCTGAGATACACACTAAGGTACACACATTACCATTCAAGTTTAGGGTAGTCCCCACCCAATGGACTGACAACATTGTTAAGTTGTGGATGGAGAGAGCTCAAAATTGTTCAGGTAGTCAAAGGAGGAGGTGTTACGTCCTGTAGTGGACTTCTATCGGCTGATATATAAAAATGTAATTATGTCCAAACTATGTACTATGTATAACATTCTCTAAATCTTTGTAGACAAGTTTGTGTGTGATGTTGCAGGCTATGGGCGCAAACCCACTGCTACAACCCAGAGAACAGCTCGCAGTCCATGATGCTATGGCCTCAGCCCGGCAGCAGCTGCAAGCCACAGAGATGAGGTCTGATTACTAATTAAATGTTTTGTCAAGAATTGCCTTGCAAGTACTGATTAGGTTAGAGAGTTTTATGTTTAAATCTCACTGATCTAGTATTTTTATTCTAAATCTTGAACATTTTTGATAACACTAGCATAGGTACCTGAATGAAAAAAATTGTAATATACTGTTTGTAAATATTCTCATAGATGCTGGCAATAATGATAGTATGTGTGGTTTCAGTGACGCCGCTCTTGCCAGATGCATTGAATCAGCAGATTCGCCATTCCCCCACACAGATCCCGATATGCTTCTTTTAAAAGTGAGTGCTAGTTAATTTTGTATTTTTGCAATAGGTCAGGTAGGATTAGTAATTTTACAAAAAAGTATTGCTTTGCAATTTTCATTTATGTAAGCATGTTAGGTTTTACCTACTTGGGGGGGTATCCGATATATATTTTAACAAGCGCCAAAAAAAAGCCGCTGGCAACACTAATATTACCTCGAGATCCCGAGGGTGCCCCCCCGAAATAGGATGA
This sequence comes from Eulithis prunata, assembly GCA_918843925.1. Lineage (NCBI taxonomy): Eukaryota > Metazoa > Arthropoda > Insecta > Lepidoptera > Geometridae > Eulithis > Eulithis prunata. Next base: position 431,146 of record OU974019.1, on the reverse strand, counting down.
TTTTTTATGAATTTTAATGTTATGTTCCAGGCGACGTCAGCGGCCAGCATGCAATGCCTGCTGCAATGCCTCGGCATGCTGCATCGTCAGCAGCAGTACGCCACCGTCAGCCTTTCCAAAAACTCTGATATCGACCACCATTAGTTACTAAGCACGAACTAATCTGTACCTCTGTCACGAACAAATCTGACAGTCACCGCGATAACGTATTCGAGTTATATTGCGCGTCAATGCCAGCTCGACTGCCAACCGTTGTAGTGTCACCGCGCAGTGTATCTCAGATACGCTAGCGTTACGATACGTTTGCGATTGTCACATTTATTCGTGATCAAGACACTGATAGTTGCCGCGTTGCGTAAACCTAACGTAGGTACCTATTAGCTCATATTGCGCGAAACCTTTGAAGCAGTTTTGTGTAGTCATTTAGCGGTCCCCCATCGCTCTGAATGTTGTTATTGTTTATCAAGACATCTCAATCGGCGTTGTTTATAAGTTGGTTTTTTTGTGATGAAAATGTTTAAATGTAGATAGAGATGTAGGTACTTGGATGAACTCACTTAGTAGGTAGGTACCTAAAATAGTTTGTGTTTATTTTATATAACGTATTTTTCGTATAGGTAGGTGTGGTTGTACCTATTGTAGACAGACTTCCCTCAGATCTCTTAGAACTCTAAAATGCTTGGGATGTCTCATATTACATATCGATGGCCATATGTTGACACCTCGTATCTATCAAAACCCAAATTTTACAGGAGAGAGAAAAAACTTCGTAAAAATGGATATAAGTGCTTTAAAAATAAAACTTAAATTTAAAAATGAGACATCCCAATGGAGTTCTAAGAAGCCATCATATATACCTATTTTGTATATAAAACCCAAAACTTTGTAAATATTGTAGACCTCTTATATCATGGAACTTCATAGATTGTGTTTGACATGCAATGTCAGAGAATCGCCAGACATTTGTTTTTGGATTGCCTTTCAAAGTTTTGTAACAGCGATTTTCTAATTTTCTATTTTATTTTATTACATTCCTGTAAATTATTAAAAATGTGCGATCAAGAATTCAGGACTTTACGTATTGATCCTCGCTACCCCTTCACAAATCAAACCAAGTAAGTCTTACGAAAATTATATTATTGCAAAAACAGTAAGCTTCGAGGACCTAAGTACCTTACCTACCTCGTCACGTGAAGTTACGTAATGCCTCAGCAATGCAGAGCTTAGCACCTTGAAAACCTTCGGGCGATATCGATCTCGTCTTAATGTAACGAATAGTTTTTCTAAAAATAGTCTTAGGCTACTTTTAGCCGACTGCCTCAGGAGGTTATTGGATTTACAGAATCTCTTTAGGAATCTGATTTCTTTGGAGAAATGTGAGTGTTTTCACGTCTTTTCCACAGAGCGTGCTACGATAACTACTGCGACTACTACAGGTGCACGCGACTACTCGGTCAGATCGACGACTGCAAGATATTCAAGCGCTACTTCGAGACGATCTGCCCCAACTTTTGGATCAGCCATTGGGATGAGTTACGAGACAAGGGCGCGTTCCCTGGACCTATTTGAGGGAGATTGAATAAAGCAGTGTGTGTCGTTATTTCTTGTTTTATTACTAATACTTATCCATCAATCCTTTATTGGGATAGAATAAACGAGACTGGTAGGTAGGTTTTTTGTGAACAAACTGATGGTCCGCCTTAGGTAACCTGTGTCCTCATCAAGCACGTCCTTTGAGGACGTGCCCCGGAATGGCACCTACTGAGTCGATTGATTCTTCAATCAACAATGGAACCTAGCAAAATGTGTGTGTGCACTCTTCACTAGTATCATACTAGTATGTTCTACTCACAGCACCACCATAGGGGTAAGTAGCTACCTAACTACTTGAATTTGTCTGTGGCACCACCATAAAAACAATAAATGGAACAAACGAATTTATTTCTCTAAATCACATCGTGATCACAATACCTAACATATAAATAAAGATGGCGCGAGTAGTTAATACTTAGATCCTGCCGGCGAAGGTGCCCTCTGCGCGCTGCGTGTCCCACTTGTCGACCCACTCGTTGGGGCACATGGAGCGGTACACTCGCTGGAAGTAGTAGCAAGGCTCGTATTTCTCACCGCGGACCTTCTGGCAGCGGTGGAAGTCCAGGTACGACTGATAGCAATGCCTAAAACAAATGCATTCCAGCCTTTTAAAACCTACAAGTGAAAAATCAAATGAGTCTGGAATGCTTTAAACTTGACGTTTTAGGTATCCCGTAACGAGTTATCTCGTCATAACCGCAATGATAGCCAATTCTAGTAATTTTGATAGCCGCGGTGACTGTCGCTGGTATTAGCCGTGGAGAATAGCGGGTGGTAGAACTTCTACCATACGAACTATAAGATAAGGAGGCAAGCAACTCGAACCATCAAGTTATTATCAGTATTCTTATTTTTAAACGTAGACGTAGGTAAGTAGGTTAGATAATATTATACACTTTCACTGCGAGCGGCGCGGCGCGACGGCCATGTCCGGCAAATCTTTGTTAAGTAATGTTGTGGAAATGTCCAAATTGTTCAATAGAAGTGGAATGTTAATTTTTATTATAACATCATTAAGGATATTTGAAACATTATTAAACTGCTTCAACTGTGAGAAAACGCTGTTGGTTGCGATCGGCCCTTCCCGTGTAAACTGACTGGCCAGAACCTGTAAGTTCTTTTCAATAAGAATTGAATTGTAACATTACATACCAAACTTATCACAGCTGAGTCAGCAGTAGTTACGTAAATAAGTCTCTAGGATAACACCTTGTAGAAATAATACATTAACTATATTACCTGGTCTGGTTGGTGTTAGGGAAGCGCGGGTCAAAAGGCGCTGTTTTGATGTCGGCCTGCGTTTTGATCATCTCTGGCATTTTGCTGCAAAGAACACACACATTCACTATCATAGCTCTTTATTATGAAAACCTATTTCATACATTGACCTACGCTAGCAGACTTTTTAAGACTAACGAGGTCTAAACTAATACAATAAACTCGAGTCATGAGAGACATTAAAATATTTATACGAGTAAATACATTCAGCAGATGTCACTATACCAATATAAAACTTAATCCTAAATGCTTAAAAATTACTAAATGTTATGTTTTAAGATAATATTGTAGCATTATGTCTATGTTTAGGTTTATAGTGTCTATTTGACGAGTGGTCGAGTTTTACGCTCTTCTTCACAAGAAGTCTCTCTGTATTTCTTAACCTCCTGCATGTAAAGAGACCAGGCATCCTTTGGAGTATTGTCAACGGTCTGCTCATCGATAGCTTTAGCTTTTTTGACAACACCTGTTTTAAGGACTCGACCTCCACGTCTTTTGCCGATAAAAGGTAAGGTAGGTTTTTTTATCTCAGGCTTCTTGACCGCCTCCTCGGCCTTTTTCGTCGCCTCTTGCATCTTTTTGAACATTTCGAGGAAGCTACCGTCATTCTTTATCACGGAGACTCCGGGCCTGGACCTAGAAGACGATGCTTGAGCCAGCAACGCTAAATCGGGGGGAGGGAGTAGCTCAGCAAAGTTCGGCCCCTCCAGGTCAGGAGGGACGCCGTATTCCACATCGTCAACGGTAGTGGACTCCACGGCCCCCGGGGGCGGCTTCACCTCCTTAGGAGGAGTCTTGGGATCCTGCTCCTGCCGGTACTTGTGCATCTTCCAGAAGCGCTTCCGATCGGCGACAGTGAACTGGCCGCGACGCTGCTCGTCGTCGCTCGGCGTGTCGCACGGGCTGCGCGCCTGGCCCTCGGGCGGCTGGGAGCGCGGGCTCGCCGACCGCTTCCTGCGGCTCTCCTTCGAGCGCGACCGACGCCGCGACTTGGAGCGCGACCGGGACCGACATCGGGATCGCGACCGCCGCTTGGAGCGGCTCACCGAGCGGGACTCGGATCTCCTTGCAGGTTCCTTGCGCTTGCGGTCCCTCGTACGTTCTCGCGAGGAATCAGACTCGCTGGAGGGCGACGCGGAGGTGGAGCGACGCGTCGCGCGGCGCGGCATCGGCCCCGGGGACTTGTCGCTCGACTTCGAGCCGGACTTGTCCGACTTATCCGATCGATCACTAGATTCGGAACCGCCTCGGGCGTAACTCCTGGGAGGGGTTATCGAACTGTCTCGAGCCCTTCGAGGGGGAGGCTCGGCCTTGCACTTGTAACTCCTCGGCGGGGTCAGCGACCGGTCCCGGTCCTTCTTGGAGGTTCTCGTCGGAGTCACCGAGGAGCGATCCCTTCGGTCCCTCGGCGGCGGGGTCGTCGACTCCCTTCGCTTCCGCGGGGGGGTCGCGACGACCCTCCGTCGGTCCTTGCCCTTGGAGTCCCGGGCGGCGCGGTACTTGGAATCTCGGCCCCCGCTGAGTGATCGATCGCTCTCGAAGCGCGGGGAGTCGTTGGGCGTGCGCCGGCGCGCGCTGCGCCGGGGCTCGGGGCTCAGCGAGCGCGAGCCGCGCGCCCCGCGCCCCGCCCGCAGGTACGGGGAGGAGGAGGAAGAGGAGGCGCGACGCGTGCGACGCCGGGAGCGCGAGCGAGAGCGCGGCGGCGGGGGCGGCGGCGGCGGGGAGTGCGAGTAGTCGCGCTCGCTGGAGGAGTAGCGGCGGCGTCGCTCGCGGCTGCGGCGTCGGCGTCCCTCCGAGTACTCGCGGGAGGCGCTGCGCTTGCGGTAGCGGCGCTCCGGCGAGCGCGCCGCGGCGACGGCGACGGCGACGGCCGGCGGCGGCGGCTGGTAGTACTCGGCGGGCGAGGGGCGGTAGTACGCGGCGGCGTCGTACGAGTAGGGGTAGGCGGACGGGTACTGCGAGTAGTCGTAGACGGAGTAGGCGGCTCCGGTCCAGGGGTCGGTGCTGGGCGCGGAGGGCAGCGCGGCGACGGGCGGGCCGGCGCCGGGGATGGGCGCGGCGTGCTCGCGCTCGGCGCCCGGGGGCCCGCCGTCCCACGCGCCGCGGTACGAGGTCATACCGAGTACGGTCCGAGCATAACCTGCGGGCGGCGGTTTGTAGGTGAGGTTCGCTCACACCTACAAACAGAACAACTTTGTGGTGTAGACGCAGTTCTGAAATTTTCTCTCTGACTCGAGTTTACGGTTCCCTTTTTAGACCGCGTTAGTCGCGTTAGGTGTGTGTGCATAGTTTTTGTGACGAGAAACAACAAATTACGTAATACGATCGGGAGTACGCGGTTCGGGAGGTGTAAAAGCTTGCTTTAAGGGTGCGATGGATGGAAATTTGTGTGACATGAACCTGCAGTACCTTTACCAATATGCTCACCTTGTTGAGAATTAGCGCTTTTCCAAAATTTATTTTGAGAGAAAATGGCAGACGTACACACTCGCCAGTTGCTCGTTATCACAAACTATAGACAAGCAAAGGTATTTTTTAGTGAAACAGAGAAAGAAAATAAAGATCATACTCTACACATAACCAATATAACAGATTAAATAATCGGTATGTTTCCGAAAAACAAAATTCCTAGTAAAACATTTTTAGTCTGTATATTCATATCACTGCTTGCTTGCTTTGCTTTGATTGGATTTGTTTGGTTTCTTTGAAACTTTTTTTGTTTTTGTTTTGTTTGTTTATGTTTGCTTCAGGATCATCCGCTAGCTAGTGTTCGGTGCAACGGAACGGCGGCTCCGGCGGCTGAGCGGCGAGCGGCGCGGTAGGTTATAGGTGTTCGGTGAGCGCGGCGCGGCGAGTGCGCGGCTATTTTTCGTTCGTTTTCTTTACTTTTCTTAGCGCACAGTACATCCATTTTCGTCGTTTTCCTTCCTTGCTGTTGAGTAGGTACAAAACAACTAATGAGTAAATCCAAAGTAACAGCAGAATGGAAGAAGCGAGTGAAGACTGAATACATGAGGCTTCGTCAGCTGAAGGTGTGTACAAAGCAACAAACAATGTGCTAACGTTATGTATGTTCCTCATCTTTTAAGTTTCTTTTTTGGTCGTTCTCTTTGACTTCTAGCGCTTCAAACGTGCTGACGAAGTGAAGGTAGCATGGGCTCGCAACTTACGGATCATGTCGGATGCAGTGGAAACAAGAGAACTGGAGTTTTTGGAGAAAGGAAAACGGCCGTACTGGCCTCCTCCAGCTCCGATCCAAAACCACGAGAGCCTTATGAAACGGGCTGAAGTTTACTACACTGATGGTACCTACATATACCTATATTTATTCAGAAACTTTGCCTATCCTCTACTTGTTGGTAGCTTACCAAGATAACAGTTTCTATTATATTTTCTAAAGTCAGCTGTTGTCTATTCAGCGGCAGGTGTGGTGACTGCACAGCAAATTCCAACAAGAATCATCAACTCTGTGAACCATATTCCCACCATGTACACCTGGGCTCCGACACAGAAGAACTTCATGGTGGAAGATGAGACGGTTCTTCACAACATTCCATACATGGGGGATGAGGTGCTGGACCAAGATGGCACCTTCATTGAGGAGCTCATCAAGAACTATGATGGAAAAGTACATGGTATGTTACTATTTTAAAGATATCATTTATAATACAGGGTGTAACATAATACCCCTTCCTAATGTTGCATTTACACTCAGCTGCAGTTGGCAGGGAACTGAGCATGAGCATAGTCTTAACTCAAATTAAGATTATGGCATCAAAAAAATACAACATCTGCTTATAGATACTATGATGATATTTTTTAGGTGACAAGGAAGGTGGGTTCATAGATGACCAGCTATTTGTGGACCTGGTGCACGCCCTGATGACCTTCCAAACTAAGGACGAAGTAGCTGAGGAACGGAGGGACAGAGAGGCTCGACTTTCTAAGGAAGAAAAAGAGGTGGCTTCCAATTACCTACAAAAATCTAATATACTAAAAACTCTTGAAGTTAATTCCAATGCTCCTATAGTATGTGCCTACCAGGCAGGATTGTCAAATGAGTATTAGGGAATCTGAAACCAACAATACATTTGTATACAGTCAGTTTATTACTGAAACATAACATAAATTATGTAATAGGTATCATGGGAACAGAAGGTACACCACACATGGGTTGGTCCAGGCAATTGTGAAGTATGCCATTTGGGCTTTGCGAAGACAATTTCTTCCAAAAAGATTCATCAAAATGGCTTACTTCACAGTTGCCTTGATTTAGTGATCGTGTTGTATGTACAATTAATTTGTTTGCAGAAAGATGCAGCAAAAGATCAGAAAGAAAAGGATAAGGACAAAGATAAAGAGAAAGACAAAGATCGAGAGAAAGATAAAGATAAGGAAAAGGATAAAGATAAAGAAAAGGATAAAGAGAAAGAAAAGGATAAAGAGAAAGAAAAAGATGGAAAAGAGAAAGATGAGAGAGGAAAAGAGAGAGGTGAGAAAGACAAAGATGCGGATAAGAAAGCAGTCAATGATAAGCAGTTTCCAATATTTATTATTTTCCAAGCCATCAGCTCACAATTTCCAGATAAAGGTACAGCTCAGGAGTTGAGAGAGAAGTAAGTGCTTCATTTATTCTGTTTTCCAAAATAAAGAACCCTTTAATCCTGAAATGCTGTAAAAAATAACAAAAAAAGTCTTGACTAAATTATAAATAACTAGACGTCAGCCGCGGCGTTGCTCGCGTTCTAGACCCTTTTGAGTGAGACTTTTCAAAATTCCTTTCTTGGTGCACCCCTACACTATACATATAAGGATACTACCCTCTAAATTTCATACCTCTAGGACTTATAGTTTAGGCTGTTGATTCTAAGTCAGCTTCAAAAGAGTTTTATATATTTAGAAGAGAAGAAGATGAAACAACGAACCGGAAAGCGACGACTTCCTGATACAAACGACATTAGGAGTATAGCCAGATATGATGGAAGAAAGAGGTCCACTGGCAACTCAATGATAAACAGCTGTTACAAACTTTTATTTACAAACAAGCTACTCATAATATAATTTGAACCTTACACCCAGATACATAGAGCTGACATCGCTCGCAGACCCGGACGCGTTGCCACCAGAATGTACGCCGAACATTGACGGCCCACTAGCGGAGAGCGTAGCGCGCGACCAAACAATGCACTCATTCCACACGCTCTTCTGTCGGCGTTGTTTTAAATACGATTGCTTCTTGCACCGTGAGTATCCATGTTTACAATGCTTGTTGTAATAATGTACTTACTTAAACCAAGACCAATATCTAGTTATATAATAATATACAATTTTTTTATTTAAGTTTAGCCATAAAAAATGTTGATTAGCGAAATGAAACATTAAAATGTATTTTATTGCACTGCTGGGGTCCGAAGACAAAAATATGTACTGTGATTGAGATAATTGTATTAGTTTCGTTTGAAAGTACTTCTAATTAGTAGCAATCTTAATTTAAATCTTAGTGATATAAATTATTTAGCGTTAGAATTTAAGCTTTTATAAGTATGGTGTGTGCTAAGTAGATGTATTGTCTGATATTTGGTAACTGTGCCTTGTTTGTTCCGCTGACAGGAAGTCAGAACTCGGTCCCAGGTGAGACAGAGCTCAATTATCAACTAATATCATTGATAGAGGTCATTTATCACTTCATTCATGGGTTCCAGTGAACGCAAAAATATGACATACATTTCATTGGTGAAAAACATGCACAATACCTAAAACAAACACAGAAAACTATTTTTCAAGGGTACATCAAGTGCCTTAATAAAACTAGTCAATTTATTTTAAAGAAACCCAGTTATTTACCAACTGGGTGACAATGTATTCCAAGAATATTAACATTTTAAGGCAACACTTACCTAACTTTATTGCCATTTCGAAATAACTGTCAGAAACATTAAAAAAATGTGCTGCTATTAACTTACCAGTAGCTTAATATATGTATCAGCTTTATAATGTATTTACATTACTAACATTTACATATTTTTGCTTCCATATTCATGTAATCATTTGTATCTATTTTATGCTTGTTTTATTTTAGTCATGGAAGGGTGATCAGTATACAGTCATCTAAACAATCCATCAGTCTATATTTAAAATGCAGTGTGATTCAATCGTTCAGTATACTAAAACGTCATCAGAATGCCATCATTGAGGTGGCAAAATGATAAGGTTGTAAAGGTTGTAAATGACGAGACAATTTTGTAAAATCGCAATATATATTATAAATTGACAAAATTACAATACTGTAACGTCTGTATTCGCACTTACTGCTCAATCACTGACCCGCATTCAACCACAGATTTTTGTATGAGAACCTGTACTCAAATCTATGCTAAGTTAAGATTCACTTATCAGAATACAAGCCTAAGATAGTAATATTGTAAAATAGCAATGTTGTAAAATTGACAAGATTGTAAAGAGCACGTTAAATCAACAGCATATAAATACACAGTAATGTAGATAGGTATATTATATACCTACCTATACAATTGAATCACATTGTACGCGTCATACTAATTGGACCATTGGTTGAAGACTTATTAGATGTATGTATCAGGTTTGCAAGCTTGCCACCCGGGACCTAATCTGACGAAGCGCAAAGGTCCTGATCTAAAACCTTTCTCGGAGCCCTGCGGACCTAACTGCTACATGCTCTTGGTATGTTCAAGTTATTTTGGTAAAAATATTACTTAAACTAAAGTTACCAACTAACATAGAAAAAGATTATTCAATTGAAATCAGTAATTTTTCAGAAGGCTGAAGGTTGCTCAGTACGCTATGGATAAGCGCTTCTATAGGAGATGGAATCAGAGATGACTAGATCACAGGCTGGTAGACTAACCAGTAAACAATAAAAAACCCGCCAAGTGCGAGTCGGGCTCTCGCACGAAGGGTTCTGTACCGTTATCTATAAAAACAACAAAAAGAAAAAAGAACGTTTGTTGTATGGGAGCCCCCTTAAATATTTATTCTATTCTGTTTTTTAGTACATATTTGTTGTTAAAGCGGCAACAGAAATACACCATCTGTGAAAATTTCAACTATCTAACTATCACGGTGTATGAGATACAGTCTGGTGACAGACGGACGGACAGCGGAGTCTTAGTAATAGGGTCCCGTTTTACCCTTAAACGGTACGGAACCCTTAAAATTATGTGACTCATGAGTACGCTAAAATGAAAATTTAAGTAATTCGGAAGTAATAGCGAATGTTGATGTGTTACCAGGAAGGCATGCGAGAGAAGCTGGCCCGCGAGAAGGCAGCCGGCGAGGAACACAACGGCAAGTCGCACGCTATCGACTCACCCAACGACGCGTCCTCGGAGGATAGTAACGATAGCAATCGATTTCAAAAAGGTTACTCTAAAGTTCTAAATGATCAAAGTTAGGAACCTAGTTATAAGTTTCTTACTTATTCTTCTAAACTTTGTTGACTTACTAGATAGTCTCACAGCAACTTTCTTGAAAACCGATGTTGACAATAAAATATGTCTCTCAGGGATAATATTGCTATTTACCAATGATAATTTTTAGAATCGGCTCGGTAGTCTCAAAGATCAAACTACAAACTTTATTTTGTGTTCCTCAAACAATAAATAAAAAAAACATTTATTGTTTACTAATTTATTATTTATGATATTTGAGGACAGACTCTTATTTAATAATTATGTTGTAGGTAGCAACAGTAATTCCAGCAATAGCAACTGGGGCAGCGGTCTCAACAAAAACGGCGCCGAGACACCCACGGAACCCGCCTACAACTCACTAGGTAACTATACTATCCAAAAAATCTTCCATTATGATGCTTATAGCCAGCCGGCTGATCGCAGATGTGAAAAAAAACATAAGTATACTTATTTAAAATACTATATTATTCTGTTTTGAGGTTTATGGGTCGGTGGGCTAGACTCTGAATGGACGGGCTCCGACCAGTCGCTGTTTAGGGCTCTGCATAAGGTGTTCCCCTCCAACTACTGCGCCATTGCTCAACTCATCATCTCCAAGAACTGCCAACAGGTAACTAACTAATATTACAATAGCTTTTGGGGTTGTGAAAAAAAATATTAATTGGTTCAGTAGTTGTAAACAATGTCGGCTTTATTCACAGGGGAAGATATTTACTAAATAAGCTGACTCGCGACTTCGTCATTGTTGTTATTTTCTCCCGAATTACATAAACTGGTCTAAAAGAACTCAAAACTGGTTCCCCAAAGTAGGATGTGGAATATGGATTGCTCTACTCAAATAATTGGTTACTGGGATGTATTTAAATCCTCAATAGAATCAAAATCAGTATAAAAACCCATGATTTCATTACATTGCAGCTTGGTTCTCCATCGTTTTTTAACGGCCATCTTGTACGATTTTTTTTAAGAACAGCAATTTTTTACAATATTTTCCACATAATAATAGTAGGTAGGCCCATATTAAACCCTTTTCCCACAGTCTAGTGTTATTTTTGTCTTCAGGTATACACATACTGGATAAAAACGGGCCAAGAGGAATGTCGCGTGGAGGCGGAGTTGACTCCACCACGAAAGAAGAAGAAGAAGCATCGCCTGTGGTCCGTGCACTGTCGCAAGATACAACTAAAGAAGGACTCCGCATCGCATCATGTGTATGTTTATACCTACTATCTCTAAATCAGCTGTTCCATACAAAATGTCATATCTAAAAATCTATAAGCTTGATTCATAACTTTTAGGGTTACTATACAAGGCTTTGTAATTATGTATTAAATAACTTTGTATTTTAGGTACAATTACACGCCATGCGACCACCCGAATCAGCCGTGCGATAACATGTGCCCGTGCCTTCAGTCACAAAACTTCTGTGAAAAGTTCTGTCAGTGCAGCAGCGACTGTAAGTAAATAAACCATTTCTATCTGTTTTCTTAGTAAATAATTTCACGAAGAGCGCCCACCATTGTCGTAAGTTATCGCGCGCTAAATGAATACGCAGCTAATAAGATAATGTACTTTGTAGGTCAGAACCGGTTCCCCGGGTGTCGGTGCAAGGCGCAATGCAACACGAAGCAATGTCCGTGCTATCTCGGCGTGCGCGAGTGTGACCCCGACCTCTGCTCCATGTGCGGCGCCGACGCACCGCGCACTGCCGTACTGCAGCACGCCGCGTGTCGCAACATATCTGTGCAGAGGTAACATATCTGTGCAAAGGTAACACATTTGTGTAAAGGTAACTTAACTGTGCAGAGGTATTGTCTGTGTAGAGGTAACATAATGTGTGCAGGGGTAATATATATGTGCAGTGCAGAGGTAACATAATATGTGTGCATAGCTAACATGTCTGTGCCGAGGTAACAAATCTTATACAATACAATGTTCATTTGTTTAGGGGTCTACACAAGCACCTTCTGCTAGCTCCGAGCGACGTGGCCGGTTGGGGCATCTTCCTGAAGGAAGCGGCGCATAAGAACGAGTTCATATCGGAGTACTGCGGGGAAGTTATCTCGCAGGACGAGGCCGACCGCCGCGGGAAGGTCTACGACAAGTATATGTGTTCCTTCCTCTTTAACCTCAACAATGGTAAGTTATTTCATTACTGAAGAATTCAATCAATCAATTCTTGTCTGAATGGCCTTTGCAGTGTTGCTCGCAATTTCGCCAATGTCACGTTTTTGTGAGTTATTCCTAAATGTAGGCACAGTTTCATATCCAAGTTAGAGGTCCTATTCTATACTAGTCACATCAGGCAAACTGTTAAGGAATGCTTTCTACTACATTTTATTTTACATTCTTTTGATGTATTGTATCTATATTTGATTTTGTCTAAAATGATCCTTGTGATTTTACTGAATAAATAAATATATTTGACTTTTCATTCATTTATTGTAATGTTCGATAATTTGCTTGTAGATTTCGTGGTGGACGCGACTCGCAAGGGCAACAAGATTCGTTTCGCGAACCACTCCATCAACCCGAACTGCTACGCGAAGGTGATGATGGTGAACGGCGACCATCGCATCGGCATCTTCGCCAAGCGCGCCATACAACCCGGCGAGGAACTCTTCTTCGATTACAGGTGCTATACGTCACGGCTACTACTAGCCTGCTTACTTATAATCGCTTAGTTTATTCAACTGTTTAAGTTATTGCTGTCTCTTACTAACATAGGTACCTAGGTTAGGTTAGTGACAGAGCTAGATTTTACTCAACTTTTCAGCTTTTATAAGTATGGCCCTACGAGTATTAAACACTCGTGGCATATTTATGTTATACTAGCTTCCGCCGGCGACTTCGTTCGCATCCCGTTGATTTTCCGGTGTAAAAAGTAGCCCGTGTTAATCCAGGTCACGAACAATCTATATTGCAAGTTTCATCTAAATCAAATACAACTACGAGATCCCAATAATAGAAACTAAGTATACATAATTTGGTATTTTTTTTTAGTTTTTTCTAACAAACTCATTTTCACAATTTGCAGATATGGGCCCACTGAGCAACTCAAGTTTGTTGGCATCGAGAGGGAAATGGAATTCTTATGAGAGCAATCCAAATAGCGTGCTGCGGAGCCTTGATTCATGACTCTATGACCTTTGTAATAAGGTATATTGCAGTGCGCTATTTTATGTGACTTGTGTTTATTGACACATTACTTTTGTGTGGAAAAGTTACTATTTTATCAAATAAGTAAATTACACTGCCATGTTTGTGCTTTATGTAGGGCTAGGAACCTTCTACTATTGAAAGAAATAATAAAATGTATTATACTTGTAAAAAAAGTGTTTGTATAGTGCTTTGCAACTCAAGTTACTCTTATAAATGTTAGAATGCAATAATATTAATAGTTTTTAGAAAGATGTTGATTGTTACTTAGAACAATGTATTGGCAATATTGTAAGCAATATTATTAAACCACAATGTACTCGGGTTTCGAATAGTGATTTGTAATAAACATTTTGTCACAATAAATTGTTTACTTTATATCTAGCATCTAGGATCTTTAGTTGTTACTTGTAAGTTCCCCAAGGTTATTTTTGCAACTAGGAAAGGTAACTTCAACAGAACTGAATATACAGTATAGAAGTAATAATACAATTATAAGTTTACTCAATAGAGCACTATATTATAGGTAACAAATTCTAATAATGTACATTTTTACACAATATACAGAACTATAAAACATTTTTACAAACTACTGGTTGTACAAAATCACAAAAGCAATAACAAATTGTGGATCAAATCTCACTGAAATCCAACTAAATGAACTAAAACATTTGCTTATAACTTCCCTTAGTAGTTTCACAATCAAAAATGTTGTCGACCAATGACTCAGGCTATAATATCAATACATTGATGCAATTATAGGTTTGCATTCTGTTAGGCACAGGATCCTGTAGTTAAATAAGGTTGATCATGTTGTTATAAAAATTTACAGCAAGAAATTCATGAAACTCTTAAAAAAAACATGCAAGTTCTTTTCGTAACAATTTGATGCATATCTCTAAAATCATTTATCACAATGGATAATAACGCTAATCTTTAAAAGTTAGTGGTCAACAACATTTCACTGTGAAAATAACTTGTGTTAATCACAGGAGCCATCCAACCATCCATCCTTCCACCGCTCATGGACCTTACTGCAGTCAAACAGAGGCTTTTCCAGCTTCAAATTAACTGTGTTGTGACGCTCACAAAGCCATTTAGCCAGCTGGTCTCTTGAGTTGGTGTTTGGTGGGTTCTTCTTTAAACTAGAAATGAGAGTATTATTTGTAGATGATTTCATTTATTAGTTTTGAGTTTTAAGGATATTTTACTGAAGTAGTAGAATGAGAAAATATTAACTGACAATGTCTTGAGTTTAGCATAAGTGTGAGGATATTGATGATTTTAGTCTGATGCAATAATGTCAAAATATGTGGTGATATGTATTATTCAGAATACCTAATTATTCAGAAATTCTGGATACAAGTATGTATGTAGCCGTTATGGAAATTAGGCAATTGAATAGGAACAATAGACAAATATAAAAACAGGATTGCACTTTTTATCGGATTTAAAGACTTCACTAATGTAAACAGGTGTTTTTGAATAACTATCTAGGTAATAGGGAGGTAGGTATCTATCTCCAACCAAAACAGATCTTCTTGAACAGTATACTGTTCTGATTATATATTTTTTTTACAACTGAATTGACCAGGCACTTACTCCTCTTGGAAGTCGAGTGCACAGGGCTCACACGGATAGAACTGTGCAAATATATTGAAGAACCGTGACATGTCCTCGGATTGTGTTTTTGTTGGTTTATCAGGGAAGTATGATGCCATTGTGTGAAGGAAACCCCAAGTTGACTTGCCTAGTTCTTCCTTATCTAGGGGACAGTCTTTGGACTTTTGGGGTGGCTGAAATAAAATATGTAGAATATATAAAAATATAAGCAGGCACTTCAAGTTTGGATGTTATTTAAAATTTATCTGTTAGCACCTTTCATACATTTGTAGTTAAAGTAGGAATTTGTATACAAGAGGATGAATTATTTAGAAAGATTACTACAAGATTCCTGTTATGAAATCCACAGGAGGTAAGGTTATGTAGGTACCTACCTGTTTTATTGGTGATGCCAGGACGGTTTTATTCTGGTTCTTGGCCCAAGATTTGAAGTCTGAACACGCTCTGCAAGGCTTTTCTTCTTCTTCTCCACCGTGTGAAGGAGGCATTGCTAGATGATACCACAAATAAGCCCATGAAAAGTGAGTTCACTCTTGTGCAATATCGCAATATTCTAGATTGCAGATAGCATACTCCTACGATGATTTATCCGTTGTCGAGGTATGCTTTTTTATATTTAACCGCAACAAAAATTAAACAAAATCTTGGCCTATTGCCGGTCAAAATAGTAAAAATTTTATATTTTCGTGCTCTCGCTCTTATCAGCTGGCACTCAATGTCAAACATTGACACGTGACTGAACAACGGCACAGACTATTCAATATCATTCACTTGGGAATGGGAATAGACTTTAAACTCTAGCGTAGATGCATATTGCATAGTGATGTGCTTAGAAGCTACCGGTTTTTTAGGACCTAGCGCGGGAGATTTCAAATGTGCGCAACCCAAGTCTGCAGGACAGGGACATTAAACTAAATAGCTTTCAGCGTTCTTGAAATACATGTTTGACCCGGATTTTGCATTCCATGGCTTGAATAAGCATCGCGACTGGTCTACGATTACAGAAGGGTGGAGAAATCTTTAGTAGGTATCTAGATACGATATGTGGGGAAAGAGACTGTAGGAGCTGTGATTATAATTCATTTATTTCTTAGAATATCAATTCATTCATTCGACTAATAACATGATGTAATATTAGATACCTACAAACCTGTCACATGACGAGGACAGAAATAACTTAATAGATTAAAAATAACACTGCACCAACAAAATATTCTGTAACTTCTAATTTATTCAACCGGTACTATTCTCACAAGCAGATACGATTTCTGAAACAAAAAACAATTAGGTTTTGTTCGATGCTTAGCCTTAGCACATAGGTAACATACGCACAGAGTAACTTGTAGAGCTTGTACCTACACCAAACATCCAACCGCTGTATTACGGCGCAATGTAGCAAATCCTAATGTTAATCGGTTCCTTGTATCGTGGGGCCATAATTTATAGATCATTCAATATTTGTCTCCCCGCAAGCTGCAATACCGTTTGACCTCTCGCAATTCAGCTCGACAGTCGTTTGTTTCACCCCTATCAACTAAACTGTGCCTTGATCACGAATAAATGTGATAATCGTAAACGTATCGTAACGCTACCGTATTCGAGATACACTGCGCGCTGATGGTACAACGTTTGGGCAGTCGAAATCGTGTTGACGCGCGATACGACTCGGATACGTTACGGTTTACGTTACGTAAAGCAGCGAGTGGCAAATTTGTTCGTGATCACCCCTCTGATTAGTTAGCGATAATGTAGGTTAGTAACTCACTGTGCACTAATGCCTTCAATGCATCGACTGCAGGCGAGGTGGGTAACGCGAGGCCCTCGTCACATCGCCGCGCGAGCAGCGGGTCGAGCGGCAGAGAGCCCAGGAATGGCACCTTCAGGTCTGTACACATTGTGGCGGCGCCGCCCGTTTTGGCCGGGAATATCTCACTGCGAGCCTGGAGGTAGAACCAAAATTACAATTTATAAAATATAAAAAATAAGTTATTGCTAGGTTTTCATGGTAAAGTGTTGAATTGATCGATTTGAAGGTACCAAAATAGCTATTCTGGAAATGAACCTATACCACATCTTATCAGTGTAAATTACCATACCATACTACCCTAGACTCATGTTACTTTTTATTTATTTACTAGCTTCCGCCCGCGACTTCGTCCGAATTTTTGATTAGATGTCACATTAGTCATATTAGCTGCTCATCTAATTCATCTATTAAGTTTATATTTGATTTAAAAGTGGCAACACTATCTGTCAAGGATTGAATTAAATTAGAAGTTCGAGTATAGATGAATATTAAGTCTCACCTTGCAATTGGGGCAGATGAATAAGGACATGTTCTCTATAACCCCGAGCACAGTGACTCCTACTTTGGAACAGAACTGCAGCTCCTTCCTGACGTCGAGTAGGGCTGCCTCCTGCGGCGTGGTCACCACTATGGCGCCTGTCAGCCCTGCTGATGACAGGTATTGAACGGTGGATAGGTGCTCGTCGGAAGTGCCTGGAATACAACAATTTTATTTTTATAATTTAATAATTCTATTTAAACAACTTTACACACCTATAGTATTTATACTTACAGTAAACTTGGCCAGCACATATAAATCTTCTCAGCATAGCTGAGCTGACTAAACCGCGGATTTCCTTAGTGGGTCATATCTTTGTCCCATTACTTATTTATAGAAATCTAGTAGGTACATCTCTTGGCAAACTCTTCACAAATCCTACTAATATCTTAATTTGTAAGAATGTATCGATGTTTGTTACTCTTTCACGCAAAAACTACTGATCCGATTTGGATGAAACTTGGAATATATATTGTCCGTGACTTGGATTAACACATAGGCTACTTTTTATCTCGGAAAATCAACGGGACACAAAGTGGCGGGCGGAAACTAGTAATGCTATAATAGCAAGTCACTACTGTACCACATACCGGGTGGAGTGTCAATAAGCAGATAGTCCAAATCTCCCCAGTCCACTTCACTGAGGAACTGCTTGATCATGCCGTTCTTCTTGGGCCCGCGCCAGATCACCGCGTCGTCGGGACTGCTCAGCAGGAACCCGATCGACATCAGAGACAGGTTATCTGTTACGTACTGCAATGTTATAGATAATCATTTATTTTTATTTGCAACACTAGTAAAAAACTATAACATGGATACCTAGTAGTAAACTGTCAAGAGAAAATAAAATAAAAACACAAATCACAGGAGAAACTAAAATGTAATAAAATAGCCCTAATTATTATAATTATGTTATTCCAAGATCCGGAATATTCAGTTCTAGACGAAAGGAAAAATATTAAATTCGATGAATATTTTGTGTTTAGATAATTGACGAAAACGGTTTCAAACGACGACGTTAGAGAAATTTTGAATGCGATTCTTGTGTCGCTTATCATAGACGGAGACTGAGTTATCTTCGGATTACTAATGAGTACTTAACTTTAATGATCATTAGCCTGGGTTGTGAAAAGCTTAATGATCATTAGCTCAGTTGGTACAAACGTATAATAGATATACCCAAATGATCTTTTACTAATCATTGTATATGCCTCATCGAGTTATAATCCCTACAACTATCCCTATCCTATAGGGATTATAACTCGATGATATGCCTTTAAAAATCGCAAGGTCGTGTGCAAATATTTCTATTATTATTATAAAAATACTTACGACCGGCGACCACCCCGAGCCTGAGTTATGAACCTGCTCCCCTCGAACTCCGAGCACTCGCGGCTGGCTCGGCCCGCATATATCCGCATCCAGAATACCTACCTGCAACCAACACAACATACCCTTTTATAGAAGATCAATTAGCACTTACGAAATAGAATTTTTGACGACTCGTAATCTTAATTGTACTAGACTTGATCTCAAATCTCTAGGTGACTAAGTTTTAGTTTCAATACTAATGGAGGTTATTTTCGCTTATAAATTCATTTAGATTAGAACCATGGGTTCTTGGTGCCATATTCAAGCATGGATTTGAGCCGAGATTTTCATACAAAAATCTATGCTTGAGTTCGGATCAGTCTTTGAGCAGTAAATCAGCATACGGGCCTATGTCGTCCAACAACCGCAGCGAGAACCTGATCCTATCCTATTGTGGGAAATGTCCAAGAATATTTGTTTATTTAAGATGAAGAAGATGATTATTTATTAATAAAAGATGGCGAGACGAACTTGACAATTTTTCGACCAACTGGCAAAGTGTAGGCCAAGATCGGAGTGTGTGGAAAGGAATGTCCTTTGCTTAGCAGTGGGACACAGAGGGCTGAATAATTTATTTATTCATTTATCATGTTACAAATGGAATCCAGATTTATTACTAAAACAGTGCGTGCCGAATACCGCCATCAGCGAACTTCGCCTCGCAATAAATTAGGCCATAAAACCTGACCTACATCCAAAATCGAAATAGCTGTACCAGGCGGAGCCATCACGAGCCTACCTCCGAATTCATAAACAAGCTGAACAGTCCGCCAAATCGTTTTAACCGGCACGCCTAGCGAAGCACATGACTCCGCCTCTAAAGTCTGCATCGTTTATGAATTTGAGAGTTATAGCGAATCATATCAAGTTCGCGAAAAGTACGGCGTCACCGCAGTGGCTGAATCGATACGCGCGGTGCACACCTCTTAAAACTACTAGTGTGTGACAAGAATGGAGTTTGGGAATTCGCACGAAAGGCGATCGAGATACAATAGGGTAGGTTGTAAGATCTGGCGTAATTAGACATACTAAAAAGTAGCGCGTAATATGATCCCAAACAAAACTATAAAGCGTTTACTGTGCAACCACTGAGTTGGACTCAAGCATAGATTTTTTGATAGTTTTGCATGAGAATCTCTACTCAAATTTATGCTTGAGTCTGCCACAAACATGTTCTAGCTAGGAACGGTGACTTATTGAAGGTTTTCATTCATTCATGTAGACACTTAACATCAGGTTGGCCATACTTTAAACTCACATTGGTAAATCAGTGGTGTGTATGAAACCGGTAATGGATGATGAAATAATGGTCATTATCTTATTTGCTTTGCCCTTACCCCACTTTTAAAGTGACTGGATTAGATTGCACTTGAGTTTAAGTGCAAAGGTATTGGCTGTTACAGCTAGTACAGGGATTAATAAGATAAACAATTTAGTTTGTTATCTACTCAGCAAACAGACACCCTCTTACTATAACATAAAGTGATCACGAACAGGAATAACTACACCGACACATTAAACAAAAAATGTATGTAGCTATTGTGACTCCTTGTAGTAAATCACTTATGACAATAGTTAAAATTTATATGAATTAAAAACAGCTTAGGTATTCATAGTAGGAAACAGAAATAAGTTTCACTTGCATGCTGATTGTTAATGGCCTTATCGGCATTAGATATGTAATTTTTACATGTTTCCGATGCAAGGGTCTCCCCAAAGACTTCTAGTTATGTAAATAATGGGTGGAGAAAAGAAATATAAAAAAGGATAGCTTACATTGACATCGGGGCTAGAATCTGCGAGTGCATGTCCAAGTAGTGATGTGACAGTACTCTTGCCAACTCCGCCTTTACCAGATAAAATGAGGATTTTGTGCTTCACATTTGAGAGGCGCTCTTTTATTATTTGTATAGCTGGATCAGGAGCTGCAGCTTCACCTAAAGTAACATTATTGTTTCATTAAAAAAAATTCAGAAAAACAAAATTTTGTTCTCTAATCATCTCATGTTTACAAAAATGGCTATCATAATAGGTAAAGGACAGGTTTTCAGAATTTTAAGGTCTGAAGTTATGTGAATAGAGGGCAATGTTATGTCGTACATGTGGATATGTGTTCAATGCATATAATATTTATTCTATCAGCAATTTAGTTTCCATAGTAGGTAAAACATGATAAAAACATGATTTGTTTCGATATTACCTGAAGCACAAATATTTTGATTTGGACATCCAGCGCAGGCAGAAGCTTTACCAGCGTCATCGCTTTGGGTTCCAGGGCAGTCTGTAATATAGAAATAGGTCCAATAAGTCCCACAAAAATAAGTAAACATTACGAACCTTTGAATTTATTTTGTAAAATTTTCACTCACGTTGAGGTGCGTTATCCGGTACACTGCTCATGTTTGCGATTAAACTTCTATTCCTTTGTACTGTGGCAAATGGTGTTTATAAATTCTTGGAAAACACAAACAACAGTGAGTTCTTGGCTGAAAATCCTGAAATGAATGGATACGAAAAATAAACAATGAAATGAAAGTATGTCATGTTTTGGACAAATTGACATTGACATTTATAACTGTTACTTATCCCCACAGATTCACAATAATCGGTAACTTTTTGGAAAAATAATTTGGGAATTGAGTCGCATCCTTGTTGTCCTAATTTGAAATGTTGTCAACTTGGTATTGGTACTAAAAAAATGGCGTCACATTTAAATATTTTCTAGCTTGACCTCTAGGTAGCTTTTACTTTTTTCTAAATTTTACAGATAGATTTATAGTTCAATATGGCCAAAGAGGAGTCGATGTGCTCGGTAAAGACTTGAACTTATGCTCTATACCCAATTTATATCGAACTATAGTTTACAAGATATTTTTTGTTTCCAGCAACTCCAGCAATGGAGCCCCGTGAAAGAAACCGCGGGGGCGCCCAGTGTGCCCCCGCAGGTCGGGTACTGCTTCCACTCACCGAAGAAGCACCCGTGGAGGCCCATCATGGGATACGAAGAGATCGAAGTCACTCCGATGTACGATCCTTTATAACAAACATCACAAGACACTAGAAGGTACCGACTATTTGGTCTTTTGTCAGATTTTTATTTTTGTGTGATTTCAGGCCTTCACAGCCGATAACCAATACAATGGTAGACCCCTGCTACACTCCAGCCGGTATGGCAGCCGAGCCTTTACGTTTTCCGAACTTGGTGACCGGCTTCGACCGCAGTCCCGAGCATGCCGCTCGTGCCGCACTGTACACTCGATACACACAGTACGAGTGGAATCAGAACAGCATCAAGAATTATAACGAGTCTGATGCAAAGAGGAACTTCTCGGAACGCGTCCGGAATGATATCATGCGGATGCTGAGGTGAGCGCTGAAACTATAATAATATGTGGTAAGTAAAGTATCTAGGTACCTTCCTATCAGTGAAGGTCATCAACATGCCTCATCACGTCTTCTGCTGGAAATAAGCCTATAATATGTCTTAGCACCAGTACAACAAGAAACTTTCTTTGACCCAACGAACTCTTATTATTGGTCTATTTCCATAATTTTTATGAACTTTCTGCTTTTCCTTAGAGAGACAGATGAGATCGGTACCCAAGGTCAGCGAGACTCCGGCAGAAGGATTGGAGAGAGGATCACCGATACAACCTTTTGGCGTAATGAGGTGCGAAATCACGATACTAGAAATTCTAGATGAAATGTTATTTATTCATAAGGATCATTTTTGAACCAACTGTGCGTCACCAAACACTGCGTGAAGTCACCTCCTGTACTTAGATAGGTACTTAGGCCTCTCATAGATTTCTAGTAGGTAAGGATTTTGGGCCGACAGACTTGCCACTTATACGTCCGGTCCATCGTTTGGGGGATGATCCAGCACTGCCTGTTCTGCAAACTTTTATATGGCCCATATAATACTTCAGTTATTTTATTATCTTTGCTTAGGTATCTATAGAAATGGAGCGCCTTGTAGCGACGTGCGAGAAATTAAACGACACGCGTCGCCAACTGGAGCGCGCCGTGGCCGGCATCGAGGGCCCGCTGCATATCGTGCAAGAATGTCTATATCATCGAGAGAAGAGGCAGGGTTAGTATACTTAGTTTGGGCCAGTTAGTGACCGCTCAGATCTAGTTAGTGACCGCCCAGATCAGATCTAGTTAGTGTCCAGCCAGAACCAGTTAGTCACCAGCCAGAACCAGTTAGTGACCAGTCAGAACCAGTTAGTGACTGCAATGGTTGGCTTACGGGGGAGAAACGAGACTCAGTAAGTTGCCCTAAGAGTCGGTCTGTCTTCTTCTTCTTCTTTTTCTTGTGGCTGTTGGTGGCTAATCAGCTGTCAAGAACCATCGGCCCGCCTGATGAGTAACCACCACCATCAGGCGGGCCGTACTTATGCATGTCTGGTAGTGCAGTAGTATTGTGTTGTCAGGGTTGGAGCAGGTGCACGACGCGGTGGAACAGTCCCTGCTGAAGGAGGTGTCCTTGCTACGCGAGTGCCAGGACAAGTTCCGAATGATGCTGGAGAAGGTATGGACTATGTTATATTGTGTCATTTCACTGGAGAGGTCAGCACTAATGATAATCACAAAGATTGGTTTTTTCCTTAGTGCTTACCTAACCAGTCTTTTTTTATTTATTTAACCTAGGTATTGTGTCCCACAACTAGGTATATAATGTTGGGCACATAATTATGTTGGATGTTCAATTTTAATTTAAAGATATTATAAAATAGGTACCTACTTAGGTTATATTAATATTTATAAAATATTATAAAACCTAGTATCTAAAGCTTTTAATCCCACTTTTAAAAAGGTTATTTTCATTATTTGTCCCTACAATTTATTTTAAAACACACAGACTGAACTGGTGTTCTACTCTAAAGGCTCTGATGGTAGGTATGATGAAATTGGTTTCAACGTTTTGTATTTTTGTTAGTTAGTAACTTGCTATATCAATTTGTTGCAAGGTTCGAGCGCAGTCAAAGAACTGTCGCGCGACGCAGCACGAGCTGGAGACAGACCTGCGCAACAAGGAGTACGCACTCGGCATCGACTCCATGTGCCATCAGCTCAACAACTTCTCCAAGGTGAACTTATCATAGCTCAGTATCACCCATTGTGCATACAGGCCTTTTTCATGTTAATGTCGTTACATAGACTAGTATAATCGTACACTAATCTTGCTGTTTTACGGTCCGTATCTCGTTGACGACGTGTCGTTTGCTACACAGGTTGAATATAGGTATTCATCATCATCATCATCATCATCAACCTATATTGGTCCACTGCTGGATGTAGGTCTCTCCCAAGACTCAATATAGATATTATTATTTACCTATTCGTTTTGGGGTTCTGCTAGAGCAAACATTGTGTGACGTATGTAGGTTAGCGATGATGTCCTCCTTCAACGGACCGATAGTAGTGAAAGAACCAAAGGATAAGTTTGTGTCGCATCGATACCATCCTCAAGCAACAGACCGGTAGAGGCTGAAGGTTTTAAGGGTTGTATGATCGTACTAGCTTCCACTCGCAACTTCGTTCGCGTCCCATTGGATCCCGTTAATTTTCCGGGATAAAAAGTATCCTATGTTACTTCTAATACCTCCAAGAATTATGTGTACAAAGTTTCATGATGATCGGTTAAGTAGTTTTCGCGTGAAAGCGTAACAAACAAACTTACATTCACATTTATAATATTGATCGTATGGTGGGAAAACTCGTGGCGCGACCGACCTAGTAAGAACAAACTTAGCAACTTCGTCGACGTAGCAATCAGCTCAATCAGCTGTTGTTAAGTTGATTGTACTGTAAATAAAGTGAGTTGTGTGCGGTTAGGGTCTTCAATTCTACGCGGGCATCGAGCGCTACGACCCGACCGTGTGCGACGCGCAGCGCTGGGCCGCCGCCAGCGCCGCCACGCTGCAGCGCTCGCAGTCTGAGCGTGCTAAGGCAGTGCAACTACTCTCCGGTAATCATCATCTATCATCAATAATATGCTCTTTTTAAGCTAACTGATATTCAACGCACAGACTAAACCATAAGTCCTAGTGGTATGAAATTAGGAGGGTAACCCTAAGAAAGGAATTTTGAAAAGTCGCACCCTAAAGGGTCTAAAATTAGGATCAAAGATTTTAACCAAATAATGCGTATGCTGCTATCACGCGAGCAAAGCCGCGGGCGACAGCTAGTATTCTACTATTTTTCTTACAGCAAATTGATGTCTGAGTTTTAAATATTCTTTTTGGAAGCTAGCGCCCTCTATAAAAGTCATAAAGCTGTTGTTAATAGTAATACGTTTATTTTTGGGAGAGAAACAAGGCACAACTCACTCGTTAATAGTTCGTGTGTTCCGCCTTTCGTGCTGTGGATCGCGGGTTCGATTCGATACCCACTAAGAACAAACATTTGTGTGTGGTTAACATAGATGTTTGTTATGTCTGGGTGTTACTATGTATTATAAGTATGCATTTACTAAAAAAAAAAAAATTTAGGTACCTATACCTATGTGTTTTATCAGCAATCTAGTTTGTATAGTAGATACAAGTTTGGCTAATTGGCTTCATTTGGGACTAGAGGGCGTTGTGTGAAACATCCAAGAATATTTACATCATGCCTATTCCATTCTACAACAATTACAAGGTACCTACTTACCAACATAAACTTCTACTTTAGATACGGATAACCTGATCAACGTATCAGCGACGCAGATCTGGGACCAATGGAGCAACAGCAACAGTTCCTTCACTCGTCGCATTGCAGAGACCATCGAGATCAAGAACAAGCTGCAATTACACTTACACAAGGTAAGTATCCTAGATACTGACACGTGGTCATAGCAAGCTCGTATGAGTTAGTGGCCAACTCTGGTGATGGAGTTTTGGGCCGCCTTAAGATCTCCGTCGTGGCTTAACGACTGCTAGAGCCGGGTGCTACTTTTTATGGGTTTCTTTTCTTCTAGCGTCTGCTTACACTCGAATTTTGTATTATATCTGAAATAGCTGGTGACGTGGTCATGGTGACTCGGATGAAGTGTGAAACATATCGATCTATCTGAATTATTCCCAGATCCAGCAGGAGATCTTCGACGTGGAGAAGACCCTGGAGCTGCTGAACAAGGCGATAGAAGACAAGCTGCAGCCGATGAAGGTGGCTCACACGCGGCTGCAGGCGCGCACTAACCGACCTCATCTAGAGAAGTGCAGAGACGACGCACAGACACGGTCTGTTACATTACATTACACATTAGTATATCCACTAGAGGGTGAGCACAAACTAATCTGACAAACTAACGTATTCGAGACACATTGCGTGCATTATATTTGGGCCACACGTGTACAACGTGCGAGTCCGTCAAGCAGGCCTTGCTTGGAGTCACGCGCTAAGCATAACGCAAATGTAAGTCACAATGAGCGAAAACAAACTACTTGTACAGGTCACTCGTGCACCAAGTGTCAAACATAAATGCACCTTATTGAACTGCATGTGCATAGATCTATTATTTACATTGCATGTTGTTCTCCTCAGGCTTGTGAAAGAAGTTTGCGACCTACAAGAGACCATGGAGACGCTCCGTTCCAAGATAGCCACAGCTGAAGGCACACATCAGACTCTACTCGGTGTGCGCGCCGGTCTCGAGGCTGACCTCAGAAACAAGTCCACGACTCTCTTCATTGACAGAGATCAGTGCATGGGACTCAGGAGAGGCTATCCTGTCACAGCAGCTATTAAGGCCTAGGATACTACAACACTGGCCCAAGCACTAATAAACAATTTTTGATAAGCAATTTTGAGCCTAATGAAAATTGTTAGTTTTCTTTAAATAAATGTGAATGTGAAACAGAACTGGTGTTCATTTATAGCATCAAACAAGATGAAATTGAAAATTATTTTATTAAAACTTAACAAAAGCATTCTCATCAATCTCATTGATAAATACTCACTGAATTAAATATCTACCTACACTAAATAACAAAATCAGGCATGGTTGCCCTTATCGCTAAGTGAAATGGTAATGGAGTTCAAAACTTAGTTTTATAACCTTAACATTGCCCAAATCATGAACTTGAAACGTAATAATAGTCACTGGCAGCTGTCACCACTTCAGCATATATAAGTAAGAGTATTTCATAGTAAGAAGAATCATACAAAACATCACTAGGAACCAGGACGTAGAAAAACATTTTAGGTTTCACCAATATCCTAATATTGTAAAAATCGGTAACCAAACATTTTATATCATTACCATTTAAGTTAGCGATAAAGCTGCTGGTTTATAGCTATTTGTACGAGACATGTCCATTACACAATACAGTCTATGTTCATCATCTTGCGTAAGTAGGAACTGGCAGTTTCATACCCTCTTTGGCCTCAAAGAAAGTATATGAGAGCACTATCTCATCAACATACTCCATTTTCGGATCATCAACAAACTCTGGGTCTATGTAGAAGAATACTGGCATGTCTACCTGGAAATTAAATGAAAGGCTACATGAGTATAATTATAGTCATCATCCACTGCTGGACCCCTCTCCTTTAGATTTCCAAAAAGAGTGATTCTATAGGTCATTTCCATCCACCAATTTTCACAATAACAATTTTCCACACCTCGCCTTCCAGTTTGTTGTACATTATAACTATCAATATTTCACATCATTTCATCAAAGCAGTTGTGAATTTGCTAGTAGATCCTTACTTGCTCATGTGGATTCAACTGTTGCTCTTCAAAACAGAAGCATTGTATCTTGTTGAAGTACTGGCCGGCCTCAAAGGGTATCACATTGTAAGTACTGATGCCGGTCACAGGTTTGTCTGTAGGGTTCTTGGCTGTGTAGAATGCTAGAGCAGTCTCACCTGGCACTAACTGTAAATGGGATAGATAAATGTATGACAATTTGTTGTTTCTGGCAATTTTGTATTATTTATTCCTAAATAGGGTTGCAGTCCCACAAAGGTTGAAAAATACTATGTTAGCATAATACGTATTCTGTGCAATTATTTTCGACTATTACATAGCATTACCTATAGAAATAAAATTATTTACCTATCTATTTAATAAAAATACTCTCACGGTAATATCAAGTTGTTGTGGTTTGAAGTTCCACTGCATGGAGGAAGCCGTGTCAGCGTTGAACCGGATTTTTAGAGGCCGCGACTTGACGGCTTTCATATCGCTCACTGTGTTGTCAGGCTCGGCCAGGCCCGTGGTACCTCCATAACTGTATGCCTAGAACATAACTACTGTGAATAAGCAGAGAACTTACAAACTACGCTGCTGCTACACTCTGAAACTACGGAACAAGGAATAGAGCTATCAATGACTAAAGATTTAAAAGGTCACTTCCAGTGGTGTTCAAAATAAGGTTAAAAATGCTTACTTGACAAAATATCCTATACAGCGGAACCGCTGCGTAACTCAAGCCTACAGTCATTACACCCATAGCCACCATGTAGTTGAGCGTGGATCGTATTTTGCCTTTCTGGTCGTGTAACCCACGGGAAAATACATTTTGTTGTAGAGTGGTTTTCGGAGCGAGGATTGGTGAGCTTACACCGTAATAATTATTACTAAGCGTTTTGATATGGCATCTGCTTGCGGTAACTAAACGATTCATAGTTTCTCTTTTTATTGTTTTATAGCTAAGTTTAGATTAATTAATTTTCGCCATA
The DNA here is from genome assembly GCA_918843925.1 of Eulithis prunata. NCBI lineage: Eukaryota > Metazoa > Arthropoda > Insecta > Lepidoptera > Geometridae > Eulithis > Eulithis prunata. Next base: position 402,657 of record OU974019.1, on the reverse strand, counting down.
CAACACAAACTTGACTTTTAGCTTCGCCCACAGATTACTAGGATGCTAACGCATGCTTCGCCACTTTGTTTTTTGAGCGAAGTCGTCACCATACCATGAATGATTGACACATACGCAGTGATGACAACATAACAGAAAGTAATGGTCTGTCTAGTCTACTCCTCAAGATGTAAAAATACACTTTGAAAAACCGGAAGGTTCCGAAAAGTTGAACAGATGATAATGTTCTACAGAGATATAGGTTCTCTATGGTTTAATTTTATGTAAATACCGCGCGCGCGGAGTTTGAAATGTTTTGTGAAATGGATGGATGGAGAAAATAAATTGTGAGTACATACCAATTACGTATTTTACTTTGATAGGTGTTCGTTTAGCTACAATGAAAAAGCTTCTTTCGTATAGAATTAAGTTTAATATCACAATCATTTTTCAATAATATATCTGTTCTGCTGTAAAATTATAAATGATTATTATTTATAATCTAACGCTATAACTTTCGCGTGTTTTGTTTTGATATGGGCATCCGTATGTGTTTTTTGATAAGCTTTATACGTACAGTCTAAAAAAGGACATCTAAACATAGGTTCTTTACCACATTCGTAAGTTACATGTCTTCTATAAGTGCTCTTGTGTCGATATTTTCTCTTACACTTTTCACATTCGTACGACATGTCATAATGTGACCAATAGTTTTTTGTCTTCATTGGCATTATGGGCAGGATATTTTGCATCATATTCTTATAGAAGTCCACTTCACCTGCAACAATGAAATTTCATTGACAGATAAAAAAAAAGCTTTTCCCTTTATCTTTACTTCTATAGAACCTACCTACCTCACTTCAGTCCATTATTTACTTTGGAATGTGGTATGGTATGCTTGGTAAAGTCACTAGTTCTAATCATCAATGAAAACGGTTTTAAATTCAATCGAGAAACATTTATTCACATGTAGTCCAAAAAAAAGGAACAAACCAAACACGCTACACTTCACAAAAAAGTAAAAATACCTACAAAACATTTATAATTTTAAAATATCATTTTGTGCTACCTTCCTGTTACTACTGCTGAGTAGGTAGGCACCTACACATTTTTAAGTTCATATTAGAAGACCCTTCGCAAAATAAGATTTTAACAAAATATAACAATACCTGGTAGCTTGCCAGTTCGAATTCAGTTGTTACGATACCTATGATATTTTCAAATGTTTTTTTACCTACTCAAAAAAATACATATCTGAAATGCCTAAATAAACAAGGTATTATGAACTGCATAAATATATGGCCCTAAAATTAATAAAATGTAAGTAACAATTGAATAGAATATAATTAATTTGTAACTCATTGGTAACATGGTTTTTATAGGTATATCTATCTAGGTACGAAAAAATATAGACTGCAAAATGACTTGATTGCTTATAGTTACTGTTCTGTTCATAGGTACCTACTTAATTTCATCTTTGGTGAACAAGTTTTGGGACCTGATTTTTATTTTGTAAGTATAAAATTTCAAATATGTATAAGGTTTCGAAAGAACATGCTTGAATATAAAACAATCTTAGGATTACATAGTTTAGTTCTATAAATTGCACTATTTTTATCTTATCTCTAAATTTTGGTGGGTAACTATTGGTTATTTGTTCAACAAATTATAAAATATGGTAATAATTTCAATATTATGTACAATAGCTAACACTCAAAACATTTTTAATACTTGTAACACTTGAAAAACAAACCCCACACTGCCTGGTACCTAGAATAGGGTACATACATTAGATTATAAGTAATAATTATTAATTCCTTACCTACCATAATTTACTTAACAATACTATTTTATATAAGGCACATTATTATAATTCTTATTATGGCTAAGAATCGACTGGAAGATTCTTTGGTTTCATTAAACATTGATAAATTATTCACAATTTGAACTTTAAAGGTAACTTAATAACAGTAACAAATGCATTAATAATATAACGTATAACAGAAATACTGATTAATAATCAAACAATGGTAAAGTTTCTATTTGAATTCAGTTTTGCACACCTACGTAGTTTTCTTTGGTAACAAGGAACACAATTTAAATAACTAATAGTAACAAAAAACAAATAACAATCTATGATAGATAGGCAACAGTTAATGCACACTAACGTCATATAATATTCGCCTACTTAACTATAGGGGTAGGACCCGTACGTAGCTACCAATAGTTAGGGTATCAGCTGCATCGTTAACAGTACACCTACTGAACATATTTTAAGTGTTTCAAAATCTTGATTTTAATACATTTCATACAGCTAAGTCTTACGAGGTCTTAGATCAGAATAAGGACGTGTGGGTATCCACAAAGCATAGGGTTTTTGGGATTTCTTCCATTGTCGTCGCAAGTTCATAATCCTTTTCATCTGGCTTCGGTTTCTAATGGATGGATATGAACAGCTGTAACATACAAATTATTCATTAGAATTTAAATTTTATTTCGTGGGATTGAAACGTGGTTTAAAATTATTTAGACCACAATTCAATTCCTGGATACTGTTAGTAAATAAGTTATTATAAACATGCTGAAAAAGCGTGAAAATTATAATATATAAGTACATAATAACACCTATAAATTAACACCGTTAAATGAGTTACGTAGGTTACCAGTATGTATTATTGATTACTTAGACACTTTGAAAACTATTAAGTCCATACGTAACATGAGCCCATTATGTATCCATTATTAATTGTACTGCAAATTAATTACACGAGTGGTTTTTAATAACGAAATCGGCACTATAAAACTTTTTAGTATTCTATTATGTACCTAATGCTTGTTAGTTTAAGATTCAAATAGCACACGTTAGGACATAACAAGACGGGAATTCAACTAGTAGGTACTGACATTGGAAGCCGTCAGCTGTTGTCATTCCGACACGAAATCCACTTTTTCCGGCATATCTTTGTGGAGATGCCTCTCGTGCAGTAAAAGATTGTGTTTCTGATAGGCCCGGTACACGCAGTAAGGGCACTTGAAGCTGGGCTGTTTCCTACATTCGTACTTTATGTGCCGCTGCAAGGAGCCCTTGTGTTTGTATTTGTTCCCGCAGTCCACGCATTCATACAGTGTCCACCCGACCTTACCGCCGCTCAACCCAGACGTGCCATAACCCAATATATAAGGAGTGTACAACTGTGCAACTGAAATAAAACGCAAATGAAAATAAACACGTGCATTATCTACAGCTACCACCGTGAAAAGCCGCCAAGCTACCCGCGCGCATATAAAGTAGATATGTGCCACCAATTCAAAGCCAAGGATGATGCACCATGTCTCCCATTTTATTTGTATTATATAAACTACTAATAATCTAACTCCCTCGAGTTAACATGCGACCAAATGCATACCGGTATTAGTTTACATCTTAGTGGAAATCCTTAAAGACACAAATTTATATAAATCATGCATATAATAAACACCTATAACTAAATTTAATATTTTAAAACATTAAAACCAGTTTGTACCAAGAATAGCAACTTTATTAAAATACAAAAGGTTATAAAAATACAATCAAATGCATAAAAATCACTGTAACTGCATACTGAATGTAAATATTTTTTGAACTACAAATAATCTAGGCAGTAATCCAATAATGGAAATACTCAGTTTGTTTAATCACTTGGGAACAACATTATAAATATTGTTGTGGTTATTAGTAAATATAAAACATAACTTAAGAACGCCCATTTGCGAATTTTAAATTGGGACAGGTCCAGTTTCCCGTACTTGGGTAAATATTGTTAAAACTGCTTACGCATAATTTGATAACATAACAACTTATTGATATTATACGTATGTATGTAGATTTTGTTATTAGTAAAAATCACAACCTAGAAAATTTTGCATTGAATAACAGTATGTACTATGATTTGATTCCCAAAATGCAATTACTTTAAATACTAATGACTAACTTGTTGAAGGCACTTAGTTTTATACTGACAAGATTTGTCTGGTTGTACTCTATCTGTGAAGTACATTTTGATTGTATGTTGGTAACTCCGGATAATAATCTAATGTCGGTAGAGTGTTGGCAAAGTCACTCCATTATAACTTTAATCATAAACGGTAGGTATTGGCATGCCGCATGCCGCATGCCGCGTGCCGCAGTGAGAGGTAATCTCACGCACGCGGCTGCGGTAGCTACGACGGAGTAAATTTACAGACGCGCTACCTAAACTAATACTAATGTACATAATTTCTAAATGGTAATGTATATAAAATACTTATAACTACGTGGAACATTGATTTAAACTCATCCAAAAAATTGTGCACGATTTTTTTCTAATAAAACCTAACGGAAATTCGTAAAATTTTAATTTCAAGATTTAACTTCAACAATCATAACTTCATAAGGCACTCGTTTCACCTAGTTTACTAAATTGGCCCCATACATAACACCGAAAACTAACAGACACAAGGAACTTACAGAATTATTATATATAAATCTGTTTCACGCAATATCCTCGGCAGAATACAAGCTTAAATTAAGATAGTAAATGCATTAGATGTATATAAGAGATCTAAAAATATAAATTGATATAAAACATTAAACTTATGAGTATTACATTATGGAACATGCATTTATGGCAAAGAACTAGAGCGGGCTAGCTAAGCGAATATAGCTTCATTTCAATTACCACTAAGATGCACAATTTAAATGTTACGATAATTTGTTCCTAAAACTACTGCGAGTTCTTGAAATATCTCCATTTCTGGCTCTGATGAAGAACTCCAACTTATTGTCCGATTATACGGGAGAGTAACTGCAACTGGTAACAAACTTATTCCAAAATCAACTTGTACTTCTAACTATCCTCACAAACTTACTGATACAATTAAAATCAGGAATGATAGTTTTACATAATTAATGCTGTAGGTACTCATAAAAAATATAAAATGCATAACTATAAACATCACGACTTACATACCGAATAAATGCAACAGTTGCTGAACGAGTAACAAGTATGGATGAATACTATTAAGTAAACCGTCAAAATAATATTCTCGTTATGTTGCGGTATTTAACAATTCGTCATTATTTGTCGTCGAGTAGGTAACGATTTAAAGGCACTATTTGTGACCTCGCACACTGCGAATACATCTAACGTGACTGTCTGACGCCACTATCACAAGAGAGATTAATTACATCACATTTATCACAATCGGGATAACTCGGGAATTAGAGGCGAATTCAAGTCATCGCCGGCGCCGGTCTCGAACGCCAACGATACTAAATAGGAATATTTTAAAACTGGTAAAACTACTGACGATAGCTCGGAAGATAGATCCGTAGAACCTAACTCGATCTATAAAATACGGAGTATTTATTTAGTGACTAAGGTCGAGTGCGGGATCGGTGCGGGTCGGGCACTACGTGCACGCGTCCACATTGTCCTGCTTGATGTACTGGTCAGGCTTCATGTGCACCTCGCGGTGCATGCGCTCCATGTGGCGCGCGATGTGCATCTTCTGTTTGGCGCGGTACACGCAGTAGGGGCACTGGAACTGCGGCTCCTTGCCGCACTCCCACTTCTGGTGGTTGCGCAGCGACGACTTGAGCTTGTAGACGCGTCCGCAGTCGGGGCACGTGAAGCTAGGCTCGCCCGGCGCCGGCGGTAGCGGCCGCAGTCCGGCCACCAGCGGCAATGCAAGCCGCGCCGACCACTGGTCCCACGAGAGGCCGCCGATCCTAGTGAACGACACGTCTTCGGGCGCACCGCCGCCGCCTCCTCCTGAAAGCGTGAGACGACACAATAAGATGTGACCACGGGCCGCAAACGCACTCGGCGGCGTTCCCGTGAGGTTAAAGACGGATCACAAGCGAAACGAATACGATACATGTTATATACGGATACATACATAAAAGTGAATAGAATAAATACATAGATAGATACGTTTTACGGACATTCTACTGTGAGTGTACGAGTGCTGTGATGAAAGCTTTGCAAGGAAAAGTAAAAAAAAAGAACCAAAAGAAATCATAACGTTTATTTTAGAAGAAAACGTCACAAGTTGAAGTTTTCCTACAACCGATACGGTGTTTCCTCGTTGGTAGCGATTTAGGAAAGTGAACGCATTACATAATGAGAGTTCAATTGTGTTACTGGGCCGTTTTAGTCACACAGCTTTTTGTATGGCAATAAACATTTTGTTAATGAAATGTAGTCTCCCGACCCATGGGCTTTCTTGTCTACCTGAAATTATTAATTAGATTAGTATGAACGAAAAAAGAAACGAAAAAGGAAATGCAGCATGCGCAACTAAGAAAGCTTTGGGCTTTTATTTTACGAACAGATCATGCCGACATGCCATTACTTGTGAAATGATAAACTTATTAAAAACGACTTACCTAATGCATTTAACCGAAGTACTTACAAGAAACCATAAGATCGCAATAACAATAATAGGGATACATTGACAATAAAAAAACATATTAATATACTATATCTATATATTTGATTAAAATTTTCTACCAAGTAAACCCCAATATATTCATATAAAAATCACACTAATTGATTATCTAAATTTCCAATAACATTAACAAACAATGTAAAGGTCCATAACATCCAAAATGTTCAATATTTTCATACATCAAGTACCTCATACCATGATATGGTGGAATATTGCATATAAAAATTATCTTCTATGCTTAGCAATGACTCGAATGTCTCAACGAACATAGATTGAACATTCTTTTATATTTTTTATCATCACTTTAAAACTAATACTGACTTTGGTCAAATAGCTTTGTTTATCCTAAGTTTAACAAAAATATCAACAGTCAATATGCTAATAAAACTTGAAATATATTATTATTGCCTGAAAATATCAAATAATATCAATCTAATATTTTTTTTTATAAAATTTTGAACACATTTTCATCCCAGTTCACCAAAATACAATCCAAAAAATAACATGATCATAAATACGATATAAAACTACAGGTAACATTGTAGGCACATTAATAATGAGCTTTTAACTAATAGATACATTACAGACGCGTCAAGCGTAGCACAAAGTACAGGACTGTTGCAAGTCCAATGATGCTGGAACAGATTCTCTATTCAAGCAGATCGACAATGATGCATCTGCAACGTATTCTTTGAGAAGAGACAACTTGGTCTCTTCATTAACCTAATAAATTAACAACAATTAAATTAATAAAACTTTGGGTTGATAAAGAATGCAAGGAAGACAAGGGGATGGTCCCACTAATATGGAGGAAACAATTGGAATAAATTAATAACATGGACATTAACTAAGCCAATGCTACGATTGAAACAATCACTAGACATATGACATTCAGCAAGATAATAAATTAATCTACCCGTGGTGGAATCAGCAATGGTTTAACTTTATAAATAGCCTGCCTATCTATACAGGTAACATAATAACATAACGAAATATTACATCTAATATTCTTAATATCATTGCACTAAATTACAAAGTTTTGGAATTACTTCCTTTGAGGAATGATAGGTTATTACAACTAACAACAAATTCGAGAGTTTGACATGCTCTGAAACTTACGCCACTATTATTATATTTGGACAGCAATAGCATCGCGATTTGGCCAATTGAATTTGGAATAGATACATCAATTCTAAACGATTATAAAATTTGGAACGGGATAAACCATCACAAACTTCACAACGCGGCCTCGGGCCGGGATCCTCCGAATAAAATACTTTGGGTCAGTCTTAACTACCGTAAACAATAAACTCTAAAACGAAAACAACAAAACTACACTAAAACCGTTAGGGAATGTGCTCGTTAAGACTACGTATCATCATCTAGCGGACATCATAAAGTCCTCAACAAAATCAATAACGTAAAATATAAATAAAATTATTGCAGTACCGATTTGGTTGGGTATCCTACTTTGGTGTGTGGGGATGTCGGCTAGAGTCGGCCGACGTCGCTAGACGGAGGTCTTCCTGTTGCGGCGCACCTTGTTGGAGGCGTACAGGAACCACTCGTCGTGATGGTGCTTGCGAATGTGCACGCCGAGGTTGCCGCGTTGCTTGGCGCGGTACGCACAGTACGGGCACTGGTGCGCCGGCGGCTTGCCACCGCACTCCACGTTCTCGTGTCGGCGCAGCGTGCTCTTCCAGCGGTACCGCTTGCCGCAGTGTCGGCATTCGAACTGACGCGATGCATCGTCCCCCGAGCTGCCTCCGTCGCGCCGCAGCACCGCGGCCGGCGGTGCGCCCGCGCCCGCGCCCGCGCCCGCCGCGCCGCCGCCCTGCGCGTAGTACCCGTCCACCTCGTCCGGCAGCACGATGTCGTCGGTGTCGTCGTACTCGTTGTCAGAGTCCTCCTCGCGCTTGGCCAGCACGGCGCTTGCATCCGCTTTGAACGCGTGCTGTAGGAGCTGCGCCTCGAGCGAGCCCGGCGGCGACGGCGATAGCGCGAGCGCGAGCTGAGCGGAGCGCGCGTGCTGCATGGAGAGCAGCGAGAGCAGCGCCGACGGCAGCCGACCGTCCTCCTTGCGCGCCTCTGAAATTCGACACATTACCGGTATTGCAATCTATGTGTTAAGCGCGTCTACTTCCGAACTAGTGTTAATACTACGGAGGCTAAAAATAAAATTAAGGAACCAAAGAAATGCGTTATAATAATTAAAAAAATATAAGGTAATCTCGGTTAGAAATGATAAAAAGGCGAAGCTTCTAAGTTCATGCAGACATGCACAATCGAAACCGGATCTCGAACTGATCTTCCCATAAGATCCTACCGGGCCGGGGACCGCTTGCGGCGAATGAAAGGCCCGAGAACTCTTCAAGTCGTTTAATCTTTCAAAAAATAGTGAATATCAAATTTCAATACACTTATGTACCTAACGAGGCTCATATAAAATTGTATGTAGGCGATTAAAAATACGTAATATCATCTAAAAGGAAGATCGAGTGGTTCATCTAAGAATAAGGCACTAGTATAAAGCACTGCACTGGTGTTGTCGGGACGGCGCCGGCGGCTACACACGCGGCTACACGTGCTGCGGGACGGGATGGTCGCGCTCGGGCGTGGCGCAGGCGGGACTCAGCGGTCGCCGGTCGGGATGCTTCTTCTCGACGTGCTTCTTGAGTTCGTTGCGGCGATGCTTGCAATAGGCGCAATACGGACAGCGGTACTGGGGGTCGCGGCCGCACTCGAGCGTCACGTGGCGCACGAGATTCTTGCGTGCGTTGTAGCAACGCTGACAGTTGGGACACTTGTATCCCTTCTCCGTCTTGTACTGAGCACACGGCAGCGCCAGCCGCTCGCTGCGCGGGAATATGTTGTAGCGCGAGTCTGACTTGGGGGAGGGCGTGCCGCCGCTCTTGTTGTGCGGCGACGACTTGAGCGCCAGCTTCTTGTTCTCCTTGGCGTGCTCGAGCGGCGTCCCAGAGCCCGGGCCGGAGGCTGCAGCGCCGGCCGGCAGCGCTCCCTTGACGGAGGCGGGCGGCGTCTTCACCGTCTTGAGTATCGCGAGCGTGGTGGTCTGCACGGGGACGTCCTCTTCTGTATTTTTTTTACTACGCGTCATGATATTTCTGGGCGAAGGTCTCCGACCTGCAAGAGAAAATAGAATACAGTCCGGCTTTCTGTCGATTCGGAACGAGCGATCTCTGCGTGTGTGACTTCGAGCGATGAAAATAAAAACAAAAAATAATCATAACCAAAATAGACTATATTTAAGGAAAAAATACAAAATAAAACGTAAAACGTTTGTGGTTCAACAAAAATGATCTATCGATATCGTAAAGTTATAACAAAAGAAAAAGAAAAACATAATTATAAGTAAAAAATCAACAAAAAAAACTTAAAGTACTACTTCAACGAGTCCGACTCGAGTGGTTCACAAAACAATGTCGATGCCTTTTTAACGATTCATGTTTATCAACTCTAATTCAATATGTAACATCGACATGATTAAATTTCAACAAAAATTAACTGATTACCGGTAGAAAAAACAATAAATAAACAAAAATAGACTATTCCGCCTTAAGTGCCCTCAAAGTAGACAACATGTCGGGATGTTTGTGGCCTATGTGCGTCAAGAGGGATTTTTTCTGTGAATATCTCCGACCGCATATATCGCACACGAACTGGGGCCCAGTAACACATTCATATTTCTCGTGGCGCATTTTGTTCCTTCTATATTTGTATTTTTTGGTGTTACATATGGAGCAGATAAATAGCTTTTCCTTATCATTCAAGAGTTTCGGATTCTTGGCAGTGCTCTTCGAGCTTTTGAACTTTTTTTTCAACCTTCTCTTGGTTCTAGTAATTTTCTTTCGCAAAACGTTTTTCTGTTTAGTTTTTGCTTCGATAGCAATCTCAATGGCCTCTGATTTTACATCAATGATCTTTAGTAGCCCTCGGGTTAATGGGAATGGGGTTTTGCAGAAAGTTAGGTTTGAAGGTGGCTCTGGAAGGGCAAACAATGAAAAGCGCAAAATTAAATAACAGGCAAAGCACAAAGAATGGTTAGTAACAAAATGTTTAGCAGTGCTCAACGGTGGTATGGTATCTGTGCATGTATTTAAAGAGTATAAATTATTACAGTTTGTTAGTATCCTTTATTTAGTGACAGAAGAAAGTGTAATGCAGGATTAAAGCAGGTGATGGGAATGAAAGCAGATTTGAACGTTAACTAATATTTTAGGAGTAAGCAGGACTGATCATTTGTTCCTAACCTAACTAATCTCAAGAGTTGTTTGCGAATGGTGATACCTAGGATGTATTCATGTAGAGTGTTTTTGTTCATAATTAAATGAAATGCGCATCCACTAGGAATTCGTAATGTCCAAATAACATGCTTCCATAATTTTTATTTCTGAACGTAGAACGTATTGGTTACCTAGTGAACATGCACAATGTAAAACAGAATTTAAAAAAAATGCCGAACGTATTTTAAAACATGAATTGCTAAGAAAGACATCTGCAGTGAAATCACATGTGAATGCAAAAAAAGAGAAAAATAATAAATAATAGATAAATAAGCCACATAACCAACTACGTTGATAAATTGATAATGAAAATATCCAAATTTACCTTTACCTTGTTCGCCGGCTTCCTTCTGACGGCACATTCTGAACTCTTCTACGATTCCAATCACACTGTGCGTAATATGTCAATAACGTATTTATTTCAAACCGCGGTGATAATAAACGCATCAATTTTGTCATTTGTAAACCCTAAAATGGGTGAAGTGAGGGTGTGGTGCACATTTAAATGATTTTCTACAACTATATAGGTATATATAAAATGTCAATAAATAAATAGTACGTAAAATACTCACCAATCAAATAGTGTCATTCCACTCCAGTATTAGAATAAGAAAGGAAGAAAAACTATTATAATTCAGCACTGAATACCGAACCTAGGTTATGGCCGTGTTTCTACCACAAACTACCAAACTAGTTAGGCATGCATTGTCCAATGTTTCTAATCCCATAATCACAAACAAAAGCTTACGCTAACTATTTAAAGATAAACATTCAAAAATAATTATAAAATTGGATACTTACCTTACGATTTTTTACCACTCACTACCAACATTACCTCGCCTTGAAAGGCTACATTGTAAATCAAACCATTACCAATAACATTTTTTACCTGTTGCACTGAAATACCTTCATAAAATCTTATAACGATACAAAAATATACAAATCGAAATATATTAGTAGTTTATAATATCAATATTAGATACTAATTAATATAAGGTTGAAGTTTCACATGTGAAAACACTAGCACTCTTGTTCCGTTGTCGTATAATATTATAATATTTATATAATATATCATTATAAATAGATTATTTTAAGCAATGACTGTTTTCTAATTTCAAATTATGGGAAGACATTGCGCATTTCATCCGTTCCTTTTCTCTGTAACAATTAACTTTTTTCGTTCAATCAAATAACATGGAACTATATAATCGAGCAAGATTCTTTACTAAAAGTTAATTGTTTCAGACCATCATTCAGAGTCCCATTGAACATGTTGCGTTGTTATTTCTACAGTTTTAAATAATAGCAAGTGGTAACGCAACATGTTGAATAAATGCACAGTTGCAGGTATTTGCCAACATTATACCTGCAACTGTGTGGAGTGTTTATAGTGTAAGTGCTTACCTTGCGACTCTCGAACGTTATCACTCGAATTCATCATTTCGTCTTGAGATCTTTCCATGTGCCATTGAAAATCTGAAAAAAATATCAACATGTTACACAAAGTACAATAAAAATGCTAAAAAAAATATCAACATGTTACACGTACAATAAAAATGCTAAAAAAACATTTTTCAGGGTAGCGTGCTTTTTGGCTCTAGAATATTATTCTAAAAGATGACATAAATTAAAGATGTAATGATATAATTTTCGTGAAATTGAAAATATCTCAATTGCTTTTAAAAAGAAAACAGTCTAAAAAGAGCAGGCATAAATTATTTACAGTTAAGAGAACTGTATGCAGCCATGCATACAATTAACTCTCGAAGCGAAACGCTATTTCACTGTGTCAGAACAGAGCTTTCTACAAAAAGCTCAATAGGTCGATCCTACCAGTTTTTGAGCAAAGCAAACTACGTCAATTATCAGAAAAGTAGAGTAAATATAACATATAGGTACATTGTATATATTTGAGGGAAACAAGAATAACCTATGTTGAACTTCATGGGCACGCCATTGACGTCATCTTTTTGTAGCACAAAAGCCAAGCTTGTTGTGTGGTTACACATCTTGGAATGAAAGCTTTGCCTTCTGACACATGGTGTCAACTATGCCAGTAACACTTCTATACTGCATAAATAGTCTTCTTTATAACTGGTTATAACAAAAAGTGGTCGAATCCAGAACTCGCCATATCTAAAAGAATGTACAATTGTACACTCACCACCTAAACACTTTGACCATGGTATCAAATTATACCTACCGCGCGCGTAATGGCAGGCAAGGCAGTCACTGCTTTCTATATGCCAAAAACGCCAACTTGCTAATACAAAAGTTAGATGTTTTTGTGATCAATGTCACTATCACCATCCATCGATTTGAGAGGAAACTTGGGTATAGATAGATGGATCAATATAATATTCTATAACTATCCTCTAGCCTCCTACAGCTATAATCCCCACCTTGTATACATATAGTCATGTTCACCTGACTTATACTATGAGACTATCACTAGGACTACTTTTCAGCTGTGAACAAAATACAGTGTAGATAGAAAAAAAATGTACTACAGTCAAGCAAGGCAGTGCAAGCCAGTTCTGGTTTTGGCGCACTCCATACCAAAAGTTATCATATCAGCCTGAAGACTGCTGTACATACCCTTGCCACTTATAATTATGTTGAGCTTTCTCTAGTTCTCTATCCACGGACATCCTGCGATCTTAACAATGCACCGGCTCCACGTCGTTGTTTTCTCCGAGAATACTTATTCCCCAGTTGTTTCTGTCAGTTGTGTCTATATGACATATGATTTTATTCTTAGGACCTTGAGAACTTATGATTAATAATGATTATAAAAGTGACTAACTGCGAACAACATCGTTGTGTGCCTGCGGCGGGTCCTCGGGTTCGTCGTCGAGCGTGAGATCCTCGACAGTGTCGCGCGGCGCCTCCTCCTTGCAATGCGGCGAGCGGGAGTCGCGCGAGCACCCGTTACTGGCGCCCTCCACGGCGCTCTCGGACATGCGCCGCGCTTTCTTGCGGCGACGCGTCGGACTTACGGAACCTTCGCGACTGTCTATGCTTCCATCCCTCACCTGCAAACAAACATTTCAACTTACAAACAAGCTTTCAATTATACTTGTTCATACTAAACGCTATTGCCTTGCGGATGCTTCCAATTGGCAGTAATATGTCAAAGTTGCAAGGTGATCCACATAAAGTGATATTGTTAGTTAGTCTTGCTTGGATGCTATGATAAATTACAATGAAGAATATATATATTATGATGTTTCTAATAAATTGTAAACCCTTTATATACACTCTCGCACACATACTCGTATTACGGTAAACTTGGACACATACACATTTATAATTTATAAATTCTCACAGGCTATGACATAGTCATAGGACCAATGACTGCATTGGTCTTAGCAGAATAACAGCACCTACTGCTAAAACAGTAGACTATTTGCTGAGTTAGGACCCATTTGCTGCTGTGGCAGGCATCATATTGTATACATGTACGAATAATTTAGCTAATTTATGTTATTGTATGTATATATTTTTTCTTTTTAAATTTACCGTTTTAGTTACTTTTATTATTATTATTTAATTTGTACCTATCTATATATTTTGTATTTTGTGTGCCAAGTAGTAAATAAATGAATGTCTATGTCTAAAAAGCTTCAATATTGTCTAGTGAGTCTGCAACTATTCTTGTAAAAGTATTCAAAGTTACAAGACCATTTCAAGCACCGCTAACACCTCAACTGGGTCACACTAGTATCAACAATGATGTCAACAATAATTCCATCTGGAACTCTATTGAGCCAATAAATCTGTTATAACTACATTGTCAATAAAGTTATTAACCTATGAATTGTTACGATTTCTTCATTATTTTACATAATAAACACTTTAATTTTGGTACATTATAAAATTTTTCAAAGATTCTAAATGATTACAATAGGTTTCATTCAAAACTACATCAAAATCAGACTAGCCATTCATAAAAGAATAGACAGTGATCAAATATGCACCTAATTTGAGAACCTACTTTTATAAAAGTCTGCTAAAACAGTGATCATTCATTCTATAGCATAGGTACGTGTTTGTTGTAAGTAGGTCAACTTGTAGCATGTTTATCTCACAAGCTAATCTGCCAAGTATGTATTAGAACATAGTGCCAAACTTTGTGATCTTCATGTTTTATCACTTTTCTGTTGGCAACCATTGCAAGTTTTCAGCAGTTGTTATGAAGTTATTTCTGATGAGCTGATTCAAGTTTGCTATTATGTCGCGATATAGAGTTTATTTTAATTTTAACCGTTGAGATTTTTTGTTAATTGTTAGGTAAACACATTCTACTCTTTAGTTATGTGTGATACTAGGTAATTACGCAAATCTTATCTGGCATAAATACACATTGCTATGTAATCTTTTTTCCACACATTCTAACTTTTATGAAACTTTAGATAGGTATTTATTGATCAATAGCAATTATTTCAACTTTGCTTGAATGGACATTTGAATTGGTTGGAACATGTGACCTAGTAGAGCAAGTAAGTTAGAGCAAATTGTTAAAATTATGTAACATGTAGGAAGTTTTAGGTCTGTTTGCTTGTTAATTGCTCAAGCACTGACTGCACTCTTATCGCAGAGTGAAAATTGTAATGAAGGTCAAAACTTTGTACTTAATTTTTACAAAACTAGTGAAATCTATGTTTGTAACATGATATATTAAAACCAGACACTGATAATTATCCCTTATTGTCAGTTTTAAATGATTTGGGTGGTAATGCTAAAGTTGTTAAACTGATGTCCAAAGTTTTGAACTCCATAACCACTTTCACTTCGAGATTAGGGTGCTGGACCCAGATTAGATGAGTACAGATTTATACATAAATAGAGACTTGTTGCATTCTTATTTCGTAACAACAAAATCTACAGAATAATTGCAGATGAAGCTTTTGATTGGGAATAATTTGAAATTTGGCGAGCAACATTTCAGAATCTAAGCTCAACTCAAACTTAATTAATGAATAAGAAAACGGAAGGGCTGTCTTCTCAATCATAGAGGTGAGTTCAGTATACTAGACCGTAGCAGCAGTATAAAGTTGTAAGTATAAGATGTGACATACTTGTGGCGGCGGGGAGGGCGCTCGCGGCGGGTGTGCAGCGGCGGCGGGGGCGGGCGCGGGCGCGGGGCGCGACGGAGGCCGGGAAGGCTTGTTGTCAGACAGTCCCTTGATCTGCAGCGACTCGGCTGCTTTCAGCAAGGCAGCCAACTGGTCCTGAGATATATTCACTTCTCCACGGTACATGTAGTCCATCATGGCTCTCAGTTCCGCATACTTCACATCTTTCAGAATTATTATTGGATGCTTGTCATACTGTTGTGATAATACACTCTGAAACAATGCAAAAAAATCTCATGTTGAAGGCTATTTTAGTTGTTTATTTTTTACAAGCAACTTCGTCCGCGTCCCATTTGATTCTTTTGATAAAAAGTAGCCTATGTGTTTATCCAGGTTACGAACTATATTATATTATAAGTTTCATCCAAATCGGTCCAGTAGTTGCAGTGTAATAGCTAAACTGTGTAGTACTGTATGTCTGTACTAGTCTTTATAAATTAGTAGAAATATATCCTTTCACATTTTGTGGAATAAGAATATCCAGATGACTGTATTTCAATGAACTCGAAAGACAAAATGAGAACTTAGGGAAGACCATTTATTTTGTAAACTGAAAGTTGCATTTCTCTACTTTAAAATTCAGTTCAATTAATTTCAAAATTTGAATTCAAAAAAATTTAATGTAAAACATTCAAAATAATGAAATAAATTAAGATAAGGTAGGAAGGTATAAAATACTGAAAATATGATGATAGTGTCACCTACACATTGTTTTGTTTGTTTACTTCTTTTCAGATTATGCACTTTCATTTGTTTTATTTGATAACAATAGATTGTTTTGAAGTAGAGTATGCAGTCAAGTTGAAATTCTCGAGTTTGTCATCATGAATAGGTACCTACCTAATTAGTGGTTTAGTAATTTGACTAGTTTGATATGGAAACAATAGATAAGCACTGTTGAGTCAATTTGAAAGGTATGTGTGTGTAGGTAGGTAATTATTAATTGGCAATAAGAAAAAGTGGTCTCAACAACTTTCAGTTGCCAACTCATTGATGTACCAAACTACTTAGACATGAAAGCTGGCATGAAACAAGTGGTATGTTTATTAGAGCACAACAGTGCTGGTCAGTGCTCGTAGCAACTTTATCACTATAGCAATTGACCTAGATTGGGCTCGCGCAGACATACCTCGAAATAGGGACTGCAAGCTGACAGGACGACTTTGTGCGCCTTTAGAGTCTGTCCTTCTGCAGCCAGGGTGCAGTCCACGTGCATCCCTTTCTCCAACAGCGTGTCGAACACCGCCACCAGCGTCGACTGGTGGTTGTTCCACCTCAGGCAGAACTGCTGGTCGTCGTCCATGTTAGGTACCTTCTTGCCACTCGCCGCGCCCTCGCCACTACAATCACAAAATACGTTTCAACACTTTACTACAAACACCACGCAATAACTAGGCCACTGGGAAAACTTAGCGATCACCACACCACTACTACGTAAACACAGGCACGGTGATTTTCCACATGCGACGCAAAAACTAGCTCACCGATTCACTTTGTTGGATGAGATCACGTCCCAACTTACTAAATTAACTTTAGGGACCACCAAGAGCCGTAGCGACGCGGCACAAAGAAAATGGCCGCTTTTCCAGCGCGACAAAAAATAAAATGGCGACGAAAATTCCAAGTTTTACTATTTTCTGAACAAACTTTTCTTGACACATTTATCAGATTCAAGTTCGTCGCGTAGGTAACAACAAGTCGAGGAACTTCGGTAAAGTTTCTAGACAACAAAGGAACTTTTTGAGAACTTCGAAAGTCACAAGCTATGCTCAAAAGTGGAAATTTTCGAGATGAAAAGTCCTAGCAAAGTTAGTTCATGGCGTAGCGTACACCTACTAGTGCTAAATCATGGGTTTTGGAATGCTTACCTTGATTATTGCAATAACTGGTTAACTGTATCACAAATAGTTATAAAGATTTTGATGGAATTTAGCACATTTGCACACCCGCCAGCTTTCTTGAACGAAATTGAAAACACTCGCTTCACTATGCTATGCTATTGCTGTATGTATTGCAAGTTTAGAGAAAGGCACCTTGTCTACAAAAATTCAATCAACTCAACCGAATGAAACGAACGAAGTTTGTACGGTTTGTACAAGTTGGATGGAAGCGAGCGAACGGCGACGGCTGTGGCTGACAACGAGAGCGAGCGAGCAAGCAACAAAGCAAAACAAGTGACCCAAAATAAGCTCATTGTGTGTTGCCACTATAAAAATATTATTTATCGAGCTTACTGAAAAAGTATGCTGTTGTATGTAGGTGCCAACTTTGTTAGTGAGTGTCTTTTCAGACTTGTAATTTCACGATAGTTAGAGGACATAAATACATTATGCATTTTATTAAAATGACGAAAAATAACAGCAAATTGTTATGTGGTTCACGGTTGCTTTGACTGATCACTAATAAGTTTGTCCTTGACCTAGATAAATAAATGTAAACCCTGGTAGGTATTATAGTTATGTTATGTACCTACTAGTTAGGGTTGCCAACCATACTGATGAATAGAAGAAGTAAGTTCAAAAATTAAAATCGAACTACTGAAAAATCTTGGTCTTACAAGTATTCTCGTAGGCATAATATGTCCGATGCGCTGTATAAATCATCTTCAATCGATTTATGGGCCATTTGTAATGTAATGTTCAGGAGGAAGGTAGGTAGGTAATATACCTACTTAGGTAAAAAAAATTTGGCGGATCGCCGTTATATAGATGTGTAGCAACTTTTTAGTTTCCTTATTTTAAATGTAACTAGGTTAAACCTACCTATTATATTACGTGTCACTTACAACTTAAATCATTTACAAGGTAGGTAGGTCTCTTATTTACGCAAATATCTAGTAAAATACTGTTTTCAACAGAAATTTAGGTAGGTATATATTTACGTAGAGACGAATTTACATTTAGGAGTGCTATTAATCTAAGCATTTAGGTACAAAGACGGAGTTTACGTTTACGTAGTCTACTATAGCAACACATAGATCACATAATAAAGAAGGGGCCCAGGTTCCAATTCCAAAGTCCCAATCAAATATACAAAACTTTGTTGAGTCCGGATAGGTACTTGGACAGAAAATTACATTTCTAAAGTTAGGCTTGATATTAAATTAGCGCCATCTACATTACAAATCTGGCGACGGCGTGGCGACGACGCGCGCCATTCAAACAGGCAAGGCAAGCAAAGTATACAGCTAGTATGTTTCTTGCTACACACACGTGTGTGCTACATATTATTTTGATTACAAACAAGCCGCATTCAACCATGTAGATCTAAGCATGTAGGTACCTACGTATACTATTCACGTTGTTATAATACAAGCAGTCTCCAGGTAAAGTGCATTAAATAGTGAAAATTAGAACATCATCGTGCGTGATGATGTTCTAATTTCCTTCTACCTACTACTCAATTCAATAAGTACAATTTCATGCATAAGTAGGTACCTAATTGCGGTTTGATTGAAAAAATTACCTAATTCAGTTCAAAGTTTTAAAATTAGATGAACTCGAGTTTATACTCTAAGGCTAAGGTCTGATTACCAGCAATTATGAAAGAATACTTTCATGGTTGGGTATTACCTACCTATTATTTATCGGGAGCATCACGAGATTTCAGTTCGGGCATTTCGGGCCGAACTACTAGTACGTACCTACCTATAGTACCTAGATACAAGAGACAATTACCTACATTTATTTGCATAAGTATACCTAAGGCCCGTATGCTGGTTTACTGCTCAAGCACTGATCCGGAGTAATCCGGACTCAAGCATATATTTCTGTATGAAAATCTCTACGCTTGAGTAAAGATTTCTGTGTCGGCATACGGGCCTAAGTGTTACAATTTGGTCTTGGAGCACAGTTTTTTTTTTAATATGCTATAGGTACCTAGTTAGCTAAGCATTTGGCTGCCCATGGTAAGTGTAGCTGCAGACAAAGGTGGAGCACGCTTAGCTATAATCCACTTTTTCACTGTTTTCTTATTATTTTATACCTAATTCATTATTGTACCTAGGTACTTAAATAAATTAATATATAGATATCAAAAATTTATGTAGTTTATAAGTAAGGCCCGTATGCTGATTTACCTACTGCTCAAGCACTGATTTTGACTCAAGCATAGATTTTTGTTTAAATCTATGCTTGAGTAACGGTTTCTCTATCGGCAATTCGGCATACGGTAGGTAGGTAGTTGAGTTTTAATTAATCGCATGTTGTGGTATCCTATAATTTAGAGAAACACTTAGACCTAAGTTCTTAGTTTTATAAATTGTATTTTCATGTGTTTTCCCTGTTGGATACCCTTAATAAATAAATAAATACACTAGGTACTAAGCAGTATGTTTTTTTACGATTTAGGTATAAGATCTTTGATTGTAAGTATATTTATTTAAATACTTACCTACCTATGTTTTTTTCTGTTGAGTACCATACCTACCTACGCTTATTAATAAAATAAACTAATAATATACTAACCCTGAAACCTGAATTCTTCTTGTAAGAAATAAATTTAAAACTTCCCTTTTCCTGCCTCCAATTCACAGTCTAGCATTGCCGCTTCGTTATAAAAATCAATAGCATTAGTGAGTCGGTACAAACGAATTATACGAATCTCTTTGTGTGCGTCCCCAGGCTTTCGGTGTGCGAAAAACAAAAAAAAAGCATGAGGGAAATTCTTGTAATAAAAATCAATCGGAGCGGAGCAGAGAGAGAAGGCGCCGCGCGCGGGGCGCCGAATGGTCGGGTGCCATCCAGTGGGTGGGAGGCCTCCTGCTTGTCCCCACTGTTGCACATAAGTACTTATAATAATAGGATCTACCTACCCTCTTCACTAGTACAAGTTTAAGCTCCTATTCAAAAAATTCTCAACTGCCTTTGGAGAATTTATTAAATAATGTAAAAGTTTTGGACAATAATTTAACTTCCGTAAAATGAATAATTTTATTTTGGAATAATACAGGGACGATGGCAAGCTATATCTCCGAGCAACTGGCGGCGGCAGCGGCGACGCGGGAAGGTGGTGGTGGCGAGGTGCGGCGGCGGCGACCAGCCGCCGGTTCCCGGCTAAAGGCGTTTGTTTTTATTTCCTTGGCTGGCAAAAAAATCAGCACGCGCCCGCCCTGCACCTCCTAAACATGCGCCACGCAGCGACGCAGACTCTGGCGGGTGTGTGCCGAATTCACTTTCATTTGCGACATCTCATCGTTTCCCGAAGGTCACCGTGCAGTCGCGGGTATTTTGATAAAGTTTGCGGTGCATATGTGACGCGAGCGGGTGTTTGCGGCGGCCACCGATGACCGACTAGGTGAGTTCAGTGAATTTTGCGCTAGTCTCGTCTTCGTTTCCCACGCGTTTATCGGATCCCCTTTCACACCGTCCTTCGCTGTGCCGCCGTGTTCGGGAAGACGACTGACGACGTCGTCGTCGGTATGGAGCGAAAGTGTTATTGTAAGTTGTGGTGAGTCTGAGTCGTGCAGACATGCGTTGTTGCCAACTACAGCAGGCTAGGTGGGTACTTGGATAAAGGGGCAAAATCTTGTACAAATCACTACTTCTATGCTGCAGTTCAGGTCAATGCTTGGTCAGTAAATCAGCATACAGGCGTTAGACTCTCGTATTCTGATGAAGAAATAGTAACTCAAGTATAAATTTGAGTAGATATTTCATGCAAAAATCTATGCTTGAGTCCGGGATCCGGACTCCAGACTGCTTAGCAGTTTTGTAAAGTAAAGTTTGTCGTTGCGTTTGATTATCTACCTTAAAATATTCGTGCCTGGGTACCTACCTGGCTATAACAAATGCAAAATTTGTATGTAGGTACCTAGGTAGGTTAAGTTAGGTTAGTGCCTGAGCTCTAATGATCCGACTTCATCGCAGAATAAAAATACGAGTAGAGAGTACCTACCTAGGTATGTACTTCATTATGCTCACCAAATAAAAAGCACACTTGCATAGACTTCCTGATGGAAAGTAAATAAATAAAAATAATCTACCAGTGTCTGGTCCTGGTGGGCGCATGTGTGTAGTGTACCTATAGATACTTATGTACACTGTGTACCTACATTAGAAAGAGAAGGAAGCAAACCTTGTGCTCTTCATATATACGGCAATCGGGAAAAACTCTCCTCTTGTCTAATTGCCTATGTAAATGTAGGTACCTACTTAGCATTTAGATTCAGACGATGCCGATTGTTCGATTTCAACAACGCGATAGGTACCTAGGTAGGTAAGGTAGGTACCTATTGAAGTTGAATTGATACCTAATTATACCTAGCTAGAGTACCAAGCTTGTTTGTCTTAACTTACTTACCTACTACACTTACCTACCTATGTACCTAACTTACATCCTAATTTTAATAATAAATGTAAAATAATTACAGATTATGTCGAGCTCTGGATGCGCTGCCGTAAAATGTGAACCTCCTTCTGATGAAGAAGATGAGAGCCCTCGGTTACTGCATAAGACGGTAATGCTTGAGTCTTGAGTCCGGAATGTCCGGATAAGTGCTTTTGAGCAGTAAATCAGCACACGGGCCTTAGGCCCGAATGCCGATACAGAAATCGTTACCTACTCAAGCATAGATTTGAGTAAAGATTTTGATACAAAAATGTATGCTTGAGTCCGGATCAGTGCTTGAGCATTGAATCGGGTCGGCATACGGCCCATAAAGTCTGAAGTCAACCAACCTACTTACCTCAATAAATAAAGGTTTCTTTTGGATGGCCAAAACCTACCTAATGAGTAGGTACTAGGTAACTAAAAGGAAAAAAACTGATTTACTGCGGACTCAAGCACACATTTTAGTATGAAAATCTCTACTCAAATCTATGCTTGAGTAATGATTTCTGTATCAACTACGGGCATATTTTCACTTGTTGCTAGTTGTAAAATAATGTTAAACTTATATTCTTCATGTCTATTTTTTTTAGTTTTCATCAGACCTCCATGCACTTACTTCTGTAAAAGTAGAAGCAGGCTACCACAACGATGAGGGTATCCCGGCATTGTTTCAACACTTACAGGTAAATTTATTATATAGAAGAAAGTACTTAGGTACATACCCTACCTACTTAGGTAAGGTACCTACCTACCTACTTACTTGGTGCACTGGTGCACGCAACGATGCCTGACTTATGACTCGGAAAGTGACTATCATAGTATTCTGGTTGAAATCAGCAGCGTCCTGAAGGGCTGGAAGAGCTGGCCCCGTTGGCACCAGCCGGGCCCGCTGCCACTCCCGTTTGTGTGAAACAGGAGGCCGTGGAGACACCAGCCGTCAGTCTGGAGACCTTGGAGCCTGTACCACATAGCACGGTAAAATGCTGCCTTTTAAGATGTCGGTAGGTAGGTACGTCCGTACCTGCATTTAAGTTGTGAGGCGTTAGCATCAGGCAGAAGCGCAGAAGTCAGAACGTCTGTAGAGCCTGACGCAATGTTGTCTGGGCTAACACCTCCCCACCTTTACCATCTCCTATGGATGAAGTTTTATCTATTTCCTTGCGGAATAAGAACTTAGAAAACGTTATGTATAGGTACCTATCGATTGATTTATCAGAGTTGTTGTATTTTGATTTGAGTAAAAATATCTTTTTTTTGAGTTCTTGAAATAAAGCTCACCAAGTAGGTACCTACTCTTTATTTTCTTAGTCAATGATTCAGCCTTGACGCTCCAGGGATCGTTGTTAGAAAGACACATGGCGATATTGAGGTCATCTGAAGTGCCCGACTCCGCAAACTTCATGCCGCTGCTCTCGACAGTAAAGGATGAACCGTCCTCTGAGGGAGGTAGGTAAACTAAAACCCTCGAATTCATAAACGATGTAGAGACTCCGCTAGAGGCGGAATCTGCACTCGCTAGGCGAATGCTCTGGTTTCAATGGCTTGATTTGGCAGACTGTTCTGTTTATGGATTCGGGGGTCCATTAGATCATATCACAGTATTTACAAAATAAAAACGTTTGCAAAATTCAATTTTCAGCATTTCAGCATATCACGAAACGAAAGTTATCATTCGCTGAGATCGACACCATTTCCTTGAAGTTTTTAAGTTTTACTCGTTTTCGGTGCTAATCAATCGGGAACCAAGGTTTAAAGCACTATGGGAGTCCTACGCTGAAGTAGCTTTTTGTTTTTGCTCTGTACATTGCCTAATAAATAATAACTTTGTTACTGGGTGCGCAGAACAGCAGTCCCTGAGTGCTGACGAGCTGGGAGAGTCGTGTGCACAGCGCGCGTCCGCCAAGGCGTGGTCCCAGCAGGACATGGACCATGCACTCGATGCGCTACGCAACCACAACATGAGCTTGACTAAAGTGAGTGACGGCATCTGACGGACATTGAGGAACCAGAAGTAGAGACCCTCCAAATATAGACCGAGCGTCCTGTGCTCAGAGATAAGATAGAAGTAGAGAATCTTTGAATCTTTGTCTCGCAGTTTGGCAATAAAGTTCACTTGACGAGTCAGTTGAGGGTTGGTTCATTACAGGCGTCATCGACATACGGCATTCCGTCGACGACGCTGTGGCAGCGTGCGCACCGGCTCGGCATTGACACGCCGAAGAAGGAAGGCGCCGCCAAGTCGTGGAGCGAGGCCGACCTGCGCGGCGCACTGCACGCGCTCAGAGCCGGCGCCATATCAGCTAATAAGGCCAGCAAAGCTTATGGTCAGTGTTTCGCGGAGACTATTGGAGCTATGAGAACAGCTGCTTCTGCATCCAACCAGTCGTGGTTTCTCTTCCATGTCTGGTTCTATTTGTCACCTGCATGTCACAAGAATATTTTACCATCAGTTTTTTTTTGTTTTAATTTCTGTATCCAGTGATTTCCTGGCGCCAGTCCACATCATCAGTCCTTTTTCTGTCTGCCTACATTAAGTTGCTACACCTAGCAATTACACTAGTACGATTTTTTTACCCCGTCTTATCGTCTGATCGATCTCCCCGCATTCGACTACGTTTCAAACTTTTGTAGGTATCCCGAGCAGCACGCTGTACAAGATAGCTCGTCGCGAAGGCATCCGGCTGGCTGCGCCGTTCAACGCGGCTCCCGTGGCGTGGCGGCGAGGTGACCTGCAGAGAGCATTGGCTGCCATCCGCTCTGGCCGTGCCTCCGTGCAGAGAGCCGCCTCACAGTATGGAATACCCACTGGTGAGGGATTCTACTGCTAGTTTGTTAAACATCCCTCTGGCTGCGCCAATACTGAGCTACAGCAAGCATTGGTTTTATAATGTTCCAGCCTTGCTTCCGAGAAAAGAGCCGCCTATACCTATGGAATATCCACTGGTATCTAAGGTAAGAACCTAAGCTATCCCACAGTCGACCGTTTTTTAAAAAACAGCATAAAATTATGCAATGATTATAAGTACCTAAGCAAAGCAGGCTGATGTTCTTCTGAATAGGTGTAGGTAGTGAATTTTTATTTACACAGTTGTGTTTTTACAGATTGGGCTAACTATGCTATTTCATAAGCTGATCGTGATTAATTTCCTCAGGTACGCTCTACGGGCGCTGTAAGCGAGAAGGCATAGAGTTGTCCCGATCGAACCCCACGCCGTGGTCTGAAGATGCCATGGGAGAGGCACTGGAAGCCGTCAGGTAAACCATCATCACATCATCCTGTACCTACTGGACATAGGCCTTCTCTAGGTAGACCTAACATCAAAAAACTCTGGTGTTCCTGGAATCATAGGTAGCAACAAAATGTTTTAATAATTCTTGTACCTATACGTACCTACACGTTTTCAGGATCGGTCAAATGTCAATAAACCAGGCTGCCATTCACTTCAACCTGCCGTATTCTTCACTTTACGGAAGATTCAAGCGATGCAAATATCAGATTCAGGTAAGCTGATAGAATATTCGATCCACCTATTGGGGTTGGCCGTGACAAAGCCTAGTCCACTCATGTCGACGTGGGCAGACCCCGGAGCTTTTGGGACGATCCGCTAGTGGTGTACTGCTAATATTTCTTAGAAATTAACTGAATTTTCAGTATTCGCCTTTACTGTGCGGTTATTAGGGAGGTAGATACATATAAATAAGCCCTTTTTTATTTACCACTATGTATAACCTTACTATAGGTAGGTATTTTCCCCCAGACAATGCCGCAGCAAGAAATGCAAAACCCTCCCGAAATGGCCAGCCAGCAAGAAATAAGCTACTACCATCAAATGCCGATGTACCCCGACCACGAGCATTCCACCGTCCAACATACATTGCCTCACGAATACGCCCAGGATCCCTCGAATAACATCCAAGAGCCGTACTCGCAGGCAATGTATTACAACCAAAACTTTAGCAGCATAGTGACTAGCTGAGGCCACTACTAGAAATTGGGGTTTCTGACAACTTTATTCTCAGTCAAGCCAAGTGATAACAATAGGCATAATTTACATTTACTAATTTAGATCGAGGTATGAAGTAGAAGGAGGTACCTGTACGCAGTTAATATGCCAGCATTAAAAGATTTTAAATTTTGATAATAAATTACTAAACAATAAGAGATTAATCCTAATCCATCTCAACCTAATAAAATTCCTACGTACGTACGTAGGTATCTTGTAAAGTTGCGAAACTCGTGTTGGTAAAGGTAACTACCAGCTAAAGTACACTACCTAACCTACCTATACCTAGGTAGGTAAGTTTAAGGACCTAGGTAGTACTTATGTGCCTATTCATGTTCTGCACCATTGGTGAATGAAGGTAAAGTTATGATAATAATCTAATCTAGCTTTACCGGTAGTTATTCCACCGTGTGTTTTTTAGTACATTAAAGTATGTAGGTGTAGTGTGTTAAATATTTTATCCTGTAATAGGTAGGTACATACTTATTGCACCTAATGTCCAACTGAAATACGTAATTTTCTATTGTGATTTATCTACTTATTTGTAGGTTTTTTTCGAACCATTTATCTAAGTAGTAGGTAACATAGATATTGAAAGGCCTACAGAATATATTGTAGTAGGTAGGTAGGTACATGAACAGACAAAAACAGACCTAATAATTTATTCGTAAATGTAATCTTACCATGTGTCAGGTTTCAAGCTGATTGATTCAGTTTTCCTTAAAAAAATTACAGATGACATCTATGCTTGAGTAGAGATTTGGATGCCTAAGTGTTGAGTGAGTATAGTTTTAGCATAAAGAAAAACATGCCAGAACTCTACTCAACTAATCTGGACTTAGGCAACGTTTCGGCATTAAAGCTCCACTCAAATCGACACTTATGTGTTGATCTGTACTTATACGTACGATCGAAAAACGGGCCTAAGTCACGTCACAGAACAATAAAGTATTTCTACAGTACATACTGATCGTTGCCTACACTATTTTTATCATGTAGGTAGGTATGTAGTACAAAGTTAGTTATATTCGGAACTCGGTGTCAGGTGTTCTATTCGTAGCAATAAGCTCAACTTTTTTATAATAATCAATCAAGTAATTAAGCTTAGCTATTACCTTTTAGTCTCAGTTTAGAATAAATCATAAGACTGAGCTTGCCGTCTATTTATTTGTGTAACATTCCTATGTATGTAGGTAGGTATACCTAAAGCCAAGGATACACTAGGAGACAAATGTCCTGCGACACGTATCGCCAGCGACGTTGGGTGAAGTAGCGCGACGTTGGTCGACATGTCTGGCAACATCGCGCGACACGTGTCGCCAGCGACGTTGGATGAGGTAGCACGACCGACGTTGCCGGACTTCGCTCGACATGTCTGGCAACATCGCGCAACACGTGACGTCGCTGCGGACATAAGTCGCGCGTTGTCGCCATTTAAGTCAGACGAAATCGGCCGGCTTCGCTTGACATGTCGCCGATACCATGTCGTGGGACATTTGTCCCCTAGTGTATCCTTTGCAAAATAGGTGCTAGATTGCGTCATGAGAGTGGAGTAAATAGTCTTAAAGTACATAAAAAAGTCATTTTTATTTGTTTATCTACAGTTAGATATAAAATAAATTACAATAATGATTTATTATTCGGCTGCGGTGTTTTTAGAAATTACAACTATTTACTTTTACCTTAAAAAATCCTCGTTTGTAGGTATATAATATAAAAAATTGTAAACAATATAGAAAATGTGATTTGAGCGTTTTATTTGATTTATAGCTGTACCTACAAAAACAAAATGTCAGACTATCTCAGGTATGTACCTACTATGCTTTACTCCATGGTACTACCTAACTACTTATTCACACACCGCGCACCGAACATACAGCGCCATCTCTCGTCGAGTAGATTTTCTTATTCATACTTCGCACTAGATGGAGCTGAAACTACATTACATTTAACTCGCCAACAGATGGCGTTTAACACAATCACTCGTATACACTACAGCGCTACTTGCCGCCAATTTATAATAAATACAATTTATTTACAAAGATTCCACAGTGGAAGGTCAACAAGCTTTAAAATATCTTATGTTTCAAGCATTTGTGTCGAGATGTTCGTCACTTTCTCACTTACACTCGAATTGAACAGGAGCCTTGCATTATAAGAAGTAATATAAATTCTGGTTGTGTAGATTTGCTTGTTTAAAGGAAAACATAGATTAGATATTAGTTAACAACAGATTCATGTTGTTTCTTATATAGTTTAGGTTTAAAAAGAACTGACTTGTAAGTGAACAAGTGACAAAACTCGAGCTTCAGGCATATAACTTCAGTGCTATATTTTTTAACTAAATATTTACAAAAGTTTTTCTTAGAGATCATAAGAATAGATGATTTCAACAGTCACAATTACCTACTATAACAGTAGGAAAACACAAATTAATAGACTCATCGATATTGTCGAGTTTTGTGCGTTAATCATAGGACAGATGAGCAAGCAATCCATCCAGAGGGGATTCACGATACGGTAGTGTGGCGACTAGCCACAAGTAAGTAAATCGGGCTGACGCGATAGTTTTGTGTCCCGCGTCGCCAGTCGTCTCTCCCCGCTCGCACAGTATAAACATGTAACTTCGTTGGTGAAATAAATAAGTAATTATGTGGAACACTGAACTTTATCATTACCTACCTCCCGAAGAATTAGTATGAAGATCAGAAGCCTCCACCTCCACCATATATCGAATACCCTAAATTGGTGACCCCGACGTGATACTTACTACCTCGTATAAACAGGCTACGATTAAACGGTTCATATTGACAAGTTCAAAAGTAAAACATGGAAGGTGAAAAACTTGACATGAAATTCAGAAGAATGAACTTGAACATGAAGCCAAACAAAACAGTGCATCATGAGCCCACAAAACTAGAGCTTGAGCTAAGAAGGTCTAATATTAAAGAGGAAGAAATAGAAATAAAGTGCTTCTCGATCTGGATTTTGAATAGAGTCTCCATAAGCGACTGCAGCTCCGGTTTCATGTCAGCAAGGTCAAACACTCTCAACAGGCTTGAGAAGCGAACACGTGTTGACTACGATCCCGAGATATGTGATGAGTGGGTGTCTGAAAATTACTGTCCAACTTATCCAAGCCTGCATCTCCACTTGATCACATACCACTTGTTTAGAAATCCTAACATTGGAAGCGAGATTTATAGAGGACAAATATCTGAGAGTTGGACTGATGGGGCTATGAACAACCTCTTAATGCCAAATAGATCAACCTTTTCACTGGACTTGGAAGCAGATGGAAAAGAGTCTTCTGCCATGAAAGAAGATTAGAAGACCTCCACAACATATATAATTACCCTAAATTGGTGACCTTCGACAAAACCTTTGGGTTGCTGTCACATGCGGAGACAACCTGAAGGAACACACGCAGCACGGAGAACCTTGAGAAGATTCTAGAAACATGGTGACCTCATAGACCAACGACGGAGACGACTCCCTCCCAACGATGTCCACGCCTTGGGAGGTAAATGGAGAAAAGAGAAGAATGACGCAACGCCACGCGGTAAGGAATGCGCAGTAGATGACGTCAGCCGAAGCTTGTTCCAAGTAGACGCCCTTATGAAGAGCCGGTCATTAGCGTGATATAAGGAAGATTTTGGCAACGTATGGCCGGGGAAGAGAATGCCTGCCCACCCGCGGTCCAGCCAGCAAAAGATCACGCATGGTCTAGAGAAGTAGCAAGATTTTATGGAAACCAGCGACATCTGAGGTGCACTCAATCCTGTAGAAAATGGAGTTTGGACCTGCAGATTCACTCAAACGTGTTGCCCGGTTAGAGGCTGAATGCTCACCGGAGGATCAGTGAGGATCTGGAGATAGCTCAGTCCCACTGCTGCGAGTGACTGGTGTATAGAGTATATGCGCTACATAGAGACCGAAGAGGATATTGGATATGACGGTAATTAGAAGGTATTGAGACAAAGGATTGGACAAGGCCACAAAGCGTATCATCAGAAGACGTATCATCATGTCAAGGCGTACGTTAGTTTTTCAGTGTTGTTTTTTAAAAGTTTTTTGTGTTAAAGTAAAATCAGTGATCAATCTATTTTTAGAATCAGTGTTAGTTTAAAGAACATTTCCATTTGTGTAGAGTAGATAGGTACAGGAGCGATACTCGGTAACTTGAGACCCCACATTGTAAAGTAGCGAGCTACAGCAGCGTAAGCGAATTTGCAATTGTGTTCTGTTTAAATGTACTGTATACCTATATTGTAATCTGTATCATTGGAATGTTTAGACTATGTTTTATGTTGTTGAATGTTTTATAATTTTTGTGATTTAAATTTTTTGTTAGAGGGGGAGTATTGTGGCGACTAGCCACAAGTAAGTAAATCGGGCTGACGCGATAGTTTTGTGTCCCGCGTCGCCAGTCGTCTCTCCCCGCTCGCACAGTATAAACATGTAACTTCGTTGGTGAAATAAATAAGTAATTATGTGGAACACTGAACTTTATCATTACCTACCTCCCGAAGAATTAGTATGAAGATCAGAAGCCTCCACCTCCACCATATATCGAATACCCTAAAGGTAGCTAGCCGCTTAAACCGTTTGTAAAATAGACTGAAATTACCCAACTCATTCGACGTTAGTCATATCCTCTCAAGTAGGGGTTGCTTGCTAGAGTCACTACAACACATACACGAACACGAGGATTCGGTCATAGACCCACAGAATTCCCTGTACTTAGTTAGTTGAGAATTATTACATGTAAACTCAGATCACTATTAGTTGTAAGCCTAGGTTAAGATTAAACAGCGATGAGTCGAGCTAATCTGTTGTTCCACAGGATCAGGATAAACCACTAAATCGTTTTATTGCTCGAGTAGAAAGTAAATCTATACAAAACCGGCAGCGATCAACAAGTCCGTACAATGAAATAGTTAACCGACGTACACGTACACTTAGCATCCTACAGGATTCCTACGAGCTAGTTACGTATATATTAGCGCCGCACGGACGTTATAACATAACGGGAGGACTAGACGACGCGCGGCGCCGGCGGCTGCGTCAGCCTCGCTGAGAGTCCACGCAATCCTTCACACCGAGCCCACGTCCAATGGCACTATCATTCAATCACAGGGGGCCGCGAGCGGCGTCTCACGTCAAACTCCGTCACGGGATCACTGAGATAGTTTTCGAACACCGGGCAACTAGAGGGTTCGTTCAGACGGGACCGTAGTCGGAGAGGGGCTGCGCCGAGCGCGCCGAGGGGGCGGAGGGGGCGAGCGCGGTGGGGGGCGCCGAGGGGGGCGGCGGCAGCAGCGGGGGACACGCGGGGCCCAGCGCGGGCCCCTCCTCGCGTCACACGGGGCCCTTCACCAACGCACGCTGCGCGCCCGCGCCCGCGGGACCCGCGCTCCCGAGGGACCGCCCACCGCGCCACACGCGACGCCACGACTCGAGCGTCTTGCCGGACCAGATCCACACGCCGGACGTGATGCCCACCGCGAGCGTCATGAAGTACTTCAGCATCAGCGCCGAGTACAGCGGCGCCGACCCGCAGCGCGGGCCGCACGCGGCGCGCTGCATCCAGGTGACGTAGCCGCTCGCCTCGTACGCCAGGCACGCCAGCACCACGCCGGCGGGCACCGCGTACAGCACGCTGAACACGCCGATGCGGATCATCAGCTTCTCGAGCTTGTCCGCCTTGGAGCCGGCGCCGATCCCGCCCTGCCGCTTGATCACCGACCGGATCCGGAAGAGCGACACGAACCCGGCGAGCAGGAAGGTGGCGCCGAGCGCGAAGTACACGATGAGCGGCGCCAGCACGTACCGCTTCAGGTTCTCGGGCGAGGAGTTGCCGACGTAGCAGATGCCGGCGACCGGGTCGCCGTCGACCGCGCCCGCGACCAGCACTGCGATCGTCTTGCCGGCCGGCACCAGCCACGCCGCCAGGTGGTAGTACTGGGAGTGGCCCGCGATCGCCTCGTTGCCCCACTTGAGGCCGGCGGCGAGGAACCACGCGAACGAGAGCACCACCCACCAGATGGAGGAGGCCATGCCGAAGAAGTAGACGACGACGAAGACGAGCGTGCAGGCGGTGGGGCCGGCGGCCGTGGTGCGCAGCAGCGGGCCCTCGCACACGATCTCGTCGCGGCCGAGCGCGAGCCGCGCCAGGTGCCCGAGCGCCACCATGCAGTAGCACGCCGACAGGTACACGATGGGCCGCTCAGGGTACTTGAACCTCTGCGAGTCGATCAGGAACGTGGTGAGCGTCATCAGCGTGGAGGCGGCGCACAGCCCGCTCCACAGAGCCACCCACACGCCCGCGAACTCCTACACAACAAGAAACAAACGATTTTTTAGAAGGTTGAGAAAAATACAATCACAAGAACCATGTTTTCCTTAAAAAAATATTTAAAAATTAATAAGATAATAGTAGGTAAAGTATGGACCTACAGGAAAAGTACAAATCTAGACCCCTTATATCCTAATAGGATCTCCTATCCTAGGCTTATCTTTATCTAGTTTGGACCTAGCTTAAGGGTCATGAGATTAAAGGAATAACCTCCTAGTGGTTTACAAGTAATGAGGATGTCTATAGGGATATGGTAGGAGTGTGTGTCGAACAGGTTACCTTCTCCTCTCGTGTGTAGAATGCGCCGGCGCAGGGCTGTGCGCAGGTGGTGCGGTTGTGCGCGCGGTGCAGCGGGGCGCGGCAGGCGCACGCGCTGCACTCGCCGGCCCCCGCCCCGGCCCCGCTTGCCCCCGCCCCCCCGGCGGCCCCCGTGCCGGCACTTTCGCAGTTTTTTGGATCTTTACAGTGTTTGGGGTTCTTGCGAGGTGGCGGTCGAGGCGGCTCTGGCTCCTGAAATTTAAAAAAGGTCTTGAATTGAAATCACTACTGCGAGATCTGGGGAACTACTTTAGAAACTCAGAATATTGAAAGCTCTTAAAAACGATTAACATCCGTTGTAAATCATTAGAAAACTGCAGTGACTTTTCCGGTCACCTAGTTACCCATAATCATCCTCGTCTCGACCTCGAGATCGTGCTTTGGTAGTAATTTTGACAACTAGAAGTAACCAAAGCACGAATTCTAGGCCGAGTCAAGGCGGGGATTATTCCAAGAAGCAGCAAGAATATGACCCTAAACCTCAAACTTTTTACCCGTAAGCACCCTCAGTTGTACCGGCCATACAATTGCATGTTAACATACGCATCACAAAATGAAGATTATTTATTTATTTATTTATTTGAGTCCCCAACATCATATTATACACCGAATCACTGAATATAACAATAACAAAATAGAGGCATGCCATACAAAATTACCAAAAAATACCTTGCTAGCGACAAAAAGCTAGCGGCTGGTTTCGTAAAAGGGAGAGGTACTCGTGAGCAAATTCTCACAGTGCGCCAAATCATTGAGAAAGCTCGTGAGTTCAATAAGCCGACATACATCTGCTTTGTCGACTTCTCCAAGGCGTTTGACTCAGTTAAATGGCCGAAACTGTGGAAGACTCTCCTGGAAATGGGTACTCCAAAACATCTTGTTCACCTGCTCAGACGCCTTTACGAAGATGGGACAGCCTCCGTGAAAGCAGATGACACCATGTCAACCAATTTTCATCCTGCTGCAGGAGTTCGTCAAGGATGCATTATCTCTCCCCTTTTATTTAATATTTACACTGAATTAATAATGCGAATTGCACTCGAAAACTGGACAGACGGAATTGCAATTGGTGGGATGAGAATTTCGAACTTGCGATACGCGGATGACACCACCTTGTTCGCCACTAGTATTCCGCACATGGAACGCCTGCTTTGCAAGATGGAGACTATCAGTCTCGAATTTGGACTAAAGATCAACCGAAGCAAAACCAAAATGATGATAGTCGACCGCGTCCGGGATAACTCGCCAGAAGTCACAAACATTGCGAACTGTGATGTGGTTAAATCATACATCTATCTCGGAGCATTGATTACTAACAGTGGTGGATGCATTGATGAAGTAAAGCGGCGTATGGCGATTTCTAGATCTGCGATGGACAAACTCAAGAAAGTTTGGAGAAACCGGAACATAACCAAGGCCACTAAAACCCGGCTTGTGAGAGCTTTAGTGTTTCCCATATTTTTGTACGCCGCAGAGACGTGGACTCTCCGAGAAAGTGAGAAGAAGAAGATAGATGCTCTCGAAATGTGGTGCTGGAGAAGAATGCTTGGAGTATCGTGGACTGAATTTCGCACCAATCAGTCTATACTTCAAGAACTCGGCATCAAGCAGCGTCTATCATCCATAGTGCAGTCGCGCATTCTCACTTTCTTTGGACATGTGTTGCGTCGAGGGGAAGTCTCCATTGAACGTCTGGTGGTGCAGGGAAAGTTCGAGGGCAGAAGAGCGCGCGGCCGCTCACCGATGAGATGGACGGACCAAGTCAAGGCTGCAATTGATGTTCCTCTGAACGAATGTGCCAGAAAAGCAGCGGTTCGGGAGGAATGGCGGAAGATTGTGAGACGGGCCACTACTCCAATATGACGACCACGACCACTCTGACAAGAGTGATACGACAAAGAAGAAGCGACAAAAAACGTTTTGGATTAATAAAAATCATCATCATCATCATCATCCTGGTTTCAGTCTGTCTGTTACTGGACTCGATATGCCCAATAGTTCAATTAGCAGAAAAACTATTTTACGCCTTCTTTATTCACGTACTTTCCGATATCAATATTGTCATTCTATCGGGTGGGGGCCATGGCCATCCTAAGCTTCGCCTTCCAGTTCTAAAATAATAACGTTAAACAATGTTTAGTGTAATGTTACCTGTGCGCGATCATTCTCCTCCATACACAAGTGGTCAGGGTCCCCGGCCCGCGGCAGGCGTTCACACGCCATCCTCTCGGGCCACTGGAAGCCGTACTTCTGCATGAGAGGCGCGCAGCCCGACCGAGCGCGCTCACACACGCTCCTACACGCTGGCAGGGGCTTCGCGTAGTCCTCGATACAGATGGGCGTGTATACAGAGCAGAGGAAGAACTTGAGGTCGGGTGAGCATTTGATTTCCACGAGGGGCCAGTATTGGTGCACCTAGAATTGATGATAAACTTTATTAGATGGTGCCAAATGGAAATGTGGGGCTGATTGGAGATGGCCATTTGTCTAGTTGGGGGCTGTTTGAATATACTTTACTTAGTTTCATGTAGCATTCATACAAAAGTAAATCAACATCCCATGCGTGGCCTTATTTACGGAATTACAGGACGCTGTTTTAGCGAAATGAAATAAAATTATGTCTCTGATAGAATATTATCAAAGAAATAAAAAGAGTACTTAATTATTATACCTTCATATTCTTAAATAAATCTCCGATCACTATTCCCAAAACAAGCACTTTAGGAGTTTTTATTTGTAAAGACTCACCTCTAAGCCAGCCTCTTCCTGTGTGTCATGGTCAAGTGCGTTGGGGAAGGAGGTGAGGTTGTACCCTATCCCGCGGCACATGGGGATGCTGATCTCCTGACAGCGCGGCTGCAGCGCGCCGGCCACCGCTGCCCATAGCGCGCTCAGTGCTAAGATTGCACCCCTCATTGTGCTGCTTTTACGATAACCGCATCTGGAAAAAACGCAAAAAATTGGTTGCAATAAAAAGAGCATGTTATCAGAGGTTATCAACTTATCAGCATATAGGGTTATTTCTTCAAGACTTTGAAACGAACTCAGCCTTATAAACACGGGATTAACAAAGATTGTATTGTCTTATGATATGTTCAAAAAAAAAAAACCACCCACGAGTGTCCCCTCGGTGGATGAAAGTACTTATAACATTTTTAACGATGAGTCATGAGTGCATAAAATCTTATGCCCGAAGCCAACAAATGGACGAAAAATCAATATTAAAAATATTTTATTACAACTATCTGAAACATTTGGCAATTACTGATTAATAAATTCAAGACCAATGATGTTACAATTTTTATTAGACAAATAAAATCTACAACAGTAATCAATACAGCATTTCGGCAAATCATATCGACTAGTAAAACACTATCGGCAATCTGGCGTTATCGCGGATATCGGAGACGATTACCCAACGCATCGACTACTAACTGGCCTACGTACGTAACTCTTATCTATGATACATACTAGAACAACAAGTACGTACGTATCTTTACCTAGCATACCTGTGTGATTTTGTTTTATTGCATATTGTTGAACTCATATATCGAAACCCAGTGCATCCGTTGATATTTTCTATTGTGAATCGCAGGCCGCAGCTGGTTTTGAAAACGAACTTGACCATTCACTGCGCTTTTTGATTACCTAATTCAACAGCGTTTCTTAAACTTTTTATTCTATGAAACCCCATGCAACGACTTATAAAAACAAACAACCACTCGATTAATTATGAACTACTTGCTAGCATTGTTAATGACTGGATCAGTTTTGAAATTTATTTTTCGAGCACAATTTGTATATAATTTAACCAAAGGGATCATTTGCCTCGAACTAGGAAGTTATTTGGAACGAAACACAAACATTCGACGTAAAAGTTAAAGTTCGTTTACAGAGGTTTTAACAGAGACCTTATCATGCTCAGTTCAGCTGAGATTTTACACTGATAGGAATGACGTCGAAATCCGTTTTACCAGTGGGTGAAACAAATTTTCGGTCGAGATAGGACGTCATCCTTATTAGTCTAAAACCTTAGGTATAAGGCCCTAGGAACCTTGCTTCCTTCTTATCATTGTTGATTTTATCTTACGTTAGAGATATCATCAATTGTAATAATAACATTCTTAACAAATTAGTTATAAAACTTTTTTCTTGAGTTCTGTAATTTACAAATAGGTCATTTAAAACTATATTTAATGCCAAGTATACAGCATTATATTCATGTTTCACAGTTGTTTTACACGTGGCATTTCACAAAGGCCCGCATAGTGGTAATGATCACTAGATCGCAAAGGGCCCGGGCCCCGAATGTGGGAATTGGGTGAGATGGAGACATTAGTGTCTTTCGACACGAAGTGTTCAACTCGGCTCGATGATAGGTATACGCAATGTGTTTTAAACACATGTAATATAATGCGATTGAGATATAAAATAGTTTTTTTATGTATCACATTTTAAAAAAACAACTTACAATAAAGTTAAAGTTTACAAATTATAG
Organism: Eulithis prunata; assembly: GCA_918843925.1. Taxonomy (NCBI): domain Eukaryota; kingdom Metazoa; phylum Arthropoda; class Insecta; order Lepidoptera; family Geometridae; genus Eulithis; species Eulithis prunata. The sequence continues at coordinate 365,257 of OU974019.1, read as the reverse complement.
CAGAGGAGTTAAGATATCCGTACAGTACTAAATCGTGCGGTAATAGAATAGAACATGTTTGCAGATGACATTATAGCATTCCACTCATTATGAGATGGTACTATAAGATATAGTGAATCCTCGGAATACTGTTATCTGGCAGGAAGCGTGTCAATCAGCTCACGTGTCGCGTCATCCCGCATCTCGCATCGCCCGGGAATCCAGTTAATGCGTTTTTAACGACGCAGCACACGTGGCCGTGCACAAACAAACATGCACACAGATTTGGTAATACATTTACATTCGTAACAATTTACCTACCTATTTGAAAATAGAAACTGGAATAGCTGGCGAGTCTGGCGACGCAGAGACGCACAATGATTTATGTCGGTTGGTAGATAATTTTGCGGGCGCGTTGGTCATCATAATTCATAAACTAAGACTTATAATAATAATTAGGTGTCATGTAGTTATAAATAATTTATTATTTCGATTGGCTGAAATTTTATTTTATTTTTATGGGTGTATTCTATTACAAAACCAATTACTTAAAGTGTAGTAATATGATAATTTCAAGACGCTTAGATAACTAGTCTTAGCTGTACGAATCTCACCTCATTGCGTTACAAATACATTTAAGCTATGTAATCATTTAATAGTGCAGTTCATGCGATCCCAGAATCTAGTTTACAAACAAACGCGTTTAATCGTTAAACAGGGGGCTTGTTCCCGGTACTTGCTGACGAAACGACGACGACGACGGGAACGCCGCCGTGGCTGCACTGTAAGCGAATTCATTATCCTCGAAGATGAAGAGGCTGCTAACTAACCCTGTTGTTAATAAACTCGATGTCAGCTCGGAATACCATGTTTTGTCTCTTTCGATCGAGTGTGAATTTGCTTGTCAATGCAAGACACGGTGTAACACGGTGTAACTATTCCAAGCTTACATCGCTAAAAAATTGTAAATAATGATGTGATGTCATGGAGTTTTAAGAGCGAAGAGGCGAATATACACTGCGAATTAATAAAATTAATAGCTCAGGGCTCGATAGAAGCTTGCAACTCGACCCTCCCATAATCATCACAAGTTCACAACGCATTGAAATAAATTTATGGCTTCAGAACGAATTCCAGATAAAGTTTGAAGCTGCAAGTGTTGGTATTGTGTGCGTATGGATTCGTTCCGCTCACACCTGCGCCCCACTAGGCACTACGTTTATTACAGTCGCACGTTTATTCCGGTTCACTGGAAATGGTAATAGTTGCTGAAGCCACCACCTTATTGCCGGAACGTGTTACTTGCCTGCCTACCACCTCTCGACTCTAAGACTCCGTAATACGTTATTGGAAACTGTTTTGTTCTAGGTTTGTGACAAAACTGTGGCATTTCCTTTTATTCCTGGTTTGTTTTTGCTAATTTTATGTCTAAAAATACAATGAACGCTTGAAATGTTTGCCAACGAGCGGGCTTATTGGGAAATGGGCTTTTATTTGTTCTTGCTATAAATAAAATGTGAACTGTTACAAGCAAATATTGGAGTTCAGCAATCATCCAATTTAGAAATTCAAATTTTCAGTGGGAATGCTTTTAATTGATCTCAATTGACTGTGTTTGCACAGTAATTTGGCAAATGTTTTTCCGGTCAATAGCGCATGAATTAGTGGAGTCAATAATGCCTGACGAATGTAGTCCGTTCACAATTGGCGTGTTCATATATTTGTGTTAGCGGGGGTTGACGCCCGAAATGCTGGCCCAGCGCCAAATTGTTTAAAAGCTTACTCCGGTGACGGGGTGCACGCACAGCAAAAGACGCGAGTCCAGCAAGAAATTAAATACAAGAAAATCGGTTTATATGATAGTACACAGTCAATCCCTTCTTATCCCCTTCATAATATGAATATTATTATTATATTAAACTCGCGTAGTAAATTTTTGCTCATAATGACGCATAGTATGATCAGTTTGTGCTATTGTGCTTATTTATATATTCTCACAGGGTCCTATGACAGTCATGGTCCTAGCAGAATAACAGCGCCTACTGCTAAAACAGTAGGCAAATTGCTGAGCTAGGACCCATTTGCTGCTGTGGCAGGCACCATACATATAGGCACCAATTTATGTTATTTAAGTATATATTTATTTTTCTCCTTAAATCCAGTGCTTTCGATATTTTTATTATTATTATTTCATTTGTACTTGTCTATATGTTTTGTATGTTGTGTGCCATGTTAGTAAATAAATGTATGTCTATGTCTGTCTATGTCTATGTCTACTTATCACGAGCCGACAACAGAACCCAATTTTTAATATTACCTATTTCAATGTTTCCATTTAAAATCAAAGATTATAATTTTTATACACAGTTTATATCCAAACGCTCATTTCTAATGATACAGTCCACACAAACAAGCGCTAATGAAAATGCGTACAAACGATCAACGAGACGCACGTGTTCGTTCGGACGTTCGCAATCGATACGCCGACTTTACGACGTCTTATTAATATTACACCCAAGATAATTATGGAGATATGGATCTTGTGAGGAAGCTGCGGTTTACGAACTTTCTCGTGCGAACATTCTGCTTTTGAACAGAGAAGGAGAAATCAATACGACTCGATTCCTGAATAAGAGTAAAATACACAAAAATCTAAAATCCTGTTGGTGGGTGCAAATTCACATGTTACAGATTAACCGGGTAGCAAAAAAGACAATTAACTAGCAAGCGAGTGCCAAATTCTAAGAATTGTTTTTCCCTAAATTTAAATTTTACGTAGGTAAGTATTTTATTTACAGTACCTATACCTACCTAATAAATACAAAACTAGAAGAACAGTGGTACAAACAGGAGCATTGCGAATAAAAATAAGGTGTTCAATTTAAAAAAACACGGTAAAGTATGAATTAGGAGCAATGCTAAAACGTCAGTTTCCGCCACGCTCATTGACTTAATGAAGGAGCGAACAGTTTGAGAGCCTCTGGTGGACAAAATGAATAGAATATGAGACAGCGCGTAATGGCATAGAATTAGGGAGCCATGAATAAAATTAGCTCATGTTAAACTAAGTGCGTTAATATACTATCCACCAGATAGCCTAGCTCATAAAGTGGTAAGGGTATGTTATGTACTTATGTTCTGAAACACGAGCGTTATTATAAGCCAGCTAATTATTTTTAAGGTTTTATGTATAATTTTTTTATATCTAGATAAGCCGCTGGTGCTGTTTGTGACAGTGACCCGCTGTTATTTTCTTATACCTAGTTGTACTAAATAGGTATTATAAGGCTAAACTCTTGCGTGAATGTAATCGAATCAGCTGGCTATGATACTTCTGAGGTGGCAGTGAACTTCAAACGATGATGAGAAGTTATTTTATGTAGTTTTTGGAATTGCAGTGCATAAAATAAATGATGTACGTAAATGACGTAGTTTGCTGTAGAGGGAAACGTGAGCGTCAATAAACTTTCAAGAATCGTAAAATCTTTATATTTTCCGGAGAAAGACAATTTTTAAGACAAGGTAAATGAGGCTTAAGGCTATTTAACTCGCTGTTCTGACCTCATCATAATTTCTTACAGACCCGCATAATAAAACTGTTATTGCCTTATTTGAACTGCGTTATTTATTTACGCGTGGTGCACAATGCATCAACGTCGCGCGACCGCACAAACGACGCAGCCGCAACACACGCGTCGTAAAAACGCACCAGAAACGTCGCACTGTCGTCGTTGTCGAATGCTATTTTACGAGCGATCGCTTCCTGTGAGCTAAGAATATTGCGAGTGCGTTGAACGCGATTTTAGCCTGAACATGACCTTTAAAAAGTTATCTCAAAATCGATTAGTTGATTTTTTTACCGTACGAAGTAACCTACCTACTAAGTAATCTACCTACTAAACACTATGCGCTGCTTCAGCAGGTTAAAGTGTTAAATTTTTTCGATTTCTGTATAATTTCGCTGTAAATATACGGTTCATTCTACGTGTAAAGAAGGATCAGATTACCGAATGAAAACTGATAATAACTAGACCAATAAAAAATCAGACTATTTAGTATGTAAGAAATACACAGTTCTACGCAATGTATTCATGTGATTACGCATATTTTTTGCATCGGAATGGGCTTAAAAAGAAGTCTTTGAATATACCATTGGAACTGCAGCTATAAAAAACGTGTAAAATCCCAATTTACGAGATGCGATCGCCGCCGCGCCGCGCCGCGCCGATCGGCGACGGAGGATAGTGCTACAGTATCGATGTAACAGTTGACGTGTACTTTAGTGCCGGTGGTAAAGCAAGTCATGTTGACGCGTTGACGGGAATGTGGTCTGGCTGGCGGTAATAAGAAAATTATAGTTCTGGGTTAGGTAGAACGTGAATCCCGCTGGAAGATTATGTAAAAAGTTTAGACTGCAACATTGAAATATATGTGTACCTATGTGGGACCGATGCATATTAACAATACTATGTATGCTTACTAAATGTGAAATGAAATACATTTATTTAATTACTAAATAACTAGATAATCCAAAAAAAATCTTTATCTACTTATCTAGCACTAATGAATCCTATTCAATTACGAACATTTTTTTAAAAAGGCCTTGCAAACGTTTTAAATTAAAATAAAGCACATCTGGTTTAATGTAGGTACCTAATTGAACAAAAACTAGCATACATACCAAAACTTGCTTACACAGAGTAAATTTCGCATATTTTAGGCCGGACTCGTTTTTCATTACTCGGTATGATTGATGATGAGAGCTGATATGCTACGTATGGAAACTTGCATTTTGGTAGCTTTTTAATGAGCATGTATGAGACGGGATCGAAGGTTACATTGTAAACGAGATGTTATAATGATAACTGGCAAAAGTTTCATTTCTGTTAAGTACGTTATGTTGTAGGTAGATATTGTACGCATACAATAAAGAAGCTTATCTAAAATTTATTATTTTATCGTATCACAAAAAATAAAAACAGGTTATATTAAGTATAGTTTCGCAAGGTAGTAGGTACCTATTTACTCCCAAGGATAATAATATGCACGTAATAGCCGCCCTACATAGCTCTACTAGACGGCATTGGACTGTCAAAGGACCTTCTGACCCAGTTATGGCACCGCGTCGCTTTAATATAATAATTACGGAAGGAAGTGATTAACCGTAATTTAAAACTACCCACTTTACTGCTCCTTGTTTTTAGGTGAATCTAGTTTAATTTATCATAACTCCGGAAGGTACAAACGACAATTGATAAGCCTCTAACTAAATTATAAAACCATTATTTTTAGTAGGGGGTTCAAAATGAGAGAGTTCGTTCCTTGAAAATGGGGTGAAAGTTTGAGGAACTCTGATTTGAGAACTACTCTCGGATAAGCTTTAATATTGTGTTAATGAAGTTGATTATTCTTTTAACCTACGATACATGAACATTATCATATTTAAACTATGAATTAGGTAGGTACTTATTACAATTTGTACAGTTGTAATATTACTTTTATGATTTCTTTTAACTAGTAAGGTTAATTAACTACTACGGTTCTATACTATGTAGTGTACTATCCTAAGATAGCTGTGTTGGCCGAGTGGGATTGCACCTCGACTTTCGATCCGAAGGTCGTGGTTTCGAATCCCGGCCGTGCATCAATGGATTTTTCGTTTGGAAAATTTATATGCGCATTAACACGAGATTGACGGTGAAGGAAAACATCGTGAGGAAACCCGCGGCTTAGTTAGCTCCGCACGTATTGACCTTGTCTTTCCGGTGGATATGGCTGACTTGACTAGGCTGAGAGGATGGTATAGGTGCTGGGCAAGCCTATTCTATCTAAAACACTGTCCTACTCCCAGGCACTACTCAGTGTCCCGTTAAGTGTAGGCATAGGTTGCCTCCTGACGGCCTATTATTACTGTACTATCCTACTGACTGACGTTCGTAAAGTTAGCCACTGACTGTCAGTTATCGTACTAGCACAAGCACGCACAAGTAACGTACACTACAGTACCTTCCTACCACATAGTATACTAGTGGCACGCTAGTGCGTCACCCGGCCATGCTCTGTACGCTGTATTCGACTCCATTCAAAGCAAACCTTCAGAGTGAATACCACCTACCTCTTATGTCATAACCTAATCATTTCTACAATAAATGAATACTATAGTTATTGTAGATTGGTAGGTACTGTCTCCCAGTTTTGCTGCGGAGGTCAACCGCTTAAGTAGGATTTAGGAAGCATGTCTTAAGATGGGGTCGAAGACAGTGTTTGTTTGTTCTATACACGTCCTGGCATTATCCATTATGCACTTGATTTGTGGAGTCATGTTTGCGGTATTAGATGAAGGATGAGCATGCGGTGATTACCTAGAATACATAATTGGTTAGTTAGTAGGTAGGTACAGTAACAGGAGATATTTAACCGCAAATGTAACTAGCGGTAGGTAGGTACTTGTACTAATATTCTGTGCTAGAAGTAATAGGTAAATTTATTTATATCAAACGCTTTAACTAGCACAGAATAATTTATATCTGTTACTTTGTGGCTTTACGAGTACTTAGTCATTTATTTAATAGATAATTTTATTAAATAAATCAACAAAATAAAACTCAAGACTACGGGCACGGAATATTAGTAGGTAGGTACATGCTACAGGTTCGAAACTCGCGATCCATCGGTCGGGCTTACTACGCCCGCTGTGGGAGTTCCTAATTTGCCACCCAAAACTTTTTAATGACTAGCAAATTGCGGAAATAGTCCGATTGAAAACTACCCTATTTGTACGATAAGGACCCATAATACACCGAAAATGACGGAAATCTTCCTAAATCGAAACGACCTGTTTTGTGAAATGTTCGTTCATTCAAATCATTCAGTATTTCAGCATAGTTGGTACAGTCGCGCACGGAATGTCTAGTCTACGGCTGATAAGGAAATCGTTATTCAAGCATAGATTTGAGTTGAGATTTTTACATAAAAATCTGTGTGCTTAAGCAGTAAATCAGCACACTGGCCTAGGACATGTTCAGTTCTTGTATGCCACCGCAGAACGTCGTCCGTGCGTTTAGGGGTGTCCGGGTGTGCCGTCCGAAGCGCAATGGACCGTCTCGGCCAGATTCCGGACGTCCCGTCTGCAATCCAAACACCGTTTGAAGAAGACTTTGAAGCTTTGCACGTATCCTTTGTTTTGGGACGATCATTTGAGATTCAGCAAACCGTTATGTTGTTAGGTTCTTGTGTTATGTTGTTAGAATGTGGGGGTTTTAATTTTTGAATACGGATTACCTACTACCAAAATAAAAATGTGTCTACTAAGCATTATGTTTAAATTATATTATGTTACTTTGAATATTTTTGAGTGGATTATAGAGCACAAGTCGGCATACAACTATAACAAAATTTATTTGTGCAAATTTTTAAAAATATAGATCAATTCAGTAGATACAATAAAAGTAGTCAGTAACAAAAGTAAAATGAACAATTACTCGTTACCTCTTAAATTTTTGTTCCCTGAATTCACTAGTATGTCTTTGAATTTTTTTGCAACCATTAAAATTTATAACAAGGACATCAGCTAAACAGCTCTTACTAGGTGTGCTGGGTGAGACTGTCAAGTTGAAGACAATAACATCTAGAGAGTTGTAAAATATTATTATCACTTTGCTAATAAATTGAATAGACCTTAAGTCATAAAATAAATATACACGCTTTGTTTTAAAATTTCAACGTTACTTTTATATTATATTTTTAAAGATGGTACACGTATAACAATTCCTATTAAAAAGAATAATAAAGTACTTATCTCTAAGAAGAAAATTCCATTCGAAGAGAATCGATATCGTATCAAACGAAATATCACAAATCTGGACATTCATTTCCGATAAAAAAAATTGCCGCCAGAGCTCATAACTCAGTCCAATGCAATCTTTGATCAATTGAAGTGGAATTCAAATACCGAAGCCGGCGCGACATCAACGCTAGAAATGTCACTCCCTTTTGTTTCAAAAGGGGCTTTTTTCGTATCGATCCGTTCCCTTGCAGCAGGTAACCGGGAGTGGATGATTTATTGCTTGGCTTGTTTGTTCAAATAATCGATTCCCTGGCAAAATTTGCTCAATAGACCAAAATAGGCCGTAATTTTCAGCATTTATGGTTGTTTTTGGCGTGATGTTGGATGCACACATCTCAATTTAATGGCTCTAAAACGAAAATACCCGCGCGCAGTGTTGGCTCGCGGTAATATTTGGACAAAACGAACGAGTGCTTGCTAAATTTTCATGTGAATTTATTGCAGCACTAAATTGAGGAGTGATCGCGCCTTCTCGCATATTGTTTACAATAAAACATAACTCTACATGCCATGCTACAGTAAACAGTGAGTCATGGAACTGATACTATCCATGGAAAGCAATTTGATTGGATAAGTCGTGGTACATCATGAATCAGATAAAATTATGACTGACTTCTAGTAGTTTTATAGCCAAAGACGAAAAAACTAATAGAGATACGAAACGAGCAAGATAATACTTAGGAAGTTTTGTCATAAAACATATGTAGTTTGCTGTAACGAAGAGTCGTTACAAGGAATACTGTGTACCAGATTGTGAGATAAGACTTCGATACCTACTACACTACTGTACTAGGTAACTGTCCTGATAAAAATATATTATTATGTAATATCGAATCGAACAAAAAAAACCTTTTTATCGCTTGTTCAAAATGGGTTCGCTCGTATTTCTTGTAGGACAGTCAGCGAGAAAAAATATAGCGTGATTTAGTATCTCTCATACATACGTTTTAAACCTTTTTTTATCATAGTTTTTAACATTTGTAATTTAAAGTTTTTTAATCCTTTAAAAAATCAAGATAAAGATATATACGTTATTATAAGAAAAAAAAAGAACTGTGTCTAGTTGAAAAACACTTACTTAGGAACCCCTATTCCAGTGATTTTGTTATGACTGTGTACAGTGTGTGAGACCAAATGAACTATTTTTATTTATTTTTGTCTCTTATAGCTCACAAGATAATTAAAAAGTTATTTTTCCATCAGTATTAGTCTATCTACATCAATGTACACATGTAACTGGCCCCGAGTCTGGCTCGATATCGATGATCGATCATACAGTTAATTACGAGACGGTATCGACTGGATGATTTATTGATATTGCTGCTATCGCCCGATAGCGAGTGACACGTCTGATTTCACCAGTCTGCTTCTACTTTACGTGAAGTTGTATTTATTTTAGACCAGTGTTCGTTTCATTCGGTATTAACCGCAGTCTGTTTTCCTCGTTTTCATACAGGCTTTTTAGTCTAGTTTAGGTATCTGAGGCTTCTTTCATTTGTTACATGTACTTACTACTACATTTAAATTGAAATATGTTTAAATTGCTTAGTATAGGTATGTATTGTATTGTTTAATAATTCTGTGCCCAATAAAATGTATTATTATTATTATTATTATTATTTTTGACTACTTCTCTTTCCTACGTTAGGTATACTATACAGTAGGTAAGGTACGGAACAGAGTAATGAGACAACAAATTTGTAGTCGTCGTCGTTCGTACCAGTCGATTGTTGTTTAATTATTATTATTATTATTCTGTAGGTAAATGTAGATGTTTATTATAATAATAGAGTGGTTACTAAAATTTGTTGTTTTTATTAAGAAGGTATTAATATGATTATTTGTATTGAGTAAAGAGCAACAGTAGCGTAACGTCGTCAACGACGAATTTAAATTTATCAGATAGCCTTGAATTTAATCCCATGATTAATAGCTAATAATCCACTTACACAAACATACATCAACAATATATCATCGAGATAGTAGGTCTAGATGTTTGCTGTAACCATTTTGAAATAGGTAGTACTTACTTCCCTACGCACTGCTTTAGAAAATCCTAAAATTGTGCCAAGGACATTGCATGTAAGAAAGTTTTTAACTGTGCTATGATAATATTGTAATTAAAACCAATTTATTCCCACAAATGAATTAAATTTCAAACCTATCGTTGATGGAGACAAGACAAGGTGGTTTCAGATTCCATGGCGAGTCCAATTCAAATTAATAGTAGTACATAATTAACAAGTCAAATATTTTATAAACATTTATTAAGAAACACGTGTGTGGTGATGGTTTAACGGGCACTTGTCTTCAATAACAAATGTTATCGTTGTGTTATGAATAGACCGACTGTTGATTCACTTTGCTACTGGTAAGTGTATCAGATACTGCAATAAAGTACATCTATTAAAGTACTTCTGAGTTCTGATGGATTTCAGTGGTTAGTTAAAAATTTTTGAATTATTTAGTTTTATTACTGTTTTACGGATCTTGAAACCTTTGCAGCTCCCCGAATCCTCGTGATCAAAATCGGTTGCAACAAAAAGTGGTTTTCGTTTTTAGGGACCGTGTAAAACGATGGGTGGGCTGGAACTGGCTGGAAGTAGCGTATGTATAAATAATTTGATAAATGGTGGACAGGACGGTAGCTCAGCGGGCGCGCTTCTCGTCGCTCGTTAATATTGTTAATAGTTGGACGTCCCTTGACGGCTGCAAGGGGATCCTGGTAACTCGTCTCGACTCATAGGTAAGTCTCCGGCAGCCAAACAAGCAATACTTTAACCACGTACTGCCTATTTAAATATACATAGTTTAGTCTGCTTGACTCGACTGTCTCAGGTAAGGAAGAGTACATTATGAAACGTGTGAAGCTGTCAAGTATTCTAATAAAGAACGAGGCGTTCATAAATTCGTAAGTCACAATCTGATAAAGATCGTCTATGTTAAATGAGTTAATTACGTAAATAGTAACGTTATTTTGCAAAAGATACGATGGTTTCGTTCCGGTGTGGTAGGACGAGGCGATGTAATGAAATATTTCGTTGTGTAATCCGACAGTAATTTATGCGAGCTCAAATTTGATTTGCCTCATAGCGCGCGGACACAAACAATGCATTGTTGGGCGCGTGGATCGTGCGTGTGATCCCATGTTTGTTCGCGTCGGCCATCGAACCCCACATCAACACCTTTATATCCCTCCAAATAAGCACTAATTATATTTAATACGTTTTACCTGTAATTAGGAGGTGTTAGAGAATGTGAAACAGTGTTTAACGGTTTCGACAGCGTTTTTTAGGTTTGTTTACAGAGTTACGTATACGATTAGACTGCTTTATGAGGTGCTTTTACCATCACACCTACGCTACATCGCGAATACAAACACAGCGGATGGGCGATGTAATGATTATTGTAAACATTATACGGATTTTTGAACACTTTCGTGCGCCGTTGTACCTACGTGTAACGAACATTTCGGACTCACTTTAGCTCTTTATTATAGTCGAAATGGTTTTATTAACCATTGTTCCCAATTTTATTATGGTAGGTAATTACACCCATACATTTGCTACCTTGTCAAGTTGAACATACATTTTTAATAACGGCATTCAGACAAGAGATCCATAATTAGATACTAAGACAAGTTAATTTTAATATGAATCCATAATGTGGCGAGTTACGAATACGATCTTTTCTCGGTTTAATTTAAATCCAAATGCTTTTGATCTTATTAAAATTTAACGGCCAGTAAAGCGCGCATTCTAACAAACCATAGTCAAGTCAATAAACATAATAGCAAGCACATGGGCTCGAAAGATCTGCAGACAGTTATCGAGCTGTTAATATCGTACTTCTTCAGCAGGAAGATGGGTGGAGAGGTAGAGATCGTAAATAAAGGTGTGACTCAGTTCAGTCAGTAGCTTTCGAGTTATTCTCGCCCGAGCTTCACTTTTAAGCTGAGAAAGTGCATTGGCTGCCCTTGTACTTACCATATTGTTTGTACAGTATTCTGTAAACCAAATGCCTGCGTACCTCGGTAGGTGGATATCTAACTTTGCGTCTATAGTCGGGTAGGTAGCAGGTATCCTACCTAGTTAAGTCTGAGAACTTATTTGCAGTTACTGTGCGCGCCAGGTGGCGGGAGCAATGCACTCCGCGTTTTATGAATGCACTCCGGTTGTGATTATTTTTACTTACCTTACCTATCTATACCTAGATTACCTAGGTAATGATGACGGAATAAATTATGGTAATTTAATCTGCCTAGGGAGAGAGATACGTCTATTGGGTATTGAGTTTATGTAGGTGGTAGGGTAGGTACTAGGTACGTATTTTCAACTAAACTAGATTGTTATTGAGTGCCTAGGTACTTACGTAAGTAAAGTAAGTATCTACCTACTACACAAATAAGAACTTAATTAAATCTTGTCGGTGTATCTACAAAAATACATCTACCTAACTTAGTTTAAAACTCAATACTTTTTTGTTTTTACATGGCTTACTTTACTCCTATACCTAGTTCCTGGTTATTATGAATTTACTGAATTTTTATTTAGTACCTAGGTACCTACAAAATTTATTTTTATAAGTACTATATAAAATAATGAGCCTCGTATAGTTTTGATTCATTCGCTAGTCGAAAACTATTTTTCTTCATACAAAAACGCAAGTTTTCAAGTTTATTGTTTTGCAAGAAGTTTATTGTTTTAGAAAGGTAATATCGAACGCGACTGTACTTACCTACTACATAGACAAACAAGTGCATTGACATTTGATTTGACAGATCTTTGAACGATTTCCGCGAATGAGTAGGGTGCAGTAGGGTGGTGAGGAATAGGTTATTTTGGATAGAAAGGGTCATCGTCGGGTGGTATACCTTACTATAATAATCGTAATCGAAAGAGACAAAACACGGGGTAACTATTCCAAACTACCAACATCGAGTTTATTATAACAGGGATTGAGATTCATAAATAATTTAATTTAACATTTAGCGTGGATTTATTCATGGTAAAAGTAAAACCTGCATTTTGGTGTTTATGTAAACAAAACTGCACCCGCTACCTTTCTAAAGCCCCGTATCTAGTAAACGGTCGGTTATCGCCTACAAACAAATCCTTTCTTATCTCATTCGATAGGTACCTACGTAAATCCGACATTGAATCAATAGTGTGGTAGGTAAATAGGTAAGTATACCTACCGTTTGGACGCGACGACACTGCCACCGAACAACACTACACTTCACCGTCTTGAAAAACACCTAATTGCATGTTATCATTTAATTTAAAATATCGATCAGTCACACGAGGTAGCTCTCAGGCGACGCTGTATATTTTTACATTCGACCGATGAGGTATTTTCGATAGCCGTCCGGTTTTATCACACACATAGGAGTTCACTTTTGTCGTAGGACGTTCGTTTTAGGTGGGTCCAATTAAAACTTTTTGTCACTGAACAGCTGAGCTAATGTTTGAAACAATAATAACGATTTACGTAAAATGCAAACACACGACACGTGCACTCTACATGACTCGCGGAACGGGACTGATTGATTGAGTGAAGTGAGTGAATGAAAATGAACGAACGGAGCGAGCACAGCACACAACGAGCGGGGTCAGACGCGAAGGGAGGGCGCCCTTCTCTCTTCTCTCCCCTCCCCGCCTCGTCAGCTCGCTCAATAGATGGCGCTGCACTGCTTGTTCGTCTGATATTTGAGGAAACTAGCTTTCTTTTCGAAGGCTAACGCCGCCGCCACGCGGCCTGGAAATGATTTGAATTTCTGTTCTCACTGAAATAATTACGTGGGTGCGGGATGGGCGAGTTAGCGGAGACGCCCGCGTCCTTATAAATTAGGAAAACGTTTTCAAATTATTTTTCGTCAAACATTTACACAGCGAATCGCATTCGCGTTTTCTTCAATGTCCGGAATCAATTTGGGGGAATTCCACTTTTGCTTTGAATTTTCACGGATTTCCACGTCGTCTGTTTGCCGACGACGACGAATCTCGCGCGGCTGCGCTACGACGAGCGACGTGACGGAAATTAATGTGTGCATTGCGTTTATTTAGTTTAAGAAAATTTGTTCAATTTAGAAATCGAAGCGGAAGCTAAGTAGGTATGCCGAGGAAAATAAAAAGCAGACATCGTAATCACATATTCAATCCTTAGGAACATTGGTAGTTCACAATTCTGAAGGGTCAATGAGCAGTTGAAACTCTCTTTTGACAATGAAAACACAAATGAAACAAATGAATGTCACAGTTAACGGCTATAAAAGCCCAATGTTTTAAATCGAATAATTTTTCATTCTGTCGAAGCAATAACGCTAGAGAGTTGGGCTGGGTTTTATAGAAAATGTAGAAGTAAAATCACGAAAAATATACACACATCAAAAAAGTCTAAGCAACACACTACTTTTTTAGGATAAATTTTTTTTACTTCGTTTTAAACTTTCATAGAATATCAAACCTTCTTTAATTAGTCAACATCTTTAATAAACAAATTAATACTGGCATTTTTTTTTAGTAAATTATGTTTTTAATCAATAAAAACATTATTTTGTCCATTTTAACGGCATTTCAAAGATGTGGTCTTATTTCTCATTCAACGAAAAAAACTTGTAACCGCAGTAATGATTGGTTGTGAGTCGCGAATAACAGTCCTGGAGGTTTTACTGTGTCATGGGGCGTCGTCATCTTACTACGGAAAAGATGCAAAGGGTTGTAGAGATGGTAGAAATTGAAAACAGTCAAGCCTATGTTGCCCGGCATTTCGGTGTTCATCGAAGCGTAATTGGCCGACTCTGGAGGCGTTATTCTGACACAGGTTATCCGTCTGAACAGCACCCAGGCCGAGGGCGTAGGTACCACTCGTCGTCAAGACCGATACATCCAGGTAACATGTAGACGTGAACCAAAGAAGACTGCCTAAGTGGTCGCATCAAGGCCATAGAATGCTGTTGGTCCCGCTGTTTGTCCCCAAACTATGCAAAACAGACTGCGAGAGTATGGTCTACGTGCACGTCGTCCAATCAGATGCCCACAGATCCGTCACGGAAATCGAGCTCGTCCTATTCAATGGTTTAGACCACGCGTGCTATGGCCGCAACAAGGATGAGACAAAATTTTATTCTGCGATGAATCTCGATTCGGTTTCAAACCGGATACTGGAAGAATGAGGGTATATCGTCGCCCAGGAAACGCTGAACGTCTAAGATGTGTCCAGGAAGTCCACCCATACAGCAGTTCGATAGTAATGGTTTGGGCTGGAATAGCTAAGAACCGCAAAACCGATCTCGTTTTTACAAATGGCAACCTGAATGCTGAGAATCATGTGGAACGTGTGCTAGCTCCCTATGTGCGTCCATTTTCACAAACATTGGGATCGGAGTTTACATTGATGCACGACAGTACTCGTCCGTACACAGCGAGACGGACTCAAGAATGGCTACAGGTCGAAAATGTACACGTTTTGTGATGGCCAGCTTAATCGCCTGGCTTGAATCCCATTGAGCATGTGTGGGATATACTCCAGAGAAGGGTCCTGAAAGGTCTGGATTGGGCTTTAATGGAACAACAGCTAAAAAACCTGCTCAAGTTCCACTGGGACCAATTACCCTAGGAGGATATCAATAACCTAATTTACTCTATACAGAATCGTTACCGACAAGTTTTAAACAACGGAGGAGGAAGCACGCTGTATTAGATTTAATTTTAATGCCCAGAAGAAGGTTAAAATTTAACGCGAAAGTCATATTTTTGTTTATTTTAACCATTACAAATTTGTACCCAGATTCACAGCAAACTTTTATTTGTAAAAAAACATTTTTTTAAAGAAATTTATTGAGTTTAATATGGAAATATAACACAGAAATATCATTTAATTTAAAAAGTAAAGAAAGAATTTTAAATAAATCCATAAAATAAAAAATATTCAAAATTTATAGGTGTTGCTTAGACTTTTTTGATGTGTGTATTATTATTTAATTAGAATAGTGGCAGGTAGGAAGGACTCTACGCCTATACAACCGAGGATGTTCGCAGAAATCCAGATTGTCCAATTTGACATCTTAGATTCTGCTAGAAGTAAAGACGCCGGAAAGAAGTCTTAATCTTATCAAAAATATTAATAGTTTGTGGGTAGTTATGCAATTCTCGTTTCATTAAATATCTATCAGACTAACATAATTAACAAACCGCCTATTAACGGAGACACGCAGAAGCTCTTTGAAGTCAACGCATCAATTAGAAAATTATATACATTATATACCTAGAACTAGAGCTCATTATTCAATAGTAGGCATTACATTAGGTACCTACTAGGTATACTCTACCTACATCAATTAATAGTAATCGACCGTCGCGTCAAAATACTATTAAAATGTTAATGTCTATCAGCCTATACATAACCAATAGGTAGGTACTACGAAGACCGTCTAGTTTAGTCTAAAGTCAGTAGGTCAAATTAATATCAAATACGATTGCACAAATTATGAATAATTAAATAAGTGAAATTTAAAAAAAACTGAGAATGCGTTGTGTTCAGAAAAATGTGTTCTGGGTTCGGTCCTCTGCTGTGTGGGGTTCCGAGTTTAGGTACAACAGTACAAAAGTATGATAAGAACACGGAATAAAAATAAAAACGATAGAGTTAGCTCAAGTGCGCACGCGCATGCACAGACTGCATGTAGTAGGTACAGTTGTGGACGGACGTTGCGTAGCGTCGTCGTCGTGAATATCGTACTTCGAAGTATACTAGGTACCTATTATGTCAGTTGATGACATGGGTGCTACTCAGAGACAATAGAATGTGGCGATAAGAACAAATAAATGATTTATAGTGTTGTGTAAACGCTTTAAATCAATTATAGAGCCACTCTCGTTAGAGATATCATCAAGATGTCATAATAATATTGTTTCTTTTTTTCTGTGATTTTATTCTTGAACTAATGTCCCTCTCTTCTGCAGGACGATAACATTGAATTAATTTATCAGAAGCCGTATTAGAACTATCTTGAGATGTCGTTCCGTAGCCAGCCAGTATTTAGAAAAACAAAACAACATTCAAAACTCATCTCCTTTTAGTAAAATAGCTTGTGTCGTCCAGTGTACCGGTAAGACCACCTTCCATTGTGCTCGTATGAAGGTACACAAAGCGACGTCTGTTTGCCAGTTTTGCTACCGAGTGTACAGCTCGGTGTATCGATACGTCGACCTACTTGCTGCTCATGCTCGCCTGGTACATTTGTCTAGCCTTTCATCTAGGAGTTGGGTTTTGACATGCCGCGCGTTGAGATGAGACTATTTCTTCGTCTAGGCATAGACGTATTAGACGTATTATATGATCTGTGGCATAGACGAAGGTGCATCTAGGTTTTTACTTTTTTACAGACCTGAAAATACGGAATAAATATTACACATCTGATAAAACACTTTCGTTGCAAATTATAAATTATTCAGACCTCATTTGAAATATAGATCAAACTAAAACAATAATCATAAATAATTCATAATATTTACGAGCAGAGATATTTCAAGTAACAATTAAGACGGCGATAACGTTAATGGGTTTGTTGTCAGACTTGTCAGTCGTGTAATGCCCTATTACAATGCGTTTGCGCATCTTTGTATGTACTGAGTTTGCATACACCCGGGGGCTTATAGGAAAACTTACCAACACTACAGTGATTTTAGGAAGTAATCTCAAAAATAATCACTCTCAAACAAGTTACCAAGTAAAAGTGTTATTATTTTCAGCAATGCGAAACGCTAAAGAATGGAACACATTACTGGCGTCTGTCTTTCCGATCACTATAATCTGAATGTCTTTAACGCAAGAGTGATTAAGTGTCTTCTAGACCATCTTACTCCATCGTCGGCTTCATTGTCGCTTACCATGTGAGATTGAAGTCAAGAGATGGTCTATCTATTCAATATAAAAAAAGCTTCTATGAATGACTTGTTTAGTCTCGCTTTTTACAGTTAATGGTAGGTAATTATGATCATCAAAGAAATAAATTGATGAGTATATGTCATTGATGTTTTATGTTTTTACTAGCTTCCAAATCGGATCAGTAGTTTTTGCGTGAAAGAGGAACAAACATACATACATCCTTACAAACTTTCGCGTTTATAATATTAGTAGGATTGACCGTGTCGTTATGTACTCGGTATCGAATACACAAGTTGTTTTCAAACCGTCAATGTGACAGGTATAGGTATTGCGAATAGTCAGGTTTTGTTGTCATGAACTAGGGTTAGTTATGGTAACAAAACCCATGATACTCGTAGTAACTTCAACAATTTGTACTCCATGTTATGATTCTGTGAACGTTCATAATACCGATCCATTCATTGTGTTATCAAATCCAGGGTTTAAAAAGGACTACTTTAGAAAACTGCAAGACGAATTAGGTACCATGTTACTTGATCTAAAAATGTAACTTTTTCTTGAAACTTTTCTAAAGCTTTTTTGTAACATCTGATTCAAAGGTGATCCTTGTCACAGAAGCAATAGTAACTATTTTGACGTGTTGTCTAGTCTCCCAGAATTGTTAGGAAATTGTAAAGTTCCCGTCATCAAGGATATTTGATCCCGTTCAGAATTAACCAAGGGATTAAGCCAACAGATGTCGGATGGACCGGATTAAACCGGTTGTAACCGCACTCATTATTCACAGCAATCTGGTTTCGATAACCCATTTAACGATGTGTTCGTAGCGTGAATTATAGCGAGTGGCGACGTGTGCAGCACCTAGTATAGCTTGATTTGTAGACGTTTTCAACGATGGTAATTGGGTTATAGTTTATTTTTATTGAAATAAAGCGGTCGGTAATGTTATGTAAAACTATAGAGCTTTATTTGTAAATGTTAATACTTGCAGTTAGGTATAAAACCTTCTTATAGCTTACAATACGTTCTCAGCGGGATTTAAGTGGCATAAAAAAGAAATAAAAAGATAACTGTAGTCTATGGAGCAGGGCATGCGGCAGGCGGGACAGTCACCGCCATAAATCTCCCGCAGGACAAACCTTGGCCGCGCCAAAACCGTTAGGAAAAAGCATAAATAGAAGTGACCTTTGGAAACAGGTTTCGAATTTTTGTGCGGTTCGGCATCCACACAATTTGATAGAACCTGTTTTCATTGATTTTGCATGCTTCGATGAACCACCAAATTGGGATAAAATAAAATAAAACACGTGGTTTAGGATTGTGCAAATGTTTTCGTTTATCTAAACGAAATATTTTAATAATTTATTCTGGTGGTACTTAATGACAGTTCACTGCTTTTTCTGAAAAAAAAAAATCGTATGATCCTGGTGACAAAAATTACAATACTCTCAGTTTTTATGGTCAAAACAATGGTTTATCGCCCTTATCCTACCTGACAATAATCCCTGTAAGCCTGTCCTGTCCCGCGACCGTTTTGCTGTGACAAGGTAATCCTTCTAGGAATATTTTAATCTGTGGTCCTGCGGGATTCCAATTTCAAAAGGGTATTGATAAAATTAGATGTGACTTTAGACAACTAGAAAACGATTCGTCAGCATTAATGTTACAATCGCAAACGTATCGCCATCAGCGACATGGAGATAAACTGCTCGGTGACTATAAGATTAGTTCGTGCCTGCCCCCATGCCTTACGAGTACCTTTTGTAGGTTAGAAGTTTGCACGTAACGTACCTAATCTTTGAGAATGTATATAATCTGTTGAGAAGATATGAAATACACTGGCCTGCAAAAAAAAGTATCACACTTTTAAATTGCAATGTCTTTTTAGGTACACTTTTTTCTGTTTTAGTTTAGGAAAAATTTAAATTTTCAAAGTGTTTGACTTATTTTTGCAGGCCAGTGTAGACTGCAATTAATGAGTTTTTTTTAACTCATTTAAATAATTAGCTGAATGTGAACCTATTTGACTACTTAGAGAAAGTTAAAGCACGTGCGTGGACTAATTATCCAACCTCATTTTACTTGTAATCATCGACCTCATTGAACTTTGTTGATGAGAGCGCGTTGAAATCTTTTACTCTAAAATCAAGCAAAATGAGCTCCTTTAGTATTTTTGTATATACAAAGCCCCGTATTCATAAACTTTTAATATTCATAAAAAAAAATTTGCTTAAGCATGTGTCGGGCCATGCATAGGAACGGGACTTCTAAGGCGTGGGTGACATGACTGAGTACAATTTTCAAGTGTCACCATTTTTTTTATATTAAAATAAAATAATCTTTAATATAAAAAACACCACACCACGGTATTGGATCGGCCACATAGCGACACCCAGAACATGCCTTCACGAAACAGTCCAACAAAAACAAGTGTCACATTACCGAAATAATACCCCTGAGAGCGGGAATCAAACCTACTGCGGTTACGTGGTTTAACACCTCGGTTATCGACTAGAAGGGGTCAGTTGGTAGAACGATCGACTGACGACTCTGTGCTATCCGAAAAATTTACTTTTTAATGAATACATACATATGTACTTATGAATTTAAAAATCAATACTTACCATATTTCGTTACCTATATCGTTTTTGCTGTTGGTAAAACAAGCCAATCAAGCATTTCGCCAGTAGGAAGTGAACATGACCATTTACGGTTGAATTAGCAAATCGCGGTGTGCGGGCTGCAGCACCCTTGAACCAGTTATCTGCGCGTGCGCATACCTATTACTTAGGGCTGTCTAAATCATGTTTTGATAATGAAGAAGTAAAACTTTGATTTCATATTTTTAATGATGGTGAATTGTTGCTACTTGGTCAGTGACGTGAGGTGTTTCAAAATAGTACATTATGGTACTAGTGTGGTACATTGGTGATTACCGCCGAGGTGCCATTGAGACCCGAGCCGTAGGCGAGGGTCTTAAGAAAGCCGAGAACGGTAATCACCTATACACACGTGTATCATACGACGTTTTTCAACACACTTGTGAATAAAATAACAAAAATTTCAACAGTGAAAACGCGTTGTGAAAAATGTTTCGCTATGGCGGGAAAAATTAATCAGTTTTCCTATGCGCGCGCATTGCGATTGGCCACAGACTAAAGGGATGAGGTTTTTTTTAATTTATTTTCCGCGCTTAGGGTTTGCGCCTATTCTGCCACGTAAAAAATGGGGAATTTAAAGTTTTCTTTTATTACAGAGAAAACAAAAGTTATATTTGAGTGAAAGTTTTATTTATAAAACACGTACGAGTTAAAATTATCTATTTAAATAAGAAGTTGCATGAAATGAGCAAGCAATAGGAACATTCATTTATTTGTTCTATTGAACACGATCTTTTTTTAGAATAAAAACTTTTTTAGTAACAAAGCTACTCAACCAATAAAATTTAAAAAAAAAATCTATTACTCACTAGTGAGTTATAGCAATGAAAAAGTCACAGTTTTATTATGGGTGTCATTATGTGCCTAATTGCGGTGACCATAGAGCCACTTTATGAGCAAGTGTGTTGAAAACGAAGTAATGGCCTTTTAGCTTCACGCAATCTGTTCCAACTTTTAGATAGGCACCATTTTTCCTGAAATGCTTTGAACATCTCCATGAATTGAACATAAAATAAAATAAATCATGTTTAGCGTGTCCAATGTCCACCGCGACATAAGTGGCTTCTCAAAAGCTATCATGATCATAATGGCACACATTTTATAGAATAAGGTTTTCAGAAGTGATTATTGTAATGTACACTATGTGCGCTGTTGGCGTTGCCTATTGAATAAATAAATGAGAAAAACAAGTGGCATTGAATTTGTTAATATCATAGTTTTTAAATTAAGTTAGTTTAAAGGGTGCACGAATAAGGTTAGTTTATGGATTCGGTCAGGTCAGCCCTAATTCTCTACGTTCGAGTATAGGGACTTAGTGCTTGAGTCCACATTTCACAACTCTAAGCCAATTTAAACCACAGATTGCACTATCAACTCTTTGATCTGTAGTTGTTACTCAAGAAATGATCTCATTAACGTCATCAGAACAAACAAGAATGACTTTATGAAAATATATAAAATTGTCTTCGACTAGGTACAAGTACCTACGCATGTGCTTTGTTTTCATCTGTGCCCGAATATTCTCTTTGACATTACTTATTGGTAGTGGCAATAATTTCACCATTCATTAAACATTTTGCTCCAGAGTTCGTTCTTTTTTCTTTTCCAACATTTAAGTTTTTACCATAAAGCGGTAGGTAGTGATTATTTCGAGATTATGTGACATACATATTTTCTTCACACAATGAGACCTTATTATCTAAAGTAGTTGCTACTGGGTGGTCTCATGTGGTGGTACATCTATTACACTAGGAGCATCAGAGTGCTTAGTAAAAAAAATAAAAAAAATAAACACAGGAACCACGAAGCAGAAGATGAGTGTATGTCAGGGTCAGGTCCGTGGATGGAGATGTCTCATCAACTTCACATCTGAAGATCCCACAGTGGTTAGTCAATGGTTATGAACTTTCGTCTATGAAAGCCAAAAGAGGTTGACATCCAGCAGTCCAGAGATACGGACTTCTTCAGAGGCTCTTGTGATGAGACAGATGGTTTTACTTTTAGTTTGTACAACCAGTTGAACAAGCCGGGTGTACGACGGGTCAATCTTGTATTTTTTGATCAAAAAGGTAAAATAGGTACTTTTCTGTATAAACGGCGTTATTCATTTATTAAAATTACGAAACAATTTATCTTTAAGCAAAGTATTTTACTTTATAGCTATACTTAACGCAAAATGGATACTTAGCTATGAATATTCATCAGCTATACAAATAAAAAGAAATAAATACAATAACAGCAGTATTTCTGTCCCAATAAATATTTATCGTAGCTATTAACCACACCAATAAAATACCGCCCACACTTTATAATAAATATCTGTGGTAAGTTTGCAGATTAATTTGTTGGATATTGTTTACAGACGTGCAACTCCTGCGCATTCCGATCTAGGAATTGCAAATAGATTAAATTACCATCACTCCTTATTTGTCTACCTACCTACCTCTAGAATACTGCTAAGTTAGCTGCAATAACTGTTTGAAAAGAGTGCAGAGTTGTTTTTCAGATAATATGCGTAGAGCCGGAGTCTACATTTTCTTGAAACATTTTTCAAAAAGCACATTTCTTGCATCAGCTAGAACGCGTATCATAAACCACTTGGAATGCGTCCCGTGTTCTTGCAATTGATATTACATATTTTAAAATTCAAATCAGCTTGTTTTCCATAACGAACTACACACAAACTTGTATTTTTTCCCGTTTTTTGTTTCCATTTTGCGAGCATAAGTTCTCACCGAAAGACGCAGGTGCCGCTTCATAGGCATAAATAATACAAACATTCCAAAATATTATTTTTAAATTGAATTATTTTACGAGCTGTGGCCAACGACCGGCAACACGATATGGATAATTTTATTTAGTTATATTTATGCGAGAATTGTTAGGAGAGCTTTCATATGTTACGATATCTGATATTTAAATAAGTTGGTAAATATTGGATTTCAATAAAAATGTAGTGCGTAGGAGTTTTTTGATGACGATACTGTTACTTGGTGTGGTAAAATTAGGAGATTATCATAGTTTAGCATAGACAACATCTTTGTGGATAAGTAAACCGCGTTGGAATTGGAACTTTTCTATTCGACATCAACATTCATTTGTTTGTGGCTTGACATTTGATTCAAATCCTCTTCGTTTATTATTCCATTTATAAGGAGGACCTTATAAGACTTTTAGTACCTACCAAAACCCCCCCTTTTATCTGTAACCATTTATCAAAATATGTTTATGTTCTTCTTTTGCTTCGATCTCGGTTATTATAAGTATTCGTAGAAGTGTACTTACTTACTATCGTGGTCGTATCGCCTTGCGTATCGAGCTCAAGTACCAGGCTTGCAGCGCGCAGCAGGAGATCGCGCCGCGCCGTCGATATTTTATTGAGGTACCAATGCGATATGTTAATCGTATTTGCGCGCGTGTGAACCATTGTGTCTTTAACGACACATTTGGTACCGAATGCAGCTCTACCAGCTTTTTGCACGAAAACATAGCGTGAGTAATAAAAATATATGGTAGGTATCAATGACAGTTTACCATGAAAAATCTTTGATGGGTTGATAGCGCATAATAACTGCAAATGGTACCCGAATAAAATTCAATATCTGCCGATATCTGATCGTATACAAGGTTTTTTGTTTAGTTTAGCGATCTTGAAGTACATGCTGCTAAAAAACTACGTACTCTCAAAAACTTTATCGGAACCGTAAACATAACCATGCTTTCAAACCCAGACAAATAAGCAATAGTATTTAAATATTAGGAAGTTTATTATAAATGTGTGTTTCAGAACGATTACCTACACCACAAGAACATCATTTGATACTTCCAAATTCTTCCATCGTTGGGAAAATAAGCATTTTTTGTTTTTAAAATAAGTGTAGAGCATATTGTTCTGTGCTATATATTCCAGAAATCCCTACCAGTGGAGATTTCAGTTTTTTTTCCAGAAATCCCCACTGCTACGACGTAGCATGTCTACAACGTATAGCAGTGCGGATTTCTGGATTTTTTTTTCCAGAAATCCCCACTCAGTATAGCATGCAACGCACCTTCTATATTTTCTCTCTCATTTTGTGTAATATGCTGTCAATCCTTCCACTATGCAACTAAGGTAAGTAGGTGAAGCACATATTTTGTGTTTGACCTTTGAACCCTCTGCGGTGATTTTCTAAACTATGATAATTTGTGAAATAATTTATGAAGCACAGTTAGGTAATAACTTATGCGCACGCGCGGCGTAGTGGTGGTATGTCAAAACATGCATTCATCATTCGTATAGGAATGCGGTTACAAAACCAGATGAACTTGAGTTGTTACGTTGGTCCGAGGTTCGTAACCACCTAGCAGGGTTGGGTTATAGCGGGGTGCTAGGCCGGGTAACCTCCACGCGGTGCACCCTGGAAACACCATGAAACACGCCCGCAGAGTCCTGTGGACGTGTTTCATGGTGGCCAGTAACCCGGCACGGTGGGCCTCTCCGCGTGTCCCTCTGATAAGCAGAGGGCACTGCGTGATGAGGCAGGGTAGACTTCGGTCTACCCAGGTGGGTCCGGGCCCCCTTGTTTGGTGGCCCGGACGACGGGGGCCTTAGGCCCCCGAGCGGGGGAGAGCGCGCGGGACGACGCGGAACTGTCCCGCGCCGCTCTGACGCATGGTGGCGAATGGCGGGACCGCATTAGAGCACCGGCCCCGCATTGCACACATTCGCCACCAGCGGACGGGAACGGCCGAGCCGCTTGCCGTTCCCAGGCCCCACCCTGCAAGGGGAGGGGCGTGCGGGCCCCGCTGTAATGGCGGGCTTCGTCGGCGGGGGACTGGACGTAAAGGCTCTGCCGGTTTCCCAGTCCCCCTCCACTAAGACGACGCAGGAGCGCCGCTGGGTTTTTAGTGGGTATACCGGCCTTTGACCCAGGCCGGGGAGTCCCACATACCCCCCCTTCATGCTCTCTAGTGGAGGGGGGATGCGTCATGCATTTTCCCAGCGCAAAAAAAAAAAAAAAAAAAAAAAAAAAAAAGGGTTGGGTTATAGCGGATTCGTACCTTCCATTGTTTTGATCAGCCAATAAAAAAAAAGCAAAATTAGCCATGATCGTTACCAAACGAGCATAATATTATGGAATTTATGTAAATGTTGTATGTAACAATTAAATAAAAAAAGTTTTTATTTAATCCTTAATGAAGACTTTATTATATTTATTTTTATATAAAGATTTTTATAATATATGTATATGAAAAATTACTTCCCAAAATATTTTTCGTTTAGATAAAACTTACCTTGACATCTCTATTTTTAAATTATAGGTCTTGAACTCACCTTGAACTATACATTTTCAAAACGAACGATTTAGTCATCTCCGTTCACCAATTAGTCACGTTTATTACTGCCTAATTATATTATTAGTTTATTTAGGTAAATCCTAAACGTTAAGGTCACCCTTGTTTGACTAGTACCACGTACCTATTAATATTTTTTTATTTTTTTTATTTTTTTTTATTTATTGTTTTAAAAATACATTATAACTTATTTTGTACTATAGCACTAAGAAAACCACAAGGTTTATATGAATAATGCTATATTATGAGTCTTGGCGTCGATAGCCTTACATTAGGTAGGTAGTTACTAGATTAGATAGATAGGTAGGTAGGTAGCTAGCAAAGTGCATTCCATTTATTTAGGGAGCTTGTTTTAGTTAGGTATTTAAGTAGGTAGGTTGATTAGCTTTTTGAAATAGTAGGTAAGTATTATTGGTACTTTTCAATATTAGCTAGAAAGTAGGATTTTAATTTAAGTTTAATGTTCTTAGGCGTAATACATTAACAATTGAATTATCATAACGAGGCGAACGCTCGTTTGTATGTAAATACGATCAGCATCACACCTTCTTAATATCGAGATATTTTATACCAATCGAGATGGGTTATCGTACGATTCAATGTCTGTGCGTCGATTTTTTTTTTAACAAAACTTCATATGAAAATTTTTGAAAAATACTTACATTTAGTACTTTGATAATGTTGTGAGTGATAAAAACATATGCGTTGAATATTATAAATATTTTTGAATATTCCCGAAATACCTATTTTTTTTATAGTTAGCCAGAATTTCCAATGGTTTTTATATTAAATGAGTATTTAAAACTTTTTGGTCGACATTATTATTTAAGGGGCTGTTATTAATAAACTCGACATGATCTCAGAATATATGTTTTGTCTTTTGCAACAAGCAGATTCATATTCGATAGAAAGATATAAATCACGGTCTAACTATTCCAAGCTTACATCGAGTTTATTAATAACTTTACCTACAAAAAAACAACTATTCACGTGTAAATTTTTTTTTCTTCATAAATAATACCTACTAATTTATCACCTATTCTGGCTCTACATATTGTGCTATAGTACCTACTAATATTGTATAGATAAATCAGGCAGAAACCACACCGGATATGAAGTCTCTGTTGTAAGTACCTACTTGTAGGTAGGTTAGGTACATCTTCTGCGAAATAATAAAACAGGTACCTGTTCATTATTATCCCACTTGACATTCTAACCGCACACTATTTAGTATATCCGTTGGATATCTATTTGCTAATATATTTTTCAACACACTTGCTCATAAAGTGGCTCTATGGTCACCGCAATTAGGCACATAATGACACCCATAATCAAACTGTGACTTTTTCATTGCTATAACTCACAAGTGAGTTATAGATTTTTTTTTTAAATTTTATTGGTCGTGTATCTTTGTTACTAAAAAAGTTTTTATTCAAAAAAAAGATCGTGTTCAATAGAACAAATAAATGAATGTTCCTATTTCATGCAACTTCTTATTTAAATAGATAATTTTAACTCGTACGTGTTTAATAAATAAAACTTTCACTCAAATATAACTTTTGTTTTCTCTGTAACAAAAGAAAACTTTAAATTCCCCATTTTTTACGTGGCAGAATAGGCGCAAACCCTAAGCGCGGAAAATAAATAAAAAAAAAACCTCATCCCTTTAGTCTGTGGCCGATCGCAATGCGCGCGCATAGGAAAACTGATTAATTTTTCCCGCCATAGCGAAATATTTTTCACAACGCGTTTTCACTGTTGAAATTATAGTTATTTTATTCACAAGTGTGTTGAAAAACGTCGTATGATACACGTGTGTACTGATGATTACCGTTCTCGGCTTTCTTAAGACTCAATGGCACCTCGGCGGTAATCACCAATGATACACACTAGTACCATAATGTACTAGAATCAAAATGTCTTAGACAATAGAACATTAAAAGCTTTTTATATGATCAATATAACGACGTTTATCTTTTTTTAATAGGATTAGTCATTTTAATGAGTTACAGTCGCACTCAGAAACATCACCCTACTTCGTACTTAATATTATAAACGTGAAAGTTTGTATGTATGGATGGATGTTATTCTTTCACGCAAAAACTACTGATCCGATTTCGATCAAACTTGGAATATATATTGTCCGTGACCTGGATTAACGCATAGGCTACTTTTTGTCCCGGAAAATCAACGGGCACCAACGGGACGCGAACGAAGTCGCGGGTCGAAGCTAGTAAGTCATGATGCCTTGTCGTTCCTGTGGCCGACTAGGCTGAGAGGATGGTAGGTGCTGGGCAAGCCTACTCCATCTAAATAATGTCCCAGGCACTGCAGCGTCATGTTCATAAGGATATGGGTAAAAGTGGCTCCTGACGCTGTATAGATCATCTGAGTAGATTAGATGCAGACGCCTGATTAGAGATTTTTATGTGCGAACACTTCTTAGTATTTATTTTCAATAATGTGTATCAAAGTTCTTTGACTGGTTGATATAATTTATTTATAAGTGGTACTGGTTTATATTAGGTTTAAATAACTGCATTTGAACGCTCAAACGCCATCTTGTTATGCATAATATTTGCAAATCAAGCATTTGTAGGCGCAATTTGTTACAATATACGAAGGTATTGCTAATTCTAGATGCAAATTAATACTTCCGTCAACTCGTTACTGTTTTAATAATTAGCCTTAGATCGATAACACACACTTTTGATAACTATTTCATAACCGGCTTGAAAACTATGATAGGTATGATGACAGATGAAAAAAAAAACAAGTACCTAAGTACCTAAGGGTATATATCCTTGTATTATATATATATGTCCTTGTATTATATCTTGAAGTACTTTCCGTCCAAGGTTATCTGGAAGAGATCGCTGGATAGCGATAAGACCGCCCATTGTACAATTAATTTAAGTTTTGTTTTTTATTTTATTGTAATTCCTAGGTTAAGGTGTGCAATAAAGTATTTTCTATCTTCTATCTATCTAAGGGTTGTTTTGTTTTCGATTTACAAAATTTGTATTAATATTATTGATAGGCATGTGTTCATCGGTTGTAATACTTGTAAGTACCCACATATCAAATCATGTTATACTTATGCCCAAGTTATTTTATGTACTATCTAAGTACTCATGTTTTTTTATGAGTTTAAATTACCATTTAAAGTTAAAATCAAAAATGTATTACGATATAACTGCAGTTTGAATAATTCAGCGTCCATCGCGCGCGATGTACCTTGACATAATCTGTGTATTCTTATTTATCTATCGATGGATGCGCACGGGCTTGGAATAATGTATTACGCGGAGCAGACGTTTAGCGTGCGCCTGTCTGCAGGAAATTGACAAGCGATTTGTAGGATTTGATAGAAGTGAGGTCATTGTTTTAAATTACCAAAAGGCTCATTAAAATAGTTTGTTTTTTATTTTAACGACGGGAAGCTTGACGTAAGTACAAAAGTACATAAGTAGGTACCTAAATTTTTTAGTAAAAAAAAAACCTCTCACATAGAACAGAATTTGTACATAAAACACAAGATTATGTAAATATCTAAAAGAACCACACTCGCAAAAGTGTAGCTAAAACATTGAAAAACAAATTATTCAAGGCCAATTTTCCTGAGGTAGACATAAAACGATGCAAAAAAGCCACCAATCGAAGCCAATAGAACAAAAATCAAACGGAATGCACGTTCCAACTACGAATCCAATCTGTCGTGGGCTCGGTGCGTGAAACGAACGCACTCGGTTGGAAAGTCGCGCGTTTGCGTAGAGCGACGCCGGCTTAAACTCGCGCCATTGCATTTTCTATTGAATTTTGAAAATGGAACTTCACCACCAAACATTATGCATGTAGGTTGGGCAGGGCATGCATATGTTTTGGTTGGGTTCGCTCCAGCCAGACGTATAGGAGCGCTGCGAATGCTACTCGCGTCGGTTTGTGTTACACTAGCGTTACAAGCGATGTAAATGTAACCAAAGCTGTAACGATACCATTGATCAAGTCTTAACACGTTAGACTTCTTTAGAGCAGTTAGAGCTTTTAAAGCTTTTAGAGTAATTATGACAGAACATCAACTTGCTGGATACATATTGTATTACTCAGAAAAAAAGGGTTAATGAATTAACTAGTTACACAAAGTATCGCTATGAGCCTGGGCCCAGTATCGTAATGGACACATTGCCAGCATGGC
Source organism: Eulithis prunata (assembly GCA_918843925.1). Lineage (NCBI taxonomy): Eukaryota > Metazoa > Arthropoda > Insecta > Lepidoptera > Geometridae > Eulithis > Eulithis prunata. The sequence goes on along the minus strand of OU974019.1, from coordinate 335,355 downwards.
GCGTGTACGACGTAATTGCAGTATTAATTACCGAGTATTGCCTACCTGCGACTGCTGTGCAATTTGCACGAAATTGACCGGCTACGTGATAAATTACAGGAGTAGGTGGAATGAGACATTTGAGTTACAGCAGCCAGTTAGTGCTTTGTCAGCATAGAGTCCGCTTTAAGAAGGTTACTTGGACAGCGGTGCAATCGTTGTCTCACAAAAACCTGCCAAGTTTAAGCCTGGCAGGTTTTCTGAATTGTTTTCATATTAAATCATAGGTATTCTGTGACTAAATAGTGACATTAGAGCGTTTCAGCGCGTTTTTTTGTCGTCAAAAGCTTCTTGTTTTCGTATATCTGTAGCCACGTCGCTTGACATTACGCTGGGCAGCGAAAGCAGTTCAGAGCTTGCGATCGTGGGGCAGTAGACTAGAGAAAAGTATGTAGAGTACGGTAGCACATTACAAATGGCGTTTTAAAGTTCTTCAAGAGTCAGCAACGTGCATGTGATATTTCTGGTGTTGCAGACATCCATAGGCTACTGTAACCGCTTCCCAACTAACTATACAAAGTTATTTTTAAGATTTGTACGTACCTTACCCTTGTGTACAATAAAGTATTATCTATCTATCTATCTATCTATCTTCCCGTCAGGCGGGCCGTATGTTCATTGCCTACTAAGTGGTATAAAAAAAATACGGTAGGTACTTTACGGTTCTGCAGCTCTCCCTATCCGTAATATTTAAGGGTCAAATTAGACTGTTTCAATAAGTTTTATGTTATGTTCTACTAAAGTGATTTTTTCCTAGGTAATACCACTTTCTGCTCTGTGTTAATACCCCTTATTTTTATAAGAATAAAAACCATTTAAACCTAATTAAAGACTTTATAAAATCCAATTTTCCCACACATGAATACACTTAACACAGATAAACAAACATTTCCTAGCAACAAGCTACGCTGTACACACCAGCATGTTTGTCCGTCTGTGTGTTTGCGCAGTCGCACTGGAATAAACTGAGCAAACACACGTCGAACTAAATACTGGCGCAGAACAGAAGTAATATTAGTACGAGTACTAGTGGATACATTTCCAATCCGACGCCCGTCGTGTTTTATCTGGTTGTTTCGGTTTGTCTAAGAAATTCTTCATTACTCTTGTTTACTTTAGATTTATCTATTTCTATATATTTTTAAAATCACAGTTTCTAGTTTTGTGAACGAGTTGATTAGTAATTTATCGTAATTTAATGTGTAATATTTGATATATCTTTATTAATAAGTGTTAATTAATTCAAATAAATAAATAAATATCCACGATTATTATAAACTCAACACGCGAGACATTTAAACTTTTTCAAATCCGAGTTAAATCATTTCTACATTTCATGAAAATAACGAAGGGCTAAGTATTATCCATTTATGGATATGACATTAGAATGTAGAATGTGCGCGGACGCAGTAAATGTGGGGAACCCGCACTCTCCGCCGCCATTCTCAGCTGTTAATTCGGAATTTATGTCAACATACGAACAAATTTATATTGACCTATGAATTATTTAAATAAATTATTTATTTAAGTATTATTTAAATTATTGATGTTCTCGCGATCATTCGCCATGAAGTTGTAAATCTGTCTTGTTATGCATATGAGGTAATCTTGGCGTGTTGTAAAAAATATATTTAAATATTACCTACATATACATACCCACTTATAATACAGCCATAACATTTGCATTTTAACTTTCAACACAAGCCCACTGCACCCCTGTGCTTTAATTTAAATCATAATTTCGATCTCATTACGTATATTTATTTATTTGAAATTATTTTGATACAATCTATATTTTCATTAGTAGAGCATCCTTGTTGGTATTTCTGCTTTCCTGGTAATTTTCTACCTAAAAATAAATAAATAAATGAATATTCATGGACATTAAACACAATGCCTTCTAGTCCCAAACTAAGCAAAGCTTGTACTATGGAAACTAGATTGCTGATAGAATACTTAGATTTTTTTTTTGTAAATATAATTATACTTATAATACATAGTAACAGCCAGACACAGAACAAACATCTACGTTTGCAACACACAAATGTTTGTTCTTGGTGGGGATCGAACCCACGACCCACACTTTACTTAATGACTTTTTACTTCGACTGTACTGACTGACCTGCGTGCCACAGAATAACACCACAGTACTGCCCGAGCTACGATCTGGATAGAAAAAGTAAAGGAAGGTACGAATTGGCCATTACTCGCTATTCTTGCAAGTTTGAAGTCCCTTATAAAACTACTCCGAGGTAACAAGAGTGGTAGGTGAGTGCCATTTATAATAGTGAATGAACGTGGACACCGCATGACTAATGCTCTCTTTACACGAGGACAATTAACTGTCAACCAGTTGCAGCGAGCAAGTGATAGCTTTATTGGATCGAGCAGTTTATTAACAACTAGCACGATACATCAGTTTGGGTTATTGTTTGTTTGCAATAATTTAAACTTAGCACTCGCTTTAAATAACTTCTCACTGTCATAAATCATTACGAATGGTCGCCCGATTGTATTTTAATCTGTAATCATCAATATACTTTTTTTTTCGTATATAAAACTCTTTTGAAGCTGACAGAGAATCAACGCACAGCCTAAACTATAAGACCTATAGGTATGAAATTTGGAGGGTGGTATATACAAGTGTAGGGGTGCACTAAGAAAGGAATTTTGAAAAGTCGCACTCTAAAGGGTCTAGAACGCGAGCAACGCCGCGGGCGACGGCTAGTTTTTTATAAAACTCTACTTATTTTATTAATACCAATGTATTATTATTATGTCAAGCAATTTTCTGGCTCTCCTAACGATTTACTATAAAGTGTTGTACACATCTGTTAGTTTGTTGTCAATAAAAGTTTTTATAAAGACATTAATAATGCTAGTTTAATCTATTGCCCATTTAAAAACGCGAAATAAATTAGCAAAGAACAAATACCTTCATTCAATATCAATAAATCGAGCTGTGAATAACAGTAGTGATGACAAATACCCAATGTCGCATATACTAGCTTCATGTAAAGAGGCCTAATCACCAGTACACCTTACTGATCAGTATTCCTCTCATCACCATCGGACGTGACATGTGTAAACGATACTGTAAATCGGGATTCAGCGAGTCGATCCACTCCACTGTAATGCGCTTACAAGTGATTTGTGCTTTCCTGTTTAGCTACTGGACTGATGCATAGCAGTTTAAACGAACCTTATTAGAAGTTCTTATGAGTTGGTCAACTCTCGTGAAATCTGGTGACCAAGGTTTTATGCCAAAAGTTATGACTTTATATTAATGTTATGGCTTTATGGCTTATGAAGTTATGAGTTTATGTTATTGCCAAGACCGACGACGTTTTGAACGTGCTTTCTAAAGCACGACTCTTACAGATTGACTTGTCCGTAGCTTTTTCATAAGCAGTCGAAATGTGGGTGGTTTTATCATTGTCTTTTACAAATGTTAAGTTTTTATAATTTCGAAATCCGCTAAGATGATGCTAATCAAATAATAAATGCCAAAATCATTATTACCTTGTGCCATAATCTTGTAACGATAAGCACAACCATTAGGTAAGGCGTAGGTAGGTACGCTGAGAAACAATGCGTAGGTTGACCAAAACTCTATGCAACGGAAATATCTTCTTATATAAATTTACCAATAAGTGCTTACTTATGTACCTACTTGAAACCGTAAAAGCTTTTTTTTTAAACTAAGCTTTTATTTTATTTCTAAGTGGCTAGGGCTTTCAGCAATAATGTACTTCTCTATGATGATAAGGCCGTAAACTTACTAAACGCTTACCCCTTTATTATTTAGCTAGTGTTTATAGCCTGCAAAAACAGCGAACAACTCCATCGATAGTTTACGATCGTCCTCAATTTGAAATACGATGTCCAAGGAGGTTTTATTGAAACGTCGTCGGTGGCACCAAGAAGGTTTTCTGTTTCGTGTTGGACAATACAAAAGCTCAGCAAGCGCTGTTGACTTAGGAAGTGTCCCGGCGATAGGGACCACCTACGCTTGGCGACTGTATCTATAAAGTGGCTGGCTGGTGGCTGTCAAAAGAGAAAATAATGGCGTTGCAGTGTATCTAGGAATAACGAGCGAGATCGCATCGAGATGGAGTCGAATGGTGGCTTTTATGATCGAAAGATGTGTTATTGAGTAACATGATATCGGTGGGAGATAAACTGAATAATATTTTCTTGTCGAATGCTCATGATGCCACAATTTATATGACTGATAGCGTTCAAATATACAAGTAATTTTGGTCTAGAATCTACAGAGTTTTATGGATACCTAGGTAAAATAATGACGTGGAGGTAAAAGAGATTGCTAAAAACTAAATAAAACTGATGATATAAAAAATATAAACAAGTAAAAACGTTATAATTACTTGCTCAGCGGAACTAACCCGCTCAAATTGAGCACAATAGGAATAGGGCTGTCACAGAAGTCAACAAATGCATTTAATAATCCAGTTGAATTCTCGTATCGATAACTCGTTTGAATGGAACGTGTTGCAAGTTCGTGACAGATTCGTAATCGATTACGCTCCATTCGTGCGCTCCCGATCCAGTAATTGGAACTAAAACAGTGCGGAATCGCGACAAATATCTTGAATAAGACGCGCGGACGCGTGTTCGCTTTTTTCTTTCTTTTTTCGACAAACGAGAGACACGGCTCGTTAGGGGCACGCCTCTGTCAGGCCCTGGCGCCTGTCACTATCATCGCATCTCCTCATTACTCGGGAGATTGATGCGGAACACCGTGCAACACTGACTTCGCACCGAAATAACCAAACATTTGTCAAAATGATACGCGCACTCGAGTAGAGTTATTAAATGTAGAGCCCTCAGGTCTCGACGCAACAGGTGCATGCGTAACGTGATATTTGGGCGAGATACTACGATGAAAAATGCTGGAACGGATAAAATGACAGGAGTTGACAAAAAATATACAGTTTTCGTAGAAACGGTCGCGAAGACGTGAGATATTTGTTGGGATAATATTAGTTGTTAGCCTTTACCTCAGTTTCTGTGAAGTGTCGCGCTTCTGGGAGCAACTAGCTCCTCGGTGACATATTAATTGCTAATGGACTGAGATATCCTTCCCTTCAACCGAATTACGAATTTAGAACACGCATGTGCTTCGAATATTGGTAAAGATACGCGCCGTGATTGGAATTCGTTTTATGCTTTTAAAACGGCTGCTCAATCGGAATTCTGTACATATTTGCGTCAGAATGCCATAAAACTTGGTCCAATAATAAAGATGGCGTCAACGATGAAAATTAATTTTAGAATTCTGGATTTTATCTAAAAAGTAGGTGGATAAGTAATGTGGGTAAGTAGTTAGTATCAGTCGATCATGATATTTTTATAATACCCACTTACCGAAAAAGTTGTTACACAATGTTGATCGTTAAATACAGAGCTTTTACTTTTAAGGTAATGTAAAACAATTAAAATACGATTGCTAATAAAAGCTTTATTAAAAAAAGTTTCACTGATAAAAATGTATGTTTCTCTAAAGCCACTTAAATAGACCGTCCTACTGCCTTTTGCAGGTTTTTGTGTCTCTATTCATTACGCTTTTCTAAAGAAATTGAATTGTTAGAGTGCACACAAAGGCGGAAGTGATTCATCACAATTGACAGGTAAAATGTTTACTCAAGGACAATTTGAGATAAAAGCCCATGGCGAATTTCATCATAAAGGAGAGGTGTCGTGCCTTATCTCATCCCATGAAATTGACTTTGTCACTGGCCATAAATTTCCCGAAATGCCGGCAAAAAGTGGCGTCCCGATGCGCTCGGGTCCAACGGATGTTAACACAACAATCGAGGCGTCCGCTATTCCCTCACTTTTTTGATAACTTCTATAGAAATGCTTTTGCGGATTCGCGCGTTCTGAAATAATTGTAAGGAGCTTTTGAAATTATAAAAATCACTTGTCATAACATTTATAAACAAACTTTACATAAACAGAAACAATAGCCAAGTCCGAGTAATACTGTTATGCATGTGGTGTGAATATTTACTCCCCTCTAGGCTGTAACATTATGCCATTATCGAAAAAATATGATGTTTTTCAGCTGAGCAACGAATGAATTAATATCAGCTCGAGAAACATTTCCTTTTCGTCTCTGGAGTGCTGCCAATAAAGTAGTTTTAAGGCTAACTTTCTGCGAGTCTTCGACGGCCATAACTCGTGGCCCGGATGGCAATAAATGTCACCCGGGACGCGCTACCTAGCACTATCAATCCGGTTTGCATCCTATCGAGCGTCTCCATCGGTCGCCATTTTGACTCAGCGTCGAGCGCGCCAAAAAGACAGTGTTGCTATTTGATAAAAATAAAGTAAAAAAGTATAGAGAGGTCTGGTTTCTGGATAAAAAATCAGTGCCGTATGGTAGGCGTACCATTGCGGTTGGTTTGTTTAAGCTCGTTTTACTGCGTCTCGTAGGCAGCTCGAATTATACGGCTAGTTTTATGCTCAGCTGTAATTTGAATTATTAATGGGTATGATTTGCGGCGGGGCCGTGAGAGTTGACAATGGCTGGAGTGATTTATTGAACTGCCTTTGAGTGGAAATCATTTATGCGCTCTATTAACATGTGCCTGCGTAGGTAATTTACGAGCCTTTGCAGTTCTTATTTTTGATTTGAAATTCTTGCGTTTTGTTCAAGTCACGTTCTTTTTTTGGCTGCACTGCGTAAGTAGGTGCTTATCTTCAGGTTACCTAACTATTTTGCTGAATAACCAGCTTAACATGGGATGGAACAAAAGAATGTGTTAGTGTTAATAAGCTTCATTATTCCCTGAAGTCTGTATCCCCGATATGACCGGCCAAGATTAATTCTTACTGAGATTTGACCACTAACATTGAACAAAGCGCTGCAACAAAGGATCTCAATAAACGCAGAAATATGCCTTTAATAAACCAATATCTTATTTTCAGCGTCTCATAAAACAAACACTGACAATCGAGAGTTCTAAAAATATCACAAAACATGTCTCCGATGATTTATTTAACGCAATGTTTATGTTAGCAGGACGTGGTGGCGTCTGTTCGTTTTGGTTTACATTATCGGCTACTTTACTTACCCATCCACTAACACCTTATCACAACTGCATAAGGCTTAAACTCTTCTGTCGCGAACGCAAAGTTGCCATACCCAAAGTATAAGTTACCCAACTTATCTTTGCAGCTACTTTTATGCTTTCGTTTCTGGCGCTGAAGGAGGATCAGTTGTGAGGTTGTATACGTAAATTTGTATATTAATGTGGTGTGGGTGTGGACAATAGGTGTGCGTAGGCACACGGGTGCGCAGGCGCAGCCTTGTGTCTCACCTCGCATTCGGATGCAGGTACACTCGAAGACAGTTTTAAGCTTTTAAAGCTTCACCGAAGAAATTCAAACTATTCAAAATGTAAACAGACTATTTTAACATTTATTTATTTACTGACCACAAGGTAGAAGAGTAGTTAAAAAAATCACTTTTTTGAAAAAGTCTGAATGAACAATTATGTTCTCCCAAATAGACTTTTGATGTCGACTGTATGAAGCATTTAAGGCAGGCACCAACCCATGAAGATTAAAAACACATTAAGTAAACTGCATTGGTACTTTCTGCTAATCTCTATAAATGTTATAGCGTGCTTATAACACCTTTATAAGTGTAAAGTATTTGTAATAATCGAAGTAAGATAACAGAAATTTCAAACAAGATATTTTGAAACCAGTTTATTAATGTGAAATCTGTAAATCGAATTTGAAAATTTAAGCTAAGTACGAGTAGCTATATTGTAAAGTGCGAGGTCGAAGATTGGGAGCAAAGGCTTAACCTAAGTAATTGTTATTCCTCTCACAAAGCTTTAAAAAATCCCCGTATCCTAGATCAAGCAAAGACCTCTTTTTTTCACTTGTATGATTTTTATACAATTGTTTTGTACAGGTTGTCAAGTTACCACCACTATGCACAGTATTGCACAGCTGTCTCTATACCATTAACATAAATAAAGAGACAAAATTCGATTCCAATCAATTCTTGTTTGAATCATCTGCAGTGTTTGTCACGTCTTGTTAAACCTTAGTACGAAGGAGAATTACCGGTGGTGAGAAGTACCTAATGGTTTTATAGTATCTCTAAAAAAACACTGATATTACCTATAAGAGTTTAATAAAAATCTGCTACCAAAATTTTCTTAGAACTGTTGAATAATTTAGAAAAAAAAACTATAGCTAGGTATTTTTCTCAGGATACTCTGTGGTTACAATATCAATAGGTGCAGTCAACCTCCGTGGACCGGGTGTGGGTGGCGGTGCAGTAAACTATTTGTTAAAAAGTTAAACATCTTGAAATGTCACTGTCACACGCCCCCTTGAGAATCTGACTGTCATTGTTGGTGTGAGGTTAGGTCCTACTATTTGCTACTCGACAGTATTTAAAATGTAATTGAATCTGTAGCATAAATCACCAAACAAATACAGGCATGAATTATTTCTTAAAGGTGAATAAAAATATTCCCAACACACTTATAAACCCATTTTCATATAGGTTATCTATGTACGACGTTTTGAGTCATACAATTCTGATATGAACTCTTTACTTAGGTTCTTACATTTTGAAAAGCAAGCAATCAATACTCGAACACGATAGTAAATCGGACGAAAGTCACCAAAGCCTGTAGTAGAGACCCGTATACATTTGTTACGTTTAACATTTTATTATAACCCAGCCCGCATCCTTAGTATAAAACAAAATGTCTGTGACCACATGTTTGTTTACCTTGTCCAAAATGCATTTGTCATGGTCCCATGCAGAATACCACGTAGTGAATAGGCCCTGCAACGACTCTCAGAGTTAAAATATACAATGCTACTCATCTTCGTCTTGAATATGAACCGCTGGCAAAATATATGAACCCAGTGAGCAATGGAACGCTGAGTATGTCACCAACACGGTTTCAAACAAACACAAAAACTTTTAACAAAAAGTTTCGCTGGAAAAGTTTACATTAACGTATTCCTTATGAAAAATTAATTGAAGCTTAAAAGGCACCTTTATCGTTACCTTCTCTAGTTTCTTACTCCACGATGTAAAGACTAGACTAGAGGGTGAATACAATATTACTATTGTAAATACAAGTTATTTGGAATAATCACCTTTCACAATCGATGTCATACTCGGAGCTTGGGAGAAAGGGTTGGCTCTTAGCTTTAGTTAAAAAAAAGTAGCTGTTACAATGACGGCAGCGTTCGGAACTAACTTCTAATAAGTAGAACTACGAACTAAAAGTCAGTAAAGTTAGGTACGGCCGCCACTTTATAAGAACGTGGCAAGCTTGTTTTTTTTTATAATGACGTTTATGTACTGTGAAAATAATACAATCAAAGCGTTGGATTGTTTCTTAGTAAAGATAAATAAAAGAGAAATATGGAAAATAAGTCATAATTATTGTTTTTTTAGCTAAATCATAACTTATGACTTATTATGTTATGTTGACGCACGGTCAAATATGAGATAGGTAAACTGGTGTAAGATCGTTTTTAAATTGAACTGCATCTCTGCTGTATCATCTGTTAGAATATACAGGTCCACTTAAACAATGGAAATCAGAAAAACATAAATTAACGCAATTATTATTTCTGTTTGATAATATTACCAATAAAAACCTTTTTATGGTGATACTGAATACACACGTTTTATCGATATTTTAATGTTAACAGCGATAGTTCTATTTTATGTACTTACATAAAACTTTCTTCCAATACCAATATTGATGTTAAAAGCGTTTTATTTTATTTACAAATAACAATATCCAATTATTTTAAAACCATCAGTATAGCCAATTAGTGAAAAGTTTATTCCATTCATAAATAACATTTATGAACCGAAAACAGCGTAAAATTGAATTTAAAATAGTCTATAGATGCAAATATCGATAATCGAAGGCGTCGTAAATTTTGGCTCGTTGCGAGATTAGTGAAGCGAGATGGTGACCATGTCGAAATTTAAAAACGTCCGATAAAAGACCGGAGTTTATTGTTCAGACCCAGAAAGACTCAACTTTGACGCTTATTATTAAAAATCTGTTCAAAACGATACAGATTTGAGCTTTTTAGCATACGGGCGTGAGTTATGTAGGTAGGCGGTAGGCATGGAATGTTATAAGACTAATCACTAGTTGGTTTGCGTAGGTTATTCACTTCAATTAGTGATGTGCCTCTTTAAAAGAATTGCGCCAAAGTAATCTCTAACATCTTTAAAATAAAGGTTACATAATATGGTCTTTAGTAAATGGTCCCATAGCGGGTCAAATGCACCCAAACAGCTAACCAATTCTAAAAAAAGTTTCGTTTAAAAGTTTGGACAACTTCCGGACGTAAAAAAAAAAAGTCTGTCATATTCGGCAAAGCATGGTAACCCTAGGTGAGGCGGAGTGAGGAAAATGATGCGATCGGATATCGTTATGATGCCGCACCTTTAAAGGACTGTGAGGATGACGGACGACATCGGACCACCCTGCTATAGGTAGGTTACTCGATTACTAAGAAAACTCACTTTTACATTTTTACTCATAGTTTATTGACGATTGGGAAAGCTTATCAAGAAGTTTTTATGTAATTTTTGTTAACCTATAAAAGTATCTATTTCCAGGCTAGATGACAAAAATAAGAAGAATGTCATCAAGGTAATCAAAGTGATAAAAAGAGCTATTGACTCATTTAACCTGAAATAGCTGTTTTTAATAAAACTCACAAAAGTGTTGTCAAGAAATAGGTGTGGATTTTATTAACCATCCTATACCTACATACATATTAAGGTAAAGAAAAAGATACAGCTTTATCAAAAACGTTTTTCATGCAAGAAGGTAGGTATTATCACATTGACAATCCTTCCTATTTTCACATTCGTTTTTGATGAACAGACCGGAGGTCTAAATACCTCGACTTTATATTCAGTTGATATATTTAGATGTATAGGGTACCTAGTACCTACCTACCTAATTTAATTAGGGTATTGTGGTCGCATAAAACAGAGACCTACTATATAAATATAAAATAATAAAAAAGCTTTAGTTCCGAGAACCCATGGTACGCCGCTCTATTAGTTTTGCTGAATTTAATTTGTATGCAAATGAAAGACACGGCATTAACGAGATGTTATTAATTTGCGTGTCTCGAAGGTCTAGCGAACGCCATTGATTGCTTTATTTGCATCTCTGCTTAGGTTATACAAATATTGCTTTTATGATTGGCCCTTTAAGTATTTAGAAATCCAACTTTTGAATAAATATCCTTGGACAATTCACACAACGCTCTTTAGTCCCAAACTAAGCGGAGCTTGTACTATAGAAACTAGATTTATATGAAAACCCCACTTTTATTCAGTCGTGTTCAACATTTTGACCAGCCTGTAGAAATGATTAGTTTTTAATATTATTTACAGTGAACTCTATATGTACTTACATTTTCACCACCTTGATTTATTTGATGCCCGATAAAATCTGTAAAAAGAAAAAAAAATGTTTTTATCTGTTTTATAAGAAAAAGTAATCAGAATACTTACCTAATAATATGATAACAATATAATGCTCCCTGCAACTATTTTAAACTTAGAAAAGATTTCAGTGTGACAGGTTCGGGTGTAATTTGTTGAGAACTTGGGAATCCATATTTCCCCGTGAAACACATACTCAACTCAAGTATAGTACGTGGGTGTTTCTATGTATTATAAGTACTTAGAAAAAAAAATGTAGAAATGTAGGTATGTATTATATCAGCCATCTAGTTTCCATCGTACGTAGCTTTGCTTAGTTGACTTAGTGACGATTCGGACAAAATATACGGACAAAATTGTCCCAATTGTCACTTTTGATTTTAATCATTTTTGTTGTGACGATTCGGACAACATCAAATTAAGGAAGCCATTGAGTACAGTCAGGTAAAAAAATGTTAGGCAAGATATGATATAGCTATTTAAATTGCTTTGCGAGCGTGTGGTTACATTAAGGTGGTTCGATTTCCATACAAATTTATTTTACCAATTTGGGTGAAATTATATTATATTATATTAAGTTCTATGATTCAAGAAAGAAATAAAAATTGCTTGTTAGGTATAATAATATAATTTACCCCAAATTGGTAAAATAAATTAGTATGGAAATCGAACCACCTTAATGTAACCACATGCTCGCAAAGCAATTTAAATAGCTATATCATATTTTGCTTAAAAATGGTTTACATGACTGTACAATGCAGCTGCTTTTAATGTTGTCCGAATCGTCACAACAAAAATGATTAAAATCAAAAGTGACAATTGGGACAATTTTGTCCGTATATTTTGTCCGAATCGTCACTAAGTCGCTTAGTTTGGGTCTAGAAGGCGTTGTGTTAAGTGTCCGTGAATATTTATTTATTTAATCACTTACTACACTACCCACTGTAATACTTATTTCATAAACACAAAATGTTTATCACGTAAAACATTGGTTACACAAAATATAATAAGTAAATGATTATCCTTGTCATATTCTTCCCAAACGCGCTTCAATCAATTTGTGTTGTCTCCGCTCCAGCCTCCGAGAGGCATAATTTCTAAAAGACCCTCCATTTTTTTCCCCGTAACAGCTGCCTCGCAGTAGGACACCGTTTTTTCAACCATAAATATCAATTCTCACAATCCGAGTTGCATTTGTATTTATTTAGGCTCGCCTTGTGGCGTGGGGGTACCACAGGGCACACTCTCGAGATACTTCCTTTTCCTTTTGCAAAAATTCTATTGTGACTTTGTGAATGAGTAATAATGGTGTAATTTATTGAGGTGTTTAATTTAAGCTTTTATGTCAAAATACTGTATGGTTTGATTGTTCAAATATGAATAGGGTGTGCACTTTCAATGGTAAAATGACTTTAACGATTTCTTTTAACAGTTGTAAATTCTTATAATATGCTGTTATTTATTTATATTAATTACAATAAACGGCCGTTGTTACATTACTTACTTGAAGAATAAGAGAAGGCATACAGAGACAGTGATAGGTATCTTGCAAGAAAATCAAAGAACACGAAACTCATTTATCGAGTCCAGCATCACAACAGTTTATCGCCATCATTCGCCGCTGCTTTAATGGAAGATACGCCATTTCAAAGAGATGTTACCGTTGCACAACACTAAGCTTTGGCTTCAGAAGGAGAAATTGTAAATAAACAACCATCACACGTGCGAATTTAGTTTTGTTTCCCGCCGTCCGCCATCTTGGCACGTAGAAACGCGAAATGGCGGCCCAAAACGGATGTTCCGGGAAATTTGGATATTAATGACTTAATAGTTAAGGTTTAACTGCCGTCCAAATGGTTAGTAATTGCTGTAATGGTTCAAACTTGAATTGAACGATTCAAAGCACTCGGATCTAGAAATTGCGGCGTTTAGTGTGGATCAATGGCTTCAGATATGAATTTAATCGCGCATTTGCGTAGCTTTGTTACGCCAACTCTCACGTTATTGTTTCAAACCAATTAAAGTCGACACTCAACACAGTCCAATTTCTTAGCAATTGCACAGAAATGTTTAGAGCTTATTATAAAGTGATCAATACCATGAATAATAAAAAAATACATAAATACATACTTATACCGTAGATCTTTTTCTGTCTTGTAGTAAAAAAATATATTGAGATACCTAAGAACTAGTTTAGACCATTACTTAGAATCGACGTATAATACAAGTACCTACTACATTCTGGATTTATGAGTCCTAAATCAAAACAGCTGATAACACAATCACAGTCGTCGAACCACGGCGCCGTGTGACCCTGATAACATGTTATACGTCACTTGGTACATAATGTAGGATACCTAATATACCTACCTACCTAGTCTAAGAATTTATGGCTCCTCGATAAAAATACAGGTCAAAAAACTATTGTGAATAAACTGTCTCAGGCAGTTCGGATAAGAAATGATTCAAGGGGCATTCATCTTGTATTTTTTCTTAACGCAAATTCTAGCCAAGTTAATATAATAGTCGGTAAGTAAGTAATTATTTAAGAATAAGTACCTACTTAGATAACTTTAAGAATGAATGGAAACACGACTAGAATGTGATTTTAGTTAAGAAGTATAACTAAAGATAATAATTATGTAAATTTTATTCAAAACTTCACTTAGAAATAGGTAAATATAAAAAAGTTGTACCTGTTTTTTTTTAATAAACTATATCATTAATAAGTAGCCTAGCCTTGAATGTATTCATTTTGATTAGTATGTTTAAAATAAACAATTATTAATAGGTTATCGTAGACCGATAAAGCCGAGAGTCACTAGTCATTCATAACTCAATACAAAGTCTGGGCTTAGCTGTTTAATTAGTGTAATCAGTAGTTATTCACACTAGTTGGATAAACACTCCTTTGACACTTGAGGAGGTCAGGAACTCAGGATTAAATGGTGACTTCACTTTTTGCTTTGTTTTGTTTCAATAAGAACTTCAAATAAGACAATCTTTAGCGTTGTATGCCATGATGATGTTACGTTGTAACCAGAGGAAATGATTTTAGTAAAATTTAGTAAAAATATAATTGATAGATATAAAAAACAAAATGGCAGCCAAAGTGACTTTTATTTGAACTATATCGCAACAATGTTCTTACTACTTAGATTCTATTAAGAAAATTACCCTGATAATGCTTTTGGTGCTGTTTGTATTTAAAATATTTAGACTATTTTTGAACTTATATCGACTGTAAAAGTGTATTTTACCTCTTGGTCTAGGAATATTGAAAAAATATTGCACGTTCTATATTAAGCTTGTGACGGTACCTGTAACACTGTAGATGGTTGCTGCATTTTATAATATCGCGCAAATAATGTTAAGGCCCTTTAGAACAAGCGGTTACTTATTAAAAACCGGAAAATTATACCTACTCATGACCAAGATTGCATCACATTGACACATAATAATATGATGACGTAACTAATGTTGTGACACTCTTGTCAAAGGTGTTGGTTATTGACCTCAGCGGTTTAAATCAACTGATTAGAAACTAATTCTGTCAGCTTGGATCAAAGTACTGCCTGCACTGTTTTAAATAATGCTTATATGACGTGGCATAGAAATTAGAGCCATATTTCCAGGATGTAAAGCCTGAAATTTGCCTGCTATACTATGGTTTGTGGTAAGAACTTATTGTTATGCGAAAATGAACTTTATGCTTTTAGATTTTGGGTGGTATGTGGTCTGGATGGAGATATGCCATCAGGTAATAATGTACCGGGTGTTGAAACCCCGGCTAGACTACGTCTAGGATATGCTAAAGGCAAATTGTTTTAATTAAACATGAGTGTATTACGCCATAAGTCGTTGAACATTACCTATATGCACAAAACCTCACGCAAAACCGCAAGAATATAGGAACAAATTATGACGTACTTAGGAAGCATATGAAAGTAATATCCATTACTTTAAGTTAGGTTATCCAGACATAGATAAAAACTTATAAACTTGCTTACATCGTGTTTTTTTTATCTATTTCGAAGTCCCTTTCGAACTTTTTTTTTTTTTTTTTTTTTGCGCTGGGAAAATGCATGACGCATCCCCCCTCCACTAGAGAGCATGAAGGGGGGTATGTGGGACTCCCCGGCCTCCCGTCAGGCCGGTATACCCACTAAAAACCCAGCGGCGCTCCTGCGTCGTCTTAGTGGGGGGGGACTGGGAAACCGGCAGAGCCTTTACGTCCAGTCCCCCGCCGACGAAGCCCGCCATTACAGCGGGGCCCGCACGCCCCTCCCCTTGCAGGGTGGGGCCTGGGAACGGCAAGCGGCTCGGCCGTTCCCGTCCGCTGGTGGCGAATGTCTGCAATGCGGGGCCGGTGCTCTAATGCGGTCCCGCCATTCGCCACCATGCGTCGCGCGCGGGACAGTTCCGCGTCGTCCCGCGCGCTCTTCCCCGCTCGGGGGCCTAAGGCCCCCGTCGTCCGGGCCACCAAACAAGGGGGCCCGGACCCACCTGGGTAGACCGAAGTCTACCCTGCCTCATCACGCAGTGCCCTCTGCTTATCAGAGGGACACGCGGAGAGGCCCACCGTGCCGGGTTACTGGCCACCATGAAACACGTCCACAGTACTCTGCGGGCGTGTTTCATGGTGTTTCCAGGGTGCACCGCGTGGAGGTTACCCGGCCTAGCACCCCAAGTCCCTTTCGAACTATACCAACCCCCAACCCCCTAGTTAGAAAAAGCTTCATAGATTTTAGGGAAGAATCGTTCTCCATCCACCGACTTCCACCAAATTAAATTAGGAACAATTAAGCTCTACTAAAATGAGGTAGATTTGAGTCTAGAATTAGTTGGAGGAAGTTTGGAGGAAGGTTGGAGGCTAAATTAGGCGGAAGAAATAATTCTCCGTAGTTTAATCGCCGTTTGTAGAGTGCGGGTGCGGTCTCGAGGACCTCATTGCTCATTATACTCATTAGTTTTACTAATTGGGCTAAGACTAGACTCTAATTAATCCTACCTACACTACATACGAAGAACCATGTTGCTGTCAGAGTTAAATAGATGAAGTGGAAATGGTGAAAATGGGTTTTTGGGGAATCTACGAACCTTAAGGAGGAGCGTAGGAGGATAACCATAATGGGATTTGAAACTTACCCAATTCTAGTTGGTTTATAAAATGCCACGAAAAATAATCTCGCGTATAAATAACATGTCTAAAATCCCAACTATCCCATCTTTCATCAAATGGTAGATCCCACGCTACGTCTTCCGGTAATTTATGAAATTACTTTTTAATTTTCATAAGTTAAGGTTGTCATAAAAATGGAACCCCAATCACCAAGCACCATCAGTCGACCTTCGGAAGTGTCATTCTCCAAACTAAAAATATTAATATCAAAACAATGTAACCCACACACAGATGGTATCAACTGATTTATTGACGTGGGGTACTGACAAATGTTGGTACACTGTGAAAAAACACAGCCCTCCCACCTACTTTATGTCATTGAAGCGACGTTATCATCTAACTCAACAACCATTGCGGGGTTTCTTAGACAGCGCGCACGAGGGTATGTGATTTGTATTTTAACGTGGATTAAAGAGATTTTATTGAAAAGGATTGTAGAGGCGGATTCAGTAGCTACGTTAGGCAAATGCTGGTTGAACCAGTTCGGAGGACTGTTCAGTCTTTATTTTTAAGGTAAGTCTGCGAAATTACCGTCATAAAAATATCGAAGTAAAGCAGCAATGTATTCAAAATTTGAATTTATCATCGGACTTTTTATAGACTGAAGTAAGAAATATGACACCACAAAATGATGTCCAGTAGTAGGAGCATCGATCTTCCGATAACATCGACATCCAATGTTTTGGGTTCTATATTCATATTAGTTTGAAGATTATTTTAAGATCATATTTCGAAATATTTTATAAAACAATGGCTGAATAAATTGGATTGTGAGTAACCGTCTTATAAAGATGACTCTACCGTTTTTACTTTTTACTTTTTGTAGTTTTATGTGAATTGAAATGTTTAGTTTTTTAATAAACAGATTTTTATTTGCCTTTTTAGTCATGGTGATGTTCTATAACCTCAAACAATAGTAATATAGTAAAGAAACTACATTTTTTAAATTTATGAAAATTAATCATTATGTATGTATGGGAAATAATTTTCCAAACATTCATGTGGCAACCCCATACATGTTTCAAGTTTTATAGGAATTGTCTTGCGATTATAGAATGCTTTGACTATGTTGGCTATAGGTTGTGTTGCTTACGTAACTAGGGATTTAATTACAAAATACCATGGTGAAACATCGGAATCCCAGACTTTTTCCCAAAACGCCATATTCATGGATAATTAAGTGTACCTACTTAGTATCTCAAAAAGTAAAATAAAGTTGAGTAAGCTGGATGTCAGGATACAAGCTCATTAGTTCTAGCAGAGAAAAGCATTTGCTGAAAGAGCGTGTGTATGAAAAGAGCTTTAAGCTCCTCATTTGGTTTTAATTAGCCCTTGAATGGCGGTGGGACTATTTTATCTCGTAAATGCAATATTCGTGCGGTGTCGTGCCTGTTTGTTAGTTCATTTTAATTCATTCAATACCTGCCAAAACCAAAAAATTAGGGAGACACAGTTAGAAGTCCAAACTGAAACCAACAAATATTCAGAATATTTTGAAGTTTCGAATGGTTAGAATCTAAATTAGGATATATCTACCTACATACTTAGATAAGTAAGTATACGCATTGCAAAATCAAAATACTGAGTTTACCTAAGAGGCATATTACACTACGGCCGTGATTATGCCTATCTTTGGCGTTATTATTCAGAGGAACTAACTGTTCGACAATAACTTACTGTATGATGGAGAATAGCTTAAAGTAATCTATTAGTGTTGCCAGTCCGGACACTGCCTTCAAACGAAACAGAAAGTACGGACTGCTGATAATGCAATCGTGTGTTTCGAGACTCTAAAACTGTTTTAGGGTTCGGTTTGCATGCAGCGTAGGGCTGCCACTATTCTGATAGGTAATACTGTCAAAACCTATGTAGTCTCAAAGCTGATGTCTTCCCCAAAGATTTCCAGCTTTTCTTTTCTCTCGTGTAATGATAACTGGTGAAAATTCTCTGCATCATCGATTTTCATGAGCTTATGTTCTGTCAAATGGTAGTTTTTCTACCGAAAAGGATTATATCTTGTACTTATCTATGCATAAGTAATGCAGTATATAAAATATTGCGATTACAAAGCAGTTTTAAAAATTTCGTCGCGAACAAAGTCATGAAAGAAAAATAGTGTGTGTGAGAGGTGTTTATAAAGTTTATTTTTGATCATAATATTACTGTGACTTTGATACAGTGCGATACAGCCATGATCCTTCAACTTCGTTTGTGACATTGCCATCGTAAATATATCAGAGACAGCGCAAAAACTTTCAAAATGTGACCAAGCGAGGCGCCATCGCCCTATAGACAGGAGACAGCCCTACGAATTTTAACGTGAAAGGGGTTTGAACTGTTTATACACGCATGGAACTTACAGAAATAATTATCATCAGTAGCCTGACACTACTGCACAATGGACATAGACCTCAATTTATTTCCACAATTTTTGATCTAGAACTGTATCCTTTCAGCGATCTTCCCAAAGTTTGATTATTTTATTCGATGAACCCAAGTTTTAATCACTGAGGTATAATGTAGTTTTAATCTAGTTAATATGAATCTAGTGTCCGTTTTACAAAAACTTTAAACCTCTTAGTATGGGTTAGGGTGTGAACAACATAGTAGGTATGTACCGAACTGCCCTAGTAAGACTACCTAAGTGATCTTAGGCTGCAAGAGAAGAAGAAAAAAAGTCAAGATAACGTACGTGAGCATGAACCTACTTTATTTCAATTGATTTTTTGACCTGAGGATGACACTTTTAAAAATATCGCTAAAAAAAACTGCATTCTGGTTAAATGTTGAAAGAAACAAACGGTGATTGCATACGGGTATCTGCTGTCGAAGTTTAAGTTGCTGAGATAGTGGTTGCCGCACGCGACGCGATGACTCATTGTAGACGGAATGTGCCTTCGGTGCTTTACCTAATCTATCCAGATCAGCACTTTTGAAGCTGATAGTATACAAAATGACTGGAAAGAACCAGAGGCCTAAATATGACAATCGCAAACGTATAGTAACGGTAGCGTATCTGAAACACACTGCGCGGTGACGCTACAACGTTTGGCAGTCGAGCTGAAGTTGACGCGCAATATGACTCGAATACGTTAGGTTTACGCAACGCGCCTACTGTCAGATTTATTAGTGTTTGCCCCACAGGTACATAGGGAAATGGTGAAGGCTTTTAGGGTTTAGCTGAAGATTAATCAAGTGTCTGCAGATAAACATAATGTTTGCATAATTTAGGAGCATAAATAAATAATAAATAAATATTTATGGATACACTACACATAGCGCCCTCTAGTCCCAAACTAAGCACAGCTTGTACTATAGGAACTAAACTGCTGATAGAATACTTTCATACTTTTTTTTGTAAATACATACTTATATATATTTTTGTCTGTAAGTAATCAATCCTTATTTATTTTATCCTGAATTTCTTCCCCAAAACTTTTAAGCTATCCGAAACACGAGTCGTACCCTGCCCTGGGTAAAAAGCCCGTGTCCCATGGGAAATCCATCACCCTAGCGCGGGGTCGGGATATCTCCGCTGATGCCTTTCGAATAGCCACCACATTTCTACCGCACTGCACATTATCATATACTTCTCGTAATATAAAATGTCGTCATCGGTATGTTTTTATTTGATAGTATACATATTTATTGTAGTGGGATAGGTATTATTTGAACTGAAAAAAAAGTCCAATTTAGGATTTAAAAATATGAAGGTAAAAATGGTTCCATAAATACTACTTGCATACTACATTTATTAGTATTTTTTAATGAAATCTATAATTAGGTACCTAAAGTTGTATGAGTTCGAATTGTTGGAAATATTTAAACAAACTAGTAAATTAATAAATTTATTTAGATAAGCTTGACAAACAATTTCCGTAGTTCTTGTATTTTCCTATTACTAACCTTCTAGCAATCAATTGCCTACAAAATTACCTAGCTTTGCAAATAACAATAAAATAACCAAGTGTACAATAAATGATTTATGTAATTGAATAAATAGCAGGCGCTAGGTATTAGAGTCCGACCACGCTAGGTCTGCAGAACTTCAAATATTGGCAGGGTTGGAAAACCTATAATAGGTATAGTCGGAACCGTTTGTACCGCTGGACTACTTATATGCTTCGAAAGTTACAATACCAACTTGATATCTAACTCACACTACCATTGAAACATTGAAGAAATGTTTTTCCATTTATAATCCATTGCAAAATTTCCGTGGTCAGACTCTGCTATCATGTAATGGACTAGGTAGCGAAATGGCACAATCAGGACAATCCATTCGACTCACTTTACAAGCCATTATTTTATTTATGGAGGCCGACACTCGTAGGGCTTGTCAAAATGTTATTTATATCAATTCTTGGTAAGGAGCAGTGCACAGTGCTGAGAAATAGCGAGAGCGTACGCGGAAGCGAGCGTTGAATGGTGCTTCAAGTCATCTTGAAATACATATTGAAAAGGTGTTATATATATAAAGTGTTTCAAAGACGGTAAAAAAGGTACCTAATTGAAAAGGTATATAACTTAAAGAAAGGTGCAAAGGAAACATCGCCTGACACCGATGGCTAGATGTAAATTCTAGAAAAAAACAAAACAAATGAAAGCTAAAAGCACGAGAAATCACTCTCTAGATATGAAACTTGTCTAATTATGCGCCTGTGGATTGAAATCTTGACTATTTTTATTACATTTTATCTCCCACATCAAAGATCATTCGATGAACCAGTATCACGGTATCTCGAATCATTCGATGGTCAGTTCCTTCTCATTCGACCTACTGCGTCGTCCCAGAGCCCGTAGTCTGTGCATTTGTTTTACTTTCGACTCGATTATAGCACACGCAAACG
This sequence comes from Eulithis prunata, assembly GCA_918843925.1. Lineage (NCBI taxonomy): Eukaryota > Metazoa > Arthropoda > Insecta > Lepidoptera > Geometridae > Eulithis > Eulithis prunata. The sequence goes on along the minus strand of OU974019.1, from coordinate 313,784 downwards.
CATTCGCAAAGCGAGAAATTTTGTTGGGAATAGCATAATTCCAAAATCTTCCGCTAGAGGCGCTTATCCGGGTTTCATACAGAATTTCTCGCTTTGCGAATGCGTTTGCGTGTGCTATAATCGAGTCGAAAGTAAAACAAATGCACAGACTACGGGCTCTGGTGGTGGGACGATTGGACAGAACTTGAAAATCTTCTCGTCTAGCACCATGCGGCTGGCAACCCTTCCGTTTCCATTACAGTGGGCGTACCTCCTAATAAATAGGTAATTAATAACAATAACTTGACAGACGGACAGTAACTCAATCAAGGGTCGAGGGACGCCAACTTTGATTGAGTTAGCCAACTCATTTACTGTTTACATTTTGGGGTTTAGGCAAATATCTTCTTAATAACTCCCTGTCATTTTAGTTTCTAAAAATCTTACTATTGCCACTTGCTGACCACGAAAACGGTAAGAGGTATTGGTCATTTTAACTAGTACGAGTAGATCCCAAATACGAGGGTCTAACTGCATTAACTATACTTTTTCTGTTGGTGTATTTTTATTACATTTTCTGAACCTGTAAATGGCTGAAACATGTCAACACGTTCCCATAGCTGATGTCCTGAACAAATTCAAATTACGTAACTTCGTTAGCTCGGGGGCTGATTAGAGACCCCCTGGTCGTTGCCCTCTGATTAGCTGGTGTGCTGCACCGCTGTTAGATGCCCACTTGTCTACAGACTTGTTGACTTTACATATATTTTCTAAACGTAGAAGGCAATTTTGAAAGTTCTAAACTTTATAATTTGTGATGAAATAAAAAAAATTGAGCAATAACCATTAATAAATAATAACATTTAAAAAAAGCCTGTCGTGTCCCTTTCATTATCATCATCATCATCCACAGCTTGACTTCACCCGCAGCTGGGTCTTAGGCCTCTACTTCACATGTATCATTTTTCACTTTTGACTTTTGGACCCAAAAAAGTCTCGTACAAAATTGAATACAAAATTGAATGAGTAATATTTTCTACCTCCTAAGTGAAGTTGACAAGGCGCACTCAATGCACAAATGCATAGAAAACGCCAGGATATTTTACCGAAGCTACGACTAGCCTATGGTCAACCCTCACTGCAAAATATCCATTCACTATTTAAAAATCTGATTCAGAATGAGGCTGTTTATTGTGGCTGTTAAAAACCTTAAATCGTAAGCTACTTTATGGCCTGGAAAGCATGGTAAACCTAAGTTAAGTAAAATAAACTTGCCATTTTGTTACTTTTTCACCAGTTAAAGAGGTAAATCGGAAGCGTAGCTCGAATAAATATTCTTAAAGTTCTATAGTTCTAAAGACAGCATAAAACCGTGATGGCATGTGCAAATATGGGAGCTGAAGCTTTTCTACAAAACTGTGCGTTGGAAGCCCGCCAGTGTATTTGTCGCCAATGTAATGTAATGTAATGTTTGTGTAATGTCTTTCCGCCATTTTGTGGGACAATACGACGCCATTTCGTGTTTGCGCGAGAAATTAATGAGATGGACGAGATTAAGAGTTTACATTAGTTTTAAAAATCGTTTAATGTTGATCATCGCGCTGCAAATAATCCTCTTACGTTACGGTATAACTAGGGAAACGCAGATAAATCGATGAGTTATTTTTGCGCCCAAGTTAGTATTTTCAAGCATAATTAGTTAAAACAAGCCGATAATTACCCTGTCGAGGCAGGATCGAGTTACAAGCGTTATTGACAGCTGTGTAACTCGACACTTTCGTTTTAGGCGACGCCAACTGTTGTATTTCTTAAGAGATTTCACATTCACACGCAACTTTTTTGTACTTAGTTTGGTTAGGTGCTTTCACCTATTCACTATATAATATAACATACATAAGCATATGATGCATAGTGCATTTGAAACAAACTTTTCACCTATAGGTGAGATACCTATAGGTGTAGAGATACTTTGAATACTCACAAAGAAAATTACAACTAATACAGTATTTACAAAATACACATGAAACAGTTGAGCTATTTACAAACCGTTGCAATTAATTAGGTTAATTATTAGTTAATTATTTAGGTTTAGTGTCTATTTAATCATATGACTACACTAACCATCACTTATAAATATTTTTGTCTCAAACAAAGATATCAATATTTTGGTCCATTTTCTGCATGGGCTGGTCTTGCTGGTAATCTTTCATCAAGCTCTCTATATCAGGCAATCGGGTCGTAAGCCACACGACTCAACCAATCTTGAAATTACAATTCGATGACAATACCACAAATCGGCTTACGATCGACTCGAAACTGTATCGTTATGAAATCGATAGCGAGTCGACTAAGCAGCTTTGGATCGCACCTTTGCAATCGGGTTCAATAGAGTCCAGGGTTCACTACTGGCCTGTAAAAGTTTTTGGGATTCAGTTTGAATGTAGCTTTTAAATAAAAATTTCAAGAATCGTTTTCGAAGATTAAAATATTTGAGCAAGTTGTGTCACATTTTCCCGGAAATCTATATGGTTTTAATAAAGACCACTCCACACAATACCTACTTGGTAAAAATGTATGAAGCAGTGATTTTTTTGCGCTTACAATTTTTGATAAAAAATGGAATCGTTTTTACAGAAAAAAAAACATTTTATAAAAAAAACCAGCTGTGTTTCGCCACCTCGCTTAACAAAAACTTTCATAGCCAAAAAAATAAGGCATTGCCAAAACTCTAGAAACAATAAAACGGTCGATATGTTACATAAGAAGAAACGTACAGTCGGTCAGTGTGGAAAGGAGCGTATCTTGCATCTTTATAGCCGCCCGAGGTGACCTGATGCTGGCTGTTGATAATATAGAGCCCGCACAGAGTAGTCAAGTGGGGCTAGAACAGACGTGCTCCTTATTTAGACTATCTAGTCTAGAGCAAGAGATATCAAGAACTTTTTACATATTTCCCATTTATTTACTAAATCTTAATATTATTGCTCACTTAATATTTGCTCTAGTTTATAAAGTTTTCTGTCATGACTCTACAAAAGTTTTTATTTTAGAATATTTATAAAAAAGCACAATCAGTGCGATACGAATTCGCAACGCTGAAAACTGGGACGTGAATTGCTACGGTAGGATTCGTGTGGCACTACGATACGAGGTCGCATTGTAGAAATCACAAGAAAAAACAAAGCCTGATTATTTCGATCATATCAAGTGTCTCATCTCTTCAGCCTGTCTTTGCCCTCTCAGTGCCTAAGGCCGGGCCACACTATCAGTTGAAGTGATCGTCGACTCCGGCTTATCAGGCTCGCTAACTTGAGACTTTCTTTACTTAAACTCTTGAGCTGACTCCGTAACCTCAGGAACTAATTAGCCAAGGAAATTCTGAAAGCCCGTGCTTATCCAAGGTTTTAGGGCTTTTGTAAGCTTTGAAACTGAACTTAATTCTGTAGAAAGAAGAAGTAAAGTCAAAGGATGGCAGCCGCACACCTTCTAAATTTTAAGTCAAATAAATATCCCATTCATTCATTCGTTCTTACACTAGGTACAAATACATTTCAAGTTAATTCAAAACTCGATGTAAATAATGTTGTTTTTAGGTAGGTATGACATTCTTATACGTCAGTAAATATGCAAAAAAAAGGCAAGAATTCTGTATTATATTTTGAATGAATATCGCTATAATGTATTTGGACTCGTATATCAGAATGACTATGTTAAAAGTTCATATAACACACATCTAAATGTGTGAAAACAGCACCTAAAGTTTTCAAAATATAATATAACTCATAAAATGTAACAAAAGAAAATATGACAAAAATAAATAGATGCCACAAAAAACTGAGATTATCATCAACATAATGAAATGAACACAAAAGAATGTCAAAGCTGCATTACTTGCACGAACGAGCACAAAAGAAAAGAAAGAAACGTCAATCGGATTGTTTGACAATGACAGGTCAGAACTCTGACATCCTTTATGTCAAAACATTTGACACGATTATGACAAAAGACGATTGTTGTGTAGGTATAGTTGTTGTGTAGAGTTATCAAAAGGATTTAAATTTTTTTTACCTACTTATATTGTTAGTTACATACAGTGATAGACTATTTTATACTTTGACCAAATAAATGATTTGATTGAACATCTATATATAGGAGTAGACAAACGCGGAACATTCGATTTTACCGTTTGCTTGTATTTTTTTATGAGTATACTAAGCATTTAATTTTGTATTGTTTTAAATAGAAGATAGAAAACTCTTTATTGTACACCACTTTTACAGAAATTATAAAATAAACACAGAGTTCATTATTCTTATTTAGAGTTCATATTAACTAAAAAAAAGGTTATTGCATTTGAAGCAATACTTACGTATCTGCAGATTTTACATCTGTTGATTGTTTATAAGTACTTTGGTCATGTGGTCTTCTCTTAGGCATCGCGCCGTATAACTGCGATCGTAATATTTTTTATTGGAACAAAATGTGACGGAACATGGAGCCATGACGTCATTTCTATATAAATAAAAGTGTCTGCCGAACTGAGGACAAGGCCCCTGATGGTCCATCTGACGGCGGTAATTAGTCTTTATTATTAAATTTAGATCGTGCTGTAGTGTCTACTAGCAGCACAATAAAAACTCTGGTAGATATACAACTTTGTTGTATAGTTTTATTATATCACTTAGAATAGTACCTATATTATGTATATGGCTGCGGGACTTAGCACCAAAACACCTCTTATACGCTGAAGGAAAACATCGCAAGGCAATGCTAAGACAACTCTACCCCGACTTTTCTGTGGATAAGGTTGACTAGGGTAGGGTTAGTATATAGATGCTGGGCAGGCCTACTCCACCTAAGGACATCTTACAAGCAGTTACAAGCATTACAACTTTTTTTTTTTTTATAAATTTTGTTTTGGCACTGGATGCTTGTCCTTTTGCCAAGTCTTTTTTGGTTTTCACTTTTTGTTGCATTACAACTTGCCGTTTATGTGTTGCAAGGGGCCTCCTTTGTTTAGATAAAAGTCACAAAACATTTTAGATTATTAGAGTCTACAGTATTTTAATATTATTTAAGGCTGATACAATTACTATGAGTATCTACACAAATCCATCGCATGGTTTATTTTTCATTGGACCCATTTAAGGATTACGAATTGATGTTTGACTTTTAAATTTGAGTCTGTTTATTCAACGTCCCTTTTGGCGATCACAGGATTATAGAGATTTAGTTTTAGAGATAAGGTTTTTTAGAATTTTGAATATAGAACAGGATTTGCGGCCTATTGATTTAGGTTGGAATTCTCTTTGGTGATAGTAGGTAGTATTCTATATTTTCTGGCAACATTATGTTTTTTAAACTTCTTATATTTAGAAAACCAAAAAAGACTTGGCAAAAGGATAAGTCTCCAGCGCCAGAGCAAAAAAAATAATTAAACCTCTTGGTTTTGACACTATAAAAAAGCGCGTAATAATCTAAACCACTATAAAAATAAATGGCATTACTTACAACTTAATATGATTCTAGACGTAAGCAATCTATCTCCAGGGTCTAGTCTAGACATAGAACGCAATCTCCTAGTGATATATCAAGACGACGTTATTACCCGACCGTCTGTCGTACAATACACACCAAACGTATGTTTTTATTCATGTTTGGTTACCTACCTACGCTACCTCTATGGGTATGGATCTAGTTGATATTCTTGCTCATTGCACTTCTAGGTAATCTACCTGCTCTAATCTGTCCTTATTTGCTTACATTTGTATAGACATTCCTATATAGTTAGGTCCTTAAAGCATTTGAATTCTAAAATAGCACTTTTTGTACTGCTCATTACAATATTCCACAGCGCTTTAGAATAATAATTGCAACTACTTAGCTGTATTTGAGAAGAAAACTCGTCTAGAAACTTAGTTGCATTTGAACGTTTTTGCTCAGTTAGATGTAGGAATTGCTTAAAAAAGGATGTCAACGACTCTATTTCATCCGTGCTAAGATTTCGTAAAACGATAAGAATTGTCTTCTTTCAAAATGTCAGTCTTATCAGTAGGTATTACGCGGGAAGTGGAAGCCCTACGTATCTCTCTTCAATCGGAGCATTCGGAACTCACATCAGTATCAGTTGAAGTGGGTGCTCATTCTAAAATACGACGCCAATAACATCCAGCCAACGGGAGAAACATTGTAAACAAGGAAAATAACGAGGAAGTCGGGATATACAAGGTGATTCATACTTACAGGGTCAAACTCTTAGACTGGCAGACTATAGAATATACCAACGAATACCTAGAATAAAGAAAACCTATAAAATGTCTGGCAAAAATCGCTGTTTTTTATCTAAGTATCTATCTATCTACATTTGAAAAATATACAGGGTTGTAATTTACCGGAAGCAAATGAAATAATGACAGAACCTAAATATGGATATGGTAAGGACACTGTAAATTGAAATTAGCCACAAGTTATCTGATCACTCACAATCACAACTTCCAAAGAGGTTGATTTTATCTTTTCTATCGATAAACTATTGAACTTTTGCTTTTGATACATAATATACTCTTTGTACTTTTATATATTCTACAGCTGAACTGTACGAATCGTAATGTAAGGTGATGTATGAATAAGATTCTCATGTATATTTCTAAATGTATGGAAATGTGCGCTGGGACGGGTTATTGAAGTATTTTGCGTCTTCCATGGTGTATAGGCATACAGCTAGGGGTTTTCTTGGATGGCCCGTTTGTCAGAGGAAAATGGGACAATTCTTGTATATTTGTGGAGGAGATAGGATGTATTTTTGTCTCTTTACGACGACACATTGTGTTGTGACTTCTTGAACCACCATAATACAATCTTTTACATGGGTTACTATGACTTTTGTACTGATGACTTAACAAAAAAAAAAGCCGTCGCTAAGCTTCAGACGTTTTGACTATGTCTTTTCTTTGATAAGACCAATAACAGCTGAGAGGATAGTAATTAGGCAAGCCTTTTTTTTCGTCTTGTTTTATAACACAAAATAATGAAACAAGCGTGTATCTATGTACATATAATGCCTCGGTTACCACTGCCACAGATTATATAAACTAGTACTCTGCAGTTTACTAGAAGACTCATCCAGCTCTGAATTCCATGACCTGTTCTAGAAGGCTAAAGTACCTAATTAATAAATAACATGGAGCTGATCTAAGTAAGCAGGTACTCCTAATAGGCAGAACCAGGAGGTGACATCAGGAAGTACAAATTGTAAGAAACACTGTTCTTCATAAAACAGTAACCGGTATATGACGGGCTTGTAATATAACTATGTAAATTTATTCTAAAAGAAGAAGGATTTTAGAGGTGAAATTATAAGAATCACGTTGTAGAAAACTACAGGCAAATTCCACAAGCATCTTGGAACAAAGACTGAAAAAAAGTGCCCTCAGATTTGACACATACCTAGTGCGTCTGAGTTAATTCGTCCAAGGTCTAAAGGCTTCCATTCTTCATACGTAACAAATAAATCCATCCTGTTGAAATCTAGTTATTCTCGAATATCTATTTTTTATTTATCACTGTTTTATTTGGCATCCCAAAGGGCCGATATGGCATGTATTTAGTTTTTTACATTTTACGTCGATCATAATTCTAGGAAACCTGCAAGTTGATACTAGTCCTATTTAAAAGCTCACTACTGGGAAGGGTGCAACAACACGTCCGACCTGATTGTATAATTTGTATATCTACTTGACTTGGTTATGAGATACAATACCAGGCTAGTTTTTCTCGTAACGAAGCATCCGGTGAGGCAGAGTTGATAGGGCTGCCACTCGTTCTTAACTAAGTATAGTAGTATAGTATAGTATGATCTGTGGTATGGTTAAAAAAATATCTGGACAATAATTATGAGCTACTCTCAAAAAAAATCTCGTATGTATCTCTACTTAGGCGTTGAATTTAACTAGGCTGAGGAGAAGGTTAAAAAAAACAAGTAACAACAAAAAGGGAAGTTTTTTTTGAATTTCCCCCTGTAAATTAATCTCGTAGTGAGTAAATAGACGGGTTCTTTCTCTAAAATCTTTGTCCTTTGAACCAATCGGCAACTCAGGTTATTAGGTACCTATTACTTGGACGTGGCTTATCGATTCGTAAAAATTATCAAATCTGAAAAAAACGTGCTGTCATACCTAACCTCATTATATTTAAAGTAGGTATTTATATAAAGTTTATTATTGTCCAGTTAACCGTTAGCCGAGGAAGGGTTATCGTCTCAGTTCCGCGAAACGTTAATAACTAATCGCTCTGTTTACAATAAAAGCGATAAAGAATACTTTGACTTCTTTGTTCCACGATAAATATAATGAATCTCTGAAGCTAAAACTACAGTTGTTCATAAAAAAATTAGTAAATTATGACTTCTTTTTGTAAATACATAATAAATAGATACTTTACCATACAATATATACATTATAAGTATAAGTCATATTTTTTATAATGTTTAGTATGTGTAAACATTGTAAACAAGTAGAACACAGCAAACTGTGACACTTGAAATAAGTCTTACAATTAACAAAAAAACATTCTTTTTACGCGCATTTTTTTCGTGCTGTCAACTGGTTGTGCGCAGACGGCGTTGACACGTTTAGTGGCGCACATTACAATTTGTACAGAGCATGCGCACGCGGCGACAGAAATACCGTGGGATGCGTATGACTGCCACATCACATGTGCGACATACATGTAGGTGTACATATACATAGTGCTAAAGAATGTACGTACAGTCAGCATGAGTTGATTAACAATTTAATATTTTCCAGGTGTAACTAAAATGTACAAGCACATACCGTTTTTCTAGTCATATTATATTTATTTTTTGCCTCGCTGCGATCCTGATTGAAATGAGCTGAATATTCGTAGAACTAAATGAATATTTATCAGTGTAGAGATGGAATTGAACAGAAGTGGCAAGTCCTAAATTCGGATATTAAATCATGCTTTAATGTACTTTGGGAAGGTTTTTTCCAGTGTATTTTGAATACAAAGATTGAAGAGTTTTTTAAGTCTTCAAACTTGACTGGATCTTTTTATGTTGTTACTTGATATAGGTTACTTACACTACCTACAAAATAGCGTTGTCAATCTCCTTCGCAACCCAAATTTTTAGCTGCAATTTTTTAGTTGAATTGACTAGTATTTCCAAGATCCCTATTCAAATCAAAGTGTCCTTACAAACGCATACGTCATATTCTTTTTCATTACATTCGTTACAGTCGTACCTACTAATAATTATTCCGTTTAAAAATTGCCATGTCTAAATATTTTTACGTTGATATCGTTTCGAGAAGCAAATAAGTTTAAATATTTTGACATGCTGACAGTTTTATTTGCAATCGCAATTAAAATTAAACACGTAAGATGCTAGTGTTTTAGCTGACACACGTTGATTTCTGCTTTATTATCTTTAAATACGGTTTATTTTCGTTTGATTATTAAAATCAAAATTTATTACAAGGATACAAATTGGTATGTTGCCACTTGCCTGAGTGAATCAGTCGGGATGAATAATCCTGAGAAGTAGCAAGTCTCAAAATATATTATGTGTAGCACTTCTCACTTACTACCAATAAATATTGGCATTTTTTCAACGATAAAAGCTTATATTCTGAAACTGACTCATCTGAAACTCGATGTCACGCTTTTTTTTTTTGCCAGTTTTTTTTTTTTTTTATAGCGGGATACCCAACACGGATTTACACTATACAATCTTGCGAAGAATTTCGACAGAGTGTTTCCATAATTATAAGGTACCAAAGAAATTTATACAAAGATGGTATTATTCTTATTGAAACTTTCACAAATTCAGTGAATGAGTCTTGAATTTGTGAGCATAGAAATTATGAACGTTTCTTAAGATAATTTTTACCTAAGTCTACGTTTTTTCTAAGTACCTAGCAAGAAACTTCATCGTCAATGGCCTTTGCATCTTTTCCAGACGACTAAATACTAAGTGCCTGGTATTTGGCCCGGGTAAACAACTTCTTTGGTGGCAATCGTGGCAATCGATGTCTGATCACATTGTTTTTTGTACCGGTGCCAAAAACTCAGTGGTAAATAGAAAAGGAGCCTAGGTAGGTTAGTTTGAATGAAAGTAGGTAAAAGTTAGAAAGCAGTCTTTGTTCAGTTTACGACTCCACAGGCGCGGATGCACAGCGCCCATGCACCGGTAGTCTGTTTGCACAACTAATGTATGCCTGGGTTTACTGCTGAGTTCCTGTCTATTATTACCTAGGTTTGTATAATTGTGTGTAAAAGCTGTAGTAAAACTAGGTAGGGCTTGGACATTGTTTTGTGGAGTAACGCAAGATACAAGATGTTTATTTGCATAAATAAGTGTTACGATTTGGTCCTAACAGTAGGAGGCACTTTTAATCTTATTCACCTTTTTCATGTACCTAAGTACATATTGCAGATAATGTTAAAAAATCAAATACGGTAGGTCTATTTGAGTTGTAGCTCTTTTGAACAATATGCACGATAATCTTGCCACTGTAAAATGAAATCTAAAATGCAAGACCATAAGTTCCAAGTTTCAACATCATTATTTTGCTGAGTACTACAAGATTTGATTCTTTACCGTCACTTACTTCAATTTTCTACTCCAACTTAGGTATATTTACCTAATTCAAATAATGAAATGCTTTAAAAAAACTAATTTTTTGGCAATTCTTTGGGTTACCTACAAGTACCTTAAGCTACAGCTTCACTTTCCATGAGGTGAGCTGGCAACCAAACGTGTTAGCTATCTATCATAAAAAGAAGATTTAGTAAGCTGTATTTCACACCCTGTACACTAAATTTATTTGCAAACATCCTCTATAACCGAACATTAGTCACCGTTACCGTCTGGCAGACCGCTTACTTGCTAAAACAATATGAACTGCGCACGCGCATGCAGAAGACATTAGCCAGTCGCGTCGTGCGGGGATTCTCATTAGCAAGTTAGTAACACGTGTGTTGTGTTACATCATCTTATCTACGCGACAGTACTCAAAAACTGTCACGATAGAAAATAACACTTTGCCTGACAGAATAGTGGTGACGTCATAATCTCGGACCATTGGCCAACCACTGGTAAATCGAGCTTTCGACGTTATCCTTATTTGAGTAAACTCTACCGAAATGAGCTTATGACCCCAGTTTCAGTCAAATTCAAATTCAAATTCAAAATCATTTATTCCTTTTGATAGGTACAATTTGTACACTGGGAAAAGTCATGTTTTACAAAATAAAAAATAAAAAAGGAAGGTACATACATTTGAAGTACACACTACTTAATGCATAGATTTTACACAGTAAAGTCATCAGCCATAGCTTCGTCAATATTATAGTACGATTTTAACAAAAGAAATGTCCGTATTTTGCTGCTGTAGTTTTTAAAATCCAGATTTCGAATGTCCAATGTCAATTTATTATAGAAAGTAATGCTTTTACACAGGAAGCTTTTATCTACTTTAGCCAGTCTGCGAGACGGGACAATTATTTTGTTTTTATTGCGTGTATTATAATTATGGATGTCACTTTGTAATATATGATCGTCAGTATGTAATTTTGCATATAATAAATTTTGAAAAATATATTCTCCAGTAAATGTCATAATATTTAATTCCTTAAACCTATGCCTGCATGATTCTAATTTACCTATTTGTAGCATGAACCTTATTGCCCGCTTCTGCAATATAAAAACTCTATTGGAATGTGATGCATTCCCCCAAGCCAGTATACCAGTATACCAGTATACCAGTTGTATACCAATCAATTTATTGACTTTAAGTGGCAAAATTAAACGGTTGTAGATGGGCGTAGGTCACGCTTGGTTCGTCCCAAATTAAAAACTACCCTCCAAAGTATTGATAATACTGAAAATATCGATAAAACATGTATCATGCCACCTGCCCGCTTCCTACAGAAAAAATAGCGTAAAACATTTCTAAAACCATCCATTATCCTGAATTTCACTACTAACATCACAAAAGCTCGCAAAAAGCGAAAATGGGTAAACGCATTTCACAAGCTTTCACGTCAAATATTTCAGCATAAGTATAGCGCCATCTCAGTGGGGATTTCTCGAAAAAAACTTGAAACCCCCACTAGTGGGGATTTCTTGGTGGGAATTTTTGGAATATACCGGTAAAATGTACGCTACGTATTAGACTTTTCCTCAGAGCTTTTGGTTATGATTTCAAACCTTTGGTATACTTACTACTTTTAAAAGTTTTTTCATCATAGTGATGAAACAAGCAGATGGTCCACCTATTTCACTAAAACAATGAATTGCCTACAACAAAAATTGTTTTACTGAGCACGTCTACTACGGACGTGATCAGTGAGACATCGCACTGCGTCCATCGCTTAGACGTCTCATGTGTAATTGCACGTACTAAAACAAGGGAAGATTACCTTTTAGAACAAGATGTCATCCCTGAGTAGTAACTCTATACGTCACAGTCGACCAAGCAGCGCAAAGTGCACAATGATGTGCTCAGCTGTCGACCTTCCCTTGCCATTCGGGTTTCGATAAAATGCGACGATATCGGGTGTGTGTGTACAATCGTTTCTTTATACAGGCTGTGTCAGAGACAGCTACCCTAATATCAATGCAAAATGACTCTTGAATCCTTCGTAAAATTGAGATATACCTATCAATGCAAAATAGGTATACCTATCTCAATTTTACGAAGGATTCAAGAGTCACTTTGCTTTCAGGCGTACGAAAAATTATATTAACTCCCGTTAATATAATTTTTCGTACGCCTGAAAGCTCGGAATAGCTCAACAAGTACTTACGGGAGTAAGTACTTGTTCCGCTGAGCTATACGACTAAACTAGGAGTTATTGATGACTCAGGTGTGACAGGTTGTCACATGTCAAGTGTACCTAATACTCGGACATGCTTCTAACTACCCCCTGACATGTTTTAGACATTTCTAAAGATTTACAGTAGGGCAAGTCGCTCCAGTGTGAGTAAGTATTTATATACTAGAGCTTCAGTTCAGTTGGGTGTCATCGGCTGTTCATTCAAGCCGTTGACAAATTGATAATTTGCCTTTCCAAGAACTGTACCGTTCTACCGTTAGCATAATGTCAATCACATCTGCTCATACATTATGCCATACAAATAGCTCATACATAAGGCATACAAATGGCGGGTATAATGGTGAGACTATTGTACAACGTGTAGCGAAAGTCGAACGCCTACTGCGTGCGTGGGTGGCTGTACTGTCACTAACATAATTATACGAATAATATATTGAGGTAGGACAGTAATAATGCATTGTTTGCACATTTTAAAATGAAGATGCTTGGGATTTGTGACTCTTGGGTCACATGTCATCATATGAGCAAAGACGGCTGGAGGAAGTTGGGTTAGATTTTTTTTATGAGCTACAGCTAACCATTTGGCTGTCAGCACACCTGATAGTAAGTGTATTTGGAGCAAGGTGGAGTACGCCTAGCTAATAACCCACTTATTCACTCTTTTCTTGAAAATTCCTAGTAATATAAGTTTGCTGAAGAGCTTTTCTCTATGGTAACTTTTATTAACGCTCTAAGAAGAGAAATAATCAAAATTACAACAAAAATATTCCAATTAGATTACGTCTTTTGTGATTTGCATTTTTGTAGGTAACCACTTTATGTAAGGCAAAGACGAAAGAAAAGAAAAAACGGCAAAACTAACACTCACAAATCAGTATAGGACGATAAAATAAAAGTCGGTCCAAAACCTCATTCGTCAGAAATTCGGCAAATACCACGACACGAGAATGCAAATCGAACACTTATTCGTGTCGCGTTCGGTAACTCTCACGGATCCCACCATCGAATCGATGCTTATCAACTCGTATAAGGACAATTCTCGTAATCAAAACTACTCAAATAAAGTTCCGATCTTGTCTCGATCTCATACGAGACGTCAACATGACATTTGTATTCTCGTAAGCTACTGAAATGTGATTATATCCAACTCTCTAAATGCTTAGATGTTTGTGTTTCAATCACGTTGAAACTACCGGTCCGATTTGTATGAAACTTGGAATATATATAGTTCGTAGCCTGGATTAACACATAGGTTACTTTTTGTCCCGGAAAATTAACAGGATCAAACGGACTAAAGCTATAAATAGCAAATGTGATTGAATTATGAATCACTATATATAGTGATTCATAATTCAATCACATTTGCTTAGCTTTTAAACAAGCTATCAGTTAGATATGAGAATTGCCCTACAGCAAGTCATGTTAGCATTAACCTTCGCAATGACAGATCCATACAGTAGATATGGATGTATAATAATTAAGTGTACTCCTTCAACTAACCTTGCCTGCCGTATCACGAGATGAACGGACTTCTTAGAATCATTATAAATGCATTGTTTTTGCACACGACTTCGTATAGGTACTTGTAGAGTCGAGTTTTTGCTTAGATCTTGGAAATGTCAAAATAACCACATAATTTAATTGGTTTTTGGAATGTTCGTCTAGGTTCTTGATTCTTTTAAAAACTTATTTTGACAATTAAAAAGGCAGTTGTGACGAGATAGATCGTTGTTTTCATATAACCGCTTGATTGCCAGGATTCCACACAAACAAAAATCGATTATCTTATCGGAATCCACAAGGAGGCCGAGAGGAATAAACCACAGGCTCAATGCTGTTAATTTACGACGACTATAAAGTTCTATTGAGTTCCAAGTGTTGCTCAAACGATCATCAGAATTTAGGACGGGCTCTTAACTGAAACGTCACTGTGCAGTTGGATCGTTGTTCATGAAACAGCCTAAAACAGATGAAAAGCGAATTAAGCTTCGTATCAGTTGGCAGGTTTTTTTAGTTGAATTGAGCCCCAGGCGGTAATCTTAATGATACGTAGACTCGTTGGCATTAACTCATTGTATAAATATTTTTATGGTAAAAGTTGTAAATAGTAAAAGAGTTTGAAAATATAATTTATAGATAGGTAGTAAAACAGTAAAGCCTGCTTATCTGTGACTTGAATTATGAGTTGTAAAAACGCCATCACAAGATACATTTACCGTGGAATGTTCCGCCCACACCGGCGCCCGCGCAAGTTCTAGCTTTTGCTAACTTAACCATTGTCACCTCGGAGCTCAAAGAGTATGAAAACAGATGGGGCTTTCTCTAAACTATCTTAGTTTGTCCTACTGAGCAACTGTCTCCTCCTTTGTCTTATACCTTCCTGTTTCTTAGCAACACTCATCATCATCACTTTACTCCGAATCCGACCATTAATCTGTAGCTTTACATGAAACTGGTAAAAAGTACACAAATTAAAATAAAATCCAGACCTAAAAATAATAATGTTTTCTAATGAGACTAAAATATTTTCGGAGACCTAAATTGTAAGTCACACTGTGTATTAAAAAAATCTCGAAATATAAAGAATAACCACAGTGGTATATTTATCTAGGAACGTTTCGTAGGTACTATAATAATATTCTCCAAGAAAGAATAGAATAAGGTAGTAAATCACCCACACCTCGGAATTTCTGCTCAATTTGCAATCAAGTGGCGCGTCTGAATTTATAGCGTGTCTAATCTATGGCTAAGGCTCGTTGTACACCGCCCACCGCTTGTCAGAGTAACAAACAGACTGATTTGTAGCGGCTATAATAAGTATTATGTACACGCCTTTACGTTTTATGTGTTAATCTAATGTATTGTTGTGTGAATGTTGTTTAATCTAGTATTATTAAATGACGAATTAATATTACTTACCTAAGGTTTTGGAGACGCACAGCTGACCTGAAACAATGAAACATATTTTAACTCATTTCAAACATTGTGCATTGGTTTTCAAATTCACAGCCCGAGAACTAAGAATGCGATTTTCCCGAAATGCTAGATTGAGGGATCCTGTTTTTCGGCTATAACTCCCGTATCTTAGGTTTTACAAATTTTTGGACTAACGCAATAAATTCTAACAATTTTTTTACATTTTCAGCCTAATTTTGATCTTGATCTGAGTATAGGATCCCTCAATCCAGATGGACATGAGAAATCCACGTGAAAGTGTTTATGATAAATGCTAAAAATACAGGGTTTACAAGTGCTTAGATCAGTTTTCACATTTTACAACTGACCCTGTATTGTATACAAGGTGCGATACCAGTGTCTGTAAGCCCTGGAAGTAACTACAACGCCCACGTGAGCAAAACCAGCAAACTATAGTTTAGTATTTAATAATAATAATAATAATATAATAATCTCTTGTGTCAAAATAAAATCCATAAATAAATATAGTTGGCGCCAGAACATACATAGTGCATTGACTGCACACAGAGCCAGCGTCGGTGGTCCATTCAGTTTAGGGTTATCATTGCGATTTGAAAAATCCTAAATAGCCGGACGGTTCCAAGAAAGTCCGGATACTTTAGTAGTTACAGTATGGTCCCGAACCTAACGTCAAAATAAATGGTCGCTATAGAGTTAACATACTTAATGTTGAATATAAAAAGCTTGTTAAATACATATTTTACATTTACTGTAACTGTTCTATTAAAATTGAATCCTTAGAAAAATTAAAGATATCGAGACAGAGCATCGTATTTTATTAACCTCGTACCGTCACTGTATTTTATTGAGATTTGAATTGTTCCTAGTTAAACATGATTCCAGGTGTAGAAAAATAAAAAAAATCCGATCCATCCACCTAGTATTCTACTAAAACCGGACATGTCACTGTTGTGTGGTGAACACTGTGTTTAATTTACTTGTTTTTATTACTCTGTTTGTGACTACAAAATAATAACATAAATTCTTTAAAGTTTAGGCGTTTTGGTACGTACTGGAAGCCTAAAATGTATCTTAATAAATTAAATTAAAAAAAAAAAAACTCGGGATTTTATGCCGGATGGAAACCCTACACACACCACATTTATGACATCCGCTGAACGAGTCAATCAACCAACTGTATACGTTAGTTTACGAGTTCACACCGCGCTTACACTAATACTAGTTATTGTGTTCCGAATCACGCGTCACTATTTGAGTTGGTAGAGTTCGTTTATTTGTGTTTTTGATAATAAACTTCTCAAGTCAGAATCTGTAAGCTGAGGAAATAAACAAAATTAGATATCTGTTTCTGCAAGAGTATAACTAAAGTAGATATGTACCTATCTAGTATTTTGTTACAAAACTAAATATAGGTTCTATTTTTCCTTGATTTTCTGACCCTACTATGTAGATACACTTAATATCTAAGTACAATTTAATAATCAAACAACTTACATACAAGACTAGCCGTCTCCCGCGGCGTTGCTCGCGTTAGAGTGTGACTTTTCAAAATTCCTTTCTTAGTGCACCCCTACACTATATAAGGATACTACCCTCCAAATTTCATACCTCTAGAACTTATATAGTTTAGGCTGTGCGTTGATTCTCTGTCAGCTTCAAAAGAGTTTTATATATATCTAGAACGCGAGCAACGCCGCGGGCGACGGCTAGTGTTGTATAAATGTGGAGAAAAATGTTTCCTTGACTCGTTCTCAAATCATTGCATCACAATACAGTGTGTTTATGTGAATTGTCTATTCCACACGACCAAACCTAGAAAGCTGCCAAAAACCTCAGCTTGGCTTCCATTTTATTTGTGCACCATAAACCTTAATTCTCCTTTATCCAGCCTTGAAGATAAGATCGTAATTTTGAGAGCATGATCCGGAAGGCCCACATTACACGCCAAGTTTATGTAACTTTGACGACGTGATTACTGGGGGATGGGGCCCGGGGTGGATGATTTACCATATGTCGCCGGAATGTACGAATGTGTTACTTTAGGGTTATGGATCCAAGATTTGTGTTTCTGCTAATGTCAATGCGGAAACTTTTGTGTTTAGGCGCGTATGCTGAAACAACGCTCAAGTGTGAATCGTTGACTCCTGATTCACGATCATATATTTTTTACGAAGATTAAAAAATTATGCTTGAGCCCGTTTTTTTAAGCATAAGTTACCTACGGGTTTTATTTTGGATAAGTATTTTTTTTGTAACTAAGTAAAAATGTAGTAGCTTAGTTCCAAAACGGTCACCGCCTGGAAGGTCAAATTATACCGAAAACCTTTGAAACATCAGTTTTACCTAAAGTAAAGTCTGGTCCCTTAATTCACATAAATTAAGTTAGGATCCATTTGTAAGCCTTCTTCATTATTTAAAACTAAATAAGTTTTTTCAAACTTAGCTATTTATTTAGCTTAACCCGTAAAAGGATAGCATTCTTAGTAAGTATCGAGAATTTTGTTCTCGATCCATGCATAGGCGTACAAGTGATTTTGTTTAACCAGTAACAAATAAACTTCAATATTTTGATCTGTTATAAACGTCTACAAGCATCACAAAAATCACAACTGAACCATGGGGGATCAGTGAATCACATGGAATCAGTCAGATGAATCCCCCAGCTAATGACATTACTCCGGCGGTCCTCAAAGGTCACAATGCCGCAAAGCTCTGGAGACGCGGGAATCAGACTCGCGTACTTTCAAATTATCAAATTAAAACTCAACCATTTCACAGTTTAGTGAAACATTGGCTCACTCACTCCAACTCGGTGCTCATTACAGGAAGATTCACTATTGGCAAAATATTATTTTTTGGGGATATTATTTTATATTTTGGTCTAAAAATGCGTTTTTTTTCTTGTTAGAATTTTAGCTAACGTTCTTCCTAGCAGACTTTACTGGTGTATATAATAGCAATAATATTAAAACCAGCTCTACCTAGGAGATATTTCTTGTAATTAGAGTTAATATCAGATTATCTCAAGCCTACTCCATTTAAACATTGTCCCAGGCACTACAGTGTCCCGTTAAAGTGTAGGCATAGGTTGTGCCTCCTGACGCTGTATAAATCATCTTCAATAGATGTAAAGGCCTATCTCAAGTTGGACTAAGAAAACCAGTGTAGAACTAAACCAGCTTTCCTATTCTGTACTGTGACCTCTCAATCTTAGCTCGGTGCTAAGTAATTACTTTACGTCGCTAAGTACCCAAGCTTTGACATATTTAGCAAAATTTTAATTTTAATTTTAATTATGTTAAAATTCCTGCCTAATTTTCTAAAGGTTCGCGTTTTAGGGTTAAGGACGTAATGTGATTAAAAAGGGTTGTATTTAGAAGGGACTTCGGTACCTATTCAAAGTGTTAAAATAATGACGGCATTGTCCAAAACTTCGAATATAAGGAAGGGTGTGCTAGCTAGTTTTCACACGCAACTTTGCTCGTGTAGTACCAACACCTGTCCATATAAAAAACTATACAAAATCTCATCTAGATAAATCGGTCCAGCCGTTATGACGGTCTTATGCTTGTTAGAACTTTTTCTAGTTTATGACTATCGATATATCGTCCCATTGGGACCAAACACCATCTCTCAATTTTATTGCCAGATTTACATTAGTCAATTTTTAAACCCTATCTAGACACAGCGTTGAATGTTTTTTTGAGTAGACATAGTATAGGGTGGGAAGCTATTCCACTGGGCTGCACGAAGCTTGCCAAAATCACGCGTTCACGCTGACAGCTATTACGTCATTTGACACTTCATTTGACAAGAAGCGATCACCGCTGATTGTTCCTTTATTCACTTCACACTCAATTAGATGCACAAATTCGGGATTTTGTAGGGCTGGCACACAAACTGTGTTTTTAAATACCTACTTAAATAAAACTATGGTATAATAGCGTAGCCCTAAAGAGGTTTTAGTATTGTAAAATTTATGAGGAACTTTTACTCAACTCGCGTGAATTTAGTTTTTTGTAGACAAGAATTAGCTTTTCCGTATAGTAAAAGACCTACTTACATAGAATATCTAAGTGTGGCGCTGTAGTCTACTTTTGTACCAAGGTTTCAACTCTTAATTAAATCAGATTTTTAAAACAAGTTTTTGAGAACCCTACGTTAGATTTAGTCACAAACAATAGTGATCACAATATTTTGGTGACGTCACGTCGAGAGCCGGCTGTATCGGCCGACAATTGGAGCATTAGGGCCCTATTCACAAACTACTGCGCTACTGTTAAGAATATATTCTTTGTCACTTCTGTGTGTGTTTCCATTGTCATACGATATTTTGGTGGCACGAGTATAAGTAAATCACTTTGGATCACTTTGGATGAAATGATAAATGATTGTTTCTCTTGCTTTGCGATATGTTATATTTTAAAGCAGCCATTTCAGTGCTTTCAGTATTTAATAAAAATGTAAAATTAAGCAATTGAAACTTCGTTGTTGTCGTGTTGTGGAAACAAACATTTTTTTGCACTGGATTAAGGCTTATTCACACCCGCGAAGGTGGTTCTTATGAAACGTCACATAATTCTTTGTCTGTCAGTTCGTATTGTCTGTGTACGGATTATGGGAGTTAAATATAATCCTTAGATGTCAGCACAATGACAATAAGGAGTGGGGATGAAGCTCGCTTAGTGAGATATTGTTCATTTTTGCTATAATATGAGACTTCTATTCACAAATAGTGATATGTTAAAGCGAAGTGTCACTTTTCATGATATTACGAAAATTGATATGACGGGTACTTCTTTAACATTGAATTGAAATGTGAACCAACTCCATCTGCTAATTCTAAAACTTAGGTATTTTAAAGTTTAAAAGCATCTCAACCCATAAGTACCTAAGAAAAACATTGCAGGACCGATTGTGGTCAACTTTTTCCAAGACCGATTGGATACCGGAAGCTCATTCCACCGCTCAATAAAAAACTAAGGCATTTTGAAGTTTAAAAGCGTCACAAAAGTGTAAAAACAATACCCAAAATAAAACTTAGCGGAAATCTTTCAGAGTCGGTCAATTACCGGCGCCAAAAAAACCCAAAACTAAATGAAATATATTCACAATTTATTTAACGTAAAAATTGAAATACCTTAATTTAGGTGGCATTCTTTTGATAATTCAATTTAGTTCAAACGCGATATTAAGAAACACATTTATAAAATCTATATTTTAATAACAGAAAGATCACAAGCTTTGTTCTATTCATAGTTAGTGTGGTCTACCTTTATTAAACTACTTTATATTTATCAATCTTTTGCAAAAACAAGGGTTTTAAAATTATCTATGGTCAAAATATGCATAATACTTTCTAGACAAGAATCAGTCTAGGAAGCAATGAACCTAATAGGAAATCTAAAATCTTAAGTAGTTAAATAGACTTATTCCGTTTAGAAATGTAAAGTGGTGAAGATGAACACCAGCTTTATAAATCTAAAATTCGGAGCCACACTTCAGCAGATTAGTAATGAAATTAGTCGTCAGCGTTCGCTTACATGCACAGAAATAGCCGTGATTAATATCTGAGAATCGCTTTATTTGTGCTGAAGAATGGACAAGTTGGGGAATGAATCTGAGCGGAATTTGTGAATCATGACGACTTATTTTGTTTTGAATAATTAGCACTAGGTATTTTATTACATAGTATAGTTTTATGTTTAGATTTTATAGTGATCAACTGATGCAACTTGGTTTGCTATTAATTTCAGATGATTATTTTTACTACAACTCGAAATCTAAATCCAGTGCTATTTTAATTGAACACATTTCTATTAGAAACAGCTAACTTGAAGTATTTTGTAAGTTTATATTTACAAGTGTTTTGGTGACTCTACATCATCTGTAGCAAAGGCATGAAACCTTCTTTGAATACCAAATCTATTATCAAAAAGTTTTGCACAAAATTCATCTTCAACGTTCAATTTAATAAAAACAAACTCGATATCAATTCCCAGCATTACGTTAGCGCGTCACGTCCGCGATGATCCGGAATACGCGCCCGCTAACTGTCAAGTTGACACTTACGCTGACGGCGCTGACACTTCATCGTTTATGGCGCGAGTGGGAAGGCGTGTCGCGAGTGTGGCGACGGCTTTATTCGGCGATTAAACGTTTATGTACGCGTAAAGATGTTTTCCGTTTTGTGTAAATTATTCTTGAAGCCAAGATGTTACTTTTCGTGAAATAGCGGAGATTTGTAAATGTGGATGGGTGCTTAAACAAAAACATCGTCGTCAACCCTGTCTCCGTAATTATCTGTAGCTTATAGAAGCCAACAGTGGTTCATTCACGTGTCTGGTTGGACAGAACTTTTTCTTCAGACTGTCAACGTGAGAAACATCACGTCTAGCGACATGACACAATTACCGTTTATATGCGATCATTCGTTTCCATTTCAGTTAGGTGGGTAACTGATAACCAATTATGATGATAACACCACGACCTTTTATCAAGATTATCGTTTAGTCCTACTATACATGCATATAGTACAGCCTTTATCAGCCACGTAACTCACAACAGGTTTGCGACAAGCTTATCAAATCAAATAGGTCATGACTGTTATTAAATGTTTTTTTTTCTTAGTACCTACGTCCTACCTACATAAAGTATTTTTCATCCCACCATCTCGGAAAGAGTATTTTTAATCTTCAATATCTGAGTGGAAAAGCCGATTTTATTCTCTAGAGGATAAAGTAAATTGAATTTAGAACATCGTGTGCACTAAGTTTGTGAATTAAAAAAAACATTAAACCTATTTACTGCTACCTCTATGGTGCCGAATATATCATACCTTCTTGGTGTTCTTTTTTCAATTTGCTTTGTACGCGGTTCTTTACGCGGCATTTTTTCACGTCATTGTTAAACCTTATATTAAAAACAAGAAACTTGAAAACAAGTGAAAAAACTAAAATGAGTGATTCTAGCGACGAGGAAGTTTGTTTGACGCCAACAGAATTGACTGAAACTGTTAATAATGCGCAAATTAGTCATTTCCTCGCTGAGGTGGAATGAAAAGTTACGTGTTGCACTCGAGTGCAAAGATTTTTCACCTCGTGCTCTTTTGATTCCCTCGCTAACGTTAAGGATTCTAATTTTGAATCACTCGCTGCGCTCGTGATTCAATTTTAGAATCCTTCGATTGCTCGGTCATCAAAATTGAACACGCGGTTAAAAAGCAACTTTGCACTCTTGTATAACAAATAACTATTAATTTGACAATAAAAATTGACTATTTACACTAGACTGCTATTAGGCGATATTTTTTAATCAATTTTGAGATTAAAGAACTACATTATGAAAGGAAATCGCTTAGGTACAAAAGTACGTCGTTGCCAGCGTCTATGTTCCCGAATGACTATAATTTGGAAGTTTTCAAGAGTAGAGTGAATAGGTACGAGTATCTTGGTAACCGTGCTATATCGTCGACCACGTCATTGCTTAACATCAGGTGAGATTGTGGTCAAACGGTTGCCTATATTGTATTTAAAAAAACCTACAACATGTAGATAGATGCCCGTGGTTTATTGAGTACAATTGAAAGCCACTGCACTACAGTGTCCAAGTCAACATGGTTAGCGCATGAGCGATGGCGGCGGTCGGCACCACATGACGGATGGCTTCCTCCGGCGCGCTGGACGCTGGCGCTCGGCACACACGGCGTATCTCAATTTCACAATTTATTAACTCACAGCGAACTGCTTATTTTGCTTTGCAGTTTCCATAAAATCATTTGTTGATAGACTAACTAACGTTTTTAGAATAGGCAAAATACTAGTAAAAAACAAAAATCTCAGTCTTACAGTTATTATAAGGTGCTGTAATACACCTTACTACATTAACTTTGGTGTCGATTGAGACAACGTGTATAGCTGAGAACTCTTTGTGATATTTATGAAAGCGGCTCTACATCGCAATTTAATAATACAAATGAAAAACTAAACGTTGATAATGTAGAAAAACGTTATCACTGACTCAGAATAAACTCTCAACTAAACCCAAACTAAGAATTTGATAACTAGTGTTTAGAAACAAGTTTCCTAAACCAAATCTCTAGACGACCACGTGCTTTTGATATTTCTAGAAGGTGACATGGCCTTATGAACACCATCCGATTGATGATGATCAAAGCTTCCTTTTGGTTTCAAATGCATCTAAATTCAGGATGCACTGATACGCGGAGTTGAAAACACGCAGCTGAATGATGGATCACGTGACAACTCCAAATAAAGGATTGAGAATTACCCTGTCAGGGACAATTCGTGTGATCGATGACGTTTTATTGCTTCTTGTTAAAGTAATTGTTTGTATTTTAGCTCAATTTATGTTATAAGTAGCTTAAATATGTTTCATTAAGAGAACCTATGTTGAGAGGTTGCCTTTTATCTAGGTATAGCAAGCAATTAGCAACTGCATTACTTTACAGAGGACGAGCTGTACCTACATACTACTAGAAAAAATCCTTCCTAAATATAATAATAATAATTATTACAAACGCGAAAGTTTGTGAGGATGTATGTATGTTTGTTTCTCTTTCACGAAAAAACTACTGATCCGATTTGGATGAAACTTGAAATATATATTGTCCGTAACCTGGATTAATACATAGGCTACTTTTTATCCCAGAAAATTAACGGGATCCAACGGGACGCGAACGAAGTCGCGGGCGGAAGCTAGTGTTTCTATAACTATGGGTTGTGTGTTTGAATTGCCTACTTGTCACTCACCGGTGCAAGGTGCAAGGTAGCAAGGTGGTTAGGAAGAAACCATTGATATGAAAAGTCTAGCTCAAAACATTAGCCAATACATTAGCCAGCCGATCAAAGACCTAACCAAATCCTTTGGTAAATATGTTTAGACACTAACTGCCAACATAACCAATGGATACAATAACCATTCCCTTATTTTGAACCAAATTATGGCAAGCTAAGTACATTTAGGTACAGAGCCCGTAGTCTGAGTTTTGTTATATTGATTTGCGACAAGCGAGAATCGAGAAACTCGCAGGTTTTGTATGGAGAAAAATAGTTTGCAAATCTCCCGCTAGAGGCGCTTATCGCATTTTCATACAAAATATCTCGCAAGTCGCTCCTCGATATGCGTTTCGATCAACAAAACCAGACTCAGACTACGGGATCGATAGTTGAAAAACCTCTGTACCAACATAACATACTTGAACGTAATTACCAAGAATGCGTCTATTCAATGCTGCCAACAGAACAAGCTTGCAATATTACACCTCATACGCTCATCCGTTGCACATTCCTTCTAATTTTAAACTGCTTCCACCCTCACCGCTTCCGCCGCGAACATAACACCAACTTAATAAAAACAAACTCATTACCGCGCGAAATCACACCTTATTACAGAGTATTAAAGTCACAAATGAAGATGAGGTTTCGTATTTATGAAGTGATTTCAACAGAGCAGCATTACCATTAGAAAAATAAAGTCAGAGATTTAAATATCAGTCAGACTCAGTACATGATAAACGTTACCTACAATCAAAATTAATCTTTATTTTGAAAGCAGTAGTGGATAAAACTGTCTGGCATAGCCAAACAACAAATTGATTTTCAGATTTTCTGACACAAAGCAAACTAATCGTATGCGCATTCCATTTTATCAATGTTTTTAAAAACAAAATGGTATCCGTCCGGGACAGAATCGGAAAAAGTGTGCATCATTCGTAATCTTGGTTAAATACTTTTTATAGTTACTAATGTTACTGTACTTAAGTTCCAATAAGTTTCTAATCTAATTACTGAATATTAATGAAAAAATCTTTGCCATTTTTACACTATAATCTACCTACTCCTCAAATCAAATAAACAAGGTACTTAAATAGGTACACTAAATAATATGAATCCTGCCAGCTACAAACATACGCAGTTCTGTTATTTCAGGCATTAAATTCCATCCAAAACAGAAGCAGTGGTAACCGAGCGTGTTTTCACAACAGTCCGACTAATTAACACAAAACGATCCGATATCCAAAATAGTCTCAAAACAATACGAGTCAATGCACCATTACAAACTACGTCTTCATGCAGTTTCGATAATACTTTCAGGTCATTCCAAAATCAAACTTATTTTCATTTTCATAAAACTGATAATCCGTCACGTTTTGTGTATGGAGATAGGATGTTATAAACATTTATTGAGATATTGACTCAATGTTTTCTAATTCTATTTTTGAATCTGAAAAGAGTTTTTATTCATTTTATATCAACACAAACAAAACAGTCACACTTTCTGACCACACACTTTGATTCTCTTAGGTTATATGGGTATTAAAAAAGAATCGGAATAATTTTGGTTCCGAGAGTTGGGAGTAGAACCAACACCTCGTTTATCTAGCCATTACATATATATATAGGTTTCACTAGGATATAGATGTTCTGTGTTTCAGTATTTAAATAAAGAACTTGAAATGGCAAATGCACAAACAGTGCGACGACAATAAATAAAAAATAAAAAATAAACTTGAAATGTTGTCAAAATCAGTTGAATATTATTGCGAATTATATTTTTAAATATGAGGTACAAGTATAGTAAAATTAATAGCACGCCTAGGAACCAGATTATGAACTTCAGGAATCTAGGTGCGTGTAAAATCTTTACGCAATTTTCTGCTATATTTTGTACAGTATAAAGTCAAAGTTTGCTTGTGCGTAGTATTTGGTCTGTAAGGCATGTTATTGGATAAAGGTGTGGACATAACGTTGGTATGGTGTATTATATCATCTGTGGTATGGTAATACTGTTCACTGTAGACCGGTCTCAATCAAAATACTAGCTTCTGAATGTGTTACGAAGATATCAAATGAAACAGACATGGATATTCTCTTGTTGCATTTTTCTAAACTAACTTTGACAGCTCTAAAATTATAGCCGTCCTTGTCGTTTCAGTTTATGAGAATGGGACGGCAAATTTTTAGTACTGTAAAATTAAGTTTGTTTAAAAAAATGCAACAAAATATTCGATATGTACCTACCTATGATATGTATTCAATAAAAATTCTTTTTGAAGTTTTGTAAAAAAAAATCGGTCTCTAAATAGTAACACAAGTATTTTTTAAAGCTACTAGATATCAAACCTTATTTTGCAGAAATAATAATGTCGATACCTACTTTTTTGTTCTGCAAGTTTTGCTACGATGAGCTACGAGCTACGCTTTTGCAGCACACACAAAAGACTTAAACGAGCATCTTGCTGCGACGATATTTTTACTATCATAATACTTAGGTGTTTCTTATAATATTTTATATATTAAAAAACAATAAAACTGTATTGTGAAGTTTATTGACAGTTTTCCACGAAGCACACCCAGGGCTAGAGCATCTAGACTGTTCCGCAAAGAGCACCAAGTATTTTATAGATACTAAAACAAGATTTTTTCAAATACTCTGTAAATATTTCGTAAGTTACTACACAACTCATTCGTATTAGGTACTAGCTTCCGCCCGCGACTTCGTTGGCATCCCGTTGATTTTCCGGGATAAAAAGTATCCTATGTTACATCTAATACCGCCAAGAATATGTGTACAAAGTTTCATGATGATCGGTTAAGTAGTTTTCGCGTGAAAGCGTAACAAACAAACTTACATTCACTTTTATAATATTAGTATGATTATGGAATTACCCTTTGATATTATTATGGAAATGTACCAGCGTATTTTTATCCCCACGCTACCTATCTCTTTCTATTATAAGAAAATATATTCGGCCACTTCTGCGCATTCGTAGCTCTATCCTAAGAAATAGACGTCGGATCTATTTGCGGTGGTCGGACAAGGTATGGAGTCGAATGCATGGACTCGCAATGTGGACTATTGATGGGCACTACACGTTATTTGTACCACGCAATTCTAAGAAATATTCTAGGACCTACTCTATTTGATGGTGCCTAGGTTTATACAGGCTTTTCAATATGAATGCGGGTTTCAACGGTAACTAACCGATTTTTGAGTAAAATTCTATTCGGGGCCAGCCCAATAATACCCACTTCTAATATTATTCCTAAGAGCTATGGATTTTCTCGGAAAAGGTCGGCAACCAATATTTTTTTGCAGTAAAGCCTCTCACATTGCATTATATAGCTGGTATTTTTAAACCAATCATTAAAATAAACAATATTTTGGTTCGCACATTGGCTTTACTCACATTGTATTAGTATTTTTATAGCAATCAATAAAAAAAAAGTAATTTAGTTTTCACATTGAGGCATAAATCGTGCGCATTCTTATTGACGAACTTAAATATGATTAGTCAATTAGATTTTTTTTTTATGATAAAAGTAATTGAACAAGCTGATAGCTCACCTGATGTTAAGTGGTAACTTCTGTCTATAACAATGAATTACCTCACAGAGCAAGTCCAATGAGGACATGCCCTGTAAGGCAATGCACTGCGTCCATCACTCTGAACACCGGCGCCCTTACCCTTCAAACCGGAACACAGCAATGCGCGTGATTTCGTAATTTGAACCAGGATTATAGACAAATCTCATGTTTAGGTATAATTCCCTCATTGGCATCTCGCGTTTAAGGTAATTCGATCAAAAGGGATTGATTTTGTGTGATTTCGTAGAATATCACATCTAACATTCAGCTGGATGCGGTAAATTGACCTTTTGAAGTCAATATCATCCTTATCCATTTAAGGATGTATGAGAATGAGCTCTGTTTGCAGTAAGTGTTGTATTGTGCAATGGTCTTTAGGTGGCTCCCACACTTACGGGCGCCTGTCACCGACTTCCATGATGAATGAGGATCGATCGATGCGGACTGTGGGACACTGACACATGCTTTAAGTATGGGTTAGATGAAGGCGGACGTTGACCTCTTGGAAATTAACTTAATTATACCTAAAGATGTTGAGTTAAAAAGAATCGGAAAAATAGGATACGTAAATCGTATCCTATTAATATTATAAACGCAAAAGTTTGTGAGGATGTATGTATGATGAGACTTGGAATATATATTGTCCGTGGTCTGTGGACACGGGCTACTTTTTATTCCGGAAAATCCACGGGATCCAACGGGACGCGAACGATGTCGCGGGCGGAAGCTTGTTAGAATTGATCTGCTTTTTTGATCGCTTAGGAACAGTCAATATTTTAGCTTTGATGATAATACTTTTAAAACTGTTTATGACTGAAATCTAATAAAAAATATTTTCATATTATTTTTCGAATTATGCTTAGAGAGTAGAAACTGTACCTACCTATGACGTACTACCTAAAAAGATTAAGAAATACTTCAGTTCCACGAAACAAACCAAGTCAATGTAGCACACTTCAGAAACAAGGAACTTGGAAGCTGAACAAAATGTACAACAGCACAGTGTCAACACACAAACAAACGTGCTGGCGCGGGTTTGTACAATGACTTGTGGATCCGACTGTACACTTGTACAGACCAGACACACTGGGAGCAGGCTCTTACTAATAAAGGTAAAGTTACTTGGTAGGTGCTATTTTAGGCTTCCGTGTACAATGGTACACATCGATTCTTTTTTTGCATTTTTTTTTATAACCTAATTTGCCAGAATTATGTACCAAATAATCTGAAAAATGAAACCATAAAAAACAAGAGCAAGTTGATCGCAACTCTTTCACAACTTCACCTAAACTTGATAGCAATCATTTACAAACAAAGCATATTCATTTACTTACTATTAATTCACTGCTGTAAGTACGTTTCTGTACCAATATGTACCTTACCTTACTCCAGACCTCAGTATTGATGCCGTGCCCATGAGTCGCAGCTTTTGGAGAAAACTTCATTTGAAGTGTGTTCGAGTAGGTGACAATTGGAAACGAAAACATTGTGTTTGACAAGTGTTCAGTGACAGTAACTTTGATATTTATTTAAGAGAAGAAGAAGAAGAGACAAACTATGATTTGATTTTTCTTTTGTGTTGTAGTATTGTCGTTATGATTTCCGCTCTAGTGTTAATTTAATAAGGAAAGAAATTGTATTTGATGTTTGATATTTTTTGATCGTCCATTTTACCGCTTACCATCAAGTGGACCTTGCGGTTATTGCCTGCTTAACATAAGAAAAATTTAAAGCTTTGATCTCGCGATCGTAACGCACAACGCTGCGGTATGCGACATGCGGCGCCGCACACATAATCATATGGAAAACGTCTAGTATGGTCTGTTGTTTCGCCGCAGTATGCGTCAGCGGCGAAGAGCAAACGCGGTACGCTGCCTTGAGCCGCATACGTAGGTTTGTGCAAGTCACCGGAATAAAATAGATAAGTAATAAAGTTTATTTGATCGTAATATTAAGCTTACACAGCTACCAAATTGCCGTTAACAAACTGTATTAGGTAACGAGCGAAACCACCGGTTCGAGTTGCGTTGCAGTTGCGTCGCGGTTGCTAACAAGCATCGGCAGTGATTGCTAATTGCATAATCAGCAATCACTGCCGATTCGGGCGGTCCAATTGACTCGTTGACATTCCCTATTTATGGTATTCAACTGATGTTATAGGTATACCTACTATTCATATGCAATGCATGTTTAAATAGTAACTATTAAATATTTGCAAGGGATTCTCTAAAAAAAATAATGCCAATTAGTATTCTTTTCAACTACTTGCCTAAGTACCTACTTGTTTTTTTTACTTCTCTTTTTGATATGGTGATATTAAATATTTTTCGGATATTTTTAGCTATACCTATAAATAGACACTGTTTTAAACTATGAAAATTACAAATTTATAATAAAAAAATTATTTATTTCAAAACTTTTCTCTGATAAAAGTTTAATCAATAAGCCCTCGCGTCATCACAGCTTCATCTAGCCAATCGCGTATTGAATGCCTTCATGCTATCCAATAACAATCCGGTGCGAAAACCGGATACATTGATCCGGCACCCGGCTGCCGGTAATATATCCGGACGTTCCGAATTCAATTTTGACACGTGTGACGCGGCCCCGAATATGTTTTATATTCCAATTTGTGTTTTTCGAGATGATGGAATAAGTTTGATGGTATTATTTTTTGCGGTGGGAATATTAGCTTTCTCTCCGTACGTACTCAGTTGTTTATGTGGTTATTTCACGGTAAAATATTTGTATTAGTACACAAGACTTGAACCAAAAGAAATCATGCAAATGTTTACAAACACATTACTACACACTATACTAAACACATTAGTTTACTACATTGCTTACTAAAACCAGAACTTGGACCATGACGGATGTATGCAGAAAATTAGAACGAACTTGAAAAACTACAGAAAAAATGATATTGATAACTTACGTGTAAAATACCTAAACTATCTATTTACGGGGCTATATTTGTTACCCGTTGTAGATTTAGTTCTATAACAAACATTTTTTACATGACTGAGTTAACAGTAAACAAGAAAATCAGGAAAACACATTTGAAATAATCTCCACACACCAACTTTCCTAATTCCAGCCAACATAAACCACTTCAATTTACGTAACACCTTTGTTCGCACAAAACAAACACCGATCACACGTGGCCTAATACCTAAAGAAAATATTCCATTCAAAAACCACCTTAAAGCCAACTACATAAGAGTTTCACTAAAACATACATCTAAAGTTTCAAAATGCTCGACGAAAACGAACTTTACTGCAACAAAATAAGGTATTATAGAAGTGTTTATCTAAGTTGGTGGTTGTCAAATAGGGTCAGGAGTTCTCATGCCGTAAAGAATGATCAAATCGAGATTAGTGTCAGCCCTAAACCGTCGCGTTTGGCCTACTGCCTCTCCTGTCTGACCTTTGTTTTCGGGCTATGATTTTGTCAAAATTAACTTTTTGATCAGAGGTATCTATGGAAAGTAAATTTTTTATACCCACCAAAAAGATACTAGTCACTTATTAGTAGCTTATATAGGTTTGTTTTTCGCCTTGGTGACAAGATCGTGAACACTGTTAAGAAATGGGAAGATAATTTGTAAAAACCATTATTATCCGAGTATATGTAGTTTTACTAACTTACACATTAATTTATGTTTCAGAGTGATGGGTGTAGTGCAATGCTTCACAGAACACGTCTTCAGTGGACGTTCCAGTAGAAATGCTATGTGAGATAGGTATGCATTTTTATAGGCAGAGATACAGCGTCAGCGGTGGGGTGCTAGAAACTGCAAAAAACTCGGTTTTTTTTGTTCTGATTAGGTGTTACAAATTCGTGTAGCAAAGTTAAAACTCTGAGAACCTCTTTCAAACATTACGTTTCATGTTGAACCATCTCATCTTCGCTGACAAATATCTCCGAGACTTGGTTTAAAAAGTTGAGAGACATCTTGAGCGATGAGTTACAAGTTGCAAAGGGTTGGTGTCAGGGGTATTCCCTGAAGAATCCGAGTAATTTCGCGTCTGACGAGTTTGTAG
This sequence comes from Eulithis prunata, assembly GCA_918843925.1. Taxonomy (NCBI): domain Eukaryota; kingdom Metazoa; phylum Arthropoda; class Insecta; order Lepidoptera; family Geometridae; genus Eulithis; species Eulithis prunata. The sequence continues at coordinate 281,573 of OU974019.1, read as the reverse complement.
GAAATTGTGAAGCTGAGAAGTTACAGGCTGTAAGGCTTGCAGTTATTATTTTCTTGATGTGCTTAGAGCCTGTTCTTTTTAACCGTTACTTCTAAACACGCAGCATGACCCCTAAGCACCGGTGACCATACTCACTGACTAAAAAGATGCCCTACTGTTTTTTTAGACAAACAAAGTCACCGGATATGCGGCTGTAGCCTTGAAAATGTTATATAACGTTTTTTGGTGGAAATATGTTTGTAGTGGGTTTTACCTAAAGTTTTATAGTAACTAAATAATAGTAAGTTAATTACTGAACATTCCTCAGACTATTTTCTTTTATGCCAACTTTAATGTTTGAATCTTTTTCGCTAATTAATCTCAAGTAAATAAAATCAGAGCAATGTCATCTTCTTGCATATCCAGTTCGAATCTTTCAGTATTTAGACTAAATTGAATAAAATGTAGAAGGCATGTCGTTGATGTAAAATAGATACGAGCAGACGGACAGTCGACTCGCCTGCTAATTAGTTCCGAGACGCGACACCCGCGGTATACTGTCCCTGTTTATTTAAAACTACTTCCTAGGAAAATATTTTATCTTGGGAACAGTTCAGTTCAGACGTCTTGTTTTTAAAAGGATTTGTGTATTTTATTTTAGTGGAACTATAACGTGAAAAATTTAAGTATTTTGTTGTTCAAATAGTACGCATGAGCTACAGCAGAAAAAATCTTCCAACCCGTAGATAGTGCCGATTCGTGGCGTAGAAAGAAAATGAAATAAGGAATTCCACATTTCGCACCAAAATTTTGCGCACCAAGATTTTCCCCACCCACATTGTTCCACTTTTCCGCACCAATCGATTTTAAGCTTGGTGCGCAAAAGAGCCTATAAACCAGTAAAACATATCCACGTCTCAAAGTGATCGCAGCTCTGTTTTGGCACAGTTTTGGGCCGGGCAACATCAGCTACTATTAATTTTCTATTGTATTCGGTCTAAAGCGAGAAGAGAAAACTTTTTGTTTACATTGTTCGTTTGACAGTTTTTTCACGTTACATATTAAATTGAGAATGATACGCTGAGTATCCCGTAACATGAACTAATTGCCTTGTTGTCGCCATCGTTGGCTTGTAACGTGAGACGCGGCCTCATTCATTAGCGCTGAATGTGGTGATAAGGTGAAAAAAAAATTAATTAGCTTGCATACGATAATATTATTAAGCTGTGTAGTTCTGGCGAGAAAAAACTACTGCATATTTACGAAAACTTAACCCTTCATTTGTATCATACAACATAATTAAAAGAAAAATATTCACAATAAAAATCGTAGTAAGAATATTAATCCACTTGCCGATGGGTTATAAGATAAATATAGTAGTGAAACCAATCTGACATCAATAGTTATCCGGATAATTAAAACCACATGTTTCGGACCAAATTGTAACACTTATTTCTGCAAATAAACACTTGCATCTGAATTACCCGACACTTCACTAAAAGGCGTCTGTAATCCCGTAATCAGTTTGATCACCTGCCGTCCGGGCGTACGAAGTAGCTTATTATCCGGGTCTAGAATATTTATCCGGATACATTTTAGTATATATAATTTTGAAGCTTAACCGTTTGACCGTGAAAAGTCCGACCACAGTAAGCAAGCTCCACTTTTTCCTTGCTCTATGTATACAATAAGGTATTTGTAAGCAAAATTTACCTAAATACTATTTTTAACCTCTAAATATTTTTTTTTTTATTTCTTACTTGATTGGTATTCGTATTTTTTATTCTTTGTAATTGTAAATGAATACTACTAACTGACCTGTAAGAAAAGAACGCACCCGAATACCTAAACAAGTTCAAAACTTTTCATATACAGGTTTTAAAATATCAATAAGCAGTTTTTAGATACTGAAAAAAACTGTTCAAAACAATTTCTTCTCAAATTACTCTACACTCCACTAAAGGGCCATCGCCGTAATCCCTCTATCACCTGCCTCGGCGGCCGCCGGGCGTGCAAACGGCCGTATTACTGCCCGCTGTATTATCCAGGTCTGCTATATTATCCGGGCCGGGTGTCGGAGCGTGACGATTGCCGTATTGCTCGTCAATGTCTTATTTAATATTGATAGGATTTGCGGTGAGGTGCTCAATCGATCGTGAGTGCTCAATAATTGAGTGGTTTCGGTTTCTCTTTGTACGATCTCAAATAGTCAGTATCAGTCAAAGTATTTGTATAAATTGACATAAACAAAACACGGTCTAATCATTCGCATTTTACTAGGTAAGTCGTGCATAAAAATAAACATTTTTTGACCTGATAAAGCATTTTAAAAGAAACTTTGAAACAATTTTCACGCTTGCCCTTATTTTCCTCGGTTTATAGTCAAAACCACTTACTGAAAAACATGAGCCTCACTAGAAAACTTTTATGAAACCGACAATATCGTGCGAAACACCGCAACCTCTTGTTCGAAGCGTTGAAAAATGTACAAACACTTCACGTAAAGTTGTTCTTCTCGCGAGCGCTTAACCTAAGACCCAGCAGGGGCTTATGTACGTCGTAGTGTCAAAAGTGAAAGGTCAAGGACCACTTATGAACTAGGTGAGAAATCTAAAGTGATAACTAGTTAATTAGTTAGATGAAGCTCAAAGTGTAGTCTTGCGACATAACTACGTCATAGATAAACCTATTACTTTGTGCGAAAAACATAATTTTTAAGTGAAATAATATATGAAAATCGCTACAGGCTCCTACACTTATGAAAATTTAAGCAGGCACCGGTTACAGGTGGCCGGTAAATTCCGGCGCGAACCGGATAATACGGGTAGGTATACGGACGCGGTCTACGCATATTTTTCCAAGTTTGTTGTTTGGATTTTGTGGGTGTTTTACATAAATAATAAATAGGAGGAAATAAACGGAGATTATTTCTGGCGATCGGATTGTGTTTACTAGGAATTAAATGTACGAGGATGTAAACAAACATGTTCTGAAAAGTTACGGCCTAATCCCGGACCAATAGGTACGGTTTCGGACGAACACTGCTTAAAATAGTTTTTATAATCTTTCAAAGATAAAAATACAAAGGTTGGTTAGTAATATCCATTTGCAGTCCTAGTCACTAAAGAGTTTCAAGTTATTAAAGTGACTGCAATTTCATTTCATCAGAAAATACTAGTATCTACTTACTTAATATCTTAATATTTTGTACATTCCATAATGTTATCCAGATACCTGCGTTAGCTGTGGTTGCCTTTAGTGGATAAGCACCAGCCATGATATGTTCGTTTTGAGTTTATTTCTATTATTCTTTGACATAATAAATAAATAAATACTTGTCTCAAAGCTGAGACACTTTACAAATCTTTCAAGCCTCGTTTTCTCCCATGACCCATTTTTATCCCATTACAGAACAAAGCATCACATTAGCTGTCCCACAAAAGGTCGGGACGGAGACGATTCGGAAATTGTTACTTCCTCGAGGTTTTTGTGGCTTCATAATATAACCATGCCAGTAAATCTCTCGTCTTAAAATGCACGGAACAATCTCATTTCATTAGATTTCAATGGTTTTTACGATTAAAATTAAACCAATCTAGGTAACGAACATTTTTCTTTTTGGTTAAAATAATGTTGAAGCTTTCACTAAGACTTCACTTTCACTACGACTTCACTTTCACTACGACTTCACGTTCAATACGAGTTCACACACATGCCAGTATTCCTATAAAATATTTATTTTTAAATATATTTCTAACTAGCCGTCGCCCGCGGCTTCGCTGGCGTCTAGATCCTTTAAAGTGTGACTTTTCAAAATACCTTTCTTAGTGCACCCCTACACTATGTAAGGATACTAACCTGAAAATTTGAAATGAGCATACCAATGGAAGGTACGAATCAGCTATAACCCCCTCTAGGACTTATAGTTTAGGCTGTACGTTGATTGTCAGTCAGCTTCAAAAGAGTTTTATATATTTAGAAGAAGAAGAAGATAGTTGCATTATTGAAGTGAAAAGCCAATTTGCTTATCAGTTTGCGACACTACAATACATTATAACATTTATGACTAGATACGTGTTCTTAGTTTATACCAGCATGCTCTAATATTCGCCGCAATTCTGTGGCAAACTACAATATTTCATCGATCAGAGTATAACGGCCCCATCGACGGCGATTACATGGTAGCGCCGGCACAAGCATGCAATGCCCGGACGCCCGGACGTGACCCGGATAACACCGCGTAAGGGGTTGATGTGCCAATTTGTACTACTTAATTACTTTTTATTTATTTATATGGATAAAAGCATTGTATAATCATGGCTAAATATAAAGACTAATTATTTTTGTGTCTGGTTAACACAAGAGTGCCTCATTGAAGTTAAAAAAAACTAGTTTTAGGATTAGCATAGGATATCCGAATAAAGTTCTTGTTTACTATTTATTTAGTTGATCTTCTTATATAAGTAATTTAAGGTCCTTTGTAGTACCTACCAATCGCATGATTTTGACCGAAGCAAAAAAGCAAAAAACGTACTCTTTTTAAATAACCTAATAGGCAAATGTTTTAGTAGTAATCGGCGGTATTTCACTACGTACCGTTATTTCTCACAGTCCCACCCAACCAGTTCCAACACTTCCAAGGGTTACAAATGGACGGCACTGACGGATCGAGATGTCTAGATATTTTATGGAAGGTTCGATGTTGATCTCTGATTGATTGTGGTTACTTGAGCCTTGAGGTGTGCAAATGTGTTTCCTACCAAGTTAAACTACATTAGAATATTACCTAAATGTGTTCCCGAATGACTATAATTTGGAAGCTTTCAAGAGTAGAGTGAAAAGGTATTATAAAGTATGTAGAATGCCGCCATCATTTTTTTTAATCAATAACACAATAAAATACCATTTAGTAGGTACTGTAATAAAAATCAGCAGCACATAATATTAATGTTTTTTTTTAGAAAATAAGATGCTCAAATGTGTTTATCTGTGGTCCAGGATATAAAGGAAGTGACCTCACCGGAAGCGTCGGTCTACCGGAAGTACACCTCATTTCCTGTATCTATACGCTCTACAGGGTGTCCCGGAACTAGTATATGTTAAGCCTGAACAGGGTGATTCAGACCATGAAAATGAACGGCTTGAGGCGGTTTTCTAAGACCGTAACAGAGCTAGTCCATTGAGGACGTGCTCTGCGATGCAATTTACTGCGTCCATCACCCTGAAACACGTGGTCTTAATGTTCCTGTAAGTACCTATACCTACATATAATTTGACAGCAGAAATAGGTTTAGAAAAAAACATTGGCCTAATCTACTCCCAATACCACTTTTACGTTAAGTTTGCCTTACTATACTTTTACGTAAGTACTCTACTAAGAAAATTATGAAATGATCATCAACACATGGATATAAGGGCATGCTTATAAAAAAATTCAAAGAAAATTAAAGAGGCTTCTTGAGATCAAAACTACTTGGGCGTCAGGCAATAAATGTAGTTTCACTGGGACTCACAGAAACCCACGTGGTTTTACCTACAGCGTAGTTGGACAGTACCTACCTACTTGTACGTACGTAGTAATACCGATATTATAGCTAGGTATATGTAAAACCTCAAATTATCACGTCCCAGGCAAACCAAACCGTATCACATTACCAACGATAAATTAAACAAACGACAAAATAAAGTCTAAAATTCAATAACACTGTTCATTTCACACTGAGAATTCAAAATGATGAAGACAATCAAAAAACTCTAGCTCTTAAAATAAAGGAGTAAGGTTCATATTAAATTAAAGATTTAATAAAGGATAGAGTTACAAACGTGGTGGCTTGAGTATAGTATTTTATCTTAAAGTTTACGAGTCGATATAGCGTTACATAAAAAGAAGAAATGGAAACAATAATAATATTGAGTTTGGTCCAAAAAATATTACCTCAAGTTATGATTATTGAATTGATATTTTCCAGGAATTAATAATTTATTATTTGTGGGGCAGTAAATATGTATAGTATAGGGACCTACCTAGGAAGTAAGTACCTATATACAGCAAGATTTTACTTGATTTTCCTGTCTGAGTTGTAAGCCTAGTATTCGGAAACTATGCTCAAATCTGAATCGAAATTAAATTTTTAGATAGGTTTCTACAAAAATCTCTACATAAATATAATGTTCGAGCCATTATGTAGCTTTCTGTGAAAATGTATCGCCTATTAGTCCGCAAATGTACCGGAGGCCAGCGTTGCTCTGGGAAAATAACAAATCGCTTTATTTCGTAACTTGAACCACATTATTGTTTGGTCGCAGTGTGAGTCTGCGAATAAAATTAAAAATAAAACTGAGTTGGTGCGAGTTCAATATTAGCAAACTTTATGCAAACTTTGCTTTCTTATTGTAATTTGACGTCAGTTCCCGGTGCTAGGGGTGCTACTGAATAATATTTTCTGATTGTTTTGGCAGAAAAATTTGGTTCAGTCCAGCATTTCAACATTCATGCGTTCACCTCGCTGTGGTTTTATTGAAATACTGTATTTTCGTGCGTAGTTTCGGCGCGATTGGTATCTAGCAATAACTACTATTTTTTTTGACTAATTTTGAATCTCAATATTTATTGTACTAATCTCTTAATCACACAAAAAACCCCCAAAGGCTTAGTTGCCGAAAACAGTTTGCTCAACAATTCTGTAGGTACCTAATCCTCAATTTTTGTAAGACATCCTTTGTGTAGGTACTAATGTATGAAGCATGCAATCCCAACGTTGTCATTCCAAGCATTAACCTAAGTGCTTCCAGACTTAGTTATATCAATGAAGATACCAACAGAATTATTTCATAAATTCCATCTCAATTGAGCCGGTATGGAAATATCTTTTAGTGTAAAAAGAGCTATAAAATACAAAGTAAACTTAGCGCAATAATATTCGTAGACATTTCAATTCACTATCTACTTACCTAGTATTATTTTTGCTTCACTCAGAAAAGTACTCTTTGCAAATAAGTAAGGTTTGAATGGTATTTACAAAAGACATTTTATTGGTGCATGAATATTTAATTTAATATACGCGTGGGATAACAGTCGTAACTTCTGTTTCAAATATGTCCAACTATTAAGACTGTAAAGCAGAGGGCCTAGTATGAGTTTTGGTGTGTGAATTTGGTGTAAAACGTCTGACGCTCAGCTCACCAGTGTGCGCTGATTTGTATGGAGTCACGAGCGGATTCTTTGAGAATATCGACATGCGAGTACGAGCTTGGTGTAGACCAAACTTCTCAAATAATCCGCTCAGTGGCTCCATACAAATTAGTGCACACTGGTGTACTGGGCGTCAGACGCTTTACACCAGATTTACACACCAAAAGTAGGCCCTCTGGACATTTCCACTAATCAATGGTGTTATTCCGTAAGTCTTGTTCATCGTGAGAACAAGACTCTACTGTGACTCTACTATCTACCATATTATGTTAAAAAACCCGAAAATGAAAAAAGCACCACATCCTGCACCATCTTATCTCCCGCATGCGAAACCACTCGACTCCACGTGACTCCAGCTTCATAAATCACTGATATCAGTCGAAAAATATCGACAGCGGGTGATATAACATCACTAATGCTTTACCGGGCTCCGTGGTTCTGAGAATTTTTCTATTACTGAATAGTTTTTTGAGGATTTTGAGGTTGAGTCACGCTTGAGATGTTTTTAGATTTTGCTGTTTGCGGTTTCATGAGTAACCTAAATGACTAAAGTGTTGCATGTTGCATGGCAACATTCTCTACAGAAAGGATCAAGCATGTGAAACAAGTTATATTGGATAATCAAAGACCAAGGATGGAGGACATCGTTGTCAACAGAAGGATGGGTGTTTGAAAAGTTTGTTAGCAGTCATCTGCAGCAGTGGGCTTGGAAACAAACGTAGGTACCTACTTAATTATCTTGTATCTTCTTTTTGGATGTCGTAAAACCATCATCGTTATAAAACCTCTCAAAAATCACCTACGTATCTCTAAAATCGTATTCTCTAAAATGGCTAGATATTGTGTCGATGCATGAGGGAATCTTATAGCCATGCTCTTAGGAAGTCAAAACACGATACTTTCTACAGGTCAACAGTCAAATGCAAATCTTTCATACTAAAAAGGCAAGTGACACAAAACCTTTAATAAACCCACAATAAACCTTTAACGAGTGAAATTATATGGTTTGTAAATAACACGCTTATCGTTTTACATCCATCGTTAATCAATAACGGAGACATACTTTACGCCGCAAAAAGTCAAATAAAAACAGAGTGAAGGGACATTTGTGCGACGCGGTGGCGACATCAAGTGCCCAGGCGCAGGTAGCCAGACCCACTTGGCAGAGTAGTGTTGTTGCTCAGCCGATATGCTTTCATCGAATGTCGATGATTTTTATTGCAGGTTGGTCACTTGATCCCAAATCTACCTCCGCCCTGGCACACTTTCATTGGCATACACAGGCACATTCGATTTAACACCTTTATATCTCAGAGTGATGGGCGCAGTGCAATGCATCATAGGGCACGTTCTGAGTTGATGTGCTAAGTTAGGCAATGCATCGTTATAGGCAGTGGTTACCACTTAAAATCAGGTGGACCATCGACTTGTTGTCTATTAGTTGTATTTACAAAAACTACCTCTATGATATTTTTGCTCTATCAAGCTATCTATTTTTCTGGAATCCACTGCAACTCTTTACTAACGTATATAAACTTTGCTCCACCACGTTATCGACAAAATGATTTATCGACATTTGGACATCCCTACTTCCGTCTGTTTAAATACATCAAACACTTGAGATATTTATCGAACAAGACGCACATCTCTGTTGGTTCCAAATTTGTCCAAATGTGTTCCAAAAAAACGGGTTCCGATAAGTTTTTATGTTTTACGATAAGTTTACGGAGCGATAAGTCAGGCCAGATTTGTCATTCGGGATATGGAAGCAAGCCAGGGGTTTTAAAAAGTATGGCAAAACTTGCAAGGAGGTTGCTTTGTAGAGGTTTTATTATTTACCGATCCAACCGTATTTGGTAGTAATAATGGATTTACTTGACCAAGTACTCACCAATGCCTATTCAGATCAAAGATATAAAGTATTATACCTATCTAGTCTGTGTCAACGGATAGACGCCTTTATTAACATGGATACATAGTTCATTAAATTTATTTAACACGAATGACGTGATATGCTTGAATATAATCTATTTGATATTTTTCTTTGGTTTCTCTTCTACGAATATAAAAAGCGATATCTATAGTACTTGTTCTCGGTAGTACGGGTACCTATATCAGTTACACATCGTTATGGAGATGGTCAAAGCACCCTGTGTTGGATCACGTTACATGCGTACGCGCATCTTAAATCTTACTCTACCTATGCACTAGTGCCCGTATTTATAGTTAATATTTTCAAATATTCTTTTTATATTAAAAGTTAGGTATTGAAATTTTTCGCTCACTGGGAAATAAAGGATTTTGAATAGTAACCACGAACCGGAAAACACATAGTTGGAAAGTCTCCCGATGTACCAAATGTTAAGATTACGGGAAGTCGATGGATAAAAAAGCCCAAAAATCCTAAGTCCAATAGTGGACTTCACAAGCTGATTATGATGAAAATTTTTCATACGTATCAAAAAAATAAAACCACAAAATGTCTAAACCTCTAAACCTTAAAGGGCACAAATATATGTTTAAAAAAAAGACGATTCAAACATTAGCAAAGTTGGAATAACTTTTTTTTTAATCTCCCCTTTCATTTAATCCAGATGTGATTTATGCTGCCACTTGGTAGGTACCCATAGCTCTACATATAAAAGAAAACCTAAATGTACTCTTATATAAAGGTAAGTAAGTGAACTATGAATACGGCACCAGACACGGCACACACGTGGTTCCACTTACAGCAGGAAGAAGGAATTACTAAAGCTATGAGACTATCCTTTACTCTTATCTAATGGCTAAGTAGCTCGACTCATCCGCGACCTAGTTATCAAGTGGAATTCAGAATAAGTACAAACAAACTCTATAGTACAGGCCCCGACACGGCTTAATAGCTCTCGGCAAATTTGGAGGGGAATATGTCTCTTTTTTTCCTATATACCTTCACTGCACTTTTAGGCCGTGTACACTTTTAAAACAGTGTGTATAAGTTAGTAGGCGATTATAAGTAAGCCCTTACAGATTTACCAAGACTCTTGCATATTACAAAAGTTGTCAAAAGATCCCAAAACATAATTGGGCAATAATTTGTTTATCAACTTATGATACTGACTGTACCTATATTAGTGAAATGCTTGCACTTCTATTTTGTGCATTGTGAGATACTCGGACCGGTTCACGTTCAGTCCGTTCATTCTCCTTCAGATTTCCACGTAGTTATGTGTACATCTTGGTGCCAATAAACTAACTCTTATTAATTAATTCCTGAGGTTTTATTGAGATACCAAAGTGGCGACGAGGATGGGATGTTAACCTTTGCTTTGCAGACACTCAGACTGAACCCTAAAGGTTACTTAACCGTTAAGCAGTAAATACCTATAAAGCTTAAAGTCTTCCGACGCTGGCACTAAAATAGCAATTAAGGCAGAATTAACTAAGACAAGAGATAATATTGCAAGTGCGAAGTGGCCACCCACAGTGCGCACGCGCAGCTTAGAAATTCCAAAATGGCGGAGTTAAACACACGCAGGACATGTTGATGTGACGCCATGGGTAGGCTCACCACATTAATGTAACATGCAGGATAATTTTATATAATTGTAAAAAATACAGTAATTATTAAACGCAGCTCACAGGGCACGTTCTCTGGATGTGCTCAGTGAGACAATGAATCGTTATAGGCCGTGGTTACCACTTATCATCAGGTGGACCATCGGCTTGTACTATCATTTAGTTGTATAAAAAAAGCTCTGACTGCAATTTGCAAGCAACGTTAGATGTGTCATGTGCTCTTTCCATGACTTTTTATCGTTAATGTAATTTTGATTCACTAATGTAGACCGTTAATCTCATAAACCTTCTTTTGCTCCACGTGGTCGGGTAAAAGATGCACGACTTCGCGTTGGCGGCGTTAAATATAGAACTTGAAGACACCTTCAAAAGTACCTATCTACTCTTTTTATCTTTTACTAACTGTTGCCCGCGGCTTTGTTCGCGTGGTAGCAGCATACGCATTATTTGGTTAAAATCTTTGATCCTAATTTAAGACCCTTTAGGGTGCGACTTTCAAAATTCCTTTCTTAGTGCACCCCTACACTATATAAGGATACTACCCTCCATATTGCATACCTCTATGACTTATAGTTTAGGCTGTGCGTTGATTGTTAGTCAGCTTCAAAAGAGTTTTATATACCTATTTAGAATAATAAGAATAGAAGAAGAGAATTATTTGAATTTCTTGATCCTCTTGTAAAATAATCCCATAGTTTGTGGACCCTACAAACTGCATACATACATAATAGAGACAGTACACGTGTTGTGTTGAGGGCAGGACGGTCTGCGGAGCGATTTACTGCTTGTAGGCGCTTTGCATCCGGCAGAGGTGGATGTGGATGTCAATACTCTATCTGGACATCTTTGAGTTAATAAAGACAGTCAATCTAACAAGTCTTTGTATTATAGTTTAGGAGGCTTAGGCCCGTGTGCTGATTTCCAGCTCAAGCACTGATCCGGACTCAAGTGTAGATATTTGTATGAAAATCTCAACTCAAATCTATGCTTGAGTAACGGTTTCTCTGTCGGCTTACGGGCCTAAGTTGCAAAAGATTGACCAGCAACTCATTCTAGTGAAGTGATATCCTAGAAATAGCAATAATGTATGTTTTTAACCAACTTACAAAAAATTAAGTGCTTAATTTGTTGTAGTAAATATGTAGGTTATATGTAGTGTAATTAACTTACTATTATTATTTATGGCTCAGTCGGTAGTAGCTCAGTTTTCCGTGCTGTGGGTCGAGGGTTCGATCCCCACGGAGAACAAACATTTTGTGTGTGTCAAACATAGATGTTTGTTCTGTGTCTGGGTGTTACTAGGTATCATAAGTATGTATTTACAAAAAAAATGTATTTAAGTATTATATCAGCAATCTAGTTCCCATTGTACAAGCTGTGCTTAGTTTGGGACTAGAGGGCGTTGTGTGTAATGTGCAAGGATATTTATTTATTTATTATACCCCATGTTTATTACTCAAGTACCTACTCACCAAGAACGATGAAATAAACTGATCAAATCTGAAACAAAAAATAGAAACGTTTAACTTTTTAATTAATGTATTATTCAAATCAAAACCGTTTGTGAACCAACTACAAAATAATGGGATTAACGTATGGAAATGCCATTATTAAGCAATGAATTCTGATATTAGATTACAGTCCCCCAAATGGAAGCAAATCGCTGGGACCCACTGATGTCGGTATGACGTGGTGAGGTTCATTACCACTGTTTATACAGGGTGCTCCTTCATTTACGTACACCATCCTACTACACCGCACACGAGTTACATATAAAATCTAACCCTATATAGATATAGCATCTATCACGTGTACGGTAGCGCTACGTAGCAGTAGGTATATTTAAAAAAAAAGTTAATACACAGGTTGCAACACTAAGTAATTAATACAAGATGGAGTACAATAAGGCATCACAATTGCCAAGATAAATTGACAGAAATCGTGTCAAGTGCAAAATGACACGATTTCGTAAGATGCCTTCTCTGTTGTCGAATAAAATATTGATTTTGTATGGTTTGTTGGGTTATTTTGGGACATCCTGTAGGTTAGGTAGTAGATATTGAGCATCCACCATGGGCATTAGTTATTGATACGGGAAATTGACGGGTGCTGTCGAATCTAGTTTATATAAAGTTGTATCATTATCCATCGTCCGCTGCACGAAGTTTCATTTATTTTCCAATTGGAATACATCTTTATATTATTACTAGTATGAAGAGATCTTCAACATGCACTCCTATTATTTTAAGTCTGAATTTTTTGCCGATACCATCCATTAAACATAGGTAAGTAGTTATATATTTTATTGAATCCGAAAAATACATTAAATTAAGATTAATAAGAATAGAATATAACGCCAAATACAATAAAACAAACAGATAAATGTAGAGCGGCTTGGTAGGTACTTCTAGTGATTTCTTTAGACGTATTATTTACATACCTACTTATAATAAATTTTATATTAAATAAATTCTGCCAGTTTATTAGTGTTTATGCAATAGAAGACGAGCACGTGCATTGAGCTTATTCATAGAATGGACCTAATACACGTGCATTTGAAGCCGACTCTGATCGCAGGTCACTAGGTAACACACGAATCGGTGGAGAGCTAATCTCATACATAGACGTGTGTCACACCCCGTGTCGGCGACGACATCGATGTTTATGTCGCGCCACTGCACTAACATGTCGGTGTCGTTAGCCAGTCTGCAAACGTCCTAATATTATCAACAACACAATCATAGCAAGATAACTCACATAAATAATTTATTGTTCACATAAAACACCATAACAATCCAACGTAGTGACGTATTTGTGACAAACAGGGTCGCCAGTAGTCGCTACTCGCTACACAACCCTAAAAGAATCATTACTAGTACAATAGAAAATTGCGTGTTTTAAGCGAACGTACAATAAAAGCATGAATTGCGAGTCGCATCACTAATGTCTAATACAATTGTACCGAGTGCTGTTCATATGGTGGGGCTGAGGTGGGATAGAGATGGGAAAAATACTATCGATAACGATTAGTCTGCGGTTAAAACAACTCTGACTAGGGTTGGAAAGACTGATGGTGAGACTTCAAAAGTTCTGTCATACTTCAAACTTATCATTGCTGTACTCAGCTCCTGCGAGGCCAATAAATGCCATGTGCAGTGCATCTCCACAGGTAACTACGGCTAGGAGTTTAGCTAAAGTGCATATTCTTATACGAATTTTATAATTGATCTTGTGTCCATGTATAACTTATTAATTATTATTAACAAGAACTGCCTCTAGCATGCTCTACCTTGAAAGTGTGAAAATAAAGTGAAAGTCATCGAATACTCACAGGTTTATAAGAATCGAACGCCCTACATTTGATATAGCAATGACGTAGCAACAAACACGAAAACACTTCCAACATTATAAAACAATTACCAATCAATCCCACCATCTCACTTCCCCACAATTAAGATTTTATCAAGTCAATTTCCACAACAATCTTTATCGATAAGAATGCTACTTTATCGATAAAAACGATCGATAAGCTCCAAGCCCTATTTCGCCCCTTCGGTGCTTGTCATTAAGGGTGATCCATCAAAACGTCCGCCTGGATTTGGGGTGTTCGACGCGTGCGCGGTACCCTCATGGGGTGCCAAAAGGGGGGTGAAAAGGGGGTGAAAGGGGGGGTGTAACAAACAAAATTAGATATTCGTACGGTGTCCCCGCAAAGCGGTGAGTGCAGTCTGATTGATTGCTCGGTAAAGATACATACAATTTTTTATTACGTTCTAGATTGTTTGGTTTCGTGGATATGAATTTCATTGTTTAGGTTATTGCCCTTTGGGTCAATGAACTCTACATGTTGCTACAAATTACTCATTTGGTACAAGCGTTTTATTTTACCGAATTCGTCTTTACGTTTTCACACTTCACTGGATATTTAGGCCCGTATGCCGATACAGAAATCGTCACTTAGGTAAGCATAATGAGTAGAAATTTTCATTCAATCTATGCTTGAGTCTGAATCAGTACTTGAACAGTAAATCGGCATACGGGACTTAGTTTTCAATTTAATTAATATCAACAAACGACCATCTTGTTTCTTGCAAAAAATAAGCAATTTCTTTTAAAAATATATATGTATTTCATTTTGCATATTCTCTACCAAAAGCAGTTCCTCTCAATCTGTTATAACAGCTGAAGAAATAAACTTATTTCTTGAGTCTGCGAGTCTGATATCATTAATTTACAAACTCGCAAGAATGCTCAACACGGGAGGCATCGGAAACTACCGGGACGGGGCTCTGGGGGAATAGAATTGTAATACGTCCGGCTTTTCTGTTCAGGTCCGGCCATAACACTTATAGATGACGGGACAGATAGTAACTGTCAATTGTTAGATTTGTATAGAAAAGAAACAAACTGCCTCTTAGCAATTTGATATAGTCTGTAGACTGCTGTTGCAATTTCACTATTTCTTGGATTTCTAAGCTAGCAATAGGGGATTACAGTTCAAAGAAATTCACAAAGAATGTTACGACTAATAGGTACAGTTTTTACAAACAATTGAATTTAGTATAAAAATGATTCATGACATGAGCTATCATTTTAATCAGGACTGAACATTTTATTTAATTCGTAGTGTATTCGGCTCTCATATCAGAGGTGTTAAAATGATTAAAACAATCCGGCTTTTTAGTATTATTCTTTTAAGTCCGGCTTTTATGATTTCTCGTCGGGCCTGCATTGCGCCATATCGAAACAAAAGAACAAACGAACTACTTACAGGCGTATTGGAGGCTTCAGTCCTCGATGCCGGAACAAGAAGCCGCATAGCTCTGTGAACTAGCTCATGAGACTCGGGGAACGAGAGGAAAAGGCATTGTACGCTAATTTCAATAGTAAAAAGTATGCGTAATACTGAAGTATAAAATTAATCTGTAATTAACTGGGACGGTTAAGAGTAAGATCAACCGTTATATTTTATCCTCACAGTATAATCCACAAGAAAACCATGGACCAAAAACCAACCATCAACAACCATCAATGCATGCATAACCACACTAACCACAGGTTTCTTCAAAACCGCATGTTGTAATATCTGCATAATCTCGCAGATCACGTCCACTGAGGACTTACCCCAAGTGACATTCCAAGTCCATCACTCAAAGAACGTGTGCTAACACTTACACTTACACTTATACCCTTCAAACCAGAACACAGCAATGCAAGCTAAGTATTCCTCACAAGTCCCGACACGGTTTAATAGCTCTGACCTTAAATGGCGGGGAAGTTGGAGGGTGCCTTGTGCAGCGAAAGAGATAAAAAATAGAAAAAGATAAAAAGGGATGTAGATATTCCCAATCTAGTTCTCGTAGCTTCCACTCATAGCATCTGCATAGTTTGGAGCTAGATAGAGGGCGTTGTGTGAAATGTCCAAGGAAACTTATTTTTACTATATTCCCCTCCACTTCATCGAGAGCTTTAAACCGTGTCGGGCCTTTACTATATTGGATCACAATCAGTCGTAGGCTTCATTATTTTGGTACTAAAATACCCGAACACAATAAAACCTATCCACCGTAAAAACATGATTGAAGTGAACAAAAGGATACAAAGACAATGGCCGAAGACTTGAAAGGTATCTTCGCTCTTCGTATTGGTTTTTTACTCGTGTCCTTATTTTCCATCGATTGTCCAATCCATGTCTCTGCTGGCGAGTGGCCAATAGAGCCTTATACTACGTGCCAGTGGGAAGGGTTTGACCGAAATCTAGTGGATACCAGTGTGTTCCAGCTCTCAGATAGTGAAGGAAAACACCATGAGGAAACCAGTTGGTGTTCTAGAAGCGGGAGGTTAGACAAATAAGTACGAAATTATCATTTTTTTATTTATTTATGTATAGTTTTAACAATTTATGCAGTATACGTTTACCACAGCATCCATAAAAAGCCAATTACCAACCAAATGAGAGATAAATGCATTTAATGTCTAGTAGAAAAGTAAAAAGCGTCTTTAATAGCTATATTCTAGAAATATCGTCTAATATTTACTGGCTTTACAACCGTGTGAAGTTGTTGAAGTACTGTACTTATGTAGTTTCACCTTGTATCAAGCGCTGTCTGCATATAAAGTTGTATAAAACCATTATCATGCAAATAAAGCACTGCACTGCCTCCGTTGAATTTTTCACCTGTGCAAAATTTAATGGCATGTCTGGCCACGTAGCTGTGCTACGCCGTAGCGTCCATCTAGGTCTTTGTGCTACGCCGTAGCCACCCCAAGGTCTGGATATTGTGAAAATAAAATGCTGGTTTGATAAAGGTTTTTATATCCCTAAAATTTTTCAAAGGAGATTCGTACATGAAAATGTTTGTTGATTTCTTTAACTCGTATTATTTCAATTTTCATAATAATTGCGTATTCCTCAGACAGGCAGAAAGTGCATGGCAAAGCACCACTTCCACCTGTCACCTCAGCGCACACCCGGGGTGTCTGGCTGGGAATCGATCCGGCGATCGTACGCTTAGAAGCAATAGAAAACGCTTGCGAATTATTATTTCTTGTCTCAGGACTGATGGTACACCCAAAATTACATAGGTACCTACTATTATGGGACTACTAAGCCCGAACTGAATTTTCCATTTTATTTTCGTACCTTGTATTCAAGCATCCGAGGCTCTCGAGCTACCAGCCACATTCGCAAGTCACGCGCACTTATATCTCCGGTGTATGAAAGACTCCGCTCCATTGAGTTCCACTCAGACCCTCATTAATAATGCCAGTTACCTTTGTGTAACCTTCGTTCCGTTGTCAGATCTAATGTACTTAGAAATAAATTAATGGATTCCTTTTTGGGGCGAGAAAAAAAACTGGGCGTTACATTTATGTAGTGGCACTTGTACTAATAATCTCTGTGGTTTCGGTCCAGACGTTATTGATATTTACTAAATTGATTCTGCTATTGGAATCTCATATAAAGCGGCCAGTGTAATTGCAATTGTAGTGACGACTGGTCGTACAAGAATCTCAGCGGGTATAAAATGATGACCCAAAATATGGACTCCAAAAGCCATGAATTCATCAAATAGAAAAAGTAAGCTAATCGAGTCGCTGGTCATTGTTTGGCCGACAAACACACGTAGCACCTTCATGACACGGTTTCTATCAGCTAGTCACATGCTAGTTGCTTGTCTAGCCATCAAGTGCGCATGTGCGCTTACCCAGACAAATTTTTCACGAAAATCTGTGGAAAAATAAAGCCTCGTTAGGTCAGGTCGTTCGTCACGCCCGCATGTTTGCCGGCTCGGGTAGAATACGCCACGTTTTCACTTTTTTATCCTCTGAGTAAGGATGCGTGTGAATAATTTAAGCCAGGCCTTTTTACGGGCGGTTAAAAACGAGACTGGGCATAAAGATATGGATAATAAATACGTGAATCCGCTAAAGGGTTAATTCCTGGATTGGTGTTTATCATCGGAATCGGCTGGTCCGATAGTTTTATGAACTAAACTCTACTCGCAGTTTTAATTGAAGGATAGGTTAACGTAGTTCATATGTCAAGCTGGTATTTAAATAAGTAAGCGAATATTTGCGTTTGTGGTATCTCTGGTATCTGATACTACGTTCAATCCAATCCAATCCAAGGATTGGAAACCAACCGTAGAAAGTTTTGCCATTGGATTTCAAGATCCACGAAATCGGAGCATCCGATCGCGCCAGATGCCAGTAACACATACGCAAAGCTTACTGCATAAAAAGGTAGGTAGGTATTCATAACAATGACGTAGTGTTCTTGAATTTATTCCCAACTCTTCACAGCTGTTTACAAAAGGGAAATATCAAAGTAGAAACGAATCAAGCGAACAAAAGTAAAGCCTACAAAAGCAATCGGAGCAAACACGAAAACATCAACACATAATATTGAATGCGAACAGTCGCAAGCCTTCCAAAACAATTCCTTTACGATTTCATCGTGTTTTCTCGCTTTTCTTATAGAAGAAGGGGCATATAAAAAGCCTTTTGACACACGCATGTAGCCAAAAAAGGGCTTGAAATAAGTAGGTACAAAGTACCTACTTACAATTTTTTTTGTTAACCCATACTGTCTCTCTGCCGGGCAAATATCTCCCCCATATCCTCCAGTTTTTACGATCACCGGCTGCCTCCTACCAAGCTCTGTGGAATGTATCGAGCTCGTCACGCTAGCGCTTCTTCGGTCTGTCCCGGCTTTGTCACCGATCTTACTAATTTACGTACTAGTACTAAAATTGATTCAGGCGTAAAGAGTAAGTAGGTATAAAAGCATCTTTATTTTGAACTTTCAGGCCATACTAGGACTGGAAGTCAAGAAAGTGGAAGCTGGGTTCAGGTTTGCCTTACAAAGCACTTTAAATAGAGTTTTATAGGACAGTATAGAAACCTGGAAAAGAAAAATAACTAGGGAAATGTGAAACTGTCAAAACGACTTTCACAACTTGCCGGTCCTATACAGAAATAGGTAAATTTTTGCATTTCTTCAGAATACGGCTCCTGAAACCGTTTTACCCGCTGAATGCAATTACGGGAAACTAAAGAAACTGAGAGAATTAAAGTTTGCTTGTTATGTTTTGTTTGTGGACTGTAACTGAAGTGTTGATGGGTTTTTAGGTAAATTGGAAAGTTTCTTAAGTAGTTTTCTTATAGAAATTACAAAAGTTTTGTCTTTACTTTTTATTATTTTAGGGACTTAAAAAATTATGGGAAAAAATACGGGCAAAAATGTCCTTTTATCTAAAGCTCAGATAAATTACTCCTATAGTAATAAAGCCTATTTTTGATCAACTGTGATACAAAGACGAACTGTGATATAAATCTCTTTAACATGCTATAAGATCGTCATCTCAATGTAGCGTCAAGTACTTACGTAATTTTCTCACAAACTACAAAATCGTGAAAAGCACCTCAGAACGGATCGCGCGAATGTTATTTTATTACACTCGAGGATAGATTCCTGCAACTTCCCGAATCCCAGGTGCAACGACTCTAGAGTTTGTGAGAAAAACTGTACAGAGCTTTTGAACGAGCATTTTCACTGCACTCGTAGTCGCTGGGAAAATCCAATATACCAATATATTCATCAAGAACTCTTCTAGTAAGTATAGTTACGTTGAAATTAATACAAAAGAATACACAGAATTTGTATCTTAAAAGCCATTATTTTTTTATATTCACGAATGCAATAATTGTTAAATTATATTGGATCTTTGATTCTTTTTTATAAGCTCCTCAGTTCATAAAGGAAATTGCATCGAAAAAATTGAATAAGTCTAATAAAAACAATAAACAAACCATGTCGAAGACACAGGAAGCTTCAGGAATAAGGAAGGAGCTACAGTGGAGCGGAAATTACAGACGTCTTCAACAAATGAAGCAATTTCAGAAAAGCCTTACCGTAATCCAGCTTAGAGGCCTTTTCTGAACGCTGCGGTTCAGTTCTTTGAGCTCTGACTGAGCGTGAAGCCCTGGTTCTGGACGATGACCGTGATTAAATGTAAACTTAAATGGGTAGTGATGATGTATATACTTATTATAGCTTTATTGATAAGGTTCTTTTGGTCTATCTGTACAGTTAGCGTCAAAAGAACTGGCTCTTCGACGCAATAACCTGACTTATTTTTACCCGACAAAAGAGGGTGTTTAACACGCGTTTGCGAAAACTGTTGAACTGTCCAACAACTCATAGGTTTTTTTTATTTCATAATAATCGCCGTCCGTCAAAGTGTTACTAACCAAAAACTTTGTTATATCGTAAGTAGCTAGATTTAGTTTCAGTTTGGTTTTGTAGTCTGTGCCAGACAAAACTCTACCTACTATATTCTATGTCTCCACCACCATCCCTTAGCCGGTAACCGACAAGATTTTTCTTATCTAACGTAAGCGTAGCTACTAAATAATTCCGCAAAAGGCAAGTCGCGCCGTGAATATCACTTAAACCGAGATAAATAGCGTCTCTTCAGCAGCATCTCTCCTTTACCACGTTTACGAGAAATACGAATTAATGGGGTCGAGTTGCCGCGGTAATACGCGCTGAACTGAAAAAAAATATGAATACTTACACAAAAGAGTTTTATGTCTTTGTCTGGGATGAAGTCGGCACAGAAGATTTACTTTTTAAATTACATTTGAGGTTAGAAAAAGTAAAATAGAATTAGGTACAACCCAACGGTAAAATTAAACATTCCCCATTGAAAAGTAGTTTTTTTTTAATATTGAATTTTGACAGTACAGTGAGTCGAATTTAATATTTTACATCGTAGGTATGTGAATGGCGATTAAATTCATCCCAAAACCCATCCAAAGATCGAACAATGGCGAAAATTGTCAAACAAAACCCAGATTAAACCGGTTATCGGCGGCTGCTAATAATAATAGTGTCCCGTAATCCCGTGATGGATGACAGGCACACCCCTCTGACCACCCCTTTTAATTGCCGCCGTGAATATACCGCCCGTCACTCACAGAGAGTTTTCGATTTATATTATAATAAGTTCGATTGAGCTTCTTGGTTTAATAAAGGTTTTGTCCCTCGACTGTACCACGTTTTCCCCCTGACTGTACGCTTTTTTGAATTCGAGGGTAGGTGTGAAGCTGATGCGCTTTAATGCATTTGCGGTGTTTGATTGCCTCTTTGATGAAAAGTAAACGTAATTCGAATTTCAAAAATGATAATAAACTTTTTGCTTTTTAAACTTTTTAAATCTGATATTTGGCGTTTGTTTGGCAGAAAAATGAAATGCAAAAGTGAATTGCAAGTCCTATCCCAAAGCACCCGAAGGTAATAAAGTGTACTGGCGAGGAAGTCCTTACTTTTATTTGCTTCCTTTTTAGGTTTCTGTTCGAGGATAATGTTCTGCGTTATTTTTTATACTTATCTAAAAACTTGCAGTAAAAAAATTATGAAACTAAATAAACGAACCTATTTACATAATAACTAAGTTTTAGTAGTAGTAAGTATTATGAAACTGACAGATTATTTGAATTCCAAATCCGAACATCAATGTTTATAAATAAATACGCACCTACTGCCTAGTGGGAACATGCGCAGCGTTTGCGCTTTTGTGTGTCAAAATTGACAGTTGTTTTTGTCAAAAGTTAACCCTTACCCTTTTTGAGTTTACTGCACCATATTGTAAATACCAATACTTTCGTTTCAATACTTACTGTTTGCTGTAAATAATATTCTGTATTTAGAAAATTACAAATAACAATATCAACACATCTGTCATGCTTTTATTGTCACAATGACACACAAATAAATGCCAAAGAAATTCGAACTCTATGCATCTCACGCCAAGTAATAATTTTAGCTAGTTTCCAGTACAACTTTCTAAGTGACCAAGGTAATATAGGCCGTATTGCTTGTATAAATAAGGGGGATAATTCAATATTGTTTAGTGAGAGGAGAGATGATGTATTGGCGCGGGCGCAGATGTGGTTGACATATTATTTGTAACATTTGTCAATTTTCTTTACCAATTGAATTTTAAAATTGTACCAAATTATACACAATTCCAGTTTTTTTTGTTTGACAACCTTAAATGCCGATGAGTAAGGCGCGCTACACACTTGCGTACGTCACGTTCCGGGGCGTAATTCGATTGGCTGCAGCCGCGGGCTTGCCTTGGGGCAGACTGCGAGTAAAGCCGCCTAGGGTTGCAGGATACCGGACTTGCTATCGACTAACCGGTAAAAACAAACATAATATTTTAGCGATTTTGTTGGTGATATTTCAGATTTTTATTCATATTAGTATTAAGTAATTTAAGTATGCCTTAGCTAAACTTTGTGTTGCAAGAATCAAGTTAATATTGGTCATGGGTACCAAGGCAATCTTTCTGAGTAGGTAATTTGACCAAAAACTAGGACTAAATAGTTTTCTGTTTGGTTTAAATCTTCTAGAAAATCATTATGATATGTTTTAGTTTAAGATTTTCTTTTTTTTTCATGTATTTTTAGTGGTGGTTTGAATAAATGGTTTATCTTTCTTTCTTTTTTTCATTAAAGTTTAAAAAACTGGACTTCTGATACTCTACAATAATTAAGTATTCGAGAAGTAACTGTACAATACTGTTATGAGTTACGTTTTATTTCGGCAGCCCTACTCGCGTAGTGTAGTGGTAACGTGGGTACAATGCGGCGTGATTGGGTGCGGAGTTCTAATTCGGATAACTTGGAAATCTTTTGGTTTGGTGGAAGTTTGGAATTACGTGTTTTTGCTGTATCGATATCATCAATCAATATATATAAAACTCTTTTGAAGCTGACAGAGAATCAACGCACAGCCTAAACTAGAAGTCCTAGAGGTATGAAATTTGGAAGGTAGTATTCTTATATAGTGTATAGGTGCACTAAGAAAGGAATTTTGAAAAGTCGCATCCTAAAGGGTCTAGAACGCGAGCAACGCCGCGGGCGACGGCTAGTAACCAATAATTGGATATCTAATGAACTATTGGAAGATTTTGAAAAAAAAAAAAAAAAAAAAAATGTATGTGTGTATTCTATCAGCCATCTAGTTCCCATAGTACAAGCTTTGCTTAGTTTGGGACTAGAAAGCGTTGTGTTAAGTGTCCGTGAATATTTATTATTATTATTATTATATTTCTGCTGGTTATTCTCATGCTCAACAATTTTCTTGAATTTGTGAATAAATGTTTTTTTACGATAATTAAGTGATGGAATAAGCAGACCACCTGATATGAAGCGATAATCCAGTCACACTGCGTCTATCACTCTAAGACGTACAGAGTTAAGTCGCATACGAGTATTCCTGTAATTTCTACTAACTGATCTAATAACTCAAAATGACTTATAATTAAGTACTGTAGAACACCGTTACTAAGTTGTATTTGGTTATTTACAAAATAATTGCTCTCATTAAGTAACATCACGCTTGTGACAGTATTTGCACAAAATTACATGCAGGGTTTGCATTTACACGTGACTGCGCTGCCGCGGACCGCTCGTTACGGTGTGAGCGCGGCCTGCATTACAATGAGCTTGAATGGACTTACCCAGTACTGTACCTACGTGGTTGGTTAGTTTCATGAAGCTTTGTGTCTGAATTTAAAATTCATGCAGCTTTTCAGTATTTGTATTATACATAAGTGTCATTAATTTATTTCAAGCAACAGAAAAACAGAAAGATCAGTTGAGCTTTTGGTCAAACATTTGCCTATGATAAGTGGTTCATAATGTAAATAGTTGTTTCACAATTAGTAATACCTAGATTATGATAGCTATCCAATTCGTATCAATTACTTGCTAACATGTGATAAATCTCGCTGAGTCGCGTGAGCTGTCCGCTATAACTCACGCCGACGCGACAGTGTTGCCATCTAGGATTTGTAACCAATATAATCGATAATAAATTTTTGGAATTCCACATTTTACTAGAAATATTTACAAATAAACTGCCTCACCCAATATTAAATTGCTTCATATTTAAATCAAAATAGTCGTAAATTTCAAGTCATCTTAATGACAAAATAAATCAAAGTAGTTGACGTCTTACGTCAATAGGCTTAGATAGAATGAATTGATTTAGGTACAACTCATATCTAGCCAATTTAAAAAAAAAACTCATATTTAAATCAATTCACGCAGTTTCATTAATATGCAGTTACATTTGGCTAAAGTGACAGAGTTGGCAACATTCCGACTCTGATTAGAATTCATGACGTGTCGACCGCGTCGTGTGCGCTCGCCCTAATCAACCGATTGGAGAATCCTGAAAGTAGGGCTGAGGGATTTTTCAAATATCGAATTATTGAGGACAGAATTATAATATAATTAAGAGTATATTATCAAACGAATAATCATGATTTGTACACAGACGTTTGGTCAAAAATAATTTGTATTTAAAATCTGCATTTAATCAGATTAGTCTTTCATCGTCATCCATCGATAGAAGTCTGAAGAAGGTACTTACTGATACTTCTTCACCTGGTACTGGGCGCATCAGTTTCTCTTAGATTTCCCAAGAAGAATGTCTATGAGCTTTCTTTAGACACATCCTGTGTTCTTCATAATTTTATAGATAGCCATAATTCTATTGATAGATAGATTGAGAAAAATCTATCCACTTATTTCAACTCTCAACAATTTCATAGCTAAATTCCGTAGATTGCTATCTCAATAGTTTTTTTTTCCAAAAACACCTTTCTAAAAGTTAGTAAGAAAATGGCCCATACATAAAGCCAAGTACACACTTACCTCCATACAAAAACAATATCGCGCAGTTACTCGATACAGTAGTTCCACGAGTCCATACCATAAACATTTACCTCTCACACCTTAACAAATCCACACGAATCGCCCCTTATTACTAGGTACATAAAGCTCAAATTCGCGCGTGTTTATAAGTTCATCTCACTACGCGAAAGTGCTCCTTATCTTTAGTAAGTTAGAGGTTATTATTGTATGCGTTTAAAAGTAATAAGTCCGTCGATATATTTGAGTTGTCCAAACAAAGTTCACGCGAAGCACTAGTTGGTAGTTAATATTGTTTGATCGTATATTTTTAACTGTTCTGCGCTTATAAAGTAAACTTAGCTTTTTACTTAGTTTTACAAAGTTTTAAAATTTTACAAATATTATGCAAATGTTAAATATTTTTTTTTAAATAAGCTAGTAATGCTAGAAAAGATGCTAAGTAATTTTAGAATTAATAAACACTATAATCATTATTTACGAGAAAAATTTACTAAAATTACCGATTAAAAAAGTTACTAGATATTTTTTTTAAGATAAACTAATATTATTCTAAAATACACAAATCACTACTAAGCAACTACTTATTTTATTCTAGAAATAGTACGAGTAATGATTTTAATAGTTGGTATCGCGTTGGGCGCCGCGAGGGCGGGCGGCGGCGGTGCCTTTGGGCGGCGAATGAGCTCCACTGACGAGACGCAAGCCTTTAAATCCTTACAAGTTCTTTGTGTACGGACTACGAACTCTGAACGTCTTTAGAGGAATATCAATGTTGTTGAACAACGAACATATTAAAATTGAGATGAAAGAAAATCATCCTTGTGATTTTTATTTATTCATTGGCATCTAAACTAGGAAAGCATTTATTCACAAAGAAAATTACAACTAATACAGTACTTACAATATTCACAATATTGAATACTGGCCGTCGCCCGCGGCGTTGCTCGCGTTCTCGACCCTTTTGAGTGTGACTTTTCAAAATTCCTTTTTAGTGCACCCCTACACTATAGGGATACTACCCTCCAAATTTCATACCTCTAGGACTTATAGTTTAGGCTGTGCGTTGATTATCAGTCAGCTTCAAAAGAGTTTTATATACAGGGTGTTACCAGACCACTTCCGAAAACGAAAGGGGGAGCTACAGCACACCATAACCCAACCAAAAAAAAATCAGTTATCCTGAAAAATAATTATAGCCGGAGAAAACTATGTTTAAAGATTTGTATTTATTTCGCCAGCCCGCAATGTACGCATTCACGTAGGTAAGGTCGAGGCGTAGTACTATTATTTACTCTGTGTCGTAAGTGCCTACTAACGTAGGTAGGTACTAACGTAGGTCGCTCGCACGTCGCGTACTTGAATGACCCGCGATGAACTCTCAGCTGTTCATGCTGTAGTACACGTAATCTGCGTGCTGCGTGTACATTGCTGCTTTATTTATTTTATTTGTTTTTTTGCTTTTTTAAATGAGATAATTAGGTAGATATGTCTTATTATGTTGTACTGTGTGTATGTAACTAGAAAAAAAATTCAAAAGAGATAGTCAAGTCAATTTTTTTTTTCGCGATTTTTTTCGCTTAATGTTTTCAGTATCATGGTCTGATTGGAACCTCCAAGTTTTCGGAAGTGGTCTGGTAACACCCTGTATATTGAAGAAGATAATTAAAAAATCTGGAGTGATATTGCATAACGTACAATAACTACGTTGTATTGTACTTCGTAATAAAAGGTTTTAGATAAAACTGAACATCAAGTTACAGGAACGAACAATTATTATTGTGGTCAAAAATTAACGCACCCCTTCAAACTCATAAAAATATTAACACTAATAAAAATAATACCCTTAAACATAGGCACACTATTATTTACGGCTATTATCAAGAGTTAATAACCAGCTTTACAATTACATACCCCTAACTACCCCTACTAAACCTATTACTACCCCCGCCCCGTTTTATTATTTTACGACGAAATAAAAATTTTACGATCTTGTTGTCGATTACAAGTGGATAAAACTACTGGAGGGGAGGTACGGGCATTTTATATGGCTGTTAGAAAGTGATAAAATTGAAGTCCTGATTTTCAAGGGTAGTAGGGCAAATTATTGGCTCTGACCGAGGAGAATCATAGATTTATAAAGTACTTATCTAAACCAGATGATAAAAATATACAGCGTCCGTTTTTTTACCCATACGGCATGGGTAAAAAGCGGACGCTGTATGGGCCATGCCTCTATGAACGGGACGCTGTTGATATTGTTTTTGCCTGAGATATTGTTTGTTTAGATGAAGTAGTCTTGACCAGCACGCACCATCTAATCCTAGTCGGCCGCTTCCACAGGAAAGAAGATTTTATTTATTTGTAGATAGAAGGTACTTATTCCTGAAGTTTTCAGGAGTTTAAATAAATAAATATTATATTCATGGATAATTCACACAACGCTCTCCATTCCCGAAATTAGCAGAGATTGCACTTTGAGAACTAGGTTGCGGAGAGAATTATGTTTTTTTAGTTCATTTTTTTTATAAATACAAAATCCCGGCAAGTGATACAATTTTTTTGTAAATTCTGTATCAGTTATCGGGACTTTTCTTTAATTTTACTGGTAAAAGTGGTTTTCTCAAGGTGATATAGAGGCTAAAACCATACCTGCCTACCCCAATAAATTAAATAGCATTTTCAATTACACCACTGACGTTTCCCGAAGCTCCCCAAAGAAACCAACACGAGTCCTCCCCTCCCCTGTCTCCCCTAATCCTCGCTCTGACATATTTTTAATTAAACGCCACTTACTTGCCGCGCCTTAGTTTGTGGCGCCACCTAGCGACGTGTGAGCTGGAGAATGTATTTGGAAGATAATTAAAAATTGCTCGAGTTAAAGATTTTTACTGATAGCTAAGTAATTATATTTTTTAGAACAAAAAATCTAACAGAGATTAGAAGGTGAATAGGTTTTATCTAATAGTGCAGGTAGCAGTAGACATGTTGTAAGCACTGGGAATAACAAGCGATTGTTGAATTTAAGGTAGAGAAAAAATTAAGAAAGCAAAAAGAGTACTGCATCGACCGGGAATCGAACCCGGGCCGCCCGCGTGGCAGGCGAGCATTCTACCACTGAACCATCGATGCTTACAGTTTCAATCGAAATTCAGCTTCAGTGTGTTCTTGTTACATTGCATAACGTCACTATCGCTACAACATTTGATTCGAAAGTAGTCGACTCATCATAGTTACGTCATCTTCATATCAGCTTAGCTAGTTATTCACAAATCAGCACGTTTTATATTTTACACGATATATTAACTATATCTTGAGATGGTTAAATAAGTTGTAAGTTTCTGAGGGTGGAATTTTTAATCTCTGGCCAAATAAGTAAGTCTGTGGTTTTGAATAACTTTTTCTGTGTTACTAAGTATTGCTACTAATCACCCAAAAATTAAATGGTTAGTTGGTTATTATTGTTAGTTTGTTTGTGTATTATAGGAGCACTAGGTATCTAAACAAAGGCCAGTGAAGCTGACAGCAGCTGGACTGGTCAGCGCGATAAGCCGACGCCGCCGGAAGTCGGACGCTGGCCGGAAGTGCCGGATGTGACGGCATGCGTACTATGCTTCACTGGACGATAGATTCTAAACTGAGATTATCTGAGCCTAGATCGTTTTCATAAATAAAATAGTGATGTTAGCAAGCAAGCTCGTATGAGTTAGTGGCCAACTCTCGTGACGGAGTTTTTAGGCCGCCTTAAGGCCTCCGTCGTGGCTTAGTGTCTACTAGAGCTGAGACCGACGACAGTTTAACGTACCCTCCGAAGCACGGAATCGCTCAGATGTAATTGCCACTAGCGGTCACCAAGTAGTGACCGCGCAAAACTAGCCACGAGCGCTTCAATAAAATAAATAAAATAGTGATGTTTAAAGAGTACTGTACCGTGTTATGTAATGGTGTAGGAAAGCGCTAAAATATTCGGCTAAATCGGCTACCTATGTGGAACGAGTTTTCGGTGTCGCTTTGACGTCATCCACGACACCGACACGACATTGGAGAAGAACCTTATACATTTTGTACCAGACGCTTGACAATCAGCGTATCGCGGCTAACAACGATATTTGTTTGAGCCACTGATATGTATCTGTTGCGTAGGTTTTGGTACCAGCCAACGTGCAAACTCTATGATGTACTGTAGTGTATTATAGAGTACATAGAGTACATAGATAGGTGGAACACCGTGTGGTAAGATTCCCAGCGGCCCATATGTTGTGCAAACACGACTGATCCAGCACAGATGGCGCTCCTGTGGGATCTCCCACCCATCTCCGAGGAAAGTGGATTATGGAAAAACAAAGTGTAGATACACAGTGAATAGGTTGAAGGAATCCGAATAGATTTGAGCTAAGTAGTATGGTTTAAAATTATGTCAAAATTGAAGTTTTCATTCTGTTGACAGTTGACATGACAGTGGCATTCTAGGCCATAAAATCCAGGTGCTTGATGGGACACGAGTTTTGACATTTTTTGAAACGACACATAGCACTTTTATTTTAATAGTTTTTCTTGTGTTATTGTGAGTATTGTTGTTTAATTTTGGTGGAATTTTAACCAATAATACTTAGGTCGTAACATAAAGTGTGAGCCATTGGAATAAATGTGTGTAAAGTGGTTTTTCTAAATGTGAAAATTCGTGTTAGGTTTTGAAGAGAAAATCCACCATTTTCTTTTCATAACAAACGACAGCCGACTTGACAAATGACTTGACTTGACTTATTTATTACAATTTTAACACTTGACATTGGCAAAATTGTCTGTCGAAATGACGGACACAGGCCATTATTGAAGAGAAGAAGAAGGTGCTTGATGTAAAGGCGCGTCAAGTCACGTCAGCTTCCGTGAATCTAGACCAAAATCAAGTCATGGCTTTTTTAAAATCATTATTAGAAATTCATGTTGTAAAAGACCGCCACTGAACGGTCTCAGGACAGTAAATTGGGGCTTAAACGCGTGCTTCCCTAAAGGATTATCAGAAAGTAGGGACGCGTGCCTAATCCGGCCCGGAGTAGGGCCAGTACAAGCTGCTGTATAATCTGTGGTGCAAGGGATTTGCAAGAATAATGCAGTTCATAATGCACTTGCCAGATCACTAAAATAACAGATACTTCTTTATGCCCCTTTCATTCCTCGCGATGGGTAAAAACTTAAGTTTCACGCACTCAAAATCATAATTAGAATAATCATTATTGTAGACAGTGGAAAACATGAGGTGGTAGGTATAACATATAGTAGGTATACAATTCGTTATAAACCGCCTGCCCTAATACGTCGAGTATTAGGGCAGGCGGTTTATAACGAACTTTTCTGTAGGTATGTAAGTCTCTAGTCTATGGGGCGTCTAAAGACTACCGACCATTACCACGTTGACCATGACCATACATTCCTTTAAAAAAAAAACAATAGGTACATTAAACTAAGTACTCTTGGCACTCGAGTGATAGATGAGTACTTTGCAGTCAAATTTAAGCTAACAAAAAATGCTTTATTAAAATTCTCTTACAATATTCAGAGGTCCAAATCCATTGGGATTTCTATTTACACAGCTCTCCCAATATAATTTGAATCCAGGATTCTCCAAGCGCCTCGGAGCGTCGTCGACAGCAGAGCCCTGAGTCTATGTCCGTGTTTGACTAGGTACTGTGCTACTGCGCAAACAGATCGGAAGGGTGTTGGACACACAATGGACAATCAAAGACGATTCTCAAGATTGGGGTACCTTCTATCTATCTATGTTGGGACGTTTCAATTTCAGCAGCATTCGTGGATGATGAAAGCAAATACAATTGTGTGAGTAAACGCTATAGTCAAATGTTTATAGAATACTGCAGCATGAAGAATAATAATATTCAATGGTAACAATTTACAAACGATCTATATCTATCTCTATCTCTATATACTTAACACTCATTAGTGCTATACATACTCTGTGAATTTACATGCAATGCGTGCCTTTATGAGGCGCTACTATTTAATTAACTGCATGTATACCACTCTCTACAGTTTTGAAAACCACCTTGATAAACGACTTTATACTTAGTGACCAAAAAATAACCGCAGACACCAACAAACCCCGCGGATCAACACTTTACAACATGCAAGTTTCCACCGATCCAACTAAAGCCTAAACCAATAAACGTTTCTAATGAAAACCATTTCCCGAGGGGTGTAAAAACCACCGTCTCAATAGGTTGTAAAAAGTAAATCGCTTTTGAACGGTATTCAGGTGTGGGGGCGCGCCGCAAGGTACGCCGCGGTCGCCGATAGAATTAGAATGCGTTCCCGGGGGATTTGCAACACGCCGGGATTGCAATGTACAGTCCAGGGCTGACACTTAACAAGAAATATACAACTTTTCAAACAATCATGATTCCAATTCCAAAGCTAAATTTTTTTACCGTTATTTTGGAATTTTGAAAATAACCCGTAAAATCGAATAACAGTGAATAGAATTGTAACTTATCGTAGCTTTGTATAAATAATAACGGTGGTTTGGTTTCCTAAACAACATCACTAAGATCATTTAATTTTGTCGTGCAACTATTTACAACACAGAGAAAATAGCCAAGTGCTTAAAAGTTTTGACTCGGAAGTTTTCTATTAAGCAAGTTAAATACGTAAGATCCATAAGACCGACTCACATAACTTCGGTTCGTTTTAATTAACACTAATTTAATAAAATCGTAGTTTAGTTCCTGAAATCCTTATCTCGATCCCTTAAGGACTGGTTCTCTAAAAAACTAATACCATCAATGATAACCGTAAAGAAACGATGAACGTTACCAACGGAGCTCAGATAATCGTCAAACCGATTGAGCAAAATGCTGTCAGAAAATTGGTCAAAATTGCTGATGACTAAAAAAGAGAAATAGTCGAAATCCATTAGTATTAAGTGTTGAAGGAGTTATTAATGTTGTGGGCAGAATGATTCAAAGGTTACCTACTTATCAACATTTTAGCTCGGTATACACTCACTACTGGATTCAGACTAAGTACCTTCGTGTTCTACCAGTCTCGCCCTGTTTTGAGGTTATGCTCAATAGTGTAAAGGAAGATGACAATGAGATGGAAAACTAATAGTCTGTCACAGCCGTCATTTATAACGGAGGCAGTGACGAACGAGGCCGGGCTCCAAACCCGTTAGTTCTGGCCGAGCTCCCAACTTTAGACCCGACTAGCTTAACCTTGTTAAACTTCTCGCTCCGTAATCAGTGAATGAGACCTTTTAGGGCTTAAGTCAGTTATCTGAGGAAATCTATTTGAGTTAGGGTTAAATGGGAAATTAAATGACAGAATTGTGAATACTATGTAGATAATTGAGTTCCTTTTTAGTTTAGGTGAGTACCCATAATTATTTTTTTACCTACCAATTTGCTGTAATATTATTCTCGCTACAACGTATGCCAAGCATTTTATTGGGTTCACTTATTTTTTTTAATATTGTTTGATTTTCAATTAGGTCGACCAGAAAAACAATATAAGGAAACAATTTAGAGTCTCAGAAGTAAAAATGTGGACATGTCTAAAAATAACGGGTAAGTTTTCTTACCAAACAAAGTTATCCAAAAATTTGATTAGAACCATTTCTTTACGAATGGCATCATTGTATAGTTTGTGTCAGCCCTAAGGGCAGGTTAGCGCCGATTGGTTTAGTATTTACACACTCGCGTGTGATTGCAGTTAGAATTGAAGTGTCTGCGGAGGCTCCGGTACGTGTTTGCGGACCGGAGCACTATCGATGACTTGATTTGTGCCTCTGTGTAAAGTCTGCGATAAAAATGAACTCTACGAGTATTTGAATATTTTGGTGAGTACAAACTAAACAAAACCATACCAAAATTGAATTTCGAATTTATTTGTTGACGTTTTGGTATCAATGTTTTTTTTATTTTGTTGGGATTGGATCTAACAATTAGTCTATAATACTCTTTGGTATTTTATAATACTCTTTGGCTTAATATACTTTACGCAATAAAGGTACATCCACATAGAACACAGGGGTCTTTGTTTTGTCGCGGTACACCTCTCCTCGTATAATATACCTAGTACCTGTACCTACCTACTAAGTTTTCGTAGCAAATGCCTACGCGCGTCGTAGCACTTACTTACCGCGTAGGCGGTACCTAATATTACCAAAAGCTTTGCAAGCAAAAAAAAACCTTCAGTGGTTTTTTTTGTAAGTATCTAATTTAGGTAGACTAGTTATAGTGTTTCAGATAAAAACGAACTCATATTGGGAACATATCACGAATAAAGATTTTTTGAGGTAATTTAGATTCACGTTTTTCAATAAAATAACTACCAATTACACATTTTTTTTACCTCCTGCACCATGGGACGTGAAACAAAAATAAAGCCGAATTCAGCATCAGTCCGCGTCGATGCTGATCCGCCCGCAGGCTGCAATCAATCAGGTGGGATCAGGGATACCCTGAGGCGAACCTCCCCTCACGCATTGAGATATGGTCGTGACTGGGTAACTTATATTAGCTGGCTTTTAGAGAAATAGTTAAATAAAAAGAAATGGACTCAACTGTAAACTCCTGTTTACTATGTACGTAGGGCTTTGAGGACTCTTCAAGATAGTGACCAGTTCCGGATTCGACAACTATTAGTTGCAGTTCTAAAGAAGACTATTTCTGGGCTCATCCATACTAAGCGATCACCTATTATGCTGCAAGCTTCCTCCTACGAGTTTATTCGTGGGCTTTCTCAAATCTGATTCATAACTCAAGCATTAATCTATTAATCCTCAGAGAAAATCTAGAGATTTCCATATCTTCCAATCATGCAAGATGAAAACATTATTTTAAATTAAAATATTTATATTTCTTCTTTGCATAGCAATACTTAGGAGAGTCGTGTAATTTGGCAAAGCGTGCATAATGTCCTCTCGAATCACCGCAGACGCGCATTCACCGCCCCACTGCGCCCTGCCCTATGCAATCACCCTTTGCAACCTGCGATACCAACTTCTTATACAGCTGCTTCACTTCTCTACCTCTGTATTCATATGCCTGAAGCATAAACATGAACAGCTTCGATCTCAATTAAAATGTATGCAAATGAAAGTCACATTTTCATACATTTTTTACTTATTCCTTGCTAGGGCCTAAAGAATCGGTTTCATTTATTATCACGCTCACTAGATCCGCTGAAAA
The DNA here is from genome assembly GCA_918843925.1 of Eulithis prunata. Lineage (NCBI taxonomy): Eukaryota > Metazoa > Arthropoda > Insecta > Lepidoptera > Geometridae > Eulithis > Eulithis prunata. Next base: position 247,403 of record OU974019.1, on the reverse strand, counting down.
TATTCTTTGTGAACTATACAGTTTAGTTGTCAGGACTCAGCGTCATCTTTTGGATAAATAAGTGTTATAGGGTTCCAAATGGCATGGTATAGTTTTGCCAAGTGTCTGTCTTCAGCCTTTTCTGAGTTGTTTTACTCGTAACTCGTTACGAAACTTTAGTTACAAAATTAAATGCTGAGTCAAGTTCTGTCTCGAGTGACATGGTTTGATACTACACTAGACCTTGCATTATTGTTCTACTAAGTGAAAGGGTGTTGTAGACCCAGCTGTCTTCAGTAGACTGTGTCGTTGGCACTTCTCCGCGACCTTTTGAACCGGCACTGTTACTCTCGAGTGGATTTAGAATAAAACATAAAAAGACATCGCACAATGCGCGGACATTTTATAATTTCCAAAGGTATGTGAGAGTTGATTCGTTATGCGCTCCCTCTGTCCGACCGGAGTTTTTAGACTTTTCATTTCTACGTGAGATTCTTTCATGCAAAAGCTCATAATATGAGCTTTTTTCATAATACGAGGATTTTAGAGTGTGTAAAGCGTTGTAATTTAATTGCAAAGTGTATTGTAAGGCTTCAGAAAAGCTACGCACAGACTAATCAACTATAGGTAAAGTAGGTATAGCAGCTCAAAATCGTAGGTTCCATGATGCTAGATTGTTTGATTTGAAAAGTTAGAAACCAGAAATAATTTGACAAGTTAGAAACCAAGTTAGTTTTGCTAATCTAACTAAAAACCAAACATAAATTGCACTTGAGAACAACGAATCCAGGTAAATACCAAATTTTGATAATTTGGGAGTGTTTTAAAAACCATTCGATTTCTTTCGCATAGAGTGCGTCAGTTTAAAAAATCTAACGACTTGTATTGGTGACTCGTATTCATTGATCTCGAGTGTACAATACATTTTTTCACATATAAATCCACTACCCTACGTGGTCGTATCTCCATAACAAATAGGTGAGTTAATTTACGACGCGTGTTCACGCCATAATACGCCATAACACGCCATAACTATTGTTACTCGTCGCTATTTTATGGTTTTGTTCTATGGGGATGGTTTATGACATGGTTGTTAAGTAGTGCTTTTACTACAATCTAATTGGATGGTCTTATTTGAAGGGAGTCTATTAAATTGTAAAATAACGTTATTTTAAACATAGTTTTTTTGTTGTTTCTAGGTGCCCAGAAAACTTTGGGTCATCTCATAATGTTAGTAAATGTGTGTTAAGTATTTTCCCGGCTCGTTAACTAAGACGGTGGCATTAAGGCGGTCTAAAAGCTCCGTCATCAGATTTAGCCACTCATACGAACCTACTTAGTATTTTCAATCATCATTGAACGGCATTTTGTTGAAAAATACACGTTTTACGGCCACCATTTTCACATTATTTTCCTCAGAAAGCTCTTTTACAAATCGTTGAGCACAAAAAACGATGTCAGCACGTCGAGCGCCCATCGCACACCCGATAACGTTATTATCGCTTACAATATCTGCAAGTCGAATACATCGGTGCGAATACACACCGCTGGCGCGAACGGTGTGAAATATCATCGGATCGCATCGGCGCGCACTGGAGCGAGAATATCGAGATCGCTTCGAAGCGTATTTTTAGAGGGCCATACAGACGAGCTGATTTGATCGGACTATCTGATGATTACTTTTTATTTTTACGCTTTATGATAGTTTATCCAAATACAACATGGCAATATTATCGAAGCAGATAAGTGATGGTGTGATACATTTTCCACACACATCCTTGATGCAAAAGTATCCTGAGATCTTCCGTCAGAGGGCGCAGTAAGCTGGCTAATATAGCTATCTTAAAGTCATGATGGATACCAACAGGAGGCCTACAAAGCTCTGTCATCCAATATGGCCCACTACTTTACACGCAACGATCAAAAACTTGTTTACAAGGTACCTCAACAATAAGTAGCTTATTATCTATCAAGTGGGGCGTCTACTCTCGAAAAATAAATGTGTATCGAAGTTTCCAACCAATCAGGCACACGTATCTATCCATAGACTGTACAACGCGGACAAAGTCTTCCGGACCGTATCACACGAGTCTACGAAGCGAATTTACTATTCTTTATCGAATTTCTCGTGTCCATCGCCTCACGCCGAGTGTGTGCCCACAGTCAATATACTCGCATTGATATCTAGAAGTACATGTCTGTACAAAATGCTACAGAATTTTTCGTTTCATTTTACAAGAGTGAAATTTTATCGTAGCTATTTGGAAAATTAAAATATTACAATATTTATCGTATTATTTTCACACGGAAGCGGAATTTCGGGCTTTTTTCATTTTAGGTCAGAATTTTCTGGTTGGAATTAGAGCTTAAATACACTAGGTGAGTTTGAGTTTGTATTATGAAATATTTTCAAAGCTATTACTGACATTACTTTGGATCAAATGAGTCGTGCAAAAAAACACGCTAAAAACTTTTTCGCCTGCAATAAAGTTGATATTTAGAGCCATGCGTATCAACTTTGAAATGCAATAAAGTAATTTGATTGTAGCACAAATAAACCGAACTCTTCACGCGCCCTACATCTAAACATTTTACTGGTTTTCGATTGAGTCTGAGTGATGGGAGTGGACTTTTTACGAGAGTAGTTTTGAACGAACAGCGCAGAACACGTGGAATAGTCAAACAAAAGTTTATTTTTTCGATGGAAAACTAAAACTGTTTTGGTTTCCTGTCTAACAACTGTCAAAGTTTAATCACATCCATAATTTGAACAAATACGACTGAAGATAGAATGATGCTGCGAGCTTTCGACATCGAGGCCAGATTGTAACTATATTTTGATTACTTTTTAAACGAAACTTAAAGTATGCCAGTATTTTCTAAACTAACCACCGTTCACTAACTTCTTTACATTTGACTGCAAATAATTACATTCGCATTTCGAATAGAAATCATAATTTAAATATCTCCATCTCTTCATTACCGTAAATGAATCGCTGAAGGGTTCGGGAGTGCGCCGCGAGAGGGCGTCTAGTCACGTGGCGCGATTGGCTTCGTCTGATGATGGACACGGCTCTCATTACACTGCTTCTTGTGTGGACTCCTTGACGGTTTGCGTCACTGTTTTTTACTTTACTCGCTTCTTTAGAGATTTTGGATTAGAAAAGGTTTACACTCGGAATAAGAATTCCGTACAAAGATATTTAATTGAAAGAAGTCACTGCTAGCGTTAACTTAAATAACCAAATGAGTGGAAAGGTAATTATGTTAGTAATGTATAGTAAAAATATGATGCGGTGATGAGAGTTACAAAATGGAAATTATTAATTGAATTTATTTAGAGAATCACTCTCTTATTTTACAGTAGAGTAGGTTGTTTAGATTTCTATTCGTTTGTTACCACTATGGAACACTTCACCTACGAATTTTATTTGTTCGTACTTAATACATCCTTCGATCGGTACTGATTTGGACCACTTGAGCTATCTATAAATTGTTTGCAACTGTTTGTAGATAGCTCAAGAGTTTCATGTGTATTTTGAAAATACTGTATTAGCTGTAATTTTCTTTGTGAATAAAGAAAAATCATCAAGTATTCTGAAACTCCACTCGTTTTTTACCACTCGGTCCATTCTCAAGCGATTATAATGAGGTGTACCCTTAATGAATGTCTCATAAAGTAGTCATTAATCTGCGTGATACTAAACGTGGAAAAGGTCGCGGCGGGTGTGCATAAATCAAGTGTAATCCCGGCGCGGTTCCCGGCGTCTAATCAGCAGGGCATTACACATTTTTCTCGTACCTACGTATACTGCAACCAGCAGTGTCACAGCAGTGCGATAGAACAGGCTAGTCGTCTGCGGTATTATTTATAACTTGTGTATTTCTGTATCGGCATACGGACCTAAATGTCTGATACCCAAGAGCTGCAAGTAAGCTACCCGAGGCATCAGATGCACTGGTCCAGACGAGAGAAGCCGGGTAGTTTAGCAGGGTAGGATTTCTACCCTATATGGCCGCATGCTATCGCTAATTTTTTTTACATACAGCTTTACCACAGAATATACTTACTTAAATGTAATCTAATTCTTAGAAACAGCTCATTAAAATTCGAACTCAGTTTGTATGTCTCTTAAAATGTAGTAAAAATATAATTGCGGTGACTTTTACAACATCTTATCAAAATTTCAATAATATTTTACTTTTTTATTGAAAGAAATACTCCATTTGAATATATCGATCACAGATTCCAACAGAACATGACTTCCAGTAGATACAGAAGAGCACCAAAGCGCTATAAGCTATTATATAATGCTATAAGAACTACAAAGCACGGCTCCATGCGGCTAAGTGGAAGCCAGACGAAGCTGATTCAATTTAAAACGTTTTATTAAAAGCAAATTGCTGGACTTCTTCAAAGGAGCACTAGATAGTGGTGAATTAAAGGACCCTTTGATATAGATAATGCCAGTGAAGAGAATGAGACATCTGTGATCAGGCTATACTATCTACCTAACTAGAAATTACTAGGAACCTGCCTTTAACGTAGCTACTTTGATCCTTTTTCCTAGTCATATGGAAAATTCAGAGATATTTTCCTTTTATTTTTACGAGAAAAAGATACCAAATTGGACTGAAGACTTATTATTTATTTACTCTTTGACTACCAAACTGAAAAATACAAGAACGCCAAAATTGCAAGGGTAATAAGTTTATTTTTACTTCCAGATGTTGGTAGCAGCTACGCGGGCTCTACGCAGCCTCTACGCGGAATCTACGCAGCCTCTACGCGGAATCCACGCAGCCTCTACGCAGACTCTACGTAGACTCTACGTAGCCTTTACCACGAAGCCTGCCTGGTTATGTTTATGTTATCTATAACGCAGCGTTGAACATGACTCGTGTATGCAAAAATATCATAAAATTAAAGCAATTCATTTTTAGCTGGCATTTTGATATTTGATTTGAGCTGATTCCAACTTTTCCACGAATCCTGCAATTTGAATCAAATTATAACTTCATTGGTCTCTCTCTGACTGTAACTTAATTATAAAAGAGTTGACCCAAAATCCTTTCCCGTAATTTTAAATAACTTTTGCTTGACCCTTTTTCGGGTAACTTTTCAGAGTTATTTATTGCTTACATTTACGGAAAAATTACAGTGGCCTTTTTAAGACATTTTGAAGCAAATAAATACGGGTATTTTGATAAAATATGGGGTGTCTGATGAAAAGGGTGTGATTATGAATAATTTAATAGGACTTTGATTAAATGCTTGTCGTGACCTTTTCTGAAGAAGCCATTGATTTACCCTCAGCCTATTCAAGTCCCCTACATCAAGTCACCTTCGTCCTCAACTAAGAGGGTAGTGTCATCGTTTTCATTTCATCAAAATAATTTAGCGCCAACTTTTCTAGATCCATAAACGGGTTGTAATTTTCCCAGTGAACTTTCAAAACTGTCATCGTCCCCGGCATCAAATATTGACCAAAGCGTTCTATCGAGGCGATATTGGACCCTCGCCGCGGGCAAACAAGACACCTCCTTCACTCACTTTAAATTGAAACTTGAAAAATTATATAAAAAATAGACATCTCAAAAGATCTCTTTATGACCCTTCCAGATATTAAAGGCACTTCTAAAAAAATATTTAATTTATACACAATACATTCGTATATAATACATACTTATATAAATTTTTTTTACATTTACGAAAAAACGTTAGCTTAAATACAAAGCATACCTAAAAGCTTTGTATATATGCTAACCTACGCCAAACATATTCAAAAAAATCTTACTAATTTGTATAAAGCATAATCTCTTAGCACGAAGCATCTTTTGAAGAATCTAATAGCTTTATATTATACTCTCAAATTACCAAAACACTATGGAGTTCGCTCGAGTAAAACTTGAAAATTCTGCAAAGTTTTGCAAAAGCAAATGAGAGTCTCAAAGAAGCGTATTGCACTTCCTTCAGCAAATAGAGTTGCACTGTCCTATCTAGAGGGTGTTACAAAACAAACGATAAAACTGAAAGTTTTGAACCGACGACGACAGTTTAAAAGTTAGTTTTCGTTGTTTTTTTTTTTAGATAGAACTCTCGTTCACTTTAATGAAAACTTACTACTTATACAGTGTTTTATAGAAATCAATACTGAAACCCTATTTTCTGTACACTAAAAAAGACTTTCGATAGCATAGACCTACATAGTCTTATGGTCTATCTTATAAAAACTTAGAGTAGACATTATGTCTTGTTTAACATACGTAATCGACATAATGTCTGCTCTAACTTTTTATAAGATAGGGGGTTAATTTCTTAGTTATTTCTATGCACTCTGTATGTAAAACACATATACTTAGATAGATGTAGGAGTGGACAAGTAGAAGAGGCGACACTTGGTAAAGTTAGAACTACACTGGGTTTTTATTTTAGTTTTGATTTTAAAACGAAACATCTTCGGTTTTATCCTAGTATTAGTTATTTTAGATATATAACTTAGACTACGAAAACTATCAAATAACATAGAATACCTAATATACGTTAGCAGATTATATTAGGTATTCTCTGCCTGCAGGAAAAAGTTGCACCGCCTCAGGCGGGAAATCAACCGCATTGCGTATCGGAATGGAAACTTACCTGCCGCTAGAGTCTGACCATGACCACGCTAAGTCTGCATAGTAAAACTTATAGTTCAAGTTTTTTCACTAAGTAAAATCACAAGGATCATTATGAATCGTCTTGTGTAAAGGTGATTCTATGTATCAGTTTCTCGCGACCAGAGTCAAAAAGAACGGACAAAAAATACTTCTTGGTTCTAACCGTTTTTTATATTATGCTCCTTTTTACAAAGAAAGTTCCAGTGTGGTTCCAGTGCAATGCAATAAATGGGTAGCCCTAAAAATTGGGCATGGCATTATTTACAGTAGTAAAAGTGATACCTAAGTGGTCAAATCGTGTCAAATTGTTTGTTCAAAATCTGCCATATTTTCAATCAATATTAGCAATCGACTTTCCATAGTACACGGTCTGCTTAGTTTGGAACTAGAGGACGTTGTGTGTAATGTCAAAGAACATTTATTATTTATTTTGAGTGCAGACTTATTTTGGTTACACTCTACCAGATACCATTGCAGCTGCTTGTCGATACCGGAGCAATGTGCTTTCGAACGGCTGTGAATTATTGCATTAAATGTGCTATCATTTATATTTATTGCACATTTACGTGGTCGGGTTATTTATTTCTGCATATGCGTTGGCAGGTAAGATGTAGAACAATTTATTTAGTCAAAATGTTGCATATTGGAAGAATTTATAGCAACATCTACTACATTTTGCGTTACAGCTCAGTTGGTATAGCTCTCCCTTCCGTGCTGTGGGTCGTGGGTTCGATCCCCACTGAGAACAAACATTTGTGTGTGGCAAACACAGATGTTTGTTTTATGGCTAAGTAGGTATTACTAAAATGTATGTACATAATTGAACACTTGCATGATTTAGTAAATCAGTGATATGATAGCTTTTTGTACACTTGCCGAATAAAGTTGTAGCGCCATCTATCTCGCTACATGAGAACTATCCTAGATCGCGCAAACGAAGTTATCACGGAGTTTGAACATAAGTAATACTACCGAATACCATCCATCGGTCCTCGGACCCCGAGCCAAAGGTCGCTCGGCGTGGAAGATCTTCCCTTTTCGTAGGAGGACACATATCCTACAATGTTCTCCTCAAAGTGATTATTTTATTATTATTCCCATCATCTAGTCATAGGATGGGTATATGTACCTAATATAGAATAAAAAATTATAGACGTTTTTGGATGTTAGAGCGAGATAACATGAAAATACGGGACCCTTATAACGTTACGGTCCTTTATCCATTTGACATAATTTAATTACCTACATAATTGGGGACACTGGGTGCCCCGAGGAAGGTATAGGATCCCGCCAACTGCGACCTAACCGCAACTGAGGGGGCACACCAGACTATACTCTGTCATACGGCAGACTACACCACGCTGGTTTATTTATGCTCACGGAGTTGAGCACTAGTGCTCTTGCAGAATCAATGGTGACGTCTATTCATTATCATCAGCCTGTAGAATTCCTCTATTGAGCATAAACCTCCTCCAAAGATGAGATAGAAAGATTCTGGGTCTTTTTAACTCATCGACGTTCCCTTTAAGTCGCTTTTTTCATCTTCAAAACGAAGAGTTAGTTGGATCCAGAACTTTTGGCAATTCGAGCCAGCTGTTATAGGGTTTGCATTGATAAATTCTGGTGTAACCTTGGGCAGATCTGGAACTTTTGAAGAGAGGCTGAACCTCCTTGTTCCCCCCTGGATGTATTGGTGCTAAGGGTACGTTGTACTGCGTCCACGGAGCTTGGCATGCCGTCGCGACGCCCACCGTTTTCCACTCGGTTCGATTAACTCGGCGCTAAACTTAGCAACTACCGGCAGAGGAAAATAAACAATGAAAATATTAGTTGCTTCTTTGTGAGAGTAGCCGTCGAATGGCCAGGGTTCCGTAGACCAAGTTATTTTACTTTTCTTGACTTCTTTTTTTGAGCAATCGGCGTTTTTTATTAAATATAATAAAAGATATAAAAAAAAAGATACAAAGAAAAAAAGAAAAGACCTGAGGTTCTTAAAAGTTGATTGTTCTTTTAGCTGCTTGTCTACCGGAGAGTACATTTTAACGATGATTAGTTTAAACGAAGTACGAATGAAAGAGACACATTTACTTAAAATGAAGACTTCTGTATCATTAAACAGAATGTACGTACATATTAGGCAAATTTCCTAAGGTAAGCTAGTCAGAACTCCTTATGAGTTGTGTAGACTGCCCACACGTTTGGCATTGTTACCAGGCAGTTTTAAAACTCCACACGGAACCCTAAAACTTTACCGTCACGGTCGGATTACTCCAGAAACTTAACTCGAGTTTGTCGGGAAACTATCGGTTTATAATGGAAACTTATATTTTTATTACTTCCATTGGACCGTTCCATAGCGCTTTTGAGCGAAATGAAGTGTTGCGGTACTTGAGAAATATAATACAGATTGGAAAAGTTTTGTCGAGAGAAATGGTGGCGTTAATGTAGCGTATTTTAATCAGCGAAATCAAAGAAAGTGTAGAGGAAATATGGAGTAAAATGTATTTCAAGTAAGATGTGTTGGAAAAATTATTGTTGTGTGGAGTTAGGCATTGAATACTGTTGGGTGGTAACATACAATAACATACCTACATTATCTCTGCCGGTACTGTACACATTGCCACTAGTTTTATGGATATTTACAATAATGTATTTGCAAATATGAAAAAGCTATATCTCGAGCTACAGCAGTTAGAATTGAAATTCGCCCCTTTGAAAATAGCATAGATATTAAAAATTCAATTTAAAAAAATATAAAATGTGTTTTGAGTAAAGGAACACTGCCAAAATCTTAATAGCTTCATGAAATTATTTATATGAGTTCAACGACCCAATAACTCGGATAAAAGGTTCTTTTTTTATTCACAAAGTTATATTTTACAAGACAATTAATGTGTCTGTATGCCAAAACTAAAAAAAAATAAGAAAATGATGGTTTTGGCGTAATTTAAAATAATATCTATATTCTGCAAATATAAAAAGAATCTCCAAGAGTCCTATCAAATAATTCAATTCAAAAATATTATTCCACCAAAAATAAGAAGAAACATAGAAAAGTCGTCGTGTTCCGCATCGACATGTCTACATGTTGGCAGTGACAGACAGACAGAAAGATTTACAATTTGATATGCGCCACCCCAGGCGGCTTCATATGAGTTTTATATTTGAACACGCCCCGGGGTAGAAACTACTGAGCAAAAGTTCTGCACATCTAAACATATTTTATGTGGAGTCACATTGCTTCGGAATATGTTTAGATCGTATGTATTAGTCGCTAGAGTAGACAGAGGCTGTCTATAGTTCAAAATTGAGCTCTTGATTATCTTATACAAGGTTTTGGGGATAACCAGCGTAGGTACTTAAATACATATTGAACAAGAATAAAATAATTGAGTGTATACAGACAGATACAAGATCTAAGAAAAAATACAGCACTAGTAAGTAGGTGCTACTTCTAAATTAAACACTTCAAAAATGAACGTTACTAATGTAAATGCAAATTAAAGACTTTTAATAGGATTCTGTAGAATGTAAAAAAGAATTTGTACTGTCGAGGACAAAACCAGTTCAGAAAAACATTTTCTCAATTATTTACGACTTTTCGTTAGGATTTGCGTTAGAATTATTGGCCTTTTGGAAACTCTATAGTAACTTCTAAAAAACTTTAAGGTATTCAATAAAAGCTCCATTTTAATCTGTTAAAGTGAGATATATTCTTTTTAATTATTAACATAATAAAAAAAACGGAAAGCCGATCACAACTGTTTCCTTTACCTACCAATAGAGTTGATATTTGATTAAAATACACAAATAGGCGTGACAGCGTTTCATTTTCAAGTAGACGAAAACATTATGTTACATACTGTAAAAACTACATTTGCCAATACAATGTATATGAAGCATGAAATTAATAATATTTGAATGGTGCTTTAATTTAGTCGGCGAGTGTACAGCAGAGACTAATCGAATCAATGCTCAGCTGCCGGTAATAAGATTGTCCTCTGCACCCTGCCCTGCTCTGCCTCCAGCTCTAATTAATGCTGCCTGATAGCTTCAGGGTCTAGCTAGACTACCCAATAGATACTTACTATAGTTTGAAGGACGCCTGTCTACCCTACGTGATTCAAATAAAATACTTTTTAGATTTTTGAGATATTGAATTACTTGTATACCTAGCGTTGAATTTTTCGATAATACTGCTTTGATAATGAAAGAGTATTCTCTTGTTGATATTCAGAGTTTAATAGGGACATTTTTGTTTGCAGCGGACGTGCTCAGAGAAGCAATGCATCATTATAGGAAATGGTTAACATCAGGTACACTTTACAAAAACTTCATAGAATGATGTCTGATTGCAACCTGCCACATATACCACCCCTACCTTGTGACACAAATTAATATATCATCCCATAATCCTTCACAAAGCACATTAAAAGCCGAGTCCACCAAATGAGCTGGAAAAAAGGACCAAGTAGGCTGGAAAGTCTGGTTTTCCAGCCTACTTCTAAAAAAACAAATCTCGTACTATTTCAAACGCTCCTCATGTCCGGACAGGAACAGAAATAAACAAAGCACGCATAATAACCCGCATTATATCCTGATCAAAATTTCAAAACTGACCGGAAGTAGCCGGAAACGAAAACGGCCGGCAGATGGCGCTCTCTCCTCTTATTGCTGACCGCGGGACAAAGCCTGTCGCTTTATGTACTTTACAACAACTACCTCATCACAAAAACAGCGAATTTCAAACCATATCACTACGAGATAAGAGTTATATCGAATGCACGAGTAACGTTGTGGGCATTTTGAAATATGCAACTAGTTTATTCAGCAACTCTATCTCGAACTACAAGCTACACCAAAAGAGACTCTCAGCTTCGACAATAAGGCTTATATCCTATGCATGGAATAACCTGGTGGTTGGTAAAGTATGCAAGTAGTTGATCTACAGAAGGAGTAATTTGCGTCTCGTTGATTTAATAGCATTCCGCGGGTTATGGCGAAATCTTTAGAAAATGTTCACGAACTATAAAAGTCAATGTTGGAACAAAACTTTAGCCGAGTACTTATTTAAATTCTATACAAGTAAATAATGAAAGTTATACTTATAAGTAGGTAATACTATATTTCAAATTGAATAGTAGAAAAATTCCAGGTCATCTACTTCTGGGTAGTAAATAATTGCATTAATGGTCTCAAAATATTCAAGTTTTTTATGTAGATGTATATATAGATGACCTGGAATTTTTGCCCTCGAGTGTACCTACTGTAATAAGCTCTTAACTATATTATTATCTCGTCGGTACTTGAGAAGAATACTAGTTATAGTTAGATGAAGAAAATACTAGTTACGTTAAACAATATTTGCACAGCATAAATACACAACAATAGTAATAGCACAAAACGTGATCTTTACACAATGAACAGTTTGTTCACCTAGACTAGACTAGACATACCTAGTGCCTAGTTATAACATGGAGAGGAGAGTGCTAATAAATTATAAGCGCTGTAAATAATGTCCGGCATTTGTATCTGTTCCCACAGACCGGCACAGTGTACGAAGAACAGTAGGTAAAGATCTTTTAGCCAAGCTTTTTTTTATTTGGATGCTGTTATAATGTGCGTCTATTTACAGTATAAAGAAGCAATACAATTATGTATTAAGTGTTTTTTTTTGTATATTTTTTTTGCCCGTTTGTGTGTCACAAATAAATATAATTTTCTTTCTTTTGTTTCACTAACTAATTTTATAAAATCATCTACATTTGTGAAGCGCTCATTGCGTAGCGTGCTTAGTCAATCTTCCCGGGTTATCTAAGTTAAGCGACGTTCTGCGCGGTCATTATTTGGATGGATGACCGTCAGTGGCATTTAAATCTGAGCGCTTTCGTGCTTCGGAGAGCACGTACTGTCGGCCCCGGCTTTAGCAGTCGTTAAGCCATGACGGAGGCCTTAAGGTGGCCTAAAAACTCCGTCACCAGTTGGCGACTACGAGCTTGCTTAAAAGAGATACCCAGCTTAAAATGATACGAAGTTTACCTACTGTAACAAGATAAAAAATCTGTGATCTAACCCGAGGCTAGGTATAATAATTGCGTCCCAACTTTTATATTTATCGTCCGAATTATTCAATACACCGCCCGCTCGTAAATAACGTACGCTATTCAGCGGAGCTTTTAGTGCGTAAGCCTATTCAATACAGATTTACTTTACTGACTAATGTATTGTGATGTACCGCTACTGTAGTAACTTTATTGTGATGTTTTTTGGGCCCGGAAAATAATCCTAATAAACCTAAAGTTGACTGACCTCACACAACTGAATATAGCCGTGCTTTTGTCGCTGAAGGTTGTGGGTTCAATTCTCACTAGTGATTCATTGATTCATTTTATGTTCCGAGCATAGATATTATTTCTTAGTTGTGTATTTTGGATGCACACTAACTTATGAATAGCTTATGAAGTTTTAAATGACATTATTAAAAGTGTGATTTGAGGTCCAAGGGTACCCAATAATAATATGAACTTCTCTTAATAGTAGAGATCCATCCAGCATTAGCTAAGTAATTAGACAGCCTTAGAGCATAAGTCGAGATCTCTATTAGACTTAGTGTACTGTAACTGGCTGTATGTTAAACCACATAATGAGTACAGTCAAAGGCAAAATTTTTGAAGCTGAGAAACGCGCTTGAGTGAGGAAATAATCGTACTTCTTAATTCATTTTCATTTTCAGCCTTTTACAATTTAGTTTCTAGCTTCACTAGTTTTTAATTGGTGTCTTTCTGAATCAAGGAAAAAGTCTTCTTTAACACACATATCTTTATTTTTATTTTTTTTATACATTTGATTACCTTCTTCCGAGTGCTATTTTTTTGCTTATTTTTGCGTCCTTTTAGTAGGTGTAGTTAACCCAGCCGAATACAGTCACTACTTAAATCGTCTGCAAAAGACGTAAAGGCCAATGATGATGATGATGGTACTCCGATTTGAGAAAAAGTACTCATTATTCCTATATCTTTGGTACTTCTTCCATGTCTGTTAAGTGAATTTTGTTCGTGACTGTACATGAGTTTAACCACCGTCACATATCTCAGCGGCGCTCATCTCTATTTATGGATTCCAAGTTCTGCGGGAGGCGGCACATTACACTAAACTGTTTGTTAACTATATAATACAACTACTAAATAACTGAAACTTATTTTGAATTAAGAATTTAATATTTTAGCAACAGACTTGCAACTTCCCAAATATTTAATTGAAAGGGCACATTTAAATACGCCCTTTTCAATATTGACTGTGAGAATATTTAATTGACCGTGTGGAAGGAAGTCCCTGCATAATTTTTTTTTGTTGGACACTGTGTTTAGTACAACTTATTTATTTTATGTAGCGATTTGATTCTCTCTAGTAACTTGTGAATTTGTATATAAGCGTAATTTCCAACTTTACTATTTTCTAAATTCATAACGTGAAAGATATTAAAAAAAGCTATATTCTTATGAGAACGTCTACATTATATTCTCCTGTATGTCACCATGTGGTTTCCAATACGCGACCGCGCGTAGCCGCTACGCCGTAGCACCGTAGCACCGTAGCAATACGTAGCACTATTGTCCTGTTAGAGGTGACGAATTTATTTCAACTCGGTCTAAAGTTTATCTTGTAGTTATAAGTAGCTAATATTTAGTTTTCTTATGTCAGTGAATTGTTCAGTAAAGATAAATATAGCTACGTAGATTTTTGTTACCAAGATGAAAACTATGATTTAACTATAAGCCTCTATACTTTCTAGCAAATCTAAATAGTTAGTTCAAGTTCTAGTCTTAGTTTAATGTTGTTCCTTGAATAATAAGTCGACAAATTTTACAAAAGTAAGACTAAGTATAAGGTACTTCTAGTAGTTTCCTATGTCAATGGTTTGAGTTTGCCGACGGACGGGCAGGTAGAGCGCCAATATCTGTGATGGAATACTTGTTACTCGTACACTCACGCACACAAACTCTTCAACAACATATTATACAACTAGTCTAATATGTACCATCTTCTTGGTTATTAGGTAGATGACATAGCTACTATTGGCTGTTGGTATTCAGACTATGTAACAAGCAATAAACCGGCTACAATATGCGTTGGTAATGTCAAAATATTTTGTAGTTTACTATAGAGAAATATGAATAAGGGTCAATAAATTGTTAAAGTCAAAGTAGCATTACAAGTAATTGCCCCCATATTGCAAGCTTTAAACTGCATTCGCTGCCCAGCATAATGTCAAGCGATGTAGATACAGATATACGAAAACAAGAAGCTTTTAACAGCAAAAAACGCGCTGAAACGCGCTAATTTAGTCACAGAATACCTATGATTTAGTATGAAAACAGTATAGAAAACCTGCTATTGTTAAACCTAGCAGGTTTTTATAAAACAACGATTGCCCCCTTGATTTCTAACGTTTTTGCACATGCGGGAAACTTATCTCTGTTTTAATTTCAAGTATTATTATTAAGTGCACGACTGTATGCACAAGCTCTTACTTAAGGCGAGGTGTCGACGCACATGACGCGGGGGAGCTGACTGAGCGAACCATCAAAATTACACTCTTTCACAACACCTGGATGATGCTTTAGCTACGGGACGCAACTTACCCTTTGGTGTGGTAAAAGACCAATCTAAAAGTGCATTGGCTTTCTGTACTAAGGATGTGATAAAATTGCTTGTGTTACGAGTTTCATACATAAATTACACACTATGTTTTTCCTTTAAAAAGACGGATACAATAGTTTCCAGTAACTCACTATCTGATCCTAATGCTGTTAGCCTAAGTAAGTCTAGCTGACAGTTTTCAAAAGAGAAATATTTTTGGTTCCTAGCTGGTCCAACATTCTTTTTTTTTAGCATATTGTTTCTGGTATTGACCCCCTACAAGTTTCAAATTTACTGTCTGGTAGGTGAACTGTTTGTGTCGAAGGGAGCAAACTTGCTCATTACAGTATTGGTAGTTAGATTGATGAGCTGTTTGATGAGTTTCGGTTGAACATGAAGAATTTATTTATGAAAATATTTAGGGTATTAATAATGAACGCTGAAGTGATTAAAAATTAGCGTTTCAGAGCCTGTAGTCTGAGATGCATTAGATTTCCCTTAGAGAATTGAGAGCGTTAAAGTATGGTGTCACGCATTTCTAGCGGGTGCATGGAGAACAGTTTTTGGGATTCTGAAATACTATACGGAACCCTTGAAGGAATTCTTGATGCAAAAGCGTTTTTGATCCTGGATTTTGGAGAAAGAAACTGCAGCTATGCCGACATGTTGATTGTTAAGCAAACCTTGATTATAACATGGTCAGTTGTAATTTGAAGCATTTTATAGACGTTGAGCGACTCAAAAACACGAGTAGAACAAGTAATATTCATACAAAAGTTAAAAACGCGTTCGCCAGATATAAATGCGAGCATTATGTAAATAGCACCCAGCGGCGGCAAGTTAGCCGAGTGTAAAAGTTAGTATTTTTTGTGAAAAAGTTGCTTTTTGTGTGAATTTCATAAGAAGAAGCCTCCGGGGCGCGATCGCCGCTAACTCTGAGATATTGCTCTCTTCTCTTGGTCTCGGGATTGCCAACAGTAAATAAATACCTTGCATTTTTTTTCTTTTTTACACCTTCGGTTTTTTTATTCATAAGTAGAGTTAATAAGTTTTGCAGTGGAAGTGATCATTCGATTAAGACATATTATTATATTCGCAGATTGATAGTCGAATTTGTAATGCTAATATGTTCAACTTCACTCTAAGAACACAAAGCGAACGATTTTGCTTTTATATAAATAAATGTGGTATTATTTGCTAAGATGAGCGGGCAACACTGTGTTGCTCTTCAAAAGTGGTTATTTCTTCAGTACACTTGAGGACGCACTTCCACATTATTATTGCTTGCAAAATAACGACTTTTTATAGCATATTTTCTTGAAAATGTAAGATCTTTCTTACTCTTGATATTGGAAATATTACGAGTTTTTAAGATGCGCTGAGTGTTCTTAACTTTTTTATTGTACTGTAAACATTGGATGGGTAATTTCAAAGAGTTGCAAATGCTTAGCCTCCTCTTCCTCTTACTCCTCATAAACAAAAAATGGCAAGTAACGAATACCTATATTTCATTCAAATTTCCGCGTTTACAGCTACGTGATTGAGTCACAAACATCCAAAAGTTTCAGTTTTAGCATTTTACGGTGGATTTTGTAACGATGAAATGTCTTTGATGATGACCTACTCTCACGACACGATCCAAATTGATCAAAAGCTATTTCAAAGTTTTTCTATAAATTTTTGTAGATAATTACTTCCCGGGGGGTCCAATTAATTGTTATTTTTATTGCAAATACTTCAAAGGCTCGTTAGCAAGCCCGCTGTAATTGAATCGGATTCATTTTGATTTCATTTGTCGATACAGACATGGTTCTTTTGATTCTATTTTGTGAAGATTCGTTTGTTGAAGTGATTGTCGTCATGATAGTACCTACTGATGATACCTACAAGTATTTTTTGCTGAAATAGTTTCGTCTATTGTTTCTAGGCTGGTTTCCTCATGATGTTTTCTCACACCGTTTACGAAGTTTGCTACTTACAACCAGTAGTCAACCCTAGCTCATTAAACCCTAGTCAACCCTAAGTAGCTCATTTAAAAAGAAAACTTTTTAGATGATTTTTTAGAACACACAAAAATTCTCATTTATTACAATTTCAGACTTCAATAAAATATTCTATTATTTTTGGACGGATGCTAGGAAGCAGATGAAAGGTTAATAGTCTAGGAGTTCTTTTCAGGGAGTTTCTATGCAATGACGAATTATTCAGGACCAGCGCTGAACCTGCGACCAACATCTGAACTTAGTTTTAAGAGAGAATTTACATAATTCCTTCGCTCAGAATCTCCTTGAAATTATAGTCTTTTGAATAGAATTTTGACGCTTTTCCAGTATTTTGCAAGTCGAATGAGTTTTTCAGTTCAAATAATTTAGTTTTATACCAAGAAAATCTGTAAATTTTCTTTTGAATAGTTTTTAATAAGTCTAACGAATGTGTTATAATTAATGCGGTTCTTTCACGCAAAACTACAGTCTCAACCTATGACTTGCACGCGTGTAATACTCACTGTTATTTATATATAAGTTTTTTTCGCTTAAAACTGATTTAGTTATCGAAAAACAGCTTTCAGATTCATCAATCCTAAAATAATACAAACCCTCTGTATAGAACGGGGACTAAGGGATTACTCGGGAGTTAGGCTTAGCACACACTGGCGTATACTACAGACAAGATACTGTTTTTTTTTAAAGCTGTTCAGGGCAACTCTAGTAGCAAAGTTATTGCAATTATTGCATAGCCTAAAGCCTAAACTACTAAGGAAACCTGAATAACCAAAGGTTGATTTATTTTTTATTTTTTTATACAACAAAGTGGACAAACAAGCGTACGGCCCGCCTGATGGGAAGCGGTTACCGTAGCCTATGGACGTCTGCAACGCCAGAGGTGCGACATGCGCGTTGCCGACCCTTGAAGAGTTTTAAAACACCCTTTTTGAAGTGCTCCATACTGTAGTCACCAGGGAAAACCTCAGCAGGAAGATCATTCCACAAGCAAAACGGCAAACAAAAACAAAAACTATACAAAAACGGCACTGACTGTGACTACCTTCTTGCCAGTGGCACTTAGTGTTAGCAAAAGCGTTATGTCTCTTCTATTTTACTTTATTCTTACAAGTTTTAGAGACGTGTTTGTCTGTGGATAGTCGGTGTGCTCACAGCTTTACAAAGATGTATACTTTGTGATTTCCACTGAGAATAAGACGCGTCGGTCCACTGAATGCGTCTTGGATTGAGGGGGGTGACGTCACTAGTTTTACAGAACTTGTGCACTTTTTGCAATATTCGGCGTTCGTTTAGAATATTGTTGGTTATTGAGAAAAGAGATGTTCCATGGTGAACGAGAGTATGATTTGTTATTTTGTAGTGCATTTTGTGGAAGTGAAGGGAAGTTTAACGTGGCTTTTAACAGGCAAACTGCGGATTTTACACACAACACCGTGTATTATATGATCTGTGATACCGTCAAACTTATAACACCCCTTTCTTAAAATCCTTGTAATATGAAGGCGTCACTAAACAAAGAACGACCTCTTTATGTGAAGTCTTTGAAGTATTTCTTTAGGTACACTATGCAGTGTGCAGTCTTGATACTTCTACGAATTGTTACGAGCCTCTACGAGTAAATATTGGTTAGCCAAAATAGCCCAAATACCCAGTAGGTACTCTCGTCTCCACAGCCCACGTGACGTAATGACGACAAATTGAGGCTTCCCGTGAATTATCGACGGTGACCCGTGGGGGTCGCTCCAGGGGCAGCACCTATGGGGAGGTTGTATATCGTTCACACTTGGAATTGCGCGTGAAAGATATGAAGATTTTAGAACATATACATTTTATTGTAAATATTGAAAAGTTTAGATATCAGAATATTTTTTTATTGAAAAAGATGTGCACAAATAACTATACCTAAACAAATTAATTTCACAAAGTTAGCGTGACATCAAAGAATAAATTTGTGTTCGCTTCGGGAATATCTGTAGCGGGCTGAATCTCGAAATTCACAACATGAAATGAAGTGATATTAAATCTATAGTTCCATTTTCTGCTATTTTAGATTCTTTGGTCAATTTCTTACCATCAAATAGACAATAAATACACAAACCAACAGAAAAACTGATGAAAGTCAAGAGAAAACCTAAACACGAGCTATTTTTTGGCCATCTTCCTGCGATTTGGACACATCATTTGAATAACGTAAAGTTTCTAAGTTTACACACAAAATTATATGTTCGATTAAACTTCCATTAACAATATAATAAACAAATAAACTAAATTAGCCGTCTTTGTCCCTCGCGGTATTGTTCGCTTTAATTTAATACCGTTAATTATCTGCGAGCTCGCTTTGTTTGATACTTACACTGTTGTTGTTTAATGGTAATCGAATCACCCGCTATATTTAGACTTTGAGAATTACACGAACACCCAAAGTGGCTCTTGGCTTGATAAAAAACTTCATTATCATCATTATTTAGTGTGGAAAGTCCAAGAAACAATTGGACTATGTCCAGCAGTGGATGATCAGGACATATTCTTTAGATTTCGAGGAAAAACGTGATCTATGTGCCAACCTATCTATATCCCGTAATCTTTGCTCTGACGTTGGTTCATCGGATGGAGGGTTTTTCCAAAAACTTTGTATTTTCAAACTAGGAACCAGGGCGTAGTATCTGGCCCGTTCTTATAGACTCTGGTCGCGAGGAACGAGGAATAGAATTACCTATGATCTAGTGTTTAGACGATTCTAAATGATCCTTGTGGTTTTGTAAAAAGATTTTAACTTTGATTTCATACAAATCTGGTTTCACGTAGGTACACTGCTTGCTACATGCTCAGTATTCATAAGCTATACACTTGTTCCATCAGTTACTGTTTCCTTAACTAACTTGAGAACTGAAGAGCTCTCCCAAAATCTTACATTTTCCATCGTTTACCGTTTCTCAATTATCCCAACATTCTTCCAATTACAAGGTCCTGCGTGATTTTATTAACACTCCCCTACTCCAGGAACCAGCGAAGGAAGACCTCCAGCCATTTCGAGGGCATTCACAATTTACATAGAAGAATGTTTGACATCGCAGAGATTCAAAGTGATGGTAATTTGGAATACTTGAGCTTCAAGGGCGTCGGAGTAAATTCACCTAGTTTAAGACGATTTAGAGTGGTTCTTGTGATTTTATTTTACTGAATAAATCTTTGCTAAACGAGTTTGGTAAATGTATAACGTTCGTAAATCTGGGTGAATCAAGTTTGCTAAGTAGAACTCTGTGCTCAGGTGAATCACAGGGGAATTAGGTAAGTACCCATGCCACCCGGTAGAATTGTATTTTCAATTTTTTGTGAGAGTTGTTCTTGGTGGGCAATCGGTTTCTTTCATCAACTAGTTGTATAAAAAACCTATTTCTGCCACCTTTTATAAATATATTTAGGTAAATGAATTATACAAAGATTTAGTTTTGATGACGAACTCGAGTGTTATTTTATTTGAAAACATTAATTATTTGATAAAAATATAAACTAACCGCTTCCATACTAGCTATTTTAGCACCAAGAGTGTTACCAACTTCATTCCTTCACTTCCAACTCAGTGAGTTAAAACGCACAAACAGTAGCAACTCGGTAGCATCAGCCAGGGGAGGTCAACCTATATTGGATTACAGCACCGCTTGCAGGGGTGACCAACCGTGTTCCGCACGCAACACACGTGCGTTGCAATTTGGGGCGGGTAATGAAGAGGGTGCGCCACCCCTGCCTAAAGCTAGCAAAGCTTGTGCTGTAGCTGCTAATATAAACTTACAGCTATGAAAAGCTAAGCTTTTAGACCAAAATTAATTGAAACATCAAATTTTTTTTGAGAAAAAAATGTTCATCATCGGTGTAATGGCTTAGGTAGTAGGTAACTAGAATGTTTTTAAAATATGCAAACTAATAAAATAATCAGCCGTAACGTAATAAATACACGGCCGGGCAGACGTAACCACTTTTCTTTGAATCTCTAAAAATATGAAAATAAACCAGTAACTAATAGTCAAAATCATACATTTTAGACCAGATGATGACCTAGAAGCCAGTTTAGTTTATTTCACTGCAGCATGAAAAATACCTATACAATCTATGATATAATATATGTTACCTTAGCTTGCAGTACTCCACCGCCCGCAGTGAATCTGCAACAAAAATGCAATTTGCCGTGAGATACGGCTGCGCGTGACTACAAATTGATCTGTCATTTATAATTTGACAGACAGACTTTTTTCTAGCATTGATAGTGTACTTTTTTTTTTTGTTATTGGCTTCGCACTGTTTGTGCATTTGCCATTTTGCGTAAAAAATTTGGGAAACATAACTAGCTACAACTTAATTCTCAACAAAACTATTTTGATGTGAGTATTGCATGAGGCTTGCTTCCATAGGTACCAAAAACATTAGTACATCGAAAAATCGTATGCTGTAATTTTTCCCAAGTCTATAAGAGTTCTTTTCAGTAAAAGTTCAGAAGTCGATGCTTGAGTTTCGATTCAGGCGTAATTTTAGAGCATAATGAGCTACTAGCTTTCTAAGTATACAGGCTGACCTATTTAATTTTTGGACTACTGATGAGCCATCCTGTATAAAATTTATTTTGAAACAAGATTGTGATTAGGTAGCATTCTTTTTTAAAATAAGTACTTTTCTATTTTCAATAATACCCCATAGAGACAGAGCGGCGTCGTTTTAATAAGATAACGGTGTTTACGACAAGTCGAGGAGTTGATAGCCAAGTGCTTACGACGTCTAACTAGTCAGAGAGCTGTAAACCGATTTGGTGGCTTGTTTACGCAAAGCGATCATTATACCTACCTTCTTTGAACCAGTTTTGATCTTCCTGTTGAGAAACTTTCAGGGACAAACATTCGGCGATCTAATATAGGATGTTCTTTGATAAATTTATTAATATGTGTATTGTAATGTATTGTGTGCTAAAGCAGAAATAAATCTATGTCTATAAAGAAATGGCTAAGAAAAGGTAAGAAAACAAGTACTTAGAGACTATTCAACTTAGCAGAGCTAGAATTTTAGAGAACGTAGGAATTCTACATTTTTTTGTGTTCATAGTTAAGTTCATAAGTAAAATGCATTGGAAATTTATCGGTAATGTTAAACTAAATGCTATCATCATCATCAATATATATAAAACTCTTTTGAAGCTGACAGAGAATAAACGCACAACCTAAACCATAAGTCCTAGAGGTATGAAATTTGGAGGGTAGTATCCTTATATAGTGTAGGGGTGCACTAAGAAAGGAATTTTGAAACGTCACACTCTAAAGGGTAGAACGCGAGCAACGCCGCGGGCGACGGCTAGTTAATAATAAATCAATAATTTGGGTATCTAGAAACCCTTGCGTATCGTATTTAATTTGGATTATCCAACTATTTTTTTATACAATATAAGCAACCGTTTGACCACAATCTCACCTGATGTTAAGTGATGATATGGTCATTAATCATTTTCCAAAGATTGTTTACAAATATTTCCCAATTTCTAAATAAATTAGTCTTCTTCTATCTAAATATATAAAACTCTTTTGAAGCTGACATAGAATCAACGCACAGCCTAAACTATAAGTCCTAGAGGTATGAAATTTGGAGGGTAGTATCCTTATACAGTGTAGGGGTGCACTAGGAAAGGAATTTTGAAACGTCACACGTCACGCTAGTATATGTATAAAAGTCTACATTACTGTGTGTATTAAGTATTTTGAAAATTAAATATAAAGCCAGGAACACAATAACTTGAAACAGTCCGTTCCATAACTCACTTATTATATTCACGAAACGCTCATTTTAAGAAAGCACAAAAAGAAAACTTTACCCTCAGGGGGTCAGTTTTGAAAATGGCTTATTGTGCGACCCTCATTACAGCAATTATTGTTTAATTAAAAGACGGGGATGAACAAAGGGTAGTTTTTCTTTATTTCTGAGATTTTTTTGTGGGTGTTTGTTTATTGTTTCTACTCTGTCTTCATTTTACTGAGAGGAATAATTAATTATTATCTTAATCACTTCGTCGTCGACCACAGTTGTAAGTATTTGTTGTTACTATTTTATGTATCCGTGAAAACTGTTAATTGGCTTTCCATTGCTAAAAGAAAATTAGATTAATAATATCATTGGGTTTGGTCATAATCAGTTCTATTTTATTCATTAAAATCACTTAGAATGGTCTCATTAGGTGATTCCAGGTGCTTTGTTGTACCTAGTCGGGATTTCGTAAAAGTCAAAGTTGAATGGCACTAGTTTAATAATATCCCAACAAGAACCCAATTATACTTTTACAAGATTTTACTCAGATCATTTTCCTAAAGGCCTAAATCTGTTATCTTCTTCAAAAATTATTCTAAGAGTCATCTCATTTGTGTAATGTTACTTTAAAACAGCATCTTTACGTCGCAATATCAAAGTTATATCGTTTTAATTGCCTGAAAGTCCTGAAACTACCCATTAGGTTAAATTTATTCAGCAAGCAAGTGGTGGCGCGAACGCGTAACTTTTATTTATGTAAGAACGTGAGTACAGGGTCGGATTCAGAGGACCTAAGTACCTTAAATCTTCAGGGAAGAAACATAACCTTCCTTAGCAGCTGACAACGGGATAAGGACTATCAAATACGCCAGATAGCTAGTTGTTTCCCGATGGATTCGAATGCAATATTTGAACATATCCCTGAGTCCCTTGAGAATATATGTCTTGGATATCCTTAGGGTGCATTTACACCAGAGCTAAGCTATGCTACGTTGCTAAGGATGTGTTTAACATCGACCAATAGGAATAGTTTATGGATTCTTAGCAGCGTAGTTTAGCTTAGATGGGGTCGAAAAGCAGCCTTAGAGTATACGTCATTGTTTAGAACAACATTGTTTTGAACTAATAAAGGCTCGAACATATCTATCCCACGTACGCAACGCATTATGAAATCAGGGCCTCTACTCCGAAAATTGATTAACGAATATTCGGTAGTGACGTTTGTGTTATACTGCGCGGTCGCCTCGAGTTATGTGCCTTGATCACGAATAAATGTGACAGTCGCAAACGTATCGTAACGCTAGCGTATCCAATATACACTGCGCGGTGACACTACAGCGGTTGGCAGTCGAGCTGGCATTGACGCGCAATATAACTCCAATACGCTAACGTGGCGACTGTCAGATTTGTTCGTGATAGAGGTAATGGTCCAGGCTCTTTCAACGTCACAGCGTTACTGCGCAGTGTAGAACAAACGTCACTACCGAATCTTCGGTAATCATTATTCACAGTAGAGGCCCTGGACCCTGATATTTGTATGGTTAGAAACTTGTCATACGCAATGCTATCCCACGCAAGTATGTTTCTAACCATACAAATATCAGGGTCCAGATTTCAATAATGCGTTGCGTACGTTGCGTACGTGGGATAGATATGTCCTTACCTTAATGCTCTAGTACAAGTATGAAATTATCAGAATATCATGACCAGTCGCAAATATGCTACGGTCATTATTTTATGAAAACTAAGATATAAGAGTTCATAATAAGATTCCTGAAGCCGTCCCTGTACTTATGAAGCATCGCGTTAATTTTCTTGTAGGCCTAATTACACACGGGCTTATTTTGCGTCCGCCTCGCGCCGCGTCGAGTGTGCACCTTTCAACTTTTTCAAGGGTAAAATTTACACGTATGAAGGGTGGAGCGACGTTTTATGACGACTTGTGGTTCCGGATATTGCTTTTTTGGACTTGATTTGAAGTTTCATTGGATTGAGAGGTTTAATTCGGAAAACTTTTTTGTAAGGTTCGTAAAATTAAATATCATGGATATTGGTGAAATTGCGACGTAAGCGCCCAGAATATTAGCAAAATTCAAACTGGTAGCGCCATCTTTTGATTTTTTTTTATAGAATGTATAAACTAAACGTGTGTAAAATGAAACATCGAAGTATAGTAATATGTAACAAAGGTACAATTTACAATTTAAAATGCCTTGTTTTTTTTTTAATTTTTTTTTTAATAGATGCTCTTTGCTGAAATTGAACAAAAAAATCTGTTCGACACGACAAGTGTTTGCGTGCAGCATGTTACTTGCGTATCAAAGCCGGCAGTTAAGGAGCTTACAACGACATTAATTAAAGGCTTGCGACGACGCGGCGCGGTGCGACGCGACGCCTCGCCGCGCCGCTAGTCTAAACTAGCCTTTAGTTAAGTTTTAATTAAGAAATTTTTGAGTAAAGTGCTTGTTATTTTGAAAAGAATACAGTTTTAACGAGACGCTTTGCAGTTTTCGCTTAAGATTTAGTTAAACGAATTTCACAGCGGTTAACGATTTTACTTGTAATATAAAGTAAGTACCTTATAGTTTATTTTTCTATAGCTAAAGTTTAAATTAAGTTATTTAACTATGTATTCGTAGGAGTTAGTAGCCAACTTAGGTGATGGAGTTTTTAGGCCGCTATAAGGCCTCCATCGTGGCATAACCACTGCTAGGGCCGGTACTGACAGTTTTAACGTGCCTTCCGAAACACGGCAAAAAAACACTGCATAAAAATGTATTTTACGCATATTTATTGAACGTTTACAGTTACACACTAGCCGATACCAATAACTACCGACAAGTTACGAGTACTTCTTGTTTAGACATTTACACATTTATACAGGGTGTTACCAGACCACTTCCGAAAACGAAGGGGGGAGCTACAGCACACCAAAACCCAACCAAATAAAAATCAGTTATCCTGAAAAATAATTATAGCCGGAGAAAACAATGTTTAAAGATTTGTATTTATTTCGCCAGCCCGCAATGTACGCATTCACGTAGGTAAGGTCGAGGCATAGTACTATTATTTATTCTGTGTCGTAAGTGCCTACTAACGTAGGTAGGTACTAACGTAGGTCGCTCGCACGTCGCGTACTTGAATGACCCGCGATGAACTCTCAGCTGTTCATGCTGTAGTAGACGTAATCTGCGTGCTGCGTGTACATTGCTGCTTTATTTATTTTATTTGTTTTTTTGCTTTTTTAAATGAGATAATTAGGTAGATATGTCTTATTATGTTGTACTGTGTGTATGTAACTAGAAAAAAAATTAAAAAGAGATAGTCAAGTCTATTTTTTTTTTCTCGATTTTTTTCGCTTAATGTTTTCAGTATCATGGTCTGATTGGAACCTCCAAGTTTTCGGAAGTGGTCTGGTAACACCCTGTATATATATTATTATTATTATGAGCTATAGCTAAGCATTTGGCTGCCAGCATACCTGGTGGTAAGTGTAGCTGCAGGTTCTTTCTCTCTAGGGTATTTCTAAAACAAAATACTTTCCTCAAACTAAAGTTATTAAGTAAAGCTAGGTAACTGTAACTCTACTTAAAATTTAATTAAAGAAGCTTAAAATTAAGGCCTTATCAGACGGAGCCAGGGCTAAATAGTGTCACTGTCATAGCGTAGTGGCGCGTTTAGTTATCTCTCGCTTGAGGGATGGCTGCCGCCAGTTGAATACTAATTGTTGCTTAAGGTCCTGCTACACGAGGTAAGTTACTTGGTCAAGTTGTGTTAGAATACCACTAACCTGCTTACTTATAAACGTTGCATAGCATTAAACAGCTGCTTAAGTTATTGCTGTCTCTTACTTATAGGTTAAGCCAAACAGTGACAGCTAGATTTTAAAATAAGTGTACAAATTGGCTTTCGTTACACGGAGGTTAGGTCATATTGAAGTTTGCTAATTTTTGATGACCCTTAGATAGCCTCAAAGTTGTCAACTGCTAAATATCTTTATTCTGTTCAACTTGGGTGCTTTTCCACCACTAAGCTCGTTTGAAGTCCACCAATACGGATCATTTATTTTCATATTAAACGATTTCTATTGGTGGATGTCAAACACATCTTTAGCAACGTAGCTTAGCTCAGCTCTGGTGGAAAAGCACCCTAATTGTGCGTATAGATAATAATTGAAAGGCAGTGCATTCCTCAACTGTTTAAGAGAATAGTCAATAAAAGAGGACAGCTAATGGCTCCAGTCACTGGCACAGTGTAGTGCCATCATACCAGTTGCTATAACAAACGCAAACATCACTCTATGAATATTAAATTTATAATCTGTGGCTCAGACGTGATTTATTATAACGGCCAGCTTTTGGACGCTTCTCCAAATGCTTGGGAAATCGAGATTTTTATCCTTTGTTTATAAAGCAGATGGCAAAAATAACAAAATATACCTAATAAAAATAACTCGCAAGCACGCAATACATAGTAACACCCAGACACGGAACAAACATCCATCTTTGGCCCACACAAGGTTTGTTCTCGGTCGAGTCGAACCCACGACCCACAGCACGGAAGGCAGAACTATTACCGACTGAGCTGTATCGCTTGTCCAACCGCAATTTGTCTTGCTAAAGTTAGTTCTTCGGCATCTGTCTTTCCCTTCGAGTAAATGCTCGAAGGTCTTTCCTGATCACTATAATCGGAATGTCTTCAAGGCAAAAGTGAATAAGTGTCTTCTAGACCGTCTTGCTCTATCGTCGGCTTCATCGTCGCAGGTGAGATTGAAGCCAAAAGATGGTATATTCAATATAAAAAAATAAAAATAAAAAAAAAACGGTTTAGCGGTAGTTGGGTATATACCGGAAGCTAAGTATGGCAATAACGGAAGGTGAATAGCCAATGGGGCGATGACAATAACAAGGATTGCCGGTTGTAATAAGATCTGGGAGCAAAGCGAGCCGCACTCGCCGGTTCTAAAGTGCGCAAAACCGCAGCCGAATAGGGCTGCTGCCGTTTATTGAACTACAAAGTATTGTTAAATGTCACAGCGTTATGAGATTCGTAATTTAGCATGCTAATTCCTACTGTACGAGTACAAACAACATCTGGGTTAAAAGAAATTAAAACTGATATTGATACTAAGTACATCGACTTCTTTAAATTTTGTTGTTGTAGATTATTATAAATGTAGATTGAAGAAAATCATCGTTAGTACTTATTTTTTATATATTTTTTTGGCAATTTACTTCATCGTATTGAAGCCTCATGTAGCTTATGAAACTGTTGCCTGATAATAAATAAATAATAATAATAAAAAGCCGTATATTTCCTTATTTCTAAAAAAACATTGTGTACAAAAGTGAAAGTAAGTAGAAAAATATTAATTTAGTTGTATTCGATTTTTGAACGTGTAGTATAGTGCTTTTTCAAATAAGGACCCCTCCTTGGGTGAAGGCCTCCTCCAGCTGCTTCCATGTCTCCCTATTCTTTCCTGCATTGATCCAGTCTTCTCCAGCTATAGACGTTATATCATCTGCCCACCGCCTATTTGGTCGGCCTACGTTTCTTTTGCCTTTTGGGCCTATCCATCTCGTAGTTTGGATGTTGCCTGATAAGCAACTACAACTACAAAGTTGCCAAATGAATGAAAACACAGACGAGACAGCCCTACAGATACATTACGGTGTAGGGTTGCCATGAGCGCGGCACTCTTGGACAGTTTGACCACAGTTTAGATGTGAGTACTAACGGTTGACTGCAATACCTGCAGTTATTGCATAGCTTCATAAACTGCGATCAATACAAAATATACTAAAATATACAAAGAAAATTCATAACTTTAGCTATCCGTGAAAGCTTGAGGAAAATTCATTTTGAACCGATTTCAAAAAATGGAATTCTCCATTCAGTTGTATTTTTTTTTATGTTTGTTACCTTATAATTCAGGTAAAGTCGTCAGTTTCCCTCAGGCTTTCCTTGGAATTAGGAGCATAATTGTTTATACCTAACAATAAATAAACCAGTTTGAGAGCAACTGGCACATAATAATTTCGAAATAGAAAAGTCATTTTGAATTTAGAATCGAAGCCTCCAACTTTTTGCAAAATATAAAAGTCCATTTAAATTTAGAATCGAAGCCTCAAAGAAATACAGGGTTGCCATACCACCGGTGCTCTCCCTAACTATTGTCTAATTACTTCGCGTCATGTCCAAAAGCTCAGTAACCGGATCGCATACTTCCTGGCGAGGTGTCGGTGTAATGTGTCAGGCAATTGCAACAGTTCACACCTCGCCGGTGGTGTCGGGTTTCTTCTGCGAAACTTGCTCATTACACCTGGCTACTGTAGCTATCAAATAATATTTTTGTGAGAAAAAAATATAGGTACAGCCTGGCAGCTTTTCTGAATTATTTTCATAGTAAATGTTAGGTAATCTGTGATTAAATAGTGGCATTAGCGCGTTTCAGCGCGTTTTTTGCCGTTAAAAGCTTCTTGTTTTCGTATATCTGTGACCACCTAAGCAAAGCCATACCTATATAAAAATACTTAAAGTAGGTACGACCAAAAAGCAAATAATATGAAGTCCTTACTAAGCATCTCGCATGGAGTGTCTCGGTCTTCGGTCAACCCTCGTTTAATATAAAATTATAATAAGTAAAGGGTGCAGGAGGCATTAGTCTTGTGAGGGGCGAGGGTAGAATAGAGCTGGAAGATGTCCGGCTTTTTGTTTAAATATCCGGCTTTATATTTATCTAGCATAGGATTCTTAGTGATCCTTGTGATTTTACTGAATAAAATATATTTTGACTAGGATACCTAATATTCTGTTTTGTTGCTTTGACATTAAAATCGTCCGAATATTTACGAGTAAAAAAATGGTAGCAAGGACATGGGATGGATGTTATACATAAAACGGAATTATTACGGTAGTACTTTATCGTAATGAGACTTTTTTTTTGATAATAATCCTCCTACATTGTTTATATGTTTTGCAGTTGTTCGTTTTGCAGTGCAAAACAATTGTTTGAGTGGTTTGTGTTAATGACATAACAACAGCCGACTTTTCCGACTTTCCAGATAAGTAATCCGGCTTTATTCTAGCAACCCTGTCGGATCGATCCCGCGGGAATCCCTACAGGTCGGCGAGGCGCCGGAGATTGCATTCGCACCTACTCACGATGAATTTTAAAAGAACATTCCAAGGAGATGGGTACTTACACTTTTACGACTTCATATCAGAAACTTGGGTGTTTTGGAGTACTTATCCAATGGTATTAACAGTCATCAACATTTTTGTTACAGCTAGCTTCTCTCGACACATTTTACTACTAGAAGTGGAGGCGGCTAGAAGGGACGGAGTTTCAGCATTTTCCTTTTCAAGAGGATAAATCCCCATCTGGCACGACTTCTGACGGCCATAGAGAAATGGTTTTCCTAATGGATGCAAATACTTCTTTTTACCTAATACCTACTTTAAAAAACTTACTTTTTTTACTTAGTATTTTAGATACAAACAAGTAATATTTTTTTGATCAAAAATATACTTAATTTGAATTTTATTGAGGTATGAGGTGAATTTTATAAAAGGCAGAAAACCGGCAGCCATTGTGACGTCACCGAGACGATTTTCGAATACGAATGAATAAACAAATCGCTAAGTTGTAAATCAGACGTAAAGAGAGGGGCAATTGAACTAATCGGTTTGCTACAATAAAACTATAAAACTAAGCTATAAAGGGCTTACAATTTGTAACCAACAGGGTTGAGTAAGACCTCGGTCCACAACAAGCTGGGAAAGCTGACAAGCGGAAGCTATAAAAGCGGATTAAAAAAATACCATGTGCCTGCATAATTTTTCTCTCTATTGTTGTACGTACGTACACTGGTAAAATCCCAAAAGTTAAAAATAGAAAGCGAATAATTTTTATTTTTTATAGAAAAGAAAATAGTTTTTATTTTGTAAAAAAATTTTACCTTTGGAGTGTTTGTTTTTATTTATAAAAATATTTGTTATTAAAGACATTCTAACAAGCTACGTTTTGATTAGCACTTGCTTTTTGTTCACGAAGCCCAAAAATAGTTTAAGTTTTCATGGAGTATCGCCTTTATAGCGAACAATCAACTAGCAAAGGGTTGGTAGTTAATATGTTTAGCATTTTACTGCTCTATCGATCCGAATTCCTTTATGCATATATAAACAAAACTTATTTACTTATTCAGCAAATACTACATACTGTATTCTGTGTTAGGAAGTACAGTAAGCTGCATCAATCGATTACGCAAATAGTGGTTCAAATATGTTACTTTTGCAGCAAAAAAAAAACGATTGTGAAATTCATTAGACAAAAAATCTTAGATATTTTAAATAGTTACTTTTTCCATTTTATTTGATCTCGAAACAAAAGCTCAGTACCTATGTGAAGGGCTAAATTCAATTAAAAACAGATAAAAAAGTCTGTAATGACTCTGAATTCAATATACCTTCAATGAAAAGAGTCTTTCAACGGATCTCCTGAATCATAGTGAAGAAGCAGGCGGCTTGCAATCAGAAAGGCATCGTAGCAATTGTAGCAATCAGCCCCCGCACATGACAGCGTTGCCATGGCAGCCGGGGGTCAACGACCCACGCAACACCTCCCTAACAACCTGTCGTTACATGCACTATTTTGACTACTTTTCAGGAAATTTTCTTAAAAAAGACAGTCATTTGATATGTAGAACGTAAAAAAATTTAATTTTGTTGGATTTACAGTGTTATTGACTTTAAAGTAATACCTTTGTAACTACCAACACTAATTAATTTAAGTATTATGTATAATAATATAATAAGCATCTTACATAGGTAAATATGAAGACACTTACCTAAAAGTAATCCTATGGACAATTCAATTAAATAAGGATCACCATACAATCCTAACACTATAGTCAAAATTATCACAATTCCGGGTAAGTACTTAACACTGGCAACAAAACTTTAACGAATTAAAAAGAAGATGACACGAAAGTTCCATAAAAAACCGAAAATGGAACAAAAACGTTCGCGTGCCGGTACATGTCAGCGAATGCGGCCGGCCGGCGTGTTCCCAACGCACAAACTCTGCGAATTAATTTGCATTTAAAACTATTAAAATCAAGTGAAAACTAACCTTATTACGAAGCAGTAAGCAACCTAAAATACACAAAAGAAACGCACTCAACTTTGCAGGATTGTACATTCGAACTCTATTTTCAAATTCTGCTGCGGAAAACTAGCTTTTCCACTGTTGATCTAAATGCCAATTTCCTTTTCACTCTCACCTTATTTCCTGAGTTAAATCGAAATTTCTAACCATTAGAGTCTAGAATCGTTTGAGATTGGAAGGTAGACAATGCGCCGCGCAATGACGTTTGCAGCTGAAAGGGATGAAAATGATGTTCAGTGGGAGTGAAGGAGACGGCATTAGAGGGGTCGTGGCAGGATTGCATGTAAGTAGAAAATATAAGGCGTTAGAATCGATCTTGAAGATGGTGTTGAAGGTTAAGGCGACTGTGGCAGTAAAAGTTGAAAGGTATGAGAAGAGAAACACGCCTGGGATATTTATTTTGGGGACGAACTTGAAGAAAACGGCGCGCTGCTTTTTCATTTCTTTGTTCAAAGGTGTATTGTTTCCGTATCAGAAATAACCAAAAATTATTACTATAAATTTTTTTTTTATTCTTGTGTCGTTCACATGCTGGGATGATAAAAACTAATGAACTTTGCTAGAATCAACTAACATCCTCATGATGAAGAGCTTCTTAAATCAAATTCAGAATTTCATTGATAAAACAAAGTACCAACAAAACAAATTAAAACTTGACCTACCTCCCACATAGATCGGATTCCTTTGAGCTTACTGACTGTGCGCAGAAAGGAGTACCTCCAGTAAAGAGAATGCATGATGAGCCGCGGATTTCTTGTTTACAATTCCCAACTTTTGCCGACGACTGTACTTCCGGCTTTTTATAGAAGCGCGTGGAGCAATATTTGAGGCAAAACCTGTCTTGGTCCAATAAATACTTTTCGAAATGTTTTATGTTTTAATGGCGTTAAAGGAGAACACAGTCTAAAAACGGCATATTCATCTTAATTATGGGAATTGAATTATCTCCCGCTATTGATACATATAAATAGGTACCTACCTAGATGTTTTTACGTCACTTGCAACGAAGATTGGCAGTGAAGTACCTACTATTTTTTTGCTTTTACTGACAAAATAGATCATAGTTTTAAGTACCTAACCTACCCAGATAATTTAAATAGGAAATAACTATATAGAGTTGCGTACAGCTATGTTGGTCGGGAATTAAAAATCACAAACAAACCTGCTTATACCGGACTTAGTTGAAAAACTCTCAATCGGGCATCTTCCAGCTCTAAGTTTGAAGACTGCAGAAGTTAGTTGTACTAACTATGGAGTAATCTGTGACTACACTTGAAGTGTTAGCTGTTTGTGGATTGCATCCTATTCCATTCTGACTAGCATTCTAGACATCTCGATTATTTATTCGTTAAGTCGAAAGTAGCCACGTGAGTTTTGATTCAGATATTGTAAATTCTATACATTTTGATTATAATATCAATGTAGGTACCTATTCTCAAAAAAAATTACAGTATTTACTAATGAAAATACACATGAAACAGTTGAGATATCTAAAACCGTTGCAACTTTGATTTCTCATTATGGCCTCTGCTAAAAAAATTCCTAGGTTGGTACACGACACGGTACTAAAGGGCCTTTCTTTTGAGTAGGATATTTTATCAGCCGTGTCGAGTGGTCCGAGGTCGGGGTACCAGCTAGTTAAGTATCTGCCAAGTTCATGAGATCTTTGTTTGAAAAATAGTTAGAAAAATTATAATTGAATGTTTTTTTAATCTAAACTGATAGCAGATACCATGTACTTGTAGGTTACAGAAATTGAGTTATAATAAAGTTAAATACATAAGGAACCAATTTATTTATAATTTTGGAAATTGCAGTGTAATCAATGAATTTTTGAAAATTATATAAAATCGAAAAATTATTGCGAGAATTTTTTTATCAGGAAAATGAAATTCCTAGAAACAGATGAAATCACGGGTAAAAACTAGTACCTACTACCATAGTACCTTCAAAAGTTATTTGACCCATAATAATATGAAGATTTGCTTCACTGATTCTTATGATGATGTTCTGAAAACCCCTCGTTATTTATCGTACATACCTACATTAGGATCTGAAGATGTCAGGCGACTTGAGACGACCCCTTTCGAATGGAAAGATATGCTTATTCACCAGGAAACCTCTTTGGTTAATAATTTGATGGACGGAGATGAATTGAAGACTTTTTTTTTTACATTTCGATATTGATTTTCGAATGTTTTGATTTTGTGATAGATATATAGAGCTCGTCCTTATTGCACGTATTTAGGTACTTATAAGCACATTGCTATAAAATATGTAGAACAGGCCATTTATTTAGTTTTTTTCTCATAAAAAACTTAGCTGGTAAATAAAACACGAAGAAAAGATAAAAAAATTGCATCTATTTTTTTGTGATAATACTTAATTAGGCAGAGTCAGTTAGGCTAATTAGAGAGGAAGACCGGAAATGACGTCACGAATTCTAAAATCAATGCTTCCCAGGATTCCAAACCACACTACCTATAGCGATCTAGCGGTGTAGTTTGAGGGCTGGGCGGCACAATCAAAGCGGCACAGATCAAAGGCAGCGTAATGGCTTTTTAGCGGGGCGAGTGGAGGGCGCCAAGTAGCTACCCCGCACAATAGATACAAACGATTGGTTTAAGAAGGTATAGAATTGATGAACAAAATTCATAGATTTAAAAATATTTTGTGGAGGAGAGGTAGAGCCTCTTAACAAGTCAAACAAAGTCAATCAAAAGCTGGAACCATGAGAACTAGGCTCAATGAGGCATTTAAAATGAACGATCACTATAGTGTCGCTAACTTGAATGTGAAAGATGCTTTTCAGTGCAACAACGCCTATTTTATTTCGGCACGAAATAAACGAGACGACCACGAGGATTTCCATTCAAATGAAATCCCTATAGATACTTATGCTTAGAATAGTTTTCTCCAGTAACTTTGAAACTAAGAGATGCCATTTCCGCGCGAACTGGTATGAAACTTCCGTAAGTTTATATCAGAGAGCTTAGCAAGAGTTCTATAAAACCAGTGTAAACCGCACCGTTATAGTCCGCTGATTTTGTATGGAGACACCAGCAGAGCCTCTGGCGGATTCTTTGAGAAGCGTGTGCTCCGCTGAGGTTTCTAATGTAACAGAACACGTAGTGCAAAAAGTATGGTTATATGCACGTAGTATGGTGAAATAAAAACAAAAGGGCATAACTCGACTTATTACCTTTTCGACTAGGGGCAGTGATTACCTTAGGTAATTATTTTCAGTGTCCCTTCTATCGGTTGTAAGGTGGATATCGGTTTTGTTCGGCGCTCGTTGTTTAATGAATGTCACTTGTGATGTCTCGTGCTGGAGTGGCACAGACGCATGGTACGAACGCAGGCTGAGGGCCCGGCACCACTTACTAACGCTATCTAATCACAGCGATCGAGTACAACTGCAGCCTGGGTGCTTAGTCAGAGTTTCGATCTCGAAAATCGAACGTAAAACACAGATCGACTTCGATGATTTTGTGTGAAGAGAAGAGGTTCTTATTCACCGGGTGTCAGTCTTCCAGTACAGAATATCTTGGAACTAGTTATGTAAACCTTGAACCAGATGATTCAGACCATGAAAATAAAGCCCTAGAAAGAAATACATATACTTATTTAAACATCGTAAAAATAAATACTGCTAAATATGTTGCTAAAAATATATATTCAGAAACTAGTGCTCTGAACTGTTCGCACAGGGCTACTTGACTCTGTCAAAGAATAACGGGTTTCACTAAACTTCAGACGGTATGCAGTTATAACTATAGATAGATAGGTATCTAATCAAACTATATGCGACTCAGTGATTGCTGGTCCTGAAAGTAACATTTGAACTGCTTCTGGTTTTCAATGACTGCATCGATATTCTTGTAGATGATTCTTATTGTTATTCTTTAGGCTGAGATCGAAGGGGCAGTCAACTAAGCAGCCGTAAGAAAATTTCTGTTTTCTTCCTGCATAGATGTTTAGTCACTGAAAATGTTTCTCTATATTGCAGTTGGTATGCGATATCTTAGAGAAAAGTCGTCGGCACCTAGCAAATGTAGGCGTAGTGCGATTATATGAAGATAGGTACTTATACCTATCTTCATATAATCGCACTACGCCTTCACTATTATACTTATATTACGTTAAGTTTATTTTATTACTATTCAAGTTACCTTAGAGCCCATCATAGGCATCAAGCAGCAACAATGTCGCCGTAGCCGAAACCAGCCAGGAAGACATCATCATCATCATCATCATCATCATTACGTTAAGTTTGTATTACGCTACTACCTAAACCACGTCGTACGTCGCATCGCGTCGTGTCGTCACTATTTTTGTAGTTTTCAATTTAATATTAAAAATCTTTCACGTTTCGTCTTAAGCAAGGAAATGTTAATAAAACGTGTGAACGTCTCAGCTCGCGTCTCGGAGTCGCAGGCGGCCAGTTTGTTTGCGTTTAGAAATTAGCATTGCGTCGCTTTTCCGCTGCTGCCTCTGCACACTTACTCTGGTAAACTTTGTAGAGCATTGGATAGAACAACATTCCATTTTGTTTTGTTGGTATTTCGGCTAAGCGAATTAGTTTTCCTACCTTCTTACTAAAATGTTTATCTACAGGAGTATTAAAGTCAGCCAATAAGTTAACACTCGAGTCGCTAGAGAAATTATAAAAAAAAATATGTATGTAGTTGACATTTCTAAACGATAAGTTCAACGCTATTCTCTAGCGCTCATTGAGCTGTCGTTGAGCGCCTGTTCTGTGCCCTGATACTGGATTTTTCGAAGGTATCAGCACTCTTAGCTCTTTGTGGTTAAATTAACGGGCACATAGTTTCAGTGCTCTTACGTCATGACACAAAATCAACTCACGATAGCAACACAGAATCCTTGCAGAATCTTCCAGAATAGGTCTCAAGGAGTCGCCGTGGGCGCGACCCACATCCATTCAGACTCTCTCCGCATCTCTGTTTGACATCGCAATTGCACACAGATACGAGATGAATTCACTTTCCAGTCTTTCTTGCGTCGGAGCCGAAGGAAATGTCTCCCTATCTGCATTTTAAACCAATACGACACTTTTTTAGTTCAAAATAAAACTGAAATTGGCTAAAGGCAGTTTTCAACAACAAAAATCTTTTATTCAGTAAAAACATAAGAATCATGTAGAATCATCATCTTATATTGGTGATTCTAAGTACCACTTCCAGAGGCTACGAGAATGGACGAGGAACTATGGCCGGTTTCCAGCGTGTTTTGTAGGATTTTTAACAGAGAGATAGACAAATTTCGAAAGAGTGCAGAATTTTCTTCTACAAAAGGGTCCAAAAGGGTACAAAAGAGCAAAGAGATGAATATGGGTAAGGTGACTGTTTCATGAGTTTTGTATGTATATAAGTTTGGACATTTCACAACACGAAATAAAAAGTTTAGAACATATGATTTGTAACCTTTCTATAAGACAGAATGATACAACCTCTAAAGATCACAAAACAGATCTCAATAGAGAGAGTTCCTGAAAATGGATCTATGGAAGTTCTATCTTCAGAAGTGTATTGTATTGAGCTCTGTTTAGACATTCCAAGTGCCTCTTCTTAGTAAGGACTTCCGAACTAGTTTCGTTCTCTTCATTAGATCATTATGATCGAGGCGTGATCTAAACGTGACGTGACTTCTAATAACAAAGTTTGATTATCTATTACAATATCCGGACTCGATCAAACACCAGCTATTTTAACACTCGCAATGTTTAGACTCCCTCCCTTCGCAAACTAACAAGACAATTATTATAGTCCCACGGGTAAAAACAACCTTATTGTAATAGAAGTAGGAACTATAGTCTGATGATCTTAGTTTAAGGTTCAGTAAGCGCTAATACAGAAAACTCAATTTCCGGTGGTTTCCGCACGATTTGCAGGTAATTGCGAACGTGCACGTGACGTCATGAATGTTACATGCGGTTTTATTGGCTCTCTCATTTGGAACTATCATTATCAAATTTTTCTTGAAGCTATTTTTCAGTTTTGAGACTAAAATAAGACATAATTATTATTTTTCATAGCAAAGTTGTGTTCAGTGATTCAAGGAAAATGAGATTGTAAAACAAAAATGTGCGTCGGCCGGGAATCGAACCCGGATCAACTGCTTGGAAGGCAACTATGCTGACCATTACACCACCGACGCATCTGTTCCAATGATTGAAAGTAAAGAACCAACTCAGATACAAACCAGTCGAACACTCATTTCTCAGCTTGCCTCACTACGTGAGCTTGGCACGTTTTCATCAATCATGATACTTAGGTAAATAAGTAAGTATTATGATCTGTGGTAGTACATAACCAAATTATTACTAATTCCTTTGAAATACCTTTGATATTTGAACTCAATGCATAAGCTTATTTATGGATTAAATTTAAATTGAAATTCTAATCCATAGATAAGCGAAAGGAAACATTTTAGTCACTCAGCAAACAGTGATATCATCGCGTTACCCTACAGGGTGTAACACTTTGATTTACAATTCATTTTTCTCAAGGATTAGATACATAGCTCATTACACCTGAAAAATGAAAGTTATTTGAAATTAGCTTCCACCCGCGACTTCGACCGCGTTCCGTTTGATCCTATTGATTTTCCGGTAGCCTATGTGACGAATTATAAATAGGTAGGTACTTATTGCAAGTTTCATCAAAATCGAACCAGCAGTTGCAGCATGATTGAAACACAAACGTCTAAACATCAAAACTTTGACATTTATAATATTAGTGGGATTACTTAGATGGAATGGGATATTAGTGAGATACTAATAATAAGTTATTACCATCTCTTACTAATGAAGCTAGGGTAACATAAGCTGAGGCAATTTCAAGTGGTGTTTAAGTTTTAAGTGACGATTTAGTATTCGTGCGTGAGTGAGTGCTATTTTAGTTTCACCCTGTATCCAGGTTAAAGGGAACATCCGATAGTATCAATCATTGTCAGTTACTGATAAGTTGCATACAAAACTATTTACTTTCGATAACGATATCAATAACTGGATTATTTCCTTTCTAACGAGTCCTGTGTTTGCTTACACGTGTACCTACTGATGTAGCCGAGGGTTGGGCAAACTGTACAAATGTTAGTTTTAGTTTAATGCCACACCTTGATTTGTTGACCAAATATAATTTCCACATATTACCTAGATATAAATGTGAATATCCCATCTCACTACTATTATAAATGTCAAAGCTTAGATGTTTGGAATTTGGATGTTTGTGTTTCACGCTATAACTACTGTTCCAATTTGGATGAAACTTGGAATATAGGTACGTATATATCGTTCATAACCTGGATTAACCTATAGGCTACTTTTCTATCCCGGAAAATCAACAGGATCAAACGGGAAGCGGACTAAGTCGCAGTCAGAAGAAAAAAAAATGTGTACGTATAAAGTGATCGCGCTATTTTTAGGTTAAAAAAACCAAATGAAGTAGGTATTAGAAATTTCTAGAAGCTTTAACAAGGCTCTATCTGAGGGCTTTATATTATCTGTGCACATCGCACTCAGCGAGCAATCGGAACTAACCCGTCAGCGGTCGGATGCATATTTCAGCTGTCGCCTCTCGCGCAAGCGGTCCGTCAGACCCCGGTCCGATTCTAAACCACAAAGCTAGGGATGTGGCACGAAAATACTCGAAATAGAAGAAAATCTAAGTAAGCAGGTATCTATCAATAAAAAGCAGGCATTATAATTTGTTATTACTTACCATAACTAAAATGAAATATAAACATTATGAAATGTTCTGTGAACTAGTTACAAAAATTCATAGAAATCTTCATTTGAATTTTATTTTTAAAACTTCTGTAAATAAAGAAATAAAAATGACAAAAACATGTTTTGGTAATGTACCATATCGCGGCCCTATCCTGTGCATCCCGCCCCCGCCAGCCCGCCACAGAGAGCATACGTCGCAGAGATCATCCGTCCGCCGGGATTCGGGATGACACCGTCGATTTATTGCGGTAAATGTCACGCCTGGCTTGAGGCTTGTCTTCTCTTGGGTGTTGTTGTGATTGTGATGAAACCGGCCAGGGTTCAAGGAACAATCAAGGATAAAACAGTTACATCATTGAGTGTTATTATTTGATTTAAAATATTAAGAAGGAAACAATAAATAACGTAAAAAAAACTTAGGCCTCAAGCCTTATTATGATTTGTTTCTTAAAATTAAAAAAAAATACCAGATAACTCATTTAGAATAATAAACTTGTAGCCATTTGATAAAGATCGTTTTGTTCTCATCAGCTTGTAAAATAGAAACATTAAAATAATCCACTCTTTGATGTACGATTTATTAGAACATTATTCCTCGGCGCAGACCATCATAATTTGTGTGAGTGTTTATTTGAACAGATGGAACGGTACTATATCAGCCTGTAACTGCCTCATAGACGGATAAGGGTCACACTACACACCATTATGTGCTTCAGCTAGGGCTTAATACCGCGTTTAGCTGGGCTTATACTGTTATCCAAACGTCGTCTATAGAGACTGGCGTAGTACCATTATGCACCATATTTTATACAAACAAGCCATCGTCTACTCTACGTCATAATATGGTGTTGATTACACAGAGTGCTTGCTGCAGCACTTCGTTAAATGGGGCTGAACCCAATATCAGCCTAGAAGCTGGCTCACTGACAGATAAACGGTAAGACAGTCTGGTTTCTATGAACGTCAACATACATTAGCGTTTACTAAATAACGATAAAATAAGAGGGCCACGTCGATAATAATTCCACGTATTTGTTTTGGTTACGTCTTGGTTAAGATAAGCTTTCTAAAAGCGACGACCGTCATTACTATGCTGTGATAAAACGGTGATATTTAAATTTCTCATCTGAATACTTCGCTGAGCACGTTGATTGACCAGCCCTGGCTCTGCCACAACGAAAGTCTTAAGAAAATGTAAATACTTCACCTAAAGTTAGCTCTTAGGTCATAGCGACATACGGTTTTCCGTAAAATAGTCCGTGCGATCACTGCCACGCGCGACTTACGGCCGTCACCGTGACGGTCACTACGTCCCCAGGACGTCCA
This sequence comes from Eulithis prunata, assembly GCA_918843925.1. NCBI lineage: Eukaryota > Metazoa > Arthropoda > Insecta > Lepidoptera > Geometridae > Eulithis > Eulithis prunata. The sequence goes on along the minus strand of OU974019.1, from coordinate 206,095 downwards.
ATGCTTTGAAGCGTGCACCAACTGCCGTGTTGACGTGCTAATAGCTTTGTGTCAGTGCACTAGCTAGCATAGGGCCTTCGACACAGCCGTAGATCTGAATGCTTCATCCGGTCTTCATCTATAATAGAGACAAACTTGCCTTGCTTATTTTCGCAATACCTAGGTAATTATATTTTGTGCTCCTTTTTTCATTAGAAATTAGCCCACTTTCCATCAAGTTTGTGCTTAATACTAAGTTCATAATCAGCCATCATACATAAGTAGAAAAATTAGCACAATTTTTTTTAACCACCAGAACACGGAATGTTAGTGGCTCAAACTGACGTCACTGACGTTGATTGCATGCGTGTGGATAGGCCTTTAGTAGTGTTTTGTTTTTATTTATGGGTGTCAAGGTTAACGTCTACACACTTCCTTTCATGATCATTAGTTTACTTTATTCCTTATCGGATGATAGACAAACGAGCCAACAAGAACCAATAACATTTACCATTTTTAGATGTTTATTTCAACTGAACATTGTGTTTTGTATTTTGAGCTTTGAGGGATAAGTAAATGTCTAGAAGACCAATCACGCCGTGTTAAAAAAAATTTTTTAGAAATGAATATAGATAGAAGATTGAAAATACTTTATATTATAGCGTTTGCATAGAAACTTTTGTCTTAATCTAACGTTTATTCCTGTTTTGATTCAGAAGTTCTAGATAAAGAAATCACTAGGGTTACTCATAAAGTTATGAGTTATTCTTCGTAACTATAGATCCTATAGTTGCACCCATTGTACATTATAAGCCGATACTAGGTGATTGAAGTTACCTCTCACTACCTCGAGTTGATAAAAGTTAGTAAAATCCGTCGATAAACTACAGCGAGATCAAAGCCATGCATGTTATTCTAAACAAGCCTTTGACGTAAAGCTGAGCTAATACAAGGGTTATGAAAGCTAATTAACAATGCAACGACACTAGAGGATCTTAACCCGCCGCGTTCGCGGGGCACAATGGACCGCGGATGACGGATACGTGGTCTAGGGGACGTTTACACTGACATCCTGTATAATATATTTTTTTATACTTTTTAAACTGTCTGAACAGGTTTGTTAGTGATCGATGTTAGTGATACATCTATACACAGTTGGTAAAAAGAAAGAGTTATTTTCTTACGGCTGACTCGAAGCATTGGTTTTATCACCATATTTTATTCACTGAGAAATGGTCAAAAAAAGCTTGAGCTTTTAAGTTTGTATTGATTACCAGCATTTTAAATTAGACTTTTGTTATGTTAGCGGAAGCGTCGCGTATATACGTCCCCTAACAAGAGTTTGAGGTACGCGCGGGGTCGGGACTCGGGACCGTCGAGAGCGCCGCTGTAATCAGGGCTAATAGAAGCGCGTGTGCTTTGATCTGACGGCTCAAAGCGAGGAGCCGCCTCGCGAGACGAGCGCTACACGCCTAGAAACGACCTGCCCTTAGACAACAATAATAATAAAAAAATGTCCTAGAGAAATACTAGATTTTCAGTGAAAACTTCAGTATCATGAAAGGTAACACACCTCTAGTTACTTAACCTTTCTAGATAGTTTTTATCCTTAAGAACAGAACGACTAAAGCGTATTTGTTACTTACCTTTCTTTAATAAATAGTGATACCTAGAATAGCGTAGATCATTTTAATTGAGTTAGTTCAATAATAATTACCTAAAAGTAGATTCATTCACACAAAAATTACTTTACTAATCAGAATCGTCTACTAATACTAACACTAGCTATAAAAACCTAATTTCCTAACTGGCATTTGCATATGAATTTGGCCAGTTCTATTACGGCTTAGCTCTTGGATATCGCAAGGTAAGGCACGGAAGCTGAAGAGTCTAAGCGTTGCAAGTGCAATATTGTTTTCATTCTGCTTTGCGGCGCCGCCGCGGCGGGTAATTGATTCTTTTGTGCGGTAATTGCGGACAGATCGCATCGGCCAAGAGTACGAGTGCCAGAGACTACGAGTAATAGCGAAGCGAGTGCGTGCGGTCCCAAGGACCCCACCATTCATATTCAACATTTAGGTGACGTTTAGTACGCAGCTTTTAATTGGTTTTCTTATTTCCGAGGGAGTATTGTTTTGTTTGATGTTTGGCATAATCACGGGACTGATGGAAGGTTTAATTAGCTGGATGACTCTTGACTATTGAACCCTCAAAGGTCTCTGAATAGGCATGATCGTTGAAAAATGTTATGACGATTTCGAGTGCAGAGTTCTGAGGACAGAAATGATCTGAGAGCTTTTAGTTCTCCCAACTAGATAGGGCTCTCCCTATGTAGTTGGGAGAACTAAAAGCTTTGTGCTCGAAAGATAACGGAGAGCATTACTCACTCATGCTGTGACATAAACGAAGGAAGTAACTTAGTTAGACATTAATTTAAATTGTATCCAATCAAAAACTAGCAAGTCTCATCATCCCCAGGCAATACGAATTAGATAAATCAAAAAGACATAATTACTTTATTTTTTTAAACTAGTTGCAACTAGTTTATTTCCTACAAAAACCAAGTCAAAATTCAAAGTGCCAACACTCCAACGTCAACTATCAAAACTGAAAACAGCCTCGCGTTCTAATCGGCGGTCGCTTAGACCGGCGTCGGTGCTGACGGGTTGTAATTTCCTCTCTGTCAAGAGTACCGTTCTATTGCTAAATATCTGGTCAGTGGCATGTGGCAGTGGCGGTGGCACTACTTGTCGTGTCAGGGGTTTTGAACAGCTTTTGATTGGAAATGCGGGAATGCGGTTGGGATTGCAAAATTGGGATTTGTGTCTTGAATTGACGATACGGCAGTCAATGGGTTAAGTCTATATAAGTTTAAGTTATTTTAAGTTAGTTTTAAAACAAATAATACTAGTTTGCCACAAAATAAAAGCTAAGTATTGCAAAATGGCAAAAGAGTCATCGCCCCCGGGTGGGCTCGAACCACCAACCTTTCGGTTAACAGCCGAACGCGCTAGCCAATTGCGCCACGGAGGCAGTTGGGCAAGGCGGCGAAATAAGCAATCTCTCTACCACTCTGTGGTTTGGTATGAGTGACAAAGATGGAAATATAAATAGAAGCGTCATACCATAGAACCTGTTTTTACCTGGCCGTTTATGAGATCGACTCAAGAATCTATGCTATGTTCCGTAAGTAGAAATAAAGCACAGTTTTAGTTGAGAAATGTGATGTGTGAAGTTGGCTCCGTTTGTTGTATCGAAACTTTAGTTGATTGAGGTTATGTTGACAAGCTTTTGTATAAACTTTCAGTTTTGTGAATGAAATAATTGTTGTTTTCGCGTGTGTGCGTTTCTTACAGCAGTTTTTTTGATTATTCCGTAATCAAAGTTGATAGTGATTGATTGCGAAGGAGAAGACAAGTGTCAAAATAGTTGTTTTGTTTGTTTACCTCGTAAAAGCATAACAAGGGTCAAGTGAAATGACATTTCTAGATTTTAATTATCTTTGATTCAAGGAAAATATACTTTAATTTCGGACGTTTTTTTCATTGGAAAAAAGTTTTGTAAATTTTCCAAAATTATTCCAATTAAAAAAAAGTTGTCGACGGTGCCAATGGCAAATCGTGTGGCTGGAACCTGTTGTGCCGCTTCCGTCGAAAGAGCTGGTCTCCCAGGTCTTTTGAGAGACCTCTTACGACTCTCCGAAGACCAGGAGTCCTCAGACTTGGTCTTCATCCTGGGAACAGCTGAGGAAAAAGTTTACGCGCACAAAATAATTTTGATTGCGAGGTAAGTGCAAAAAGGTATTCCCGTACCGGGAATCGAACCCGAGCCTCCTGGGTGAAAGCCAGGTATCCTAGCCACTAGACCATACGGGATGTGATGAAATGTCTTAAATTAGTTACTTTATGAATTAACTTCAGTCATTAATTTATTTTATACAGTAACCTAAAAAACATTAAAAAGCGATATAAAGAAGAATTTGCATTATGATGAAGCAAAAACTTTAGGCACTATTGAAGTATTTTGGTTCCTAACTTCTTCGCTTCGCAATTTGCAGACCTTTCACAGCTGCATATTACTCCAACGATTCAAATGCAAATTAATTTGAGCGATGTAAAGACGTAATTTACTTGATGAGCCGTGATTCTAATCGATTAAAAGGATTACGAAGACATGCCTCGTTAATATTCAACAAACGGTATTTACATACTTCTTATCCACGTACTTAGTGCTTGTAAAAATACAGCTGTCGCCATCTTGTGTATTTATACCAAGTTGACGCAAACGTAACTAGCTACTTAACACTAGATGGCGTTCTTATTAATTTCCAAATTGCTTTGGTAGAGTCTAGGTAGAGTTTACCAAAAAGAAATTCTCAAAAATGTTTCATTTGGATTGTATTATTTCTAGCTATTAAAATACTCAGAAACGTATACAAACAAACTATCCTCAATGAATTATGTATTACAAAAGTTAACCTAGGGGACTACAATATGCGGAAAAATCTATTTCTCAATTTGCATGTAAATAGAATCCATGTGGTCCGCCGGTCAGTCGGAAGCCAAACAAGTCTGGAAAACTCACCTAAGTTATTCGAAAAGTTCGTTGGTACGCTGTGAGTTAGGGGAATTGCCTTCATCGACAGCAAACACTTCACATTTTTCGGTCTCTAGTCTGTATGAAATACTTACGTGACTAGGTAGGTACCTTTATGATAATTAAATTACTATCAACGAGATAGGTAGGAATTTTAAGACAAGCAAGGCGTATTTTGCATTTTTTATTTGTATTTTATCTCGCCAATAAACTCGATGTGAGCTTGAAATAGTAACACCGTGTTCTATCTCTTTCGATCGAATTTGAATCTGTTCGTGAATGCAAAAGACAAAACACGGCGTAAATAACTATTCCAAGCTTGCATCGACTTTATTGGTACGAGTAAACTTCGGTTATACCGATCACAAACTTATCTGTGCTGTACTCGTAAGTTTCATGTGAATTGGGCCAGTCACAAACATCCAAACTTTCGCTAGTTCAAAGGTTGATGAGCAGCTTTAGATAGCTGTATCAACTTATCATAGTATTATTTTATTCTGTGCTATGTGTTCGGTTCGCGAACTGCCAAAAGTTTTTTCTTTTGATCTATCGCACAAGTTTATAGGATTTGTATCTTTTCTTTGTCGGTTTTATGAATGGCGGAAAGAATTGTGGGCCTTTCATTGGCAATAACCCTGGGTAGCGATTGAGGTCAAATAAATGATCCTCTTAAAGGTTTAGACTGAAGTAACCAACAGAGTTCCGGCAAAAAATACTTCATTTTTTTACTGTAGGTACCTAATAGGTAGGCAAATAGAAAAGAAACAAAGTAAATACTAAGACAATTGGGCCAAACTTAATAAACTAGATTTTTTTCTAAACGTTGACTAAGTAGGAACTGTTTTTAAAAGTACTTCAACAGTCTATCTGTTTCTACGTAGCCGCATCAATGGGTCTCCTGCTGCGCCGGTCCTTCAAAATATTCGTACTAAAAGCCTCGATTTTAAATAAAACCTCTCCATTATTGAGCATTACGGACCAGGTGTGGTGGAGAACAGCTGCTGAGGATCGCCTCCGCTCCATGTGATTAATCCGCGAAGTTGCCAACACGGGGTGATCAATCATCCCTCGCGTAGGACTGGCACCAGGGACGGATTCAGAACTAAAGGTAGGGTAAGGGCCATGAAAGGGCTGTCCCATTATGTTGAGACAAACAAGCTTGGGACGAACTAGCTCCAACTCAATCAATAATAAAATGTAATCATACAAAACCTAATGACAATTCAAAGTGATCAGTAAGATTTTATTGAATAAAAGTACTTGTTGCCACTAGCATCCAACACTACTCATTTTAAAGAATGAAAATAGCTGGAGAAGTTCAATAAAAAGTAACATTTATTTGTGTGTAAAATAATAAAGCTGTAATAAGTACTTATTTCTAGAAGTATCAGCGTACGTACTAGAGACATATATTTGTTTAACCTACAACTACCTACCACTAGGTAAATTCATTCTCTGAATTATTTACCACTTAATCCTTGTAATTTCGCCTCATACTATATTGTAAGTACGGCCCTGTCAGCTCAAGCTTCTTAAAACAATTTATATTTTGCCTTTAATTCAGTTTCGCGTAATTTTGTTTATAGTTATCGTTGTTGTTTCATAATTCGTTCGCCCTCATTCTCGTACTGCTACTGAATTTGTACTTAATGCAAACTTTAACAGTTATTTTTAATGGAAGATGGTACTAAAATGGAGTTCCTTCAAAGGGGTAAAGAAATATTATTTTATCTCTTCAAAAGAACTTCAAAAAGTACCACTAAGTTATCTGGCTCGTGGGGCAAAGAACGAATTACGTCATAGTTCTTTATTTTAATCTCTACCGTCAACGTAGTTCTCTCACTAAAAAATTCGTTGTTGTACAAAACATATTTTTAACCCGTCGTCGTCTGATACCAAGTAATTAAAAGATTTGCGGTTTTATTGCAAAGGAGGACTTTTTCAATGAACTGAAAGCTAATCAATAATTGAGAGGAGCATTGACACGCCAAATCGTCTATCGCTACAGCAATCCAACTATCGACTAATTCGCTAATTGCTTGCACAAACCACCACTAGTGGCGAAGAGAGACAGTTCACTCCAACCACATTTAGTTTCGTAGGCTTGAAATAACGCCACCATGAGACGTTACTTGTATCCACAGGTGCTGATGGGCGTGCTTTGCAGACCATTTACAGACAAACAGGCAGAAAAAAATATTTTATACAAAGAGCCATTTTATGTAGAAAAATTATGTTAAAAAACGCCAAATATACTTTATTTACAGTTCCATGTTCCAGATCATAAGTTGGTATTAAATAAGGCTTATTCCCATCGTGCCCACCGGCCGGCCCACCAGTGAGAGCCTGCGACAAGTGAACTAGCTCTTCCTATCCAAATCTGCGGTATTGCTTCCATCCCGGGATAATTTGGGACTTAATTACACCAACGGGATCAGCCATGGGGGGAGGGGGGTTGAAGTGGGAGGAGGTGATTGATGACTCGGTGACGAGCTGGCGCAATTTATGGTTGCTTCGGAATTATGGATAGTTAGTGGGCAATTTTCAACTGAATTGCTGTTCTAGTATGCAAAGTATTGATATAAGATAAGACGTGGGTTTTATAGAGGTTACTTCATCATCAGAGTCCAGTGAGAATATAGATAGATGTCTGTACCTACCGTTTACCGTAGGTAGTTATAGGCAAAACTAATAACATGAAAATGTATTATAAAACGTTCTAGGACCTCACTTTGAATCATCGCAAAATAAAATGCTTTGAATTTGAAGATTGGTAACCAAATTAGAGGTTGAACGGGAACGCACTCTTTATTTCATTTACTGCTTTCTATAGAGTTCGTTACATTAAACATTTATGTAAATTATTCAATCAAAACACACCTCTTCAAGAATCAAAAGCACGGAAAAATCCAATTAAGAATTCACAATCTCATTCGCTCACAGAGTAGGTACACAATGTACACATGTCACAATTCCTGTTGGAAACAAGAGCTGTACCGCGCCACTAGACACTAGACATTATTTGTTGGAATAAATAGGAAAAGTTCTCCAGCACACGGGGCGTAAAAACAATGCGTAGCAATTTAAAACTGCGCCATCTGTCCGCGGAAGGGGTAAACACTGAATTTAATTACAACTTCGAGTGCTGTGTACCTGTGGCACTTCTACGTGATTTTTCAGGATGCCCATCATACCATTTCCATTAAAATTTACTGCAATCTTACTAATATTATAAATGTGAATGTAAGTTTGTTTGTTACGCTTTCACGCGAAAACTACTTATCCGATCATAATGAAACTTTGTACACATATTCTTGGGGGTATTAGAAGTAACATAGGATACTTTTTATCCCGGAAAATTAACGGGATCCAATGGGACGCGAGCGAAGTCGCGGGCGGAAGCTAGTAATTTATAAGTTAAAACACTAGAACAAATTACTTAAATTTGATTACCTTACGGCTTCATCGTCAGATGCTTATGATGATGATGATGATGGCAGTTTATTGGAATTGTTCTATTAATTGTAAACACCATTCTATGCCCTACCAACCAAGCCTAGAGTTTAAACTACAAACTAAAATATTTTTTTTGTGTCGGAACAAAAAAATATATTTTAGGCACAATTTATACCTATTACTTATACGTATAAGTAAACCTATTTACATACACTTTTATTTCAATATTTCCCTATAGCAACAACACTTGCAGAGTATTCCCAGTACGTCGCGCTAATGCGCAGTCTACTGAGAAACACAGCGAGCGGAAAACTCGTAGCACACAGCTACGGCGTAGCTCCGTAACGCTCGCGCCTCACTGGACCACGAGCTCTATTCCACGTCACGTGATAATAAATAAGTACTCAACTCAACTGTTTCATGTGTATTTTGTAAATAAATACATATTCTTTGCAAATGAAGTTATAAATCATTGTCAGGGAAAATCTTGTATCTGTCACTCAGTAGATAGATACGAAAGGTAACTGAAAAAACTAAACGCACGTCTGAACTAAACCTTCAGAATATTGTTGATAATCTGAGTTGGGAACCTGTATTTAAGAAACTTTATAGACAGGTCCTTACCTACCATGATTATTATGGGTTCATCGAAGGTTGTATGTGGGATACGAGATTACTATTTTATTAATTAAATCCACTAGTTATAAAAAGATACGACTTAAAACATAGACAGAAATTCTGCAATACGAAGCCTAAGGCTCCAAACCGCAAATAAAAAGCAACACATGGATATGACAGTTCTATGTTGTGCGCGGACGGCGGTCTCGGGCTCGCCACCCCTGTCCGTGACATGCTTCTTATTAGCGGCGGTCCTGTTGTGACTACCGTCATTAGTTTTAACTCTACATTTTATTTTGTGTTGATTTCTGCAAGAAGTAAAAGCTTAGGGCTTAGCAAAAAGTAGTGTAAAACCACTTATTTACTTGAACTTTTGGATTTGGCATGGTAATAAGCGTCGTTGGTCATCTGAAGGTCTTCTTTATGCGTTGCAGGGGCCCTAAACTAGTCCCTACAACCAGGCGGCCAAGTGCACGACCATAAGAGTCAACTATTTCGCAAGCTATTGCAATTCTAGTCAATATTTATTAACAAGCAGCATGAATAGCAAATTATGGACTGAACACACATGCCTTTACTTCGTTAGAGCCCTTTCAAACCTTACGAGAGATAATAATCAGCTCGACAGTTGCAAATTCATTGCAATTTCATGAAAAACTTGCATCCGTTTGGCGTAATTCGGGCTTTGACTTGCGTGTGCTGAATTACAGGATGTCAAAGGTCTCTGATAGCGGAGCCGTCATATCACTTCACGGCAAAAGTAAACTGATGTCTGCCAATGCTTCTGAAGCCTCTGTAAGGCTCTCTCTGCTATCTTCATATAGGCTAGTTCTACGTATGTCACTAAAGTGAAAAATTCCCTACCCGAACCCAACTCACTTCTTCAACTTCTTTCACGGGGCCAAAATTTATTAACATTATTTAGTTACCCTCCATGGTGATCATCTTTGGCCACACCGACTTTTTCAAGGAGAGACAAGACACAAGACGGTACTGCTAACTTTAAAAATCGAAGCTTTTTCGAATGTGGAATTCAAATTAGAATGTTGGTAGCATCGCGTGCTAATCGCATCGCAGTTGGCATTACTGCAGAATTGCCTAATGAGAAAGTAGGAATTTTGTAGTGGTTGGAACGTTTGTACTAAGTAATAAATGTTTTTTGGGTGCAAGAAATTGTAGAGTTAGGTATTTTATTTTGCGAATTTTGCAAGCACTCAATTAAATGCTTTACCAACATAGGTACCTACTTCATATAATTATGACGTAACTCCGGAGTGGTTTTCTTGATCTAGGTTTATTCAGTGTACTAACCCAGATCTAGAGAGCCACCCTGGTGGCCTGTCATTGAGTTGTTCTTCGAGCCGGTGGTTCTTACAATTTATGTAAGTATCTTCTTACTTCCATCATATTATATCAATATATCAGATGATTACCCAATCCATCCTTAGACCACAACAGTTTGTATGTTGCGTGATGGATGACGCGAGGCGTCCGATGCCGCGCGGCACCGCATGCATTACAGCGATTAATGACGCCACAAGTGACACTGACACTGACAGTGACAAGACAGCCGATTTATCAACTTTTTACTGTATATCAATTTGGCACTTTGCTAATAAAAAAGTTGAAGACTGGATCGTCTATAATGTGGTAGTACCCTCCCAAAAACCTATTTGCAACATTATTTCAACGGCCAACAAATTAACATTTTGAGATTGGAGTCAACTAAAGATTTTTGTAATACTACCCGATATTCAAATTTCTGGTATGAATGAATGATTTATTTATGTGAAGAGGTAGTCTACTTGGTCCCTGGTCCACCAGTCGGTAGGGTATCTCAGATTTCACTTCATGAAACTTGGCAGCACTCAAACACTTGAAACTTATGCATCATGCCAAAGTGTGAAGTTATGAGAGGAAATAGTAATCGATGCGATACCATGAACTTTCAATGTAATGACTTCGCAAAGCTTGGGTATGAACAAGAACGGGTATGAACATGAACCACTGGAAACGCTTGTGGTTAGTTCTTTACACGAGTGCTTGCAGGAACCCTAAGAGTTGGCAAAGATTAGAGCAGAAAGGAGAATAGATCATTCTGATAGACCTACGAAATAACACTAGCAGCAACCCATCCTAACGGCGACCGCGCCTAGCGAGGTGCTTTTTGTGCTGTTATGAACGTCCACCAAAGAATCCTCGTGACTCTGCGTGGTTCGAAAAATATCATGATACATAACATGACACTCTCCTCGCCTAGGTATCACGACTCTAAGAAGTAGCGCCTGCAGTGTTCGGTAGGCACTCAAGATATTTGTCGTCAAAGCGAAGGAAACACTATTAAAAGTTTCCCGGCGCGAGTAATCGCTCCTTTGAGCAAAATAATGAGAATGGAAACCGTGATTTCAGAATTTATTTTAAACTCCACGTGAAAATGTACAGAAAACTCAAGGAAAATTTATTGTTACGCGCATACTCGCTCAGGAAGGTCTGCTTTTGTTAGACTACCACCACTTATGCTTCAGTACGAAGAAATGCACCTCGTTCTGAAATAATTTTCATGTCATCATATTCAATGATTCTGAGCATAAAAATGAATTGAAAACCTGAAGATTTTCACAGTCCTGGCGAGCGCAGAATGTGCTCTACCATACAAAACAAAATGTTTTTAGGCAACAAACGTAAAGACAGAAAACCCATTCATCCATTTACAGCTAAGCCTCAAGCCCCGGGTGTCTTGGCCAAGATTAATAGCTCCGAGTCCTGTCACCCCCACCACGGAATAAATTATAGTTCCGATCGCAGCCTCTTACGGAAATAATCAAGGTTTTACATTGATTAACTGGCGGATGAGCAATTCCTGTGGTCCTATAATTGGTCCCCAAAACAGGATCAATGAATCCTACCTAGTACGGACCTTAGCAGCATAGACTACCTAGTCAGAAAGAGTGGTAAAGCACGCAAATTTTATTATTCTTTCAAACAGTTTTTTAGCTATTACAGTGATGCATATTCTTTAGAGTTTGGATCTTTTTAATCACTGAAAGAACTCCGAAATAATACTTTTCAGTGAGCCTTTTATTTAATTTGTTACTTATTATTCACCGACCAAATTGTTAAGTGGGTCATAAACCACTGTAAAAATAAGATAGTCGTAAGTCTAAGTTAAGTTTTATAATACGCTGTATGTAGTTTCTAATTTATTCTGTAACCGCACTAAGTAACCACAACAAAGGCAGCTTTAAATTGAAAACTAATAGCAAATTCAATCGAGAATGTGACAAGCGCGAGGCGGGCTCCATCAAGCACTACCGGCAGGTACAGCTCACGAGAAAAGTGATGTTATTCATTCAGATGTTTTTATTTTATAACTTGTTACTTAATACCACAGAAGAAATCATTTTGAAAGGTACACTAAAATAATATTTAAAATAATAAATAAATACGGACATTTCACACCACGCCTTCTAGCCCCAAACAGAGCCTATGGGAACTAGATTGCTGGCACTATGTATTGACAACTTCAGTAGCGCGGAGGTTGACTGACTGACTATGGTGACTGGCTAGCTAGAACGTATACGTAGAGGGGTTAAAGTTGAACGAAATTGTGTGGCAAGCTCAAGATAAACCCTTACATCAAGCGTTAACTTAACTTGTACAGCTCGTATCTTATGCTCTATTGAGAGGAGCACACGCGCTTTAGATTAGAATTGAAGTCTGTAAAGTATAAAGTGAAAGCCTTTATACTTTACAGACTTAAATTGTAATCTAAGCACCCTTCCCATCATAACAGTGATGATGACTCTACTTTATATCCATTTGTGCTGTTGCTTGTACACCGATCGCATGAACTACGTAATGAATGTGTCAGGCTGCGAACATGGACGGAGCTGATCAATGTAATCTATCGCCAGTGGACTAACTACCTACCTAGGTAGGTACCTAACTAGGTAGGTGTTGAAAGTTGAAAGCATCCCAATACTCACTGAGCTCAATACTCTAGAAAATATTTAGAAACGCTCGTTAGACCGCTATTAAGGACGAGAGATTAAAAAAATTGGGAGGAATTATAATATACTTCTTAAGTAACAATGTGTTGCAAATAAACACAAGTTTCCGAAATAACTTTAGTTTTTCGCTCAGCTCAGTAGACTCAGTGGGAGGTACTCTAACCTCTCTACCGCCTACATTCTACAAAGTTATGGCGCTCAAGTTGACACCCAAAGCAAGTTTTTAAAATACGATATTATCGGTCTTCAGATTATCGGCTTTTAATTAGTTGCAATCGAGGTTCTCAGACTGAGAGCACGTAACTTAGCATTTTACTTTAATCACTTGAAACTTTGAAAGATTCCAGAAGACGTCGCTGAGTTAATTGTATTTACTGGCTTTACTTATTTATTAGTGATCGTTTCTGCTAATACACATAAAATTTAAGAAGTCAATATGTAGGTAAAGTTTTAGTAATATCTTGACACGAATATACCTAACAATGAATTCTGTTTTGATTCAGATGCAAAAGTTTCCAAAACACGAAGCGTGGAGAGGTTTGCCGCATCCCCGGATGTACTGTAACGCCATCTGTTGGTGGACAGCCAATTCCAATTCGCATGCCTCACGTCCAGCCGGAGACTTTCCGTCGGTTCATTCAATACGTTTATACTGGGAAGGTAAATTTCATTATTATTATAATAATTCATTTTGTATGATGCAGCGTCATCTATCGTCAAATAGAAAATAAATTAGTTTGTCTAGGTAATAAAATAGATGGCGCTGATTTCTAAGTTTTTCGAATAAAAATACAGACAAAAACCAAAAATACAGACTAATATTATTATTTCTGGCAGCTCCTTCTTCAAGATTCTGGGGTGTTTGAAATGATGACGCTTGCTGCCGATCTTGGGGTGGAAGATCTTCGGGCTGCCTGTGAGGATCACGTAACATCAACTTTGAGTGTCGAAAGCGCGTGCACCTTGCTAGCAGCTGCTATGGAAATCCAGGATAGACCTGGTACGATACATGTAAACATTTTTAAAATTTCGGTAGTCCTTCAAGATGCGATGGTGGTGTAATGGTCAGCATAGTTGCCTTCCAAGCAGTTGATCCGGGTTCGATTCCCGGCCATCGCACGTTTTTGCTTCTTTAAATTTTTACTCAAAACCATCCAACGACATTACCACACAACCTCCATGATAGAATGCCATTCGGGAACCTAGAAACTAGAAATGAATTTGTTGTTTTACTATTCTTGGGAGGCAATAATGCACCACATTACTTCCACTAGTATAATATGACTGTTGATCGGTGGGTTAGTCTCGAACACAGTTCCAATCCGGATCCATAGATTTTGACAGAAATCCTGTCATTTTTCAGTACAAAATGACACGAGATCTGTCTAATTCCGTGAATCCGGATTGGAACTGTGGTCGAGAGTAACCCACCAGTAGTCAAAATCTATGGATCCAGATTGGAACTATGGTGTGGTCAAGCCATAAACCAAGAAGTTGAAGTTGGAACTGTGGTCGAGAGTAACCTGAAGCACAGGTATAGATAGATAGATAGATAGATAGATAGATCGTTTATTTGACATACACACAGAGAATACAGAACGGACATAGAAAATATAGGAAACTTATAGATACGTACAAGAAACAAACAAATAGTAATAGCTAAGGAACAGCTATAGGTAACCTAACATAATAATAAGTGGGTACTAGCCAGTCTCGTTCCGCGCTGTATGCAGCCAAATCGGTCCCGACTCAGCTTATTGCTGTCTAACAGGGCAGATGGTTCTACCCTGCTGAACAGCGCTGGTTTTCAGGCAGGGCCAAAAAATAGGGTGACGTCACAAGTGAATATAAATAAAATGCATAAACATATTTATAAATATGTCGGCATGTGATAGAGTCTATGGTAAGAGTGACATGACAAGCGGCTGTCAATGCCACTGGCGTTTAGTTGTGACGATGGTCGCGGAGCGGAGAGGTTGGAGAAGGGCTTCTGGACCTTCTGCAACACGAGAGAACCGTTGATGCACCACATCTACGACAAATCGCTAAATATCATGCAAATCCAAGAGAATCCATATCAAGATGATTGTTTAAAACTACCATGAACTAATTGCCAACTTATTAGATGATTCATTTTGTGTGCTCAAGCCATCTAAACTTAACCATTTCTGATGAAAGGTCTCGTGTGCCTTTATCAGAAGTGGGATACACCATGACCCACATCTGGATGCATGAAGCTTGGATGATCCGCTACTTGATTGATTTACCCTGCGGAGACAGTAAGATGTAACCTGCATGATACCTACAGCAAGATGTAATTTGAACTAGATGTGATGTAATCGGAACGACAGCTTGGTGCAACCTGGACGAGGCATGAGAACCGAGGTACATGTAGCCGTTTCATTTTATTTTTGGGCTTGGAATTTTTTTGAATGACATATCTGAAAGCTTAGTTCATTTTCTTGTAACGATCGCTTGTCAAACAAAACTTAACCAATTTTGATTGTTGTAAGTTGTTGTGTGGATGCTTGATATTTGTGTGTTGTGAGTTAGGTACAGTCGGGTGAAGCTAGTGAGCATATTAGGTACTGTGCGAAGGTTTCGTTCTTTCCAGGTGAGTTACGTGAAGACGTGTTGATGATGGAAATTTGAGTCATGTACACCATGGCATGAGTGGTGCTATGAAGAAAGAAGAATTAAGGTCGGGTGCTGGCGGTGATGATAACCACAGCAATAGTAATGGAAGCATCGTGACCGTGCTCTATGGTATTTGATGATAGTTGACTGCTGCCTAGGTACTGCCTACATACTGCAAACATACTAACTACCTGTGAGTATGTTTTGATTTGTTTTGATTTGAGTAATGACCATCTTTTCAAGTACCTACCTATACCTACTTGGAGCTATGTCATACGACACCGTATGACACCTCTAGAGCAGTTTAATGGGCGAGATGAACAATGATACCAGTGGTGGTGCAGTGTAAGTAATTACTGTCTTACATGATGTGTCATCAAACACCCCTGGCTTTCGTTTTGCGAACCTGGTGATGATAAAAGAGTACCGATGTAGTCTCAATGTAGTGTCTACTGTCTCTGTACAATCACATCGTAGAAGCGCTATGTACAGTCGCGATAAAAAAAAGTCGGTACGAAGAGCGGTGAAGCCCAACAGAATACTGTGTTTGAATTTGTCTTTACAGAAACAAGGGCGCGTGAATGTCGAGATAGCACGAGTATATCGTGGAGCAACGTCATGGCAACGGTAGAAGCGCTGCGAGTGTGGCACACAGTATGAGCGACGCGTGGTTGTCTGCATTGGCCGAGGACTTCGACGAATGCCGAGGACGATAGACGATGGAGTATTAAGGTCATCTGTGTTGTTTTCTTAACATTTGATTCTGGTGCTTAGTACTTGCTAGTCAAAGAGAAAAAAAATAGTGGCCAAGTTAAGTAACAAGACGTGATATAATAGCGGTGTTTCAATGGTTGGCATTAGTCAAACCACGGAATACAGAATAGTTGGAAGGGGCATGTAAACCTCAACAGGGTAGGTCAAACTTTGAGCATACGCTGCAAGTTGTCAGAAAATACGCAATCGTCGCAATCGCCCTGTTTAGTCGCTCACGGAGCTTCATGCGGTGAGCAAACTGTGTGGATGCTTATAAGAAACTGTTTTGCGCTGATATTTCTAGCGGGAAAAGAAGAAATTGTAAAAAAGACTTTAGTATTGCTAGCAATGCACGCTTCCAATAAATTCTGTAGCGATATGAGCGAGAAACGTATTACGCATACCTACAACGTCGCGTCGTAACCATTTAGTTTGCTAGTGCTTGCAAATCTTGCAATGCAATGATAAGTCAATTGACGCATGTGAGTGCGCCTGCCAAGTTCGATACTTCTTGTCAGTAAGATGCGAGTAAGTAGGTAATAAAACTGAATGTGATGGTTTTCCTTACAGACGGTAGACATACTTCTGGTAGATTACGAGAAGGTAGAATACAAAGAATCCTGATAATTTGAATCTACTAAGCCTAAACAAGACATTCAAAAGTTACTTTCGATGTGAAACGTATTCCAATGATGTAATGCTTTTATCGATAACTTCTATCGATAGGATTTCATCGTACATCAGTCTCTGGTTTTTGCACAGCACATGGATAACACAATAGTTTACATGGTAGTCATCTTGTAGAGGAAAAAGGGGGTGAAAACCAGCGACAGTGTTTCTCATACAATAATCAAATGATCGCCGTTCTAAGTATTATCTCTTCTGTGGGCAAACGCGAGTAGTCAATTATAGAGAACGAATGTTTTGTTGCGTTACACGATTGACTAATGATCACGCTCTTCTTTGAACAATTGTTGCATGATTTACCGGACAGAGATACGTCATGATAAGGCGCAAGATATTGAAGCTAGGTCTTGTAGCGAATGTGACGGTTACTACTGCTTGTACGTGTTAGGAGATTTCGTTTACGTAGTGTGCCAGTATTAGATCACCGACCAATCTGCTTCAGCAGCTCCGGAGGACAATCAACCATAGCGCTAGCTACGCTCATAAGTATGTAGCATAAATCAGCATTTTCCTTTCGTGTCGGCAGAGGAAGTGGAAGAATATGAACCTTAAGACATCGTTCAATAAGTTTTAGCTCTAAATTGGACATACCGTAGAAAACGTTATTGAATACGCTCAGTTCTCGAGGTGTGTAGGTACATCGTAGCAAAGGTATACCAAACTTGTGAAGCGTATTCCAAATGCCTGTGTACGTACGTATGCACGATAAGAAACTTTGAAGGTCTTGATACTTGAGAATTCTGTCGCCATTCTGAGGATGAAACCAAACGCTTTAGATGCCCTTACTTACCTTTAATGTTACGAAAACGCCTTGGGTTATGGACGACTAGTAGCGCCACATTATGTTGGAAGCGGAAACACTAAATATCGGTTACAATACAAACTGTCACTGTCGTGTCATGTTGGAATCCTGGATGACTAATTGAATAACGCCATCGGAACGAGATGCGCTTGTTGCCTACGGTGAGTCGAGACAGGTGCTGGGATTCATGTGCTGGATGTGGCAACGATGAGGATGTCGCGATAGCCTGCGGGTCCGGGAAGCTGACTGATGCGGCTGCGATGGAACTGCGTAGGTTGCTGGCTGATGATTGCTGCTGCTGCTGCATGGCTGATGGAGGCTGGGAGGGGTGAGAGAAGGTGAATGGATGGTATTCGGTACTATTACATTCAAACCCCGTGATAACTTCGTTTGCGCCATCTGTGATGGTTCTCATGTAGCGAGATAGATGGCGCTACATACGATCCTCAGAATAAACACGGATTGGAAATTACTCGAACAATCCTGCCATATTTCGATGTTGCTAGAATCAACTAGCGTGCTACTCTTTCTGTTTATGGACTGTTTATACGGGGTCAGTAACATGGCAGTACAGTAACCCAGTCCGGCGCTGACTTGTTACTGGGTGCATGTAAACAAGAGTTTTCAGCTGTTTTGGCAGTGACTGGGTCCGAAACCAAGATAACTGGGTCCAGTCACTGGCATTGTGTAAACCTAGCATTATAAAAGGAACTTTGATCGGCGACTTGGATAATTCTACTTTCAACTACGAAAGCGAAAAGATGGAGTTCTATGGGTGATTTAGTGTGTTGTACAAGTGTTTTGTAACTTTATTTGGTATTGTAGTTGTGATTGTGACCTAGTGCTTTTGTTGTGTACCTACTAAGTTTGTCGTGTACCTACGTAAATAAATGTGAATATTTGGTCAAACTGATCTTTTATTTCAATCTATCCACAGCTCATAACAATATCAATTAAGACTGATAACGCGATGAGGTCGCTACGCTAGTGCCTGTTCAAGGCGTAGCACCTCTACACATGTTACTCAGCAAATACTGACTTTGACTTTAACTTTGATTTTGTCTATCGATTGTGCCCAGTTTATCCTGTCAGGAAAGTGACATCCGGGCCACACCTTAACGGGTTGGTTGAAAGGATTCACGAGCCCTGCTCAGATGGTTCCCAGTCGATCCTGTCAGGAAAGTGACATCCGGGCCACACCTTAACGGGTTGGTTGGAAGGATTCACGAGCCCTGCTCAGATGGTTCCCAGTCGATCCTGTCAGGAAAGTGACATCCGGACGCCCTCAACGGGTTGGTTGGAAGGATTCACGAGCCCTGCTCAGAAGGTTCCCCAGACGATCTTGGCGGGATAGTGGTATTCGGGTCATACCTTAACGAGTTGGTTGTAAGGATTCTGGAGCCCCGTTCAGAACGTGCCTTAGTCGATCCTAGCTGGATAGTGACATCCGGGCCATGCCCGTATGGGTTGGTTGGAGGGATTCACTAGGCAAATCCAGAGGGTGTCTGTCTATTCTGGTCCACGAGTGTCGTCCGGTCGTGTCGGTTGAAAGGATGCACTCGCTTGGTACGGGTGTGCTATGTGTGTTGCTGAACTGGTTGAAAGCACCCTGCTTTTGCCTGGTCTGGGTCATTATCGTTTCCACTGTGGTTGTAATCAGCTAGAAATTGTGTTTGGTGTTGAAGAGGATGGTCAGCTTAGTATACTTGTGTTCTGGTCGGATGGACGAGCGGATGTCCAATTAATTAAAGACCGAGGACGGTCTTATGTCAGTCCGGCCGTGTCGGCATGTGATAGAGTCTATGGTAAGAGTGACATGACAAGCGGCTGTCAATGCCACTGGCGTTTAGTTGTGACGATGGTCGCGGAGCGGAGAGGTTGGAGAAGGGCTTCTGGACCTTCTGCAACACGAGAGAACCGTTGATGCACCACATCTACGACAAATCGCTAAATATCATGCAAATCCAAGAGAATCCATATCAAGATGATTGTTTAAAACTACCATGAACTAATTGCCAACTTATTAGATGATTCATTTTGTGTGCTCAAGCCATCTAAACTTAACCATTTCTGATGAAAGGTCTCGTGTGCCTTTAAATAGATAAAATGGTATGAATGGTGATAGTATGTTTCCGTCCACGGAAATGAAGCTCCATCAAGGCGCTCACCGGTGTAACCGTCACGTCAGAGTTACGTCACAATCAGTTTTTTTTCTTATGACACTTTTATATCGAGTTGTCATGTCAATGTCAAAAGTCAATTGCCTAGCTATTTTTGGCGGTCGGCGTCGCGTCCCTCTTATTTTATCTCGAATTCACGAATTCTTTGTGATAAAACAAAATAACCATGGCGTACAAAGGCCCACCGAAACTACAGAAGGTGATGGTGCAACCCATCAACCTTATCTTCCGTTATTTGCAAAACCGAAGCAGAGTTCAGATTTGGTTGTACGAGAACGTAAATCTTAGGCTTGAGGGACACATTGTCGGCTTCGATGAATACATGAATATCGTACTGGATGAAGCTGAGGAATACCACGTCAAGACCAAGAACCGGCGGCAAATCGGTCGCATCATGATGAAAGGAGACAACATCACGCTCATACAAAACGTTAACCCTGGCGCAACTACAGTGTAAAGTTAGGTTATAGTGATAATTTGTAAGTTCAACTTCATTCCTAGTGATAAGTGGTCTACAACAACCCTGTGGTGATCTGTATTGCATTGTATTTTTTGTGGTAACCTTTGCTTGTGAAGTGACGCGGGGGAACTGACCAAAATTAAATGTAAGATTGTATCTCTGTGTTTCATTTACTCTCCTAACAGAGTACCAGTAGAAAACTTCAGTAATTTTGGCCTCTTTAATGTTCTAATGACACTGGATGGAGATTCTGCATCAGTAAATAGATAAATTAAATAACCAATAGTCTGCTGAACTGTCCATAGTGTACCTACTGCTAGGGAAGTCAGGTTTACATTCTACAATAAAGTATGAATAATAACGGGTATGTATTTTTTTCTACTTGAATTTATCATTGTTACACCAAATATCTGTCTTGAAGTAATTTTTTATTTCAGGAGGCAAGAGTGCATCTTCCTTCATGGAACGCTGCATCACCTTCATCGGAGACAACGCAGCCGACTGTGTGAAGACCAATGCCTTTCTCAACTTGCCCAAGGAAGCTCTGATCAAGCTCATCTCTTCAGATTTTGTTAGTATTCACAAATAATAAGTAACTTAGATTCCACATTGTTTTGGTAATTGACTTCAATAATGTATTCACAAAACATGGAAACCAATCTAAACTTACAAAATAACCATAAAAATATTATAACTAACTTATGTTGTTGAAGTTCACTGGAAAGCACAACTGATTAAATCCACAATCTTATAAAAGCTTTCATTTTAGTTGGGGTTATCGAACTCCTAACGTTACTAACATTCACATCCACCTACTTAAACAGGTTTAGTAACTATTTTACACTAGTATTGAAATACTCGAAATAAAAGTTGGGGTATAAATGACCACCAAGCTTGAACGAATTAAGACACCAAGGTTTTGATGTTCATTCCTATGTCCCAGTTTCTAGCATAATGCTATTTGTGTTATTGAAGAACGACTGTTTACAGTATGTTGAATACACTTCCAGCTTAGTCTAGAAGAGGAGGAAGTATGGCGGTGTGCGTTAGCGTGGGCCAAGCAACGCGCCGGAGTGACGCAGCCGTGCGCGCACTGGACGGAAGAGGAGCGTGCTCGTGTGTGTACACACCTCGCGCCTCTCATGCACCACGTGCGTCTGTTGCTCATCGGTAATGTACTCCATACTGTACAGTCACCGCCATTTTGAAGCGCTTGTGGCGTAGCTTGCTTTGTCAATCTTCATCGAATATCTAATGCTGCGTTCACACGCAGCCACCGTTGGCGGCAGGGAAGTGGGCATGAGCATAGTGTGAACACGATCATGCCTCGGCCCAAGTTTATGGCCTTGCTCTCTAATAAGAATAAAGACGATGTTGCTGTTGCAATAAGTCCGGAATTAATCGCGTGTGAACGCACTATAAGTTAAGCGACGTTCTGCGCGGTCACTATTTAGATGGGTGAGCGCTATTGGACATTTACCTCTGGGCGCTTCCGTACTTCGGAGGGCACGTTAAACTGTCGGTAGTTCTCTTCGAGTTGACCTCTATTTACCTTTGTATGAAGCTATAATAAGCAGTGATGTTGTGTAACAGATAGTGCAGTGTTCGCGGAGGAGGTGGAGCCGACGGGCGCGGTGCCGATGGAGCTGTCGCTGGAGAGGTACAGGCGCGCCGCCCTGCACTCCACAAGGGATCCTGACACGCGCACACAGCCACGGTACTGCAACAATCATCATTATCAACTTGAAGTTCACATAGGCATTCCCATAGACTTCCAGAAAGTATGATTAAGAGCCCCTGCCAATATCGTCACTTCAGCCGTTCTAACATGTGCGACTTGGTCATCACTTCAATAAGTGCAGGATCCTTCCTACAAGCTGAGAGTGACAAATGATCGTAATTCTCGAAAATCGAGGATCGAGTTAGAGTTGTATGAAGTCACGCTACGGTGTTTTTCATACAAAAACCTGGAGTCGTAACACAGGTTCGACTAATAACAACAAACTGTCTAAGTTTCAAGAAACTAAGACTACAAGCTCTTTGTCAGGTCTTTGACTTTTTTCATCCAGTGTTAGCGCTACATTGTGCCAAAGGATTTTAATTATCAGTATTATCTATGTTACAGTTTGGCTGTTAATATGTTTGCTGGCTCCGTGATACTGCAACAAGACAAGAGCACCTTCCAATCCGTTATCAACAACTGGTAAGTTTACTCCTTATCACTCTAATAGCACAAATAAACTTTTCCATATAACAGTATCCTTGAGGCTAGGGCCTTGCCACCAGCGTGAAATGATGTTACTGCTGTGCAACCAAATGTAGGCCTAATTGTAATTCGTGATGGGGCAGCCATCTAGGCTGCAGTGATATCGTAGCCGCTAAAGCTAATAAAAAAAATAGTACATCAACATATTCAGCATGGATATAAGGTGGTCCCTGACGCTGTATAAATCATCCAGCTCCTGCAAAGTCCCTGTTTGTCCCCAGGTGTGGCAGTCCCAAGCAGGCGTGGCGGCTCGTGTTCCGCGCCTCGAGTCACGGCTACTCGGCGCAAGCATTCCACTCGCAATGCGATAACATCGCGCCGGTATTGCTTCTTGTCCAGGTACATAATATATTATGTAATCCATATCCATCTATCAGAATAGTATAAGCCATGCCGGAGGCCTTAAGGCGGCCTAAAAACTCCGTCACCAGACTTGGTCACTAACTGATACGACCGGTACGGAGTACGACTGGACCTACTCGTACTTATTTCAGTTTACCTACCTACTGACGATTCAGAAATATCAGATTTAGTAGAGATAGCAAAGTCTAAATAGTATGTTGTTATTTCAGACCAGTCGTGGTGAAGTGGTAGGTGGGTATTCGGAGGTGTGTTGGGGCTCGGGGAGCGGCGCGGGCGGCGGGTGCGGCGCGGGCGGCGGGTACGTGCCGGCGGAGTGCGCCTTCCTGTTCGCGCTCACCGAGCCCGCCGCGCCCGCGCTATATCCACTCAGGAAGAAACCATTTGCACTCTGCTATCATCCCGAGTAAGTATACATTGTATGTGATTGCCGAGTATTCTCTATAGATTATTCTCAAAATCCTAATCCCCAAGGTTTCTCCTGTTTTTTACGAGCCCATCCTGTCCCACTGTTGCTGGGCTCCTTCGCTAATTCCGCTCATTCCCTGTTGAAGGAGTCCAAGTCGTCGTGCCAGCGCTCCCTTGGTCGGCCGCGACGTCAACCCCCTGGGGGTATCCATCCTGTGACTCCTTGAGCCCACCACCTTTCCGGATCTATGCGAAGACGTGATCGGCCGGGTTTCTTCTTATTATTAGTATAACTCGTTATTCCAGTTGCGGTCCGATATTCGGCGCGGGCGCAGATCTCCTGATCTCGAACAATTGCAACTCGAATGCGGAGAGTTACAGCAACCTGCACTCGTACGGGGACTCCCTCGCGCCGGACGAACTCACCTCCGAGTACAACTTCACTGTGCGCGACTACGAGATATTCACTAAACAAACATAAAAACTCTAGAATAAACAGCATTTAATATCATCACTATAATCTGAATTGCTTTAGACAAAAGTAAAGCCTCATCGTCGGCTTTATGTCATTTATAATCAAATCTGTAAGAAGCTAATCAAATGAAATCAAAGGATGGTTTTTTTAAGATCTAGGGATCAGCACAATTAGGTTACGTTAGTTGATATAACTTTGTTTTAGTAGTTAATTTAGTAGAGAGTAACACTTTGGTTGAAAACGGATTCACGTAAATGTTGTTATCAAAGCCTCGAGGGTTTATAATCTGAATACTTGCTATTATATGATTGGTTTTACATTTACCTACTAGATATCTTAGGTGTTATGCTGCCGTATGAATGCTTAATTATTTTTTCTTAAATAAATACAGCTCCATTTAAAAACACAGTTCTTTTATATCTGCCAAAAAAGTAATAAGCAAAATAAAAAAGTTAGAACGACAGGAGTGTAAGAATCTTATTGACAAAAGCGACATCTATGTGTAAATGCATCAAGTACAAACATTCGAGAAGAATATGCTCTACTGGTACGTGCTACTAGTCAACAGATGACTCTGTATAGCATAGTACAGATGGCATGCAAAAGATGGCGGTGTACAATTAGTTCAATTTAAAACAATAGATGGCTCTAGTTACTTTTACCTCCTTCAATAAATTACTAATAGCGCTACTCTGAGTTAATAGAATCAGAGGTGCTATTTTTAACCACTTCGGAAAATGGAGGAGGTTCTGAATTCAGTGCTATTTTTTTGTAGGTTACCTACTTGTCTCTACGAAATTTTGCCTAGACAAGGCATCACAACTATGACAGAGAGAAAGGTATAATAATATGTACCTACCTACTAGTACCTATATTTTAGTTCCGGAATGAAAAGAAATCTTTGGTTAATTTGGAAACCATAAAATTCAAAAACGAAAGCAACACATCTAATCATTTTGATTTGGAAGACAGGCAGGGTACTACTTACCCATTAAAATTCGAAAATAAATAAAAACCGTCGAATTTTTTATTGAAGTTCATCAAGCAAATGGAGAGTGCAAAAACCCGGATTTTTAATTAGTGAGTGCTTCGACCACTTTGACCATGGTGAATTGGAAATTGACGATTTTGCTTTGCTATCGTTATTTTGAGTTCTTTGTTCGTATGAGTTTGGGACTTGACGTCGCCGGAAGGAGCATGATTTATGATAGGTAATCATAATTAGGAAGGAGTTATTTAAAAGTAGTGGTAAGTGGGTAACACCGTATTTTAGTCATAATCGTCTATCAAAAGCACCGAGTTAGACATTTCCAAATTTCTGGAGTACGTAGGTACATACAGAGATAGTCCTAACGATTCCAAAATGTTTGCTATTGATCGATTAGAAATTTAAGAATCGTTAGCTCATATAATATAACTCGCGTGTTGATGTGCTTCTAGAGGAATTCAAACTTATTGCCAACTTTAGGTAGGTACTAGAGTATTATAACCACAACAACTAACCCAATGTGGTTAGGTATATAAGGCACTACCTAACAACTTTTAGGAACATTACCTAGATGAGTGTATTTCCCAGTTTTTGACGTCACTACCAGCACGCGTCAAAATGGATTCCCCTTGCAAGTACTTTCACAGTTACAGTACATTTACACAGTAGGTACCCGTATGCGTGCAGAGTTCATAAATTAACATCCTTATTGTTAATCGAGTAAGGTTCAGACTCTAGCACGTGCTTTGTAGATTAATGCTCGATATTATGCTCATAGTTCCATCTCGGCATTTCCACAATACCTGATAGAAAAGAATAGAACATTGTCCTGTGTGTCTTGTAATGTCACGCGAGTGATACTACGCGATAATATTCTAAAGGCTCGTATTCTGATAAAGAATCACCCGCCTTCCTCAGTTCGGCAGAGATTTTAGTCTAATGGGGATGACTTCATGTGCTTGAATCCGGATCAGTGCTTGAGCAGTTAAAACGAATACGGGCCTAATCCTCAGGAACCGCTGTATCTTAGGCCCGTACGGTAATTGCTCAAGCACTGATCCGGACTCAGATTTGCTGAGTAGGTACGTACCTACAGATTCAGACATAAGTTGAGACTCAAGCTAAAACCACGTTCTTATTCCAAAAATACGAACAAAATCTACTCGAGCTCACTTTTCCTTAGAAAAATTACAGATGAAATCTATGCTCAAGCACAAATTTCGATGCTTGAGTAACGTTTCAATGTTGCTTGAACTCTACTTCAATATTAGACACTCAAGCAAAGTTCCGGGATCAAAGCTCGACTCAAATCAATGCTCAGGCATTGATCAAGACGAGCATACGGCTTTTGGGTTGCCGTATCTTTTTCGTATGAAAGGAACTCCCAGACTCCGTAAATAAAATTCCAAAGGAATATAATATACACCGTTAAAGTTACCCACATTGAAGTGGTATCGTTTTGCGGTTTTGATATAGAGTGCTCTACCTAAAGGTGTGTCATATTGTCACGCTGTGTCTGAGTGTCTGGTCTGGGAACGTCTGAGTGACGCTTGTTTACAAATTATGATAGGTTATGTGTACCTACCTACCTATGGAACGTCACAACAATAACTACCTATTCCAGTAGGAAATCCCTTAACCCACAAAATATTCTGTGTAGGTAATTGATTGAAAAACATTATTTTACATTAAAATTTCATTCATACCCGTTTGCTACTCATGTTTAGTATTAGTGGACTTCTTCAGGCTGATGATGACAAAGACCACGATAAAGGGCAGTGTTACCGAATTGTTCATGAATATTGTATAAATTTGACACTGAACGCGTTTTTAAGTCGAGCGTTTGTTCCATTTGCCGTCGACAAAACAAGTCTATCGGTAAATCGCACGTGGGCGCGTTGTTAAAAGAAACCTGTAATTGTTTAAAAATGCCTGCACCAGTGGAAGCAGTTTAGTGTTTGTTCGAAAGGTCAAAGGTCCCAGGATCCCCAGCCGTCACACCGCGCAGGTATAGCACGTGCCAGCTGACGTGGAGGTAAACCGGCGCGGTAATACCACAAGCGTGGGAATTGTACATCGACAGGTTGTTACAGTGTTGGTAAACAGTTTTTCCTTTTTGGAGTTTGTATTGTGTTAAAAGAAAGCGGCAGGAAACTTCCGGTTTTATAAATTTTAGCACATTAATTTAACTTACTGATCTACACTCAAGCACTGATCTGGCTTGATCTGGCTCAAGTACAAGAAAATCTTTACTCAAATCTATGCTTGAGATGATCTGTGGCTTGAGTAAACGATTTCTGTATCGGCATACGGTCCTTAGTAAGTACGGACCTGCTCAGGCAATGGATGGACAAAGGTGGGCTTTCTACTGATTCCATCACTTTACTTATCCTAATTTTTTTTAATTGACCTCAAAAGCCTTCACAAAATCTGTAGCTAATGTTGAACTTGTGCAGGTCATCGGTCTCACCTAAAGATTTCCAGTTGGAAGGCTTTGTAGTTACTAGGGGGGCTAGCTAAAGCTATACCTATACCCAAGGATAGACCAGGATTGTTCAAGATAAGACCATCTTAAATCAAAATTGTGGAACTATAGGTTTGTAGAATCAAATCCCCTGGATTTGCCGCGTCGCTATTCGAAAGCTTTTACAGCCCGATTGATGGTTCCACTACATAATCTGCTTATTACCCCTTCAACTACACACAACCACAGAAGAAAATACAAGTAATACGAGATCTACGTCGGTGGTAACCTTGGTTTTTCTACGCACGACTAATGAAGGATAATATGTATTTTATGTTACGTTTATTGAAGAAATACTTGACCTACATCACTTACGTAACACCACGGCGTCTTGGTAATACCATGGTAGAGTAGCAAACTGGTAAATTATACCTATTAGGTGTGCTCTGGGAATATAAAAAGTTTTGGTAGGCAATCTAAATGCGATAGGGGTTTCACCAATTGTTTACACTAACTATAACTAGTAGTTCGCCCCGAACTAAGATCTCGTGATGGTCGGAGGTTAATAAAACCCAAACAATTTTTATTGACCAATGCTTGTATTAAACTTTGCAAATCGCTTCGAAATCGCCGTCTAGCTATGTACCAGTCTTACTTGAACTACAAAATCATTGAAACTCCATGAAATGGTAGCTCACGTTATACTGGGTTTGCCAATTTTATAATTTTTACAACAACTCAAAAACTATTAGACCTAGAATCAAAATAAAAACGGTTTTGGAATGTCTAAACAAAACCCTATCTTATGACACCCCATTTGATATTATTGTATGACTTTTTTTTTTACTCTCTTTGGACCCTCATAACTTCACGACCCCTTGACCGATTTACTTCATTTAACAAACCAGTAAAACTTAAGAGTACTATCCGTATACCTACCAAATTCTGTGAAGATCGGATAAGCGGTTCAAAAGATCTTTTCGAACAAACATACAAAGCATTTTTGTCCAAGTTGTCACTAAGATCTTCGTTCGCTTCGCTCACTCGATCAAATATCCACTATAGGTAGGTACTAGTACCGTGGTTCAAAATAAAAACGGTAGGATAGAGAGTTATTTTGATTTTCTTTATAATAAAAATTATTCCATCGTTTGAACTTTAACAATAGGCAGGAGGTGAGCTTGATGCATCTGATCCAATGGAGGTTTGCACCGACCTGCACTTACATTCACGACACGACACAGTTGACAACAGGCAATGAGGGTAGGTTGGTTGGTACCTAGACAGGTTGACTATCGCCTATCGATCGTTTCCCCGTGTGGTAACAACGTTGAAATTGTCTGACGCCATATGATTATTCACAATCGGATCACAACCTAATAAAGCCTTTTCCTACTGGTGTTAAAAAAATCAGCTAGGTACCTAGCCTGTGTTTTCCTTAGTACATGACGCGATGACATGTCATGTAGGGTAGAGACACCGAATTATACCAACTCTAATTCATAGCCGCCCTTTTTAGGAGGGATTAGGTAAGTATCCAATGTTTCTCTTAACATCGGGAAATTATAGTTTTCTATTTCTAATGATCTAACAGATCGAATCAAGCAGTATTTTCCCACTATTTCACAGATGATCGCAGAATTTAGTCCCGCATGGCTACCAGTTGCAAACAATCACTATACCTACGTAATTGTTGGGTTTTACTGTTTTACTCCATTTAGAAACAAATGCTTTTACATTCGACATGCCGCCGGTTAGACACGGCTAGGCTCAGGGAAGCCCAGACCTTTCTGTTTTAATTAGATCTACTGAGAGCTGATTGAATACAGTAGGTAGAGTTTATCACGCTCCGTGCAATAGTAATCCTAATTTTAGAAGTAGTCAAGTAGATTTTCCTCTACATAATATAGAAGTCAAAGTCAAAGTCAAAGTCAAAAAGCTTTTATTCAATAAAATCTCACTGATCACTTTGAATCGTCAGAACTATAGAAGCAATAAGACTTTATCTAATAATGCATAGTTTAGCATAAAGTATTGTTAGGTCGGTATGCTCGGATGGTCCAGTGCCAATCTTAGATGAAGACATCATGTTGTATCGATTCCACGTAGCGTGGGATAAGGGTATTAGGAAGATCATGATGCTCGGATGGTGTAATTTCTCTTTGATCCATTCAATGATATCAGTAGCATGTCTGATGGCGTCGAACCAACAATCATTGATTTTTGAACATTAGCAATTTGCCTGAACTCAATTGTATTCCTGATTCTGATGATAGGTACCTACCTACTTTGTGACTCAATTCAAGGCGAAAATTGACGTAGAGATGTGTAGGTAACCATGACCAACCAATTGTAGAGTTATTTTATTAGATCACGTCATATGAGTAATCTGTGTGTGACTGAAAAAGTATAAAAATACATATAACAATAACACATTCAGCTGTACCACAGCGGTAGGTTGATTGAACTTTGTCATTAAAAACTGGATTCAACACATGTGGAACCACATGCCACGCTCCAATAATAGGGCTTTATTTATTTTGAGACAGGATGATAGGTGGCGAAGGCCCATCTCGCGTGTTCGTCGTCACGTAGGGTCTCCTATACATACAAGGGGCCCAGCACGTCTGCCGGCCGTCTGCCGGTCGGTACACCTTTTGACAATAAATTATAACCAGCAAGAATGCTGTTCGTTATAAGTACAGCGTGGGAAAATGTTACGGGCGCTGGGTTACTACGTTATTTATAAAGATTAGTAATTAGCTCGCTATCGTGTTATATAACTTCACGAGTAAAAGTTTGGGAGCTTATGTATCGTTGCATGACCACCGTGCCGAAATAACAATGTCTGCTGATACCACCATAAAGCAACCGTCAACAGAGTGTTGACTACATTTAATTATCCATCCAATGATAAAGATTTTTACCTATGTATTTAGTCTACGAAAAATGTTCACGCCTTGCTAAGGCAGAGTGTAAGAAGCTTTATAATTTATTTTATGTGATTATGATTCAAGGCACAGAGTTCCTTTGTAAATACAGACACAATAAGTAAGGTAATACATTTTTTCTTCCGGTTTTGCGAAAGCTACGGCGCGGGCGGTGCTACGAAGAGCTACACGCCTTTTTATAACGAAGTTACTAGGTGCAAGTAACTTGACACCCGCGTTACTGCGATATGTTGCGGTCAGTAACTGTTTTAATTGTCTTGTGGCAGATAGACCACGATCGGTACATTTCAATGGAAAGTTCTCACCTTTAACTTTGCAATATCATGCGGTTTTCATTCTATTTTTAAAGCCATTACTTATTATTTTTAAAACCGCAGTGAAAGTTA
This sequence comes from Eulithis prunata, assembly GCA_918843925.1. Classification (NCBI taxonomy): domain Eukaryota; kingdom Metazoa; phylum Arthropoda; class Insecta; order Lepidoptera; family Geometridae; genus Eulithis; species Eulithis prunata. The sequence goes on along the minus strand of OU974019.1, from coordinate 175,619 downwards.
TTGTTTTCGCAACCTAACAAATGAACAGGATTAGAACATTCAGGACCTGTACTTATACTTATATCAATTAACATTCGGCTTTCAAAAGTTAATGTAATACAGCTAGCAAACGTCAGCGGCTTTTCTAGCGCGTGTCCCGTTAAAAGTTAAAGTGAATTGAACTTAGCCTTTTAAGTAATAACGGAACTGTTACCACGACGTCTTGCATTAAACAGAGTGTTTACAAACATACCTAGGTAAGTAAGGTACCTTCTCCAGGTGCTTCACCTCTGCACATAATAAATAACAGTTCACCCTTCTAGGTGAAACCACACTTTGATTTTAAGGCTTTCATTACGTAGCTATAGAAACCACAGGAAAGTGCCAATTGACAGAGAAGCAAAAACAAAATACATATATTCATGAAGTAAGGACCAAAGAACTTAGCACCATTGTGATTAAGAAGACATCGGAACTTAGTTCAACGTTCAATGAACGCATGCCTATTATGCATGGAACGAATAATTCAATAAAATGCTATTTCCCCAAAAAAGCTCAGCAGTCGTTGCCTCCAATGCGGGCACTGCCCTGTCCTCTCCAAAATATGCAAAGGAAGGCCATTCATCCTGTATTGGCTAGGTATAAGGGTGTCGAGCTCCAGCCGCCATTTCTTTTTTGCCTGGCCCTCTGGAGGAATGCGCAGAGCTTCCGGTGCGTCACTGTCTCACGCTCGCCCTTCCCTGTCCAATACCGCTAGCCTTTCAGCCGGAGAGCTGCATTGCTAAAGAACCCTGCAATGTATGACGAAGCGAAGCGCACGCATGGCATGTCCGGAGATAGTAGTTTCAAGCCTAGAACACGCTTTTGCGACTATTCATACTGAAAGCTATCCATTGCGAATTCGTTGTGTAAATTTTGGAACTAACTGTGAGAGAGGAATGCGATGTGTGCGTAGCATTGACCAGTTTTCGGAGGCTTTAGTTTGGTAAGGGTCGACCCAGATGCCGTACCACGTCAATGCAACCGCAAACATGCATGCGGGCGTCTTACAGGCGCGACGCTTGATAACCTTACAGTCTCTTTGGTAGCCTTATTGTACTTAAAAACAGAATTTTCGAGGAATACATGTGAGTTGAATAATAAGAAGCTTTTTTCGGATAGGTATAAGTAATTTAATAACCTTTCCAATTCCTGATATTTTTCTGTCTGTCGCCTAGGTTTTGACTTACGGGTACCTACCTATTCTTACTTCCTGAAAATCTACTATGTAAATTACCTTTAGTAAGGCAGAGAAATACTTAGGTCACTAGCTTCTTGGGAGATCCCTTGTACAAGTCCGCTATGACTAGTTCTGCAGGCTACCGCCATGGCAACGACGTTCTCATGCTTATTCACGATGAATGAATTCGTCTCATATCACGTAGTATCGATAAGCGGGTGTGTCACAGTCGGCACCGCTTACATCTCTCGTGAAATCTCACATGCGTCAAAATAGCACGGCGCAGGCGTCGCGTCGCGGCGCGGTGATGGCCACATCTGATGGTATTGTATTGGCAGCCTAGTTTATTTGTATTGCGAATAGATAAATATTCGAGGGAGATCCGCGTTGAGTCACATCATGTAAACAAGCCTTAGTGACACATCACTTCATGATACGCGATTATTTCACCACATACTCTTATTATGTAGGTGCTATTCTGTTTAAGTTACTCTGTGTGTACTATCTATCAGGATATTACATAGGTAGATTAGATACTGCAATCGTAATGACGTGTGACAACTACAGTTAATTAAAGAACAAATGTATAAACCAATCGAATGTGATTTTTTGTTGGAAGTTAGACAAAAAGCTTGTTCGTCATCAGACCATCGATAGACAGTTATGAAATCAAATCCATCTTTGTCGATTGATTCGGAGGTCACCACCTGCAATTTTCTCTATGTAAAATTCTAAAAATCATGACTACCGATTTCGGACGTCGATCGTGTTTTTCAACTTTTTGCCGTTTTGACGTCAATAATAAGCACTTACCTATCACTTGCTCACAGAGGAAACAGCTACGGCAGCGCTATTTTAGACGAGTCTGAAGCATTCCACTTTTGCGCACCAAAAGATGCGCACCAAGAACTTCCGCACCTACGCTATTCCACTTTTGTGCTGCAATCTTTAACACATTTTACCCATGCCTCGATGAACGGGACGCTACCATGCCGTAATAGTACTAAGCTCGTGTAAAGGCATAAGCATAAGCTTAGTCCATACAATACCTTCATATAACCGTAAACTATTTACGGTAGGTAAAACGAGCAAAAAAATTATAAAAAATTCGTAAGAACTCAAATAAAAAAATATTCCAAGCAATTCTATGTACCTATTCATTTTAATTTGATATTTGAAACGCTGCAACGGTTCAGAAAGTATCACAGGATTTGTAACCTAACCTACCTAACTAATATTCAAAACGGAAATGACCCGAAATTCTCCAGACGTGTAGTTATTTTGGAGTGGTGTTGTTTTATTTCGAGCCCGAATATATAAAAATTGTCAACATTTCCACTTTACCAAGTGGAAAATGAGGGAAAGGCATTTTCAAGTTACCACTTGAAAATGCCTTTCCCTCATTTTTCGATAAAAATAAGGTTCTAAGTTGTTATTCACAAGGTATCTATTTTAACGAGACATGATAACAATCTATAAATCAAAATAATTATCGTTTATTTTCCAAAATTCAAATTCAGGATATACTTAGATACACGTGTACACTAACATTTTATATGAGTAATCGGTGAACAGGGATTGAGTCTCCCATAAGTTTCAGATTGATTTATAGTGTGGTTGAATGAACATAGCGTATTCAATGCAGCCATTCGCACGTGTGGACAGGTAATGCAAACACGCTTCGTTACGCCTTTTACTAGAAACATGAATGGCTGGGAAACTGTCTATGTTGATCAATTGGGTGAGGACTTGAATTTACAATTGTCTTTGCTACCTAAGTACTAAGTACCTATCACTTTGTTACTTTATTGCGGTAGTTTTTTTAACGAGGGCGAATACAAATCAACAAAGGAGAGTCGAAATCAAAATCAAGAGGATAGATAAGTGAAACTTAAGTGAATTTCTATTTTGCCACTTAGTGGTGGCATTTTATGAGGGAATAAAGAACCCGGATAAAATTAAAATCTCCTTGGCAGATGGCACCAATTTAGTATATTTTGTTTCTAGTGTTTTTATGATACTTAATGAATCACCATGCACGTAAGAAACCCGAAGGTATACGTGTTACTTATGATTACAATGATTTACATCTAGTTTCATGATCTCAAATTGGTATAATAAGACAAAATATGTGTTTAACTTGTTTGTGAGTCAGGGGTTTAGTCGTGGCGTGTGCCACGTCGCCGTGTTTTTATCATCGTTCACGGTCCACGTCTTTACAATTAGCATCATGTTGTAGGTATAACATGTTTTTGTTGTGACTACGAATATGAACAGTTATTTTGTTGGTAGAGCACTGTTATTGTAACTTCATCAAAACGTTACATATTCATTTTATCCTAATATGTTACCTATGTTCAAGTAAAATAGAAGAAAGATTCCTTTATATTTGATGTAGGCCTATATCAATTAAATACGCTAAGTAGTAGGTATATGAACAGTTTCCAAGGCACAGCATCCATGCTTTTCCACAAAAACACGCCATACGTTGCAATTATAATACTGAGTAAATATTGAAGAATGCTGTTGCTTCACACGGCTGTGCAGGGCAAGCAAGGTATCGGACCACAACACGCCACCATCGCGCGGCTCCGCTTCATCCACTCACCGATATCCTGACATTACATTGACTTGCATCATTTAGCCTAATGATTTAGGTACAAAGTAGAAAAGTTTTAATTGGAGGAAAGTAAACGTTAGCCTTACTAGACTGTGTGAAAGATAACATGAGTAAGAAAGAAGTGGACGGATAATAGATTGAAGAGAGTGCCGCTCCATACTAACGGTGGATGACGACAAAATACATAATGATAAGTGATGAGATGATCTTAAACTCAGCCTAAGCAATTGGCAACTTTAATATGTCAGAGAAAGGGGTTGATTTCGTTGCAAAACTTTGTCTCGTCTACGCGTCTTTGGAAATCTTTATTTTCGATACCACTGCTCGTATTTCAAAAGCTTTGATAGCTGATTTTGAGTCACTCGATAAGCAGAATCAATGTGTCTCATTTGGCATTCATCCATGAAGCTCGTATGTCACGACACGACACGACAGTCGGATCGCGAGGCTGGTGGTGCGCGGGCGCCGCGCTGTCTGCTCGCGTCACACGCCTTCGCTATTCATTTGCACGGAGAAAACATTTTTCTTTTTTTTTGCAACCGGCTTTGGGTTTTATTACTTCTCTCCCACACTGGATAAAATAATTCGCAGCTAGGTTGGATATGTAATAGGTAAACTAAAAGTGCTGATTCAGCGAACAAAAAGTTAGTCCAGTATTTCTTGCTACTATAACACAACCAAACTGCGCACGCGCACTCCTCATTGAGCAATGCAATCTCATTACCTAGGTAAGTTAAAAAAAATTGCGCAATAAGTTGAACAGAGAGGACAGAGCTTTTTCCTTGATTCATTACATCACCACTGTAGATGATGCGGCGCACTGTTCTGTCACAATGATTACCTACATCTAAAAAAACCTAACCATGTAAAAGCAATCGTTATCATAGAAGTTCACTCCTAAACATTAGCCTGCGAAAACAATAGAAACAATTACCTACAGTTATCAAAATATAGAGCAGTTAAGCTTACTAATGTATCGATATCCAGGTTTTTCGACTTGTTCGTCTTTGTTTGCACGTTTACATAATTTAGGTACGTACTTCCGTTGCTTGTAATTATCTGACTCGTATGAGGTTGTTTAGTGACCAGTAATTTTATTGAATTTGTTTGAGTTCGCCGGGAATTACTCTGCTGCATTGTGCCACGAGCTTCACATTAATTACCATACAATTATGCAGACGTGTGTGGGTAAGTACATTATCATTATTTAATGTTAAGATTGGTAAGATACTAAAGTGCACGAAATAAAGACCACTCAGAGTTAGTTAAAGCCAGCAAAAAATTTACTCATGTTGAATGAAAAAAATATGAGCGTTGGGACTTTTTGAAACTACTTAAAGTGATTTATGTTTTGAAGTTGCAACCTCAACTTCCCAATGTCGCACGCGCGCGACTGAGATTACACACTGGTATCTGCCCACTTAGATTACCATTCAGTTTTCCTGTGTGGGGTAGTCTACTTCCATCTCATAGTGGCCATGACACGTCACCATGACGTGGAAGGAAGCGAAGTGGTAAATCCGAGTTAAATCATCGTTCTCGAACCAAAGCATCATCAGATCAAGATGACCTAGAGTATTACGAAATCTGATCATGCCCTACACCAAGGCAAACGATCCATAAATAAGTAAGCAGACCCACGCACCTCACTTGTCAACGCCGGCCGGTAAATATGGGGCGGTCGCAATTGGTGCGCAAAAGTGGAATAGTAGGTGCGGAATGGGCAACTTGTTGGTGCGGAAAGTGGAATGCCTTGCCGATTTTGGCGTTGACACTCGGGATTAGGGATCATTACATTACTGCAAAACAACATTGTCACATAACTCGTAGTTTGGATGACTCGGTCGGATAATATTCACACTTAGTAGGTAATAAAAAAGTAGGTAGGTACGCTATTAGAATTAAGTAAAACGTTTAATTTTCAAAAAGCCTTGAGCCGAGGCATTATTGTTTACCTTTATAATTTAACAATTTTATAATTATTGTGTACGAACCGGTTTTCAAACATTAAATAACAGACAGCTAAGCGGTTGGCCTTGCTATGTGCAGCATTCAGAGGCACAGTTACACACCTCCTCATACATTTTACATACTATTCTACTACATGTGTATGGTGGTGACGTCACACGCCCGGCATCGGGGACTCACCTGCCGGCTCTACTTCTTGACAACTACGCATGTGCGTCTGATTATAACACTAATCTTATTACAATGAGTTAAGGTTCCATTTGAGTATGTGAGCACACACAGTAGAGAATTTTCAATTGAATACTAATGCTATGCATGTTGTTATGGAGCGCTCTCACGCGCATCGGGATTTCCAAAAGCTGTCAATATTCAAACCTTTCATGTTGTACTGTTATATCTAGTGAAGATCATAAACCAAACTCAAAACTGTTTTAATCTTAGCATAAATCTCTACCAACCTATAAATAAAAAATATTAGGTATAAGGTCACAAAATTATAATCTTCACTTTTGAGAAACCCATGAGGGTTCCTCGTGGTTTTTCTGAAATCAGTTTAAATCACTGACGTGTTTGGTTGGATACAATCGCTTCATGATTTTGTGTTCAGTATTTTCCAATAGATATCTACAATTTTCCTACATTTTTTCTCGTCGAATAAACCAATAATTATTATTTCATACCTACCTCTATAGTCATAACAATATTGGAATGCAATTGTGGTGTGTTATTGTTATACACAGAATGCTTTTTTTATTTCAAATTAAATACGGCTTTAAATTGATGTTCTACTTATTCAACTTATTTTAAACCGTAAAATGCAGATTGATAAAGCTGTGATGCTTTCGTAGGTAGGTAGGTACAGGTCACCTCCTCAGTAGAAAAACCACAAGAGCAAAAAAACACCGCGCAAAACATAACGCACTAAAGTAGTATGTAGGTAACACGATAGAGTTTATTTCGTTGCTATTTCACCATTATTGTACATTATAAAAATTCTAACTGCTTTTAACCGGCGACCGAAAAACGGAAGGGGTGTTACAAGTTTAACTGCGTTGTGTGTCTGTCTGTCTATGAACTCGTAGCACTGAAAATATGGTAAATTAAAATGTAGCCTAAAGTATCCACTTTCGTCAAACGCAACAATCTTTGGCATCTGGAAAACGTCTTGTAGGCCAACGCAGAGACATCCATGGAATTATAATTAGACCTCGTCGGGATGAGAGTCACGTCCTGGTTTCCTACGTCCGTAGCTGTGGTGACGACAATGGGGTCTACGTGCACGTTTCGGCGCACACCACTACCCAAATCCATTCACTAATTTATAGAGCATCGGTGCAACCAACGTTTGACGTCACACACACACATTCTGTGAAATAATTGAGGTCGTAAATAAAACGCATTTCAATTTCGTCACTTTACGATGGGTCATGTCTATTTTCAAGCATAGCTGGAGTTCAGCTGTTTGTGTAGGATTTTGTTCAAAAAGAAATGATGCATTCATCTGAAGTCCACGTTCTCTACTTATAAAAAAGTGGCGCCAACCAGTGATGAGATGCGCTGAACCAGTTGGACCGCACAAACGGGATGGCCTTTGAGCGCGCCCGAAACCGCCGAGGAGCGCTGACAGTTACCAGAATTTCACTAGGTACGCTTTCATTCATCCCTTATAGTTCATTATAACGATCGGCGGCGGCCCGAGACCAAAGCCTTCCCCGTATCGAGTGATTACTGACAAGTCCCGAGTTTTTGTAGCGCCTTTTGCAGCATTCCTGTGCAGTTAGTCAATGAGAAGTGTCGACAAGTCGCGGCAAGCTCCTTGGTCAACGGCCGTAAGGGCACCGTTATGCGCTACAACGCTCATCCGCTCTATAGAACTACCATCGTGAGATGTATTGTGACTAATCTTAATAATATTAACCAATTTGACTCCTCATATGACTCAATGTTCAGAGAATATACCTATTAAAAAGCATTTTGACGTGTGCTGCGCACGCGCACGCCGCGTGTCGCATGACGCCTTGCAATTGCAGAGCGTTTGAAGCCGGTTTCGCGAATAATAGGTACTTTGGTGTTCTTTACGCATGAATGAGATCGATTACAAATGGTGGAAATTCCGTTCCAAGTCACGCGCTACCCACGCTACTTAACTGCCTTCATTCGTATCTCACCAACTGCTATAAGTAGTTCGCATTTCACTCCACTTGAATGAAATAATACATGAATAAGTTATTGGCCCTATATATATTTTTTCTCTATCAATTAATCAATATATATAAAACTCTTTTGAATCTGACAGAGAATCAACGCACAGCCTAAACTATAAGTCCTAGAGGTATGAAATTTGGAGGGTATAGTATCCTTATAATATAAGGATACTACCCTTTCTTAGTGCACGGGGTGCACTAAGAAAGGAATTTTGAAAAGTCGCATCCTAAAGGGTCTAAAATTAGGATCAAAGATTTTAACCAAATAATGCTGCTACCACGCGAGCAAAGCCGCGAGCGACCGCTAGTAGTGTAAATATGACGCAACACAAAGCAATAGACTGTGCCCCAAAAAATGTATGCGGATGGTCGGCATAGCACCAGCAAAGACTTATCATCTGATGGAGGTCCAGTTCCGAGTAGTAGCAAGTAGCGGCTTGCTATTGACGCACTAACGCCGGCGCTTAGGCCATTAATACTGCAGAATACATATTTTTTGTTGATTTCTTTACTTACGACTTACGAGTTCCAGCAAGTGTCGCCACCCGGTGCATGGTTTTGTATCCGGTTTCGTCAGTTTAAATAAGTAGAGAAAAAGATAGCGTCATTCATGTTTCTAGAAACAGGGTGGTGGGGGCGAGCGGATTACGTTTGTCCGCCGTCCGGCCCTAATTGAATGATTGCACCAATTCTCACCGAGTTGTTGTCCACCTAAATAGTAGGCAGATGACCGGGTCATAGTTGCTTCATTCAGCATGACAATGACTACGTGTAATGACGTATTGCCTGCGTGACATGGATACTTACAACATTTTTCTTGGTACTTAGTTTCAAGATCGGCCCAAAATTTAATGGAAGAAAATATTTTTAAAAAAATTGTTAGTTTTAGTAGGTACTTATCTAAATACCTCGCACTCGTTTGTGAAAACCTTATTTAGTGTAGCATAAAAGATAAACCTTAAAATTAAACTAGAGTATTAGATGGCGATTAGCACCTTGTCTCTATGCCTTTGGAAGTGGGCGTTGATACTACGACACAGTTTATTACTATTGTAGCTATCATCATCGCTCTTAATTTCTGTTATCGTTTTCATTGTATTTTGTTCCAAATAATCTATTTTTGTTTTTGTTTTTGTACCTGTCATTGTTTGCGTCATAGTTTTGTTTGATTAATAGTTTTAATAACATAATACTTTAAGTTCACTGTGTTGCCAACTAAACAGGTCTGAATACGTGTTCTATGAGATCATGGATCCCAGACCAGTTACTATAGGAAATGTCTGATCACGATTCCAATGTCACATGTGTGGCGGTCGAGACGACGCGGTCCTTGACCGACGACCGTGCGCGAGCGCAGCGACACACACACATGAGCACATCCATCAACGCTATCGCACACGTTCACATCTTACGCTGATAGCATAATAGTGATCAACGAAAACGAAAACGAAAAGTATTCGTCTTATAACTTGTGAAGGTCGGTTTTTATCTAAGTATTCGAATTGCGTATTTATGTTAGTAGCGCCTTCTTTATTTTTGCATACAAAAGACATCAACGCGCTGCTGGTATGTGTTCATATATTTTTTATTTAGTTTTACTTATTTGCATTTATTTGAATAAGTGCCTAGTGGTTGGTACATATTACAAAATGTCAGTAGGCAAGGCTTTTTTAGCGTCATCATCAACTTTTCACAGAATCCATGACGATAACATTGTTCTTCGGTTTTTCCCACAGCTTGGAGATGTTACACCAAATATTATGAAGATGAGCTATTAATAGTTTATTTTAAAGTAGTTTATATAAGGTAGACGCAGATTGAAGTCCGTGACGCTACTACTACGTTGTTACGTCACGTAGCACGCGGGTAACGTCACGTATGTCGCGCCGGACCGGACGCTTCCAAATTAAGTAGTTCAACACTGCGGAGGTCACGGACGAAATACTTGGAATACTTCTACAGCCGTCTAGATTTTAAAATCCATGTAAAAGGTACTCGTAGCTATTTTGAATTTTGTAGAACCATTTCTTTGATATTGATTTTTATAACCTTTTATTCAGTGTCCCACCCATCCAACCCGGCAAACGTACCTATAGTTTTGTAACGGGCAAACGTATAGCATGCCAGAGCTATTAAAAGTTGAATCTACATAAAGTGTATAAGTTCCTTCCGTAGTAACCTGCCGTAGAAGATAGTATCTTGGACTTACATAATTAAGTATAACATATTTCGGCAGTTTCCTCCACCCCGAGGATTAGTATGACGTCTGCATCATCGCGGGTGTAGTCAGAGGCAATTAATGCGGTCAAATAACTGATCGCGGCGCCGCTTGTGCAACGCAGCACTTGTTTACTCTCTAACCGTGCGCACGCGCATGTCCTGCTTGCCGTCATCTCGATTATTGACTCATACACATCTCAGAATTTGAGAGAGATGAAGGTTGAATGCCCATTTGTGGGTATAGAACAGCAGGTATCTAGAGTACGCACTCGTAGTCAGCATGTCCTAAATTTTCCAATGACTGTTTCCGAAACCGGAATAAAAATAAATAAAACCAAAAATTGAGCAACATCAATTCATGACTAACCCAAATAAGTAGTACAATTCATCGGTAGTATTTTACTGCGTTTTGTAATTCTAATTGTCTATCAATGCCACCAAAACTAATAGTGAATCATCGGCATCACTATTAATTAAATGATTATACTGTTGCTTATGTAAAATACCCAAAGTATTAACTTGCACAACGTTGCACGTCAGCAACCAATTTTCAAGGTTCAATGCGAAACTTCTACACAACACCGTTTACGACTGAGACTAACCTCTCACCATAGTCAGAAGTTCAGTCACCACCATAGTCGCAACCTAACGCCTACTCCATTATTTCCTTTCCGGTGTTGAGCTTTATCTCAAAGTTTCAACATTTATGAGTTTACTGCATTTATAATTTAACATCGTTCCTTACTATTAATTTTATTATTTTCTGCATAAGCTGGAACTTTTGCCTTCGGATAGGGTACTATACAAACCCATCCAAGTTTTCAATGTTTTCTTGTAATTTTCTATACAATTGTGATCTACACAGACGAAACAGCAAGATTGAATGGTTCTAATAACTGTCGCAATGTTGCATGTGCGACAATGTGCGGAGTCGTGTGTGACTCATGGTCTGACGCCGCGGCGGTCGAGGGCCGGTCAAGGACGGAGAGAGGTCGACCACTCGACCACCACCACCCTAGACCCTACTCAGTGAAAGCTGGCACAGATCTTCGTTCAGTTTGTTCGTGATCCAGCACTGTATCCTGGTGGCTGATAGTAATGCGGATCTCAAAAAATCATGGTACAATATTACAAGTTCCAAAACATTTGAACTGGGTACATATCCCATACTCTAGTGTAGTGCTAGTAGATTTAAGTAGGCAAACATAGAGCGAAGTTTGGAATTTGCGTGGTTTTTGAAAAAAGTAAAAAAAAGATATATACTGTTTTGGTTCGGATCGGAAGCCTCGGTGGGCGAGTCCATTCGCACTTGACCGGATTTGTTTATTTAGTACATAAGACGTTTAACTTTCTACTTGCTTTAGTTATCGAGGTTATAGCACCTTTACAAAGGGAGAAACAGCTGGGCCGAGGAAAACGCCCTTAAATAGTTATTTCGGCATGAACCACGCATTTTTGATAGTCTTACACATTTTATTATTATGACAAATCAACTCATACCTACACCTACCGGCATGTGGTACGGCCAGACACAAGCCTGCTCCAAAATACCCTTACACTTTTTCGATAGTGACTCAAACATGCTCTTGATGTTTTGTCTTATCTCTTTTTTAATTTGCAATTGATGAGTAGTACTTAGGTACATATCATTTCATAAATCTTAAAACCTACTGGTTGTAGCACATTTATTTTTCACGGCCAAAGCATAGCAACATCCAACCGGTTTATAAATATGCGGTGTTTCCGAACGCGTGCTCATATTTACGACATAATGATAGGTAAATCCGAGATATACCCATCTGAGGATTTCTTGACCACTTTACACATTCCCTTCCCAAACAAAACCAGCCAGTACATTTTCATAGAAGCTAACAGCTTACAGAGCGCATAATAAGTTTGTAGGTACACGTATTGGATGGGTGTGTACAGCTAGCTGACCGATTATATGCTACTGATGTAATGATGCGCAACAAAAAACGAGATTTTCCTTTTGTATTCTCAGTTTTTCCAGAAAAGTTGGTTTTGTTTTGGCAATTATGGTAGTTTTTTTGCAAATAGACACGATCGACCATCTAACTAAACAAAGATGGTCATTGGTCAATTACATCTTTGTAAAATTCATAAGTCATAATTTATTTAAAATCTTTTAGACTTTCAATTTTTTGGGGCGGTAGTGGTGTCACATAACTACACAAATCTTACATAGGATATTGTGTAGTTATGTGACACAGCTATGTGACAATAATGATTTCAGCTGCCCACTGGTAGGGAGGTCATGTTGTGAGCAATGGTGCAATGCAGCATCGTCGACGTCACTGCACACGTGGAACGGGAAATCTTGCGTGTCGGTTTTTTCCGTACTTTCATTTTTGTACTGTTTACGGATCATCTACGAAGAACACAATTACGGGTAGAAATCTGTAGTTGTCCTAGTAGAACTGTCATTTATTTTTCCTTTAATTTGACAACAATTAATTTCCTGAACTCTATAGTAGGTAGAAAACAGTGTATCCGATAGACCAACCGTTGGCGTTGCTGATATATTCAGCCAAAAATCCAGGTATTGGCTGCATGTTAGTATACCTCTCTTGACTCAGTAGACCACTCACCATACTTTAATAAGAGCATCCTGACAAAAAGGAGTCTAAAGCGGCCACTTTGGATGTATAGGTACTACGAACTACAGATAATCAATTAACGTTAGTTGACCCAAATAAACATGAAATACATTCCATCCTAATAACCTAGGCGACAACAACAGTGCAAAGAAAAGAAGTAAGTAGGTAAGGTACTAAACACCTAGGCCGGTACTAGAGAAATCGCGTTGAAGGTTCAGTCAGTCAGATCAATGAACCTTCTTCACAGTGTAAGTGAGGCACAGCTGGAGTGGCAGTTAGTATGGCGCGACGTAAAACCGTAAAACCCCGAGTGAGTCACGTGTCAGCGCGGCGGCGGCGGCGGCGGCGGCGCGCCCGCGACCGCACGAGATCCCGGCGCGAGCTGAGCACGCGACTTCAAGTCACACAACACGACTAAAGGCGTGCATCCACTATACCAGCAGCAATGGAGATTGTCAATAAAATAGCCAAAATTTGAAGCTGGACCTCAGAATAACAAATAGTCACCGCGCTTCATACGAATATATCAAACACAGCTTCTGGAGGTTCAACATTCCGAGAGGACTGTTGGACTGTTTCAAAAACTCACACAATTTATGGCGATGTACACTTCCTGTCGTAATTGTAGGTATATACTTACAGACAGATACTACTAACACAAATATCAATACTACGTATAAGTATTATATCAGCAATCTAGTTCCAATAGTAGCTTTGCTTAGTTAGGCGTTGTGTGAAAGGTCCAAGAGTATTTATTTATTATAGAGGACTGTATTTCAAAAGATGTTTTTATGATATTGTTTACACCGGCCGGCAGCCGGCGTCATAATGATAACCACAATCTTATTGTGGAAGGTAGAGTCGACGACTAACAACAAGAGTATTACCGCGTAAAGCTGCTTTGTTTACCTAAGTACTATTTTTACAACACACAGAAGGTACTAGAACCCTTTTGTTGTATGAAAGTAGCTACTTATCTTATTCTTTCACTTAGTAATTAACTAATTCTTTAGAGGTTTCTAGCTTTTTCAACCTATCTGAGATTAGGTACGAAACTTGTTCGAACAAGTTTCAAATAAGGGATGTTATTAGTGAAACAAAAAAGATATTTCAATTAGTTTATTTTAAAAAGTGATGTTTACAATATTCTTATAGCCGACAGACCTTGCCTATCTATTGGATATTCAAAATTGTATAAAGTTATAAGTAACTACAACTTATTAAATGATAAGTACATTTACTAATGACATTAAATGAAATGAAATAAGTTTAATTTGAATTAGTTTTGAATATGCTCTAAATTAGTTTTATCTGCGAGTAAAATATACATAGGTATTAATTAGGGTTATACAAACGTTGAATATGTCTTTATCAAAGTTGGTCGAACCTGGCCTTAGTATTATGTAGAGTTGTAAACAATAATATTATTATTCTTAAGTATTAAATACATAAATTACGTTACCATTACAACAGTGTTTTATTTATTTAACAATTACAATAATTACTTAAGTATTACCTAATACATTAGACAATTATAACACGTGTTTAGATTCTACCGGCTTCTCTTATTTTAGGTTTATTATTATTATTATTATAGGTAATTATTACCTGCTGCACAACGTCGAACATAGAATTAACAGTGTAATATTTATTTGAAAATCATTCATATTGCATCTAAGGAAAACCACAAGCATCAACAACAAAATATAAGTATCAATAAAACTTGAATTGAAATGTTAACGTAATACATATTTATATAATTTATATAATGTCATATCATGCTATACAACATTTGTGAAAAAGTTCTTATGTATATTTGTTAGGTAAGTAGATAAGTGCATTATACATAAGTGTTACGCTCTCTACAGAATAAGAAAAGTACCCATATGGTAAATTTTTTCACCATTGTCTGTTATCATAAAAAAAAAGTTACGAAAAGTTAATCGTTGGTCCGTAAAGACCGTGACACAACCAGTGGTGCCATAAAAAATATTATTTCCCGTGACACCACTAAGAGGCTAGTTGTGCCATAGAAAATAAATTCACCCATAGCACTACTGGGTATAATATAACAATACGGTGGTGTTGTTAAACCGTAAGGTGTCCAATCGAACTGAGTTCCCCTGGCCACCTTCCGGCTCCATCATCAGATCAGCTCACTGACACCGTATTATTCATTGCATAGTCACCAAAGACAAATAGTTATGCCAAGTTTCAGCTAAATCGGACATCGGGAAGTGGGTTAGATTAGACTTGCAAGATTTGACCTGAACAAACCCACAAACACACAAACAGCTTGTACAAAAACATATCAGTTTAGTTTATTAGTGTATCCATATTAGTTTAAAATAAACTAACTAACTAATGTAACTTCATTGCATGACCTTTACCTTTATACTGAGCCTTATCTTTCTCGTTTTGTGGACGAGCGAGGAATAGCTTACTATAGAAATGATCTTATGAAGTAGGGCCTACCTAATTTCAAAAACGATTGTATATAATTGTTATTAAATGAATAAATGAAATGAAAACTAGAAGACGATTGTTTAGAACGTTATTAACATTGTCAACTCGTTCATTCATCAGCCGTTTATGAATGAAGCAGATCCGTATTGTTATGAATCATTAGCCATGTGTTACGAGTAGCTAATGAGTAGGTACATCCCTTGTACATAAGTGTGGTCAATGAAGTGACGTCGCGTCAGCTGGTTGCGTGGCCACAGTGACTTATTATTTTTTTATAGTTTTTTAACTAAATGAAGGAACAAGCTGATGGCCCACCTGATGTTAAGTGGTAACCAGTGTAACCACGGCCTGTAACGACGTATTTGGTAGCAGTTTTTATAGCCGCCCAACAGATGGAAAGAGGACATTGTTAAAATACAAATAAACTGCCATCATTTTCTGATGATGAAGCCGGAAGTTAGTCAAATTGAAGTCAGGTACCCTAGTAGGTATTTACTACAGCGAAGCAAGCAGGGAGATGTATGAGTTTGACCGGATGTGTATATAAAACTAAATTAAGTTATAATTTATTTAACTGTTATATTAATACAATGCATACAAGATGAAACCATTGACTTTAATTAAAGTCAATGGTTTCATCTTTTAGCAAGCTTGACTAGTGAAACATGTATTAGCGTAGCAACTGCTACGGCGTAGCGCTCTCGTAGAGGCGTAGCACTTTCTTATTGTGCCGATTTCAAGTTTGCTATATATTTAAATTCAAGTTTGTGAGGTTACTGTTAATGCGTATTAGTGACTGTCAGAATGATAGAATGTATTTATTATTTTAATTTTCTTAAATACCAAATTGTGTACAAGTAGGTGTCTAAGGTAGAGTTTAGGTTAAATGTAACCAGCGCTAATGCACGTGGTGTTGTAATTAAACCCACTTTTATTTACAAAAATAACTCAGTAAAATGATGTTTCAAAAGCAAAAAAGCGAGTTGTCGGTACAAAATCGATTCGGAAAAGTTTTATAAAAACACCCTCGTTACAAAATCACCCTTATTGCACTTTTTAAAAAGTCACCCACGTGTCTAGTAACAAATATAATTAGGTGACGAAATACAGTAGGTACTAGATGAGAGTGCTACGCAGCTACGCCGCCGTAGCACTCTCGTAGCCGTCGCGTGTCTCTCAAAGTATTATCGTGAGGTCATTCACATTGTGCTGCGTCACGTTTGTTATGACGATAACGTTATACAACCCGACTCGTCAATGGTTAAGTAATCATTTCCATGCTAATTGTACTATACAGTTTTATTATACAGAAAGTTAGATTTGTTTACTTTAATTTAATGAATGTGATGGCAAAAAATTATACATTATGCAGCTTTGAGCTCTACATTATTATACAACCATCTAAAAACAATTGCACATCTATAAGCTTTGATATTTTATTATGCAAAATCCATTGTTAAACACCTTTCGTAAGAGGATTACCATCATCACAATGAGGGAATTAATTGGCTGCGTGGGAGCCAATCCGCGAGCCTACTCCGGCGAGCCTCATCATTGGCTCTCCGTTCCCGGTGCGCACGCGCGCCTATACCTCCACCGACTATCGCAAACCTTACATCTAAAACTGATCATTGATAAAAACACTTAAAAACTAAACCACAATGCACGATAACAGGTCCAAAATTAAATTGCCGAATCAATCCAGTGAAATGAGTGAGAACGTTCACTTGAGTCGGTGGCGAGAGGTAGCGGTCGCGCGGCACGTGCGCGCTCGCCGGGCAGCAGCTCGCGAGTGAGGCCGCGCGCCGCGCGCCGCGCGCCGCGCGCCGCTCGACCGGCGTTCACCTCGATGGTGGATTCTTCGATACACCCAATATAAAGCTCCGGCCGGTCCACCTGTTTACTATTCACTTGCAAACCTCAACCGGTGACGCGTGCCTTACGATTCGTCCAACTATCGGAACTAAACTAAAACAAAACTAAAATGTCGATCGCGATCCTGTCGACCCTTGTGCTGGCGTGCATCGTCATGTCGCTGGCGGCACCCACTCACGGCACGCTCTCGTTCGATCTCGCCGAGGTGATGGAGAAGTCAGTGTGCCCGATCAAGATCCGCATCGACGAGGACGAGAACCGCATCCCGCGAAGGATCAAGATGCTGGAGTGCGCGAAGACACCGAACCAGATGTGCGAGAAGATCACGCACGCCTGCTGCCGCAGCCATCACCACTTGTACACGACGCAGTGCGTCACAGTGACGGACCACGTGCTGGTGCGGTATAGGAACCACGGCGACGACGAGAAGCTGCACAAGTTCCCGGTGGCTGTGGGCTGCTCCTGCATGATCCAGGAAGCCACGCCGGCGCTGCAGGTCCAGTAGCACCCTTGCGCCGTGCACCCCATGACCACGCGCTGCTCGCATTCCACCGACCTCAAGTTCCTAAACTAAACATACGTATTACGAAAGTGTCACGAAGACGGTGTCCTCAGTATTAGTGATAGTATTTAATTTATTTAATTAACATTAGGAGACTTTGCGCTGGCGCGAGTCTAGATCTGAATGTAGCTGTTTGAAAGTGTTTATTGTTTAGTACCTAGTAGGTGTAATTGTTAATGGTTGTGATGCGATACATTCCAATGTTATTGCGATGTAAGATACTAGTGTTAGAACACAAAAGACTTGATCATTAGGATAATTATTTATGTTGTGAGCTCTCCGAGCCTCTGAACTGTTGACCGGGATGCCGCCTGTATCAGGTGCTTTAATAAAATTTGTTAAAAAAACTACTCACCTCTTTATTTAAATAATAACCACTCGTAAGTAAGTAACCAGTAACCAAGTAAGTAAATAATAAAAACTAAAGACTATTAAGTTTCTTAAACATAAATCTATAGCAACCAAACCTTTTATTGATTCTACATTGATGAGAAATTATGTTGAAAGTATACTTTAATGATGATATAGGTTGTGGCTCTACTTATTCTGAACCCTAGAAAAATCCATTCAGACAATCTATTGCTAAAGCTTATAAAGTAAGTAGGCCTAAAATAAGGCGTGTGGCTGCCGTTGCGGCCGGCGGCGGCGGCGGCGACACCAGCCGCCCCCTGGCGCAGACAAGTTGTATTCAAACGCAGTCTACAACGATATACGTTACCTTATCAGATAATTATGCACAAAAATATTATGTGAATCAACGAGAGATATTATAGGACTTTACCTGCATCATATGAGCCAAGGGCCCGCTTGAAGGCTACTGTTATATCAAAATAAAGTAGTGTAAATTAAAACTAAATCATACAAGTTTCAATATCGAATGGATCTGTTCGGAATGTGTTTTTCAGTCAAACGGTAAAACCTAAAATTCAAATTATACGGCCAGCTGTAACAAATGGATAAATGAATAGGTATGTATATACCTGTATTATGTAAGTACCTACTACAATTGTAAAATGATGATATCCACCCAGTTACAATAACTTTAGCCCATGATAATCCAATATTGCTCTACCTAAAAACCGTAGGTATAGGTAACATATAAATAAAAAAAATCACGTTCGTGTTAACTACACAATTTGTGTAATCGTTCAAAGTTGGTAAGGTGACTAATGTTCGGCGGCTAAATAAATATATTGTTGGACAAATATGTCAAAATACAATAATTTTCCTACATTTTTATATTCACATTAGGACTAGATTTGAGAAAAACTTTTCTAAGTGGTGAGTCAGTCGTCTCGTGTGCGTGAGTCAACCGCGGCACAAGCCAATAACAATTAAAGATTTTTTTATACGTATCATAGATAACAATAATATTTTAATACGGGCTCTTGATCTATTGTAAATATTGTAATCGTACCAAAGGTGTCAGGTAGAAGAGTAAAGTACATACAGGATAAGTTACAGGTGAAATCCACTGGCTCTTTTTGAAGCCAGAGAAGCCGTGGAGGACCAGACCGGACTATCGGGAAGATAGTCTCAGAACCGCATCTTGATTATAAACTCAGACTAGCATTGATTTTTTATGGAAATATGTAAAGAAAATTACGCTTGAGTCTCTAGTCAGAAGCTAATTAAGAAAAATATCCCAAAGAAGTTTCAGTTCCTAATGCTACCTAATCCAAAATTATCATAAACTCAACTTGAATAGTTTCGATCACTTTAATTTTTGTATATGTTGAATAATGTAGGTACAATTATAATAAAGTACTACGCGAGTTGTGCGTACGTATGGTAAGTATTGAGAGTATAATGTGTATAATAGCTAAACATGGAATGGGGCTCATCAGCTTCTGTATTGAGTCAGGCGGTTGCTAAGCGCTCTCTTCAACATACAGGGTTGGAAAATACAACACCTACTTTTTTAAATTCAAATAATAAAGAAATAAAAATATGTCTGTAGGTAAATTGTGAGATGATACTTCATATGAACTTTTGCATTATTAATTCATTCCGTACCCGCACTATTAAAAACAGGCGCAGACTAGTCTGTTGTATTGTAACTATAACAATAGTATTGATACGATGAGATGAACTTAGAGTAACTACAATATAAGTCCGAGTACCCTGATATGAAGTAGATGTAACTTCCTACCTATCTGTAGTTTTGGCAATGTCTCTAACCTCACCCTATACCGCCTTACAAGTTTTCTTGTATAAAAAATGTTTACCAGTATTTTTTCTTTCAGGTGAATTCTTTTTGAATTGTGAGATAATGAGAACGTACATTGCTAGGCAACTAAGGTAAGTAGAGGTCGCAGACATGTCACTCATATAAAACAATCATGTAGTCTCAGATACTTACTTACCTACCGTAACCTTTCTAATTCCCAACTATCTACCTATTTAGGCTAAGTTTCGCACGGTTTTCTTACATTCGACTCCCACTGACTGACATCCAGCTTCCACTTAAAAATAATAAGTGGAATTTCACTAATGCAAAATATAAACAATCAGCAGTTTTGATTATTTATGAAGCTTGATAGTAATGTGATCGGTGTCGGGCGCTGGCGCTGGTTTCACAGAGGCGTGAGGGCGCTAGGCTCCTACATCACACTCGATTATTATATGTATCATAGGCAAAATGGTGATATTATAATGAATCTTACTTATAAAAGAAATATAATTTTATTGATTTAAATTTATTTCGGCCAAAGTATTCTACACACATTCATTAGGTTTCGGTTGTGTTGTTGAATAGAACCCCTTATATACTCTAACCGCCTAGTACATACCTCGACCTACTTGTTGGGTTAGCACCAAACTGAGTATGTACCTACTAGCTTACCTAGGTGGTACCTTAGCTAGAAAGTAGAGACTTTATAGATGAACGCGTTCCGGCTTGTGAGTCATACATTATATTACACTTCCCAATGACTCAACGACGTTTTTGTAGAGCTATGGAGTTTCGGAGATCTTCTTAAATAAAATGAATTTTTAATTGAATAAAATATATAATTTAATGATTTAACCAAAACTACACCTTTAGAGTACGTTCACTAAAATTTTTTTTCTGTTTTAAAGTTGGCTAAAATAATAATAGCACACTTTATAACCGTTATAATACAACGCATACTTGCTACGCTATTTATACTATTTCTCAGCAGATGGTGGAGTGACTTCTACTGATACAAAAACATATGTTTCCGGAACCTGCCCCCTGATTGTCCATCTCTTGATACCTATAGTGTGATATCACCCCCCGGTGCTAAAGGTCGCTTGGTACAAGATTGTCCTTTCCGACCTTCCTAGGGTTGTTCTCTTCAAAGGTAAGTAGGTAGAGGTAGTTCAAGGGCGAGCAAGTCTGGTGGCGGCGACCCCCCGCAGGGTCGGGCTTCATTTCAATGACCTACTTTAGTTTGTTTACGCGAATTGTCGCAGGAATCCGTCTCTCTCTCAGAAGTTATTATTTTCTTTTGTCCCGGCGCGCCGCCGCCGCCGTAGCAACACTGATTTTCGGTAGTGATAAAATTGTTTTTATGTAAGTTACCTACTTATATTAATTCTAATGTACAGCCAGCATCAGCATACAGATAATTTTCCATATTTTTTTATTTAAATAGGTACGTCTAGGTTAGAGTTTTTACCGATTTGTTTCATAATAGGTACCTGCGAGTGAGGCAAGTTGGTAGGCATTATGAAACACACCCGAGTGAAAACCGGAGAAAAACCGGTCTGTGAGTTAAAACAAGACAAATATAACTTATCTTATGCACTTCGTTAGGTACATACATAAAATTGCATTCGCTGTGATGGGCGGGAGTCTTGCCATCCCCGCCCCTGGGTGGAGCTTGCGCATGCGCACGCCACGCCCCGCCACGTCCGCTCAAACAGCTCAACAATACAAGCAAAATAGCTTTTACAATTTTATCAAGTCATTTTGCTTAGGGCTGTCGCTGATGCATCACCTGAACCCAATCGATGCAATCAAAAGATTTTACTAGGTAATACCATTTCTACAATTTTAAAGTCGTAGCGAGCTACATGTTAAATAGGAATGTTTTGTTTGTACAATAACAATTATATAATTACAGCGATTACTTCGATAGTTTTACTAAATATTAGAGTTAAAATCTTAACACGCGTTAATTACTTATTTACATCAGGAAAATAAATTACTTCATGAATATACTTCCACATACTTACATAATAATTAATAATATTGTTTCCTTATTTGTAAGACAGACATCTGTAATGTGGGCCCTCAGCACAGATGTGCATTTCCTTCTATTCTAGAGTCCTATTCTAGCAATGCATACCTAATAATCACTTTCCCAACTCTTCTAGATAGCTTTAATTCGTATTTTTCGTTACAAGCCACGTTTCGTTTCTTCACAAAACTCAACATTACTCAACAAGTAGGTAATGTATTCTACACGCTCGTAATTTCCCCCCGAGTCGGCAATGAACTTTGAATCAGAGGACGGGGTCGTTCTTATTTAGCGGGAACTATGCCGCATGGTTTTTTGAAACAACAAAACGTCATCACTTGACATCCTCACTTGAATATTGAGCAAATTCATTAAAAGTTGTGCAAGACGCGACTATTTCCCGCTTGTGTTTTGTCAAAGCTCTGCCTACATTTCCTTGCTTGTAAGGATTTTCGTGACGGTTTAGACTCGGTACAATAACATGTTGCGTTGCGTCATTGGCAGGCGTGGGAATCAACTCTTACTATACATAATATAATGTTGCGTCTTTAAAAACTTATTTTTCCTCTTGGATATGCCACGGTAATAATTAATTGATGTATTAATTGTTTCATATTTTATTTACCTGTTACTGTGTACCGACCAAAAATTTTAAAATCAATATTCATGGGTATTTCATACAATGTCTTCTTGTCCTGAACTAAACAAGTTTATTTATCATTTTGGCTTCATGCTATTTATTATTGTTTATTGTCTCGCAGCCCTATTCCACTCGTACCTACCAACTAAATAATTCAATGGATACTTTACCAAATTCACTCAGGCATTCATAGTTAACTGTCATAAGTGAACGTTTTCGCTGTATAGCTTGCGCTAGCGCACCTGTGCCTTACCTACCGTATCAAACTTATCTCACAAAACAGTACGGGTAGTAGGTACGAGGGGAGGTCAAAAAGTCCGCGGAATAGCGGGGAAGGGGTAATAAATTAAACATGTTATTATTTTTCCTTTTCAATATATTCTCCCTTAAGCCTAATACATTTCTCAGATCGGTCGAAAAGTTTGTTTATACCTTCTAAAAAAAATGTTTTCTCAAGGCCTTCAAAATAGGCAGAAATTGCCGACTTAACTTCTTCATCGTCGGTAAATTTTTTTCCTCGGAGTTCTTTTTTCAATTTTGGAAACAAATAATAATCAGAAGGAGCTAAATCTGGAGTATAGGGAGGGTGGTTTAGTGTTCCGTAGCCACATTTTTGCAAGGCAGCCATTGCAACATGGCTCTTGTGAACGGGTGCGTTGTCGTGCAAAAGCAACACCCCTCGAGTCCACTTTCCTCTTCGTTTTTCCTTTATGGCATCTTTTAATTTTTCCAGTAGAGTTGCATAGTATCCCCCTGTAATATTGAGTCCTTTTTCTTTGTAGTCGACTAACAAAATACCCTCCGAATCCCAAAAAACAGTGGCCATGATCTTACCGGCCGATTGTGACACCTTAAATTTCTTAGGGGGTGCTGCGCCTTTTTTCTGCCACTGCATTGACTCCTGCTTTAATTCAGGCTCATAGTGATGAACCCAAGTTTCATCCCCAGTAACAATCCGGCTCAAAATATCTTCCTTGTTCTCGCCACAGAGCTCCAAAAACTCGCGTGAACACTCGACGCGCTGCTGTTTTTGAACCGCTGAGAGCATTCTCGGCACCCATCTTGCGCTGACCTTAGACATGCCAAGATGGTTGTGGAGGATATTTAAAATGGTTGTAGATGATACTCCAACCATTTCTGCGAGTTGTTTCTTCTTTAGCCGAGCATCTTCGAGAACAAGTTTTTCGACTTTTTCGATGATGTTTGAAGATGTGGCCTCGATCGGTCGACCTGGGCGGTTGTCCTCTTCAATTGACTCTCTGCCTTGCTTGAACAAACCATGCCACTTATAAATCATGGTTTTTCCAGGGCAAGAGTTCCCATAAACAGATGACATTTCTTCAAAAATATTTTGAGATGTTTTTCCTTGCTTAGTAAGGAACTTTATAACGGCACGAAACTCAATTTTATCCATGTTTGGCGATTTTTTCCCGATTGAACTGCTAATATAGTGATAACTAAAATGTTAATGACCCGTTTTGTCTAAAATTTTGTATTTATACCTGAATTGAGTACCTGGAGAGTACCAGGTAAAAAAAGTTCCCCCTACCCCCTTCTAACCCTTCCATTCCGCGGACTTTTTGACCTCCCCTCGTATGTATAGGTACAGTAGGTAGTCTGCGTTCTGTAGTTGTTCAATAAACTACAAACACGTTTTGTTCCCACTCGCAAGCTTAATGGTCTGTCTTACAAAAAGTTAGAGTAGACATTAAGTCTTGTTTACCATAGGTACGTAAATCAAAACATAATGTCTACTCTTAACTTTTTATAAGATAGGGGGTTAGTTTTTTTACAAGATAGTAGACTAACCCCTCGGTCTAGTCTTTAGTTTTATTTTGTTGATTGACAATAAGTTAATCGCAATTTTGTATCGACAAAAAACTAAAACTACTTTTCTCCATACATTTGCAAGTTTTTCGCGAATCAACAGAACAAAACTCAACAATGCCACATTCCTTACAATGTGGTAGGAATGTGTAACGTCACACGTTCCATGCAGTAGGTCTCTACTTGTGACGTGTGGTATTATCCTTAAAGTTAAAACTTGTTCTCTACAAGCATCCATCTACGTAGCACGTGCTTTTCTATAACACTCATTTGCATATGTTTAACATTATGTATAAATTCCAAAAACTGTATAGTTGACCTTATCCTTATACTACAAAACTATAAAACTTAGGTAATAAATGAAACGATCAGATTTTAGTTGAAAAATATAATCATACAAAAATACACGTTACATGTAGTAACAGTAAAAATTCTAGAAAATAGGAAACACGTTCTTTTAACAAAAATATACTCTTTTTAAATCCAAACGAGAGGTGGCTATGTGCACTCTAATATTACACGTATAGCCAAAATAGATACCTCATTATGTATACATAAAGTTCTTTTTCGAATGCAAATTATGTTCCAAGGGTTACAAGACAAATCAGGCTTGTTAGTAATTTTTCATTTTGAATACAAAATAAAGAATATCCATTTAGGAAATACACACAAACTTCAAATAAAATAAGACTCAACCAATTCTTAACTTAAAAACTAAAACCGACTAATTTATATAAATCCACAAACGTAGACAAACGATCAGTCGAGCACGTACAACGTGTCTTGAATATATAGAAAAAACAAAGTTTTAGAGGAACGTATTGCGTCAACAAAGTTAATAGTTATAATATTAGTTAAAGTAGGTATGTACCTACTACATAACATAACATATATAACTTATGATATATCGTCATCCTCAGTGACTGGCGACGTGAAGGACATGTCCCCACTGCCGCTGCTCCTGAAAAAAAAAACATTGTCAATGTAAACTACATACCTACTTAGGTCCATGAATATCCGGTCGCAAAAGCTTGTATGAATGTATGGATGTTTGTTACTCTTTCACGCCAAAACTACTGATCGGGATGTCAGCGAATGGAAGAGGTCCAAAATGTTTCTTTCTAGATGTCTTGTCGTGGGTTCGATTCCCACCGAAGAGATACTTATATAATTATTTTTTGTAAATACTTAGTAACACCCAGATATAATACCGCGTGCACACTCAGCTCATGCCGCCTGCTTCCGCGATTAATTCCGGACTTATTGTCACAGCAACATCGCCTTTATTCTTTTGGGAGCAAGGACTTGACCATCGTGTTTAGACTATGCTCATGCCCACTTCCCTGCCCACAAGCCACAGCACGCAAGGCAGAACTGTTACTGAGCCGTGCAACTGTGATGATGATGACGATATAGTTCTAAGGTGTATATAGATGCATGTACTGGTTTGGAGCAGTTGAGGTATCTAGATAGCTCAACGGATTCATGTGTATTTTGTAAATATTGTAAATACTGTATTAGTTGTAATTTTGTTTGTGAATAAATTAAAATGCATTATACTTACGTGAGCGGCGCTCGGTGCACATCCGCAGTAACGACACACACGCCACCCATCACTTCAACACTTGACGAACTCATCGCCGATCTAACCGGACACATTCGATATTTTTTATAAAAGCAGATAAAAAAGCGTACCTATGTCCCGCCGGCCCGCCTGATAGTAAGCGGTTACCGTAGCATATGGACGCCTAAAAGGTGATCTACGTATCTGTTAATATACCTAAGGTGTTCATTGGTTACCATTTTAGATGGTAATTTACAATTGTAAATGGTTGTATTTGGTCAAATTATAAAAATGGAATTCCTAGTCACTAATATTGTGCTTATATTATAAACGTTAACCTTTAGTTGCTCGGTTGATTATTTCTGGTCCGATTTGAATGAAACTTGAAATATTACTTCGTATTTTGGATTAACATGCTCATTTGCTACTTTTTATTCCGAAAAATCAACAAATCGGACACCAGTTAGGTGAATAAGTAACGGTAATATAGTTACGTGAATAAGAGTGTACTTACCTAGACGTCTCCGCATGAAACTGTGCCTTGCCAGTCCCACCAGCTGGTCTGTAACGCGGCTCGGTGGTCAAACTACCCTCCGACGTATCCGACATCCTCAGCCGCTTGATCACAGATCTATCTGCATACATCGGCGCCGACTCACTCTTACGCTTTCTATTCAATTGGCTGGAGTTACCCGGCGAAGTGTTCTTACGCTTGTGTTGATCGGTCGGTCGCGGGTCGGGGGATACCGTACTCGAAGTTAGATGCGAGGATCTAAGGTTGCGGGTCGCCGGGACTTCGACACTTCTCGGTGAGTTGTCGGTTTTTGTTTGGTTGGTTCTCAGGGCACTGTTAGTGGCGTGTACTGGGTGTTCTCTCTCGGTGTCGGAGGAGGGCTCGGAGGTGTGTATGGAGAGGGTGTGCTCGGGGGTGTGCTCGGGGGTGGGGGGTGCAGTGCGGCGGCGCGGGAGGGAGGTGCGGCGGTGCTGCACGGAGAGGCGCACGCGACGGACACGAGACCTAACGCTGTACAACATCACAACATTACTCAACAAACATTATTGCACTGAAGCCGCGTCGACCCTCGCTCCGAGCACACTCTGATCGTGTCAACGCAGCCTTCATGTTTTAAGGTGGTTTTACAAACTTGAAACAACGCTACCCGTCTGTTAAAGTATTCCCTTGCCAAAAGCAAAGACTCAAAACGAAGCAAGGAGTTCATTTCCTAAACATTTCATTTCAAAGACGGTAATACTTTAATCTAAAAATAAGCGTTGTTCCCAGTTAGTAAACTGTAGCCTGTGCAGTTGGGTTACACCCTGGTAAAGCTAAACTTGATTTTATCAGCCAAGCAATGGACATTCAGACCACATTACTCGTCCAACGTACTATTCAATGTCGAAAAAAACTGAATTATTTCGATGTGCAAAGAAAATCCAGCTATGTTTGTCTAGCGTGGCAATCTGTGTGCAATGTGCGATATCTGATTCAACTAGCAGTTGATTATAAAGTGCATTTTAAAAAGATCAAAGTTAGAACTAATACAAACTATAATCAAAAACAATCTAATCTACATACTACTTCTACTGCTACCATTTACACGAATCTAAATAAAAAAAAAAATAATAAAATAAATATTCACTGACATTTAACACAACGCCTTCTAGTCCCAAACTAAGCAAAGCTTGTGCGATGGAAACTAGATGGCTGATAGAATACATACATACATTTTTTTTTTTTTGTAAATACATACTTATAATACATAGAAACACCCAGACACAGAACAAACATCTATGTTTACAACACACAAATGTTTGTTCTCGGTGGGGATCGAACCCACGACCCACAGCACGGAAGGCAGAGCTACTACCGACTGAGCCATGACGCCTGTCAAATAAATACCATAATATAAAATAGCATACTTTTATAATGTATTTAGCAAGTCACCCATATGTGATGGTATCGATTCACTTCGGGTCCGCCACCCGAGCGTCACTACAAACCTCAAAACCAACATATAAATCACCGTGTCGTAGTGACGTCATATTGTTTACCGTTTGTAATGCTACGTCACGCTGCATGCGGGTATTTGATGATTTTGATGACATCAAATTCAAGAATATTGAAACGTCATCACTCATCATCATTTCAGGAAACCATCATGCATCTCGCAGTACAAGAATTCGAGTTTTGACATTTTTTGAAACAACACCTAGCACTTATTTTTAAATAGTTTTTCTTGTGAGTATTGTTGTTTAATTTTGGTGGAATTTTAACCAATAATACTTTGGTCATAACATAAAGTGTGAGCCATTGGAATAAATGTTATGTGTGGTTTCACTGAATGTGAAAATTCGTTTTCGGGGTTTGAAGAGAAAATCCATCATTATCTCTTCAAAACAAACGACAGCCGACTTGACGAATGACTTAAGTTGACTTATTATTATTTCAAATATATCACTTGACACTGACAAAATTGTCTCTCGAAATGACGGACAGATGCCATTAATTAAGAAAAGAAGAGTAAAAGTTTAACAATATTCGTTTGAAGTATAGAAATATACGTAGCTAATTTAAATTCATAGAACTAAGTCACCTCCTAATCTTACTTGAATATTATTATTTTTATGATAAAAGTAATGGATCAAGCTGATAGCTCACCTGATGTTAAGTGGTAACTTCTGCCTATAACAATGCATTGCCTCACAGAGCAAGTCCAATGAGGACGTGCCCTATCTCTCGTGCGTTGATGTTTTCATAAGAATATTTGACTTATACAAAAATAGCCCGACGACTTCGTACGTGTGTGCACATATTGTGTTAGTGTGTGGCTGTGGGGTGTATAATATAAATAATAATATACACATAATAATTAATTCCATTTATTATAAAAAAGATGTTTACCTTATAAACTAATTTAACTACATATATCCCAAATAACGTACAGATTCAGTTTCATTGGACGTACAGTACCCGCACATTATCATTGATTTCTAAAGTAGTTGATTTTTTTTACAGATTACGTTTCTTTCTTCTAAACACGAGTGGAAGTATTTGTAATCATAATTATGTAAGTTAGGTAGGTACTCGCTAACTTTGGCGTCCAAAGAAACCAACCGAAACTTCGATACTTTCATTCAAATCAAAACTCCAAGAAATTACTTAATAAATAACCACAATTCATACTTATAAATAAACATATTACAACAGCACGTCACTTATGTTATTAACAATAACCACAGGCCGGAGATAAAGACCTATTCATTGATATAATTGTAACAAACATGTCCGTATATAAAACCATTGCAGTCCACTTCATTATTATATGTATTAGCTAAAATTAATTTATTATCAAACTGAATATCCCAACTACCAGCTTATAATCATAGTTTCATTGATCATATGATAACTACTATAGAAGGCTATGACAATTTTGATGATGATATACTAATATTATAAACTAGCTTCCGCTCGCGACTTCGTTGGCGTCCCGTTGGATCCTGTTCATTTTCCGGGATAAAAATAGCCTATGTGTTAATCCAGGTCACGGACAATATACTCGTAGGTATATTCCAAGTTTCATCCAAATCGGATCAGTAGTTTTGCGTGAAAGAGTAACAAACAATCACGCTGCAACTGTTGGTCATGAAACTTTGAATATTAGTTCGTCACCTGGATTAACACATATTTCACTTTTTATCCCGGAAAATCAACAGGATCAAACGTGACGCGAACGAAGTCACGGGCGCAAGCTAGTAACGCATATTTTACGCTACAATATAATGTCAAAACATTTAAGTATTATGAATGGTGATTTTAAGGGTAATTTTGTGGTCTTTATTGCGATAAGTAATGTTGGAAATTCCATAACATTCTTGTAAACAAATATAATTAAACAGAAATTGTGATTTATTTATTTTAAGAATCCACTGGGACCAACTCAAATTAAACAGAATCACACCGATAAACAGAATTTAACACTTGTTTAGGTAAGACCTTGTATTGCTCGGGGATATACAGTTTGATAGTACCTTTGTTGCAGAACTCAACGTAAATCAAAACTAATCTTCAACACTTTTCAATGAAACTTTGAAAAATTTAAATCAATTTTGAAACGTTGCATCTTTTTGCACGTGCAGGAAGATCGGTGGACAATGCTCTTAGCATTCCTCCAAGCACTACTTGTTTGTGGAAATTATAAAATTAAAAAATATAAGCTTGTGTAAGTAATTTAAAATAGTCTCCATCCGAAGGTCGTCTGGAAGAAATTGCTTAAACGATAAGGCCGCTCATGGCACATTTTGTTTTATCTTTATCCCTTGTGTATTTCTTTTCTTTCTATTGGTGTACAATAAAGTATTTCATTAATTTATTTTACACAAAGCCTTATCAGATGCCTTTACCAGATCCAAATAGCCACAAATAAATGAATATTAAAATTCATAAATAATTGATTGATCGTGAATCCGAAGGGCAGGGAATGTAACTTGTTTTAAGTTGAGTTCTGCAACGTGAATGTAATAACAATAATGAGTGTAATGTAAGTTACAGTACGCTAGCTACTCTACTATACTGTATGTACTGTAAGGTAGGGTCTCACCCCGGGTGCTCCTGCTCTGAATCTGCATTCTCCTCGCCTTCCAACTCCTCCTCGTTTTGACCTCCTGGAACAATACCATCTTGGATGCAATCTGACTAAAATATCTCCCTCTTTCATAGAACACCTGCCATGTGAACATATTACATTACTTCGGGGGGGGGTTAAGCCATGACGGAGGCCTTAAGGCGGTTTAAAAACTAACTCATATGAGCTTGCTTGCTTGTGTGGGGGGGGGTGTCACATTTGTTATTGTATTACAACTCACGGTTCCGTCTTGTGTAGTGTCGGCGTGCAGTGGCCGGCCGGTCCTCGGGCGCGTCCGTTAGCAACGAGTTCCGATACTGCAGGAACGGAGCCCACTCCTCGCCCCACGACACGCTGTGTGCGATGCGGGACTCCAGGAACTAAAGTATCCAGCACAACCGTTACTAAACAATACGATACTTTGGGACGTTGCTAATGTTGCCATAACAGGCGTCATGGCTCAGTCGGTAGTAGCTCTGCCTTCCGTGCTTTGGGTCGTGGGTTCGATCCCCACCGAGAACAAACATTTGAGTGTTGACAACATAGATGTTTGTTCTGTGTCTGGGTGTTTCTATGTATTATAAGTATGTATTTACAAAAAAATGTATGTATGTATTCTATCAGCCATCTAGTTTCCATCGTACAAGCTTTGCTTAGTTTGGGACTACAAGGCGTTGCGTTAAGTGTCCGTGAAGATTTATTATTATTTATTATTTAAATGTAAAAGACAAAACGCGTTCATTTTAATAGTCACAGAAATCTTTTCACATTTTAAAATCATAACAGCTAATTGTTAGGAATTGACCTCGCTGCTAAACCTGTAAGAACCGTGACTCTTGTAGTGAAGCGTAAGGAAATGTAGTACTCGTTACATTTTATCGTGAAGGTGTCCGACGCCACATCCACGCTTACAAGTTCTAGTACTAGTTACTAGCTCTACTACTAAAGGTGGTAATTACCTTGAGCACTTGTCGCTTGTCCTGTCGCAGCAGCTTGGCTGAGAACTCTGCGAGTGGTTCTAGGAAGAGCAGGTTGGGCGGCGGCGCCGGCGGAGCCCCCTCGAGCGCCGCGAAGGAGATGCCGGCGCGGTGCAGCGCCACCAGGGCTTCGCGGTTCTTCACCGCGTCCAAGCCGAACATCACGCTGAACCGCTTCGCCAACTCCTGTACACAATGCAATCGTGTTACGTGTTCAGCCGGAATTACATTGTGTCGGGGCGTGTCGTGTCGTCACGCGCCATAACTATATCGTATTCATCCATTGAATATGATTAGAATTATATAACTAACACGCTGCATGTTACCTCAGAACTCATTAACCGATTTGAACGAATATACTTCCAGATAGATCCATCATTTTTTATCAAAATCGGTTCATTAGTTTGCCAGTTAAATAAGAATAACTGGAAGAAACATGTACACCTATGTTTTGTTTTCCTGTCACTTTTCCGTGGTGTTTACGATCAATAGAATAATCCCAACGAACTATCATCACCATAGTCATCTGATGATGAAGCCGTAAGGTACCTAATCAAATTGAAGTTGGTTATTCCATTGTTGCTGCTTGAGGCCTATGATGGGCTCTAAGGTGACTTGCATAGCCAATATTGACATTAAAGACGTAGTTATAGTTGATACATGAAGGGGGTTTATTGTGAGTAATAGCATCAGTAGTTGTGTTACATTACCTTTAGTTCAAGGAACTCCGGCAGTTGTCGATGTACGTTCTGGTGTCGCCGCACGAGGTCTGTGAAGAGCGCCTGCATCGCCAGCTCCATGGTCAGGGCGCAGTTCAGTTTGTTTATTTCACGCGCCTTGCTCAGGGTCGCCTTTATTATGTCGCCGTAGTCGTTGTAGCACTGGAACAAATACACTCCTACTATTAACTGATAATACATCAAAAACTATTGTTCATTCACAAGTCAACAAGTTACGACGCCTGTCTTACTTGGCTGGACGTAATTAAATGAAACTGAACCAGTAATCATGCAGATTTATCTATAGATAGATAGAAAATTACTTTATTGCACACCTTAACTTAGGGATTACAATAAAATAAATAACATAACTTAAATTAATATTACAATGGGCGGTTTTATCGCTAATCGGCGATCTCTACCAGACAACCTTGGGCTGTGCTGCTTAAAAATAAAAAAATTGGGAAAAACAAAATATTTCACACACACAATTTTAGGGCAGAAATATCTACGTACGAAAATATATTTAAAAAGTTTAAACCGTGCCTGATAGTGATTGAAGTTAAACACGTACCTTGATGTAATGTTTGAATACATCGGCGGCGCGTCGGATGGGTGCGACGTTGTACACGATGAGCTTGCAGTACGCGGCGAGGAAGTTGCGCCGCTTGTGCAAC
The DNA here is from genome assembly GCA_918843925.1 of Eulithis prunata. Taxonomy (NCBI): domain Eukaryota; kingdom Metazoa; phylum Arthropoda; class Insecta; order Lepidoptera; family Geometridae; genus Eulithis; species Eulithis prunata. The sequence continues at coordinate 142,654 of OU974019.1, read as the reverse complement.
TCCTCGATACGTCTCTCGTCTTGACCATCTGCAAGGCAACAACCACTACCTGTTAGGCCGTGCTCACTTCGGATACCATTTCAACAGAATTTGGTTCGCGCGTAAACGTACAAATGATCCCGACCCTCCAAGGACTATGGGAGCGCTCACACTGCATGCGATCAGTCGTACCTCCGAACTGGAGAAAAACGTATTCAGTGTGAGCACTCAATTCGTACGAACAGTACTCGTACGTTTACGTACGAACAAATTCGTGTCCAAAGTGAGCACGGCCAACGAACCCAACCGAATAACGCCTAAGGAAAACACTACGAAGCACCAAATCTCTTGTGATGTATGTTTAGAGAAACTATCACAAACATTGTTCACGTGCAAATGTCACAAGTATGTTTAGAAAGTATTCGTCATTTCAGCAGTATCTCATCAAACAGTTTTAGTTCCGCCCTCGGTTTTGCTCGAATCATACTCTGGTACGAAGTCAATTTATTCCACATTTAATTCGCATTTGTGTAAGAGCACTCATAAAACATGATAAGAATATTATACTATTCATAGCTCGTGAATGATTCTCACATTGTTTGATGACACTTTAGTTTATAATCGACTCAATTATGTAATATGTATATCGATTCATCACCGATTAATCGATATGACACCACAAGAGATTACCTCCCTCGAGTAGTGAGACTCGGCGCAACGCGGCGTCGCCGTGACTCACTCGAGCGAGGCTCATCGGGACTCATGCAGCGCTACCAGTCTACGTAACAAGCGAATTGTGAGGGCTTAGTGCAAGATATCAGACGTTTCATAATAAATACACGCATATCGGCAATGTACACTACACTCGCACTAGACCCCCGAATGGTTGGCCATCGTTCGATTAGTCGCAATACGCGCTGAGAAATTAGTACAAGCCTTGTTCCCACGTTATCGGAGCGTCAGCCAAAGTCTAGGAAGAAAAAAATATAGATGGCAATATTGGCGATGATGTGAACGCAACCAAAACAGAATACTGCACAAGACATGCTCAAAACCACATAACTCCAGTGTTCATGTGTCGGTGATGCGATCCGATACTAGCTCGTAACAGTCTGCGGAGTATCTTTGTACTTTTTGTAATCGATCACTCATCAGAAGAGACATCGAAATGGAACTACTACAAGAGTAATTTTGGATATGTAAGCCAACAGCTCCACTTGCTGTTGGAAATCTGCACCAGGATCGAATCGCAAGCAGACGCTACAAATTTTCCCTTAGTAATGTTCGGCGAGTCGCGTTACGACGACAAAGTGGAGAGTGAGACGCAGAGTCGAGACCATGCATGTACTGCGCGACGCCCCCGCCGCCGGACACCGACCGAACAACGCTACAGCCGAGTGTAACTCCGCAGCGGGACCGACGCCGTACTACAAGCGGCGCATCCCGCGCGAGCTGCATCTCGAGGTACCATCGTCCATCGAATGCCGAGAAGCGATCCGCCGCCGCCGACTGACGCGGACCTACTCGACGGAATGAGGAAGGGGTTGCTATCAACGAGAGACAAGTAGAGAGAGAGAGAGAGAGAGAGAGAGAGAGTGGTGCGCTCGGGGCCGGGTCAGTCGGCGCGTGGCGGCGGCGTGGCGGGAGCGTGGCGTGTCGTGGCGTGCATTACTAAGGTAAATTCGCCGGCGGTGTGTATTCGCGCTTACCGTCCCACGCAGCGCCGCCGCCGCGCGCCGACATGCAACCAAACATACCGCGCCGTTATCGCATCGCACCGGACCCCGTGCCGTGTCCTACGCTGTACTACGCGAACCCTCTGCGAGTGCCCTACTTGCCTTCCCATTAAACATTCCAGTGCCCTTCACAAAACACCATCCCAATATGAATAGAACCTTCAAACATACCCTTCACCTACGATATCCCAAGGAGAACCACTTCCCCACGTTTACCTCTCGCATCTCTATATCTCAATGAGAAACGACAGAGTCATTCAAACAGCCTATTTGAACGTACACCGTCGCTGCAAATCACGGCAATATTCCATTTTACTAGCGTAGTTTATTTTCTTTCTTTTTGACCTGTATTGTCGGTTTCATTGCATTCCGACAACTCTTGATTGGTTAAACGTACAAATTGCATTTGTGCATGTTTCCATTTACAATTATGTATAGAAATAGTACACCGAAAGAATGCATATTTTTTCTGACATCAATTTGTACCGAAATCTTATATTATCTGAACCGCAGATCGCACCATCCCAAATCATAGTCTAATTACAAATTGCCAATTTTACAAATGTGCACCACACCGGGTTTCTACAGTACCTACTAACAAACAATCACAATTTTGAAAATCGACGATACCAAAACACCTTATTTTACCAATTTATAAACACTTTTAAGAACCATAGAAAATGATTTACATAAATACTTTCTTTGAAGTACTTTTTCATAGTGTACAGTCGACCAGATAGTTTACTAATCAAAATATATTATTTATGCACAATAATTTTTATATCAAATCTAATTTTGATTGAAGACTCGATAGTATGGTCAACGTGTTATAAAGCACTTATATGGGCGACAGTACACAATGTACCCAACCCTGTTTGTTACACAAGAGCTTGATATTCCATTGGAAATCTGGTATACCCTCGATTGAGTGATCTTACCTTTGAGGATTTCTTCACAATATTTCAGATCACCAGAGCCACTAAGCAGGGTCTATAATATTAAACAACTTGTTCTCTACAAAGACGGTGCTAACTCAGTTTTAACAATAAAAATGTTATGCCATTACAAAATTGCTGATTGTGAGTGTGTCTGTTAGTTGGGTGATTCCGGACTTTACAGTACAAAAAATCTAATGTTCGCTTGCAGTTGATTCCTTCGACAGTCATATATATATGGTTTGTAAGGTTTCTATTCATGTATGTAAGCATATTTGTTGAGTTTCTTTTCCATTTGCATTTACTAAATTTTTTTGGTTTTATTCAAAATGGTCAGCTTTAATGGTACCAACACAGTCGCTTCATTTTACTAACCAACATTTATTTGACAATACATATTAAAAATATTGCCATCTACTTCTCATAAACCAAAACGACAGGGATTACTATAATTTGAGTCCTGTCCAATTAGTTTAGAAAAATGCAACAGGATTGGTAGTATTGGTGCACCTTTGGGGCGAACCATGTCCGTCCAACCAATGGACGGATAGCATAGATATAGAATGATGGATGTATGTGTGTGTGTGTGTGTGTGTGTGTGCGTAACATACCGTAGTTGTGATGTACGAAGACGAACTCCTGTATGAAGTTGTTGAGCATGTCGGCGAGCTGCGCGTCGGGTTCGTAGACGAGCGCGCGCAGCACGCCCGCCGGCGCCGCGCTCGCGAGCTGCTCCGCGAACACTATCAGCAGGTCGCACAGCGACGTGTACGCCTGCAACACAACACACGCTGCACTTACACCACACGGCACGCCACCATTTTATAGCGCTCCGCTGAACTGGACGGGGCCGCTCAACTCGAGGCTAAGTAGCCTACGGTATTGACGATAAACACATTTCGATCTAGACATTATGCCCTTGTAGACGTTGGGTCTATCGGCATCAACTGAAGAACGATGATGACGTGACTTGCTATGGACTGGCCAAAAAACGTTCAGCGGGTACCAAATGCATTTTTTCTTGGTGTGCAATAAAGAATATATCTATCTATCTATCAAATGAAATATAAGAAAGATAGATGGCAGGATATCTTTATGGTATACCAAGCTAAAGAAGAGAAACCATAAGAATAAGTTTAAATTATGAGGTACACTGGGCGGTGTTATCGATGTGTCCGTAAATGTAAATAATAATAATAGTAGATGAGTGACCTCCTCCTTGAGTTCCGGCGTGATGCCGTCCTGCACGATGTTCCTGCACGTGTTGCAGTAGGCGTGCAGGCGCGCCCGCAGCGCCGCCGTCTCCTGCTCCACGCAGGCGGGGTTGCCGCTGTTAGCGATCCTCTCCTCCAGCGCGTGCAGCGACCACACCACCGAGTAGAAGCACGCGCGGACCACGTACACCAATGCCTGACCACACCCAAACACCATTATACTCTCCGATTGACCTTGTCTTTCCTGTGGATATGCCTGACTTGGCTGACAGGATGGGTGTAGGTGCTGGTCAACCCTACTCCATCTAAACATTGTTCCAGGCAGTGTCCCGTTAAGTGTAAGAATTGGTTGAGTCAAAAATTCACGCTTTTTGTACAGAACGTGGGTCCTATTATAATTTATTCGCACAATGGGTGTCGAGACGCTTAATCTGATGTATCGCACGCGATAGTGAGTCACCAAAAAATTTTCAGTTTTTGCATGAAGTATGGAGAGTTCGTCTCGCTTAGGTGGATTTCGAACACTGACAATCTTGAGTGGTCGGGCGTTTTTCTTGATTTTTATCGATAATCGTGACCCTGCATAAATCATCTTCCATAGATGTAAAGGCCAAGTACCAGTAGTTACCTGGGTAGGTGAGTCCTTACCTGAGTGGGCATCTGCGAGTGGTTCTGATCGAGACACTTAGGCAGGTCGTCGAACAGCGAGTCCCAGATGTTGGTGTCGTTCAGGTTGTGGCACATGTACATTATGGACACCTTGCGCAACGAGTTCACTACGTTGAACACCTCGTCCGCGTCCGGAGTCTCGCCCTGAACACAATTATAACTAGTAAGGGCAACATTATATATTTATATACTCCGTGGTAACCCTCCTTTTGTTCCGTGAAGTCAAAAGGTCACGGTCAAGGCACCTGAATCGCTAATCCTCGCAGAATTATTGGGAGGAGCGATGCAAAATATCACAACGTCGCTCCTATTATTTAATTAGTTCAGTATATTTAGTAGCTAATGAAGGAAAATACTTTGTTGTACGTAGGTACACCTTACAAACAAATATGCGAAACACCTTACAGAAAATAAGATTTAGCTACTACGCATAATGGGCGGTCTTATTGCTAGGGAGCGATTTTTTTCTAGACAACCTTTTATTATTAAGCAATACAATGCTCCGCGATGAAATTTTAGTTTTACAACTCTACTTAGGATGATAGTCATAGCGTCGTCAGATGGATGTCAGGTGTGATTCTATTTATTTATTTCATTAATTAGAACGGCGACTGTTCGAACTAAATAAATAAAATAACCAATAACACCAATTAATCAATCAATAAAGGCACAGATTAAATATGTCAAAACACTAAAATTAGATAATAAAATAAAATCAAATGTCAGATAGGTCAGTTGGATATATCAGGTGGTGGTAGGTAAATAAAATGGGAAGTGGACTGTGAAATGACTGTGAAATTAGGTGTAATGGTACAAAAAGGTAACAATATAAAGATGCGTGCTAGTTCAGTGCCGCGATTGTGTTGAGAGCCGCGCCCTGCGGCGGGAGGGCTCGCCGTCCGGCTGCAGCGGCGGCGAGCTAGGCGGTGCTTCGTCTCAGACAGTACTATTATTGTTGTGTTGTGTTGTGTTGTGTTGTGTTGTGTTGTGTTGTGTTGTGTTGTGTTGTGTTGTGTTGTGTTGTGTTGTGTTGTGACTGACCCCCTCTATAAGCGTGCGATACTCGTCGATGGCCTCCTTGTACCGGTTGACGCACATGTCGGTGATGGTGGCGCGTGCTACGTTACAGCGCGTGTACACGCCGCACTGCTCGCCGCACAGCGCCTCCAGCGTGCGGCCGCACGTCTCCACGCCTTCCGACTCCGTCTGCACGCTCACTATGTCGCGGATCTTGTTCAGCAGGAGCGTCAAGTTCTGCAATTACATTTATATTACTACCTGATACCCGCGCGCGACTACGCCTTCCACCAATATATCTGTCACCACCATCCGATGCACCTCGCAGCAAATGGCCGCTTTTGGTTTAGAAGGCTCAAGCTGGATCTAAGAATCCACGTCTTTGATTTCAATAAAATATAGCCTATGTTTCAATCCGGAAAAAAGATTCTGAACGGTATAAGTTTCATTGAAATTGATCCAGTAGTTAAGGCGTGATCCGCGAAAAAACGAACAGACAAACTCGATTTTCAGAATCAGAATCGTTTCTTTTATTTTTAATTTTAGTTTTTGGCTTTTATACAGTTTTATAATAGTATAGATAGATACGTTGTTAGCCTGCCAGCTAACGCAGCACCACCACTGCACTATTATTGCAGTACAGTAGGTATTCAATGTAGACAGTGGGTTAGTATACGTACAGCTTCCTGCCTCTGTGTTGTATAAAGCTCTAGGTCCATGTACTGCGGGATGGAGACCAAGTTGGTCAGTTTCTCGGGATCGGCGCCGAACTTGTCAAGCAGTGCTGGTAGTGTGGTTATGAAGTGAGCCGTCATCTTAGCGCGGTCGTCGCTCACTATCTGCAAGTAATAACAACACTGAGGTTGCACTCAACGGCCTGTTATACTCTAACTAATAATTTTATTAAAAGTTTGACAATGCTCTAATGTCAAAACTTATAATAATGTTACCACATTCAGTCTCCTAGTGAGGTTAAGTCACAACCATTTGCCACAAACTATAACAAATTTTTCATGATCCAATCTGTTATTTTTATAATTTTTGATTAGATGTCAACATTAGTTATATTAGGTGCTCATCTAATTCATTTCACTATTCAGTTTTCATGAAAAAACTCATGAATTGAATTATTTGTTAGAGTATAGGTACACTATCAATCAGTACATGGCGTGTTGGCCTATCGCTGCATATTAAAGTGGTACACAGTACCTTGGCCTGTAGCTTGGCTTGTTCCTTGGAGACGGCAGAGTGGTGCTTGCGCAGAGGCCCGCGTCCTACCGGCGGCTCGCCCGTGCTGGCCTGTCGCACGCAGCACACCATCAGCTCTATCAGAGACGACTCCTATATTACAAATTATAAATGAATACACGATTATAGCATACTTTACATTTAAAAGAGGAACATGTTCTATCGAGTGATCAATGGACAGCATTTGGATTTATTACTTAAAACTCAAATGTGATAGACATATCGTAGACAGGCATTTATTTGCTTATAAAGTAACACACAAAATACACCTACAGAACTAAACTAACAACACTATAAAGAAATAAAATGATCTAGGTACTTTGGTATTAAGTTAGCGACAGTGCTGTCGTCTGATGCTGTACTGAACAGTATTGCGTAGCCTGTTAGATGGACAATCCTTAAACATTCACAAGGTTATCTTAAGTGGGTACTATAAGATAACTAGATGAGAAGATGTGTACCATCACTATTGTGCCTGGGGGTAGCGTCGTGACCCCCTGGTTGTTAGAGCCACAAACCTGTCTGTTATCAAGTGCCTCCTCTCCTGGGCCGGGTTCCTCAAGCAGCAGGTCGGTCATGCACTCCCAGTCCTTCATCATGGGGTTGGACTCGATCAGGGAGTCCACCAGGTACGCGCCGTGCTCGTGCAACTGCATATTCAAGTATTAAATGTTAGATATTGTTGATAGTGGGGTAGGTATGAGGGGGACGAGCAGTAGCTGCAGACATTGGTCGTTACCTCAGACTCGATGAAGAACTGCACGAGGTCCCGGACGAGCGGCGTGGCGGGCAGGCGCAGCTTGCCGCGGCGCGAGCGCAGCTGCGGCGGCGCGGCGGCGGGCGGCTGGAAGAGGCGCACGTTCAGGAACTCGCCCGCGGCCGCCGCCACGCCGCGCCACGACGAGTACACCAGCTCGTACACGTTCTCGCAGTCCTTGTCGGTCAGCACGTCCGGGTGCATTCTGCACAACAATACCGACATCACATTTAACCTATCTAATCGGATTTAGCGGTGTTGTCGGCCGAACTTGTCTTGCGTGACCGACGGCAGTTATCCTGTCCATCCAAGGGTTGCTTCTTACAGCTGAACCAGAAGATTGACCTAAGTTGCTCAACCCGATACATTAATTTTTTTACATAATAATTATTAATGTATCATTATTTTTTACATAATAATGATACATTAGTTTTTTTGGACCTACCCGCCTTGGTCAGTGCGCACGCGTCTGTCGGTTTTATCGAGGAATAAAATAGATAAAGTGATCTTTTGGCAACGCGGTCGTAATAATTGTGTACATTAGTGACATAATAGTGTAGTGCTACGTAAAAATATCCGAGATCACAATAAAAAGCTGTAAAAACTTCAAACTGAAATCAGTTTTCCGTGCGGTACAAAAAGAGTCTAAAATGGCGTCTTGTCTAAAATGTGAAAAAACGGTGCCTAAAATTGACGATAAAAATCCAAAAATAAATTGTCACGGTTGTGAGCGGCAAATTTGTGTGAAATGCAGTGGGTTGCTTGCTACCGAGTTACGTGTGGTGGTGCTACAAACCCCGACGTTGAAGTATCTATGTCCGGACTGCCAGCTTGGAGTACGCCAGTTGCCGGGATTACGGAAATTAGTTTCACAACTAAAGCAGGAAGTCGAAGCTTTAAAAAAGTCGCCTAGTCAAGGTGTCAACATAGAAACAGTGCTCAGTGAAATTAGTGAGCGGGATAAGAGAAGCAGCAACATAATTATGTTTGGAGTCCCAGAACTAAGCAACAATGATGGGTTGGATGCTGATGCTTGCAAGCGGCATGATTTGGACACTATCAATGGAGTCCTGGCAGACATACCGGAAAGTGTAGCACCGGTGGCTGTCATTCGACTGGGTAAGCCGGGCCAGACCCCACGGCCTGTCAAATTAATCTTCGCGCGCAAGAGTTCCGCCATTCATGTGCTAAAGAATGGGAAGAAGTTGCGTACCGGAGTCAAGGTGAAGAATGATCTTACACCGTATCAAAGGGAGTATCTGAAAGGCCTCCGTGAGGAGCTGGAGGTGAGGACCCAAAAAGGTGAGTCAGATCTTACCATTAAATATGTGAGCAACACACCGAAGATAGTGAAGAAAGAACCTCCAAAAAATTGAGTAATGACCTCACAGAACTTACCTTCTTTTACACAAACCTGGCATCCATAATGGCTAAACGAGATCTACTATTAATTGAAATAAATAAAATGAAACCTACATTTATTATTATAACAGAAACACACCTAAAACCTAGCATACCAGATAGCATTATTGAAATTAAGGGATACAATCTCTTTAGAAGAGACAGGGATGGTGGAGGTGGATGGGGAGGAGTTGCCATCTTTGCTGCGCATGAACATATGGGCATTCAGATAAATGTGACCCCTCATCAGGAATACAATAGTCAAAGTAATGTCGAGGCTCTTTGGTTAATTGTGACCTACGGAAATTTCAAGTTGCTTCTTGCTGGAATCTACCGACCAACACACTATACATATGAGGCTGCTGACAGAGTTTTATTTGAAACAATAATGAAAGCAGATAATAGTAGAGATTTAATATTTATTCTGGGTGATTTTAATTTACCCTACTTAAGGTGGCCATTGATATCAACGGAAGGATACGACCAATTACATGCAAAATTTATTGAGATGTTACTGGATAGCAATCTACAGCAGTTAGTCACAGGAATAACCCGACAAAGAAATGAACAAAAGTCACTATTAGACCTTATACTATGTAACGAAGATAACTTATGTACATCAGTTGAACACCATCCTAACATAGGAAAAAGTGACCATCAGGTACTACTAGCAACAATTCAAATCCCATCACAGAACCAACACAGCCAGATAACAACAGCACCACGTAGGAATTTTTTCCATGCAGACTACAATAAACTATCACTCGCTATTGAAAAATCAAATATACTAAACAACTCAGACATCGCACTATCTGCAAAGTGGAATACATTCAAAACAACCATCCATAACATAATACAATCAAACATTCCTCTGCAGCGGAAAAGAAAAACTCATAATCATAATAAACCGTGGATTGGACAAGACATAATAATGATGTCAATTGAAAAAGCTCAAGCATGGAAAACATACCGCCTAACAACTTCAAAAAATAACTATGACAAATATCGGGTAATCAACAATAAACTTATCGGAGAAGTAAGAAAATCTAGAATTAAATTTGAAACTAATTTAATCCACAGTGGACCAAAATCATTTTATGGGTACATAAGACAACAGCTATCTTCAAAGGTATCGGTGCCTCCATCCTTATTTAATGAAAATACTGGCACAATAGTGAAGGACCATCAAGAAGTTGCTAATGTTTTTGCAAAACAATTTGAAAAAGCTTATGTTAGAGAGCCACTTAACTTACCAATTCCAGAAATACGAACCCCAAAAGTTGCAAATACACTGGATAGTGTACATTTCTCTCCAGACTCTGTCAGGAAAGCCATCTTGACCATGAAAGACGACACTGCTATGGGCCCAGATAAGATACCTGCTATTTTATTAAAGAGATGTAGTATGGTACTATGTGCTCAACTCTCACACATAATGACCATGTCACTAAACCATGGTGAATTACCTATGGACTGGAAAGAAGCTATTGTGACACCAATCTATAAGAAGGGAAATAAACGTACTGCAGCCAACTATCGCCCTATAAGTCTTACAAGTCTTATCTGCAAGACAATGGAGAAAATAATAGCCAATAACCTCAGGAAATTCTTATCAGAGGAAAATATTATTATCAACGAGCAACATGGTTTCATCCCTGGCCGATCAACAGTTACAAACCTACTCAGCTGCATGGACATGTGGACAAGTAACTGGGACAAACGCCAGCCAACAGATGTTATATACCTAGACTACGAAAAAGCCTTTGACAGGGTACCTATCAAAAGGTTAGTGTCGAAACTGGAGCACTTTGGTATCCGAGGCAGACTGTTAAAATGGATAGAGCAGTTCTTATCGGATAGAACCTTCAGAGTTCGTGTCGGGGAAGCATATTCGGACCCTCATAAAGTACATAGCGGGGTTCCTCAAGGATCCGTGCTTGGACCAATCCTCTTTGGAATTTTCTTGACAGATTTACGACAGCACATTCAATCTCAGCTATCTATTTTCGCAGACGATACAAAAATCATGGGGAACCCAATGATAACACATAATATAATTCAAAATGACCTTGATAGCATTTACAACTGGACACAGAACTGGCTCATAACCTTAAATGAACAAAAATGTACAGTATTACACATTGGAAACAAAAACCCGAAACTTGATTATACAATTAACAACAACCAACTAGAAAAAGTGGAATGTCAAAAGGACCTAGGAGTCTGTATTACTACAGATCTCAAGTGGGAGACCCACATTATAGAGGTTGTTAAGAAAGCCAATTCTATACTTTACATAATAAGGAAGGCATTCACATACATTGACAAAGATCTTTTTATAAAAATATATAAAACATACTTAAGACCATTACTTGAGTATGCATTCCAAATCTGGAATCCCTACTTCAAAAAGGATATTGATCTGTTGGAACGAGTACAACGCAGAGCTACAAAGATGGTACCATCACTTAAAAAGTACTGCTACAAGTGTCGTCTTCAGCAATTAGGATTAACAACTTTACAACAGCGAAGGCAACGTGGCGATCTAATAGAGACCTATAAAATCCTTAAGGGTCACTACAATGTATCAGAATTGGCAAGCATCTACAACCTAAACGAGAACACAAATCTAAGAGGACACTCTCTCAAACTGGTTAGCCTACCAGGTACAAGCAACCCTAAAAGACATACCTTGCCAAACCGTGTGGTCGAAGCCTGGAATAGGCTGCCAGAGACAGTAATTAGTGCTCCGACGGTTAACACATTCAAAAATAGACTGGATAAACCAAGTGCACAGACAATATTAAGTGATATACACGCATCAGCTTTAAGCTGCCTGTGTATAAAATAATAATAATAATAATAATAATTAATAAAACCACTGTGTAATTTTACAAGCTCCTGTTGTTTATTGGCCCCTGCTTAATTTCTCCGCACGCAAAAGTGAAATAGAACGCATCGGTACTTACTTGAGAATAGCGATGACAAGCTTCACAGCATGCACAGCGACGTCGGTCTCCTTGTCGAGCGACATGGACACTATCCGGTCCTTGAACTTGGAGGTGAAGAGCTCCAGCTTGCCGCGCAGGTCGTCGCACGAGTACAGCGGCGTCAGCGCTTGCAGGCAGCGCAGCCGAACCTCGCCCACCTCGCATTACCAGATATTATATGTTACACGGAATTTATGATAGCATTTATGATTTTTGTAAAAAAAATTGTAAGCACAATGTAATTATAAGCAAGGTTCAATCCCTCCAAGTAACTTCTGAAGAAATCAGCGTCATACCATTTGTCAGCTAATGATTGATGAGGAAGTACCTTGTCATGCAAAGTCCAGCCAATGTACTTGAGGTAGAGATCGTCCAGGAAATGTGCTGGGAACTTCTCCATCCAACTGCCAATCTCTATCATTGTTATTGATCTTATTTCTGGCAATGTGTCCCTGTAAAAGTTAAATAATGCTTGAACCTGAAGAAACTGTTAAGAGTTTGAATAAAATGGTTGCAGTTTCAGAACAGAAAACTTGAGTGTATTAGGCATTTATTATTCTAACTGAAAGTATACAACACCACCTGTATGTTTGATTTGATCCCAGATTCATATGAACATTATCTTACAATGGTATGATGTTACTGAATAAAAATGTTGACTCTGACTTAGAGCACCCACCTGTATCGGTGCACAAACACAGATTTGAACATGTAGGAGAGCATGTTCTTGATCTCCTCCATGTTCTCCTCAAGCTCCTGCCTCTTGGCGACGAGCACCTCGAGTCGCTCCGAGGCGCGTTTGTCGCGAGCCTTCAGCCGCTCCGCTTCGTACTGACGCAGGCAGTTATCGCAATTGATGCTGGTCAGCAAGGCCACGTCTACCAGCGCCGTCATCAGCTTCATTACTAAAGTAATGAAAATCTGGTTAAAACTTGTTCCATTCCACCATCTCTCGATTTTGTAATTTTTAACTATTTGTGATGGATGATTTGACTGTATTAAAATAGAATTTTGAGTGACTTCAACAAAACATTTTGAGTGACTATGATTGAAAAACCCAACAGATTCTATTCATTATTATTTGATCTCGAAGAAGTAGAGTAGACTATTCTCATGGAAACCTCAATAGTTCAGTCAGAAATCTCACCTGCCAGGGTAGCAGTATGCCTGAATGCTCTGACTTGTGAATCTGACAACCCCGTGAGCAGTGAGATGATGTTGTCCATCAAGAACTGGTCATAGATGATGGAGTATTGACACATCTTCACCAAGGTCTGGATGAATTCACAAAATGTGGCGCGGAACTTCTTCCAGGTGTGCCCCGACATTATCAAAGGATATTCCCCACTTTCCTGCAGAAAGAAACATGATTATTTTGAGTTAATTTGCAATGAAAAAGAATTTTTCAGAAATTTTGAGTAAGTACCTCATCAAACTCTTGGGTCATTTTCTTGATAATCTGTGTGTGCTCCATCTGTGCCATATCGGGAGTGACCTTCCCGCGACACCCAGAGGAATTGATAAAGAACTGCATGAGCTGCACCAGTGCCACATCACGGTGAGTCTTATACTCCTCTATCCATGTGTCAACTACCGTCTGGAAATGGAACAGGTTTATGTTTGCTCCTCTCATTTTTGTTAAAGTTTGCTGTGAATAAGTCAAACAATGAGAACCAAAAGCTATCATTTGGCACATTTTCAACCATTATTAACAGGATCTATTGAGACAACTCATGCACTATTTCATAAATACTACCAGCTTACATTTATAGAGATCTTGTTAAATCTGAGTATATTGTAGAGACTGTTCTCATCATCACCGGGCATCAGCACCGGCGGCGGCGAGTAGGCTGGAGGCAGTGCGGCGCCGCGGCCTCGCCCGCGCCCGCGACCGCCGCCGCGCCCGCGCTTGCGAAGCGGCGGCGGCGGCGGGGACTCCGCCAGCCGCCCTGGGTAGGCCCCGTCGCCACGTCGGCCGCGGCTGCGAGTCACACGCTTCGTAGGCGTCGGGGACGGCGACCGTGGCTCCTCCTCTTCTGCGTAGGGCGTAGGCTCCCCATGTCGAGACTCGTCGGCATCGTCCCGCGGCGGCTCCGCCAGCGCGGCCGTAGAGTTGGCGACGGCGCCCACATTGAAGCCCGAGTAGTTGGGCGTCGCGGGCGTCTCCGGCTCGTGCACCGACTGCCCGCCGTAATCCGTCATCGGGGTCGCCGGCGTCATCGGGTTCACGTACTCCGGTGGAGGATCGTCCATCCGGATACGTTTCCCGCCGCGGCGATGCATTTCGTTCGATTGGAAAGGTTCGTATTCTTCAGAAATCCCTTTACATATTTCAACGATTCACTTTCACAAGTATGTAGGTACCAATGGTTCCAAATAGTACCAATCTATATAAAGTTACTCTAGTATATACCTATCCTGTCCAAAAAGAATACCAAAGAATACAATGCTGAGTAGTAGTAAATCGCGATCGATACGCATACGCATACGCGCTCAATGCTCAAACAAATTCCCGTAGATCAATAACAAAAAAAAAATGAAATGGCAAGCATTATTCATACCAAACTTCTACTATAATAAAGCGAAGAAAAAAAAACTATAATAAACTTCAACTTCTTGGTTTGTGGCTTTTGTGGCTAGCGTAATTCGGAATGCGGGCCTATCAAACATACCAAAATGGCGGCGTTTACTCAAATCCACAGATAAAAAATACTCAAGAAAATCAAATCTGAGGAGTGAGAGAGAGAGAGAGCTCTTCTTCTTCTCTTCTTCTTCTTCTTCTCTTCAATAATGGCCTGTGTCCGTCATTTCGACAGACAATTTTGCCAATGTCAAGTGTTAAAATTGTAATAAATAAGTCAAGTCAAGTCATTTGTGAAGTCGGCTGTCGTTTGTTTTGAAAAGAAAATGGTGGATTTTCTCTTCAAAACCTAACACGAATTTTTACATTTAGAAAAACCACTTTACACACATTTATTCCAATGGCTCACACTTTATGTTACGACCTAAGTATTATTGGTTAAAATTCCACCAAAATTAAACAACAATACTCACAATAACACAAGAAAAACTATTAAAATAAAAGTGCTATGTGTCGTTTCAAAAAATGTCAAAACTCGTGTCCGAGAGAGAGCTCACAATGTGACATAATTTTTTTTTTAATAATCTTTGCTAAATTGGATAATGTCAATGTCAAAAACTGCGATTTGTCATTTCCTGTTGGTTGAAGTTTACTTACAATTTACTTACATGTCACTTTTCTCAAGACCAAATCGGACGATTTTTGTATTTTGTGAGTTTTCGTGTAAAGAAAATTAATTTTTACTAAAATGGCAAAGAAAACCTACGACTTATTGTTCAAACTGCTGCTCATTGGAGACTCTGGCGTCGGAAAAACATGCATATTGTTTAGATTCTCAGATAATCACTTCACAACGACGTTTATTTCCACAATCGGTAGGAAACACCTTTGTAATTTGTGATTATGTACATGCACAATCTTTTTCTTAAATTACGTTACCCACAGGTGCGATTTGTTTGTCTAAAGCAAACTAAGTGTAACAGTGCTACCAATTGGTTGTAGGTATCGACTTCAAAATAAAGACAGTGGAGCTCCGTGGTAAGAAGATAAAGCTGCAGATATGGGACACGGCAGGCCAGGAGCGCTTCCACACCATCACTACATCGTACTATCGCGGTGCCATGGGCATCATGCTTGTCTACGACATCACCAATGAAAAGACTTTTGATGATATTGTCAAGTGGTTACGAAATATAGATGAGGTTTGTGCAGTGAAGTGCTAATTCTATGATAGAGAACTGCTCAAGAGAACAGCTCATTTTTAATGTAGTTTTGTTAAGTCTTGTTTACCAAGTCAATCTCGATTATACTTCCACACTATAAATAAACCAATCCATCATCGTGGTACACCTACCTATCAAATCCAACTAACACATACATACTTTTAAAAGATAATGTAAATCAAATGAATGGTAAGATATGTATTCATTGTTTTGATCTTATTTCAGCATGCAAATGAAGATGTTGAGAAAATGATTCTTGGCAACAAATGTGATATGGAAGAGAAGAGAGTTGTTAGCAAGGAGCGGGGAGAAGCAGTGAGTACTCTACCTTTTATCATTTATTATCTGCATTATTTTTTTTGTAATTAGTAGGTTAATCATTATCGCCATGATTCTCATTGTTGAGGATAGTGACTCCAAAGTCTTTCTAATTCTAATTCATCGTGGGGAACAAGATCTGCACTGACATCCCACATTGGGGTGTATTGTGCATGGTCCCCCTGCTGACCTCACCCCAGCCAGCACACCTAATGAAATGGGTTATGTACCGGTATTCCTAGTTGCTATGCCCCTGCACAGCCTAATCCTTGGGACTGCACACTCTCCACTCCCCATTTGGTGTCTAATAATAATAATGAATGTAGTTTTTTTATAAAACACATATTTTGAGTGGTGTGTAATAGATAGTTATGTTTAAAGTTATTATTCCCTGCTTGACCTACGATCTGGTGGAGAGATTGACTCATTATCAAAGTGGAGAGATTGTCATTACAACACAATATACACATAGTTTTTTAACTTTTACAAAAATCGTGGTTATTCAGCTGGTAGGTATTTAGATACAATAAAATTCAAAATCATGAAGTTAATGAATAACTTTGATTGAACATACATGAAGTAGGATTTATAAATATAAACTTTATACAAATTAGTTTTATGATTTACACTTGTAAACATATCAGCGAAGTTTTACATTTATACAAGGTTAACATGGGTGAGCTAGGTATACAATAGTAGAATAACCAAGCTGAATGTTTATATACAGATAGCGCGCGAGCACAGCATCCGCTTCATGGAGACATCAGCGAAAGCGAACATCAACATCGACCGCGCATTCTCCGAGTTGGCGGAGGCCATCCTGGACAAGACGGCGGGACGCGACGCGGACGCGGACCTGGCGCGCATCGCCGTCGAGCGCCGCCCCTCGCGCGCCCCGCCCGCCCGCGCCTGCTGCACCTAGGTGTAGGCCGAGCCACCGCCATCTCCGCTCTCACACCCGCTAACACTACCGCTAACTCTTGTGTATACGCCAACTAACCAGAGCTGCAAGTCAATCACAGCCAGGAAAGAAGGTTATCATTGCGCTCGAATTGGATAAGTAATCAGGGCACATCAGACGGAAATCCCGGTGGAACTTTACGGTTGGTTTTCTCAGAATGGCGCTTTTGGAATTTCTACCTATTTTTCAGATTCTACTGGTAAACACATCCCTGTGCTGTGCAACACACAATCTCTAGTTGTTTGGAGCGCTTTATATCATTTAATCACCAAACTTTTAATTAGGTGTGTTTTATTTTTTAACAGAAAATTATGTTTAAAATGTTGGGTGTGTCATTAAAACACATGAATGACGTTTCGGAATACGAAACTAATTTTCAAGGTCACATTAAACATCATTTTGTAAGTGAAACTGTTTGCAATATCTAGGTACCTATCTAGTTCTATAACGCGTTAAGCTTCATCTCACAGCTTACGCATGCTCTGGTTTGGGCGCATCAATAAGGGACATAATTTGACCTCCCCCACACTTATAACATTTACACATTCAATAAGTATGTAATGTAGTGTTGGGCACAGAGTAGGTAAGAGTTTTTGATACATTTACGAGTCCAAATAGTAAGATAAAATACATCTTCATCCAAAGTGGTTGTGAAGATATCAATTTTCTATATTAGTAAGTGTGGAGGAAAGGCAACCACGGTTTAATAGGAAAATATTTCATTTTGTTAATCGCGATTGGATGTACCTAGGTATGTTATTTATGTTCTTAGTTATAATATAGAATAACTGCAAAATGTATGTATCTACTTCCTTATTGATAGCTGAGAACATTGCTATAATTATACGAACCGTGTACCTAGGTAGATTAGGTACCTACCTAATATAATTTATGCAATTTAGTTATTTCAATAGCGGCATAGCAGGCTAATATCAGTAACGGTAGTTAGAGGCTGCCCAGTCGCGATATGTAAACGAGGTAAGTGTATAAAAGTCGCGGGTAAACCTGAATAATTTGGTATGTATGTCACATAGTCACATAGGTTGGTAATAGTTATTCAAAGTTGAAGCCATTTGTGAATATGGGTGTTTAGCAGATGCTTACTTCGTTTATTGCTGCTTTGATTTATAAAGTCTTTATTGATAAAGGATTGTTTTTATAAGTTTAAACAATTCATTCACATGTAATGCAAACAGCATTTTAATGACGAACGCACATCTTATATCATTTAATTTATAATAATTACCTACCTAAGTTTAAGGGCCCAAAACATTTGCGATACCTGGAAAAGGTGAATAATTTGCCTCCTACAGTTATGAGCAAATTGTAACACTTATTTATAAAATAAACATCTTGTATCTTATCTTGTCATATTGTTACGTTTAGAACAACTATCAAGAATTCGTTTTCTTTATATCTGTTCAGGTAGGCATGACTTTCAACTCGTATAATATGATGAAGACCGCGGCGTCGGCCTCGGCTGCGTTATTTATATTCACTTTATAGGTACCCTACTTCTAAGGATTGAGACTAAACAAGTCTGATGGTTATTTAAGTGCAATAAACATACTTACACAAAATAATTATACTAATCTTATGAATCTGTAGTTATTTTGGACTAATGTTGTAGTGATAGTCAATTATTTATCGATTTTGTTATCCCGCGAAATGTAGAGAGCGTAAATAGGATGAAAGATCACCAACTCATAAATGGACACTGGCGTTAATTTATGTTTTGGTGAACTTGTTATCCTTTAGTTTCATCATAGAATATCATAATTATGAACTATGTATGTTGTACCTACTTATTGTAGATTATTGTCCGGTGCTTTGCTTGCATAGGTAGTCGTGTTCACGCGTCTCATTTTGATTGTTCAGTGTTATTATTTCTTACTTTGCTTGCTTCAGTATGTACGTAAATGTAACTAATTTTCATATGAAATCTTATTCAAGTATTTTTCAAGTTCTTACCTACGTGGTTATTGTTATTGCTTTTTTATTTTTGAGCAATAATTGTAGAATTCAAGGTTTTTTCATATTATTCTAATGCTAAATCTATTTTATATTCCATTTCATTATCTTGGCTTACAGTTACTTATAGCATAAATTACTTAATCGGTGTGTTTAAGTTTTTTTTTAGCATGGCTGTTAAGGTTAAAGGGGTGCGTCGCACACTGCATCTACTGCGCATTTATTTGTTGCTCATCATACACTATTTTAGGTATTTCTGTAGAATCGTGCAGGCGAATATCATCGATGTCGATAACTCCAATGTACTAGGATAGCCCTAGAACGTATTTTTACTAGTCAGTAGGTTATCGAGGTCGATGACACTCGCACTTGTTCAAATTTTAACGTAAGAGGTCATTAGTTCATCGCTAAAAGGTCTTGGGGTTTTTGGTTCACTCTATGCATATCGGTATGCTAATGGTTTAGCAAGAGTGCCACAAACGTAGGAAATATTTACCAAGTAGTTGAACTCTATAGTTAGTTACCTACTCTACAATAAAAATACTATTAAAATTTTACTCAACGGTGTATGTGTCTCGTCGGTTTTTACTTGCTTTTATAAAATAAACATCGGCATTGTATATTATGTTCATAATAAACGACTTATCGTAATTTGACTTTTATTTTGTACTTTTATTTTTCTTAAAAACAATATGTGGTCGTCACTGTTGGCTGATCCTAGTTCTAAGTAAATGTGACGATTATCATCACAAATAAGTTATGTAAGTAAACTAGGTACAGGGTTCGTTCCAAACTTCCAAGAAGTGACCCTATTTGAACAAAGACCTTGCTTACAAAAGGGACCAACTATTGTTATTATAAGGGGCCTTTCCGTTATCAGGGAGATGTCAGGGGCCAGCGCTATCAATCAACATGCGCTAGTCAGTCGACGGCACTGTCCCGCGCGGAGTAAACACTTATATCAAGATGCGCATTGTAAGAGTTGTGTTTGTGTTAATTTGTCTTCAAGTGGCCGATTTTTCTGATCGTAAGTACCTACCTACCTCTAAGAATACTTAGCAATAAATATCATACTTTGACTACAACTAGGTACCTACTACGTGACTAATGGAAACCAGAATCACTGTAGAGATCTCGAAGGAGTTTGGCCTCTCAGTGAGATGGAGCCATAGGGTCCGGTGTCAGTGGATTATAGTGTAGGTACAGTACGCCTAGACTTACTGATGAGCATACGCGAGGTGGAACTTGACTATTTTCTCATTTCCAGTACCATGCATAGTTGAGCTAGAATGTGCAGAGTGCATTCCGGACAACATGCCGGTGGTGACGTCACATCGCGCCGCGAACAGCTCCATCCGTGTGCCAGTAGGCGACGAACTGACGCTGGCCTGTGCTGGCGGCAAGTTCCTGCTGTACCCGTTGATGGACGCGCTGGTCGCCGTCTGCGAGGCCGGCAAGTACCGGGTGCGGAGTGACCATGCTCTCAGGCACCTGCTCGACCTTGGATGCCAGGAGAACGTGTTTGAAGATGTCTTGCATCAGGTGAGGGCTTTGAAAGATCTACCTAAGTACCGACCTACTTAAGATGTTTGAGTTTGATTCTACATAGACCAGTCAAGAAATGTTGACGCTGTTAGATCTAAAGTACCTACTCATTGACATTTCAGGTGGAGTACTGCGGGTCCCCGTTACAAGGGCGCGCTTACCAGATGCAAGAGGTCGGGCACCGCGGCGTGCGGCACCTCGCGACCGCGTGCTTCGACGCAGACCGCGCGCTCGCCGTCCGACTGCACGTGAGCAACGCGCCGCGCAACCAGCTCGCCATGTCGCCGCACTCGGACCGATCCGCGCCGCTCAGCATCCTCGGCAACTTCAACCACATGTTCGACGCCAAGACCCGCCACGACGCAGAGAGGCTCTACTCTGACGACGCCCGCCTCAACCGGAGACTACGCGAGCTGTTCAAGCACGATCACTACTGCTTCGCGGAGCAAACGCTGACGGCCGCCAAGCTGCTCAGCGGACGCTACTTCGACGACCAGAACATGCGGGTGACCGAGTTCGTATCGAACAAGGTCGCCTCGTGGAGGAGCATCGTCGAGGGGAACCTGCATCATCTGCACCGCGACGTGGCCAAGTTTATGAAGCGCAATCGCGGGATTATCGACATGGACTTGTACGCGGGAACCCACGGAGTGCTATCGCTGAACACGGGCAGTCCTCGATCCGAGGTCTACCTGAAGGCTGGGAGACGGTTTCCGGTGCCAAAGTATATTTGGACGGTGCTGCACGCTAGGAACGAGGACCGAGGCATAGCTTTAGTGATGCTCAACGATCCCTTTGTAACGGTCAGCGAAATTCGCGAGGCTGTGTTCTGCGAGAGCGCGTGCGGCTCCGTGTCGTGGCTGATCCACCTGAAGCGGAACAGGAACTACGAGCGGCCCGTCAGCGGACTGGTGTTCTGTTGTACATTACAGGCCTTCGCCGAACGCGTCACTGAAATGCCTAGGATATACAATGGAACCGTGAGGCCGCTATTTTAAGTACTTACTACCGAATTATATAGAAATAGTGTGATTATTATAATAATAAAACATAGAAGTTTGTAAAAGATGTAGCTTTATTGAATAAATTTTATAAGTAGGCAATGATTTTAATCCTTTTCTGCTATGGCAGTCAAGTGTCTGTCGATTTCGGACTCTGTTAGGACCCTGCAACAAAATATCGTCAATGTACCTATACTCGTAAAGAAAGCACTTTTAAAACTGGTTAAGATTCTCTTGATAACTTTTTGCTTTTTAATAGTTAGTAGATTAGTTGCAAAAGTGTGATCTACCTACATACAGGTTCCACTAATGTTAAAATCTATTTCACAGTGATATAAAATCACAGTTAGGGAGGCACTCACTTGAAGTCAGGATGTTCCTTGGAGACGACTCCGACCTCGATCTCCGAGGACTTGAAGTCGACAGAGAGCACATGCGACAGGCACGAGATGGCGAGCTGTACTGCCTCGTCTGCGCTCAGCTCTGATCTCTTCTTCAACTGACAAATAAAGAGATCATTTAATAAATCACCATCAGCCACAAAAAACTGTGATAAGAATTTCTTTGCATGTGACATTAATTGATTTCTTTGTTTCTCGTATTTTCTCACTACAGGTAAATATAATAAATCATCAGATTGCTAATTTCCCATAAATAACACTATTCACCTTTTGACAATACTCTGAACAAGCACATTGAACAATTTGAACATGGCTTCGTCTTAACTTTGTAAGTACATGGAAACAATAGTAGCACATACCTTTTTTTCCAAGTATGCATTAGCATCAGTAGCCTTGGCGCCGGCCGCCACTGCCTTGTACGAGCAGTAGTACCCTGAGGGGTCCGTCTTGTACACACATGGACCACTCTCATCATCATAAGCAATCAGCATCATGCCTGGAAAGTAACATTTTATTTAAGCTCATCTATAAATTATATTAGTTGAGTTAGTGATAGCCTATTTTTTGATTCAAATACTTACTACATCCTAGAGGTCTCATCTCAGCATTTTGTGTGTAGACCTGAGAGATATCAGCGATGCGGCGACACAGGATGTGGACGGGGATCTCGCAGCCATACTTGTACTGCCAGTTGGCAGCCTCGTACCTTGCTCGCTGCACTTGAGACTTGCTGTCGGCTGTGGACAACATTCAATTAAATAAATAAACTTGCATTTAGATTTACAAAAGTTCTTAAAAAGTCATCATCTTCATCATTTTATGATTTAAATGACTATTTACTTATTTTTACCTTAAAGTTTATACAATGGTAATTAAAACCATCATCATCATCATCCTCTTAATGATTTATTGCTGGATATACTTAGTTGGTTTCTCCCTAACGGAGCCAGTCAGCCCGGTTTTTGGTTCCACTAATTGTTGTAGTTTATTGAGCATATCTCACCAATCATGCCAGTCATGACGGAGCCGATGCGGTTGGTAAGGCGGAACAGGTGCGTGACGGAGGCGGGGTCGAGCAGCCGGTCCGGCACCTTGCGCTGCGCCGCTACCACCGCCGTGTCCGATCCGCGGAGTGCCACCGACGTCAGTCCGCCTTGGTTTATGGCTTTCAATGCATACTCTGCAAACATAGGTTAAGTATAAGACGATGCATATTCTCTAATCATAGGCACCTAAGCTTGGAGGTAGGTAATGCCGAAGTTAGATTTATTGTAAGTGACTTCGCATTTTTTTAAGTAGCGTTTTTATATTTTTTCAAACAAAGTCTCGTTCATAATTAGGTAAGATATGCTAGTAAAAGAAGCAGTTAGATAAATAACAATTGAAGCTTCAGTTCAGGCACATGAGGAGAAATAAAACAATTTACTGGGTTATGCACCGCTACGGTAACTTTTCGCAACTACTGGAAATTACACAAAACTTACCGACTTGGTACAGTCTTCCTTCTGGAGAAAAAATAGTTATGTGTCGGTCAAACCCCGCACTGCTTTCTCGTGCCATTTTTATTATAAATAATCGGAAGAAAACACGAAGAAAACCACAATATTTCTTAGCACTTTTGCTTTTGGTGGCTTTTGGATAGAGTTTTTTGTTTGACAGACACAAAGAGGACAGACATAGACAGACTAAACAAAACAATCTAAAAAAAAATTGAAATTTTGATAACTCATCGCCACAGATTACCAATATGCTTCATTGTCTGTTCTGTAGAGTGCGTTTCATCTACAGACGGTATAAAATCTATGATACTACGGTTTTATAATCTGTACTGTACATAAAAACCATAAAAAAAGAGTATTCTGTCTATGGTTCTTAGATCCTGTTTCAGTCATCAATCAGTCAATTTACCAAAAACTTATTGTACCTTACCTTCCTTCAGTTCAGTTTAGTCAGTCAGGTGGTCAGTTGTCAACTTTTCGTCGGAGTGTAAGGAACGGTCGCTCCTGTAGTCGAATAAATTTACGGAATACTGTCTTTATTAGAACATTTCTAAAAGAAACCGAACCGTTTTTATCTTAGGTAGACCATATTGTTTAGTCCGAGTTCTTTTGTATATCAAACAGCCGTGACTTTGCAGCTACCAAGATGCAAGAAACCGTTACAAACACAAATGAGAGAAAATCTTTGTTTTCCTCGTTTATGGAGGTGCTGGAGGCTCGTGATAGGCAGGCCCAAACCGAGAGGCAGCTCCAGGAGGAGAAGTATCTGAGGAGAACGCAGAGGATATATGATTTTCATGGTTAGTAGCGTGAACTCTTTGTAACTATCGGATCATGTTTATTGCCGCGCATTTTTTTAATTCGAGAAAATACTTTTAGGTGTATATTAGCACTGAACTTTTACCTGTATATTAGCACTGAAGTAAGAGAAACAATACACTAATATAGAATTACTTATCAGCTAACCAAATCACATTGTGAAAAGATACCTAAATTCATAAATATTGTGCTAGTTGGTTCTATAGACTTGGTAGATAAATTCGAATAGAAAAGTAAAATAATGTGAAAGCCTTGAGGAATAAAATCATTAAGTAAGCCTACAGCTGTAGGCTTATTTAATTTATTTAGTCCAAGGGTATATTTATTTATTATCATCAATCTTCTTTAGGTTTTTCAAGTTGTTTGTAGGTATATCGACCGGGCTAGACTGCTGAATGGTCAGAGTTTATTACCCTAACACAGCTTTATCATAAAATGTAACAGTTTAGTCTATTGCAGCTTATTAAGCTCAATGGCTAGCGAGCGTCAGGAGTGTGCATAACCTTCACCGACTTTTCATACCATAGACCCTATACATTATATTATGGATAATATGTGTATGTAGGTACATTCAGTTGAGTTACTTTATGTCAGGTAGAGTGCCAGACTACAGCACTCTCTAGCGTTGCACATTAATTTCCAAAATCCAGTTCGAAAACGACGAAATAGAATTAGTAATACCTATATATCGTACCTACAGCTACTTAGTTCTTTATTTTGGATATAGCCAACAAAAAAAAATAATACCAGTCAGAGACAGACTTTGGTGTACATGTTGGTGAATTTAAACTTGCTCCGTTGAAAGCCTTAAGAACAAGATCTCATAAGATGATCACCATCCAATTCTTTGAGATATAAGGCAGTGTATACGCGTGTGTATAGATCGTCAGCGGCGCGAGGCGGTGGAGCTGCGGCGCTGCCTGGACTACGTGACGCAGCACGCGCACGTGCTGGAGAGCGTGCTGCGCGGCGCCGGCACCGCGGGGGGCGGAGACGTGCCGCTCAGCGCCGCGCTCGTGCGGCAGGCGGCCGAGCTGCAGCGCTGCATGGCACAATGCGTCGCCAACGCAGCGCGAATCAGACGTCTGCTCACTGCCACGCACCAGCCGCAAATGGACACCATGCTCGCCAAGATGGTAAGGCACTTTTTTCAGCTATAGCTCCTGCTCATCATTTCAGCGGACAATATACCCCTGAATTAATTAAGACAGGCAGAAGAGTCGGCCGAACCGTTTCAACCAGCATTCGGCTAGCGCAGCGCCTGAATCCGGTTCTAGAGGAACCTCTAGCTCTGAGTACTTTGTTAATGAACTTGTAAGGAACCTCTAGTTCAGAGTACGTCGTTTATGAATTTCATAGGTAGACTTCTAGATAAAGCTCCACCAGTGCCCACCTACCCTATGATCGCACACCTGCGTACGTCAGCAGACATAACATTGAGCGGATGACATTAAGGATAGGTGATTCTAGCAGTGAAGATGAACTGCTTCTATGTGACAATCGTAACTGAACGCTTTCGTACCTGCTTCGAAAGGCATGTCTGTCTGGTCTATTGTACGTCTTCGAACACCTTTAAAATGATCACCTTTTAGAACATCGACTCTTGTGAACCAAGTTTCCTTTTTCAATATATAGAGGTCCATGGTAGACACTAGGCACCTGGTGACTCGTGACCTAAACATAGTATTTCATGATATGTGCCTAAACGTACCTACCACCCAGAAGTGGTCCTAATACCGATTGGAGAGGTCAATCAACACAAACAAGCATCTTAGCACTACCATGTAAACATGACTAGTAATATTTCGTAGTACTTAACAGACATTGCGTGCGTGGTGGGTGCGTAAGCCTTGATCGTACGTTGCGGTAGTCAATTGTTATTTTTGCAGATCGAGAGTTACTTCTGCATCTCCCATGAACACATGTTCAGGTGTGTTCGTACTCCTAGCATTTGGGTACTGTCATATTGAAAAATAGAAATGACTAATAACAGTTTAAAAGGTCGTATACTATGTATCTTTTATTTTGTGTACAACGGTTTTTATTTTATAGTGTAACGTCCAGTTTTGAGAACCTTATTAAAATTACCTCGATAAAGAGATCAATAATGATGATAAGTAAGTCTCCATCCATTCTAATCTATTGTCCTCCCCAGTACCTCTACAGACCGGTGCGGTGGGTAGTAAGTTTCTTCCAAACCTATCTTTATTGTATTCATGATGACGTCAGTGATTATGACGTATATTCAAATCAATGTTAGTTTTCATGAAATCAGGCAGAATATCGATCGTCATAGATATACGAAACCGGCAAATTTCGATGAGCTCATTGAACGCTGCTACGAAATATGTATCAGATTTCTTGATAACCGCTGCGTATAGAAAGGCGCACGCAACAAGTGCATTGCACTTAGTTTCCTATCATTAGTTATACTAGTGATAGGTAGGTTAGGTACCTACTTCATAAGAGGCCTACTTGAACGGTAGCAAATATCGGTTTCGAAACAAACATATGTATATAGAGCAGTTGCTCTTTCTTCGTTCGCTTCGTTGACACGTTTTATCCGCACAAATTAGAATAAGATTACCACCATCAGAGAAACCGATGACTTGACCATAGTGTCGTTAACTCGTGATTAGCACAGTAGTGTCAATAACTGTACTGTAGTGTACCCAGTAGATGTAGAGGTGATGCTTCTACTGCCTACCTACTTTTGCATAATGGACGTAAGAAGTATTGCCATCAGCCGCTGAGAACATTCCTCGTTATTCTCGTGGCGATTGTATTGAAACATTTGTGCAATGAATAGTTTTAATTACGTTAGGTTAGTAAGAACCTATTGTTTAAATATTTCTTGCCCTTGTGGTAAAGTTCCCACTCAGATTTTGTTTATCCTTTGATTGCACAAGGATGTCCGCGGTTTGTCATTGTATTGTTCGTTTTTTCAGTTAAAATGTACACAATAGAAAACCATTCGTATTACAATAAACGTGTTTTGAAGAAACTTGGAACTATAAGTCTTTTTTGTTCAAGAGTTGAAGAGGTTTATTAATAGTTAAATCAGAAAGTTTTCAAGGCTCAATCCATATGCCGCAAAAAGCTCTATACTAAACTTATTTTTGCTCAGATATGTTAGCCTCAGTAATTATTTAGTGACGCAGCGTGTCTTACGTCGAAGAATTACAAGTTTTTGTCGGTCGTTAACATTACCTTGTCATTTTGAGAATAACACAAATTACTTCCCACAAGCCAAGGGCTCGCAATTATTGTGATTCATGTTAAAACTGTAAGGTATCTGTTGTAACTACGCGCCTGACAATGCGTAGTTCGCTTTGCAGTTTCAGTTTTATAATTTTTTCTGCAATAAATATAAAGCTTTACGATCTCACACAACGTAACGGCTCAAGCATTGCATTATCCTTGCTGCTGCGAAATTTGCTTTTTCCTGACCATCATTTTATAGTATTTTTATGTGTCCATCACATCCGGCTGACGAAAGTTGGCACCGGTATGAGATCCGCGTAATTCCACTAATTTATTTTATAATAGTCTCCGCGCTATGGGACTCGTCCGCAGGATGTTTCCACATGTAACATTAAATTGTTATAAAAGTAGTTTTAATTGATTTCGCTCTCATAGTTCTCTCAGGTTCTCTCATAAAATTAATTAACATCAAAGGAAGGGTAGAGCTTATCTGGGTTAACGTCAAATACAAGTTAATAAGTAGGTAGTTTTTGCGTTGTATTTTCTAGGGAAAGTGTTTGTTTCAGGGTATTCGGCGCACCTGTTGGTCCGCTCATGAATGCTTTATGCCAATCCAATATCGAAACGGAACCCTTCCGCGAGGGCCAGAGCCTTGAACACTCAAGCGGTAGTTAAATATGGACAACATCATAACATTCAATAGAAAACTCGTAAGAGCGAGCTAAGTAAATTGAATATTTGGATGTTGAATTATATGGCCGTTTTTGGGCTTCCCAGCCCAGCTCCTTATGCAAATAATTATAATTTACGCAGCCAGTCGGTTCTATTAATTTCCATTTTATTCAAGGTCAGTGTCGAGTTATGCGATGACATTTTTTGAACGCGTTGGCGTCTTGTTCGAGGAGGCATTGACATTTCCTTTATTACTCAATACGAGTACAGCTCAATGGCCTGTCTGAGTGCCTACAAACTTCGCTATACCTACATTACCTACTCACTATTGAAGCTGACTGTTTGTTTGCTTATCTGTTATATAACTTGTGTAATGTGTTCTTGAACTGACAATGGATATCTGTATTTACCTCGTATATCTATTACCTACTTGTTGCTTTAGCGAACGAAACCGCTCTTTTGAAATAGCATCTTTTGAAGTAACAAACTGCCGCCAAAAGTTAATAATCTAATTTTCTTCCAATTCTCAAATAAAATCATACCAATGGACTACCTATTTACATAGATACGAATGCCTATCACGAAATAACGGTACCTATCTAGCATGTCGAGGTCCCAAAGCAAACATTTTAACTACCGAAAATGGTAAAAGAACCTTCGCATTAAAATTGATATGACTGTATTTGTGCCCTAATTGCGAATCTGATTCAACGTAATACCCATTAGCGACACGGTTCTATTGCCCGTTACACCACTTAGCTGGCTCCTATCCTAGGTAGGTAATATCTATCTAGCTAGTATATCAAATCAAAAGTTTTTTATTTCGGACAAATACACAATCCAATTTAATTATGTACTAGCTACAATCGTCTGAAAATGAAAAGGTTCTGTAACGCGAAATATTAAAAACCCTGAGATTTTATTATTCATCACTGCGCCCGCATAAAATGCCCTTCATTTCTTTCAAGTGTGAAATTCTTGTAATTCCATTTTCACAAATGGGTTTTAATCTGCAGACTTGTATTCTATTGTAATATAGTGCTGATAACCTTCTCACGCACCTAGCTATATCAGTATGTATGTAGGTTTTTAAGTTTTCAAAAGTGAGAAATAATGAAAAGTGTAAGTATTGTCTGTGGTCTGGTTCGCTGACCTGGTTGAGCACCTCATTACGCTATCACCTGATCGTCTCCGTTTGTTCGCTTGTCCCACTATCAGGGTCAATTTCGCAGCCTCCATCGTTGACTCAACAACGGTCAATTCGCTCGCACTTAATTAACTGTCGTCTGAAAGTGGAATGAGTTGTGAGCTGGTTACCCACGGTCTTGGCCAAATGGGTCAATGATTATTTATTGCTTTGTTTTGCTTTCTTACGTGTTTATGGGTCGGTAACCCGGTATATACATATAAGTGGCTAGAGGACTGCTTTTGTTTGTCCATACAGCCTGTCATTATATGAAACTTGGTGATCCCAAGTTTGCTGTCAGAAAGCTTCTACCACCCTAGGTGACACCGTCGTCAATACTGCGAAGTACGTACCTACCTACAGTGCTATATCTGTCCAATAACCTAACGAGGTCCGATGAACCATGAAGTGATTGTTTTTGTCCATGATGCATAGTTCCAAAATCCGCAACACCCGATCATCTCTTTATTCGGCCGGAACCGCGTTCGCGTACTTGACCGCTCGGACAATACCTCCTTTAGCCTTTGACTCATTAACGGACGATTCACGACTTTCAATTTAACACGGATTTCAGGTGAAAAAGGCCAAATTGATTCCAAGAACTCACCGCTCACCATAGTATCATGTATCATCAATGATTCCGATGATTTCTCCGCGTTTTAGCTTTTCGATCGGCGCGTGAGATTGCGGTTTAGTATCATTAAGTGAAAGTTTGTATTGGTTGGGTCATTGGATGGGTATCACGGGCTATGATTGCAACTTCACCCTCCGTCGATCTGACGCATGATGTAACCGCGGGTAGGTAGAGTGCAGCATAATGTCGCAATAAGGTGTGCCTGCGTGTTCATGTTAGGGATTCAGTTGAATCGTCTACGTTAATTTCCTCAATAACAATCAGGATTATGAGATGGTTGAAGGCTAAAGGTGATGTGTCGGCCGGCGTCCGGCGGCAGAGCGGCGGCGGCGGCGCTTTGCCGCCTGTCACACGCTCCCGGTGAAATCACACGGCGGCAATTACGTGACATTATCCACTTGGCAGGAACGCTGCGCGACCCCAATTATGACCCTAATGCGTTAATGGCCGCCTCTCATGTATTATCCGATTAAAAATTCGTTCGCAGCCGTTATAGGTGGTATGGTAATAAGTATAAGCGGAGGATACAAATTACAAATGTACATACCCACCCTAATGGTAATGATGCATCTTGCTCCACGATCCTATACTTTGAACTAAGCATTGAACAAAGCAAATAAGTCTTAATAAAAGTTTGAAATAATCCAGAATTAGTGGTCCATTTCCCTAAAAAATGGTAAGGTACTTCTCCATTCTGTTTTTACGTCGTTTCGCTGTCGTTCATCGAGGTCTTCATACGGCGAGGACTGAGGTGGAGGTGATCCCGTTATCATGAGTTTGCAAATTTTGAGTGACTCGAAATCGAGCACACGCAAAAAGAAAAATATTACTTTTATACCAATAAAATAACTGTCGCTGTCGACATGTACGTACGTCTGTCACGGTCTGTTATTAGCAGCTGTAACGTGAGCTTACGTTTTGCGCACGGATGCGTTTCGTTTTGTAACGTAATCTCGCGATGTCACAGATAATCAGGTAGCCAGTCGTAAGAAAGTGCCAATAAACATAATATAAATAGTACCCAATGTCCACTAACAGGTAGTGTCTGCTGGTGCCATGCCAGGTGTTCCTATGCAGGTCAGCTTCCAGACCTATGCGAAGCATGCAAAAAGAGCTGGCGTGCTGACGATCGTAATTAAAGATTGCTCGTCAATAATGTAAGGATTCTACATATTATTATTCCGCTGTAAAGCTCCTTCGTGTATAGTAAAATGTCCCTCGGTGCGTGCTTTAAAGTGCCATTAAGCTCGTTTATTGCTTCATCACGCGCCAAGCGGCCAGCGATTGCCAAGTGCCAACTGCTGCGTCGCGTCTGTGTCGACGACCCTAGCGCGTACGTACATAATACCTAGGTACGTAGGTACTCAGCTTACCTATCCACCGTAACCCTATTGTGTTGCGTACCATCGAATCACGGCAACGATGGTCACTTCTGTTTTTACATGGCTCTTATAAATCCTATTTATGTGACGCACAATTTTTTGCGGCGGAGAGGGATTATTAAACTTCAACATTGTTATTATTTATACCACGAGTAGGTACGGTACGGGTGGTAGGGTGGTCGCCGTGGTCGGCCACTTCAGGGCACTTGTCGCCTCACGAATAACACGACATGGAAAAGCCGCCGTTAAAAATTAATAATGCAGCTTTTTTCCTGGCTAAGTGCACGATGAAAAATTATTTCATGTTGGTAGATATACATCTTGTTCACATATTTAACTAAGCAAGCTTCACAAACGAGCAAGTTTTTGTTATTGTGGTTCTAGGAAGTAGCAGGCAGTTTTTACTTCACAGTTCAAAGTTAATAGAAGGTTGTATCTGTTCTGTTTCCCTGTCAGCAGCTTAAATAAAGCTAGCCTGGACTCTGGGAACTAGATTACATACTGATACACTTTTTTATTTTGAATACACACTTCTATTAGGTAAACCCAGATATAGGATAAACATCTATGTTTGCAAGACAACGTACAAAAACATGTTTTATTCTGAATCTAATAGAATTCTTTTTTCTGGCCATGGTATCAGGTTTATGGCATGGATTTTGGCGTGTTGAATAACTTCTGCCATAAGTATACAAAAGTTTGGTTGCCAAGTACAGAGTACTGTTACAGATTGATTGAACACTTATTATAATAGTATCGAGGGATTAGATTAGTTTACAACGCGTGATCGTTTTGTTATCGTGTAAACTCGATCGCGAAGGAACAGAGAGAAAGTGTGTCTGATAATGATAACACTGCAAATTGGGTTATCAGTCGTTTGTTGACCTCCTTTACAATATTCACAAATAATTTCTGTTTTGAAACCGACAATGAATGAACATAATTATATTTGTGGTATTGTCTAGTCTAGCTAGTGTATCCGCTATGGATGGTAGGTACGCATCCCGATGATAAAGTACTTTCACCGTTACTCTTTCGCTCATTGTGTAGGTACAACGTGTTATGTAGAGGAGGTTTGTTGTCGCTCGCGGAGGCGTGAACTGTGAATCATAACGCAATGGAAAAAATGTAACAATTGCGGTCGTCGCGAGACAATAGATAAGTGCCGGTTATAGGGGGATTTGCATGTAAATGGAAACGCTTTCTAATGGCAGCTGCAATCGGTAATGAGAGTGAAAGCGCAGGACTGTGTGGCGTGGGTGCCTGAACCGACATCAACTCAGCCAACCAGCACTTGGCAGCCATCGGGCCCCAACCAATGCTTCCACTTATCTTGTGCACAAACAAACCTTTTGCAATGTTTCGACTACCAAAAAGTGGTTTCTGTCTGCGCAGGCTGCGCAGCGCAAGTAGAGTACAGGCGATGAGTGGGTAAAACGTTTCTTCCCATAATTCAATCGGGTAGAAAGAGCCTACTTTTTTATACAGTTGGCATAATACTTTGAGGAAGTTACAAGCCATGTAGCTCCTCCTAGGTATACTCGTAGGTACCAAAGTAATTGATTCAATCAAATGCAGCGTGGATGTGATTTATGCAGCATCAATCAACTTTGATCTGCAGACAGCTCGCAATGTCACAATAATTTAGCACTGATTGATCGTGTGCCTTTCAACCTGGTCGATTTCATTTGATACTTTGAAAATATTAGATTTACCTCACTCGTTATAAAGCAAACTATGTGGGCGTCATTCGTGCAATGGCTAGTGGTTAAGGCAAGGTAGGTATAGGTACTGGTTTTGAAAGCGTCGTGCCATTTCTTAGTGGTTCCGAGCGGCCCCAGCCACGTCCGACCGGCCCTTGTCACGACTGCTTCCATAATCCCTGCAAATACCAGTTTCTAAACCGCAACGTAAGAGTACGATCAAGCGTTGAAATTTGACTTTGGCTGATTTTGCAAACTGCGAACGGAGCGAACGATCACTGCAGGCATCGAATAAGAAAAACATCAAGAACCTGAGAGTAAGAAACGTTACTTTGTATTTCATGTCTTTTGTAATCAATACTTTTGTCATTTGTAAAAAGGTATGGGGTAACTAGCTAGACCCTCGTTCTCATCATGACATGTGTGTGACGGTGTGAGGGTGGGTGGTAGAGATTATCTTGGTGGAAGTACTTTCTTGCATCGCGTCGCGTTGTCTGCATTATCGCGGCGCGCGTGAGCTCTCTCGAGATTCGCAATCTGATTGTGATAAAACCTATTGATTTGGTTTATTATATTCAATGCTTCACTTCATATCATGGAATTGCATTTTGGAGAGTTGTTCGATGTTTTTTGAAAAGCTGGCAGTTTCTGTAAAAATGTTCCAAGATATAATTCCAGCACATTTATAAGAGTAGCAAGCCTTGATTTATTGGGGTGACATAACGTTCGGAAAGTTGAGCGTGAGACATGGATGATGTATTATGATGATGCACGGTAGCCGGTGGACGGTAGGTGTTTAATGGGTGCTAGTTGAGTATGACACGGCTTTTTATAGCCCAAATCAACATTAATATTACTGCTCTGATTCTGCTGTGATTGCCATCATCTAGGTTCTTGTGAAGTCAGATATAACTACAAGCTTATACACATACAAGCAAATACAGGCTAATATTTTCCATATATGTGTCTGAATTCCGATTCGTTCGCGCTCATGTGTTTTGGGAAAGTTGCAAGTGTCCAGTCATCTAATCGCCACATCGTGAAGCATGTGCATCAGACACGCTCCACTCGATTGCAGGCGTCGTTTTAACAGTTTCTTGTCAGTGTCACGCAACGCAACTGAACCTATCTCTACCTCTATCAACAATACCTACCTCAGGTGTCAATCCAGAATGCGCATTCAGTATGGATTCTTATAGATAGATCATCTAAGCCAAGTGCTCGTAACATTTAAATATTTAGTAGGTAATTACTTCAATTGAATCACGTCTTCAGGAGGAAATACTTTCCACACCTCTTGTGAAATCGCTAAAGCTCATAAAACCAGTTGAGAGAACAAAGAGTATTCGCTTGTTTATAAACGAGTGTCGACTCTTCGGCGATAATGCGCAGACGCAGATCAACTTCTGAGAAATCAATTGATTGTGTTTAGTGCCTTGTGTTGTGTACCTACTTTAATATCTGGCTGAGAAGCGGATGACCCTATTATTTAAAAGCTTTTTGTGTGAAACAATGATGAGGTTTTACGAGCGACTGTTTTATTACTGTTAGGTAAATTGCCAATTAGGTACCTATATACAAACAGATGCTGTCTTAGAAGACTCGAGAATGGCCACAGAAATGAGAGGACCGCATGTGACTATTTGCATAGATGCTAACTTACATTCTCCATAGATACTAACATTGGTACATTCAAGTGCGTAAGTGCGAAATTTGTGCTGGCGCAAGGATGTAAATTCATATATTGACCCAAAATATCCAGGTCAAGGCGCAAACCCTCCGCCAATGACATTTGCTCACCGAAGGTCAATGTGGGCTTTGCTCTCCCGTAACCGTAACACCTGTATTTACTGGGAGATTTAGAAAATACAAATTCCAGTGCTTCATCGCCTACCAATACCAATACATCTAGACTATTCCAGACTGACCTGCTTAGAACGGCCCTTAGAAATTAGAACAGCCAATTTGAAAACCATAGAATAAATAAAGTTTCAGTTTTCCTGTCTTTTTACCAATTTTCTTTGTATAGGGCTTTTGAAACGAACTACCTACCGAACTCCATCTTACTTACGCGAGTTTTATTTTCCTCGTGTAACCCGCGCCATAAATATTCACATCATGACCTACATCCCCTTGGAACACGATGCTCCAAATATGGAAAGAGCTGGAAACGTTCTTTATAAGGACGAGTACCTTCTAGTTTTTATATTCTTTAACATTCTTCAAGGATAAGAAATGCAGACAATATATTTCCAAGGTGAATAAAAGTAGTTGAGTTTATTGAATATAGCAAAACTTTTGTGCTCTAGTTCATTAGTTCGCAATTTTATTAACCAGCTTTTAGGATCTCGGTCAACGGTGATGTGAACCAAATGGTTCATGAATAATTTGTGTTCTCGACTTGTTCCATTGTTCCCGCAACCAGAGGCACAAGGGCGCGCGGGAAATGTCCCATAATATAGACTCATCATTAGCCTTCTTTACATTTAGATAGGTACTTATGAATCATTGCGAATTTATCGTGAAATATAATGAAAGATTTACGTAGACGTCTCAATTGTATACCTAATATCGCAATCTGTTACTTTCAAAATACATTCTTTGCTATAAATAATCTTGACTTGCGGGTTGTTTTTTTTTTATGATGATAAAAGTAATGGAACAAGCTGATACCTGATGTTAAGTGGTAACTTCTGCAAATAACAATGCATTACCTCACAGAGCAAGTCCAATGAGGACGTGCCCTGTAAGACAATGCACTGCGTCCATCACTCTGAGACGTAAAGATGTTGAAGTCTCATGTGCCTGTAATTGATAGTCAGGTAACGTTTTTCGATTTCGGTCTCCCTCGATTGTTTCAGAACGTGACCCACATAAAACTGGTAGTGAGTCGATCGCATGGAAACTCCATTTATTGGCCATAAATCATGCATGGCTCGCTCCACTAGCGAGGCTTCGGCGGAATCATCGACCACGACTACAAGCGCATTCACATCACACAACCAATAAGCATTGGTTTTAGTTTGTGAAAGCTAGCTTTTAGATTAAATATTGGGCTTTCATCTGGCTAAAAAAATAACCGTCAGTCAGTACCCCATAGCAGTATGTATTGCGCTTCATGTGAGCAAGCGTCTCCTCCGAGACGTGTAGAAATATCACGACAATGCGTGTAATTAACATCTGCTGAGCTGGAGGTGTCTGTGAACTCGATCTCATTACTAAATCCCGACGGAGCAAAGTAATGTAATTAACCTGTCGGGAGAATTAGGTGCAGGTCAGGGCTCGGCGTCACCGCACCATCAGCGGCGGCTGGCGTCATCTCTATATCTGCTCATCTCACATCTGCATGACTCCTGACTTCCGCACCACAACAATTACCTAATCATGCGAGAGTAATGCTCCTAAAAATTGTAGAACATAGAATATACAGCTGTTGTGAATAAACATACGAGCTCCTCAGTTTGATGATCTAATTCATGCCGTCAACTAAACGACTGTTTAGATGGACTCGTAACTGGGAGTAAAGTTTGGAATGCGAAATCGCTTCTGACATAACTTTGTTGATAGCGTTGTACTGTCTCGACACTTTCTTAAGTACCTATTACTTAAGTTATCATTAGTGCAACTTACCGCTACTAAGGACATTATCTAGTTTTGTGCTAGTTATCCCTCATGTTCGTTGTAGATTGAGGGTTGCTCCTTCAGGTGTGTGTGACGGTGTGTTAGGTGACGCCGCGATGGACGCGTGGGCGGCTCTCGTACTTGTCTAAAATAGTGCAGCGACCGCGCGCCGGCCGCGACCCTGACCGCCATCATCTCTATTTATACGCTGCCTCCATCCACGTTACTAGGAAGGAAGGAACCATCCTCGACACAGTGCCGCCGCTCTTTACGATATTGAGCTGGAGCACACTGCCATCATGGAGCACATTGCCATCAGCTGTTGCTGACAAGACATTGACCTCGTTTCATTATCAATTCTATTTTAACTAGCTTTTTTTATGTTTACAAACTTGTTAATTTTGTCATTAAATACCGGAACGAATTCGATAAATAAACGCGTTCTACTCTGTTTCGATTCGTCGCGGTGTTCGTCACCAACACCTGAAAAGTTGCTAGTGTTTTGTTGAGGGCAAAAAACTATAATAGCCTGCCGTGACTCCACTCGACGGCAAAAACCGTCAGTTTATTGATCCACGAGTGCACCTTCTGTGGAACCCTCTAAGTAGTTTAGATTAAAAGCAACGCAACGTATGGTTTCGTGTCGCACCTACTCGTACATGTCTCAGATATCGTAAAACGAGCGAGTATCGACTGTCGGCGGCGGGTGTTGGATGCCGCAGCGGAAGCTCTGCCCGTAATTTCCGCCGATAGATATGAAACATTTTACGAAATTGATATTTATTTACATAACACTTTATAGCTGTGGTTATAGCACTAACTCGACAGGTAACCTGTGCTTAGTATCATGTCGGTAGATGTGCCAAATGACGACGATTTTAGAAACCGATCCGCTACAGCTTTTTGTTCAATTTTATAAGCAACAGATCTACCCTGGTGTGAGATAACTGAGACATATTGTAATAGTTGTGGTTTGATTTGATTATAGGAAGCAGAGCTGAGCTCGTGGACGGCCTTCCTGCACCGCGCTGTGGATGCCACCTACAACACGGAGACCGTCATCGACAATCTGCACAACATGATCGGTAAGAACTCTCTATAAGATTCACGAACTGCGTGGTCTAACAAGTAAAACGCGGCTTACGACATTGCTATGTACATGAATATAATCAGAATCCTGTACTCTACGTGAGGATGACTCTATGATAATGGTACAAACACTCACACGGACTGGCAGGAATCTCTTCGCAAGACATGGCTCCATGCTAAATAATCTTGTCATAAATCTAATACATACGCGTTGAATCTATGCTATAGCAGGCGGGAAGGCAATTTAGAATACCTACATGATTAAAGGGCTTGTTTGTTTCACGCATTAAAACCTTCAGCCGAGCGAGATAATGGGTAGGAAGGAGGTTACACTGAATTTCTGAAACATTCCGCAACTACTGTAGGTGCAATAAGTTGTGTTGAAACCTTTCCTTTATTGGTTTTCTTCATCGTTCAATCTGTACATACACCCTAAGACTGAAAGAAAACCATCGTTAAATACATTACTTTCGTTATAAACTCAACAATCAGCAGCAAGATTTGTAAATGTTGATCCAGAACGTGAAGCTAATAGGAACCATGAATATCCAACAGATCTTCCGTTCTATTAATAGACGATCCTAGCTTTTTATTTGTGTTACAGCAGTTTATGACTAGGTATGTCACGTACATTGCGCGACTAATGTACTCGTACCTACCGACTGGTAGATACAGCTGAGCCGATGCACCACTTGGTTCCCATGCATAGCGTGCATAGGTGTAGGTACGGCTTCTCGGCGGTTGCTAAGCGCCTTAGGGAATCTCTTCCGCACACGACACGCGACACGCCGAGTTCTTTGACCGATCACCCTACATTGTGGGGGTGGTGCGGCGTCGTCGTAAAAATTGAAATATTCAGGGAAAATTGATTGCTCACTCACATGACAGGCAGCTCCGAGAGATCAAAAGAAAATAAACGTTTTTTGCCTTTTGGCATAATAAATTAACATCTACTATGAACGAGCAGCAGTATTTTTTGTAAATAAATCTTAAAGCTACACTATGTTTAAAATGCAATTAGTTGATCGTTCAAGGTACGATTCGATATTGCTATAGCACTGCAGCTGCGTACTACAACTCATGCAGTAAATGAGTCTTACAAATTGTCCCACATAGTGGTTCCGCACCGCACCGTAGCCGGAGGCATCCCCTGTGTGGTGCCCCGCTTCTTCACATCCAAACCTAACTTAAAACAAAAGGGCCGTGTTCTTTTGTAAGGCATTCAGCAATATAGATAAAACTACTTTTCAACACACTTGCTCATAAAGTGGCTCTATGGTCACTGCAATTAGGCACATAATGACACCCATAATCAAACTGTGACTTTTTCATTGCTATAACTCACTAGTGAGTTATAGATTTTTTTTTTAATTTTTTTGGTTGAGTTGCTTTGTTCTTAAAAAAGTTTTTATTCAAAAAAAAGATCGTGTTCAATAGAACAAATAAATTAAGGTTCCTATTGCTTGCTCATTTCATGCAACTTCTTAATTAAATAGATAATTTTAACTCGTACGTGTTTAATAAATAAAACTTTCACTCAAATATAACTTTTGTTTTCTCTGTAAACTTTAAATTCCCATTTTGTACGTGGCAGAATATATGCAAACCCTATGCGCGGAAAATAAAAAAAACCTCATCCCTTTAGTCTGTGGCCGATCGCAATGCGCGCGCATAGGAAAACTGATTAATTTTTCCCGCCATAGCGAAACATTTTTCACAACTCGTTTTCACTGTTGAAATTATAGTTATTTTATTCACAAGTGTCTTGAAAAACGTCGTATGATACACGTGTGTATTGATGATTACCGTCCTCGGCTCTCTTAAGACCCTCGCCTACGGCTCGGGTCTCAATGGCACCTCGGCGGTAATCACCAATGTACCACACTAGTACCATAATGTACTATCAGCACGACTCGATTAGTTCTTTAGACCTGGTCCTAAACTCTACTAACTAAATCTCCACCTACCTGCCTGACCTAGACTCCTTCAATTACTTACACTAATCGCTAGCAATCTAGTCGCATAGTTTTATAGAGTGTGCGGAGTCGTGTCTGTCATGCATGTCATGTCCCATAGTGGCGCGTTACGTACTCGTACCTTATGTCTCATGTCCGCGTGCGTGGGATTTTATTTATGTTATGGTGGATTCCGCTTTGGGATAACATGGTCCGTGTTCTCATGCACATTTTTATTTTATCCATCGCTGTTCCTTATTGCACATCACGCCGTGACAAGATGACAGCGGTCGACAAAACGGTAATGGAATTCAATGATATCACATCATGGTGTTCCATCACCTGATAATACTCGTTTCTATACTTCCTTTGCATATTCGTACATTTATGAAATAAGCTTACCTATTGAACCATCGTGACGAGCTATACACGTAAACCTATTAAAGAAATGGTACTTACCTATTGAAACGACACAATGTATGTCGTATAGGGGTGTCGTTACCCCAGTTCTAGTTAGTTTACAGCTGTGAGCCGACTGTTACCAAAGGTAATTTGGGGTGTCGGAACCATTGTGGGTGTGAGCCCTAATCCTTCGTAGATGGGGGTTGGGGGTGGGCGTTGGGAGGAGGGTGTTGCCTCTCGGCTTGAGTTCACGCGGGATCGCTGAAACCGTAAGCTGGAGTAATGAGCCTATCTTGTTCAAGGTTGATGTAAATAAGTTATCGTTGTAAGCGTACCAGATTGTACGTAAGCTGAAGTTATCTGCATTCGGTAGAACTACTCGTATACATGAAGCTTTTATAATTTTTTTATTGTACTTTTACCGGTCAGTTATCCTTAGTGGGGTGATCATTTCAGTGTTACCGATTACAGATTGTTTCATAATCACGCGGACAGTAAATATGTTTGGTTAAATACTTTGACCGTAATTGAATCATATTTTAAGTGTATAAAGACGAGAACTGATGATTCCAGCGGAGCAGCGTCGCTGCGTGAGCGAGGTGTCCGCCAGCAGCGTGTTCACGTCAATGTGCGGCGCGGGCGCGGGCGCGGGCGCGGGCGCGGGCGCGGAGGCGGAAGCGGAGGCGGAGGCGGAGGCGGATGGCACGCCGCGGTCGCCGCTGGAGAGGCGCGCACCCTCGGCCGCGTGCAGCACGCCCATAGCGCGGGACTAGCCACCGACACACTACGACGCCGATTGTTAGCTATTGTCGACCGATCCACTTGAAGCAGCAGGATCCTCCACGGCTGCCTGGAGCTGGCTTTAAACGTTATCCTAACTTGCGCCCATCTAATGCGTCGGAAATATAGTTTTGGATCTTTTGTAAGGCTTGAAAAGTCAACAGAATATTATTGTGGCCGTTTTAGGTCGGATGCGGCTACGTCTGGCATTTAAATTGATCAGTAATTGTTTACGATGTGCAACCGACGACAATGATCGAGGCGCCATGTTGTTCTGCGGCATCGAGTGGGTACCTCCGGCCCGGCTGGAAGCAGCACTTGACCCTCGCGGCACAGAATACGCGGCAGTTAGTTGGCCACTGTCCGCAGACAGTTGGTACATATGCGATGTATAAATAGCAGTGATGCTTTATATGCTCAAAGTGGAAAGTGAACAGCTATCGCTCGTTGCCTTCGCGTGCGCATCTCAATTATATTTTTATGGATCTCTAATCGACAGACGCGTCGGGCAACATGTTCCACTATAACTAGTGGTGTGATCATCATCATATAATGTACCTACGCCGCCGTCACTCCTCTAGGAATAGGTAGGTATAGGTACCTACTAGACTAGCTAGTATACCGCTCGAGTGCGGCTGTGTGTGTGTCACTAACACTGCCTTATCGCATGTGTTCAATTCGCGCAATAACCTTCGTGTTTCGATATGTTATATTCGAGTAGATATCTCGATCGATATTTCTATTACTTTATAGTTATTTACATCTGTTATTCTGTGGGCTGCATTCGTGTAATTATCTTGAATGAGAGGTCTATTCTAGTTTATTTCTTGGTCTAATCTAGAACCTTGAGTATTTCTTTTCAAGTGTTATTAACTCATTAGATCACCCAAATTTAACAGAATGAAGAATGACAGGACAGCCTCAACTTTTGCAAATAAATCTTTATGTAATGCTCTAGCTAGGTAGTTAGTAATATAGGTTTCTCGAACCAACTGAGGTTCAAACAAGATTAAAGTACCTACAGCAGCGTGCTGCCTTCATTATAGTGCTTAATATAACAATTCGTTATATTTTAAAAATAATTGTTTAATAAAATGCTTATTATTTTGCGTTGGAAGTGTTATCATGCATGAAGATTAACGGAAGAGTAAGTGTTGCCATCTATACAGGCAACAAGAACAAACAAATGTCATACATTTCACACAGTAATATAGAAAGCTCGAGAAATCTTTGCAATCAAATATCACATATTATTATACTAAACTAGGTATATTCCAGTTATGAAAACAGCTCGTAGCTTGGCCGCGCCGCGTCGCGTCGTGTTCGTTCAGAGCTGGTAGATGTATTGCGCTGCGCTTGCCTTCATCTATGTTATATTTAGCTGAGGTTTTTGGATGTTTTTACATTATTATCTACAAATAATTAGTTATAATGAATGTAAGTGTGTCGATCGTCGCGTTCCTGTCTGATTGCGTGCTTGCTTGTGTTGCTAATCAATGTGAAATGAAGTCTCAAACGCAAGTTCGACACTAGAGCAAATAAAAGGCTAGGTTAGAACAACATGCGTTCGATCTAATACAACATAATATTGTATGTTAGCGTTATGAGCTTAGATATTTATCACAGTATTATCACGATATCTGCATTTATAAAGCATATTTAATATGTTATTATGTAACTGTTAATGACACGGACGTATGTAGGTATATGTAGTGTATTTATATATTGTATCTAGTTTTGAAATCATACTCGAGTGTTGCCAAATTTTCCTTAGTGTATCGCCTCTCGGCGGAATGTCTCGTCTACCTCTACTTATTCAAATAATATATTCTTGTATTTGTAAATGGAGCTTTTGCGGCATTCTATGTATTACATAAATATTTGTTAGTTGGCAACAACGCGTGTAATGTTTACGCTTATTGCATTACTCGAAACTGTTCCTTGTGTAAAGGCATTAAGCACACACTAGGTTCCTCTCTTATTAAAAACGTCGACTTCTACAAGTAAAGGTAACACGCATGACTCTTATTTACGTTGCTGTAAAAGAATATTTTTCTAAATTGTTTAAATCTAGTGTGTGTATGAATTTGTGTGGATTCAAATCAAATATTTTTTATTTGATTTGAATACTTATAATTTAAAATCATTCACAATGTGATATTCCAACGAAGTAATTAAATATATTTGAATGGTGTAGTATGTATGTACTCCTTCAACTGAATGAGTACGATGCGGGACCTAGTATCGTGTATAACCGTTTCGGCGGAGCCGCATTACCTATCTATACCTATTGATGTATCAAGCAACATTTTACATAATATCGCTAAATTGTATTTTACATTATTAACAACGTTAATAATATATTGATAGTTTTATTGAAATAATTAATATAAGTAGGTATTTAGTCTTAATGTAGCTCTAATATATGTTATATGTTATACTACCTAAGTAATGTTATATTATTGATCTAACTTGTTGTGGGAACGCTTAGTAAAAGTTGATAATTTATCTACTTGTTAAATTAATTGATTTTATTCTCAAAAATATCTTCTATTTTCATGGCATTTTCATGTGAAATGTACGATAGCTATAGATGTAGATATATTGTTAACATCTAGTTAAACTAATATGATAAAACGTTATAACTATCTCTATATAGCCACTGCCAACTAGTATCATATGTAAGAGTTTTGTCATCTCGATGTGTTCAATGTACCTACCTAGCTAGGCTCTTAAACAATGCTCTCTTGTGATTTTGGCTAATTAATGTTGACAGTTTATTTTGGTGATAGCAAAGCTGTTACTGAGTTTGTATAATGAAGTAAATAGTCAACTTAATCAATAGTTGACAACATGCTGGGCCGGTGTGTTACTTGTTCACAATGTATGTAACAACATGCTGGGCCGGTGTGTTACTTGTTCACAATGTATGTAACAACATGCTGGGCCGGTGTGTTACTTGTTCACAATGTATGTAACAACATGCTGGGCCGGTGTGTTACTTGTTCACAATGTATGTAACAACATGCTGGGCCGGTGTGTTACTTGTTCACAATGTATGTAACAACATGCTGGGCCGGTGTGTTACTTGTTCACAATGTATGTAACAACATGCTGGGCCGGTGTGTTACTTGTTCACAATGTATGTAACAACATGCTGGGCCGGTGTGTTACTTGTTCACAATGTATGTAACAACATGCTGGGCCGGTGTGTTACTTGTTCACAATGTATGTAACAACATGCTGGGCCGGTGTGTTACTTGTTCACAATGTATGTAACAACATGCTGGGCCGGTGTGTTACTTGTTCACAATGTATGTAACAACATGCTGGGCCGGTGTGTTACTTGTTCACAATGTATGTAACAACATGCTGGGCCGGTGTGTTACTTGTTCACAATGTATGTAACAACATGCTGGGCCGGTGTGTTACTTGTTCACAATGTATGTAACAACATGCTGGGCCGGTGTGTTACTTGTTCACAATGTATGTAACAACATGCTGGGCCGG
Source organism: Eulithis prunata (assembly GCA_918843925.1). Classification (NCBI taxonomy): domain Eukaryota; kingdom Metazoa; phylum Arthropoda; class Insecta; order Lepidoptera; family Geometridae; genus Eulithis; species Eulithis prunata. Next base: position 98,251 of record OU974019.1, on the reverse strand, counting down.
TGTGTTACTTGTTCACAATGTATGTAACGGGTGTTCGCTCCACATTCCAGAGCCCGCATATTTTATGTAAGTACAATTTTTTACTTTGTTGAATAAAATTAAATTGTGAGTATTTTAAAATATTTTTTTATTAGGAAACTTACCTTAATTTGAAGTTATAAAAACTATGCGCATATTCATATAAATATACGAAATATAACTATAGTATCGTAGTCAGACTCATGTTGGCAAGCTTGCGCGCGCGCACTGCGTTATACATTATTATCTATTAATTCATGACGCGAATTAATTTATAGCACAATGATGCCGATTCTGTTGTTGCCTAATTTGAAATTTAGTTTAGAAAAATACAACAACAGAATGGCACCAATATAATGTCTTATGACATTGTATTTAAAATTGGTTGCTTATGTTGGTTCTTCGAGCCGGATACTGAGCACAGTCCGGAATACTGTACGTTACATATGTGTGCTAAGGATAAGATCTGATATATACAAGTAGTTCTGTTAACTGATTAAGTAGGTACATACATAGGTAAGATAAACTGGTAGGTGCAGGATAGTCAGTCACCCGCGACATTAAGTCGCACGAACATGCCGGGTCATAATCTATTTCACATTTTACCTTGAACATGTTCATCATGTTCTAAATTATTCACTGAGGAATGTTTATTTTACATAACGTAGAAACAGTACAATAGGAAGATACTCCCAGGTTACTCAAAAATCAATCTTGCAACGTTTAATTTCAATGCATTTGATAGCTAGCGCCGTTGGCACAACACTACGGTAATCTTGTCCTGATATTATGGCCAGTGAATTTAAGTAGAATAAAGCATCAAAATTACATCGTTCATCAGGTAAGCTTACGCGCAATGATCGGTTACAATCGAGGAAGATAACTACCATCGGGCCACATCCATCCATGCACATATCTACTATTTACACATTCATTATAAAATAATACGGCACCACCTACTTACACGGACCGGAGACAACTCTAAACTAAGCTAGGTACCTCACATAAAATGTTATCACTGTCATTATTTAGTATAGTTTTTTTACATGCGGTTGCGGACGCGGTCCACAAGAAAGACTTTCGCAAACATTTCCCTTCTCTTGCTAATGGATTGGAGCTAGGGTGGTTAGCAGCCTGTAGCCTGTATGTAGCTTGCAGCCCGCGGCCTGCAGCGGGCGGTCATGCCAGGGCGGAGGGTGGCGGGGGCGCGGGGGGCGCAGGGGGCGCGGCCGGCGGGGGCGGGGGGCGCGGCGCGCGGGGCGGCGACAGCACGCGGTGCGGCACGCACACCGTGCGGCTGCCGACCTGCACATGCAACCAATACACGTCACTGCACCCTCACTCGCACACTAACAACATCAACATTGGTTGTCTGGAAGAGATCGCTGCATAGCGATAAGACCGCCCATTGAACAATAAATTCAAGTTTTTGTTTTTTTTTTGTTTTCTTGTAATTCCTAGGTTAAGGTGTGCAATAAAGTATTTTCTATCGTCTATCTATCAACCTAGTGGAGGAACTGCCGAGAGCGGTACCTGCACGGCGACGTGGCCCCGCCTCGCGGCGCCGACCACCAGCACCGCGTCGCCGGCGCGCAGCCGAGCCGCATCCGGCCCGCCCTGCTCCGCCCACGCGGCGCGCACCACGCGCTGCTGCGGGTAGCCCAGCTTCACGCCGCCCGCCACCGTGTAGGCGCGCGGCGGCGGCAGCGGCGGCGGCCGCTCCAGGTCCAACCCGAACGGCGAGCGCGCGCGCTTCGTCGCGCCCTTGCCGTCCGTCGCGTCCGGCGGCGGCGTGCCCGCGATCGGCGCCGGCCGCGGGCGCGGGATCGGCGCCGGCGCCGGCGCGGGCGGGGCGCGACAGCGGGCGCGGTGCCGGCGCCAGGCGCGCTGGATGCGGGCGGCGGCGGCGTGGCGGCGCGCGCGGCGCATGCGCTCGAGCACCTGGCGCATGCCCTCGCTGAGGAACACGTGCCGCTTGCCGAGCGCCCACGTCACCGCGGCCGGCGAGGCGGGCGCGGCGCCCCCCACCCCGCGCAGCACGCCCGCGCACTCCGCGCCGTCCGCCGCCGCCTCCTCCGTGCGACCCGCTGCACCCCCCGCCCCCGCCGCCCCCGCCGCCCCCGCCGCCCCCCGAGCGAGCGAGCCGCGCGGCCACAGGGCGCGGTACCGGGTGCTGAACGCGCGGAACCTCATCCGGTGCGGATACCCGCTCGCCATCAGCTGGGTGGTCTCCAGGATCTGCAGAGCTCGAACCTGAGGGAGGAGCGCGACGCGCGGGTCGATGAATGTAGGGATTGGGCCTCGAGTTCCCAGCGAGCTGCGGCAGTCGTACCTGCTTGGCGACGGTGGCGCGCTCGAACAGCATCGGGGTCTCGGCGCAGTTGGCGCGCACGCAGCGCACGAAGTGCGGGCGCGCGTGCACTAGCGTGCGCAGCAGGTTGTCGAGACGCGTGTGGAAGTCCTGCGTGAACGTCGAGTCCGGCGCCGCCGTCGGGGACGCTCGGAAGCACCCCGCTCCTGAGGGAGGTGTAGCATGGCACGTATTAGATATTACATAAACTATTAGTTTGACGATTTCCACAACCTCCCTGATCCCATGGAATGTCCTCTCAGTGAGCCATTCTTTTGAAGGGGGGCCCTTCAAAAGGGAGCGTCCCCTGCGTTATCCAGCAATCCACTGGAGGTGCACCCCCGGAGCCGTAACGTGCGGTAGCGAGTCCGACTCGTCCAGCCTCCCCGTCGGGCCCGCCAGCTCGCCTGCTCCGGCAGCGCGCGTGCTGCGCTCGTGCGTCCCGCGATCGCTTACCTTCCGGCGGCGCGGGCTGCGCGGCGCGCGCCTTGAGCTCGGCGCCGAACAGATGCGTGGCGAAGCCGAACTCGCAGGTGCGCGAGTCGAACGCGTGCAGCAGCGCGCCGGGCACGGCGTCGCGGTTGGCCTCCAGGAAGTCGGCCGCGTCGTACGTCACCTCGCCGGCGTAGTGACGGACCGCGAACCGACGCGACGACGCCGGACGCGACTCCGCCAGCCGCGGGTGCCCTCTGAACCAACGAGAAGCAACCTGTTACTGTCGATCCGGTCGACCGCCAGAGGGGAACGACTCAGCGGGCGGTTCCACGGATGAGGATGGGTACCTGTGAGCTTGCTTGATTCTGGCGACGTACGAGTCGGCGTCCCCCTGCGCGGCGCACTCCTGGTCGAGCGCGTTCAGCAGGCCGCCGCGCAGCGAGGACACCAGGTCGATGCACGGCACGTTGTCCACGTAGTCCAGCTCGGGCGCGCCTCGCACCCCCTGCCGGCAGAGATCGTTCTGAACAACTGGCCCGATCTCGATCGGATCCGAGGGAGGTTTAACGAGCTACGAACCTCCTCGCGGCAGGACTCGGCCGAGGACTTGAAGACGTGCGTGTTGTAGAAGTGCTGCATGGTCTCGGCGCACAGGTTGGCGCACAGCTGCTCCAGCCTGCTCGGCGCCGCGTCCTCGAAGCCGAACATGTCGAGGATGCCGACGAAGCCGTCGGTCGCGTGCCGCACCGCGTCGTGCAGCGCCGCCATCGAGCGCGCGCGGCCGCGCGGGCCGGCGCTCGCCTCGGCCGCCGCGCGCCGCAGCGACGCCGCGTCCTGGTTGTGCACGGACTCGTTCGAGTCCGAGGAGAGCGTGCCCAGGGTCGAGCCGAGCCGCTTCAGTGAGTTGGCGCGCCGCACTATCGTGGCGACCGTGCGGCAGTACAGCGCCTTGGCGAGCGCGTCGCGCGCCGATGCCGCCGCCGCCGGCGTGGCCGCCACGCGCACGCCGCGCACTGCGCTCGGCGCGCGCGTGGCGAGCCCGCGCAGCAGCACCACCGCCGGGACCCCGAGCAGGGCGGCCGCCGCGGCCAGCTCGCCCTCGCCGGCCGGCTCGGCGCCGCCGTCGGCTCCGGCCGCGAACTGCACGTTGCCGAGCAGCAGCACCGCGGCCAGCACTCGCACCACGTCCAGGAACGGGATGCCGAGGATCACGAGGCACGTCTTCCACGCCTGGAAGCGTGCCGCATCCTCCGGCTCGGGCCGCCGGGGCTGCGGGGACGCCAGGTACCTGCAGGGAGGACCGACGCTGTACGAGTGCCGACCCTCGAGAAGGGGTCGCTAGCCCGGCCGGCGACTCACCTGAGGTCCTGCGGCGAGTAGCCGTCCAGGTGCAGCGTGGCGCGCTCGTCGGGCGCGAGGCCGGCCAGCAGCTGGTAGAAGATGTGGTAGTTCCGCTCGGCGGGCGGCGGCCGCACCACGCGCGTCTGCTCCAGGAAGTAGCAGTGGATCTTTGTGCGGTACAGCGCGCCGTCCGTCACCTGCACCTCGATGAAGTGGCCCTGCGCACGATCCATCATCACAATACAATTGACTTCTGTAAACCAACATCCAGGACGGACCTCGAACAGGGCGCAGGATGGGAGCTTGACGTGGCACAGATTTATTTATTTATTTATTATTAAATTCAGCTGCTTACTGCGCTTACAGTTTCCACCAACGCGCGCAGTAAGCCATTTAAATACACATAGGTATCACATTACTTTAGATCCTACTTACTTATAAAATTTACACATAATCGTACAAATTCATTAAATTTCGAATAAAACAAGTCAACCTCTGGTGATTGAGCAAGAAAGACGCTAAGCAGATTAAGGGCCTGAGCCGTAGATGGCTACCTACTGACGGAATAGATGCGGAGAATAGACCGGTACTTACGCGATGGGCATGGCAGCAGGGGAGGGGCACAGGAGAGTACAATATGGACAGGCATGTGTAAGGAAGGCAGACTCACGATCCTGCTGGAGCTGGAGTTGGCTGGCGTGGCGGCGGTGCCGAGCGCGCGCAGCACGGTGAAGGCAGCAGCGAGGTGCTTGAAGGCATCCGTCTCCGGGCCGCCGCCCGCCACATCGAACAGCCGCCGCAGCAGCACCATCGACGCATAAGTCTTGCCGGAGCCCGATACTCCTGCACAAGCAACCGTGATTACTAACGCTTTCCGGTTCACCGTTACAATTGGCCATTTGCGTACGCGTAAATTCACTTTAGGTTTCGCGCGCTGCATTTTTATTGTAACTTTTGTACTTGTATAGTTACCGGAGAGGATGATGGCCTGTGGGTAGCCAGTGTCGGCCTGGTGCCGCACGGCGTCGCTGACGAGGCGCGCCAGCTCTGGCCGCTGTGCGCGCGCCGCTGTTAGCGTCAGCGCGTTGCACGTGTCTGTGTACGGGTTCAACGCCACCACGATGGGTCCGATCATAGTCTGAAAGGAACGTCATTCCGTATTACTTTGGAGGCGGGTCTTTTTTTTTTATTTATTTAGTAGTTAGGTAGGTACCTAGCATTGTATAGTTTTACCATTCATTGGATTAGGTACCTAATAAGCTTTAATAAATAATTATAAATCAGTACATGAAGCTTCGAAGCATTACAAGTACTTATATCATGCATAATATGACCTACTGGGAACTAGTTATACGATGCCCCTGTGTATATATATATATATATATATATATATATATATATATATGCCCCTGTGTATATATATATATATATATATATATATACACAGGGGCATATATATATATATATAGGTATATTTAGTACCTACTTAGCTACCTTGGTACCAATACAATGTGATGCTTGAATGATACCTAATTACATACAGTGCACTCACATAAAACTTGTTGTGGTAGAAGCGTGCTTGCAGTGCACGCACCACGGCATCTTCAGTGAGAGGACCTCGCAAGTGTATGAGGTCGTCCACGTCGGCAGGCAACGGCGCGGACAGCGGAGCGGGCAGCGGCGTCGGCAGCGCAGCGGGCAGCGGCGCAGGCAGGCCCGCCGCCACCGGTGCACTGCGCCATCGCGGCTCTGTTAATGTTAATGTAATACTTTGACAATACCAGTACTTAGGGGGTCCATTGCGCACCGTATCTATCGTATCTGATAGAAGTAAATGAATACCTGGCGGTGGTGGGAGGGAGTGGTGCGGCGCGCGAGGCGGGACGGCCGGCTGCGAGACTGCGGCCGCGGGCGGACCAGCTCCTACGTGCAGGTGGTTCCGGAGCGTTACCAGCTCCGAGCTGAGGCTCAGGAGCCGCCGCTGCAGGTGCACCGCCTCGTTCGACGACGACGCGTCTTAACATAAAAGTACCTCTATACTATATCAAGCCGGATGTAGCAAAAACAACTAAAGTAAAAGGTAAATCTACTGTGAGGTCTGTGAGTTTTTTGCTGCGTTTGGCAGGCACATATTCATTTATCCAGAAGGTGTAGGTAGGTGTTTGACTACGGTAGGTATAGTAGATAGATACGTAGTAGACTCAACGATGTCAATTTACGAAAAGTTATACCTACATACCTACCTAACAACAGAACCAGAGTTCATGAAAATGGACGTTAAGAGACACTGGAGACTATCACTTGATTGTGTTATTAAAGGTTGTATGGTAGTTAGTATAGTGGCTGGGAAACCGGTCGGTCCGGCTGCCGCCTGCCGCCGTGGGCCGCGGTCCGCCACGGACAGCGTCAAAAACCTTTTTATTTGTCCAACATGGAAGGACACCCTCCCCCGCCCTCACTGCACGCCTCACCGCGCACCTCTCCTTGCATTTCGAGAGAGAGAGAGCTCTCTCTCATTACAAAACACGCCCTTGAATTCCATGAAAAACCTGAATACCCTAGGTACTTTCCGCTTCAACTCTGCAGGTGAATGCAAGACGCAAACAACTATTTGGCGGTGTCGCATGTGGCAGTGCGTAATGCGACTCTTTCGTTTGGAGCTAGTTAATAGGCCAATAAAATGGGCAGTAAACCTGCGGGTTTGTGAAGGGATCACCACAGACTGTGCAATAGTTACTTGGTACCTACTTACTGTATTGTTGGCCCTGGACCGGTTGCGCTGAAGGAAATTCCGACGGCTCTAGGCCACATTCTGCCGAAAGCTAACGGTGCATCCGGCCGTTTCTAATCCGATACGCGGTGAAGCGGAGACCGAAATATGAGGCCCACTTACTTTATGTATTATCAAAGTGGGTACAAGCATCCGGTAAAATTATAAAAAAACGAAGGTGCTAGGGCAGGCTTATGAACAACAATAATTTAGGACATTTTGATTCAGTTGGACAGCGTTACACATGCTAAGCAAATGCTAAGGGGTAAAATTAATATTAGGTACCTACCTAGTTTTTTTGTAAATTTGTAGGTTTTATTTTTATTTTGTGTCTATGATAGGGATAGCTTCGTTTAGTTAGATTAGACATTCCAATACCGTTTTTACTTTTGTTCTAGTTTAAATAAATTTTAAGCTAGGTAAGTATAGTTAACATTGTAAAGTGGGCAAACCTGAGCTTCCATTTCTCAAAGTTTCAATGATTTTATAGTTCAGGTGTGGTTCATTATGGCTGGTAATTAGCTAGATTGTGATATTGATGCGATTCTCGAAGTTTATCTCAGCCATAGGTGAAATAAATGTTTATTTCCTTTTTAAGGAACATCGCGAGATCTTAGTTCTAGGCGAACTACTAGTAGTAGAACACGAAATAACCGAAAACAGATTAAAAACAACGGATCAGCTGCGTTTCAGCTGACAAGTGCGTTAGTGGAGAGTTAGCCCCCAGCTAAGCAGTTAGTTAGGTTGCCAAATGCCGAAACATAGAGCTGTGTCTGCTTTAAATATGATAACCTAAATGAAGCAATGATATTATGTATTAAATAAAAGATCATTGATATGAAGATGAACTTTCATCACTTTGTAAAGCTTTGTAAATGTACGCTGCGACTAGTTACATTCAGCAGAGCGAACGCCTAGCGGCCGCGGCGCGGTGTGTGTGAAGTGGCCTGCACGGTATTTCCGCTCGCACTTCCATTCCAAGTCGTCGATCTACTTGACTTGAGTGAGGAGGACGCGCGCGCCGCCGCAGATTACTTACATTATTTACTCATGTACCTACCTACCTACCTACCCTAACTTATGCCTCTTCCGAAACTTACACCGAGTTTTATTCCGAAAATATTCAATAGAACTTTTACGACATTATTTTCAATTTAACAAAAACACAATCGCCTGATTATTTATTTATTTATTTTGATTATAAGTCCTCTAATCAACAAAATAAAACCCCAGACTACGGACTCTAAAAGATTGTCAATTTCAATATTCAATAATTATGCTATACCTAGGTATATAGGTAGGTAGGTACTATTTCATAAGCAGACCAATTCAAATCGGTTTGACGAGCAAAACGCAAACTCTTTTCGCGAGATGAATTGTTCTGTGTGAATGACGTTGTTAGTAGGTTAGGTAGGTAGGTACGTTAGTAGAAATAACCCAAAGTGAGGTCGTCCATCATTGTGTGCGCTTTTATCGCACGTCGCTCGTTATGAATGGATCGCGAGCTAGTGTGGTGTAAAGTGCGAGGCGCAAAAAACAACAGCGGCGGCGGCGCGATACGCGGCTTGCGCGGAATGCCTAGAGCTTTTACTTTCGAAGCCACGCACCTGCTGCTGCACCGCGCGCTCAATTAATCTCTATTAACACAACTAACTATAAGTATGGAGGCTAGAAAAATATTGCCCAGAAATGTGACGTTTCCCAATGCCGTGTGGTAGAAGATGCGCGCGACGCCGGACGGAGGAGCGCGAAATTTTAGCTTTCAGCACGCGCCATGCTCAAATAACAACACGGCTCGATTGTGAGATTCTAGTGTGTCATTCCGCAAACACAACTGCGGCTAGCGAAGCCTACCTTACCTACCCACTAGTCTACAACTACGCGTTCACAAACCTCACTTCTACCAAAATTTTATTTACGTTGCTTGCTGTATGTAGCGAACGGGTCGAAGGATCTTGTTCTAATCTAACATACGGATATTTGTCAACTTATGTAATGAATCGGTAGGTAATATTATTAATTGACGCCGAGATGGAATCAGCAATCGACACGCTAGCTCAATGCAAATGAGGTGATTATCGAACGCATAACTCATCCGCGTTGAGTGCCTCTTCTAACGATGCTGCGCGCAGCCATTGTAGGCTAGTTACATGAAGCGCATAATGACTGGACCGGATCTCTGTTAAATCAATATTAGGTGATAGTGCAAGGGGACAAGTAAAGCACAGACAGAAAAAAAAATGGGTTCACAATAAAATTCATAGCAGAAATTTTTAATGAAATCAATAAGTTACTTGGCACTTAGGTACTGGTTGAGTTACGCCTTGGGCATTCTATGTGATCTATCCAAGGTGTTTGATTATGTGCACCATGAAACATTAGTCAGGAAACTAATCCACTATGGTATAAAGGGTACTATGGTCTAGAACTTGTTGCTTTATGTAATAGAATTCAAAGAGTTGATGTTAATGGAAAACGTTCTCTGAGGTCTGTGGCAAAAATGGGGTGTAAGGTGCCTTCTGGTAAGATCGGCGTAAGTGGAAGTCCGGATGCCAAGCAATTCTGCGATATTTTTATATGATAATTGCTTAGTTACGTGATTTATCGGGACTTCCACTTACGCCGATCTTACCAGAAGGCACTATACCACAAACAAGGATCAATACTAGGGCCGTTCTTGTTTTTATGATCTACCACGAGTGGTTAGAGACGGTCACGTGATTGTTTTTTGTTTCATTATTTGGTTTACAACTTGAAATATACACTAAGCTTAACTTAAAACATATTTTCTAACATAATCATTTTCGGTGTAGTCATAATGTTAACACTAGAAACAAAGACAAACTCGCTGTTCCCCCCACTAGGCTCACAAAAGTTAGTAAATCTTTCAAAGGGCAAAGGCAACGCTTCTTTAAAAACAAAATCCCAAGGGATGTGTCTCAGTTGTCGATTGGCAAGCATTTGGCAAGTTCAAAAATGTAATAAAACGAAGACTTCTATTAAAAGCATACTAGGTAGGTAGTAGGTACCTATAAAATATCTGATTATGTAGAAGACCAACCAGCTTGGGACTTGGGACGAACTAGCTTAAATAAATAAATAAATAAAATGTAATCGTAGGTACCTAATCATACAAAATGACGATTTAAAGTGATCAGTGATATTTTATTGATTAAAAAAAAGCATTTTGACTTTGACTTTGGTAGGTACATAAGATATGTAGGTAGTGAAACATTTGAGTGCACATACGAATGTTTATGTACCTACAATTTCTATGTCTTTTGATCCCCAAGGTTCATAATTTATGAAAGGACCCTGTTGATTCTACTTTACTCTCTCACCGGCCGCCGCCGCGTTGATCGATAAGTAGATAGGTATACTAGCAAGAAGTGGCGCACCTTCAGCGCGGTTGAGTCAGTCGCATGAGTAAGCAGAGGGCAAGGTGCACCGCTCCCTTTCTTCAGTCCCTACCTAGCTAGTACCTGTTGCACAATATTAGCAAATCAATCATGATGCTAATGACGCGACGCGATCGCGAGATGCGTCCCAACAGGAAAACTGTCAGAAAAACGCGAGTCGTGACCACACGCAGTTGTGGCAATGTCCGGCAGGTGGCACCACCTCTTCTGTAGAGGTACCGGTACTTACTACTCGTAGGTACTCTAAGCGGTGCTGTAATGTAAACACCGTGATGTAATGTCACGGAACACGGAACTTTATTCATGCCTTCGTTTCTTGTGATAGCTTTTCTAGTACGGTAGGTGTACAATTGGTACCTACCTACGTTGATCTGTGGATCGGATATGGAATAGTATGGTCGATTGATTATATACCTACAGGCATTCGTGTTAGTGGTTTTTGTTGATATTTTAGATTTACCAAGGAACAGGAAGCGTAGATAATCTAGTTTAGTTTGACAAAGGCATAATGCCAGCGAATCGATGTCGTTGCCCCGAGCGGGCGGCGCGCGGCGCTCGCGGTGCCTGTGGTGCTTTGGGCAGCGGCCTCCTATCTATTACTCGCCGTTATGCGACCGGCTAGCCAGCCACCATCACATCGCACTCGCCTCCCGGCACCATAAACAAAATCACTATCTACATAAGTAGGTAGGTACCTACATACCTAATATCACCGAGCATGTCATTGTATTCCTCATGTATTTACCGCGATAAGTTTTATGTTTTGAGATCTGATTACCTAGGTATAGTCTGACAGTCTTATCTGCTATATATAGGTACCTATCGCACTGGCGATTTGAGGGCGAGCTCATTCGCGATGAACTCACCACGCAGTACGCACCCGCACCCTCTTCGCTATGGAAGTCGTCCCGGCGAATTTGCCGGAAGTAAACTTGCCCGTAAATGACATTAAATCCTCCTCCTAGCCTGGTTGTATCTGAAAACCAGCGCTGCTCCATGTATGTGGGGCAGCACATGCTGAGATCAACCTGTTCAACCGCACAAGGGTACTTATAGAACAGGACAGGACTAACTAGCATCATTTTTATTTTGTTTTTTGTGTTCTGATACTTATTACCTATTTGCTATACTTTTGTACCTACTTGCGTCCTACCACTTACTCTGTTCTGCTCCTTCCTGTATGACTTACTTTCATTTCTCTTCTATTGTATCTATGTGTTTGTTTGTACCCATTGGGGGTTGAATAAATGTTTTCATTTTAAATAGAGTACTAATACGGGCCGTGTGCTGATTTACTTGTTCACGCACTGATCCGGACTTAAGCATAAATTTTTGTATGAAAATCTGTACTTAATTCTATGCTTGAGTAACGATTTGTTTATCAGCATCCGGGCCTAAGAATTAACACAAATCCAAGATCTAAAAATGACTGATTCATGCCAGAATCCATTGTAAAAGTCAACTATCTTTTATTCAGCAAAATCACAAGGATCATTTTGAATCGTCTTATAAACTAGGTGATTCTAGGTGCCAATCCTTCGCGCCCAGAGCCTAGACTTTCGACGTATTTTATTTACCCGTTCTTTTAGAAGAACGGGTAAATAAAATGCGTCGAAATCCGTCGAATACGTGTAATCGCGTAAGTCCAGTCTAGATCTAAGTAACCACATAAATAAGATGCTTCGTTTTTTCAAAGCTTTCGTGATGTTCCCCTGTCGGAGTCACCTGCGCGGAATGTCCCTACTAGCCAGTGATTTACCTGCAGGCTCGCTCGGAATGCACAAAAAACGGAGAGCGCGGGAACCAAACCCCCGCGTGCTCGCGCCGCGCTCCGGCACACTGCACGCACATTACATGTAGAGCCTCTTTATTGTTTTTTAACTGTTGTATTTCTTACTCGGTAGAGTAGGTAGTGGTTTATCAATGGCAGATACGTATTTTATTTCCTAAGTAAATAGGTACATACCTAGGTACCTGAATCAGACTGAACTGTAGAGCTCTATCATGATGTTCAGCAAGTTTCCTTCATAATAAAAGGTTGGATCTCTACTTCCTACTAACTGCACAAGCCAGTGTATTATTCTGGACTTGATTTACTAAAATTTTCATTCTCATCCCTATTCTTTTCCTTGTGATTATCGTGAAGTTTTAAGTTAAGTAGGTACCTAGGTAAAGGTAATGCAGTGAACACTGCCGGTTCCTCGACTTTGCTCGATTAACATTCTATCGTAGCTAAGGGTAAAAAGTTAATGCGTTCTCATCTAAGCACCGCATAGAGACATTAGCGTGGCCGGCGCGTGCGCAGCGCGATACTCCCCGCTCAGCTCGTTCATCGAGGCAGGTGCTCTGCTCTACAGGGCATCATCATCATTAACTGTATTAGCAGTGGCTGATGAAACCCTAAATATTTCTTCTGTATGGAAACTGTCGTAATTTCAGTTATATGCTTAGGTACCCTAATAATTTGAAACCCTCTACGAAAAGAAACCCTTTCAAATGCAGCTAAATAATTGTATCGACGACGTCGTCGTGCACTGGTTTATCCGGCCACTACTCTACCTCCGACAACAAAACAATCGTCACACAAATCAGCAGCACACTCCTCCCGCGGGCTCGAGCCAGATCCTCGCGAGCTCACGAACACATACACGCACCCTGACGCATTCACACAAACACTACAGCGCGAAGCTTTCGACTGTCTCGTGAGACACAAGGCGGCGGCGGCGGCGGCGCAGCGGCTCTACAACGGCCGCGAGCCCTCACCTTGCAACTTCTTCTCCGTCTCCCAAAACTTCTGCAGTTCGGTGAAGTACTTGTCGAGGATGAACACCTTGGAGAGGCCGAGCGTGGCCATGGCGGGTGCCGCGCTCGCATCACAGTCCGCGGCCGCGCCGCTGGCTGCGCAGGCGGCGGCGGTCGCTCGCACGCACGGACATCTCGGCACTGACTGGCTCGACACCCGCCACCACCTCCCCCCACACCCCCCTCCGCCGCCGCCCGGCCACCAAGACGTGACCTGGCACAAGCACGAGCGACACCTACCTACCTAGTTTACAACTAGAAGTTCCATCCTTTCCCGAGTGCTCCTTTCAATATGCAGAATGTACGCCCGGTGAGCTTTTATCTCATCATATCCTAGCCCAAAATGAAAACGGGGAAAACCGGCACCAGCTGACGCCGTACCTGATTGAAGGTTCATGTACCTATACTTACCTAGATAAGTTAACTCGAGGCATTTCGAGTTGTTCGTGTTTTTGTAATGCAAGGTTCATTGGTTATCGTTATGTAGGTTAGGTACTATACCTACCTACTAAGCAAGTTGATCTAGCAAGGGGATATTTAGAATGTTATACGTTAGGTACGTTCCGAAAGTACCTAATTGGATTCGGTGCATTAAACGGGCATTACGGGTGACGCGGAGGCTGTGCGGTGAGGCGCGGGCGCGGGCGCGGAGGGGAAACTGGTTTACAAATATGTAAGTATTTATTTGTAAGCTCGCGCCGAAAGCTCACAATGTACTCTACCTACTGACTCGATCTAATAGACGTAGGTATAGGTACGATGCATAGCTCGGTCGGTTGGTAGTCGGTACCTGCTTTATTGTAAAAAGCAATGTAGCTAAATAGCCGTATAAAGTTATCTACGTAAAACTAATTAGTAATACTTGGGCTGTATATTACTTCTGGTGGGAGACGTGCACAATGACACAAAAATATCAATAAAATAACTAGTAGTTCGCCCCGAACTGAGATCTCGTGATGGTCGGAAGTTAATAAAACCCAAACAATTTTTATTGACCAATGGTTGTAATAAACTTTGCAAATCGCTTCGAATTCGCCGTCTAGGTATGTACCAGTCTTACTTGAACTACAAAATCATTGAAACTCCAAGAAGTGGTAGCTCACGTTATACTGGGTTTGCCAATTTTAAAATTTTTACAACAACTCAAAAACTATTAGATGTAGAATCAAATTAAAAACGGTTTTGAAATGTCTAAACAAAACCCTATCATATGACACCCCACTTGAAATTATTGTACGACTTTTTTTTTTACTCCCTTTGGACCCTCGTAACTTTACGTCCCCTTGACCGATTTACTTCATTTAACAAACCAGTAAAACTTAAGAGTATTATCCGTACACCTACCAAATTCTGTGAAGATCGGATAAGCGGTTCAAAAGATCTCGTCGAACAAACATACAAAGCATTTTTGTCCAAGTTGTCACTAAGATCTTCGTTCGCTTCGCTCACTCGATCAATAAATGAATGAAGGCCTCCTCCATCTTTTGCCAGATTTTTTCTATTTTGGACACAAAAAGATAGAAAGTGTTTATAACAAGGTGTTTCATCATAAAACACAACAACATGTAACGCGTTCGTAGAAGCAACGAGCGCGTCGATGTCTTTTGTACTAGTGTCACTGCAGTGCTACGCGGTTGCTACGCAGTTGCTACGGGGTTGCTACGAATCTCTCGCTTTCTTTTATTAGACAGCAAAAACCGTTGCCATTGTTCTAATATACGTAAATAAATAAATTTGTCAATTTATGTACTCAACAAAATGAGTATGTATGGTACCTACTTATTTACACGAATACAAAGTGGAGATTTGATTTCTGTTGTCATTTTAAGAAGCAACATTAGCACTTTTAATTTAATATTTTTTTGTGTAGGTATTATTATGTATTTAATTTCGTTGGAAATTTAACGAATAATAGCCAACCATACGTAACTAGCTATTTATTGTACATTGTACAAGAGTACAGTACAGTTCACGCTGAAACATAACGAAAAAGTTTGTTTTAGTGAAACTGTTCTGGCTGCTGAACCTGCCCCATGCCCCATGCATGTAAGGTAGTACCTATAGTGTACACACGTACTTATTTTCTTTAATCACACATACATGGCACAGGCAAGCACCGCCCTCTAGTAGATGCGTGGTGAACCTCATAATATCTAGCTGGTCCGCTAAATGCGCGAAAGCCTCCGAATGAACTCGCACGCATTGCATCGCACAGCGTTCACTGTTCACCGAGAGAGGGCGTTACTGTTGAGACAACAAACGATGATGAACGTTTCAGGTGACAATTCGTTAGTGGAACTTATGAACCAATTAAAACTATAATATCCAAAAAAAGCCATTCTATTTGATTAGGGCTTTAATATATATGCAAAGTATATTTGGTAACAAACCTGCCGCAAGGCTCATTTGTAGTTCTTTGGATAATAGACGTGCCGCTTGTCCCGGGCCGGGGTCGGAAGCCCAACTCGCACGCAGCGCGTTTAAGTCCTTTGTACTGGAAAACACGTTCCGTGTTTATCTGTCCACGTACTTAGTATGTACATACACATCACTTGTTTATTTTGTTCCATCTATCGATTACTATAATAACATTTGTTTGTAGAATACACACAATGGCATTCTGGGAGACGCGCACACCTCTCTGACGAACTAGACACTGACATTTAGGTAGTCTAATTTAAGTAAGAAGATTGAAAACAGTTATCTGTACATTTACGATGGTGAATAACGCGACTAGCTCACGCGATCAGACGAGTGTCGCACGCGAACAATGCTCTCTTCCACGCATTCCTACTATTATGACAAAGTAGGCACATAGCTTAAAAATGAAATAAATATTGCTATGTAGTTATTTCACACAGAACTATCTCGCCATAAACGAAACCGCTTTTACATAATATGTGAACGAGACACTGTTCATGACACATAAGTAAACGCATGTAGGTAATCGAACTCGCAACCTACAGCGCAGAAGGTAGAGTACCCAGTACAACTGTTTGCTACGAGCTGAGCTTTGTGTGTGTATTTTTTTTAATTACTTGTTTATATTGTGGGATCCACTCCATACATCTCATTATTGATTGGGTTATTTTGTGCATAATGAACTGTTTGAGTAAGTACATAAGTTTTAATTATTCTACCTAGGTAGGTACTTATTGAGTTTTTAAACACGCTGTATATGAACCTGATCATGTATGAAAGACTCAAGGCGATTCTTTACAGGCAGGCCCATTTAGTTTACCCAGGCATGCCGGACTGTGTGTGACGCTAGGCGGCGCCTAGAAACACCGACAACACCTGAAGGACTCTACCTACATATTTGTTTTAAAGCGACGGCAAAGCTAAGGGTAATAATATCGTTAAAAGTTAATAGTTATCGCGTAATGTAAACAATTGCAGGAGCTTGTAATGAGGGAAGTGAGTGTTATGGCTCATTGAGATCCGCTCGAGATTGCACACAATTGGAAACAACACCATAAAAAGGCTGTGCAAGTGCAGGAGGAACTCGCCGCGGGGTGCGGGAGACGAGTTGGTTTTATAGTTCGCCATTACTTTACTTCTAATCCTGCAATTGACGAACGTGGGACCGAGTCGCGCCGCTGCAGCTCGATCAATTAAACTTAATTAGCCAGAGATAGATTGCTGCTTATTGAGCGACTCCGCGTGCCGCAGCAAGCTCGCTTATCGGACGCAGCCCCGCCCGGCTGCGAACCTGCACCACCACCACTGCACTAAGTGTTCTGCCAAAGATAACACTTAGCTTAGTGAAGTATTGCGATCAAGTTATCGTATCGCATTTGCATGCAATGAATGTTGCTTGCACTAACATTGGTTTTACGCATAAATATGTATATTATTGTGTTTTATTCATGTTTTTTTCTGAATATATATTATACTGCCGAATACAAAGCGTAAGTATGAGTTGGTAGCAAAGTCTAAAAATGGTGTCTATTGTGTTGTTCCCTTTTTCAAATCGTTTCCTAATAATAAAACCACACCTTTCAAATTATATTATTATAACCGAACCCGGCGGCGGCGGCGGTACCAGTTTGAAATATTTAACCCCCTGTAATTTTGTCATTTTTTTAACGAAAATGAAAAAAAATTAGTATGTTTCTGACTTTCTCTATTTGTTTTTCTTTCTCTATACATACATGCTGACAAATAAGATTTATAAATAACCATTCCAATTATCATGTCAATAGCTACAATAGTTTTTGAGATAAGACGGCTTGTGACAGACGGACGGACAAAGTAGCACCATAACGGTTTGTAACGATACGGGAACTAACCCTAAAAATCAAATCAAATATAATGATTCCCCCTGAAATCTCGTTTCGCTCGCTCGACCAACTATGTAATACCAACTTCAGTAGACATGACATGACTCTGACCGTCGCTCGCCTGAGGCTGGCTTCATCGATAACAGTTCAATAGACCGAGCAACGCGCCTGCGCCAGAGCCACACGCCGACATGCCATTGCTGCGATTATTCCTATTCTTTGGCTGCCTATAAGTACAATATGCGCTATACTATACCTATCTATATGTATTGCATAACTAGGTACTCACGTACCACATAATTACGTGGTATTGTGAATAGATACCTAGGTAGATAGAAAACTCTTAGGGCGCCCCGTAAGTGTGTTTATTTTAACAATGATATCAGACTCAAACCGGAGCTTCTCAATAACGTACTACTCTCGCTGAAGGTGCTAAAAAATGTTTCGTAATATGAAAAACCTTAGTTTAGCCCAAAACACGAGTTAGAGACAGAGTTTTTCGACAAATCCAAGATTACATCACATGTGGGTGTGGGTACATGGATCATCCATGTTGTGCCCTGTTTGTACTGTTTCATTAAATAGCTACGTTAGATGTAATTTATAATGCACTCACCCTCACCGTGGTTGTGGTGGATGTGGGCCCGCGGTCGCGTGCTGCGCGCCTCCCCGTGCGCACTTGCCTGCGATCTGGTGATAAGGAACTAACTAAGTACCTAGCTACTGTATACTACACCCCATAAGATACGTACCTAAATGAAATAAACCGTCGACTCACGTCTGCGTATCTTGTACTCTACGTTCTCGGTTCGAGCAGAAGAAGTCGGGACGCACGCGGTGCGCGCGTAGTAGCGCGTGCAGCGGATGCGGGTGCGGGCTACCACGCGGGCGGGTGCGGATGCGGCCACGTGGCCTGACGGACGCATGCGACGGCGGCGACGGCGACGGCGACGGCGGGGCGACGACGACAAGACCGGACTCGTATGTCTGATCAGGCAGTAGCATGACGCGCACATCGCGGCGCCTCCTGCTCCTTCTGTCGACACAATCAAATAACTGAAGTGAGTCACCGATTAGCGCCTTTTAAATACGGATCATTAGAAGCCGTGACACGGCAAACCGTTCTAAAGATGCTTGACCGGACATGGAGTCGGTCGGTCGTCCGGCGACCTCTGCTCTGCGGTGTTACATAGTTACCTACTTGTAAGTGGTCACACAGATGGTGCACTTTGGTGCACAGAACATATGATAAGGTGCGAGGAGTGCGGGGCGCCGGCTGCGACGTGGCGCAGCCTCGCGGAATGTCGTCGTGCTTTTTGTGCGTTTGGGAGAGCCGCGCCCGTCCACTGCGCACCACTTCACATCGCTGCATTGTTTGGTAAACGAGCCGCAGGCGCTGTGCCGCTGCCAATCCGCCTCAACCGCGCCGCTAGATTGACGACGAATGGCTTCCAAATGAATGCAGTAGGTACTTAGTTACCCTATACGACTGGGCACCTAGGTAATCTGGGTGCGATTGTGTAATATAATAAGTAAACGAGTTAATTTTTACAATAGAAGATTATTAACTTAGGGGATAAAGCACTGTCTTATGTAGTGGGCTCTAGAATCCCGAAGTAACTAAGGTCTTTTTCCTAGTGGTCAAGTACACCCGAGCGAAGCGAGTGGTGTTGACCCGTAGCGATAGTGACCGAGGGGTTTCGTGTAATCAACCCATAAACGCGGTACCTACCTAAGTGAGGGGAAGGCAGATGGCAGCTGATTGTCAAAACAAGTGGCAAGTTGGAGAAAAAACAATCCTATTCCTCTGCATCGCCAGCGGACAGTGGCGCGGGACACGGGAGTCGAACCACATCACCACACAATGAATGCGACTCTACTCTAGCGGATGATGATGATGACCACTGACGGCCGAGGTACAAGTGGACCCAAACGATCATAATGAAAAGACAATCACGCACGATTGCATCGCTTAGTGTGCATATAAACCAACATTGAATACTTACAATTAAACATGTACTTTGGTGCTAAGTAGGTAGTCGTTTGTCCCGAACGCGACGTTCGTAAAAAGTAAAATAAAAAGCAAAATAGTACATACCTACCTACCTAGCCTAGATTGTTAACTAGGGGAGCGAACAACTATTTTACTGAACGCGACCGCTCTGGGATCATATCGCAACAACCGCTGGCCGTGTGTTGTGTGACAGACGACAGTTATTCAATACCGAGTAATAACTGGATAAAGAAAGTTCCCACGGAATAATAACAACCAAAACAATGTGCACATTGTAATGGAGTACGTAACTAGGTACCTTACCTACCTAAACTAAAGTACAGCCAGTACCTACCAGAGGTTGATGGCTGTCTTTAGCTCGGTAGGTTTATGTAATCATTTTGAGTGTGGGTCGCCGAGTGTCGCTGCAATATAGGCTGCATTGCCTTACAAGGCACGTCTTCAATAGACTTGCGTCAAATCATAAGGTACGTACGAGTAGTCCATTGTTTTGTTATAGGCAGAGGTGACTAGTTAGGTACCATCAGCTGGGCCACCTGCTTCGTCCATCACTTTATCTTATACCTATACAGCTGCCGGGTCAGAGAGAGGAATGAACACTACCCGCGACGCGAGTGGCCGAGCCTGCTGAGCGCATCACTCGTTGCTCTACATTTTTTACAGATAACTCGATCTGCGCGAGGGGCATTCAAGTGTGTCGCATGTAAAGAGTATGTACCTATATGTACCTACCTACCTAGGTACCCAATATAATAACTAAACTTTGGAAATCACACAGGAAGAGGTACCTTGGTAGATACATACCTACTTGTAGATTTCCTTCTAGGTACCATTTTTTAAAGCTGGCAATCCAATCGCTGCCGTACGATCATATAGAGAAGCGTCTGCACTGCACGAGCCCCACTACACTACCTAGGTAGGTACCTATCAGTTACTCATTATTCAGAGCTTGAATCTCGATTCAGACGAGCATTGGTTTTGATTATAAGCCTCATCAAAAAGTGTTGTAGGTACTCGTATAGGTACTCACCATAGCTCGCGTACCTAAGTAGGTAAATGTTGCCATAGTTTCTGCCTCTTCGGAGGATAGGCAGAGGCGCGTCCCAACTCGTTCCGATATACATGGGTGCTGGTGGTCAATCAGGTAGATATCTAGAGTACTTACCTGATTGAAAATATACTTACGTAGGTACTTACGAGGTATGCTGCTCAATTTTCTCAATTCATTTTAGGAGCATTCTTTCACTGCACCTAGTCCTATGGTCCTAGGTAGGTACCTATAGTCGTATTGATTTATTTACCAATGAAGAGCTTTCATGCACTGAGTTACTATTTTTGTGAGTCTGATTTATCTAACACTGTTGTTTTCTAAACAGAATCCTGTTCACTTTTTATTATTTTTCGCGAGAGGTTACGCGAAGCGTGCACGACTCCGAACGTAGGGAGTTAGGGACGCACGTGCACGCACACGTCTGCTCTGCGCATGAGCTCTTACGATACTGAATTAAAATTAAAGAAAGAAAAAACGACACGCTCACGCACGCACGGCAAACGTGAACGACCAAAAGGACTACCGCTTCGCTAACTGGGAGAAGAGGGACGAGGTCCTACTGACTGATGCTGACTGATGCTGTTGACTAGTGTAGGTGGTAGGTACGTAGATGACTGTTTGTGAGCCTATCTATAAAACTGGGAATAGGTGGATAGGTACGCTGCAAGAGCCCTAACTGAACTGACCGCGGTCCGCGAGTTCCGCGACCCACTGACTGACTGACTATGGTTAGCTTAGCCAATCACCCCGGTATGTTTTTATACCAGCAGCGTGGCGCTACAATGGCGACGACAATGTCCCGACAAAACGTTGCGAGTAAGCGCGGTAGGTAGGTAACATATTAGATAGGTAGTAAAAATAAAATAAATAAGCTTAAAATTGAACCAACAGTTATCCGTTTCGGATGTACAATAATAAAATAGTTATAGAAATAATAATACCTACTTATAGTATGAATATTTATTCACAAAGAAAATTACACTAAATTTAATTTAATTTATTTGAATTAAATTTCTTGTTCCTTGGGAGTTGGGAAGGCCTTTGGTGTTGTGGGACGCTACTTGCGTCGATACCCTTGCTCCTTCACATCTGCCTAGGACTTCTGTTAAGGCTGGTGCGGTGGCAGATTTGGCCGAGGACCACAAGAGGCGCAAGTATGCAGGTCTCGATAGGGCCTACACATTTGTGCCTCTTGGGGTCGAGACTCTAGGTCCGTGGGGTACAGAGGCCGGGTTTTCAAAATTCTTTCAGGGCGTCTAGTGGAAGCGACGCGTGACCCGAGGGCTGGTGATTATCTAGGCCAGCGTATCAGCATTGCTATTCAGCGCGGCAATGCAGCCAGTGTCTTGGGCACGCTTCCGATTGGTACTGATTTGGACCAGTTGAGCTATCTATAAATCGTTTGCAACGGTTTGTAGATGGCTCAACTGTTTCATGTGTATTTTGTAAATATTGTGAATATTGTAAATACTGTATTAGTTGTAATCAATATATATAAAACTCTTTTGAAGCTGACAGAGAATCAACGCACAGCCTAAACTATAAGTCCTAGAGGTATGAAATTTGGAGGGTAGTATCCTTATATAGTGTAGGTGTGCACTAAGAAAGGAATTTTGAAAAGTCACACTGTAACGCGAGCAACGCCGCGGGAGACGGCTAGTTTTCTATATAAATAAATTGAACAACCTCTTATCTCGTGGATGCATGAAGCGTGGCTCCTGTTTATTGATAATTAAAACATAAGGCGAACGATAAAGCCAGACAAAGACAACCTTCTCGCTCGCACATTTCAACATTTTTGAAGATATATTATAACTAAATGTAATTATGTGAAATGCTGCAGAGCTTCAGGGTATGTGCCTAGGTATGTGTAGATAACGATAAAAAAAACCGCATTCCGAAAACGTACGGGAATATGAAGTTATGGCCATTTAAAACAAAAAAAAACCCTAATAACATAATATACTTTGACATCAACATTTTTTAGATATCTACGTTACATAGGTACCTACCTATGTCCATCAAGCTCCATACGTTCGGGCTATCTGTGCGACGCACTCGAGCGACACACTCTGGCCATTGGTACTTAGATAAATAAATTGATGTAATAATATACCTACCTAGGTAGGTAAGGTCACTTATTAAAAAAACTAACAAGTAAAAAATAATGCACTTTTAATCACAGAGCACTCCACTGCCGCCATCAGTACGTACTTATAACAAAATAAATTACCTACCACAACAACCATACACAGGAACTAAATAATGAACTAACTAGGTACACCTAAATAATGTACAGCTACCTATAGTGTACAGCTGTAGACTGTGCCTGTAGTCTGTAGCCTAAACCTCTCCAGGGGGCGCGGCGGCGGCGGTCGGGCCTCCGCGCTATATTATTAATAACTACATATAGTAAGTAGGTACCTACCTACCTACGTCGCGTTGTCGTTTCGCAGACGAGATTACGTTAAATACATTATAGGCTAGCATTTTTTATTGTTTTCTCTGATTGATATGTGTGAATTTTGTGCACTGTACTTCTTAGGTTTTTATAGTAGCATGGACTATTTATTACTCCATGATAGTAGGTAGGTAGGTAGTGTTATAGTTCAATTATGTACTAGGTAGGTTAAAAAAATTCAATTATTTCATATAAGTACCTATCCATTCAAACGTGCAATAGGTACCTACCTAACCTACTACCTATTTATTTATTTTTTTATTTTATTTTATTTTATTTTATTTTAATACTTTATTGCACAAAATTAAAAATTTGTTACAAAGGGTGGACTTAATGCTGAAAGCATTGTCTGCCAGCCAACCCAAACGTGGTGGTGTAATGAGGAGGTTGGCGTGCGACATTACAAAGAATAATTTCTTAAATAAAAAATCTTAAAAATAACTTAAATCAAAAATTAGGAGCCCAATTCAATATATAAATATATATATAACATAACAAAACAAAACTACGCTACTACTTACTACCTACTAGGTAATATCTCTACAAAAATGATCGCTATGAAGTAAATCACATTTTGATCGATTACTAATGGCTTATTACAATAAACAATAACATATCGATATTTAATCAGATCTTTTTGTGAATATTCATCTCGACCTCTGGAACGCTCTAGCAGAGCATTCGGGTATTTTTACACTTTATACGTACCCTACCCATCCATACTTACCTATCTTATTTAGTGATGTATCTACCTATGATCGGTTAGGTATAGTCAATATTTACATAATAATAATAATATCAATAATAATTTCATTGTAAATGGGCACAACCACCGCTACGAACGTAGCTGCGTCGCACCGCACATAAATACGTCAATCAATAAGCTATCTATTGTCGCGTCGAGGTACATCCCGGAGTAGTGCGGGATCTACTGCGCCAGCAGCTCCGACAGGTGGTCGGCTATGGCGGCGGCCGCAGCACCCGACAGGATGGACCTGTGCGTGCCGGCCAGCTGGCGCGTGGTGAGGGGGCCGGCGCACACGGCGCGCAGGCCGTAGTCCTCCTCCAGGGTGACGTAGTTGTCGCGCGCCGTGAACAAGGTGACGGGCGCGTGCAGTCGGCCCTCGGGCCGGTACGTGTCGGCCGCCACCAGCTTGCCGTAGAACGCGTCAGCGGCGGCCGCCAGCGCCTCGGGCTCGTGGCCGCCGTCGGTGCCGATCACTTGCACGCAGCGCGACACGCGCTGCTCCCAGCTCGGCAGCCGCTCCAACTCCGCCGCCACCTGACAACCGGACGATGCACACGTCTACAATGCTGTTCCGCCGCCTGACGTCCGACTGGACATGGCATGGGAGTGTAGGATACGTACCTTGATGGGGTCGACATCGGTGAACTGTTGCGCGAAGTACGCGAGTGCGTCGGCCTCGTCCGCGTGCGCGGAGCGCGCGGCGCGCTTGTTCTTGCCGCGCGTGGTGTGCGTGCTGAGGTACGCTGGCGAGCCGTCCACCAGCACCAGTCGCGTCGCACACCCAGCCTGCAACCGCGCAACCACGGACCTACATATAACTAGTAGTTCGCCCCGAACTGAGATCTCGTGATGGTCGGAGGTTAATAAAACCCAAACAATTTTTATTGACCAATGGTTGTAATAAACTTTGCAAATCGCTTCGAAATCGCCGTCTAGCTATGCACCAGTCTTACTTGAACTACAAAATCATTGAAACTCTAAGAAACGGTAGCTCACGTTAGCCAATTTTATAATTTTTACAACAACTCAAAAAGTATTAGACCTAGAATCATAATAAAAACGGGTTTGGAATGTCTAAACAAAACCCTATCATATGACACCCCACTTGATATTATTGTACAACTTTTTTTTTTACTTCCTGTGGACCCTCATAACTTCACGACCCCTTGACCGATTTACTTCATTTAACAAAAACTTAAGAGTACTATGCGTATACCTACCAAATTCTGTGAAGATCGGATAAGCGGTTCAAAAGATCTCGTCGAACAAACATACAAACATACAAAGCATTTTCGTCCAAGTTGTCACTAAGATCTCGTTCGCTTCGCTCACTCGATCAAATATATACGTAACCAAGGACGTCTAACATGTTTGAAACGAGGCGAGGTACCTTTTCCAGCTGGAGTGCCATCTCGAAGGCAACTCCCGCCCCGAAGGAATATCCGAGCAGCGTGTAGGGCGGCTGGGGCTGCAGCTTGCGCACGTGCAGCACGTAGTGTTGCGCCAGCGCGGACATGTCGGCGCGCGGCGGTACGTTTGCCGCCTGCAGGCCGTACACGAGTCCACGCACGCCTCGAGCCACGCCGCGCAGCACGTCCACGACGCCCTCGATGGGATGCACCATGAACACTGCGCCCGTCTCGCCATCTGCCCCACCACTCTCCAGCTTCACTACCACCTGCTTCGGCACCAGCTCGCCCATGCGTGCCATCTGCACCAGCTCGGCGGCGGGCGCGGTCACGTCGGCGGCGACGGCGACGGCGGCGGCTGGTGACTCGGCTCCTGCACCTAACGCCTTCAGCTTGCCGAAGGACAGCGCGCGGATCTCCTGCACGGCGAGTACCACGTCGTAGCCGCGCTCCAGCGTCTGCTTGATCTCGGCACCCATCAGCGAGTCCATGCCGAGCTCCGCCAGGTTCGCCGACTCGGACACCTTGCTCGGGTCCTTTATGCCTGCAACCGATCCGACGACAACATCTTAAATCATTATGAATTGAATTCATAACGATGAGTGAGAGCACGATGTCCTCGATATTACGGATTCAGATGGTGACTAGGCATATTCACTTACCGCTTCCTAGTAGGTAAAGTTGGTCAGTACTAACCGAGTATGTTAGCGACGGCGTGCACGAGGTCCTGCTGCGGTGCGGCGGCGGTGCGACGCTTGTCGGCCAGCACCATGCTGGCCTGCACGGGATGCGGCAGTGCCAGCATGCGGCCCAGCGCCGTCATGCACGAGGCGATGCGCTGGGGCACCGTGCCGCCCACCACCGTCTCGTCGCCGCCTGCAACACGGCTCCGTCAGTCCGGCACGTGCAGCACGAGGACTCGGCCCGAGGGATGCGGCACTCACCCATGGTGTCGACGATGAGACCGACCTCGCCGATGGCGCCCCACTGCACGGCGAGCGCCGGCAAGCCGTCGGCCTGGCGGCGCTCGCAGAGCCGCTCCATGCTCGAGTTGGCGAGTCCGTAGTTGCTCTGACCGGGGTTACCGCGGCCGCACGACACCGACGAGAACACCACGAAGTGCTCCAGGTCGGGGCACAGCTTGCGGCTCGCCGCGTCCAACTCCTTGGTCGCTGCGGACGAACGGACGGGTCGTTACAGCGAGCGGATCGACATCGAGCTAGGAGGAAGGAGACCGACGAGCGCTAGCCTGCGGCGTTCACCTTGGATCTTAGGCCTGGCGACGAGCTGGAAGTCCTGCGGCGTCTGCTTGTCGAGGAAGGCGTCGCGCAGCACGGCGGCCAGGTTGAAGATGCCGCCCACTGGGCCCAGAGCGGCCGCCGCCGTCAGCAGCGCCGTCGCCCCGCCCGCCGCGCTCGCGTCCAGCGTCGACACCAGCACCTGCACGCCTTGCGACCGCCACCTGCGCACAGTAACGCATCACGCGACTGCCCCTTAACCCCAACCGACCTGATCCTGGACTCGAGGAGGGCCGCTGCAGCGTACCTGCGGATGCACCACGCTTGGTATCCGGTGCGCACGCCGCTTCGCGCGGTCAGCACCAGCCGCGTGGCGCCGCGCACGACCAGCCACTGCGCCAGCTCCAACCCGAACCCGCCCAGCCCACCTGCACCGCACATCAACGATAAGTATATCACATCCAAGTAGATAGCTACATCAGACGGTCGGGCGTAGAATCTAGCAGGCAGGACGTACCGATGAGCACGTACGTCTTGGCAGGATGCATGTACGTGCGCGGCAGCGCGGGCAGCAGTCGCGGCGGTGCAGGCGGTGCCGACGCCGGCTCCTCGGGTCGCACGCGCAGCACGACCTTGCCGATGTGCTTGCCCGTCGCCATGTACCTGCAACCGAGGCGAGCGCGAGTTACATCCGCGTGCGTCACGCTACACCCGCGGCCGGCCAGCCGGAGTCGCGCTCACCTGAAGGCCTGCTCGAGCTGGTCGTCCGCGTACAGCGTGGCGGGCAGCGGCCGCACGGCGCCGCTGGCGATGCCATCGGACACGCAGCGCACCACGGCCGCCTTCTCGGGGTCGGAGCCGTCCGCGTCGAACAGCGCGTCCAGCAGGATGCCGTGGAACGTGGTGTTCCTCAGGAAGATCGCCATGCCCTGCGGACGGCATCGACGTTAAGACGCGAGTTAACGATGCGAGCGCAGCGGGTCGCTCGAGCGAGATGCACTCACCAGCGCGCTGTTGTTGGAGAGGTCCAGCTTGCCAATCTCGAGGAACCGGCCGCCGAGAGCCAGGCAGCGCAGCGACGCCTGCAGCTTGTCCGCCGCCAGCGAGTTCAGCACGAGGTCCACTCCGCGGCCGCGCGTGCGACGCAGCACGAGCTGCTCGAACGAGGTGTCGCGCGAGTTGCCGATGTCGGCGTCCGGTAGCGCCGGGAACCGGTCCCGCAGGAAGGCGCGCTTCTCGGGCGTGCCCACCGTGGCCAGCACGCGGCAGCCGGCGTGCAGCGCGATGCCGATGGCGGCCAATCCCACGCCGCCTGTGCCCGCGTGCACGAGCACGAGCTCGCCGCGACGCATGCGTCCGCGCACGCACAGGGCGTAGTACGCCGTCGCGTACGCCACGGGCACGGTGGCTGCCTCGGCAAGCGACCACGCCGCCGGCACTGGCCACAGAAAGCCTCGGTCCGCCAGCACGGTGGAGGCGAGCCCGCGCGCTGCCACCATGCCCATGACTCGCGAGCCGTCGGCCGCGCGGCCCGAGAACTCTAGTCCGAGAATGCACTCCTGGCCGGCGAGGTTGCCGGGCAGCGCGTCGGGCGGCAGCTTGCCGGTGGCGAGCATCACGTCCCTGAAATTGAGAGGCGCGCAGTACACGCGACAGAGCTCGCTGCGAGTGGAGAGCGTGCGTGCGCTCACGTAGCGCAGGTCGGACTCCAGCCACCGCAGCGAGGAGAGGTCGCCGCGAGTCAGCGTGTTCACGTACGCATGCTCCACCTGCAACCGGAACCGGAACTGAACACTACACCATCACCTCATCGGGGTCTCCTATTCGATCCACACCTCCCACAGGGATCCACATTGGATCCCTTTTTTTTTTCTTTTGGAGATAAATGACTTACCTAGGTACC
The DNA here is from genome assembly GCA_918843925.1 of Eulithis prunata. NCBI lineage: Eukaryota > Metazoa > Arthropoda > Insecta > Lepidoptera > Geometridae > Eulithis > Eulithis prunata. Next base: position 70,009 of record OU974019.1, on the reverse strand, counting down.
TACCATAATTATATTATTTTGGTACATGCACCAGCAGACCCGGAAATCATAAGTTCAATGGTGACACTTTTCTTAATTATACAGCAAATACGCAGCGCCGATCCCCATAGGTGTAGGTACACATCCAATGACCAGCTGATACATTTTCAATATTTACCTATTAATGCATCATTAATTAACCCATCACATTAAGAATATGTAAAACGCCTCTACTAGAGGAGGTTTGCACTTATAAAGCCCTTTTAGTTCCTCCTCCCTCGTCCTTCAGTCGCATTCCTCATATCTGCGGGTCGTGCGTGACCACCTCCACTCATTATCCTCTTCTTGACGATGGTACGCCATTTGTTTCTATCCCCGGCCAGTTGTACAAACATATAAAAGCCAGCATTCGAACCTTTTTTTACTTAGTGCTTCTAATATTGAGTAGGTACTTGATTTATGTAGGACCAGGTGCCGCCCGCGACTTCGATCCCGTTAATTTTTCAGGATAAAAAGTAGCCTATGTGTTAATCCAGGTCACGGACAATTGAGGTGTAGTATTACGATAGATACTAAGATTAATGATACATCTTCATTTTGTAGTCAGTATTAAAGGAGCCTCGCTAAAGAATACTCGTTTCAATCGAATCCCTTCCCCTCACAATATATATTCCAAGTTTCATCCAAATCGGATCAGTACCTAGTTTTTACGTGAAAGAGTAACAAACATCTATAGGTACTTAGAAATTTAACTTAGTAGGATGTATGTACGTGGGTAGATCTTAAGTAAGAGAATAAGCAGCTCAGCTTATGCTCTTCATAAACTATCTTCAACAGTCAACTCGGATACTTTACTTACAGCATATTATGGATTAGTCGAGTCTGTACTCAGATATGGGATAATATTCTGGGGCAATTCTACAGACAAAGAAGTTATGTTTAAGATTCAAACCGCTGCTTACGAGCTATGTTTAAAATTCAAATAACTGACAGTTGCAAACCATTATTTTTAGAGCACAAAATTCTAACACTTCCGTCCTTATACAGGGTGTTACCACACCACTTCCGAAAACTTGGAGGTTCCAATCAGACCATGATACTGAAAACATTAAGCGAAAAAAATCGCGAAAAAAAAATTGACTTGACTATCTCTTTTTAATTTTTTTTCTAGTTACATACACACAGTACAACATAATAAGACATATCTACCTAATTATCTCATTTAAAAAAGCAAAAAAACAAATAAAATAAATAAAGCAGCAATGTACACGCAGCACGCAGATTACGTCTACTACAGCATGAACAGCTGGGAGTTCATCGCGGGTCATTCAAGTACGCGATGTGCGAGCGACCTACGTTAGTAGGCACTTACGACACAGAATAAATAATAGTACTACACCTCGACCTTACCTACGTGAATGCGTACATTGCGGGCTGGCGAAATAAATACAAATCTTTAAACATTGTTTTCTCCGGCTATAATTATTTTTCAGGATAACTGATTTTTTTTTGGTTGGGTTTTGGTGTGCTGTAGCTCCCCCTTTCGTTTTCGGAAGTGGTCTGGTAACACCCTGTATACTTGAAGCAGTGCTATTTGTTAAGAGTAATCCTCACCTGTTTCCTCGTATGTGTGATATTGTTAATCGAAATAGACGAGAAGACAGGTTATGTAGACACGTCTCTAAAACAGCATTACTGCGAAAAAGTATCATTTGTATGGCTCCGATCCTTTTTAACAAAATACCCAATTGTATTAGAGATTTAAATGTAAATAAATTTAAAAACAAATTGAAAAAAATATTAACTGAGAAATGTTACTACCATATTGACGAGTTCCTAAACGATAAATTATAATAGATTTTTTTTTTTTTTTAAATTTGATTATGTTAATTTGTAATTTAACTGTTGACTAAGATATAGGTAGTTAGTTATAATATGTATTTCTCTTTTCGGATTACTTCGACATTTTGAGTCATCTCTATTTGCACGCCAAAATCGGCAAGACATGTTGTGTCACCAAATTATGTACCTACAACATCCATATTTTACACATGTTTTTGCAAATAAATTATCTTTATCTTTATCTTTATCTTTATCTTTATCTTTATCTTTATCTTTATCTTTATCTTTATCTTTATCTTTATCTTTATCTTTATCTAGGTCAAGTAGGTAGCTACCTACCTAAAGTTGTAATTTAGTCATATTTTGTTGTTGAATGGAGCTTAGTATATTATGCGCATGCAAAAAGATCATTAGTTACGTAACAATGTACCTATGATGATTGCGTCACTGTAGTCGGTCGATGCGACATCACATCACGCCACTGCCATGCCACTAGTGCCGGCGCGCGGCACCGACCGACCACAATCATTGTCTTTCTATAACGAGTACCTAGATAGGTACCTGCCTATCGACACTTTTTTCCTTGTTACTACAATCTATTAATAACACCAGTTATGATGACTCAGTTCGTCGGTTGATAACATTTTTACTACTTACCTACCCTATTCATGATATTAAATACTGAGTAGGTACCTACGTAACCGTAAGACGGAAATATTTTAGAGTTAGGTAGGTAGGTACATACCTACCTTTTCTAAGTTGGTAAAACCTGATTAGTAGGTATTTCATTATCTTACGTAGAATAGATAGTAGGTAGGTACCTAGGTACACGTCTATTTTTATAGTAGAAAAACGAAGGTAAATTTTCGATTCCGTAAATAAAGTTGAACATGAATCGAGATTCAAGGTTACGTAATTTTTTTGCTTCTAATTATGTAACTCCACCTGCGCCACGGGTCTACCACGTGTTTACGATTCAAAAACTGAACAATAATGGTGATTGTCTTTGGTGAGTACATCGGATCGCGCGGATAGATCACGTTAGATTAAAGTAGGTATGTAAGGTGGTCAGGTTACCTGCAGTACGGCGTCCTCTCCACCGAGGTCGAGATGTCTGTAGGAGCCCCACACGTTGGAGCGCAGCACGTTCACGGCGAGGTCCCGCTGCACCTGAGCCGCGTACGGCGCCGACTCACAAGCGAACGGCGGCGCCTTCGACTCCAGCAAGTACACGCGCAGCCGCTGCCCGCCGGGCTCAGCGCGCAGGCACGTGCCGAGCCCGAGCACGCCGCTGGTCTCGCCTCGAGCCACACAGTACACGCGCAGGTCCTCCACCTCGGCACGCGACAATGCCTCGCGCAGCGCGTCCACCCACCGGAAGTCGACGTCCTCGCTGACGTCGATCACGAGCCGCGACCCACCCTCCGCCAGCACGGCCACCGGCCGCGCCAGCACCAGCTCGCTGCCGGCCGTCGTCACGCAGGATACCACCTCCAGGTTGGCGCGCTTCAGGGCATCCCTGCACCAACAAGCGACACCTTACATGTTGCATTTAGTTGTTACGAAAAGAAAACGAAATGTATTCGGTTTATTCTACCAAACGTCAAACAAACAAATGCTAATGTAAAAATCAAGGAAAATAATATAGATCTCGTGGACACCACAGTATTTTTAGGCATAACTCTAGATAATAAACTTCAATGGGGCCCACACATAGATAAATTGTCGAAGAGACTTAGTTCTGCGGCATACGCAGTCAAAAAGATCCGCTTCCTTACAGATGTGGACACCGCAAGACTAGTCTACTTCAGCTACTTTCATAGCATTATGTCGTACGGCATTTTGTTGTAGGGGAGTGCTGCAGATATAAACACCATATTTGTGTTGCAGAAGAGGGCTATTCGTGCAATTTATAACATGGGTCCCAGAGAATCACTAAGAAATAAGTTTAAAGAAATAAATATAATGACAGTACCTTGCCAGTACATCTATGAAAACTTATTGTATGTTAAAAAAAATATAAATCTATTCAACAAAAAAAGTGATAATCATAATGTTAACACTAGAAACAAAGACAAACTCGCTGTTCCCACCACTAGGCTCTCAAAAATTAGTAAATCTTTCAAAGGGCAAGGTGTACGCTTCTTTAACAAAATCCCAAGTGATGTGTCTCAATTGTCGATTGGCAAGTTCAAAAACGTAATAAAACAAAGACTTATTTCAAAAGCATACTATAAAATATCAGATTATTTAGAAGACAAACAAGCTTGGAACGAACTAGCTCCAACTCATCCAATAAAAAAAAAAAAAAATTGTAATCATACCTAATCATACAAAACGTAATGACGATTCAAAGTGATCCGTGAGATTTTATTGAATAAAAGCTTTTTGACTTTGACTTTGACTTTGACTCATGCTTATTTTACCCGATGGAACTATGGAATCCGCAGCCACCGACCTGAGCAAGCGGAAGCGGATGTGATATCTACCCATATAGTTGTTAATCCTAAAGGTAACATCTACCTACGAACGCGGACACGTTTTACACAATGTTTGTTATATTAAGTTATATAATAGTCGTTAATTAAGATGCAAACACACCGTAAGCGAGTATCTATTCTATTCTATGGTGAGCATGTCATAGTAAACAAAACATCCAGGATGTAAACAATGCCCACTTATACCTACTACTTTGCGGAGTTATCACTAATGATGGTGATGTTTAATGTAAATGAAGCTATCGGCATCAAATTATGTAGATAATATAATATGGATGTAGGCACTATATAGGTATGTAAGTAGTTACGAAGCGTAAAGTATACCGTCAGCGTCCGCTTTTAGATGAGCGAACGAGATAAGAGAGTAGAGTAGGTAGTAGGTACCTTGCGGCGGGCTCGTCCAGTGTGCGTGGCGGCTCTTCTAGAAGCAGCATCCCGGCGGGGGCCAGCGCAGCCGCCAGCGCCGCCAGCGCCGCCGGCCGCCGCGCCAGCACCGCGCTCGCCAGCACACAGTGCCACTCGCCCTCCGAGGGCGTCTCCTTGCTGGTCACCTGCACACGCACCCAGCATCGTGCTGCTTGTGTTATCTTATCGCACGCAGTCTCACCTCACACACTCAGCTTACAACGTGCGAGCCAAGCCACGTGACCACAGATAAGCTACCTTCACTTCACATTTATGGGTAATTACGAGATCCCGCTATGTAGCTAATGGAATAGGTAGGTACTTACATTCATCTCATTTCATAGTAATTTTAATAATCCAAGTTTTATCCTAGCTAGTATACTATACCTAATAAATAATACACTATGTACTAGGAACATGTTATTACATCGATTGTTTGCAAACTATTTAGGTACTAATAATTTATTTTAGAAACTAGAAAAACCGACTTTAATTTTATACTTTAACAAACATAAAAAAAACCCTCTTTTTTAGTGTTCCGGTCCGGTTTTGTAAAAAGGGAGCACCTCACTCCGGTATCTGTCTGTCACCTCCATCTCCACCAGAGCACCTTAGATGCAGTTTTGTTATTAAGGGGGGTCTAACGGGATAAGGCTGAACTAAATGAGCCTCTTAGGTTTGTAATTAGTATTTTTTTTTTAAAGTTGATAAAGAAATAATAGGTACCTACCTATTTAGTGCGAAGTCTTTCATTCCAGATGGATTTCTTCTAAAGTACCTATACCTACCTATCAAAAATGGGTGATTTTTTCAGAAAACCTAATACCTATATCATTCACTACGATCATTCACTACTATATCTCATGAAAGAAATCTATAGGGAACTTCTAATTCAATAAAAACCACAATTATTACGAGTCCGTGTCATTATTGAAAATCCTACAAATGGGAGCTCATGTTACATTGGCTTTTTGCGATATAAAGCGAGTTCTTTCACTCGGACGGAACACTCGGTAAAAAATATTTGAGATTACCGCATTATTCCACGGTACCTGTTACTGTAGTCTTGAGAATACACGATGCTCACCTTGATTCCCAGCTCCGCCTGTAGATGGTGGTAGTCAGGCGCGGCGGCGGCGGCGGCGGCCAGCGTCGCATCCACGCGCACCTGCGGCTCCGCCTCCAGCGCGGCCAGCACCTCCGCCAGCATCAGCGCGTCCGCTGGCCGGCCCAGTGCTGCCTCGCACACCTGCAACACGAGCGTGCCGGAGGTACATCACGTGAAACGGGTCGCGCGCGATACTAGCGGCGGCGACGGTTCGCGAGCGCCTGGCTCACCTTGAGGCGTAGAGCGGCCGCGTTCTCGAGCACGAGCTGCATGCACACGCGCAATGCATCGCGTCGCGAGCGCGGCGTGCGCTCGCTGTACGGCACGAACGTGTACGTGTCGAGACGTGGGGCGGCCTGCGCGTTGGCGCGTCGCGGCGCCAGGCTCGTCTTAACGCCGCGCAGCTCCACTCCACCCGCGGTGATCACGTCCAGGTGTCGGTGCATGGTGACCGACACGGGTGAACCCGCCGGCGGCTGCGAGCGCGGCTCGATGAGCGCGCGCTGCAGCCGCGTCGGCAAATACAGCTCGCGCGTGTCGGTGCCGATGATGCCGAACTGTAGCATAGTGTCCATGAACGGCACCCAGTTGCCGTCCCAGGCGAGCTGGCCGCGGACGCCGCGCGCGTCGCTCTCGGTGATGCCGCGGAACACCCCGCCGTACTTGTACCCGCGCAGGCGGAGCTCCTTGTACACGTCCTCTGCGCCGAGCGGCGGCTCGGCTGCATCCGCCGGCTCGACCTCCGGCTCCGGCAGGCCCTGCAGCCGCTCGGAGCCGGGTTCGCCGGCGAGTCGCACGACGCCGCTCACCGCGACCGCGCCGCCCTCGCACACCTCGAACTCCCCGCTGCCGTCGAGGACGTTCACGAGGAAGCGCAGCGGCGTATCGCGCGGCACAATGGTCGCGCGCTTGAACTGCACGTCCTCGAGCACGACGCCCACCTCCTCCGGCTTCTTGTTCTGCAGCTTCGCCATCGTGCGCCACACCAGCGTCTGCGGAGCGAACGCGCACGGTTCGTACGAGCGGGACCGACTTGCAACCGAGCGAGTAAGGAGGCGTTATACTCACGAGGTACCCGGTGGCGGGGTAGAGCACCCGACCGTCGATGTTGTGTCCGTCGATGTACGCGTCCTCGGGTCGCGACAGGTCCACCTCGATGACGCTCTCGCCGGCGCGCGGCGCGGCGCCGTACTGCGCCACACTCCACTCGATGGAGTGATCCCACAGCACGCGCGACGCCAGGCCTGGCGTGCCTCGCGGCACCGGCCAGCTCGCGGGCGCGTGCAGGCGAGCCGTCTGCGGCTGTGCACCGCACGCGTACAGCCGGCCCACGGCGGCCAGCAGGTGCAGCGCAGCATCGGGTGCATCGCGCCGCACTAGCGGCACGTGCGCGGCTGCAGGCGCCGGAATCGCCCGCTTCAGCACCGCCTGCAGCAGGGCATGAGGTGCCACCTCCACCAGCAGTGCGTCGCGCGGCACCGCCTGCAGTGCCTCCGCGAACCGCACCGGCGACAGGAGGTTGTTCACGTGATAGTGCACGTCGCTCAGCCGCGCTGCAACACGCACCGACCCCGGTCAGCTGGAGTAGGAACCGGGGAGAGGTAACGGAGGTAACGGACCGGGTACTCACCGAGCTCCGAGTCCCACTGGTCCTGTGGCAGCGAGGAGGAGAGCCAGCGCGACGAGCGCGGCTTGGGGTGCGGGATGACGCGCTCCAGCGACTTGCGCAGCAGCGGAGCTGCCGCCGCAATGTACTTGCTGTGGAAGGCGACGCCCGAGCTATTGACGCGGCGAGCGAAGACTCCCTCGGCGGCCAGCGTCGCCACGAACTGGTCGATCGATCGCACCGGGCCCGACACGGTGACGCTGTCGGCGGCGTTGTGGCACGCGGGCACCACGTCGGCGGGGCAGCGCGCCTCGCATTGCTCCCACGAGAGGCCCACGGCTGCCATCGCGCCGGCCGCCAGCTGCGCATCCACGATGCTGCGTCCGCGCCAGTACGCGGCCAGCACCGCCTGCGCCCCCGTCAGCGTCTCGTCCGCGTACGCGCATCCTGCAACACACGCCCTAGGGCGTCAGCGCGCTGGCGGAGTGCAAGACCGCAGAAGGGTTAAGGCCGCACTCACCGATCTCTCCAACCGAGTGTCCCACGATGCCGTCCGGGCGCACGCCGAGGTCGCGCAGCACGTCCACGAGCGCCACCTGCACGGCGGCTATGGAGACGAAGGACGCGATGACGTCGTCGAAGGTGGCGTCGGGCGCCTCGGTGAGCACGTGCAGCAGGTCGACGGCGTGCGGGCGCAACGCCTCGGCCGAGCGTCGCACGCTGGCCGCGAAGGTGGGCAACCGCATCAGGTGCCGCGCCATGCCGGCCCACTGGGAGCCCATGCCCGAGAACACGAACCACACCGGCCGCCGCTGACCGCTCTCCGCCTCCTGCAACCAGGTCACTGTCCGTTAGGATCAGATCGCGGTGCGCTCGATGCACGGTGCGCCTAGGGCGAGTACCGACCAGGATCTCCTGCTGCGGCGGGTCTGTGAGCAGCGCGTACCCGCGGTATTGGTGTCCGGGGATGTGATGCGCGTGCACGGCATCGAGCAGCGCGTGCAGGCCAGCGTCGGCGGCGTGCGAGCGCGCCAGCGTCAGGAGCTCGTGCACGGCCGCCTCGGTGCGCCCTGACGCGACTAAGAGCCGCGGCAGGCCGGTGCCGGTGCCGGTGCCGACGCTGGCCTCCGCTGCCGGACTCGGGCACACGGGCCCGCGTTCGCTCTCGAGGATGACGTGCGCGTTGGCGCCACCGAAACCGAACGAGTTCACGGCGACGAGCCCGCCGTCCCACGGTGTGTTCTTGTCCACCACCTGAATATACCCGATGAATTTTCTTACGAAAGGAAAACTATAAGAAACTTCTAAAAGTTAATTAAATTCGAGAAATTAAATAAATCCACAATTATTTGTTGTCCAGCCTAACCTGAACCGTATCGTGATTGAAAATCCAACGAATAGGAGCAAATGTTACATTGGCTTTTTGATAGCAAAAAGCCAATGTAACATTTGCTCCCATTTGCTCTCTTCACTATTGAAGAGCTATAAAAAGCGAATAGGAAGGTACTTGCGCCTCGCCTAATTTATGAAACTTTTACCGTAGGTAAGTGACACGTGTAGTATGTGGGTACCTGGATTCTACCATCGGAGAGCGCGGGGATGTCGGTGTTGGCCGACTTGTAATGTAGGTTAGCGGGGATGACTCCCTTCTCCATGGCAACGAGCACCTTGGCGATCGAGCAGAGCCCCGAGGCGGGCTCCGAGTGGCCCATGTTGGACTTGACCGAGCCCAGCAGCAGCGGCGAGGACCGCCCCTCGCAGAACAGATCGGCGATCGCGTTAACCTCTTGCGGGTCGCCGACCTACAGCAGGCGAGAGCACTCCGTTAGCGGGGAGCGGGGAGGAGACGAGAGATGGGATGCAGGACGCGGGTAGAGTCTCACCTTGGTGCCGGTGCCGTGCGCCTCGACATATGCGACGTCGGCGGGGCGCAGGCGAGCCTCGCGGAACGTCTCCTCGGCCAGGCTGCGCTGCATGGCGCCGTTCGGGAAGGTGATGCCCTGCACCTTGGCGCCGTCCGTGTTGACGCGCGCATTACGCACGGCACAGTAGACTCGCCGCGCGACACCGCGTCGCTGCAGCAGTACCGCGACCGCCGCCTCGGAGCGCACGTAGCCGCGTCCCGACGCGTCGAATGCGGCGCACCGCCCCTCGGGAGACAGCATGCTCAGCCGATGGAAGTTGAGGGAGTTGGCCGGCTTGAGGCAGAGATTGCAGCCGGCCACCACGGCCGCATCGCAGTGGCCGGCACGGATCGCGGTGTACGCCTGCGCGAGTGCAAACATGCTGCTCGAGCAGGCAGTGTCGATCGCATACGAGGGCCCCTTCAGATCAAACGTGTACGAGATTCTGTTGGGGAACATGGCGCGGCAGCAGCCGGTGAGCGCGTACCCGTTGATCTTGTCCGGGTCGGCGGTCCACAGCTCCTCGGTCTCCGAGTTGGAGACGCCCACGTAGACGCCGGTGCGAGTGCCTCGCAGCTCCGCGGGCGACACGCCTGCGTCCACGATGCACTCGTGCGTCAGCTCCAACAGCAGCCGCAGCTGCGGGTCCATCAGATGCGCTTGCTTCGCGTGCACGCCGAAGAAGGTCGCGTCAAAGTGCCGCAGCTCCTTCAGCTTGCCGTTGCGCTCCGGAAGCCCGTGCAGCCCTGCGCATGCGATACGGGACCACTATTTACTTATAGGTATACATCTTGCGAGTGCGACCTTCCCGATCGTGCCATCACTCTCGGTGGATAGGTAAATTAGGTACGTCCTACTACCTAGTCCCGAGAAATCTCCGGAACCAGAAAAACAAAATCAAAACCCGGGATTTTCCAAACAACAATACCTATTTGGAATGTTCTTTGATAAATGGCTGACCATACTTACCCGGAACCATAAAGTAGGTACAACTGGAATCAAACTAAAAGTGTGCCGAAGCCGATTCGTTTTGTAGGTACTTATACTTATATAGGTACCTATCTTTAGTTGATTCGCCCAGCGAGGCTTCCTAACCAAAACTAATAGGTACCTAGTTCACCCCGAAAGGTTCGTAGGCAAGGTCATTTTCTGGACTGTTTTCATCTTAAGTAAATATTATGCATTACTCATAGCAAAAAATTACAAGTCCGGTCAAGTGCGAATGGGCTCGCCCACCGAGGTTTACGATCCGAACCGTTTTTTTTAAACTATGCAAGTTAGAAACTTGTCTTTCTTTTTCGTGTAAAGCTCAAGCATTCCTTTATAACGTTTAAAACACATAATTATTTCAAATTTTTCACTCCATAAACTTCGAAGATAGAGGGGGGAGGGGGGACAAGGTCATTTTAAGGACTTTTTAAATTTTAAGTCAAAAACTAGGTATGCATTAAAAGAAAAAAAATTGTCTTAGAATACACAAAGCAAGCCCTTTTGTATGGTACCCCATTCGTGTTGGTGGCCCCATTTTTTTTGTCATTCCCCCCCTATTTTGGCCCGTTTTGGAAAAACTGTATTAGGTAGATAGACTTCGCTTTATTTTTCATGTCAAGTTCAGGAACTCTTCTATAACGTGTAATTATTTAAAATTTTTCATCAGCTATCATCATCATCTGATGATAGGCGTATCAAATTGAAGTCGGGTTTTCCCATTTTTTTGAAGTTATAAATTATTTTACCTAGTAAATAGGTACGACATTTGAACTGCAAAATTTGAACATTTACCTTATAGTATTACTGTATATGTATTGTATACGTAATGTAGGTACCTACCTGGAGTCCATCTACGGTCGTCGGCGGTGACGAGGTCGACGCCTTCGAACAGCTGCTGCGCGAACTCATCGATCGAGCCGGACTCGGGCAGGCGGCCTGACAGTCCCGTTAGCACCACATCGTCGTCCGCAGTGTTCGCGGCGCTGGCGCTGGGCATGTTGGCTGGTCGCGCGTCTCACGGCACCTGCAACAACGCAAGCCGCCGCTCTCACTGATCGCTCTATTACCATCGCGGATGGCCACCTTATTGTCGCACACAACTCGCCTCGAGCTACACGTACCTACTCGAACATAAAGTAGCTAGGTACTAACTTGGATTGATTATATCTATGTAAATCGGTCGGGAATAGTGGGCACGTGGTGAGCGCGGCGAGTTCGCGAGTGGAGTGATGCGGTGCCAAACCAGCAAGCGGTTAAAAGGGTGCGATAGTGAGGTCGCGGCTGGGTCCACGACTCCACGAGACCCGGCTTATCGTATTGCAAGGACGCCGCAAGGTCGCCGTGCAATGCACGGTTCTTCCTCTTCTACCTGATACCGCACCACCATCACAGCCACCACAGCGCTAGCGCGCCCGCTGCCGCCGCCCCACAGAGCGCCGGAGGCTGAGCTGTTGCTTCCGCAATGACAAATATATACCTACCTACCTTACCTAGGTACCTACTTTAACTATGTGCCTCGCGTCCGCTTCGACCTCATCGTTATCAATCCGACCGGCCACGGCAGATTACGTGACCCAATGATTAAATACGCATAGATACTTAATATTTTATCATCTGCCGGCTGCAAATCACGCGGATGCCTGCGTTGGGTTGGCTTGGAATTGGATCTAGGTACTTATATAGACATACAGCTACCTAGGTAGGTACATAGTGTAGGTAACCTACATATTTGGTAAAGAAATAACACCGCTCAGCTCACGACTTGACTGGCTGCTGGAGATAATTTACGTACGTAATTTTACAATTGAACGACAATTCGAGGATGAATGGCCGCATTATTTGTATCTTTTGTGTTGGATCATGCGCATCCGTTTAGTGCGGTGCGGTGCGGTGCGGTGCGGTGCGACGGACGAGATGGCTCGCACCGACATCACTCGATTCGCACCACGAACGATGCTAGCTCAGATTTGGCTAGATTTTCGTCATCATCATCATCCACAGCCTGACTTCACCCACTGCTGGATATAGGCCTCTCTTTTGATGTACCACTCCTTACGACCCCGTGCCAGTCTCATCCAATTTTTGCCCGCTATGACAGCGATATCGTCTGCCCATCTTGCTGCAGGACGACCGACATTTCTGTGCCCGGTTCTTGGACGCCATTCAGTTAGCGCCTTACTCCACCTGTCATCACCTCGCCTCGCCAAGTGTCCTGCCCAACTCCATTTTAGTTCCGTTATGCGATTCCCAACGTCTTTGACCTTTGTTCGACTTCGAATCGTAACGTTGGGAACACGGTCTATAAGCTTGATGCCGAGCATGGCACGCATTTTCTTTCATGGCATTTTCTTATACCAATGATATTATTAGAAACTATTCTACCTATACTTATTTAATATTATAGGTCGAATAATATATATTTGTAACACTTATTTAAGCAAAATAAACATCTTGTATCTTAAATACTTAAATATGCCACCTAGTGAATAATGTACATCACAACAAATTGCTGTGCCCTAACAGGGTTTATGTTTGATACACTACCTTTTGTACAACATCTCTATAACAACATAAGTGCAATAAATGATTTGAATTTGAATTTGAATACATAACATTTTGTCATAAAACTAATCCTCAGCGAGACAAAAATTAAGTTCATTGTACGGAATGACATTAGGTAGATATTATGCTCGTTTTTAGGGTTACGACCCCGTAGGGTTTCGAAACCCGGACGGACAAAGTCGCACCATAAGCCAATAGCCTATTAAGTAGCACTTTTTTCGTGATATATTGGAAGCTTCGATTCTCTGCAAGTTTTTAAAAATACCCAAAAAGTATGGAATACTGTATTCACTTAGTGCAACATTAACTCGCTCAAACACAAAAGTCGCTTTAAGGTACGAGTTGGCAGCGGACGACATGAGGCAGCAGCGGACGACGTCTCGTCGCTTCATGCCTTTCGCTAGCTTCGTGTCGCTATTTCATAGAAATACATAGAAACCAGTACCTAGTGTCGCTGCGACACGTCTTCCGGTGCTGCCTCATGTCGTCCGCTGCCAACTCGTACCTTCAGATATATTTTTTTGTAATTTGTATCTGCTTATCTATGTTAGGAACTAGGAAATCAGTTTATGCAATAAAGTACATTTCATAAAGATCATTTTGCAAAAAAATCTTAAAAGTCCACCATATTTTTTTGTGAAAAAGAAACAAAATATGTAGTACATGGCTTTCCTGTGACTTCTCATCTCAGTGGTGTTACGTACGATCAATAGAACAGTTCCAATGAACTGCCATCATCATCATCTGTTGATGAAGCCATAACATAAGGTAATCAAAATGAAGTCGGTTTTTCTAGTTTATAAATTATTATAACTATACATGTGTAAAGAATACTAATGCATGTATACATGACGTTGTCATAAATGTCAACTGTCACCTGCGTGACAGTAGAAACTGAATGATACCTAAAAATAAGAAGAAGCAGGATATTGTGTGGTTGATATTGTAAAAGGCATTATCCGTAGAGAATTGTATTTATTATCCCGAATAGAGCAATTGTTTTAAATGAGCCTGAAGTTTGATTTACGAAGTAACAATGTGACGTGCAAAAAGACGACGTTACAGCTCAGAAGTGGAAAGATGGAAAAAAATATAAAGTTTTTCCAACGCCCATGTCGCCATCGAAGACAAACCATCAGTACGGCTGGATGAAGTTCTAGATGACGAGATGAGTGAGATACATCCTCAGACTCAGAGATGACCAAGTGAATTGTGACTTGTAAGCTGCCTTATCGCATACAGCCACAGCGACCGGCTGCCAGGAGTTGAGATGTACCTACTACATACTACAGGAAAGTGAATCTCCATGGTATTGATAACCATTAATAAAAGGTATATTTTTCAATAAGAATATGAGAATGTTAGAGCTCCCATGAGAGTATTTTGCGACATAACTCAAGAGCTTTGATATCGAGCACGGGTGTTATGGTAACATAATTGAAGAGCTTCGATTTTGGGCAAGAGTGTTATGTGGCAGGATACAAATTAAAATGAAATAAGTATGATAGGTTACATAGTTGAGAGCTTTGATATCAGAGTGCTAGAGTGACAACTCTGAGCTTTGATTTCCGATTTACATAAAATTAATTATTGCGATTGACTATTTTCATAATTTTGAAGTACTGATGTTTGTATCAAATATGCTATGCAGTGGCAATCATAAAATGCACTATAGGTGCTATAAAGTGATAAAATATTTGACATAACTGCTATAAACTTGACCTTGGGAAACATAGAAATGGTCGGAAGTGATTTGTTTGTTGTGAAGTGTCATTAACATATTATACACTGATAACAAATATAGAGGCACATTTTTATTTAAAAAAAAAAAACGATGAAAGATGACAGACTACATGCAAACATAGAATTAAGCGAGTGAGAAAAAAAAAAAAAAGAGATATTCAAAGTATGAAGAGATTAAAACATAAGTGACATTTATAGAAATTTAAAACTAAATACAGTGAAAATTGATTAGAGAGTATTCAACTTTACAGAGTGAAATTAAATTAAAGACGCACAAAAAAAAAAAAAAAAAAAAAGTGAAAACTAGTATATTAACTATTAGTGAATAAAGGACGGGTTTAAGGCGATGTCTATAGATGAATCACGACCAAGTGAAGGATTCTAACGACTGAATCACGACCGCAGAAAGTGAATGACTGAATGAATGAAATACTTTATTATGTACCCTATTGACAGCTTATACCAAAAAAAATAAAAATAAAATAAGATTGCAATATTACGTACTATGAACGGTCTTATCTCTACGAAGCGATTTCTTCCAGACAACCTTTGTAGTGATTCATAATAATTGAATTACGAGCAAAGTATGTGATTTAAAGAGCGACGCGAGCGATTCATGGCTCTTGATGTGAAGTAATTGTAAGTGAAGTAATCCATTTTATCCACATTTATACTCTACTTTATACCATGACTACGACCTAAAGAAAGATTAAGAGAAAATACACATTGAATGCTGATCGAAAATGTCGACCAATCAAATCTCGAGGAGTTATTTGCACAAGGAGTTTGTATCGAGTATTTTGCGCTAGGAGGTTGTGTGCGTATAGCATTGAGATGGAAGTCGAATATATTGATGTGTTCTAAATTCAAAAACAAAAAGTGATTAAAAGTTCTATTTATCGTCAGTTTTCAGTGCATAAAATAAGCTTTTTAGAGGGGGAAATCACACTTTAATTTCAATTTGAATAACACTGATAATGCGAACCACCTGGGTATTCCAGTATAAAAGAATACTACGACAATTGCATTAAAGCAAAAATAAAGGTAAAATGATAATAATAAGTGAAAGTACAGAAAATCAAAAAACAGAGCTAATGAGTATAAAACAAAATAAAAGGGACAAAACAACTAGAATGGAGCTAAGCGATTAAGGATAAAATGTGACAACCAGATAAACAAACGAAAACCTTATAAAATCCGGAACTACCAAATAACCAATTAAAAAAAAATTAAACCTACATACAACTTCATTTATTGATGTGAGAGACAGATAGATAGATTTAATTGAGATTGGGCATGCAGCACCTTTCTACCAAGAGCTATACAGGAAAAGTAGTAAATACAACATCGAACTGCAGCACAATTGAACCAAAAAGCGAACTGGAGGTACTCAATGAAATTAAAAACCTAAAACCTGGAATAAGTCTTGAATCTGATGGGTTTAATAATGAAGCTGTCAAACTATTCAATCATATTACCTACCTAAAGATAAAGATAAAAGAAATAATATAATAAGATGAAAATAAACACAGAGAGTCCGTACCTGAGAAATGATGTACCTACTTAATAATAATAATAATAAAACTGATGATATACAAGCTTTTGAACAGGTATACAGCAAATACGAGGAATTCAACAGGCTCCTTATAATAATAGCCTTGTAGTGAAGCATGCAATAGCATAATGTTACCATGTTACTATTAGAAAACTTGAAGAATTCGAGGAAATGATTCGTGCACTTAAGGGTACACTTTTTAGGCAATTTGTATACTTACCATTTATGCGAGAGTGGGCTAGACTCAGAAATGAGTAGTATAGAGTACAAAATACTCCCATAAATATAACGGTGCTGATTGCCGCTGAAAAGCGTTGAGCGATTAAAAATTGTTGTTTTGAAGATCGTAACTTTCAAATTATATTTTGTTAAAATATGGCTCTGAGCCTGGGTAGATGGCCTAACGATTCCAAACAGTGAAGTAATCATTATTTAGTGTTTGTATGAAAAAGAGCGTAAATAGTAACTTTTGCAGAGAAAGCTTTAAAATACCTACAAAATGAACGTAAACAAAACAAAGTTCCATACGAGCAATGAAAAGGAGCATATAAAAAAAAAAAACAGAATGTGTTGAGCTGTTTATTGCATAAGATCATGTAATTTAATGACATAAAATGAATCTCTGTGAATAAATGATTGATTGGAAAAAAATCACGAAGTGCGAAGCGATTTAATGAGACAAAAAAAATGAAATGAAATGAAATGTATTTATTCGCAAGAAGTAGGTATAGTAAAAAAAACTAATCTTTCAAGCTAAAGTGGAAATGTGCGGGGCATATTTCTAGTAGTAACGACAGCAGATAGACCACTCATACTACTCGATAGAAAGAACCATTAGGGTAAAGAAATGTGAGAAGACCATGCAGCTGGTTGGCTGGTTACTTATATTATCCAATCCAAATTGTTGAGAAAGGCTGGATCAGCTAGAGGATAGTGGGAAAAGATGCAGGAGATCTACACCCAAAGAGAGATCTATATCTCAGAAGCTGGAAGAAAATAACAACTATATAGTTTATAAATCATTTGAATATGTAGGAACTAATACGCTTAAGAGATATATTGGGCAATATAAGGCAATATTACTATTGTTACATAATATGATACGATGAACGAGTTCACGAAGTTCACATAGAGTGAACGCTGGTTTTCTCCATTTCTCTTTACGGCACTGAAACATGGACCATGAAAACCACGTAATGCAAGTGAATCGATGCGTTCTGGATGTGATGCCGCTAGAGACGGCTCCTGAGGATCTCATGGACAGCCAGAACAATCAACGTCTCCATTCTGAAAGAACTTAAGTTGGATTGGAACGCACTAAGCGTCAGTCTTTTATTTGCATCCAGCGAATACTCTACATCGAGCACTTTAGTAGAGGTTACTAAAGAAGAGGGAGGAGCCCAAAACACTGGTCTGATCAGGTGTCCGAACACCTAGAAAACCCAGTCAACGTCGCGATCCATCAAGCCGGAGACCGTGGTAGATGGAAAACACAAATTGAAATTTCCTTGCACAGATTCACGATACCCAACGATGGGGCACGGATAAGGAATGTTAATATAATAATGATGATGATGATGATGAGTCAAAAGAGATTTAGAAATTAAATACATTATTATTATTGAGTTTAGATTTTCATCTACTCAACTTAAAGTTCAAGTGCGCATCATTAAATCCAGGTGGATGTTCTTGAGAACTGGAAGTTACTAATTGGACATCAACAGAGAGTTCTGATGATAAAAAGAGTAAAACTAAAAGTAAGGTAAAACTTACGGATGATTCTGCAGGTGTTAAGGATAACTGCTTTTTGTAGAAGTGCAAAGGTATGCTTCGCCAAATCAAGAAGGCGAGTGATAGAAATAGTTGCTTAGAGATAACACCACTTGAGGAAAAGACTATCGGAATGATGGAGACCTTTCAAGTCTCCACATCCTGGTTATTTCATTTTTGAGATCTATAATATATATTATTATAGTTATTAATGCGGTGATGAGACAGAGAGGGATTTGGAAAATAAGACAAAATTATCCATGAAGAACAATAGAAAATATGAGTTGTGGACACAATTTCGAAATTCTGATAATGTATGCTGACTATACATGATATGATTATTTGTACTACATGTACACGTTGTACCTACTAGTTGTGTTATACAATAGATAATATTGCACTACTAGCGAGAACAGTATTTCAATACAAAATAATATTGACTAGCATCTTAGCTCGAAAGAGGTAGAGTAGAAGGAGAAAAGTATAATATTAAACTAAACAATTGATTTTGCCTACTCATTTGAATAGCTACTAGACCTGCTAATGTTAAGCAGGTACTTGAATATTTTGTCCAAGACGCACTAGAACTTATGATCCCTAATAGAGAAAACTAAAGTTATCAAGTGAACTGGACTTAAAAATTACGAACTTAACGTCATGTTTTGAGTTCCAGGATAAGTGACAAAGTGAAAAGTTAGTGATCGGCGCAGTCGGAGCTGTAGCCGTTACAGTGGCTACAGAGTGAAAACACGATGCAGTGATAGTCACAGTCGCCGCAGTTACAGCCGGCACTGTAGCTGATGCAGCCGCACCAGCAGAAATTGACAGAAAGCATGACTAAGCCGTAGCAGCAGTCGTTGCAACGGCTACAGAGTGAAGACACGATGCAGTGGTAGCCACAGCCACCGCTGTAGCTGTTGCACCGCACCAGCAGAAACTGAAAGAGTGACGAAGCAGTCGTTGCAGTGAGCAGTGAGTCACCGAGCTGTGTCACGCACGGTACAGCAGAAGTCACAGTCGTCAGAACAGTTGCGACTTGAGAGCATGCCTGGCATACGAACTTGCCGCTCAGGTATGATTAACTGACGACTTGACTGGCATACGAACTTGCCACCCAATCTATGATTGACTGACGACATGACTGGCATACGAACTTGCCATCCAATCTATGATTGATTAACGACATGACTGGCATACGAACTTGCCGCCCAATTGATAAATTAAGTGAGGGCATGACTGGCATACGAACTTGCCGCCCAATTGATAATTATGTGAGGGCATGACTGGCATACGACCTTGCCGCCCAATTTGACAATAAGTGAGGGCATGACTGGCATACAACCTTGCCGCCCAATTGACGATTAAGTGAGGGCATGACTGGCATACGACCTTGCCGCCCAATTGACGATTAAGTGAGGGCATGACTGGCATATGACCTTGCCGCCCAATTTGACGATAAGTGAGGGCATGACTGGCATAGGACCTTGCCGCCCAATTTGACGATAAGTGAGGGCATGACTGGCATACGACCTTGCCGCCCAATTGATGATCGAGGGAGGGCAAGACTGGCATATGACCTTGCCGCCCATTCTACGATTAAGTGAAGGCATGACCGGCATACGACCTTGCCGCCAAGCTTGAGATACTCGCAGTTCTAATCTTGATTAATGACGCTAATTTTGATAGATATAAGAAAACCGCATGTTAGCCTAAAATAAACTTTAACACTAACTAAAGATTTCATAAAGTGATATTATGAATAAATAAGAAAACTTAGCATAATTGCTGGATTAGAAATATATCAGAAAATGTATGTTTAAAAATTGGTATGATGAATGATGTCCTTATTGTGGATATATTAATTAGGTAAATTATGTATTTGTGCAAAATAGATTTATTGTGAATTGTGAACAAATTAATTTGTATTTGTGCAAATATTTGTATTGTTATGTGTTTATGGCAGGTACTCTCGATTGAATCGAACGAAGAGACTCGTTCTAAGTAGGATGGCCGACTGTAAAGAATACTAATGCATGTATACATGACGTTGTCATAAATGTCAACTGTCACCTGCGTGACAGTAGAAACTGAATGATACCTAAAAATAAGAAGAAGCAGGATATTGTGTGGTTGATATTGTAAAAGGCATTATCCGTAGAGAATTGTATTTATTATCCCGAATAGAGCAATTGTTTTAAATGAGCCTGAAGTTTGATTTACGAAGTAACAATGTGACGTGCAAAAAGACGACGTTACACATGAAATTTAAACTCATAAATTATTTCTTTGGACGCATGCCTATATTCCAAGTTTTATCCAAATCAGACAGACGAGCACAGCACAGCCAGCAGTTGCAGCGTGATTGAAACTATTTGAAACACAAACATCTAAACTTTGACATTTATAGGTGTAGGTATCGGTACATATACCTACCTAAATAGGTACTCTACCCATACATACCTAATCTTGATCAAACAAGATTGAATTCCTTTGGGTAGGTAGGTACCTACCTAGTATATCTAAGTACCTACCTAGGTAAGTACTTACTCTAACAAATGATTTAATTCAATCCTTGACAGATAGAGTTGCAGCATTGTGCATTAGATGGGCAGATAATTGGACTAAAATGATGACTAAACGTGATATCTAATCAAAAATCCAAATATAACCGATTTTATCAACATTCAGTTATAGTTTTTGGCAAATGTTGACTTCTCATTACTTATGCAATTTTTTTTACGGTAAAACCGCTATTAGATTAGTTTTTTCGGCGTACCGGTCTACCAAATTGGTAGGTAGGCTACCTACCTACCTACTGTACCTATGTGTAGTGTACCTACCTAAAATGTAAGAAACAACTTTTACGTGGAAGTAAACTTATTAATATAACAAAATCAATCAGATCATATTACAAATCTGTCACGTAACATCAATAGTAGGTACCTACCTACCTACCTACTGTGGGAACATTATTACGAGTTTTGACATTAGGGCATTGTCAAGCTTTGAATCAAACTAAAAGTTAGAGTATACCTATATGCTTAGAATAATAACACCTTATAACTTAACTTATAATATAACTTATAACATAACTTATAATAATAATTATAATATAAGTTAATTATTATTAAATAATAATAATTAACTTATAACATAACTTATAATAATAACAGTGTTATTAATCTAAGCCTATATGTACCTTTTCAAGGAGCTATTACCTAGGTAAACTACTTTACATTTAGTCAGGCAAACTGGCTGGGGCCCTAAGCACACTTCGGCAGTAATTGATCGAGTGAGCGAAGCGAACGAGATCTTAGTGACAACTTGGACAAAATTGCTTTGTATGTTTGTTCGACGAGATCTTTTAAACCGCTCATCCGATCTTCATAAAATTTGGTAGGTATATGGATAGTACTCTTAAGTTTTACTGGTTTGTTAAATGAGGTAAATCGGTCAAGGGGTCGTGAAGTTACGAGGGTCCAAAGCGAGTAAAAAAAAATATCGTACAATAATATCAAATGGGGTGTCATATGATAGGGTTTTGTTTAGACATTCCAAAACCGTTTTTATTTTGATTCTAGGTCTAATAGTTTTAGAGTTGTTGTAAAAATTATAAAATTGGCAAACCCAGTATAACGTGAGCTACCATTTCTTGGAGTTTCAATGATTTTGTAGTTCAAGTAAGACTGGTACATAGCTAGAAGGCGATTTCGAAGCGATTTGCAAAGTTTATTACAACCATTGGTCAATAAAAATTGTTTGGGTTTTATTAACCTCCGACCATCACGAGATCTCAGTTCGGGGCAAACTACTAGTTTTGACGTCATTCTATTTGGTAGAACTGACTGAGCATAAGGTACCTACCTACCTAGTGATGTGACATGCATGCATGCATGCATGACGAGTTGAGTTTTTTCAAACTCGAGTTACCTAGATACCTACCTACCTAGATTCGATTCAAGATTTAACCCAAATAGTAATGTAGGTACTTAACCTAGGTAGGTACCTACCTATTAACATTTGGCTTGAACTGAACCTTGAATCGAGAAATCACATTTAAACATAAACTCACACACACTGCACACACGCTAGCGCTACCCCAAACCCTAGTCATCAACTTCTCTAACCACCGATTCAACTCGGCTTGCGACCCGAATCAATAGACAGTTCATTCAAGTAGGTACCTACCTAGTGTACCTACTTACCTATAACATTTACCATCTTACAAGGATCTACCTAATCTAGTTAGGTACCTAGATAGATATACCCACTAGTTTAACCTAGCATCATTACCTTGGTATAGGTAAATGCCAATCCCCAGTAGGTAGGGTAGCAAATTTGGTGGTCCGTGTCGTGTTTCTTCAATGATAAGTTGTTCACTGCGCGTAGCGAACTCCTCCGGTTCGGTTCGCAATCCAATTGTCTTAGTAGGTATGGATAGATCATACACTTATACTAAGCAAGCAGCACACATAACCAACAAACAGCAGATCGATGATCCCGTCCAGTGTATCTCTTAACCGAAAGAGTTGAAAGGTATTTACTGTACGGATGCACGAATTATCGACCGGTACCCCTTTGTGTGAAATAGTGTGAATGTCGCGCGCGCGGCCGGCGCGGCGTAAACTACCTACGTCGCTCGCTTCGCGGATCGGTTATAAACGCGACTGTTATGATAAGTGATGTGAATCTGTCTGCCGCTGCCGCCGCCGCCGCCGCGCAGTTCGTTGCGGAGAAGAGAGCGAGTGACGTGCTCGCTCCGTTCGTGCATGATGCGCGGTGCGCGAGGGGTGAGGACCTCCCCGTTGCCATGGTGCGACTCGATCAGGCCACGTGCACGCGGCCAATCGCGTCAGGGCGGCGGGCGGCGGTGGCCGTTCGTCACGACCGTCGCGCCGCGCCGCCGTCCCGCCCCGCCCTGACCGCAGCCCGCTCCCGACTCCAAGGACGAATTGGCCCACACCATGATGTGCGTAAATAGGTAGGTATAGGTAGTAGATACCTACCTCCTACATGCTCCTACTAACTAGGGTAATAGGCCCAGGAACTTCCGGTTTTAAAGATGATTTAAGAACAGGGAAACCAAATTAAACTAGTACCTAGTTCGCCCCGAACTGAGATCTCGTGATGGTCGGAGGTTAATAAAACCCAAACAATTTTTATTGACCAATGGTTGTAACAAACTTTGCAAATCGCTTCGAAATCGCCGTCTAGCTATGTACCAGTCTTACTTGAACTACAAAATCATTGAAACTCCAAGAAACGGTAGCTCACGTTATACTGGTTTAGCCAATTTTATAATTTTTACAACTCAAAAAGTATTAGACCTAGAATCAAAATAAAAACGGTTTTGGAATGTCTAAACAAAACCCTATGACGCCCCATTTGATATTATTGTACAACTTTTTTTTTTTACTCCCTTTGGACCCTCATAACTTCACGACCCCTTGACCGATTTACTTCATTTAACAAACCAGTAAAACTTAAAAGTACTATCCGTATAACTACCAAATTTTATGAAGATCAGATGAGCGGTTTAAAAGATCTCGTCGAACAAACATACAAAGCATTTTTGTCCAAGTTGTCACTAAGATCTCGTTCGCTTCGCTCACTCGATCAATTATTATTATTTGATAGGTACTTTGTTGCACAAAATTATAAATTTGTTACAAAGGGTGGCCTTAATGCTGAAAGCATTGTCTGCCAGCCAACCCAAACGTGGTGGTGTAATGAGGAGGTTGGCGTGCGACATTACAAAGAATACCTAATATCTTAAATAGAAATCTTAAAAAATATCTTAAATAAAAATAAAGAGCCTAATTCAATCTTACTACAATACAACCCCTTTATCCTAAATTGAGTTTGAAAAGAAAATAACGAATGCACTAGGTATCACCATCTTGTGCTTTAGATAGGTGTATAACGTGAAGAAGGTAGGTAAGTTACTTTTTGACGCAAGTTTGCTTGGTAAGAACCTTAAGAACCTATGCACTACCTGTAGGTAGGTAGGTACTGCCAATCTAATTTGCGGGTGGCCAAATCTTGTGTTTCCATTTTGCATTTTCATACCCCCTCATCAGGTACTTACTCACTATGTTTCTTTAGACCAATTGTAAGTAGGTTCGATTTTTTTTTACTCCCTTTGGACCCTTATAGCTTTACAACCATTTGACCCATTTACCTACTTAATTTTAAGTGTAGGTAGGTACTATCCTTAGACCAAATTCTGTGAAGATTGGATAAGCGGTTCGAATGCTCTCTTCGAACATACCTACAAACATGTAAAGCATTTTTCCGTTAGTAGTTTCCTCGTGGACGCCGTGGCCGGTGCTAGTCTGCTCAGCTGCGAAAAACAAGAAACCAACGCGAAGCGCCTACAATTTACACGCCGCCGCCGATCAAGACGTATGGCGAAGAAAACTTGCAACTGGATTTTGGCCTTCAACGCTGTTTCCGGTGGCTGTTCGTTGTAGCGGATGTGAAGACACCATCATGGGAGCCGACTCTAAACTCTTCGCGTCCGACTCCATCAAAACACGACGTTGTGCACCAAATCGAAACAGGTGCACCGCTTTATGTACGAGCGCGTCCATTGCCTCCTGATACATATAAAGCCGCAAAAGTAGAATTCAAACGCCTGATGGAAATGGGCATTTTCCAACCAGCAATGGTTGAGATCACGGAATACTGTGGTTGAGATAAAGTTTGCAAGCCGCATCGATACCGAGATCTAGTCGAGTACCTACCAGTCTTACCTGAACTACCTACAAAGCCATTGAAAAACTACCTACAAAGCCATTGAAGAAATTGTAGTTCACGTTATAGATAGTACTTATTTTCCCAACTTTATAATTTTTTTCCTGCGCTGAAAATTTGATAATGCTTTTCAACCAATTCACAGAATATTAGGTAGGTACCTAGTAAAACCAAAACAAAAATATATCAAATATTATGTGTATTTAAGCCTTAATAAACTAATACCTAGGTACCTATATTGTTGATTACGTTATGCATCATACCATACCATACTGGATACTCCTTCGATTCAACGAATAGAGGTGGCCCAGCGTCCATCTATTTACCATTATCTATCTACCGTAAGTTAGGTTACGATAATTGGCTAACAGAGGTCGCTATCATTCTGCCACGAATGTTTTAAAATAAAAAAAATGTTATAACAATTTTATAAGAGTGCAAGACCGGCTTGAAGTTGTGTGGGGCGGGCTCGGCCTAGGCGGGCTCGGAGTCGTCAGTGAAGTCAAGCACTAGCTTGCCGCGCGCCGAGCCGCTCGCCGCGCGCTCGTACGCGCTCGCCGCCGCGCGCCACGGAAACACGCGCTCCACGCACGCGCCGAACTGAAACAACACATGCGCATGCGCCACTATACAGCCCCACCACTACATCATAGGTAACTTACATATTGGTCTAGGCCAAGGTTTTGCAAGGTATCGCTAACCTATCGATCCTCAAAAGTGGCTATTTTGTCGTTGACGTATTGACCGTTCTGCATTTGCACTTTCATAAAGATGGCTTGGAAATTTTTGGTAGCTGCTTAATTTATACAGATACATATTATCATTTAAATCAAATAGTAACTTATTGGTCTAAGACAATTTAAATTAACTAGTAGGAGGTACCTAGTGCGACCCGAACTTAAATCTCGCGCAGTTCGAATAAGGAAAATAATACGTATACCTAGGTGTACCTATATAAATTTTTTTTCAACTATGGCGGAGCATAATATGCTACTTCCTAACATCTTTACGTCTCAAGTGATCGATGCAGCGTGATGCCTCACAGGGCACATCCTTAGAGGATGTATACAGTAAGCGATGCATTGCTATGGGTAGAGGTCCTAGAGGTCTTGGTTCCGCGCTCCGACACGCTCCGCTCCGCATAAACATATCGGCCCGCGAACGAGTACTTGTCACAGGAGCTCATTAAACAAACTATTACTTGGCCTAACATGTACCTATTGCCGGCTTAACCGGACCCGACGATGGGCACCGGGAACATCGCACGACACGATCCATACCTGTCCGCGCTCCGCCAGCCGACGCAGCGTGTCCAAGTCTTGCGCGCGCGCCGCAAAGAACGCCCATCGCACGCGCGGCAAGCACGACGCCGCGGCCGACGGCGGCGGCGGCGGCAAGCGCACGCTCTGCGCCGCGAGTGCAGCCGCTGCCGCCAATGCACCGCGCGCTAGCCCTCGCTCGTCCGTCTCGCGCAGCAGCGGTGACGTCAGCGTGGCGTACCGCTCGAAGTGCCACGCGTGCTTGCCTGCCGCCGCGCCGCCGAGTCCCGCGCAGTCCAGCACTGCGGCATACGGACCGCCGCCCTCCAGTCGCGTCTCGTACCCTTCCGCGTGTCGGTCGAGCGCCTCGCGCGCCCCCAGCGCCAGCGCCAGCTCGCGGAGCTCACCCGCCGCACCCACCGTCACGTGCGCACCGCGCGACACAAGCAGCCGCAGCGCCGCCTGTCCCGCGCCACCCAGCCCGAGCACCAGCACGCGCGGTGCTGCAGGCGGCGGCGGCAGGCCGGCCGCACGTATCAGCGCCATGGCGCTCAGCGCGGCGTACGGCGTCGCGCCGCATTCGGCATGGGAGAGCGCGGCGGGCGCAGGCGCGAGCCACGCTTGTCGCGCGCGCACGTACTGCGCGTGCGCGCCGTGCGTCACGTGCGGCGGCAGTGCGCCCCAGACGCGCACGCCGCGGCGCAGGCGCGCGTCCGTGACGCCGGCACCGCACGCCACCACTTCGCCGCAGAAGTCGCGGCCGCACGTCAGAGGGAACTCGACATGTGCGGCGCCGGCGCCCAGCAGCCGGCGCTGCGCGTTCAACACTGCAGACCCGTACCCGCCTGGAACGAGGACGTCACCTCACGCTACCGCGACCACTCCACTTCACGACGACCCGCGGTGCGGTCGCAAACACCATCTAATGGTCGTTCATCTTAATTTAGGGTCGAATAGTTAAACCTAGTTAAATTAGGTCATCCCTCCCGCCCGACTTGATAACCCGCAAGTAAAAATTAACATAGAAGTGTGAATAAAAGACGAGACGGTTGGTTTGAAGTGAAACGAGGCAAGCCGCAGTAAGCGTGGAGTGCGCGCGCGCGCGCGCGCGGATGCACTTACCGATCATGGCCAGGTCGATGGGGTTGAGCGATGCGGTCCTCACACGCACCAGCAGCTCGTCCGGCGCCTGCAAAGGCGGCAGCCGTGCACTCTCGAGTCGTAGCGCGCCTTGTCCCACGGCTCCGTACGCGTGCACGCGCCACGCCAGCATGCGGCCGCTGCTCGCCGCCGCCTCCACCGCCGCCGCCGACGCCACTCGAACCGACCCCATCATCTTCTACTAGATAATTCATAATAATGTTAACATTTAGATAGCCTCGGATCCAATGGTGGATTTACCTATAATTTTGCCGTCAGTAGGTACCTACTACGCGTACATTGTGCGTAGCTTTGTTTATTTTTAACCTCATCAATGCGTATTAAATTAAAGCTCATCAGGCGTATTAAATTAAATTAGATTTATCAAGTTTTTAAACTTATAAATTCAGCTGACTTAGAGACAATGGCTTTGATCTTCCTCTTGGACAACCATTGTTCTATTTATATCAATATTTTATCTATTTAGGTAGTCAAGCCTGTTTTGGAGATTATTGTGTTGCTTCATTTGGGTCCTTGCTACTGGATAGGACAGCAGTATCATCAGTGAAAGTGGCAGTTACAACTCCTGGTGTTTCTGGAAGGTCGGTGATGTAAAGATGGTATATAGGATAGAGCCCAGTACTGATCCTTGAAGTACTCCTGCTTGCATGTCATAGAAGCTTGAGGTGTATTCATCATCTTCAACTTGAAATATTCTTTGAGACAGGTAAGTCTGGGTTCACACCGCATTGTAGTGCACATTTTTTTAGTATTAGTTTTTTAAGTCAGTCAGCCGGGCGTTCATTGGTAGATTCTCATTCAGGTAAAAACAAATAGCCACAGTTTTCACACAGTTGTTACATTTATGTAGGTATCTAGAGTACAAGATAGATAGATACAAGATACAAGATACAAGATGTTTATTTGCATAAATAAGTGTTACAATTTGGTCTTATATGTAGGAGGCACTTTAAAACTTATTCACCTTTTCCAGGTATCGCAAATGTTTTGGGCGCTTAAACTAAGTAGGTAATTAACATTAATTCTGGGTACATACCTTTGGGTATGCACTATATTTTCTTTACTACTTAAATCTTACATAGGGTACTTACTAATTATTTTAATACTTAAATTTGTTATGGCTAATTTGACTAGGTAGGTATTTAAGTTAATATTTTAATTACTTTAGTTTTAGGTATTATTCTTTTTCAAAGTAGTCTTCAGTTGAGTAAAGGCATTTTTTTACTAGGTATGATTTTAGTTTTCTTATGAATGGTTTTATTTTTGTTTCATTTTTTATGTCATTCGGTAGGTTATTAAAGATTTTGACTGCCATGTAATATGGACTTTTATTTAGCATTTTTATTCTAGAATATGGTAGATAGAGTTTGTTTTTGTGGCGGGTGTTTACGTTGTGTGTTTCCCTAATTTTAAGAAAATTACTTTTATTTTTATATACAAATATGCATACATCCATGATATAAATCGATGGAAGTGTCAAGAGATTAAATTTAATAAAATAGGGTCTACAGCTTTGAGTGTTATTAATTTGGGCTAGGATTCTTACACATTTTTTTTGCAAGATGAATAACTCATTAACATTAACACTATTTCCCCATAGCATTACTCCATATCTGAGCCAAGAGTAGGCATATGCGTAATATGCTGATAGTGCAGTATCTGTGTTTGTACTATATTTTAATTGAAATAGAGCGTATATAAATTTAGAAAGCTTTGTTTTAATGTGATCAATGTGAGTCTTCCAGTTTAGGTGGGTGTCAATATTTAAGCCAAGTAAATTAAATGTATGAACTGTCTCTAATGGGTTATTTTGAAAATCTATGTTTAATTTTAGGGTAGGGCTATTATATGATTTAAATTGCATTACTTTAGTTTTATTGTGATTTATTTCTAAATTATGTTCTTCAAGCCAACATTTTACTGCGTTTAGAGTATTTTCCAAAATTAAATTGTAATTATCATATTTCTCACATTTGATCAGTATGGAAACGTCGTCAGCAAAAAGTATTGGTAAAGTTGTTTCTTTGTTAAATATTTTTGGGAGATCGTTTATATAAATAAGAAAAAGTATACAACCTAATACGCTTCCTTGTGGTATTGCACATGTTAAATCTCTAACTTTAGACCTTACTTCAATTATTTCTTTTTTATTTATATTATAGTCTTCTATTTGGACAATTTGCTTTCTGTTTTGTAAATAGGATTGAAACCAGAGATATGCTGGTCCACGAATTCCAGAGCCATATATCTTCTGAAGAAGAATATTATATAACACTTTGTCGTAGGCCTTTGTCATATCTAATAATAAGCCTAAAACTATTTTCTTTTCGTCTATGTGTTGGAGGGCTTTTTGTACATACTTATAAACGGCTGTTGTAGTTGATCTCATTTTTCTGAATCCGTTTTGGCTGTCATCTAATATTTTATATTTTTCTAGATATGCATAAAGTTGGTTGCACATAGCTTTTTCGAAAACTTTTGAGAAAGTTGGCAAGAGAGCTATAGGTCTATAGTTGCTAGGAATTTTTTTTATCATTTTTCTTATGAATTGGTTTTACAAGCGATATTTTTAGCTGGTCTGGGAATACACCATCTCGGAAGCTTTGGTTAATTAATAGTACTAATGGGGCTGAAAGTTCATCAGCGCATTGTTTTAATAGAATAGGTGGGATGTCATCAATACCAGAGCTGTGTTTGTTTTTTATTTCTTTTATAATTTGTTTGATATCTTTTATATTTATTGGGCGTAAGTACATAGAAGTTATTGGTGGGTCAGCAACAGGTTGACCAATTTTACGTTGATTGTCATTTGTTCCTTTGGGATTTTCACCTACTGTCGCAAAATAATCATTAAATATATTAGATATAGTGTCTTGACATTTCACAGGTTCTTTATTTAACAAGAGTGTTATATTTTTGTATTGTTTTTTCGTAGTTTTTCCAGTTTTACTTTTAATGATACTCCACATAGTTTTTATTTTATTATCTGATTTTTCCATTTGTTTTATATAGCTTAGTTTTTTTGAGATTTTTACGCTACATTTAAGTGTTTTACTATAGTATTTTAGGTGTTTTTTTATGATATTACTATTAGTTTCATTTGAAATAATTCTTAATGCTCTTTTGTTCTCACAAGATTTTTTTATACCGGATGTTAGCCATCCTTTTTTTGGAATGTTTTTTATTTTAATTTTCTGTATGGGTATATGTGTATTTAAAAGTTGTGTTACCTGTTCTATAAACAAGTACCTAGTGACTGTAAACATTGAACAGATTTGACTACTTATATACATAATATAGTAGGTAGGTAGGTAAGGAATGAAAAATCTTTATTATTACAATATTTTTATTAGTCAAAACATCTTATCAGCTTCAAATAAGTAGGTAACAAATAATAAAATTGATGTTTAAACATTATTATCAATCCACAGCTAAAAATGTCAAAAAACTCATTGATAATATCCTTGACGATTTTGAATTTATCTGTGGGAAGTTATCCAAAATACCAGGTAGGTAGGTACAGTAGTAAAAATAAATAATAAGTTCTTTATTCATATTCATATTGTGGGTACCTACTGGAGATTCAGGAGATCTTATTTAGAGTAGGTAGGTAGGTAATAGCTTCCAATATGAACCATGACAGGGCACGATAATATTTATCTACCGCTAGGTGAAATAGGTACGTATGTTTACATTGTATACCATGTACATACAAATTAAACCTACATTTACTTTTACCAAAGGAACTTTTGCATACCTACTTACCATTTTTAGCTAAAGAAAACAAGAACAAGAGCGTTGTTGAATGCTGTCGGATTCTATTTTATTATTAATTCTTTATTTCAGCTGATTTCTAAATTTCCGAGAAAGTAAGGTTATGACTTACGTACACTTCAGGAATAGGAACATTACGGTTTGCCTTATTTCTACTTACAAATGGCGGACACCTATGTATGGGTATGGGTGCGTTTTTATATGTCTATTATACGTGTACATATTTGTGCTCTAACACCTAACTGTATGTTCCACCAAAAACGTTCACATTAAGTAATAAATCACACACAACACAATGAATAGCTAGGCGTTTCCACCAAAGAACGTGTGAGGATTGCATGTAGAGATCTAACGATTTGTTGTCCTTTGTGTTTCCACCGGAGCACAACATGTTTCACAATCCTTACAAAATCGTGTATTTTCGTGTGTATTAGAATCGAGGCGGCTCGGCGGCGGCGTCGCGGCGGCAGAGAGTAAAATAGCGCTACTGCTAGGCTTAGGAAGATATACATGTTCTGTGGCTAGGCTCAATAAATAGTATTCCGCTAACTATGGTTAGGCTAGGTTGCGCTGACCATGCATGGTCAGCACTTTGGGGCTGACTGACTGCACCGAATGCACCTACTAATCTGTGGCTGACAGTAGGTATAATATAATCTGTGTTATCATAAATCAAGAAGAAGTTGAATTATTATTGTGTGGTTGTGTGTGTGAGGAGCGAAAAAATAAAAAAACCAGTGCGTGGAGTCCCTACGCGCGGAAGAAGTTATACTTCGATTCGAGTGCCACTCTTTTTTTGCATTCTCTTTGTGCCACGCATTCACTCACTGTCGCTCTGTGTTGAATGTGAAATTAATTTAGTATTTATTTCTATGTACTTAATCCAATATGCAGTACTAAATTTTCACTTCATAATAAAAAGTAAAAAACTTATTAAGTCGCTTTGGATTTGAACTAGCACACATATATTCCAATGACTCATACTTTATGTTAAGACCTAAGTATTATTCTTTAAAATTCCACCAAAATTAAACAACAATTCTTTAAATATATAAAATAGTTACTCATTCACAAAGAAAATTACAACTAATACAGTATTTACAATATGGCTGGCAGACAATGCTTTCAGCATTAAGTCCACCCTTTGTAACAAATTTTTAATTTTGTGCAATAAAGTATTAAATAAATAAAAAAAATACAATATTTACA
Source organism: Eulithis prunata (assembly GCA_918843925.1). Classification (NCBI taxonomy): domain Eukaryota; kingdom Metazoa; phylum Arthropoda; class Insecta; order Lepidoptera; family Geometridae; genus Eulithis; species Eulithis prunata. The sequence continues at coordinate 37,888 of OU974019.1, read as the reverse complement.
AAATACACATGGAACAGTTGAGCTATCTACAAACCGTTGCAAACGATTTATAGATAGCTCAACTGGTCCAAATCAGTACCAATCGGAAGCGTGCCCAAGACACTGGCTGCATTGCCGCGCTGAATAGCAATGCTGATACGCTGGCCTAGATAATCACCAGCCCTCGGGTCACGCGTCGCTTCGACTAGACGCCCTGAAAGAATTTTGAAAACCCGGAGGGCCTCGGTACCCCACGGACCTAGAGTCTCGACCCCAAGAGGCACAAATGTGTAGGCCCTATCGAGACCTGCATACTTGCGCCTCTTGTGGTCCTCGGCCAAATCTGCCGCCGCACCAGCCTCAACGGAAGTCCTAGGCAGATGTGAAGGAGCAAGGGTATCGACGCAAGTAGCGTCCCACACCAAAGGCCTTCCCAACTCCCAAGGAACAAGAGTCATACCGTCAGGCCGTTTGCCATCGTCACGCAGCAGACCATTCGGCTCAAGAATAGCTGCCACATTCACGCTGGTAAAAGCCCGGCGGATGATATCGTTAAGGCTAGCGTGGCGGGATATCCGACCGGCGGCTCTAGTGCAACAACAATAGGTACTCACAATAATACAAGAAAAACTATTAAAATAAAAGTGCTCTAGGTATGTTGTTTCAAAAAATGACAAAACTCGAATAACAGTTGGAAGTCGTTTATCTTCAAAAAATGCTGAACACTGCCATCTATGAGTTAATTTTAGAGTCTATGAATGATTGTGCTCCCGTTAACGCTGTCAGTTGGAAGTAGCACTAGAAGTATAACTTAAAAAAAAATGTATTGCTCTTTGGTGTAGGTATTGTGTTGCTGTGCTTAATCTTTTTCTATGATTGTGTGTCTGTGTGTGCATCACCGCTCACCGCCGAACACCTATATGTTTTGCTCAGTTTTGCTTTAATGTGTATTGTGGTGCCCTTTCATGAATACGTACAGAAAATATTATTAAATGTAGGATATGTGTCGAGATGAGTGGTGTTTTATCTCGGAGTAGAGTGAGTTCAGAACAGTTGGATTTGTTATTGTCGTTTATGGAAGAGCACCCCGAGTTCGCAGCCGGCAAGCTCTCCATCTACTCGCGGTTCAGCGCCAGCAAACTGTGGCGTCTGCTGGCGGAGAGGCTCAACGCGGCGGCGCACGACACCGGCGGTGCACATAAATCACCCGACAAGTGGTGTCGGGTTAGTCACTTCGACATGTTATATTATATTACCTAGTACAAAGGGTTTCAGCTACACTAGTAGTTCGCCCCGAACTGAGATCTCGTGATGGTCGGAGGTTAATAAAACCCAAACAATTTTTATTGACCAATGGTGTAATAAACTTTGCAATTTTATACCAAATTCTGTGAAGATCGGATAAGCGGTTCAAAAGATCTCGTCAAACAAACATACAAAAGCATTTTTGTCCAAGTTGTCACTAAGATCTTCGTTCGCTTCGATCACTCGATAAATAAACAAACAATAAAAAATATGTTTTTCAGTAAAATCACAAGGGTCATTAAAGAACTCAAATACCTACCCGGGATTCTGTACTAAACACATTGGATGTAAGGTTGATATATGAATCTTGTATTTTATACTGTGTATAAATGTATAGATAGGTATAGGAACGTATAATATTTTGTTTCAGTATTGGGCTGACATAAAGTATAAAGCTCGCAAGAAGACAGCAGCAGGAGGAACTCTGGGAGAGCTGTCCTCGGCGGAGGAGCGATTGCAGAACATCTTCAACAATATTAATTATTCACAATGTAATAATACTTACCTACCTAATAGCTTAACTTTGTACCTACCTATTCATTCATTACAGGGGGGCTTGGTCATGGGGCACTTACACACTGCCCCCCATTCTGTTGTTTCATTTTACTAAACTAACCTAAGTTAGGTCGGTTCGGAGATATCGGGTCCAATGTCTGTTTAGGTTCACCAACCATGTAAGTACATTTAGAAAAGAATTCTTAAAATTAAGGACTGTTTAGGGAGGTCCAACAAGATATGAAAATAAAAATATTGAGTGGGGTATCAAATGAAAACTTACAGCTTAAACTTAATTTTTTTATTAAAACAAGCCCGGTCAAGTGCAAATGGACTTGCCCACTGAGGCTTCTGATCCGCACCAAAATTGTACATCTTAATCTAACTTTTTTCTAAAACTATTCAAGTTACTTGAGCCTTTTCCCTAGAAAAGATACAGATGAAATCCATGCTCAAGAGTAGATTTCTGAGAATAAGGCTTTAAAAACAATTGATTTGGCAGCTCACGGCGGCGGCGGTGGTGTTGAGAGACAAGCTCGACGTGGCAGTCCCTCTGACGAGGATCGCAAGCCCACGCCGCTGGACGACGACATGTGCTCGGAGACGTCAGGCGGAGGCGTGCCTGGTGCCGAGAGCAGTGCACCTCGGCTGGCTACTGAGGAGCTGTTGGCGGAGGCCGCGATGCGCAGCGCACTCGCTGCAGAGAAACAAGCCGAAGCAGTAGCTCAGGTAGGGAATTCTGATTCGTTTTGCATCCAAGCAAACTGACCAACTAGCTTGATACCCATGGGCAGAATGCAACCAAAATTAACTCACACCTTTCACACTCGTAATATTCTACTAATATTATAAACGTGAAAGTTTGTAGGGATGTATGGATGTTTGTTACTCTTTCATGCAAAAACTACTGATCCGATTTGGATGAAACTTTGAATATATATTGTCCATGACCTGGACTAACGCATGTGCTAATTTGTATACCGGAAAATCAACGAGATCCAACGGGACGCGAACCAATTTGCGGGCGGAAGGTAGTAGTATACCTTTATGTCGGGATGATGATAACTCGCGTCGTACTCTCCGCAGGCGGTAGACCTCCTGCGCGATCTCGTGTCGCTCCTGCGCGAGCGTGCCGTCCCACCTGCGCCACCTGCACCTCCACCGCACGACCAGCTCGCAGCCATGCATCATCATCATCGGCTGTAAGCGCATCAGCGCAGGCCTGCCAACGTGGCGGCGCGGTGCCACGTGACGTCAGCGCGAGCGCGGGCTCGTGCTGCTCCGTGCGCCAGCACTGAGCGCACGTAGCGCGGGCGAGCGCGCAGCGACGCGAGACGCACGCGCACGCCGCGCAGGTGCGCGCTCAGCGCCGCGCTCACGACGCGCTTGTACTGCGCGGTGGTGAGGCCTGCCGCCTCCTCCACTGCCTCCTCGGGCAGCGCCTCCGTGCAGAGGCAGTGCAGCGTCACCAGGTTCGAGACGCCGGGCCGCCGCTCCGGCTCGTAGGTGACTCGCGGCTCGCAGTCGGTAACCGCCTTGCGGATCTTGCGAGCGATCACCTCGTCGTCGTCGGTGAGCAGCACGCGCGACTTGGGGTCCGGATCCGACTTGGACATCTTGCGAGCCGGGTCGCGCAGGCTGAGCACGCGCTCGCCGCCGCCCGACTCGTCCGGCGACAGGGCTCGGGGCTCCGGGAAGGCGGCGGCGCCGTGTCTCGCGGCGAAGGCCCGCGCCAGGTGAGCTGCCACCTGCAGGTGCTGCAGCTGATCGCGGCCGACGGGCACGTGAGTGCCGGCATACAGCAGGACGTCAGCAGCCTGCAGCACGGGATATAGTAATGCGCCGAGTGGCACGGCGCCGTCGGGTCCGGCGGCTGCAGCACGCTCTCGGTACTGCGGCAAGGCGGCGAGTCGCGCATGCGTCGCGACGCACGTCAGCAGCCAGCACAGCTCGGCGTGTCGCGGTACTGCGCTCTGTGCGAACAGAATGCTGCGCTCGGGGTCGACGCCACTCGCGAGCGCGACCGCCGCCGCATCCAGCACGCGCTCCGGCAGCGAGCCCGCCTGCGCCTGCAACACGCGACAACCGTCAGCTAGCTAGCTGCTGACCACAGTACACTATAGTATAGTATAGTATAGGATAGGATAGGATACCTGATGCGCAGTGAGCGAGTGCAGGTCGGCGATGAAGAGCGTAAGGTCCTCGTCTTGGTCCTGCAGTCTCACGCAGCGCCGCAATGCGCCGAAGTAGTTGCCTACGTGAAGTGCGCCGGTGGGCTGCAAGCCCGACACGACACGCCGCGCCCACGACCCGACGACACTCGACGAACGACCCTCGTTCACCTTCACATTATTGTATTTATATACAGAATGCCCCATTTGGATGAGAAAGCGTAAACCGAAACAAATTCAACATCCAGTGCCACCCTGTAACCTCTTAGGAAGAGTAATTCATCAAGTGAACGAAGCGAACGAAAATCAAGTCAACTTGGGGAGAACGGCGTTGTATGTTTGTTATAGCATAACTTTCGAACCGTTTATCTGATCATGATGATAGTTCTCCGGATAGTACTCTTTAAGTTTTACTGATTATTATTAATTTATGAGGTAAATCGGTCAAGGGGTTGTAAAGTTATAAAGCTACAAAGTAAAAAAAAAATTTGGCTTACATTTTCAAATTCAAATTGTTTTATTCACATAGATGTTACCATAACAGTGGGCCCAAAACGATAACTCTATTACTACATACTTAATACTAGAAGAATCTTACATAGAAAATATGTATAGAACAAATAACAAAAAATCAAATGGGGGGGTAGCATTATGATACGGCTTCGTTTAGATATTACAAAACTGTTTTTAGTTTTGTTCTAGGCTAAGTAGATATTGAGTTTACTGAAGACTGTAAAATTAAAAAACCAGTATAACGTGAGTAGTAGGTGCATTATACACGTACTTGTGCATGTTTCACATTTTGGATCTTGTGCAGATTGATTGTAAAAACAAATCATTGTAAGGAATGTGTTGTGAAGATTTTATTGTGAATGTTTTTGGTGGAAAGACACAGTTAGAGTTTCAATTACTTTGCATTGCTATGTCATTGAAACTTTAAGAAAACTGCAAAGTTTGCAGTTCAGCGGGGCTAAGCTAAGGCGCCCATTACATTATCCAATTTGCAGTGCACTAAATTTAGTGCTGCAGTGCGCTAGAAAAAGAGCTCACTCATTACACTAGACTAGCCAGCGACGCTAGTTAGTGTAACTATGGCACCATCAAAACACCAGAAAGTTGGCATTGCTTTAGCAATGGTGTCGAGTTCGAGTTTAATGATAATAAATAAAAAAAGACGCAGATAATATTAGGTCAAAGAATATTTATTTAATTTAAAAAACTGTCAAATATGACCATTGTGAATGTATTGGAGCCATCTGATTTTAGAAATTTTTTTGAGATTGGAATCTTTAGTTTGAAGAACTACTAGCATTGATTACCCTATATACTGACCGAGCCTAGCTAGTGTCTAGCAAGCTAGGCCTCTTTACACCATGCAATTTGGTGCGCGCTAGTGTACGGGATGAGTTAGTGCGGCAGAGTCCATGCGATCACTAACTGATTGGATCTCTAACTGCCATTACACCATACAAATTTAGCACGCTAGCTCATCTAGTGCACTGCAAATTGGATAATGTAATGGGCGCTTATGACGCGCACGCGAGATATTTTGTCGACTCGTTCTGTCAAAATGAAGGAATTTCGCAACAGTTTGTGAATTATTAACTGTGCTAATGTTGTCAACAAAACGCGACATTAATTCTTCAACTTTTGACACTTTAGCGTGACTATTACACGCAGAAGCGTGAAAAGTTGATAATAAGGAGGTGCGTTTTATTTATTAATTTACTAGCTGTTACCTGGTACAGTGTTTTTATGGAATAAGTATGTATGTATAGGTACCTACTATCTATTCTGCATGTATCAATTTCAATAAAAATATTTTTTTTCAACAATTTATTCATTGCAATCGCAGTTCTTTGGGCTCTGTGCGTTTTTGTCCGCGCGATTCAGTTTTTATCATTTTAGCAGTGTAGTTCTCCTTTTGATCGAGTAAGCGAAACGAACGAGATCTTAGTGACAACTTGGACAAAAATGCTTTGTATGTTTGTTCGACAAGATCTTTAAACCGCTCATCTGATCTTCATAAAATTTGGTAGGTATACGGATAGTACTCTTCAGTTTTATTGGTTTGCAAAATAAAGTAAATCAGTGAAGGGCTTGGAAAGTTATGAAGTTCCAAAGGGAGTAAAAAAAAAATAAAGTCTTACCAAAATATCAAAAAATGTGACATCCATGTGTTATTTTTGTAGGTACGACATTTTTTTTATATCAAGTGTATCATTGTATGGAAGACAAGCTAATCCAACCAAAGCCAAGTGATTTCGACGCTTTAAGGAGTTTGTCGTTAAATCAAGTGACGTTACCTACATGGAGTTTACACTGTACATAGTGTAGGTACCTGCACTGGACTGACATGTGTACATGAGCGTCTTCTAACGAAGCTTGACCACTTTGGCATTCGTGGTACACTGCATAAATGGATAGCCAGCTACCTTAGAGACAGGACACTTCAAGTTCGAATAGGGGACTCACTCTTGCAAAGGAAGCAGGTACTCAGTGGGGTACCACAAGGGTCAGTGCTTGCACCCCACCTATTTGGAATATTCATGACTGACCTGGTTGACCTCATAAATTCTGCTTTTTTTGCTGATCCGCTTGTCGACTCCGGGCAACTGCAAGACGATCTTAATCGTATTCAAGACTGGACCAAAGATTGGATTATTAAGCTTAACTCATCAAAATGTAGCGTACTGCACCTTCGTAAGAACAACCCCAAAATGACAAAGGGAAAGGCTAGATGGGAATAACTTAGTCTCTGTCAACTTGCAAAGAGATCTGGGAGTTAACATTGCACACAATCTAAAGTGGGAAGAGCATGTCACCTCGATAGTTAAAAAAGCCAATTCATTTGTCTATGTAATTCGCAGATCCTTTCTAAATATGACTGTCGAAGTCTTCCGAAAAATTTATAAAATTTATATCAGACCACTGCTGGAGTACGGGTTTCAAGTATGGAGTCCGTACTTCCAAAAAGATATCAATCTCCTGGAAAGTGTGCAGAGGAAGGCCACCAAGATTCCACACGTTCTTCGTCGTAAGTCTTATGATGAAAGACTAATCGTGCTACGCCTCACTACTCTGGAAGAAAGACGTCTTCATGGAGACCTCATAAAACATACAAAATTCTGATATACCAATACAATATGCCGAACATACAGGATATCCTCATAAGAAAGGAAGACAGAGCAACACGTGGCCATCATCTCAAATTAGTTCGTGATACTACCAATACACACGTTGCACATGACTTTTTCAGCAACTTAGTGGTCCATAACTGGAACATGCTGCCTGAGAACGTTGTTACTGCTGACTCCATAAATGCCTTCAAAAATAAACTCGACAACTGGCTACGAATAAATAAAACAGTGCTTAAAAAAAGTGACTAAAAATAAAAGACTTTTCAACACTGTGTGACGTAGACATAACAGCGAAAGCTGCTCGTCTATAAACTAATAAATATGTAACTAAATATTTAATTTTAGTTTTTGGCTTTTTTATAATACCTAGTATAGATTGGTTGAAGAAAATGTGTTCAACATTTCAGAATCCTAGGCAAATAAAATTGTGCACAATCCATACAAGCAACCCTTACAAACAATTTGCACAACATTCTGATATGTCAAACATGCACAAGGTTTGACGGTAGAAATGAAATTCAATACACAACTATAATGCACAACTGTGTAAATATTTACACAGTTGTGCATGTTTTGTGTAGACTTCTTCTTTGGTGGAAACCAAAGCACCATGCGATTACCTTAACACTACTGCTCCTACTAGATTGATGTGTCCAACCCTTGCACTGCTTTAAAACTCTTCTTGTAAACATGCTGGTTTCATCTACTTTCGTATTATTAGGTAGGCACCTAAAACAAGCAGTTAAGGTGTGTATCATCATTTGAATTACATGTCTAAAATGAAATACAGGTACCTAACTACCGCTACCAATTTATTTCTTTGATTATGAAGGCCAACCTTTACCTATGTGTTGGTAGGTATTAGATTTAACCAAAATGTAGCTAACCATTCGCTTACGAGGGATATTCAGCATCAGAAATTAATCACTTTTGTATCCAACACTAATTCACTTGGGAAGGTACCTTCCTAAATAGCTTTAGGTATATTATTCAGCTGTCCGTAGTTACATCGAGGGAGGGAAGGCGTGAAGGTGTTTCAGTCCCCCCTCTGTCTAGTTTACTGTGTTTCATTTTAGCTGGTAGTAATGTAGTGTACCAGCCTAGCGCTACTCTCGGGACCAAAACCGATGTAAATTGTTTTTATGAACGGAAGATATACTACCTACACTGGACAGAATGAAAGGAAATTCACAGAATCCCGCTCCCGCAGTGCCCCGGCCAGTGCCCAACCAAGAAACGGCCCACCGAACCGAACACCTATCACCTATATCCAAACGGCCGCTCTTATTCTTACACAATAATGTCAAAAAGATAGTTTATATTGACTATTAGGCCTTTTGCACATTCTAAACCACGAACAAAAGATAAGAAAAATTTTATCTTATCGCGTGTCCCGACATAGGAAAAAATATCTTGTAATATTCAATTCAATTTGACAGGCGTCATGGGACAGTCGGTAGTAGCTCTGCCTTCCGTGCTGTGGGTCGTGGGTTCGATCCCCACCGAGAACAAACATTTGTATGTGGCAAACATATGTTTGTTCTGTGTGTATTTTAAAAAAAAATCTTTTCTATGGCGTTTGCAGTGTAGCCTGCAATTTCGCCAATGTCACGTTTTGTTAGACAGCACGATGGGGAATAGATAGATAGATAATACTTTATTGTACACAAGGGTAAGGTACGTACAAATCTTAAAACTAACTTTGTATAGTACAATGGGCGGCCTTATCGCTGAAAGCGATTTCTTCCAGGCAACCGTAGCATGGAAAGTAACGAGAATGACCGGTGGTGAGAAGTAATGATCGGTGGAGAATTTGGATTCATGCAAAATTTTAAAAGAAAAATCCATCTTGTAATATGTACCTACGGTCGGCCACTGAGTGTCTAAAAGACATTTCTCTTTTTAGGACAAGAAAAATATCATAAGTTGTAGTGTGCTAAGGACCTTAGCTTTTGGTTTCGCGACGTCACGTTAGCAAACAAAATTAGTACGTTATGGGATGGGGCGTAAAAAGAGTATACACTAGAAACACCCGAGTGAGCAAGACGTAAAAAGATGAAACACTAGAAATAAAAATCATTGGTTGTGAGTAGAAACCCTCGTCGTGTATGTATACATTACATACCATACCCAGTACCCAGGCAAGACGGTTACAGATAACTTCAACTTCTTGGTTTGTGGCTGTCTTATTAATTTTGTTCTGGCACTGGAGGCTTGTCAACAATTTCAACTTCTTGGTTTGTGGCTAGTTGTCACAATCCTGCCAGTGCCTCCAAGTCTTTTTTGGTTTTCTGATTGTTGTCTCGACACGAGTTTTGACATTTTTTGAAACGACACATAGCACTTTTATTTTAATAGTTTTTCTTGTGTTATTGTGAGTATTATTGTTTAATTTAATTTGAATTTGAATTTATTTTGGTGGAATTTTAACCAATAATACTTAAGTCGTAACATAAAGTGTGAGCCATTAGAATAAATGTGTGTAAAGTGGTTTTTCTGAATGTGAAATATCGTTTCAGGTTTTTAAGAGAAAATCCACCATTTTCTCTTCATCCCACTATCCTGGCTGGTGGGGATTATGACAATAAAAATAATTTAGATTTATTTTATATTATCACTCCTTTTAAAATAAAACGAATAAACTTTCATTTAAATCAAGTTTTCATTAAACGTGTGACGTACATTGAATTAATATTACTAGCGTATGGAACAGACGCCGCGAACAACAAGTTTGCGCCATGAGTTGTTGCCGACCGGCAACAACTCATTTAGTCGCTCGCCAACAACCATCGTGACCGCATGCGAATAAAAAGTAATTCAAAATGCCGTCTTGCGTTTTAAAAACGTGTAAAAACCAATCGATTGTGAAAAAAAGAGATAGTGGCGTGACTTTTTATCGGTAAGTAAACAGAATATCAACTAGAACTAACCAAAATTAATTTTTGTAGATTATTTTCTATTGTACGGACATTTTGTTTGAAAATCATAGATTATGAAAAGTGCATCGTACAGATGGGATGTTTAGGATACCTACTAAGGGTTGGTGACTAAGGTTTAACTAATTATTTTGAACTCATATTACTCGGCCTATGCCGTCTGTCTGATCAGTAATATGTAGTAGGTACTGTAGCTATCTTTTGAAATCGTCATTATAAAGCTTTACTATACCTATATTTTTTTAATGCTATGGCAGAGTGAGATAAGGTGTGGGGTCTAGTTAGTGCAAATAGGTACCTATGTAGGTATGTACCTACTTTTTGTATAAAATACAAATTGATTTTAAAACCAATGATTTTAAACGCTTAACAATTCATTTTAATTTACTGTAAATTTTTTCACGTTTTGAAATATAATATTCATAGGTACTGCATTAAAATTCAGTTTTGTATGTACAAAAGCTGTATGAAGTGTCCCTTCTGCGGTGAAAAAATCTATGAGAGCGACATGGTGTTACACTATGTTGAACGAAACGCGTAAGCGCCCCGAAATTCACGGCGCTTACGACGTTTTGGTCGCGAGAAAACTATACTCTATTAGCGATCTAGCGCTGCATGTTTTGATAGTATGGTTAGACGACATCTAACCTTTTAGCGCTGCAGCAAATACTTGTCTTTGGGCGGGGCTTGCTCGCCTCAAGTTGCGACACGTTTTTGGTTTGGTATAGCTTCTCTATACGTTAGTAATATTTTCTCAATGGTGACGTACGTCACATTAAATTGCATAATTATGTCTTTTTTTGCATTCTCTTTGAATTATGGTGCCCTCTAGAGGAATAGGTGTTCGGTGCTAGAAAGGTACTAAAGGACGCGACGCGAAGTCATGAACGTGGGGTATCAAACGGCTTAAATCAAGCACATTTCGAAATTTATATAGGTAAAACATCACTGTAGGTAGGTACCTACATAACAATTTCAGATAAGAATAAAAGTATCCAGGTACCTAGTCGGGTTTTCGTATTTGAACTTAATTTTTTTACTCTGGTAGGTAGGTACCATATTTTGTTACCATAACAACCAAGTTGTCATAAACAATAAACAGTGATTATTGGTTTCAGAGACCGATCCAATAGCAAATGCGACTTGTAAACCTGTTTCATCACTGTACGCCGTGTAAATAATGTAAATATTCCATTCAAGGTGCCCGCGGTGATCACGTAATCCACGCCACGTAATTGCCGGAAATCGAAATACAGACAGAGTAATATTCTGAGCTTAGTACTTATCTAGGTACCTAAGATGAGCGAAGAAACTGAGGAAGCGTAGAGGCCAAAAAACTGCTTCTACCTAACCTTACGCTAAAAAATGTTGATCGAGTGTGATCTGGAAACGTGTTCTACCAGAGGAGGTAGTGTGCGTGTGCTTCCACCATGAACCGGTACGTGGTATTGCAGCAGTTAGGCGACGGCACGTACGGCTCTGTAGCGCTCGCGCAGCGCCGCGATTCCGGCGAGAAAGTGGCCGTGAAACGCATGAAGCGTAAATACTACTCGTGGGACGAGGCCATGAGCTTACGCGAGGTCAAGTCGCTCAAAAAATTGAACCACCCCAATATAGTAAAGCTACGCGAGGTGATCCGTGAGAACGACACGCTCTACTTCGTGTTTGAATACATGCGTGGCAATCTATACCAGCTAATGCGCGACGCTGAGAGACCATTCCCAGAACCTGTGCTGCGCAACATGCTCTATCAGGTACTGCAGGGGCTGGCGCACATGCACCGACACGGCTTCTTTCACCGCGACCTCAAGCCGGAGAACCTGCTATGCAGCGGGCCCGAGTTAGTGAAGATCGCCGACCTGGGACTGGCGCGCGAGGTGCGTTCGCGGCCGCCGTACACGGACTACGTATCGACGCGCTGGTACCGGGCGCCCGAGGTGCTACTGCACGACACGCGCTACGGTGCGCCGATCGACCTATGGGCGCTGGGCTGCATCGCTGCCGAACTATACACGCGCCGACCTCTCTTCCCGGGCAATTCGGAAATCGACCAGTTGCACAAAATCAGCGCCGTGCTGGGCGCGCCCGACCGTGAGCAATGGCCCGAGGGGTACGCGCTGGCGGAGGCGTTGCGCTTCCGGTTTCCGGCCAGCGCGGGCGTGCCCCTGGCGCGCGCCGTGCCGCCCGCGTCACCGCCCGCGCTGGCCTTGCTGGCCGCTACGCTGCGCTATGCGCCGCGTCTGCGACCAACTGCGCCGCAAGCACTCCGGTTCGTTTACATAGTTATATTTCTTTTTAACCGGCATAGGTAGGTACCTAGATAGGTACATTAGTATCGAATCGATCGGTGGGAGCACGATTCACGGATTCTATTTCTTACAGGTTTCCATATTTCGCGGTCGGAGCTGCTCTCGGATTGCCACCGCCAGCTTCACGAACTAGAAGGTACTTGTATCTATAGGACTTTTTATCAATTTACCTATTTTCTATTACGTAGGTACCTACATAAATACGGGTTTCGAAACCCTGGTCGAAACTTTGTCCGTCCGCCCGTCTATCACAAACCTTACCTGCTATTACCTACTTATCTAAAAAACTATTATTAGTTATAGTATTCCATCATGTTAATCTTAACTTTTATTACCAAATTGTCAAAAAAAGAGAAGAATTTAAATAAAAATTTCAAACTGGTAGGTACCTGCCTATGTAGGTACCTACTACCGGATTGAGTTAGGTATATACCTACATAGGTATCATTTAAAAGGTATGTAGGTATTGTTTTGTAGATTTTAAGACAATTTTTTTTTGTTGCATTGCCTAGGTACCTACCTAGTATGATGAAAACAGTCCCAAAAATTACCATGCCTCCCCCTTAGCTCAGAAGTTTAAGAAGCGAAAATGAAACAATTATAGGTACCTACCTACCTAGTATATTATAGAAAAATCTCTGAATTTTACAGGCAAAATAGAACGATGTCTTAAATTAAAGTTTTTGAAAAAGTAAAAAAAAACCAGTTTTGGTTCGGATCGGAAGCCTCGATAAGCGAGTTCATTCGCACTTGACCGGACTTACCTATGAACGCACCTGATTCAATTTTAAACTTGGTGGTAGTGGTAGAACAGTAGGGCTAGGTACTCTTGACCATCGCCGTTCCAAATTGGATCCGGATTTTGACATGTTTCGTGTCATTTTGTACTGAAAAATGACACGACTTCTGTCAAAATCTATGGATCCGGATTGGAACTGTAATCGAGAGTAACCCACCAGGTCCTTATTCAGTAGTTGCGGTCTGTGCTTTGCAGGATTGCGATGGAGAACGCGTTGCCTGCACCGCTGCCTGCCGCCGCCGCCGCCCTGTCGGTGTCGGAGACATCGCCGGGCCAGCTGCCGTTGCTGCAGCCACCGCCGCCGCCGGTATTGCCCGTATCCTTCAACCTTGTAACCGCGCAGCCTCTTTTTCGAGATCGCTTCGCGGACATACTCGGGTACGTGTTAAGGTTTAAACAATAATGCTAACGTTTAGTACCTATATATACCTAGGTAGGTACCTACTTACCTACACTATTTGATGTTATTTTGATTTCTAAAAGACGTCACAATAAATAGGTACCTGTACCTACCTACTTAGGCTACAATGCTTTTTACTCGACACATCCCTTTCTGTCTGAAGATTAGGCATTGTGTAATAGGTTCCTACTATTATAAAACTGTAAAAACTTGTGTTAATAGGTTCCTACTATTAAAAAAACTGTAAAAAAGCCAAAAACTAAAATTAAAGATAGGTATGGATAAACTAAATACTTAGGTATGCAGATCTACTAAATAAACGAGTTTGATTCCGAAAATCGAGTTTGTCTGTTTGTTTGTTCGCGGATCACGCATTAACTGATTGACCAATTTCAACGAAACTTATAGGTACCATTCGGAAGCCCTTTTTCTGGATTGAAACATGGGCTATATTTTATTGAAATCAAAGACGTAGATTCTTAGATACCGCTTGAACTCTCTAAACCAAAAGCAGCCATTTGCTACGAGGTTCATTGTATGCTGGTTGACATGTATTTTGGTGGAAAGTTTCACATGCGTACGAAGTCGCGGGTATCAGCTAGTGTGCAATAAATATTTCAGGGGCGAGGTGGTTCACGAGAGAAGCGGCGGTGGTGGGACAGACATGGGACTGGGTCGGATGTCACTGCAGCGCGCCGTGGAGCACGGAGCCGGCGAGGGTGCCGCCGCCGCCGCGTACCTCGGCGCAGCGCGCTACGTCGCGGGATCCAGAATAGACACGTCATTGTTCCGTTCGCTGCCGAGAGCTACGCACCGAGGTCAGTCGTCCCTATCGAGCCATCCGCGTCCCACCACCTGGGCTCATCGATCTCCTTCCAATACAATGCAATACTTGCAATAGGGTAAGTGGGGGCGCGAGCCGGTCCGCCTACACGGGAGCGCACCGGCGCGGCGCGGCGGCGCCGGTAGATAGGTACTAAGCCGCTCGGTACATCGCGTATGATGAGTATAACGCGCATTGGTTAACTCAGGCGGTTTCCTTATACCCGAGGGTGGAAGGTATCCAAGATGGTTTTTTCTCAAGCAAAAAAAAGCGGTTTCCTAATAGCGATTGATGCCCGCATTCATAGGACGACGACGCAACGACAGAGTTTTTCATCTCAGAAGGAAAAAGTAGAAAATATCTTTATTTTCATTTAAATTTTTTAACATGAAATTAAAATATTTAATGTAAGTATGTAATGTTTTAGAAGCGGCGGTGGTTGGAAGCGGTGCGGCGCGCATCGACTGGGCGTCTAAATACTTACGCTGAACCTGGACATGATGCAGCCCCCGCCCCGGCTCCACTTGAGAAGATAAGGCTCCGAAAGTGCTTCATCTGAATCCTTCCCTATATGACATGTATTGTGTGTGCAATCGGTTCCTAGGTAGGTATGCAATCGTACCTAGCTAGGGTAGTACCTAGGTAGGGTACGTATAATCCTGCCTGACGAATCCCCGGGAAATCCGTCTTGAAGACGATCCAAAATCATTCCTTCCATGTAAAGATACCTACTATAATCTCGATAACTAGAGAAGGTAGAAAGTAACTAAAAGTCTAAATGTTACTACTTACCTAGGTATACTACAGGGTTTTATTACTTCAAATAACACTTTTCAAATTTTGACGTCGTAGGTATTACCTATTAGGTCGTACCTATTTAGGTACCAGATAAAAAAAAATCAAAGAAAATACCACTAGGTAGGTAGGCAAATATAAATAAATTTTCATCTCCTAAAGTTGGTGTTATTTATTTTTTTGGTTTAAGTACCTACTTACACCAATGGATAGATAATTTAACAATTCAATTTAATTTGCGAAGAAATAGTACCTACCTAATGTGAAAGTTGAGTTTTTTACTGTCCCATCCATTAGTTTCCCTCGTTCCATCAGGTGGGGGGCCGTCCTACACTTCCCTGTCTAGTTCGTAGTCAACATTCAAGAACCTTTATTTGCCAGCCCTTTGGGCTAAATCTCTACAAACTCTATAATCTGAAACAAGCATTATCCTTTATTTTTTCCTCAACACCCTATTTTACGTGTGAAAGGGTTATTTTAACCCCCGGAGTGTAATTTCAAAAACCTAATAGCACAACTGTTTTTGGTTAATTCCAAAGACTATCTTACCTACCGATTTTCAAGCCAATCATGAGATTGAAGTCAAAAGATGGTTTATTCAATATATTACCTATTATTATAATAATAAGGAAAAATCTGTTTTTAGTGCGCGCCATCGTGTTCTAGCGCACCCGCCTTATTCTAATCTAACCGGCTCGAACACCGCCGCCGCCGCCGCTCCAAATTGGATCCGGAATTTGACAGATTGCGTATCATTTTGTACTGATAAATGACACGATTTCTGTCAATTGTTTGGAATCCGGATTGGAACTATGATCGAGAGTAACCCACTGATCCGCCCAGTAGTTAAGGCTGTGCGTTGATGAGTGAGTCAGTGAAAATCTCTTATAAATATATACCAAACAAACATAAAAAAAATACAGCCGAATTGAGAATCTTCTTCTTTTTTGAAGTTGGTTAAAAAGAGTAGGTACCCACCCTATAAAGATTGTTTCGGCGCAGTGGTTCTAGACCAGTAGTTCGCCCCGAACTGAGATCTCGTGATGGTCGGAGGTTAATAAAACCCAAACAATTTTTATTGACCAATGGTTGTAATAAACTTTGCAAATCGCTTCGAAATCGCCGTCTAGCTATGTACCAGTCTTACTTGAACTACAAAATCATTGAAACTCCTAGAAATGGTAGCTCACGTTATACTGGTTTAGCCAATTTTATAATTTTTACAACAACTCAAAAAATATTAGACCTAGAATCAAAATAAAAACGGGTTTCGAATGTCTAAACAAAACCCTATCATGACACCCCACTTGATATTATTGTACAACTTTTTTTTTTTACTCCCTTTGGACCCTCATAACTTCACGACCCCTTAACCGATTTACTTCATTTAACAAACCAGTAAAACTTAAGAGTACTATCCGTATACCTACCAAATTCTGTGAAGATCATAAGCGGTTCAAAAGATCTCGTCGAACAAACATACAAACATACAAAGCATTTTCGTCCAAGTTGTCACTAAGATCTCGTTCGCTTCGCTCACTCGATCAATTAATAATGCTCCGACAGACATACGACACGATTTGTCCAATATTTGACATATTATAAAACCTTCGCTAGCTCAATCAATAGAGAAAGCACAAATTACTGGAGATTAAAATGATTGTATTTATAGTGATGATTTGTCCTGCAGAATGTGTGAAAAAATCAGCTGTAGTCAAAATCAACATAATCAATACCTACCATTTTAAATCAGAATGCTTGAAATAATATTACATTCTGCTAGTGGTGATCTTTAGACATGCACAATAATACACAGGGCAGGGGAATTCTTCGGTGCAGCTGAATACAGTAATGCACAGGGCAGGGGAACTATTTGGTGCAGCTGAATACAGTAATGCACAGGGCAGGGGAACTACTCGGTGCAGCTGAATACAGTAATGCACAGGGCAGGGGAACTACTCGGTGCAGCTGAATACAGTAATGCACAGGGCATGGGAACTACTCGGTGCAGCTGAATACAGTAATGCACAGGGCAGGGGAACTACTCGGTGCAGCTGAATACAGTAATGCACAGGGCATGGGAACTACTCGGTGCAGCTGAATACAGTAATGCACAGGGCATGGGAACTACTCGGTGAAGCTGGAAACAGTAAAAATGCTACCAATAACTTCATTCTATATTTTATATAAGTATATAATTTCATTATTTACACATCCAGTTTCATATAAAATTTGACAGCAATTAACAAGGAAAATATATAGAGACAGCAGAGTATGTATGTACACAAGATTATAGTGTTACTCATACTTGAGGTAAGGCTTGGCGTCAGCGTGCAGCGGCTGAGGTGGCGGCGGGGGCTGCGGCCACGCGTCGCCGGCCCAGTTGAAGACTCGCGTCCCATCCAGCAGCCCCCAGCCCACCAGCGACGGAGGCGCTGGCGCCGTCTGCGCGCCACTCGCACCGCGCTCCCGCTTCGGCGACGCGGTTGAGATGTTCACTGACACGCCCTTAATGATGTGGTCCTGTCCGCAGAGCGACTGCGCCACCTCCGGCTCCAGGAAGGTAACGAAGCTGAAGGCGCGGAAGGGCCGCGGTACGAACACATCCGTCACCTGGCCAAAGTGTGCGAAGTAGTCGCGTAGGTCGTCGGCCGACAGTGCTTCGGTGCAGCGCCCCACAAACACTTTGCGGTGCGCCGCGGCGCCGCCGTCCTTCCCGTTGGGGATCCGTACGTCACACCAGCGCCCGTCGATCATATGCCGGCGGCCGAGAGCGCGCACCTGTGCCTCGTAACTCGCGAATTTAACGAACCCGAAGCCCTTCGAGAGGCCCGTCTTGACATCGCGCTTCACTTGCACCATCAGCAAGTCTCCGAAAGCGGCGAAGTAGTCGCGCACGGCGTCCTCGCCCGTCTTCCATGGCAGGCCTAGCACTATAAGGTCAGAGCAGCGCGCGCGTGCCGCCGCCGCCGCCTGCACCTCGCCGACCGGCTCGTCACGAGGGAAGGCGCACCAGTAGCGGCGGTGAGCGGCCCAGCCCTCGGGCGGCGGCGACAGACGTTCGTCTACGAGCCGCAGGCCACGCAGCCGGCCGCCGCAGCGGTACTTGAGCCCGCTGGCGCCCGCGAACTGCGCCGCTACCGTAGAGAGCAGTAGCGCGCCGTCCTCCTCTGTGGGCAGCTCGATGGGCTCCTCGTGTTCGTCCTCACTCACCGGCACGTACTCGATTGACATCGCGCCGACGACGCTCCTCTCACCGAACCGTCTCTTCTTTGAGACTCCTCATGACGTTTTCAATAACATCTTTAGCGATGACCCAGTCATAGAACGTCTTTTCTAGATTTTAGAATAAAATAGCTAACGTGTAGGTTTAACCTAGGTTTAGACAACTTAAAGAAGGACCACAAAATACGTAGGTAGGTTACCTAGGTACCTGAACAGAATTATGCAAAAACAGAAAAATATATTTAGTGTACATGTACTCTTTTTTACAAAACAAATTCTTCTTGTTCTGACATTCTATCTATATTCTATCCACCCACAGATTATTTCTGTCATTTCTATCAACGGCATAAATAACGGTCAGCCTTATTGCGACTAACAAATATGGCGGACGCCTATGTTTGCGTTTTACTGTGTAGGTTCCACTAAAAACATTCACAACACAATCCTTAGAACTTAGAATAATAACACCTAATCTAAGCCTTAGAAACGATTTCTTTTGTTGAGCTAGCGTTCCAATCAAAGAACCTGTGAGGATTGCATGTAAGTAAGGATGTAACGATTTGTTGTGCTTTGCGTTTCCACCGAAACACAACATGTTTCACAATCCATACAGAATTTTGTATTTATCCAGCTAGATCGGTAAACATCTACAGTTCTACACTACCAGCTTGTAAGTGTTGCGAGGTTTGCACAACCCAATTCATACTAGTAGTTCGCCCCGAACTGAGATCTCGTGACAACTTGGGCAAAAATGCTTTGTATGTTTGTTCGTCGAGATCTTTTGAACCGCATAACCGATCTTCACAGAATTTAGTAGGTATACGGATAGTACTCTTAAATTTTACTGATTTGAAAAATAAAGTGAATCGGCCTAGAGTTAGAGGTTGTAAAGATACGAGGGTCCAATCCAAACGGGAGTAAATAAAATGTCGTAGGTACAAAAATATCACATGGGGTGTCATAATAATGATAGGGCTTTGGCCGATAAATGATAGTTTTTACAACAACGCCAAAACTATTTCACCTAGAATAAAAATAGGACCGGTTTTGGAATGTCTAAGCAAAGCCCTAACATAATGACACCCCACTTGATATTTTGGTACGACTTTTTCTGAAATTCTGTGAAGATCGGATAAGCGGTTCAAAAGATCTCGTCGAACAAACATACAAACATACAAAGCATTTTCGTCCAAGTTGTCACTAAGATCTCGTTCGCTTCGCTCACTCGATCAATTATTATTATTACCTACCAAATTTTATGAAGATCAGGAAAGCGGTTTAAAAGATCTCTTCGAACAAACATACAAAGCATTTTTGTCCAAGTTGTCACTAAGATCTCGTTCGCTTCGCTCACTCGATCAACAAGAAAATCCTTACAAACAGCGGTGGAAACGCAAATCGATAGGTATCTATCTGCACAGAGTTGTTGTGCTGTGCATTGTGCATTGTGCATGTTTCTTTTTATTGTTAATGTGTAGGTACCTATAGGTGGAACCTACACTTATTGTTATGACAAGAAGTTACGTACGTTCAATTAAATTCAATTCTTGTCTATGGCCTTTGCAGTGTTGCCCGCAATTTCGCCAATGTTACGTTTTATTAGACCTTAGCACGATGGAGAATGACCGGTGGTGAGAAGTAATGATCGGTGGAGAATTTGGATCCAAGCAAAATTACAAGAAAAATCAACAAAAAAACACAATTCTAGCTAAAAATACAAAAGAAAAACACAAAAATGAGGAACCTAAACATACTAACATAAAGCTACCTATATCTAGTGTTAAAGTTTTTTAAGAAACCTACTAATATACTTACACAAAATATTTACAAAGGGGGTAAATGCCAAGGCGAGAATACATTTAAATGAAAATGGACGAGGGATTTCCGTGGGAATGATATGATACAATGACATACTAAACTTTTGACAATTAAAAAAAATATGATCTACTGTCCCTTCATCTAGCTAGACCACACTCACAAAGAGCATGATCCCTAATCCGGATTTTTATTTAAGTTTTATTTTGCAAAATAACTATTTTAACGGGGGGATCACTACGTGACCGTTTCAGGACTCGATGAATCGCAAAAAACACCGTCAAAAGTTTGTAAAATAAGTTTAATAGTAAAAGCACATGAACAAAAAAGACAAGAACACAGAGTGGAGATAGGAGTCCCTCAGGGATCCATCTTGGGACCCTTGTTTTTTATCATCTACATTAATGACCTTGTAACATGCGTTGAAAATGAGACAGACATAGTCCTCTTTGCCGACGACACAACTATTGTAGTTAGCGATAAGAATAAGGTAAATGTATGTAAAAAACTGGATAAACTGATTTTGAACATCAATGCATGGTTTAGAGCAAATAATTTGCTTTTAAATGTTGACAAAACTAATATTATGAGATTCTTTTTAGGCAATATTTTAAGCGTAGATCCAGTACAAAGTGCAATTAATAAATATTCAATAAATCCAATTAATGAAGTAAAATTTTTAGGAGTTAAGATTGATAGCAAACTGACGTGGATCAGTCATATTGAATCAGTTGTTAGTAAGCTTAAGTCGGCAGCTTATGCAATAAAAATTATACGGCAGTTAAGTGACATACGAGCGGCTAAGGCGGTATACCATGCTTACTTTCACTCGTTGATGACGTATGGTATACTGGCTTGGGGGAATGCATCACATTCCAATAGAGTTTTTATATTGCAGAAGCGGGCAATAAGGTTCATGCTACAAATAGGTAAATTAGAATCATGCAGGCATAGGTTTAAGGAATTAAATATTATGACATTTACTGGAGAATATATTTTTCAAAATTTATTATATGCAAAATTACATACTGACGATCATATATTACAAAGTGACATCCATAATTATAATACACGCAATAAAAACAAAATAATTGTCCCGTCTCGCAGACTGGCTAAAGTAGATAAAAGCTTCCTGTGTAAAAGCATTACTTTCTATAATAAATTGACATTGGACATTCGAAATCTGGATTTTAAAAACTTTAGTAGCAAAATAAGGACATTTCTTTTGTTAAAATCGTACTATAATATTGACGAAGCTATGGCTGATGACTTTACTGTGTAAAATCTATGCATTAAGTAGTGTGTACTTCAAATGTATGTACCTTCCTTTTTTATTTTTTATTTTGTAAAACATGACTTTTCCCAGTGTACAAATTGTACCTATCAAAAGGAATAAATGATTTTGAATTTGAATTTGAGTAGGTAGGGGAGTACAGTTACACAACACAGGGAAAACAGTTTAGAATAATAGTACTACGAATTACGCTACGATTGGGTCGAGTGCGCGAAGGGATTCACAAGAACGCAAGTGCATTGGCATGTGGCCTAGGACCGGCTGTCGTAGCTTCCTCTCGTTGTCATGCATCCGGCGCCGTCCAGTGCAGCGTCGCTTGACCGACATATCTGGGTGCCAGATGCTTGCGAGCATTAGCGGGACTCTAGTCCGCGCTGCGCACTGATTGGCCGTCGCCCGAGGTAACGCTCCTGACTATTAGAGTCCTGACGCTATCCTAAGAGCGCGAATAGTACGAATATAAATTCCCGCGTTACACTATTTAAAAGGTCAAAATTATGGCCGAAATCGTTTTGATGAACAAGTTTTATAAGGCTTTTTGAAATTGTAATATCTAATTAATGATTTTCTGTTAGTCCTATCTCAGCATTTTCACAAAAATCAACCTCGAATATTGATGCTTTTTTGAAAGTTGGCTGTTTTTGTTTCATTTTGTGTGTCTCTTTATGATGGAAATTTAATGTACCTACCTATTTTTAGAAAAAATAAAATATTATGGGTTTATAAACAATATTAGGTATAACAAAAGGGAAAGTCGTGTAAATTGACATCGGTTGTGTGACTATTTTCAATGGCAGAAAAAACAATAAAAACGATAAGAATAATAATATACATTATGTTGTTAATGTAATCATCCAAAAATGCATATTTAATTTAAAAAACACTTTCAATTTCTAATATTTTTAGCTGAGCTGATTTTTGACCCTGACGACTTTAAAACTAGCTCTTTGAAAAGCGTTCGCTATGAAGTTTCCAGTAAAACAAAACTATTTTCTACCGTAAAACATAATTTTGTAGAAAATCAGGAGACAAAAGTGAATGTTCCATAAAGAACATGATTTTAAATATACCTTATTTAATTTTTTTGAAATTAGTTGTGTTAATAAAATGTACAATAAAAGGTTTTTGATTATTCTTGATTAAATAAAACCTTAAAAGTGGGGTACCTAGTACCTTTATACGAAAAAGTAAAAAAATATGCGTAGGATTTCATGAGGGACATCAAAAAATTACCCCATTTTCATTACTTTTTTGTAATTTCATTGAAATCTATTAGAGTTTATCCTATAGCTTGTTTTTAAAACAAAAATATAGTATTACGTTTATTCACCCTAATAATAAAAAATAAATAATTTAGACATCTCTTCATAAATTTAAAAATCGAATTCGAGGGACATCTAAAAACGGGGGGATCAACAAACATTTTTGTGAAAATGCCCATCTATAATGAAAAGTTTTCCACCTTTTTAAATTAAACCTTAAACTTAATTAATTTTTTTAATTTTTTTACTTAGTTTCGTATGATAATTTCCATTTTTCTGTTTTTAGATAAGGTTTGGTTAGTAGTACCTACTCTAAATGTGTTATGTTAGGTAGGTTTTTTTATTATTTTACTCTAAAAGATAAGATGCGAGATGTTTTGTGGGAAGTTGGTCCTAACGGTTTTAATTATTTTTTATTGTAACAATGTAGGTTAGGTTACTTTTTTTTTTGGTTAGGTTAGGATGGGTTTTTTTTGTCGACTCTGTTTTTGTCGTTTTTTATTTTTAAAGTTTTTATCGTTTTAAATCTATAAATATAAATGTAATGTAAGGATTTTACATAACATTTTTCGTACTAAAGGGGAGGCCTATACCAAGGAGTGGGTACATACCGGCTGAATAGATAGATAAATCAAACATTTGCGAACAAATTACTTAAAGAAATGGTTAGCTTAGGTTAAGTTTTTTTTTTCCCCTAAGTGTCCCTCAGACATGTTGATTCAAGACTAATACGATTTTAATAATTTAACAAACTTCTTTTGGTCAGGTTTGGTTAGGGTTTTTTTTTTTTTTTTTTTCTTCATTTATGTGTCCCTCAGACATGGTCCGAGACTTAAGTTTTACGTTTTAATTTTGTTATTACATTTGCTTGTTTAAAAAGAAAATATAACGTTTGTTGTTTTAATTACTTTTATAATGTAGTCAATTTTACTGTGCTATTTTTCTATTACTATTTAGTTACTCCATGATTTTACTATTCAGTTTACTGGGTTAGGATAGGTTAGGTTTTTTTTTGTTATCGGGGGAAATCTGCACACAGACACCTTACCACATAAAACTGACCCACTAAAACCAACCCGGTGGCCGGCCTCTCTGCCTGTCCTGCCCATATCGCAGTTTGCCTGAGCACATCCCACAACAAATAACAAAAATGAAAAGGTTGGTAGGTTAGGTTATGTTTTTTTTTGTACCAAAAAAAAAAAAGTTTTTTTTTGTTTAATGTTGGTTAGGTTAGGTTAGGTTTTTTTTATTTTATTTTTTTATTTTTTATTTTTCCGGAGCCTTCCTGTTGCTGTGATTTTGCAACATCATTAAATTCTTTTATTATTCCCATTACACATTACATTATTTACTTTACTTATTTCTATTTTTATAATAAACAGACAATATCAAAATTATTAAATATTTCGATCTTAACTTTTTAAAAATTCCCAATTATTAAATTAAAATACATTAACCTAATTCATTATTATACAATTTAAATAAAATTGAAAAAAAAAAAAATTAATAACAAATAATAATAATTAAATGAATTACTGAAGTAATTACAACTAACATTTAAAAATTCACTTACAAATAAAATAAAATAAAAATAAAACTAAGATACCTATCAGCAATAAAATACAATTACACTGCCGATCAGGTCTACACTGATATAAATCATAAGATTTAGTCTATCGACCTGACCGGAAGCATAGGCAATGAACATAATATTTAGGTACCCACACGCAACTAAACTAACAATCACAAAATAAAGTTACATAGACCCAAATTACTCTTATTAGATTTAAATTATCCACTAATCTTAACCCTATAAGACATAATAAGAACATATAAGACATAATAACCTATAAGGTTAGGTTAGGTTTTTTTTTTTTTTTTTTTTTTTTTTTTTTCCTAAGTGTCCCTCAGACATGGTCGTCCGAGACTTTTTTAATGCTTTTAATGTGTTTTTGACAATTCTGTTTATAAAAAAAAAAGGGGTCTTGTTTAAATTTTTCCAAATTTTAAATTTTTTACTTAATAATGCTGTCTTTGTGTTCAAACTTTCAATATGTCTACATTTTAATAAAATCTTGTTGTTTATACTCTTTTTGCTTATGCTTTGTTTTTCATCATTTTGTTCCTGCATAGCTTCATTACTTTGATAAGTGCTTAATGTAAATAATAATATTTTCCACCTGGAATCTTACGACTAATTTATTTATAACTTTTCTTGTGTTTTATTCTTTAATTAAGTTACCAAATTATTTTACTAAGTCTTTATATTTTAACTTTTATGCTTGTTATTGTTTATTTATGGTTTTTTTTTTTTTTTAGTCCTTAATTTTATTTTTCCTATTTAAACTGTTTATTATCTGTTATAATAATTTACTATTTAAGAAGTTATTGCTGATTGTGTCTATATTATATAACATATAGACGCCAATAAGTCTTATGTAACAATTATTTTAAATGTTTTACTACCTATTTGAATTGCCTACTCTTTAGTGTTTCCCTAATTTTTCCCACCGAGTGCACGATTTTTCACCTCTCAGGGGTAAGCGGTGGGCCATGGTCAACATGGCCCAGGTCCGTTTACTTGGCCAGCTAGTCATTTCGTGCTCGTCGGCGTTCGTGTGGGGACCACCTTAACAGTGGTAAGCTACAGTGGCTCTAGCCAGTGCGTCCCACTTCCTCCTGATTGCACACTCAGGACTGAAGGCGCTGTGATCTGCCTTTTCAGCCTTTGCGTGCAGGCAGTTGCAGCAGGAAGGGGTCGCACCGGCGAGCCACTCAGCACACTCCGTTCTCATGTGGGGCCCCCCACAGTGGCTGCATTTGACGGTGGTCTCCGTGCAGAACCGTCGCCCATGGCCGTAGCCGAGACACAGCGAGCATTGCACAAGTGGTGACTGATCAGCCACTTTTACTCGCTGGAGGTCTATGACGACGGTTCCAGCACGGACCAGACGCTGCCAAACTGCGGGAGACACCCTCATGACCACGTGCTGTGTCTGATTATTCCTAGTTCTTTTCTTGTATACAATCTCTATTTTATTTGTTGCTTTATCTAATTCTTTTAAAAATTTTTCATTTTGATTCCAGATGCAGTCCAAGATATCCTGGTCGGTGCTAAAAGTAAAAACGTTTTTAAGGATCACCAATGGGTTTTTATTTTTTACCTCTTCCACATTCAAATGTTCTTCCGCTCCCTTAAGTCTTTCCTGAACTTGTCGTCTTTCCTCCTCTGTTTTACATCCTATTATCACTTTCCTGTCCTTCGCTTTCCTGATCTTTTCTATGGCTATTCCTCCTTCCTTTGCTTTCACCGTATCTCGTATCCTCTTCATAACTTCATCACCCGTGTCTTGGTCATCCCTAGACGTAACAACCACTGAGTATAGCGCGGCGTGCTCAGGGAACTGCCTCCCAGGGTGCGCCGCTGCTACACTCGCGTACGTCTGCCTTTCCATCTTCTCCTGCTGTTGTTCCATTTTCTCCTGCAATTTCTCCATCCTAGTGCTATTCTCACTTATGAGTCTTGCATGCTCCTCTAGTTTCCTAATGAGATCTTTTTCTTCCTTACTCACCTCCTTCTCTTGCTTTTCTTCTTTCTCTAGCTCTTTTCCTTTCTCCGGTTCCTTCGCTTTCTTCTCTCCTTTGTCATTTTCATTCTCCGACTCCTTAACAAGCTGGTATAATCTTTCGATTGCTCGTTGTACTTCCGTCTTTATTTCCGTCTTCATGTTCTTCGAGTTCCCCAGATTGATCTTAGCCTTTGTAAGACAGGCCTTCGCTTCCGCAAGCCGGCTGGTGTATTTGGGCTGCGTCGGTGGGCTCTTCACGGCCTCAATCGGTACTTTCACACCCACTCTACTTCCCTGTGAAAGCACCTTTTTCGTCCTTGGGGGGTCCACCGGCGCAACTTTCTTCGGGGTGGTTGGGGTAAGTGGGTCTGCTTTACCAGCTTCCCACTCCCCGATACTTCGGCGGACGCTTGATGTTGAAGGCCTGTCGTCTTCGTGCACAGCTGGTGGTGTAGTTGAGGTTCTTCTGGGGAACTCGTTCGAAGTCTTGTTGCTCTTGGCGGGGGTGCGGAATCCAAACATTTTAGAAGAGGTTGGAGGGACACACTTAAAATCTAAGGTAAATTTGTAAAAGTTGTAAACATAGAATAAGTAAAATTGTAAAAGTTGTAAAAATAGTTAGATTAAAAATTGTAATTTGTAAAAGTTGTATAAATTAAGTCAATTATTATATTAAGCCTATTTCTAACAAAAACCTATTTCTAACACTAACCTAATTCTACGTTCCTTGGAAGAACAGTCTTATGTAGTTATTTGCCTTTAATAAGGCAATGAAAAATAAATTTGGTAAAAACCAAAATTTTAAAAGTCAAAATGAAGTGGGGTCAATTTTAGATTCTTTGATGATATAAATCAAAAAGCGTATCGTTGTACAATGTTAATTTTGAAAACCGGGTTAAGAATTATGCTGTAATTTAGAAGTTATTAAGGTTTGAAGGTGGTCTCCCCTGTGGAAAACCACTTTTCTTACCTTAGTAACTGCAATCTGGGTGGGTGGGCGGACGATTTTTTCTTGATTTTTGTCGATAATCGTGTTTTTTCTGTTGCAGGTACGTGCGGAGACGTCGGGCAGAGGTGAACCAGCCACGGGATGTGCAGAAACACGCAAGATGGACGAGACAAAATTCAAAAACGCTCAAAAAAGCCCAAAATGTACCGAAATTGACGGAAAATCGCAGTTTTCCGAATATTTTTCTAAGACAAGTGCCCAAATGCACTCGCTCTACGGATAGAGCGCGTCGAGCCGCTCCTAATGATGTAACGCACGGCTACACTTAAAGTTGGAGTCAGGAAAAATATTTTCGGTTTTCGCCTTAAACAAAATTGCGTTTTTGAGCGTAAAAACGCTAAGTAAATAGCTTTTCGCTATCAAAAACGAAACTTCGCCACCGGGGCGCAACCAGTACGTCGAACTACGATTTTTAAGCTACTAAAATAATTTATGAAAATTTAATTTATGAAAAATGAAAATAATTTTGTTGAAATTGTACTAAGTCCCTATAAAATTATGCGAAAAATGTCAAAATTTCACGTTTTTTGTATAGAACGTGGGTCCTATTATAATTTATTCGCACAATGGGTGCCGAGACGCTTAATTTGATGTATCGCACGCAATAGTAGGTCACCAAAAAATTTTCAGTTTTTGTATGGTTAGGTTAGGTTAGGTTAGGTTAGGTTTTTTTTTTTTTTTTTTTTTTTTTTTTTTTTTTTTTTTTTTTTTTTTCTTCGTTCCCCTAACAAGTATGTGTCAAGGATTTTTTTTAACTTTTATTTTAATTTTCTTTATCTCATATAATTTGGCTCTTACAGTACAATTACAATTACAGTACAATGTGCTTATTCTAGGTGCTTTTAATTTTTATGTCTAATTTTCTTTTACATGTTCTATTTTCACATTTTACATTTAACTTTACAGATTTTTATGCTGGTTTTATATATATGTATCAATATATATATACAACAAGACTTATCTAACTGCTTTTATTTCTTACAATTACCTTATTTGCTACTTTTACACAATATGAAATGAACTTATCTCTACTACTTTTATTGACTATAAGACTATTTACATTTTCTGCCGTTATTTCTATATCTAGTTCATTTTCAAGGTCGTATCTCTCTTTACTATAAGCAGGGCATTCAAGTAGAATGTGTACAATGGTCTCGCGTTGGTCAGGCTCACAGATGCACGCTGGGCTTTCCTTTAATTTGAATCGACTCAAATAATCGGAAAACCCACCGTGCCCTGTCATAATCTGTGTCAGTATTCCGGTCGGGGTTATCTGTCTGACAGTCTTGAATGCTTTGATAGCGTCAGGGAAGAAAAGTTTCGTCACAGCTGCAGTTTCACCTGTCACATACCTCCGATTCCATTTCTGGAGCGACTCCGTTCGAATTTGTCGCTTCACAAATGAGATCGGGCATCGCTCGTAGTGTGGTCTCGTTTTTATTTTTATTGCTGCGTCTTTCGCCAACTGGTCTGCTCTCTCATTTCCATCAAGGCCTGCGTGTGCCTTGATCCAGAACAGGGAAACTTCCTTGTTCTGGTCTTTGCTGGCTTTCAGGTTTTTACGAATCTCTACCGTCAAGGGATGGATAGAGCCCCAGTTGATTATGGCTTCTAGCGCGGATCTTGAGTCACTGTATATGCCAAACGTCATTTCTGAGCTCTTCAGGATCTCGTGCGTAGCCTCACAGATGGCCAACAATTCAGCCTGGTAGACCGTGCAGTCAGACGCCAGTTTAAATTTTCGGGACTTGGTTTCGGCTTCACCGTTCCATAAGGATAGTGCTGCCCCAACCTTGCCTTCAATTTTACTACCGTCTGTAAAGATCCGCACAGCTTGATTGCTGTGGGTGTTGACTTGTTCTTGGTCTACCAGGCATGTGAATTTCAGGTCTATGTGTTCTGATGGGTGTGGTGTTTCGGCGAATGGCGTCATTTTCTCAACTTCTCTGTCTCCTTGCTCCGGCGAGGGCACCCCCCTCCGTGCCCTGTACAGTGCAGCTGCTTCGTGTACTCGAAGGTCGAGAGGGAGTATCCCAGCCAGGACCAGAGCAGAGTTTAGAGAAACCGTTCGGTACGCTCTACACAGTTTCTGCGCAAATCCCCTCTGCACGACGTTCAGTTGTTTCTGAACACACAATTTGTTGGCTGCTGGTTCCCAGACGCTGGCTGCATATAATATGACCGGTTCGACCACAGCTGTGTAAATAGTCCGGATAATATCGGGATGGAGGCCCCAGCTGATTCTTGCGGCTCGCGATAGACGCTTATAAAGGCCCAGTGCCTTTACGCAAGCACTGCTGACGTGGTTGTTGAACGTCAGTTTGTCGTCTATCACGAGCCCCAAGATCTTAAACTCTTTAGACATAGCAATGTCTACCCCGCCCATGCTCAGGTGTGGGGTATCGTATTTGATTTTTCGGGTTATAACCATGGCGTTTGTTTTGTGCGGTGCAAATTTTAACTTATTTCTGATACCCCACTCCTGAACATGTGCGAGGGCGGCATTTGCTCGTCGTTGGACCTCCATCGCTGTGTCCCCATCAAAAACCAGTATGACGTCATCGGCGAAGGCCTGAATATAGTCACCGCGATGTTCCAGGCTCTTTAGCAGTGGATCGAGGAGTAGATTCCAAAGAATCGGCCCCCCGATCGATCCCTGGACACAACCTTTGGTAGTTGCCCTTGTGACCTCTTCGCCCGCGTACCTCACTGTCACTTTTCGGTTTTCTAGGTAGCTATCAATCATTCGCCTTACATTTATGGGACACCTCTCCTCTGCCAGCCTCACTCTTATTGCCGGCCACCATGCACTATCGAAGGCCCCCTCTATGTCCAAAGACACTATTGTTATAAGTTTCTTTTGTTCCAGCTTTCCGCGTATGTAGTGTATTAGGACATAGAGGGAGTCTTCCGTGCTCTTTTGGGGCATAAACCCGTACTGGTGGGGGCTCAACACTGGAAGAATATGCCATTTGATTCTAGCTACTACCATCTTTTCGAGGATTTTCCCCATGACCGGTAGTAAACCTATGGGCCTATATGACTTTGGGTCCGTGTACGTAACTTTCCCAGGTTTCCTTAAGATTACGACCGTAGCCATTTTCCAAATGATCGGGAAGTGACTCAACTCCAGGCATTTATTTGCCAACAGAAGATATAGTTTGGGGTCTTGGGTTATGGCGTGCTTGCAAATGTCTGCGGTAAGACCATCCGAGCCCGGGGCTTTCTTAGGATTAAAGCTACCTACAGCGTGTTTGAGCTCTTCAGTGGTGAACGGCGGGTCATGGTTCCCATCATGCTCCTGTTCGTTTACTTGATCGGCCTCTATTCTTGTTTTTAGATGTTCGGCACTGTCATCCTCCTTTCCGTCCTCCGGGTAAAATGTTTCAGCCAGTAAGTTTGCAGATTCCCTTTGATCCAGCACTTTTCCTTCCTTTACCAGGGGTAGGTCTTCTTGCCTCTTGGTTGTCCTGCTTATAACCCTATAAATTCCTTCCCACAATCCTTCTCTTTCTTGTCTCCCACAGAACTCTTTCCAACTTTGTGTCTGGGCTAATTTAGCTTGGTATTCATAATTTTCTTTTTGTTGCAGGTACTCTCGGACGACCTTCTCTCTACGGACCGGCGCTGCCCACCTGATCCTTCGCTTCATGGTGGCGACTCGTTTCTTCAGCTTCTCAAGATCTTCGGACCACCACGGCAGGGTAAGTTTACTATTTCTTTTTATTTTTGGAATGCTTTTGTTACTTGCTTGTATTATAATATCTATATATGACTCTACTTTATTTTCTAATTCTAATTTATTTCTAATATTCTCAATGTTTTCGCTATTAAATTCATTCACTTCTAACAATTGGGCCAGTTTCTCATGAAACTGGTTCCAATCTGCTTTTTTGCTATTGTATATTCTGGTTGTTCTGCTGATGCTTACCCCTTTTGCTTTTGTTAGTCTAAGCTTAAATGTGATCGCGTTGTGGTCCGAGCTTGTCATATCTGTGCTTACCGTCCAGTCCTCCACCAGGTTTAGGATCTCCGTTTTACAGATCGTGATATCGACATGGCTGGTGAGTCGTTTGTTTCCCCTTATTGTGTCGAATGTTGGGGTGTCCCCTTCATTAAGTACCTGCATGCCCATCTCTCCTATTACTCCTGCCATTTCTTCACCCCTTCTGTCTACTACCTCGCTTCCCCACCATGTGCTCTTTGCGTTTGCGTCACCTCCCATTATTATTTTAGATGTCTTAGCGGTTTGCTCTATCTTCTTCAGTTGCTCCAAGTATGGCTCTATTTCTTGTGGCTCCGGCTCGAGGTAGAATGAGACCACTACTATCTCCCATGCACATGTTCTTATTTTTACCACTACGATGTTGGTCGTGGTAATGTCCGGACATTGGATGACGTCCAATTCATCATCAAAGACTGCGATTGCTGCCTTTATGGTTCCGTCACCTTGGTTTGTGCATTGGAAGATACGCACCCCGTTGTAGTCTCTCATTTTTTCTTTTTTCATTTTTTATTTTTTTCATTTTTTCTTTGTCTCTCTTTTTTTTTTTTTTTTTTCCTAAGTGTCCCTCAGACATGGTGATCCGAGACTTTATTATTTCGTTTAGTTTACGTTCTTAACAATTTGTTTTTCA
Source organism: Eulithis prunata (assembly GCA_918843925.1). Taxonomy (NCBI): domain Eukaryota; kingdom Metazoa; phylum Arthropoda; class Insecta; order Lepidoptera; family Geometridae; genus Eulithis; species Eulithis prunata. The sequence continues at coordinate 5,925 of OU974019.1, read as the reverse complement.
AAAAAAATGTACTATTTATCTATTCTACCAATTTTTATAATACTCAATTTTGCCTAATTTTACTATATGATTTTTAATGTACTTTGCGTTTCTACGTTTACTTTATAACTTTGATATTGCGTTTACGTAAATACGTAATCTAATAATAGTGTTTTCCACCTGGAATCATAAAACTTTTTAATATTATGTACCATATTCTATGATTTTAATGCTTTAAGATGACTAAGTTTGCCTAATAATTTTTTAAAGAATTTAATTTTATTACTATTTGATTTGCCTAATTTACTGTTTAGATTTATTCTATTAAAATTTGTAAAGTTGCTGCTGGTTGTGACTTATATACTTAATATATAAATGCCAACAAGTCTTATATAACTAGATTTTAAAATTTGTAACTATATTTTATTTTATTTAAGGGTTTTTAGTAGCTGATGACTGTCGGATATTTTTGCACCGAAAGCGTTGTTTTGCTACTCAGGGGTAAGCGGAAGGCCATGGTCAACATGACCCGCCGTTTACTTGGACAGCTTGATGCTCATCGGTGTCCTTCCTAACAGCAGTATGCTATTGTTGACCTCGCCAGTGCGTCCCACTTCCTCCTGATCGCGCACTCCGGGCCGAAGGCACTGTGGTCCACCTTTTCGGCCTTGGCGTGCACGCAGTTGCAGCAGGAAGGGGTCGCACCGGCGAGCCAATCAGCGCACTCCGTCCTCATGTGGGGTCCCCCACAGTGGCTGCATTTGACGATGGTCTCCGTGCAGAACCGTCGCCCATGGCCGTAGCCGAGACACAGCGAGCATTGCACAAGTGGTGACTGATCAGCCACTTTTACTCGCTGGAGGTCTATGACGACGGTTCCCGCACGGACCAGACGCTGCCAAACTGCAGGGGACACCCTCATGACGACGTGCTGTGTCTGATTGTT